>CM044326.1:51478447-54413447 GCA_024291935.2 Okapia johnstoni | reverse complement strand
TTTTCATAACAGGAGTAACATGGCAACAATTTCAATGATAATTTCACTTGGAATATAATGAGGAAATCAACTAGGTTTTTGCATGAGTTCTAGAACCAGGCTGATAACCTGAAAACCGGTGCTGACTTTAGACAACAAATGCCATGTGGCTTTTTATCCTTCTTACTCCCTCTGCCCCCTTTGGATGACAGTCCAGAGATGCAATCTCTTTCCTAAAGAGTCATTTTTAAAGAGACTGATAGCAGTTGTTCCAATGATTCAGAGCATCTTTTGATGTGTATTCGTATAAATAGATGTCTGTTCACATGCCTCTATATGTATATAAATGTATAAAATTGGTTTCTTTCCGATTTGGTTTTTATGCCTACTGTACTTTTATCTACAGATATAAATAACTTCCAAAATGATTCACTGAAAGAGCAAAGCAGGTTTTCCTTTGGGTATCTCCTCCCCCTTTCAGCCTCCTATAACTGCAAACTTAACCACATTCAATAATAAGACAAAAACTTCCTCTGATGCTGTTAATTTCTAATGTACTGGAAGATTAAATCTATTACTTTCAATATCTATGCAGACTTTTTTTGAAAGCAAAAGAATGTACACCCAAAGAAGTTTTCCCTGGGAAAGAAAAAAGTGGTTTGAGATTGGCAGTTTTTAGGGCAAGGCAAGGCCCTTGGCAGGGCTTCCCTGGTAGCTCAGCTGGTAAAGAATCCGCCTGCAATGCAGGAAACCCTGGTTCTATTCCTGGGTGGGAAAGATCCCCTGGAGAAGGGATAGGCTACCCACTCCAGTATTCTTCGGCTTCCCTGGTGGTTCATTCAATAAAGAATCCACCTGCAATGCGGGAGACCTGAGTTCAATCCCTGGGTTGGGAAGATCACCTGAAGGAGGGCATGGCAACCCACTCCAGTATTCTTGCCTGGAGAATCTCCATGGACAGAGGAGCCTGGTGGGCTACAGTCCATGGGTCCCAAAGGGTCAGACATAACTTAGTGACTAAACAACAACGGGCCCTTGGCAGAGGTGACAGAGATCACCTACATGCCAAGTTAGCATTTTGGTAGACCTCAGAAGTTTGTCAGTAACAGCATTTGGATATCAGGTAAAGAATCATATATTGCATTTAGCTTTTTTCCTAGGTTTTATAGAAGCAAGTTTTGTATCAAGCAGTTGCCTTCCTTTTGGCCTCTCTCCCCAGTAGGAACCTTACTTTGGAACCAGAAGTAATCCGTGTTATAATGCTTTGCCAAGGAAACAATAGAAAACTGCCTCCCGATGAGGATAAAGCTAAGGCTTTAAGAAGCAGATACATAAGGGATGGTTTCACAAGTTTTAGTATAATTCTATAGCCTGTCTTGACTTTCAGATGTTTGTTCCTATTGTACTTTATTAGCTGCTTAGGTCTGATTAACCAAAGCCCCTAATTGTTAAGCTTGATACTCTTAGGAGCTTAAAATTGCATAAAATGTGCTTGGCTGTATATAGCAGAGATAGCGAGGAATTTTTCCAGAAAGCCGGCATGGTAGCATTAGTTAGGATCTGGTCCTTTCCTATGAAATGTACAGGTTGGCTTTGTCTTAAGAAATATTGAGGCTAGCAAAATCACAAAATGACTACATAAAGATTATTTGTATTACAAAGTGTTCCTTTAAGTGGTGAGTTCCACTCTTGCTTTTAAGTATCTATGAAGAAAATCATTGTCTACTTGATGAAATCAAAGTGGGGGGGGAGCAGTGAAGGAAGGGGAGAGAGGCACAAAAAGTGTTCAGAGGTATTCTGTTGTCAAATCAATCAGCAATGACTGTGTGGAACATGAGATTCTGCTGGCAGACAACTTTTTAGGAGCAAAGCAGAGCTCACCGCTCCTAGTAAGCAAGGGGATCTCCTCGCCTCAGTTGCCAAGTGTAAGGGGAATGTTGTTTGCAACCTGGTCATACTGTTCATTCTAGTTGTCCAGGGTCATGTCAAAGCACTTGCAGTGGAAGTTAGACGTGCCTGCGATGTTCTGTCTGCATACCTGTGTCGGGAAGATCTCCTGGAGAAGCAAAAGGCACCCCACTCCAGTATGCTTGCCTGGAAGCCTGGTAGGCTACAGTCCACGGGGTCACAAAGAGTCAGACAAGACTGAGCAACTTCACTTTCACACATCCCTTAGGGCAGAAGATGCATATTTGAGGAAAATAAGAGGTGAGAGGGAACCAATTTCCTGAAATTATGAAAAGAAAAAAACATGATTTTTCCAGTTCATTGATTAGTATTGACATCCCAGAGTTTGCAAAGAGCGAGAAAGGACCGTGCCGTTTCACTACATCTCCAAACCTTTTCAGCTGAGCAGACAAGTAAATCATACATTGACTGGGACTCATTCAGCTCTTTAGTAAAAAAAACCCTGCAACTTTGGGTGTTAACATACATCAAAATTAGAAGAGTTTAACGGAAGATATTTCTAAAATGTCACAACTGCTCCGTGACACTAGATGATATGTTTATCCATTCATCATCGCTGAGAACACCTGGGGCGGTGCTCAGGAAATCAGATAGTGCCTTTTAAAATAATTATAAAAGAGGCATAGATTAGCAAGCTGAGGGGAAAATAGACAATCCTGAATCATGATGTTACTAATTTTGAACTGTTTGGGGGCATAAGCTTCCAAGTCACAACAGTGTAATAACTGACTGCAACTGTCAGCAGCTCTGAGGAGAAGGAATGCCAAGCAAGACTATTTCTGAAAAGCAAATGTTTTCCTGGAGGTGAAATCCCAGCATTCACTTTCTGTTTATAACATTAAGACACGCCATTGGTGGTGGTTGCCATTGTTGGTTTCTGGCTTGCGTGCTAAGTCACTTCAATCTTATCTGACTCTTTGTGGCCACATGGACTGTAGCCCACCAGGCTCCTCTGACCATGGGGATTCTCCAGGAAAGAATACTGGAGTGGTTTGCTATGCCCTTCTCCAGGAATCTTCCCCACTTAGGAATCAAACCCAGGTCTCCCACATTACAGGCGGATTCTTTACCTCTGAGCCACCAGGGAAGCCCTGGTTCCTGGCGTGGCCTGCCTTTTATCTATTAGACATTTCTGCCTTTGGAGAAGCAGGAGAAGGCCCTCTGGACTAAGGTCCTGGAAGCATGGTTCTGGTCTTGTCTCTGCTTCTGATCAGGCGAGTGACCTTCGAAAAGCCTGGATCTTAATTTTCCTTAAGTGTGAAGCAGAGGGGCAATTTCTCAGGCTCCTTCTTCTTTAAAAAAAAGTGTGCTCTCTGAAATTCATTCAACACTGGGCGTTTTATCCTCAGCACCAGGGTAGGGGGGTGGGGGAAGGGAGCCCAGTAGAAGTAGGCTATTTTATTTTTAACCTTCAAAGGAATTTAGTTGAGCAGATGCTACCCTGAACTAGTCAGAGTAGAAAAGAAATGATATGGCTTTTAAAGGGCACATCTAGCATATCTACTGGGGTAAAGTAATTCTGGCAATGCTTCAAAGGATATAACTTTTGATGGTAAAGTAGGTAGGCTACGGAATGAAATCACATATGGCAGGCTGTCAAAGTCTCCTACACTTTCAGTACATTTATATAAGTGCAAATGGAAGCTGCTTAGATGGAGTCCCGAGCAATTTCCTGCTAAGACTGCTTTCAGATTATCTGATATTATTTGACTAAATTATCTCTGTAGAAGCTGAGGACAACTTTTGTGATCAAATATTTTGAAATTAGTTTTCCTCGTTGGCAGATTATCTGAAATATGAATTGCTCTTGTATGAGCACTTGAAATTGAAAGGCTTTGGTAATAGCAATTATATAAAAACAAGGGTACTGAAGTGCTGTATATCATGCTGAAGGGGATATGTTTATAGGTCAGGGATGTCAATAACTGTAGTTCTCCCAGATTCCTCGCTGTTACCCTTTCATTCTGGGCTGATGCAAAGGACAGACTGACTTTCTCTTCCACACGCATGTTTCATTTTTGAGAACAGATTCAGATTTTTATTGACTCTAGACATTTAAACATAATCAATTCATATTTATTACATATCCCAGATGTAGGGTGTCTAAGAGTGTAAAAAGTGCAAATACATTGAAAATTTGTATAGAGTCTTAAACAATTATGTGGTACTAATATCTACATGATTGATCTGTGTGCTCTTGATGCCTTCTTTGTGACATATTCCTGTCCCTCTGGACCTTTTTTAGTCATGTATATAGCCTCACAGTGAACCAGAATTATAACTAATATTTATTAAGCCCTTACTTTTTGCCAGACATGGTTCTTGGCACTTTACTACCATTAAAGTTTATAATCCTACCAATCATTGGGTGCAATTACCATTCCCATTTTATAGATATGAAAAGTGAGGCTCAGTGAGGTTAAATAGCTTGCCCAAAGCACTACAGCTGGAAAGTGACAGGACTAGCATGTAAACCTATCCCAATTTACTCTAAAGTGCCCAATGATAACTATTATTATTATTGCTAGCTGCCTCTGGGAAGTTGTAGTACTTAACAAGTAGAATTATTCAAAGTTTATGAATTAAGAGAATCTGAGATTTGGAGCAATTAACCATCCTGCTCAGAACCATAAAACAGTTATTCTCACAATGCTAGTATCTATAAATGAACTTCTGAAAGCATCAGTAAAGTTACCTAGATATATTCAAAAACTCTGATATTCAACATATTAGAAATACTCCAAAATTCAGTAGCAGAGCCCAGTAATAAATATAAGGGTCTAAACCCAGAGTACCTATGAAATTTCCTTCACATCTGATATATATTCATGCATGCCATCATTCAACCAATACTGAGTGACCCACATGTCCAAATTAATATAAACTGAAGCTATTAATAACTAAGGCATAGTTCCTATCCTCAATGACCCAGTTCCATAGACATGGTAACCTAGCTACAGTGACCTATGCATTGTAGGCCTCAGATATTTCAATGAATAATGAATGTCACATATTCCAGTAAAGAGATGCACTATAAACCACAGGAATAGAGAATGTGGATAACTAGTTGCCTACAGAAGTTTACAAAGGATTTACTGAAGAGACAGTGTTCGGTTCAGGTGTTCATGGGCATCTACCATCTGGAAAAGGAAAAGGTGATATTCCAGGCAAAGGGAGGTATATCTGCAAGGTCATTTCTTATGGCAAGAGGTGAGTCTGGAGAGTTAGGACTGGACTGATCATAAAGAATGCTAGAGGAAGCGAAAAAAAGGACTTTCTCTTCTGGACCCTGGGAAACCATCAAAAGGTTTAAAGGGAAAAGTGAAACAGTAGATCTGTGCTTCAGGAAAAAAAAATATTATGGCAAAAAAATTTAGAAGATACTGAATAGATGGAAGTCCTCCAGTTAAAAGGCAGATAGATAGCTTAGGAAAGAGACTTTTAAAAAAGAATTATAATAGAACACATCAGTAGAAATAAAGAGAAGGGGGAATGGTTTTGAGAAGCCTCTTTTGGGTAAGATAAATGCCTGGTGACTGATCAAATGTAGTGGAAAACAGAGAGGAAATGCATTTTTACAACTTAGTTCCAATCTAGATGTGAGACATCTGAGAAACTTGTGGGACATCACTGAACAGGCTCCAGAGCTCAAGGGAGAGGTTGGGTTCAGAGTTACAAGTAGGGAGGTGGTTAGCATATAGATTGTACCAGGGTCCGAAGGAGGCAGATGAGATTACTGAGAATCTTGAATTTGCAGTTCAAGAAGGAGGAAGTGGGGGCTGCTGAGAAGATCCCAGTTTACTGGTGGGTCAAGGATGAGATGAAAGCATATAAGATGAAACACAAATGATCAGAAGGCAACCTGGAGAGGCTCCTTCTCTAGGAGAACCATGATATTGCCATTAGGAAAGTCATGAAAGCTTTTTCAAAAAGGATGTGATCAAGTGTCCTAAAGTTATGTTACGAGGACAGAACACAGCCATTGCATCCATCAGTTAGAAGATGACCAGTGATTTGAATATCATCAGGAGCACCATTTTGGCTGAAGCCAAAATGCAATGGGCTGTTGAGTGAGTGGTACCAATATGTTTGGTGAGTATTAGCCTCTCTGCCAGGAAATTCAAGGGTAAGAAGGTGCAGAGGGTGAAAAGTAGTTTGAAGGAGAGCTGGGCTTGATGGGTCTCACTTCTAAGTTTGCTGTTGTTGTTGTTCAGTCGCTCAGCCATGGCCAACTCTTTTTGACCCTCGGACTTGAGCATGCCAGGTTTCTTTGCCTTCACTATCTCCCGAGTTTTCTCAAACCCATGTCCATTGAATCGGTGATACCATCCAACCATTTCATCCTCTGTCGTCCCCTTGTCCTCCTGCCTTCAGTTTTTTAGCATCAGGGTCTTTTCCAATGAGTCAGCTCTTTGCATCAGGTGGCCTAAGTATTGGAGCTCCAGATGACGTTAACATTAGGTTGATAAGTTGCATGCAGAGAAGATTCTAGAGAGGGAAAATCTTTGGACCTAGGTCTGAATAGGATAAGCTTAGTATAAAGGGAGTGAACCTGGGAAATAGATAGGATTATCTCTAGCTCTTCTGTTGGAGAGAAGTTGAGAAATGGACTTTGAATATGGAAGTGGAGAAGGGGAGAAATAAGTTTTGAAGGAATTTCTAGTGTCTGTCACCTGGTATAAGTGTGGCCTGAAGACAATGCTACTGCTACTTTTGCTGGGATTGATTAGAATTGGTTCATCCACATAGAGGTGCAACTGACAGAGATATAGTGTAGCAGTGATACCAGGGGTAGGGCAAGATCAAAGATGGAAATACTAGTTACAGGCTAAGGCCAGGGTAAGTCTCTTTCCTGCCAAACCTGATGGAGGTGCCACCCATGAGACAAAAGGACATTCTAGGGGGAGTAGTGGCTTCAACCATGGGGCAAGGCCCAGTATAATTAAATAGTACCATTTGATGTACCTTGTTAGTCATCCGAATGAGGTCTGCTGCCTATGATCTTTCCACTGTTGCTATATGATCAAGTCTACTACAAAGATTGTCGAGTCCAAATTTCAGAAATTGTATTCATTGGTCCCCCTATTAACATCTGATAATCTATATAGAGAGGGAAACAAGTGGAGAAAATATTTTCTGTAATACTTTTAACTTTGAAATCCCATCTTTGCTTCCTTTTCTGCTCCTCTTAAATCACATATAAGCACTTCATATGATGGGTGATTTTTCAGGTCTCTCTTTGCATTTGTAGGTTTTCCAATTGTCCTAAACACTCCTGCTAAATACTGAGGTGCCCATATTTCCTTTTCTGCTCATCTGTCTCTGCATACAGTTAGTACATAATTGGTAAAAGGAATATTTTTATAGAATTACAATGCCTGAGAACATGACAGTCCTTCAGTAAACTCTCAGTAAGGTAAGTGATTTGTTTTGTTGTTTGGAGTTTATTTTATGATTAAAAAAACACTCTTCAAAAAACACTCTTCAACCTATTTCTAATTGTTCATGTTAATAAATTGTAAAATAGAAAACTATTTAATAATTATAACTAGACATATCTGCCATAGTGATAATTTGGTTCATGTCAAAGTAGGGGATGTAGATTATATAGATTTATATAGATTTTTCAAGATCTTGAGAATGTGTCTCAATACTGCTTTTTGTTTCTTGAGAAAAGAGATTGAAAGGAAGGAAATAAGGAGAGGGAAGAAGAGAGAGAGAGAAAGCTAAGAAAGAATAAAAATGTGATTTTTAGCCTTCTTCTCCCCATCTTACTCCATACCCTGACTTCCTTATCCCCTCTCCCCCAACCCTGAGACCCCTCAATGCTTGGGTCTCTGAATACAAACCTGTGGCAAGCTGGCATCTTACAAATATTTAAATGGATTGTGTAGAGTAAGGCATGATATATGCCCACTCGCAAAGTGGGCCCATTAAATGAAACAAATGCCACCAAGTCTGTTTCCAGCTGAGGTTATAATATGCGGGGCAGTCATGAGCGCCAGATTCCCTTCGTATCCGCCATCATAAACCACACAGTTTTTAGTGCCATGTGAATTTGTAGAGCTGATTGTTTTATTATATTTGAGTGTGAATTTTTCATCCCTTTCCGTTCCGCCACCATTCTCAGAGAATACAGGTTTTGTGCTGATATGATGTTTCCTAGCTCTGGGCATGGCCTGGCCCGACTACTGACTGTAATTTACTTTTTGGTGTCTGTCGCCTTGAGCTTGCCTTCTGACTAGCTTGTTGAATGATGTGCTAATCCATTATATTTTTCAGACAAGTGTATCGACCAGTATAAACAGACTGGAGGGCACAAACCTAAATGAAAGCTATACTTCCCTGAATCATTTAAAAAGCTCCAGCTTGGTGGCAGTGCACAATAACTGGGCTTTGTACATTAAGTAAAAGAGAGAGTGAGAAATCTCAATAAATAAAACAAAAAATTGAAATATCCCTGCCTGTGGGGACTTAGTCCAGGTTTCAGATGTTCCTATATTTTTGTTAACACGATGATCAGAAAGGGCTACTTGAGAATGCCCTCTTCTAATACAAATCTAGAGTAAAACCCAGCATGGAGCATCTCCTGTCCCTGATGAGGCTGTCTCACCTGCTCTTCGATCCTGGGTGTCTTTCACTTGAAGCCACCCACATACCTTATTGTAACACGTTTGTACACAAAGAGCAGAAAGCAGGCACTCAGAGGAATTTCAGCAGAAAAGTGAAGCCTTAGGTCAGCCCCGTTTTGAATCTTTCCCATTGTCAGACATGTGGGGATGGGTGGATGGCCGAATGGGTTGGGCAAAATACGTTTCATATTAATCTTCCTTTTAAAAAAGACTGTCAGGCACACAACGCCCTCCGATTTGCATGACCAAAGGCATGAGGTAAAGATTTACCTGTCACAGTGTGAATAAAGATACAGTAGCTGCTGAAAGTTTTGGTCTGTACCCTCAGATTTAGCCTGACACCCAGTCACATTGTAGAAACGGTGTTCTTCACCTCAAATTACAGCACAGCCAAACGGAAGCAATTCCCTGATGACACACCTGGCCTCAGTCTGTTTCCTCACCTCTTTGATACCGGTTACTTTTACAAGTAGTTCTACCAGGGAATTGCTCAGATCTCTTCATATGACCAGGGTAAAAACATACAAGTCCATGTTTTCCCAGATCTCTTGCTCAGCTTCTTGAGGTTTGCAGGGCAGAATATGTTTCTCACATCTGCTTTATCCTCTCAGTCAGCAGAGAGATGGAGTGGTTTCAGAGTACCTTCCCACACCTCTCACCCGATGGTCACAGTTGTCTTAGAAGGCAGCATATAAGGGGTTTACACCCACTTGACAGATGCAGACACTAAAATTACGCATCGTGAATAGCCCAGGTCACACAGCCAGTGAGTGGTAAACCAGGACTCCCCTTGACTCCGTTTCTCCCATCCACTTCCTTCCTTGGGGTCCACAGCCTGTGCTGAGACCTTCATTCTCCTGCTAGAGATGGGAAGGGTGGAACAGTGACATATTCCCTCTGTCCTGACTGCCACAGCCAACGCCCTCTTTCTACCAACAACATGGTCCCCAAACAGCTTCACTCCTTTTGGGGGATAAAATGTTAGTTGCTCAGTCGTGTCTGACTCTTTGCGACCCCGTGGACTGTACCCCACCAGGCTCCTCTGTCTATGAGATTTTCCAAGCAAGAATACTGGAGTGGGTTGCCATTCCCTTCTCCAGGGGAACTTCCCAACACAGGGATCAAACCTGGCTCTGCTGCATTGCAGGCAGATTCTTACATTGTTGAACAAGAGTGCTTGTGGAGACCCTGAGCCAGAGTCGTTATGACAGCTTAAAATGCCAGGCCTGCATATGGGTGGACTTGTGTAAAGAGAATTGGGGAATAAATCCTTCCCCTGGTTCCAATGACAAGTAGAACGGCCCCTTGTGTCCACATGCAACCCTTCTTTGACCTTGGGTGCAGTGTCTCTCAGCATCACGCCAATTTTAAACATACTGCATGGAGTCCAACAAAGGCATGACAAACATGCCAACAAAGGTCCATCTAGTCAAAGCTATGGTTTTTCCAGTAGTCATGTCTGGATGTGAGAGTTGGACTATAAAGAAAGCTGAGTGCTAAAGAATTGATGCCTTTGAACTGTGGTGTTGGAGAAGACTCTTGAGAGTCCCTTGGACTGCAAGGAGATCAAACCAGTCCATCCTAAAGGAAATCAGTCCTGAACATTCATTGGAAGGACTGATGCTGAAGCTGAAACTCCAATACTGATGCCACCTGATGCGAAGAACTGACTCCTTGGAAAAGACCCTGATGCTGGGAAAGACTGAAGGCAGGAGGAGAAGGGACGACAGATGATGAGATGGTTGGATGGTATCACCAACTCAACGACATGAGTTTGAATAAACTCCAGGAGTTGGTGATGGACAGAGAGGCCTGGAATACTGCAGTCCATGGGGTCGCAAAGAGCCAGACATGATTGAGCAACTGAACTGGACTGAACTGAACTGATGAAGTCCGAAATTCTCCTGGGCCTTAGATAGGCTGTTGGGTCAGCCTTTTCCTTCTAGTTCTTCCTAGAGGAAACTAATGCCCAAGATCTCTTTGCTATTTTGAGAGTTCTGGATTCACATTTCCTTTGTCTCCATCTTGCTTCAGAAGTCAAATGGACACCTACACCCATCCTCGGCTCACTCAGGAATGTGGCCGTGGGGGCCGGTGATCTATCCTACATTTTTAAATAGAGCTATAAAAACCTGGCATGTCATGGGCACCAAATTAGGATTCGTTGTCTGCCTGAGTGAATGTATATCTTCCAGCTTTCATAGAGTATTTTGCTCCCATGAATAATACTGAAATCAAGGGTTTTTGAATGGATCGATCAGTTCTGAAATTTGTTTCAGTCTTCCACTTTACTGAACCAAGAGGAAGCATGCCTAGGATCAGGAGCAGTTTAGGGAAACTAACCCTAACCCAGACTGGATGCTGGTTACTCATCATCTGCTGAGACCAGAGAGCAAAACAGAGTTGTTCTTCATGCAAAACAGCACATTATAATAATGAATAGTGTTCATACATTATCAGTGTCTACATAGCAAAAAGTGGGAATGGACTTACACTTAGAAAGACTAGAACATGTGTCATCAGTAGTATCAGGAACAAGAAGACCGCATGATACAGCTCTTTGAGCAAATAGTAGGTGCCAGAAACTACCCTAAATCCTTCACACTTGATTCCTCAGTTAACACAACCACCCTATGAGGTAGAATCTACCAACACAGTTTTTCAGATGTCATTGTCTCCCTTTTGTCAAGAGTATCTAATATATGTATACATACTCAGTCGCTTCAGTCATGTCTGTCTCTTGCAACCCCATGGACTGTAGCCCACCAGGCTCTGTCCATGGGATTCTCCAGGCAAAAATACTGGAGTGGGTTGCCATTTCCTTCTCTAGGGTATCTTCCCTACTCAGGGATTGAACCTGCATCTCCTGCACTGCAGGCGGATTCTTTACCACTGAGCCACCAGGGAAGTCCAGAGTATTCAATACCAGCTAGAAAAAGAGCTCTATCCTCTTTGATGGAAAAATGAAGGTGTTTGGACAGGTTTTAAGGGGAAAATGATTTCCAGGGTGTGTCTCAGATGCTAAGTTTTCTTATTCACATCTCTCAGTAATTCATACCCTATAACACAATGAATAAACAAGTATAGAAATAGTTATCTTCTGCGTTTAAATAATAAACCTTTTCAATCAGAAAGACATCTTGTTTTATTGGATGATTTGGGCCAGGCAGTTGAATATATACAAGATCCCAGTATGTGACTTGACAGATTTCATCTCTCAGTTCCTCTGTATTTTCACCTGTAAAACAAGAATAATTATCCAGACTCTCCGTATATTATAATGAGAGATGATAAAGATTGATGAAATATGGATGCATAGAATGAAGGATTCAGAATAAATGTACTCCTGAGTTCATAGATATGCTATTACTAATAATGGAATTGTCCTACTCAGAAATAATTTCCCTATTCAGTTGTGCATTTAATTAGAAGTCATCTTTTTTCTCCCCTCATTCAACCAAATAGGTAGTAGGCATCTACTCAGTAGTACTGTGAGGAATAAAAAAAAATAAGGAAGTTAGCCTCAGTTTGTGCTCGTGCATGCTGTCACTTCAGTCGTGTCCAACTCTTTGCGACCCTATGGACTGTAGCACACCAGGCTCCTCTGCCCATGGGATTCTCCAAGCAAAAATACTGGAGTGGGTTGCCCTGCCCTCCTCCAGGGGATCTTCCAGAACAGGGATCAAACCTGCGTCTCTTAAGTTTCCGGCATTGGCAGTTGGGTTCTTTACCACTAGCGCCACCTGGGAAGCCCAGCCACAGTTTAGAAGCATTAAAAATAAACAGTGTAATGAAATGTTTTCCTTGACAGTTTTTGAAAGCTGCCTGAGTTGGAAGTACAGCTCTTGTTTTATCTGCATGAAGCCAAACATTGAGGGAAAAAATGGAAAAGTTCACGCAGTAGTACAGATGTTTCAAAACATCTGGATGTTTGCTATCCTGTAGATATACCATGTGGATCTCCTACAAGGTTCTTCCATTTTCTTTCAGGCTTTCATAATTAATTTGAAGTCTTATTTTCGTGCTTTGAAGACCAACTATTTTACTGAAATCCCTTTATCAGCCATAAAATACTAAACCTTTTCTATTTGGTAGTCTTCAAGCTACAGTCACAATGTTTATCAACCCACTTGCTATAATTGGCAATAATTTTTATATATTTATTTTATTATTTTTATTTCTTGAGCTGTGCCCCATGGCATGTGAGATCTTAGTTCCTTGCTAAGTGAAAGTCGCTCAGTCATGTCCAACTCTTTGTGACCCCATGGACTATACAGTCCATGTTATTCTCCAGGCCAGAATACTGGAGTGCATAGCCTTTCTCTTCTCCAGGGGATCTTCCCAACCCAAGGATCGAACCCAGGTCTCCCACATTGCAGGCAGATTCTTTACCAGCTGAGCCACAAGGGAAGCCCTCAGTTCCCTGACCAGGGATCAAACCCATGTCCCCTGCACTGGAAGTCCAGAGTCTTAACCACTGGACCCCCAGGGAAGTCCCACGTGTATGTAAAATGTTCTGAGATCCAGGAGGTTCTAGGATTTGGCCACCGGACAAACCAGGTAAATGCTGAAGGGGCTTATACACAAGGCAGTCAGGGATCAGAGAAGCCAGCTTTTTGGACATAGATTTCAGAACAACCAACTTCTTTGTTCAGAAGGAAGAAACTGCCAAAGGTATGATGTAAAAGCTGGTATCTCAGATATATTTGATAAAAAAAAATCATTGCTTGCTGTGTACCTAATCCTATACTTAATAATTTCCTTTAAGATGACTCCAGGGCAGAAAGGGGAAAGGGAAATAATTATAGGGAAACCAAGTGAGGCCAGATGGCAGATGTACTTGAAAGGCCTAAACATGACCTGCGGGCTCTAAATGCTGGCTGGAGAGCCTTTTGCGCCTCGTCCACCCCAGCCTGCAGGCGTCCAGCCGTGGTGGTTACCCTCAGTGCCCCCGGAGCAGTACAGACCAGGTGTGGCTGCCTGCCGCCTCATTTCTTTACAACTGAGGACATCATCTTATGACTATAAAACAAAATGGCTCTACTCACTCTGTTTTCTTACTTAGTTAAGCTCCAGCTCTGGCCTAAAACTACTGTGCTTTGTTTCACTTTGTTGGTTTTGTTTTTATTTTCTTCCAAAATGGCTCACGTTGTTTTAATTACTTTCCATCAATTCTTGGAAGAGGTAGTTTTGAAGAAGAGGTCCACTCCCTCCCCTGCCAAACATGTTAATCCATTGGTGCTTCTAAACCCGAGTATTCATCCGCACATCAAAATCTGTGAACCTTAGCAAGAGAAAAGCTGTCTGAACCTGATTTTGTTTCTACACAGATGGCTATAAACATGACAGTGGGATATTAGTCTTGGCTTTTCTTGACAGACCTGAAAATTGGCCACACAGAACTGTTTAAAATTGGTAGGAAAAACTTACCCTGAAGTTTACTGTTGATGAACACAAGAGAAAGCATGTAATTAATGGAAATGCATGTCAGAATAAAGGAAAATGTGTTATCCCCTTCACTTCTGAGTCCTAGCAAAGGTGTTGAATACAGCTGATATTTCAGAGGTGAAAAGGAGCTATGCTCATTTTAGTGAAGTAAAAATGTGTGTTATAGTGTACGCATGCAGTAATTAATTTATACCCTGACAAGTCTTCTAATTAGAAATACGTTTTTTAATTGTAAAAGTGTCATACAACAAAAATTCAAACAGGAAAGACTGACAGGAAGAAGAGAAAATGCATACATTCAGAAGAATATATTGTAAACACTTTGATTGTATCTTTTCGGATACTTCTCTATGGATTGATATTTACATGTGTTTCTTTTATATATGTTACTACTTTGTAACATTTTGAAAATTTAAAATCATATGGGCTTTTTTAGTATAGATGAATATACTTGCCAAGTGTTGTTAATGACTACCTCGTGTTTCTTTGTATGATGTGACATAATTTGCTTAGCCAGGCTCCTATTATTTAGCATTTAAGTCATTTCCAATTTTGTACTATTGCAGATTTCATTTCTGTTTTTATATGATTTATTTATTTAGTTTTGGTTGCTCTGGATATTCGTTATTGCGTGAGAACTTCCCCTAGTTGCGGCAAGCAGGGGCTACTGTTTGTTGCGGTCCTAGGGCTTCTCATTGCTGTAGCCTCTCCTGTTGCGGAGCACAGGTTCTAGGGCATGTGGGCTTCAGTAGCTGCAGCTCCTGGTCTCTAGAGTGCAGGCTCAGTAGTTGTAGCCCACGGATTTAGTTGCTCTGTAGCATGTAAAATTTTTCCAAGCCAGGGATAAAACCTGTGTCCCCTGCATTGGCAGGCAGACTCTTATCCACTATACCACCAGGGAAATCCAGATTTTATTTATTTTGTTAAATATTTTTGCAGCAAAATTTTTATGTATGTGCCCTTTGTTATATTCTCCAGAGGAATCTTCAGAAATTGAGTCCAAAGGGCAATGTATCTTTTTGTTGGGTGTTTTTTCTTTTCCATTATGGTTTATCACAGGATATTGAATACCCTTTCGTATAAACTGTGCTCAAGAAAGATGGCACTAATTGACTTATTTATAAATTAAGTGTTGGCATAATCTTGTTTTACAAGAAGTTTTCATAAGGTCTGCTCTAAATTTGAATTAGGATGACCCCAAAATGTCCAGTAGCTTTTACTGAAGAATGATTTGCAGAGAGGCAATGCTGATTTCATGTTCCTATGGCATTTGCACCAGACTCGGCTGTGTTCCTGAAGTCCATACAACAGAAGTACTGTTCTCTCATATTTATTTTCCTGTGTTTATGATGCCCTCTGTCTGTGCTACTAGCTTAGTTTTATGTTCATCCTGAAAAGGACAGAGCAATTCATACACTATTTAAAGACTTGTCTTACCCTAACCCTTGCTTTCTGAAATCATTGTTTGTCCTTTTTATATATGTTTGCCTGTTTCTGTATAACATCTTTCAAATTTTCAATATTCTGTTCAGAAAAGAATGTAAAATTCCCAGCAGATGTTAAGATAATGATTCACCTGACAGACAAAAGAAATGGGCTTTATTTTTAATTAAATGTAGATAGATACATTTCCTATAACTAGTGAGGAAACCCCTGTCTTTAATCAACACTTCAAAAATAGTTATGTAGAAAAGCACATAGAGAGCATAAAACATTTGAAGTAATAAAGGCATTTCAATGAACTAGTTGATTTTAGTTCAAAATTAATAGCATGTCTTCATTTCACAGCTTCCCTTGGTAATAGATAGTTAAGGCAGTTTTTTGCTACTGTTTTTTTAGTTCTGGGGGATATCATGTGTCCTGCATTGTCAGCGTTGTTAGTAAATGGACCAAAGAATCCCAGATGAACACTAAGAACTGCAGAAAACCCTGGTCTTCTGAGCCCTTACTTATTTGAGTTGATGACATGCAAGTAACTGTGGTTCTCTAGTTCCAAACTACTATTGAGGGTTGGAGGGTTCTAGATTCCCACATTGTGTAATTATAAGAGATCATTTTCAGTTTTGTTTAAGGGCAGAGAAATGATGAGTTAGGAGCCTTACCTTGTGTACCTGTGGGAGATCAAGCAGTCAGTCACCCAAGAAGACCTGCCCTGCACAGGTTCCAAGTCAGTACAGTCACTGTACAGTGTGCAGTCAGCTCTCTGCATCTGCATGTCCTACATCCACAGGTTCAACCAACAGTGGATCAAACATATCTGAAAAAAAATGTTCAGAAAGTTCCAAAATGCAAAATTCAAATTTGTCATGTGCACACAACTATTTACATAGCATTTACATTGTATTTGCAACTATTAACATAGCATTTACATTGTATTAGGTACTATAAGTAAACTAGAGATGATTTAAAGTAGACAGAAGGATATACATAGGTTATATACAAATGCTGCGCCATTTTATATAAGGGACATGAACATCCATGAGTTTTGGTATCTGGGGGGGGTTCTGAACAACTGTGTCTGGTTTGGGGTATCAGACAGTTGCAACCTGAGCATGAGAAGACTAAGAAATCATATGCCATGCCTCAAAATGGGAAGAGAAATATGGGTGACTATAAAACTATCCCTTGGTATATGTAAGTATTCCTGCTTAGTGGTCTTTTAATAAAGATATGAAATATATTTCAGCAAACAATTTATAAAATAATCCCCTGAGAATTTACCTATGAAGGAAAAGGCTGAGTTAATGGCATATCAATTATTAATACTTCATCTAGTGAATGTTTAGGTATAGTGCAAGATTTGCAACTCTACAGTGGAAAAAATACTTTTTCTTTCTTCTCAGTCTGTGTAAGATCTGTTAGGAAGGAGAATGACACTGATTTGAAGATGAAAAATATTTTAAGAAACTATACATGTATTAGACAAGGCTGTGGTCCATGTAATCAGATTGGCTAGTTGTCTGTGATTGTGGTTTCAGTCTGTCTGCCCTTTGATGCCCTCTCTCAATGCCTACCATCTTACTTGGTTTTCTCTTACCTTGGATGTGTGCGGTATCTCTTCAAGGCTGCTCCAGCAAAGCGCAGCCGCTGCTCCTTACCTGAGACATGGGGTAGCACCTCCCGACCACCGCCCCTGACCTCGGGCTTGGGGTAGCTCCTCTTTTCATTCCAATCCCAAAGAAAGGCAATGCCAAAGAATGCTCAAACTACCACACAATTGCACTCATCTCACATGCTAGTAAAGTAATGCTTAAAGTTCTCCAACCCAGGCTTCAACAATACGTGAACCGTGAACTTCCAGATGTTCAAGCTGGTTTCAGAAAAGGCTGAGGAACCAGAGATCAAATTGCCAACATCTGCTGGATCATCGAAAAAGCAAGAGAATTCCAGAAAAACATCTATTTCTGCTTTATTGACTATGCCAAAGCTTTTGACTGTGTGAATCACAATAAACTGTGGAAAATTCTTAAAGCAATGGGAATACCAGACCACCTGACCTGCCTCTTGAGAAACCTGTATGCAGGTCAGAAAGCAACAGTTGGAACTGGACATGGAACAAGAGACTGGTTCCAAATAGGAAAAGGAGTACGTCAAGGCTGTGTATTGTCACCTTACTTATTTAACTTATATGCAGAGTACATCATGAGAAACGCTGGGCTGGAGGAAGCACCAGCTGGAATCAAGATTGCCAGGAGAAATATCAATAACCTCAGATATGCGGATGACACCACCCTTATGGCAGAAAGTGAAGAAGAACTAAAGAGCTTCTTGATGAAAGTGAAAGAGGAGAGTGAAAAATGTTGGCTTAAAGCTCAACATTCAGAAGACTAAGATCATGGCATCTGGTCCCATCACTTCATGGCAAATAGATGGGGAAACAGTGGCTGACTTTATTTTTTGGGCTCCAAAATCGCTGCAGATGGTGGTTGCAGCCATGAAATTAGAAGACACTTACTTCTTGGAAGGCAAGTTATGACCAACCTAGACAGCATATTAAAAAGCAGAGACATTACTTTGCCAACAAAGGTCCATCTTGTCAAGGCTATGGTTTTTCCAATGGTCATGTATGGATGTGAGAGTTGGACTATAAAGAAAGTTGAGCGCCGAAGAATTGATGCTTTTAAACTGTGTTGTTGGAGAAGCCTCTTGAGAGTCCCTTGGTCTGCAAGGAGATCCAACCAATGCATCCTAAAGGAGATCAGTCCTGGGTGTTCATTGGAAGGACTGATGTTGAAGCTGAAACTCCAATACTTTGGCCACCTGATGTGAAGAGTTGACTCATTGGAAAAGACCCTAATGCTGGGTAGGATTGGGGACGGGAGGAGAAGGGGATGACAGAGGATGAGATGGTTGGATGGCATCACCGACTCGATGGACATGGGTTTGGGTGGACTCCGGGAGTTGGTGATGGACACAGAGGCTGGCTTGCTGCAGTTCATGGGGTCGCAAAGAATCGGACATGACTGAGTGACTGAACTGAACTGATACATGTGTAGTCAGTAAGGAAAGGGACAGATGTCACATAGCTTTCTGAAGACCTAACTTATAGCAATTTAAGAAGAGTAGTAATAATTATATCTGTACTACTGACACATAGGAAGGAGTGGCCATTATTTAGGCACTTCTTGGTATGGGCTTCCCTGATAGCTCAGTTGGTAAAGAATCTGCCTGCAATGCAGAAGACTCCGGTTCAATTCCTGGGTCAGGAAGATCCCCTGGAGAAAGGATAGGCTACCCACTCCAGTATTCTGGCCTGGGGAATTCTGGGTCATAAAGAGTTGGACATGACTGAGCCACTTTCACTTTTTATGGATTTCACTGGTTCCTCAGATGGTAAAGCGTCTGTCTACAATGTGGGAGACCCAGGTTCAATCCCTGGGTTGGGAAGATCTCCTAGAGAAGGAAATGGTATAACCCACTCCAGTATGCTTTCCTGGAACATCCCATGGATGGAGGAGCCTGGTAGGCTACAGTCCATGGGTCGCAAAGAGTTGGACATGACTGAGTGACTTCACTTTCGAGTTCACTTGGTATGTAGCCAGGAACCTTCCACCTTTGCTTATCCACAATGTAGCACTTCAGCACATAAATGATTTTATTGTTATTTTTTTGTATTTGTTTTCATCTGCAGCATCTGGAGTTTTAAAATAGTGTTAAAGATCCTAGTAAAAATAAATCATGGCTTGAAAGATCAATTATCATGGAATCAGCAGATAAAACTCTGGACGTGAGATTGTAGCTGAGGTTGAGAAAATAAAGAAATGTCATTAGAAAATCTCAAAAATAGAAAAAAGAATAGTAGATTCATACTGAGTAAATTACTTTATACTTATTCAGACAGCTGTGACAGGGTTGAGAATAGTTCTAAAAACATGAAAAGTTAATCTTCTTCATAATCCATGGATTCCTAACTTTGGGTTCATGAACCAATATGAATTCTGTAGGTGGAATTTAGAGTCAAGGAATTTGAATAGGGGAAAGAGTCACAACTTTGTTACTAATCTCTAATTGAAATTTAGCATTTCTTTCTGTTGTAAATGCAGGCTATAAACCACAGTAATAGTAGTAGTACTTTGTCATCAGTAGAATTTTTACATAGTCATGTCATATTATTGTTCTTGTAAATATCTTGGAATATCACTTCAAATTTTTATAGTTATTGAACTAGCACTAGATGTTATTTTTTAACATATTAATGAAGAAATTCTTGTCCTCATTGTGTCCAGAGCTTCATGAAATATATGCAGATTGAGGGGTGGTTTGAATGAGAAACTATCAGGAAATAATTTGATAGCACTTTTTGAGTACCTCCTATATAGCCAAAATCATCTTAGAGTCCAGCCTTGACCTTTAGGAATTTACAATCTCTTTAGAAAAAACAAGCAACCACTGAAGACATTTATAATTACCTATAAACATGCACAAATAAATAAGATGCTAGCCGAGGATGTAGTTAAAGACTTTGGATAGTCTTGGGTTGATAATAGGTGAGTAGGGAAATTTGAAATGGGGAAGGGGAAAGGCAGTGTAAAGATACTCCAGATACAAGGAATAAAGTGCAGGAGCACTGAGCTAGAGAAGTAGAAAAGGAGGTTCATGTTTCATAGTTTGAAGATACAAGCTTTGGAAAAAGAGGCAGGCAGACTCAGAAGGGGAGAAGGATTTAACACCAGAAAAAAAAATAGCTTTTTAGTTTGGTCAGTTGGTTTTGGGTTTTGTTTTTCATTGTTTGCTTGTTTGTTTGTTTGCTTTAGGTAATATGCTGTCAGCATATTGATAAAGCAACTGGGTTTTGGGTGAAAGGCAAAAAAAAAAAGTATAAGAAAAATCAGAATAGAGCTTCTAGTCTAGAAATACATATGAGGTGGTGAGGGAGTCCATGCTAAAGTAAGGTAGGCATTGTTAAAGGAAATGGCTTAATCCAACAAGTATGAAAGTAAAGCAAAGTTTGGCAGTATTGAGTGGCTGTTGAAGGGCGAAAAAGGAATACATTTGTTGGAATTTGAGAAACCTAGAAAGATGATGCTGTGAGCTAGCAGGTGAGAGTTCAGGTCCCATACCCTGCCCATACTACGGACTTCTCCCTCCAAAAAGTACTTAGGTCACTTTCCTCTGCTTCATTTTCCATCTGCCAAGGGGAGTGAAAATGCAAAGCAAAGTAATACCTCAAAGAGTTTGATCCTTTGCACTGAAATAACCTTAACCATCTTTTTGTAAATTTTGTGATTTCTTAGGAGGCTAAAAACCAAAACCTACCTTGTAAATGAAAAATAAAAACAAACCAAATCAGAGGTACAGTGCTTTTATAGGAATCTTAAGCTGTGTAATGCTAACCCATAATCAGAACTAAATGTCATTGTTCTGAAGGGTTCACCTACTCATAATTTCTTTAACTTATCCACGGAGAATCATGCTGGTGCTTAATGCATTTTATGTATAGCATGAAAATCTCAAAATGTGGACTTTGATACTCAAGCAAAATTTTCAACGACCTACTTTAGAATATTATGTTCAGTGGCTTAAAATTATAATGGTCTCTCATAGTCTCTGCATTTCTATTTTTTATCATACCTTTGTTTCATTTTCTGATTGTATTTTCAGCTTTAAACAGTGAAGGATAACATTCTGATGTTGTGACTATCAGAAATATTAAACGGTAATAAATTTTCCTGACATTAAGGCGGACTGTTATAAGGCATCTAGAGGTGGAACTAAGAGTTATTTGTTAAAGGATGAATAAGTAAAGCAACTTAGAAGCAAGGCCTCAGGTACTTTCTCTTCCTTCAGTTCTGTCGCTCAGTCATGTCCCACTCCTTGTGACCCCATGAACCGCAGCACTCCAGCCTCCCTGTCCATCACCAACTCCCGAAGTTTACCCAAACCCATGTCCATCGAGTCGGTGATACCGTCCACCGGTATCTGGAAGTTCACAGTTCACGTATTGCTGAAGCCTGGCTTGGAGAATTTTGAGCATTACTTTGGGATGGAAAAATGAAGCATCTTGCCTTATTCTTTTAAAATACACTTTATTTTAAGAAAATCAAATAACGGCAGTCTTCACTTTCAAAGCAATATGATTCATTTTACCAACTGTTGAATATATTATAGTTCTTCACTTTCCAAAAGGATTTACTGAAGTCCCCCTCCCCATCTATAGAATGAATTCAGTACCACTTTTAAAAGATGAATTAATTTACCCAGTTTATTTACAAGATAAATTGTATGACAGATACTTTTTTACTAAATAAATATGTGCATAACAGGTAATCAAGAGAAAAAAACTGGAATATATAGTAAATATAAAAGATACTGTTAAATAAATGACAACAAAAGTAATGTTTTTAAGCAATTGTAACTATATGTAATAATATAATGTATAATTACTTCCTAATCTTTTGTTTTATTTGCTTAATGACACTCATTAAACGTTTGATGGTACTGAAGTCTGTAGGAAGGAGAGATAATAAATTTTTGTTTCAAACTTGGAAACAAAGCTCTATTTTCATTTGTAAAAGTGAGGGTAGAAACAGAAGAGCTCTTGCTGTTAAATGAAAGAATCCTTCTCTCAAGGGGGCAAAAGTATAAAATGAAAGTGTTTTTCTAAAAAGTTACATGTAAATTGAATTTTAATAAATTATGTTGTCCTTTAAATACATTTGGAGACTTATCTTTAGCGGACCGTCAATGAATCCTTTTGGAAACTTAAGAATTACTTTGTAGTGCCAACATATTTTCTGATGTATCCCTTTTTAGTTAAGAGGTTGAAATATTTTACATAAGCAATACTTGCCAGTAAATAAAACAATTTAGGAAACAGTGTGTGTGTGCTAAGTCACTTCAGTCATGTCTGACTCTTTGTGACCCCATGGACCCAATAGCCCTCCAGGCTCCTTTGTCCATGGGATTCTCCAGGCAAGAATACTGGATGGGTTGCCATGCCTTCCTCCAGGGTATCTTCCCCACTCAGGGATAGAACCCAGGTCTCCCGCATTGTAGGCAGATTTTTTACCATCTGAGACACCAAGGAAGCCCAGCAAGTATACATATGTTTGACGTTTGGCTTCAGTATGTTATTGGCCTTATTGGTAAGAAGAGACCATGGTTACTACAGCATGGGTTTATAAACCAATAGCCAAATGGATATTTCTTTTTCAAGAGGGAAACTATAGAAGCTCCATAATAAACATTCTGGAAAATTTAGATTGAGTGGAGCATCCAGATGCACTGAAGGGCTGGAGGAAGGCGAAGAGTCGGCCCCCAAATAAGGAACTTTTGTTTGTAGCAAAGCGCCTGGGTCTGTTCTTTCCTGTTCTCTCAGTTTCATCCTTCTTTTAACTTATTTCTCTCGTCTGTGTTTCCCCAGATATATCCATTCACATGGTTTCAATTGGAAAGCCATTTTTCATGCCCTTTATTGTCTTCCTAAATAATTTTAGTCTGTTGGCAGTGGATCAAGAGTACTATGCATCCATATTTAATTTTGGCCACAGATTTCATTCCCATATAATATAGAAGGATTTTAGGTCACTGATTGTGCAGCATAAATTCTGTTAATATCGTTCTTTACCCAGGGCAAGCAAGCTAAGTGTTATGATCCCTGTAAAAATTCCTTAAGATAAAAATCTAATGTTGAATGTAATGTTATAGATTCAAGAACCAAATGTCTAGGTTCAAGGTGTGGTTTTCAAATTTAGCAACTCAGTGACCTTGGGAGGGTTGTACTCTATCTACATGCTTCCGTTGCTTCATCTGTAAAATGGGTATTATGGTATAATCCACTTCATAGAACTACTGTTCTCATTACCTGAGATAATTCATGCAGCACACTTAACATAGTGCCTGATGCATCCTTTTCATCTTTTTTTTCTCTCTCATTATTAGCCCATCAAAGCAACTCCTCAAGCCATGGGGAACAAATCACTAAGATTATTCTCCTTACAATTCTGATTTCAGTGTAAAAGATTTTGGCAAAAGATAGTTTAAAGACTTTTATTTGAATCAGGTCTTCTTACTCCCAGCCCATTAAGGAGTTCCCCCAAGTAAGTTCTCCCCCACAATGTAAGTTCTACAGTGTCAGCTGCTATAGCTGCCCCGGTTTCTTTAAGGCACACCAGCTGCAGAATCTCAAATGAACCCAGTGTGTAGAACAACTTGGCATCTTGGGTACAAATGTCTGATAAATCCAGTTTACCACACCACAGGATTTCCCCACTACCGGAGAAATTGTGTCACTCTGTTTACAAATTGTTTGTCTTAGTAGACCGTGTCTCCTGAAATTAAGGTTTTCCCCCATCATGTAATTATTAGTGTTTTAAAAATAAAGCCAGATTTTCTTTATGGTTTGGAGAGTGGGAAAATATAAGGCGTGTTTTTCTAATTATGAAACCGCTGTCAAACAGGTCTGTAAAGCAGATATACTTTGCAAATTAGAGGTGGAATCCAAGCTTCCTGAGGCTCTGAGACAGCTCCTCCTCTGGCCACTGCTGGCAGTAGCCTGTGGCAGCTGAGAGCAGGTGTGAGGGGAGTACATAGTCTCCAAGAAACAGCGTTCCCTCCACAGCCCTCCCAGAGGCAGGGCAGATCCAAATATCCTTCAGCAGTCAGATTCCACGTCAGCACCGCCTGCTAGCAAAGAACTTGCAGAAACTGAACTATGGTTGCTTGATCTTTCAAGGCTCCCACAGACCCGAGTCCCCGGACGTAAGGGCTTAGTTGAATTTCTCAACCTGTCAGGTGGTTCATCTTGGGAACTCTTACGTCTCGCTTTCCTTCTTGTTGCTGAATTCCTTCTGCTGATAACAGCTTATAGGTTTTCTGAAAGCTGTGAGAGATTCTTTTCCTAATTCAGTATTATAAATTTATTTGATTATGAGGCTCACAGTGTGAATCAGGGTAGCTGAGGGAACACTGCCTTGTATCTCATACTCGGATAGACTGGCTATCTTATTAGTAAGAACTATCGTTAGAAAATCTTTCAGGAGAGGGTGGGACGAATCGAGAGAGTAGCATTGACATATGTAGACTACTGTTTGTAAAATAGATAGCTACTGGGAAGCTGCTGTGCAGTACAGGGAGCTCAGGTCAGCGCTCTGTGGTGACCTAGAGAGGATGGTGGGGGGTATGGGAGGGAGGCTCAGGAGGGAGAGGATATAGGTATATTTATAGTTGATTCATGTTGTTGTACAGCAGAAAACAACACAACACTGTAAAGCAATTATCCTCCAATTAAAAATTTTTGAATTAAAAAATACCTGCTTTCGCAAACCTCTTGCCTGTAGTAAAGAAATAATTTTTCTTTTATTTGGATTATCCCCAAAGCATATACCTAAAAACAAATACATATATTGAAATGTGTCTCAGTTTCTTTTTGAGCTTCAATGTCAGTTGTATTTAAAGGAAACTTTCTGGTTGTTTTTTTTTTCCCTCCAATTCAGGTTATCTGTTTTACTTGATATGGAAGCAATTTGATGACTTTTCTGGTTGGGGAGTAATGTCCATCTTCTATTACATAGCGTTCCTTGGAAGGGGACTGTCTCCCTGACCATGAAAGATGGGAATAATAATTCTATCTGTAGCTGAATAGTGCTTATGAAAATGAAGGACAATCAATGAGAAGCTCATACAGACAGAAACTGGTAAAAAGCATCTTCTTCAGACAGCAACCTTCAAATATTTCAACCTAACTGCTGATTTCCATGCCAGTCAAGCAGGATGAGGTTTTTGGTTACGTCAGCATATACCCGGGAAACTTGCCTAAAATTACTCATGGTTCAATGAGTGGCCTTGATTACAATTTAAGTGTTCTTAGCTCAGGCCAGTGACCTTGAGTCAAAGCATTGCTTCATATGCATTTATAGTTCCCGACCTCACATCCAGTCTCTCCTACCACCAGCTACCATAAAGTTGTGGGGGTTTTTTAAGCACAAAAAGTGACATGAAGTCTGTCTTATATAAAAGGACCTTGACCTTTTGACTATGACGTGATTATTTGGCCATAGTGTGGATGTTAATTACTAAGAGTCAGAGATTAGAAAGTAACAATTTCCAAAGATGGAAATCATGCTACTTTACCTTCAGGAGATGATCTTACTTACCGAAATTACCGCTTTAATTCTGTGAAGGAAATTTGGTCCTGGGATGTTTTGTTGGAATGAAAATGAACATATATCACAGAATCTGTAGAAGCAAGGAGCACTTTCCATTTGTTGTTGTTCAGTCACCAAGTCATATCTGACTCTTTGCAACCCCAAGGACTGCAGCACGCCAGGCTTCCCTATCTCTCACCATCTCCTGGAGTTTGCCCAAGTTCGTGTACATTGAACTGGTGATGCCATTCAACCATCTCATCCTCTGTCACTCTTTTCTCCTTATGCCTTCAGTCTTTCCCAATATCAGGGTCTTTTTCAATGAGTCAGCTATTCCAATGAGCACATTCCACTAGAGTAAAAGAAATTCTTTGGGATATAGGCAGTTCTGGAAAGTATCAGGAAGATGAGAAGGCCATAAATGCAGCCACAAGACCCAAGTGTGCTGGGATTCAGAACAGATCCCAATATGGCCAAGTTGTCCATGTCAGTTCAGTTCAGTTCAGTCACTCAGTTGTGTCCGACTCTTTGCGACCCTATGAATCGCAGCACACCAGGCCTCTCTGTCCATCACCAGGTCACGGGGTTTACCCAAACCCATGTCCATCGAGTCACTGATGACATCCAGCCATCTCATCCTCTGTCATCCCCTTCTCCTCCTGCCCCCAATCCTTCCCAGCATTAGGGTCTTTTCCAATGAGTCAACTCTTCTCATGAGGTGGCCAAAGTATTGGAGTTTCAGCTTCAACATCAGTCCTTCCAATGAACACCCAGGACTGATCTCCTTTAGGATGGACTGGTTGGATCTCCTTGCAGTCCAAGGGACTCTCAAAAGTCTTCTCCAACACCACAGTTCAAAAGCATCAGTTCTTCGGCGCTCAGCTTTCTTCACCGTCCAACTCTCACATCCATACATGACTACTGGAAAAACCATAGCCTTGACTAGACAGACCTTTGTTGGCAAAGTAATGTCTCTGCTTTTAAATATGCTATCTAGGTTGGTCATAACCTTACTTCCAATGAGTAACCATCTTTTAATTTCATGGCTGCACCACTATGGAGAACAGTGTGGAGATTCCTTAAAAAACTGGGAATAGAACTGCCATATGACCCAGCAATCCCACTGCTTTGCATACACACCGAGGAAGCCAGAATTGAAAGAGACACGTGTACCCCAATGTTCATCGCAGCACTGTTTACAATAGCCAGGACATGGAAGCAACCTAGATGTCCATCAGCAGATGAATGGATAAGGAAGCTGTGGTACATATACACAATGGAATATTACTCAGCCATTAAAAAAATACATTTGAATTGGTGTTATTGAGATGGATAAAACTGGAGCCCATTATACAGAGTGAAGTAAACCAGAAAGAAAAACACCAATACAGTATACTAATGCATATATATGGAATTTGAAAGATGGTAACGGTAACCCTATATGCGAGACAGAATAAGAGACACAGATGCATAGAACAGTCTTATGGACTCTGAGAGAGAAGGTGAGGGTAGGACGTTCTGGGACAATAGCATTGAAACATGTATATTGTCATTTGTGAAACAGAACACCATTCCATGTTCTATGCATGGGATGGGTGCTCAGGGCTGGGGCATTGGGATGGCCCAGAGGGATGGGATGGGGAGGGGGGTGGGGGTGGGGTTCAGGATGGGGAGCACGTGTGGACCCATGGCTGATTCATGTCAATGTATGGCAAAAACTACTACAATATTGTAAAGTAATTAGCCCCCAACTAAAATAAAATAATAATAATAATAATAATTTCATGGCTGCAATCACCATCAGCAGTGATTTTGGAGCCCAAAAAAATAAAGTCTGACACTGTTTCCACTGTTTCCCCATCTATTTCCCATGAAGTGATGGGACCAGATGCCAACGTTCAGTTTTCTGAACGTTGAGCTTTAAGCCAACTTTTTCACTCTCCTCTTTCACTTTCATCAAGAGGCTCTTTAGTTCTTCTTCACTTTCTGCCATAAGGGTGGTGTCATCTGCATATCTGAGGTTATTTATATTTCTCCTGGCAATCTTGATTCCAGCTTGTGTTTCTTCCAGCCCAGCGTCTCTCATGATGTACTCTGCATATAAGTTAAATAAGTAGGGTGACAATATACAGGCTTGACATACTCCTTTTCCTATTTGGAACCAGTCTGTTGTCCCATGTCCAGTTCTAACTCTTGCTTCCTGACCTGCATACAGGTTTCTCAAGAGACAGGTCAGGTGGTCTGGTATGCCCATCTCTTTCAGAATTTTCCACAGTTTATTGTGAGCCACACAGTCAAAGGCTTTGGCATAGTCAATAAAGCAGAAATAGATGTTTTTTCTGGAACTCTCTTGCTTTTTCGATGATCCAGCGGATATTGGCAATTAGATCTCTGGTTCCTCTGCCTTTTCTAAAACCAGCTTGAACATCTGAAAGTTCACGGTTCACATGTTGCTAAAGCCTGGCTTGGAGAATTTTGAGCATTACTTTACTAGCATGTGAGATGAGTGCAATTGTGCGCTAGTTTGAGCATTCTTTGGCATTGCCTTTCTTTGGGATTGGAATGAAAACTGACCTTTTCCAGTCCTGTGGCCACTGCTGAGTTTTCCAGATTTGCTGGCATATTGAGTGCAGCACTTTCACAGCATCATCTTTGAGGATTTGAAATAGCTCAACTGGAATTCCATCACCTCCACTAGCTTTGTTCGTAGTGATGCTTTCTAAGGCCCACGTGACTTCACATTCCAGGATGTCTGGCTCTAGGTGAGTGATCACACCATCGTGATTATCTGGGCCATGAAGATCTTTTCTGTACAGTTCTTCTGTGTATTCTTGCCACCTCTTCTTAATATCTTCTGCTTCTGTTAGGTCCATACCATTTCTGTCCTTTATCGAGTCTATCTTTGCATGAAATGTTCCCTTGGTATCTCTAATTTTCTTGAAGAGATCTCTAGTCTTTCCCATTCTGTTGTTTTCCTCTATTTCTTTGCACTGATCGCTGAGGAAGGCTTTCTTATCTCTCCTTGCTATTCTTTGGAACTCTGCATTCAGATGGGAATATCTTTCCTTTTCTCCTTTGCTTTTCCCTTTTCTTCTTTTCCCAGCTATTTGTAAGGCCTCCTCAGACAGCCATTTTGCTTTTTTGTATTTCTTTTCCATGGGGATGGTCTTGATCCCTGTCTCCTATACAATGTCACGAACCTCTGTCCATAGTTCATCAGGCACTCTGTCTATCAGATCTAGTCCCTTAAATTTATTTGTCACTTCCACTGTATAATCATAAGGGATTTGATCTAGGTCATACCTGAATGGTCTAGTGGTTTTCCCTACTTTCTTCAATTTAAGTCTGAATTTGGCAATAAGGAGTTCATGATCTGAGCCACAGTCTCCTCCCGGTCTTGTTTTTGCTGACTGTATAGAGCTTCTCCATCTTTGGCTGCAAAGAATATAATCAATCTGATTTCGGTGTTGACCATCTGGTGATGTCCATGTGTAGAGTCTTCTCTTGTGTTGTTGGAAGAGGGTGTTTGCTATGACCAGTGCGTTCTCTTGGCAAAACTCTATTAGCCTTTGCCTTGTGGACCTTAGGAGCCAAATCCCCATGCTACACCAAGTCCCCATCTCTGGATGTGAACTAGATGGAGAAAGGTCAAGGAAAATCACATCAGCCTGCTCTTGCTGCTTGTGGCCATCTCTCTGGCTTTCTCTGGATTCAGGTGGCTCAGGATAACTTTGCAAAGAGCACCCTCCATCCACTCATCGCTTTCACTTACTCCTTTATTCTTATCTCCAAAATATTTATTGAGCACCTCCCATTGGCAGGGCACTCAACTAGCAATGGACACAGAAGACAGGGGTCTGACTTCACTATCCAGAGGTCTTTGATGACACTGGCATCTCTGCGAGGAAGGGAGAAGTTGGGGCAGAAATCCCACTGGGAGCAGATCTCTGCCCTCTGACCACCTCTTGGAGAGAGAAGTGCATAAGAGCAGGGTGGAGAGCGAGTTTCCTCTCCCAGCTGCCCTTCACTCCCAGCCTCAGCTTCCTGGGAGCAGCTCTGCTTCACCTCCCCCTTGACGTCAAGGGGAACTCTCCTTCCTATTTTAATGGGAATGCCCCAACCCTTATCAGCTGTCCTTATCTGTATGGACCTATAAGGCCAGCTCCACCTGTTACTCCCTCACTGTCACCCTGCCCTACTCTCCTCTGCTCTGTGCTTTTCGATGGCTTTTTAAAAAACGGCTGCTGATTTTCATCATGACTCCTTGACTTGTAGGACTAGCCTGTAGGAGCTTCATACAAACATTTATATGAATCTGTACTCCACTGGGTGCCCTGGAGGAAGAAATGGCAACCTACTCCAGTATTCTTGTCTGGAGAATCCCCCTGGACAGAGGGGCCTGGCAGGCTACAGTCCATGGGGGTCACAAAGAGTCGGACACGGCTTAGCAACTGAGCACACACACATCCTCCATTGAGTGGACTTGAGAGTGGAAAATTCCAGTTCTCAGTTAAGGAAAGATTGTTTGGCTTGGGAAGCCGAAGATTCTGGCAGCTTGTGGGTGACAAAGGCTCTGCATCCAGCTACTAAGGCTGTGAATGCAGACCCTCAATGAGAACAAAAGCAAGTGGAACTTCTGTAAGGTCACTTAGGCTGTCATCTTTCAGGTCTTTCTGTGTCTTACCATCTAATCTCATTTGATTCTCACAGCCTCATTACAATGGAAGAAACTACTTGTAGGAAATTTTCCATCTACCACATCTAATGAGGTATGTCCTCCCAAAATTTGAACTTTGTATCACTGCAGTTTACCTAAGCACCAAGCTTTCAGTCCCAGCTCATTGTCCTCAGATTCTTCTGTAGGGAAAATACATAACAGACACATTCACCTGGAGATAATGTCATTGCCCAGAAGGAGAAAAAGAGCAATCTCTGGACTAGGGACTGCTGCTCGGGTATATGAAAGTGAAAGTCGCTCAGTCGTGTCTGGCTCTTTGTGGCCCCATGGACTATACAATCTATGGAATTCTCAAGGTCAGAATACTGGAGTGGGTAGTCTTTTCCTTCTCTAGGGGATCTTCCCAACTCAGGGATCAAACCCAGGTCTCCTGCATTGCAGGCAGATTCTTTACCAGCTGAGTCACCAGGGAAGCACGAGAATACTTTTGAGTGGGTAGGCTAGCCCTTCTCCAGCAGATCTTCTGACCCAAGAATTGAACCAGGGTCTCGTGCATTGCAGGCAGATTGTTTACCAACTCAGCTATTACTTACACATTATAAGAATACCACATGTGTCTTGAGAATGCCTTACCCTCCAAATACTCTTGCCAGGCACAGTGTTTCTCATTTTATCTTCACACAATTGTTGTGAGGTAGAAGGAATAGATATTATACTAGTTTTTACATAGAGAGGAAAGTGAGAGCTTGCTGTCTGACCTCTGAGAGATCAGAAATTATGTGCAGTTTTAAAATGACATCAGCATAACAAGTTCTCTGCGTGTCTCTGATAGATTAGATCATGTGTCATCCTTTTGGAGGAGGTGGTCTAGACCACTGACCTCTGTAAAAATTATCCTCTTCTGTATTCTCCTCTCCCAAATATTTTTTCCCAAATAACGAAGGGAAATCAACTTTTATCACATTGACAATCAAGTACAGTTATATATTAAACAGGTATTTATCATATAAGACCCTTGAAAATTGCTGAAAGAAATATGAAGAAGTTTGAAATGGGACTCTTGTACTTGAGAGCTCAAAAGTTCAATGGAAAAACAAGATATGGACATGTTGAATTTAAGAGGGGATGCAGAGGCCGGTGTGACTGAGGGCTGGATGACTCAGTGCTATGGGAGTTTAGAGGAAAGAAAGAGCGTTGTTGGCTAAATGGAGGAGGGAGAGGTAGGATTTGACCAGGCTGTGACAAATGAGTACAATCAGTTAGCAGAAGGGCAGCTGGGTGGGGACAACGCGTGAGTGAATTCTAGAGATGGGATTGGGCGAGATATTGTGGGCAGACAGCAAATAGGTGAAATATAAACAAGAATTTGCATAGAGATGAGGTGGGAAGTCCTTTCAAGGAGGTGAACTAGGGAGTCTTAAATGACAAGGGATCTTGTTTTGGTGGGAATATAATAACCTTTTAAGAATGTTTTGAGTAGGAGAAAATACTGGGATGCTACTGTGGGCTAAACTGGCCATGTTCTCTTAGACCTCCATGTTTTACAAATATTGGAACGTTTGCCTCAAATCTTATCCCCTCACCTCTTCTAGTAAATTCCTATGTATTCTTCAGAAACACACTCAGCATTGTAAAATCTTGGCAGACTTACCCAAAGAAAGTTTGTTCGTCCTACTTTAATTCCCACAACTAAGACATATGTCCTATAAAATAAAGCTCGTGGGATATCCTCCTTACATTCCCCATTCATAGCAGTGGTGCTGGCACTTGGATGGATCTTATTCTCAAACTGTGTGCTCCATTGAGAGAAAATTTAATGGTGCCACCTATCATATATTGAGTGTTTGCTTTGTACCAGGCATTGTATTAGATGTTTTATGCACTCAGTCATTCAGTCATGTCTGACTCTTCAGGACCCCATGGACTATAGCCCTCCAGGCTCCTCTGTCCATGGGATTTTCCTAGCAAGAATACTGGAGTGGGTTGCCATTTCCTCCTCCAGGGGATCTTCCCAACCCAGGGATCAAACCTATGTGTGCTGTATATCCTGCATTGCAGTCAGATTATTTTACCACTGAGTCACTGGGGCTTCCCTTACATGTGTTAATTCTAATCTTCCCAGCTCTTCAACAAGCTACACATTAAACCATGTTAGAGCTGAAGAAATTAAGGTTTGCTCAAAATCACATAGTTAACTTCCAGTGACGTTGGCTTGCAAAGCCCATTCTCTTTGCTTTTCCAAGTTATTTGTTCCATCTTTTAAAGGCTTACAGCATCTATTACAGGGATCAGCACATGGGAAATGTCCAACACATGTTTTTGAATGAAAGAAAGAAAAAAGCCCTAGGGAATATTATCAATGGGTGGAAAATGTAAGTCCAGAGATCTTTAGTTGGATGTAAAGAGCCTTAGTGCTGTCATCTACCAGTGCATCCAGTTTTGGTGAGATTGCTGATGTCAAACAGCCCAGAGTCCAGCCTTCTGTAGCAGGAATGCTCAGAAACCTCACACTTATCCCAGCTCCCTCCCCTGACCAGGCTCTAGGATCCTCTTCAATACAATCAAGAACCAACTAGATAATCTTCAAGGTTTCTTCTACTTTTCATATTCTAAGATCTGAGAAATTAGCATGTTTAAATAAATTCACATTAAAAGATCATTGACCAGTAGTCCTTGCTTTTTACCCTTCCTGAGAGTTTTTGCAGCAAGGGAGACTTTACCAATGGAGATGATTCAATATTTATTTGGCAGAACACTGTACAATGTAGGAGTATTTGTGGGCAGAGATGCTGCTGCTCATCAGTTCAGTTTCGCTCCGTGGATCTCCCAAAGCTTAGATGCCCCAGCTTTGAGCAGCCTGTGTGTAGCATCCTATGCGTACCTCTCTCTGAACACATTTCACACTACATTGTAGTGATTTATTTTCTTGTCTTGCCCATTTCATTAGGGCACCTTCAGAGCCAAGAATCTTTTGTCTCTGAATGCCACACTTCCAGCATCTGCGTGCTCAGTCGCTTCAGTCATGTCCGACTCCGTGTAACCCCATGGACGGTAGCCCATCGGACTCCTCTATACATGGGGATTCTCCAGGCAAGAAAACTTCAGTGGGTTGCCATGCCCTCCTCCAGGGCATCTTCCCAACCCAAGGATTGAACCTGCATCTCTTAATGTCTCCTGCATTGACTGGCGGGTTCTTTACCACTAGCGCACCTGGGAAGTCCAGCCAGTGTATAGTCAGAGCTAAAATATACTTTGGTTGAGTGAATTAATCTATTTATATAGTCTTAAATCTTTTCTAAGACAGGGCCTTAAAATCAGCTTGTTCCACTAATTAATTACCCTTCTGTTCTCCCACAAAAGTTGAAGGGATGCCTTCTGCAAGTCCCTACATCTCTCCTCTGATTCCTCTGTCAGCCACATGACCTGCTTTTCTTGGGCTCTGAGGGACCCTGGATCCAGACCTCAGCCTCCCCCCCATCCTGCCTGGGAGGAAGCGTGGGCCCTCTTTAGAACTCAGCCCTGAGCAAGGCTCTCTCAGGTCAGGCCTCCCCTCCACAGGACGGCTGCCTCCTGGCAGCTCAGAGAGAGGTGGAGGCTGTTTTGCCTGGATTTAAATAATATTCCTAATCACTTCATCTTACTAGCAGGTAAAAGCCATTCCAAAATGTGTGCAGACCTTCTCTTTGCTCCCTCTGTAAATAGTAGCTGGTGTTTCAGGGTGAGAGGGGAAGGGGAAGCATGGGCAGTAAGGGGAAGACACAGAGGCTTCCAGAAGGCAGGAAGAGCAAAGGCTTGAGTTCTGGAATGAACGTAGAACTGTTCCATTTGCATTAACAGTCCATCGGAAAGCTGAGAAGAAACCTTGTTATTCCATGTGACCCTTTAGAAATTAGGAAAAATACATATCTTCCTCTGATTTTTTTCCTCAAAGGTGAATTTCTCCGGATCTGTGCTTGATCAATGACAGTGTCAGAGTCTGGAACTTCACAGTGATCATGAAGCAGTAGTTTTGCTTTCACTGTTTTGAATCCTTTATCATAAAATGTACGTTGTATGCCTCATTTGCTGTAAAATCTATTTTATTGTGGTACTTAATTAATGATCACTTTGACCATGTGTGGCAGGTAGCCAAAATGTATCCTCTCTGCCTTTTCTGTTTTAACTGCTGGTGTTTGAGAAAAGCAGATTAGGTAAAAACATATCAATCTGTCATGTCTATTAAGACACTGGAGAAAATGGCTATGATTTCTTCTTAAATTATATATTAAGGGCTTCTAAAAAACATTGTTTATTTTGAATACCAAAATAATACACTGTGAAATTCAGTTATATATTTACAATCCAGATTATAACATATGCACATAAAATTTATAAATCATTTTATGTTGGATAGTGATTAGAATGAGAGAGAAAGAATGGAAAGAACGAAGAGACAGAGATATGGAAAGGAAGAAAGTGAGAAAAAAGAGGGAAATAAAATGTTAATACCTAGATTTTTCAATCAGCTGTACTTCTAAGTAGATTTTAAGGGATTCCAACATTGAATCCTATACAGATAGTAGGACATGTTTATGCCTAACGGAAAAGCTTCATTAGCACCTTATATTGGTACCAACATAGAAGTCTAACATATCTTTCTTTCTCAAAGAGCATGAACAAGGAAGCCTAAGGGAAACAGACTGTTCTAGCCCTCTCCAAATCTTTTATGGTTCACATTCTGTGGTGAGACCAGCCAAGAGTCTCACTGCCAGTGATAGCAGAGTTCAGCTCGCAGCCCATAAATATGGAAAGTGCGGTTTGTCACTTGTATTTGTTTTACACTTTCAAATTAGGAGACGTATTTACTGTAAATAGAGTTAGCATCCAGAGGTTTCAAAGCTACGAATATGCACGTTTGAAATGCCTTTGCCTTATTTATGCTGTGGCTACCACATTTGTATAAACAGAAAATTACTGCATTCATGCTTTATTACTTCTTCTTTTGTACCACAGCCTTGACCCCAGTCATCATAAATTGAGAAATAGTGGGGAACTAATGGAGACAGATGGGAATATGGCTTGCCATTTACTCAAATTGGTAAAGTAATTAACCTCAAGGTGCTGGTTTGCAAGAAAAATTGTTGGAATATCTCAGGACGTCGGTAAACAGACTCCTGCTTTAACCAGTTCTGACAACTGCATCATAAACTAGACTTATTCTGTTCAATTGACCTGTCAACGTCTTGAGTCCAAATAAAGATTTGTATTACAATGCACTTGCTGAGAAGTGGGAGAACATGCTGCTGTTTCTTTGCAAATGGGTGGCGGTTCTCTCCCTGCTCGATGGGAGCTGGACTGTCATAGATTCATTCTTCAGCCATTATATTCCTTAGAAATCTTCCATTACTGATTGTGTGACAGCTTCATGACAGCAGATGGTAGTCATTTGGCTCCAGAAAATGAAGTGAAAAAACATGGGCCAGGCTGGCTGGGCTCATTTAAAACAGCAGTGGACAGAGGCCAGATCTAGATTTTATTTATTGGGGGATGTCCTGTAATGAAGCCAGAGCTGTGTTGGTGGCATGTTGTTCCCTACAGATTGGGGGGTGGGACTGGACGTCTGCAGATTATTATATAAATCAAAGGTGGTCTTGTGAATAGAGTTGTTTGGCCAAAGCAGTGCAGTATATTCCTTTTGAAAGCTGACAGATTTCATTTGTTCTGAACAGGCCTCTCTCCCTCTGTGTCCTTGTTTCTCTCCATCTCCCCTTCACTCTTTCCTGGGAATAGCCCACATTTATTGGCTGTGAGCTGTTTTCACAGCAATGAGTTCCATCTTCCTTTGTAGCTTCTTCACGTTTGGCTGAGTAACTGGGAGAGGTTTGACTCGTTAAAGCTTATATGGCTGCTGTTCATTTCATGTATGTCAGTTTGCAGTGAAAGAAGTCATTTAAAAAAAAGAAAAACTTCTTCATGATATCACCATAAAATTTATCTGGAAGGTATGGGTCATGAGACTATAAAGGATAATTTTCATCTGAAGTAAATGCATTCACTCCTGATAGAAAAAAACTAAGTTTTGAAGAAAACCCAGGTAACATGAAAGAGCCCTGGATTATCATGTTGTCTTTCCTTGTGCATACACACCTGTGGGAATATATTCACAAGATTAGCAAACCCTCCCTTATTAATTCCACCCCAGGAGGACAAGTCTTGCTTGAAAATCCCCTGACTCTGAATGCTATGTCAGGCACAGAGGTGGGAAGCATTCCTGCCCTGGGTTATCTCTGAGCCAACCAGCATCAGTCTTTCTACTCGGTGGTCATCTGAGAAGATTCAAAAGAATTTGTTCTCTCAAAGGGTAGATAGCTATCTGCCCTGAATAAGAGTCTTTTGTAGCCTCATTTAGAAGATGGAGAAGGCAATGGCACCCCACTCCAGTACTCTTGCCTGGAAAGTCCCATGGACGGAGGAGCCTGGTAGGCTGCAGTCCATGGGGTCGCGAAGAGTCGGACATGACTGAGCGACTTCACTTTCACTTTTCCCTTTCATTCATTGGAGAAGGAAATGGCAACCCACTCCAGTATTCTTGCCTGGAGAATCCCAGGGATGGAGGAGCCTGGTGGGCTGCCACCTATGGGGTCGCACAGAGGCAGACACGACTGAAGCGATTTAGCAGCAGCAGCAGCAGCCTTTAGAAGGAGAGGGACTAAATAATTTTTCGTTTACTTGTTTTCAAATTTTCTTTTTCTCAAACCCTCTCTGGAAAGCTATAGGATTCTTCATTTAAAAACAGACATCCTTGCTTCATGCAAAGTTGTCTGTACATTGAAAATTGGTTTCTCTTATTTTTTTTTGCAATCTCTGGGATTAAAAAATACAAGCTAAGACAAACTAGAGGTCAGGCTCATTAAAATGCTGTTACTTGCTGAGTGACTCTGAAGGTCTTTCTCTTGAATGATGGGTTATCACTGTTGAACTCAGCAGGAGACATATTCTCCCTCCTCAGGGAATCTTCCCATGAGACGCATTCATCTTGATTGGAGTTGCCTTTATCCAGACCCATTGCCTAGTCCTAGGTGCCTTTTCCAAAGAAGAGTGAATGCTCACATTCCAATTTTTCTATCCTGCCCAAATCTCTTTAACCCATTCTTTCAACTCTGCCAAGACTGGAATCCTCAGCCTTCTAAATATGTCTGTCTTGCTTTGACTTTGCATTTTTGGTTTCACATAATAGTTGCATGTGTGTGTAAAAACAGTTTTGATACACCGACATGCTGTTTTCACCTGATCAAGTATCTAAAATCTAGTGCTTAACAATCAAGGTAAAATCTCAAGACAAACAGTAGGCTCTGAAGAAAAAGCCATGAATTCAAGATGGCCAAATGTACATGAATTCAAAGTGGCTCACTAAGTATGAATTCCAAAGTTATATAGTTGCATATGTCATGCTACTACATATTTAAAAATATGCATTTTTGGCACTGAGACTTTAATCATAAGTTGACTTCAAATTGAAAACTACATAGGTGACAATTCATAGTTTTCAAGTTTATGTTTTGTGGCTGATGAGCATAATATGAAGTGATTGATGACTTCACCGATCGCATAAAAAATGATTTCAGGGTATCTTACACTGGTGCCTATTTCCATCATTAAATTAACCATGAGTTAATGTGTGATTGTTAAAGAAAGCACAAGGCAGCATTTTGCAGTGATAGCTGATGGATTAGAATGGCATTAAATATTTTCCTCTTGGCAGACATAACATTTTATAGTTTGGCTTTAAAATAAAGGGTATTTTATATACACTGCAATTTCATCCAGTTATTTCTCAGCCATTGGCATCTCTATTGGCTAGTTCAAACTTTATGTCATCAGCAGAAGAAAGTACATTTAACTTATTGTAATGTAATATTAGACAAATGTTTTTCACAGTCACTAGAAGCCATGGAAAGTGAGAGTAAACCCAGTCTTAAATGCGCACTTTTCTGCATTTTTTGCAAATCTCTGTCTGTCTGTTATGTTTATGTGTCTGTATTTGCTCCCTAACCGGTGAGAAGTTGAACAGTTTAAATCCATTTGTACCTGAATTGTTTTATCCTGTTTTAAAACATTTTAATTTATAATCAGACAAGAAGAACAGATGTAAGAGTTGTAATTTAATCATTTTATTGCTATCTTTGTATATTTTGAAGAATTAGGTATTGTACTCATGGGAAGTCGTATTTTATGCCTAGTTGGAAAAATGAATAATGTAATAATATGCAAAATGTAAAGTTTTAGAACTTCACTACTGAGTAAGGCATATAAACTAATGATCTGGTTTAGGTCCCCTGTGCACCATAATAAATATGGACTAAATTTGTCATTATAGCTTTAGACAGAGGTTTCAGGCAACAGATTTAATTAAATCCTTTTTTAATATTCATACTTCTAAACTGCATAATTCCCTTCCACTGTAAAACTGAGCGCTATATTAAAACAAACAAAAACGGCAGATTACTAAATGGATATTAGCATGAAGTCAATAAGCATTTAATTCTGGAGAGAACTCGGTGAGGGAAGAGGAAGCTTCGCAGAGCTTGCTCAGGAGATCTGGGCTCAGATCTGTGAAGCTTGTACACAGAGGCTTTCTTCTGTTTTCATACTGACTTTTGTAGGGGAGGTTAATTAGTTATTTTGGATTTCAAAAAGGACACAGGGACACTATGAAGGCCTTTTGTTGGCCATTGAAGAGTGATGATTAATGAAAAATGTGATTCAGACTTTATGAAGAAAACATTGATGACACTGTCAAAGTCCAGAATATCTAGATACTGATAGCTTTTAGCTAGGTTAAATAATAAAGTCCATTACCCCATCTTTTCCCTTCTATGACACATAGCAGGGACTAGAATTCCCCCCAATAACTATAATGTCTCCTCCTAGATATTAGCACAGAGCAAATCTGGATGTTTATATCCCCTTTTTGGTGATTAAAATAATATTCTGAATATTTTCATTGGAGTATTTCTCCTGTGGAAGGTCATATTATCCACAGAATAACTAAATATTAGATTTTTGGAAGAACTGTCTGACTAGTATCATTAGCTTATTCGTGACCATCTTTATTAAATAACCAAACCCAGCTCCACTTCCCCAAGGTCACATTTCCTATGGAATTTGTAAGTCTGCTTCAAAGCTGATTAAGTATTCCTTTACTATATTTTATCCACCTCTCCTGGATTTTTTTCTAGACACTATTTCTGCCCCTTAACTAACTTTCTCCATACCCACCAAATTGTAAGTTCACTGTCCTAATCATCTTTGTTTGTATCACTGGTGCTTGGCAGATTTGGAATCAACAAATGTAGATTTAATGAATGGAATTGTATAGCACTGTGAAATTTTATATCATAATGAATCATGTAAAGCAGCTAGTTTAACCTCCAAATTATATGGATTACAATACTATGGGTTAGAGTTTAGTTGACTTGTCCAAGGTTATATAAACAATGGCTAGTTAAGGACAACAGAGAAATTGGTGACAAATTTATTAGATATAACAAAAGATGTAAAGAAAAATAATTCATATTCTCTGCCCTAAAACAGTTCACTAGTCCATTAGGAAGATAATATAAGCACAGAAACAATTAAAAAGCAATTAAAGACAATTCCAAACAATATAAGATTAAAAATCAAAGTATAGACTTTAGAGTTAAACCATCTAAACTGTTAAACAGAGAGGAAAACAGCAATGGAAGTTGACCTATCTGGGGAAAGTTTCATGGGCAGTGGTTATGATTTTAGCTAGACCTTGAAAGATAGGAGAACTGAGCCATGAGCACTGTGTTCTGGGGCAAACTTTGACCTTTTCAGAAGGTTTTGCAAAGAAGCTGTGGGAGAATAGAAGCATGCTATGCTTCTATCCCAGCCAGTACCTCTCCTGGCCCTGTTGGCTGACACCCAAAGAGAGAAGTGGATACTCTCTTTTCTTACTACGCTATATGGATCCAGTTCAGAGAAACTGACTATCCACTCTGAATTTTTGTCGTGAAACAAGTTCACAGTTGATAATATGGTCCTGAAGTCAGGAGAAATGGATTCATTTTCATTTTCTAGGCCTACCTTTGAAGTTGTTGAGGGAGGATAATTATTTTCCCTCTTCAAAGTATTTTCTCACATCATTTTCCTGGAAATGACAATCGAGCAGTGCCCCAGGTTGGCAAATCCAACCTTAGTTTGATAAATGCAATTCTGAACATAGCCCTTGATTCACTGTTAGTTTCCATAGCTCAGAATTCAGCTTTGCAAAGTGAATTGTCACATATTTTTGGCAAACCACTTTTTCCTTCAACTTTAAAACCAAAAGAGAAAAGAGATGGTCCCAGAAGTATTTCAAACTAGAAAACCAGCTTGGAGATGAAGATCACATTTAATTTAGGGTCCTTAATTTGAGTGAAAAAATAAAGATATCTGGGCTCTTAATGGCAATTATCCACTTTGCTTGAGACAGACACAGGTACAGTTTTAGAAACCAAGGGCATTTTCCCTGGAACCAGGTAAATATGTGTGCTAAAATACTACAGTTTTTCTTACAAAGTAACTTAGATTTCATACTTTGTTTTAAAAATATTTATTAATTTTTAATTACTAGATATCTCTTAGAAACAAATTTTCCCCTAATTTAAAGCAAAATTTGATCTCTTCACATTTACATGAGCCTGAGAACTTCTACCTCCAACCAAGGGTAACAGGGTCTGGATTTACCTTCCACCTGAAAAATCAGAGAAGAGGCAAAATTACTTTCCAGATTCCTGGAGAACAGGATGGACAGTGATTCCTGAGAGACAGGAAACAAAAGTGAACCCTACAATTACTCGTTTACAGAAACTAGGTCTCTGGAAGAGCCTGGAGGATTGCCCTGAGTTTAAGAAACAGAACTGAGAGGGTGTAGAGACCTGGATGACTGGAATTCACAGGGCATAGAACCAGAGATGAGAGAGATGCACAGAGATAGAAGTCCAGAAATTTGTGGAGGGGTATCCTTAAGCATTCAACTGAGCAATGCTTATGCTTGCATATGAATAAAGCAAGCCAAGGATGTGGCAAGAACTGTCTAAGAAAGAACTAGAGGTAACAGTGCCCAGTATTCAAATAGGACTGAAAACATTCCTATTTCCCCTAGCCTGACTGGAAACTATCAAGACTCACAGAACATTCAGTAGAGTATACATCAGGAATGTGATTCCTTAGTAGGAAATAATTAAGCCCACTCTGAGCATTGTTCAAGTCCCACCTAACAAATCTTAAAAGCAAGACCCAAAAGCATCAAATTGTTTCTAACTTATTTAACTGCATCCCAGAACAAATATCAGTAATATTTATAGAAATACAGGTATACCCATGACCCAGCAATGTAAAATTCACAATGTCACATCCAGTCAAAAATCCCAGACATGGAAAGAAGCAAAGAAATATAGTCCATAACAAACAAGTAAATCAATTAAAATCTATGAACAACTGACACAGATGTCAAACTTAGGAGATAAGAACATTAAAGTGGTTATTATTACCCTATTCTATATACTCAAAAAGTTAGTAGAGAAATGGGAGATATAAAAGAAACCTAAATATAACTTCTTCACATCAAAACTGCAATGTGGATAAGATTAACAGTAAATTAGACATTGCAGAATAAAATATTAGGAATTGGAAAACATAGCAATAGAAACTAAAATGAAAGAGAAAGAAGAGACTTTTAAAAATGGAATGAGAATCATTAAGCTTGGGGACAGCTTACATACAATATACAATTAAGTCCCTGAAGGAGATGTGAGAAGAATGGAAAAATATTCCAAAAAATAATGACTGAAAATTTTCCAAATTTGATGAAAACCTACAGACCAACATCCAGCGGCCCAGTGAATTCCAATCACAAAAACATGGAGAAAACTACACCAAGACACACGATAATTGCTCAAAACCTGTGACAGAAAAAATATTTTAAAACAGTCTGAGAAAGAATATCCAAAAAAAAAAAAAGCAGAGGCAGTGAGCTTTAATGTATGTTTAAAAATTTACTAATTTATTTTTGGCTGTGTTGGGTCTTTGTTGCTGCACAGGCTTTCTCTCGTTGAGGTGAGCAGGGGCTACTCTATAGTTGCAAGTATGTAGACTTCTCACTGTGGTGGCTTCTCTTCCTGTGGAGCACAGGCTCTGGGGCACAGGCTCAATAGTTGTGGCACACAGGCTTAGTTGTTCTGCAACATAAGAAATCTTTCTGGATCAAGGATCAAACCTTTGTCTCCAGCATTGGCAGGAGGACACATTAACACTGAGCCACAAGGACAGCCAGGGGTCAGCTTTCTATACAGAGGAATAAATATAAGGATAAGAACACATTTCTCATGTGAATCACCATAAAACACAGGAAGTAAAATGTCATCAACCTAGAATTCTATACCCAGTGAAATGATACCAGATATATTTACAAAAGAATGAACAACTCCAGAAATAGCAACATGAGTAAATATATAACATTTTTTCCTGAATATTTAAATCTCTTTGAAAGAAAATAGACTGCTTGAACAAAAATAATTGCAATGTAGTGTGGAATTTATAGCATATATAAAAATGCTAGCTTTGAAAAAACAGCACAAAGTGCAGGAAGGGAGAAAAGAAGTATACTATTGAAAGCCTCTTTTATGTGAACTGGTATACTGTCACTTGAAGGTAGGCTTGATAAGTTGATGTGTGTGCTATAAACTCTAAAACAAATACAAAAATAACACAACAATGAGTTATAGCTAATAAATTAACAAAAGAGATAAAGTAGAATCATAGAAACACCAGTTAATCCACAAGAAGGCAGAAAAAGAGGAAGGAGGGAACAAAGAGCAGATTAGACAAATAGAAGATGAATGGCAAGATGATGGATCCAACCCTAACCGTGTCAATAGTCACATTTAATGTACACAGTTTACCCAGTTTAAGGAGTAGAGGTTGTCACGTTGGATAAGAAAGCAAGACCCAACTATATGCTGCTTAGAAGAAACACACTTCAAATATAAAACCAAAATAGATTATAAAGAAAAAATATGAAAAAAGATATACTATGCTAACACTTTTAAAAGAAATATCATAAAAAGTAGATTTTAGAACAGAAAAATATGACCATGGGTAAAGATCTCTTTCATAATGAAAAAGAGGTAATTTTAATAAGAGAAAACAATCCAAAATATTTATACAGTTAATTACAGAGCTTCAAAATATATGAGGCACAACTGACAGAACTGCACAGAGAAATAAACAAATCCACATTACAGTTGGAGATTTTGATTTCTTCTTCCTCATAGAAAATCAGTACAGATGTGGAAGATTTAAACAACACTATCAGCCAACTTGACCTAACTGACACTTGTTTAAAAAAAAAAAAAAAAAAAACCTTCCATGCAAGGATAGTAGAATACACATTCTTTTCAAGTGTACAGAGAATATTTATCAAAATAAACCATACTCAAATCCATAAAACAATAAATTTTTAAAAGATTTAAGTCCTATAAAGTCTATGCTTCGAACACAAGAAAGTTAAATCAGAAATCATTAACAGAAAGACCTTTAGAAAAGTCTCAAATATTTGGAAACTGAATAGCATGCTTCAAAATAACACATGGTTGAAAGAAAACAGCAAAAGGAAGATTAAAATGTATTATAAATAAATAAAAATGAAATGCAGTGTATCAGAATACACAGGCTACCATTAATGCAGTAGCTAAGGGGAAGTTTCTAGCACTGAATGCCTGTATTAGAAAATAAGAAAGCTCTCAAATCACTGACATCAGCTTCTACCTTAAGAAACTATAAAAAGATTAAATATAAACTTTAAAAAAAATCCAAATAAGCAAAAAAAAGGAAATAATAAAAATCAAGGTGGAAATTCATGAAACAGGCACCAATAAAGAGAAGCAATGAAACAAAAGACTTATTCTTTGAGAAAGCCGGTGAAAACTCTTCTCAAAACAGGATTAAAACAACATACTCAAATTAATAACGAGCATTGGCAAAAACCTATAACCTATTAACCTATAGTTAATATCATATTTAATAATGGGGAAAAACTAAATGCTCTGCCCCTAAAAAAGAGATGAAAGGTATTCAGACTTGGGGGGGAAAAGTAAAACTGTCTTTCTTTGCTTAGAACGTGATCATCAATATAGAAAATCTGTTTGAATTCACACAAAACACTACTAGAAATAATAAGTGAATTTAGCAAAGTTGCAAGATATAAGATCAGTATACAAAAATCAATTGTATTTCTATATAGCTACGTATGTAATAATCAGACTTTGAAATTAGTAAGCCAGTACCATTTACAATTGCATGTGGTTGTTCATTGCTCAGTTGTTAAGTCGCGTCCGGCTCTTTGCAGCTCCATGGACTCAGCATGCCAGGCTTCCCTGTCCTTCACTATCCCCCAGAGTTTGCTCAGACTCATGACCATTGAGTCAGTGATGCCATCCAACCATCTCATCCTCTCCTCTATCATCCCCTACTCCTGCTCTCAGTCTTTTCCAGTATCAGGGTCTTTTCCAATGGGTCAGCTCTTCGTATCATGTGGCCAAAATATTGGTGCTTCAGCTTCAGCATCAGTCCTTCCAGTGAATATTCAGGGTTGATTTCCTTTTGGATTGAGTGGTTTGATCTCTTTGCTGTCCAAGGGACTCTTAAGAGTCTTCTCTAGCACCACAGTTTGAAGGCATCAATTCTTCTGGTGCTCAGCCTTCTTTAGAGTCCAACTCTCACATCCACGCCTAACTATGGAAGAATCATAGCTTTGACTATATGGACTTTTGTCAGCAAAGTAATGTCTCTGCTTTTTAACATGCTGTCTAGCTTTGACATAGCCTTCCTTCCAAGAAGCAAGCATCTTTTAATTTCCTGGCACCAGTCACAATCCACAGTGATTTTGGAGCCCAAGAAAATATAATCTGCCACTGTTTCCATTGCATTCTTAATTAATTAAAATTTTGATATAAATCTGATGAAAGATGTGAAAACTCGTGCATTAAAAATCACAAAACACTGCTGAGAATAATTAAAGAAGACCTAAATAAATGAAGGAGATATGCCATTTTTATAGGTTAGAAAACTCAGTAATATTTAAACATTATTTCTCCCTTAATTCATCTATAGTTTCAAAACAATATCAATAAAAATTCTAGCAGACATTTGTACAAAATGAAAAACTGATTCTAAAGTTCATAAGGAATAACTTCAAGCATTATAATAAACCTACAGCAATCAAGACAGTGTGATACTGGCATAATGTTAACAAATATATCAGTGGAATGAAACCACGTATTTGCAGGCATATCTTGGAGATATTATGGGTTCAGTCCCAGACCACCACAATAAAGTGAACACCACCATAAAGCAAGTCAGATGAATTTTTTGAATTCCCAGTGAATATGAAAGTTATGTTTACACTATACTATAGTCTGTTAAATGTACAATAGCATTATATCTGAAAAAATGTTAAAAAATACTGCTTAAAAAAAATATGCTAACCATCATCTTAGCCTCCAGAATCATAGTGGTAACATCAAAGATCACTGATCACAGTTCATGATAGCACATATAAAAATAATGAAAAGTTTTGAAATATTGCAAGAATTATTAAATGTGACAGAGGCACAAGTGAGCAAATGCAAAAATTAGCATATATTATGTTTGCATTTATACAAAATTCTAGGAATGCAAATCAGCATGTAGTGACAGAAGAGTAGTTGCCTGGGGATGAAAGTCAGTGGTCAAAGAGAGGGTGAAAGTAATATGTGACAAAGGGGCCCAGGGAAACTCTGTGGGTGATGGATATATTTATTATTTGCAGTGTGCAGGTTTCACAGGTGTATACACATGTCAAACTTGTCCAACCAAAAAGTTGGTTACTTTTTTAATATTACGATATTTCATACAATTGGTGCCAATTTTCATATCCCTGTGCTGATAGTCTGTCCAATATAAAATAGACATGAAAACACAATGCTTTAAATTAATGGCACTTTATCACCATCAGAAAATATTTATCAATGTTTGCTAGTGTTGCCAATATTATACATAGATAACATAGTGTATATATGTATGCATGATGAGCATCCTTTATTTCTAGTTTTTTAATTTAATTGGAGTACAACTGAATTACAATGTCCTGTTAGTTTCAGGTGTGCAACAAAGTGATTTAGTTTTGCATATATATATTCTTTTTTTCAGATTCTTATCTCATATAGATTACCACAGAATATTGAGTAAAGTTCCATGTGCCATACAGTAGGTCTTCGTTTATTATCTAACTTACATAGAGTAGTGTGTGTGTGTTAATCCAAAGTTCCTGATTTATCCCTCCTCCTCACATTTCCCCTTTGGTAATCCTAAATTTTTCTCATTATCTGTAAATCTGTTTCTCTTTTGTAAATAACTTCAGTTGTATCATTTTTTGAAATTAGATCCCACATATGAGTGGTATCATATGATATTTGTCTTTCTCTGACTTACTTCACTTAATATGATAATCTCTAGGTCCATTCATGTTGCTGCAAATGGCCTTATTTCATTCATCTTTATGGCTGAGTAATATTCTATGGTATATATGTACAACATCTTCTTTACCCATTTCTCTGTCAGTGGACATTTAGGTTGCTTCCTTGTCTTGACTATTATAAATAGTGCTGCAGTGAACACTGGGGTGCATGTATTTTATAAATTACGGGTTTCTCTGGATATATGCCCGGAAGTGTGATTGCTGGATCATATGGTAGTTCTTTAGTATTTTTGAGGAACCTCCCTACTGTTTTCTCTAGTGGCTGTACCAATTTACATTCCCACGTGTAGGAAGGTTCCCTTTCTCCATATCTTCTCCAGCATTTATTGTTTGTAGAGTTTTTGATGGTAGCCATTCTGACCAGTGTGAGATGATACCTCATTGTAGCTTTGATTTGCATTTCTCTAATAATTAGTGATCAAACCACCAGTCAATTCTAAAGGAAATCAGTCCGAATATTCATTGGAAGGACTGATGCTGAAGCTGAAACTTCAATGCTTTGGCCACCTGATGTGAAGAATTGACTCACTGGAAAAGACCCTGATGCTGGGAAAGATTGAAGGCTGGAGGAGAAGGGGATGACAGAGGATGAGATGGTTGGATGGCATCACTGACTCGATGGACATGAGTTTGAGCAAGCTCCGGGAGTTGGTGATGGACAGGGAAGCCTGGTGTGCTGCAGTTCATGGGGTCGCAAAGAGTCGGACACGACTGAGTGACCTAACTGAATAATTAGTGATGTTGATCATCTTTTCATGTGCTTTTTGGCCATCTGTATGTCTTCTTTGGAGAAATGTCTATTTAGACCTTCTGCCCATTTCTTGATTGGGTTGTTTGGTTTTTTGATATAGAGCTGCATGAGCTGTTTATATATTTTGGAGATTAATCCCTTGTCAGTTGCTTTGTTTGCAAATATTGTCTCCCATTCTGCGAGTTGTCTTTTCATTTTGTTTATTTTGTTTGTCTGTTCATCTTGTTTCCTTTGCTGTGCAGAATCTTTTAAGTTTAATTAGGTCCCATTTGTTTATTTTTGTTTTCATTTTCATTACTCCTAGGAGGTGGATCAAAGAAGATACTTCTACAATTTATGTCAAAGAATGTTCTGTCTATGTTTTCCTCTAAGAGTTTTATCATGTCTGGCCTTACATTTAGATCTTTGATCCATTTTGAGTTTATTCTTGTGTAGGGTGTTAGATGAGTTAGTTACTTTAAATATATGCAGTTTATTATCTGTTATACCCTCATAAAATTGTTAGGAATATTTAATGGTTAACTCATTGATGATTTAGAAGTAGCTCAAGAAATGTAGACAATTGAACATTTTAGGTAACATTCTCAAAGTACAGAACAGGCTATTAGTAACATTCTTAGAAGGTCTAACTATGAGGTTCACTTTTGATACCAGTCATTTGAGTTCTACTACCTAGCCTTGTATTTCTTTCTGTCTCATTCATTTAGGTAGAACTTTGCATGATTTTAGGGGGTTCCCAGTGGTGATAGTGGTAAGGAACCTGGCTGCCAGTACAGGTAGACATAAGAAATGCAGATTCAATCCCTAGGTAGGGAAGACCCCCTGGAGGAGGCCATGGCAACCCACTCCAGTATTTTTGGCTGAAGAATTCCATAGACAGAGGAATCCACAGAGTCTTGTTGCATGATTTTATAGCCATCTCTGTGTGTGTGTATGTGTGTTTATTCACTCCAGTATTAGGCAATATCAAGTTTTAAAATACTGATGGGTAGAAATAAGGTGGCAGTTTTAAAAGAGTGTACAGATGTGGAGTCAAGTTTCTGAAACTCAGACTTGAAATGCTCAAATATGGTTATTTATCCCTATGACTTTTAGATTTCATTATTTATTTTTAAAATATGATGAATGAAAGATGGTCAGCTTCTCAACCAACAAAGAATTAATCTCAAAAATATACAAGCAACTACTGCAGCTCAATTCCAGAAAAATAAACAACCCAATCAAAAAATGGGCCAAAGAACTAAACAGACATTTCTCCAAAGAAGACAAATGGCTAACAAATCCCACGGACGGAGGAGCCTGGTAGGCTACAGTCCATGGGGTCGCTAAGAGTTGGACACGACTGAGCGACTTCACTTTCACTTTTCCCTTTCATGCATGGAGAAGGAAATGGCAACCCACTCAAGTATTCTTGCCTGGAGACTCCCAGGGATGGCAGAACCTGGTGGGCTGCCGTCTATGGGGTCGCACAGAGTCGGACACGACTGAAGTGACTTAGCAGCAGCAGCAACAAACACATGAAAAGATGCTCAACATCACTCATTATCAGAGAGATGCAAGTCAAAACCACAGTGAGGTACGATCTCACACCAGTCAGAATGGCTGCTATCCAGAAGTCTACAAGCAATAACTGCTGGAGAGGGTGTGGAAAAAAGGGAACCCTCTTACACTGTTGGTGGGAATGCAAACTAGTACAGCCACTATGGAGAACAGTGCAGAGATTCCTTAGAAAACTAGAAATACAACTACCATATGACCCAGCAATCCTACTGCTGGCCATACACACCAAGGAAACCAGAACTGAAAGAGACACGTGTACCCCAGTGTTCATCGCAGCACTGTTTATAATAGCCAGGACATGGAAGCAACCTAGATGTCCATCAGCAGATGAATGGATAAGAAAGCTGTGATACATATACACAATGGAACATTACTCAGCCATTAAAAAGAATACATTTGAATCCGTTCCAATGAGGTGGATGAAACTGGAGTCTATTATACAGAGTGAAGTAAGCCAGAAAGAAAAACACCAATACAGTATGCTGCTGCTGTTGCTGCTAAGTCGCTTTAGTCGTGTCCAACTCTGTGCGACCCCATAGACAGCAGCACACCAGGCTCCACAATACAGTATACTAATGCATATATATGGAATTTAGAAAGATGGTAACGATAACCCTGTATGCGAGATAGCAAAAGAGACACAGATGTATAGAACAGTCTTTTGGACTCTGTGGGAGAGGGCGAGGGTGGGATGGTTTGGGAGAATAGCATTGAAACATGTATATTATCATATGTGAAATGAATCGCCAGTCCAGGTTCGATGCATGAGACAGGGTGCTCGGGGCTGGTGCACTGGGATGATGCAGAGGGATGAGAGGGGGAGGGAAGTGGGAGGGGGGTTCGGAATAGGGAACACATGTACACCCATGGCAGATTCATGTCAATGTATGGCAAAACCATTACAATATTGTAAAGTAATTAGCCTCCAATTAAAATAAATAAATTATATTTTTTTAAAAAAGAAAGATGATCAGCTTCTGATTCTAGAATGAGGGGTTTATGGTGTAAGAGTGAGAGCTATCACTGAAAAATGTTTCTCAATTCAGAACTACAGGGAATAGTGCCAACCAGTTTAAAGAGATTCAGAGTTCCCTCCTGTGTTCAGAATAAGCTTTAGTGGGGGCCAGCTGATGAGAGCCCAGCTTAGAGGACTATTTGAAAGGGTAATGATCCTGCTACAAATGTTCCATCCCCTTATTCATTTCTACTACATGCCTATATTCTGTCATCCATGTCACAAAGACCTTGACTGGAATCACCCCAACATACAGCACATATGGAATTAAACAAAACATCCTGAAGACCCACATCCATGTCATCTCATAGAGTCCACCCTGAATCAATCAAGTCTCTTCTGAGACTACAGTGTGAATGTTTTAAAAATGTTGTTCATCTTTGCAGTGTCCATCTCCTGGAAACTTACATCCATTTAATTTCATTTCACCACTGAGCTTTCCCTGCCTGGAAGCTAATCTTCTACCTCTCACTGAATTATTCTAATCAGTAAAAGGTGTTTTTCTTCCCCAAGTTTCCTCTTTGTAAAAAAATACTAATGGTGTTGACTCAGTATTTACCAGAGAGACATTAACAGCTTTTTTTACATGCATGGTCTTTTGGGGAGAGGGGAGGTTGCATGAATGGTACCAAAAACAAAATAGGTCTCTGGTTTTCTGAATTCATCCTCATGAAAGACTGTCGGATGGAGTTTGACTGAGGATCTGTGCTACTGCTTTCCATGAGCTGCCATCTCCTCTATGTACTTTGGATAAGCTTTATGGTTCATGGGTTATTTTCTTTTTCTTTTTCAACCCAATGTGTTGGTACATTATCATAGGTTCCCGTCTTAATTCATAAAGGTAACTAGATATTTTCCCTACTGGAAAAAAAAAAGTGATTTTGATGAAAGCAAACTAAGGAGTTCTATTCTCTTCTCGGTGGGCTTGGCAGCATTAACATTAATGGAAGCTATGAGTGCATCAAGAAGCAAGTTCATCCCTAAGATATAAGAGCTCCAGCTATTTGAAATTAGCCTTTGTGGGTCTCCTGAGTTCTGCAGCACCAGGGGCTAATTCTTATTCTTTTTCATCTCTCTCCTTCTTCACTGGGCACTGATGCCTCATTACCACTGTTCCTCCCATTCTGCAGAGCAGAGTCTCTGACACTGGCCCAGTCAGGAGCTTGTAAGCATCATCACTTGGATGTCCTAGTGCTGGGTGGGGAAACATGGGGTAGGAGCTGGGGTTTTGACTTTTTCACTTGTTTTGCTGACTTCAGTCTTTATTTTCTTAACCAAATGTGATGCTACCTAGAAAAAAAAAATGTTTAGAGACCTCAGTTCAACAGTAGAGGTATTGTGTAATCTTTTAAGTCACTTTCTGATACCAAGTTAGTGACAGCTATTTGCTTTTCACTTCCTGTTTTAGCGACAGGTCATAATGGCCCCTCCCAAACCAATGTTTGAAATAAGAACCCGGCAAGAGAAAGAAATGAATTCAAAGACTCTCTTAAGCTGAACAATATAAACGTATTAATGAAAAGGAAATGGTATTTTAAACTGCTTCTATCTGCCAACCCAAGGTTTATCTGGCCAGAATTGCATGCATCTGCTTGGAAAGTTAGCTATGCTCTTTTTGTGGTATGGAATGACTAGATAATTCCATTTGCCTTGCCTGGAAGATGAACTTTCATGATATTCCTCTTCATCAACTCAGCATTGTTTCCAAGTGTCACTGACAAAAATATCCTTTACAAGCTCATGAAATATATTTTTCTATCTTTTTTTGGTGTGTGTGAAAACAGAGGGTTATTTCTGGCCAAGGCCCACCGTTAGAGATGTTCTTGAATGGCAAAAAACAAAAGCAAAAAACTTGCATGATTCTATGCTTAAGTAAGTTAAAACTCTGAAAAAGAAGTTTTAAAACAAAACCATTGATTATTTATGTTGATTGCTAGAAGAAATAGTTATAAGAGCAATGTGATTGGAGAGAAATTTCATTTCCTATCTCTATAACCTTCCAACACCTTGCTGAAAAATGAGACCTGACTTTTATGCATGTTTCTGTCCTCAACAGTATAAAACTTAACTTCCTTTGACTACTAGGGTTAGTGACTCTGAAGCTAGAGAACATTTTATCCAAATATTTGACTATTAATTAGTAAGGAACTAGGAAATATGGTTGGGGGAAATGCTGAATTTTAGAGAGCAGTTTAGATCAGAGTTTTTCCTTAAGGTTTTACCCAAGGATTCAAGGCAACAGAGTACAGGAGCAGCTTACAGTTTTTTTCCAGTAGATGACCACACTTTTTATCTTTACCCTGTGTGCTCTTAAAATCAAGAGTAAGACATATGTAGAGAACGTTTGACTTGTGGGGGGAGAGGGTCATATCTGTGTTCTGATGCTCAGTTGATGGGTGTTGATGCTTGCCTCCCCCATCACACCTGGATGCTCCCTAAGTCATTGATTATTGTTGTTGTTTAGCCAATAAATCAAGTCTGACTCTATGCCACCCCATGGACTGTAGCCCTCCAGGCTCCTCTGTACATGGGATTTCCCAGGCAAGAATACTGGAGTAGGCTGCCATTTCTTTCTCTGGGGGATCCTCCTGACCCAGGGATCGCACCCATGACTTCTGCATTGGCAGGCGGGTTCTTTACCACTGAGCCACCAGGGAAGCCCAAGTCATGGGTGTATTTGATTAAATGGTGTCCTTATAGTTGAAAGAAGCCAATAGACACCCCTAAAAACACAGAACTATGGCTGCCCTGCAGCACCAGGATTGTCACGCAAAATTAAATCTTTATGAAATAGCAGATGAGAAAATGTTTTGCAGATTACCAGTGGCAGGATAGATTGGCACTAGAACAAGTAGAGTGGTTGTTACTTCATTCTGGGGAAACTATGAGGCAAACATATCACACTGTGGTTGTGGTTTTGCTTTTGTTTTCTGCCGCTAAACATGTGCGATGATGTGAAGAGAAGCTGTTGAGGAAGAGAGGTGAGACAAGATGCCTACTTTGGAGGAGTCTTAGACTGAAGGGATTAAATGTAGAACCAAAAGCACAGTCTTAGCTCTAGAACTTCTAGACCCCTGTTAGTCGATTCAGTCATGTCCAACTCTTTGCTCAAGCAAAGAGTTGGACTGTAGCTCGCCAGGCTCCTCTGTCCATGGAATTCTTCAGGCAGGAATACTGGAATGGGTTGCCATGCCATTCTCCAGGGCATCTTCCCAACCCAGGGATCAAACCCAGGTCTCCTGCATTGCAGGCGAAGTCTACCATCTGAGCCACCAGGGAAGCCCCTGTAGACCCCACAGAAGGCTAACCCTGACTCACTGCCTTGAGGAGGTCCTTGGTGTCTACTTACACCATGACTAACTTGCCTTGAGTACATTTTTTCCAGTCACTCTTGTGAGCTAGAAGTAGTTGTCTGTGAAAATCAATCTCTGTTCAAGATGAATAAGGCCAAATTTCTTTTCTTGTATAACTCATATCGTCATCAGTGTTTCAGCGTTCAAGTAAAAATGGTCACATCATATTTCTTTTTTAAAATGATAAACATGATGATTGTTTTACTTTTCGTGAAAATTCATTTAAATGAGTCCATTTAGCTTAATGTAATCTTTTTTCAAAAAAAAAGCTTTACGAGGGGGAAATCAATTAAAAATAAATGAAATCATCTCTTTCAAAAATTAATTTTGAATTATTGAGTGACATTAATTATTCTGACTGAAATATGAAACTAGGCAACCTGATCCTGCATCCTCCTGGGAAAGCTACTGGATGCCTCCTGGTGACTTGGCTAGAGTCTGCCCCAGGTGTCACATGGGGCCCCGGATACCTAAATGCACAGCGCTGTGTGCCCGGACACTGCCCCCACACACCCTACTTCTCATGTGTTCGCTAGCTCTGGAAAGCCAGGAGGCTGGAGGGGAGAGGCAGTGGAGATTGGTCAGAAAGCCCCTGCCGGGGAGAATGAAAAGAAAAGAAAAATCACTTCTTGTTGAATCAGTGATGCCCCACTGTTCAGCCGCGCACCCTCTCTCTCTGTTCACATTTGTGCTCAAAGCGGCTCAACGCATCCAGCTGAGCGCCTTCTTTATCACCGCCCACATTCTGCCTTCCCCACTCCCCGAAACCTGTTGTCTTTTCTACCCTCCGCTGGCACAGACACCCTTTTCACCTCTCCAATTACATCCACTTCCAAACAGATGTTCTGTGGCAAAGTTACAAAGCGCTTATGTCATTTTTTTTAATTAATGAAATTCTCCCTTAGAGGGATTTTTGTTCATCTGGCTTTAAAAGATAATATTGCTGGAAAATAAATATACTTATTTTTAAAATCTTTGTTTGCCATTTGTGGGTCCAGAGTGTAGGGTGTACAGGGTGTTTTAAGTGTGATGTCTTATTTAAGGACAGCATTTCCATTTTAGAAAATGCAAGTTAGAGTTAGAACATGTATCTGCCAAGATTAGATGAAATCCACGCCCCCCCTCCCAACTAAAAAAGTAGATGACTTCGATTCTTCAGGTGCTGTTTATCCCATAAAAAACATGCTTATTTATCAGTCACATTGAAATAGAATAAATCAATAACCAACCTCCATGAATAAATTTGTAGCCCAAATAAACTAAAGAAAGTTCAGAGAACAAAATTCATATTTAGGGCATTATAGCTGACCAAGCTATGTCTATAATAATGTTTATTTTGGAATTAATTTTGAAATAGCTAGCATGGGGAAAGCTCTAAGTTTACTCGCATATTCTATGTCCTAAAATGAGAAATATGAGGCTTCTTACACTCACAATTTTAACAAGGTAGGATCACTGGGAAAAGTATTGGGATTTCATAATTTTCCCCCTCCTTTCTTTCTCCTGTTAGTTACTTGGAAGAAAAACAAGGGGTATGAAAATCCCATCAACCTCCAAAATCTTTAAGAGCTTGCTGTTTTTATTTGTTTCATATTTTATAATTCTTGATACGGTAGAGATACGGCAGCAGTGTGAGGTAACTGAAATTTAATTCCACATATATTTTAATGCGTGACTACTGTGTGTCTGTGGGCTTCCCTGGTGGCTCAGTGGTAAAGCATCCACCTGCCAAGCAGCAGATACAGGTTCACTCCCTGCATAGGGAAGATCCCCTGGAGTAGGAAATGGCAACCCACTCCAGTATTCTTGCCTGGGGCATTCCATGGACAGAGGAGCCTGGCAGGTTACAGTCCAGGGGGTTGCAATGAGTTGGACACACTTAGCGACTAAACACCCATGCACTGTGTTTCAGTCAGTGCAGATTTATGTATGGGTCAAATACAAGGCAGAGAGATTGAACAACTGGCCCAGATTCTCCCCACTGTAAGTGGAGAACAGGGGTCCAGTCAGACAGGCTGACTCCAGAGCATATACTCCTGGCCTTACAAATCCTGCCTGTCAGAGAAGTCACCTTGAGACCATTAGAAACTCTGGAACTGGGTCTGACATAGGAAACAGGGCTCCTCTGAGGACATAATAGCAGTGGTATTCTGGGATCTGAAGGGACCCCTCACCTCTCTCCCTTGTTGCCAAGAAGATTGAGGTCCTGAGGTAATGGGTTTGTTCAGCATATCTCGTTGTCTCTTTTCCAACCTCATATCCATGAGTCCCCTGTGTGCTCTATGCCCTTTGCAGATTGGACAGTTTGCTGCCTTCTAACCACACCTGAAAATGTCTCCACTCCTTTTTAGTCAGTACCACGTTCTGCTCCTGTTTCAATAATGTCTCCTGATGCTCGACAACCACATCCAACCCCTCTAATTCCTGTGCTGCAGTCCCGTCGTGTTTGTGTGTCTCACATGGAGTGCACCATGCCTCCATGACTTTGACTGGCCTGGTGTGTCTGTCTGCACCATCCCTCTCCCTGTTATCCATCAGGTTAATACTACCCATCCTTTTGTACCTACTTCCAGGAAGCCTTTCTTACCTCCTGAGCCAGAGTTCATGATTTACCACTTTGTCAAAAAAAATCTATCCATCCTTCAAGTTCCAATTCAGTCTCTACTTCACGATGCCTTCTTTGACCTCAAGGCTTGCAGGTTTCTTCTGAACCTCAGTGTTGTGCTGTGTGTGTATTTTTATGATGACACTTTTCTTATTTCTTATATGGTAATTATATATGTGCTTGTCTTATCACCTCCACCTGTCAGATTCTAAATTCCTTAAGGCCAGAAACATGCTCTCTTTCTCTTTCATAATTGTTATCACCTAGTAGGATCTATCTCATGATTCATGATGCTTTCAAGGGGCCCATGAAACTAAAGTATGCTAAACTATAAAAAAAAAACTTTTAAAAAGGCCTGGCAGACCCAAATTTGTCAAATAGGGACTTATCCACTGAACTGTACCCATGTGAAAAATATAGTTCTTTTCTTTATGTCATTGAGAGCATCTTCAACCAATAGAAACCACTCCGGATCAGCTTGAAGGGCAATTGTTGAGCATCTCTGTGTTAATTTCCTTACTGTGTTTTGGTTCCCGACACCTTGTTAAGGGCCCCCAAATATTTGTAGAGGGAATTAATTGCTAAATAGCATGATAAAGCTACAGAGAACTTTCTACAGATGATTATGTTTATGTTCTATGTGGTTGGGTAGAGATTGACATCCTCAGTACTGCCCTAAATTTCCTGTTGGTAGCCTGAGTGGCAACATGGAAAGAAGAAAGACTGGAGCGCTCGAGAGGTGAGGATGGTGAGGATGGCAGGAGAGGACCTTGTGTCCACAGTTTTATTTCAAGCAAGAATACTGCCTGGTTCAGGAACCATATTCTTAGCTGCCTGGGGTTATGGATCTCAGTAGTTTAAAAGCACTGTTGCTATTAGAAGATTAGAACAAAATAGAAATAAAGAATTCAAGCTGTTATGTGGTTTGTCAGCCCTCAAACCTCAGATTTCATTTTAAAGAACAGAGACTTTCAGAATTTAAGTTATTTAAAATAGCTAATTTTATTTTAACTCAGTCATTTAGGACTTATTTTGAGTACCTGTTTGGTTAAAAATTATAAGACACTGAAAGGAAATATTTATTTATCCAAATTCCTAAAGAATTTGCTCTTTAATACATTCTGGAAATTATTACAGTGCAGAGCAAAATGTAAGACACAGCATGAGAACTGAAGGGACAAAAATGAACCACAAACATTGAGAAGAGATGGGGATGCAATGCAGAGTTCACAGAAGAGGGTGCATTGAGACTGGGTCTTGAGGGATGAGTAGGAGTTAATAGATAAAGAGCCATTCCAGGTGAAGGGAACATTGGATAAAGTGGTACCAAGGTGACAAAGGGCAATGCATAATGGTCTGTGGCCCAACAGGTAGGTTTGTGCTAGGCAAGAAGCAGTATTGGGACTTAATTTAAGAGCACTAGCCATTATAGCCACTCCAGTGTTCTTGCCTGGAGAATCCCAGGGATGGCAGAGCCTGGTGGGCTGCCATCTATGGGGTCGCACAGAGTCAGATACGACTGAAGCGACTTAGCAGCAGCAGCAGCAGCCATTATAGGGGCTTCCCAGATAGCTCAATGGTAAAGAATCTGCCTGCCAATACGGGAGACATAGGAGACTCGAGTTCAATCCCTGGGTTGGGAAGATCTCTTGGAGAAGGGAATGGCAACCCGCTCCAGTATTCTTGCCTGGAAAATCCCATGAACAGAGGAGCCTGGCGGGCTACAGTCCAGGGCGTCGCAAAGAGTGAGACATGACTGAGCATGCACACCCACACCACCATAGGCTAAGGAGTTGACACTCGATCTGATTGGCAATGAAAAGTCAGTGACTGTCTTTAAGGCAAGGAATGGTATAAACTTAGCAATACTAAGAGAAGTTCAGTTTGGTTGTGGTGCAGACAATGGATTATCAGAGAGAGATAGGAGTCAGGAAGATTTAGGAGCTGTTACAGTAGTGTTTATAGAAGTGAAAGGTCAGGACTAGAGCAAAGGCAGTGGACTTGGAAAGGGATTAAGGAGTAATTGAGGACTTGGTTACGGGTTTTATATTAGAGAGAGAACTCAAACTTCACCTCAAGTGTCAATTCTGGTGACTCTGACCTGCAAAGTGCAGTACCATGAACAGAAATATGGGCCAAAAGAGATGATTTCCCTTTTAATTCTGATTTCATTTGAAAAGACCCTGATGCTGGGAAAGATTGAAGGTGGGAGGAGGAGGGGATGACAGAGGATGAGATGGTTGGATGGCATCACCGACTTAATGGACATGAATTTGAGTAAACTCCGGGAGTTGGTGAAGGACAGGGAGGCCTGGAGTGCTGCAGTCCATGGGGTCGCAAAGTCGGACACGACTGAGCCACTGAACTGAACTAATTTTATCAATCAAGTATTCCCCTTTCCATTGAATATGCCCTTTTGTTATAGGTTTTGAATAAAGTAAAAAAGTAGCACGAGAGAACTTCATTGTTAGCTGGAAATCCCAGTGCCCTATTTAGACCTTGAACCAACAAAATGAGAACTAAGAATCCAGGGTCTCACTGAGCATCCCCATAACCATCCATCCTTTGTACACAGTCAGTGTCTACTCTTCTCTATACACACCTAGCTTGATTTGCTAAACTGCAGTCTTTAAAAGAAAAAAGAAAAACACGAGAGGCAGAAATGTTGCTTTTTATGGTGATACTTTGACTTATTGCACTTTTAAAGGGAAATTTGCTCTCGGGAGAGCCAATTCTCCTTGAGCCCCATAGATGCCCATTCTCCCTTCACAAGGCCAACACAGTACAAGCAGGGCTATTGTCCATTTTCCCACTGCCCTTTTTGCCAGCTTTTCCCATTCCTTAACTCAACTTCTGGGATGGAGAGATTAGTTATTTTCCATGGCTTATTTACTCCTTGACCCTTTTCTTAAACCTCCCTACTCTGGGGCCAGTGGTAATCCTGACTTTGTAAGGTGGACAACTGATCCGTTGAGAGTTGAGCTACTAAGAGTCGATGCATTTGGTCGAGGCCACCCCGCCCTCACAGGACAAGAATCTTTGTATGAATTTATGGAACAACTATATGATCTGCTCGCTGCAAAAGCTGTTCCTGACATTTTCGTTATTGATAAATGAATTTGTGTTTACCTTTGGTCACTGGCTGATGTCAGGAGCATGGCAGGACCTGGTAGAGCGCTCTGGAAAGGCTAAAGCCTGGGGAGGGGGGCGGAGAAGGGGAGACCACAAGTCCAGAACGATTTGAGCTCTGCAGTTGTCAGACTTTGAAATCACACTTTCCCTGTTCCTCCTGGCCTCACACAAAGCAAGCGGTTGAGTAGCTGCTGAGCGAGAAATGCACACTTTGAAATGATTGCCTTGGTGAGAAGGAAGGTCCTGGGCTTTTTGTTGGAATCTCACTCAGCAGAGAGAGACTGAGGTTAGAGCAACTCTTCAAAACTGGAACCATTTTTGTTCAGAAATGTGACATGATTTGCTGGTGGTGACAACTGACTTGACAATGACCAGTGATTTAGGTCTACCTTTAATAAGCGAATTAATCTGAGCTAAAACATAGTGATCTGTCATGTTTAGAGATACCTCAACATCTGGCTGACTTGTCCTCTGTCAGCCTAGTTTGTCCTGTGCAAATCTTCTGTCAAGTGAGGAAAAGAACTGTGGGGAGAAAATTACATGGCAGTTTTAGAGTTAGTGATGAATTTTTCTCCCAACATACCAGCTGTGCCAGCAACACTATTTTTCATGGCATTAATCAAATATCTTGCCTGCAGCACCTTCACTTTCCCAAAGGCTAAAAGATGAATCTGTCAGAAAATTTCACTGGGATTTGCCAACAGCTTTTCTAAGCTCAAATACTAGTCCAGGCACCTTAGAAGTTCGAGTAAGGCTTTTAGGGATAGCCTTGGGGAGTTAAAAGCTGTGTAGGGTAATTTTCCTTTGCACTAAACAAAAAATCGAAGCCTCCATTGCAGCCAGCATGATCAAGTTCTCACATGTGGAAAAGAGCCAAACACTCAAGCTTTATTAATGTATTCCATTTACTGACTCATAGCAAAGTACTTATTTTTAGTTGGAATTTTGAAATTGGCAAGGTACAAGAGCAATTGAAGGCCATGGAATAGACTCATGGCTTCCTCCTCAGGAAAGAGAATTCCAGATGGGAAGAAATGCAGACAAAAAAACCAACAACACACACACACCTTCTCACAGAGATGCTGCCTACAGCTTAAAGTATTGGCTGAGATTAATGGAATGGCTACCCACTCCAGTATTCTTGCCTGGAGAACTCCATGGACAGAGGAACCTGGCAGGCTACAGTCCATGGGGTTGCAAAGACATGACTGAGTGACTAACAAGATCTGTACAATTTTTACCACCCGCAGTTTTTCTTATATCTCTCCTGCTTCCAAAAGAAACATGGCACAATTGCTTTGCACTCTTCAGAAGTAATGTGCTCTCCTGTTCTTTTTCAAATTTGATATTTCAGAGTAACAGCTGAAGACCCTAATATTTGCTGCGAATGAATGGGTAGAAATTCATGTTACACTAACCTAAAGCATATGTAGTTATTAAGATAAAGGGCTATCAAATTAGACATCCTGGTAAGAGTGAGTTTTACATATCTTCTCATCCTCGTTGACTGTGAAAAGAAAGTGTTAGCTGCTCAGTTGTGTCTGACTCTTTGCAGACTCCGTGGACTGTAGCACACCAGGCACCTCTGAATACTGGAGTGGGTTGCTATTCCCTTCTCCAGGGAATTTTCCTAACCCAGGGATTGAACCCTGGTCTCCTGCATTGCAGGCAGGTTTTCTTTTACCGTCTGAGCCACTCACTTAAATGGAAGACTATTCTTTGATTCCTTAAATGGCAAAGAAGAGTCTCTGAGAGTCTTTGCCATTTAACTTCTCTAGCAATACACTTAATACTACCGAGCAGTTAAAGAAAAAAGGGGTGACGTTTCTATCTCCCCACGAGTAACTGCATAACGTTACTAAGTGATAGGTGTTGAGCACAGTAACTCTGGGGTCTAGCCCAGTGCATGAGACACAGCAGGAGTCTAAACAAATGTTTATGGAACAAACTATACCCCTGGGTTGACTACAAAAAAAAAAAAAAAAACTTGAATAGTTTCAGCAGTGAGTTTTCTCTTTAAAGCATCCTGAAAGAGAAGTGTCAAATCTCTATGGTGTTCTTTACGTGTTCCAAGAATCTACTCTCACCTGATCCTAGAACCCATCCCAGAGGTTTGATAGCGATGAAGTGGTTTCCTGCTATTAAAATTGGTTACTCCCCCTGGTTCATAGAAACTGATTAAAGGCAAGACCAAGAAATGCAAGGTTACTTTTCTAGTGAAAGCAACTCGGATTAGTAATCAGACAAATTAGACCTTCCCTGGTGGTTCAGTTGGCAAAGCAGGAGACCCCAATTTGATTCCTGGGCCAGGGAAGATCCCCTGGAGAAGGGATAGGCTGCCCACTTCAGTATTCTTGCCTGGAGAACCCCCATGGACAGAGGAGCCTGACAGGCTACAGTCCATGGGGTCACAAGAGTCGGACATGAGTAGTAACTAAACCACCACCACATTTGAAGAGGAAAGGTTCATGGGATGGGAGAATTTGAGTAAGGCCTTAAAGGTATAGAAAGAGAATCAGTGAGATACTGTCAGTTGTGGGTACAGCACAAGGAATTCTTTCTCTAGTCGATAAGATTTCTTATGCTTTGAAAAATTAATACTAGCCTAACCCTATAAGACTAAGCTCTATTTCTTTTTTTTTTTTTTTTACTGTGGAAACAGTAGATGTCCGTAACAGAGTTTAATTTATAGATGCCATTCCTTTGACTCAGACTTCAGTCTTATTTTGAGAATGAGGCTCTCTGGCTTCTTTGAATCAGGAAAAACGGTTCCATATATCATGTGAAATTTCTAGTATCATCTGAGTTTTTATTTGCTTCCTAAAGAGGAATATATGGGGTATAATTTAGAATTAAAATTTACTCTGAAATACAAAACCCAGTACACTGTGCCTCTACCTATAGGGTTTGATAATATTTGCAAAAACTCATTAATGGAAGCATTTCTCCGTTCCTGGTATAGATTAGAAGAATAGGTTAGCCTGTTATTGCTTGTCTCTGAATGTGCTCTTAACCTATATGAAATGAGACAAGACTGGGATGATTAAGAAAAAAACCAAAGGGTACCTGGATTGGATGCACTTTAGCACTATAAAGCAGTTTCTTTTAATAATGGGAAGTGAAAAAGTTTCATTAGTTCAGACCAGGATGTATATGAAGGTAAATTTTGAAGCCTGCTGTGCACGTGTACATGCATACACTTACACTTTAGAAAGCTCACATACTAGCAGGAATATTACATAGCTTGCAGTAATGAAAGGGATGATGTGAAGGGGGTGTTATTTCAAATCCACTCTTGTATACCCAAAAAAGGTATATTATTTGGAAGGACTTTGATACGGGTGTATTTTACAGTTTGACAACTTGGAACTTTGTAAACTGGCAGTTGGGTATAGACGAAGGTATCCATTTATCTCATATATGTCTTGTTGAGGCAAAGCTGTCAGAAGGAATCGTATCACATGGTGTCCCATTTGTTTTCTGTGGTGATTTATGACGGTTTTGAAAAGGTCTTGTGATCCCATAGGCTGCCACGATTCTCTGACTTTTCTCTGTCAATGGATCAGATTTTTGACATTTTCTGAGAGCATTCAGAAAAGATTTGATAAATCAGCTTGTGGTGTTTATTTTAATTGATCTGAGGCCCATTCCTTCAAGAATTCATCAACCACAGTGACAGGGTCTGGGTGTGCTGCTGTGGAATGAAAGGACTGGGCCGGCCATGCTCCTGTGGTGATGATAGAGATATTTTGTTGAAAGTTTATGCGCACCGACGAGGAGATGTCATAACTAATTTAGTATGTTGTAAATCTCTTGACACAGATTCTAATTCATAAATCTCATCCATCACATGTGATTCATGAAACGATAGACAACCTTTGATGAGAAGGTACTTCTGTCTGTGTTCCAAGTTCCTTACATTTTTCCTTATTCAAAAATAAATCATTCCAGAACAACAGACTTCTATTATGAAAATGGAACTGTAGAGGTCCTTCATTCTTTCACTTCCTTTCTCACACCCATAAAAAGCAAAACTCTCTCTTTGAAAATAAGGACGTGTTTCTAGGAGAGCAACAGGATAGAAGTATATGCACTGTGTATATGTGTGCAGTGAATATATAAAGAGACTAAGTTCAAAGAAATGGCAAAGATGAATGTTAACTGTTTTTCTAGAATAAAATGATTTTAGAAAAGACAGAAAATTTGAATAAAACTTATAGTCCTTGTCGCTAACTTTTTTCAAAATTTATTTTAATTATATACCTAACTTGGTTAGTTATGTAGTAGTGTTAGTTGCTCAGTCATGTCCGATTCTTTGCAACCCAATCGACTGTAGAACACTAGACTCCTCTGTCCATGGAATTCTCCAGGCAAGAATACTGGAGTGGGTTGCTATTTCCTTCTCCAGGGGATTTTCCTGACCTAGGGATTGAACCCAGGTCTCCTGTATTGCAGGCAGACTCTTTACCATCAAATATTTGTTTTACTCTGAGGTTTCCTAAGTTTACTTGGGCTACAAATTCATCCCTCCTCAGGTTGGCCTTATTGATTTATTCTTTTCGACTTGACTGATAAATAAACGGGCAATCATTCTTCTCAGAAAGTCAACTATCTAACAAAGATGGGCTCAGAAAATGGTTGGCACTTACAACCTTAGTTAACAGAGTGATTTTTTTCCTATTTTTCTGAACAATCTAAAGTCAACATGAGGTGACATATCATCCAACTAGCCTTCTAGAAAGTTAATAAATCTGGTCAGGTGTGAGAAGGTTTTACCATTAGCAAAAGACATATGTATAATTTTATTTACAGCTTAGTCATTTAGGTGATTATGGCAACTAGAACTATACCAGTGACTATGAAAGTGCAAGTCCCTCAGTTGTGTCCAACTCTTTGTGATCCCATGGACTGTACCGTCCATGGGATTCTCCAGGCCGGAATACTGAAGTGAGTAGCCTTTCCCTTCTCCAGGGGATCATCCCAACCCAGGGATCAAACCCAGGTCCTCCCATATTGCAGGTGGATTCTTTACCAGCTGAGCCACAGGGGAGCCCAAGAACAATGGAGTGGGTAGCCTATCCGTTCTCCAGAGGATCTTCCCGACCCAGGAATCAAACCAGGGTCTCCTGCACTACAGACAGATTCTTTACCAACTGAGCTATCAGGGAAGCCCTATGGCCTTTGTAAAAAGACAAGTTGCCACCTTTAAGAAGTTTCCAATTATGTCAAACGGTGGAGTTGAAACAACACATCAGGTGGTAAAGATAAAGCAGAAGTGGATATGGAACTATAAAAAAAGGAGGACACAAATCTATTTATGGACCTTGAAAGATGCTTTGCATTAGGGACATATGGAGGAAATATAACTGAACTTTGGGCTTAAAGGAAGAGTTAAATATGATATTATAGCATCCAAATACTGTCAAAAAATACTCACTTTTCACAGCTAAAATATAGGGACATTGGAGTGTTTATGGAAAATCATGTTAGTTGGATCTGGAGTCTAGGATTTCTTTTCCTGTCTGATTGATAATAGTCCACATACCTTGAATCATTGTGTGTAAATTTTTTAATGGATTATTCATGATAATAAGAGACATAAATCCACTTAAATCTTACAATAGAGGAATTTAATTTTATTTAATTATCTCCATACCCCATCTTCATAAGAGTTCTTGTATAAATAGCCAATAAGTTCTGAAACTGGCTAATATGCATTTTCCTAATCATCTTTCTCTTCAGATGAATGTGGTAGCAAGTCATAGATTATCTAAAAGTAAAGAACAGTCAAAGAATAAGAAATAAAGGACCCGGATAACTCACCAATTAGAGAAATATCCCTTTTATTTTCAAAACCAAAATAAGCAAATTACAAGGGGTGAAACAAATGAAAGAAGAAAAAGGAACAAGTAAGTGCATTCACCTTTCCTCCAGCACTCACGTCCCCTTCCCTTGAGTTGCTCAAATTTTAGAAATGAAGAAACGCCAGGAGGGGAAAGGCCACTCAGAAAGAAGACACAGTGCAAATGCCATGTCTGTAACGGAGGGTAATTTGAAGTGAACCTCTGCTCCGAGCCTGTGAGAGAGAAAGAAACAAAGAGCTGGAAAGGTCCAATGTCAGAATTTACAGTAGGTAAATTTTAATGACTGAAAGGCACGATGACCGATAACCACTTGCCTGAGCCAAAAATGATGTGCAGTGCCAATCTGTCTGCTTTAGCCCGTCTCTCTCCCCAAGCGTTTGGCTCCTGATCTTTCAGATCCCTGTTCTCGGCCTCAGAACTTCCCTGATTACAACTGGGTTCCAGTAGAGTAGGAATAAACATGAGTCAGATACAACAGATTAAATGAAGTCTACCAGGTCCAAAATTGGGATGGAGCAATATAAAGTGGAAACATAGAAAGAGGCTTTCTTTACAGCTAACATGAAAGATGAATTCTTGGGGAAAAGGCCATTTTATTGAAAGTGCTAGAAACATTTGCTATAATCATTAATAGCCCTCTGCTATGCCAGCATGATGAAGTTGCAAGTACCTTACTAATTCAGGCAACCATATATGATTTTGTTCTTTACTTGACTGTCTGCCAATTTAATCAATTGATAATGAACCTGATGTTTCACGTGTAAGAAAATTAAAAAGAAACACTAAAAGGATCAAACACTCAAATTCTACAGAACAGATTTGACAGATCTTTAAACATTGATCCTCCTCTAAAGACACAAATCATATGGATGTGGTTGTAGCATTAATCAAAATTTCAGATCCCATTGAGTTCACCCAAGTGTTGGCCTTAGTTATTTACACCCAGATTGCAGCTCAAGAAAGGGATTGAGCCACAAATGTGTTGCATGCAGTTTATCTTTTCACCGATTATTCAAACTTAAAATCAGAAAAGACTTTGATGTCTCAAGCTGTTCCATTTGGAGACTTGAGAGCAAAAATGAAAAGAAAGGAAGTTGCTGAAAGGAAGAATGAGGTAGAGATTTTTTTTTTTAAATCAGCCAAAACTGTGTTAATAATTCTACTTGCCTGGCACCTAGCACCGTGCTAGGTACAGTTGATAAAATAAAGAAGAGGGATTGTAGATAGGTGCTGCATTTTTGGACCTGACATTCTAATTAGAAGGATAAAACATCAAAACCTATATAACAAAGAACCATTTTATGAACAAAAGAGCATGGCCAAATTGGGCTGTGAATTCAGAGGCAGCTAGACGAATCAAGGAAGGCTTTATGGGGAGAGGTGGATCCACTGAACTGTAAACTATCTAAAGTAAAAATAGTAAGTCCAATTTTCTGCTGAAAATACTGGTCATAAATAAAAGTGGAGAAATTTAGATCGGCCTACAAAGTGGGATGGATTTAGTTTGTTAGTAGCTCAGTCGTGTCCGACTCTTTACAACTCCATGGACTGTAGCCCTCCAGGCTCCTCTATCCATGGGGATTCTCCAGGCAAGAAGACTGGAATGGGTTGCTATTCCCTTACCCAGCGGATCTTCCCAACCCAGGGATCGAACCTGGGTCTCCCACATTGCAGGAAGATTCTTTACCATCTGAGCCAATATTTTCCAACAAACCTTCAAATGCTTGTAATTCTGATTGTCACCACACCCTAACTCCCATTTTGTTCCCCCTACAGTTGAAGTGAGTGGCAACTTAGGCCAGAATAACCCTGAAGGCATACTCGACTTCTCTTTTTATTATTATTATTCTCCACACAGAATACATCAGCATTTGGATGCACCTTCAAAACACATCCAAAATCTGATGCCTTCTCATCTCCTCCCAGCTACCACTGTGGCCCCAGCTGTGTCATCTGTTGCTGGATCTCTGCAGTGACCCAGTCAGTGTACATCTCTTGCCCCACAACCCATCAGCCACACGGTCCTGTTCAAATATCAATCAGATCACACTACTTTCCTTCAGACTCTCCAAGGACTTCCCATCTCAAAGTGTCAAAAGTACTTTGAGGTCCTTTGTGACATGAGGCCGTCCCCTCCCCACACACTTTTTATTTCTCTGGTTTTTATCTCCTACAGCTTCCCCTTCTCTCAGTCTATTCTAGCCCTCCTGCATGCTCAGCGGGCTCCACCCTCTCAGGACCTGGGCACTTGTGTTTGTTCTGCACGGAACACTCTTCCAGGACAGCTACCTGGCTGGTCCTTTATCTCCTTCGAGTCTGTTTGAATGTCACATGGTCAGTGGGCTTCCCTGACTACCCTATTTAAAATTACAAACCACCTCCTCCATGCTCCCTGGCACCCCAGTCTTGTTCTCAACTTAATTTCTTTTCCATAATACTTAGCACTCACTCGTGTGCTGTATAATTTAGTTACTGCTTTTGTTTATTGTCTGTGTTCCATCCTCCTGAGGTCAGGAAACTTTGTGTGTTTTACCGTTCTCTGAGATGTCCCATCAGCTAGAACATGTGGCACATCTTAGATGCTCAATAATATCCATGGGATGAATGGATTGTGGACCTAGAGTCAAGGTCATCATGGCAAATGAGGGCATTCTCCTGAAGTGGTGTTGCATTTGGTTTAAGGAACAGATTTCTAACCCAAGATCCAGGAATAGGATTTGGGGGCCTTCTGAATCCCTGAAATGGGTGCAAAATGTTGTGTTCACCTATGTTTTTATGAGTGGAAGTGAGGGTTTTTAGCTTTTATAAGCTTCTCAAAGAGTCTTTGACATAGAGGTAAAGAGAATCACTGGCTTAGAATATTCCACAGCACTTGAGGAGAACTACCTAGTTTGTTTTCATTTTACTAATTAGAGTACTCATCATTTTAAATATAGGAAAATTGATAGACCCAAAGATGTTAAAAGTTGTATTTTCACAAGTCCAAAACAACCTTAGTGAAAGTGAAAGTCTCTCAGTTGTGTCTGACTCTTTGCGACCCCATGGACCATACAGTCTATGGAATTCTCTAGGCCAGAATACTGGAGTGGGTAGCCTTTCCCTTCTCCAGGGGATCTTCCCAACCCAGGGATCGAACTGGAGTCTCCTGCATCACAGGCAGATTTTTTACCAACTGAGCTCTCAGGGAAGCCCAAAACAGCCTTATCATTTGGCTAATTCTGCCATTGTCAGCTTAAATGTAAGGACCAGATGTCAAAACCATTCAGCCTGGCAGAGCCCCATAAGATCAATTCCTTTGAATTTCCGCAGCATTTGTACATATGGTTTATACACTCTCTTGTCCATCCATCACCTTGAAACTGCTTTCAGCCTACTCCGTGCATGTATGTATGTACAGAATGAGTATTTAATTGTTTATTAATAAATTAATATTGAATGAATGAAGTCACAACTGAGATAACTACCTGTGGTGCTATATTAAATTAGTGGTAAAATCCATATTATTTGATTTCCGATCCAATGTGTTTTCTATTTGACTGTATAGGCTCTGTCTTGGTGCCGGATGACCTTTTATATAATTAGAAACATAAATAATGTACCAAGAACTCTTGTATTGTAATCTTGGTCTTAGTAGGGGCCTAAATGGTGACCTTGGCACTTGCTCTGCTTTGATTACTTAAATTTTTTAATGGGAATAATATAATCATCTAGTTGGTCTTGACTAATTAAAAATATAAAATATAAGTCAACCTATGTTGTCCCAATCATCACCAGCTTATTTTAATTTCTGAGCAGAAAGCCGTAGGTATAAACATCATAGGTCAGACTACTCTTCGAAGTAGCCAGTATATAGAAGGTTCTGATACAGTGGGGAATAGTCTTTCCTTTACAGTTAGGGGAGCTGCTACCCTGACCACTTGTGACAATAGGGATCAATTCCTTTGAAGAAGCTATGGGAGAGTTGGGGCTGATTAAAGATGCAGCAGTGACTTAATGAAATTCTCTATTTCTGTTTTTGGTGAACCACCTGTATCCAGCAAGTTAGGTAACAAAGCAGGTGTTAGGACAAACTTTGCCTAAAGATACTAGAGCTTGCTAGCTGGCATCATTCCAAAGGCATGATGAAATAAGCTGTTAGATATGTTGTCAAAGAGATTGATGGTATCAACTATTTTGAGGTTTCCTCTGATTAATTATATAGGCAACATAATTGTTCACCAAAGGCAATGCAAATAATGATAGTCATGTCCTGGCTATAAAAAACAATATGGGAATCAGTGACTTTTTTGAGCCATCAAATATCCTATTGGAATCCATTTACACAAATAAACTTTCTTTTTCCACTTATTTCTACCTTCCATTTGTGGGCTTACAGACTTGTTAGAGAGTGATAGGATCTTAAATGTTTAATCAATGATAAAACAGAATCTTCAAAGATAAATTCATAGCCAAGATCACTTGACAGGGTACTAGCAAACTAAAACCACAGTCGGGGACTTCTAGTCTTTCCTCTTTGCATGTATATACATTTGTATCAGGGTCTTTCTGACAGTTCTTTCTCTTTCATCCTTTGTGTATATGTAAGAGGGAGAGGGAGAAAGAATAAGAATGAATATGAATCTGTAATCATCTAAGTATATTAAAGTTCCTTATTTATCTTAATGAAAGTATCAATAATAGTTGTATAGAATGTACTTGTGAAGAGGGGACTGTCTACAGTTACAGTATTGAATTCCAGAAGTAGTCACTGCATTTCCCAAAATGTGCCTACCTTTTTCAGATCATAAGTATTATAAATATCTCAAATGTTGAATATATGAAAAGCAGTGCTTCTTGTACAAGATCTTATAGAAGATTTAAAAATTCTCCAGTGATGTCTACCTCCCACTGTGTTTAAGGCAATTAATACTTAACACCTTTAGCAATATTCCCTAGAGTAATTATTAAACATAGACTATTGGGCCATCATTAACTTATTGGGAAAGATAGAATCAAAGAATTATAGAATGAAAACTGCGTTCAGTGCCTGCACTACTCTTTATTATGACAAGCAATACTATTCATTCATTAACAAGTATCTATTAAACAGCTGCTGTGTGACAGGCATCATTTAAAGTGCTGAGGTTAATGCCAGTGAACAAATTAAAGCCTCCTACCTTCATGGAGTTTATATTCCAGTGAAGGGAAATAGACAGTGAACAGAAAATGCAATCAAGCAAGTTGATGATATGGTACTTAAGGTTGTAAGTACAAAGGGGAAAAAAGGAAGAAGGTGAAGAGAGATTATGTATTGTAGTGAGGCTTCCAATATTAAATATTCATATGTTTGTTAACAGTAGAGTGTACTTACTCCTGAAACTAGATCATCTATAATATTATTTCCCTCAAGCTACAAGCAGAGCATCAAAGAACTAGGGAAAATACAATATATATATGTGTGTGTGTGTGTGTGTGTGTGTGTGTGTGTGTGTGTGTGTGTGTATACGGACATATTATTGTCATATATATATATATATTCAGTAGACTGTGATTTATTATTCAGAGAGGATAGAACTTAGTATAAAACAACATTTTTATCAAGGAGCAATTTTAATAAACATTTTTTAAAAGATACATGCAGAGATCTTCACAGCATTATTGGAAAAACTGAACTAAGATAGCAAACATGAGATCCTGATGAAGATTCCTCACATACTACACAAATAAAAGCTGTTTTTCTTTTTTACTCCGTAGTGACAGATGCTCTCGTCACTGTTTAGGTTTTACTCTTGTAAAATCCGAGAGCCTTGGCAATTTTGGTTCCAGCTAAAATATTCTTTACCCTGTCTGTATCAGAGAATACCTAATAGAGAAAAAACTCAAACGTACAGTTTAGATACAAAGATAATCCATGGACTATCTTGTTCCCATGACTAAATTGTATCAGTGATCTTGAGTCCACTGCATATGCCCCAGTTCAGGCCTTCACATAACAATTAAAAATGACTTTTCAGTTGGGATCAAATACTGTATCCTCGCTGAGAGTAACAGCATCCTTATTCATGCTAGGCAGCTGATTCTCTCCATCTTCATGATTTTTCACTCACATAATTTTGCAGTTTCCTGCCAGACATCAACAACAAAACAGGGATGGGGGGATTAAAGTGAAAAAAAAAGATATTTATTTGTGGACAATAGTGTTAGTGAACACATCTCTGCTTGTGTCCCCCAATAAACTCCTTTTCATAACACCGTGGAAACTAAGCACTGTTTGTATTTTATAGCTTGTATTTCTGATTGTATTTCATAGGCTTTTCACAGCAATTCTGCTTAGTCACTTAAGAGCTTTCTTTTCAATCAAGAGATGTCCAGAGAGCCATGTAAGTGGACATTCAGAAGAAGGTTTTATTAAGTGTTTGTATGGGCCATCAGAGTCTTAGCCCAAGGTTGTAAAAACAGTGAACAAGATTCCTTGACACCATGCTGGACATGGGTGATTTTAAAGTTCAACCTTTGGAAATAGAATTTTCTCCTTTGCCATAAATTCTATGTCATAGAATTTCTCTAACAAGTTGTGTTACGAAACTAAGGGAAAAACAGCTTATCTCTTTTGTCTTAAAGAGACTCCTCTTTAAATGTTCAGCAAGATTTCTTGTTTGTTATGAAGAGCCAGTTATAAGCAGTCAGGGGGCGTACAGCTCGGATTTTTAATAGGATATTTAGGATTCCAAGATCTATCAAAATGGCCTTCTCCAATGGATATTCAGGGTGTCAGATATTCAGTATGCCAGAACACAGGTTGGAGAACTGTGAAGGAAATAAAAGTCAATGAAGAAGGTAGCATTCGGGGGCTTCAGGGAGTACAAAGATAATTGTGGATCAATTGTGCCAGACGATTTGAAGCAACTTAAGACTGCCGTCAGTACTTTAATTGTTTCTGCTGCAGAGTTTGAAAGAGCATTTAGTTCAATGAATGATGTGTTAACACCTAGTTGCGATGCTCTGTCCATTAGTTGCATATCATCTTTGTCTTTTTATTAAGCTGGTTGGTCCACTGTTCCACATGCTTAAGCCTAAAGATTATGTCAAGAAGTGGCTTGTAAGTGGCGGCTTGAAAGCCAGAAATTGTAGAAATGTGACAAGAGAAGCTCTCGGCTCTCCTGTCTTACTTTTAGTTTATTTGAAGAGTCTGAACTGTTTCCCCCTCCTTAAGCCTGGGCTCCTGGGCATTGAGCGAGTCAAAAACTACAATTTTCTCATGTAATGAAATAGGCTAAAACAAGATCATGTCAGTCCTAAGTTAGGTAACTTTTTCACTTTGGGAAAATCAATAATACCTCCCCTATGAACACCCAATGTACAGTGGATGGAAAACTATATGCAGCCCTCTAAGGAGTTATTAAGTGTCCTCTTGAGTCTATCAGCTATATGTCTACATGGAGTATACCTGGAAACAGGAGAAATGGGAAATAATTGAGGCTCATCATCGGAATTGCCCTCTCACATTAGACTCTTGGGTGTCTATGCTTTAAACAGAATTTTGTTCCGAGTCCCTGGGTATTCTTTCCTATAATGCAGATGTGAACTTGAAAACTTATGGACTGCAGAATCGAATGTGTTTATCTTATGATAGCAATGGGGCTTGTACTCGATAGCTTAGTTTTAAGCACATTCTCTCTAGTCTCTCATATATTCCCATTTTCTCCACTTGCCATTCATTTATTCTTACTTCTCCTCGTCCAAAATTTAAAAGAGACAGCATTGTAGGCACAATATCTCCTCTCTGTCAGGTCCATAGCCATTTGGCTTTTTTGTGCTTTTTCCCCCTTTGTGCCTTTTCATACCTTTTTTTGTTCTGGCAATAGACCTGAAAACTTACATCATGGGAGTCAGTAGCTTGTGACTTCAAACAACAGGCATTCAAATTCAAGTGATGATAGATAGCTCATGATTAAAATATCTCTCTTTTCTTTGTGCAATGAGCCAGCAAGATTCTTTGAGAGCATTTAAACTCTAATGCTATCATACTTCAACATTCTTCTCCAGACTTCTTCACATTCACAATTTCTCAGGAGAGGGTATTAGCTGTCCAAATTCTCATCAGTGCCGTTGAGCTCAGCTATAACCTTGAACTGCGCCTGGCCTTTCTTTACCCCCTTGCAAGACACACTCCCAGAGTTACTATTTATTTTCTCTCCCCATGTATGTATCCACTGAGAAAAGGCACCACTTAGACCATTACCAATTTTGAGTTTAAATACTTTTCACTTGAAAGTCTGCAGGATTTTGATCTGATCGGTACAGATAATTTGAGGGGGGTTCTCTTTTGCAGCAACTTGGGAAGTAGCTCCGTCTTCTTGATGATAAGTTGCTGAGAGTAAAGGAATAAAAGAGCATTTCAGTTATTGAATATTTAATTCTGGACAGCAGTTTAATCAGGACTGGGATTTGGGCAATGGCTCCAGCCCCCTCCTAACTTAGTATAGTTTCAGTTCTTAGTATTCCTTAATTATCCCACTGAGATGTTTGAGAAGCAACTAGTAGTAAATGAACTTGGCAAATCAGCTATTACCCAAGTAATGAAATACAAATACATATGTTTGACAATTCTGCAGGGAAATTTTTTAAGCCAGGATTCTCCATGGATTTTATTGGCCAAGAGAGGGAAAAACAGGTGTTGTTATCAAACCGTATCTACAAACAGTTTGACAGGAGTTTTAAAATAATGCACAGATTTTCCTTGCCATGAATCCCAAACATGTCAATTAACCTATGGAGAATCTTGATTGTCAAATAATGAATCAATAGACACCCCTCAGGACAGCGAAGGGAGGGCTCGCTATGACGTCGGGTTAAATATTCAAGGCTTTCTCCCAAACAGTATATCTAAGGATGCATATCAACTTCACATCTAACCTCCAACAAAGCAGAGATCAGCTCTACTGAGAAAATTGATTTTATTCAACAGTAAGGCAAGGGAAATTAGTAAATTCAATATTTGTAGAAAGAAAATAAGCGAAGCCAGCTATTCCTGGTGGTCTGAGACTGTTCTTTGTTTTGGTAATTATGCCTTTATGTTTTAGGGCTCTTATTTACATTTTCAGAAGGGCTTGAAATAGTTCATGCACCGAGTGTTCCCCTGTGCATCCAGGTTCTTCTACTGTGCAACAATAAAGTTATCCCTGGACCCATACAAATTGAAAATGAATCCTAACTTTATAGAAAGTGCTGCTTTGCTTCTCATTGTTCGGAGCTTCTTTAGAGCTGAATCACAAACTAATGATCTCCACTGCAGCCAAGTCCTTGGTGTGATAGTATCTCATTGTTGTGGAGCCCACATCTACATAATGCAGAGTCTAAAATACCTTTGAGTTCCAGAATAGAACGATGGAAAATAATTTTATCCCAGTTTCTGTTGTACCTAGATAGTAAGGCACAGGCAGAAATAGAGCAATGGGATGAATTTACTAATGTTTGCTATTGGATGGTAAGCCATTCTAAAGCTATGAAAGCCTCCCAAACCCCATAGGTCTCCATTTTGCCATTAGCCGTACCAGTTTAAACATTCTGCTGCAAGAAATATTGACAGGTCAAGTACAGCTGGGAAGAGCACATGTCCCAGTGGCCTTTACACTGACAGTTTCTCCCACATTAAAGAGTTAACTAGCAGCCAACCAGCTCGAAGTGGGAGCTAATGAATGAAATGGAGATTGATATAGACTCTCTTTGGAGGTGCATCGATCTGTATCTTGTGAATTCAGCTTAGGAATTCTGCAGGCAGCATTGCCTGAGTAACCCTGGCATGGTGCCCATTAGCAAATAACTCTTTTAATGTTGGTCTTCAATTGATATATTTATTGTATCACATATTACAGCGACCCTTCCCTCCGCTGCTGTTGTATGTGATGGTTATGCTATCAAACTAAGGGAGAGTTCAACAGGGTGCATTTGAGTTTGGACAGCATCAATGAAATAGTTAATTAATTGCATCCTTCATTTGCATGTGATGTATCTTAAGAGGTCTTACTGGGGTACTGAATCTTCGTCTTTGCTATCCCGTCTAGCAACAATGAATTGAATTAGGATTTTAGACCTTGGCATAGACACAATCTCTTAGAATGATATCACAATGAAAATAGGGTTTAAAATAGTATAAGACTGATTAGTCTCACAATCTCTAATAAAGATAGAATCGGTGTAACTGATAAGTCTCAGAAACAAGCGAAGATAATGCCTGGTTAAAGAGCCAAATGGTGACCTGCTAGGTATTGATGGAGTCCAGTATGTCATCTTTAAGCCATACTTCAGTAGGTCCTTTTTATTTCACTGTGGTTCTCTAAGTTTAATAAGTTAAATATTCATCAGAATTACAGTGGGGCCTTGGTGGTTCAACAGGTCTGGAGTGGGGGCTAAAATATGTATTTTGATCCTTTCTCAGTTTTGACGCTGGTGATCTGTAGACTTTAACTATTTCAATGGTGATGTAAGACATTAGAGACAATGGAATTAAGAGGCGCTCAGAGGTCACTGTGCCAAAAATGTGAACTACTAAAATGTTAGCCTAAACATATGTGTAAGAAATAGCAATATTCATCACAATAGCTGCACTTCGGTGACTGTTCTGTCTCTAGAGGTGACTTTTACCCTTGGAGCTGGGCTCCTTTCACCCCATTTCCAGAGTCTGGGGTTTGGGCCTCTCCATGGACCAAGGATCCAAGCCCAGTTCCTCATACACAGGGATTTCGGCTTTGACTCCACTTCTCTCCATTGCTTCTTAACTTCCCATGCAGTCATACGAGGGGGAAGCCCCTTTTCTTTCATCAACTCATGTTCAAAGGTACTTCATTATATTAGCTTGAAATTATTGTCAATATGCTAAATGAACAGACTGAAAACTTCCCTAGTGAGATAACCTAGAAAAGCCAAGTGTCTCCTTCTGTAGGGAAAGATCCTGAGTCTATGAAGTTTGGGCAGCTTATACTAAGAACTAAAGTCCACATCTCCTTAAATCTGTCTCTACTGCTCAGGTTTACCAAAGAACATCTAGCTTATTGTCTGAATGCAAAATTATCTCAAAGAAATCCCCTGCCAACTCTCTCTCTTACTGGAACAAAAAGCACTGAGAATTATTTGTTAGTAACATAACCAAGCTCATCCAGAGAGAAAAGTATATACTACAGTCCCATCAGAGCTAGTTTAGTTGCCAGAGAAATGGAAGGGGATAGAACAATGCCTAAGATTTCAGAAGCAGTTTATTTCTTCCTGGGAAATGATTCAGGTCAAAATAACAAAATAACAAAATGTTGGTCATTTCAGGGTGCCTGGCACATGACTAAGCACTTGTTGTTGTTCAGTCACTCAGCTGTGTCTGACTCTTTTCAACTCCATGGATGGCAGCATGCCAGGCTTCCCTGTCCATAACTATCTCCCAGAGTTTGCTCAAACTCATGTCCATTGAGTTGATGATGCCATCCAACCATCTCATCTTCCATTGCCACATTTTCCTCCTGCCCTCAATCTTTCCCAGCATCAGGGTCTTTTCCAGTGAGTCGGCTCTTCCCATCAGGTGGCCAGAGTATTGGAGTTTCAGCTTCAGCATCAGTCCTCCCAACGAATATTCAGGGTTGATTTCCTTTAGGATGGACTGGTTGGATCTCCTTGCAGTCCAAGGGACTCTCAAGAGTCTTCTCCAACACCAGTTCAAAAGCATCAATTCTTTGGGACTCAGCCTTCTTTATAGCCCAACTCTCTCATCTGTACATGACTACTGGAAATCCATAATTTGACTATATGGACCTTTGTCAGCAAAGTAATGTCTCTGCTTTTTAGGTGGCTCAGACGGTAAAGAATCTGCCTGCAATGTGGGAGGCCTGGGTTCTATCTCTGGATTGGGAAGATCCCCTGGAGAAGGGAATGGCTACCCACTCTATTATTCTTGCCTGGAGAATCCCCATGGACAGAGAGCCTGGAGGGCTGCAGTTCATGGGGTCGCAGAGTCAGACACGAATGAGCGACTTTCGCTTTCACTAGGTTTGTCATAGCTTTTCTTCCAAGGAGCAAGTGTCTTAATTTCATGGCTGTAGTGACCATCCACAGTGACTTTGGGGCCCAAGCAAATAAAGTCTGTCACTGTTTCTATTGTTTCCCCATCTATTTGCCATGAAATGATGAGACCGGATGCCATGATCTTAGTTTTTTAAATGCTGAGTTTTAAGCCATATTTTTCACTCTCCTCTTTCACCTTCAAGAGGCTCTTTAGTTCCTCTTCACTTTCTGCCATAAGGGTGGTGTCATCTGCATATCTGAGGTTATTGATATTTCTCCCAGCAATCTTGATTCCAGCTTGTGCTTCTTCCAGCCCAGCGCTTCTCATGATGTACTCTGCATATAAGTTAAATAAGCAGGGTGACAATATACAGCCTGATATACTCCTTTCCCAATTCTGAACCAGTCTGTTGTTCCAAGTCCAGTTCTAACTGTTGCTTCTTGACCTGCATACAGGTTTCTCAGGAAGCTGGTAAAGTGGTCTGGTATTCCCATTTCTTGAATTTTCCAGTTTGTTGTGATCCACACAAAGGCTTCATCATAGTCAATGAAGCAGAAGTAGATGTTTTTCTGGAATTTCCTTGCTTTTTCTATGATCCAACAGATGTTGGAAATTTGATCTCTGGTTCCTCTGCCTTTTCTAAATCCAGCTTGTACATCTGGACATTCTCAGTTCACATGCTGTTGAAACCTAGCTTGAAGGATTTTGAGCGTTACCTTGCTGGCATGTGAAATGAGTGCAATTGTGTGGTAGTTTGAACATTCTTTGGCATTTGCCTTTCTTTGGGGTTGGAATGAAAAACTGACTTTTTCCCATCCTGTAGTCGCTGCTAAGTTTGCCAAATTTCCTGGCATGTTGAGTGCAGCAATCTAACAGCATCATCTCTTAGGATTTGAAATAGCTCAGCTGGAATTCCATCACCTCCACTAGCTTTGTTCATAGTAATTCTTCCTAAGGCCCACTTGACTTCACATTCCAGGATATCTAGCTCTGGGTGAGTGGCACACCAGCACTGGTGCTACTCAAAATGTGGTGTTTCTAAAATGTCAACAGAGCATGTGCCACCCCATCCCCAAAGGTTTATGTTGAAGCCTTAATCTCCAAAGTGATCTCTTTGGAGGTGAGGCCTTGGGGAGGTAACTAGGACATGAGGGTGGAGCCTTCACAAATGGGAAGTGCCCTTATGGGAAGAGCCAGGAGAGAGATTCTCTCATTTTCCACTGTGTGAGGATACAGCAAGTGGGGGACCATCTGCAAACCAGGTCTCACCAGACACTGAATCTGCTGGCAACCTCAGTCTTCGACTTCTATCCTCCAGTACTGTGAGAAACAAAGCTTTGTTGTATAAGCCACCCAGTCCATAGTAATGTGTTAGAGCAGCCCAAGCTCACCCAGACAGTATGCATAATAAGTGTACAAGTGCATGAGGGGAGCAGCTAATCTTAAATTCATGCAGAAGGAACAAATTTGCTGTGGATAAAGCAGTGTGCCTGGAGATTAGGAGTTCTGTGAGGGCCCAGGCATGGCACTGAGCACAGGAGGCAGTGTGTGCACCAGGGAATGTTGAAGGCAGTGATTCCTGGGAGGGTGTGACATGCGGAGACTGAGTTGCAGGGAGGCGTCTTTCTCTAGCATGTGAATACGAGAAGAGCAGCAGATATTGGGGTGTGGAGAAGAAAGAGCAAGGGAGCTTTGACTCACTGCATTTAGGGGCAGATTAAGTTGCAGAGGCCTGGGTGATATTAGGATGGAGATGTCAAAAAGGGGTGATCCAAGTCTGAGGTCTCAGGAATGTCCATGGCAGTGAACCATCCATGTAGCAGCTGAAGCCATGAGTATAGTAAAGACTGGTTAAAAGACTGGTTCTCAAACAGTGGTCCCAGGCCAGCAGCAGCAGACTCCCCTGGAACTTGCTTTTCTAAATCCTTGGGCCCCACCCCCAGACCTATGAAATCAGAATGTCTGGGGGTTAGGGCCCTGGTCATCAGAGTCCAGCCCTCCAGCGGATTCTGATGTACACTCCAGTTTGAGAAGCACTGGTTTAAGGAAAGTGTCACATGAGCACAGTTACAGGGCTGGGGGAGAAAAGGGGAGCCTTGCCCAGTTTTCTCGGATGTGAACAGAGAGGTAGGAAAGGAAGCAGAGTGGGGAGAGGGGAGTGTTTGGAGAAGGATAAGCGGTTATCCCCCTGCTGCAGGGGCTGGGTAGGAAGAGGCCTAGCTGTCCATCAGATCTGACAGTTAATAGATGGGTGGAGATGTGGCTACGGCAGTTTCAGAGCAGGCCATCTGGAGTCCAGTTTCCAGAGGGTTGTTGAAGAAAGACGGTGTGAGGAAGTGGGGATAAGGAGCTTAGATGACTTTTGCAACAAGCTTAGCTAGGAAGGGGAAAAGGAGAGAGACGGACAAAGACCAGGCGAGTTTTAAGCTGGAGGAGAAGTATCTTTTCAAGATGTACAAAAGCTGACATCTTGGGTTTGTTCCTGGACCCGGCGGCAGGAGCCAGGGAGGAGCAGAGGCTGCAGACACAGAGGTGACGGAACAGAGTCTCACCTTAAACATGGTCTCCCCTTCCCCAGACTCTCTTGGCCTCAATTTAAACATTTAATCACAGCCTTCTTCTAATTGTGACAGCAGCCTCATCACCTAACATCAGACACAGCCCAGATTTAATGTCCTGTATGAGGCACAGAACTACCACTGGACACTCAGATGTTCATGCCCTGGACTGGTCCCTTCTCTTGGCTTCTCTGTTGCTTCCTCCCATTGTCCTTCGCCAGCTCCCCGTGGTCAGCTTGGAGAACCCCTTCTTCTGATCCGTAGAGACCCATCTTCTCTCTGAAAGTGTCCCTTCTCCCCTAGGCAGAGTGAGTTGATCCTTTCCGCCTTCAGCCCTGTCTTACACTGCAGTGTGGCCACGCTCTCAGCTGTCTGCATCAGGGACTGGAAACACTTACTTTTGATTCCCCTGCCCCGCAAAGCGTCTGCCCATCACAGGGGCTCCCTGGAAGTTTATGAAGGGCCGTGTGCTCGGTTTCCACGTTAGAGATTCACTCTTCCATCTGTGTTATTTGCCTGCCTCAAGTCTCTAAGTTTGTCCGATTACAGATACGTTTTGCACAACTGTAGCAGTTTTCTCTCTAGGATGAAAGGTTTCCTAGGGTGTGGGTTTCATTACTTGAGCTGGAGCTTCCTGGTGTTGCCCAAGTGACTCACCAGTGACATATGAGGACCTTTCCAAAGCCTCAGTTAGCCTGGGAGAGTTTCTAAGGAAGTCTAGGTTAAATCTTGAGCATCAAATAGCCATTACCAAGAGACCATAAAACATGGGTATTCTGACCCTGCACCAAGGCAGCCTGGCCTCCAAGAATCACCAGCCAGACAGCTCTTCCTGGAGCCACACAATAGTGAAATTCCTGAATGCCATTGCCTGGCACACCAGGCTCCTCAATGTCAAAACCGGACACCATGATTAAACACTCAAAATGAAAATCTCCTTGTCAGGAAATGTCCAGCATCTTCATTTCCCCCCTGCTACCAGGCTATCGGCAGGAGAGGAACATCCACGGATAACAGTATCGTGTACACACACAGTAATTGCAGGTTTAAAGACTAGAGGGATTGGTCTATTTGATCTTCTTCTACTAGAACCATTATATCTATATTTGTTTTCCTTTAGCATCCATGTAGATGGAGGCATTTTATTTTTTCATGATAAAAATAAGCTTTTTATTATAGGCTTGAGAAAAGCATCTCTAAAGTTGTGGTGAAATACACTGCTTTCTTAGGGGTCACTTTTAGTACTGGCAGTAAAGAATGAGTTCCCAATAATGATCTAAAGATGCTGAGAAGTGAATCTTTTTCATTGAAAGTTAGTCAGGAATCTCTAATTATTTTTATATTTTCATCTTCAGTACTGAAATCTCTAGTTAAAATGTGAAACACTCTATCACACCATGTCTAACTTTATAATAAAGATGACCAAGAATCATTTCCAGCTTGCAGGAGTCAGCTGGTATGTTTAGGTTTAGATCTATTTAGCACTTCCTTTATGGGGTCAGCTATAGCAAATTTTTCTCCATATATGATGTTGAAGAGGTGATCAGAAGAAACTTTTCCACGTAGTATCAGGAAACTTTTCCACGTAGCGTCAGCTTTGTTCACTACTTTAAAGAATGTTCAAGCTTATAAAGCCCTGCTTTTTCATCATGGGAAAAAATAGATTATACATCGTTCAGGAAACAGAAAAAAATTATAAGGAGATTTTGCCTATTGAATGTAATGGATTGTCAGGAACCCTTGACATTATTCTACAGAGAGGCCACATAAAATCAATACATCTTAGGCAAGCTTTAATTTATTTGTAGGTTCTTACAACAAATGACTTACCTTTTTTGTTTGCCATTTTTCTTTTTCACTTTTGCGCTCATGAGTAGCTACGGTTTTCATCTGTCTCGTTATTAAGCACAAAACAAGATGATTGTGTCATTATTATCGTCTATTGTTTAAGGAGAATGATTGCCACATATGAAGGAAACACCCAAGAATCTAGAAGCTGTGCATAAGGTGCTGGTTGTGAAGCACTGCCTTCTGCCCACTTGCCTAAAATGCAGAATCTACACCAGCACGGAGCTGGACCCGACCCCAGATCATATACTGTGTTTTCTTATGCCTGTGCCTCCCATGAAGAAATAGCTCCCCCTACTCCCCACTCCCCGTGCTGCCTAGTTTCCGTAAGGTTAGTAGCTTATTTCAAAGGAGGATGCTTTAAAACACACAACTTTATAAAAGGAAGAACTGGATACTAAGAGGATGTGTTTTGATGGTGTTGGTTCTGTGCTGATGATGTGGACTATCAGAGAATTTGGAGTGAAAAGTATTGGACATTTCCACCTACCAAACACTAGTGACTATGTGCATTCACTCTTGCAAACATTTCCTCTTTATATATGTCAGAATTTTTTCTTTTTGGTGTTAAATCAGTGTTAAGGACAATTAAAATGCAATTATTTAATGCTCATGGTCAAACAGATGAGCTGTGTCCTCCAGCTGCTCCTCCCAAACCAGGACTCTCGGTCAGCATGGCTGTGTTGAGGGGATGGTGGGAGACAAACCAGAGTCTCACCAAGCTGGGCCTGAACCCTGTTGCTCTACTTACCACCTCTGTCATATTGGGTAAACTCATAACATCTCTCCTTAGTTTTCTCATCTGTAAAATAGAGAAAATATTATTACTAGCCGCGTCACCCTATTCCGTGGGTTAAATTTCAGGTGTATAATACATATCGGATGTGGTAAACGTAAGTACTCAGTAGACATTGGCTATTATGTTTTACTGCCAGTGGGAATTCTGCATTGGGTAGGTGCTTGGCTTCTTCGGTGAAGACTTTCAGCCTAGGACTAGAAATGTCCAAACGAGGAAGTCTGAAGCTGTGTAACTGTGAGAGCAAGCATTTCAAAGCAATTCTTTATAGTGGTAATGGATGTGGCAAATGTGTGGATTTTGTTAGGATTTCTTCTGACAGCCATGAACACAGATATATTTTAAAGTAATGTAACTGTCCTAAATCTCAAGCAGGGAATACAATGACTTCTAGTATTATTTTTCACTTCTCCAATGACACTCCAGAAGTTATATTTGATAAATTCCTTAGAAGTTATTTGACTTAGGAAGGGCCCTGTACCATTTAACCTTGGTTTTGTTCTACTCAGACCTGTGTCCAAGGCCCATCTAATGTAATATATCACCAAGGTTAATACGCCAAGGCCTTCGCAGAGCATGATTTCCCTAGGACTGCTTTTAGGGAAAACTACCTTAAAGTGAGGCTTTTTGAAACACTGGTAACTATTACCAGTCTAGGTTTAAGTATGCCCCTTTTAAGCCCATTTCTCCTCTATAAAAAAGTGTGAGAGAAAAAGCCTAGTGCGTCAAGAATCAGCAAAGGTGGATAAATATACATAATCTTCTTTGGCTTAGCCAATCTCAAGAAATGGAAGCTGGAAACAAATATAGAATATCAAGAATAGTGCTGCTCTTAAAAATGCTTAGTTCTGCTTTATATTCATGACCACTGAAACTGCCATGTATGATATGACATGGGAAAGAAGTTGTCTAAATTTTTTTTAAAGAAAGTTATAATTTACTTAGTTTTTCTTGAAATGCTAAGGGCTTGCTGGTAGTTTATATAACCTGGCGTCTAGAAGGGAATTCATGCTAAAGACGATGATAACAGATTGAAGGGTTGGAGGTTGTATATTCTCCTCTTTGTTCCTGGTCAAGAAAATGGCCTTTTCTCTCTGAGTTCAGATACATGAGTCACAGTTTTGGGCTGTCCCCAAACTAAATTGCCCTGCCACGACATGCTCATCCGTGAGTCACCAGATGAGTGTTATACAAGAATATAAAGTTTTTCATGTCAATAATTATCCTTTCAGAATCTGTCTCATGTGATGCTCAAAGACAAGCTGTAAAGTGGCATTTTTAAAAGAGGAAAGTAGAAAGGGTACCTAACTTCACCGAGGTCCCTTAGGAATTTAATGGTGAAATGTACACTGAGGCCTCCCCACCTTTGGTTCCATTTGTCATTGCCTATTATGTTCTCAAATTGCCACTATGATCTGTACAAACATGACTCTTGTTTACTGCTTCATCCCCACTCCCCAGCAAAAACAATATCGATTGAACCTGCACAAGTGCTAAGTCGCTTCAGTCTGATTCCCTAGTGTCTGACTCTTAGCAACTCTATGGACTGGAGCCTGCTGGGCTGCTCTGTCCATGGGATTCTCCAGGCAAGAATACTGGAGTGGGTTGCTATTTCTTCCTCCAGGGGATCTTCCTGACATAGGGATCGAACCCAGGTCTCTGACATCTCCTGTTTTGGCAGGCAGGTTCTTTACCACTAATGCCACCAGGCAAACCAGATTTACTAGATTCTAAATGCAAATCGTATCATCCCTATCAGGCAAGTGGCCTGTAATAATTTCCTGGAAGGTCTGCTTGAAGGCTGTGTAGTACTCACCTTTGTAATATGGTCTGACATTTTCAAGACCTAGTTTGTCTGCTGACACAGTTTAAAGAATCTCTACAAAAATGTTTACAATGCTGATTTTCAAATAATTGAAACTCAAAATTCTTAAATTTAAGAGATGGTTCCCAAGAGAAAAAAGCTTATAAAAATATTTATAACTCCATTTGATTTCAACCATAATATTTTATGGGTAAATCAGTCACGAAAAATTAATCTGCTAATCAAGGACAGAGTCTCATTCATTCATGTATTCGATGAGCAGTAACAGAGGCCTACGAAGTATAAAAACAATACCCTGTATACTTTGGGATTAATGGGGAGAGGGAAGTATCATCAGAGGAATAACTTGGAGAACAAAGTTCCTGCTCTAGGTGTTGAAAATCTAGTTGTACCAATACTCAGATGTGAGCCAGCCACATTTTATAGATAAACGTTTATCTGTAGAAAAGATTCCTGGAAGAAATGTACCAAAAGGTCATTAGTGGTTCTCTCTGGGTTATAGGATCACAAGTGATGCTTAAGTATCTTTTGATGTTTTTTCAGTTTCTAAGTTTTCTAGACATATTTCTTTAGTAGGGCTTTCCAGATGGCTCTAGTGATAAAGAACCTGACTGCCAGTGCAGGAGACCTAAGAGAGGCAGGCTCAATCCCTGGGTCGGGAAGAGCCCCTGGAGGAGGGCATGGCAACCCACTCCAGCGTTCTTACCTGAAGAATCCCATGAACAGAGGAGCCTGCAGGGCTATAGTCTATGGGGTCACAAAGAGTCGGACACAACTGAAGCGACTTAGCGTGCAGCATTTCTTTAAAAACAAGGAAAAAACTCTTGAAAGTCCCTTTAAGATGACATATCCATAAGCGTGGGTTTGATAGCTTTTCCAACAACAGGTTCTCACTCACTTTTCCTTAGTTTCCATTTTGTCATCTCATCTGCTACTTCTGAAACACGAAAGCTTTGGGCTGTGAATCAAGCAAGGCCCCTTACTCCTAAGAATGCACATTTCCTTGCTGTAATGTTTATGCCTTCATAGCTTTGTGCTAAGGTGCTTAGTCACGTCTGACTCTTTGCGACCCCTTGGACTGCAGCCTGACAGGCTCCTCTGTCCATAGGATTCTCCAGGCAAGAATACTGGAGTGGGTAGCCACTTCCTTCTCCATCGTAACTGTAGTTCTAGGTAAATATGAAGACGTAACATGGTCACTAACCCGAACATCAAGTGTTGGAGAGACTAGTCAGTTTCCTCACATAAGTGTCCAATGGGCTTCTATAGTCTAGCATATCTGGCAAAGAAACTGTGAGTTTTAACTCTCAAGTTTGTCATCGACACCAGTGGCCTAACTATTAATATTACTGCCTGCCACTGGGAGGTGATTCCTTTGACTGTATCTCAGCTTCCGAACAATGTAGAAGTGAGTAGCTGCAGCTCATTTTTAACTCTAGTTCTGGCATCTTTCTCCTGATGGGGGTCCAGGCACCCCCCTCCCCACTGTATATTTGCATTTAAACCTCTGGTGATGTCAACACAGTACAACTGTACTCTTAATTTTCTTGGCGTTTACCTCTATCTATAGTCTCCTGATATTTCCTTTCATTCAAAATAGATTACCATTGTCCCCAGCTTTGATGCCTCCATTTCTCTTATAAACAGTTACAATTCTTGGTCCTAATTGTACACAGTGGCATCAGCCTTTTTATTTTTCATACTGAGTAGATGGAGGAAAAGAAGATGCAGCCATGGTGAGGTTTACTGAGCGTATTGTCTGGCAGAAAGTTTTTTACCCCAAGTAAATTTCTCATTTGTTTTTTCAAGTTTGTGTTCAATAATTCATCGATTCCCAGCAGCAGGGAAGAGTGAGAGATTTATGGTGTATGATTGTGTCATGTCTTGTTTTATCATGTCGATAGATAGAAAATTGACCACAACTACAAAAGCCTATTTATAATTCTATTTGATCACCATGGGAACTCATCAAAACAGAGGGCAGCGCCGAAGTTTCATTAACAGATCATCTCGGACCTCCCGCTGTGTCCTGTCTTCATTTTCTTTTCACATCATCCTCTTGCTTAGAGCTCTAGCTTTAGAGAGGAGGTCAGAGCCGCCGTAATGGCACATTTACCATTCCCCACCATCCCCCAGATTAATATTAAACTGTTAAAAGAAAATGAGAGTTTATTGATTGTTTTAAGCCAGGCATGTTCTAGCAGCGAGCCGTTATTCAGATTCAGCAAGCGGCAATAGATAACTGATTTCAATAAGAAGACAGAGAGGAATGCAGGCCCGGGATCAGAAGGGAGAGAGAACAATGGCCCAGGAATGTTTAATCTTTCTTATGGCACTAATCGTTACTTTTGCAATTTGTGATTGTTTATAGATCATTTCTTTTAAGTCCAGGTACAAGATTGAAAAATCTCAATCTAGACACTTAGATTTCTGCAGGAACAGAGTAGGGCCCTATTGAATAATGCTGGGGGAAAATAAACACAATTTCAGACTTGCCCTGTCTTTTTTAAAGAAAAACTGCATTGTTCATGCTTGCCAGGGGGAATACCAGCGCATACCTATTTTTTTAATTAGCAGGGAAACTTTACAAGGTCACAGTGGAGCATATTGTTTGTGGTCCCAGAGAAGCCTGGCCACACCCCTCTTCCGGTGATTTTGGTCTTCTCTCCAAATGGCCTGGATGGAGAAGATGAATTCACAGATGGCTGTCTCACTGATGTCTCCTTTGTTTGCCAATATTGTGGCTGCCAAATTTACTGTGATGCAGAGGTATCTTGAGTAACTTCACAAAAGGCTCTTAAACCAAAAAGTGTCCATGGATCAGAGAAATGGCTTTTATCTATAAGCCTTGTCATCTCCTCTCGCAATAATCTTCATATAAGTAATCATCTCATCATATATAGATCAATCAGCCTTGTTAATGCTCTGATCTCCGCTCTCCCTTCTCAATGCAGCCCTCGTGACTGGGAACTATTTTCTTTGTAATTTGAGGTTTTGATTTAGTGGTCACATTAGTCTTGTCAGTTTGTAGCAGCATACCATGATGTTATTCATAACCAGTGATAGTATTATCTGCTATAAAGTTGCACTGTAAATCAGGAATAGTTGTCAACTTAAATATTTATGCATGTCTAGGGAAAGTAATTGTTAGGCAGACACCCTTTGCTGTAAAACACCAGGACCCTGGTTCTGATCTGTTCAGAAAAAGGAAAAAAAAAATTTTTTTTAATTAAAAAAAAAAAATAGAGAAAAGGAGCAAGAGGCCAAGAGACTGTGTAAAGTTAGCGGCACTGCTAAAATATTAGGATTAGAAGTTATTCGGATGTGTCAAAAAGAATCTTTGTTCTGCGGGTTAAGCAGTAAGCTCTTGGAGTTTGCCATTTTAGAGCTCCTTTGTGAGTTGGCTTTTTGGTCTTTGCTGTCACTGGTTCTGAAGGTTGAAGAGAAGAGCAGTGTCAGAAGGCTGATTGGTAGCACAGAATTTTCTGAGACAATCTGAATCACATATTCAGCTACTTTGCCACAGTGGATTAAGATGATCTAAAGGGGCTTTGTGAGCTCGATAAAAATCAGGCAAGAGTGTGTGTGCTGGGAGAAATTCTCCCCTTTTTGTCCTTCCAAGTTAATTGTTAAAGTTTTCTCTCTGCTGTCTGTAGAATTTTTTCAAGCTCAAGTCAAAATTGGGGAGAAGAGTTTTTTAACCTAAAGAAAGACTGCTTGTCTTGTCATTTCTCATGTATATGATTGGTTCTGTCAAGTCTTCCTTGAACAATGACTAAAATCTCTTAACTTTTGGTAAATGAGCTATGAAACATGTTCAGAAGTATGGCACACACAAAAAAAGTAATGGCCTGAAATGCATGGTTTGGGGCAGTGGTATTTTCACATAGTTTGAACCCGAACTTGAAGCATTGCAGCTTGGCCTGTGTCGAGAGCAGGGCGGCACATTATCCTCCTCATCTGACCAGCCATTGCTGTGATGATATAAGTCAGAATCATGCCTTGGAGTTTCTGTGGTGTCCTCTTAGCCTCAATTCATTTTTATTTTCTTCATAGTATCAGTCTGAAGTGGGTTCAGGAGAGGAAGTGACATCTTCATTTGATGTGTGAGGATGCTGAGGTGTGTTAAGTACCCTGCCTGAAGTCACTTAGCTGGGTACACAGATACAAGTAAAACACAGAGCTTCTCCATCTCAGCCTAGGTCCTTTTATTAGGTGCTGCTGTTTTACTTCATGGAGCTAAGTACCAAACTTTTTTTTTTTTTTTTAAGAAAATGCTCATTTCAGAAAAAAGATGAAAGACTAAATATGACTAAAAGCTCAGAAATATCAAGGATTGTCAACTACCTGAAAGGCAAGGCCTGGATTTTTAAGATCAGTTTCAAGGAAGACTTAGTTTTTCGAAACTGCCTGAAACTTTGAAAGCCTACGGAGACTTCATGGCTCCATTGTTGATGACTAAATGAGCATCTCTGAGATTCAGGAATTGCATATTAACATGCACAACAGATTATTCCCATGCACATTAAAGACAAAGCCCACAGGCTCTATGTAGCAATATCTAATTCATCAAAATAAAGGAAAAATTGTGACCAGTGAAACATGGTCTAACAGCATTTTGGAACATTGTATGAGAATGATGGATTTAACATCTCTGTTTTGTGTTGGGTTATTTAAAGCAATAGTTAAATTCTCTCCAAGCAGAAGAGCTAAAGTATCTGTATAGGAGGAGCTCTAGGAAGAGGATCCACTGAAGCCCTGTCTCCCCAGGGACAGGGAGCACAAGTTCCCTCTACCCCAGAGAGCACATGTTCCTTGTCTTTAGGGTGGACAGCAGCCTTCCCTCTCCTGCTTCTGGTCCTACCCCTAGTCTGGTGGAATGGAACAGCCTCTTGATCCAGGAAGCCAAGGGTTCTGCCTGTTGGTACTTCTGAGCTGGGTGCTACTTTTATTTTTTTCATATTTTTGAAACTTAGATTTTTAAAACATCATGACTTTGAACTGAAAAGCATACATGTTTAGCACACAAATATTATAATATATATCAACTCCAACGCCACATGAAAACATGTGACTCAAATTACAGTTTTAGAAGTTAGTAATTCACATTTAAGTAAGTTAGCACCTTGCTGAATTCAGCTGTGATAAAAAAAAGAGACAGTGCATATTGTAATGGTACAATGTGCTTTTGTACCATTTTGTTGATATTTTTCACCTTATTAAACAAGATCAAGTTCTTGAAAGTTGGTAGATAACTGCTAACTTCCTATGATATGTGAAATTTCCAATGATAACAGTTACATTTTAGAACACTTTCTATAGACTTTTCCTGTCTTAAAAATTTTAAAGCAATCATTTGTAAGGATTGCATCAACATTAGTGTAGCAGAGGAAGATCAAAGCTGGGTCATCTTGCTTGCTGGTTGACCAAAGTTCATTCATTCATTGATTAAACAGACCTTATGGTAGGCCATCATACCATGAAGAGCTAGAAACGTGGCGGTAAAGAAGAATGGACATTGCCTGCCCTCATGAAGTATATGTATCGATACATACACTTTCAGGGAAGTTAAGTATCAAAAAACGATTAAGTATGTATATGCTTAGTGCCATGAAGGAAAGGGGAAAATGCTATTAGGCCATCTAAGAGGAAGCACTAAGCTAGTCTTAAGAGTTTTCTGCGGGGAAAAGAAAAGTTTCAGCTGAGACCCAAAGTACAGATTGAATTCAGCCAGGCAAAGTTGAGAGTGGAGAACTGTCCTACGTTTCCATTTATTAAAAAGGAAGAAAGAGAGGAAACAAAATTACCTGTGTCGTGGACATCATTTTATTCAGTATGTAAATATAATTTTATTATATATACAAGGGGGTGGGGGAAATGCATCTATCAGAATACCTCCATTACTCCTTATCAGAGAAATGCAAATCAAAACCATAATGAGGTACTATCTCACACCGGTCAGAATGGCTGCTATCCAAAAGTCTACAAACAATAAATGCTGAAGAGGGTGCAGAGAAAAGGGAACCCTCTTACACTGTTGGTGGGAATGCAAACTAGTACAGCCACTATGGAGAACAGTGTGGAGATTCCTTAAAAAACTGGGAATAGAACTGCCTTATGACCCAGCAACCCCACTGCTGGGCATACACACCGAGGAAACCAGAATTGAAAGAGACACGTATACCCCAATGTTCATCGCAGCACCGTTTACAATAGCTAGGACATGGAAGCAACCTAGATGTCCATCAGCAGACAAATGGATAAGGAAGCTGTGGTACATATACACAATGGAATATTACTCAGTAATTAAAAAGAATACATTTGAGTCAGTTCTAATGAGGTGGATGAAACTGGAGCCTATTATACAGAGTGAAGTAAGTCAGAACGAAAAACACCAATACAGTATGCTGCTGCTGCTGCTAAGTCACTTCAGTCGTGTCTGACTCTGTGTGACTCCATAGACAGCAGCCCACCAGGCTCCCCCATCCCTGGGATTCTCCAGGCAAGAATACTGGAGCAGGTTGCCATTTCCTTCTCCGATGCAGAAGGTGAAAAGTGAAAGTGAAGTCGCTCAGTCATATCCGATTCCTAGCAATCCCATGGACTGCAGCCTACCAGGCTCCTCCGCCCATGGGATTTTTCCGGGTAAGAGTACTGGAGTGGGTTGCCATTGCCTTCTCCAGACAATACAGTATACTAATGCATATATATGGAATTTAGAAAGATGGTAATGACCCTAAATGAGAGACAGCAAAAGAGACACAGATATATAGAACAGTCTTTTGGACTCTGTGGGAGAAGGCGAGGGTAGGATGATTTGAGAGAATAGCATTGAAACATGTATATTATCATACGTGAAACAGATCGCCAGTCCAGGTTCGATGAATGAGACAACATGCTCAGGGCTGGTGCACTGGGATGACCCAGAGGGATGGGATGGGGAGGGAGATGGGAGGGGGTTCAGGATGGGGAACACATGTACACCCATGGCTGATTCGTGTCAATGTATGGCAAAACCCACTACAATATTGTAAAGTAATTAGACTCCAATTAAAATAAATAAAATATCCATAAAAAAATAAAGTGATAGGCCCTATCCTGGAGCCTTCTCACACTCATACCCTTCCCCAAAGAAGCACCTCGGTGATACTGTTTGGGACAAAATCATAGACTTATCAAGGTTAAAACTGATTCAATCTCTAAATTCCAAAGAAAAACCTTAAGGGATTGTCAGTGATTGGATGGACTAGATCTGATAGACAGAGTGCCTGATGAACTATGGACAGAGGCTTGTGACACTGTACAGGAGACAGGGATCAAGACCATCCCCATGGAAAAGAAATGCAAAAAAGCAAACTGGCTGTCTGAGGAGGCCTTACAAATAGCTGGGGAAAGAAGAGAAGGGAAAAGCAAAGGAGAAAAGGAAAGATATTCCCATCTGAATGCAGAGTTCCAAAGAATAGCAAGGAGAGATAAGAAAGCCTTCCTCAGCGATCAGTGCAAAGAAATAGAGGAAAACAACAGATTGGGAAAGACTAGAGATCTCTTCAAGAAAATTAGAGATACCAAGGGAACATTTCATGCAAATATGGGCTCGATAAAGGACAGAAATTGTATGGACCTAACCGAAGCAGAAGATATTAAGAAGAAGTGGCAAGAATACACAGAAGAACTGTACCAAAAAGATGTTCACAACCCAGATAATCACGATGGTGTGATCACTCACCTAGAGCCAGACATCCTGGAATGTGAAGTCAAGTGGGCCTTAGAAAGCATCACTACGAACAAAGCTAGTGGAGGTGATGGAATTCCAGTTGAGCTATTTCAAATCCTCAAAGATGATGCTGTGAAAGTGCTGCACTCAATATGCCAGCAAATCTGGAAAACTCAGCAGTGGCCACAGGACTGGAAAAGGTCAGTTTTCATTCCAATCCCAAAGAAAGGCAATGCCAAAGAATGCTCAAAATAGCGCACAATTGCACTCATCTCACATGCTATTAAAGTAATGCTCAAAATTCTCCAAACCAGGCTTCAGCAATATGTGAACCGTGAACTTCCAGATGTTTAAGCTGGCTTTAGAAAAGGCAGAGAAACCAGAGATCAAATTGCCAACATCTGCTGGATCATCGAAAAAGCAAGAGAGTTCCAGAAAAACATCTATTTCTGCTTTATTGACTACGCCAAAGCCTTTGACTGTGTGGATCACAATAAACTGTGGAAAATTCTGAAAGAGATGGGAATACCAGACCACCTGACCTGCCTCTTGAGAAACCTGTATGCAGGTCAGGAAGCAAGAGTTAGAACTGGACATGGAACAACAGACTGGTTCCAAATAGGGAAAGGAGTACGTCAAGGCTGTTTATTGTCACCCTGCTTATTTAACTTATATGCAGAGTACATCATGAGAAATGCTGGGCTGGAAGAAGCACAAGCTGGAATCAAGATTGGAGGGAGAAATATCAATAACCTCAGATATGCAGATGACACCACCCTTATGGCAGAAAGTGAAGAAGAACTAAAGAGCCTCTTGATGAAAGTGAAAGAGGAGAGTGAAAAAGTTGGCTTAAAGCTCAACGTTCAGAAAACTAAGATCATGGCATCTGGTCCCATCACTTCATGGGAAGTAGATGGGGAAACAGTGGAAACAGTGTCAGACTTTATTTTTTTGGGCTCCAAAATCACTGCTGATGGTGATTGCAGCCATGAAATTAAAAGACGCTTATTCCTTGGAAGGAAGGTTATGACCAACCTAGGTAGCATATTTAAAAGCAGAGACATTACTTTGCCAACAAAAGTCCGTCTAGTCAAAGCTATGGTCTTTCCAGTGGTCATGTATGGATGTGAGAGTTGGACGGTGAAGAAAGCTGAGCGCCGAAGAATTGATGCTTTTGAACTGTGGTGTTGGAGAAGACTCTTGAGAGTCCCTTGGACTGCAAGGAGATCCAACCAGTCCATCCTAAAGGAGATCAGCCCTGGGTGTTCATTGCAAGGACTGATGTTGAAGCTGAAACTCCAATACTTTGGCCACCTCATACGAAGAGTTGACTCATTGGAAAAGACCCTAATGCTGGGAAAGATGGGGGCAGGAGGAGAAGGGGACGACAGAGACTAAGATGGTTGGATGGCATCACTGACTCTATGGACATGGGTTTGGGTAAACTCCAGGTGTTGGTGATGGACAGGGAGGCCTGGCGTGCCACGATTCATGGGGTTGCAAAGAATCAGACACAACTGAGCTACTGAACTGAACATTAGACTTAGCTTTAACTTCTCATCTTTTGCAGGATGAGCTGTCCTCACAATTTCAGCTGTGCTTGCAGTAACTATCTTGATACTTTTGGGAAAAAAGTGTTGTTGAACAAAATGATATAGAAGTTCATTATTTTCTCATGGAGGCAATGTTTATGTCCTTATGCCCAGCTATGTGATATAAATGACTACAGACTAACTTGTTTAATGACCTATATAGTATTAAGTACCTGTAAAGCATAAATACTTCTCAAATGCATCCAATGGAGTAGCACAGTAAGGAAATTTATGCAGTCAACCCATTTAATACACTATATCTTCTTAGTCCCTACATTCTCTTTTTCTGGCTAAACAGTGAAAGGAATGCCTGTGTCAGGTCAGGGTCATGAAAACAGGAAGACTTCCCTTAGTAATACTTTAGATCAACATCTTTGAAGTATATTAGGGTCACTTGATCAGTCCTTGATACATTTATGCTGCCTTTTGTTTCTTGCTGTATTTCCCCATAACAAATGAGAGCAGTCAAGATCTAGTTGTTGGTCATTCTCTTGAAAGACCAAGTCTTTATTCTTCCCTGAACTGCCATCTCATTAACACCAATTGTTTCACCTTGAACCAATTTAATTTTAAATGCATGAAACAACTCCTATTTACACTGAACATTTCACCCTCTGACTCGGCACTACGTTGTTATTTCAGCGTCAAGGATGCCTTCAAGTTGTGGTTTAAGCCAGACTCAGAAGCACTGTGGGGTGAGCTCAGTCCTGAATCAAAGTCTCGCCTTTCCATCCCCAGGTCTTATACGTTCTTATATTGTTCATTTTGGTCATCACTGCTTTTTCCTTCCATAAACTATTTTTTTAAGTTCTAAAACTCACATACCAAGATAAACATAACTGAACCTATATAGATATCCATTTAAACAACAATCCCATTGTACAAATAATGTGCTAACTCCCTGTGAAATTACCTTCAAAAAATAATTCCGTGGCTTCAGAAGATGGGTTCATTAATTTACAGTCACTGAAGACCGTCTGTTAATAAACTACTTACCTCCCCTGCCACCCTTTTTTCTCAGTCCTCTCAGTTTTACTTTGCCCCCAGGTTATAAAAAGGCTTAAGAGTCTATAGAGAAGGGAAAGAAAAGGACCCTTTTGCTGAACCCACCAGGAAGCAAACTTACAGAGGTAAATTTATCTAAGGACTGTCTGCCAGCTCTAAGAACAACTGAAACTGAGATCATGGGTGTGACCAGCTTTCTGTTGTGAATGTCATCAAATTTCAAACTGAAGGTAAGTTTTAGGTCCATTGAAAATTTAGGTCCAAGGAATACTGCACACACAAAAAAGTGTATGTTTTTCCAATCATAGGGCTGTTTGAAAATACTTTCTGCATGAACTCTAACCTATTTAATGTTTTTAAAACATTTTTCAATGCAAATATGTTTCTTAATATTAAACTCCTAGAAAGGAAGGCTTTTTGGTAATCTGGTAAAAAGTGAAAACAATCATCTTTAAAGGCCCAACTGGTAGAGTTCCAAGTGAGTATTTTTTTGTACCTGCTGAGGAAGTGCCGTAGTTTGGTTCATGCGTGCGTGCTAAGCTGCTTCAGTTGTGTCCGACTCTTTGCGACCCTATGGCTGTAGCCCGCCAAGCTCCTCTGTCCATGTATGGGGACAGCATAAAGAGATTCTACCCCTGGATTGGCACAGATTTGAGCACATCCCAGCACTTGCATGAAGCCGGGCTCAGAAGGGAAGCAGCACCCTCAGATGACCCCCCGTGTATGTAGGAAGGCAGTTATCCTGCTTTGCTCTTCAGCAGTCATTTTTACAAACCACCCTTTATTTAGCCTTGTCGTCCATCATCATAAATTAAACCCTTTAGAATCTCAACTGTCATTGCTTCTGCTCTGAATTTCCTCTAAATTGTCAACACAGCACTGGTGCCAAGGAGCGTTCTAGGACCTGGTGCCGGCCCCAGAATCCTAGCTGAACAGGAGGTGATTGGGAGTGCCCTTGCCTTACGGTTTCTCTGCGGAGAAACTCATCCTGGAAAAATGCTGGGTTCCCATGAAGTTAAAATTGGGGAGTGGAGAGAGGCACCTTATAAAGGCAATGACTCCTTTTGGGCTCTCTTAAGGCAGCACCCAAAATGTTGAAAACCCTCTGTGTGTACTGCCTGTCCAAGAAATAGTAAATACCTGTGCAGAATTAGCACATGAACAAAGCAAATGTATGGTCTCCATTACCCATGCACGTGGTTGTTTACTAGAAACACGGCACTTAAAGTAGCTGGCCAGATGTTCTCACCTCGAAAAGGTGATTCCACCCTGCCAGCCAAGAGAACTAGCTCGGGAGAAAATGACATTGAAAAGCCAGCAGCATTATGCCAGAGAGAGTTGTACAGGGCAAGGAACCATTCATAATCTAATTTAATTTATCTGGGATTCCAACAGGATGGTGCTGTAGTAAGTGTATCAAACAAGAGATTGAACTTAAAAGTATTTGCACAGCAAAGAAAACCATCAACAAAACAAAAAGTAACCTACTGAATGGAAGAAAATATTTGGAAATGATATGACCAATAAGGTATTAATATCCAACATATATAAACTACTCATACAACTCAACATCCCAAAAAATAACTCAGTTAAAAAACTGGCAGACGAACCGAACAGACATTTTTCCAAAGAGAAAATGCAGATGGCCAGCAAACGTATGAAAAGATACTCAACATCGCTAATCATCAGGGAGATGCAAATCAAAACCACAATGAGGTACCACCTCACACCTGTCAGAACGGCCATCATTAAATATACAACAAATAACAAATGTTGGTGAGGATGTGCAGAAAAGGGGTCCCTCGGACACTGGTGGGAATGTAAATCGGTGCAGCCACTGTGGAAAACAGTATGGAGGTTTCACAAGACTCTAAAAATAGAACTACCATATGGCCCCCAGCAATTCTACTCCTGAGTATATATCTGAAAAAAATTCAAAAAGATAGATGCACCCCAATAGTCATAGCAGTATTATTTACAATTACCAAGATATGGAAGCAAGCTAAGTGTTCAGCAACAGATGAATGAATGAAGAAGATCGCAGTGTATGAACATACACAGTGGAATACTACTCAGCCATAAAAAGAAATTTTGCCTTTTTCAGCAACATAGATGGACTTGGAGGGTATTCTGCTGTGTGAAATAAGTCAGACAGAAAGACAAATACCATATGATATCACTTAGAGGTGGAGTATAAAAATACAACCAACTAGTGAACATAACAAAGAAGCAGATACAGATATCACAGAGAACAAACTAGCGGTTATCAGTGGGGGGAGAGGGAAGGGAGGAGGGGCAAGATAGGGATAGAAAAGAAAGGTGCAAACTATTAGGTATAAAATAAGCTACAAGGATATACTGTACAACACAAGGAGCATAGTCAACGTTTCATAATAATTATAAATGGAGTATAATGTGTAAAAACTGTGAATCACTACACCTGTAACTTACATAATTGTACAGCAACTATACTTCAATTTAAGAAAAGAGAAAAAAACTTTAATACCGATTTCTTGCCTCCATCCCAACACATCCTGACTGATTTCTGTGGATGGGACCAGAGATGTGTTGTTAAGAAGGCCATACGGTTCTGCATTTTTCCACCCACAAACAGGTTATCTTCAGACCTCACTTTAAGAAACCTCTGCAAGCAAAACAAACTATTACAGATTTTAACAGCAGCAACTTATTAGAAGAGAACAGAGGTAAGGAAAGTAAGGTAATTCCTTACCTTATTGCAGGTAAGGAATATACTATGTTAACCTAAGCAGGAGACATGGAAGATGGACCTGGAATCCTGGCTGCCTAGAGAGAGAGCACCGTTGAGATGCTGCTGAAGCAAGATGGAGCCAGGCTTCTAAAGTTTGTTTCCTGGATGTAAATCAGTCTCTGCCTGTTTTGGCTAGACATGCCCCTCATCCCAAGTGAGACCAAAAGAAGAAAAAAAAAAAAGAAAACCTCAGAGAAACCTCTGAAAATAATTAAGCGTGATAATTCTGGATTATCTTTAATTAGATGGAGGCTCTGGTGCACGCCGAGCTTTGGAGGGTCATCCGGCATTTGTTACAAGTGGTCTGTCACCGTTCCACGTGCACAGTATTCATCACTTTCACCTCTGATCTTCCCCTCCTCTGAGCACAGCCCTCTGCAAGGCCCCTGCACTCAGGCTGCAGAATAAAGCAAATCCCCCAACTATCTTCCTGCCCCCGCTGTTAAATGGCTGGTCCTTTCCAGGGGGACTCAGGATGGAGAAAATCATTCCCTTTCTTCCCTTCTTTCTGTGCTGGCTCCTTGCTGCCAGGCCCATGCCATGTGGAACAAGAAGAGAGGAAGAAAGGGAGGGAGTGAGGCTTGGGTAAAGAATGCAACTCACAGGAAAGAAAGCCCAGAGGAATGCCAAAGCAGCTGGGCAAGACGGCGGCCACTCCCTCTTCTTGCTAAGCCAGCCAGCCTGCACCCATCTCTCTGCCTCTTTTTGACTTTGTTCCCAAGGCTGGCACCTGTACAGAAACCATCACACCTTCTACAGTCTACACTATAATGCCTTGTCATTGTTCTTTTTGCCCAAGTGCAGGACGGCACCACTCACCACCATCTTTCTGCCTCCCCTCAGAGCATGTGTTCAGCCCCCACGATGGGGCCAGCTGCCGGCTGCCTTGGCTATGTGACCATTCCTCAGGGAGGGAGCAGGTTTCTGTCCTAGTCATCCTGGTACCCTCACACCTCAGACAGACCACACCTCACCTGGACTGGATGGGCAGTGGGTACTGAATTCAGTTAAAGCATTCTTTTCTCCCTGGATCCAGTTCCTTAAACTAAGTTCATATTAAAAAAAAAAAAAAAAAAAAAACCAACCCTCAAAACTCCCTCCTCAGGTTAGAGAAACTGAGATGTATTTAAAATAAGCACCATCTCCAGATGAATGGACAAAGAAGCTGTGGTACATATATACAATGGAATACTACTCAGCCATAAAAAGGAATGCATTTAAGTCAGTTCTAAGAGGTGGATGGACCTAGAGCCTATTACACAGAGTAAGTCAGAAAGAGAAAAATATTATATATTAATGCACATATATGGAACCTAGAAGGATGGTACTGATGAACCTGTTTGCAGAGCAGCAATGGAGATGCAGACATAGAGGAGAGACTTACGGACAAGGGCGGCTGGAGAAGGAAGGAGAGGGTGAGACGAATGGAGAGAGTAGCGTGGAAGCATATATACTAACATATGTAAGTAGACAGCCAATAGGAATTTGCTTTATGACTCAGGGAACTCAAACTGGGGCTCTGTAATAACCTAGAGGGGTGGGAATGGGTGGGAGGGAGATTCAAGAGGGAGGGGACATATGTACACCTAAGGTTAATTCATGTTGATGTATGACAGAAATCAAACCAATATTGTAAAGCAATTGTCAATCAATTAAAATATTTTTTAAAAAAATAAGCACCATTTCAGTTAATTTAACAGGATTAGAACACAGATTCTGTCAGGAAACGAGTATGACTTTTGAGATGAGATCTGGATCTTTAACCCAAATCTGTCATTTACTCCCAGGTGACAGCAGAATTGTGCATTGTCTCCACACCTCTGCTGCCTCTTCTGTGCATTAAGGATAATAAACACTTCTCACAATGTCCTTATGAGAATTAGATGAGAAAACTGATATAAAAGCACTGATATATGTAAATGCTCAACAAGTATTCACTGTTTCTTCCCTTTTGTTTTAAATTCTAGATTAAGCTGCTTTTGATGGTTTATTTCTCTTTCTTCGGTGTTAAGGTATCATTTCTAGTACACAAGAATACTAATTAAGTACCCCCCCCCCCCCCAGTTGACAACATCCACCTCACAACAGTTATTTTAAAGTTTAAAGTGATGAGGCTGGTCATGGCAGTCTCTCCCAACAGCCGGCCACGAGGCAGCCTATGTCTCAGCCCTCCCCTCACCGTATTTGCCTCACTTTGAATTGTTTACTACTGATCAACTCAGGTTTTTGACAAAAAATGGTTAAAGATCAAAAGCTAAGCTTTGGAGATCTTCATGAGTCTTTTATTCGTGTTTCATCTGCAAGGAAAACTTGTGTGTGAATAGGAAAAACATCTCTTTCAGTAAACATAGTCACTAAGTGTATTTGGCTGTATTCTCATAAAATTATCTCCCATTCCTTGTAGTTTGTCATAATGGGTTTCAAGGACTCCTCTTTGCTTGACACAGGAATATTTACTGACAGAGAATATGCAGTTGCAGTCCCTTCGGCTGTAACCCAGCAAGTAGCACCTATTCACCTTCGAAACTGGCATCTCCATATTACTCATGCCAGTCTTTTCTCACTAATTTTATGATTATAATGAGGCAGTGGTGCACTAGTTAGCACAGATGACCTTCTAATTGAAAGACTGTAAATTCAATCTCCATCGCTGGGCACCGACAGAAATTTAAATAAATACAGCTCCTAAAACCCTTGTGATGGGCTGGCCTAATGACCAGGGGCCAGCAGAGCCCAAGTCATCCATCACAGGGGACCGCCGGCAACTTCTGGGTGTTAACTACAGGAGTCATTAGAAGCAGGTTGCCCTCACAAAGCGAAGTGAGACTAGGGACTCTTGCCTGGCTCAGATGCAGGCACCATGCCTTGCTTTTCTGCAACATATGCCGAGTTGCTTTTTTGTCAAACTGTTTCCTAAAAACAGGAGTTGGAACACAAGGGACGAGGCTCCCTTCTCAGATTGGTCCTCAGCAGACAAGAACAGGCTTATCTACCAGGCCGGCCTTTGTCTACTGCCATTTATAGATTTAGATGCAGTAAGCTGCCCAGGGCTGTGTTGACTTCAAACACAGTGGAAATTTCCCATTGCCTTTAAAGTTTTGCACTCTATATATTTGGTTGTTAGACAAATAGAGCACGCTTTGCCGACTTCATTTTCATTCTTGGCAGCATGTTTTTATCATAAGGCAGATAGTCATTAATTTACAGAATCAACGCTGGGAACAGCTTTTGTGATCTCATATTAAATTTTCCCCTGAATCCGCCCCTTGGCAAAAATTACTCACATCGTTAAAAAATATTTAATTAGGCTGTAGTTTATACCCAGCTCACTGGGGAAATGTTGGAATTAATATGATTTGCATGAATTCTGTTTCTCTTTTTCTGTCAGAGATTAGTTTTGAATTCAGTTCAGAGGGTCGTTGACACTGCCAAGGACTCTCGATCGTGAAGGTCAAACAGGTAGCAAAGACTTCCCCTGGGTAGGTTCCCTGAAAAGACAGCTCAAAATTGCTTTTAATTATGGGTTACCTGAAAGGCCACTTGCTGTTTTTATTTTTCCACAGATCCCTGAAACACTGCACGATTGGAAGTTTTAGGTAAACCATTTCATTTCCCAACTAAAACAGGCGGTTATTGTGTAGACATAGATATGCCTAGCTGTGTGACACCCAAATAATTTTCCTAGCAGCTCACTGATTTCTGTGGATTGTTCACAAAGGATATAAGTCTCTTCACCTTGTACAGGATATGTATAGTCCTGTAAGACAGCCAACAGTGAGTAAATTTTCTACATAGCACTGCATCTGCTTGCTTAATTATCTCTCACAAGATAAGATACAATGTTTAGTTATGCATTTCCTTGTTTATTCTTCCATGGGTTGCGGGGGGCGGGGGGGGGGGGAACCTTAGGGAATCCACAATACTATGCCATTTTTTTTCAAAAGGAAATTTAATGGAATAGTTAATTAATAATCTAATCAATCAATTAATCTCAGTTACATAAGTGTTGAAATCTAATTCTTTTTCACAGCTATATCAATAAAAAGTGAAATGGCTAGCCACTTATCAGGATAATAGGAAATTGTTACAGACACAAAGGAAAATTGACATCGTGTTAATTCTGCTACATCGGCTCTGAATTTGCCAATGTTAAAGTCTTCTTTGTATTGACAAATGTCCATTCTCCCTCTGGGAGTCCAGCTACACCTTGCATGTCATAACCTTTTCTAATGGTGAAAAAAAAAAAAAAGGAAGGGATGGTTAGGTTTTTGTTTTTTAATTTCCAAAGATTTGGACTTTGCAGTTCTAAGTGAAGCCACATTCCAACAATAAAAGGGCATTTAAACTTTTAGACAGTACCTTTGTCTTTACTGTTGAGTTTTTAAGCTTAAAAAATACAAACCGTCTGCTATCAAAATATGTACACACCACACCATGCTGCTGACTCGCCAACTGTTGATGAATAAATATTTATATTTCAAATGATTTATATGGGGCTTCTTTCAGCACTGAAAAGATGAGAGTTGGTTTGACCCTGGATTCTAAAAATCATGAGCCAAGTCACTCACAAGGATGGAGACCAGGTGTATCCCTTGCAATCACAGCTTTATTTGATAACTATGCTAATGAAGAGCAAGACACATTCCAGATTCCCCTGAAGTGTTCTAAATGGAAGGAAACTTAAAATGGGAGAAAGGAAGAAGACTAGAACTTTCTGAGGACACATGCTCTGCTTAACATGCCATGGACGATTTACACACACAATCTTATTTAGTCCACAAAACACTTTACAAGGTCAACACAATGACTCCATTTCAGAGATGAGGAAGATAAAGTTCAAAGAAGGAGAGTAGATAGACTACTATTTTTTCATTCAGTCACTTCTTTCTACACATGGATTTACAGAACCTAGAGGGAATTAATACCTACACACACACACAGTCATACCATGAGTTAACCTCAGAGCTGAGCCTGGAACCCAGGTCTCCTGGCTGTCTGCAAAGTATTCTTTTCTTATCTCAGGTCTGGGTCTGAATTTTCCCCAATACATCCTGAGGCCAGTTCAGCTTTAAAAAATAATATAAAATAAAAAAGAACACAGCTGTTTTTCCTATACCTGTATTTCATTTTGCATTATCTGTTTTATAGCAAGTCAACTCAACTCTTTTGCTTTCCCCAGATAAATCCAAATGTGCATGCGTCTTTGTGAAATCTTTTAAGCCAAAGGGTAGATGTGCCTCCTGCCAACTGGTGGAAGGAAATCCATATAAACACTTAATAGCACATTTACAATATTCTTGTCTTAATATGTGAAAATCCAAAGATCTGACTAAAACACAGTGACTGAGCAAGAGCTGTGTTTATATTACTAGAAATCGTGCAAATGCCAGTAGGACTGGAGACATTAACAACCTAGAAAAGGATGTAGGTGACTCAGGAAACCAGAGGAATCCTTTTCCGTTTTGTTTCTTTGCTTCCTTACTGTTGTCTGCTTTTGCTTTTTCTGCAGCTGCCTTTTTTGAAGAGCACAAAGCTTCAGAGGGTCCCTATTTAATCCTCCTTGTGCCTCTCCAAGGTAGCAAGTCTCAACATTTCACCCCATGGTCTCAAAAAAACACAGATTGGGATAAAAGAGCTACCTTTTGCATTCAGTTTTCTAGGTGTTTGAAAATAAATATTACCTCTTTTCCTTCACTGTGACCAAGAATAAATGATGAGACCCCTTCCTGAGGCCAGGAGTGTTCTCACCGGATAGTTATGCCCGCCCTGCATTCCCAAGGGTGCTCTGTCCCTGGTTGTGCTGCTATATTAATAAGGCCAAAAATAAGCATATCATGTTCCCACTGCTTAATCTGACTGTTTTCACAACTGGATGTACTTGAAGGAGACTGCAGTTGAGATACATTGAAAACATAAGATTAGGAGTTTGGGGAATTTCTAAATAATTTGTGAAATACTGTACTAACCGTGTGGTCAATAGTGGTTTCTCTTACCAATCTGATTCAGGGCAAAAGAGTACAGATGGGTAAAAAGAAGTATTGTTGTTACTATTATAGCTACCATTTTTTAACTGCTTATTATATGCTAAGCACATGATTCATCTCAACAGCCCGAAGAGTAAGCAGTAAAATCTCCATTTTACAAGTGAGAAAATAGAGGCTAGAAAAGATTGAGTAACTCTTCAGAGTCACACAGAAATTGACAGCAGGGATTCAAACCTCGCCCTTTCCAAAGTCAGAATGCAACTCTGCCTCCAGTGAAAGATGTGTCTCGAACAAAGCAGAGCACTGACATGGAAGGCAGAACCAGTTTCTCACCCTGGTTGTGAGACTGTGGCAGCCCCCAGGGTTCTGCCTCCCAGGACGCAGGCTGACCTACTGATCACAACCCAGGAGTCCAGGGAGGAGAGAGGCAATGGGAGAGAAAGCATTTTGAGATCATCTACTTAATCAAATCAACAAATATTGATGGAGCACACTGCTAGGTATCTTGGGAACTCTAAAAATGAATAAGATATTACTACCATCCAGACATAAAGAAGTCTGCAGTCTAAGAAAAGGGAACCCTCCCACACTGTTGGTGGGAATGCAAGTTGGTGAACCAGTATGGAAAACAGTACAGAGATTCCTCAAAGAACTAAAAATAGAGTTGCCTTGTGATCTAGCAATCCCAATTCTGGGCATATATCCAGACAAAATTATAATTCAAAAACACACATGCATCTCAATGTTTATATCAGCTCTATTCAGCTGTCAAGACAAGGAAAAAAATCTCAACATCCATCAACAGATGAATGAATAAAGAAACTATGGTACATATATACCATGGAATAGTACTCAGTCATAAAGAATTAAATAATGCCACTTGCAGCAACATGGATGGACTTAGACATAATCATACCAAGTGAAGTAAGTCAGAAGGAGAAAGATGAACACCGTATGACATCACTTATGTGTGGAATTTAAAATATGACACAAATGAACCTATCTACAAAACAGAAACAGACTCACAGACATAGAGAACAGGCTTGCAGTTGCCAAGCGGGGTGGGGATGGAGTAAGAGTTTGGAATTAGCAGATGAAAACCCTTACATATAGCATGGATAAACAACAGAGTCCTACTGTATAGCACAAGAAACTATATTCAATATCCTGTAATAAACTATAATGGAAAATAATTTTTTAAAGCATGTATATATATATATATATTCTGAATCACTCTGCTGTATAGCAGAAAGTAGTATAACATTGTAAATCAACTACATTTTAATAAAATGATAGAAGCCCACATTCTAGAAAAAGGTTGCATTCTAAAAAAGGTCTACAATAGCCAAATAGAAGGGAGCCTGGTGGGCTGCCGTCTTTGGGGTTGCACAGAGTCGGACACGACTGAAGCTACTTAGCAGCAGCAGTTACCTTCAGTTCCTGGAACAAGTCATTTCCATTTCCTCTACCAGAATACCATTTTTAAGAATGAAAATGAAAATTGGTTAGAAACTATTTTTCTATGGCACACATTAAATTGTTTTAAGAAAGAAGGGGCAAGAAGAAGAAAGTCAGTACATATTTCATCTGTCTCCACATTAACACTTCCCTAGACCCAGTTCTTGGTGATTCAACACTAATCTGGCTGCTAATGGCAAGTATAGTCTCCACAGAATCATTTTTCACATAGAATTATCCAAATATACAAGCATTAATTATATGCATTATGTAAAAAGATAATAGCATTTCCTTTACAGTGGGGAGTCAGGGGAACCTGCATCTTAGTGACTAACACCTCATTCCAGACCAGGGATGTCAAGTTGACCACGGGAGGTGAAATACTGACTTTTCCAACCAGCTATTAATATTACCTCCTACTCTAAGGGCACACTCCTCAAAGTTCCTACAAATCTTAGGGATCCGTTTCTGGGATGCCAGCTATACTGCTTCTGTTTCGTAACCCAAAAGGGCAGCAAGCCTTGCATGAGCTCCTTTGTCACTATTTCTTTCACCTCTGAGGCTTCCACTCTTACATAAGAAGACATTGTATAAACTGAAGGGAATTTTTATGTACTTGGACTATTTTGTCCATGTTTTCTAATGCATCCTCTATTGTCATCATAAGAAGCAAAGACTATCTCTTGAAGAAAACAAGTTAAAAAAATGGAGAGAGAAAAAAAGTGCAGTGACTTATCTACCCTCATTCCAAGAATCAGTGGTGACAGCAGAGGGGGTAAGAAAAATATACTTTAGCTTCCCAGGCTAATTAATGCTTTAGACCAATAGTTCTTATTGTGCCTTTTTACATTATAATGTCTCCTTTTCTTCTGTTTTGAAAACTGGTTTCATATACCCCCTGAGTACTGCAGTTTGGCAACAAGTCTAGGACTGTGGTTTTCACACAACTTTTAACAATAAAATACTGTTTTTCAAGCTAACCCTTTCTGAAAGACCAAAAGCAGTGAAAACACAAAATGAGCTGCTATAGCTGGAAAGTAATAGTGTGATGTCTCAGAGGAATCGCAGGGACTTCTTCACCTGGGGCCTGGAGTGGGCTCCGAAAATCTGTGAATTCCCTCAAGTTATCTGCTGTGTCAGGGAAAAGTTGGGGAAGGAGACCATACTTCCCATCAGTTTCAAAGGATCCATGAACCCGGAAAGATCTAGGGGACCTACCTTTCTATTTAATGTGAGACTTAAGATCATCCCCACTTGCTGCAGTTTACTACTGTACTTCTGAATCAAACCCAGTGATTTTGTTGAGATCATAATGGCTGTGCTACACTTTTGATTGTAAATTCCAGAAGATCAGATTGAATAGCCCAAACTTGGATTTCTATTAATATAATGAATGGAGGGATGAACATAATTAATAAGCCACCATATTACTATGGAACCTCGAACAGTTACCACATCCTTCTGGATCAGCTCGTTTCTCAATAAAATTATAATGGCATTCATTTATTCACTTGCCCATTTTATTCATTCATTTGGTTAATAGATATAGAACCCCTACTATTCATCAGGGATTGTAGCAGTAAATTAGACACATATGGCTTCTGCCTTCAGAAAGCTTACAAGCCAGTGGCTTAATATACAATTACCTAGAGTGTGTTATACAGAGTGAAGAAGGTCAGAAAGAAACTAATGTCACATATTAACACATATATGTGAAATCTAGAAAAATGGTATAGTTGATCTTATTTGAAAAGCAGAAATAGAGACACATAAAGAACAAATGTGTGGATAACCAAGAGTGAAGGCAGGGTGGGAGGAATTGGGAGATTGGAATTGATGCATATACACCATTCATATTGTGTATAAGATAGATAACTAATGAGAATATACTGTATAGCACAAGAAACTCTACTGAGTGCTCTGTGGTGACCTAAATGGGAAGGAAATCCAAAAAAGTGGGGATATATGTATACGTATAACTGATTCACTTTGCTAGACAGTAGAAACTCATACAACATTGTTGTAAAACACTATTCTCTAGTAAATGTTGAGTTTTAAAAAATAAACAGTTATATTCGCAAAATATATGCTCTGTGCTTCGTTTGGCACACTGCATGCCTTATCTTATTTAATTTTAACAGCAGTAATGTGGGTAACCATTATTATCTTTACTTTTTGTAGTTAAGAAAAAAGTAGAGTACTTGCTAAAAGGGCTGATAGTTTAGATTCCAGCTCATCTGCCTCTAGAGTCTGCATTTATAACCAGTTCTCTCCATTAGGATTACCTAAAAGTAAATATTAGAAACCCTTCTGGAACATAGCCCACTTAGCCTGTACTTTTACCCATAAAACTGGACCTGCCTATCCCAAATAACTAATTAAATGTTTCTAGTCCAAGAAATGTTCTTTGTCAGGCTGTCCTAGGAGGTGCCTTTTTAAATGTTCAGCAGGAAAAGCAGACATCCATCACTCTTAAAAACAAAACTTCATTTCTAAGTGGTATAATTAAAATCAGAACAAGAGACTTAATAGTACTTGTGCACAGTTACCCCGCCATTAAATAGTGTGGGAGGGCTAGCTGTAAATTCAACCAGAAAAACACACCTTACACAATCTTTATTTCATCTTAGGAAACATTATCACTGGAGAGCAATAAAGACTCATAAGTGACTTAAAATTGGGATTTCTTGGCTTTGTTTTGTGTCCATGATTATGTTGCATTGTTGAGACAATACAGTAGGTCCTGACAGAATGGAAGGGATGGTCAGTGGTAGAAACACAAAGACTTCCTCCCAGGTATAAAGGAGCCAAGTGAGCAGCACTAAATGAGAACACCTGAGCATCTTGCATGGGGGCTTGAGATCACCCCAGCTCCTGCCAGGCAGCTCTCCTGGGGCTCAGAGGGGAGTTGGGTTGTTCCCCATGGAAGAAATGGATGAGATAAGCAAAGGATAGGCAAAATTACAAGGATAGCCTTTCTGTCCTAGAGTCTAAGAGGAAAAAAAAAGTAAAAAGAGGGAAAATAAATACCTGGGTGCTAACAAAAAGGGATGCAGTTGGCCCAAGACTTCAGCAATGCCAAAAGGGTGAACTCAGAAAACACATTGCATCCTCTGATGAATTCCTGATTCTCATCGAAAAGAATAATTCAGAGCTTACCAGTCTCTAGCAGTTAAGTCTACCAGATCAAAGCCATTTGCATCAGTTGGTTCTCCAGCTCTTATCTGTCATAACTCTTTCCTAAACACTGAAAATTTACCCTTGAGGCTTTCATGTTCTTCACGAATAAAGAAAGAGTCACAGTTGAGTCCTCACAAAAGTTGCCCACAAAATCCTTGAGTCATCTTTGTTTTTATTTTTTCATTCGTATTTGTCTTCCTCTTGGTATGGATAGTATGAAATTTTCAGTTTGCAAAAGGATTTAATCAACAGTGAATGTTTTGAATCAGATTAAAACCCAGATACTTTAAGAGCTATGTATTTATTCTGTCCTGCTGGGTTTTTTGGTGTTTTTTTTTTTTCTTGTTTCTGAAGGGCAAGGCAAAGCCATAGATGCTGTAGTGAATTCTTTGCAACAGTCAGGTATGCTAAGGGTTAATAGGGATAAATGTTTATTTTAAAAATCGGGGAGGGGGTGTCTTCCTCAGAGTTTGCCCCCTTCTCCTTGACACATCAAAAATGGGAAATTATCTATGAGACTGTTTTATTTGTCTATGTTTTCTGGACAGCACATTTACATACTCAGGAAGGCAATCAATATAAGCAAGCCCAGGTCTTCCAAGAGTCCTTAATTACACGCCTAAGAATGCATATGTATTGACATGTAATACTTGTGTTTCTGCAGTGTCCCCCTACCTCCAACCTTTTGAGTTGACATGTGCTGCTAAGACTCTTTGAAAGCAGTAAAATCAAGAGTGTAACAGGCAAATGCACAATGAGTTGTTAAATGTGATGGCAAAATAAAAAAATTTTTAAAGCTTCAGTCAGTATGATCAGTGAAAAAAAAAAAAAAAAAGACAGCCGGCAAACTGTCTATCATGTGATGAAATTTGACAGTAGGGATTATGGCTTTGATGGGCCAGAACAGCTAATAGAAGAAGCTGACATTTTTGAAACCCTGCTAATTAAGGGTTCCTTCCTTAATATTAAAATAAAGTCTTTGTCTGGGTTTTATGGTTGGAGAATCAGGTGTTTTCATTAATATATGCCAGTCAGTCTTAATAAGCTTGGAGGGCAGAGGAAGTTATTATTGAGTGACCTTCTACAAAATAAGCATGTTGCTAAGGGCTCTAACCCTGCCCCGATCAGACTGATGAATCTCATTTCCAATGCAAAAGCTTCACAAGAAATCCAAGTATTCTCTGTGCAATCACAGAAAATAATCCTTGTGTCTCTTGTAATGTCCAGAATTGCCACTTACTACACTACTACTGTACAATGAATATTACAATACATATTATTTTTCTAGCACAATTGTCTACATTTCTGAATTGCCCAGAATAGAAAAACTTATTGTGAAGACACTTGTATTGAAAAGTCAGCTCATTTTAATACTTTTCAAATAGTCGTCTACTCTGTTCATGAATTATAATGCTCAGAATACATCTGACAATACTAGCTTTGAAAAAGAGCTATGTCTATATTATTACATATTCATTTTCAAATAGATTTCAAACAGATTTTAAACCATTCATTGAAATTCATTGAAATGATAAATTCACAGTTGGACTTTGATTGACTCTTAATCCAATTTTACTTGTGGTAAGTTTTCACCCCTCTCTTCCCACCCACCCCCAACCTTTCTCAACCAAGATGTACTTTTTGCTCTTCTGTTGGTCTTTAAAGCAAAACTTATGGGGTATGGTAAAACTGATGGGGTATGATATTGAAGGTTTTGATGACTATATGGAAAGCTTGTCAATGAATTGGCAAATTGAGTTAAAACCAGTAAAGCACCACACCACAGGTGATTTCTTGGGCTAATTTCCAGTGTACCAATGCCTCTCATCTGAAAGTAACTGGCTGTTGAGTCACAACCTAGAGCAAAACTTTGAAAGAGTCTTGCAGTTACTGAGCCATCAGATGACGTGAAAATGTGCATGGGACATCTGTGGTGTTGGGGTTTTGTGGTTGCCCAGCTTTAGCCTAGCTGATCCTCATCTTGAGTCCTTTCTGCCCGTCCTAGAAAGAGAAGTTGGGTAACGCCTCTGTTGCTGGATGCAAGATCATGTAAAAAGAAAACAAACCTACTAAAGTCTCTTTGGAGAAGGCGAGAGCTAGATTAAAAATTGCAGTTTGTACCATGGGTTTTGTGCTCACCCATGGGAAACAAAAAACCATCCAAATGAGATGAGAATCTTAGACCCAGGGCTTCAATATGTGGGGCAAAAAGTTAATTTAAAGTGTGGGAGTTATCTCAGCCTATATCTATGGGAAAAAACAGTCTCTGAGACACAGACCTGAGAAGAAAAACAAGATAGGACTTTTCTTGTAAGTGGTTTATTGAAACTATTCTTCGGTATTTTAAAAGTATGTAAAAAGTATTTTAAAATATTTAGGGACTACCCTCATGGTCCAGTGGTTAAGACTCCACATTCCCAATACAGGGGGCCCAGGTTTGATCCCTGGTCAAGGAACTAGATCCCACATGCTGCAACTAACACTTGGCACAGCCAAATTAATAATATATATATTTAATGAACACTAGCATAAATCCACCTCCTTAGGGTCAAAATAAATCACTTAAGAGTTTATTGAGACTTCCACCATCCTAGGTTTAACCCAGGAGTAGTGTAGCACACCATCTCTGCCCCATAAGCTCCAGTGTATTTAGAACCCTGTTGTGTCTCAGATTGCCCCCACTTTCTCAGCAACTTCCTCGTCCCTTCTCATTCTATCCATGTGGAGTCAGCATGGGAGTTATTTGCTCAGACATTTCGGGCTCACAGCCACCTCTGGACCCATCCACACCAGTGCTACTATTCAAAAGGTACAGAGAGCAAATGATTGATAAGTATTTGGTTGACTAAAGTCTTATAAATTGTAGATTAAATCTAAAAGTTCGGTCCTTTTATTCTAAAGCCATTCCTCTATTTCTGTTTTTTTTTTTCCTTGCATCTCTCCTCTTTAATATCATCTTCATGGTATTCTACTACTTCTTGTTCTGCTACTCCAGGAATTCTATGGTTCTAGGGCAGCACTGTCCAATAGAAATAGATTGCAAACTATGTATGTAATTTTAAATTTTCTAGTATTTAGTAGCCACATTTTAAAAAGTAAATACAAACAAGTGGGATTAATTTTAATAGTATAATAATTCTATTTATTCCCATATACCCAAAGTATCATTTTAATATGTAATAAGATATTTTGCATTATTTTACTTGTTGTAGCAAGTCTAAAACCTTCTAATTCAGACTAGCCCCTTCCAGCGACTAGTCATTCAATAGCCACAGGTGGCCACGATACTGGACAGCATAGCTCTAGAGAATATTTATGCTTTAAGTGCTGGGGTGTCTGAAATCCCTAACATAAAATGCCAAATTATGTATATGTTATCATAGCATTTGTTTGGTGATACAGAGCATAGAATTGATCAGATTTCCAAAGCAGTCTACTCTTCCCACCACCCCCAGACTCCCTACCCACTGTCTTAAACATAGTGCCACAGTTTAGCATCTGAAACAACTCATGTCTTTTGACTCATTTTCTCTACTTGCCAGTTCTATTTACATTCCCTATTCTAACAAGACTAACTCTCTGTCTGTTATTAAACAGTTGTGAATTTAACTTATTCCTTTAAAATAGCACTTAGAGAATGCTCAGAGTATTGACTTGCTTCATAGAAAAGAACCTCAAACACTACCATAGCTGGTAGTTATGGTACCAGCCAAAGGAAGATAGAAGTGCATTAGCCCTTTTTCTTATGGTAATTCATTAGGAATAAATTAGACACTAGACCCACAGTGCCCACATGGCATTCAGGAAGTTCCCAAGATGTGCTAAAACATATCAATAGGAAAGGTTCTAGGAAGGTCAGGAATTGCTCATAGCACGGAGAATTTTATTTTTCCTTGTTCTCTTCATTGGTTTATTAACTCCAAAATTAATTTCTTGACATGGGCCGAGCACTCACTTTCTCCAGTAGCTAAAATATTTTGGTACAGCTTTTGATTTTCTTGGATGAGATTTTTCAAGACCCTCACAGTGACAAGGAGGAGGAGAATCATTTATGGCAACTCTGACATTCACGTAATGCTTCAGTCTGAAAAAAAACAAGATGCTACTTGAACACAATTCTTTTGCTTTCTCTTAAATATAAATTTCTCTTGAGGTGTATGACTGTATTAAATTTGTTAAACTTTTTTCAAATGATATTTTTGCTTTTCTCTCAATGGCATCACTTAAACCTTGTGACTTAGCTCCTGTTGATGGTTGATGTAGCTAATCTTCTATCAGGATTTTTGTTCAGTTGCTCAGTCATGTCTGACTCTTTGGGACCCTATGGACTGCAGCATGCCAGGCTTCCCTGTCCATCACCATCTCCCGAGCTTGCTCAAACTCATGTCCATTGAATCAGTGATGCCATCCACTGTCGTCCCCTTCACCTCCTGCCCTCAATCTTTCTCAGGATTAGGGTCTTTTCCAGTGAGTCAGCTCTTCACATCAGGTGGACAAAGTATTGGAGTTTCAGCTTCAGCATCAGTCCTTCCAATGAATATTTAGGATTGACTTTTTTTAGGATTGTCTGGCTTGACCTTCTTGCAGTCCAAGCAACTCTGAAGAGTCTCTTCCAACACCACAGATTGAAAGCATCAGTTCTTCAGTGCTGAGCCCTCTTTATGGTCCAACTGTCACATCCATACATGACTACTGGAAAAACCATCGCCTTGACTATATGGACCTTTGTCAGCAAAGTATCATAGGATAATCCCCTTTAAAAACTATTAGGAATGATTAATTGTATTATCTGTGTGTATTTTATTTGGAGAAGAAAATGGCAACCCACTCCAGTATTCTTGCCTGGAGAACTCCATGGACAGAGGAGCCTGGTGGGCCGCAGTCCATGGGGTTGCAATGAGTCAGACACGACTGAGCGATTAACACACACTGTATATATTTTACGATTATTATTATATTATTTGTGTGTATATTATTTGTGTGTTTTAGACAATCTTAAAGTTTTAGTCATATAAACCATATTATTTTAGTACAACTAGAAAAAAAATAAAGAACCTGTATAACTTTCAAAAAGCAAACGGAAAAGTCAACCCCATAATTATTACTGCTTTCCTTATCCATTTACCTTGCTTTAAAATAAAAGGGCTGTTCAGATTCAGGGAAAGGTTCAAATTTAAATTTACAAACATTTTCTACTTTTTCCTTCTCCCATGACCAAAAAAATAAAGAAAAAAAAATGTAGATAAAATTCACTCTGAGAATAACAAAAACAAACCAAAATTAAGATATATTGATACTGAAGTCTGGCTATGCATATCATGCATCTCAGTGTGTATCCAGATTTAAATGACAAATATTGAACCATGTAAAATTTGAGGATAATGGATTAACTATGCTAATATCAAGTATTTTATGTTGATTGGTCTCCTTACCACCAACATAATGAAGAAGATTTGAAAGTGACATCTTACTATTCATTTGATCTTCAGAGAAGAGAGATTTGACTTCAGTTACTTTTAAGATTGTTAATGCTTCTTTCTTGGCATTATTTCACTTTTTACTATGATGTAACCTCCAATTACATCCTTTTTTCCTTCCACCACTGTGATAAATAATATAAAGTTGGCCTTTTCTCCCCTACAGACATTTTAAAACTTCAGAACTATAGGAACCTTGTAAAACAAGGCTTTACAATTTCTTGATTTAGTCACTTTCACAAATCCCAGGACTCATGCATGTGATGTAACGTCCCCTCAGTACTGCAGCATTCTCTAAGTTCTTCTTTTAACTGGTGTCTCTTATTGAAAGGAAAAGGATATTGACATATTAAAACTATTCTAAAACTACTGCTTCCATAATGTGAGGTGATGGAGAAATACCTGAACCATGATTACAAGAAAAAATGAAATTCAGCATATAATTCATTTCTTCAACAGAAAAGAAAAAAATAGGAGTGGGGAATACTTCAAAGTCTGGGTCTGTTTTGTACACAGAATACTTCTAGAAGTACTTAAATATGCTCAGTTGGATTCCGAGCCTCTGGAATGATCCATCCAACACATTTGAAAATGTAGCAATTAGTGTTGATTGTTGCCTGATCTATTCAGCTGTTGGTAGTGATAGCCATGGAGGCAGACCTGTTCCAAGTAACTGCCCATACATTTAAATCAGTATCTGCCATTTGTTCTTTATTTCCTCTTTTGTTGCATTTCTTCAACAGCCTGCCTTGTCCCGTTTCCTCTCTGAGAACTAAGTCCACTCGAAGTATCTTCTGACACTTGTTAATCAAAGTTCAGAACTGGTTGTCCAGCATTCTCTTTGGATACTGTGGTTGCAGATTCTCAGGTCAGGCACTCCAAGGGTTATAGAAAATACAATATAGAAAAATAGGAAAAAAGAAAAGAACTTGGCCTCACTGAGTCCCACAGGAGTTGAAATGTTTATTTCTGAAGGTAAAATAAACACATGGTATGGTATCTTTTTAGCTCAGATTCTTCTGAGGGAAGACTCTGTTAACATATCTGTGAGCAGAGAGTGCATTCATTTCTTATTTGATGACATTGGAAGGAGTTTTCATTCTACCTCGTCGTTCTGATATAGAATCTTTCTTTCTTCTTGTTCTACTAATTTATACACGTATTTCTGTAACAGACCCAATGCTTTTATGTGTTTTTCTTCAGATAAGTCAGCAAATACATAGAATGAGACAGAGCTGTAAAGAACATCAAGTTTCTGTCAAAACAGTTCATAAATATTCAGTAGAGTTTCTGCAACACGTAAGAGGTTATGAAGATGGCATTAAGATACCAGTAAATCCTAAGAAAACCTATGCTAATCAAGCTATCACATCTTATTATATTTTATTCTTTTATCACTTTATTATCTCTCAATAATATAAATGTGAACCCCCCCCCCAAAAAAAAGCCCTACAAATCCTAATTTGCTGAGGCGAGACAGAATTCCCATCTTGTCCTGGGTCAGGATTTTCTAACCATGATCTCAGAGTCTCCTGGCAGTTAGGTTTCCAAACCACTTGCCACTAACACAGTCCCCTCTCAGGCATGACCTTTGTCTAAATACAGCAGGCGTCCTCTGTGGAAACAGGCCTGGTTGCAAAAGGACTCCTGATAAAGGGCTTAACCAGTAGTACCCCTGAGTCCCCTCAGTAATCTTAATGCCCTCAAGAAATCTACCCAAAAAAAGCAGCATCTTCCAAATGGTCTAAGAAATTCCACCTTAAATGGCAGATTTGATGACCTTTTTTACATGCTAAAAATGAACTTTGTATTATTCCTAAGACTGAAATATATTGAAAGAAAGAAAGTGGTTTTATCATCTTGCTTTATCAAAGTACCCATCCTCTTAAATTATTCCAGTATGAAGATGACTAGCAGTATTGCTGCCTGCTCCTCATTTGTGGAAACCCTTTCAATCAAAGGAGCTATGAATTCACTGATGGTACATCGCTGTAGTTAAAAAGTATTTGCTCACCCCAGGGGGCCAGGCAAAGGCTATTGACATGCTCGCTTGATGTAGAAAAAGACAAATTAGTCCCCTATCCTATCCACCAGCAGGGGGACAATGACCCGACCTGGAAAAGTCAACACAAAGCACTGTATAATATATTTACATTTTTTTCCCCAGGAAACTTCAGAGGTACCAAATCAACTGTGTCTAGTGTGCAAATTGCATGCAAGTTAACAGAATGAGAAATAAATTTGAGGAAGGCTAGGTGGTTTAGCTTGATTAAACCCTTGTGTGTGATGGCGCTAGTGGCTATGGCTTATCCTGGAGGAACTTTGGTAGCTTTGAGTGGGAAAAGGCAGAGAGAAAGGAGTTGCAACAAAATGCTGTTTCTGGATATGACTGCTTATTACTCATCACCTATCTCCAGCCCCGTATACAATCTCAGCTGTCTTCTAACACTAAGCGAACAGGAAGAGGAATTTTTATTTGAGAGTCACTCAGCTAGAATAAAGGTGGACCAAGTAAGCAAATTTTCTTCTTGTGCTAGGGCAACAATTCCATTTTGCATAGATCTGTTCCTTAAGTTTAATAAATAGAACATGTTTGCTCATTTTTTTATATTACCATATAAAATGACTGAATTTACTATCAAATGAAGAGGTTCTCACGTTTGCACCAACCAGAAGAACACAGGCTTAGGGGGAAAATGCTATACCTTTCCATTATGTAGGTCAGAATATAAATCTAAGATAGGACCAATAACCAGTTTAAAGTGGAATTTCTCAATTTCTACTATTGCTGATTTGAAGGGATAATTAAGAAATAATAATTTGTATGAAACTTTGTGAAAATTCAGATAATGAACAAATGAACTAACCAACTAACCGCAGTTCTGTCACAGACAGGGGAAAAAATTATAAAAGATGACCTTATTACCTTTCAAAGTTCCTTGAAACCTGCTCTTTCTCAGCACTTATAAAATGCTATCGTCATAAGTCAGAAAGAGAAAAACAAATATAGTTTTTTAAAGCACATATATGGAATCTAGAAAAACGGTACTGATGAGCCCATCTATAGAGAAGGGATGGAGACACAGACGTAGGAAATGAATTCATGGACACAGCTGGGGCAGGGGAGGGTGGGATGAATAGAGCAAGTAGCACTGACATATACACCACACGCTAAGTCATTTCAGTCGTGTACGACTCTTTGCCACCCCATGGACTGTAGCCCTCCAGGCTCCTCTGTCTATGGGATTCCCCAGGCAAGAAAACGGGAGTGGATTGCCATGCACTCCTCCAGGGGATCTTCCCAAGCCAGGGATCAAACCCATGTCTCCTGCACTGCAGGCAGATACCTTACCACTGAGCCACCAGGGAAGCCCCATGTTCATGCTACTGTATATAAAATAGATAGCTAGTGGGAAGCTACCATAAAACACAGGGAGCCCAGCATGGCGCTTTGTAATGACCTAGAGGGGGTGGGATGGAGGGAGTTGGAGGGACGCTCAAGAGGGAGAGGAGATAGACATGTAATTATGTCTGATTCACATTGTTGTACAGCAGAAACCAAATTGTAAAGCAATTATCCTTCAATAAACTTTTTTTTTAATGTAAAGAAAAAACATCCTATCTTTAGTTAAACTCAGTTGGCCTCTAGAAAAAGTTATAGGTCTCAATTTGTAAGGCAAAAATTTGGAGGGAAAGAGTATATTAGGATGCTATATTGGAATTCACTTTAGAATAGAAAATGTTGTAGTAATAATACCAGAAATAATAAAAGGAACCAACCTAAACTTGTCCAAATCAAGCACAAATATAGCAAATTTTTAAAGCCTAAATATCCATCTTTTATTCATTCAGCAAACATTTGTGATTGACCTTCTATGTATAAGACCTTAGTCCCAGTTGTCAGTGGGCCAAAATTTTGAAGAGTTGGTAGCTGGAAATCCGGAGTACCTAACTATAGTAATATAGAAGCCCTGTATATTTTTTTCTGCTTCAAGCACACAGCGAAGTAACATCTGCTCATCAAGTGAAAAATTCCTAGTCTTAGTTTCTGCAGTCTATTTTGAGGCACATAATGTAGTGGTAGGTGAGTTCCAAGTCCATCTAAACCAAGGCAATCTTCACGAGAGAGAGAAACAAGTCACACAAGGGTTTAGTTAAAAAAAAATTTAAAAAAAGAGTGAGCCAGTAAGGGTTTACATAGCCTGCCCACTAAACACTTGGTTAAACTTGAATAAGCATTTCAACTTCTCAAAACTGTGAAGTTTTCCCCTATTAAATAAGGAAGGTGTCAGTAGATTTAGATGTCTTTCAGGTCTCTTCCAGCCCTAAAATCTAATTAAGTGAAGTGAAAACACTATGAGAAATGTTGAAAGTGATAGACAAATGTGATGATAATGATGACTCAGTTCAGTTAAGTCTCTCAGTCGTGTCTGACTCTTTGAGAGCCCATAAATTGCAGCACGCCAGGCCTCTCTGTCCATCACCAGCTCCCGGAGTCTACCCAAACCCATGTCCATCGAGTTGGTGATGCCATCCAGCCATCTCATCCTCCGTCGTCCCCTTCTCCTCCTGCCCTCAAGTCCTATCCAGCATTAGGGTCTTTTCCAATGAGTCAACCCTTCGCATGAGGTGGCCAAAGAATTGGAGTTTCAGCCTCAACATCAGACCTTCCAATGAACACCCAGGATTGATCTCATTTAGGATGGATTGATTGGATCTCCTTGCAGTCCAAGGGACTCTCAAGAGTCTTCTCCAACACCACAGTTCAAAAGCATCAATTCTTCGGTGCTCAGCTTTCTTCACCGTCCAACTCTCACATCCATACATGACCACTGGAAAAACCATAGCCTTGACTAGACGGACTTTTGTTGGCAAAGTAATGTCTCTGCTTTTAAATATGCTATCTAGGTTGGCCATAACCTTCCTTCCAAGGAGTAAGCGTCTTTTAATTTCATGGCTGCAATCACCATCAGCAGTGATTCTGGAGCCCCAAAAAATAAAGTCTGACACTCTTTCCACTGTTTCCCCATATATTTCCCATGAAGTGATGGGACCAGATGCCATGATCTTAGTTTTCTGAACGTTGAGCTTTAAGCCAACTTTTTCACTCTCCTCTTTCACCTTCATCAAGAGGCTCTTTAGTTCTTCTTCACTTTCTGCCATAAGGGTGGTGTCATCCGCATATCTGAGGTTATTGATATTCCTCCCGGCAATCTTGATTCCAGCTTATATTTCTTCCAGCCCAGCGTTTCTCATGATGTACTCTGCATATAAGTTAAATAAGCAGGGTGACAATATACAGCCTTGACGTACTCCTTTTCCTGTTTGGAACCAGTCTGTTGTTCCACGTCCAGTTCTAACTCTTGCTTCCTGACCTGCATACAGGTTTCTCAAGAGACAGGTCAGGTGGTCTGGTATTCCCATCTCTTTCAGAATTTTCCACAGTTTATTGGGATCCACACAGTCAAAGGCTTTGGCATAGTCAATAAAGCAGAAATAGATGTTTTTCTGGAACTCTCTTGCTTTTTCGATGATCCAGCGGATGTTGGCAATTTGATCTCTGGTTCCTCTGCCTTTTCTAAAACCAGCTTGAACATCTGGAAGTTCACGGTTCATGTATTGCTGAAGCCTGGCTTGGAGAATTTTGAGCATTACTTTACTAGCATGTGAGAGGAGTGCAATTGTGCAGTAGTTTGAGCATTCTTTGACATTGCCTTTCTTTGGGATTGGAACGAAAACTGACTTTTTCCAGTCCTATGGCCACTGCTGAGTTTTCCAAATTTGCTGGCATATCGAGTGCAGCACTTTCACAGCATCATCTTTGAGGATTTGAAATAGCTCAACTGGAATTCCATCACCTCCACTAGCTTTGTTCGTAGTGATGCTTTCTAAGGCCCACTTGACTTCACATTCCAGGATGTCTGGCTCTAGGTGAGTGATCACACCGTCGTGATTATCTGGGTCGTGATCTTTTTTGTACAGTTCTTCTGTGTATTCTTGCCACCTCTTCTTAATATCTTCTGCTTCTGTTAGGTCCATACCATTTCTGTCCTTTATCAAGCCCATATTTGCATGAAATGTTCCCTTGGTATCTCTAATTTTCCTGAAGAGATCTCTAGTCTTTCCCAATGTGTTGTTTTCCTCTATTTCTTTGCACTTGATGACTCAAGGCCTATATATAAGTAGACTTCTGTCTACCCCCATGTCTACTTCAGTTTAGTACACCTGGTTTCGTGCCTTCTTTCGGCCCAAGAGTCCGATGGCAAAGCATCCTTACCCAGGGGATTGCCAGTCTGCTTGCTCTCAGCCTCCTCCCTCCATGGCACCCAGTGTTCTCTCCTAAATAAAAGGCTACAGCATAGAGGAGCTCAGTTGACCCTGCTCAGCTGCTCTGACTGCAGAGGTGCTACCAGAGAAGTGATAGGTTGAATCAAGCCGCCTTTAACCAATGCCTGGCCTTTTGTATATTCAAATTCTTCTTCTGTAAAATAGGAATCATCATACCAGTTCAACAGACTGTTATGAGAATTCGTCAAAGAAAGGATGAAAGGTACACACATGTAGTGGTAGGTAGTTGCTAACATTGTTGTTGCTATAGTCAAGGCCCAGAGCACATTGCTCTGTACCCCCTGCTGAATAGAGATGTTCCAAAGCGACCATGCAAACCCTAAAAAATTCCTCATCACAGTTACACAGGAATATATGTGCCTGCCATCCATTCTTATCCACCAAACAGCAGCAACTAGAGCCGGCATTTGGTAGTGCTTATTTCTCCCACAGGGCAATTTCCTCTGTGTGGTTTCATCGGATTTTTGAAATTTAGGCTGTGAAGCAGGTAAAGTAAGTCTTGTTTCCATCCCAGAGCTCAGGCCACTGCGTTGCATCATTCCACAGTGCGGCACTCCAGGGGGTGCCATCCGTGTGGAATACAATGTGAGTGGCACTCCCGCTCCCCAGAGTCCTGCAGAGCAGCAAGACTGCCACTTGCAGAATAGGAAACTGAAGCTCAGAGAGGTTAAGTGAGTTGTATGAAGTCACACAGCAGAGGAGGAAAAGATTCTGATCTCCAAGTCAGTTTATAACTCCAGCTATTTTATGCTTTCCCCTACACTGTGTGGCCTTTATCACCGTACATTCATGAAGACTATGACAGGGTCCGACTTCTCTACCAAGATACCCCAAAGCATAAAATAGGGTGGAGGGACTGACACTGAGAATGTGACCCTGTCACAGTCCTCAAGAGACTGAAGGAGAGTCTTCCCTGTATCATAACGGAACACTACCCATTGTGACTCAGTCTGGCTCTGGATGTGCTATGCTTGGGACATCATTTTGTGGAAAGAAAGCAACTACACGTCTAACTAAACCAGACTGTGGAGACAGCGGGCTGTGCTTCCTCACCATATGACTGGCTCCCATGAATATTCAAGACCCAGCACCCCTAAAAAAAAAATCTATTACATCTCCCACCTGTGTTGTCATCTTATCACAATCTGGTCTATGCCAACAGGCACACTGCGGTATTAAAGAAGGAATCAGAGTTTGAGAAAAGTGACAGAAATAGTTATTAAAGTGCTGCAATTGGACTCCACGCAAAATCAGAGCAACTTCCTCGAACTCGCTAATCCCCAAACAAAATCACCATCAAGCAATATTAAAGCACACGTTTTATTAGTTTCATTTAATTTCTTAATTGCTCAAAGTCAGTTTACCCATTTATTGCTGTGTGAAATGCTTAGAGGCAAGGCGCACATTAAAGGGATTATTTCCATGTAATCCCTCCCTCCCAGAGGGTAGGAAACGCTCACTTATGAATCCTGATTTATGCTCTATAACAACATCAAAAATGGAGGGAATCGTTATTGTAAAATGATAGAGTCAGGAGTCGGGTAATACAGGAGAGTGTAATTTAATAGCACAGAGAAAGTACCTCATTTTCGGTAAAAGTTATGCGCGCCTGTTTCAGGAATAGCTATTAACCAAACTGAATTTAGCCTCCCATTTTTCTGGCTCTACTTCTGTTAATTGATAGATGTTGAAGATGTGTCGACTGTTAAGATTTTAATCAGATGGTGTCCGGGAGCTCGATGTGATCATTTTATCAGGGCTTGGAGTTCTGGGGATAGTAATTGCTCTGAGCATTCCGCTCTCTGTGACAATATGCCCACCACCAGCACAGTCTTCCTTTTTGGCAGGAAAAAGAGGGCAGGCACTCAGGGGGGATTTGGAAGGATGCTGCAAATGATCCAGGAGAGGCGCATGAGGCAGGAAGCAGTCTAGGTAAACATCCACCAAGAAACTAGCGACAGTCTGAACTTCTAGCAGTTTCTGTGGTGCATCGTAGCTGGCCTGAGACCATTAAACCCCAGCGGAATGGGAAAGCCATTAGTGACCGGGGAAAGAGCTTTTTCTTGTTCTGCTGCTAACACATCTCTCGCTGTCACAGTACCTATAACCCAACTACATTATTTTAGGACCATTATTGCTATTCTTGGAAAGAAGGAAGAGTGATAGCGTCAGCAGAGTACAGAGGTAAGGCCAGTCCTTACCAGCAACTTCTGCCCCCTCAGACAGCGCATGCCCCAGACAGCGCTGAAGTAGGCAGTGTGCTTCCGTTGCAGGCTGGCCCTCTTCCAATCTTTGGTATTCATTCTCTACCTTTCGTGTCAGCCTCCTACAAAGAGTATACAAAATAAAACTTTTTCTTTAAAGCCCTCAAGGAGATTTGTACCGTGTATTTTATTAGATTGAAGGCAAAACACGCTGATACCAGCAGAAAAAAAAAATGGCTGCTTCAGACCCCAGCTGACCTCTTTTGCATGGAAAATTCTCCATATGATTACAGAGCTAATGAGTAATATTTAATGAAAACATTAGGCCTTTGCATATATTTGTAAGCAGCACTTCTTCCATTTAAATTAACATAGAAATAAGCCGATGTGTATAAATACTCATCCTGGAACTCTGTGTATTTTAAGGAAAATCCTCTTCAGCTATCTCTGGCTGTTTCTATACAAAGCTCAAACTTTTCAAGAAGAAAACAGGGGAATTCAGTCAATCATCCGGTTGACACCAAACATGCAAGTATTTGGTGGTGCGTGAGTAAAACAGCTGAACTCAGGCAGACTCAGCCTCATTTCACAGAATGTTTTGGCTTTATGCAAACAACAGTGTATGAGAAAAAACTAGGCTAAACATGCTAAATAAATATGTGTGGGGGTAAAAAAAAAAAAAAAAAAAAAAAAAAAACAACCAACTTTCAATTTCAAGAATCCTTAAGCATGTAAGGGTAAAGACTCAGGACAAAAATTGTTTCTGGAGGCTTCATAGATTTCCTTTCCTGCTCAGAAGCTGAATCGCACTGGGGGCTGTATTTGAAAATGAAAAGCCTATGCCAACTTTCTTCTCCACTCTTCCCCTTCCCCTCTAGGTGGAGCTGACAGGCAGCAGCGTCTTTGACTATGTCCACCCCGGGGACCACGTGGAGATGGCAGAGCAGCTGGGCATGAAGCTCCCGCCTGGGCGGGGTCTCCTCTCACAGGGTACCGCTGAAGATGGAGCCAGCTCAGCATCTTCCTCCTCCCAGTCGGAGACCCCTGAGCCAGGTGGGACTTGCAATCCCAACATGTGGGTTGGTGGGCAGGACCTTTGCCAATGATTGCACTCAAGTTGCCAGTGTGAAGAGACTACAAATAGGTCTAATGGTATTTAATAATTCCATGCAGCTTTCTGTCCTGGGCGGTAATTAAGTAAGGAAGAGATTTGAAAATAAGAAGACATTTTAATAAGTATAATCCAGAGATCTAATTTCAGGTGAACAAAACGCACAGAAGGTACCAGTTCCTTTAGATTCTCTTTCAAATTAATGGAGGGAAAAGGTTCAGATTTGGAAAGCCCTCTGCCTTTCATTGTTACCATGGCTAAATGTAATGCATTTATTTATTATTCAGCAAAATCGATGGCAAAGACTTTTGAATATTAGCTTGTGGAGAATTAAAGGTATTAGGGGCTTGCAGAAATCTCAGTTTCTTTTTCTTTTTTTTTAAGCATCAGAAGGTACTTGAAAGATGTGAACAGATAAATTAAGGCTAAAAAGAAAACAGAAATGGCTACATTTTAAACTGCCTTTCCACCCTCAGTATTTAATTAGATCAATTGTATAGAGGAATGAACAGAGGTGACATTCCTCATTGGGATTCCTTCCAGGACTCTTATAGACTTTGCATTCAGAATGTTCCCATTTTCATTGTGTTGTACTGATGATAATTTAAGTATTAGGGGAAAATCCATTTATAAATTAAACAAAATGACTTGATATCCATCAGTCCCCTAGTTCATCAAGCTGTTCAAACACGGGGAAGATTGGCTGGTCGGCCTGGGTCTTCCGAGAGCGCTGGTAATTAGATCTGCGAAGGATTTATTCTTTGCTGATTGGGGCTTTAAATTAATTGAAGTTCCACATTTGTGGTTTTGTCCTTTTTGTACTTTTTTAGAGGAGATATTTCATATTCTTGTGTGGTGGAGTGCTTGGCCAAGCAGCAGTGGTTTAAATGTTAATTTTTCTCATGAGAAGTTTAAGATTTTTAATGAATCAAGGCCTGATTTGAAGTGCAAAGTTTTATTTGCTTACTTGGGAAATTATTTTTGCCCTCTAAAGATGTTTGTACTTTACTTGATATGTTGTTTTAAAACAGATTCACAAAACAAAAGCATTTTGTGAAAGAGAAAAGGGAAAAAAGAAAAAAAAAACTACCTTTGGATTAACCTTAAAATAACTCTACACACTTCCAAGAAAATAATTTGATCTGCTTAGAAATAATCACAGCATGTTTGCTCACACAGAAGGAAAAATATATGTTTACCTCTTTGGGAAATATTTTAATTCCTTCTAGAATCAATGTGTGTTTCCCCATTTAAGTTAACTGAAGCTTCTAGGACATTATTTTCTAGCTTTTGAGGGGAGATCATTCCTTCTCCAGTGAGTCCTATCCATGAGAAAAGAGTATTTAAGACTACTCTTTACCATTTAAAGATAAAAAGAATTTTGTTCCAGAGGTCAGGGGAGTCATATACTCTTGTACCATAGTTCACTGACTTCTGTTTAGACAATGTCAGTGAGATCACTGGGCCTGCGTTTTAGTCATTAGAATGTTCATATCTGGCTATATTTGAGAAGCAGTACATGAAAATAGTTTTCTACTCCATTCTGGAGTTGCACTGTGAAACCAGGGTTGATCATGACTCTTAAAACACTCAGTATGTAAGAAATCAAGTTTATAAACCTTGGTATGAACAAAGACCTTCAAAAAGTGGGCTTCGTTTCCCTGAATCACAAAGCCTCAAGTTAACAAGAGTCTTCAACAGTCCTTTAATCCAACCTCCAATTTATGCAACCATCCTTCCCAGCAAAACCAACAGATGCTCCTCTAATCTCTGCTGAAACTCATTCCTAACAGGAATCTATGGAACATACAAGGCTTCCTTCCCACTCCATTGGTGAGCAGCTCTGATAGAAAATTATTCCTAATATGGAGCCAACCTACTTTGCTGCAACTCTCCTACCCTGCCCCCCACCCATCCCAGGTCTGCCCTCTGGGACATTTCAGATTGACACCTTCCTCCCCTTCACAGCCTCTTAAATATATGAAGTCAGGTTCACCAAATTCTTCCTCCCTCCTTCCAACTCCTTTTCAAGTCAAACTGCCCTCATTCCACAAGCATTATTTAATGGCATGTTGCTAAGACCCTCACCACCCTAGCCATCCTCACCTGGCTGTGCTTCCATTAGTTGGTGGCCCTCTAAAAACAGGTTTCTGAGAGCTGAGTGCAGCCTCTAGATGTATTGTGACCACTATAAAGCAGAGGGACTGTCCCCTTTCTCAGTTTAGGCTACTGTACTCCTGTTATTCAGTCCAGGGTTGAAGTAGGTCCTATTGGCAGCCAGATCCCACTGTTGATTCATATTGAACTTGATGTCTTCCCTAAACACATGTTAAGGGTGACTTGTCCCTTAAAAGAGAAGGAAAAAAAAAAAAAACCCACAGCCTATAAACCAATTCTACTAGGATATCCAAAACTAGAGTCAAATCAAACCAGTTTAAGATTAAATATGAAAACTCTGATAAACCCCATGCCTGCTGAAGCACTAGAATGTGCTTCAGTCTCACTTAGCATCCTTTAATTCTGGCTATCAGAAAAATAACTAACTCCTTTAAAGTGACTCTGTCATTTATCCTTAAAGTGTGACTGAAAATTTACCCAGGTTTCTTCCCCTCCCCACCCCCAGCCACCCTGATATAATGGAAAACCCTGCTTTGCACATTCCTTAACAACTTGGGCTTGTTAGCAACAATCGCATAAGAACTGTCTCTTCCTTGCTGAAGAGTGTATTTCTCACCATTAAAGAATGTTAAACTGGCTTTGCTTTAAAATTCTCTAGTGTTGGTTATTTGCAATCTTTGGCTTAAAAAGGCAATTAGATAGACTGCTCAAATACTGAAAGGCAGTGTAGGACGCTACCTTTAACTAAATATCTTCACTAGCACAGATCATTGCTCCAGGGGAATTACTTTAAAAGTCCATGTCAGGCACTACATCCCAAAGCTGCTTATGTTTCTTAAAAGCTGAAAGAATTTTAACAAGATTTTCTAATTCTTAATAACACCAAAGAACATTTTTGAAAACTGTTGTTCACTACATCATAATCTTTTCAACTCTGATAAAACACTGATTCTTGCTTAAATAGTAGTGTAATTTGGTTGGAAGACGGATATCAATATGTGGTGATTATGAAAATGAAGGGACGAGTAGGTATGGAATTTTTCGGGAGCCCTGATGTGTTCAGTGTAGCATTACTAAGTGACTGAAATCTAAATAACATTTGGCATTATAATAAAAAGGAAATAAGTGACTAAACCAGCCTAAGAGGCAGTGATCCTGTGCCATAATAGGAATTCTATTTCTTTGAACTGCCAGTCCTGTGATTGTCTTGTCTCGAAGTAGTCTCAAGATAATGAAGGGAAAAAAATCTGTTGATGGGACAGCAAACCCAAATAAATATTTTATATGTATGCACATTCATTAATAGTTTAATGAGATATTTCTTTTAGAGAAATTTTAAGGCAGGCAGAAGAGAAATAAACAAGCGCCTACTTTAAAAAGTTCTAGAGTGCCTCTTTAAAGCTTCATCCAAGCATTCCTAAAGGGCTTTCTCTGTCCTGTCCACAGCCTTTCCTCTGCTCCTGTGGGGTTCGGGGTGGCGGGGGCCTGGGAAGAACCTCTGGAACGTGAGGTTTGGATGGCTCGGTTTGCTTTTGTAGTTCTGCTTGTATATTTTCATCACTCTTAACAATTAGCTATAATCTTGGCATTATGAACCTTATCCTTTTTTAAACAAAAATAAATTTCAGTGTCACATATTTTATATGCTTAATAAACAGAAGAGCAGCTCTTTCAAGAAATCTGGAGGTACTTGAAAAATCTCCCTGTTTGGAAAGCAAAGAGTTTCTATTCCTTAGGTCGGGCCATCAAATTGTTGTGTTTTACTCCTTCCTTTTTCTTATTAAAATAGCTTGATATTTTTCCAGTTATAAAATTCATGCCCAATGTGAAAAAATTCCGAGAATGCAGACAACAAAGAATAAAGACCTACCTACCCCTACCCGCAAAATAACCACCGTTCTTGTATGCTGGATACCCTTCTAGATTTTGCTGCTGCAAATATGTAGACATATATAGTTATGTAGTGGGGTTTTTCTCTGAGTAAAATAAAACTATAACATATATGCCTCTATAGCCTGCTTTCTCTCACTTAACCTCACAGGCCACTTTCCCTGTCATGTTCCTCACTTTAACATAGAATTTCCATTCTGTCTCCAGCGGTTTGTTTCCTTCTAGCTAACAATCAACTCCTAGCCGTAGGGCCACTGTCAGGAGTAACATACCTGGGTCATGCTTGGGAGGGAATTCAGCCAGGACCAGAGATTTCGCTGCCCATTGAATGGGTGCAAGCTCACGGAGGGAGAAATCAATACTGTACCCGAGTTTAGACAAGTTAGCAAAATGTAGGAGACAGTACTCTCAGTGAAAAGTAAGACTAACTACGGCAACCTGGTTAACCATCACTTGTCTGCAGGAAAGTTTACTGTGTTATGTCTATAGTTTCAGCACATCTAGACTATTACAGGAGGTTAAGATAATGATGGTTAGCAGTAATGATCTTTATGCTGTTACGCCTACTCTACGATGTCCTGAGTATTTTAAAGGCAAGCAAAATGGAAGCAGTTACATACCTACCTGAATAGAAATAATCTGTGTTTTCTACATATGCCCCTGCACTATGGTAAATTCAATCAGCTCCCATATCTGCAGGGACTCAATTCCTCTGCATTCATTAGACAATTTTCACAATACATGATATAATTAAAAGAACAAATGATTAGGAATAACAATAAAGAAAGTAAAAAATATATCTGAGGATCAGATCAATATTTTATTTCCAAAGCTACGTAGATACGAGATATAAGTATAGTTTTATGTTTTCCATCTAGTATAGTGTTGGGTTGAGAAGGGATGGTCCTCTGATTTTTTTTTTTTTTTTTTTGGTATTGTTTTAAGTTTCCTATCAATGAACTGAATTTAGAAGTCAGGCAAGGGAAACCATCTAACTAACCCCACATCCAACCTCAGTCCCCAGACAGTGGGACTGTATCTACAGCACTTTCTGCTGTACTGCAAATGTCAAACAGAAAGTGTAATGGATTTAATATTAGCGCTGGCCAAGGTGCTGAGGGAGCTGTTAATAATGTCACTCCAGTTATTGATCTGAAGCCTTTAAAAATCAAAGAAAAGTGAGAGATCCCCTACTGGGGAAAGGCACACAGTGACTGGTTTTTATTGCCAATATATTTCTACATATAGAGTGGCGACTTTCTGGAATTATGTTATCACCATTCATCTCTGTGAGAGTTTTGGAGTCATTATATGGTAAGATAATATCATGGAGACCACTCTGCATGCTAATGCTAAAAGATCAGGCCAAGTTCTTTTAGACATAAATAGAGCTTGATAATTTGTGTGGTAAATACAATATTCAAGTTGTCAAATGATAGGAAGTTTATTAGCACTAGATTTATTCATGATGACAATGTTGGATTTGCAGGAAGTGTAAAATGTGAACTATGTAGTCGTGAGGATGAGCTGTCCTCTCCTTTCGCCTTTCTAAAGCTCCAACTACAAACCAGGCAAGGACTCACTTGAGACAGAAATGAATTCTGTCCTTACAATTAGTCTACCTTTTTCAGGAAACTGCTAATCCTTCAATCTGAATGGCAGTTTGTATGCAATTAAATCCCTGCTTTCCATAGTCCCCAACTAATAAATGAAATTGAAATGTATAATTTATGTTGAATGTTTATCAAACTGTAAACACACATTTAATGCCTTTCCATATTCATACAATATAAGCAAAGATAAATCCACCAGATAATGTACTACAGTTATCTCTGATGGATTGAATATGAAATGCATCCCTACTGTAGCTGTAGCAAAGATCAAGACAAGTTCATGATTACCTCCGAATTGTCCTGACTCCTGTTAATACCCGTGTGCACATGTTTGTGTCAAATCTAATAGTCAGAAAGCAGTCTAACAGAAAGGAATTCGTTCCATAAACCAAAGCGATCATCCTGTACTGATAAACTCAGGTTTTATCCAAAAATTATGTAGGCAAAATGATGCATTTTCCTTAGCAATGCCATCCTTATTTTGAAATCAAATAGAAACTATCTTTTGCCATTCCTGAATGAAGATGATGCATACTCTCCAAAAAAAAAAAGCCAGTACTGTTACAGGGACTGCCCTGCCAAACTCAGAATTCTTCTTTTGCCTCAAGAAAGCTCTTTTGCCTCAAGAAAAGATGTAGTACCATCTTTTCCTGCAGGAAGTGGGCTTTTCTTAGATGTCTCTTCTATCCCCAGATAAACAACTGCCACAGAAGAGAATACATTTCTCCAGTGCTTTCTGGTATGCAAGGCCTGGGAACACTTAGAACCTTAATTTGTGTTTGCTCCCACTTCTGTGTACTTGTCTGTGTATGGTGAGAATATTTGCAAAGCAACCATACATGTACTTCTAGGATATTGCCTAAGGGAGCTAAAGAAAATAAGGGAAATTCCCTCCTTCCCACCAGAGTATGCTGGCCCAGCATCCCTTCCAGGCCAGCTCCCAGAATCCACAGATGCAGCACAGGGCATCCTTGGGGTCTTGACACTCCAACCTGTGAAAAATGCGTGTTGGTGACTCACAGAACTACAGGAGGGCAGCCTCCCTTTTGTTTCTAGAAGAGATGCTGGACGTTAGCCTAGTTGTGTATGCCATCCTGAAACTGACATTCTCTTCCAAAATTTAGATCACAGTGGTAGCAATTCAAAAAAGCACAACTTTTATCTAAATTAATATAATGGTATTTACAGGGTAGCAAATGGTTTGTTCAATAATAGTCGCATAGGCCTCTTATCAAAATACACAATAGATTCACTCGGCCTCTATGTACCGCTTTTTCCTAAACCCTCTATTGAAGATTCAGAAAATCAATTTTTTAAACCCATTATTTTTAGCAGTTGTTTTATATAGCTTGCAAGGTCATAATTTTGACTTTCCTTTCCCTATGGTGATAAGGGGTACATTTCAGAGTTTCTAAAATGAAAGCCAAGACAAGTCGTTAATGGATGATCTTTCTTCCCCCTTAAAAAAAATTGTGGCTGTCTTTGTCATTGGATATTAACAAATTAAAGAGTCTATTTCTATAACTCTTGCCTTGAACAAAGCACAAGTTATTTGCTTTTAATACATACAACTGCACAGAAATTTCACCCCTGTCCAAATGATACCATTCTGAATTCTTCATCTGCACCAAACAGCAGACAGGAAGAATCAGTTACCTGGCATTGACTGAGCTTTGCAGGGTGCACAGATCAGGAGAGGCAGAACTGGCTGGAAACCATTTCCACCCCTAGTGAGCAATTTACTCATGATTGCTTGAGGAAAATACTAGAAATATTGCTTCTGTGTAAAGTTTGCAACTTCCAGTTGTCAACTCTTTGCCAAGCAGTTATTCCCAAGGACAGTTTTAGAAGCAAAGCCTACTCAGGCCACAGTGACAATGGCTGGCATTCATATCCTGCTTGGTGTATGCAGAACACAGAAACCACTAATTACAGGTGTTAATTCACACCCTAATCCCTCTGAGCAGGTCAGTGTGTTATCCTTATTTTATAGATGGAGGAAAGTGATGGAAATTCTAAATGGCTTGCTCCAAACCACACAGTTTAGTTTAGCAGCCAAAATGAGAGGAAAGGGTATAGCATTAGGGTTGCATAAGTGAGAAGCCTATGAATGAGATGGAAAAATGAGATAGGACACTAATAGGTATAGAACTAGAGGGATTTTCTCCAAGGGGCTTCCAAAGTCCAGGGAGTAACCTAACAATCCTCTTATGCACATACATCATTGGGCTAAAACATCATTTGTTTTCAAATATAGTCTCTAACTGAGAATTAAAAACATCCATCTAATCCCTTTCCTCTTCCTTCATCCCTACGTTGAAACTCCTTATGCCACAATGAACCATAGCATCCGAATCAATTATGGGCAAACCTCAGCCCTGCATCTCTTGGTTCACCTTAGCTACATGTCTCCTTAACCAGGAGCACAGCCAAAATTGTCTCTATGTTTGGTCTCTGCTCTGCCTTAGACAATGAAGGGCCAGGATCTATGTAGCATCTTCCTTTCAGAACCAGTCTCCCAAGGCAAGCAGGAGATGGAAAAGAGCAAGAAGACCAATGGGGTCCATTGGAAGTCAGCATAGCCTCCTCAAGGTACCTTCTCATGAAACAGTCATGGTTTCCTGGGACCTATGGGAAACATCAACCCATCCATTAGTTAACAAAACCAGCCCGAGAGAGGAAGAGCTTGCGTGTTTTCTCTAGTTGTTATTCGCTAGAGTGAATTCAAGACCCAGGCCCACCTGCTAATCGGGATTGTGTAGACTATTCAATAACCGTTCACTGTCATGGGTCAGACATTAGACGAAGCACTGAAGTTCCCTGCCTTCCAGGAGCTGACCATCATATGAAGAGAACAGATCATTAATACAATGCAGGAGGGTGATGATGACAATCAGAGCAAGGTGGTGTGTGATAGGGTAGCGCTGTATTATAAGCTAGTGCTGTTGGAGGTCTTTTCAGAACTATTTGGGTTTTAAACTTAACCCTGAAATTAATAGCCCAGAAACAATGCTTCCTTGGGAGCAAGGTGCTTTGACGTGCCCAGACGTATACAGACCCTGACTCTCAGGAACTTTGATGCAGACTGCTGCTGCTGCTGCTGCTGCTGCTGCTGCTGCTAAGTCGCTTCAATCGTGTCCGACTCTGTGCGACCCCATAGACAGCAGCCCACCAGGCTCCGCCGTCCCTGGGATTCTCCAGGCAAGAACACTGGAGTGGGTTGCCAGTTCCTTCTCCAATGCATGAGAGTGAAAAGTGAAAGTGAAGTCGCTCAGTCGTGTCCGACTCTTCGCGACCCCATGGACTGCAGCCTACCAGGCCACTCCGTCCATGGGCTTTTCCAGGCAGGAGTACTGGAGTGGGGTGCCATTGCCTTCTCCGTGATGCAGACTGTTAAGGGCTTTTTCCCTCTTTGTTTGTTTAATTAGCCTGTTTTAAAGCCTGCTATAATTCCTATCTACTGATCTTTCTGGCTCTGTAGGAGTGTTCTGAAGGGAAAGTGCATCCAAACTATCTCCCTTCTACTTATACTGTGCTGATTTCACTAAATAAAATTCAGGAACTGCTGGCTTTGGAAAATTAAACTGACTCTTTTACCTTCTACTCAAGGTAAAACTTGTTGCAAATATTCTAATAATGTTAATGATGATATTAATAGCTTGTATAATGTTTACCTACATATTCCCACTACATGAGTAGGCATGTTTTAAGAAATTTATTTCTTAAAATGTCCCTAAACCAAAATTAGAGAAGGTAAATGGCTACCCTACACCAGAGTAGACTGTGGCCCTGGGATTTTAACTCAGGCCATGTGATTTGAGTACTTTACTGGGTGCTTACAGAGAACACAAGTGGTAGAAGACGTGAGACGTGCCCTTAGGTAACTGATCGTTGTCAGTAGAAGATGTAAACACAGTCAACAACAAGAGAAGAAAGAAGGATGACCCTGCTGCTATCCTCAATTCAGACATAAAATTGGCAGGTGGTGTAAGAAATCAGGGAGAAGCTAAATGACTGTGGGTGGCTTTGATAAGGAGGGCAGACCTTCATGAAAACCAACCCAAAAGCAAAGAGGTAGAGATGATCTTCCAGGAGCCTCATCTCAAGGAACAAAGTGAGAGTAAGGATATTGCATTTGGGAGGCTGGAAGGAGCCCTGTCTTCCTCCTGAAGGCAAAGATGCATGCTTTTCTAGGAGCCAGAGCTCGGAGCAGCCAGTATACCAGGGAAAGGAATCTGAGATGGGCGTTATACATTCTGAGTATAACTCATCCAGCAGAACAGTGACCCAGTGAAAATATTATTTCAAAACTTAGAAATACAAAAATAAAGTTTGAATCTGGAAGGCTCCTCCCTTGAGGGTCATGTTATACAATACCTACGCCTTCAGAATCCCTGCACAGCATAGCTACTAATATTCATTGAATGGTTGACAAGTATCAAGCACTCTGCTCAGCCCATAATATGCACTACCTCAAGGTACTATGTCTCCATTATTTTTCCCATTTTACAGATGAAAGAACTGAGAAGAAAATTTTTAATTTGTAAAAGACATACAGTTAGCAGCTGGATAGCCTAGGCTTTGAAACGAAGCAGCTGGGGACACTCTCCATCCTTCCTAGGCAGCTCTGACTGTTAGTTTTCCTGATGTTATGCTGATCCCTGTCGACTGGTAACTTACATTTACTGGACTTATTCCCTGAGCCTTTATTTTTGCAAGAATAAGAAGAATGTGTTGAATAGAGCAGACTTAAAGTGAAGGAAACCATCCAAGGGGCCATTTGTTTAATCCAGAAGTGAGTGAGTAGACCTTAAGAATTATTGCAAAGGAAGAAGTGACAATTTGAAACTAAGATAGAAGATAGAAAAAGGTAGAAATACACCTTGTGGTCAGTCTTTAGCCAGGAGCTAATGGTTAATACTCTAGAAATTATACAAGTCTCAAGCTTTCACATTATTAGGATTAATGACACCATCTGTCAACTCCCATTTTTTGTATCAATTGGTAATAAAATCTGAAAATATTCAAAAATTACAAAATTACATATGCTATTTATCATCACATATTAAGATGCAAATTTCCTTAGGGTTCAAAGCTGTTCCTTTTTATAGTTTATGAAAATATATCATGTGCCTTTGGTAAAAAAGAAGTCTGCTGCTCAGTGCCTCTCCCTTGTCAGGGGGTGTCCTCTCCAAATAAAAACATGAGTAAAGCATAAGGTGAAATTGGTGACATAAAAAATTAAAACTCTGTACTTTCCTGTGTCCTACCATCTCTTGGTTGACATCGCAAGAGTATTAAAATTATCTGTTAACTCCCTGCCCAAATTACTGCTAGTCAAAATGAAATAGAAATTGATTGAATTGATAATATTAAAATGAATTTAAAATGTAACCAGTATTTAGGGCAATACTTTCCATTTCACAGCAGTAATATAAAAGTGTTAAAATAACAAAAGTGCAATCATCTAAGTATGGGAAACATTCACTCATTTCCTCAAGCATCCCATCAGTATTTATTGCATGTCCTTTGAACAAGGTCAATCCTAGAGCCTGAGATATGATAGTTACCAAAAAGGTCCTTGTTCTCACAGAACATATATTCACATAAACCACCTAACCAAAAGGATTTCAGTTGAAAAAATTCAGTTGAAAGATTCAGGTCTCCACTCCATAACCAAGAGGTAAATCTTTACATCAGGTTGTAAGGGACCAGTTGGGCTGTCTCTGTTTTTAAAATGCAGAGCTGACACAGACCCTAAGCCAGTACTTCCAAAATGCGGTCTTTATCGTAACTACCCTATGAGATGCTACTCACAACCCCTGGTAAAAGAGCAGAGGAAAAAAGCTTCATTGTACATCTTCTCATTAACGATTAACAATGAACGTTAACTTAGTGAAGATTTGAAATGTGTGTGATCAATAAGTCTATTTCTTTGGTTTGAACTAGCCTTTCATCACTTATTCGACTATGGAAAACATTTTTTTTAGAGAGAAACTCCTACAGACACCTCAGAAACACATCATGATGCCCTCGATCTTGTTTCTGATCCCCGGAAGCCACTCCTCCCATCCACACCAGTCTCTTCGGGGCATCCCTTGCAGGCAGGATCACAGTCTGGCTTCTCAGCTCAGAGGTTCAACTATCCATTTCCTCTGGTCACTCTCCCAAATGGCTCTCCTCAGTCTTCAGGGTACCCTTCAAGCTTTCCCTAAAGGGGAGCTCTTAGATGAATCTAGTAATTAGCTGAAAAGTTGTAAGACAAGACCTGCCAGCTCCCAGTGTCTCAGTTTTAGAGCAGCCCTGGGCTTTGATTGGCAGGTCTTGCATTCCTCTGTCACCTTGTCTTCCCTATCCTTCATTTAATAAGCTGAGCAAAAGCCCAAGTCTCTGGGTTCCCGCTCACCAGAGCAATACACCAACAGATTTTGGTGTGAGGGTACGGTTATGCCCAGAGTTCTGTTCCCTGCTCCCCTCCGAACCTTAGCCAGTCACCATTGGTGTGCAAACAAGAAACAAGAATGTGGATACAAGAGCAAGCATGTTAGGGTGGCGGGACAAGAGACACGGTGCGGTAGTGGTAATCAGTCCCTAGGTGGTTTTCTCTGATTTGTAGTAGCTGCACTACCCATATTATAGATTTTAAAAACCTACTGTCCAGTTAACTTGCAGGTTACTCAAATAACTGAGAATTGATAACACATGAAGATGACAGCCCTAACCCAAACTGCAGGATATTCTCTTTATACTATTTCTGTAGCAGCTGCAAATACAGAAAAGTGCACAGGGTCCTCCTGTCTGTCACTTGTAAGAAATTTGACCTGGATCAGGTTAATTAACTTACATGTGCCTCAGTTTCCCACTGTAAAATGTTGGCCCCTCTAGTACAAGTTTGGAGAATAACGTAGGAATAATCACCTGTTGGTTTTAACATCATATGAATTAACATTAACATTCCTTATGGGGTCGTTAGCATATTTCAAATGCTTAGAAAAATAGCAGGCATGAGGTAAGTGTTCAGTGAGTGTTGTCATTATTATTCATTTTGTTGAGCCAAGCATTCTCTTATTACCAAAGTTATTCCTTATGGAAAGTCTGGCCAGGACTGAGGTGACACAGTTGACTCCTGCACCAACTTGCAAGGCTTGAATTTGGGCTTCATTGTTACCATGTTCCCGTTCCCTCTCTTAAAGAACCTAGATTCTGCATGGATCACGATACCCAAAGGTATGCTTCCAAAAAAACACCCGAAATGGAATCCTTCTGGAAAGACTCCATTTAAGGGGAAAGACTCTTGGAAATATATAATTTACCTTCCTCCAGCCTCTCTAATGAACAGATTGTGTTTTGCAGATTCACTTTTTTTTGTATACTCAGTTTTCTTAAAGCATGACAGAGGTGCGTAATTCTGTTCTCAGAGGTCCATCCCACTTTGGACTTTGTGCACCGAGATAGGCCTGCTGACTTCCCCTTTCCTAAGGCCAGCATGGAAACTGCCAAAGCCCATCTTAGACTGGACCTCAATATTGCTCTCCAAGGGTTTGCAACTACCAGCCTGGCCTACTAAAACATGTTCCACTTATGACCCAAAGATTTAGCTGGTACATAGCATATATGATGAGCTTGACTGATATCTTTCCCTTTTATCAAGCTGGGTCATTGTGACACGGCCACGGCAGGGGTTCTGCTTCACAAAAGACTAAGTGACACCAAATGGGATATTCGGTCTCTACAATGTACGGCTCCTTTTACTACCAAATCAGCCTTCATACACCCTCGGATCTGTGCTGGAGAATGGGGTGGAAGTACCCACCTATTTGTCTGAACTTTAAATGAATCAATTTATTTTGCGTAGGGGGGCTTCAGTTCATCACTAATCTCGAGAGCGGAAATGAGTGTAGATCTGGGGGAATGCTCCTGTAAAAGCATGAGAGATGCCCAGATGGCCTAGCCAGAGGTCCTATATATGGACTTAAATAAATAAATTAAGAAACTCATTTCACATAGGCCACCAAGCAGTTATGAGATGTTAATGACTTTTAGTCACTGACAACCTGGACAAAATTCAAGCCAATGACCTATGGGTGAAAGGCTCTATATATCCCATTACCAGTCCCCTGAGCCATCCAGTCGCCCCTGACAAGGTATTTTATCATACCCGGTACAGAGCAGTATGGCAGTCCAAATTCCTATACCATCAGAAAATCTTCTTCAGATATTTAAAGTAAAAGAATATTTTCAGAATAAAGAAGAGGCAGAAGACCTAGTTCCTCAAATAAAGGAACAATTACAATTAAAAAAAAAAAAACTTTTGGAAAAAGGTACACATGTGTAGACATACATCCATATACATAGCATTTAGACATTTTTTAGTCCAATATTTTTTCTTCCTGTTTACTCCAGTGCACATTTGATTCTGCCTCTGGATATTTAGTAACTGGCATATCTTGGAGTTCCCATTAAAAAAGTCATTAGTTTTAGTTTACCATTTGTATAAAACTGATTCGTTAAACCCTTGACGCTTTCTTTCCTAGCTTGTTTTTAAGTGTCATAAATAAATGACTTAAATGTCCCACAAGACAAATGTTCTTTAATCATCTAATGCACTCATTTATCCTAAGCCTTAACCTTAGTCCTAAATTAAGTCTGTTGCAAAAACATAACTTCATCTAAAAATACCCATCAATCCTACGTGGTTTTGATAAGCACGTTTAAAAAAATAAACAATCAGACAGTTGTCAATCTGAGTGAACTCTCATTTGAGAGTTATTCACCAAGAGCCATATTTCATGCCCTTACCGCCAGTGGAATTACAAAGGAGAACAGCGGGTTTTCGAGTCTTTGCAGAGAGTTCACGTTGTGAAAGGGTTTACAAGAGTATAAAATGGAACAAAGACTAGACAAGAGAGAGGATCCTCATTCCACATCAGATACATTCTGTTTGTTTTGGGAAACTATTAATATGTTGACAATATTGCAAATGCATTAAACTTTCATGATCACATATTTAGTAAATTGTATGTCATGCCTTTGATTAATTTTCATTTGCTTATGGTCCTAAAACTCTGTGTCAAAGAATCTGGCTGCTTAGAGCTTCGACATGAGTAATGATCACCGAAAGGTTTGGTGCAAGGAGAAACGAAGTGCAAGTTTAATGGAATAAACACTCGACTAAATGGAGTACGTAATACCTCATAACTATGAATTCACATAGTTTGGTGAAATCTTAGCTTTGACAGATTCCCAATTTAATTCTGAATTAATTTGAATGTCCTGCGTTTACCAGTGGCACCCTTTTACAGTAGGGCAACGATAACCTCGTTTTTCCACTGGCTTCCTTGGGTTCTGCACAGTTATTACCACAGAGCGAGCCCCTTAGGGTTGTTGGAGGCACCCCTGCTCCATCTCCCGACCGGGGCTTTAAAATTTTTTAAGAATAGATAAGAGCATCCAACAAATAGCCAGATTGAGAATAAACTCAAAAATTATCACCAAGGCCCTTCCTCTGCCACAATTTGTCAAATCTTCTGATAGGAAACAAATTCTATTCATAAAGATTTTATTTGGGGGGGTGGGGGGGATCTCTCGTGATTTGGTAGCAATTCAATTATAGTTTTGTGAGATAGTGAGCCCAGAGAGGGAATCCAGACTGACAAGAAATATGACAGGACAGTTACAGAGTGTTTATGCAATTAAACTTTCCCTGACAATACCTGCAGAATGATGAATGCGTGGGCGGAGGTATGTGAGCGCAGGCAATGCCCCACAAGTACTGCCCATTTTTCATTATTATACAACTGTTCAGATCTTTCAAGAACAGCCTGAAGTGAGGTGGAAAAGAGAGTACTGTTCTCTAGCATGTTAACCAAATGCCTCTTTTTTTTTTATTGCCTCCCTCCAACGGGTCTTGATGTGCCAGATGATAAAGGAACATCTATTTTAGAAAAATGTTTCAAAAAGATGATTTACCCTGAGCTTGACATATATTAATTTTGGATACCAAAAGAGGTTTTTATTCTTTTTTCTATCTGCAACTTTATATCACTTCCCAACCGATAGAATGATGCATAATTAAACTGTTGGGTTATTCATTTTATGCAAGCAGGTGCAAAGGGCACTATAAAAGTAGGATTTTACCGATGGTAGATTAAGACAGAAAGGAGAAACTTAAAAGCCTTTTGTTGAGAAACACAAAAGCTTACAGACGAGATTAATTTGGTTGGGCAAAGTCTGTATTATAGTGCCTGGGTCTTTCAAGTATATGTGAAATAAGGAAAGTTACAGGACTTCAACAACCTCTCAAAGACTCTGTGCAGTTTTTCAGCTTCTTAACAACCCTTATTTGGAATCCTTACGTGAGTCTGTCAGTTTGGGGTGTGATTTTTATTTTTTTTTTAAACGAGTATTAAAGTACACAGATTTCTTTAAAAGAGCTTTGATTTAACTTGTATAGACTTCACCGTGGCAAAATCAGCAGTGCCCAGAATAAGGACTGAGCTGATGGCAAGTTGAATTCCTTTCAGACCCCAGTGCTTGGAGGACTCATTGTGTGGAAATGAGGGGGAGATAGTTTCAGCCTGTGGCTCCCAAGGTGCAGAGGGCTGAAGTGAAAACCACGCCTTCCCTTAATATTTACACATCTATTTAAATGAATGAGAGTTTGCCAGGGAAAAGAAATGAAATCTGTCCTGGAGCTATTCATTCATTCATTTTGACTCCTGGTAAGCTGTTACTGGTATCAGTTTTTTGGTTTTTGTTTGTTTACTAGTTGATGCTCCTTTTTACATTCATCTCTCCTTTGAGGACATTTAAAACCTGTACTTCTGCACAGAAGTATTCAATTGTTACGACCTACCCCCATTACCACTTCCTAGAGTTGAATCTAGACCCAAAGGCAGAGAGCTATAGGTGCATGCCTACCTAGATGACTGTGTTCCTGTATTGACTCTGGTTTAATGGGGAGTTTCCATGTGCCCACATGGAGATTATTGTAAGTCAAACTCACATCTAGAGACTGTTTATGTGATCCCATCAATTTGGTAAGCTCAGTGAAATAACTGGTCTTTACTTTATCAGCAAAAATCAGTTAACCTTATTTATATTAGAAGCAAGTTGACCATACATTTCTGTCAAACTCAGAAATCTCATATAAACCAGGGTCTAAATACAAGAGTTCCTTACAGTCCTCTCTTTTACCAGAAGGCTGCACTCTCTTATGTCCCTCTCCCCACACCAAAAAAGACCTGATTTTGTCAGATGTGATTTTTAACATGCACTAAAATTGATAGTTAGAAAAATACATTGTTTGCACATTACGTAGGTGTTAAAATTACATGGTGGAGTTCCTTTATTTTCAAAAACCAAACCTAATCCTGTTAATTCAAAGTGAATAACAAACAGGACTAAGACTTTTTCCCAAGTTGTTACATTTATTCAACCTGCTTGTGTTTTGTTCTTCATCATAATTATTTCCAAGTCAAATGTGCACTGATTTCCTTGTGGACCTGTGTACCTCTGACTAACTTAAAGAATTGAGCTGGGATAATTCACACAATTCCTCGGGGGTCATGTTCACTGTTTTTTTTCAAGGACATTTTTATTACAAAGCTGATGAAATTTGCATATTAATTCATTTCTTTCAATTTTTTAAGATTAAATGTTGTCAACATGTATCAGTGCGAGGCTCTGACAGTGCTGATGAAATGGGTCAGTCAAGCTTGAACATTTGGAGTAAGGCAGCCATCTGCAACCCCCTCGCCCCTTGTGGGATTCTGTGCTACCACTGAAACCTGGTTTAAAAAAAGTTTTATTCAATGCAGGATATTAAAACATTATCTAAGAAATGATAGGTGTTAGTCTTTCCATTTACTCAGAAAGTGAATTTGACAACAAAATGGATCTAAGGAGAGCCTTGCTGACTTGGAGTTAGTGTTCTATCAGTCTTCATTAAACCATGGTCACAAAAGTTCCCTCCCTCCCCACAAAAAAACAAAGTTTTAAATTTGGTGAAAGGAATTTAGGAGAGAAGTTGAGTTTAATGTTTCCTCTCCTGATAAAATTTAACAGTTAGTGGGGCTCTTGCAGTCATGCTCATGGCAAGAACTGAGGATGGGGAGAGCTGATGGGATGGTTCATAGGAGCCAGTGTCCTCATCAGAGGCAGACCTGCCCTCCATTTTATACACGGCTAATACCCATGAGCAGTCCTTGGTCACATCCAAAGCCTTCACAAAATGGTACTAGTGTTTACATGGAGATCTTCACCTCTGTCTATATCCAGCTTAAACATTAAGCTGTATTGCTTTATCCAATTTCCTTACAGTCAAAATACATACTTCCATCAGACACTCTCAAAGAGCAAGCCCACCTAAGTGAGCAAGCCCTTTAAGTGTTACATTGCCTTTCCAAATCATTGATTTCTCTGTGTCTTCGTTTTCCGAAGAAGTCTCTTTGTGATGTACACAAGACCTTTAACAGATTCCAAAGGCCTTGCAAAGAAAAAAAGTTTCTGGCTGCTGTGTTAAAGTAGCAAGAACCCTCCCACCTCCATGCTTCACCTGGCCATACAACTAATGGAAGAACCAAACAACACGAAAAGCCACTTCTGGTACCTGGAGGTTCTTCGGGGAAAACCTCTCAAAACCGCATGACCTGACTTTAGGGAGCTTCTGTAGTAGCTCACGGTAATTTTTTTTAAAGCACTTTCTATGAATAGGTAATTAAATCTGGTCATATACTAACCAAATTAGAGATGCAGATTTTCAAGGTTCTTACCCATTAGCAACACGTGTCCACTGGTTAATTCCTAGTCAGAGAATTGTCTGATATATGTACAACACCATTAACTAGAAAAGTTTGTTTCCCAAACTAGAAAAAAAAAAAAAAAAAGATATATACTGCATAGTAAGAAGGAACAACAGAAAGAGAAGGTAGCCTCCGAAATGGTTTTATCTTGATTTTTGAATTAAACTCCCAAACTCATATTGGATTGAAAAATCAAAATCAGACTTCACATTGTCAAGTTGGAAAATGTCAGGTATGAAATATTTAAACTGTGGAATACACTCTTCGACTTTGGGTTATAAAACTTTAATTTTGTGAGTTGGTAGCACTCCAATAGCTCAATATTTTTAATTCTACAAATCCATGTTTATTAACTTTCAAGGTTTAAACAGTATCACCAAGTCTATTGAAACTAAATTATTCTGACTTGTGAGAGCTACAGGGTAGCTATAATTTGTTTTCTATTTCTACGTAAGTGACAAAGACAAAAGAAAGAACAAATAAAAGGAATGATTGCCACACAATCCCTTCTTACACTTTCAAAATGACCTAAAATTCTAGCTGATGATTAAAGCAAAGATTCAAGCCTGCAGTTTTAATTGTGGAGTTTGCAGGCATAAGTCAGGTAGCACTTAACATAGGTCTATCCCTATGTGTTTTGTGGGTTTTTTTTTTCCTTAATAAAACAGCTTCCATGATGTTACTGCTAGGGAGTTAACTGTATTCTTCTCAAAGAAGAAACACTGCTTTTTTGTATTCTCTTTATTTAGGAAATATGAGCTGCATTTGCTTACAACAGTTTTTAAAACCTCTACCTCGATTTCATTATACCAAAATCATCAGCTGCTAATAGCAGTGACAACTTTTCATCTTTTCTCGTAACTCCCCGAGTGCTTCACTCTCTTCCTAGCGATTATCTAACATGTCACTATTAATCTGTTCATATATTTACCGTTTGTTCCACACCTACTATGTGCTAAGTAAATGAAGTCCTTTAATGAGACAGTTGTGATATCACAGAAGGGACTCTATACCAGGCGTCAGCATCCCACAAGCCACTCCTGGTTCTGTCTCTTATCAGCTGGCTTCTCTTAAGTATGGATTTTGAGCCACCTTCCTCACTCACAAAATGAAACTGACATTTACTCACAGGATTATTGAGGGAATTGAAAGCATAATAAACATGAAAATGCTTAAAAAATTAAAAAAACCTCTAGTGTTTTAAACAGCTTGGTAGATAGTGCAGCACAAGTCTTAAGGGTTCATCTTGTGACTTTTCTGCTTTTGTAGGCGAGCAATGGTGTCTTAGATTTTTACACTCTAATGCCATATCCATAGCAGCTGCTGTTGACTTCAGCATCCAAGTTAGATTATCCCACACAGTTTTTGATGGAATTCATCCCTCCACCTAACTTAATCTGTATGTAATTTAGTTTGCTGCCAGGGGAGGAAAGTACATTTGCTGTAAACCCCAACTCCGGGCTGCTGGCTGGAAAATTCAGTGTGTTTTGTTTATTGCTTTTGTTTCATATATAATGTATATGACTTCAGGGTGATTTGTTCAGGGAAGAGAACTTGAGGAGTACCCTTGTATCCAGAATCTGCTGAATGTGTGCTGTAAAAGCATTACTTCCTCCAGAGTTACCCAAATCAACTTGGAATAACGAGTTATTCTCCAGGGGCTATTTTCTCGGCAAACTTATGAGTTTACAGTTCATGTTTCTTTTTTAATGATACATCCAGAAATAGGTCTTTTCTGGGCCTTACAAAAGCCTAGCATTTCCTTCATGTCGTGTTTATGAAGCCACCTACAGCTCTTCTGAGTGGAAGTTCTCCAACTTTACAATGCAGGAGAAATGAAGATTTGCCTCACCAGTCTTGTATATCCTGATACCTGGTCACATGGCAAACTTTCCTGAGCCACTTTGTCATCTCAGTGAACCTGCTTCCCCTGTCTATCAGACAAGTCCTGTTCACCTGCTCTGAATTCATCATCTGTACCCCTCACTCTGCCCCCAGCAGCTTTGACTCACAACCAGAACTTACAACAACAGATCATCCAGGAGGGTGGGTGAACTTTTGTTCTTAACTGGAGTGAACTCCAGTTTGGATAAACTGGCTTTGAATTATTTATTCCACAAATCAGAAAAGCTTATCTTCTTTTTTTGATATATAATTTAATTATGAGGGATGAGGACAAGTTGGAGGCAGTGTGTCTATGTCATCAATACAAATAAAAGTTCAGTGTTTAATAATATGTGAAGTTAGCAACTAACGCTTCCTCTGAAAATAATTCAGATCAGACTGAACCTGAATCAGTCTCTCAAGTGGTAACAGAAAAGTACAGCTCACTGATACCCAAAATGATGGTGGAGGAGTATATGTCTTAAAGGTATAACTTATTCACTGATTTACTGAAGTTTCATTAACAGTGACATGGAGGACATGTCGTGTGTATCAAAACACAGAGCAATGTTTTTCCCTTGATAATATATACTGATTTCTTTAATATGTAGATCTCTTAATGGTGGTGGCACTTGGATGCGAGACTGTTAAACTTGTTAAAAAGGAATCATTTAGTTCTTCAGCTTTGCGTAGGCAGGGTGATTAGACATACTGGTGTGTCACCTCAGTGTGTTTCCTCTTACTGGGTACTTTACAGCAAATGACTATGAGAACTTGACATCCCGGAAGAGCATTCTGTGCTTAATACTTAAAAGGGATGTCTTCTCTCTACTGTACTTTGAATGGAGACTCATTTTGCAATTTGCCCATCTGCCTTTCTGCCAAGCCTGTGCCTGAACTGCCCGCAAGGAGCCAGGGTCCTGGTGGGGACTGAGACAGTAATGGCAGGTGACACAGGCCGTCACTTGGTTACCATCAAGGGACCAGAAAGGACAATATAAGGTGCCAAGATACATAGCAGGGGTGACCTCCAGAATTTCCAGAAGAGAAGTAAATATTAAATGACTGTATTCCTTTTTGATTAGGAAATAGGAGCACAGAAGGAAGCAAACTGTGGCTTTTGCCTTGACATTGGGCAGTTTCTGTGCCCTTTAGGAGAATAAGGTAGCATCTTGGTGATTTCATTCACTGAAGCTTAACTTGCTTCAAGAGACAGAACTCATTAAAGGTTACTACCTCTCCAGCCCTTAGAGGGGACTCACCGGGCCCTATGCAAATATCTTCCCCAAAGGAGATAAATCACATTTTTAGAACTTAAATGTGTGTGTGTGTGTGTGTGTGTGTGTATTCTCATCATTTTAAGTGTCCACCCCCATCTTGCTTTTCAGTCATTCTGAGTGTGTGCTACCCTACCCTAAATGTTAGCTTTAAAATCTAAATTCCCTCCCTGACACAGATTTCACAATGGAAACTTAAATATTGTAGTAGAATTACCTGTTTAAAATAATCTTGTCTAGAAAAAAAGACATAAATAAGAATATCCATTGGAACGTTTTGCTACTGCAAAAAATTATCTATAATTAATTTATAATGGAGACTTGGCTAAATGCATGAAATTATACCCATAGACTAAAATACTGTGCTGCCATTAGAAAGAATGTGGAATATATACACACTCAAATGTGGAGGAAGTTCCAAGCTATTAAGCAGAAAGAAAGAAAAGGCGTGAGGCAGAACAGTATACACAGGCTGCTCTCGTTTGCGTACCGAGAGAGCAAGTGCAGACACAGTACTGGCAAATGCATAAAAGACCTCTGCAGGGATGTACAAGAGACTGGGGATACATAAGAAACTGCCTCTGGGAGAAATTCAAAGAAATTTGGGGTCAGAGTTTAGAGGAAGCTGTGTTTTCTCTATACTCTAACCTTTTGTACTGCTTGAACTTTTTTGCCATTTTAAAAATTGAAACGTAGTTAATTTGCAATGTTGTGATAGTTTCAGGTGTACAGAAAAGTGACTCAGTTATGCATACTATACACACACACACACATACACGTGTGTGTGTGTGTGTATTCTTTTCCAATTCCTTTCCCGTATAGGTTATTACAAGATACTGAGTAGAGGCCCCATGCTAGATACTTGTTGCATGTGTGTGTGTGTGTTGCTTACCTATTTTATATACACTAATGTGTGCATGTTAATCCCAAGCTCCCAATTTATCTCCCCCCACCTCTGCTATCCTCTTCAGTAACCATAAATTTGTTTTCTATGTATGTGAGTCTGTTTCTGTTTTATAAGTTCATTTGTATAATTTTTAGCTCAATTCTTTTAAAACCACATGCCTGCCTTAACTTTTAATGTTTTTAATGGTTAGGAAATAAATATTTAAAAGCTGAGATAATAACTTATTTTTAAAATAACTATCATTAGTTAAAATCAAGTAATCAAATAAAAGGAAAATAACTTTTTTAAAGTATGCTTTTATACCTAATTTAAAGAACCCTGATTATTGCAACTTTTCCAAAACCAGAGTGCACTCTCTGAGTAAGTTCTGGGAGCTCAGGAAAAATTATTTGCACTGAATCACCAAGCAGTTAGCTCCTCCAGTCGTGCAGACAGAAACGGCACCCGGAAAGTACCCGCTTTCACGGAAAAGGAGAAAGTGAAAGAGGATGCTGCCCTGTGACCTCTGGCAACAAATAGTGTTCAGTGTGAAATGGGCACTAATAGCACATTCGGTGCTGAAACCCTCTGTCTGAGCTGGAGTAATTAGGACTGTAAGTCAGATTTGGGATTTTTCTCTGAGGTTTCACAGCTTATGAAGTCAGCAGAACAGGGTTATTAAATCATAGCCTCGTACCAAGTCAAAGGGATTTTTCTAAACGTAGAAGACAGGGAAAATGCAAGCACCAGCTGAGCAGTCCTGTGGGTGAGGCGATGAACCCATCCCCAGCACAGCTAATGACCTGTTTTAGGGGCACAGCTCATATATTCCAAATAACGGGGGGGAAAGAATTCCAAATAGCTTAACATCATTAAACCCAAAATGCTACTGGAGCCTTCCTCGGTGGCCTCATAAAATACCTTATCCAAGTGGAGAATGGATATGCTTGCTGTAAATCATGGAAAGTTTATGCCACCCCAGATGCAAACTTCACACTAACTTGTTCACTCTGGGGAAGGTTCACGGGTTTGCTTTGTTTGGGGGTTTGGCTTGTTTTTTTTTGTTAAGCAATAATAGTCTTTGTAGGATGGCTGCCGTGTCAGCATTTATCTTGAAACTCGTGGATATGAGTTCTGACTGGAGTCACCTTTCTGACAAGTGTTATTGCGACTGTGTTTTATATCCCTGTTCAGAATGGTTTCTAATGATAATGCCCTGTCTACCTCGCTGCTTCACACTAAATTATAGATGCCACGATGACAGGGCAAACTGCATCCGAGCACGGAGCTCGACTCCTTCTCTGTGATGTCAGTGCCTCCACCCTTCTGTGCCTGGAATTAAAAATGGGGAAGCCACGATATGCAAAACATTTGTGCTTAAAAATAATGTTCTGTCAGTTATTAAACAAGTGATATTTCATTTAATCAGCTCAAGGGATTATTTTAAATGAAAAGGCAGAGAGGATGATTTTATTAACACATTCCTGCCCTAGAGTCCTACTGTAATAATTCTTTACCTGCCTAAATTAAAAAGTTATCATTCAGTCTGTCTGCGGGAAGAAGTTCTGGGTGATTGGATTTTATTAGTTCTTTGATTTTCAGTGCCTCACAAATGGAGGTAAAGGCTGAAAAGCTTATCCTATAGCAGTGAGAATGTTTTAGCTACTTAATAAATCACCCCTTCTCCAGACGGTGATTGTTCCAGGACTTATACAGCAAGTGTGTTTCTGAATACAGTATTTTATCAAAATGGGGTCCGTCTGACCAATACACTTATATATTTGAACCTTCCCGCAATTCATTCCACTGCTCTTGCAACTATCATGTGAGATTTAGTTACTATCCAAAATATATTTCTAAATGTAGTTTAATTGTCAATTACATATAAAGCTTTATGCGAGGATCTGGAGAAAGAGGAGAGAAAGAGATAAATAAAATCGCATTTCTGGCCTTAATGGGGCTTCTAGGCGAGGCACCCATCTAAACAAAGAATACAAGGGAGTCAGTGAAACAAAGGGTGGAAGAGAAAAGACACTGACTCCAAGGTTCAAATACCTACCCTGCCCCAGTGTGACAAGCATAACCCTTGAACACCTTTTGTGAATAAGGTGTTTTATAGTTTATCAAGTATTTTCAAATACAAATTATGTTTGCTCATTTACTTCCAAAACAATCCTGTGAGGTTAGGAGTATTATTATTTCCATTTTACAAGTGAGTAAACTGCAAACAGAGAAGTAAATATTTTTTGCCTGATCTTGTATCTCATGATTTAAACCTGAACTTCAAAGTCTTCTCTAATTATTATAGCCAAGATTGCTGACCTGGGGATCTGTTTAGTCATCCTGCGCCAAGAGGAACCCTGTGTACAAAACAGTGTGTATGGATATAAGTGCATTGTTCTTGGGAAAGAGTTTCCTCAAATTCTCAAAATAGGCCATGATTCCAAAAGAGAGTAAGAATTACTGCTTCATTCGAATGTTCCATCAGTTTTTCTCTCTGGCTTTTCATGAATGGCACTAGATTGTTTTTTTTCTTGGAGAACAGGGGAGATACCATGAGATCCTGTTTGCCTGGTATTTAGACACAGCTCCCCTGCCAGCTGCCGTTTGTCTCTGATTTCTACATAGAGGGTGTGAAGCAGGTCCTTCAACACCTGTCCATTCAGTTATTGATTCATCCACGTGAGCATCTGTTGGTACCCACAGTGCTCCTACTGAGTCAGTCTCTATCGCAGAGGGACAAGGTATCAGTAGGTCACTAATTTGTTCTTTCAACCCAAATTCTGTGTGCATAGGTCTCTACCAGATGCTTTGAAGGACATAAAGATGAATAAGAAATGAAACTTACCCTCAAGGATCTTAAAATCTAGAAAGAGAAGGAAAGTGAAAATGTTAGTCGTTCAGTCACGTCTGACCCATGGACTGTACCATACCAGGCTCCTGTCTATGAAATTCTTCAGGCAAGAATACTGGAGTGGGTTGCCATTCCCTTCTGTTTGATCTTCCTGACCCAGGAATGGAACCCAGGTCTCCTGCATTTCAGGAGGATTCTTTACCATCTGAGCCACCAGGGAAGCCCAGAAAGAAAAGGAAATTGGAAGCAACTGTGAAGAATCAACACTAAATTATGGTGTAGTAGGAAGAACGTAGGTTATCAAAGGTGCAGCCTTCTACAGGGAATGCAAAAATAAACACAGGAGAACTTTCTGGAAGAGTACTTAAAAGGAGTATTTCCCATTCCTTTCAGAGGTAGTTCTCTAGAGGATGTCCTCTATTTCATGTTAATTGTCACACTCCTTCAAATTCTTTTCAAACGTGCAAGTGGTATTGGTCATCTGGTCTCTGCTCCTACCCGGTATCAGTATTTATCCTTATCCCTTGGGCAGAATTATATTGGCTCTATAAAGGAGGAGGGAATTCAGCCAAACATGCATTTGGTGGGAGAGTGGCTTTCTGTTGCATTTGGAACGTACTCCTATCACTTTCACTCATTTTCAGTCCTTTTGATGGATCTCTCCAGTTGGAAAGAACTCAAAACCAATTTCAGTGCAGATGCAAATAATCCTAACAAATTATTCTATAAATACACCACAAATAGCAATACTTTTTGAGGTTAATTGCTCTTACTTATCAAATAAGGAAACTGAAAAACAGAAGCTGTGTCCATGTGAAGAGAGTGTATTGAGTCTGAATCCAGAGATCTGTTTGGTTCTGGTGAACACAACTGTGCTGCCTCCAAGCTAGGAGAACCCTAACTTTCACTGGGCTAGCTCATGCTACACAGGGACTGTTGCTGGAAAAGACTCCTGAGAGTCCCCTGGACAGCAAGGAAATCAAACCAGTCAATCCTAAAGGAAATCAACCTTGAATATTCATTGGAAGGACTGATGCTGAAGCTCCAATACTTTGGCCACCTGATGCAACTCACCGGAAAAGACCCTGATGCTGGGAAAGATTGAGGACAGGAGAAGGGGATGACATAGGATGAGATGGTTGGATAGCATCACCAGCTCAATGGACATGAATTTGAGCAAACACCAGGATATGGTGAAGGATAGAGAAGCCTGGTGTGCTGCAGTCCATGGGGTCACAAAGAGTTGAACATGACTTGGCAACTGAACAACAACACAGGGACTCATATCATTTTTTTTTTTCTTTTCAGGAGGAGCTGGAATAATATACTTAAATTCAGATAAATGTTTACAAGCTCATGACGTAGACACACTTTTATAATTCTTACAGTCTAAATGGATACATGTATATGTATAGCTAAATGCCTTCACTGTTCATCTGAAACTGTCACAACATTATTAATCAGCTATCTCCCAATACAAAAGTTAAAAAAAAAAAAAGCTATCAGCCAACAGACTGTAAGGGACTCATATCTTTTTAAAAGTAATCTGTCACTTACCAACTCCTGTTCTAGACGTGTGTGTAGGAGGTAAAGGAGGGCATGTGATGGGGTGGGAGACAGAGACCTCACCCTGACTCTCACTAGCAGAGGAGAAATGAGAGTGGCCCCAGCTTTCTGAAGGGCCAACTAGTCAAGTTACAACTCTTGCAAACCACGATTGAGAAAATGGGAGATAGAAGTCCTTGTAACCTGTCTCCTTTCACCGAAAACATTGCCACAAGTTGACAATCCTGTGTACACAATATCGACCCCAACATTTCCACTTATACCAGAAGATGTAAGTCATATTATATGGCCTCATCCATGTCGAGGTTCCTGACTAAATTAAGACGTTCAATTTTATACAGTAGATAATAAAATATAAACATCATCCCGAGACAGCTTATTTTCTTTGGAAATTGCATCAGATAGAGGAAGAAGGGTCCAGGACTGGGATAGAAGAATTCCTATACTATTGAATGTAGAGCTTGTAAAACAGATGGTGAAAAGAGGCATGGTTTTAATGAAGAGTATTATGACATTAAAAATTCTCCTAGCCTTAGTTCTTCTACAATCAGGGGAGTGACTTTCTAGGTTGAGAAGATATAACTGTTAAATATCCACTGGTATTCTGTATGGGAGGCAGTAGAATACAATAATAAAATTAACAATGGTAATAATAGCAGCCAGTAGCCCATGAGAACGACCTATAGGCTAGGCAGTGTGCACATACCCTCTCATTTACTTCCCACCAAACCCTTTGAGGTTATGAACCCCTTTTTACAAAAGAGTGAAAAAAACTCGGAAAGTTTAAGTACCTGATCCCACGGATACACACCAAAAAGCAGTGGGGCTCAAATTTGAAAATGGTGCCCTGACCCCACAGCCCAAGTTCAAATCCACCACCCTGTATCAGGGGCAGGGCTGACTTTAAGGACGCACTTGAAGTCTTGTCTTGGAGCTGGATAACTTTGGACAAGTTATTTTACTTTCCTTTTTTTCATTGAAGTACAGTTGATTTACAGTGTCAGCTTCAGGTGTATAGCAAAGTGATTCACATACACCCGTAGATAGATAGAGGCAGATATAGATACATTCTTTTTCAATTTCTTTCCCCTTATAGGTTATTACCGAATACTGAGTATAGTTCCCTGTGCTATACAGTAGATTCCTGTTGGTTGTCTATTTTATGTATAATAATGTGCATATGTTAATCCCAAACTTCTATTTTACTTTCTTAGCCTCAATATCTTTATCTGTAAAATTGATATAATAATGCCACTTCAAAGGATCATGTGAGGATGAAAGAAAACTCTGTAGAAAAACACAACGTAAACGCCCATATTATAGCCCATTACCTTACACATACAAGTTCAACAAAATCTAGTGGGTTTTTAGAAGGGAAAAAAAGGGAGATTTGTGATAACAAATTGAAGTGACCATTTAGACGGCTAGTATAAGTTTTGAAAGTGTTTATATGTATAAATTATAATTTGTATACATATAATTTTGTCTCTGCACATTATTTCACTTTGAGCTGTTCTCATTCCAACTATTAATAGAACTTTAGTTGGAAATTAATTGAAAAGCTAACATGGGATTAACTGAGCCAATCACTCTCAGAACTTGGAAATTGGAGGTGCAGCCCTGCTTGTGGTTAAGACATCATTTTACTTTTCCACTACAATGGATTGTGTTTTTTAAAAAAATCTCAAATATAAAAATAAAAAGTAGTTCATGCATAAAGCATGATGCCCTGAAGCATATTAGATCTGTTTATCTCTTTGTTTAAAATGAATGCTACTTGGTGTAGTTTACATAACATGGCAGGGATCAGCTTGATAAAGTGTTTATATCACCTGGGGAACATGCCGGCTCATTTCCTCAACACCTTTCCACATGACTAGCTTGCCAGCAAGTATAATAGCAAACAAAGTTTTAATAGGTCAAGAGCAGAGTAACTGCTCACATTAACAGGAGGGAGAGAGGGACCTGACGAGCGCAGAGGCTAATAACTGACACTTGCAGAATGCATTTTTGAATGCTGCTTAATGGGGAGTTTAGAAGGAAAAGCCTGCATAAAAGCCTGAGATTACTCACAAGCTTTGGAGAGAAGGAAGAGGGGAAGTGCAGCGGCATCACTACGCACGCACACTTGAAAATGCGGCCGCACTTTAAGGCAAGTGGCTTGTAAACCATATTTCTCCGTCGCTGGTGGCTTTAGCAGCTCACAATTAACTCCATTATTAAAGCTTAAGGATTCCCTGCATCGCTGCCGTTTTCTTTGAAGCTGTCCGAACTAAGAGAGGCTCTCATTTTTATTTGCTTTTTTTCCAAGTGAAGCTGCTACTTAGAGGCTGTTTTTGTCATATCACATCAGTTTTGCTGAAAGCTGCAGCAAGACAGGTAAACATATGGATTCATCTTGGAACCTTTTTTTTTTTTTGCCCACCAGGAGGGGATAAAAAGTGGAACATCTTTTTTTTTCTTTCTTTCTCCTTTTCTTTCTTTGCAGCTTTGTCTTCCTTGGGCAGTGTGATAATTTATGAAGTTAATAACATCTATAGAGTTCATAGGCCACCTTTTCCCCCCAAAAACACTCACAATAACAAGTTTCACTGAAGTTTTAGGAGCGTTCAGATGAATAGTTGTGTAGCTAGCCATGACTTTGATAGCCCATAAATGACAGAGTATGCTCAAAAATGCATTTATCCTTTGCACATTAACAAGAGGGAGGCAAAATCTGCCACTGTATTTAAACAGAAGAATGGACAGACTTCCTTTCGTTGCCAAGTCCGTGTCTTTTGTGAGCATGCTATTAATTGAAGGCCCTTTAATAACACAAAGTGTGGAGAAGCTGTATAGAAAAAAATTGGGACTTCATGTGGCATGTTCCTTGGGTCTTACCCACTGTAGCAAATAGGAAACTTTGTCAATATGTATCCAGGCTCTGGAGGGATACAGATCAGTAACTGGATCATAGGTAAATAGATAGATTAGATATGGCAGTGGCGGGAAACGCATGCTGAAAAACAAATCCACAGGAACAATTTTACAGAGCCTGCCTTCTATTTTCATAAGGAAACTAAGCCAAATAATCTGACAAGGGCGGAAATCAAATCATCTGTCAAGTTCCTCTACCCTTCATTTATCACATAGTTTAATACCATAATGAAAAATAGCAAATGAAAAATGAAGTGAATGACCAATGAAAAATACATTCTCTGAGGATACACTAATGTGTTATTAGCCTAAATCCTCCACCCTTGTACACATAGCACTGCTAGGGCAGGCCCTGTGGTCACACCACCTTTTTCATTCAAGTTTGACAATCCTTGGGATGACGTCAGCATTGTGACTGGGAGAGCTCTCGATACATAAAGGCGGCCCTCCATCCTTTAGTCCTCTCCGGTTCCTACCCTTTTTTTATCCTTTCTTTACATCAGAATCTGAGCTAGGACAGGGTGGCTGGAGGTGAGCAGAGACCCAGTAATTCCAAATTCTGCAAAGTAACAGTGGGAAGAGAGGATGAACTGCTCACTACATGCCAAAGATTGACCTTCACAATCCCCATGCAAGGTAGTGTGGACTCCATTTTCACAACTCAGGAAGCTGAAAATCAGAGCAGTTAATTTGTTCAACACCTAAAAGTGGTAGAATCTGGACCCAGGCTTGTTTGATAACTAACCCTGTGTCCTTCCCACGGATCACGCTACTCCTCATGATCCAAGAAGATGGAACTGTCTCACCAAGAAGATGCTAGGGTACCCACCTGGGGGTACAGAGAACGACAAGGGACCTGGTCAATGGCCTTCAATATAAAATCCAAACAATAGTGGCTAATATGAATATTTACTGAATACTTACAACATGCCCAGCATTTTTCAAAGTACAACATTAACACGTTTGATCCTCATGATAACTCTAGGAGTGAGGACTATTCCAAGTGCCTTTTCTAGCTGTTGGACCTGAGGTTCAGAGAAGTCAAGGCAGTCACCCTAGTAAACGTAAAGCTAGGAATCCACGTGAGCAGCTGGCTCCAGAGCCTACTCCCTGACCACCACCTCGGCCCCTCTAGCCTAAACATCAGAAGGGAAGTGAGAACTCGCCAGGGGCAAAAAGGATATATGGCCATCTGATGGTTTCTTAGAAGAAAAGGTTATCATTAAGAAAATAGTTCTAGCAACAGCAACGAAATCGCTCCATTGAAATAATACCACCCACTAAAATAAAATACCATTTATCTTCAATCCTCCTGTCCAAACAGTGCAAGCTTGGGGAAGAGATAACATTTATTTTACACACTTGGTACAGTCGAGCAGATTGTGGGTACTCAAATCAGTCTCTTGCTCCTAAGCCCAGATGATTAATAAGGCAGAATATATTTCTTTCTAAAGAAGCAGAGGAGTTGATTCCGATTTAGACAGTATGTGCTGTTAAGCCGCAAACCAGAATTGACCTCAGCATAATTAGGTTGGACACGGTGGAGTGAGGACTTGAACACAAATCGTTCTATTTTGACAAGCAGGATTCAAGAGCAGCTGCTTGCTTGCTTTCTCTTTTTTTTTTTCCAAAAGGAGGATGGTGATTATTTAATATTTGTTGAGTGCCAACAGTGTCCTCAGCGCTGCGCAAGGCCTAGGAACTGGATGTTGGAAACTGCCTGAAGGGAAACGTTAGCAAATTAAAATCCACAGACTCAGCATGAAGGCAGCTGAGGAATACCTGATGAGAAGAAGACTCCACGCCCATCCCAGAACAACAAAAAAGGAAGCGATAAGGCGAGGAAGAAAAACCTGTGTTGTTCAGATGGCAGGGATGCAGTGGGGTGGAAAAGTCGACTTTAAGAGACAGAGTGCCCACCCAAGTGAAGCTGATAGAAAGGAACAGAAACTTCGGAAGGCAAGATGGAGGGCAAAAGAAGGAAGAATAAATTCAAAGAACAAAGACATCAAGGCAAATTATCAGCCTTTCTAGGAGTCCTTCAAGGGAAGCAGCCCAGGAGGAAAGGCAGCCACAGGTGGGGTGTTGGGAACGGCTCGGGGACAAGAGCACAGCTAAATGCCTGCCTGCGTGGCGGGGAGCACGTGGGGGACATCTCTGGCCCACGGGTGGTGAGGGAAAGGGCATTTTGGATGGTGAAGGTGGAGCTCTGCCCCGGAGACAGGGATATCAAAGAAAACTAGGGTGGAAATTACGTTTCATTACCTCCCCAGGGGCTGATGCCCTCACTTGACAAGTCCTAGAGCAGCCAAAAAGGAAGCTGACTACCACCATCCCCATGGCAGCAGCTCCTACAGCTCGAAGCAGGCAGGTGTCTCCAAGGACACCTAGCTCGGGGCTCACCTCTCAGCGAGCGAGCACGGTGACATTCTGGAAAGAAACACTGCAATAGTGGAATCAGAGCAAATTGGAGAAGACTTAGAAGCTATGGAGTCCTTTGAAGGAGTCCCCAAAACCGTGGATAAAAGAGAACTGGTGGGTGTAATGCATTCTGACTTTCAAAGGACTTTAAGAAAGAGCGAAAAGGAAAAAAAAATAATAATAATCCTTGCAAGAGGTTATTAAGCAAAATTGGTAACCATGGGGCAAGTGTTAAAATTCTGTTACATCTTAAAAACTAGTTAAGAGATGGAAAGCAATGAGTGGGAATAAAAGGCCATTTCTTTCTGTAGAAAGAGGTTAATTGTGGGGAGCCCAGGGGAGAATGCTGATACCAGCTTTCTTCAGTCTTAATAACAACCTGGAAGAGGAAGATGAAAAGCAAGATGGCAAAACTTGTCGATGAAAAGGAATTATTTACGGGCATTTGAGTCATGGAAGAATCTGAGAGAGTCTAGAAAACATGGATCTGTGATGGGGGGGTGGGGCGGGGGAGGGAGAGGAAAATTTTAAATATCCCAGCAAGGAAGAGTTCAGCTAAAGCAGGCGGAGGGCAATCCACCCCAGAAAGGAGAAGGAAAGCCTAGATCACCTGAACAGGTCTCTCCAGGGCTAGGCAGCCTGAATGTGGTTGTTTGGAGTGTGGTTCTTTTGTGGGATTAACAGACTAGTCATTGGTCATTGTGGAGACTAGTTTATCATCTGCCACTACTAAACCTGAGCTCCCCGGTTTTTCATTTTCTCTAGTTGTAAAATAAGGACAATAAAGATGGCCTCATCTGTAGGAATATTGGGGGGGGGGTGGTAAGACCTGATTTGGGTGGAAAATTCCAAGTGAGACAGTGTTACCGCATATATTTATTGATTGAATTAGTAGACAGGCTTCCAAAACACCCAAGTGGCTTTTGTATTCCATTCTACTGCCTGCCTTTGGCACATACTCGAAGCTCTTTTCTGTTCACAAAAATGCTTTATTTCTACAGATTGGCACCAAAGCATACCCTGCATGTGTGTCAGGCATTGTCCCTGGGAGAAAGGTTCATGAATAGGAAGTTAATCAGCTTCTTATAAGATAAATTCTAGCTATTTCAAATCTAAAGGAAATACTGTCCCACCCTGAAGTCCAGTGAATAATATCTAAGGGAGCCAGGAAGTGAATTCACACTCTGTTACTTCTCACCCCACTCTCCCAATCCAGGCCACTTGGAGAGCAGAGCCCACCCTCTGAAAAAAATAGGAGGGCAAGGGTTGAGGGTGACTTTGCAACTGAATTGGGTGATGTCAGAGAGGAACAGCAGAAGTAAAGGGAAGAGGAGTTGATACGGTAACATTTGCAAAGTACCTTCCAGTTTAAGAAGTGCTTTCATGTCCTTTTGTTTGTTGAATTCTCGTAAAGACCTTGTTGTGGGAGTCCCATATCTCACCATTTTATAGATGAGAAAACCAAAACCGAGGCATGGAAAAGTTTGTGATAGCTAATACACAAAAGAGCTTGGCTCGTCTCGTGACACAAACCCATTCTCTTACCAAATAAGGAAGAATTTGAGCCTGCCATTCTTCCATACTTAAATAACCTCATAGGCATGGGGATGCTTGATGCTTATCATCCCTGGAATTTTTGTGGACCCTTCTCATCCAAGGCCTGCACATACACAGGAACAGAGGAGCCTGGAGAGCTATAGTCCGTGGGGTCGCAAAGAGTCAGACTGATTAAGCGGCACACACACACACACACACACACACACACACACACACACACACACACACACACACACACACACACACACACACACACACACACACCAGCCCAGCGAGCACTTAAGGAAAATGGAAGTGGCCACTTGGACACTCTCAAGTGTTAGCCAGAGCAAACCACTGGAGACATGTTTACATGTTCAACATTACCTTTAGGAGGTCTATGGAGATTGGGATTTCTGTTTGCACTCATGTTAGTGATTTTCTTGGTAAATTTAATCTCTGCTAATGGCATAGGAAGTTAAAAACACAATGAGACTCAATTGAACAACTTTCAGACTCTGGTGGCAAAAGCAGAATTTCCTAGCAGAACACCAGTTCCAGTCTCTAATGAACAGATGAATAATCAGAATACAGGAACATCAGTAGTTCTCATATTTCAGATCAGAGTGGAACCAAGGTGGAGGGTGGACAGTCTGGGATGGGAGAAGTTTGTGATCGGGGAGAGACATTTGAGGAGCCGCTGTCGGGCTTGAGATTTCATTCACATCATTTGGAGTTAATGGGGTTTAATGTGTGAATTGCACAGCTTCTCAATCACTAGACTTACAGAGTCTCAGGAAAGCATGTGTGCTGAAATCACCAAAATGATATCAAATCTCACGGATCAAGCCCAGGCAACACACTTCTCCAACAAGCCCCTCAACTGTGTGCTAAACAAGCAGAAAGTAAACGGCTTAACCTCCCTGGGAGCACCCCGCTCCTGACTGCTTTCTGTCATAAATGGGAGAGACATCCAAACAAGGAATCCCCAAAGAAAAGAAAAAGAAGCCACAAGTGTGGGAACTGGCCTCAAGGCATTGAACTATTGGCTTAACGTCCCCAGGAAATTCTGAGGATCCGACTCTAGTACTAAATCTTATTTATTCTAGGCTTCCATAATACAAGTGGTAGAAGCCAACTGGAAATGCTTTGAGTTTCCAGAAAATAAGATGTAAAAATACTGAACCTATTTTACAAATGAAACCTCATTTTCTGTATATACACATTATAAACATAAACTTAGATCATCAGGTGGACAGATAGTCCAAGATTCAGAAATGTCCTCAAAGTGTCAGGGTCTTCAGGTCATAGCCCGACCTTATCCCACAGAATTTTTGGAACGTCTGCTTAAACGTTTTGCTGGGAGCAGGCACATGTTTCCAACTCCCTCACCTTCAATACTGAAACTCCTCTCTGTTATTATTATTTTTCTTTTTACCAGACAGGGATTTCTTGCTGTAACATATACATGCATACACTGGATAATAAAACTTCCCTGATTACCTTATAACAGCACATTAAAAATTTACTAAGATAAAATTAATGTGATTTTAATAATATTGTTTTAATATACAGACTGTCGGGTGACAAGGAGAAAACTATTTGGAATTCCGCATGCAAGATATATGCCTCTTTCACAGCCCCCTCCGAACAATAGCTGAACCGGCAGAGGAACTTTTCTGTTCACATTTCTGAGAGGTGCCTCCCAGGGGAAATGGCTGAAGTTGGGCCCTTTTAAAATGTGACCGGACAGTGCTTTTGAGACTATAATGTGGAGAACTTCCCTGCGTGACAGGGGGACCAGGGCAAAGCAACATATACAGAGTGTTGTTTCCTGTACACGCTGCTGTGAGATTCAGCCAGAGAGCACAACTTCAAAGAATCTTTTGATGGAGAAAAAATGTTTTCATTCGCTCGTTTTATGATACTGCTGCAGGATACTTACAGTTGATTTACTATAATGATGAGACCTGGCTACTGTCCCAAAGGAAAAGAAATCCTGCTTTTCTCCCGCCACATTGATTATTTGCAGCTAGAGGTGGGGACGGGCAAGTGATGGGTTAAAGGGGAAGATGGCTGGAATGTGGCAAAGAGAGATCATTAGACTCCCACCACGGTCATTTGTGCAAGGCCTGTGACCCAGGGCAGGAATGTTCCCATGGTCAGGTGCCTGCTCACACTGAACCCCAATAAACAGAGCAGACCTCCCACCTCTGGAGGGCTGCCGAGGATCTGGAGGGCTGAGGAGAAGTGGCAGGCTGGCTTCCACCCCATTGGGCAAAGACTCAGCCAAAGGAAGTGCCAGGACACTGTGCTGACCCACTTTGGTCCCTTCCTCTCTGTTTGTTCCCAGGCAGAAGAGATACAAAAGCATCACTATGGCATGGTGGAAAAGTGAGAGAAACATTCTGGAAATTGACATGCAAATAAGCACTCCATGTAGTCCACTTTGTTCTAAAATTTCCCTTCCCTGAGACCTGGGAAAACACCCATCAGAAGAGGGGCAGTGATGAGAAGGGCTTGATGGTTCTACAGCCAGAGTCTTCCCCTTTGAGGGATGGTTTCTGTATTACCGTTTCCCAGTCTGAGCTGGCGCAGGTAAAACTAAACGTGCACCCACAAATGACCGAGAAGCCAACAGGTTCAGGTGTAATAGATCTGTACTCTATAATAGCACACATGCGTCCAAGTGGCACCTTCTATGAATGATCCTAGCAGCCCGCGACAGCCATAAGATGCAAACAGACTTCACAGCCTGGGTTCCTGAGAGAAGCCAAATATTTCAAATGGGCCACTGTCTCCAGAAAGCCGGCTCCTGCACACCCAGTAGATGCACAGCTTCATGCGAAAGGACACTCAAGTTCTAGACAAGGGTCTTAAGACAGAACCCCTGCTTTGATCACTTAATCACCATCCTTTAAATCATCACTGCCTCTGATGACCTGGAAGTCAGGCCCCTACCACTAGGGCACACTTCATGCAGTGCTCAGTACTCCAGGTGGTCAAATATCACCTACAAAGGAGAAGCTGCAGGATGTCTGTGATTTAAGTGATGATGAATACTAGACCCTGGAAAAGCTGGGAGTTCTTACAGGGGCTGGTGCAGGCCACTTGCAGAAGGAGACACAAGGGTGGGGATTGAAGTGAATGTTCTGGAAGCTGGGCTCTCTATTAGGAAATTAGTGGATTCTGATTCTAATTAAGAAAAAAAGAAAAAACAACCTACTTATACCGTGCATCTCTCCAATAGGAGGCTGAGTCTACTTTGTGTGGGGTCCCTCACCATCGTCATCTTCTTCCCCTCCCATTATCTCCTCCCTCTGGTTATTCCAGAGCCAGACCTTCCTGAAGTTGATCAACCCTCCACTCCCTCAAGGGAGATATTCTTTGACAGGAAAATCAAGTCACACGCTCAAGGCTCTACATTCCTTTGCTGGATTTATCATCTACTCTCTCCCCAGGAAGATTATTTTAATTCAATATCAATCTCATTCACTTAAAAAGAAGATGTCATCTCATGAAATAAGAAGCCCATAGGAAAGACAGTCCTAATTCATTCCATCAGTGGCCCAACAAGTTCATCAAAAACTAGGTTCTTTCCATCTTTCTGCTCTTGCCCCCACCTCAGCATATAAGCCTCGTCCTCAGCCTTGCTTCTCACTTACATTTGTAGCAACTACAATGTCCAGATGCGGAGGAGTCTACAATTTTTTTCTTTTATCTCTTTTAAAACTTCTCCCAAAAGCCAGATTCAGCAGACATCTCCTAACTTCTCATGGTTGAAGTATACCTCTAGCAATGCGGTCATCCACAGGGGCATTGTTGACACTTGTCTTTCTCTATCATCGCATAGCCAATCTGTTGGCACATCCAGCCAGTTATTCCTTCAGTGGATCCTGAATCTGAACAGGTCTCACCACCTTCCCCACCATCCCCTCACCCGGGGCTGTGGCCGCACCCTCTCTAACGGTGCTCCCACCTCCCACCCTTCCCCTGCAGTCTCTGCACTCAATTGTGATCATGCTTCAGCTTGACTAAAAACTGCCACATGGCTTTGGTCGTCATACTCAGAGTAAAATCCCAAGTTCTTCAAGGCTGCGTTCCTAATGTAGTCACATCATCCATCTCATCATCTCTCTGCCTTCACAACCTTATCACTCTCCTTCCTAAACTCTGCTCTAGCTGTGTGGCTTCCTTGCAGTTCCTTAAACACATGATGCATGGACCCACCTCTGGACCCTTCTACAGACTGTTTCTTCTTCCTGAAACACTATTCGACCAGATATCCAAATGGTCACCATCTCACTTCACTCAAGTCTGTAGTCAGGGACCACCTTCACACTGAGAGCTTTCCTGGCCACACTATTTAAAATTACGACTCTGTCTCCCTACAGCCCTTGTGTTCCTCTCCCATCTCATTTTTCTCTATCACATGTCCTACCATCTCACATACTACAGAGTTTACTTATTCATCTTTGAATGTAAGCTCCACTGGGGAGTGTTTTTACTTTTATCCCATTGCAATAACTTCAGAACCTAGAACAGGGACGGGAAAAGCAGAAACTCATTAAGTACTTATTGAATAAATAAATTCTAAAACCTGTTGTAGGCAACTAGACCCACAATGGCTTTAACCAATCAAGATTCCTGCCTGGAGCTGAGATTGCTTCCCCTGAATAATGCAGCTGGATGGAGGGAGGGAGGTACATGGGAGAGAGAAATATCAGGGTAGGGGAGAGGGGTGTGGGAATAGGGTGTTTTAAAGGAAAAAAAGGACAGGCAGAGTTTGGGGTAACCACTCCACAGTACCAACTACACATTCCTTGATTTATTTCCCTTTGTAAAAACAAGAGAGATAATTAACACACTTAATCCTGAGTCAGGAAAAATACCTAGTCACTGATTCTATATTTCTCCCACATTTTGTCATCTCAAATTTTGGGGTGCATCTTGCAATCAGTGTTATCTCATGATTCTGTAATTGGCAGTTAATTGTTTCTTAGTGCTTCATAAAAGTATTGTTGTTTTGTCACTTAAGTCTTGTCCAGTATGAGGTCCCTTAAACTGATGATGTCTTAAGAGTCAGTGAAATCCCATCGTATCCTCTGAAACATCGTATGCCTCTGAAGTTCGTGGTAATACCAAGGAAGAAAGAATTTTATCATCATTGTCCATAGACATACAAGCTGACTGCTATTAAATAAACCAGTTTTAAAATCTCTCATGATCTCTCAGAAAACTGGACATTCTCTTTGTCTCTTGCCTTCTTATTAGGATGCTTTGATTTAAGATAATGTCTGAACAGAGAAGCTTCGTTCAGCAGTGTCATTTGACCCAGATTGTATGTTTTTATAGCCTGAGCCAATTAGTTAAAGTGACTTTGACTATAATAGGGACCTGTGACATTCCTCAATATTATTGCATTAGTCACCCTGAAACAGTTTCTGGCTTGTGTTTATCATCTGGCTCTGACTGTGCCTTCTTTATCCTGATATTGATATGATCGGTTGCTGGCCTATAAAATAGTCACCTCTGAGTCCTTGAAATTAAGCCCTCTGCTTTTCTTTTATTTCAGTAAGTCCTTGGCACTCAATGGAACAGCGTGAATCACCTTTATTGTTCTGATTACGAATCAAGGGTTCTTTCTTTTTTCAACCTTTTTAATCTCTATTAATCAAACGAGGGTTGGGCTGGGAGTCAAGAAATTGGGTGACGGGGTGAACCTGGGCAAATCACTTACCCTTTTCTGCTCTCCTTTTCCTTCCTCCACATGAGGAGGCTGCTCTAGACCATCTCGCTCTCTTCATTTTGTGCTGGAATGGGCTAGAGTTCCAGCCTCTGTTCTAAGGCTGCTCTTCAGGAGGACTGGACCTCATTAAGTACACTAGTTTATCTATGAAATAAACTTAGATAAGCACTGACCACAAACTCCTTGAGGGCAAGATGATGTCTCATGGATCTTTGTAATCCATCACTACACAGACGCTCCTTGAAAACAAGGACAGTGATAGGTGTCATTTCTTTCTGTATCCCCAGGGCCCTGCAGAGTCTAAGTACCTCATAGCTATTTGCGCAATAACTGAATAACTGAACCATCGCACTCCAGCCGCTATTTCCCCTCAGTCTTGATGGAAGCCCTAGTTTTCCATTCCTTCCATGCCTTCTTTCTCTGATCTTCCCTGTCATGTTTTTCTCCCTTTGGTACCTCTACTTTTACAGGTATTTCTTTTCCTTTTATTTTTCTCATTGGTATCATGTCATTTTTCATTAGTGTAAGTCCTGGTCTCCTTTTTTTGTGGTAACATACATGTGACATACTTTCAAGTGTACGGTTCAGTAGCACTAAGTACATCCACATTGCACCACTGTTGTCACCATCTCCAGAATTCTCATCACCCTAAACTAAGCTTCTCTACCCATAAAACAAATGCTCCCTGTCTGCCCCTCCCTCCGAGCCTCTGAGACCCACTATTGGACTTCCCATCGCTATTAACTTGCCTATCCTAGAACCTCGTGTAGATGGGATTCTACTCGTTCTTGCATTTAGGGCTTTTCCCTTGCTCCTTCTGACCCTTATTTTCTCCAACTTTCCCTCCTTGTTTTTGTTGTTCCTTGAAGCTGCCCTCTTCCTGCCTTGTCTTCTTTTCTCTGTCCTTCTCTGCATCCTTAGTTGCAGCTACTGCGGGACACTGCCTTAATATTTCCTTGTTATGAAAGTGAAAGTCGCTCAGTTGTGTATGACCCTTTGCGACCCCATGGACTAAACAGTCCATGGAATTCTCCAGGCCAGAATACTGGAGTGGGTAGCATTTCCCTTCTCCAGGTTATCTTCCCAACCCAGGGATCGAACCAGGGTCTCCTGCATTGCAGGCAGGTTCTTTACCAACTGAGCTATCAGGGAAGCCCTTGTTATAGTCACACTAATTTTTAGGTTCTTAATTCACTCTTTTACAAAATTGTTCTATTATATTTAAATATGTCACAGAACATTTAAAGGCAGAAACATGACTCATTAAAATTTTTGAAAGCAGGTTTCTAGAAAGGGCCAGCTCAGAAAATGACAGCACTAGAAAGTTAGAGAGGGAAGAGCAGTTGATGTAGTTAGAAGGGATTTTGCCAGAGAAAGCTTCGCCTGTTTGGAAACCACTGTAGGATTTGCATAAACGTAGGGGACTGTCAAATAACCTAAGCATTCTCTGGTCCCCCTCAAAAAGAAAAAATTGCTAAGAAAGCCAATTTCCTTAGGGGCAAAAGATAGAAAGGGATCCTAGAGTTCAGTTGCAAAGGCAAACTGAGTCCTTCTCTCTGAAAAGGAGCAAGATACACCTTCTAATTATTCGCATTCAATACCAACTTTCCCTGAAGTCTCAACTTCAGAACAGATGGAAGCAAACTCTCCTCCCCTCATTGTTAGACATTCTTTTATTAAGCTTAAAATTCCTCTTTTTTCAGGGGGGTGTTTCTGTGTGTTCTGTGAAGTTGTGGACAATACAAGCATTAGCCTTTTAAACACACAAACATAGTGCACAGAGATAGATATTAATGTAGAATAGTAAAGATACATCCCATAAAATCTAGAAAATGAAGTAAAAATTAAAATCGCTCCAAATTCCTAATATCCTTTTGCCCACCATGTCAAACACTTTTTTGCATACACCGGAATTCTTTGAAATATGCTGCAGCCAAAATGAAAGTTAGAGATTTCTAAGTAAATTACAACTAATAAATCTAGATTTAGTTTAAGCCATGCTATATAAGCAGCCTTGGGTACTTTAGCGTGCATGGTCATAGACAATGGATCCTCCTTAAAATGGGAAAAATAAAAGAGCTTATATCTCAAAGAGTGTTGTGACAACTAAATTAAATGTGTATGTAAATCACCTGGCATTAATCCTAATTCCCTGTACCTCAGACCGGCAGTGCACAAAATAAAATGGCTATTAAGAAAATCTAGCCTCTCACCCAGCATGTGGATTTAAAATTATAATGTTGCAAATGTTGGGCTACCTGCTTTTGTAATGATTATATTTATTTTTTAAAAACTCCAAATATGAGTTAATTCATGCTTCTTCAGTTTTTTAGGCCTGGGGAAAGCACAGGTCATTAGCACATGAAGCAGAGAACCAGCAGCTGGTTTGCAAACTCAAAGCAGCTTTGAGTTGTAAGAATAGCATTCCTTTTCCTCCACTCTTTTCTCCCTTTCTTTCCCTCAATATTGCAAAGTTCCTGTTTTGTATCTTTTACTGTTGCTTGTCTGTGTAATTTGTGTTTTTCTCATTCCCTGAGTCCTTTGCATTCATCTTTTCAGCCCTCTGTCTCCAGTTTCTTTCTTACTACCCTCCATCTTCCTCCTCATTTTTATTCCCTGTTTAATTCTCTCCTCTCCTCTTTTGCATTTGCATTTTCTCCTGTTCACATTTATTCTGTAGCACTTTCTAGTAAAACCAGTGACTGTAAAACTTTCTTACCATCTCGCAGTCAGGTTCATGATACCTATCCATTTCAGAAATTTATCACCCTAGAAATCTTTTACCCAAAGTCATGTTAATGATAATAGCACAACCAGAAATGTTGGTGAATACATGAATTTTGAGGACAAAATAGTAACATGTATAGAGGTACTTTGCTTTCTTTCTGATATTAGTCAGATTCACATTTGATGTGGGATTTCAGCACCAGATACCTCACAAGTACACAACAATGTTAGCTGCTCAAATTTAACTTAACATTAATCAAGCTTTTCCTTCATGTGGATTTATGTGATTCTCCTAGCAGCCTCCTGTTGTAATACTGCAAACTTAAGAGGTATAAGATGTAGATGGAGGAGAGATACATGAGTGACTTAAGACTATAGAGCTATTTGGTTGCTAAGTCAAACCTAGAACTCAAGCTTCCGAATTCCAAGGCATAGCCCCACTCCCCCGTGACCCTGCTGCTCTCCATGTTGTGGCGTCATCCTGCCCAAGGGCACCACTGTTATAATTCCAGGTCAGGATCCCCTGCTCTGGGACCCCGGGGACTACTGAGCATTTCTGTCCATTCTTGTTCCTTGATCCACCCAATAATCCTAAACACAGACGTTGGAACCAGCCTGCAGAGATGTCAGCAATACCAACTACAACCATAAAAGCTGACATTTACTGAGGGCTCATCATGGGCCAAGTGATATGATTTACATGGATTGGTCTATGTATTCCACTGTACATGGCAATTTAAAGTGACTGCAATTGAGTTCTCTAAATACTACACATCCTACTGTGTATCTTATCAAACATTACTAAAGCTGTTTTACAGAGAAAGCTTATCTACCCATATGAAGGGAAAAGAAAAAGAATCAAAGTATTCAAGAGAGTAAAATAAAATCAAAGTAGAACCAACAAATCTGGTCTCCAGGTCCTTTCTTTTTCTGCACTGAGTCAACAATCTATGCCATTAGCCTCACTGATGGACCAGTCTCAACCTAGCACTGAGCTAGTGACATAGGGAAGTAAATCTTTATATTTAAGATTGTCTTGGCTGTTTGTTCTCGATACTAAAGGTCCTCTTGCCGAAGAGAGGCACTACCTCTCCTCCAAGTAGAGTCAGCCCTCCGTATCTGCAGGTTCCACAGCCATGGTTTCAACCAACCATGGAGGGAAACCTTGGATAGCAAGGGCCAACTGTACTCTGACATTTTATATAAGGGACTTCAGCATCCCTGGATGTTCCCTGGAGGAGGAGGAGGGGCTCCTCCAACCAATCCCCCGTGGATCCCAGGGATGACTATCTATAAAACCTCCCTGTAAGACCCTCCTATATGCTTGTGTTACCTGTTAGGGCATTGTCAGCAGATCAGAGCAGAATTGGGGGATGTTAAAATGAAAGGAAAATAAAGAAATCTCATGTCTAGAAGAAGGAACACTAGTACAATTAAGAGGGGGCTATGGAGGGGGGGTGTGGTGAATCTCATTACCAAATATAAATCCCAAAGAAAATAAAATAGTCCTGACAATAAAAATTATTATTATATTACAGATATGAAAAGAGAAAAGCATGGTTCTAAGTTCACTGAAAAGTTTCCCTTTGGTCTTGAGTGATTCTTCTCCAGAGCCTCCCATGAGTGCAAGCCTATAATTTTAATTATATCTTGGCATTCTCATAAAGCAAACAGCGTGCTCAGGTAGTATTTATTACCTGTTAGGAAGACTACTTATGAACATGCTTCACAAATTCCAACCACAGTGATCTACAATGGGCCTTTTCAAGGACAGAAGGGGTGAGGGGGGATGCACGGAGGAGAAAAGTTGCTCATTAAGGGAGGGTTTGTTATCCAGAAACGTATAATTAAGGTGACAGTCCCAGCTTCTGTGACAGCCGACACTCGGGTAGTTGTTGATTGCTGTGTAGGTCAGGGATCAGCCCCGGCGACAAGATGTAGCCACATTAGTGTGTTAGCGAACAGGTTAGGAAGTAAATTACAGCTGCCTTTCTCAAGCACATGACTGTCGGTATTCATTGTTTTGTTTTTACTGTACATCAGCAGGCCTGTGGCTTCTGAAGACTTTGTGTGACAGGTTAGGCATTTTATCCTTTGAGTAAACAGTAATCACGGTGTGAAGAAAGTGGGGCATTGGAGATTTGTCCTATTCTTTGAGAATTCCACTCTTCCTTTTTAGTTTGCTCCAAGGGCTCATTGGGGATACATATATTAAGCCCTTTAAATAGTTCATAATAAATCTTTGTCTCAGGCTGATTCTGACAGTTTTTTAAAGAGTCTTTTAAGAGAGAATCCTCAATCATTTGTTAATCCATGGGGTGATCTTTAGACTTTGGGAAAAAAATAACAGCCCGGGCTCTTGGGTAGTGAAAATACAATGTAGGAAAAAATATATAAATATGGAAAATCCCAAGAATGTCATCTTACTGAGATTACTTACATGTTCTGCATGTATCTAAACGCTTTCTTTCTTCTCCAACAAGCCAAAAAGAGAAAAGAAAATAATTGTCAAAATAGCAAGGGTTGTTATTGATAATTTCATGTTTTCGGACGAATAGGCATCACCTAAAATGTCAGACTTTTAATTGTGTAAGAGAATATTCTTTCTAAAGTAAACTAATTCTCTCTAAAGTAAACTATTCTCTAAAGTAAACTAATTCATTGTTTCTTCTTTGGCCTTGTTTCCCTTTAAGACTCCTTCTGTCCTCCCCTAAATTACTTCCATGCACACTGCCCTTCTACCTGGTTGGGGAGGGGCATTCCACTGTTAGAGACAGGATTGTAGGTGTTGGTTATTAGTGTCAACAAAACCAAAAACTTTGAAGGGCAAGACATAGCTTTCAGAGTAAAGACCTTTCTAGACTGGTTTTATAAAATTCAGTTCCCATTTTTGGTATAAGCTAGGCTGTCAAGTATATTAGATGTTTATAATTTAAAGAATATCCCAGGATTTTAGCACCAAAAGTATAATACACAGCACTTATTAGAAGAAAGTAAAGGCAGTATTATCTCCCATGTAAACAGTTAATACCAGGCAGTCATTACAATACCTGTGCATTATTTGGACAATGAGTGGAAAATATTCTAAGGCTTCTCTGCAGAAAAAAAAGAATGCTTGATCACAAGTGGTTTATGTAGAAATCATTTGCTACTCCAAGGAAACTAATTTGGCTGTATTAGGTTTGCTTGTACCTAAAGTGATTCAGGCAGAAACTAAAGAATGCAAATCCTATCTCTGAGTCACATATGACAATAAGCATCACAAGAGGGGCATTTTCCCCAGGTTTATGATTTGAATTTCTATGTCATTTCTAAAATGCAGGTTCTCAAGTGGTTAAAAAAAACACCAAGAACTTTACTAATGACATGCAGTTTAGTTCAGTCACTCAGTCATGGACTGCAGCACGCCAGGCTTCCCTGTTCATCACCAACTCCCAGAGCCTACTCAAACTCATGTCCAACATGTTGTTGATGCCATCCAACCATCTTATCCTCTGTCGTCCCCTTTTCCTCCTGCCTTCAGTCTTTCCCAGCATCAGGGTTTTTCCAGTGAGTCGGTTCTTCGCATCAGGTGGCCAAAGTATTGGAGTTTCAGCTTCAGCATCTGTCCTTCCAATGAATATTCAGGACTGATTTCTTTTAGGATGGACTGGTTGGATCTCCTTGCAGTCCAAGGGACTCTCAAGAGTCTTCTCCAACACCACAGTTCAAAAGCCTCAATTCTTTGGTGCTCAGCCTTCTTTATGGTCCAACTCTCACATCTATACATGACTACTGGAAAAACCATAGCCTTGACTAGATGGACCTTTGTTGGTAAAGTAATGTCTTTGCTTTTTAATATGCTATCTAGGTTGGCCATAGCTTTCTTCAAAGGAGCAAGTGTCTTTTAATTTCAGGGCTTCAGTCACCATCTGCAGTGATTTTGGAGCCCCAAAACATTAAGTCTCTCACTGTTTCCACTGTCTCCCCATCTATTTGCCATGAAGTGATGGGACTGGATGCCATGATCTTCATTTTTTGAATGTTGAGCTTTAAGCCAACTTTTTCACTCTCCTCTTTCACTTTCATCAAATAGCTCTTAGTTCTTCTTTGCTATTTGTAATAAGGGTGGTGTCATCTGTATATCTGAGGTTACTGATATTTCTCCCAGCAATCTTGATTCCGGCTTCGGCTTCGTCTAGCCCAGCATTTCTCATGATGTACTCTGCATAGAAGTTAAATAAGCAGGGTGACCATATACAGCCTTGACGTATTCCTTCCCCAGTTTGGAGCCAGTCTGTTGTTCCACGTCCGGTCCTAACTATTGCTTCTTGACCTGCATACAGATTTTTCAGGAGGCAGGTCAGGTGGTCTGGTATTCCTATCTCTTTCAGAATTTTCCACAGTTTGTTGTGATCCACACAGTCAAAGTCTTTGGCGTAGTCAATAAAGCAGAAGTAGATGTTTTTCTGGAACTCTCTTGCTTCTTCAACGATCCAGCAGATGTTGGCAACTTGATCTCTGGTTCCTCTGCCTTTTTTAAATTCAGCTTGAATATCTGGAAGTTCACAGTTCATGTACTGCTGAAGCCTGGCTTGGAGAATTTGGAGAATTACTTTGCTTGCGTGTGAGGTGAGTGCAATTGTGCAGTAGTTTGAACATTCTTTGGCATTGCCTTTCTTTGGGATTAAAATGAAAACTGACCTTTTCCAGTCCTGTGGCCACTGCTGAATTCTCCAGATGTGCTGACATATTGAGTGCAGCACTTTCACAGCATCAACTTTTAGGATTTGAAATAGCTCAACTGGAATTCCATCACCTCCACTAGCTTTGTTCATAGTGATGCTTCCTAAGGCCCACTTGACTTCACATTCCAGGATGTCTGGCTCTAGGTGGGTGATCATACTATCATGGTTATCTGGTCATGAAGATCATTTTTGTATAGTTCTTCTGTGTATCTTGCCATCTCTTCTGCTTCTGCTAGGTCCATACTATATCTGTCCTTTATTGTGCTCATCTTTGATTGAAATGTTCCCTTGGTATCTCTAACTTTCTTGAAGAGATCTCTAGTCTTTCTCTTCTATTGTTTTCCTCTATTTCTTTGCATTGATCGCCGAGGAAGGCTCTCTTATCTCTCCTTGCTATTCTTTGGAACTCTGCATTCAAATGGGTATATCTTTCCTTTTCTCCTTTGCCTTTAGCTTCTCTTCTTTTCTCAGCTATTTGTAAGGCCTCATCAGACAACCATTTTGCCTTTTTGCATTTCTTTTTCTTGGGAATGGTCGTGATCACTACCTCCTGTACAATGTCACGAACCTCCGTCCATAGTTCTTTAGGCAGTCTGTCTATCAGATCTAATCCCTTGAATCTATTTGTCACTTCCACTGTATAATCATAAGGGATTTGATTTAGGTCATTCCTGAATGGTCTAGTGGTTTTCCCCACTTTCTTCAATTTAAGTCTGAATTTGGCAATAAGGAGCTCGTGATCTGAGCCACAGTCAGCTCCCAGTCTTGTTTTTGGTGATTGTATAGAGCTTCTCCATCTTTAGCTGCAAAGGATATAATCAATCTGATTTCGGTGTTGACCATCTGGTGATGTCCATGTGTAGAGTCTTCTCTTGTGTTGTTGGAAGAGGGTGTTTGCTATGACATGCAGATGGAGTTTATTAGAAATCAATGCAATAATAAAATAGCAAAGTGGGCAAAGGACAGCCTACTGTTATAGATAGATTCATTCTCATGTAAGTTCATGTAATTGAAGACCTAGAGCACAGGCATCCATAAATACCCAGGCTGCCATGATACGGGTGAGCCGCAAACCAATGACGATGAATGTGGGCAGAGTGTTCTGCTTCCAGTTAACAAGAAATATGTGGTGCCAATCTTTAAAACAATCATTTGGCATTATAGTATATACTGTTTAGACTCAGATGCCATCTGATACAGTGCTAAAGTGTTGATGTTAAAGATGCCACGCACATCATTTGAGAGTTTTATGCGAAGCCGGGAAGAGGGCAGTTAAGTAGTATCAACACATTCGCTTTGCACCCAGTTTGAGAAAAGGCTACTTCCACCCAATTTCACCATCACCCTTAGCAATAAATAGCCTTTATATTTTCAACTTGAAAGGAAAAGGGTAATTCTACATCAGAGCTAATTGTGAACATTATAAATAGAATCATTAGAAAATGACTGCTTTTTTTTATCGCCACCACTTGGGAAGACTGTGGGTAGCCTTGAAAATAATATACAAATGACTTATCATCAAGCTCAGATATGGAAATGATGCCTGTACATTCACTGTGATGCCTACATGTATCTTAGCTGACCAAGACCATAACGATAGAGCCCTGTCTTCCTGGGAGCAAAGCAGGGTTACTTCTGCCAGGGGATTAGAGGACTTTGTTTGGGTCCTGAGATGGAGCAGTGGTCATTGAAACATGCTGTGATCATAAGAGAAAGGAAACTTTGCTTAACTGAAGATGTCAAAAATAGATATTCATTAGCAAAATAACAGATATAGATAATTATCAGGTTATCTCCTATTTTTGGCTCCTCTAAATTATTGTAAAGTATAAATAATGTTACTTAGAATAGTCTCCAATAAATAAACCTCAATTCTTTATCGATGATGGATTTAATACAGTACTTCAGACTGAAAACATTTTGAAAAATAACCACTTCAAGATGTGCTGAAATAGAGCCATAATAAAATCAACAAATTCTAGCTGCCTTGTCAAATTCCTGTATGATAAAAAATAATAAATTAGCAGAAGACACTGACTCAGGAGACATTTGCAGAGACCTGTCAACCAGGCTCTATCCCCAGAACACACACGTTCACATGGGAAAATATAAATTGGTCATCGTGCTGGACCCCATAACTGAGGAGGCAAATTTTAAAAGCCATACCATCGCACCGGTATTCACTTAGATTTTCAGTTATTGCTTGCTTATCTAACACTCTCCAGTGGGAAAGTTCCAGCCATTCTGAACTTTTTCTGCACCAGACATATGTGTCCCAAGCCAGTTTCCTGAATGCCTCCATCTTGTTTCCTGCTAAGCAGGTGACTCTCACACCAACCCTTTCCTCAGTGCCACATAGAGTCCTCATTCTTCCATGAGCAGGGATGCCAGAGTTAACACATAAAAATACAGGATTCCCAGTTGAATTTGACATGTACATGCAATATTTGTGCAGTGCTATGCTCAGTTGCATCCAAATCTTTGGGACCCCATGGGCTGTAGTCCACCAGGTTCCTCTGTCCATGGGAATTCTCCAGGCAAGAACACTGGAGTAGGTTGCCATTCCCTCCTCCAGGGGATCTTCGCAACCCAGGGATCGAACCCACATCCTGAATTGGCAGGTGGATTCTTTGCCCAGCACCAAAAAAACAGTCATTGTTTATCTAAAATTCACATTTTGCAAGGTGTCCTGTATTTTTATCTGAGAACCTTCATCAGGAACAAACATCACTTGCCACTATCTTTTCCACGAATCCCACTTTTGCCTATTCACTTTTACTGAAACATTTCTTCCTTGAAGCCCACTACTTGGAACTCGCTCTGAACAGAGGCTGTGATTCATTCCTCTGCTTCCGACTCTCCCAACGTGAAAGAGCAGTGGTTATCACCCGGCGCACCCACTGCCACTTCCCCACTATTTCCCCCAATATCAGCAAATTAAAACAAACAACAACAACAAAAAAAAAACCAACATTCCCTACCTGTTCTCAGTGCTGCTCTCCATCGGTGATGCCCACACCTTTCACTGACCGACCTCAGCGGAGAAGGCTCGTGCTCTGAGGTCTGTCCAGCCATCTCCACTAGGAGGCCACAGATGCCAGCATCCGAGTTTCCAGGAGGGGTAACAGTTCCACACACATCTCCTTGACTGCCCAAGCTCAAGAAACGCATTTCCTGACTTACCTTTAGCCGTCTATTGGCACAGCCATTCCTTGACCTTTAACCATGCTTCACTTTTAAAATGCCAAGTATCTGTTAGAAAAAATAGAGGAAAAGCTTTCTAAGGCATGAGAGCAACAAAAGTTACAAAGGGAAAAATGCATAGACTTCTCTATATAAAATTTAAAAACATTTTTGTATCAATGAACACCATAAAAAGAAGTAAAAGGTAAAAAATGGGGGAATATTTACAAGAAATGTGGCAGAGATAGTATCCTTAATATATATATATATATATATATATATATATATATTATATTATATATATATAGTCGCAAAAGAGTTGGACACAACTTAGTGACTAGTTGACTAGTCACTAAGTTGTGTCCAACTCTTTTGCAACCCCGTGGACTGTAGCCAGACAGGTTTCTCTGTCCATGGGATTTCCCAGGCAAAAATACTAGAATGGGTTGCCATTTCCTTCTCCAGGGGATCATCCCGATCCAGGGATTGAACCTATGTCTTCTCCATTCGCAGGTGGATTCTTTACCATAGAGCTACCTGGGAAACCCTATATGTGTGTGTGTACACATTCGCAGGTGGATTCTTTACTATAGAGCCACCTGGGAAACCCTATGTGTGTGTGTACACACACACATATATATATATCATTAAAATTGATAAGATAAAGAATAAAACTCAAGTGGAAAATAGAGGACATAAATACATGAATCACTAAAAAAAATTCAAATGGCCAGTAAGTATTAAAACATTATTCAACATCATTAGAAATAAAAATGCAAATTAAACACGAGATGTTTTTACATAATGCTTTTTAGGATATCTTCTAATTTAATATTTTTTATCAAATAACAAATACATTAAGATGGCAATTAATATGAACATCAAACATTGCTGTGTGCTAAGTTGCTCAGTCATGTCCGACTCTTTTGCGACCCCATGGACTGTAGCCCTCCAGGCTCCTCTGTCCATGGGATTCTCTAGGCAAGAATACTGGAGTGGGTTGCCATCGCCTTCTCCACAAACATTGCTGATAAATATATAAACTGATACACACCACAACTTTTCTGAAAAACAAATCATACATATTAGCTTTAAAAAAAAAAACTTATGCTCTTTGACCCAGTAATACTTTTTCTAGAAATCCACCCAAAGACATGATAAGAAAGTTGAAGGAAGACTAATTTCTAAGAAATTCATCACCATGCAATGGAATATTACAGTCAGGAAATATAGTGTTTGAAAGTGATGTACTGATATGGAAACATGCAGATACTATCATTACTTAATTTTAAAGCTGCCTTACAGCCAAGACCACTGGAGCCCAAACATCCTTTTATTCCCCAGTGTCTAATAAAAGCCCAGCTATTATCACAGAGTGAGCTATGACTTTTAACATTAAAAAATGTGGGAGATATGCAGGTATGATACTAATTTTGAAATAAATATATAAATAAATGGTAAATTAGGGACAACAAAACATATTAGTGTTAATAGTTTCTGGGTGATAAGGTAACTGCATTTTTTTTTCTTATTTATACTTTTGCATTATCTTCCAGATTTTCTATGAACATAGGAAAAATAGAGATATAGAACATGAACTTGTTTAAAAGCAACAAACAGCATTCTCACAAATCTTTCTGGAAACAAAGCGCCCTTTACTGGCTGCCTCACCCATAGCACCATCCCTTCCCCCTCGTTCTCTCCTGTTCCCCATTTCATCACTCCTCCTCATGGGTTTGTCTCTTAACCCTCTGGAGTCCTCTCTATTGTCCTTCTTTCATTCCCATTGTGTCTGCTTCCATCTCTGGCAAAAGCCCACTGTTGAGCATGGCCTAGAAAAACTACAAAGCCATTATCATCGGGGCCCCCTGGAAAACCAGTGTGCTTAAATTTGAGCCATGCAACTTCTAACTACTGTGTAATCTTATTACTTATTTTCTATTGATCCTACTTGCTTTGCCCACATGGGCTGCCCCATAGGCTGCCCTACAGCTTTTTTTTTTTTAAACTCTCAAAATCCTCTCCTTCTCACACTTCCTTTATCTCCACAAACGACCTTTACTCTATTAAGTTGTTCAACCCTGTTCCCATCACCTTCCCCTCTCTCTCCTTCCCCTCTCTCCCTCCCCTCCACCAACTCACATCCTTTTTTTCTTCCCCCCATTTCAGAGGCTCACCTCTCTTTCTCTGTTACTGATGCGACATCCCTTAGGATTTAAATTCTTCAATTAGCATTTCTAATACAGACAACTTTAAACTCAGTCCTCTCAATCAATAAACATACTCAGATCTCTTTAATTTCATCACCAATATTCACCAAAGAGAAGTATATCACGTATTTACTCAACCTTTATCCCACTTTTCTACTGAAGCTGCTCTCTCTAGAGATCCCCAAAGAAATGACAATGCCAGTACGTTCATCTGGGAGGCTCGACTCTCTGCCCAGTTCTTAGTAACACCTCCCTTAGTTTCCTACAGGTTAAATTCTCATCCCTATCATATCACTTATTTTAATTTTGTAAGTCCAAAGGTAACATTTCTAGAATTTTATCAGCACTGGTACATATCTATCCAAATAATAGTTTTCTGTAAAGCTACTTAGTGATGAAGGTGCAACTCAAATCATCAGCCCAGAGGTGTGGCGCATTTACCCCAATATCCACGTGACTTAGTTTCCTGTGACCACACCACCAAAACGTGGTTCTCATCACTCGCCAGCGCCTTACCCTGCATTACTCTTCTTTATACCGCATTAATTGCTACCAGAAACTATTATATATTTTCCCCTCCTCCCAAATGAAAACATTGTTATAAACTATCCCAGCTCATTATAGATCCTCATTATGTATTTCCTGTAAATAACTGAGCAAAGACTGAGCGAGCTATAATGTCCAGTATGTGCTACTTAAAATGCTCATTGTCTTTAGGGCTGTATGCCTAGTAAGGGCCAGGAGTTCCAGGCGCAGGCAAAAGATCAACCTTTAACAACCTGTAAGGTGCCCTCTCAGACCACACACCTACAGGTGGAGAGTGACACTTTGTGCATCCGTGGTTTGAATCACTGCCTGATTTTTCACCCAGTGCTGCATAACTGTTTCTCATCACATGGCATTGTTGTAGTTAGTCACAGAGCTTTAAAGCAATGAAAAGGCAGAATGCATATGTGTGTGTTTGCAAGTGTCTCTATAACCAGACTCCTCTATATGACTCCTTTTGAAAATATGGTATGTCGACAACATCTGTGCCTGAGATGGAGATTTGGCCAGAATGCTAAGAAAATAAACATGGCAGTTCAACTCGATACTGGCAACCGGTTACTGCCCCATGGATAGGCTGCACAGAAGATTCATGTATATGAAATAGTATATTAAAGTAAACTTGCAAAAGCAAAGAGCAATCATTGCAACCATAATTTTTTCTTCCTCTTTGGGATTCTAATTTTAAAAGCATTAAAGAAGACAGCTGCTCATGCTGTGATATGCGCTAAACAGCCTGAAGGATGGAAAAAAATATATTTGTAGCTCATAATAACTATTGACCTTTCTGATATACAATGTTCTCTGTGTTAGCTATTCGGTTCTATCAACAGTGAAGATTGAACATGACTTTTTAATAGAAAACATGGGGTTTCAAGTTGCCTTCACAAAGGTGTTTATGCATTGTTATTTTGTTTTGTACTACAAAGACCAAGTCCTGATGCCCTTTGTCTGACATCGTGTTTGTCATTAAAAAAAAAAAAGAAGAAGAAGAAGGAAGGAGAGAAAGGAAGGAAATAAAAGAAGGAAACAGAAAAGGGGGAAAAAAAGCCTCAACATTACTGAGTATGTTTTATATGAGGAATTGGCTCGTAACCACTTTATAGTCGTGATAAAAGCATTGCCACACTCGATCCCATACGCAATACTGGTAATGGAATCCAAGAGGCATCCCGGGAGGACGTGCTGTATTTTTCTCCCAGAATGGATCCCTCAAGTGGCAACATTTATAGGGAGTCTCCAGGAAGATTTAAAACCGTCGCCTGCAGTATTCAGATGGCAGGTGCTTTAGAGCACACAGCCTGCTGCCGAACGGGTCACGCCGGATGTCATATACTCTCAAAGGCTATCTTTACAATACCCAGTTTTCCCCCTTGAACTTTCCTGATGCTTAGTAGTTGTGTACAGAAACACCCACTGGTAGCAGCTTGACTCTGACACTGTGTGTATTTCCCCGGAGTGGTATCATCCAAACACCAACTGTGGAGCAGCAGGCGGCAGCTGAACGGGCTCCTCTCCCTCGGGGGACAGCCTCCCCAAGTAGCAACCCCTGCCAGGCACAGGAAGTCTGAACGCCAACCTCATGCATTCCAATTCTCATCCCAGGCAGGCAGATACTGCCGGGGAGCTCATGCTGACAGGTGGCATGGGTTCGCAGATTATTATTGTTTTCCTCTTCTTCTTTTTTTGGAGGATTATTTTTAACATTACTTTGAAAGAAGTTTATTGCATCATTATTGAGCCACAATTATTTTCACAGCTATGCTCTAGAGTTTCAGTTAATGATTCTTAAGTTTCTAAACAAAGCTAAAGACTCACAACTGAGTGGGAGCAGGAACCAGCCCTAATGAGACTTCAATAAATACAGTTTTTCTGTCGTACTCCCAAGCAAGCACTGAAGCTGAGAGAGCTGATGGCTGAGCCAGAAGGTGGCGACTGCAATTGCATCTGCCTGACGTCCAAAAGCTGGTACAGCCTGGATCCCCAGGAAATAGTGGGCATTGCCTCCCCACCAGTGGCTGAGCATCTATGTGTAGTCTACAGAGACCCATTATCCCCTTCAAAATTACCCTGGTGCATGGTAGAGGACGGGCCAGTGGGGTGGAGACCAACTCTCCAAAGACAGAGAACAAAGTTTTTTCTAATTCAAGGCAAAATCAGGCCAATCCTTTTTTGACTACCAAACCCACTGGTCCATGACTCTCAAAATAACACTTAGCAGAAAATGCCTCCTTAGAGATGAATACAAGAAGAGGACATAATGATTCCCTCTTCACAAAAAGTAAATTAAATAAAATAAAGGCTTCTTGGGACAAGATGTTTTGTGTGAGAGAATGAAGAGCAGGGGCAAAGTGACTAATTCTTCCTAAAAGAAAGCATCAGAATGTTACTTTATTCAACATGCGAACTGAGTGTCTATTTACGTAAAATGTAATCCTAGGTACTTGGGGGGACCAAGGGGGCTGCAGAAGGGCAGGGAATGGATACAATTAAATATAAGCAAGATGTCAAGCCTGCCTTTCAAGATGTCACAGTCTTGCATTTGACACTGTTGATAGCACCTTTTGCAAACTGCACATTAAAAAAAAAAATCAGTTGAGCATTTAGCTTTGAAAACATAGACCCCACTTATAAAAATCAGCACTACAGGTAGCTTTCCTTACACATGTGAATTCACCATGACTCTGGGCAATGCATCCCTTTGCAAAATCACATGAGTGTTACCCATGTGCTTGTTGTCACATATCAAAACAAGGTCATGATTCTTCCAAAAAAAGGTTCCATGTGGGCATTATATTATCTATCTTTGCATAACAAATCACCCCAAATACTTACAGATTTTTTGTTTTAAAGCAAAGATATCTCACATAGTTTCTATAGGTCAAGAATCCAGTAACAGCTTGTCTGAGTAGTTCAAGCTCATGGAGATGTCAGTCAGAGCATAGTCGTCTGAAGACTTGACTGGGGAGGAAGGCCCACATCTAAGCTCACTCACGTGACTGTGAGGAAGACGCCTCAGTTCCTCTCTACACTGATCTCCCCATAGGACTCAAGTGTCCTCACAGCATGGCAGCTGGTTTCCATTAGAGTGAATGAGGCAGCAACAGGGAAGCCATGCTGCCTGTCATGACCAAGCCATACGTCACCAAGTCTGCCACAAGCTGTTTATCTGAAGTAAGTCACCAAGTCTAGCCCATAGTCAAAGGGAGACGAAGCAGGCTCCATCTTTCTGAAGGAGTATCGAAGAATTTGTAGCAGTTTTAAATTACCACAGTTGTCATCCTAGATAAACATAAAATCTGCTGGGGACAATTTCTGTGAGAAAAGATTTATTTTTATCGTTGACATACTATTTTTACCACTGACCTACTACTAAGTTGAAAGTGTTAGTCGCTTAGTCATGTCTGACTCTTTGCAATACCGTGGACTATCCTCTGTCCACGGGATTCTCCAGGTAAGGATACTGGGGTGGGTTGCCATTTCCTCCTCCAGGGGATCTTCCCGACCCAGGGATCGAACCCAGGTCTCCCACATTGCAGGCAGATTCTCTACTGTCTGAATCAACAGGGAAGCCCTCTACTAAGTTGGGAAGATCTTATTAGATTAATGTCAATATTTAATGAATATTAGTTATTGAATATATTAAATATATATAAATTATATATACATATATATATATATATTCCCTATGTGCTACAGAGAATCAAAGTTAGACCTGTCTCCACCCTGCTGCCCTAGCATAAGAGATAAAATGAGGATACAAATAAATGTAAGAACAGTATATTGGACACATCACAAACTTTGGAGTCAGACAAACAGGTCATGTCTATGTGCTCTGCCACTGACTATCTGGGAGACTTGGACAACATGTATTTTTACATAATGATAAAGATTTGATATTTTCATCAGTCAGTATGGGCTAAATTAAGCTGCAATAAAAAGCAATCCCCAAATTACAACAAAAGATTTATTTCTGTGAAGATGGACTAAAGGTTCTGCCCCCTGTTGTCCTCATTCCACGACCTAGGTCAATGGAACAGCCACCATCTGAAAACGTTGATAGTCAACACAGCAGTGAGAAAGAGAAAGTAGGACCTTGTGACCAGCTCTTCTAGGAAATTCCACCTGAAAGCAATACATGACTTTTGTTCGTATTCTTTTGGCCACAGAAAGCCACGTGATCAAACCTAATTTCCAAGTGGCAGAGGAAGTGCAGGGAACCTTTTGAAGAAAAGAAATAACTTGTCACATTCTTAAGTCCTAAAGTACTACATTTCTTTTAGAGTGAATGAGGCAGCAACAAGGAAGCCATGCTGCCTGTTATGACCAAGTCATACAGAGCATCTAACAAAGTTAACAGCACACGCCAATGAAAGTTTGACTTTATCAAGAGAACTGTAAAATGGCCCAACATCTCTTCCCTAGTCTTGTGAAGGTCATTTTGGTTGTTTGCACTTTGCACAGAACATCTCAGAAAGGAAAGATTCAATTAAGCAGCGAAGTGGGGGAAGAGTATATTTAACTTCGTATCTTAACTTAGTCCAAATCCACTTCTCCTTTATTTTTTTTTTCCACTTCTTTAAAAGGAAAAATACTTTGCTCACACTTAAGGAATAACAGAGTTGTCTCAAAACATAGCTTTTCTTTCTCACTTCCATCATGATTTCATAGCAGTTGAGGGCTCTGACGCTAGTATTGCACAGCAAACATTTGAAGTATGCTAAAAAGAAAGGCTGTCTTTATACTTTGGCCTCATCCTCTTGCAGGAACCCCAGGGAGAGTCCCAAAAGTGCTCAGCATACACCTGGACCTCGGATTGGTCAGAGAGAACAGGATGGCTCCCAGCCATCTCCTTCCCTCCCCTCCTCGCCACTGCTTCCTGACTCTTCATGATAAAGAAGCAGTAACTACAGTACCAGTTAGGGAATCATCAACAGAGGGGGAATAACACAGATATGCTTTCACATTATGGTGGCATTTGCCAACGTAAAAATTATTACAACTTTTGCTATAAATTGTTCTGTAAATTTCACAAAATATGCAAAAATTGACATTTCAAGAGCTCAGATCATTTAGATTTATTTAAAAGTTGAGGCCCTTGAGATTCAGCAACAGAGAGTCTATATCTAGATTTCATCTGTGTGGGTCTTGTTTTGTTTTTTAGTTCCTTGTTTATAATTCATAGGTCACAACTGGCCATATCTGGGCTTTAACCACTTAATCCAGTTTTACCCATAAATTTCTCCTTTGTCTCAGGCAGCAGATATAACTTCTCTAAATCCCAATTTTTCTTTTTTTTATCAGATCATGCAGCAATCCTGGCCTGTCTCAAAAAGTTGACAGAAAAGCCTGTGATATCTGGAAAGCACTCTGAAATGCTTTTTTTATTTTTTGACATAGATTGGTTCCATAGTCTTTACAGAGCACCAGTCTTAAGGATACTTTTCTCATTACATTGTCTTCTCTTCATATCCGCCCGAAATACACACACAGACACATATCCTTTCTCTATTCCATGCTACAGTCATGTTACATGTCACCAAGGCCACGCTCCCTTGGTTCTCTCCCAGTAGAACGTTCATCAAAGCCCATGCTTCTCACCTGAGACCCTTAGAAAGCTTCTCTTCTAAAACTGCTGCTCTTGTCTGTCACATGCAGATTACGTCTCTTTACATGAGAGACATCCCTGTCAGAGCTGGGATAAGCGGAGCATATTTGCCAGCCCTCGAGGTCACGTGGCCATGGTACGTGTGCACTGGGGATCAGTTTGTTAGGTGGCCTCTGAAAGGGCCAGTGTGGCAGGTTACTTCTGCCCCTGTCCTCAGAAATCTTTATCAGAAATTAAACTCTTTTCTAAGTTGTCTTCTCTCCTTCTCCCTCACCGCCCTTCGCACCATACCCCCATGGTCTTGAAATAAAGCTTAAGGAGCAGTTATTATTTCGATTTTCAATCTAGATTTCACTGGAGCAAAATCTGACCTCAGAATTCCTCTCACACCAGTTGTCCTGGTTTTAATGAAGGCTGCTCCTGTATATTCTCTGTCGCTCAGTCATGTCCAACTCTTTGCAACCCCATGGGGTGTAGCCCACCAGGCTCCTCTGTCCATGGGGAGTCTCCAGGGAAGAGTCCAGGCAAGTGAGTTGCCATTTCCTTCTGCTCCTGTATATATTGACGATCTAACCCATGGGGTGGGGGAGTGCTGTATTCACTGCCCAGCCAGAGCAGGATGCAGTGTTCACCTCCACAGCTCATGTAGAGCTTGTCTCTCCCATTTTGTCCCCTAAGGGGAATCACCCTTGCCGGGGTCTCTGAAGTATCCACTAAGTGTTTACCTGTGAAAATTCCATGTACTGAAAATGATAACAATTTCTAATGATGCCTGAATTATTCGCCTTTCTATAGTTACATGGTTCCTTTCTTCCTTCCTGGGTCAGGTTTCTTTCTTCCTTCCTACGGTTTCTTGGACCTCAGCCGTAAAACACAGCTCACTTTTCTGGGAAGTTGCATTTTTCCTCGGCTGTTGCAAACACAACTCACTGAACAGAGCTGAATTCTTAAAGCTGAGTTTGTGATGTGGATTCTGATGGCTTCACGTTAGTTCAAGTCTCTGAGGACCAGGGCCAATAAATGTGAAAGGGACCCTAGTAGATTGGCATACTTTTCCATTTCCACCAGGATGAAAAACTGCTATAAATTAAGTCTAACCTTAAATGTATAATCTGTCCTTGGGAGGAAGGAAAAAAAAGGGGTGGGGGGACATAGCATCTTCAAGCTCTCGGCATCCCTTACGAGAAAAATTGGTTCTAAGGGTCTCTGATCTTGTGTTTTAGTAAAATAGAACTGCACGGCTGACTGACAGTTCTGATCTAAAGCATTTACGTTTAAGTTTTGATCTCTCTGCTTTTGATTAAAACTAATGAGCTCATTTAATTCAAAATGGGAATCTCTGATAAGAGAAATAAGGTTGATGTGATTGGATTAGAGGGGCAAATTAAACTCTTAGAGCAGAAGTTTGTGCTTATATAGTGTATTAAAAAGCTGTTGGCGTATTATGGCGTGTTAGATGATGAGAAAAATTTCATAGTAATTCATATTTAATCAGAAGAAATGAAAGTACTAAATATAACATGGCTCTGCTTTTCCCTCGAGTGATAAAAAGCTGTACATTTAAAATGACATCAGATCCGTGCTAAGACAAAAAAAAAGAAAATCTTGAGAGAGACACATAAGAAGGGACACTTGTCACTGGTTCCATCACCCCAGAATAGAAATGCCATAAATATAGGAAAATATAGTCAGGTGAAGGCAAGAATGATACAAGCCCCCAGCCACAAACAGCAAGGCTTCTCTTATTATCTCACTCTTCTTTCATCAGAGCATCAAATTTAATATAAAAAAATAGATGTTTCTTCCCCTTAGAAATATATGGAATATGTTTCATAATTTAAAATTGAAAAGCTTGTTTTGCCTATTTTTTCTTTGTTTTTTAATAGCTATTTTCTCACCTACTTAATTCTTAAATCTCTTTATTACACATATTTCTTGACCTTCATCCTAGAGAAAATTAGTGTTCATGTAGAGCTGCTCAAAATGTTTTGTTGTTGAAATTTTTTTTTAACTTTAGAATAATAAGAAAAACTTTAAAGTACTATTTTAGAAGAGTAAAATTAGAGTCTTTTTAGGCTTTAAAACCCCCAAGTTAATTTCTTTTCAGGAAAATACTTAAATGCATAAAATACCATAGAAGCTTATTTCTAAAGAAAATAGATTTGCATTGCCTCCTGACCTGCATAAAGGTGGTTTTAGATCAGCAAGACTGAAAACTACCATTTAAAGTTTTATAAGTCAAAACATACTCTGCTTAATCTTAAATACATTGAAAGGGAAAGAGTAGCTGTCTTAAGAGAAGAAACTATGATTTTCTCAGAAGCAAAGAGGTAGAAACATGGAGGATGTTTTCTATTCTGGGCAGGGGAGAAGCTGCCACTAGTGACAGCAAGCGCAAGCTGGTCTTGGGAGTCGTTTTTGTTTTTATCTGTACAGCCCTTTCTCGTCCCTCTATCTCCAGTCGGTTGAGAAGACTTCAGGCCTCTCATTCCCCATAATGAGGGAAAATAACTCAGAAGGGCAAGGACACTGGCCAGGGTATGGTTCCCCCAATCTTGGTGGTGTCATGGTGCTCAGAACTCCCCAGCAGGCAGCTGATCCAAGAAGGGGTTTGCAAGGAGAACAAAAAGCAAGTCACCCTGACTCTGATCAGAAGCATCTCTACTTGAGTCTTGGTTGATCCCATGAATCTCTGAGGTCCTTCTTTTTCGTGACTGTTCTCTCCATGTGCACCAGCCAAGCCTCATGATATGCTACAATTACTACCAGACCCCACTTGGAGAGCTGCTGAAACCTAAAAAGACCTGAAAAGCTCTTGCTCGAAACCAGAATGGAATTTCTTGGGATACATTAATTTTTCTTTTTTATTTTCTGCAAAGTAAACATTTTCTAAATGAGATAAATTGATTACTACGCTCTTAGTACCCATCAGTCATTTATTTTTAGTGAACTCAAGGACTGTACCTGAGCAGTAGCTGAAAGGGTCTGTGTAGAGATCTAAATCATGTGTATGTATTTTTATATTCTTCAGTGGAATCAACCAGCCCCAGTCTGCTCACCACTGACAACACCCTTGAGCGTTCCTTTTTCATCCGAATGAAATCTACTTTGACCAAACGCGGCGTGCACATCAAATCTTCAGGATATAAGGTAAGCTGGGTTCCAGCAGGGGTGAGACTCCTGCCCCGGGTCCATCCTAGGTCATTTGCATTGCATGTCCCAGCTGCTTTGGGCACACATGATCAATGCATGTGATTTTGAGCAGCACATAGGGTTCTTAGTTATCTTCCTGTCTCAAGGCAGGGGACTCATTATATCTCACGTTCTCACTTCAGACAGTGCTGGTTCACTAAATGCTTCAACAGTGTCTTTTCTTAAAACACATGTTAATAATGCATCAAGTGCTTCAGCACATGCTAGAAATTCACTTTGATGGAGAAGGTGAGCCAAATTCACATCAGTCCTTAAGATGACTATTCTAGAACTACTACTATAAAAATTCTACGTCTCCCACCTCCCCCTTCCAATCCCCTCTTTCTCTTTAGAGAAAGATTGTCCATTTGAAAGAAAACATCTTGGCCACCAAGATTCGTACATGTAGATAAGAAAATCAGGTTGGATGTCAGAAATCCCAACTTTGAAATTACAGTGGCTGAACGTTCATTTATACCTTAGCATAGATAGAACACTCTACATACAGAAAATATGTTTCACGCAAGAGCAAAGACTAAGTCCAGAGTCATAATCTACATTATTTTACCATTCTAAAGTTAAGAATATAAAAGCTCTAATCTTGGGAAATTCCAACATTTCAGTTACCATAGCAACATAAATTAAGACCCATGAAATTCATGAAATGCCTTTGGCAACCTGAATCTTATCAATTTTACAACACGCTAACCAATCTCTCAGACAGTATTTATTATATGAGGAGGGCAAACAAATGGAATGCACTGTGGCTGTCACCAGCGTGACGTCTTCCATTGGAGAGTCTAGAGCTTCTGGTAGCCCAGTTCTTGTGGGTCCGTGTTCTAGCCTTGCCAGGGATAGTAACAATCATTCTCATCAGGCATTGAAAACCTTGTGTAAGTCATCAGGACAGGAGCAGCTACAGAAAAGTCGGAAGCAGACATTTTCTTTGATATTAATTCTTCTCTAAAAGAATAAAGAAGTGGCAAAGCAGGTCTTTCTAGGGACAGTCTTTGGATGGGCTGTCCCACAGCACAAAGGGCACATTGGGAACACCCTTAATTTTTCACAGGGATCGAGGCAAGGGAGAGGGAGGTACCTGGGCAGTACCAGGTGCATTAGCTCTACCTACAGAGCGATTTGTGGTCCTGTGATAAAGGGGTAAGTCAGAGGACAGAAAACAGACTATCTGACACCAATTTTGTACTTTCCTGCCTCACTGAAACACTATACATTTATTAGTTGTTAACTGTGTAGTCTCAGCCAGTTTGAAATTCTATAGGCAAACTATTAGATGTAGCGATTACTGTCATGTTAATGCTAGAATGATGCATTATTGGTATTCCAACTTTTCTCCGTGTCAATTCTTCATCTTTCCCAGTTTGTACAGGCTTGTAGCAGGCATATCCCAGAAGGAAAGAAGGGTGGAAGGGGTGAGGTGTATTTTGAAAAAGCAATATCTAGTATAATTCAGTATCATTAGATAACTTAATTGTTTGAAAAACCAACAGAAAATTATTCTTACTTCATGCAACAAACTAGAGATTATAAAACTTTGCAGCATCTTAGCTTTGCCACAAAGTGGGAGGTATGGTAAAAATAATAACAACATAGAGAAATAGTTTGAGTTTCAGTCCAGGCAAGAGACTAAGTGGCTTGGGTTCTGTTGGTCTGTCCTGTCATTCGGGCAGCTCAGGCAACCTGTTTTGCTACATGATCTGAAATTTCTTAAATACTGATAGAATATTCATTCATTATTTCGACAAATATATAAATATATTTGTGGAGCCTATCTGAGATCCTAAACTCAGCACTGAGCAACAAAAAGTCCCTGCTAACTGCTAACAAGCAGCAAGGAAAAAGACCACAATAAGTAAATAAAGTGATTTCAGAGAGCAATGGAGGCTAAAACAGTAGCTAGCATTTGTGCTCACCACAGTATGCTGAGCGTAAGACAGTTTGTATGTCTCTGCAACTGTCCAAGAAGAAAGCATTTGCATTGTTTCCATTTTGCAGATGAAGAAGCTAAGCCTCGAGAGGTTCATTATACATCCAGGGTCACACACCGGGAGGAACAAGGCTGGGGTTTTAACTCTGGCGGTCTGGCTCTACATCCCCTGCACTTACCACAAGGCCACACTATTTTAGGCAAAGAGTAAAGCAAGGTAATGTTAGGGAGTGGCTGACGGGGACCACGTTGGATAGGCTGACTGAAAGTCTCCCTGAGTGACGTGTCACCTGTGAGAGGTGAATGAAAAGAGTCCTCCATGAAAACATAAATAGAAGAAGAATGTTTCTGGAGCTCCTCTGGTTTAGGATTAAGGCACCTTGCTCTAAGAAGGGAAACAAAATATTAAAAAGTACAACCTTGAACATCCAGGATTAGAAGAGATTTAGAAGCTGTTTCAGTTTCTATCAAATTATATCATGTTAAAGTGATCATAGTCAAAGATCTCTCCTGGTAAATGTCACACTGCGTTTGAAAATACATGGGTTATTTTCAAATATCTTTCGATATTGATCTCTAACATAATTCCACAGTAATAAGAGAACAGACTCGGTATGATTTCAACACTTTTAGACCATGAAATTTCTGCACCTGGTCTTAGGTCTCTGGATATGTTCAGGGTCTCCTAGTTTATAGTCTATGGGAACTTGTATCCTACTATTGTGTGAAAATTGTATAAGTCTTAATTGTGTCAAATTGGTTGATAATGCTTTTCAGGTTTACTCTATTCTTCTACTGCTCTGTACCTTCCTTCTAGTAATTTCTGAGAGTTTCATAGTGAAATTCCAACTAAAAATCTTAGCTTATCGACTTATAACAACTGTAAAACGTAGTGGAACTTTGTTCTGTATTTTCGAAGTCTCCTGTAAATGTGTTAACATATTTTCATAATTTACAAAAATAAAAAAGATGAATTATATCGTGTTACAGTGATCACAGTCCTCTGACAGTACCATCTTTCTCAACATACCCTGCGAGTCTCCATCCAGCACTGACTTCTCCCCCCCAGCACTGCTCACATGAGAGCTGCTTCATCCACTGCTCCCCCAATAAGATGAATCGCCCAGCAGATCCAGCTGTCCCCCTCCTCCTCCACAGTGAACTTCCCTCATTAATTAACCTTGTCTGGAAGTGAGTGGAAGAGCTGATGAGAAGCCGTGACATGACACAGCTGAATAGCATCCCTATTTATCTGTTCATTCTCAGTAAATAAATCTAACAGCTTATAAAACATTCAAATAAAACTGGTAATCACCCCCCCACCACACAATAAACACAAATAAAAAGAAACAGCGGTGATAATTTCTCCATACTCCCAATATTCTCCCTAATTTATTACCATTGTTTGCTTCTTTCTTTCCCCTTAGTTAAAGATTCAAGATGCTAAGCCTTGCTCAATGCAGGTCACTACATTTTCCTCCATTTTTTCTATGACCTTGGCACATGGGCTGTTCTGACTTTCTCCGTAACTTTTCAGTGTCATCACTGTCGTCACTGACAGTAATAATGGTAACAGAAGTACCACTTACTGAAGACTGGCAGGGACTGTGCCATTTTATACTGATTTTACCTAATCCCCACATCTTCATGTAAAAACTCCCCCTGTGCCGGGCATTGTTCAAGGTTTACGTTCTCATTATGCCTATTTTCCAGGTGGTGAAGCTGAGACTTCCAGAGCTTCAGTACTTTGCCCATATTCATTCTTATGGTTCTTAAGCAGCTCCTAAGGAGTCAGGATTGATCCATGCATTTAGGCTGCAGAGCCTTGTCTGTTCGCTGCTCTATTTCAGTGCTTAACATATTAAGTCCAAAGAAGGGCTCGGCACAAAATGGACCTCAACAAAGGAAAAATAAATTTAAATTTTTAAAAGAAAAACCTCTTGCTTGATTAAGACCTTCCCTTGGTATCTAAGCAGATTCCACAGCACCAGTTTACAGAGATTTACCTTTCTTTCTAGGGTATATGATACCCACTCATATAGCCATGGTCAAGAATTCTAGCCAAAGAAGTGCCAACCTGTATCTGCTAATCCAGGTTGACAGTGGTATATAAATTGGAGTTGCTTCCACACCCCAGGCCTCAGGAAAGTTGCCCTCTCTCCTCCAATGAAGTTTCCCTGCTGTGAGCTGACATTCCTTGTGTCTGTCTCCATTTGCTGTGTTATCTAATGGAGTCAAAGTGTTAGTCACTCAGTCATGTCCAACTCTTTGCAACCCCATGGACTGTAGCCTGCCAGGCTCCTCTGTCCACAGAATTCTCTAGGCAAGGATACTGGAGTGGGTAACCATTCCCTTCTCCAGGGGATCTCCCTCACCCAGGGATCGAACCCAGGTCTCCCGCATTGCAGATGGATTCTTTACCATCTGAGCCACCATCTAGACCAGCCACTTTTTAAGCCTCAGGGGCTTCCTCGTTGTTTAAGTCTCATTGTTGGCCACGTATCTTCACATAACGGGCCTCTCCTTTCAGTTGCAGTGCATCAATATTCTACCTTCTTGAGTAGGTCTAGGTCTGGGGGAACTTCCTAGGTACAGCACAGTGGGGCAAAAGGAGGTAATGTAATCATGGAAATAAGAGAAGGACTCATGGGGTTGCCTCCTTACCTCCTGTCCCTTGGATGGGACCATTCCATTTTATACTCTGTTTGTAAATGCCCACCAGCAGCACTGTCATTTCTAGAGTATCTATCCACATACATGATATGTGGATCATGGCGTGATGGAACATCCTGGTCTGGGAAACACAGATAGAGAGAGAATCTCTATTATGTTGATACCATGCTGAGAATGACTCCTTGAAAATCCTCAAATTCCGGGAGTTCCCACTCTGACACACGCAAACAGATTACTAACAGAGGATGGGAGAGCTCCAGATACTTAAAAATAAGCAGTCTCCCCATCTGGGATAACTTGGCTATGGATTTGCCTGTAGCTACGTGTTGAGTCAAATGATTCCTGAAATCTATCCAGCTTCCTTATGGTCTAAAGAGTCAAAGTATAAATAATAACAGACAAAAATAGTTTGTAGGTTCACTAGTTTATTCAGCCTCCTGATATAATTCAGCTTTAGGAATCTTTTATCAATATCTAAACATGAAGTAGCAAAAGCAAAATATTAGAGGGTGCTAATTAGCTACAGGAAATTCTTTTTGTCTAAGCCCACAGACAGACATCTTTTAAGTTAGAAACTTCTCTTGTTCATTTTTTAAAATTCATTGTTGTATCTGTTCTGTAGAGTAAGGCCCTTCCATAATTCTACCAGTGATTTGTTTTATTTGGGGTGTCACAGATGCCCATAGGGGCTTCCCAGGTGGCGCTAGTGGTAAAGAGTCCACCTGCCAATGCAGGAGACATAAGAGACGTGGGTTCGACCCCTGGGTTGGGAAGATTCCCTGGAGGAGGGCATGGCAACACACTCCAGTATTTTTGCCTGGAGAGTCCCATGGACGGAGGAGCCTGACAGGCTACAGTCCATGGGGTTGCAAAGAGTCGGACGTGACTGAAGCAACTTAGCACAAGATGCCTTTGAGGATTTGATGAAATCTGTAGCACCTCTCCCAAGGTAAATGTATTTTGCATCAGGAAGTTCTTGAATCACTGAAGTGTATCCAGTGATTTTGGGTTACAAAATTCTATTTAATATGATTAATCTATGATACTTATTAAGAAATCAAGTTAGTGCATCTTCCAGAACATATTTCACCAGTATTATAGTAGTCATTTCCTGCCTCCTCATTTCTCACTCCCTTCTGTCCATTTAGTGTTAATAATACGTACTGAAGTTCTGTGACAAAAGACATCAACTCCTAGATTACAGAAGGACAAACCATTCTGACCCCCACATGCACACAAGAGATAATCTTCTGAAAAAGTACTTCTCAGAAAATATTTTTATAAACATAATACTGACTATTAAAAGATTCTATCTGTAGCTGAGAATTATTTTCTATGGCACATGGTCCTCTTTTGTTTCCTGTTCACTTTAGTGTGCAACAGAATCGCGTCACCAGGATTTTCAGTGTCAAGCTAGGTCAATTTTGGAATTGAAGCCTTTTCATATGCAAACGTATTCCTGATTGAATGCGTATACTGACAAGACTCAAGATGATAGCAAACTAGAAGGGAATTATTACTCTTTCAATCATCTGGAATTTTAGTTCTTCGTTTAAGTCTTATTAAACCAAGTCTATAATACTAAGCTATCAACCCCTCCCTCTTGATCACCTGCCACTTTAATGTGCTGCCAAAATCAGTTGAATCCACCTGCTCCTATTGCCATTCCTCCAATTTAATGCCTTTTTTCTAGATCTGTCATGAGAAACCCCAAAATTACCTCCCAGAAAATTTACTTCTCCAATCTGTCCTGAACTCTGCTCCATGGAATATCTTCCCAAAGTCTCAGTAATCATTTACTTTTCTACTCCTAAGTCTTCAACAGTTCACAGTGCCAACATATTCAAGAATCTGATCCTTGCCTACCACCATCTCCATCGTTCTTTCTTAGAACTCCTAATACTGATGCTCTAATAAAATCAGTCCAATCATCTTTCTTGAAATACATTTGCATACTCACACTGCTATCCTTTTGACCATGATATTATTTTTCCCCTAAAAATGCCTTTCTGCCACACTTCCACCTGGAAAACTCTCACTGAACCAATATGGCACCACTCAAATATCACTTCTTTTTGCATTTCTTCCAATACACCTGTCCCTTCTCCTCTGTGCTAAAATAGCATTTTTAGTTTTTACTAAAACTCTCTGTCCCTCAGTTTTCTCACCTGCAAGATAAAACTCTTAATAGCATATAATCCAAAGAATCGTCCTACAGATCAAACAAGATAACACAGGTTCTGCTATCTTCTCTCCATTTTATACAGTACTTTCATATAACCTCATGTGAACCTCACAATTTCTGGTAATTATCTCTTTCCAATTTTTGAAGACAGGTTAAAAACTGAGCCATAGAAATATGAATTGACTTGTCTAGAGACGTGTGAATGGTAAATGGCAAAACTGAGAGAAATATCCAGATCCTCTCATTTCAAATTCCTTCTTCGTTCCCCTATACTGCGGTAGATACTGGGTGCTTTCTTATTCTGCTTTCTTCCCTCAGCACCCAGCACAGTATGCTGCATGTAGTTGCCATTCAGCACATGTTAGCTGAATAGAATTTCATGCTCTCTCTTTTCTGGAATAGCAATGAAAATGTTGACAATCCTGAGTCCTGTAACATACCACTAGAGAACCTGCTAATTGAAATCAGTGTCTTTTAGACGTGACCGTTTGATCAGCTACGCACCCAGATGATTATACCATGATCTGGCTCACCTTCTGCATCTTGCCTACTGGGATATCTTTACTCTTTCCCAGTGCACCTTCTGAAACTCAGAATGTACCACATCTACAGCATTCCCTTGAGCCATCAGCTAAGAATTCCTTTTAGAAAACAGAGTCATCTTAACCTCATTTATTCATCATCACTTCATATTAGCATCTGTTGATCACCATTTTCTTTCTATTAAATCATCTTCCAAGGCTTTTTTTCTGGATATTAACATTTTGAGGCTCTATCTCTCTGAAAAGTATAACAGTATTCAATAATACCCTGCCTTCTGCTACAACTCAGTGATTTGTTAAAGATTGCTTAAAAACATGTTAAGTGTTGTTATAGGAAGACTGGTTCTTTCTTTGCCCAAGAGACTAATTGATTGCAATGAGTTTTAATTGTACCAAGAGAAGCTCAGCTTGGAAGTATGCCCAGCACTGGGCTTCCCAGGTGGTGCTAGTAGTAAAGAACCCACCTACCAACTACCAAGAGACTCAACTTCGATCCCTGGGTCGGGAAGATCCCTTGGAGGAGGAAATGGCAACCCACTCCAGTATTCTAGCCTGGACAAACTCATGGACAGAGGAGCCTGGTGGGCGACAGTCCATACAGTCACAAAGAGTTGGACACAACTGAAGCGAATTAGCGCACACACACACATGCATACCCAGCACTAATGTAGGGGACAGTGGGGTTTTGGTCCTTCTCTGGAGACTTCTAAAAGCATACACAAAATTCATCATGTAGGAGTCTCTCCTCCTAGACAAGTGTGAACAGACTAGATACCATCTGGGTGTTTCTTCCTATCTAAGATTGAGAAACATTCCAGGTGTCCAGACATATCAGAGCTTCCCCTGAAGCCTCACTTCAGCTCTGTGTTGTCTTGAAATGACGACTATGGTATTCCAAGCTTCACAAAATGTAACTGTCTTGTCAAATCAATAGATGAATTTTCAGGGAAGACCAAAAATTCTGTCATTCCGTTCAGCCTTTCTAAGACTACGCATATATTGCCTTTCAATCAACCCAGACACCCAGAATAAATTGGAGGAGAAAAAACTTCCAGAGTAGAACTTACAGGCAGAGGTTATCCTGATGAAAAATGCAAATAGAGGAGAGAACCAATAAAATCAAAATTTTAAAATCCTATTATCTCGTTTTAGTCCCTGCTCACCTCTGCACAATGGTCCATTACAACGTGGTTTCCAGTGTCATTTTAAATATAACTGACATTGTTTCTGATCTTAAAGAATTTACTTCCCATTACCAAGGCATGACAGAAGTTCTAGCTTGGGATATGTCATTTCTGCCGGGACTAATCAGCTAGCTATTTTACCAACTAGAGGCATAATCACTAGCCATTCTGTGAAGTGTCTGTAAACTATGAGTATGTCAGTAACTGCAGCCCAGGTATGCTGCTCACTTACAGGTAGTTCATTTTCCATTATACAGCTTTTAGAAAGCAGGTAGACAAAAAAGAGCATCCCATTTTTGAGTAATTCTAGATCTTTCCAGTTTGGTTTTCTGTGTCTTTGCTAGCTAAGAATAATGAAAATGATGATCGCTTTGAAAATTATGTCAATGATGCAAAGATTAATGACCTTTCTGTATATAAGGTTATTTAACTAATGAATGCCCTTCCAAAATTATGATAATTTCTTTGTAAGTATATTCTCAATCTAGTGGATTTTATAATATCATCTACTATGAGGCTTTGGCCAATTAAGATTTTTAAAAGAGAAAAAAAAAAAAAACAAAAGTAAATATAAGCACAGTTCCTCGTTTTTTCAGGCTCAGTGCTCTTGGATGTACTGATGTGCCGAGATGCCCCAACAACAGCTGCAAAGGTCCACAATTTCTGTTTCCCTAAAATAATCTCTGGATCCAGTGGTCCAAAGCAGCAGTTACCTAACTCGGCAGATTTCCAGGGCTTCAAGATATGTCCCTTTTCTAACCCTCCTTACCGCAAAACTACCTTACTGAAGAGTGACTAAGCCCATAGGCTATGACATCAGACAGCCAAGGGTTTAAACTTGGTCCTGCCTTTCCTGACTCCGTGACCTTAAGTATATTGTTTAACTTCCTTAAGTATCTGTCCTCTCCTGTAAAGTGAGAGTGCCAACAGAAGCTCCTTCATGAGACTATTATGAAATAAAGTGGGTAGCACTGTCATAGTGAGTACTACAGCAATAGCTGGTCCATGGGGAGCTTGCAGTTCATGTCCATATGTGAAGTTCTATGTTTATGGAACTCGTTTTATGCATTTGATAAAGGTTGATCTAGACAATCCAAAACCTTAACTTCTACACCTCTGCATATGCACCTGTAACCATAGAAAATAGTAATTCATCAGTAATAGTTCAGATTGTCTCCTGGAAGTCATGTACACTCTAGAATAATAAACGATTTCTTCTGAGTATAGAAAATGCATTTATTTCTGGGAAATTTCTCCCTGCTTAAGTATCCTGAATATTGATTTGAATGTAAGATACAAAATATAAGTGAAGTACGTCATCTGTCCCTTTAACAAAAGAAACACAGATCAAATGGTTTTCTTTGTTATTGATTTAGCATCATGGCAAGACTAATATAGCCCTTTAATGCAAGAAATGCAGTAGGGGCAGGGCCAATTTGATGTTGTTGATCTCTGGAATAAATGGAGTTTCTAGGCTCCTGTAAGCCAACAAAGGCTCCAGTTTGCTTAAAACATCTACACACATGTAAACGGAATCCTCTGAGGAGAGATTGAAGGCAGGAGGGGAAGGAGATGACAGACGATGAGATGCCCTTCACTATCAGACTAAAAGAATGGCCTCAAAGTGGTTTGAGTAAGAAAACTCAGATTTAAACAAAAGAATCATCTCTATAATCAGTTCTCAGCTTTCTGTAGCAATATTCAAGAGAGAGAAACTTTGGGCTGCTGCCTTAACTGTGTGTGTGTGTGTGTGTGTGTGTGTGTGTGTGTGTGTGTGTGTGTGTGTGTGTGTTTAATCTGAACTATCAATGGGCAGTGGATATTGCTAAGTTGCCATGTTGGAAAAATAACTTTCAGCTCATTGTTTGCAATGGTCCACAGAAGCAATCCATGTAAGTTATCATTTGACTGATAGCAGTATTTACACCTCACTTTCACCAGGGTTTTTGTACCTGCCGTTTATTCTCCCTGGAGTATATATCATCCTCAGATAGATCCACGGGTCACACCTACATTTCATGCAGATTTCTGTTCAAATGTCACTTCCCTCACCACCTCCTATAAAAATAGCTCAAGCACACCCTCTGTACTCCATCATCTGCTTTATCCTGCTGCCTTATTGTTCTTCATAGCACTTACAACGTAACACAATTTCATAAATTTGTCTGTATAGAATTTGTCTCCCCCACCACAATATAAGCTGAAGCTCCTAGAATAGCTTTGGTCACAAAGTAGAAATTCAATAAACATTAAAAAAAAATAAATTTATAAATATTGGACATCATTTATACTAAGGCCAGAACATAGTCCTCTCTTTGGTCAATATTCTAGTCCCTTTAAAGGGGATAGAGAGATGAGAATATTCATCCAACAGAATTATATAATTTTTAGTTTCCAGGCCCTATTGCTAAGATAAATTGAAGTTTTCTTCAGTTTTCCTTTTAAAAAGGCTTCACTAATGGTTGACATCTTCTATGACATATTTTTCATGCTATCATATTCAGTTTTTTAAAAATCAAGTTAAATGCATTTAACTTGTATCCCACTTATACCCAATTCTAGTGTCTAGAACTCTGGAAGTACAATCAAGAGTCACTTGATTATTACTTGGTAGTTCTGAATATATTTAACAGGTCTCAACAGCTCCTTGTTAAATGTCCTTCAAACTCATGCCTCCTTGTAGAAATCGTGAAAACAGAGTGGCTTAATATGGGCACACCTGGTGAGGGGATTCAGAAAATTTCATCCCATCACCAGCACACTGCTGCTTACTTGCTCTGCAACTTTGGACAAGGAGCCTTGTTACTCTGGGCTTCTGTTTCCTTGCTGAAACAAAACAACAACAGGACTTGCCTTCAGTGTTCTTTAGTCATTTGATGGTTGAGATTACTTCCTCCCTAGGGTGTACTCTCTACATTAGGGTGAAAGCCCCTCTGGGATACTCTGGGTGGAATGGAATAGGATCTGCCTAATAGGAGCAGCCCCTGACTCCTGGGAAGAGAGACGCTAAGTCCTGCCAGTCAATTCCAGTGGAGGCCACACAGTTACCAAGAGCCGCCATGTTGCCTCGTGGTCACTGCTGGTTTGAGAAAGATTCCAGCAAACATTTAACCAAGTCACTGCGACAAGAGAGAGGAGGTCTGGAAAGGATTTTGTTATTCTTCGAGAGGGCTCAGACGACTTTGTACTTTGTCCTGTGGATAGACTAGACTCTGCAAAAACAATCTAGATCCTAAATTGGGGCAAAAATAAAATGGTGGCCTGAGATTAATACTGTTTTGCCTTATTCCATGAGCCGTGACAAATTTCTCTTCCTTACTCTAATACAATACATATTCACCTCTCTTTTAATGCCAAATATAGCACAATATCATGTTCTTATTAAATTTATCTTTTTCCCTTTGTTTGTTTTCAATTGGCTTATTGTTGCCTGAAACAGGTTGTAAGTTTCCAGTTGAAGGGAAACGCATCTTTTAACCTGCCTGGAATAGCCCTAGAGGCAAAGTCCTTGAGTTCTTTAATGATGAGTGGTGTTAACAATATAATAATTGTCAAACTCCCCAAAGAAAAGTAGCATGGAAATGTAAAGCATTCTTATTCTTAAGCTGTTATTTTATAATAAACTACTGTCTTCTCTCTGAAATGCATCTTTTCTCTCTGTCCACTGGATAGATCAGGGGAATGATACAGTTTGGCTAATGACCCATGAGCATCCAGATCCCAAGCACCTTGGCATAGTGGAGGAATGTTAAGTTCTGTGGATTTTACCTCTAGGATACAAAAGTGGTGGTGCCTGATACCTCCATGTTGTCAAGCCCTCAGCCCTGTAGGTCAAAAACAGTGAATCAGAACCCAGAAGTCAACATGAATGGGTAAGTGAAGCCCCAAACTAACAGACCAACCTGTCACCATGCCATAGAGGGCAACAGAATCCAAAGCCTGGAGAGGCCCCTTGTCCACACTTCCTCCCCAGCCAGTGGTTCTCCTCTTGGGGAAAGAGCATCAGCGGAGTAGAGATGCCACAAAAGCCTGTGACACATTTCGGCCCCCAAAGAATCTTTTCCTTGCTGCATACAGAAATCACACCTCCTAATTATGCCATCCAGTCCTGAGAACGTTAAAAGGCTAGTGCTCTGCTAGTGAAAATTCATAGGCACCTGCTCTTGATTTTCTTCCTACTTAGAATAATTTTCACACAGCTGTGATATTGCCAAGTGACTCTATTCAAACGTTGAGGCTCAGACAAGAAGGGATGTGTTGGATGTTTGGGTTGTAATGATTTCAGCTCTTCCTCTTTTTTTACAGCATCATTAGTAATCTGTCATTCTAATAATAATAATTCCCTTTTGACATCATGGAGGTAAGAAGAAATCATCACTGACATCAAAAATGAGGTGATATTTCAGCAGTATTGTTTCACCGAAGATAAAATGGAAAGCTTTATTACTCCCCATGCCTTTAAAGAAAGCTGAACAAGGCATATGCTGACCCTAGAGCTTATCTACTTCAGTTCCTTCCAGACTGATATGAAATAACTAATTTTAATTGTTCCAGCCAGAGTTTCAGAATGTGGTTTCCCCCAAAGCTTTCCATCTACATAATGGAAACTTTTTCAAAAACAAGCTTTATCCATCCATAACAACCGGGGGAATCAAAAGAAAAATCTATTGTAACTAAGAACAATTTATAATTTTCATTCTTCAGCATCACCTTTTGTTCCAAGTATTTAGGAATTGATTTCACTCAATCATGCAGTCAATACTGATTGTGTACCTGTTGCGTATTACACACTGGACTGGGTACTAGGAAGACGAAGATGGATAAAACGGAATCCTTGGTCCAGAGAACAGAGCAGGCACACAAAGAAAGGACCAAGATAACAGAGATCTGTTCAAGGATAATGGGAGGAAATACAGACAACCCTTGACTTATGTTTTTACTTATGAACTTTCAACTTTACAAGGTGCAAGAGTGATACACGTTCAGTAGAAACCATACTTCAAATTTTGAATTTTGATCTTTACCTGGGCTAGCAGTATATGGAACAGTAGTCTCATGATGGTGGGTAGCCATGAGGTTAATGGCTGATACACTTCAGCCATTCTATATCCGTTCTCTTTTTCATTTTCAGTACAGTTTTCAGTAAATTACATGAGGTTTTCAATGCTCTTTTTTAACTGAGGTATAATTGCTTTACAATGTTGTGTTAGTTTCTGCTGTACAACAAAGTGAATCAGCTATATATATATATACACATATATCCCCCCTCCCTTTTGAACCTGCCTCCCACTCCCACCCATCTAGGTCATCACAGAGCACCAAACTGAGCTCCCTGTACTGTACAGCATATTCCCACTAGCTATCTGTTTTACATATGGTACAGTATATGTGTCAATCCTAGTCTCCCAATTCATCCCACCCTCCCCTTCCCTGTGTCCAGATATCCATTCACTACATCTGCATCTCTATTCCTGCCCTGCAAATACGTCCATCTGTACCAATTTTTTTAGATTCCACATGTATGCAATAATATATAATAGGCAGACAGGGAAGCAACCTAAATGTCCATCAACAATGAATCAATAAAGAACTTGTGGGGTGTGTGTGTGTGTGTGTGTGTAATGGAATATTACTCAGCCACATAAAGGAATGAAATTGGGTCATTTGTAGAGCTGTGGATGGACCTAGAGTCTGTCATACAGAGTGAAGTAAGTCAATGCTTTCTTTACAACTAGACTTTGTGTTACATAATTTTGCCCAACTGCAGGCTAATGTTAAGTGTTTTGAGCATGTTTCAGGTAAAGACTTGGCTAAGCTCTGATGTTCATTAGATCATCTATTATATGCATTTTCTACTTAAAATAGTTTCAGCTGATGATGGGTCCATCAGGATGCAACTCCATCATGAGTCCAAGAAGATCTGTAAATGATTATGCCTGGTGGAAGAGGAGAGATTCTCAAAGAGAGTGTGATTTTAGACAGCTCTTAAAAGGACAGACTTAGCCTGACAGAGGTATTAGGGAAGGAACTCTACACAGAGGGAATAGTATCAACACAGATATGAAAGCAGCAAGTGCATTGAGCAGAAAGAAATCTGGTCCTCAAGGGAATCAAGAGTGAAACCACCTAATTCAGCAAATGCAGATGGGAAAAGGAGTCTTAGTATAATACCAGCCCAAAGGGCTAATCAGTTTTCAGGATAACAAGAATGTGAAGATTAAGATTGTTTCATTCTAACAAAACTTTTTGCTTTCATTGTAAGAAAATGATGACTGTTTTCTGACAAGGAGACCTAGAAGACTGTTCTCAGCCCCTAGGATAAGAGAATAAGCATGTGGATTTATGTCATTGGATAATTCCTTTTGGAGTTTTCTCAATTTATTTGTCCTTCCATCATTCTGCCCTGTATTGAGGACTGGGATTTCTTCCGTCACCCCAGACCAGGCACTTCCAAGCCCACGCCCTTAACAAAGTATCTGCCACAGGAGCCAAAAGGGTGTCCCCAAGATGTTCTTGTTCAAAGAACTGGGCAATTCTCTACCCTAGTGCTCTACCCCTTTGAATCTTAGACGCTGGTAGAAATAGACATTCCAAAAGCAGAAATATGATTTTCCAAGAACCAGTAACTCAAGGAAAAAAAAAACTAAAATTTTTATGCATTGAAATCTTGGGTTGCAAAATGAATCAGAAAAGGAAGACTCACACAGACCTCAGTCACCCAACGACTTAGTCTGTACACTGTGAGGTGTTTAGATTCTGGGAAATGTCTGGATATTTGGCACAATATAAGAAAAGCCTACATTTCAGGCAACCTAAGGTTTCCCTTATATGTACCATTTACTAAAATCCCTGGCTTTAAGGATGAGAGCTTTTTTCTCACTAAAAGAAAATTATTTGTTCTTCAACTTATTTACTTCTAATGCTCGTTAGCTATTGAGCCTTTCTAGTAATTGTAGCAACTTTTATAAACAGTATTATCTGAGCACCCAATCCTTTTGTTCCAGAAAATTCTCTGCATGTCAAATCAGTTACAATTCATCTGCAATTAAATAACTGTTTTGAAGTGAACAGCAGCCAATGACATAAAATCTGAATGTAATAACCATGCAAATATTCAATATGTTAAGTGATATTTTAAAAATCAAATATAGTATACAGCTATTGGATTTTCAGTATGAGCAAGTTTTCACCCTCTCTCTCTCTCTTCCCAGAAAATACAATTTTATATTCCTGGATTGAATGCCTAATTACTTTTTTAAAAAACAAACTAAACAAAAATAAAAAGAAGAAAATCTTTTTTTCTCTATATTTGCAGTGTCTGCATAGGCTTTATCTTTCTAGCAAGGATAATATGAAACTTTGGTGCTATGTGTTGCAGATTATTAGCTGAGCTGCTTTTTAACCACTTGATTTTATTTATTTTTCTTTCTCAAACATCTTTTTCTTCTCTGAATAATCAGTGCTCTCACTTGCACTCAAATGCATCTACTTCTATCACTGTAAAGCTAGTGTAACCCTGTGGAGTACACACCCAAAGCCTGCAGGAGCCCTTTAAGAGATCTTTTTATTTAAGTCAGCTCTCAGGACAGAAAGGGAAATCACATCCCCAGTTGGTTCCTGACTTTTTCAGCACAAGATACAAAGGCTAGAAAAGAGAACTGGACAAAAAATGGGTTTGGGTGTGTGTGGGTTTTTTTTTGCATGTGCTAAAACCACACAGAGCTGATGCACAATAAACAAACATGCATTAGAGGTGGTTTTCAGTCACTTTATAGACATATGCATTCATAAATTTTGTGACAGTTGTAAGAAGCCGACTTTGATGAGACCAAACTCAAAGACGAGCTCTCGATCTCTGGAGCAACCACAGTCTAACTTTATGTTGACAATTTATCAGCTTCTCTCCGTCAAGGAAAATTGTTTTTTAGTGCTTGCCTATTAGCAATCACATGCATAATATGAAATTGAGTTTTAGGGAGGACGGCCTGCCATCTGTCTTTCTGATATTTTTTTTTTCAGTCTTGAACGCTCAAGTTCAACCCTCCGTGTATCAGAACGCTGTAAAACAGGATTCATCCATAAGATGGGCACTTAGCAAGAAAAATGGGCCAGATACCAGTGCTATCTTAGAACCTGCAGACTCTCAAAAAGGGAAAATCATCGATACCTCAATCTGTACATTATCTTTTCAGTGCTCTTCAAGTTCTGCCTGCCTCTCAAAGCCAACAGTTCATTAGTGTGCTTCAAGATGTATTAGGACACTTTTATAAAAATAAAAATTCAAAGAGAAAGTGGAAGGCAAGGTGAGGTTAAGGAAATGGAGCTCTAAAGGACTGGTGTGAAGAATGAAAAAGATGCATTTAGTTTCCCTTCCAAGCTCCAATATGCTAAGATTTTTATCAATAATATTGTTTTTCTGCAACAATACCTGCCTCCGGGAAAATCTGCTGGGTAGCTGTCAGGATTAGACTTCTCAAAATATGCTTAAGATGATTCTGGTAAATTGATAAAAAATAGTACATGCTGCAATGGAAAGGATTGCTCAAAAGAACATTCCCAAGCCTTTCATGTGTAACTGCATTTGTGAGGCAGGGCATTTATTATGCTATAAATTCCATCACTGATTTTGGCCACTTCAGATTGATTCTGCAGTAACTGTAAGTAATGAACCTTCCAGAGCCAAGGGGGGAGGAAAGCTGGAGGAGGAGAAATAGCCAGTACACTTGTGGCTGTGGGAATACAAATCGTAGGCTTCATTTAGTCACAGCTCTTATCAGATCATGCAGCCAATACCCCACAAAGCAGGAAAATATATATCCAGAAAAATCTACGGGTTCCTTGACGTGAATCCAGGAACTACAACTGGAAGAACCCTTCTTAGGGAAAGGAAGAAAATTTTCCCTGAGCCTTTATTTCCCAAACTTGTTCTTTCTCACCTTTTAAAAATTTTTTTCCTCCTAAAGTACGGGCAGATGTCCATCTTACAAGAGCAACAAAATACGGAGCTGTCTTTTTCTAGGGAAAAGTTATCCGTGCCTGAAGCTTGGCTTCCTGCTGTTCCCAGGTCAGTCCCAGAATATCTCTCTTGTCAGTTCAGACTTTTGGAAAGAGGAAAATTGGTTACTCTGGAGTTGATATCTCTGCCTGTTAAGAAACTAATGTAACCAGTGAGGTGAACAGCAGGGGAAACAGCACTCAGAGGCGCCCCGGAACCCCCATGAGCAGGTCCAGGGAGGCTGGAGATAGAAGGAGTGAATGAAAGAAACTAAGACGGCAATAGTCCGTGGTGTGAGGAAGCAGTACCGTCTATTAGAGGGCTGTTCTTTTCTCCGATGTTCTTTCCAAGTGAGCGCTAAGAACACAGGCAGGGCATGGGGATGGAACAGAGTGTGGTTGGGGATCACGGGTGTTGGCAGAGCAAGCAGAGAGACTCCAGGAAGGTGGAGCGGGGAGAGGGACATGGAAAAGGGTGACATGAAAAACGCATTTCACCTGCCCAGGAGGTCCTTTGTTCATTCTAGTTTCCTCTCCTCTCTGACCTCACTTTCATGGGATGCTTAGGAGCGGGGCGGGGGAAGCGTTGGGAGGGGCAGCGGCCTGGGGTCAGCCCCAGAATGTTGGCTCTGAGGTGACAGTATAAGCCTAGGGAGGCCAGGGCTTCAGTGGAGTGTGGACAGGTGATATTTCATGTCAATCCTGGGGTCTGTGTCCCCATCCCCTTCCCACTGAATTTTCAAAAAATACAGAGGCACAAATAGACAGTCCATCTCAGAGAATGACAAGGCATCCTCACTGTCCATTTGTCCCCAAGGAAAAATACCACAAATTCTTTTGTGATTCTTTGCCTATATGTTTCTTCCCATTCTCTCTTAAGAAACAGAACTGCAGCGTTTAGAGGTCCATAGATGTGGTATTTGACTACTGTGAGGAAGAGCTGACTTAACAGACCATTTGGGGCCTTCTGAAATATGCACATTTCTCACTGGGGTGTTTGGGGTTTATTAACTGCCATGTGAGGTCTTACAGGAGAGACCAACACTACAGCAGGACAAGTCTTTAGGTACGGGCATTCTGAGTTAGCCAAACGGAGAAGCCCAGAGCCAATTGTGGGGGTGAGTGCCAGACAACACAAGAGGGGTACCAGGCCCAAAGTGGAGGTTCCCAGCTCCAGAGGAAACCTGACAAAAAGCCTCTCCCCCTATGCATCACTCGTTACTATTAGCACTATTGGAACTCACCATCAGTGACCACCCCTAGCACCTCACTAGCCTATCTGGGCACAAAGTACAGGAGAAGGTGAATGGCGTTCCAGTGAAAGACATGCAGTGTCCCACCTTGAGTCCTTTTTTTAGAAATGAGAGGTCATTCAGAGAGAAGGACTTGCTTCCAAGCTGTGCCTGATGGTTCTGCCATAGGCAGAAGTGAACCATAATACTTGTGCTACTAATTTAGTGAAATCTGTTATTTCTAGTGCTCATGTTGGAATTTGAACATATCACTTAGAAAACCAGAATTCTTAAAAGGACTGAATGCTGGTGTTCTCCCAGAACTGTCTGTAGTATCTTTGACAAGTCAGAGGAAGACAGAAAAATGAGCCTGTGGATAGAGAGAGGGATTGTTCCAATATCTTTCCAAAATAACCAGTCAATTCAGTAGGGATGTTTATGATTGGTGAAGACTACCACAGAATCCATTTGGTGAGTTGTATAAAAATTAATTGGAGACTAAAATATTTGTCCAGAAATTGAGTCACCCATGTCATTGAAATCCAAACTCTCTACAGCTATCATTATGTAATAGTCATTGTTTTTGTCCAATAGCTACCAAATTAATAGAAATAATCTGTAAATTATTAAAAGCTAAAAGTAATCATCAACACAGATATTTGTAAGTAGCTCTCATATATGTAATGCCTACATGAGTGCTCTGTCACTTCAATCCTGTCTGATACTTTGTGACCCCATGGACTGCAGTCCGCCAGGCTCCTTTGTCCATGGGATTTCCCAGGCAAGCATACTGGAGTGGGTTGCCATTTCCTTCTCCAGGGGATCTTTCCAACTCAGGGATCAAACCTGTGTCTCCTGCATTGCAGGTAGATTCTTTACCTCTGAGCCACCAGGGAAATCCCATATATGTAATGACTAATCAAAAATAATCTTGTAAATAGTATTTTTGGTAACTTGGTAGAATATACTAAGCCATGTGCAGATGTCACCACCATGGCTCCATCCTCACAGTAGGGACTGTGGGTTGCCTCAGGGAAATGGATTCCGGAGGTGGCCATGAATCCACTGTTGATGTGATCAGGCTGCATAAAGATGGTGCTCACTTTGGTTATTGTTATTAGCTTTCTAATGTTAATAGTAGCCAACTGTGAATTTGTTTAGTCACTGACACCTTAAATATTGCCCTTTGCATTGAGATCAGGTGTTTAGTTACCAGAGTCAATAACTAGTCATACACTTTATGATCCCTGAAAAAGAAATAAGGGTGCTCTTCAGGGCGAGAATAAGCCAAACTCACTGAACATTTCCTGTAGTTCCAACAGGGTGGCTTCTTGAAGTATCTAGATGTATTCCAGGAGTAATTAACCACAAGGGGAATCCTACCAGTATATATTTTCTAAAGATAATTTTGTATGGAAAATTTTTCAAGCGTTAAGGGAGGAGTGGACAGTTCTAGACTCAGCTGGGTCAGAAGAGGAATTGAGAGTGGCATGAGATACAGGATGGTCCGTGGAAAAGAACACTGAGCCTGGAGGACCATCGGAGCTGTATTTCAGCTCTGGGATCACAGACACTTTGTCTCTGTGGCCTCCGGGCCCTTATCTAGAAAATGGAAATACCTGCTCTACCTCCTTTAGAGGCTACTCCTTTAGAAGATCAAAAGAAGCAAAGTAGGTTAGGGACAGTGGGCTCTCAGCCAGTACACAGATGTAGTGTCCGAGCAGTTGCTCATCAGTTGAGTACCTCCCTTGGTCTGTGTCCTGGGAGGTAGGTAGAGAAATAAAAGACACACTCTGTGCCTTAGAGGCACAGAGAGAGACAGAGGGAGAGACAAGAAAAGAACAATCCCGGGTATACATCTCTAGTGTTGCTTGGGTGGTAGAAACAACAGTAGAAATTCAAAGGGAAGGGGACAACTTCGGGCTAGAGTAGCCAGAGAAGAGAAGAGATTTGACACAGATCTTGACAAGTGAATATTATTGTCACTGATGGAGAGGGGTAGGGAAGGAATTCCTGGTCTGAGCGGTGTGTGCATAAAGGTACAGAGAAGCTGAACACAAGGCAGCTTGGGAGATGATGTGCAAAGCATTTGGGGTTTAAGGAGGGAAGCTATGGAAAATGAGGTTATAAACACTCGAACTAAATGGTCACAAGACTTTCATGAAGCTAAGGGGGCCAATTTTTTTTATTCCAGAATCAAGTTTCTTGAATAGTAAGAGTAATAATTATAATAGTTTATATCTAAATGATGCTGTAGGTTTTCAAGGTATCTTAGATGCACTGCCTGCCTCATTTGGTTCTTTTAGCAATTCCGTAAGGTAGAGGTGGTAAGGATGCTCGTGCCCATATGACACAGGGGAATCAGAGGCTCAGTGCGGTTGTGGGGTTGCTCCAATGTTCCACCACAAGGAGATGAGGGAGACCATGTCACTCCTGGTCTGCTTTCCTCTGTGCGAAAATACCTTAGGAAGGTGAACCTGGCAGCAAAATGCCAGATGGGCCAGTGTGGAAAAAAAATGAGAGAGCCCAGTTAGGAAGCTGCCCACCAAGTTGTCCAGACATAAGATTGCCATGGTCTGTGTTCATCAATGTCTCTTGGGATCGATATAACATCAGTAGTAAGAGACATGGTAAAGGAAGAATTCTCAAGCCTTGTTAATGGACTGGCTCTGGTAAGTGAGAACCAGAGGATCAAAGATGAGCCCAAGAGAAGTGATGCACTCCATACTTCCAGCTTTACTGATGAAATAGAAGAGTTTCTAAAAAAAGAGAGTGGTCCAAGGTTCAAGCCTGAGTTAAGAGCTGAACACTAGCCTTACCCACGTTTCTTCTTTACCCTCACCCCTACAGGCTGCCAGCCATTCCTCTCATGTACCTTCCTGTTATAGCCCAATCACACTCTTAAGTACAGATAGACAGGAGGTGAACTCCTTAATGACTATGATAGACCCAATGACTGGCACAGAGCACTGCTTGATAAAGGCTATGTAAACATTGATCATTTGAATGAATAAATGAGTGAATAAATTACCGAATGAATGCCCTCCCTTATAGTTTTCTTCCTATATCTCAAGTCATATAATCTTTTCTTTTCTCGCTTTGTCTACAAAATAGTCATCTTTCCTTTGTAGGGCAATCACAGCTTTCTACCATCCAGCCAGTTTTCTGTACCCCAGCCTTTCCCCCTTACTCTCCTCTCTTCGGTCTCTGCCCTCCTCTCAATTCCTATACGCAAACAGGAGTCTTGTATCTTTGGCTTTGGCTTATAGTAGCTCTTGGCCTTAGAGGCAAATCAGATCCTACTGGTCCATAAACATTTAGCTCAAGGGCTGCCTCCTCCTAAAGCCCCTCCCTACTGTGCCTGGCCAGGACATTCCCCCACATGCTTTGCATTTCCAGGGATTCTTTAGGGCTGGGCTTATATTTATGTCTCTGGCAAGTCTCTTCTGATAAGGCCTGGCACAATGGCAGCACCTAGTAAGGGTTCAAACTAAGGGAAAAAAGAAAAATGGCAAAACAGCTGCTTAGGGAAGAAGGCAATAAGCTTTATAGTCATGAGTGAAAGTCCTCAGTTGTATCTGACTCTTTGTGACCCCATGGACTATATAGTCCATGGAATTCTCCAGGCCAGAATACTGGAGTGGGTAGCCTTCCCCTTCTCCAGGGGATCTTTCCAACCCAGGGATCGAACCCAAATCTCCCGCATACCAGGCGGATTCTTTACCAGCTGAGCCACCAGGGAAGCCCATTTATTTTCATGTTCTCTTCATTTTCACATTCTCTTTTAAGATTTATCCCTTATCTACAAATTTCTCTCAGTGAAAAAGAAAATTCATTTAAACATTGCCCATTTACATAAAGGTGAGGTGCTCAGTGGTTCAGTCATGTCCAACTCTTTGCCACTCCATGGACTGTTCCCCACCAGGCTCCTCTGTCCATGAGGCTCCCCAGGCAAGAATACTGGAGTGGGTTGCCATTTCTTTCTCCAGGGGATCCTCCCAACCCAGAGATGAAACCTGCATCTTCTGCATCTCCTGCATTGGCAGGTGGGTTATTTACACTGCACCACCTGGGACGTGTGGGAGACTTGGGTTCAATCCTTTGGTCAGGAAGATCCCCTAGAAAAGGAAATAGAACCCACTCCAGTATTCTCGCCTGGGAAATCTCATGGACAGAGGAGTCTGGTGGGCTCTAGTCCATGGGGTAGCAAAGAGTTGGACACGACTGAGCAACAACAATTTATATAAAGAAACTGCTTCCTTTTCTCTGCCTTTTAAGATGCAAAGTATGTTTGCTTTAATATCCAGTGTTTTTTTTTTAATCCCTTACTCAGCAGAGAAAGCCCATTCAAACAAAAGGAAGAAACTGACATATTTTGGATTGACAGATGTCAAGGGACACTACCATCTAATTTCCTTGTTGATTAATTTGAAGGTAATTTTCTGGTAACCCAGGCTTCCAAAACGGTATTTTAAGTGGCATGTTGGTAAAAGAAAATTAATTTTTCTGCGTTAAACTTGCCAGCTTTTGAATTAATTGCATGAGCACAGCAATCAATTAATAAATTGTTAAGCAAACAAGGGAAAATCGGTCAATTAAAAATGACAAAATTGATTCCAAGGGTAGATAAACCAAAAAATTGTCATAATACTCATTTCTAAGTTTGGCTATCCTGCCTCTGTACGATCTGCCTCCCACTTTTTACACAGCATTCAAATTGTTGAAGCTTTATTATAATTTCTTATAAATAAATTACCACCTAAGCCGCCTTTGCTGCTTTAGTGGGATTAAGAAAATCAAATACAAATAGCAGTCCTCTGGTAGCTCAAGGAGAAGGTCACTGCTTTGGGAGAGTGTACCACCCAGAGTACTTTGCACAGGAGTTTTTGAAAGGAGAGCCCTGGCTACGTGGACCAATGTTTTCTAAATACTTGCGTCTTCTGCCAGGAGTAACCTCTATACATGGTCTTTCTCCTGGTCATAAACTCAGATGTATTCCAGAGATCAGACAAAGCGGGGAACAGCAGGACTGAGTGACAGTTTTTGCCTTCTTAGCACATTAAATTGGAATCTTCTTAAACACAGTGCCTTCTGTACTTTCCTATATGTCACCAAACATGGCCTGGGATACTTGGATTTAGTCTCCTGGCCTGGATTAGGAAATTTGTCCCCCTGCTTAAAAAGACAGATGCTTTGGAAGTGATACTTAAAGAAAATAGAAAGGATAGAATTTGTCTTGTGAAAGCATCTGCAAGCTTCATAGGCTTTATAACTTGGAGCACTTTTGTTGTTGTTCACCTGGCCCACCGTGCTTTTCTTTGATCCTGACTCAATGGTGTGTTTTATCAGAATGCTCCCCTTTTGTCCTCTGAGATGTGGACTAGAAAAACCAGAGATTGGAGCAGGCACATCACTAATTCCCTCAGTTTCCAATAGCATTTATCATAAAGGATATGTGTAAAATTTCTAGAACTATTTATATTTTAGCATGTAGAAGATTTCTGAATTCACTGTGAAAAGAAAGCAACTAAAGAAGTACATCTAAACTTCTGTGTTCTACTGAATCTTCACTTGGATGTCAACAATTGCTCAATTTTAACAGAACCAAAACAAAACCCACCCCTCAAAATGTTTTGCCTTTCACCAGTCCTTTCCACTCCAGTAAATGGCACCATCCTCCTTTCTGGGCAAAAACTTAGGTGTATCCTTTGAGTCCACTCTTGACCTCAGACCCCATATCTAATACATCAGCAAATTCCATCAACTCTACCTTTAAAATCCACAACCCAATTACTTCCCATCATTTCCTCCTGGACCGCCATCATCTCCCTGACCCAGACTTTGTAGGAGCCTCCTATTTGGTCTTCCTGCCTGCACTCAGGTCCCCAGAGAAGCCACTGACAACAGCCAGAGACATTTCTCAGATCTTATCCCTCTCCTTTGTGGGTCCTTTTCATTGCTATAACCCCTGATCCAAGATCAGTGCCCAGCAACAGATTCATCTCAGCAAAACTTGTGGGATGAATGATATCATGGAATTTGAATGAGGTAGATCACATGCTGCAGGAGCATTTGGATATTTGAGAAGCATTATCTGACCAGTTATAGACCAGGAAAAGAGTAAGACACTGCCCTTAAAGCTGAGTCACTCATACATCTGCCAGCCCTCTGCTGACCTTATTTCTCCCTTCAGCATTGCTATGGAGCAGAGGATGTTGTGGGTGAGAAGGGTGGGGGTGGGGTTATGTCTGCCTAAACCAAGGCAGGAATTAAAAAAAAAAAAAAGATCAAGTGCTGATTCTGGTTCTTTTAAACAGTTGCATACTTACTTGGCAGTCATGATAGCACAAGTCACTCCTATAATCAAAAGAATCATTACTTGTTTTGCTAAAATCCCAAGGAAATAGCTCAAGATGTGATATTTCAGCACTAATGAGGTTGTGCCTGAAGAAGTGGGATTTTAATTGTGATGGATTTAGAGAATCCACTGCAAAACTGCAGGAGAACAGCATGCTCTTTCCAGTTCCAGGGAAAGTGCATTAATATCCCATGTTTTTGTTTTATTTAGTCTTGGCTGGCTGTGTGGAGAATCACCTAAGGTAATGACAGAGCTAGAGGGGCTACATCAAATAGAACCCTATAAAGAAACTTTATTTTCTCTTCCCATGCTATGAAGGGAGGCTGTAGGACTGAGGAATATTTGTCTTGAGCTGCCTTACAAGCTACTAGATTGATTTCCTTTGCTCCTGACGGTTCTGATCCCAACACAACCTCTCTACCACCTTCCATCCTTCAAAGGTTGAAAGTCACCGCTTGAGAACCCTGGCTTGCTAAGCCTTTAGACGGCGGGTGGAGGAAGGGGGTTTCTGCAGGATTTTGCTTCATGCCGAAGACGGATGCGGGCTGGGTAGCATCGCTTCTGGTGCAAGTCTGCATATGAGCAGTATTGCTGATTACTTCATTAGAACCCTGTGCGCTTCGAGAGCCATATGCTTTCAAGTTTCTTTAAATGGTATTAGGGAAAAATATCCTCCAGGCATTATTTTTAAAGGGGACTTCAAACGTTCCCCAAGAAAGAAAAAAAAAAAAACTATAGCACGTTTGAACTCCAGGGGGTTGCAGGAGAAATCTTACTTAGCAAGACTGTGAAAATGGAGCCATCTTTTCAGTTTCAGGGGAAAATAAGTGTTGGTCACAATCAGGGATAAATTTGAAATGTGGATGGAGAAAGATGCAGAAAATCTCCAAATCCTTGAATTCTTACCATAAAATAGCAAAGAAGATGATGACTTGAGGAAGGAAAAAAATTATTTTAATAGTTCTCGTCTTACATTCGATGGCATAAAGAGAATGGAACGCTCTCCCTGTATCCTGCAGAGTGCAAAGGTCCACAGTTCTTCCCATCCCGTGCCATGCAGGAGACACTTCTAGAATGACTTCCCCCCTGTGCTACATGTATCCAAACTTTTAAAGACCTGGAAAGCAAGGCTACAGGTAGGGGTAAAGCTGTTCATTTTGAGTTTCCCTGAAGAGGTTTTGCTCCAGAGGTCAAATCAAAGAGACCCTTCTCTAAGTTTTAATTCTCCTTTTCTAAACAGATTCCAACCTGATGTCATTTAATGCATTGATGCCTGGATTTCTTCAGCATCATAGTTGCATTATTACATATCAAAAGGACTCTTGAGAAATTCCCTCGAATTGATAATTCTAATTTCTTATGTATAACTATTCTGTATTCACTCAGAGGACAGCTGCATTGTATGCTAAACCATGAATCGGAGAAATTGGTCCCTTTGTATGTAGGTTTGTATTAAATTGAGCTGCTCTCTTTTTTCCCCTGTTTGTTACCACACTTGAGTTCCTGGTGTCAGTTTGTATTTGGCTTCTCGAGCATATTAAAGTTTTTCTAGTGCTTATGATGTTCTTGCCAAGAGCACACTTGCAGCAATCTGCACCAGAACAGTCTTTGTGCCAATTACTTCAAAAAGTATTCTTTAAAATGAAAAGAGGGAGGGGGATTTTTTTGCAGGGAATTTTTCAGGTTATAGTGTGGTGGTTTCGATTTTAATTTTTTAGTCAGTCTTTCTGAAATGATGACTGATCAGCTCCGGGATGTGTGCATCTTTGGGTTGTTTTCTCTCTTTTTTTTTTTAAAAGCCCTTCTACAAAATGGAAGTTCTGGTAAAGACGTACGCATAACAGGGATAATCAGTAGGATGGAAGAAACTGCTGATACCACACCCTCATCTATTTAAACAGCTCTGGAAAGGAAACTGCTAGAAGCTTGTTAAAGAGTTTCCAAATGTGTGCCTGTAAATGACTATCTCTAATCATGGCTGAATAAACCAAATGCAGCAAATGAGCTGGTGACATGCACAAAAGTCATATGAGCATTCTGAACTGCATATGCTGAATGGATAATAATCCATGTCAGTACCATGGGGTCCTCTGAAGGTTAAAATCCTAAGTTTTTGTCGAGTTATTGATATAGAGATAGAAATGCATTTGGGAAAACAAAAGAGGAAAAATGTGGGCAGAACGTTCCCCCAGAAATGCACTGCTGAACAGGAGAGGGGCCCTGAGTGACAGATGAGAAGACTTCTCTTTTCTTCCTGTGTCTGCCACTCACTGGCTGTGCGTCCTTGGGCAAGACATTTCACCTCACTGAGCCTCAGTCTCCACAGCTGTAAGGTGGGTGGATGCACGAGGCAGTCTGCAAGGGGCTCCCCCAGCCCCAGCACGCTGTCTGTCTGGGGGCCACACACAAAGAGGATGTGGCAGGGAGTGGATTCATTCACTCCACAAAGCAAGACGTTTTGAGAGGCCTGTCATTCCTAGAAATTGCTCTCATTAAGGATGAGATATAGGGCTGAATGAAGCAGCCTTATAAAATATCAGCTATAGCAGACGGAGGGCAGGTTGAGAAACATTTCAGAAAATGTCCTTTGCTAATCAATGCCTAACACGTAACATCCAGGCCTCACGAAGAATGGAACCAAGATAATACAGATGGGAAGTTATAGAGGTTTAGGGCTTTGATGATGGCTCAAAGCTTCATGTTTAAACATGCCAGATTTAACAGACACCACAGCAAGGAAGGGTCTCAGACCCCATGTAGTTAAGCCCACTCGCTTTCCCAGTGAGGAAACTGACGCAGAGAAAGGAGCGCCTCTCTGCAAACACAGAACTGAACATTGCCTGAGTGTGCCAGAAAAAGTGAGGCACCTTGGCTCCTACTGGGCATTCTTTGTTTCTTGCACCTATTGGGTCTAAAGTGCCTAGCTTAAGAAAATTCCTTGTTCTTGCATTCCTGTAGAGTTCCAGTTACCTACAACAGCCTCCTGGGAAGGGATCACTTTTAGGTTTGATCTTCATGGAGTTTCATGTCTAAATCTGGGGAATGTCAGGACTTTCATTGTTTCACAATATTTAGGAGCCATCTGTTGGTGTTCAGTTTCTTTTTAATTATCAGAAATTTAAGTCCTCATATGTGTGTGTTTTCCCTTTAAGGGGAATGGCTGCTTTAAAAAAAAAAAAATGTTTCAGCTCTTGAGACAGCAGAGTTGCCCTTCCACAAGGTCTGGTCTACCCATCCACATGGATAATTGTCTTTAATTCTGTATCCTCTGCCACTGAGGAAGAGAAGAGGAGCTGACTCCCATAACTCGGAGCTCTTGCTCTAAAGGCTTTTCCTTCTTAACAAAATGTTATCATTTATTCTCCTGCAGACCTTCAGGCCAGGTGGAGGGGATAGAGTGCACGCGTGCTAAGTTGCTTCAGTCATGTCTGAATCTGTGCGATCCTAAGGAGTGTAGCCCGCCAGGCTCCTCTGTCCATGGGATTCTCCAGGCAAGAATACTGGAGTGAGTTGCCATGCCCTCCTCCAGGGGATTGCCCCTACCCGGAGATCAAATGCCTCTCTTATGTCTCCTGCATCAGCAGGCCGGTTCTTTACCACTAGTGTCACCTAGGAAGCCCAGGGACAGAGAAGAGCTGCCTTAACCTTTCTCAGGAGAGCAGAGAGCTCTCTGGCGCTACTATCTTCACACAGACAAGCACTCAGCAAGGTCCACAGCTATCTTTGGCCATTTGTTGCAGATTAGAGCAAGTATAAATTCCATTAGCAAACAGAAACAAAGGTGTGCGAGACTAACTTAGAACAAGACATGTCACTAAACTCAAGAAATTTATGTAAAACATGCCTTCGACAAAGATGAATGAAGCGAGGATAGAAAACAGAAAATATCTGAATTATGTGTTTCCTAACAGGAGCTCGTGAGTCCTCAAGAAAAGAGAGAATATGATATAGTGTTTCCCGCAGGCATCTACAGGTGAAGGATCACTTGGCATAAGACTAATTCCGAGTCTTTTTTTTTTTTTCTCTTTAATGTTGTTGGAAATACAATTGCAGTCAGTTACGCTGAGAAGAACTGCCTGTCTACCCTCAAGTCAGCGATGCTAAGCCATAGGGGCCTCCAGGGGCCGTGAGGGGTGATATCCCTCCTCCACGTCGAGTGAGAGAGGACTAGAAATGCTGCCCTCCGCAGAGGTCCAGTGCTCCTCTGTCCTTCTCTAGGAGACTTGCATAAAGTAACTGAATGAAATGAAATTTGATCAGATGTGTATAGTTCAGCCTTCTTGCTTTGCCCCTTAACAATTTATAGAGGTATTTCTACCCATGGTCCTGTTTGATTAAATGATATTTGAAGTGTTCCACTCTCTGAGAAAATGTGGTTTATAGCCTTGGCATACATTTACATAATCTCGTTAAGGAAATCTCTTCAGCTTAGTTAAACTATCCCAATAAAAAAAAAAAAAATCTTACCTCTGGTAGAAGAAAGACTGTTTTCTCAGAAAGGAATAGGAAACAAATATGGAGTCTGACCACATTTTGAGAATCTAAGGCTCTAATTGTAGTTACATTTTTTATGTCACATATTTGAAGCTTGTTAACAGAGATGGATGAGAAGTAATTGCTGTGTTTGGAGGATACAGTCATGTAAGAAAAGAATGCTGTGGCTAATGTTTTTTAAATGTGAATTTTAAAAATAATTTTTTATGTGTTGCCTTGGAAAATGTTTATACATTAAAAAAAAAAGCTAAGGGTGATAAATTACCACCAATCTCTCAAGCTCCCCATTGGAGCCATCAAATTAAGGGTTAACCTCCCAGGATTCCCCTGAATTAATCAGGAGCTAAGCCAGGGGCAGCCTGGGCTAGGGAGAAGGGACTGGCAGAGCTCCACCTCCCCCGAGACCCTGGGGCACAATAGCGCAGCCCACAAGGAAAGGAGCCTTGCAGGGCTCCCAGCACATCCCTCAGGCAGCCCTGTGCACAGAAAACATGCCTCGATCCCACATCAGCCCAGGGTTTCTGCTTATCAAAAGCTGATCCTCCACTTCCAGGGCACCAAGACAAGGGGTTGTGTTTACAGAGTAGGGGGGTTTTCAGTCCTGATTTAACCGTAAATGTACATCTTTCTTTGCTCATTTAGGAAGCAGTCTGTGATAAGCCGCTGGGTCATCTTTCTAAGATGTCTAGATCCATTCAGCTCTAGATAAAGATGAAGCTGCAGCTAGATGGACCCAAGAGTGGTGGTTTAGTTACTAAGTCATGTCCCAACTCTCGCGATCCCAGAGAATATAGTCCGCCAGGCCCCTCTGCCCATGGGATTCTCCAGGCAAGATTACGGGAGTGGGTTGCCATTTCCTTCTCCAGGGGATCTTCCCAACCCAGGGACTAAACCCAGGTCTCCTGCATTGCAGGCAGATTCTTTACTGGCTGAGCCACCAGGGAAGCCCCACTTTGTGACCCAATGGCCTGCCCTTAAAACAAGACTGAAAAGATGGCTATGCTGGACACTGGCATAAAAGCCCTTGGAATACTGGGTGGCATGCAGATTTCCAGGTTCCTTTCCAGCTTTAAAGAATCCAGAGTTTGAGGGATAGGACCTTGGAATCCCTATTATATGTATGTGTGTTATTTTTTTAATTGGAGTATAATTGCTTTACAATGTCATGTTAGTTTCTGCTGTACAACAAGGTGGATCAGCCATATGTGTACATATATTCTCTCCCTCCCACCAAGCTGAGCTCCCTGTGCTATACCACAGGTTCCCACTAGCTACCTATTTTACACATGGTAGTGTATTTATGTCAAACCTAATCTCCCAATTATCCCACCCTCCCCACTCCCCATCTTCATGTTCACATGTCCGTTCTTTACATCTGCATCTGTATTCCTGCCCTGGAACTAGCTCTCCAAGTGATTCCTGTACATGCTTAGATTTAAAAACCACTAACCCTAGAGGGTTTTGGGTTTTAAATAAATCCCTGATATCAGCATTAGGTGTTGTGGGCTTTCCAATTAAGAGCAAAATATGTTTCCCCCGTGTCCCTGGCTCATTTAGTTATTTGTGTATAGGACAGAGCAAGTTGACTTCAGCCGTAAGAGGAAGAATGCCCCCTTCCTCATGTTTATGCATCACGAGTCTCTGCTTTCAGGACCTTAGGATCTCAGTGAAAACAGAGAAATTAGCGCCTGGCTTCCTTCCTTCCTCTGCCTACCAGAGTCGGGAATGCCCTTACCTACAGCTCTAGGTCTGTCCACTTCAACAACCCACTTGGTGAATCTTTTCAGCCATCAGACCAAGCGTCAACTGGTTGTACTCACATTGCATTCCCCCTCCTGCTCATCTCTTTTGCAGTCAAACCAAACGGAGTCCCTGGGAATTCACACTTTCTAACTGTCGTCCTTCTACCTGAGAGAACTGCTGGGGTTCCTCTTCCTTAACTTTTCCCTAAATACTTCCCTTGTACCCAGCCTCACCCCCTTTCTTCTCCACCGCCAGAGCTGCCCTTAAGTTAGCCCATCTAAAACTCTCTCCACTTCTTGCTAGTCCTCTAGCCTTAAGTGCTAAATCCTACCCAAGCCTGAAGAGCCCTGCTCTTAGGGACATTCTTAGGGACAAACTTCCAGAAAGCCTCCTGCCACCCACGTGGTTCCTGAATTGATCAGCACCTCCAGACCTAGTTGATGATGACATTCCACGACCACCTCTCCTCTGTTGCATCTCCTTTGACCCTGGAAGAGGTGTGCATCTTTACCTGCTCCCTGCTGAGACCCAGTTTCTCCCTGGACCTCTCCCCTCACCCTCAATCTCACCTCTGCCTTGAGAAGTCAACTTTTCCCTCTTCTGTCCTTTCTTGTCCCCAATTGCTTACGTTCCATTGTGAATTATGACGAACACTCCTAGAAGCCAGTCAGTTTCTAGAAATAAAATCTGAGATGCTGGAAAGGGAAGGGAACTAACTGCTGTTCTCCTGCCCTTCACAAAGCCCAAAGGCACTTCCTTCAGCTGCGGGCTCTCTTCTCCCTAGTGTCTGCCTCTATGGACAAGTTCCTGGTCTCAGATGAATTGGTTTTGTTTTTCAGGCCTTGTGCAGACTTAGGTTTCAGACAGACAGGGACAGAGAGACCTGTTAGGGTAGTTTCTCCAACCGATGATATGCTCTAAATTCAGGAAATCCCACTCCCTGAAAATTTGCATGAAGTAATTTACATGAGGTTGATATTCTCCTGCTGGTTTAGATTAAGTTGTTAAGCTGTAGGCTAGATGTTTAGATTCAGAAGGCCCAGCTAAGCCCTTATCTTTCAGCAGGTTGTGGGCCACCAGAGCCCCCATCACTTGAAAATAATTAGCTGATTCTCCCACCCGAGCTAGTGATTTGATGATCTGTATGCTGAACCAGACCTCTACAGGGGAATAAAAGAAAAAAGACCAGAGTGCCAGAAGGAAGCTTAATTTTTAAGGTAAATTTGGATTCCTTTAAAGGACAAGTAAAAAAAAGAAAAAAAAAAATCTCTGAAGATGCTCTAAACCCAGGGAATCATAGTTTTTTTTCCTGCCTGCAGCTTCTTGGTTCCTCCCTGTGCCTAGCCTTATTCTGTACTTTACATTACTTGTGGAAAATAATGCACATAATACTTAGCACTTCCTTTTGATAAAGAAAATGTTTCATAGGACTAGCAGTGAGATTTATTCCTAAAAGAATGGATAATAGCTTCCTGATGTATTTTCCCGTCATGGATTTTCTTTCCTTAAGTATTGACAGAGGGGAGGTTTTATCAAGGTCTTTGTGATGGGCTTGTTTGTAATGAGAAGATATTAGTGGAGCGCATCTAAGTGTTTATCACCAACAGATGACAGAAAGGAGCATATGGCAGGAAGAGAAATATATATTTGTCCAAGAATCATGGCTTGTTAACACTCCCACATTCGTCCTAAACTCCGCGATCATGTACTGTCCACACGGCGCACACTCACTTGTGTCCAAGAAGAAAACTAAAAGTCAGACTCTGATTTCTTCAATGTGGGACTGTCAAATGATGCTAATTTGGACATTTTCATCAAAGATGGTGGGATTTCCACTCAGAAATCCTGGGCCTACTGCTTCACTGTTGCCGGAGTCTGGGCAGCGCTGTGTCAGGGATTTAGAGAAATACGGGCTTCAGCGTTTTTGCACAGCTCTTTATGGTAAACAAGAGCGATGAAAGGGAATGTGAGAGCTGAGCTCTTACACAAAACTGAACTCGGGGTCCAAGAATCTTCTCACTCAGAGATCTCTTTTGAAGAATGTTTGTATTAAAGACCAGACCAAGACAAAGCTTTAGGACACAGAGGCAATTTTTACCCGGCATTGGCCAAAACCAAAGCACTGTTCCAACTCGCATACGACCCCTAGACCCCTACTGATTAATTCTTAAAGTAAACTCTGCATTGATTAGCTTGCAGCTGTCCTCGGGAGCTCCTGCCCTCACCACGGAGCTGTCAGGGGAGTGGGAGGTAGGGTAACAGCACAGTGACAGCCCCTCTACTGAGCAGTAGGTCATAGAATTCTCTAGAACTTAGAACCCTAGGTATCAGCCCCTGACTCTTATCTTCTATTTTATATCTGAGGAAACGCTGCCCCGGTCAAGTTAGATGACATGCCAAAAGTCACCAGAGCCAGAACTGAGACCAATTGTTCTGTTTCCCAATTCAATGTTATTTCTAAGCCATAGTTATTCACTTTAAAATTACTGTTTTTATGGTTTCACGGTTCTTGAAATCATATTAATATTTAGGTTTATCTACTTATATTCAACATCATTTCTCATCCACCTGCTTAACTGTACAAAAGAGCCATCCCATTCTTTGGGATGTTACCACGGGGCCTGGTGACCATGTGGCAAGCTTGGCGTTTACGTCAGAATGCAATTGTGGGTGGAGAAAAGGGGGGCTTAGAGTTTTCAGAAATGGTCACTTTTTAAGCAAAAGTAATCATTACAGAGTAAGATAAATTCAATTTAGAGAAGTTAAGTTGCTTTAGGCTTCAGATACTCAAAGGGCTGGCATGGCTGGGGGATGCCTCTGGTGCCCTCTTATCTATGCTTTCTCTGTTGGTAATTCCATTGAATTGCTTGGTTTTAAGTATCACCTCCAGTCAAAAAGAAATAAATAAATAAAGTGAAGCACAAACCAACCAACCAACCAAGTCTTCAACCATACCTTCACCTCTCAGCTCTTAAGCACTCAACCCCTTTTTCCAACAACGAAGGACACCTTGCCCAGCATCTCCCCAGGAAATACTAAGTGTCCACAGGGAAATCTTTTTCATCCCTTTGCCAGCAATTCCTGCATTCCCACTTACCATTTAGTCTACCATCATCTTCTATGACACAGGCTCAAAATCACCATGCTTCTCTCCAGGTCCCATTACCAACTTCTACTGCTTGTACCTAGTATTTGCCGCATCTCTGTCTCTTCTGCTAACCCTCAGTGAAATGCTCCTGGATCCCTGGGTTCCTCCAATAGGTTGTCTTCTGTATTTGTTTCTATTGTACTTTATATTCCAGCCCTTTTCTCTATCTGGAACCCCTTTTACCATTCTATGATTATATCTTATGGCAGTTTTAATTTAGTGCCAGTTTCATGTAGCCTTCCAGATCCATTCAGTCAAAAGTATTTTCTGCCTACCCTGACATCCCAAAGATTTCATTCTACACCTTTCCTTTGGCACACTTTTTATTTAAGAAGATAGTATTTTTTTGAGCATATACTGTGTATCAGGCATTTACCCAGGCATTTTGTATACATTTCTACTTAATCCTCTCAGCAGCCCTATATCCCAGAGGTCCATATTTTACTGGTGTTGGGTACAGCTTGGACGTGGGGACTCTACTCCCTGGGTAATTTCAGTGTGTAGTAAGGTTGAGAACCACTGGTAGAAGTCCAAACACTTTAGCCAGACATTATCCTGTAGTAGATACCACCTTGATGTTCTAAAAAACAAATGTTGGACCCCAGCCCAGTCCTACCTAATTAGAATCTCTAGGGCATGCAGCCTTGGAATCCATGCTTTAACAACACTGCACAGGAGATTCTGTCATATAACCAGAATGGAGAAACCACTTGAGCAGACCCTGTGTCATCTCCCAATCTTAATATATCAAGAGTAATTAATTATTTCCTCTCACTGTGTAGTCTGTAAACTCTTGAGAACAGGTTTACATTTGACCCACTTTGGTTTTCTCTTTGGTCTCTACCAAGTCTCTATCAAGACTCCTTGCATATGCTTTAGAAACTAAAAAACCAAAACAGTGCTCTTAGATGACCTCATTAAGAAAACAAAAGACATCTTTACAGAGTACTTATTCTCTCTGTACTAGATTTTTAATCCCTAATATGCTGACCTGGAAAGTAAGCAAGTCATTTCAATTCCCTGAGCATCATAGTTGCATGACTATGCACTGCCAGAGCTAGGATATGAACCCAGACCTTCTGATAATACTTTTCATCCAGCCTCAGGCCTTCAAAGCAACTACAAAGTAAAACAAACAAACAAACTGTATGTGTGTTTGGGTACATGGTCTCTGCCATGTTTCTAAAATCTGAACGTAACTTCTCACAATGGGAGGGAAAAAAACAACTGTTGACCTTATGAAATGGATTTGGGGGAAATACCATAATTTAAACCCCCAAATTAATTACAGGGCCTAACATATCTTTTCTTCTCTTCAACCTTACTCTCCCCCACCCCCAGATGTACATACACTCAGACAAACACACTCTGATTGTTCTTTGACATTTCTTGACAACTGCTTTGTTTATTGCATTGGCAGTTTTCTTAGGTTTTCCCTTCTTAGTTTGTATAGTTTCTCAGACTTTGCAAATAATTTGGGCTTCTGCTATATATGAAATCATTTCAAAGGTTCATATACAGTTTACTTAAGGCAGTAAATTGGCATCTGGTATAAACTTCTGATGTTTTGGTTCAATATGAATATGCACTTAAAACGTATAAAAGCATAACAAAGTTGAAATGACGCTCAAACACAACCTGCTGCTGACAAGTACCCAATCATGTCCAACTCTTTGCAATGCCATGGACTGTAGCCTGCCAGGCTCCTCTGTCCATGGGATTTCCCAGGCAAGAATACTGGAGTGGGTTGCCATTTCGTTCTCCAGGGGCAAACACAACCTAGAAACATGGATTCTAGGCTCTCTTTGCCATTTCTAAGCCTGATGACTCTGGTTAGGGGAGGAATGTTGCAGAGCCACTTTCCTCACTTAAAAAATGAAAAGGAGAATGACCTAAAATAGACTCTCCCAATTTTTCTCCCAAATACAAAATGGCATGATCCTTTAAAGTAATAATTATTTATTTGGCCTGTGGTCAAGATCAAATGTATAATCAGTCCTTATCCTTATTATTTTTAAGGCAAACAGAATTACAATGAAAATTTTTATACTTCTTTATGATTTGTAAAGTGTTTACCACCACTTCCTTTGACTTTCATGACGTAACTGCAGAATAGTCATTATTATCTTCATTTCATAGAAAAGAAAGAGATGCAGTGAGGTTGAGTGGCATTCGCAAGGAGAACAAAATCAGGAGATGGCAAATCTAAGTCCCTGCCCAAGCCAACTTTTGACCCCTTTCAACAGCTCAGTGGCCATGGGCAAAGCTGGAGGAGATCAGAGGCGGGTAGCTCTGACATGCACGCAGCTCCCCAGTAGCCTGCCTGGCTTCCTCAAATGTCTGCTACCCCAGATGCCTTTAAATTGCTTTGGAAGAGAATACCAAGTGGGGATTTATTTAACATATCATTTCTGGGTGTGAGTTTTCCTGAGCATTTATAGATCTGTGTTTTTCCAAGAAGCTGAATGTTCCTGATAAAACAAGACAGATAATGATAAATGAGCATCTATGTAAGCCTAGCTGGGAGGAGGGCCAGGGACTGTTAACACCCCTCCTGTGAAGCTAATCCCATTTCTTTTAGCTATTTCTTTATTAGTTAATGAGGTCTTACAAAAATGTGTGTCTGTGATGATGTTTTAGCATCCTTGCCTCTAGGAACATTTTCAAATATTCATAAAGTAGCTCATCTGACCAAAGCTGAAAGCAAAGGTGCATTAAGCATGAATTTAGTCAACTTCAATGCAGGTGGTCAAAAAAACTGCTCCTAAAGTAACCTAAATAATCCTCCTTGTTGGTTTCCAGATCCACAGCTCTGGGCTCAAACATGAAGGAGGACAGGGAAGAGGTATCATTCAAAACAGTCAGGACTCCGAAGGGCGGCCCCATAAGCTTTGATCCTACGTCCTGACTGACAGCAGTGTGGCTTGCTTTTGGAAGACTGAATAACTTAAAAACACAATGAAAAAGGAATTACCAGTCAAGCCCCTAGGAAGGAGAGCAGATGCTAGTTCTTATTGCTCCAGGGAGGTCAGAGACCTACTTCCCACTTCAGTTTCTTCTGACAAGGAGGGAAAAGGAGACTCTCAAAAGGTGTCTCTGGTGCTTAGGGGTGCATTTGGAGAGGCAAACCAAACACAGAAACTCGACCAGCTATGCACTGAGCTCCAAGGTACAGGGAATGGTGGCAAGTACTTCTACAACCTGGTTTGGAGGGTACCCCACACTGTCACAGGGCCCGAGGAACACAACTAGGGTACACACACGGTCTCCAACCCCCCCCAACACACACACATATACACACATGCCTTCCATCACCCAGAAGTGGTGCCACACAAATCCTCATTCTTTCCATCTTTTTATGATTTCATTTTCCCAAAACATTATTTAAGGAAACTCACATCGTGACTCATCTCCTATGTTCAATTCATAAACAAAGGAATTTTTTCAAAAGATGGCTTTATAAAGACGTATCGTTGAAAACAATGTGAGGATGATGAACCAACATTGTTTGGTTCTGAGTGGGTGGCCAGACTATCCATGGCATACTTTGGCTACGAAACCAAAAATCACAGCACAGTTTCCTCCCTCCTGTTTCTGAGCAAGTACTTAGGAGCTGTCACCAAAATGGTGCAAGCCTTCCTGATCTACTGTGGTAAGAGCTCAAGGAACAAATCATATGCTGAGGTCCTTTGACCTTTGATCCCAGAGGGCATTGCGATAAAGCATGGTGTTACATGTACAGGTAACTCGGCACTGCCTAACATGGAATGTCTATGCTCAAAAGAACACATTCATGTCATTGTCACTGAATCTTTTAATCACTGGAGTCTTTGGCTTTTTTGAGAACGAAGGAAAGCTCTGAGCCACACTTCTGAAAAGAGACATCCATGGAATCCCGTTCAGCAGAAATTTGGAGAAGGACAGATATCGTCCACTAGTAAGGGATGAAAACACAAACATTTCTTTCTGAAGCTCAGGGCTCAACTTTGTCCTTTTATCTGGTTGTGAACTTCCTCTGAATGTGAAAAAAAATAAGTCCTGAAAAATAGCAGTAGCACAGTAATAATGCTGCCTTGAGAAATGCTCAGAGTATAAGACTATTTCTCTTTTGTCTCTTGCCTTGAGGACACTGAGGGCACTTTGACAGCCCTTATGATTACACCAGATTCAAGCGAACATTCGTTATTCCAGACGCGATTCTGCATTTCTCAAAAGAAGTACTGTTACAGCCCGGATGTAAATTTGACTGTGTCCTGTACTTAATGTTCTATTCCAGGTGATTCACATAACGGGCCGGCTACGACTGAGGGTGTCACTGTCCCACGGGAGGACCGTCCCCAGCCAAATCATGGGTCTCGTGGTTGTGGCTCATGCCCTGCCTCCCCCTACGATCAATGAAGTCAGAATTGACTGCCATATGTTCGTCACTCGAGTAAATATGGACCTCAATATCATTTACTGTGAAAATAGGTACTTCGTTTTTGTTTTCATTTGCCCTGTCGTATGTTGCACATTGGTAAGGGCCAGTGTTTTCAGCAGTCTGAAGGATTTTACTCTCCCAATGAGGCTCATTATAAATCCTGATCTTATTTTTAATGGCTGCTTGGACTGACACCAACCATGCTTTTTATTTGAAATTTACATCGCTGCCCTGATTTACATTAGGGACAACAATGGGATGAATTAGGATACCCAGGCATCCATATGCTGTAACTGAGACCTATTTTGGCCGAGAACCCAAGGAGAGAGCAGGACTGAGACATTCTTGGCAAAACAATGCAGCAAAAGCTATCTCCTAATGCCTCAGCCAGACCCACTTCCTGACGACTACAAGGGCCCAGCCTTATGATGGGCAGTGTTCACATGGGCATTGAGTACCTTCTCCTAGTCAGCTCGGGCTGCTGGGACAAATCCCCATAGACCGGGTGGCTCAAACAACAGACATTTACTTCTCACAGTTCTGGAGGCAGAGAAGGCTAAGATCAAGGTGCAGGAGATGAGGTTCCTTTGGTGGCAGGCTGGGGTGGGGGGGCGCAGGGTGCAGGGTAGGGGGTGTCTTCCTGGTTTCTTGCTGTGTTCTCATATATGGGAGGGCAAGCTCTGATCTTTCTCCCTCTTACAAGGACACTAATCCCATCATGGGGGCTCCACCTTTATGACCTCATTTAAACCTAATTACTCTCAAAGGTCCTGCAAATACTATCACAAGGTAGGAGTTGGGGCGGGGGGTGGGGAAGGTGGAGGTGGTTGTGGGTAAGGACTTCAATAGATGAATTTAGGAAGTACACAAGCATTCTGTCCACAAAGCATATATAGAACAAATAAGAATTTGAGATCCCCAGAGGAAAAAAGACAAAAAAGAAATTTGCAGAACTCTTCAATGACACTTTGTAATCCTGAGGATTTCACTTGGATAGATTAAAGAAAGATGACCCATCATATAAGTGACTTGGCAGCCCTTCCTCCACACTGAGCTTTTCAAAAGGACTTTTTAGCCTCTGGTTAAGAAGTTCACTGTTTCATTAGGCACAAAGCAAGGGACAAAGGAGATGGGACAGTGCCCCTTCAGACCTTTCACCTAGAAGTCACCAGTCTATCATCAGGCTGATTTGAAAAAGAGAGAATCCCGGGGCAGGGGAGGGGGGGAGGGAGGTGCTCACATGTGGCTGTGGGAAGGAAGCTCGGCAGTGTTGTTCATTCTTGTGGGCAGGAGTAGGGGTGATGGGAACAAAAGAACAGGATGGTCAAGTGGTTTAGGAAAGTGATCTCTCTCCCGGGCCCAGACATGAGGAAGACAGGCAGTGCCCACATCTAGTCCATTGGGAAGCGCTAAAGATGTTGGGATCAAGCTAGAAATGTCTGCCCTTCCTGGTCAGGCTTTGATTCAGAGGAAAGGTTTCACTGGGAAAAGATAACCCACCCAAACTTTAGGGTGTTCAGGTGGGGAGAAGATATCATGAGCCTGTCACTATTATCTAATGAGTAGTTCAATCTATTTGTCAAGTTTTGAGAGTATTTATTAAAATTCTTATCACCATGACTGTATACCTGGCTATGTCCAAGGCATGCTTCAATGGCCACAGAGAATCAGGAAGATGAGTTCACTAGAATGAGTAGCTAGAGTTGGCCAGGAATAATAGAGAGCGCTAACATTTATTGAACGCCTACTACACCCTCGGCGGCATGCGAAGCACATTGAAAGCGCTGTCTCATTGAAGCTTCAGGACAGCTCTGGGAGGCTGGTGTTGCCCGTGTCCACCAGCACCAGGCAGTGTCAGCTTAGAGAGAGAGGGTAAGTGTCCTGACGGAGGCCAAGACTTGAACTGTATCAGATTCAAACACCCTACCTCTGCAGGACCTCCCTGCATTCCCTGTCTCTAATTTCTCTTCAGAAGTCAGGTTAAATGGTAAGGAAACGGTCCGAATAACCACTGTGGGGATCTTTCATATGTGTGCACCCATGAAAGAGAATATACAGCCCTTAAAGCAGTCTCTTCTGTTTTAAAATGTAGAACGTTGGATACCCCAGGAGGCAGGTAGACAGTCAAAGGATGAACTATGGCTTTGCGTCTTTGAAAACAAGCGTCAGTTCCCTTGATTGAGTTCTACCAGCACCACTCACCACCAAAAAAAAAAAAAAAAAATGAAGCCTCATCTCATTTACCTAGCTCCCAGAAATCCCTAAGCCATCACTTAATTCTCAGGCCTGTGGTCACAGGTTGATTAATTCTTTTGGTGCACTCCACGGACTTGGGTGCCTGATGGTGCCACTCTAGTAACTGAGATCACTTTCTATGGCCCGCTTCATGCATCTTTCCTCCCATTAAAACATGTCTTTTTTCCACAACCCCTTATTAGCCAGTATAATACAGCATTATTTCCCTACTGAAGATGACAGTAATTATTTAAAAGGACCCCTGTTAGAAGTAATTGCATATTTAATCTGAGAGAACAGCGTATCTTGTGTGCCAGCCACCATGCTACATTCACATCATTTCATTCATTAATACCCTCACCTGCCTCTGAAGTTATTTCACAGATGAGGAAATCGAGTCTCAGAGTATAGGTTGCCATTGGGATTTTAATCCTGATATACAGGTCATCAGACCGGCCTAGGGCTTTCTACACATAGATGAAGAGGTCTTTGAACAAGGAGCTCATCACATTCACCTTGATAACAGGCTCTGGGAGGACAGAGAAGTGTTTCCATTGTTTTGAAGGATTTCATTCAAATAAAACGTAAACTAAAGAACTATCTTCCCTAAAGAGCCAGGTGCCTTTCCCCAGGGTTCACTGTTTACTTAGGGAATTGCTAACTACAAAACAGGGGCCTCTCCTGGACTCACCTCGGAACCCCAGGACGGCCTCGGGCAAGTCAGCCTCTGCTGCTTTCAGAAGACCCAGCAAATTCCAGAAACACCATGGAGGGAATGAGGGCCTTTAATGACACCCTTATTCACTCATTCGCAGAAACGGGGTGTGAACTGCGCTTGGAAAGCAACTAATGCTTTTAGGAAAATACCAGCTGATACGTTTTATACCAGAAAACCATGGACTCCTGAGAAAACACTCCAAGAATTCTAGTTTGGCCAAAGATATGATTTAAATTGCTAGACGCTGAGAAATTCACTCCCTGGGTAGGGTATTTTCATTATATCCCACATTATCCTGGTTTGGTTTCTTATTTCCTTGCCTTTGGGGGTCAGATTTCATTCCCCCTGCAGCGCTCTCACGGGTTTCTTCAAGGTGTCATAGCTAAAGATTCACTTAATATTTGATAAGTCATAAAACATAAAAAGCACAGGGGCAGTAAAGAGAATCAATTAAACAAGAGATAAATTCTCCCTGGGACGGACCAAAATGAACCTGAACTTGGACAGGGAGGAGGAGAAGCAGCATTTCGGCACGTTTGTGTAAACCAGGCAGATTCCACACCCCACAACGTGTTTTCCAATTTTTGTTCTATTTTTCTGTGCTCCTGCCTGAGGACATTGGCGTCTGGACAATCAATGACAGAGGCTTACACACACGTACAGTCAAGCACAAGCCCAGCAGAGCTGCCGAAATGGTTTAAAAGTTTCCATGTGGAATCCACCACAAAGTCCCAGTTAAAAGGGCCAGGAGTGTGAGCTGAGCTCTCAAATAACTCAGACAAAAAAAGATAATACCCCCAGGCATCTGTATGTCTCAGCATTTAAATTATATCCCTTGAAATGCCAATTTGGATTTTGTGCCAAGAAGCAGTTGAAACCCTTTTTCATGGAAATACCCAATAGAAGACCAATCTGTTTAAATGAAAGGTGTCTCTAATCATTTGGTATAAACATAACATGTTTTTATTTTATTATGTAACCTTGAATTATCTTAGCCTCTAATGAGGATCTCGCATTGTTACTGATTCTCAATAATTTCTGGAATTCTGTTGTCTAAATGCATATTCCGATACTAAAGAAAGAAAAGAAAAACCTACCTAATTATTTCAACACAACTGCTTGATCCAGCACAGTTCCGGCTTCAGAAAAGGACTGTTACATGTTAAAGAAAATTAATTTTACCTAAAAGGGGTTTTCCCTCAGTGCCAAGCCCTCACAGATATCCTGGTACAAGGAAAATTGTCAGTAGATCTGTTTCTAAGTTATTGAACTGTTTGTATATTTCCCCTGCTTCTGATTTCCAGCCTGTGTTCTTCTCTTTGTAGGATTAGTGATTATATGGATCTGACCCCTGTAGACATTGTAGGGAAGAGATGCTACCACTTCATCCACGCTGAAGATGTCGAGGGCATCAGGCACAGTCACTTGGACTGTAAGTACCTCCGGTGCGCGGGGACAACCCAGCTGGGGTCCTCTCTCCTCGATGCTTTTTTCTGATTTCCATGTCAATTTCTCCCTTCACATCTCTTGCACATTTGAGATGACTGTCAGTGCACAGTGAGAAAAAGTGAGACATAAATCACTTCAACTTGTGTTGGAATTAGATTGAAAGCTGGATCTCAGGGACTGGGGAAATTGCTGGATCTGTAGGTGCTCACCCCAGATTTCATGGTCTCCCGCGTGCTCTCTCCCATGATGTGATGGGGGGACCTTTGTCTTAAGTGCCTTCTTGACCCTTTCATTTTCTAGAGCTACTTCCACTCTGAAATTTGTGGTCTCCATTTCAAAACAGACGTGGGAGAAGACAAGTTCAGCTAGGCCAGAGCCTCATAAAAATTCCAACTTGACTAGCCACAGACCTGGGATGGGGAGGGGTAGGGGAGGGGTAGAGTGTGGATACTGCAGCTCTCAAAGGCGCTGACTTTTCACTGTATTTCTAGAAAGAGGGTTATTTAGAGAAGCGGGTATCTCCATGTCCCGACTCCTGGAAGGGCGAAAAGTCATCTCAGCTCTTTGAGTCTGGTTCCTGGCTCCTGACCAGCAGGCTCACCTCCAAGGCACCTCTTGTGGGCGTTTAAGCAAAGCAGGGCCAGCAGAGCTCCACTGGGTCCAGACAGTGCCTCACAAGCCAGCATCCTCATGCACTTTTCCCTCATCAGACTTCAAGGGGCTGTTTTTGTGAGTGCAAGGGATCTCAAGTCCCATCGGGCAAGAGGCACTGTGGCCCTCTTAGGAAGAAGCTCTCTTTTCCAATGAGAGTTTCTTTCTATGACCATTCCATAGACTCTTCCTAGAAGATGAGGGCTCTGCCATCTACATTCCTAAAAGGTTCTTAACCCAGTTCTGAACTCTGGTTTTAAATGCATGCAAGGGGACACAAATGAGATGGTTCAGCTTGAAACGGAAGCTTTTATATAGTAAGATCAGCCAGGTGGCCTCTGTGTTAATGTTGTCTTCCCTTTCTGGCAATGGTTGAGGACAGCTGTTTGAGCTCTCTCCTGCCCTTTGCAGTTGTTGACTCGTTTCAAACTGAGACCTTCAGAAGCATGATGGAGAGACAGTAAGCTAGCCGGAGTCTCAGTGTGAGCGTCTCGTACTGTGTGTTGAACCCTGCATTAGCAGCACTGACATGGGAGCGAGGTCAGCGTCAAGTTCTGTATGTGCTGTGTCTCTGGGAAAAGGCTGTCTGCAGGCAGCTCGGGCAGATTCTACTCCCAACCCTGAGCGCGTGCCTTGGTATGGCTCCCCGGGGATTTAGGCAGGCACTTGTTGCTGAGAACAAATGGGTGTCGGGTATCACAGGAGCAGATGGTTCTTCAATTAATTGAGGGAAAAAAATGATGCTGTTTCCTGAAAAGAAACATCGGGTTCTTTGTAGCTGGGAATTTAGAGAAAATGGAGAAAAATCAGGATCTTTGGAGGAAGCTGTGAGTATATTTTGTGATGCAGATATGCCAGAGATTCAGACTTTTAAAATGAATGCATGTTTGTAAGACAGTCATAGACCATGTGCCTGTATGTGGAGTTGGGGGGTGGGGTGGGGTGGTGCTTTTCCATTCTTGAATCTTAATCGAGGTCTAAATTCAGAAACCTGATGCTGACAAAAAAGAATTTTGTCATCCTCCGTTATTATTTGGAAAACGTCATGCTATCTCTCTGGGATTTGATTTACAGCTTGAAGAAACACAATTCCTCAGGAACAGTGAGCCAGGGCAGTTCATTTCTTCCCATAAAGCAAAGGTCTCCAACAAATACATTTGAAGCCATCCTTTCCGATCTACTCGTTTTCAGTACCTGGAATAATTTGAGAGTGCTGAAAATAAACAACTCCGTCCACCATTCAGTATTGTGCTAGTATCCTAATTTTTCTGGTATCTTGCCAACTAATAAACATAGAAGGTATGCTTTCAAATTCTGTGATTTTTTTCCATTACTTGATATTGACATACTGGCTATTGCTTTATGATTTCATCTGCTAACAATGATTATGTTCAGTCTTTCAACTCTTATATACATGACTTCTAATTTTAAGTTCTTTTAATAACCTTAAACGCATGAAAAACAAATAGAATGAGCTGATAATTCAGCACAGTAAAATACACTTCACATATTTAGCTATCACGCTGTGGAATAACTCCACAATGTCAAGTAGCACACAATTAGTAAAACTGTAGGGGGAGGAAAAAGGAGTGTTTTGATCCTGAAGAATTTTGATCCTAATCAGATTGAAATTTCAGCGTTCTTGTAGTGCTTAATATCTTCAATCACACACACACACAAATCAAACTGATGCCAGTGTCAGGTTTTGCATTCTGTGACTGAAATAAAATGCTAAAATATACAAATGCATCTCGCTTTGTACAATAAACATTAACATCATTATAAAGTAAGATTGAGTCTAAAACTGTGTGATGGAATGTCTGATGTTTACCTAATTCTCAAACCAAAGCCAGCCCAGTAACAAAATGACAGAGCATGTAATAAGTCTTGGTTGTGTAAACACTGGAAGAAAAGGCAAAAAGCCAGCACAGCATCTTGCTTGTCCAGAGCCCTAGGCTATTGCTGAACGATGCCTCAACTGTGCCTTCTTGGCAGGAGAAGGTCATGGTGACATGGAATCAGCTCAAGAATAAGATAGAATTCTAAAACAAAGAGATGGTTAAAAAATAAACCACATTAACTATTTAGCTTTTCCTCCTAGAGCTATTGGCACAATTCCTGGCCCTGTCCATGATAGGCAGGTTGTAGTCATCTGATCATACTTCCGACATTTTGAGATCTGTCTTAGACTCCAGTTTATGGATAAAACTTAAAGAAAAAAAGACTTGACAGCCTTTGATAACTCAAAATGCTATCTTTATCACTCGGATCTATTTTCCTAGCATAGGCAACTGTAAATCTATAGATGAGCTTGTTTCTAGAATAAAAAAAGTAAAAGGGAATCTCAGCTGCACCAGGATTTGACAACTCTGATAAAGTAAAGCAAAAAACTCTGGACCATTTACTCTGCCCCTAGGTTCACGTGAGACACCTGAGCATTCACTGGGTCCAACATGAAGAATCCCTAAGACTCACATTATATACACCAATACAATGGGTTAGTGAAGTGACAAAACCAAGGGAGTTTAGGTCCTCTTCTGTCACACTGTGACCAAAGACCTGTGTGACACTTTTTTCTTTATGCCACCTCACTGGAGTCACTGAACCCAGCTTCGTTGATTCTTCAGGCCAAAGTGAGCAAATCAACATTCTAAGGTTTGAACTTTAAATCATCCATGTTAGCAATGATTTGAGCCCCTGTGCCTATCACCCTGAAGCTTTCCAGGGTTCCCAGATGGCGCTAGTGGTAAAGAACACGCCCTGCCAGTGCAGGAGATATGAGAGATGCAGGTTCTATCCCTTGGTTGGGAAGATCCCCTGGAGGAGGGCATGGCAACCCCCTCCAATATTCTTGCCTAGAGAATCCCCATGGGCTGAAGAGCCTGGTGGGCTGCGGTCCTCAGTGTCACGTCACCCTAGAGTCACACACTCCCCTTACCTATAGGAATGGCTAGACCCTCCCCTGCTGTGCCTCTGCCTACAGTCCAGTAAATGGAAGGGCAAACCACCAGTGCTAACCAGAGAAAGATGCCTCGTGTTGTGCTTTTGTCCCTGTCTACAGAAGATGCTCCTTTTGCCTTGAGATATCCTTAGGGTTCTTCCCAGGTCACATCATCAACGACTCTCTAAAACCTGGAAAGAGTGACCTGAGGGAAAATTTCCTTTCTCTTTATTACGATGTGTCCCAGCAGCAAGGCTCAAGGCTCTGCAGCAGTGGAGCTTTAGGGGAGAAAAAAAGGAGCCGGAAAGTATAGAAGTGGCATCAGTTTTCCCTTCCTAGAACTGGACCCAGGATGAGAAAACTCGGCAGAGTTATTTCAGAAAGAGAGGAGGACTTCCAGCTTGTCTATGAGATCATTAAACTTAAAAAAGCACCACCTACCCAATGCACTGGGGAGGTGTTAAAAAAAAAAATACAGTAGCCTGTTTCTTTCTTAATTACAAAATTCTATACTTCCTAACAAAACGAATACACAGCTACCTGGCATAATGCATTCCATGCTGTTTTGCATCAATAACCCCTACACTTCCCTCCTGAAGGCGTCTCATCGCCAAATGCAAGCCGACTGCTTAATGCAGGACTAATTAGTATACCCCCTTCCAGTCTGCAGGCCCTCCATTGTAATTCCTTCCCAGCTCATTTTTTTCCACAACCGAGCATCAATCAAAGTAAGTGCCCTGCCTGCCTAGGAAACACAAGATGCCCTCCATGCATTTGTCATCTGCCACACAAACAAAGGGGGAATTGAATTGTTGATTTGGGTATGCAGCCACTGCCAGCAGAAGAGGAAGGCTCGAGTGAAGGAAGGAGGGAAGGTGTAGAGTTTGCTGGGTGGGCCACGTGCAGATGGCACAGGGGATGTATTTTCTGATCTTAGATTTTTCCATGGCTGGGTCTTCAGGGATTTAGCTGCCACCTGATCAATGGCTGGACTTTCCCCCACCAAAGCAAATGAGTTTTTTCCTCTTCTTCCACATGAATATGAAAATTCACATGAAAGGAAATGCACGTAATAGCTGGCACGTCTGCCTTTTTGCAGAAGCCAAGTAAGCCTAGCCTGTCCATTAACTAAAAAGATTGTCACACGGAGACAAAATTAAGTCAGGCTTTTATGCAGGAGCGAATTAGTATTATTACTTTACACCTTTTTTTTTTTTTTTTTTTTTGGCAAGTGCTGATTTGGGTTTTTAAGTCCAAGGTCAGGCACACTGAGAGAACAGAGACCAGCAAGGACCTACCTACCAGCTTGGTGTCCCTGCTCCATTGCATTCTAGAAATGCCAAATTTCAGGCCAAGCCTCAGGTTTACTGAGTCCAAATATGCAGTTAACAAAGGATCCCTAGCTGACTCACATTCATATAAAAGTTTGAGAAGTACTGACCACACTGGTATTTAGAAGGCATTGTTTTACATGGAGTAAAATACAAATCGACTAGTGATCTTAAGGATTTCATTTATCCCTCTCCAAGAGATGAATTTTATTAATAGTATTAAAAAATGTGAATAGTCAAGTGGCTCTGAGGGCATCTCAATCAGTGTTCAAATGAAACAAGCATTGATAACTCGATTAAGAGATCAACTTCTTTACAAACATGTAAAGTTTTGAGTATCAGTGGAGAAAGTTAATAGGGTAGAGATAGTAGTCACTGTCAACTTGTAAGCAAAAGTCAGTTTTTTCCCCAGGTTAATATTTGTCTAGGTACTTGATGTGTGAATAGGACAGTCATATTTTCCCTATTCAAGGTCATCTAACATTTGTGAGTATTTACTATAAAGTTTTGCAGTATTGCTATAAAATTTCAAAAATGACTAAGATATGGGTCTTCACCTTCAAGAAGCTTATATATTAGTAGAAAAGACAGCATGAAAACAGCCAAATTTGAAAAGGTGGCGTAAAGAGAAGACAATTACATTATGGTGTATAAACAAAACACAGGTGCCCCAGAGGTGGGGGCAACCAAAAGAGGATGAGAAGTTCCAGAGGAAGCACATTCTTCCAAGACACTGAAAGGTGGTGGCAAGAAGCCAAGAAGGCAGGAGATATGCCAGGGCTGGGGGTGGGGTTGGGGGTTGGGGAAGGGTAGGTGGTAAGGGCATCCCAGGCTTCAAAGAGCACACAAGAGGACACGAAATATAACACATGATCTTTTCTCTCTACCGAGAGAGAGTGTCAGATCTTCGATTTCACTGATAGATTCTAATATAATTCTAACATGGATTCCTGGGGTTTTCCTTATTACTATTTCAGTTAGTAGCTGCTTTTTATTGTCAAAAAAAGAAACACCTGATATTTGAGAGAAACAAGCCCATTGCTGTTGTAAAGCACAATCAAAAAAAAAAAAACTTCTAAATCATCCATTTTATCCAAAATCAATTACCCTAAATAAAACCAATTCCATTACTTCTTCAACAAAAAAAAGGACAAGATGACATCATATTTTTTTAAATTACTTTGCTTGAAATATCCACGGAGAAGGCAATGGCACCCCACTCCAGTACTCTTGCCTGGAAAATCCCATGGACGGAGGAGCCTGGTAGGCTGCAGTCCATGGGGCCGCTAGGAGTCGGACACGACTGAGCGACTTCACTTTCACTTTTCACTTTCATGCATTGGAGAAGGAAATGGCAACCCACTCCAGTGTTCTTGCCTGGAGAATCCCAGGGATGGGGGAGCCTGCTGGGCTGCCATCTATGGGGTTGCACAGAGTCGGACACGACTGAAGTGACTTAGCAGCAGCAGCTTGAAATCTAGATTTAATGACACCCTGCACACCTCCCCCAAAAAACCTCAAACTTTTCCATTAAAACACAAATGAGCAACAAAGGATTTAATTTGTGTATGTGTTGAGCATAAGTTTTCCCATTAATATAGGGTTGACTAAGGAGTAGGTGATTTGAACCTCTTTGTGAATGCCCATCCCCTCTCTGGCTTCCTTTGAATTCTTGGGGAGGCGCCAGAACCCTCCTGTGGAAGTAACAGAAAACCCAAGTAAAAATGACATAAACTTTCTTTATAATCATCTTCACTTTCCCTTCGTGATCAAAGGACAACTGTAGCACGGCCAATAATATGTTCCTCATCAGACAGTGTCCAAAGTCAGGAAAGGGTCAGCTGCTACTTTCTGTTCATTTTTTGAAAGAAAATATCACTGGAGGCTCTCCAGAAAAGTCTCATTGTCCAGCGCTTCATCAAATGCCCCAGCCTCAGCCACGCACTGGATAGAATTATCATGGCTGGTTTAAACAATCAAGGTTTATCTCCCTGAGGCATGGTGGAAGTTCACCACACAGAGAGCCCCAAATGAGAGTTCTTTTACTCAAAAAGAAGTAGCAGATTTGCTATTCAGAGGACAATCAACAATGACCGCACCTGGGAGAATCTGTAATGTTTCCACAATAAAGCACCAGGATTTCTGACAATTTAACAGAACAGGTGAACAGGTGAAATGTGCCTAAGCTCCTTTAAATAGTCCCAATTTTATGGAACACTAGTCTTGCCATACCTATGCCTTACCACTTAGATATTTCTTGGTAGAGATAGTAGACTTAGTGAAGTAACTGTATCTTGAAACACAGGGTCTGCCAGAGACATAAAACAAACCTGACTACAAGATTCACCTCATCTTTTACCTTTCTGTAGGTCTCCCTACATCCCAGTACTTCATTTTCATTTTTAAAGGGAGTGAAGAATTCACCCAGGCCAGGATGGACCCGCTGTGTATTCACAGGCCTCCACGCCCCTTTCCATAAGTCATCCTTGTGATAAACTTATTAGTGAAAATGACTGATGAGCATCTGTCTCCTGTTTAAAGGCAAAGAGAGGCAAATCCTTACTTTCAGAAGACAGAAAACTTTTTCAACAGTCTCCCATGGTTGAGAGACTTCCCCCTGAATCGCGCTGTCCGAGGTTTCATCACATTCCAAACCTCAATCAGTCCCCGGGAAGGGAAACGAAACTCCCGGGACTGGCTGAGACACAGACAGGAGGACAGGCGGGCAACAGGCTCTGCTCCCTTTGCTGTCCCCCAGTGTTGGCATAGAAGTCACCTTCAGCAACATTATTTCTTGAATGAGTGAATAAATTCACCGTTTCCCTGATTTCCTGGTCACAAACCTTAATTCCATGCTGAAGAGTTCAGTTCAGTTCAGTCGCTCAGTCATGTCCGACTCTTTGCAACCCCATGAGCTGCAGCATGCCAGGCCTCCCTGTCCATCACCAGCTCCTGGAGTCCACCCAAACCCATGTCCATTGAGTGGGTGATGCCATCCAACCATCTCATCCTCTGTCATCCCCTTCTCCTCCTGCCCTCAATCTTTCCCAGCATCAGGGTCTTTTCACATGAGTCAGCTCTTTCCATCAGGTGGCCAAAGTATTGGAGTTGTCCCTTATATTAGAAACCCTCACCAAAAAAGATGGTATAGGGGCTAAAAAATATTCTTAACTGTCCCAGGTTAAGAAGAGCAGGAATAAAGAGTACCAAAACTCCCTGGTTGGACTGAAACCAAAAAAAATCTAAGATCTCAGATGTCACTCTTGCCAACCATTACTTTGATTCTTCCAGTCCTAGAACATGATCCTCTCCATGAAGCCTTGGTCTCCAATTCCGCACATTATGATCAACAAAAGGGGAATTTATTTTTTAAATTTAACTAATTGACATGTTTTCAATCAATGAAAAGTTTTCTGCATGATGCGATATTAACAGTTAATAAAAATCTATCCATCGGCAGTGGTACAGGAAAAAAACCTCTTCTGAGGTTATAAATCACACAGATAGCGATTGAAGCAGGGCCTGTCATTAGGGTATTAGGAGGAAAATCCATAGATGATGCACAGTCATTCACAGACCATCCACACACGCACAGCCTTCTGTCCTTAAGCTCTAACTCACATTAAGTATCAAATATCGTTAAACTTGACCAAATATTGCTCGGCACATAAATTTACAAAAAAACTAAAAACCAATTTGTGGATGCCTGCTATTTAAGACATCCAGCTCACTAATTGCAAAATCTATAGGAAAGTCTGCATGGCATCAAAGCCTTGCTTGATCCTATGAGCAGTTCTAAATGAAAAACTGTGTCTATTGCAAGTAAATAAAGCACTCAATGCACCGTTCCTGGCTCTAATGCGGTTTCTCTTGTGGGTTTTGAAAATGACCTTCCTGTAAGCATCAAGGACTGTAACTTTTTAGATAAAGAAACTTGTTCTTGTTTTAAGTCTATGTCAGGTTCATTCCCCTATAGCCCACAGTTTTCAAAAGCAGAGGAAAAAGTAATCCAGAATTAAAAAAAAAAAACAAGTCCTGTTTCCAGAATGAAGTTCCCTGTCAGCCTGCCTTGGGCCTTAGGTGGAGAAGCAGAGATTAAAGAGTCAGTATTCTTTTTCATGTTTCATCTGCCAGTTTTGTGAATGTAGAAAGAAAACCAGTGGCTATAGCTAAGCACCCAACTGTGGTATTAAGTCGAAAGTGCAATTCTAGCACACCCCCAGCTTTCCATGCTCTCCACATTAGTGAGGTCGAAAATAATTTTTGAGTTTCTAGCAGAAACCCCCCCCCCCCCCCATTCTCTGCAGCCATTGATGAAGGTAGCTCAAGGGCGGGGGTGTGGGTGTGGGGTGAGCCTTGCAGCAGATGCATCCCCATATCACCATGGCGATAATGAAGCTCTTTGTCCAGCTGTGTGAATGTCCAGTGTGAACTCCCCGATGATCTCACCATTTCCTATTGATTCTATACTTACCTGAATACACCAAGTCCTGCAGCTTTTCAATGCATATGCAAACATCTAAAACGTCCTTTTGTGCAACGCTCTTCTAAAAGACTGCTTTTGAGATGTGTTCTTCATCTCCTCTTCAAACTGCATTAGACTGCTTCCTTCTTTTGAAGGCACAAGTAACTCACTATTTAGAATCTTTGGCTTTGATTTTGTAGAACCGCCCAACAGGAAGAGAGCATGTTCTCTTTTTTCCTCCATATTTCTGAAGGCAAACTTGGACTGATTTGTTTTGATTTACTAAGAGAGTTATGTTCCTGCCACAGACACAGGCTTCCTTTATGTCCTTTCAGTCATCAGTCTATCTCTGTGGACACAGTTTTCCCCAGGAACACTGAAATCCCTCTGTTGGTCACTGCATGCAGAGGCATGGTTGTGCGCTCCAGCAAGAGCTCGTTGGATTTGAAGGGGGTGGGGGAGTGGGGCGAGGTTTTCTCTACAAGTAGGACATTTCTTGTATGTCTGCCACTAAGTGCAAACCAAGAGACCGGGTGACTTTTTAAAAAGATAGTCAATCGAGCTAAGCATCCCATCTTGGGGCATAAAATACGTAAGTGATGTAAAAAGTCATGTGTTCTAAAACATAAGCCCACCACGTTTTTCTTTGAACTATATTTGCCACTCCCTTCACAATTAGAGGCGGGTGATAAGAGACAAAAATGGTCAGATGAGCAGGGCTGGAATGGTTCAACCAGGAAGATCTAAGTCTCTCCTCGTCTCTGATAGCTTCTTCTCACAAATGCGGGGTCAGCCCTGTCCTGCAGAGCACAGTCTGTAACTCAAAGGCATCTGTAGCTTGGAAGGTGGGAGAGCACTAGTGACAGCTTCTTGGTTTTTCTCAGAGCTGAGCCATAGCAGCTGAAAGCAAGACTTCAGAGCTTGAAAGAGCGTGTTCTCATACAGCTGCAGAGGCGTCCACATTTACACCTGGGACCAGCCAAGACTGTAAGGGCATCTGGGAAATTTACACACTCAACCTCCCTGGTCTTCATGCTTACCCTCCAAAACCTAAGACAAGGCCATTTCAGTGTTTTGAGATCCTTAAATAAAAATTAATTCCTGGACTTCCCTGGTGCTCTGGTGGTTAAGAATCTGCCCGTCAATGCAGAGGACATGGGTTCGATCCCTGGTCTGGGAAGATCCCACGTGCCACGGGGCAATTAAAGCCTGTGTGCCACAACTACTGAGCCCGTGCTCTGCAGAGAAGCCAACACAGTGAGAAGCCCGCACAGCACAGCTAGAGAGAAGCCCCTGAGCATCGCAACTGGAGAAAGCCTGAGCACAGAAACGAAGACCCAGCGCAGCCAAAAAAAATACTTAGAAATAATTTAAAAAAAAAAGAGAGAGAGAGACTAATTCTTATTGCCCAATTTTAAGGACATCGTTCTGGAAATGTTATGACGTGATCATTGAGTTCAGTAGGCACACATAGGCTGCTTTACCAAAAAGTTTGGACAGCAAAAAGTAAACTTTGAGATTAGTGAAAGAGAAGATGCCAGGTTGTTTTAGAAGTACTCAGACCATATCATGGAGTAAGACTGAAAATATGATCCACATGGATATTTCCTCTCTCTCTGTTTCTTCTCCTTATAGTTTGAGCATATTGTTATGAATGTTCTCCTGGGCTCATGGGTTTGTTGAGTATCTATATCTTTTCAAGGGACAATTAACTATTTTTTTAAGGACTTCTGTATCAAGTAACTTTGTGTATGCATGCCTAAACATGTCCTACTATTTGCGACACCATGGACTGTAGCCCACTAGGCTCCTCTGGACTCCATGGGACTGTCCAGGCAAGAACACTGGAGTAGGTTGCCATTTCCTTTTCCTGAGGATCTTCTCCACCCAGGGATCGAACCCGTGTCTTCTGCATTGGCAGGCGGATTCTTTACTGCTGAGGCATCTGCAAAGCCCATATCAAGTAACTTACATCATGCTTATTTCTGCTTTTCTCCACGAAAGGGATTTTGTAAAATAGACTAAAACTGCTCTCATTTCTCTCCATTATTTAAAGCTAAAATCCCAAAATAAAATTAACAGCCCTGGATTAGAGAGAATCGAGAAAGTCTTTGTGTTTATCAAGTTGTCTAACTTACTACGAACTAAAAATCCCTTTCAAACTGGCACCAAGGTGGCTTGCCTTCTTGAGCTGATTAGAACCACATGAGCTCAGGAAAAGCTGTCAGATCCTGCCTCTGGCACAGCTGGAACGATCCAACTGATTTGCCAGTATGATTTTTTTTTAAAAAAAGGAAACTTCATCCACAAATCATACATTTATGTTCTAGAGCCTCAAGCAAAAATTATTCCCTGTTCATTTTACAAGAAGCAAAATTCCACTGTGACCTCTTTTATAGGTCCTCTGGAAAAACAAAAGCACTGGAGTGATCTTGTGGTCAACATTTCATACAGTAGCAGCTAATTGTCCATTAGACGGCAAAAAGATCAAACCAGTCAATCCTAAAGGACATCAACCCTGAATATTCATTGGAAGGAATGATGCTGAAGCTGAAACTCCAATACTCTGGCCACATGACGCAAAGAGCCGACTCACTGGAAAAGACCCTGATGCTGGGAAAGATTCAGAGAAGGCAATGGCAACCCACTCCAGTACTCTTGCCTGGAAAATTCCATGGACGGAGAAGCCTGGTAGGCTGCAGTCCATGGGGTCGCTAGGAGTTGGACATGACTGAGCAACTTCACTTTCCCTTTTCACTTTCATGTATTGGAAAAGGAAATGGCAACCCACCCCAGTATTCTTGCCTGGAGAATCCCAGGGACGGGGGAGCCTGGTGGGCTGCCATCTATGGGGTTGCACAGAGTCGGACACGACTGAAGTGACTTAGCAGTAGCAGCAGCAGCAGCTGGGGAAGATTGAAGGCAGGAGGAGAAGGGGGCGACAGAGAAGGAGATGGTTGGATGGCATATTGACTCATTGAACATGAGTTTGAGTAAACTCCAGGAGATAGTGAAGGACAGGGAGGCCTGGGGTGCTCAGTCCATGGGGACGCAATGAGCTGGACACGACTTTACTGACTGACCACCAATAGGAGCTAACTCCGAGCCAGCCTCATCCCCAGTTATCTAGATCCCCATAGACATATGGGGGGTGTCATTCAGAAAACAATGATCCTCAGGAAACAATCAGGATCTAACACCATGCTAGAATGTCTCCCTTTTCAGAATTCTGTTTGTCAGGCTGGCCCAGAGCAAATCAATGGATTAAGTCAAACTTATCTTCTTGAGCTGACGGTGATAGGCCCCTGGATCTGCTCCGTGGTGTTGACCATATTAAGTAAAGGCACTCAAGTAGCTCCTGATTCCCCAGGGGACCCCTCAGGGGTCCCCTCCTCCCCAGCCTTTTCACTACCACTTCCTCACTAAGCCTACCTGGCCTGCTTGTCTCTCACTGAGGTCTCCTCTCTTTGCCAGATGGCCCTTGGCCTGGGTGATAAATAATATCATGTAATCATGGATCCTAATAAAGTTGTATTTATCTTCTCAGGAAACACAGATGCACCTAATCAGATCCAGAGTCATGCTGCCTGAACCCAAAAAGGTGACACCACATCAGTCTTTTAGTAAATAAAGCCTTTCCATCCCTTCACAACACACCCATGGGGCCCACTCCCAAGGCTGATGTTACGCTGGTCATGCATTCCAGAAAGGAGATTTTGCTTCTCTGTTTATAAGTAAGACAAAGTATTATTAGGAAGGGGGTGATGATCTTTATGTTGATTCTGCAAATTCTTACTTGGCTTTATAATTTTTGTCACACTGCCCCCTTGCTATGCACTGCATGGGGCTTCCCAGGTGGCGCTAGTAGTAAAGAACCTGCCTGCCACTGCAGGAGACAAAAGAGATGTGGATTCAATCCCTGGGTCGGGAAGATTCCCTGGAGGAGGGCATGGCAACCCACTCCAGTATTCTAACCTGGAGAATCCCATGGACAGTAGGATGCAAAGAGTCGGATGTGACTGAAGCTACTGAACAACAACAAAGCACTGCATTGTGGAGTACTTTTGTTGTTGTTGTTTTAATTTTTGCATGCTTTGGGTCAAATTCTAGCCCAAAATCCCCAGCCAGGCTGGGCTGGCCTAGCATCTCAGTGTTTTCTTCATGAGAACCCAGAAAGGTGTTTCTTCTTAGTGTCTTTGCCTTTATTAAAAAGAGTAGGACCATTTGAAATGAGCCCTTATTCCAGATACACAGCAGGAAGAATTATACACCAACCACTGATTGGGGTATTCTTAAGTTTTCTCTGTGAAAATAGTGGGCAGAATTTCATAACCTATCGTTCCTCTATTAATAGTTAACCAGGCTGAGAGGATCTGAATAAAAGCACATCTTGTTGCATGCAACAATGGTTTGACAGAAGAGCTGTATGGCAGAGTCAGTATTTTACTGCTTTCAGCTTCACTACGCAGTTTTGTAGCTGGGGAAGCCATGCATGCAGAATGGCAGAACTTACAATTGCCTACAAAAGCAGAGCACAATCCTACCTGTGGAGCCTCGCCACCATGAGAAGGTGACAGTTGTGGGTTTTAAAAATACCCTAAACTGTAGAATAGTTTCAGAACAGAACTCATCACTCTTTGAAGCACTCATCAAAGCAAGCCATTTTCAAGCAACTGTTGAAACATAAGCATTAAATTTTACAACCATCCACTTGGTGTATTTTGAGACCAAAAAAAATGGAGAATGGGAGAAAAGCATTGAAGTTTATGTGTTTATGGATAAAATATGTGGAGGTTTGATATTTGACCACTTTCAGAGCCAGGAAGAGTGGCTCAGACACAATGGGAAGAGCTTCCACAGCCTTAAACACAGCTCTTTTCCAAAGTGACTTCCCTTTACCCATCCACACCCCCCCAAAAAAAAATCAAAATGTACTTCATGAAACTATTGTATATGAAGCACTTATTAGCCATAATTAAATGGACAATATGAATTTACTACGTCTTTAGGACTCTGGCTTGTTCTGGTTTAGAGCAAGATGATTAATGCAAATACATATTACTTGAGATAACCATTTAGCAGCTAATTTAGCCAAATTTATTACAGCAGTTAGAGGTTTTTCATTTTAGCAGACGGAGACAAGGACATGCCAACAGTGGGCAGCGTGGATGAGTGCACACTGCCCTCTAGTGGCCAGTCAGCTGGCGCGCTGTTGGGGGGAGCGCAGTCACTGGAATTCCTATCCAAGCGATAACAGCAGGTTGGGCACGTTTCTGGCATCCTTTTAAACCCTTCCTATCCACAGCACTTTATTCCAGGGGCTAATTTACTGCACTTTCCCCCATTTTACTAGCTCAGGAGTACCCAGATACAAATCAAATCCATTTCAACTTGGCAAGATTTTGGTTAAAGTATCACTTTTAACATCTGCATTTTAAAGCTCTCTTTCCGTTGTGTATTTAATGGCACCGTTTCACATTACTGATTGTTTTTACTTGTCCCTTCATTTGGGGCCATATTTCAGAGTCCGTGCGGAGCTGTCATTCTGTTTAGCTCTAGCCAAGTCAATCCTGAGCCTCCCTTAGGCCAGCCTTTCTCTCTGACTTGCTGAGGGAATGTATTTTGTTCCAACGTTCAGCAAATTCTCCCCAGAATCTCCCAACTGACCCATGTAGATTTCAACTAAATCTACATGCTATAAACTCTGTTCAACAGGATCAAAATGTGCCGATGTATAAGGACACAGGTTGAGATGGCTCACGCTGAGGTGAAATGATCAAAGACAGAGGGGGAAAGCATCTCCGGAACCATTCAGATACCCAGAATTGCAGAGGGGGCTACCTCGAAGCCATGAATAAATCACATCCAGATTTGCCTGTGGTCCCATCAGACGTCAAACCCTCCCTTGACAACATCCACGCCGCGTTAAGCATTCTGTGAGCCAGCAAGATCTGCAGTCCTGTTATCCTTCCTTTCACACCATGACTGCCCCAAATGGAATCAGGTCCTGCTGCAAACATAGTAACCCTAGCTCCAGAGCTGCCGCTCCACTGAATTGGTGATTTTGTTTGTCCTACTAATGGCATTCTACATTAGGCATACAGAGGGGCACCCCTGACTCGGTGCGGGACCTCCTCTTTCTAAGCTTCAGATTTTGCAGAGATGATGATCATTTCATCCCAGTCTTAACATGCAATGCCTTCTGTTTTGTTTTTTTCACTAGTGCTGAATAAGGGCCAGTGTGTGACCAAGTACTACCGTTGGATGCAGAAGAACGGGGGCTACATCTGGATCCAGTCTAGTGCCACCATAGCTATCAATGCCAAGAATGCAAATGAGAAGAATATCATCTGGGTGAACTATCTTCTGAGGTATATTTCCGAATTCTTTCTCATTCCTGTCTTAGTTATAAATCATAAAGCCCGATGGTTAATAGCTGACATGTTGTATTATCTTTTGACAGTATCTAGTGTGGAATTATATGGAAATTCTGCTTTTCTTTCCACAAGAGTCAAAGAAATGGGAAAGGATCAAAGTTATGCCAGTAGGGACTTCCAGGGCAGACCTGTGAAATGTTCACTAGTTCTTGGTCAGCCATTTGGGCGGCTTTGCAGAAGTTGCTTTGGTTTCCCCACAAACGTTCGGGCCAGATAAAGAACACACATTTGCCTCCAGTGGAAACATTCAAAAAGCATCTCCTTCTCCCCGACACATTCTCATACTCATGAACTCCAACCCCTGCAAAAATGGTGTGAAAGGGGATGGAAAGAAGTGGCAGAGTTCATTATATTCCTCTTGTATCCCATCCCTTTGAAGCCCTGAGCAGATTACATAGGGTTAGGTTCCTCAAGCACTCAAGTTTAGGTAAGTGAAGGTAGTCACTTTACCAGAATTGAGACAGTTTCAGTATACAAATGAAGAAGTCTTCTTTTGCCTGCTCTGTGATCTCAGGCAAGTGTTACTGCTGCTTGAATGCATCCTCAAATTTATATCCATTATGCAGCCAAGCTCAACAGCTCCCTGAATTCCAGTGTGCAACACCATTCCTGTCTCCTTCTTCAAATGCTTGCTGCCTATGCATTCAGACGAGCACCACGGTAACCAACACGAAGAGCCTGGGTAGTCTGCATCTGGGGACAAGCTGTCTGAGATCTTCTCCACCAATCCTGCCAGGAAGCTCTCCAACTGCCCAGCCTGGCTCCCTCCCACCACCGTCATCCCAGTCTTTGGTTTCCCTTGGCCTAAAGCCACCAAGCAAGGCCCACACATGGCCTTAGGAGGTGAACTGCCAGTAGGTCTTCTGAATGGAAGTTGTGTTGCCCTTTGGCTGATCATCTCAACAGGGAGTACCCGAATCCCGTTTTTCTTTGAGACTGAGATGCTGACAGCTGTGGCTCATCAGCACGCTGACCCTTCCATGTGTTCACCTCCATTGGTGACTTGAAGGCATGAATGTGCTTGCTCCCAATAGCATATCAATCAGAAGCTAATGATTATTGCTCTAGAGAGGGCTTTAATGCGTACCACTTAGAAGAGTCTTCATTCATCTACTTTTTCCTTTTTTTGACCTCTTCTACTCTACATTAATTCTCTCTGAAGGTAAAAGTATGGGTATTTAACGGGGCTTTCTCCAAAGCCTGCTTTTCATGCAAACTCTGCTCTGTTTGTGATACACTCAAGGTGGCTTCTGCTTCCAGGGAATTCTTTTACTTAGAGGTTTATGGAATAATCGCTCTAGGCAATGCACGTTATAAAAACTCACATGCCGAAGAGAAAACAGAATAAGGTATTGTGGCATTGATGTTCATTGGCTAGGCAAAAATGGTGCTGTGCCAGGGAGATCCATTTTTCTTAAAAATTAGATGGTGGGACTTCCCTCGGAGAAGGCACTGGCGACCCACTCCAGTACTCTTGCCTGGAAAATCCCATGGACAGAGGAGCCTTGTAGGCTTCAGTCCATGGGGTCGCTAAGAGTCGGACACGACTGTGCAACTTCACTTTCACTTTTCACTTTCATGCACTGGAGAAGGAAATGGCAACCCACTCCAGTGTTCTTGCCTGGAGAATCCCAGGGACGGTGGAGCTTGGTGGGCTGCCGTCTATGGGGTCGCACAGAGTCGGACGCGACTGACACGACTTAGCAGCAGCAGCAGCAGGGACTTCCCCGGTCCATGCTGCAACTAAAGATCCTGGGTGCCACAACTAAGAACCAGTACAGCCAAACAGATAAATAAATATTAAAAACATTAGACATTAGTAACAGGGACACAGAAGTCTGAAAGATGGCTGTCCCCCAGCGGCTGGAACCTTGGGCACTAAACTCATCCCATGGTTGTTCACCTGATTCAAGGAGATTTCTTCCCATGTGGATCTTACTGCCTCATCAGCCTCATGACTTCCTACTCTGCCCCCAAACAGAGGGAGAGGGGAGGGTTAGGAAGAGGTCAGTCTGTGCTACTCTGGAGCGACACTCTCGGTCCAGACAAGGATCCCATGGTACAGGCTCATGAGCATTGGTTGCTCCTGTTCCACCCAGTTCCATCTGGAGAGGAAGGAAGCAATTTGGGTATCAAAGACCAGCCTCCTGGCTCAAAAAGCCTCAGCCTCAGGCCAGCCAGACCTGTTTCCACAGACCTGAAGACTCGCCGTGGGTACGATACTAGAAGACTCAGTGGAGGACAAGTAACTTGTGAAACCTTCATGGCAGCTGGACCACAGGAGGCTGAAAAAGATGTGCTCCAGCGAGAGGGAGGACCCCCCAGTCTGCCACTCACCAGGATCACTTCCTCGCCTGGAGGTCTACAAAGACAGGCCTTGGCCTTGGCCAGGCAACAACTACTAAAGCCGGTTTTTCCCTCCTGTGTTCTTATCCGTTGTTCCTCCCCGAGCAACACTTTCCTGCTCCCTCTCCTAGCCAGAGTCCCTCACTTCTGGGCCCCCTCCAGGCTTGCAGTTCCCTGTTCTGAAATTACCTCAGTCATTTCCTCCAGTCTTCTTCCTATGCCCTCACAACACGCGGCAGAATCACAAAGAGACTGCATAAGGCTTAAGGCCACCTTCCCACCATCGGCTCTGCTGATAGTCTAGAGAAGGCCCTGCTGCTGATACTAATTCACACTAAGGAGTAAATGCTAAATGCCCGATCATTTATCTTAGTGAATTAACGCCCCCTACCCCCGGGATATTGGTGACTGTAGAGCAGTTACTGAAACAGTGACTCTTTGATAAAAGAATTTCACTAGAAATGAGCTAGGGAGCCAGTAATCATCAATGGTAGGTGTCTGGCTGACTGGCCATGGTATCAACAGGAGGACAGAAGAGGGCATTCTCCATTTGAAGGAAAGAGGCTTTCCTTGTACCTTCAGATTACAGTAGCCTATCCTGCTTGGGTGCCGGGCTGTCCTTGGAGTGGCATTTCATGAAGATTGCTAGCTAAGACTGACCTAACACACTCCCTTTTCCAGGAAAGGCATTCTTCTGAATTAAAAATGGAACAAAAATTAAGCACTTTTGTGCAGATGCGGTTAGATCTATTCTGTTGGGGCCTCTTTCACACTGGGACTCTCCCCACTGCAATCAGATTTCAGCTAACAAGCCACAGGTGTACACCACATGAGCAGATGAAAATGTGATTGTAATGGGTGTGTTGACAGTTCAGTAGCCATAATCCAGGCAGCCCAAGGTGCACCTGTGCATCTGTCAGATCGTTAGGCGCTGGGGGCTCTGCCCCCCACTACCCCCCCACATACAGCCTCAGAGCCATCTGAACAGCTGAGGAGCTCCATCAAGGAGCCAACACAAGGGTACTGAAATGATGGCCTCATTAGGGGCCCAGGAGAAGACGGGGCACGCCAGGAGGCAGGGGGATGAACTGTTGAGGGTCCTCTGTGCATCCTCCGTTCCCCCAGGTGTGAGACAGGGTAGAATGTTAAGCAGTACAGTTCCCTGGCCCCCAGTGGTATCTGATCATTTAAAAGCTTTTCAGTGGCTTTCATGTAGCATTTGGGTATACAATCATTGTAGCAGGGTGCACCTGTACTCCAGCCATGCAATCCAAGCTTCTATAAAAGTCCCGTGATGAGCTGAGAAATGATTTCATGGTTAGTCTTCCAAACTATCTGAGCTCCCCAAAGCTTGGGGCACAGAAGTGGAAAAAGGATGGTCAAAAGCAAGCCATCCTGAATGGGTGTGTGCACTCCTGATGAACGCCTCCCTCCCCCACAGCAACCCCGAGTACAAGGACACCCCAATGGACATCGCACAGCTCCCCCACCTGCCGGAGAAAACTTCGGAGTCCTCGGAGACCTCCGACTCTGAGTCAGACTCTAAAGACACCTCAGGTATTACAGGTATTACAACTTCTCCATGTTCTGCGGTTAAGACTTGCCTTTCCAAAATGAGGGGTGGGCAATGGCCAGAGGGCCATCATCTGAATGAAACTGGTCAAATTTTACATAGAGAAGTCAGTTATGTCAAGGTATTACTGAGCCTTTCTCAACACATGTATGTGTACATACCACTACATGCATATGTACACATTATATATGCGTGTACACTTATGTATGTGGTATTAAATAAATATATACATGTATATGGGCTTCCCTGGTGGCTCAGATGGTCAAGAATCTGCCTGCAATGTGAGAGACCTCGGTTTGATCCCTGGGTTGGGAAGATCCCCTGGAGAAGGGAATGGCAACCCACTCTAGTATTCTGGCCTGGAGAATTCCTAGACAAAGGAGCCTGGTGGGCTACAGTCCACTGGATTCCAAAGAGTCGAACAGGAATGAGTGACTAACACACACATACATGTATATCAATATGTAAGACGATATACATATATGCATGTTGTGTTATATATTAATACACATGGGTATATTATGGTATATAAATATATATACACAAATATACAGAGAGACTGATTGATTTAGCCATCACTTAATGTCAGCCCTCCATACAGAAGAAGCCCTGCCCTAACCCCATAGCTAGCTCCACCCTCGTTACCAGAGCAGACAGCAGGGCTATCTTTGTTGCTCCAAGACAGACTGTGACTTTGAGCCCCAAATGTTCAGATGCGCACCAAGCTGGGATGGAACCCCGAAACTGGGATACTCAATGGCATCAGTAACTGACTCTTTCTTCGAGCTGGACTGTTAGTCATTTTCTGAATCTATGCTGAATAAATCCATGCTTTCCCTTTCCTAGTTATTTGGGGAAGCAGACTGAATAGTTCTTCGGAACACAGAAAAGTTAACATAAACATTTACTTTTCCTCCAATCCCCAGTCCCCTTCTACAGGCACACACAGATCCAGGGGGCACATAACTCAGAAAATTGACAACTGCAAAAATTCCTAAGCTTCTTCTAACCCAACCTTTTCCGCTAAATAAAGGAAAGCCAGAGTAAGTGACGTGATTTGCTTAAGGTTTCAGTCCAGGCTGCCATCCAAAAGCATGTAGCAGAGCCATGAAATCAGCATCATCCCTAAATGTTTTGAGGTTATATTACTAAGAAAACCTATCCTCCCTAAAATGCAGCAGATGACTAGGGCTCCCCCACCACAAGCCCCATCCATTGGGAACCTGCTCCTGTGAACACATATCCCTCTACTCCAGACGGCCGCAGGGAGGCAGGAAGAGGTGAGGAGGTTCTTGATAGTTTTCTGCATTCATTTGAGGGTCTTCACTAGGGCAGAGTTCCAGAACAGACAATCTCTGCTCCTTATTTGTACAGTATATAGCAGTAAACCAAAAAGACAAAAATTTCCCTGCCCTGTGGAGTTTGTATTCCAGTTGGGAGAAAAGATAGAATAAAAAATAAAACACACAATGAATCAGATGACATTCAGTGCTCTGAAGAATAATAACTCTAGGAATAGACAGTATGGTTTTCGATAAGGAGCAAATATTTGCCAGTAGAAAAAGCACACCTCTTTGGGAGGTCACCTTGCAAATCATCATTTTCCTGTGCCACTGACACCTTATTCCAGGTTATTCATGCTGATTCCCTGAGTATTTTTGCAGAACTTCTCAAACGTTAAGGTGCCTAAGAATCACCTGGGGATCCTGTTCAAATGAAGGCTCCCATTCAGTAGGTCTGGGTGGACGCCTGGGATTCTGTATTTGGAACAAGCCTCCAGGTGATGGGGCCCGTGCACTCCCCCAGCCCCCATAACCTCGGTCCTCACGAGAGAGAAAGCCCAGGCTTTAGGTTGCCAAAGTGCTGCAGCGAGCAGCAGCTCAGGATGGGACAGGACACCCAGCCCTCCGCTGCCCCGCCCCCGCCGGTGAGAGGTGCGCGTCGTGCTGCTAACCTGACGTCTCCTGTGCCTCCCCCCACACAGAGGACAACGAGAACTCCAAGTCCGACGAGAAGGGGAACCAGTCGGAGAACAGCGAAGACCCGGAGCCCGACCGCAAGAAGTCAGGCAACACGTGCGACAACGACACGCACTGCAAGGACGACGGCCACAGCTCCAGCAACCCGGACAGCCGCGACAGCGACGACAGCTTCGAGCACTCGGACTTTGAGAACCCCAAGGCGGCCGAGGACGGCGGCGGGGGCGGCTTCGGCGCGCTGGGCCGGATGCAGATCAAGGTGGAGCGCGGCTACGTGGAGAGCGAGTCGGACCTGCGGCTGCAGGACTGCGAGTCGCTGTCGTCGGACAGCGCCAAGGACTCGGACAGCGCGGGCGAGGCGGGCGCGCAGGCCTCCAGCAAGCACCAGAAGCGCAAGAAGCGGCGGAAACGGCAGAAGGGCGGCAGCGCCAGCCGCCGGCGCCTGTCCAGCGCGTCGAGCCCGGGCGGACTGGACGCCGGCCTGGTGGAGCCCCCGCGGCTGCTGTCGTCCCCCAACAGTGCCTCGGTGCTCAAAATCAAGACCGAGATCTCGGAACCCATCAACTTCGACAACGACAGCAGCATCTGGAATTACCCGCCCAACCGGGAGATCTCCCGGAACGAGTCGCCCTACAGCATGACCAAGCCCCCCAGCTCCGAGCACTTCCCGTCCCCGCCGGGCGGCGGCGCGGGCGCCGGGGGGCTGCACGTGGCCATCCCGGACTCGGTCCTCACCCCGCCCGGCGCCGACGGCACCTCCTCCTCCGCCACCGCCCCGCAAGACTCAGTTCGGCACGTCGGCCGCCGCGGCCTTGGCCCCCGTGGCCTCCGACCCGCTGTCGCCCCCGCTGTCGGCGTCCCCGCGGGACAAGCACCCCGGGGGCGGGGGAGCGGGAACGGGAACGGCGGGGGCGGTGCGGGCGCGGCCAACTCCTTGCTGTACACCGGGGACCTGGAGGCTCTGCAGAGGTTGCAGGCGGGCAACGTCGTGCTGCCGCTGGTGCACAGGGTGACCGGGACCCTGGCGGCCACCAGCACGGCCGCGCAGAGGGTCTACACCACGGGCACCATCCGCTACGCCCCCGCCGAGGTGACCCTGGCCATGCAAGGCAACCTGCTGCCCAACGCGCACGCTGTTAACTTCGTGGACGTTAACAGCCCGGGCTTCGGCCTCGACCCCAAGACGCCCATGGAGATGCTCTACCACCACGTGCACCGACTCAACATGTCGGGACCGTTCGGCGGCGCGGTGAGCGCGGCCGGCCTGACGCAGATGCCCGCCGGCAACGTGTTCACCACGGCGGAGGGACTGTTCTCCACGCTGCCCTTCCCGGTCTACAGCAACGGCATCCACGCGGCACAGACTCTGGAGCGCAAGGAGGACTGAGCGGCGCCCCCTGGCGGCCTGGCGGGGGGCTCCGCCCGCCCCCGGAGGCATCGTCGGCGTTTTCCTTTAGACCTTTGATTCTAGCACTTTGAATTCGAGCAGGTCAGCATCTTTGCCACGACGGTCCCCGTTCCACCCCCTTTTCTTTCTTTCACTGGACTCATTCTTTCCTGTAAAGATATTTTTTATTTTGGGGGCCTTCAGAGGGTCAGAAGACCGGTTGCCTGCCCTTTTGTCTTCTTCTGAGATGTGTGTTGGGTTGTTTTGCTCTCTTTTGCATCTTTATTGAGATGTCTTTCATGTGTACATGCCTCTGCCATAGAATACTCAGTCTTGGGGTCAAGAGATTTCTCAAGTGACAACCATTGGGTGTTCTTCGTAAAGATCTTGATATGATCAAGATTGAAAGAGACAAGCATAAACAATGTGCCCTGTTTGACTAAGTCAAATGAAATGGGGTGGTGTTTTGTTTCTGTTCCTGATTCCTTTGAAAATAGCGGGATAGCATTTTAGAATTTTATGCAGAATTTAATTCTCTTTTTATGGTTAAGATTTTAAGATTTTCTTACTTGCACATAAAAATAATTTGGGTTCTTAAGCTTAATTTCTGGCCTGTGACTAGAATGTTTAAAAACAAAAAGTTGGACTAAATGTTAATTACTGAAACATTAACTTAATTTCTAAAACCATGGTGCTATCATTTATTAATCTGTAATGTTGTCATACAAAATGCAGCTCCTGGGCTGGGTTTTGGAAAAAAACAAACAAAAAGTGTGTTCTGTCCTGGTCTGGAGTCCATTGCTGCAGTCTCCTTGGTTAGTTAAGACAAAGCCCTCATTAACGTTTGCTGCAGGACTTGAAATTTACCTCCCAACTAACAAACATAGCCTCACATTAAATTTAATGGGTCAGGAAAGCCCTTTTTAAAAGGGCTTCTGGAAAACTCAATCAAACTGACTTGAGGAGCAGTTTAGGTACATTCTGCCTTTTGTTGAGCTCTTTTCCTTTCCTTTTCTCAGTCTAACTGAGGCTAATTTTTACAACTTCAATAACATTTCAGAGTAAAAGAAGGAAAAAATATTTAACATGTTTTTTTTTTTTTTTTTTTTTTTTTTTTTTCTTGCTTAAAAAAAGGAAGGTTGTATTTGTGTTTTGGGGGACTGATTTGATGGATTTTTTTTTCCCCTTTGGTTCTTTTCTATCTAGGTTGGAACCAATAAGGTTTAAAACTAATGAATGGGTTAAAATAAGCTTCAAACAGATAACTGCAACTGAAAACTGCACATTAAGTTTAAAAAAAAAAAAAAGAAAAAAAAAAGAAAAAGGAAAAAAATATCCTATTTTGTCTTCGTTGCCAGAAATCAGTGTAGTGTCAAACACTCCAAATGACTGTCAAGTATAAATTCTTCTTCCACTCCATTTTTGGCAGCTGTTTGTTAAGGCATCTAATAACAGATGTGAGAACTGTAACGTGTGCGCTGTGTAGTGTCCTTGGCCGTCAGTCCATTGCAGTTTCCATGTGTGTTTCTATATGCAGTATATACTAAGCTAATGTAGTTGTTTTGTCCTTTGTCTTCTCTGTGCTCTATCTCTAGTCTGGAGTGGTACAGTCCCATTCCTGCAGTCCTAGTGAATCAGTGATTCTTGGGGGTTAGTGATTTTTGTGTGGTGGCCTTCCTCTGTAACGTCACCCTATGCTGCTTCTACTGTCTGTGACTCTTCCGTTTCACTTCTTAAGATTCCTGCTGTTGCTTTACTGGTGTATATTCTCCTGACCTCTCCCCTTTCTTTCCCTCTCTCTCGTCTCCCCTTTTCCTGCCTCATCTCCCCACCACCCCAACTTCCCCAAAATCTTTTTCATTCTCAGAGATAAAAAGACTCTTAACTAGCTCAAGGTTAATGGAGCCATTTTTTCCCACAACGGAATTCTGGGTACGACTCTTTCTTCTGCAGTGCCACGCAACGCACTGAAGAATACTGCTCAGATGTATGAAATAAATTGATGCCATATAGCCTCAGTTGTTAACATTCCCAGAGTCCCTTGTGCTCTACCTATAAGCAGTGGGTGCTTTTCTTTGGTTTCTTTCCAGGTTGGCTGATGGAGCAATATATAAAGCAATTTACCAGTGAGACAGAAAATTATTTCAAAGGTCAACCAACATTTTTTAAAAACAAAAGGGGAGGGCGGGATGGACTATAGAATTGTCATATATCTTTGTTTATGTGTGCAATGCTAATAGAGTAACTCGGCTGTCCTTTGAATATCACTGTGTGGAGTGGATTCCTTCTGGCCCTCTGATTCCGTGAGTTGGGCCCAAACCACTGTGGAATAGTAACAACAACAAAAAAGTTTAATGCCACAAATTTTAATAGTGAGTGCTTACTTGAAGGATCTGAGTAGTTTTAGAAGGTAAAGAAGGCCAATCATGAAATTTAAAGATTAATTTTGGAAGCTCTACTCTAGCTATCGAACAATCAAAGGAACGCACCTATCAGCTACAAAGAACAGCTAGACAGCTGTTATTTTTTTTTCTTTTATAAATGTTTCTGTGTTGTGTCAGAATGATTTCTGGTGATTTAAACTAACAGATAATCACAGCTGCTGTCTAAATCCATAGTGTTAAAATTACAAAATGAAAAAAAAAAAAAACACTTCATTACCTGTGAAGACTGTGTCTGTGTTTTTAACTATTTCTTGTACAAATATATGAAAACTTTTATGAGGAGACTGGTGCCAAGTAGCTGAATAATGGGGAAAGGGATATTCTGTTCGTAAAAATCTTAGCAGTGTTACCAACTCTACAATATATATATAAAAAGATTAAAACGTTACAAAGCGACAGCTATGGTACATTTGTTTTGTGTGAAGCTAACCCGGACCTAACTTCCTGAGTGCCTGGCTTATTTTGAAACATTTTTTTTCATTGACCATTGATAATGCTGCAAATCAGAAATGTACATACTTCATTTACAACAGGGTTCTTTTTATACTTTTGTAGATTCTCATACATGTCACATACATGGTTGTCTTTATGTAACTTAATTTTTCATCTGCAGGTGCCATTTTCATAATAAACTTCTCTTGGATTTGTTACTATCTGGCATCATTTCTTTTACATGTAACCATCCTAACTAATGAATGCTGGTAGTATTTGTTTAAGCAGGTACCTTGGTCAATATTCTTGATTTAAAAAAAAAAGAAAAGAAAAAATTTTAAAGCATCCATATTTTTGCTAGTTTTGGAAAAAATGCATAGCTTGTGTACCGATGAGGCTGACAAGGCACAGATTAAGATGCTAATCCAAATACTACACCAAACTTGCAACCATCCTAAATTTTCAGCTACCCAAACTCATTGTCATATGAGCATTGCTATGCACATTATCAAGGCTGAACAACAGGCCTGCAACATTAACCACTATGGGAAGTGTGCATTTTTTTCTTGATTAATGCACAGTAAGTGGTGACAGTTTTCATACATTAATCATTTAAAATGCACTCGATATTTTCATTTATTACAAGCTGTAATGTATAATCAACTGTTCCATTGCTTATAGCTTCTCTTTATACTAAATATGTATTTTCTTTCTCCAGGCAAGCCAAGTAAGTCATGATTGTGCTGTGTTATTTGGTAGGTCAGCACCCAGCCTGTCTCGCTTTGAGGCAGGTCAGCTGGCTAACTCCAAAAAATAAACAAAGGGAAAAAATTTCAGCTGTTATCTAAAAGTTAAGGATGCAGGTGGGTCACCTGTTAAGTCTGTGCACTCCAGAAAACGAAGACGTGGATGAGTTGAACGGAAAGAAAAGGTAAATACTTTGTCCAAAATCTCCCGACTATTGTAAATATCATGTCCTACTTTGAGTCTCCAGTGACATTTGCCAATTCAAGGGTACTTTTGGTTAGTGGAGACTGGTGGATATGGTAATGTGGCTGTGGTTGTGGGTCTCTAGATCTCTTCAGTAGGCCCTTTCTGGATCCCTAGAAATAAGTACTTAGAAATAGGAAGACAGTGACTGAGAATACAGAGCTGGGTTCTCTCAACTACTTTGCCAAAATGAATCTTTCCATTTTGCCCTTGAGAGTCAGAAGAATTTAGTAGAGCAAGATTGAGAAGCAGACAAATTGATGCAGCTGGAAACACAATCCTGAACAGATGACAGTGAGTGTTGAAGCCACCTTACCCAAGGCACTTGAAGATGTTGGTGCTTAGCTGTGAGTTGTGGCTTCCAGAGCTTTGCATGGGGGCGGAGATACCAAGGCAGAGGGCGGACTCTCTGTTGGCCCAATGATGAAGTTGGTTGGCCATAACCCTTTAATTCTGGACACCCCTTCAGCCCTGAGATCTGGAGCTAGTAGCAGTTGGGAGTTGAAAAGGGGAAGTCAGATATAGTGATGGGTGAACTGAAACCCTCACAATATTTGCAGCTTCTGCAACAGAGATGGTAGAAATCCTGGATTCTTACACAAGCTCAGGCATCCTTAGCATCATGTTTCCTGTCCTTTATTTGTACCCACCCATGCTAAAAAATCTGTCACTAATGAAAGAAAGAACATTTCTTTGCCAAAAAAAGAGGAAGAGAGCTCTGGGCACAGACCCCTGACAACGGGGCAGCCCTGCCACTTCCCCAGCCAAGGAGCTGCCAGCCGAATGGGAGCCCTGAGCTCCCCAGAAGCTTCCCCAGGAACTCTTCCCTCACTGGGCTGGCAGCAAGTTGCTTTGCCAAGGCTTCAGTGTGCAAGTGATGGACAAAACAGGGATCTAAAGCCAGCTCTCTGTATCTCTTCTTCCCAGCTGATACCAATACTTATTTATTTGACAATGAGAAACAATAGCAACATAAAGTAGCAAGCAGGACAAGAGGGAAGACATGCATTCAGTTGAGCATAAAGAAACTGGTCTTAGAGGCTTTCTCTGGTGGTCCAGTGGCTAAGACTCCATACTCCCAATGCAAGTTCAGTCCCTTGATCAGGGAACTAGATTCCATGGGCCACAACTAATAGTCCCCAGGCCACAAATAAAGATCCTGAATGTGGCAACTAAGACTCAATGTAGTCAAATAAAAAAAAGAAAGAAAGAAACTACTGTTAGTCCTTTTGGACTGTAACTCTTACCCATCTTTGCCTACTCCTAGACAAAGCGTATTTATGTTGACCATATTTAAAACAATTTGAAACCAAATTGGCCTATGCATTGCATTGAAAGTAAGAGATCATGTATATTTTCAAGCCCAGAAGAGAGTCTGTTCAAGCCAAGAGGATTGTTATCCAGGTTCAAAAATTAGAGTGAAAGACTTGGGAGAGAAGGAAAAATAGCTTTGCTAATGCTTCATTTCATGTAATGAAAAAAGGCAAATCTTGTTCATGAGCATGATTCCCAAAGAATGATGACAACTAGCAGCCTTCAGAAACAATTCTGGGATGCTAAGGTAAGTTAACACCCTTAGACGCTTCCGCTTTTCTGTATCTCCTAGGAAACCATTGTAAAGAATGGGGCTGACCTGGTAAATTCACCACAGACACAAATCATGGCTTGTTCATTTTCATGTATCCTCCACAGCCTAGCTCAATGATTTATGAATAGTTTTGGCTCGGTGAAGATCTACTGAACACTGATGGATGAAGACACACGGAAAAATAAAGATGAAACGTGACTTGTCAAGAGACGGAGATTCTGTGAGAAATGTCCATGTGGTTTGGCAGGATGGCTTTGAGTTTCCACCAGGAAAGGAATGGCAAAATGGATAAGTTAGTGAGTTTATTCATTTCTGCCTTCTTGGGTAGTCCATATGGCTGGCCATCAAGAAATGTTGTTTGGAGGATGTGTGTGTGTATCCACAATACTATTTCATCTGTATTCAACAGTAAGCCAGGTACCACGAAAAGAGAAAGGAGGAAGAGGAAAGAGCCCATGCAGTCATTAACTGACTTAGTAAACTTTGACATCACAGCCTGTGGACAGCTAGACCAGAGGATCTTAGATTCACCAGAAGGTATCCCTTAATAGTGTACCCTCACAGAAGAGTGGTGAGCTGTCTGAACTCAGTCATCATCCAGAGACTCTTAGCAACTGAGAGAAACTCTCTCGTGTAGAAATCACATCTCCCTGATTCTAGTGGTCAGGGTCTTTCCGGCCTTATGGATTAACATACTTAGAAGGTGTTGAACTGAAACCTTCCCTCTGGAGTTACCCAGACTAAATCTCAACCCTCTGCCATCTGAGTGGTTTCCAAATATGTGAAGATGGATATCAGAGTTTCAGTAAATCTCTAGGGTAACTATCACCTGTTCTTTTCACGGCTCCTCCAATGGCACTGTGGGGGATCCCTCTGCCATCCTAGTCACCCTCATCTGGGTGCACCAGCATCTGTCAAGACCCCAATCTGGTTTCCTAGGGCCAGCTTACAGCCACCAACTGGGTACTGGCTCCAAACACCAGAAATTTATTCTCTCCCAATTCTGAAGACCTGAAGTCTGAATTCAAGGTGTCATGCAGGTTGATTCCTTCTTAAGGGCTCTGATGGAGAGTCTGCTCCTTGCTTCTCTCCTATTTTCTGCTGGGGACCAGCCCTCCTGGGCTTTCCATGACACGTCACTCTGATCTCTGCCTCCCCATCACTGGGCCATCATCTCCCTGTCGCTGCATCTTCACATGGAGTTCTCTCCACCAGGTGCATCTCTCCCTTTCCAATAAGGACACCAGTCATATTGGATTCGGAGAAGGCAATGACAACCTACCCCAGTACTCTTGCCTGGAAAATCCCATGGACACAGGAGCCTGGAGGGCTGCAGTCCATGGGGTCTCTAGGAGTCAGACACGACTGAGCGACTTCACTTTCACTTTTCACTTGCATGCATTGGAGAAGGAAATGGCAACCCACTCCAGTGTTCTTGCCTGGAACATCCCAGGGACGGTGGAGCCTGGTGGGCTGCCGTCTATGGGGTTGCACAGAGTCAGACACGACTGAAGCGACTTAGCAGCTGCAGCAGCAGGGACATATTGGATTAGGGCCTACCCTATACCCATAGGACCTCATCTTAATTAATTGCACCAATGATCCTACCCTGAGAAGGAAATGGAATTAAGGCCACATGCTGAGGTACTGGGGGTTAGACATCAAGTCTTTGGAGGACGCTATTCAACCTATAACAGCCCCTTTTTAAAACAATGCACTCTGGATCAATCACAGGGCTCCAGATGTTATTTGGTGCCTGCCTGGGCTACAAGTCCTATTACAGCTCCTGCTCAGGACTCTGAGCTTTTGATTAAAACAGACTGAACCTGAAGTCACTTCTTAGCAGCCAAACCAATTTTTATTTCATCTTGAGCTTCTAGTCAACCAGAACACCTTGATCTTTTCACAAAGCTTTGAAAAGGTAGGTCTCCCACCTCCAATACGTATATAGCCCTCATGTAATGCTGGCATGTTCTTAGGGGAAAAGCAGTTTAAGGAAAGAAGTTCCCTCATTCCCGAGGCATGGAAGGTGAGCAAGGCTCTGTCCCTGTGAAAACATTGCTCATTTTCATTATAATCTCTGTGCCCGCCAAGACATCTTCACCCAGCCCTGCTAGAGAGGAGAGACCTGGCCCCAACCTTTGTGAACTCTGAAAGTGAAAGTGTTAATCACTCAGTCGTGTCCAACTCTTTTGCCACCCCATGGACTGTAGCCTGCCAGGCTCCTCTGTCCATGGGATTCTCCAGGCAAGAATACTAGAGTGGGTAGCTAGTCCCTTCTCCAGGGGATCTGAACCCTGGGCTAGAAGCACATAATGCATCCATAACAAATTCCCAGTGGGTAACTCTCTTGTGAATAAACTGAGGCAGGGAAAAAACAACCATGAGAAGGAAATGGAAAGAATTAGAGAAACTACTGCACCAGCCATTTCACAGGAGCAGAACTGGGGCAAGACGCCAAGATCGCTGACACATACATGTAAAATCATCCACTCGAAAGTTGAATACAAATCATAAGGCCAAACACATCAACTTTCTGAAAATGGGTAGACCTCCTTTTGGACCTCCTTTCATGGACCAAGATCAAAGCGATTAGTGTAAGATTGTCTTGTACTTTCCTGGGGACAAAGCACAGTTGTGTTTTGTTCTGTTCATTTCTCTACTGGCAGCCACGAGATACACCAATAGGAGTGACCCAGATAATGTTCCTCTGTTGAAAATTTTCTAGGATGAAATTAATTTGTTTTAAAAATAATATATGCAAATCTCTAAAGCCACTTTAAGGGGGGAAAAAAGGAGCAGAGGGTAAGGAGGTGGCTCTTCCTTGTACTGAAGGAGTTCTTAGATTTATAGCGGAAGTGTCAGAAACAGGATGCAATATTCCCGTGGACCCCCTACCTCCCCCCAAACAAAACCATTATACCCTTGATGAATTATTGACTTTAGAGTTTTATCTGTGCTATGAATAATCACAAACTTGGGAGTCTCAGGGCACAGTTCATAAACAAATAATTATATCACAATGATAATTTTTCAGGAATTACAACATCAATCATGGACATGTTATTATCAAGTACATTTTCTGGTTGCCTCTATTCATCAAACCCTCCTCCCTCTCCACCCTTCCGCACCACACAAGCAAAACTCATCACCAGATTGCCTCTTATTTACACATCACTCAAAGCAGGACAGAGCAGGCACACGCAAAATGGGCCAACCCAGCATTTATGAGAGATGAGTTTTCATTAAGAAAGTTCAAATTAAATGCATTGAGAAAGATGGAGGGGGAGAGAATTAATTATTCCAGACTCCCCCAAAGAAGCTTCTTTGAAAAGATCTTATTTGGAAGATAAAAATCAGATGGAAGGTTTATTCCATTTCAGGCAATACTAATACAGTAAAAGGGAAAAAACAGTCTCTGAAAGCCAAAGAAGTAACAGCCATGCAATAATGCACCCCTTTTTAAAATAACGGTGATATGTGTGCATCCAGCTTGGGCCCTGTTCAACACCTCCCTTCTTCAGTTGGAATAGGTGAGTGGCAGTGAGGATGGAACTCAGAACAGGTGTAAATCCCTTGCTTAAGTCTCTATTTGAGTCAGGAATAGAGATGCTCAGAATGTTCGGGTCTAAACCACTTTCCCAAGACTATTGCAGAAGATTAATAATTCCAAACACAGTAATCATTTGTGCTTTTCATAAAGTACCCACAGTCAAACTGCCTTACTGAGTAATCTAACATCACTTAAGGTCATAGGCCTACTTTCCCGTGATAGGAGGTACATCTCACAATTCAGAAGAAAAAGAGCAAAACGACATAGAGCAAATACCGTCTTCAGAGAAGAGCTTGTACAATAGGGTTAAATCCATAGTACAGTGATGCTTATTGGCCTCTGCTTCTAACTGGCAGGCCACACAGACAATGCCATGCAATCCAGAATGATGGAAAGGGAGGAGCCCTGGAAGGAGACCCCAACCCATGCCCCCGAGATAGTCCAGTGAGTGCCCCAGCCACACCTCACTCTGAGGGCAGCCCTTGGGGATGTATGGCCTGCACTTAGATCAGATTCTCCTCTCCTTGGCATCAAACTGGGTCTAGGGAAAGGTAGGGCTGGTGCCCGCCGCTGCTGCCACTCTGCCCACCAGCCCTGGCACCAGGCGACCCACGGGGCAGCTACGGCTTTCAGGCTCCTGTTTTATTTCCTTGAAAACTTGGTCTGCCCTCTCTCTCTACTGCTCTCATTACAACCTTCCAGTTCCTTGAACGAACATACCTGGCCTGTTACAGGTCACCCTGCCTTAAGGCCAATCTTATTTAATATACAGACTCACTAAAAAAAGGGGCAGTGGGATGGCAAGAAGAGATGATGCCAGTCCATGGCCCAGAAAGCTGATAAATATGCGCTTCAAAGCCCCATTCTCACCCAGCTTCCCCTTGTCTCCACAAGCCTCCTCCCTCGCCCCCACCACAACGCACTAGCTTTCCTTGCTCCCTAGGCCGGTGCTGGCTCCCTCCCTCCTGCACAGATGACCAGTCCTTCCACTGTTCCTCCTGAGGCGCAGTTTGACTCCCTTCAGGTGCCTCCTCCTCTCCCCTTCCTCCCCACCCCCAGGCACCCCACTTGGCATGAGGAGGCCCTCCAAGCCAGCCAATAAATCAAAGGTCCTTTGGGGAAATCTTCCCTTTTTTGAAAGGTGGGGAAGGAACTGACTGTAAATGATTAACATTTTCATTTGGGGATCACAACTACATGATCCAAACATTGCACATCAGCCTCTGATGCAAGCTCTGGGACCCTGAGACTTGGGTAAGCCCCGAGCATCCTCTCCCTGGAGAGGGGAGCAGGGCAGTGGGCAAGGAGGGGAAAAACCAGACAGCTCGCAGAAGCCCTAAGTTTACAACTCAGCCAATGAAGCCGACAGCTCTCTGCACTGGCAGAGTCCTCCTGGCACGAGTGGCTTTTGTAGTCCCTGTTGATTCAGCCAAGAGGCCTCGGTCCCCACACACCTGGAATTCACACACCTCAGCACACACCTCTGCTCGGGAGACACGTGGGGCTGAAAAAGACTTATGACAATTAAAAGGATATTTTCCCCAATATATAAATCGAACTGCTATTTCCTTAATAGTATTTTCAGGATGAGGACACTAGCGATTATTTTTCATTTTTTAGCATTGTGAATAAATTAAAAGAAAGCTCAAATTTATTTCTCCAGCATTTACACATGACTTTCCTACATGCTACACTGGAATATTTACATAGAGTTTCCCAAGTTAGAGACATTTTTCAGACATTGATTAATCTATAATTCTTTGAAGTAAGAAAGCATTATTATCTCCACTTTACAGATGTGGAAACTAAGACACAGAGGTTAATGACTTGCCCAGGGGTCAGACATCCAGTCAATTGCAAGAGTGGATTTTAAACAGAAGCTCCCCTCTCTGCTCTTAGGCTTAATTCAAGTTTCTTCTTAGCTCATGTGCCCTGTTCACATCACAGCTGTCTCCTGCATCTGGCCACCTCTTAAATCTTGCCTTAAGACCCTTAATACACTTTTTGAAAGACCCATGCTTTCCTTACCTACTGTCAGCATTTGCCCTCTCCTATTCATGCCTTTGCTCATAAGTAAGAAATGACAATTCCTTTCTGGAGCATTTTATAAGGGTTTTGCATCACTAAATAGTACTATTATTTTCTTAATTTTTAAATAATAAATATAAGCCCTACAGTTGTGTTTAAAACTAGATAGAATCTGTTGTTTCGTTTGATTTCTGGTGGTTGCCCTACAGTTAATTCAGTGAGAATTTACACAAGCCAATCAGGGAATATAAAGATGAATAAAGCATTACCCTCTGCCCTTAGGTTGTTCACAAAGTAGGGAAGGAGACAAATGTAAAAGTTAATCATTGCAACGGCCTGACAACAGGACAGACAGACATATAGACTGGGTGTTAGGGGTGCACTGAGTGCTGGCAATTAATTCAGGCTGTGAGGCCAGAGAAGCCTCTCAGGAGGTGGTGACACTTAAAGTAAGTCTTGGAAGATGCTTAGGAGCTAATCATGGTGCTACGGGAAGAGTGATTCCTGGAAGGCACAGGCTCAGCAAGGAGCAGGAGAGAGTCTGCAAAGACCCCAATAGGCCAGAATCTGGCCACACCCCCACACCATGTGTGCAGGAGCAGCTAGAAGTCAGCCAACAAGTGCATAGAATGAGTTTACCCCAAGCTTTGCTAGCCAAGCCCTGTGCCCTCGTGCAAGGGTGCACACTCCCAATGGAAAGGGACCTTGTAGAGGTGGGTGGGTGGGTGTGGGTGTGAGTGTGCGCATGCTCCTGCGTGTGCAGTCACATCCGACTCCTTGCAATGCTATCGACTTTAGCCCACCAAGGCTCCTCTGTCCATAGAATTCTCCAGGCAAGAATAATGGACTGGGGTGCCATTCTCTTTTCCAGGGGATCTTCCCAACCTAGGGATCAAAACTACATCTCTTGCATCTCCTGTGTTGGCAGGTGGATTCTTTACCACTGCGCCACCTGGGAAGCCAGAGAGGGACCTTGTCCTCACATAAAGGCACACTCCACTCACCAGGCACTCCTTCCGCCTTTGCTGGCCAACAAAGGGGTAGCCTCTTCTTGTTCATACAAAGGAGCCCTGCGAGGGACCACCCTTAAGACTGCATCGAGGAGTTTGCGTGATCTTGCATGGGCAATGGAAAGTTCAAAGGATTTTATTCAGACAAGTAACATAATAGGGTTTTTTTTAATTGGAAAGGTCAGTGTGATGGCCATTTGAAGGACAGCCTGGGTTAAATAGAGGCAGTCAGTAATATCCCAGATGATAAAGGATGAGGTCCTGAGTGAAGACAGTGGTGAGGCTTCAAGGGAAGGGGTGGCTTGACAAACTCAAGGAAGAGGACTTGGTGATTAGTTACATATGGAGAGAGATTATGGAAAGAAAGGAATAAAGGATGGCTGCCAGATTGCTGGCTCTGAGATGGATGTTTACCACGATAGGCAGAGAATACAGCAGAAAAGAAAGGTTTAAGAGAATGAGTGAGGAGGAGGAGTGGAAGACTTCCATTTTAGATGTGATAAGTTTTAAGTTCTAATGGAGAATCCAGGTAGAAATGTCTAGCGAACAGCTGGGAAAATAGCTCTAGATCTCTGGGGAAATGTCTGTTTTAAAGATATAGGACCAGAGGGACTCCTCTGGTGGTCCAGTGGCTAAGACTTCATGTTCCCAAGGCATGGGGCCCAGGTTTGACCCCAGGTCAGAGAACTAGATCCTGCATGCTGTAACGAAGAGCTCACGCCGCAACAAACATCCTGCATGCCACAACTAAGACCAGATCCAGTCACATGAATAAATAAATATTTAAAAAAAAATAAAGATATAGGATCAGAAACATCAGTAGTTAGACAGCAGGAGGAGCTGCAGGTCCAGGGGCCATTGCACAGGAGCAAGTGTGGGAAATGAGAAAAGGGCCAAGAAAGGATGGCTAAGGCACGAGCTTATGAAACAAATGAGAACAATAGGAGGCAAAGAGAAGTGAATCACAACAATCAGTGAAAGAAAGGCTCTCGAAAAGGCCAGAAGGAGCGACATCACTAAAATGTTGCACAAATGCTAGATAAGGACTGAAGTGTAAAGTGATTGTGTGAACAGTGGCCACTACACTTTCCAGAATTTGGCAGTGAAGGAAATGAAAAAGAAAAGGCCTCATTCCTAAGGAACAACCTTGTATTTGACACTGATTGGTATGACCTTTCTTTGAAAAAATATAATCCCTTCACCATTCATATCAAATGGGTGCTGAATAAGCAGGCTTGAGGAAAAGTCACCATTGCGGAACCTGCGATGTTACCTGCTTCCTGTGTGGCTTTACCTACAGCCTAGGCTCTGGAACAAACGCTGCACCATAAAAGACACTGTGCTTGCACTAAAGGCAGACACATGAGATGCTGTACATGTGTCAAAAACCTACTGTACTCTGACATTTTTTTTTCCCCAGAGAAATTGACTTTGCTTGGCATGACCTCTCTAGTAATTTATAACGGCTCTTGCGTGATATTCTGTATTTTTTTTAAAAGAAACCTCTTCCCAGAAAAGATAAGTAATGAAGTGTACTATCAAGGCTCTATTCTACAGAGAAATGTGAGTGTGTTCCCAAACCTGGAGAGGCTAGGATTGAGTCATATGGAGTCATCAATGCCAGTCAAGCCACCCTAGCCAAACGCCATTGTAACACAGACTGTTGGTTGACTACCCAATATCCATTCTCCTTTTTCGCCTTGGTAACAGGGCCCCAAATTTCGGCTAAGCACAGTGTTTCTTAGAATAAAATATTATATTTCCCATCCTCCCTTGCAGCAAAACATAGCCATATTACAAAGTTCTAGCCAATGAGATCTGAGCACAGGATGAGAACATCAGAGAAAGCTGATACACTGGAAAAGCACCTTTCTGTTTTTGTCTTTTCCCCTTGTTCTGGCCTGTAACTCAGGGGTAGTAACTGGAGATCCAGCAGACATACTGCATCATGAAGAGACCTTAAACTGGAAGTCATGGGCTTGGAGAAGGGAACAGAGTTTAGTTTAGGAGGATGCCATGCCAGCCACAGACTACCTACTCCTGGACATCTTTCATATGAAATTGAATAAACTATCTTGTTTAAGCCATGTTATTGGGTTGCAGGAGCTTCTTTTGCTACTTAATCAATTCTTAACTGGTGTAGCTATTATATTAGATTCATTGGCTACTGGCTATTTATCACTAAAGCAAGTTCCCTAGCTCCCTAAAGTCTGTCTTTTGACCCACACTGCTCCTTACATATTCTAGTGTAGGAATGGGAAAGCACGAGAAATTAAATGTGAGGAAAGCTGGAAGCTTCGACACTGAAGAAGAGATGCAATGAGGTCCTTTAACTCTTTAGCAAAGAGTTGACAAATGAGGATTACTGTCAATGAGATAACTCCACATATTCAAAGAGAAAAAGGATCCTGCAAGAAACGTAAAGTACTTCACAGTCGAAACCAGATCCAATTCTGGCTTCACAGACAATACATGGAAGTTCTGTATTCCATTTATTGCCAGGGGGTTCTCCTGTGAAACCACTCATCTCAGAAGCATCATCTGAATTGTTTGTAAATAACAAGCATTTGTTCATAGCTTAAAGAAAAGGTTAAGAGGAATCTAGAGTGAACAACTCAGAGCATACATTAGGGAGTTCCCCAAATTAACTTTGCTACCAGATTACAGTGAGAAAGTTTATGGGCACAGTGATGTCTGGCATGGATGGAGTCGGGAAACCTTAGTGGAAGCTAGCTAGACTAATGATGACAACACAAGATGATGCTCCTAAGCAGCCACCAGTTATCTGGAGACGTGGCACACTTCAAGCTGGATCCTCTGAATGTTGCCTACTAAGAGAAACTGAAAATTCTACAAAGAAAACATCAGGTCATCACAAGAAGATAATTACAGATAAAAATTACCATATGCCAGACACTATGGGAAGCACTTTATAGCCATTCTCTCATTAACCTAATATTGGTAGGTGCAATTGTTGTATCCATCTTATAGATTAAGAAGCTGAGATTCAGAGAAGTTAAGTGACTTGTTCAGAGTCTCATAACCACTAAGTGGTAGAACCGAGATAACTCAGGTCTCCCTGATTCCAAAACTTAATTTGTCTTTAATGAGAAAGCTATGAACTTTTCCTTCTTGCTACAGGAGAGAATTTGAAGGAGAAAAATGTTTCTAAAAGCAACAGTACCTATTTTTTCTTTTAAATACTTCATAAAACACATAGAGATTTTAAAACAACCCAAAAAAAATTACTGAAAATAAAGAGGGCTTCTCTTTTTTTGCATATTTATTCTTTAATTTGGATTCAAGAGCTCTAACACCTAAAAATCCAAAGAGCTACAGTACTCATTTCTAATTTAAAAAGTAACTTCCCCTAGGACACTTAAAGATTGGTAGCCTGATAGTTTAAGGTGACTGGGATTCCAGGGGTCTGCTAGAACTCTGTCATCCTCTAGAGTGACACTTACCCAGCACCCCTCCATGCAAGATCACAAAGCCTGTGAGTCACAGTCTCTCCAAAGTCACTTGCTAAGCCTCAGAGCATTTGAAGGGGCAGGCATTCCAACATGATTACCGTCACCTTGGGACAATGGACAGGCTTGTTCTCTACCCTTCTTCTACAATGGGCTCTAGCTTTCCCTCTTCTCTCAGCTGACAGTTAAAATACAGCTCTGTGATAGTGATAAAATGTTTGATTTAGCAGAAATTACAATTTTTACATTTTTTCCCCTCATAACACAATCTAAACATTTACAGAGCCAAAAATTTCAAAACCACAAACTCGTATCTATCATCGTGTTGGAAGATTTAAACATATGTCTCTTGGAAATTGATAAAAGAGGCAGGAAGAAAAAAGTAAACAAGTATATAAGCGATTTGAACATGATTAATAAACTTGACCTAATATGTATGTACAGAACACTGCATTCATTGAAATACTGAATTTTAGAAGTGCATATAGAACATTTATAAGATCGACCATATACTAGACCTTAGAAACTCAACAAATATCTAAGGATTTAAATATTCAGACTCAGAAAGTTCTCTCCCCATAATTCAATTAGGCTAAGAAAATAACTGAACAATAATGAAAATACTATATGTCAATGTCTAGGTTTCTGCAAAAGCATTACTTACAGGGAAATATACAACCCTATAAACATATATTGGAAAACAAAAATGACCAAAAATTAATGTTAAGTACAATCAAATTAATCCAAGGAAATGGAACCATAATAAAATCACAAATTAATAAACAAGAACACTCCAAAGAAAACAAGTATCAAGTCATTGCAAGAAGATAATCTCAGAATTCATTAAGAACAGAATAAAGAACTACACCAACTTTCCCTACTGACAACAATAAACAGAAAAACTAGGACTTCCCTGGTGGTCCAGTGGCTAAGACTCCATGCTCCCAATGCTGGGGGCCTGGGTTCGATTCCTGGTCAGGGATCAGGATCCCACGTGCTACAACTAAGAGTTCGTGTGCTGCAACTGAAGATCCTGCATGCCGCAGCTAAGACCTGACACAGCCAAATAATTAATCTACAAAATTATTTTTTTAATATAAATGGAAAGTAATCTTTAAAGTTATACTATTTTTTAAAAAGAAACAATAAATGTCTTAAACAAGCTAACTTTATACCCCCCAAGGAACTAGGGAAGAAAAGGAACAAACAAACCCCAAAGTTAGCAGAAGAAGGAAAAGAAAGATCAGAGTGGGAATAAATGAAATAGAGACTGAAAAGACAGTAGAGAAGATTCATCAAACAGCCAATTTTTTGAAAAGATAAAATTAAATAACCTTTAGCTAGGCTAAACAAGAAAAAAAGAGAGGACAAAAATAAATAAAATTAGAAAACAGAGACATTATAACTAATACCACAAAAATATGCAGAATCATAAGAGACTACTATGAACAATTATATGACAACAAATTGGACCTAGAAGAAATGGTTACATTCCTAGAAACACGTAAGACGGAATCATAAAGAAATAAAAAATCTGAACAAGCTGATTACTATTAAGAAGACTGAGTTAGTAATCAAAAACTTCCCAACAGAAACAAAAACCCCAGGACGAGGTAGCTATGCTGGTGAATTCTACCAAACGTTAAAGAAAAATTAATACCAATCTTTCTCAAAGTCTTCCAAACAACTGAACAATCTTCAACTCATTTTACAAGGCCAGTATTACTGTGATACCAAAACTAGACAAGAACATGATAAAAAAAAAGAAAATTATAGGCCAGTAACCCCAATGGACATTGTTGTTGTTCAGTTGCTCAGTCGGGTCTGACTCTTTATGATCCCATGCTTCCCTGTAGCACGCCAGGCCTCCTTGTCCTTCACCATCTCCCTGAGTTTGCTCAAACTCACATCCATCAAGTTGGTGATGCCATCCAACCATCTCACCCTCTGTCATCCCCTTCTCCTCCTGCCTTCATTCAATTTTTCCCAGCATCAGGAACTTTTCTAATGAGTCGGCTCCTTACATTAGGTGGCTAAAGTATTGGAGCTTCAGCTTCAGTCCTTCCAATGAATATTCAGGGTTGATTTCCTTTAGGATTGACTGGTTTGACCTCCTTGCAGTCCAAGGTACTCTCAAGAGTCTTCTCCAGCACCACGGTTTGAAAGCATCAATTCTTTAGTGCTCAGCCTTCTTTATAGTCCAGCTCTCTCATCCAAACATGACTGCTGGAAAAACCATAGCTTTGACTAGATGGACGTTTGTAGGTGATGATGTCTCTGCTTTTGAATATGCTATCTAGGTTTGTCATAGCTTTTCTTACAAGGAGCAAGCATTTTTTAATTTCATGGCTGCAGTCATTTAATTGAGATGACTATTGTATCTATTGCTGTGGGTAAGAATTCCTTAGAAGAAATGGATAGCCCTTATAGTCAACAAAAGAGTCCAAAATGCAGTATGTGGGTGCAATCTTAAAAAATCAAAAACAACAGAATGATCTTGGTTTGTTTCTAAGGCAAACCATACAATATCACAGTAATCCAAGTCTATGCCCCAACCACTAATGCCAAAGAAGCTGAAGTTGAATGGTTCTATGAAGACCTACAAGACTTTCTAGAACTATCACCAAAAAAAGATATCCTTTTCATAGGGGCCTGGAATACAAAAGTAGGAAGTCAAGAGATACCTGAAGTAATGGGCAAATTTGGCCTTGGAGTACAGAATGAAGCAGGGCAAAGGCTAATAGAGTTTTGCCAAGAGAACGCACTGGTCAGAGCAAACACCCTCTTCCAACAACACAAGAGAAGACTCTACATATGGACACCAACAGACGGTCAATACCAAAATCAGGTTGATTATATTCTTTGCAGTCAAAGATGGAGAAGCTCTATATAGTCAGCAAAACAGGACCAGTAACTGACTGTGGCTCAGATCATGAACTCCTTATTGCAAAATTTAGACTTAAATTGAAGAAAGTAAGGAAAACCACTAGGCCATTCAGGTATGACCTAAATCAAAACCCTTACGATTTTACAGTGAAAGTGACAAATAGATTCAAGGGGTTAGATTTGATAGACAGAGTGCCTAAAGAACTATGGATGGAGGTTCATAGCATTGTACAGAAAGCAGTGATCAAAACCATCCCCAAGAAGAAGAAATGCAAAAGGGCAAAGCGGTTGTCTGAGGAGGCCTTATCAATAGTTGAAAAAAAAAGAGAAGTAAAAGGCAAAGGAGAACAAGGACTATATACCAGATGGACATGGTGGCAAAAAAAAAAAAAGAAAGAAAAAAGCCTCAACAAAATATTAGCAAATGAAATTCAACAATACATTAAGAGGATCGAGGATTTCCCTGGCAGTCCAGTGTTTAAGACTTCACCTTTCAAAGCAGGGGTATGGGTTCAGTCCCTGGTGGGGGAGCTAAAAATCCCATATGCCTCACAGTCAAAAAAACAAAACATAAAACAGAAGCAAAGCTGTAACAGATTCAATAAAGACTTTTTAAAAAAATAGGATCAAATGTCATGATCAAGTGGGATTTATCCCCAGGATGCTATGATTTATTCCTGGGATGCACAACTTAGCCATTGTCATAAACCACATTAACAAAATGAAGTATAAAAAAACATATTATCTCAATAAATGCAGACAAAGCAGCCATTCATGATAAAAGCTCTCAATAAGCTGGGTATAGAAGGAATATACCTCAGCACAATAAGCACCATATAGGACAAGCCCACAGCTTACATCATACTCAATGGTGAAAAGCTGAAAGCTTTCCCTCTAAGAGGTGGAACAAAATAAGGATACTCACTCTTACCACTTTTATTTAACATAGTATCAGAAGTCCTAGCTGGAGCAATTAGGCAAGAAAAAGAAAAGGCATACAAATCAGAAAAGAAGTAAAATTATATTTGCAGATGACATGATATTATATATAAAAACTCTTAAAGACACTGCCAAAACAACCAGTTAAAATTAATGAACAAATTCAGTAATGTTGCAGGATATAAAATTAATGCAAAAAATCTGTTGCATTTCTATACAATAATAACAGAATAATCAGAAAGAGAAATTAAGAAAACAGTGCAATTTTTAATTGCCTCATAAAGATAAAATATCCAGGAATAAATTTAACCAGGGAGGTGAGAAAGCTGTACACTGAAAACTAAAACATTGATGAAGGAAATTAAAGGTATAAATAAATGGGAAGATATCCCACACTAAAGAATTAGAAGAATTAATACTATTGAAATGTTCATACTACCCAAAGCAGTCTACAGACTCAGTGCAATTTCTATCAAAATTCCAATGGCATTTTTCACATAACTAGAACATACAATCCTAAAATTTGTATGGAACCACAAAATATTCCAAATAGCCAAAGAAATCTTGAGAAAAAGCAACAAGACTGATGGCATCACACTTCCTGGTATGAAACTATTACAAAATTATAGTAATGAAAACAATATGGTACCAGCATAAAAACAAACAGATCAGTGCGGGTCAGAATTGAGAGCCCAGAAATCCATGCATACATGGTGAATTAATTTACAACAAAGTAGTCAAGAATATACAGCGAGGAAAGGATAATCTATTCCATAAATGGTGTTGGGGAAACTGGAGAGCCAAATGCAAAAAAGAAAAAAAGAAAGAAACTGAACCCCTATCTTACACCATACCCAAAAATTAACTCAAATGGATTGAAGACTTGAATGTAACTTCTATACCATGTAGCTCCTAGAAGAAAACATGGGCAGTAAGTTCCTTCACATCTGTCTTGGTATGACTTTTTTGGACTTGACACCAAATATAAGAGCAAAATGAACAAGTGGGACCACATCAAACTAAAAAGCATCTACACACAGTAAAGGAAATGAGCAACAAAATGAAAAGACAAATGAAAAATATGCAAATCATCTATCTGACAAAGGGTTAATATCCAAAATATATAAAGAGCTCATAAAACTACAAAAAAAATCTGATTAAAAGATGGACAGAGGAAATGAATAGACATTTATCCAAAGAAGACATACAGATGGCCAACATGAAAAGATGATCAATATCACTTATCAGGGAAATGCAAATCAAAGCCACAATGATGTATCACCTTACACATTTTAGAATGTCTGTTCTCAAAAAGATGAGAGAAGTTTTAGTGAGGATATGGAGAAAACAGAACCCTTGTGTTTGTTGGTAAGAATGTAAATTGATGCAGCCACTGTGGAAAACAGTATAGAGTTTCCTTAAAAAAATAATAAAATAAAATAACTACCACATGATCCAACAGCTTCGCTTCTGGGTATTTATCTGAAGAAAATGAAACTCCCATCTGAAAGACATATCTGCACCTCCACATTCATTGCAGCATTGTTCACATTAGCCACGACACGGAAACAACCAAAGTGTTCATGAACGGATAAAGAAAATGGAGTGTATATATACAGAGGATTTTTCTTCAGCCATAGAAAAGAAAGAAATTCTACCATTTGCGACAACATAGATGGACCTTATGGAGAAGGCAATGGCAACCCACTCCAGTACTTTTGCCTGGAGAATCCCATGGTTGGAGGAGCTTGGTGGGCTGCAGTCCATGGGGTCGTAAAGAGTTGGCCACGACTGAGCGACTTCACTTTCACTTTTCACTTTCATGCATTGGAGAAGGAAATGGCAACCCACTCCAGTGTTCTTGCCTGGAGAATCCCAGGGACGGGGGAGCCTGGTGGGCTGCCGCACAGAGTCAGACACGACTGATGCGACTTAGCAACAGCAGCAGCAGATGGACCTTAAGGGCATTATGCTAAGTTAAATAGATCATACAAAAAAATTCAAATACCATATGCTCTCACTTATATGTGGAACCTAAGAAAAATAGAACTCATAAAAACAGAACAGACTGGTGATTGCCAGAGGACAGGAGTGGGATGCCATGGGGTCAAGGAACCGGTGAAGGTGGTAAAAACGTACAAGCATCCAGTTATAAAGTTCTAAGGATGTAATAAAGGAGTCCATACTGCATTGTATAACTGAACGTTGCTAAAAGTTCTCATCACAAGGAAAAACAATTTTTAACAGCGAGAAGATGGATGTTAATTAAATTTGGTGCATTGATCATTTTACAGTGTATACCTACATCAGATTATTATGTTATACACCTCAAATTAATACAGTGTTATATGACAATTACATCTCAATTAAACTGGTGGAAAAAGAAGACTGCATGTATTTAATCACCACAGAGAAAATGAATAGGAGAGCAAGTTCTCCTTTGGATTCTCTGCAAACATGCATGTCCCCAGGCTGGCCCCACTGTTTCACCCAGCAACCTTTTCCTCTAGACTCAGGACCATTCACTTGGACAGGAAATTTAGTGGAGAGTGTCATACTTCAAATGAGAAGAGAGGTCCTCAAAATAAAAATGACCTTTGCAAGGAATTGTCTCAGTTTCTCCATGCTACTCTTCTTGTTCCAAAATTTAGACATGAAGATAAATGAGGTCGTATGTATGCGACTGCTGTGTTTACAATGCATAACCAAGAAGGATCTACTGTACAGCACGTGGAACTCTACTCAATATTATGTGGCAGCTGGATGGGAGGGGAAGATACATGTATATGTATGGCTGAGTCCCTTCACTGTTCACCTGAAACTATCACAACATTGTTAATCGGCTATACTCTAATACAAAATTAAAAGCTTTTTTAAAAAGATAAATGAGGTCCAAAAAAATTTGTATAAATTTTCTCTGGAGTATTTAAAATTTTATCTGGTTTTAACACATTTTAATACAGATGAATTCATCAAATATGGAACTATGCTTGATATAGGAATAGAGAGGGACAGAAGACAGAAACAAAATCAGAGTTATCTAACAGAAGGCCAGTTCACTCTTGTCAATGTCCAGGAGCAATCAGATGGAAAAATACTGACTCACACTAACTAAAAATGTACAGAAAACCTGAGGAAGGTATCTGGCTGGTACTGTATTAATTTAAAGTGAGAAATAGAAATGTCACACAGATTGGAATTATTCAGGTTGGCATAACAATCTCTTTTTCTCCCTGTAGTCAGAGAAAACCAACTGGTAATCAGAAGTCACTCACTACCATGAGAAATCACCGTGAAATACTCAGAAATATTTAAAATCTATATCTTTTCTGCATTCTCTCTCTATGCAAGCAGACCTTCACTGGAACCAGAAAATTGCTGTAGGGACATGGAATCAGAGAAGGGGAAGTCAGATAAAGCTCATGTTCTAACAATCAGGCTCACAACAGAGACCCTAGAGACACTCTTGGCCTCTGAGACTGGAATTTCCAGAAGTCTGATGGTAAATTCTCCCACTCCCAGAGACAGAGCTGTTATGGGATAAAAGGAATCCTTGGTGATTCTCTTTTTCCTATGCTTCCCACATGGACCAAGCCCTCTTCTTTAGACACATTATTTCTTCAAATAAATGCATACTAGGTTACAGTCTTGCAAGCCTGGACACCAGGCTTTCTCTTCTATGAGACTTTTCACATCTCTCTTTGTCTCCATCAGCACTGACTTTGCAGGGTAACTCTACTGCCCTCACTTCTTGGTTCTAGGAGATATACTCCAGCCCCCGAGAACCAACCATCTTGACATCACCTTGTGAAAGACACACACCTGGTTCTGAAATACAGGCTCAAAACTGAATTCTGCTTTGACGTTCCTAGATCTTTACTAATTGTGTCAGTTTCCCTTCTAGATGAACAAATCCTGATGGCTTGAAACAAAAATAATCTTGATATGTATCTAACAAAAGACATGGTTTTCCCATTCATCAGAAATTGCTTTTTTACCATTGCATTTTGTTCCCGTTTTCAAATAGGCATTGTTCAATATGCATGTGCTGAAATTATTCTTAATAACTTACACTATAGGCCTATAGGTTCATATATAACCTCACTATAACTCAGGTCTTGCTATCTCCTCATCTTCAAGCTTTTCAAAATGGAATTCTATTCAAACAGAACTAATAGTGAACCATGTAGAATCACTGAAAAATTACCTGGTGTCACGTTAAGTTGGCAGACTGAATTTGGGTCCCTTGATACCTAACAGAATGAGAAAAAAATCATAAAAGCCAAAAAACTTCTATAACAACATCCAAATACAAAAGGGGTCATAATCTAGGTTAATAAGTTTCAACAGGACACATTTTAGAAGAGAAAGGGCTCAGGACAAACTCGTTTCTGAACAATCCCTCGTCCTTTCCCCCAAGGATTAAAACTGTTGATTTTAACAAAATATTGAGAATTCTCACTAATGCCCACAGACCTGGAGAACAGTGAGCAGAGTGGTCAGCATTACCTCCGTTCTCTCCCGACAGGAACCATTGCTAAGAGAAGCAAATGAAATGGAGAAAAGGAGTGACAAGGAAGACCTGAGCCAAAGCAAGCGCTCCGGAGCACTGGGCACTACTGAGATGTTCACCAGGCCTCGGACAATGTGTAGCGGAGCTGTAGGGAATGGGCGGGGAAAGTCTCTGGAAGGGGCCAAGAGAGTCTAATAAAGACTGCTGAACTCTGAGATGAGCTCTCTTCCCTTTATCCACCCGCCTCCCACCTAAGCCCAATATCCTGCTGTATTCTCACACTATGAAAAAGTAGAAACTCAGTCTCATACTGTGATTTAAGAGGAGAAACAAATTGGCTTGCAATATTGTGGGGATAAAGTTAAAAACTCATCTAAACTATATCAGAGCAAACAGAAAATCTAGACAATGTTGCCCTAACACGAGCAAGATATAAAGCAAGCAAACAAAAATAAGCCAGTACGGAAACTATACACACAAATACAGCAAAACAAACCAAAAAAAGGGCATTGGACCCTTAATCTTATCACCCCTGTCACCAGCCACCCAATCTTACTTCTGGGCAGCAGTGGTGGTTTAGTCACTCAGTCGTGTCCAATTCTCTGTGACTCCATGACTTCTAGGCTCCTCTGTCCACGGGGTTTTCCAGGCAAGAATACTGGAGTGGGTTGCCATTTCCTTCTCCAAGGGCGTCTTCCCGACCCAGAGATTAAACCCACATCTCCTGTGTCTCCTGCATCACAGGCGATTCTTTACCCACTGAGTTATCAGGGAAGCCGAAGCATTGAACCCTAGGACAACTGAATAAGAAATTTTTAAATCAAGAATTCAAGGACAAAATGATAACAGTTGGGGTGAAGAGGTAGATTAGAAAAACTAATTAAGAACTGAAGCAACATTATTATAAAAAGAACGCAAAAATTAGAAAAATCCAGGAATTGATTAAGTACTCCTGAAAATTCATTACCAACATATAAGAATGACTTGGAGAAGGAAGTGGCAGCCCACTCCAGTATTCTTGCCTGGAGAATCCCACGGACAGAGGAGCCTGGTGGGCTACAGTCCATGGGGTCGCAAAGAGTCAAGACACGACTGAGCAAAACAAGGAGGAGGAGTAAGAATGACTAGAGATAACTGCAGTAAAAGCAGAGGAAAAGACGAATATAAAGAAATTAAAGAGAACAGACATGGAAGACATAAAAAAAGACCTTTCAACGCAGGATAATCAGGATTCCTGAAGTATATCCCTCTTCCCCCAATGAAACAGAAGACATGTTCAAAGATATAAGGGCTTTCTCTTGAAATAAAAAACTAAAGCTACAGATTGTGTTCTGGGAATATGTGATACAGTAAGTTCAAAATTGAGACAAATCCTAGTTACATTACTGAACTCCAAGGATTAAAATAAATGAAAGAATTATTCATCATCCAGACACCCAAATCAAAATCACCTAAAGAAGAAAGGAAAAAAAATCAGTTTTCTTCAAACTTCAGTGCCAGAAGACACTGAAGCAGTGTCTATGACATTCAAATGGAAAGAAAGTGTGGCTCAGATGATGTCTGGCCATAGTTCATCTGGGTACAATGGAAAGATACCGGTGTACATGAAACACACAAGGAGCTTCTTGAAAAACTTTATGATCATGAAATCCAACCAATTAAGACATGCAGCAAAATAATTCAAAAATAAAGTCATTTTAAGAAGGTCAAATGGTAAACACTGAATGCATCTAAAAATTAATTCAGTACCACTACAGAAATTACGAATACTTAAGATAATGTGAATGTTGTAAGCCTGTACGATAAAAAATAATATCACAAAAACTGAGAGGTACAGGGAAAGAGATGAAGAGAAGAATAGGAGTGCCAATGTCCTCATCTTTCAAAAGTAGATACTGTCTATAACGAAACCCTAGTTAAATAACTATGATTCCACACAACTAAAGGTTTGCCTTAATTATTTTTAAACCTTAGAAGGACCTTTTAGAAAATAGTATCTCTTTTGGAAACAATCTAAGTGTTCATCAACAGATGAATGGATAAAGAAAATACGCTCTATGAATATATGCATACAGGGAATTCCCTGGTGGTCCAGTGATTAGGGCTCGATACTTTCACTGTAGGGAGCCCAGGTTCAATCCCTGGTTAGAGAACTAAGATCCCATAGGCCTCGTGGAATGGCCAAAAAGATAAATTTTAAATAAATAAACAAATATACATATACATACACACACACACACACACACACACACACACACACACACACACACAATGGAATACTACTCAGCCATTAAAAAAGATAGTACCTTGCCATTTGCAACAACATGGATGGACCTTTAAGGGTATTATGCTGAGTGAAATAAATCAGACAAGTTATCATATGATTTCATTTACATGTGGAATATAAAAAATAAACAAGCAAACCAAACCAAAGAAAACACAGATACAGAGAACAGATTAGTGGCTACCAGAAGGGAAGAGGGGTGGGGGGAGGTGAAATGGGTTAACGGGGTTAACTATATCGTGAGAAATGGAAACTAAACTTTTGGTGATGCGTATGCTGTAGTGTATGCAAAAGTAGAAACATAATGTTGTTCATGACATTAGAAACCAATGTTATCTCATTAAAAAAAATAGAATGTTATTTCTTGATAGAAAAAAATTATTATTCAAAATTCAACATTTTTTTGTTTTACTTGTGTATTTTTCTTCTATTAAAGTCAGTGAACTTCAAGTATCTCTTTAAAAGTGTATATATCATGATTCCAGTTTTTAAAGTTTTGTTTTTTTTTTAACATTTTCTGTAAATTTTCAAACAACCCCAAAAGTAAACCATCATATACCTATTATCTAAGTTCACAGTTACTAACGTTTTTACCTTTTCCTCTCTCTCACACAAACACATGGAGAAATATTTGCAGTTTGCCTACTAAAGAACAGTAACACCTAGAAAGTAGAATTTGGGATGATTTCAATTTTATCCTTGTATTTTCTGCCCTGTTGAGTTCTTTATTAAGAGCTTATAATAAGAAATTGAAATGATCTTTTCCTCCTTCCTAGCCACCTCCATTCCTGTACTTTTCCAAAATAACTGGAAGCAAATAAGCCAGATCACTAACATTGACTGGTGTGGTGAAAACGCACATAATTATTTTTATCTTTTCTGTTTCTTATTTCCAAAATCAGGAAGACTATTAGAGAGAGCAATGAGAAGATACACCATACAAACTGGCAGGTTCCCATTAGACATTCTTATCCTCCTCTCAAATCCTTTTCAATCCTGCTACAAAGCCTCAGGTCTAAAAAGGGCCCCCTCCTCTCTGTTTAGAGAAGAGCTGTATCTGGACTACCTTATTCAAGCTTCATAACAACCCTCAAAGGTTGATATTCTTGTGATTACAACTTCATAGATGAGGAAACCAAAGCATAAAGAAATTAGGTAACTTGTCCAAGGCCAACAACTAGTAACCACTGGAGGTGGGCTTCAGACTCGGGTGGAAAAGCGATTGCTGAGGTCCAGATCCTCCTCACCCCTCCTTTTTGCTTTGAGAAAAGGAAGCCTAAGGTTTTCTTTTTTGCTAAATCGCTTCTTTTGCATCGGACTCTTTGCGACCCCATGGACTGTAGCCTGTCAGGCTCCTCTGTCCCTGGGATTCTCCAGGCAAGAATACTGGAGTGGATTGCCATTCCCTTCTCCAGGGGATCTTCCTGACCCAGGGATTGAACCCATGTCTCTTATGTCTTCTGCATTGGCAGGTAAGTTCTTTACCTCTAGCGCCACCTGGGAAGCTTTGGAGTCTGACTTGAGTTTTAATCCTAACCATTTCTAGCTTAGTTTCTTAACTTCTCAAAGCCTCAGTTTCTTCCTCTGTAAAACTGGGGAAAGCAAAGGTCTTCATTCACTGATCGTTGGGAGCTTCAAGAGAGGTAAAACATGTAAAGCATTGCACAAGTTCCCAACACAGACATTATAAATAAATGTTAATTACAGTCTACATAAAAGTAACAAGATAGTCAATACCTCTCTCAACAGTCACTTGTTCATAGAACCCCGATGTATTTGATGTCCTGGGCTGCCTCCATGTGGGCATCAGGCTGCTTAGAAGATGAGATCCCCACAATGAATTGGATGGAAGGGGTACTGCCTTCACCTCTGTTTTGATTTGGATTTTACCAAACAGAGCAGCCTCTCCAGACCAGCAGAACAGACCTATACACACTGGCTCTGTGAAGGTTCTCGGGGAGACAGAGCCTGCCACTTTGAAAGACATTTGTTTTATATTGAAAATGGGGCCCAAGAAAACTCAGAACATGTAAGACCTAAACAAGCCAAGTTTGCACAGCCATTCCTTCTCTGAGCGCAGCTTCCCTACCAGCTCGTGAACGGTCACAGGATGCCTGATATTCATCCTTGGGGCTCATGGCTGCCAGCCCATAATGTCAGTTTCATGCCAGGACTCATAAATATCATGGTTATTTATCAGTACTTCAATGTGGGATGGGTTGGGAAGCAACAGAGTTCAGTACTACTTGTCCAAGTGTTGTTTAAGAACTATCGACTGTGATTTAGAATCCTGATGCTAATCCTTCAATTAAAATTCCTGGACTGTAAACCATCCCAGTCACAGTGTTTGTCTCTCTGACTCGGGAGTCTGTCAAGCAATATTTGCCACTCTCCCAAGGACTGCAGCGGGAACCAAGAAATGGGGGCCGTAATTAGATCCCCAGTATTATTTAGCTTATCCCACAAAGGATACTTTGATACAAACCTGTGACTCTGACTTATCTGGCCATCTTCAGCTATACTGCAATCAGCTGCCCCCACAAACTGACAGAGATGGCCAGAAGCCAACGCATTTTAAAAACACACCTTAATGAAAATCACTTTTCCATCAGATTCACCCCATTTGAATAGAAAAACAAAACACTTTGTCGCTTCTAATAAGTACAGAGAGCCTGACAAGGTAATGACTTTTTTCTCCCCTGGCATGAATCTCAAATATAATTATGTCTAAATACGATTTTTATCGTTAGACATTCCATTATGGAGCAAAAACCGAATTCTTGGACTATGCACTTTGGGTCTGTCTCTCAGTCACTGACTCAGAAATAAAGATGAGTGGGATATGCTGAATGAACCGGACTCCTGCATTCGATGGTTTATGACAGATGACGATATATGATGAGAATACAAAACCCTGATGATAATAGGTTTATTTATCGATTGTGAATAAAATTCATGAAGTGTGAAGCTGAAAACTGCACTGGAGGGAATTGGGCAAGGAGGCCGTCAGGAATGGAGCGAGGAGTTGCCCGATGGAGGCCAGGGTGGCCATGGAGACGGGGGCTGGGGTGGAATGTGGATGCCGCTGCCGACGGACTCGAGTCCTTGGGCAGAAGACACAGTCCTCTTTCTGCTTCCACCTCCTCACCAGCACATTAGGCTTGCGGGAGGTGGGATGGAAAGAAAGGCACGGGAACTCAGCAGGCTGAGGTTCCAGAACCAGCTTGGCCACTAACAAGCTGTGTGACCCTGGGCAAGAGTTTGAATCCCTAATGGCCTCTATTTTCTTTCTCTGTTAAAGAGGATAACTTATTCACTGAACAAACACCCCAGTGCACAGTGCTTTGCCTGGTAAATGCCAAGATGAGTAAAGTGAGGCTGCTGTATTGATTGGAAGTCCAGCTCTGTAAACAACTCCAGTACAGACCAGTCCAGTGCAATGAAATATACAGCCAACTCAGCACTGTGTCTTGGCATTCCCAGCCTTTATACTGGGAATGCCTTTATACTAATGCCTTTATACCTTTATACTAAATTCTATACTTTAAACTACAAAATAGTCTTTTCCATACCCTTGAGAAGCTCCCAATGAAAACGGGCTAAAAGGGCAGCAAAACATGAGAGGCTTTTTAACTCCCAGGCAATGTCTCTAAAGGCCAGGAGGACAGGACTGCAGACCTGGGAAGTCATTTGCATATTGCTGGGTGATTTACATACCGGAGAGAGCCCGTAGTCCCAGAAGTACCTTCCCTTGCTGGCTCCTCACCAGACACTGCTGAGACAGCTCAAAAGCCTACAGAAGAGTTGTGCCCAGTGAACATGGGAATTTGCATACCATCATCTCACAAGACAAGAATCAGAAGGAAAGCACCTCTTTGTTATATTTCTCTTCCTGCACCCCCCAGAAGCAAGCTCACAGGAAGCCCTTAATGACAGAACTCCCTGAGAAGTAGTTTCCAGAGAGTCATGGCAGGTAGGTAGTGACGGAAGGAGAGAATAATTATGGCTCCATTTTAGGTTAGTGACAATAAAGTCTTGAAGTAGACAGCATCTGGAAGTCTTGTTGAGATTTCATTAAAAAAAAAAAGTACCTGTATTTGTTTTCTCTGCCTAAGAAATTAGTACTTATTTAGCTGCTTAAAATAACACAGTTTTATCATCTCAGTGCTCCATGTATCAGGAGACCAAGTGTGGCTTAGCTGGGTCCTCTGTCCAGGGTCTCATCAGGCTGAAATAGAGATGTCAGCCAGGGCTGCAGTCTTGTCAGAGCCGGGGGCTCCTTTTCAAGCTCACTGGTTGTTAGTAGAATTCAGTTCTTCATGGATATACAACTGTGTACCTCAGCCCCTAGAGGCCAGCCACAGGTGACTTGCCATGTCACCTTCTCTCTAATATGGCGGTTTGCTTTTTCAAGACCACAGGACAGTCTACTTCTGTCTCTAATATTTAGACTCATTTTTAAGGGTTCACCTAATTGGGTAAGCCCACTTAGCTTAGCTCCCTTTTGATTCAAGTCAACCAATCGGGGACTTTAATTATGTCCATCAAATCCCTTCACCTTTGCCATATAAGGTAACAGAATCATGGGAGTAATAGTCCATCATATTTGCTGTGTTTTGTTGATTAAAAGCAAGTTACCTTTTTGCCCACACTCAAGGGGAGAAGGTTACACATAGGCATGGTCATCAGGGGTCATCTTAGAATTCTCCCACCAAGAATCTGACTTTGTATTCTTTGCATGATTTGGTTTACTTATGTTGGGTTCATTGAATAGGATTTTCTGCCTTTTAAAAAATATTTATTTATTTGGCTGCGCCAGATCTCAGTTGTGGTTCATAGGGTCTTTATTTGCGGCATTCTGGATTTTTAACTGTGGCATGGAACTCTTCATTGCGGCATATGGGATCTAGTTCCCTGACCAGGGATTGAACCTGGGCCCCCTGCACTGAGAGCTTGAAGTCTTAGCCATTGGGCGACCAGGGAAGTCCCAGGATTTTCTGCTTTTGCTGAAGAGAAGTCTTCCAGAAACAAGTCTCTCTGCTCCATCAGTACTGTGCCCAGATTCTGTCATGACTGCTCAGAAGACTAGAAACAAGAGGTGACAGGAAGTTTTTACCCCTCTCCTGTCCTGACAACTGCTTACTCCTTCTACTGTGTTCTCTCAGGAAAGAGAGTCAACAGGTACGATACAGAGATCCCACAATCAACTCAAAATCCACATGGATCATGTGAAATTACCCTGGAGAAGGTCACCTCACACAGGGAGATTTTCTACTGAAAGCACCCCAGGCAGAGTTGTGTCCATGGAGAGATCACAGAGGCGGCTCGGCCCCTAACACATGGCAAAGGCAGTGCCAACCATCTAAGCTCCTCTTGCTTCAAAGAAAAACTGACTACTTCTCTCCTCCCATGTGTGGCTTCACCAAGCCACTAGCAGCCCAGATCAGCAAGCTTCTAGACCTCACTCCACACTCTAGCAATGAGGGATTTAATTTCTCACTGTTATCTTCTCAACAGGAAAGATCTTTGGGGTTAATGTGAGCCACGATGTGTTCACAAAAACCATTTTGTTTCTGCCCTCATTCCTGGCACTTCTCCACGCACCTGCCCCTCCACCCCCAACCCTTCTCCCTGGTACTTCCGGCTCTTTTTCTGTCCCTCCTCCTGCCTTGCTGGATGGTGTTCAGCCATCACTTCAATCCATGCCCCAGGCTTTCTGTCATCCCTCCCTGGGCCTGCCTCCAACCCTCCCCTCAGTCTGTGATATATTGATTGTCTGAAAGGAGAAGCCCTTTGCACTAAGGAAGAAATGGTGCCAAATCACCCAGCAAGATTGAAAGAGAATACCCTTTATAAGGAAAGAAAAAAAGAGGAAAAAAACAAAAAGTTAGGGGAACAAAGAAATGCAGCAGGACCACTCAGAGACAGTGGAGACATCAACTGAATTTCTATAAAATAAAACTAAATCTTTAGACCGAGACTGAATCAGACTTTGGGTGGGGAGAAATCAAGACCTAACACGGCCAAGTCAAAGGAGGTATTGATTGCATTACAAAGACCACACTGTTGAAGGATCCGTTTCCATGGGCTTCAGAGCCCCAGAGCTGGCACAACATTAACACCTCTCTAGGGGGGATCCTCAGCACGCAGTAGCTATCCGGGGTCCACTTCTAAGAAAGTGAGTCAAATGAGCCTGGGTTGGGATCCTAGCTCACTTACTTCTTGACTGTAGGATCCTTATCAAGTCATTCATCTGCTGTGTAAGCAGAGCCTCACTTTGTAAAATGGAAGCCACGTACCCACACACAGCTGCTGTTGTGAAGTTCATATTAGATGCATGGTCTGTGATAAGACTAACCTGGCATGTAATAAATGCTCAATAAATATTGCTGTTAACACTCCCCGGATCCAGGAACAAATACCTGCACCAGCGTCATGATGTTCAGACTTTACCCTCCTGCGTCACTTCAATGTTCTGACCAGACTGGCTTCTTTGTTTTTGTTTTAATTCATGAGAGAGAAGAGTATTTTCCCCCACCCCTAAATTAAGAGTTCCTGGAACTTAAACATTAAAATGATCATTTGAGGCAGGAGCCATGGAAATTATTGAGGCATCTGCCCCTAAACTGGAGGTCTCCTAAGTGGTTTTCTTTGGAGACTAAGTTCTGTAGAAGCATGCTGCAACAGAAGCCCAGAGGAAAGCCTGGGCTTTCTTCCCTGCGTTTGTATAACTGATACCCCTACCCCAAGAAGGCCAAAAGAAACAGGAACATTAGAGGAGCAGCAGCAGCTTTCTTGGAACTAGAGTGAATCAGATCCCATCCATGAGTTCATTTGGAAACTTTAAAAACACTGGCTTGGGACTTCCCTAGCCATCCAGTGGTTAAAACTTCTCCTTCCAATGTAGGGGGTGCAGGTTCAATCCCTGGTAGGGGAGCTGAGATCCCACATGTCTCACAGCTAAAAAACCGAAACATGAAACAGAAGCAATGTTGTAGCAAATTCAATAAAAACTTTAAAAAATAAACTAACATTACACACACACACAAAAGACACTGGCTCAACAAAAAGTGTCAGGAGACAAAAGGGGCCATTTCTAATTAAAAATAAACAATTTTTATATGTTTGAATATTTTTTTAATAACACTGTTGATTTGGAAAGATTCCAAGCATACAATTAGCAAGTGAGATGCTATGTTTTCTGTAATAATTTCCTTAACCATAAACCAAGTTCAAGGCCTTCAGAAAGGCCTCACACATCACATCAGACCTCTTCTACAGATACACGTACTAGCCCTTCTCACAAAGTATCTGGCAGCAGGTCACGATCTCTGTTTTCCAGCTAAGGTCAAAAGTCACCAGATACGAAGTGAATTATAGAGAGCAAAGATAAGGCCCAAATTAGATTCTATTTATGGCTTGATTCCTAATAAGTAGAACTTCTAAAGCAAGAGTTCTCAAAACTCAGCCTAAAAAATGGCCTGAGATCCTTGGCATTAAGACCCACAAATCAATTTTTATTCATTCAACAGAGATTTACTGAATGGCTTATGTGTTGAGCAATGGAAACACAAGCAAGATCTCTCACCTCATAAAAGCGCATTGTCCATAGGGGTATGGACCAAAAACCAGACCAACACAATAGGGCAGCACTGCTTAACCACTGTCACAGAGATTGCCCTCACTTATTCTTAGAAGATCTTCCCAGAAATAAGGGAGTTAGGCCAAAGAGCGAGATATCCAGCATCTATTTACTGGACAATCACAATGTTTCAGGCCGTTTTCACATACTTGGCCATGAAGTCCAGAGGCAGGTGACATTATCTCCCCAGGAGAAGAAACTAATGGTTTGGTGGGTAGGTACCTCCACTGTGCCTGGAGCCCAGGTCTTCAAAGCCCACATTACTGTCGGGCATGGAGAGAGAAAGGACTGAATGAAGACAACATGGAAATTCGTGCAAGAGAATGAATGCTTTGGACTGAGAGACCATAACGTGCTAGACAGCTCTGGCAATACTGCTCTGCAGGGGCTTGGGTGGGTAGCCCCGCAGAGCGTGGGAGAACTTGGCCACAAGGGAGCAGAATGTGCCTTGAACAATCACAACAAAAGGCCAACAGCCCATGAGGAAGAAACCTAAGGGGTCACGTTTCATTAACTGCCCAGTGCTGATGAGTATTTTCTACCTCCTGTTCAGACAGGAAGCAGAGAAGGGATTTTCATACTATGATACGGTTACTGCATCTCACAACACCATGTGTGGGAAGAGGCTTCTCTCCAGTCAGTTGCATTCATTCCCAGTATTATAAAGTTGCACGAAGTTCAAACAACCCTAGGTCTTAAAAAGAAAAGCCTTCTTTGGTATAGTACGAACTTTTCACCAGCATAAAGTACATAGCACAGTTAAAAAAAAAAAAATGCTGGCCCCTAATGTCAATTTGTAACAGCCACACAATTGCTGTAGTAATAACAATAGCAGGGGGTTGGGAATCTGCTCAGAGTTCAAGTCCTGGCTTTATCACCTACCGACTGTGACACTGCTCAAGTTACTAGTTTTCTATGAACCCCAGTTTCCTCATCTATAAAAGAGAACCTACTCTATAGGTTGGTTGTGAGGGTGAAATGCATTACTGACAATGGGTATCTAGCAGAGTTTAACACAGGTACGTGGCATAGTTACCTCAGCATGGTTAACAGTCATAACTCATAGCAGTTAAGCTATGGTAACTGTCATTGTTCATAATACTAGAGTTTTAGCCACACACATAGTTCAGTTTATAAAGAATCTGCCTGCAGTGCAGGAGACCCGGGTTCAGTCCCTGTGTGGGGAAGATCCCCTGGAGAAGGAAATAGCTACCCACTCCAGTATTCTTGCCTGGAAAATCCCAAGGACAGAGGAGCCTGGTGGGCTGCAGTCCATGGGGTCGCAAAGAGTCAGGCACGACTGAGCAACTAAGACTTCACTTCACTTATATCACAGAGGAAGTCAAACCTTCTCAAGAATACCTTGCCTTCCCACTGTCACCATCATCCCCTCTTTCTTTCCTCTTGTAAACAAAGAGGCTTTCTCCTCAGACCTGAGGCCAGTCCTCAGCCTGCAGCCTGGAGGTGACATCCCCCCGCCTCGGAACCTGGTGCTTTGCGTCACCACTCGTCACACCTGACCAGTGCCTCGTCCTCTCCCCGTTCCCTGGCCCCTCCCGTTCCCACACTGAAGCGAGCTCTGGTCCCTTCTGCCTTAAAATAAATATACATAAACAAAACCAAATCACCCCCACAACCCACATGTCCTTTGAGGCCCTTTATTTCTCTCCACTTTGCAGCAAAACTTCTCTTCCTACTTGATTGCTCCATAGCGTGCAACTCAGGGGACCCTCTTCAACCCTGCTGTCCCTCAGGCTCAGTAACCCCAGACTCTTCCTCAGTGTTCATGGCTGACTCTGCTTTCTCTCAGCCCAGAGGCTGGCATCTTCCAGACTCTGTCTCAGGCCCTCTTCTTATTCTACTCCCTTCTTAGATGCTCTTATCTAGTCTCAAGGATCCAGCAGCCATCTTCACATCCATAATGTTCAGTTTTAGTCCTGTCTACATCTCCACCTGAATGTCTCATAGGCGCACCAAGCTCAAAGTGTCCCCAGTGGAATTCCTTCTCCCCTACCTGCCCCTTCCACCTGCACCCCCACAGATGAACCTGCTTCCTCAGTCTCTCATTATGACATCCGTACCCCCAGGCAGCCAGCTATTCAAGCCAGAAGTTTGGCGTGAACTCTTCATCCTGTCCTTCTCTTTATCCTCCACATCCAATCCACTGTGATTCCTTTCCATTGCCCCTCCTGGAATTATTTATTCCCTTTTTCTCACTCCCTTTGTCAAAGTTACCATCACCTTCTGCCTGCCTCTCTCCATTCTTGCCTGCATCTCAGCCGGAAAGAGTTTTGAAGGCGGACTTTACCATCTCATTTCCCACATTTGAAACCCTGTGTCAATTACAGCTCTTTGGCTAAAATCCAGACTCCTCAAAGAATTCTAAAGCCCCTTCTTCATCTAGCCCTTTCCTATCATCTCCGTAGCCTCATTTCACTTCACTCATACATTTTCTTTGCCCTCACTTCCAAAAAGCCTCCTCCTCCTCATCTCAAAGAATACACTTGCAAGTGGGTTCACTTGAGCAGCTCTTGTGTCCCAGGTGCCATGGGAATTTCAAAGCTCCATCAGTCCCTGCCCTCCAAGAATTTCCAGTCGTGGGAAAGGGGTGCCCAGCTATTCCTTGAGTACAAAGTAAAATGTGATCAGTAGCATTAAAAAAAAAAAAAAAAGCAAAGTTCAGAGAAAGAAGTGGGTGGGGAAAAATGTACAGAGAAGGCTTCAGATAAACGAACTTGACCTTTGCCCACCGCTGCGTAGAATGGTGAGAGCTGGCTCTTTCTAGACATGTGTGGGAAGATGAGGGTGCAGAGAAGGATAAGGCATGCAGGAGACATACCATCAGGTTGATTAAGGGAGAAGTGGTCCAAAAACAAGTGTGTTCAATATGAAGTACTACAGGCAACTCACTCCAGTATTCTCGCCTGGGAAATTCCACGGACAGAGGAACCTGGTGGGCTACAATCCATGGGGTCACAGAGTCAGACACGACTTAGCAACTAAACAACCACAACAGACAGCCAGAAAACAGAGGCGCTTCAGTCTGACAACAGTCTATTGCAGATCTTTGAGAAAGTCGTTTCAATAGTGGGATCTCTGGAGAAGCCAGATCACAAAGCACATAGCAGCCTGTGGGAGAGTGAAGACTGTCTATAAATCCCTATGTGAAGAAGTCTGATCATTAAAGAAGAAACCACAAGAGGAAGAAGCTTGGGAATTTAGTATTTGCTCATCTTAGCCAGGACTAAGTCCCGATTAGGATGACATCAAACTTCCCTGGCGGCTCAGACAGTAAAGAATCTGCCTGCAATGTGGGAGACTCGAGTTTGATCCTTGGGTTGGGAAAATTCCCTGGGAAAGGGAATGGCCACCCACTCCAGTATTCTTGCCTGGAGAACTCCAAGGACAGGGGAGCCTGGAGAGCTACAGTTCATGGGATCTCAAAGAATTGGATGCGACTGAGTGACTAACACTTTCACTTTCAAACTAGTATCTGTTGCTTTAAACACAGACAGTTGGTAAACCCCAGAGAAGGAGAGAACTAAAAACAGGGCTGTCCCGCCTGGAGAGCCCCTCCCCAGCCCCTGGGAGCAGTTTTGAGGCCAATGGGAGGCAGGGACAGCCAGCCCCATGTTCAGCACTAGCTGTACAAAGTGCAGAACCAGGGAAGCTGGTTGTAAAATTTAAGCAGATCAGACACTATAAAATACTTTGTAATGCGCCATTGAGGCGACCAAATAAGAGGCTTGAATAAATTTATATTCCAATTGCTAAACATTACAGTCAATTTAAAAACCCACAAAAGTTTTGCTGAACAACTGTATAAATTAGAATGGATCTGTCGCATTGTACGGTACCTAATAGCCTGAGACATAAAACAATTGGCGTTCACTCCCTCTTACCTGTTAAATCATCGTGACATAGATCTGCTAGCTCAACTCGTCTTTTTTTTTTTTTCCTTTCAAAACACAGTGTGAGGTAATTCTCAGGTTACTGTGAATTTTATTTATTTATTATTTATTTGCCTCTTTGCTCCTTAAGACAGAAAAGACTAAAAGCTGTCAGGGCTAGGAATTTATCCTACCTGAACCTGTCTTCTTCTCTTGGAAACTCTTCACCTGACTTTTAAGATGTTTCTCTTCTGTTAAGCTGTAGCGGATTTATCAGCTGGGGGCTAGTTATTTATTTATAGAAGTTTAAATCAATACATACACACACACACACACACTCATACACTAGTGCATACCAATCTCTGCCTGAATACAACTTGAAGAGTAAGAAACTAAGCCAGGAGCCAAAGAAAGCAAATTCTGTGTCCATTCCTGTTGTAGATGGGCCAAGAGAGTCTGGGCAGGCTCCCTGTCCCGCTGCTCCTTGGTTTCCGTTCCAAATTGTTTAAGCGATCACAATTAGCAAACAGGCACTGAGACAGTGTGGAGGTGAGAAGAATGACTGTCCTCTCAGATGTGTGTTCACATCGAAAACCTGAGTCAAACAGTAGAGCAACATGCAGCGCTCGTGTAATTCTCACACCAGTCTTATGAAATAAACATGACTGTCATTCCATCTTTCAGATGTGATAATTGACACCTAGAGATTATTTGTTCAATTTCAAGCTAATAAATGGCAGTTCTAGGAGGTTCCCTGGTGGCTCGGATGGTAAAGAATCTGCCTGGAATACGGGAGACCCAGGTTCAATTCCTGGGTCAGGAAGATCCCCTGGAGAAGGGAATGACATCCCACACCAGTATTCTTGCCTGCAGAATCCCATGGACAGAGGAGCCTGGCGGGCTACAGTCCATGGTGTCACAAAGTCAGATACGACTGAGTGACTAACACTTTCACTTTCAGAGTTGGCACTCGAATTTTCTGAGCACACCATCCAGAAGACAGAGCAGTGTGGGCAAATCAGGAGCAGATAGGAAACTAACTCCCTCTTCCTCTAACACAGGAGAAGACGGTCCTGAAGTGGGGAGAGGCTGAAAGTGGGCTACTTGTCTGCTTCCCCCACTAGATACTGACAGCTCTGGAGAAACGCTTCCTCCCTTCACTGCTATAGCCTGCTCAAGAGTCTGTGTCCCAGGAGAACAAGATTATTACGTGAATGGCACGTTAAATCTCCAAGAACATTCAAGGATAGAAAATAAGTTCAGCTGAGTCTTACTGCTAACTGAAAAATACTTTTGTGGAAGGGAGGGCCTTTGTTCAAATTTCCCCCCAGAAAGAGACGAATCCAGTTCGTCTTCCTTAAGCCTAAGCTGCAAAGCCGGCTTACGAAAAGCGACTGCTCTTGGGTCACAACTCTGTCCCAGATCTAGTAAGATGAAGGTGGGGCATGAGGGAAGGACTCAACAGCATATATGAGACCTGGCTGCCGGGACAGCAGGAGCTGTAGGCCAGCTTCAGGTTACTCTCAGAAACTAGGGAAGGAGTGGGGATGGGGTGAAATGGACGAGGTGACAGAGACAACTGAGAGGTGCACTGTCTTGCTCAAGCGGTTCAGTGACTTCCCTGACTGCGTGAATAAGGAAACCAGGGGACCGGAACTCAAAGGGCTTGCACAAGGTCACACAACTTAGTTGTGGCAGAACTTGGGCCAGAAAGCTTCGCTCTCCTGTCTCAGTCCAGTGCTCTGTCTTCCAGAAGTGAGTGAACTGCCCAAGAGAGCAAGGAAAAGAAATGTCTCAGGACACCCCTCAGAAGAGCACAGTCACTGGAGGAGCAACAGTAAAGGTGGCCCATGTGTGCCCGTGGCGGTCAAGGTAAAAGCTGGCCAACCCCCTCCGGACTCAGCTGTAACTTAGGAAGCCTGAGGGAGACTCGGAGTGGGGCAGGTCGGGCTTCAGTATATGTGCTAGGGCGGGGGTAGCAGGATTTTACCTCTGCCAAATCCAAAAACAACTGTAGATGTGTTCCCCAATTTACACATCGAGGGCTTTGCCGATGTCATTTTTTAAAACAGCACCTCCATCAAGTCTTTAAGGTGCCATTCCTAGAAAGTGATCCTTGGAACCTAATCTACTTCGTGCCACTTGGGGGCAACACCTACATGTTTGATTTACTGCGACTCCCCACCTCCGCTTGCCTCTGAAAGCTGAGCGATGTTGCGATTCTAAAGGCCACTTTCTCCTCTTTAAAAGAATGTAGCAAACCCCCAACCTGCCTGACTACTCAGAGCTTGGGACATGTTGATATACCTGTTTATTTAAAGTCAAACTGCTTTCTAGCTACCGAAGGACAAGGCAAGGTGACCATCAGCGATGGGTGAAATCTCCCACCAGGCAGGAGAGGGGGGTCTTCGCACAGACAGACCATGGCTTCCTAGGGTGTCTCCAAAGACCAAAAGCAATACAGTCCAGACAACTACCGGCAATAGTCTGGCCTCTTTAAAGTTGGGTAGGCAACTTTCAGAAATCCAGGGAAGCTGCAGGCAGCCAACACAGAGAACATGAACAGGGTAGCAAGGCAGGGGCTACTGTGGAGATGGACGTGCTGGACAGCACTGCAGGCCCAGGGTAGGTGACCAGCTAGAACAAGCCAGGGCAGCAGACAGAAACAGACTCAGAGGCTCAGGGCCCAGGATGAGTCTAGGGTCCAGGGGGAGCCTTTGTTCCTACTTGTAGGGCTGGTTCCAGGTCTGGGCCCCTGCCAAGCAGCCCCGAACAAACTTCTCTCCTGACCCTCAGATCCCTATACGCCCACAGACTTCTCACCTGGATGCTCCCCTGGCTCTTCAGCACCACGTCGGGATGCACTCAGCACCCACCCTTCCAGACAGCTCTCCCTTCTTTCAGCCCTTTACCCGAGAACGGCACACCATCCACCTGAGAAGCAAAGCAAGCTCCATCCTGTCCTTCACCATTTATGCCTCACTGGTGCTGGAGACACTATTTCAGATCCACCCCCTCCCTCACTGCCTCAGGCTAGCCCTCTGCACCTCTCACATCTAGGGTAACAGCATCCTCACTGGTCTCCCGCCTCTGAGAATCCCCGTGCAAGCCGTCCACCCCTCTACCACTAGAATTAGAACCCCAATCTGACCACGTCACCGCTTCTGTTTTATAAACTTCAGCACAACAAAATGTAAACCAGAGAATGGATCTCAAGGCCCTTGTGCCCCTACTCATTCTATATGCCAGCCTGGCACACTCCTGCGTGTTAAGCCACTTCAGTCGTGTCTGACTCTTTGCAACCCCGTGGACCGTAGCCCTCCAGGCTTCTCTGTCCATGGGATTCTTCAGGCAAGAATACTGGAGTGCCCTTCTCCAGGGGACTTTCCGGACCCAGGGACTGAACCTGGGTCTCTTATGTTTCCTGCACTGGCAGGCAGGATCTTTACCACTAGCGCCACATGAAAGGCCCAGGCAATCTTGTATGCATCCTTAAATACCCAAGTCAAATGTCATCTCCACCATGAGATCCTCTCTAATTGCTTCCCCTGCACTGCTCTCCTTGGCTAATTCATCCCATTCTCTTCTGTAAGCCCTTTGCACTTAGTCTACAGGCTTCTACTGCAACATTCACAACATTTATTATAACTGTTAATCTACCATTTTTCTCCTCCATGAAACAGCAGATACATCAGAGGCAGGCCCTACTTCTGTATAACCAGTAACTGATATAGAGTAGGTGCTCAATAAATGTTGAATTGATTCAGGCGATTACCCACTTATCACAGGTGACAGAAGCAGTGAGTTGATGTTGATTACTGAGCTAGAAGTCCTTAAATCTCTCTAACATAGTATTGGACATGGTCCTAGAAAGCAGGTTAAGTATTCAGGTAAATTAAATTTAGTTTTGCTTGCTCTTCTCAGAGAACTGACTCCCTGTCTATAGCCCCAGATGAACTGAGAGTTTAGAGGCCAAGTTTGTGCCCCACAACTCTACTTTTTTTGGCCATAGTTGACTAGTCCAGGAATGGATAATTAACCGTAGGATCCACAGACCAATTCTCAAAAGTCAAAAGAATGTACTAAATCATCAAGGATAGCATTAACTTTATGTTAAGACAAAGCTATAGGCAAGAAAGTTAGGATAGAGCTCACAACAATGATAATAAAACATTGATGATATAATAACAGCTAGTGTTTCTAGTACTTTCAATGTGCCATATTGTGCTAAATTATTTTCATCTGTTATTTAAACCCCTGCTTACAAGTCTATGAAACAGGTATATCAATGACCTTCTGTTGGTTACACTTCCCTTTTAATTTAAATCACACCTGATATCTGTTGCTTGCAACAAAGAACCCTAACTAGTACAATTACTAACTCCATTTCATATTACAATTACTATCTCCATTTCATACACGGGCGAGCAAAGAAGGCCACAGAACTTTCCAAGTTGACACAGGTAGAGATGCAAAGACCTAGGATTGAAATCCAGTCCCTCTGCCTCTAGAACCTGAGCTCTAAATGCATTATTATCATTAGTAATTCCAGTTCCCTTTCGGCCTTTCTGCATTCTACTTTTGTAATATCTGTATCCTTTATTGGAGAGAGTTCATGAACTGTTTCTCTCTTCCTTAATTCAAAATGAAAGGAAGGAAAGCTGAAAGAAGGAAGAACCAGACAGAAGGTTGTGAAAGCAGGATGAGTGACCTTAACCGAGCAGAGAGGAATCCAACTGCAGCTGAGCACCAAGCAGAAGCTGACCAGCAGTCAGTCTTGAGTTTTTCTAAAACTGAGCTTCAGAGACGGAAACAAACATTCTCTCTCTGCCTTTTTGCACCAAGGCTGTTGCCCCAGAATCAGACTCCCGCCCCTCCCTTGAATGGAAACTAATTGTTCCTACCTAAATTTCAGGACTTAGACAGGAGCTTCCCTAGTGTCTCAGAAGGTAAAGAATCTGCTTGCAATGCAGGTGACCCAGGTTCTATCGTGGATCCGGAAAGTCCCCTGGAGAAGGGTGTGGCAACCCACTCCAGTATTCTTGCCTGGAGAATCCCATGGACAGAGGAGCCTGGCAGGCTACAGTCCATGGGATCACAAAGAGTTGGACATGACTCAGTTGGACACTGAGCAACTAACACTTTCACTTTCCAAGTTTCAGGAGGAACTGCAAGGAGAAAAAGAAGAAGTGGTTAAAACAACTAGGCCCAAGATCGCAGAGCTTGACTTCCAGCAGATTTTGAGCCTCATTATACACTCACTATAATACATTAGCATATGCTAAATACACACTCTTATATGCAGAGTACATCATGAGAAATGTTGGGCTGGATGAAGCACAAGCTAGAATCAAGATTGCCAGGAGAAATATCAATAACCTCAGATATGCAGATGACACCACCCTTATGGCAGAAAGTGAAGAAGAACTAAAGAGCCTCTTGATGAAAGTGAAAGAGGAGAGTGCAAAAGTTGGCTTAAAGCTCAACGTTCAGAAAACTAAGATCATGGCATCCAGTCCCATCACTTCATGGGAAATAGATGGGGAAACAGCAGCTGACTTTATTTTTCTGGGCTCCAAAATCACTGCAGATGGTGACTGAAGCCATGAAATTAAAAGACGCTTACTCCTTGGAAGGAAAGTTATGACCAACCTAGACAGCATATTAAAAAGTGGAGACATTACTTTGCCAACAAAGGTCCGTCTAGTTAAAGCTATGGTTTTCTAGTAGTCATGTATGGAAACATGCTGAAGAACTGATGCTTTTGAACTGTGGTGTTGGAGAAGACTCTTGAGAGTTCCTTGGACTGCAAGGAGATCCAACCAGTCCATCCTAAAGGAAATCAGTCCTGAATATTCATTGGGAGGACTGATGCTGAAGCTGAATCTCCAATACTTTGGCCACCTGATGTGAAGAACCTACTCATTGGAAAAGACCCTGATGCTGGGAAAGATTGAGGGTAGGAGGAGAAGAGGATGACAGAGGATGAGATGGTTGGATGGCATCACTGACTCAATGGACATGAGTTTAAGTAAACTCCAGGAGTTGGTGATGGACAGGGAGGCCTGGCATGCTGCAGTCCATGGGGTCACAGAGAGTTGGACATGACTGAGTGACTGAACTGAACTGAAATATACACTCACAGGTGCCATGACAGTTGATAATTGACATGACAACTGGAAAAGTCCATCACTGTTGTTCAGTCACCAAGTCGTGTCTGACTCTTTGGGACCCCATGGACTGCAGCACACCAGGGTTCTCTGTCCTTCGCCATCTCCTGGAGTTTGCCCAAGTTCATGTCCAACGAATTGGTGATGCTATCCAACCATCTCATCCTCTGTCACCCTCTTCTGCCTTCAATTTTTCTCAGCATTAGGGTCTTTTCCAATGAGTTAGCTGTTCACATCAGCTGGCCAAAGTATTGGAAAAGCCATACAAGGGCTGAAAAGGAGTGCTGCCTCAGTTCCGGGTCCAAACCACACCTCTGTTCTCAGGTAAGTGATGAATATTCTTCCCTTCTTTCCAAATCCCTCCCTTTGACCTCAACTCTCCTACATTTAAGGAGAGTCGGTTTGAGAAGTTGACTTGCCACCATGTTTATCCATTTTTTGGCCATTGAATACAGCTTGCTCTGTTCCAGTTTCAGCATCAGTTTTGTTCTTGGCTGCATGAATCTGAGCTAAAAAAAAAAACCTCCCTGGTCAAGACAAAGGATCTTGGCCTGGATTAGGACTCCAGTGCAGGTCCAGTGGACCAACTCACTTACAGTTGGAAATCTAACCCAGGCCTTGGGTTTCTGAAGTCTAAATTCTCAAGCGTTAAAACCACACAACCTGCATTTATTAGATCATCTAGACCTACTGAGTTGTTCTACTGCGATGGAGCTAGACCAGGCTTTGGTACTGTCCTTAGGCTGGAGATGGGAAGCAGGAGTAAAGCAAAATTGGCAATTATTACTTAAGGACTGTTGAAAGAACTTCTAGGCCCTAAATGAAGTTGCTCCTCCCAAGTACCACATCAGCAAACTGAAACTTTAATAACTGTTGTGTCCCAGTAAATGCACTGCTTGACAGAAACATAGTCTGCCCAGTCAACCAGCCCCCAAGGCCAAGCCAACTCTGGGCTCTATACATACTTTGTTCCTTCTTACCACAACAAGATTGACTATGTGACCCCAGCCAAACAGTTTCTATTTTTCTCTCCTTGTTCTTATTTCTTTACTCTATAAAAACTTCCTTTCTCTGGCCCCATTCCTCAGTCCTCTGAATGGAGATCGCCCACTTCTTAAGGTGTTTTAAAAAAAAAAAAGTGTGTTTGCATCACCTAACTGTCTTCTTTGTGAAAGTAGCTCAGTCATGCCCGACTCTTTGTGACCCCATGGGCTACACATAACTAACGTGCTGAAGCACAGAAGTCAGGATGCATCATCCTGTCCTGGGGTCAGGAACATTTCCTGGGAAGAGGCCTCGAAGGAGGAGAGGGGGGCCGGCCTTAAGTGAGGTGGGGGCACTTGTGTGTGTCTTCCAGACCCACAGGCTGAGGTCGAGGGCCAAGAGAGGCCAGGGGGTGGCGAGGCTAGAGAAGGACCCAGGGGCCAGAGCATCAGGGCTTGGGCCTCCATCCTGTGCAGCAAGTACGGTAGAATGATGTTAAATAGGGCAGTGTCCTGACCAGGTTTGTGTGTGGTGGCTCAGATGGTAAAGAATCTGTCTGCAGTGCAGGAGACACAAGTTCAGTCCCTGGGTTGAGAAGATCCCCTGGAGAAAGGCATGGCAACCTACTCCAATATTCCTGCCTGGAGAATCCCATGGACAGAGGAGCCTGGCAAGAAACAGTTCATCCATAGGGTCGCAAAGAGTCAGATGCAACTGAGTGACTAATACACTGCCTTAAAATACAACTGTGGCTTCTATGGTAAGAATGGACTGGAGAAGGAGGACCAAAGAAGGATGCTGCAAAACCAGTCAGGAGGCCACAGTGATAGTCTAGTGAGATGATAGAAGGTATGACAGAGGGTAGACAGAGGCAGACAGACTCGAGAGACAAGGGCACAGAGGGACAAGGTCTAGTGATTGATTCAGAAGGAAAAGGAGAAATCAAGAAGACCTCCTTGTGACTGAGAGCAACTGAATGGATGGGGCTGTTATTTGCTACCACAGGAAACCTGGCAGGAGGAGCAGTAGGGAGGAGGGCAGATATAATTATGAGTTCAGAATGGAGCCCCAGGGGGCTCCCAGATGGCTCAGCATAAAGAATCCACCTGCAAATGCAGAAGATGCACATTCAATCCCTGGGTTGGAAAGATCCCCTGGAGAAGGGAATGGCAACCCAGTCCAGTATTCTTGCCTGAGGAATCCCTTGGGCAGAGGAGCCTGGTGGGCTACAGTCTAAAGGGTCACAAAGAGTCAGACACGACTGAGTGACTGAGCATGCATGCAGTGGCGCCCCAAGTTTCTGATGCTCCTCAATAACCCAATGGAAACGTTCTGCAGGCAGCTGGACACACACTGTGCTTTAGCTGCACAGCTGTGAATATGCCATCTTTCTTTCTGTTTGACTGCTAGTCCTCTAGGGGCCAGGACAGGATCGCAACTTTTTTTATTCTTGATGCCTAGGTCACCAGACTACTGAAATGCTTGCTGAGCAGATACAATGTATGAACAGATGGAAGGGGGAATCCATACAGAATGGAGGGAAGGCAGGAGGGGAGGAATAAACACAACCACCACCACCAAAAGGCATGAAAAAAAAGAGACAGCGGGACATCTACAAATCTATTAGACGCTGATGAGTATTAATAAACTTGGTTCAGAAAAAAAAGGTTTCAGAAATAAGGTCTTTTTCACGGTTTAAAAACTAGTAGAACCAAGAAGAATGGAATGAAGGGACTTGATTGGTGAAGTATTGAAGGGGAACAGTTGTGTAATGAGAATATATTTCTCTCACACATTTACTGAAAATATGTCAGCAAGAACAAAGCAGGATCACTGGCAGTAATAGAACTAGATAGTGATCAGAGCTGAGACTAGCTGCCCACCAGCCCGAGGCATGTTACCACCTCCCTAAGCCTCATTTGCCTATCAAATTCTGACTCCTGAAGGACTCATCTAGAATGTCTCAGCTCCTGCAGGCTTTTGTTGGCATGTTCTCTGAGTCTACCTTCTAAAGACCAGTAATGTATTTGTTCCAGTTCGCTTCAGAAACTTGGAAAGTGATAGAGTAAGTCAGAAGAAAGTTTCAGAAATATACTCTGTGGAGAGAGGGAAGCTGGGAGTTGCAGGAGACTCCATTGGAACTGGGCCAGAAAGGGACCCATCCAAAGGCATTTAATCACAGACCAGCAAGGGAAAAGATCAGGGTGATGGGTTCCAGGTGAAAAGAATTTAGGGATCAGTCACCTTCATTTTTAAGGAAAGGAAAATTAGAGCTCATAAATCTAAACTTGTTATTCCTTCATTTAAAACCCCTCAAAGGATTCCTAGTGCCTCTTGAACAGGTATAAACTCTTTAGCCTCAAGGAAACCACAGGCACCTCCCTTTCCTCTTCTCAGTCCCCTTCATGGTCTGGTTCTTACCTCAGCTGCCATGACCAATGGTGAAACTATGACCAAGCCACACTTGGGGGGGGGTGTGGTGGAGCCCCAGGCCGGGGCTTTGGAGACTGGACCATTTTTCTGTTGCCATATAATGAGTTACCACAAAACAACACACAATTATTATCTCACAAATTCTGCAAATCAGGAGTCACCTGGCACAGCTTAGCTGGTCCTCTGCTCAGAATCTCACAAGGCTATATAATCCAGGTGCCAGCCAGGATTGGGTTCTCTTCTGGAGGTTTGACTGGGGAAGTACATGCTTCCTCATGCTCATGCGTATTGGAAGCATTCCATTCCTGCAGCCACGAGGTTTGTGTCAGCTTGCTTGTTCAAGGCCAGTGAGAGAGTAGGGGGAAAGAGAGAGTCTCTAACAAGATAGACACTATAATATATCTGAAAAAAGATGAAAACTCTAATTTGAAAAGATGTACACACCCCAGTGTTCATAGAAGCACTATTTACAATAGCCAAGACATGGAAGCAAACTAAGTGTCCAGCAACAGATGAAAAGATTAAGACATGGTACATATATACAATGAAATATTATTCAGCCATAAAAAAGAATGAAATAATGGCATTTGCAGCAGCATGGATGGACCTAGAGATTATCATACTAAGTAGTGAAAGTGAAAGTCGCTCAGTCGTGTCCGACTCTTTGTGACCTCATGGACTATACAGTCCATGGAATTCTCCATGGCCAGGATACTGGAGTAGGTAGCCCTTCCCTTCTCCAGGGGATCTTCTTGACCCAGGAATCAAACCAGGATCTCCTGCATTGTAGCTGGATTCTTTACCAACTGAGCTACCAGGGAAGCCCATCATACTAAGTAAGTCAAAGCCAAATATCATATGATAGCACTTTCGTGTGGAATCTAAAAATAAAATGATAAAAATAAACCTATTTATAAAACAGAAATAGACTCACAGACATAGAAAATGTCTTTTCCTTCCCAAAAAGGAAAGCAGGGCAGCGATAAATTAGGAGTTTGGGTTTAACAGATACACATTACTATATATAGGTGTCTGTGTGTAGTGTGTGTAACCAAACCATTTTGCTGTACACCTGAAACTATCACAACACTGTAAATCAACTATACTTCAATTTAAAAAATGGATGTTACATCTTACATAACCACATAAACACAATCACATACATCCCATGCCTTTATAGTGGTTCCCAACTTTTTGGCACCTGGGATCAGTTTCATGGAAGACAGTTTTTTCATGGGGCAGTGATGGTGGGGATGGTTTCAGGATGATTCAAGCACATTACATCTATTGAGCACTTTATTTCTATTATTATTACATCAGCTCCACCTCAGTTCATCAGGCACTAGATCCCAGAGGTTGGGGACTCCTCCTTTACCATATTCTATGGTTTACAATCCAGTCACAAGTGCTGCCACACTCAAGAGGAAAGGATTATACTAGGGTGTGAAAACCAGGAGGTGGGATGGCAGAGCCACTTAGGTCTGTTGCAGCCGGCCTGCTACAATAAAGCTCTGGAAAGTTCTCCCATCAGGGGTGCCTGGAGTGGAAGGAGGAGATGGAATATGAAGAAGACATCTTCCAACACCAATATTAATTATAATGCCTTAAAGATTATTTATTTTTGTCTCTTACAGACCTGAAACTCTTTGGGGGTGGTGTCATATGTTTTATACCAAATCTGGTGGCACTATTAGCAAAAATCCACCTGCCAAAGCAGGAGACGCAAGAGACATAGGTTCTATCCCTGGGTTGGAAAGATCCCCTGGAGCAGGAAATGGCCACCCACTCCAGTATTCTTGCCTGGAGAATCTCCACGGACAGAGGAGCCTGGCGGGCTACAGTCCATAGTGTTGCAAAGAGTGAGACATGACTGAGCACACACACTATCAATCAACCAATACCAAATCTAGCATCATATCTGGCACAGAGCATTCCCTCAGTACAAATTTGTGACTGAATAAACAGACTGGTATTTGGATGTACAGGTATTAATAACAAAATCTGTAGGGGTTGCCCGAATCCCAGCAGAGATTTTCTATGTACTTGTCCTCAACACACTATTTCTCTCTCATAAGGTTTGTAGAAGCTCTGGTAATTCTGTCCATCAAAACCCTAGACTATAAGTGCAGTACAGAATATAAGCTGTCTCATAAGTCCTATCTTTTATATATTAAACATTTCTATTTATGAAGGAATATTCTAGTTAATGTTTCCTGATCACAAATAAACTTGTGTTAACAGTTTTGTGAATATTACCTAGAAGGCTCTATTCTATAGGAAGAAAGATGACACACAGAAACACTATTCTACACATTGGGTCAAATTATTAATCAACTGGGGAAGGGATGGGAAGGGGAGAATTTTTTAAAATATTTATTTGGTTGCATCAGGTCTTAGTTGTGGCACGTGGGATCTGTTTCCCCGTCCAGGGATTGAATCTGGGCCCCCTGCATTGGGAGCAAAGAGTCCTAGCTACTAGACCCCCAGTGAAGTCCCAAGTCCTTTAATTTTCTTTTTTTTTAAAGTCTTACAAATTAAAAAAGGCTTATAAACCATTACATTTCTTTAGCTCCTGGGAAATCAAGCAAATTGAAAATTCACATTCACACGTGGCAAAAATATTCTTTACGTGCACCAAATTCCACCTGAAACCAAATGACTCTCAGTTCTCTCTCCCATCCTAGAGTTCTAGCAGAATAGAAAGTCAAAAGACATTCCTCACAGTCTGTTAAGTTATTCAAAACAAAACAAAAATCCCTGTCCATACAAATCTGACCATCTAAAAGAAAAGACATAAGATATACTGTTAATGAATATTGAGCACTCAACTGTTAAGTATTATGATCAGCTGAAAAATGCCCCCCTAAAGCTATCTATATCCTAACCTCTCAGTTAACTCGCTCAGTTGTGTCCGACTCTGCATCCCCATGGACTGCAGCATGCCAGGCTTCCCTGTCCATCACCAATTTCTGGAGCTTACTCAACCTCATGTCCATTGAGTCAGTGATGCCATCCAACCATCTCATCCTCTGTCATCCCCTTCTCCTCCTGCCTTCAATCTTTCCCAGTATCAGGGTCTTTTCCAATGAGTCTGTTCATTGCATCAGGTGGCCAAAGTATTGGAGTTTCAGCTTCAGCATCAGCCTTCCAATGAATAGCCAGGACTGATTTCCTTTAGGATGGACTGGTTGGATCTCCTTGCTGTCCAAGGGACTCTCAAGAGTCTGCTCCAACACCACAGTTCACAAGCATCAATTCTTCAGTGCTCAGCTATCTTTATGGTCCAATCCACATCCATAAATGACTACTAGAAAAACCATAGCTTGGAATAGACAGATCTTTGTTGGCAAAATATTGTCTCCGCTTTTTAATATGCTGTCTAGGTTGGTCATAGCTTTTCTTCCAAGGAGTAAGCGTCTTTTGATTTCATGGCTGCAGTCACCATCTGCAGTGATTTTGGAGACAAACAAAATAAAGTCTGACACTGTTTCCACTGTTTCCCCATCTATTTCCCATGAAGTAATGGGACCGGATGCCATGATCTTAGTTTTCTGAGCATTGAGCTTTAAGCCAACTTTTTCACTCTCCTCTTTCACTTTCACCAAGAGGCTCTTTAGTTCTTCTTCACTTTCTGCCATAAGGGTGGTGTCATCTGCATATCTGAGGTTATTGATATTTCTCCTGGCAATCTTGATTCCAGCTTGTGCTTCCTCCAGCCTAGCGTTTCTCATGATGTACTCTGCATGTAAGTTAAATAAGCACGGTGACAATATACAACCTTGACGTACTCCTTTTCCTATTTGGAAACAGTCGTTTCATGTCCAATTCTAACTGCTGCTTCCTGACCTGCATACAGATTCCTCAAGACACAGGTCAGGTGGTCTGGTATTCCCATCTCTTTCAGAATTCTCCAGTTTATTGTGATCCACACTGTCAAAGGCTTTGGCATAGTCCATAAAAGCAGATGGATGTTTTTTTGGAACTCTCTTACTTTCTTGATGATCCAGCGGATGTTGACAATTTGATCTCTGGTTCTTCAGCCTTTTCTAAACCAGCTTGAACATCTGGAAGTTCAAGGTTCACATATTGCTAAAGCCTGGCTTGGAGAATTTTGAGCATTACTTTACTAGCGTGTGAGATGAGTGCAATTGTGTGGTAGTTTGAGCATTCTTTGGCATTGCCTTTCTTTGGGATTGGAACAAAAACTGACCTTTTCCAGTCCTGTGGCCCCTGCTGAGTTTTCCAAATTTGCTGGCACATTGAGTGCAGCACTTTCACAGCATCATCTTTGAGGATTTGAAATAGCTCAACTGGAATTCCATCACCTCCACTAGCTTTGTTCGTAGTGATGCTTTCTAAGGCCCACTTGATTTCACATTCCAGGATGTCTGGCTCTAGGTGAGTGATCACACCATCGTGATTATCTGGGTCATGAAGATCTTTTTTTATAGTTCTTCTCTGTATTCTTGCCACCTCTTCTTAATATCTTCTGCTTCTGTTAGGTCCATACCATTTCTGTCCTTTATCGAGCCCATCTTTGCATGAAATGTTCCCTTGGTATCTCTAATTTTCTTAAAGAGATCTGTAGTCTTTCCCATTCTATTGTTTTCCTTTATTTCTTTGCATTTTCCCCCAACCCTGCAGCAGCCCATGCTGACCCATGCCTCTGCCAGAGACTCCTGGACACTCCCGGGCAAGTCTGGGTCAGTCTCTTGTGGGGTCACTGCTCCTTTCTCCTGGGTGCTGGTGCACACAAGGTTCTGCTTGTGCCCTCCAAAAGTCTGTTTCCCAGTCCTGCGTAAGTTTTGGTGGCTCTATGGTGGGGTTAATGGCGACCTCCTCCAAGAGGGCTTATGCCATACCCAGGTCTGCTGCACCCAGAGCCCCTTCCCACGTGGGACTCCAATGCTGACCCGTACCTTCACAGGAGACACTCAAACACAGTTCTGTCTCAGTCTCTGTGGGGTCTCTGGGTCCTGGTGCACACAAGGTTTGTTTGAGCCCTCTGAGCGTCTCTGAGGGTATGGGGTTTGATTCTAAACTCGATTTTGCCCCTCCTACCATCTTGCTGGGGTTTCTCTGCTCTTAGACGTGGGGTATTTCCTCACAACCACTCCAGCACCACGCAGCCACCACTCCAGTGCTGCACAACTGCTGCTCCAAAAAGGATTGTGGCTGTTATTAAATAAGGATCTTGAGATAAGAGATTATCCCAAATTATCTAAGTGAATTTTATATGCAGTTGGCATGTTCCTTATGAAAAAGGAGGTAGTGGGCGATTTGACACAGATATACAAACAGAAGAGAAGGCAACGTGACCACAGAGGTAGAGATTATAGTAAAACGACCACAAGCCAGGGATTGCAGGCAGCACCAGAAGCTGGAAGAAGAAAGGAATGAATTCTCTAGAGCCCCAGGAAGGTTGGCATAAGACCGCCAACACTTTGTTTCAGTCTGGAGAAAATGATTTTGGACTGCTGAGTTCTGGAAATGTGAAAGAATAAATTTCTGCTGGTTTTAGCCACCTAATGTGTGGTGATTGGTTGCAGGAGCCACAGGAAACTAATGAAGTACCATGAAGAAAAGAATGCAAAAGGGTTAGAGTCTAACTGCAGGATGGGAGAGGGACAGATATTTGAATGGGAAAGCCAGGGAGACCTGAGAAGCTCGAGTTAGAGCTCTGAGCTCAAGGGGAGACCTGGCTGAGGAAGAAGCCTGAGAATGACCACTGGTCTGGACAGGAAGTCATGGCACTTCTGATGAGAGTGATTTTGGTGGAAAGGTGAGAAATTTTTGGAGTGAGTTCAAGAGAGAATGGGAGGTGATAACTGGAGTTGGAATAGGATAAATAACACATTTGAGTATTTTTGCCCTAAAAGGAAGGTAGAGAAAAAAGACAATAATGTGAGTTCAGAGGCCCAGTTATACACTAATTCTGTATCAGTAAGGCTCACAACAATTCTGAAAGAAAGGTCCATTTAAACTGAGACTTACAGAGGTTTTTGATTTGCCCAAAGTTGTAAAGCAGGGAAGTGACCATTAATTCAAGTTTGGTCTTTTCTTTTTTTTAACTCTTAGTACAAAATTCTTTATGATATAAAAGTCAAAAAAGATAAAAATGGCTTATACTTGGATGAAGGTGAGCTGAGCCTGGGCAAGTAACTGTGGCCCCTGGGCCACTACACACCAACAAAGACCCAGGCTTCGTAGCCTGGCTCTGCTGCTGCAAGTCCCCGTGGATACATACTACAAACATTCGTCACCAGTGACTTAGTCAATAAACCCAGGTTTAAGGAATAAAAGGAAAATAAGACTTTCCATCCTCACATATTGCATGGGCAACTTCAAGGATTCTTAGTGAAGAGAATATTGTTAATGACAAGGAGAAAATATTTTGATTATAAATGTTAACTGACTAGACAGAACAGACAAGTGAAAGACCTATAGCATATGTTTTCCTGTTAAAGAAGGGTGACTATTTTCAGAGGACCATGAACAAAGCGACAATGAAGAGAAATATAAGAACATGAATTTAACAGTGACACCAGTCACAAGCATCCAGCAGGTGTTTGCACCGTATTGTAAGTGAATTCAGCCAGACTTGCAGGATTCTGCAGTAATCTCTGAAATACTGCAGGAAGTGACAGATACTCAGGGCCCGTATTTCACAGGTAATCTCTGTGAAGTATGGATGATAGTTCCTACGCCTCAGGGTTGTTGGGAGGATTAAATGAGAAATACATAAGAACCTCTGACCATCACCTGCCCATGGGAGGCCAGCACGTACATAGCTTCCCTCACTCTCCTCTTCTTCCTCCCCTTCCACCACCTCCCCTTTCACCTCCTATTCTGCCAGGAGCCACAGACCCTCAAAGGTCTGTCTCCACTTACGCCTGCCAATTTAATTTCCAACCACCCCTCCTCGGGCTGATTATGCTCCAGCTGCGCTGACATTTCTGTCCCTTGAACACATCCTACTTGCTCTCACCTGAGGATGTCTGCTCAAGCTGGAAAGCTCTCTCTCCAGATCTTGGCATGGAGGATTCCCTCTCATCCTTAGGGCCTGAGCTCAAAGGCCATCTTCTCAAAGAGGTTTTCTACAAGCACCACATTAAACCCCTCCCAGTAGCTTATCCTCAGTCACAGCATCCTGTTTTCTTTTAACACTGACTTTCTGGAGTGGCCTTATTGATCTGAGTCCTGTCTCTTCCCACAAAAGACAAAGACCTTGTCTGTCATATTTTTGCTTCTCACTTGGCACCTGAAACAGTACTGGGTACAGAAGAGTAGCAGTAAGCAGACACCTAATGCAGTTAACAGTTATCATTGTATACAGTATGCACACAGCGTTATTCATCCATGTATACAGTATGCACACAGCGTTATTCATCCATGTATACAGTATGCACACAGCGTTATTCATCCATGTACACAGTATGCACACAGCGTTATTCATCCATGTATACAGTATGCACACATCCATGTACACAGTTGTTATTCATCCATGTATACAGTATGCACACAGCGTTGTTCATCCATGTATACAGTATGCACACAGCGTTGTTCATCCATGTATACAGTATGTATACACCGTTATTCATCCATGTATACAGTATGTACACACAGTTACTCTATGTATAGGTTTTGCTGTGTGTGTGAGACAGAATAGAGATGAGAGAGAAACAGAGAGAATGTAAATGAGTTCAAAGAAAGAGAATAAGCACCAAGTCACAGGCATCAGCTTAAACCCAACTTTGCCACTTGAACCGTGTGATTGTAGGTAAGATAAGCAGGCTTTCTATGCTGCTTTCTGTTACTGAAAGGTGATAAGGATCTCCCAAGTATTAGGAGCATTCAATGAAGTGCTCCAAGTCAAACACTTAATACTGGATATAACATACTAAGCTCTTAATAACTATTAACATGTGTTTCCTGTCAAACAAAAGTATTATCCTCTGGTACATAATGTAATACCTCACACATCCTTAGCTAGCTATCATGACTACAATAGCATAATCTCTGAAAAAAAAAAAAGCAAATATATTCCAGGATATCTAGTTATAATAATGAAGAGTCATCAAGAACCTGACATTTACCAAAATTGAAGGTCATATCTAGTCTGATGTTCAAAATTTTTTAGAGGGGGAGATCAAGATGGTGGAACAGAAAAACGGGGAGCTCACCTCCCCCCACAAACACATCAAAAATACATCTGTATGTGGAAAAATTCTCTCAGAATACTAATTGAAAGCTGGCAGGGAATCTTTTATACTACCAAAGTTATAAGAAAGGTGCCCATGTAACTAGGTAGCGTTATGTATATATTTAACAGACAAGCAAAGTGAACAAACCAGTCAATCCTAAAGGAAATCCACCCTGAATATTCATTGAAAGGATTGATGCTGAAGCTCCAATACTTGGCCACCTGATGCAACTCATTGGAAAAGACACTGGAAAGACATTGGAAAAGATGCCAGGAAAGATTGAAGGCAAAAGGAGAAGAGGGTGGCAGAGGATGAGACAGTTAGATGGCATCATCAACTCAATGGACACGAATTTGAGCAAACTCCAAGAAATAGTGAAGGACAGGGAAGCCTTGTATGCTTCAGTTCATAGGGTTGCAAAGAGTTGGACATGACTTAGCAACTGAACAACATATCTGAATACCTAAAACTAACACAATACTATAAATCAACTATCCTTTAATAAAAGAAAAGAAAGAAACTTGACAGAAGTAAAAAAAAAAATTCTTCAGAAAACCTTTCTAATTTGGATTATGAAAATTAAGAGCAAAAAAGATACATCTAAAATACAGTGAGTACCTGTCATTTGAGAACCATTTAATGGGAAAATATCAGTAAACCCTGAGCTCCCATGTCCTGACTGCCCACCCAGTTTTGCTGTCCTGCAACTTTACCCAAGGTCAAGATTCTTTGTACAACAGAGCTAGGGGTCAGCTTCTGACCAGTAACTTCCACAAGCCAGAGAAAACACTCTGGAAGTTAGAAAGAAAGGACCTCCAACAGCCATTTCCAGGACAGAAACCTATTTCCACCCCTGGGGACCTGGGCATTCCACGGCAGACCCGACACACAGAGGACAGCTCCCTGTTGGAAAAAAAATCAGAGAGCTGTTCTCCAAGGATCTTCTCATGGACACAGAATCCAGAGCCTTGCAGAGCAACTGTGTGCATGGTGGCTCACACCAACCTCTAACTCTGAATGAATTTAAGTTTAATAAGTTGTTTTCCTCACCTTCTTTGTGCCTTTTCAAGTCTTACTTCCAAAGTATTAGAGAAATCTGCAGGGAAATGGGAAATTCCAGCAGCTCACGTCCTTCTGGACAAGTTAATTTTCTCAGCGCTGCCACTCCTACCCAGCACTCTTCATATGGAAGATGCCCTATAGACCTCCCTAGAATCCTGGGGCCTCAGAAGGACCAAGGCCCAGGAAAGTGATGACATGCTCAAGTAAGAACCATGGCTACAAACAGGTTTCCTGTTTCCAGACTGTGTTAAGTTCATTTTAGTAATGAGTGACTAGGATTTGATCCATTTGTGATCCACTGCAAATGGGATGACAGCACAGGAAACTCTCCATTTCTTAGGCCTAAATCTCCTGGTGGTCCAGTGGTTAAAAATTCACCTGTCAAAGCAGGGGAAAATTCCACATGCCCCAGGGCAACTAAGCCCCTGTGCCCCAACTACTGAGCTCACATACCCTGGAGGCCATGCTCTGTAACGAAGGAAGCCATCGCAATGAGAAGCCGGAGCACAACTACGGAGTAGCCCCCAACTGGCATAACTAGAGAAAGCCCTCGCGCAGCAATGAAAATCCAATGTAGCCAAAAATAAACAAAAATTAAAAAATTAATTCTTCTGAGTGCTGTAGCACTGGGTTGTTATTTAGTCTCAGTAATTATTGGGGCTCCCTTCTCCTTACTCTCACCCTAAATTGGGCCAAGTTGTTGGGAGTTACATACACCATCGAAGCTTGCCATTGCCCTTCTAGTTATCAACCCATGTGGGTGATCACTAAGGCATGAGCATCTCTGATTAGGTGGGGACCCTCATTCCTGGGCTCTGCTGTCAGCGGAGGTCCTCCTGGCTCCCTGGGTCAATGTCAAGAAGCACTGCTTCCGCCTTTAGTCTTCACTCATCCACCTGCCAGCTTGACTGCCTCTTGGCCCCTGGGACATGTCCCCTCTCCTCTGCACTCTCTCTTCTTTTCCCTCACTTCTGGAAGCCCTAGCATCCTTTTAAAGAATTTTAACACATTAAGAAAAAGAGGAAGAGGTAATGACTTCAAGAAGCTTCTGTGTTTTGATCCCACAAAAACCCCTCAGGCAGAAGATACTAGGGGCCCAGCTACCTAATTAAAATTCAGGAGAGGAAAAAGTATTCAGCAAGCAAATCAAGTGAGTATCTCAAAACATTACTCTGCCTCACCATCTCTGGTTCCCTGGTGCTATCATGTCAAATCATATCAAAATTTTGTAAGAGCTAATGGGAAAGAGTTTTAGCAAGATACCCAAGACAGTTTGACTTAAAGTGCACATCTTTTGTGGGAAAAAATATTAACAAATGATTCAACAGACAAGGGCTTAATCTCCAAAATATACAAACAGCTCATGCAGCTCATGCAGCAAACAACCCAATTGAAAAAATAGGCAGAAGACCTTAATCGACTTTCTTCAAAGAAGACAGACAAGTGGCCAGTGGGTACAGGAAAACATGCTTGACATCACTAATTGTTAGAGAAATGCAAATCAAAACTACAAGTGGGTTCCACCTCACACCAGTCAGAATGGCTATTATTAAAATGTCTGCAAATAACAAATGCTGGGGAGAGTATGGAGAAAAGGGAACCCTCCTACACTGTTGGTGGAAATGTAAACTGGTACGGCCACTACTGGAAAATAGTATGGAGTTTCCTCAGAAAACTAAAAATAGAATCACCATATAATCCAGCAATTCCACTCCTGGGCACACTCCCAGACAAAACTATAATTCAAAAAGATACATGTACCCCTATATTCATAAGAGCACTATTTATAATAGCCAAGACATGGAAACAACCTAAATGCCCCCCAACAAATGAATGGACAAAATGATGTGGTACATATACACAGTGGAATACTACTCAGCCAAAAAAAGGAATGAACTAATGTCATTTGCAGCAACATGGATACAACTAGAGATTATCATATTAAGTGAAATAAGTCAGAAAACCAAATACCATATTATATTACTTATATGTCAAATCTAACATATGACACAAATGAACCTATCTATGAAAGAGAAACAGACACAAAGACACAGAGAACAGACTTGTGGTTGCCAAAGGTGGGTGGAGGGAGAGAGATGAACTGGGAGTTTTGGGTTGGTAGATGCAAACTATCACATTTAGAATGGATAAACAAGGTCTTACTGTATAGCACAAAGAACTACACCCAGTTTTCTGGGATAAAGGATAATGGAAAAGGATATTTTTTTTTAAAGAATGTATATATGTGTATAACTGAGTCATTCTGATGTACAGCAGAAATTAGCACAATGTTATAAATCACTATACTTCAATTTAGAAAATTTAAGTCTCTATTCCAGAAGTAGCTACTACAAGTTCCTCAGTTCTCCCTTTATCATCAATATTAGACATTTTGCTAACATAATGGATGTCCTAATTTGAGTTTTCATTAGTGAAGGCAATAGTATCCAATATATGTGCAGTAGCTAAACTATTTTAGAGACGCTCTGAACCCTAAAATGAGTAGAGTTTAAAAATGTGGAACTGTGCTAATATGGTAGCCACAAGCCATATGGACATCAGGTGACACAGGTAACTCTTGTTATTTTGAGTTGCATTTACCTGACAACTAGTAATGTTGGGCATTTTTTCATGAGCTTGCTGGCCATCTGTATTTATTCTTCGGGAAAACTGTCTATTCCAGTCTTCTGCCCATTTTCTAATTGGGTTTTCTTTATGTTGAGTTGTTTGAGCTGTTTATGTATCTTGGATGCTAACCACTTGTCATATCATTTGCAAATATTTTCTCCCATTCAGTAGGTTGTCTTTTTGTTTGTCGATGTTTTCCTTTGCTGTGCAAAAGCTTTTAAGTTGAATTAGGTCTCATTTGTTTATTTGAGAGTCCCTTGGACTGTCAGAAGATCCAACCAGTCCATCCTAAAGGAGATCAGTCCTGGGTGTTCATTGGAAGGAGACTGATGTTGAAGCTGAAGCTCTAGTACTTTGGCCACCTGATGCGAAGTGCTGACTCATTTGGAAAAGACCCTGATGATGGGAAAGATTGAAGGCGGGAAGAGAAGGGGACGACAGAGGATGAGACAGTTGGATGGCATCACCAACTCAATGGACATGAGTTTGGGTAAACTCCGGGAGTTGGTGATGGACAGGGAGGCCTGGCATGCTGCAGTTCATGTGGTCGCAAAGAGTCAGACACAACTGTGTGACTGAACCAAACTGTTTATTTTTGCTTTTGTTTCCTTCACCTTAGGAGATAGTTATAAAAAAATATTCTTTTTGTCAAAGTGTTCTGCCTATGTTTACTTCTAGAAATTTAATGGTTTTCAGTCCTACATTTAAGTCTTTAACCCATTTTGAGAATACTGTTGTATATAATATTAGAAAATGTTCTAATTTCATTCTTTTCCAGTTTTCCCAGCACCAGTTGTTGAAAAGATTGTATTTTCTGCATTTGTGTTACATATTCTTGCCTCTCTTGCCATGTATTAATTGACCATACGTTCATGGGTTTATTTCTGGGCTCTGTATTCTGGTCTATTTATCGATGTGTCCATTTTTTATGCCAGTTCTATATTGTTTTGATTACAGCAGCTTTGTACCATAGTCTGAAGTCAGGAAGCATGATACCTTCCGCTCTGTTCTTGGTTCTCAAGATTGTTGAGACTGGCTGTTCAGAGTATTTTATGCTTCCATACAAAGTTTAAAATTTTTTCTAGTTCTGAGGAACTAGATCCTAGAACAAGAACACACCCTTTAGATCCGAGGCTCTAGTCCTGAACCTGGTGCTTTAAAGGGCCCTTGTCCAAATTCTCCCGTACAATCCCTCTCCTCAGGCAGCTCTCTGTGCCAGAGGCCTGCAGTTGGTGGGGCTCAAGAGAATGTTGCTGCAAGCTGATGAAAGCAGTGATATAATGCGGGGGCCACAGAATGTATGTCAATGACCAAATCATCAGATGCCCCAGGCTGGATTACAGCCTGGTTGCAGATCACTGTCCTGGTGACTGATAGCCCATTTACAAGTCTGCAGCCATGTCTATGTCTTTTTGCACTGAATCCAACCGTTGTCAGTAGGTTGGGACTTGAAGGCTATATATCCTTCACCACCATCATACTAAAATACATTTCCCTGGGACAGCTGCACCCTTACATTACATATGTAAGCCAGGAGATTTACAGTGACAGAAAAGTCAGCAAATGTGATGATGCAAGCAGGGGCTAGATAGGTGCTTGCACACTGCATCTTACTCTTGCAACCCCAATGCTGCCATGCTGTGAAGAAGCCCGGGTTTTTGAGAGAAAGGCCTAGATTGTCTTAAATGCCCCCAGCACCTACCTCCCAGCCAACTGCTAGTTAACTGCAACTGTATGAGTGAGCCAAGGTAGGAGTTAACGAACAGACCTGCTCAGAATTGTGGAAAATCACAAATGTTGTACTGTAAATGTTTAAACATTTATGACACTTCTTAATGTTTTTGTTTAAATGTTTAAAGCTACTAGGTTTAGGGTGATTTGTTATGCTGCAATAGAAATCTGATACAATCCCACAATTAGGTAAAGACATGCTTCCTACCCTCAAAGACTCCTCTGTGTACCACCAGCATGGGCAGAACACGGTGTACGTTTTGTTAAGCATTTATTAATAGAACAATAATGATGTATATGAAAATCTGGATTTTGTTATAAAATGAAGTTGATAATCTGCTTTACATAAATATTTTTGTCTGTTAATATTGAGAATGAGGACTTCCTCATAAATGGAACAGAGGTGGTACAATGGATAAGAATCCTGCCAATGCAGGGGACATGGGTTCAGAACAACTAAGCTCATGTGCCACAGCTCATGTGCCATGAGCCTGTGTTCTAAAGTCCTTAAGCCACAACTACTGAAGCCCGCAAGCCCCATCTACTGAAGCCCATGAGCCTAGAGCCTGTGCTCTGCAACAAGAGAAGCCACCACAATGAGAAGCCCATACACCACAATGAGGAGTAGCCCCTGCTTGCCACAACTAGAGAAAAGCCCAAATGCAGCAACAAAGATCCAGTGCAACCAAAAATAAATTAATAAAAAATAAAAAAACGAAAATATTGAGAATATGATTCTAAGTATAAAGCATTTGATTTATAGTTTTCATGACTACTGAATGAGGTAGCCATGAGCTCCGTCTATAGCCTATATGAACAGCTACACTGACTTATGAAGATTGTCAAATCCTAATCTCAATTTTTTTTAAAACATGGTTGCCTGTAAGAGACAAAAACACTTGCTTTCTGAAAATCTAAAAATCGTTTAACTTAATATTTTGTCATAAAAGAGATCTACACTTCAGTTAGGAGATCCAAGGCCTCCATGCATAACACTGTTAGAAAACTCTAAGAATATGTGAATAAATGCAAAATTAATGAGCACAGACCATAAGTGCTCTGAGAGTTTAGAAAATGGAGAGACTAATCCATGCTGGAATGTCTAGGAAAAGTCAGTATATCATTTTTTTAGGTTGTGGCATGTGAACCCTTAGTTGCAGTATGTGGGAATTAGTTCCTTGACCATGGATTGAACCCAGGCTCCCTGAGTTAGAAGCACAGAGTCTTAGCTACTGGACAACCAGGCAAGTATATATTTTAAAGGCGAGAGATTAATGGGGGAAAATGACCATTCAATATAAGAGATATAAGAATACTCATAGACAAAGAGCACAGCCTACAAATAGGCCTCTGGTCAGACCTAATAGACTCTACTCTTACATAGGAAGGAATAGCCCAAGAATCACCAGATATTGCAGGGCAGCTTCTCAAGTGAAAGAAAGAGAATGAATCAAGCCAAGAGGTTCTGAAGAATAACAAACAGTACATGGAGTTGGGCGGGGGGGGGGGGGGGGGGGGGAATGACCAAAATAGTACAGTTAATGTCTTAACACAGATAACTTAGAAAATATTTCACATTCATTATGCTATGAAGAAGATGCTATAAAAAATTCAGAGAAAAAGAAGGGAAAATAAGTGACAGGAGAAATTTTATAAATTCAAATACAAAGTTTGGAGACTAAGTAGAAACAATGTCCCAGAAAACAGAACAATATTAAATGAGATGGAGAGTGAGAAAAATAAAATTAAAATGGGTATCAGAAGCCAATCATCAAAATAAAAGGAGTTAGAGAAAAGGGAGAGGAATGATAAAAGGAATAAGTAAATGTTCAATAAATAAAGGAGTTTCCAGACTGTAAGCATACATCAAGTTGCAACAGAATGAATGGGAAAAGACACAATGTGAAAATTTAGAAAAATGTTGGACAGAAAGCTCCAGCTTAGAATTCTATACCCATACCAATGATCAAGTCTGAGGGCAGAATGAAAGTTTCTTCAGATAACTGAGGTCTCAAAAAGTTGACCTCCCTTGTAATTTTCCTCATGCAGCTACTAGGGTCTGTGCTCCAGCAAAACGAAGGAACAAACCAAAAAGAGGAAGATGTAACCCAGGAATCAAGGGATGCAGCTCAGGGGAGAAGTGCTGGGAATGGCCAGATTAGTGGTGAAAGGAGATTCACCCATCCAAGGATGACCACTGTGATGCTGGCCTGTCCAGATGGGAGCCCGAGGACAATGACTTTCAGGAGGTCTGTCTCCAAGGAAAAAGTGATTATTTAAATATCTTCAGACACATTGAGAGGAGATTCTTTGGAGACTCATAGAAAATTATAATAATTATTCACTCAAGGGAAAACAAACTTATACAAGCATGAAAATGCAATCAGAGAGTACAGCATGGCTTGGCTCAATTAATGTTTCCATAGGCTTAATAAAAATTGATCCTTGGGCTAAACAAAAGGCATGATATAAATTTGCTGAGAGGATGTTTAAGGGTAAGTATGGGGTATAATGGCTACAACTAGGAAAGCAGGGACATGATATAAAATCATTTTTAAAGTGTGAAGCCAAAAATATTCCAAACTTAAATCAGATAGGAAATAGCAGTATAAACATGCCATGTAGAAATATGGGAGTAAACATGCAAAGAAATAGCTTTAAAGTAAAAAAATAATTACCTTTTGTAAGTACAAATGTAATTTTAGAGACTATCTGACTAAAACTCTATCCACAGAATGGATTAAATATAGTTCTATTAAAAAAAAAATCTTTAAAGAGAAACTGAGCAAGTTAGTATCTAGCTAGGATAAAGGAAGACAGTTCTGTCCAATCCCGTTATAAGTCAAATGCTTGCCCACTGAGCTCATCATTCAGTGGGACAGGTGTAGCCCAGCTTGGAATGGTGCCTGTGAAAAAGCAGAGAGATCCATTTTTTTTCAGCTGTAAACAAGAATTTGGGTTTTGGGAATGCTGGCAGGGGAGAAAAAAGGAAGAAGCAAGCAAGCAAGCAACTCTGGAGAGAAAGAAGAGCATGAAAGAAGCAACGGCTTGGCAATGAGCATGACTTGCGGCCAGACCCTAAGGACTTCAGCCTCCCTGGAAGAGTGCTGAGCTGTGGAGTAGCATTAGAAAGTGGGGGTGGGGAGAGAGGAGCCAGATTCCAGTCTGAGGAGCCTGCCAATCCTGGGTTTGTCAGCCAGTATCTCATCTGGGGCTCCTGGATCCTGGTATCTCAGAGCCATGCACTGACCAGAAACCTAATCATTAAGCCTCTGAAATTAGACCTTTGTGATACCTGACCAGCTTCTATCACCCTTACCTTTTTCATCATCTCCTTACCCCCAACATGAGGAATTAATTAGAAGACTATCACAATTCCAGCAGGATGAATTATCAGCCCTCACAAGTCTTCTGTACCCAAGTCAGGGCCCCAGTAGGGAAGGAGTAGACTTGGAATAGGGCTATCCGGGTAGACAGGCTTGACAACCTTGAACTCCCAAATTTCCCAGAATCCTTTGGCCCATGAAAGTAGCTCACTTCCTCTGTTAGAGAATAACAATTACCCTTTGTTTGAAGACAATGCAGGATCTTCAGAGGAAGCAAGAACCTTATAGGACAATGCTTGCCCTCCTCAGGATCTGCCCCCACATTCCATCTTGAACCCAGAACTAGCGTCAAATGAGAGCATGACCCAACTGGCGAAGTCCAGGCCTGCTAAGGGAGGAGGAGGATTATACACTGAAAGAGCTTCAGGAGCTGACGAAGCCATACCAAATGGAAGGGGTAGAATTTGCCTGGACACAGATCTTGAAGGTCTTGAAAATAAAGAGGAGAAAATAAAGCTAGCTAAGGGACTTTATCAGTATGGGGAGACTTGCCCATGACACAAGACTTCACATTCCGATAAGGCCCCGGGGGCTTTCCCTAGTTCCCTGTCGGACAGTTCTTAGAAGCCTGGGCCACTTAAATGAAGAAGAAATACAAGAACTACTGTGGCAGGATGTGAAGGGAGGATTGAAAGACTCAGAGGAATGAACACACTGGAATGGATTTATTATAATCCACATTCTAGAAAACACACAGCTGTATTCCTTGGCAGAGCCCAGAGGTCATGCTGGTTATCACAGCAATATGAAGTGTGCTAAGGAGAGAATGTCACTGGCATCATTAAGAAACTTCATAATTGCTGTCCTCTGTAAACTGTCCTCTATAGGTAGAGGGTGCTATTTCAATAATGGGCTCCTTACTAGCTATGGGATCATAGAACCCCCAAAGAGCAGAGGCCTGGTAGCAGTACTTAACTGCCAGATTATCCTCATGGGCAACAAGTCAGAATGGTATCCAGTGGTGACTGACCCTCAGGGCTCTATAGGATACAGTGTCCACAGAGGCAAGATGTATAGCAAAGGGATTATTGCTTAATAATATTCAACAATGCTGAGAACATGTGAGCAGCAGGTTGAGATCAGTTGTCCCTGGAAAGTCGTGATCATTTGCCTAATTTCCAAACTCAAGTCAGTTCCTCAATCCAGAATCCAATGATTGAAAGACAGGAGACAGAAAAGTTGAGGACAATTTGAGCATAAAAATAAGGATAATAAGGGGTTACAACACGAAATAAAAGGGACTACAATGATATAAATAAATAAGAGAAAAGGGAAAACTCTTTCTTGCAATAGAAAATCAACTAACAAATGTAGAAGGAATAATGAAATCAGAAACCACCATTTAACAAGCCCCTTGAACTGTGGGGTTTGAGAAGACTCTTGAGTCCTTTGGACCACAAAGAGAACCAACCAGTTCATCCTAAAGGAAATCAACCCTGAATATTCATTGGAAGGACTAATGCTGAAGCTGAAACTCCAATACTTTGGCCACCTGATTCAAAGAACTGGCTCCTTGGAAAAGACCCTGATGCTGGGAAAGATTGAAGGCAGGAGAAGGGGACAGCAGAGAATGAGACGGTTGGATGGCATCACTGACTTGATGGACATGGGTTTGAGTAAACTCCGGAAGTTGGTGATGGACAGGGAAGCCTGGTGTGCTGCAGTCCATGGCATCACAAAGAGTTGGACACGACTGAGTGACTGAACTGAACTGAACTGACTCAGGCAAGAATCACCAAAAATTGCTAAAATAGTGAATGAAAGTTTTATAAGAAATAGGAGATAAGCATAGTTCCAGTAGCATAACTGGTTAGTGTGCAGTACTTACATAGGAGATAATATTCATGTAGTCTCAAGTACCCTACAGGATAATGATTACTCACAGAATATAAAATAGTAATAATAGTAACCTGGCAGGTACCATTTCAGTCAAATCAAATTTAATATATCTAAGATGTTCAGTGGTAGTTCTGCCAAAAATATGTAACTTGAATCTGATCATTAGCAAACAAACCCAAGTTGAAGGACATTCTATAATGTAATTAGACTTTACTCTCCAAAAGTGTCAGTTTCATGAAATTCAAAGACAGATTTGGCAACTGTTGTAGATCAGAGGAAGCCAAAGAAATATGACAACTAAAAGCACCGCATGACCCTGGATATTGCTGTACTATAAAGGATGTTGAGACAACTGGTAAAATCTGAGTAAGGCTTATAGTTTATGCAAAAACATATCAATGTTTAGTTTTTGATTTTGATTTTGATTATACTAGGGCTGTATATGAGAAGTCCTTGTATTTAGAAAATACACATTGAAGTATTAGAAACAAAAGGAATCATGCTTCAAATTAATCTTAAACAGTTTGGGGAAAAGTATGCATATATATGTACATACTATACACATATACATCCAGCCATCAATCTATTCATCTACAGAGAAAAAGATACAGCAAATGTGGTTAACATATATAGCAAAAATGTTAACTTCTTGGAGATCTGGGTAAAAGGTATCCAGGAATTCTTTATACTATCCTTGCAACTTTTCTGTAAGTTTTAAATAATATAAAAATTAACTATATATAGAGAAAAAGAAGCTTCAATACCACAAGTACATATAGCAGTGATTCCCAGAGTCCTCCCTGCTTATGATCATTTACTCAAATAACCATATACTGGGAGGAAATAAGAGGACACAGAGGCAGCTATGCACAGGGTCCAAGGTCCACTGCTAACCAGAAAACCAAAGCACCACTCTGGGCTCCTGTTAGAAGAGAGGGATTTGGGACCAGGTAACAAGTGGATTTCTGAAACAATCCTACTCATCTCCTTGTGGGTCTAATGGGTCCATGGAGCTGGCTAGTGGCCATTTCTCCAGTTCCTGAATGTATAAATGGAATGGACATACTTTTTTTTTATCAAACTCTCACATCAGACATTGGTTCCTTAAAAGAGCAGAGTAAAAAGATTGTAGTAGCAAAGGTCAAATGAGAGTCCATGAAACTACCCCTAATGTTAGTCTAGATAATAAAAACCAACATTGCTTCCCAGGGGAATGACAGAAATTAGGGCTACTCTTGGACTTAAATAATGCAGTAGCGATGGTCTGTCTCCCAATTTACATTCTCGTTTAACTTACCTTGATGGCCCCTTACAAAACCCTGATGAATCATGGTGGACAGCAATGAACTAGCAAAAACTTAATCAAGTAGAAGCCTCAACTGTACTTATGGTGCCAAATGTGGTTATCTTTACCACAGGAGATTAAATACAGGCTATACAATACAATGTGGTCTGCAGCTCTTGATCTGGCTGACATTCTCTCCCATGCCCATCAGGAGGGAAGACCAGAAGCAAGTTGCACTGCCATGTGATTGACAACAATGTACGTTCATGATTGTGTCCCAGATTATTGCTTCTCTGTCACTTCACAGTCCCCAAAGCAACCAACAACATCCAGACATTCTTCAGACTACCACTTTGATCTGCTGTACTGATGATACTGTGTTATCAGGTATTTGTGATGTCTTTGTATGATATGCAGGTTCCACAGAGAGGGAAATAATTCCTACAAAGATCCAGAATCCTCCTGGAAGTTTTTGGGTTCAATTCTCTGGAGCCTTCCAGGATATTACCTCCAAAGTAAAGGGCAACTTATACCTCCTACTACTGAAAGGGAAAAATGCAATATTTGATGGGCCCCTTTGAATTTTGTGGGGAGCATCAGTCATATTTGGGAATACTGCTGACTGATTTATCTAATGATTTTGAAGGCTTTCATTCCTGAATTGTACCTAGAGTAAGGAAGGGGTCGGTAGCAGGTTTAAACCATAGCATAAGTAATCTGACACTTGGACCACACCATAAAGCCAGATTCAGAGGTCCTAGAGGTAGGAAAAGGTGTCTTGTGAAATTCCAGGCAAGCTCTGAGAGTCACAGCACAGTTCATTATGGTTCTGTACATATAGTACATCCTTTGAGAAAGAATTCCTGGCATGCTGGAGATGGAGCATCTTATCATGGGGTAACAAGTGACCGTGTACCATAAATGCCCATCATGATCCACACAAGCTCATCAGCAATCCACCATATGAATAAAGCGGCACATCTGGGATCAGGCTCAAGCAGGTGCAGAAGTCACCAATAAGCTGCAAGAATGGGTAGCCCAGGTTCCCAGCACACCCATCCTTATTGCACTGATGCCTTTCCCTTGGTTCACACTTGTGACCTTATGGGGGTGTTCCCTGTCTGTCAGCTGACAAACAAAAGAGAAGGAAAACATGAGCTTGATTTTTGGATTCAGATCCCTCAGGGATGAGAGTTTGGGTCATCTCATCAAACAACGCCCCCACTCCCCCACCCAGTCAAGCAGAAATGATAGTTGAGGGCAAGAAGAATCTAGGTTGAATGGGAAAGGTTGGAGATGAATACTAGTTGTGTCTTCAGGACCAGCTTTCCACTAACTCACCTTTTGTACGTTTTCTGTGATCAACCGGAATTCAGGAAAATCTGTGCTTCAGTTAAATGAGCTTAATGTGAAAAGCAAAGAATGTGAATAGGGTATATTGTAGTTGATGCTGTTGGTGTCCCACTCAAATCTTCCCCCCACCCCGGATTGTAATAACATCTTACAGGAAAACCCAAATGAACTTTGTGGCCAACATAACACATATTCTCCCAGCTGCTATGAGTTGGCTAATGAAAGCTCACAGGCATCCTGCTACGAAAACTTGCCCTCAGCCAAGGGAATCTATCTTACCCAGAAGACTACAAACCCCACCTCCATACCCATCAGCATTGCCAAAGAATAAGAGGGTACAGGATACAAAACACAGCATGATTCATGCTCTAGACCATCCCTCTTAACATCCCCAGGGGTGGGCTACTCTTTCTCAGAAACTACATGTCTTACTTTGCCTCTTCCCCTACCTTATCCCAAACTCCCCTGCTCTTCTACAGATTTTTCTCCCCAAAAAATCACTCCTTAAATAAGGTACATGCACCTGAATTCTTACCTCTGGATCTGCTTCTAGGGTAGCCAACCAAAGATATCTGTGACACTGATATGACTCAAATTTGAACATCTATAGACAGAGGGAATTTTTGCTACCAATTTTTCCTAAGGTTTTACCTTAGTTAAGAAGTTAGTTGTTACACAGCATTAGCTCATAGTTTCTCCCAGGACTACTGCATATTCTTAATGAGCTTAAAAACAAAAGAAGCCAAAGATGAGGTTGAATTCAACTAACATCCCAGGATTGTCATCAAAGTCACAGTCTCTTGTATGTATCTGTGAGGTGACACTGAGGAAAGGATTGGAGAAGAGGCTGAGAGAGAGAGCATGCCCCCTCCATCCCCATCCAGCTGCATCACCCTCCACACTTCTATCCTGAAGCTCCAATGAGTGTGCCCCTCTCCTTACAGTCAATAGTTTCTCATAATATGACAAAGACAGAATTTTAAATTAATTTGGCAATGGACCAAAATGGATTGGGGCTGATCCAGATGAGGAAAAGAAGACCTTGGAGAGTCCATTACAGAGATAAAGAGTTAAATATGAGATGGTGAACACCTACATTTTTATGGTGTCAACATGAATGAAAAGGAAGGAATAGAGATGAGATTTCACCTTGAAAGTTCTCAGGCTCCAACCATCCTGTGGACTCAGTTAACACTGAAGCAACATTAATGCCCCAAGTTCCCTGGATTATTACTGCCATCCACTGGTGTAAATCGCATCTCCCCCATTCATTCCTACACCACCCAAAGGGACCCCTTGGGTGCTCCTATCCTCTGCTGCAGCCTAGATGTTGGCTTCCTACACACCACAGGAGTATTGTGCCTTAACACCATTGACCTGAGGCTCCCTGAGCGCTGACTGCTGTTCCTGAGATTTCAGAACTCTTGAAGTGGCTGAGTGCTCTTTGATTTCCAGCTGAAATCATACCTGAGTTACCCAGTGCTGGAGTAGCACTGAGGAGACAAACACTCTCCCCACCCAACTATTTGTTCTTCATGAAGACTGGTATCACAGAGAGCACTAAGGAAGAGTTTCTTCAGAGTAGCTGATAATGTTGATTATATACCACTGTCTCATTCACTGTTTCACAAGGGAATATGCTGACTAATCAACTAGATTAGACAGTCCTCCAGGGAACCTACTTCTTCTGTGTATTCAATAGTGTCTAGAGTGGTACAATGCATAATGGTCATGCTCAAAAAATTCTGGTTGAATGATTAACCACTAAGGATGTGGCAAGAGTCCCAAGTCATTGCTTCAAGACAGGAAACTCTTTCATTCTATATATGATAGGAGTGACTGTAAGTAAAAGTGAAATCTATAAATTTGATTATACAATCATGTATTATTATTGGGGGCAATAGCATGCTGGCACCCAAGACCTTTGACAGAGTTAAACTAGAAATAAAAACTGAGACAGATGATCTTGGCAACAGAGTGGCCCTTGGACCTGTACGATTATACACTGTGGTCAGATATTTATAACCTAACATGAAGATGAAACCAGGTCCCCCTAAAATTGAGTTCCTCTGCCGAGTTTATAATTAAACTTTCTATCCAAAATGTTATTCCTCAAAACATTATTCCCCTTCTTGTCTAACAGCTCTTAAGATTGAGAAGTATCAAAGAAAAGGGGGAATTGTAACCAAGCAGGACCTTATGAGGTCTTCCCAGGACAGACCTCCTCTCCCAGATCCTCTGCTTTAGCTCCTCTCTGGAGCACCTGAATAACAATATTTGATGCACATTTCTTGAGTTGCTTTACAGGTGCTGAAACTTCCCCAAAAGGGAGACTACTTGATGGCCATGAGCACCATAGCCCCCAGATCTTCTAAAGCCTAAGGACTGACGTCAACCCCTGTGACGCTGCCCTGTTACCTCACCATCAGCCAATCAGAGACGTGTGCGTGAGCTGATCACACACCCTTTGATCCTCCTTCCTCACCTGGCCTTCAAAAAAGCTTTCTTTAAAAAAAACAGCTTTTCTGAAACCCACTGGGGAGTTCAGTATTTTTGAACACTAGCTATCCCAGACTACTTGTGTGGCGCCTTACAGTAAATGCTTTGCTTTCCTCATTGCAATTCAGTGTCAGTGGGTTGGCTTTACCATGTGCTAGAGCAGAGCCAAGTTTGATTCAGAAACAAAAATAATCCATCAAAAGAGAGTAGGTCGTGGGAAATGGAAAAGGGAAATTTGCAGAGAGGAATGTTGGCAGCATATACTCCCAGCCCTCAGATACCAAGGAAAGGTACCCCAAATCACATTTTAAAACAAAAGAAAATTTCTGTTCACATGCGTGCGTGCTCGTGCGCGCGCACACACACACACACACACACACACACACACACACACACACATACAGGTCGTAAGAGGGAAGTTAATGGAAATATGCTATTTCTTCCAGTGGCTGGTCCAGTAGTTCTGATGGTGACAGCACATTGCTAAATAGTAATAATATTTAAGATTTCATCACTGTGATACTGTGACTTATAACAGGAAATTTCTATTTTGTCTTCCTCCTGTTCCTGGCACAGAGCTCCTAAAACTCTTGGAATTTCCAGTGAGGAGAGCAATAAAGGCCGCTGTTGTTATGATAAGGAGGTAGGCGACTCTCAGAAAGCACATAAGGATGAGGGCTGGTGGCCAAGAGAACCAACCACGTGATTAGAGGGTTGAACTTTCAGTCCTACTATTTTCCCCTGCCCCTAATTTCCTGGGAGGAGAGGGGTTAGAGATTGAGCTCAATCATCAATAGCCAGTGATTTAATCAATGGTGCCTATGCAGTGAAGGCTCCATAAAAACCAAAGGGAGTTCAAAGAGCTTCTTGGGTGGGTGCACACATAGAGGGCTGGGAAACTCAGCACCCCTTTCCTCACACCTCATCCGATGCATCTCTTCCATCTGATTCTGAGTTATATCTGTTTATAATAAACCAATAATCCAGTAAGTCAACTGTTTCTCTTCCATGAACTATTCAAGCCAATTAATCAAATCCAAGGAGACTGTTGTTGCAACTTCCCACCTATAGCTGGTGGGTCAGAAGCCCAAGTGAAGACCCAGATTAATGGTTGGCAACTGACTTGGGGGATGAGCGGAGAGAGTCATATAAGACTGAGCCCTTGACCTGTGGACTTTGACACTGCCTCCAAGTAGTGTCAGAATTAAGCTGTAACACACCCAGCTGGTATCAGAGAACTGCTTGATGATATGTTTAAAGAACACACACACATTGGAACATTGGTGTCATAACTGATGTCGCAGAATCATTGTTGATGATGAAACAAACCAAGCAGGACCCTGTGGGGCTCCTGGGTCCAATTCCTTTCTGTGTCCCCTGTTTCTTGTTTGTAGGAAATAGGCTTCATCCAGCCTCCCTGACCTTTCCTGAGTTCCAAAGGACAGGTTCAAAAATTTGCTTATAGGGGAAGGGAGGGGATGCAGAGACAAGGGAGAAGCAGTTGAGAAACCATAATGCATCTTGGGGCAGGATCCCGGTTTCTCCTCAGTCAGTTCAGTTCAGTCGCTCAGTCGTGTCTGACTCTTCGCGACCCCATGGGCTGCAGCACACCAGGCCTCCCTGTCTATCACCAACTCCCAGAGTTTACTCAAACTCATGTCCATTGAGTCAGTGATGCCATCCAACCATCTCAACCTCTGTCATCCCCTTCTCCTCCTGGAATATACATAACAATATTGGTTTCTCCTCAAGGAATATACATAAAATATCTTTGAATTTTTCTGAAGAACTAAGGCCCTCACCCAGGTGGTGGATGGCAACTTCCAGTTGAGCCCAAGATTCCTACAACACCACCCTCATTACCAACCAATCAGAAGAAAGCCACAAAACCTGAAGCCCTCACCCCAAGTCTTTCTTATAAAACATTTCTCCGAAAACCATTGGGGAGTGTGAGGTTTTTGAGCATTCCTCTTTATTGGCACTGCAATAAACCTTTCTCTGCTCCAAACTCTGATGTATTGGTTTACTTTTCCTCACTGTTTGTCAGGAATACAAACTTTGTTTGATAACAGTGATCAGAATTGGAACCAGAATCAGAATTGTAAGCACTCACTTATGCAACTGAAACAGTAGAGAAGGCAGCAGGGCATAATATTTAAAAGAATGGCATAGCCATGTGTGTGCGTGCTAAGTTGATTCAGTTACATCTAACTCTTTGTGACCCTATGGATTGTAGCCTGCCAGATTCCACTATCCATGGGATTCTCTATGCAAGAATACTGGAGTAGGTTACCATGCCCTCCTCCAGGGGATCTTCCCAACCTACGGATCGAACCCTTGTATCCTACAGCTCCTGCATTGTAGGTGAATTCTTTACAGCTGAGACACCAGGGAAGCCCACCATACATGCCAGTTCATTCAGTTACTCAGTCATGTCCAACTCTTTGCAATGCCATAGACTGCAGCATACCAGGCCTCCCTGTCCATCACTAACTCCCAGAGTTTACTCACTCATGTCTATTGAGTCGGTGATGCCATCCAACCATCTCATCCTCTGTCGTCCCCTTCTCCTGCCTTCAATCTTTCCCAGCATCAGGGTCTTTTCCAAGGAGTCAGTTCTTTGCATCAGGTGGACAAAGTATTGGAGTTTCAGCTTCAGCATCAGTCCTTCCAATGAATATTCAAGGTTGATTTCCTTTAGGATGGACCGGTTGAATCTCCCTGCAGTCCAAGGGACTGCAGTATTCTCCAACACCACAGTTCAAAAGCATCAATTCTTTGGTGCTCAGCTTTGCTGACTGAAAAAAAATGTACAACTTGAGAGTTGTGAGTTAAGTTTTATTTGGAGCAAAATGAGGACTGCAGCCCGGGAGGCAGCATCTCAGATAGCTCTGAGACACTGCTCCAAAGCTGCAGTGGGGGAAAGTCAATATATAAGGTTTTGGTGAAGGGGGAGTTCAATACCATGAAGCACTCAATTTACAAAAGGTTTTTTTGTTATTCATGAGGGTCTGATGTCACCATGAAGGGATTTATGTTTCTCTAGATATGAGGAGATGAGGACTGAGATCATAAAATCTGTTCCTAAAAACATCCAATTATCTAAAGACCTGTCCACCAGATTCCCTGGAGCACAGAGTGCCTCACTCCACCCTGAACTCCCTCAGGGATTGTTGAAGGTCAACAGCTATAGCAGCATGGGGTTCAATCTCCACAGAGGCAGATGGCAAATGCCTTTGTTGTTCAGTCATTGGCAATGCTCTTGGTAAGTGCCAATTTGTACTTGACAGCTTTCTTTATCATCTAACTCTCACATCCATACAGGACTACTGGAAAAACCATAGCCTTGACTAGATGGACCTTTGTTGGCAAAGTCATATCTCTACTTTTTAATATGCTATCTAGGTTGGTCATAGCTTTTCTTCCAAGGAGCATGCGTCTTTTAATTTCATGGCTGCAGTCACCATCTGTACTTATTCTGGAGCCCAAGAAAATAAAGTCTCTCACTGTTTCCATTGTTTCCCCATCTATTTGCCATGAAGTGATAGGACCGAATGCCATGATCTTCATTTTTTGAATGTTGAGTTTTAAGCCAGCTTTTTCACTCTCCTCTTTCACTTTCATCAAGAGGCTCTTTAGTTCTTCACTTTCTGCCTTAAGGATGGTGTCATCTGCGTATCTGAGGTTATTGATATTTCTCCCGGCAATCTTGATTCCAGCTTGTGCTTCATCCAGTCCAGCATTTCGCATAATGTACTCTGCATATAAGTTAAATAAGCAGGGTGACAATATACAGCCTTGACGTATTCCTTTCCCGATTTGGAACCAGTCTGCTGTTCCATGTCCAGTTCTAACTGTTGCTTCTTGACCTGAATACAGATTTCTCAGGAAGCAGGTGAGGTGGTCTGATATTCCCATCTCTTGAAGAATTTTCCACAGTTTGTTGTGATCCACACAAAGGCTTTTGTGTAATCAATAAAGCAGAAGTAGGTGTTTTTCTGGTATTCTCTTGCTTTTTCAATGATCCAACAGATGTTGGCAATTTGATCTCTGATTCCTCTGTCTTTTCTAAATCCATGCCTATAGCTATAGGCATAGCTATAGCACATTACAAAAAAACTGATTAGAGTCAAACAGCTCCAAGATGAATGAGTCAACTTCCACTAGACCTTGAGCCTCAGTATATATTCACTGTAACACATCAGCAAGCTAAATGATACACTCACAGACACCACGACAGTCACAAAGTTGACCATAAAGGTAAAAAAGTGGGCAGTGGCCCAATTCCTATAAATCACCTCCCCTTTCCCAAAATAGTTGGAATAATCCTCCCAACTTGGTATCCTATAAAATTATCCATCCCTATAAAAACTGACAGGGGCTTCCCTGGTGGCTCAATGGTAAAGAATCAACCTGCCAAGGCAGGATACACGAGTTCAATCCCCGAGTCGGGAAAATCCACTGGAGAAGGAAATGGCAACCCACTCTAGTATTCTTGCCTGGAGAATTCCACGGTCAGAGGAGCCTGGTGGGCTACAGTCCATGGGGTCGTAAAAGAGTCAGACATGCCTTAACACCAAACAACAGCATTTAAAAACTGACAACACCATACCCTGGGGCCTCTCTTGCCTTCTGAGGTGGCCCACACTCTGTCTGTGGAGTGTGTTTCTCTCTAAATAAATCCTATCACTTTGTCTCTCATTGAACTCTTTCTGCAACAAGACTTTAAGAACCTGAGCTTCATTAAGTCCTGCGACTAGGTGTGTGATCTAGAAACTGACGAGTTCGAGTCTCAATCTGGATTGCACAGTTTCACAACTGCTATTAATGTGAGTACTTTATAAAAGGTATTCAGCCATGATCATTGTTTCCCCAAAGAAATATACAAAACCAAGACTAAAACATGCTCACTAATTGCTAAAAAGGCAGTTTGTGATGAATTCTTTGAAATTCATGGCATAATAAAATGAGAAATTAAGACAAAGGATAAAATTGACATTCCATTGGATTTTGTCTTGAACAGGTAAGGTTTTGGTACCTTAAAGGACAGGAGAGTCAAAGCTTTTCCCTCTAAAATCAGGTATATCTGTTTTTCAGATATACTGTAGTTGCTAGATCTAGAGTATGTAAAAATGAATCCATCATCACTGTGGGACTGACCATTCAAAAAAACAAAATTCAGCTGACAGTGGACCAAGGATACCATTGTGATACAAAAAAAGGTATACAAAAGAAAGCAAAACCAAAAAATAAGTGAGAATAAAAGTTCAGAGCTACATAAGACAAAGCCTGGTAGCAAATCAACTCTTTCCACTGCAGTAACACCAAACCCTGCCCTGAGCCACCTTGGAAGTCCTTCCATTAAAGGGGAAGGCATTCAAGGCAGGAGGTTCACACAGGCAGTTAAATGAAGAGATTGTGCTCTCCTGATTTTGCAGCCTTAGAAAACCGGGCCATCCCATCACTACTAACAATGTAGGCAGAGCAGTAAAGACAAGATCACTTTGCTTTTGAAGATAAATCCCCACAGGAAAGCTGCTTTGCTCTGTGCGGGTAGAAACAGACAAAGAGTTGCAAGAAAATGGTCACATCCTCTAGCACTTTTATCTCCTCGCTGCCTAGCAACTTTCATAGGTAGAGTGCGGAGAGGAAAAATTCTCATGGAAGCCTGAGAGTAAGCATGCACCGTGTCTTATGAGCTTTAATAACACTACCTCTGTGAGGTTTAGTAACATGACCTTTGAAGAGCTGCCCCCAACCGAGAAGGTCTGGAAAGTATTCCTACCTCTTCATGTCCTTCATGTCGAATCGTATTTCTGGTTGGTTCTTGGGGCTTTCTTCTCAGGCTGCCAGGAGGAAGAGGAGAGTTGCTGTATTATTTGAAGCCAAAGGAATATTGTGGTTTAAAAATAAGCAAGAGTAAGCTTAACAGCACCAGTTTCCACCACCTTCTCACTCCAGCTTCTTGACAGGACAATCAAGCAGCAGGAATTTCTGCTGGTGCCAATCTAGGGCCAAGGAATACAGCTGATTCCCTCCATCATGGGCTCCTCCAGCTGCCAGAAACAGCTTCCTAAACTATTTTTTTAAAGATCCGATAATGGACCATTTTCAATGTCTTTATTGAATTTACTATAATATTGTTTCTGCTTTATGTTTTTCATTTTTTTGGCCACGAGGCATGTGGGATCTTAACTCCCTGACCAGGGATCAAACCCCCACCCCCTGCATTGGAAGGTAAAGTCTTAACCACTGGACCACCAGGGAAGTCCCGAGAGCTTCCTAACCTTAAGCCAAAATTTGACTCTCAGGGATTCTGGGGCGGGGGGGGGGGGGGGGGGGAATGTTATAAGAGAAAGGAAAGGAAAGGCGACAATTGAATAGAAAAATATTTCACTGAGCAGAAATGAGAAGTCATCAACTACCTAACTTCAAAGCAGCACTTTAAAAAAAAAAAAAAGGTGAGGGGAGACTAAACCCAAAATATATATATCTGGAGATATTGTGGAGAATTTCTGCTTCCCTGGTGGCTAGGATGGTAACGAATCTGCCTACAATGCGGGAGACTTGGGTTCAATCCCTGAGTTGGGAAGATCCCCTGGAGAAGGAAATAGCAACCCACTCCAGTATTCTTGCCTGGAGAAACCCCATGGGCAGAGGAGCCTGTGGGCTACAGTCCAGGGGTCACAAAGAGGCAGATACGACAGAGTGACTAACAGACTTAAACCCAAACAGAAACCTGTGGGGATCCTGGACCCAGAAGCCTTTCCATGTCCCCCATTCCTTGTGTGTAGGGAGCAGACTCCAGCCTACATGACCTTCCCTGAGTCTCAAAGAGGAGATTCAAACACTGCTGATCAGAGAAGGGAGAGAATGCAGAGACAAGGGAGGAGCAGCCAAGAAACCATAGTTCAGCCTTGAGGCAGGGTCCTGGTTCCTCCTTAAGGAATGCACATGACAAGGTCTTTGAGCTCTTTACAGAACTAAAGCCCCCAAGAGCTGGAGTGAGCATTCTCCATTCCAGAGAAGATCATCTGAGGCCAGATTAAACCAGAGAAGCTAGTCAAGAGACTAGCGGAGCCCTAATCTTATCAGCAGCCCCACCCTTGAACAATTGCCACAAAAACTCTTCACCAAATCCTCCCAGGATATGGTTTAATAGACAAAAGTAACAGGACATCTATAGGAACACAAAAACTTTGTATTCTTTAGAAAAATAGAATTTCTTAAACAACTCCAGCCTGGGTCTTCCTGGTTCACCAGGGCTTCCCAGGTAGCGCTAGTGGTAGAGAAACCATCTGCCAATGCAGGAGACATAAGAGACATGGGTTCAATTCCTGGATCAGGAAGATCCCCTGGAGAAGGACATGGCAACCCACTCCAATATTCTTCCCTGGAGAATCCCATGGACAGAGGAGCCTGGCAGGCTACAGTCCATAGGGTTGCAAAAAGTCAGACATGATTGAAACGACTTAGCACATAGCCTGGTTCTAAGGCATACATCCTTAACCACTACATTGTGTAATTTCATATAAAAACGCATGAGAATGGCCAGTATCATACACAGGCAATTCATAGCCTTAATATCTTTTTATATTAAAACAAAATAGGCTAGTTAACACAAGATGGCAATATGACAGCAGAATTCAGTAAATGAGCTTGTTCCCGCCTTTTGCTCTAAAAACTGGAGCAGGGAGTGGGGAGAAGGGAAAAAAAATTAAAGAAATGGTATTACCCTGGCCAAGGATTACCAGGGTCTATGTGGATGATATTAGGTAAGACAAGTAGACTCATGTATATATTTTTTAATATATATATTTTATTGATTTATTTGGCTGCACCAGGTCTTAGTTGTGACACATAGGATCTTTAGCTGTGGCATGTGGGATCTAGTTCCCCAGTCAGGTATCTGGTCCAGGCCCCCTGCATTGGGAGCATGGAATCTTAGCCACTAGATCCCCTGGGAAGGCCCCCTTGTATATACATCGACACAAGCTAAGGACTGGTGTGAATCATGGATCTGACTAGCAACACCGCAAATATTAGAGCATCTGTGCATATTGAGTTAAAATTAGGTTTGTGCATATGGAGTCAAAATTGAGTTCTAAGTGATTACGTCTCTAATGACTTTGATTACAGTAGCTTGCTAAATTGCTATAAATGGGGGCCTCTAGGAAAAAGTGTTTCGGAGAAGGCAATGGCACCCCACTCCAGTACTTTTGCCTGGCAAATTCCATGGACGGAGGAGCCTGGTAGGCTGCAGTCCATGGGGTCGCTAAGAGTCGGACACGACTGAGCGACTTCACTTTCACTTTTCACTTTCATGCATTGGAGAAGGAAATGGCAACCCACTCCAGTGTTCTTGCCTGGAGAATCCCAGGGACGGGGGAGCCTGGTGGGCTTCCGTCTATGGGGTCGCAGAGAGTCGGACACGACTGAAGCAACTTAGCAGCAGCAGCAGCAGGAAAAAGTGTTTAAGAGCCCACACTGTGGTGTCAGATCTCGACTTGAGGCTACGGCTTGGCCACCAGATAGTTTTATGATCTTGATGTAGTTATTTAACCTCATTTTCCTCTTATATAAAGCAGGAAAACAATAGCCACCACAGATTCTATCATTTCCTGGGGTTGTGGTGCGAATTAATTATAAGGCACTTGATATGGTGTCTGGCACAGAATGGCTTTGTTCTTTCATTTTATATGTGCTCTATGCACACAGCACAGGAAAATAAGAAAATGGTTATTTGCAGACCAAAAACTGACAAATACCCAGCTCTCAAAAGAGTAGGCAGAAGTACCTTATCAGAAGAAATTGTACGACTTCAGGTTCTCTGTAATAATGGGTTTGGATATTTGCGCAAGCCCTCTTGAAAACAAAACACACACATGAACACTAAGAATTCCCTAGAGGTCCCTAGAATTCCCTAGAGGACTTGGCACTTTTACTGCTGAGGGCCTGGGTTTCCATCCCTGGTTGGGGAACTAGGATCCCATCAGCTGCACAGCATAGCCAAACACACACATGCACACATACAAACCAAAAACAAACACTAAAATTTCTGGGTAAGTGTTAAAAAATAAACGAAAAGCAGATATCTTTCTTAAACAGTAAGAGGAGCTAACACCGTAGTTAGAAATAACCAGAACCAAAGGAACTCCAGAGATAAATAAGCAGAAAAGCCACTTTTGTCCGGAGGGCTCTGTTGCTCCCACTAGACTTGAACTTGCATGTGAATGACTTTTGGCTGCAAATGGGACACAAGTCAAAGCTCAGACTCACAACAGGTGGAGGTCTAGAGGGAGATTCTCCCCTCAACAAGCCTGAGGCCCAAAGGTGAGGATGAACTAAAGGAATCCAGGTCCTCTATAAGATCTTGCATTCTAAATGGACCCAGACCTCAAGCCTTGAACTAAGAGTGTTGCCGAGTCCAAGCTCGCTCTTCCCGCTGCACGACAGGCCAGTGAATCCAGGAGACAAGGTGTTGTTGAGGCAAGGAAAATTACTTTATTCTGAAAGCAGCTGACAGAGAAGATGGCAGCTAGTGCCTCAAAATAACCATCTTATCACAGTCGGGATGCCAGGTTCTTTTATAGATCAGAGACGGTGGGGAGGTGAGGAGGCAAAGTAAAAAAGCCATTAATCTCACAAACATCTCCTAGAATGGCAAGTCTTAAAGAGGGGTTGTGTTAATTTCTTCCTTTCTGCCATCTATAGGTGGACAGGGTTCTGGAACAGAGGCACTTTAACAGTTAGGGGCAGGTGCAGGATTCTCTGAGGCAGGCCATTCTGTATGATTATAATAACAAAAGCAATTAAAAGCAAGTCAAAGAAACAGTTCCAACATGGAGTCAGAATTGGCTTCTTCTCTGCAACAAGAGTAGGGTAGTCCTGGATTAGAACTGCCCGCCTGTGCCATGCAGAAGCAAACTCAAATGCTTCCTGCAAGACTAGCTGTGTTCTAGTTCTCCACTTTTTTCTAGAGATAGCTCCAAGTACAGTAGTCCAGAATTAATGATGAAGATGGACACTAAAGTTGTTACCATGAAGAAGAAAAGCAGAATCAAGCACGTGTGCTCATGTGCACACTGACACACACAGATCCACAAGGGATAAAAAGCATGTCTTTTATTATGTTTAGTGAACTGCAAGATATGCTCCATCTACAGGGAAAAGGAGACTTTTACCAAACGAGAAAGAGAACCAAAGAGGACTTCTAGAATTTAAAAACATGATAACCAAAGTTACGAACTCAGTGGATAAGTTAATAGCAGATCGGGTACATTCATGAATAGGGATAAAAACCAAAAGAAGTTATCCAGAATGTAGCCTGAAGAGAAAAACAGCAAATGCAAAAGAACTGGTAAGAAATAGGAGGTACAGAAGTGAGATCAAAGGCATTCAGTTGGAATACCCAAGGAAGAAGAGGGTGGGAAAGGGAATACATTTGAAGAGATAATGGCTGAGGATTTTTCAAATGAATTCTGATTCAAGTTCAGTTCACTCCCGTTGCTCAGTCATGTCCGACTCTTTGTGACCCCATGGACTGCAGCAAGCCGAGGTTCCCTGTCCATCACCAATTCCTGGAGCTTACTCAAACTCATGTCCATTGAGTCAGTGATGCCATCCAACCATCTCATCCTCTGTCGTCCCCTTCTTCTCCTGCCTTCAATCTTTCCCAGCATCAGCGTCTTTTCAAAAGTGTCAGTTCTTCACATCAGGTGGACAAAGTATTGGAGTTTCAACTTCAGCATCAGTCCTTCCAATGAATATTCAGGGTTGATTTACTTTAAGATGGATCTTCTTGCAGTCCAAGGGACTCTCAAGAGTCTTCCCTAACACCACAGTTCAAAACCATCAATTCTTCAGCACTCAGCTTTCTTTATAGTCTCACATCCACACAGGACTACTGGAAAAAAACATAACTTTGACTAGATGGACCTTTGTTGGCAAAGTCATTACTCTGCTTTTAAAAATGCCGTCTAGGTTGGTCATAGCTTTTCTTCCAAGGAGTAAGCGTCTTTTAATTTCATCACTGCAGTCACCACCTGCAGTGATTTTGGAGCCCAAGAAAATCAAGTCTCTCCGTTTCCATTGTTTCCCCATCTATTTTCCATGAAGCAATGGAACCAGATGCCATGATCTTTGTTTTCTGAATGTTGAGTTTTAAGCCAGCTTTTTCACTCTCCTCTTGCACTTTTATCAAGAGGCTCTTTAGCTCTTCTTCACTTTCTGCCGTAAGGGTGGTGTCATCTGCGAATCTGAGGTTATTGATATTTCTCCTGGAAACCTTGATTCCAGCTTGTGCTTCATCCAATCTTATTTCTCATGCTGTACTCAGCATATAAGTTAAATAAACAGGGTGACAACATACAGCCTTGACATATTCTTTTCCCTATTTGGAACCAGTCTGTTGTTGCATGTCCAGTTCTAACTGTTGCTTCTTGACCTGCATACAGATTTCTCAGGAAGCAGGTGAGGTGGTCTGGTATTCCCATCTCTTGAAGAATTTTCCACAGTTTGTTGTGATCCACACAGTCAAAGGCTTTGGTGTAATCAATAAAGCAGATGTAGATGCTTCAAGAAGTTCTATGAATTCCAGTCAGAATGAATAAAAACAAGTCCACACTTAGACAAATCGTTGTAAAACTGCTGATAGTCAAAGACAAAGGAGATATTCTTCAAACAAGTTCAAGAAAAACCAGATTTTTTTTTCTTTTCTGTTTTTAATAATTTTAAATCACAGTTATTCTAGCAGATGTGGTATCTCATTGTGGTTTTGATTTGCATTTCCTTAATGAAGTAACCCAACCTCTTGGAAAGTCAGGATTACCATTTACAAAATGGGTAGAACGCTTATCTTACAGAGGTTTTCTGTGTAGAATAAATAAGATTGGATTATCTGAAGCACAGAAAAATCCAATAGAGAGCAGATGATGACACTGATGCTCCAACAGACTTTCCTAAAAGGAGTGTCGAATTAACAGTAACAGGACTGAAAACAGTAGAAATGATCTTTTCTTTTTGTATATTGAAGATTGCTGTTAACCTAGAATTCCATTTCCAGTGAAAACATTTCTAAAATGAAGGCGAAATAAAGGTAATTTTAGAAAACAAAAACAGCATTTATCGCCCAAATAAAGGAAAATCTAACACACTCTTTAGGTAGCAAATATGACCCAAACTGAAGATCAGAGATGTGAGAAGGATTTATGAATTCATCTAAATAAACACTGAAAGCATAAACTAGATCTTGCAGGTTTCAAATATAGAAAGGTCATTGCATTTTCCAGAAGGAGGGTAGTTACCAATTAATTTAACATGTTGCAATTTTTAGGATAACATCTAAAAGAAATAGAAAAAGAATGTATAATGTCTAAGCTGGTAGAGGCAAAAAGGAATTCCAAAATAATTTAAGATATATATTGAAGGAAAAGGATGCAACGAAACAGGGTAAGTACAAGCACAAAATAAGATGTCAGAGTTAAGCCCAAATAAAACAATTAAATTTGTACTTAATTGAACTGAAACATGTATAAAAGAATAAAGAAATTCCCTGTGAGCTGATATAGGGTGATTTTCAGGATATATTCTTAAATGAAAAAGGAAGATGCAAAAATTATATGAGAAGAGAAGTCAAAAAGGAATATACATACTTATTTTTTCAAAATTAATCAAAAAGAACTAAAATCAATGGCCTACAGGGGTGGCAAGTCTGGTGTCCCCGGGATGGAAGGGATAGAGAAAGGAATGAGACTTAAGCAGACTTTTAATAGAATTTTGCCTTAAACCATGTCTATTTTTTATAGATTGAAACAAGAATGGGGAAAACTTTAACACTGAATTTAGACACAAACAAAACCATATATCACATTAATATATAATTACCCAGAAGAAAAAAAAAATTCTGAACACAGTACACCGACAATACACCCTCAAAGGAAGAGTTCAGTCTTAGGACAAAAACAAATCTTAAATTAGACACAGTAAGTTTTCTGTTGATGAAGCAATTATGAAATATTTTTAGTCTCCTGCAGGACTGAACAAACATACTGTTGGAAACCCAAGTTCTCATTGAGGGAGCAAAGAGGTACAAATAGCCAATGTAGGCAGAAGAGAAAAACACCCCCATGGAGTTAGGATGAAGTTGGAGGCACTGTTAGTATAAACTGGAGATTTCTTAGCTCTTTCCACAGGAAGCGCCTGGAAGCAATCACATCTCTGCACCAAGGAGCACACCTGTGTGGGCCTTAGCTTTGAATACTATTCGCCACACAAAGGAACTGCGGGACGGCTCGGAGAAACGCCTGCCTTCAGGAGAGTGAAAAGGATTGAAAGTGCTCAAAGCTGATGGAATCCAGGGTCTTAAAGGAGGCCACTCGGACCAAATCGGGGAGAATCTAAACTTCAAAACAATTAGTGACAGGACCACATTATACCTCCGAATAAACAAAACAATTCATACATACACTGATTCTAAATTTCCTTTAAAATTTTAGATGGGGCAAAGAGGAGTGAAAGGGAAGTTTTCCTTCAAGTAGGTGCCAACTAACAGGTGTAGGAAGAACGACAGAAATAGAAAAATCATTATTTTACATGAGTAGACTCACCAGTGAATGATAAAATATGGGGTAAGAGATAGTTGGGGGGCAGAATGTGGAGAAATTTGACAGACATCCACCTTAACCTACTTAGCATCAGTAATAATGGGACGAACTGCACTGTGCACCCCTCACACATCACACTGAGGGGAACACAGCAGGGGACACCTCTGACAAAAACGTTTACCCGGCCCTCCTCATGAACATCTAGTCAGACAGATGCAAATACGCAGAGGGATGTCCTGTAAAATAAGTGCGGTAGAACCTTTAAAAAGGAGAAAAGAGAGAAGAAAAGGGAAAAGGAAAAAAAGTGAGAGGAAAAAAAAGAAAACAACAACAAAAGGCTGGGTGGTTCCTGACCCTTAATTGGGTCCTGGATGGGAGAAAAACATTTGAAGACTTTATTGGGACAACTGGGCATATCTGAATGCGGTGGTGGTTTAATCACTAACTCGTGTCCAACTCTTGCGAACCAATGGACTGTAGCCTGCTAGGCTCCTTTGTCCATGGGATTCTCCAGGCAAGAATACTGGAGTGGGTTGCCATTTCCTTCTCCAGGGGATCTTCCCGAACCAGGACTGTATATTAAATGATAATATTGTATAAATGTTAAATTTTTAGAGGATAATTATCTTATGGTAGGACAATGTTCATATTCTTAAGAGATAAAGGCTCAATTCTCATCCGCTTCAAAGAAGCACATATGTGTCTGTATACACATATAAAGAAATACACATAAAATTGTATATTCATTTGTATACACACATATTCACAGAGTGCAGCAAAGTGTTAATAACTGGTGAATCAAATTGATGTTTATTACTCTTGTGAATGTTCTGCAGACTTAAAGTTTTGAAAAATAAAAAATTGGGGCAAATTTAACTTAGGTTTATTCATTGAAAAGACAAATATTGTTATACTAGGTAAAGGGAGAAAATCCAACTAGATATGCAGTGCATAAAAGCTACATTTAAACCTAAGAATATTAAAAGATTAAAAATAAAGAAGATTAAAAAAGAAAGCTCAGATGGCTTCATCAGACAAGACCAATTTTAAACAAGAAGCATTAGCAGAAAGAAGAGTTGTCTCAATAATTTTTCAAAAAGTTCAATCTACAAAGACGAGATTAAAAACTCCTCAAAATGTTTATGTCAAATAAGAGGGCTTCAATATATAAACCAAAATTGATACAACTACAAGAAGAAATAGAAAAATCTACATTCATAGTGAAAGATTTTAACCTATATCTCTGTTATCAATAGACCAAACGGCCAAAATAGCATTCAAATGAGAGGAGGAAGAAATTGAGACATTCAAGGACCCAAAGTTTTGCAGCCACAAACACCTCCTGAAATACTAAAGGATAACTCTTGCTAAAGAAAAAAAGGAGGCCAAAAGAGAGAGACAGAGTACAAAAAAACAATAGCAATCAAGAAAGCAATTAAAAAACAGAAAAGAAAAAAATCTCTAAAAGCTCTTTATTACAGGGAAAAATAATAATCTTAGAAATAACACCTGAGATCAGGAAGGAGGGAGTGAAAGCATGCAAACAGTATCTTGTACAAGAGGAAGTGACAGATTCTGGCTAACGCTAGAGCATAGAATATTTAGATACACATCAAAAATTTAAGGTTAGCTAGTAGAAAAACAGTGTATTGTTTCTGAACCACTAGAGTAAAAAACAAGAACAAAAGCAAACCCACAAGAAATTGATCAAAAACAGGAAAGGAACAAACAAGAAAACAAGAAGCATGGTAAAACGTAACATGTCAATCCAACATGTGACAGTGACAGATGGCTTGTGTGAGGGGAAACAAAGCAATGAGCTATTTACAAGAGACACTCCTAAAACAACGGCAAAAAAAAATTGGACCTAAAGGGATGGAAAAAACATCAGAAAATGCTAACTAAAAGAAAATGGGTAGGATAATATTAATCTGACAAAACAGTGTACAAGCACTAAGAGAAAACAATGAGGGATGTTCTTACTTTCTACAAAATTACAATCCACAGAAATCCCAAGAGTCACAGTTGTCCATTATCCCCAGAATTTCAAAGTACATAAAGCAAAAAACCCTTGTAAAATATTAGAGGAAAATCCATAACTACGTTATGTTTAACACCCTTAAAATCCACTCCTATATATTCTGCAGGTTTCTCCTGATAGATTAGCAAAGTCTTACAGTCTTTTTAGTGTATCAGTTGGGTCTTCCCAGATGTTAGTATATCCTGTCCCTAGAACAAGCAGAGAACTGACTCTAGTTACAGGCCAAGAGTGGGCTTCCCAGGAGGTGCCAGTGGTAAAGAAACTGCCTGCCAATGCAGGAGACACAAGAGATGCAGGTTCAATCCCTGGATTGGGAAGATCCCCTGGAGGAGGAATGGCAACCCACTGCAGTATTCTTGCCTGGAGAATCTCATGGACAGAGGAGCCTGGCAGGCTGTAGTCCATAGGTTCGCAAAAAGTCGGACACGACTGAAGCAACTTGGCATGCACGCACAGGCTAATAGTAACAAGGGCTGGTTGTGGTGGGTCTTGAGAAGGAACATCTCCTTTCAAGGCATCTGCCCCAGATGAGGTGAGCATGGAGTTTTCCAGCAAAGGAAAGCTCATTTCTTCAGATATCAGGGGGCAAGATACTTCTACTGGCAAAGGAATCGGGGTGACTTTCAGTTTCAAGAATGTTCGTTTTATCAGAATATAACCAGCTGTTCCCAGTCCAAGTTTCAGAATCCCTTTCTTTCCCAGTCAATGCCCTAATCTGTAACATGATACTTGGCATCACTATGAGTTTAGCAATCATAATTCAACCACCCACACAATTAAATTTTGTACAATCTTTCAGTGATATCAGCCCTCTGGCAACAAGAAATAATTCTCGTAAGGGCTTAATAGAAGCTCTGTGACATTCTGTAGTCAGACTGTGACTTAAGAGTTGAAGGACCTGAGCGTGTCATTTTCTCTCTGTAAACGTTCTAGTACCCTCAGCACAATCCACCCCATGTCACAATCCTCATCGTCATCATGACCGCCATTAACAGTCCAGCAGTTGTTTGAGATTCCAAGGCATTTGCTTCCATTGACATTGCATCACAGTTAACCACTGGTGAGAGCTTAATTAACTGTGATGCCACTGCATTACCGGCATCCCATTTCCCATGGGCAAGGACCTGAGCACTGTACTCAAGCCCAGAAAAATCCCCAAATACCATTTGTGTGTGTGGTTGGAGAAGGGAGGCGGACATCTATCTACTGGGACAGCTCCCAGTATCAATTCTATCACCGTCAGACTCCAGGCAGAGATAGACACTACACGGGAATTTGAACATTTGGAACCATATATGGATGCTTAACACGAAGAACTATTTACAGGGAGTACACACTAAAAAAGAATACCCTAGGGCTGAGGAAGAATAGCCAAGCAAAGAACAAACTTTCCCAGGCTGAGATTCCGATCTCCTTCCAGAGAACAAGGCTGCAGCCCACTGGGTGGTGGAGAAGCACGAGATGGCTGGAGCCAGAGCTGGTCCACAGTGGGTGAGCTGAGGCTAGTGGTCAGGTACCACGGGCAGAGCACACGGGCCGGGGACTGGCGATGCCAACTGGCTGAAGTGCAAGGACCCGAGTGTCCTTCACTTAATGCTGGCAACCATGGGGCAAGCAGAATTAGGAGCACCCTGCAAACTGGCAGGCACCCCTTTCCTCCTGCAGTGTCCCTCCAGCACCTCTACTGACAAATTTAGCATTGTTCCAGACAGCAGGGAGTCTAGCTCCATCATCAAGGCAATGAAGGGCAGGATGAAACACAGGCAGTTAATTGGTCACTGTCTAACTTACTCGCTGTCCACTGCACCCCCTTTTCCTTCAGCCAGTGCCACAGCTGCGGGGGCTCTTTACCTGGCCCTGAACCCTCATTCTCAATGGGGCTGAGTCCCAGTAGCGCTGCCTGGGGTCTGCTGAGGGAGCTGTCTGTCCATCTTCATTAAGGGTACAGGAAACCAAGGGCGCAGCCCAGGGGAAGGCCCAGACACCCACCATGCACATGCCTCTGAAACCTCCTCTGGCAGCGTTGACCCTAACCCTCCCTTGAGCGTGTGTCAACCATTTCAGTCCCCTCTGGGTTGTGTTGTGGTTCGTTTTGGTGGCCCATTTCCCTAGTAGTTACTCCTGAAGGAGTGCCTCCGAGTGGCTCTCTCAACATCCAAATTCAACAGAAATTTCCCTGTGCCTCCTGAAGGAAGCATTTGTCCTCTGGGCACAGAAATCTCTCTGACAGGAAGAGCCCAGCTCCATGGGGACAGGAAGCACTGTGGAAGTAGGTTAGAGGGAGTGGAGGTGGAGGAAAACAGAGGAGGAAACTGAGGCACACAGAGAGTAGATAACTTACAGGGGTTGTATAGGTAGAAACAGCCGAACTGGGACTCCAAACCAGGCCGGACTCCAAAGTCCATGTTGTTTTTACCACACCATATTGCCCCCGACTGCCTGCCAGGCCACTGTGAAATGCTGGGGATGAATACACGGGCAGACCCCAACCCACCAGTGCTCTTGGCTTCTGAGTCACCTTCAACTCACAGACACACAAGGCCCGTGGTTAAGCTGGGCTACTTACAGTACTCCCTGCCCATTTGTGCTGTTTTTTCACCCAAAAAGCAGCCCCGCTTCCCCAAGAATGTCAAAACCAAGAGGCTCACCTTCGGAGCTAGACTCTCCTCTGATCTCAGAGCAGTGTGTTTCCGAGAATGGAAACACTACAGCAAGGGCCGGTAATGGGTCCTGACCTCGGGCAGTTAGACGACCACACTTCCTACCCTGTGGGTAGCAGACACTGCTGAGTCTGGCTCAATTGTGGTGACGGTGGTTTTGCAGGCAAAAAAAAGGCAGAACTGGTGACGAGTGGAGAGAAATCCGAGCTTCTCAGAGAGGATCCACTGACCTTTCAGGACGCCTCCAAGCCCGAGTTCAGCTGTTTGTTCAGAAAAGGAGCAACAGCTGCGAAGGACTCAGGGCTTACAGGTGGTTAGGGGTTATTAATGCCACTCCTTCTAGAGATGGTGGGCGTGGCTAACGCAGCCTCCAAAGACCTGTTGATGATGCCCTCCTGGCAGTGCAAGCTAATGGGAGCCAGAGAAACACGTGGCTGGGATTTGGCGCAGGTAGTAGCTGGGACCCACGGTAAAGGGGTTTTTGTTTGTTTTTTTTTTTCTTTTCTTTTTTAAGAAGCAGAGTCTAATAGGAAAAGAAATGGTCATGCTGTGGCTGTTCTCCTTGAGGATGAAACTTCATAATCATGTGACTTTCCTTTGTCTAGGTCACCCCCAAGACCAGGCTCCTTTGTGAGTTTAGATCCGTGATCTGATTGGTCCAGCTCTATGTGCTAGGACAAGGTCAGCCCTTACTCATTCACTGCTTCCCTCTTACCAATGAGTCAAGTGAGCTGGGAACCTGGCCCACCTCCAGGAACGTGATAAAATGAGGAGAAGTACCTTCAGCTGCCCGCCAGCAGGACTCTGCTTCTACACACCTCCTCCAAGCTCTTGGAGCCTGGCCTCACCTCCTCCTGTGCTTTCCCCCTGACTGATCCTGGTTCTTGCAGCCCCTGCTCTCAGAGCCCAATGAATCTGATTCACAAGTCAGGGCACATGTGAAGAGGCCAGTCAACAGCCTACCACCATTTTGGTATATTTTTTAAAGAACAGAGCTTTCACATTTTAGTGTCAATTGGAATTACTTGTCTTTCACAGAACCTGAAAGAGCCCGTATGACTGCTATGTGATCTGGAGGGCCTGTCCTGTCCACACGCCCTTCTGAGAAGAACAGCTGGAAACAGCCTGTAGGAACTGAAGGATTCTACCCTAGCTCCCCCAACCATCGACAACACTAGTGAACACCTGCCCCCAGAGCAATCAATCCAGATTGCTGGTCTGGCCCCACAAGATGAGCCTTGCAAATCATATTCTCTCCTTGGGAACTGGAAAACTGAAAGCAGCTGGAAGGTTCCACAGGTGGGAAGTCATATAGCAGGAAAGCTGTATAGCTAGGGTGTCAAGAAGCTCTTTAGCTGAGAGAAAGAGCAGAAGAGAGAGTTTCCTCACTCCTGGCTGCTCTCATGGCTTCTATGCTAGTCCAGCGAGCCTGCACCATTCGTGGCCTGCTCTTGGACACCCATGACATTTCCTCTGGAACTCAGACCCCACCAGAGCACTACCTGGATGAGCAAGGGGGCCCTCAATCAGCAGCAGACCTTGGAACAAAATTCCGGCCTCCAGACCAAAACTGACAGATCTAGCCTCAAAAGCATGGGTGGTCCTGAAAATTCTTGACAGTTATGTGGCTGAGGCCCCACTCGTCAGAAGGGAGGTCTGCCCCATCAGACGCCAGCAGGCATGGGCTGGTTACCAGCTTTAGTCAGGGGAGTTGGAGGAAGGCCATGGAGAATGGCTTCACACCCTTCCCTAAATGAAATGATGCCTTAAAAGCTCACTATAAATTATCAGGGTGGCATAGTTTTCAAATTGCTCCCATCCAGACTTGGCTCTGCAAGCCTCCCTCCCTGCTCGATTGGGCCCAAGAAGAGTGGGGTGTGGCCCTTAAGGGAATCGCCCCTGGTCTGGCACGCAACCCAAGTCCGTAGGTGGAGCTAACGTAGTCTCTTCAAATTTGGGTTGCTCTGCATGGACTTGAGTTAGCATGAGTCAGGATGTAGCCAGCAGAGAAGGAAGAAAATTTCTCTCTGAAGCTCTTGGGGGAGATTTTGTAGGTCCCTGTAAATAAAGAAATATAGTGCTGGTGGCTCCCTCCTGACTCATGCTAACTCATGTTCTCTCCCTGGTGGCTCAGACGGTAGAGTCTGCTTGTAATGCAGGAGACTGGAGTTCAAGCCCAGGGTCAGGAAGATTCCCTTGGAGAAGGGAATGGCAACCCACTCCAGGATTCTTGCCTGGAGAATTCTGTGGACAGAAGAGCCTGGTAAGCTACAGTCCATGGGGTCGCAAAGAGTCAGATTCAACTTAGCGACTAACACACACATACAGTGTGGTAGCTGTGGTAAAAAGCACAGGCACACAGCCTCCAGTAGAGGAAGAGGATCGCTCACTCCTTCAGATAGCCCCCGAGAGCATTCAGGCTCTCTCAGGGATGTCGAAACATTTTTCCACAACTTAAGGCAATTTTTGTAAAAATAAGTACCCCCGAAAGTTGATATCTGGTTTTCATCTTAAGCTTAAATCATTGCAAAGAATAAAACTTCCAGTAAATATTGATATTTTAAGTTAAAATCTGTTCCATTACTCTCTTCAATGTAAAAATAAAACTAGACCGTGAGATAGCATGACTGGAAGGTGAGGTGGGGGAACACTAGGAGTGGATATCCTCTTTAGGGAGCCAGAATCTAAATGACCCATCATTATCCATGCAGATCGGTGGAAGCAGACCACTCTAGGCAGAAGGAACAAGTGCAAAGGCCCTGAGGCAGAGCCAGACTTGACTTGTTTGAAAAACAGAAAAGTCCTGGTGTCGTGAGAGTTAGGCTACGGGGGGAGATAGGGCCGGACCGTGGAGAACTCTGGATGCTGTCATGTTGATCTCTGTTTTACCCCTCCACACTCTCTAGGTTATGCCCCTCTTATGAGCCACAGAAGCCTGACCAGACCTGTGGCCTTCTGTCAGTGGGCAGTTGACTGGTGACTTACAGATGTGCTTAGCCCAAGGTGCATTTCAGCAGCTCTGATGAGGGAAAAGCCAGAGGTGGGGTGTTAACTACCCAGCTCCCTTCTTGCAAGGTCCCATGGGCTGGCTGGCTTCCTTCATTGAAGGTCCTAGCTCCTGTCAGGAAGCCTCTCTCTTCTGGTTAGTTTCCTCCCCTTTCCCGCCTACAAGTCTTGGAGTCTGGAGTGGTACCACCTGCTTCAGAGCGTTGAGTACTGCACTCTCTCTTATGGTTCCCCTACTTGCTCCCCACCTTGGTGAAAAGTCTTTTTATCTAACTCTCCTACAATTATCCTAATTTGTAAGTGTCATCCATTTTCTCCTGGGACCCTGGTTGGTACTCTATGATCAAGTGGTTGTATTTTATTCATTGTTTCTTAAATCCTCTGATAACTGTGTTCTATCCTGTGAAGCTACATCACAGACCTTTTTTTTTAGCTTTGTTTCTAAGCGCCTATTACAGGGTTATAAGAACGCTTAGTGACTGTATACACAATGCACGGCAGAGCCAAGAGATGCTTGAGAGACAACCGGTCCATGGAGAACAAACTGCAGTTGGAGGCCATGAAGTTCAAGTCTGGGACAGCATTCCCATGCACAACCCTCTCTGGGGAACACAAACTCCATCGCCCTCCCCAGGTTCAAAACTTCCATTTCCCCCTAGTGTTAGTTGGAAAACTTTTAGCCATAACCATATTTAGTCATATCTGGGGAGGGGTCAGGTCAAAAGTCAAAAAGAAGAAAAAGAATATATATGCTTACATAGCTAAGGTCACAATTACTGCTAACATACTTGTCTGGGAAAGCCTGGGCCAGAGGGCTCAGGACAGAAAAACAAACCAAGCCAAATAAAACCTTTCCCTTCGATTGGGTGGATCCTGGCTGCTTTCATTCATCTCAATCCAAGAATCATCCTGTCAAGTCATGACTTTGTCACACTGTGGGAGCCTTAAGTGGCTGCAAGGCCACCGCTGATTGGTGACTCAGTCCATGTTAATTGCTGCAAGTCACAGCTGTCTAGTTTTCTAAAGCGTGTTTCCTTCCTCAAGATCATATTAATTTATTGACAGAAGGAAATCTACAGACAGCCCAGAAGGAGGTGTGAGAACAGGACCTGGTGCAGAGGGAAGTCTCCCCACTATTAGAAAACGAGCCAGGTGCCCAGTACCCCAAATGGCAGCTCCAGGACGGGATGGGATAAACCCTGGCGCCCTACACGGTACCCCGATGTTCTGCTGTCCCCTTCTGAGAAAGCCAGAAAAGGCCAAGAAGTGCAGGGGGCCCATGAAAATAATAAGAAGAAAGGATGTAGAAGTTGGTTAAAAATAAAACTTATCAGATGAGAATTAGGTCCTGAGAATGTTATCTCTTCCCCCAGGAGGATGGAGGAAAAAACTGCATGTTAAGGAGAACACAGGCCACAGGATGAATAAGCATAAAAATAGGAGGAAATGACCCAGCAAACGTGCCAGTGCTGCGGGAGGAGGGCTTTCCAGGAGGTGCTGACCTTCCAGGAGAGGCGGTCACCCTCTCAGAAGAAAGGGATACAGAAGAAACTGGCCAAGGGGCTGATTCTGGTGGAGAGAGACTTTTTTTCCCTCTGTACTTTTTAAAAACTGATTGCTTCCTTTCCCCATCCATGACCCCGCCCCACATGCATTTGTTACCTTTTCAGAAAAATATCAGTGTTTGGAAAACACTCTAGGGCAATTCCTACTTTTCAGCATTTTTATGGCAGGTAACCCTGTCCTCAGTGAATTTTTCAAAATCCAGATAGTAAATGCTTAAACCGGGTGAGGATGAAGGAAGCTGGCAGCAAGCAGCCAGGCCTCGGCTGCTAGGAACCCACCCCGCCATGCCACCCCCAATCCCTCACCTCCCACCCCACCCCCCATCCTCAACAGCTTTTCTGAGACTTGCCATGAAATTGGGCTGCTCCACAGCTCTTTTCAAAACTGGCCTACCACACACCCACTGCAGTCCCATTACAAATGATACATGAAGTCCCGAATCTTCTACCTCTACATCCGCCAGGCATTCATCATAAGGGATGTCCCATTTTCCCTCAAGAAATAGGCACAAAACAAAGACTACCTGTGAAATTAATTTTTAATAACCTAGTGCAAATAATGAATTTTGTTCCACAGCTGCTCTTAAAATCTGTATGCAAAACTGTGACAATAAAGCACAACAGCCATTCCCTATCTGAGATGTCCCTCTAACTTTAAAAAAAGAATCACAAAATGGTCTTTACAAAATTTCTGAAATATCTCTGCACTCAGGAGCACAAGCAGCAACTACTTCAAGGAAAGCTTTTCTAAGTACAATACTAAGTTTACCAAAGGTCAAACAAACAGGATTCAAGAAAGAAATCTGGTGCTTTTTTCAACACTCATAGTCTGTCAGGGCATTTAAATAGGCAAAAGAGCTGTGTTTTAAAGAAATGAAAATGACATCTTTCTACAAACAACTCAAAAAGATTAGATAAGAGACTATCCAAGAGCTTCGGAGAATTAAAAATGTTTCAGAATTTCCACTCAATGTCACTTAGAGGGGATGATGAGAATTCCCTATGATGACAGAGCCTACTCTAGCTTCCTCCCTTGATTTCCACATATCAGATAGAGAACTGTCAGTAATAGAACCATGCTGACATCTCAGCCTTAAGCCTAAACTGGCAAGTTAGGTATATTAAAAAAAAAAAAAAAAAAACGTTTCCTTTCCTCCCCTCAGAGAGCATCAACCTAGGGACATGAGGACAGCAGCGTGGACACTGTCCAAATGTCCCCATGCACTGCATCCACTGTGGCCTGCTGGGAGGCTTCCAAATTGTACCTGGGAAGTCCCAATCTGTTTTCTCTTCCAGATGGTCCACACTGCTTAACTCTGCTCTGTGGGGGATGGTATGCCCCACACAGCTCATACCCAGGGTTAGCCTGAGAGACCAATGTTGCCCATATTCCCAACTTCCTCCATGATCCTGGGAGGCATGCAGCGAAGATCCCATTGCAAAGACAAGGGAGAATTCATCTACAGCGTTGATGTTTTCTGCTCATGTGGTTTCTTCTGAATAACTGACATTCCTTTAGGATGCTGGGCACGAGAACCTTGTTGATAACCTGAGCCTCATGTGAAGCTATCAAGCAGCGAACATTTAAAGCTTCCTCTCTCCCTACTCCACTCATTCCTGCTCTTTTGTCTGGCATCTCCTCTGCAGGAAGGAGACACCAAAGACAGCAAACCCTGAGGAGCTGGAAGCTTTGAGTGCAGTACTCCTTCACCCCATGTCATGTCGTGTCATATGTTCATTGCTCAGTCGTGTCCTACTCTTTGCAACCCCTGGACTACAGCCCCTGACAACTACCCAACTGCTCTGAGACCGTTTTCTCATCTGAAAAGAGGAAGAGTTGACAGAGGCTGCAGAGAACAAACATGTGAGGGTGTGGAGCACAGGCCTGGAACAGAGCTATTGGCATATGTAGAGTCATCTTACCAGCTGCACTACATCATGACTTGGACCTCTTTGACGCTGGCCTTGCAAATGTAAGAAAGATAAGCCATAGTAGGTCCGGGATCTCAAAGGACCTAACCTATCAACACAGAGATAGCAATATATTAAAAATCACTTTTGGACAGGAATAGACTGATCTGAAAGCAGATTGGGTCTTAAACATACATTTGCATATATCATTCAAGTGTTCAACTATAACCAGCTTCATCATGAAACGAGCTATTTCCACTGTTTACAATAGTTTCCAACCACCTCACTAACCAGTACTCTTTTCATGCCATTCAAAAGATTCAAGACTGAAGCTAAGTCAATTTTGTATTATTTTTATTTAAAATAACTTTACCAAGAACATTCCCTGGGCTTGTCCTCATAGTTGATCAAATATAAAAGTACCTGTCATGTCCCAACCCCTATTTTATACAAACTGCTGACTCAGCATGGCACTTCCCATCATTGCTTCCTAAATCACAGGAAATTTCAAGACCGAGGGACTGAAAGGAATTAGGATGACCCAGCCTCTTAAAATCCTGAGTTATGTAAAGAAGAAAAACAAAATTATATCTGAGTAGATAATTCCTGATTCAGACAGCACAGCAGCTAATTGGTATTAACTACTCTACTGAAGATCTATTTAATGCACTTAGGTAAGACTTTTTATTTCCATGAAATTGGATCTTTGGTTCAAAATTTAATCTCCTGCCAAGGACTCTGTACTATGTAGGTGACGTAACATGTCATTGCCAGGAATATAAAGAAATTGATCCGATTATTTGCTAAATAATGTTTCTTCATCAGGGCTAAGTCTTCTTCTAAGTGGGCTGTCAAAGAGAGGAGCAAAAGGCAGTCACTATTAGTTGTATTTTCCAGGACTCCAATTCACCCATGAAAAACATCAGTGCACTAAAAATTGATTTGATATATAGATTATTAGGTTATAGGACCTTTGTCTGGAAGGAATAAGCAAGGCCTATGAGGTCTGATCTTTTGGCAAGTAAAAATATTAACTAAAATGAAAGATACAAGGCATACTATTGGAATGATATGATATTCCTTCAGAATATTATCATTATCATTCTCATGACATTAATAATCATGGAAGAAAACTTACCTACAATTATAGGTAACATAAAATTCCTAATAAACAACTTTGTTTCTTTCTCTCTTGCTGAAGTTTTTCAAAACTGTTCTGAAGGAGGAATGTAGTCTGTCCTGTCTAAAGCTATTCTTATGTTACTCCCATGGTCCCTGGACACAGAAGGGCAGAATCCTCCTCAGTCTTCAGATTCACTGTGGCCAATGACCTCTACAAACAGGTAAACAGATAAGAAAGGACACTATGACCAAAGCTTTCTATAACCTTTAGCCTAAATTTACACGTCAACAACAAGAGAAAGGTGTGTGCACAAAAATGCTAGTGAGCTCTTCCTGCCCAAGATGGAGGAAATGAATCAAACCATTAAAACGCTAAGGCAGGAGAATGAGTTTATTCAACAAGTATTTACTGAGCCCTTACTATATGCCAAGCACTATTTTATGTGCTAGGAATACATTCCATTGATTAAAAAATACAAAATCCCTGTCTTCATTGTGCTTACACTCTAGAGGAAGGATACCAGACAATGAACATAATAAATAATTTACATAGTAAGTTAGAAGGTAATGAGCACTACAGGAAGAAAAAAAAAAATAGAGCAATTGTGAGAATGAAGACAAGTCTTATTTGGAAAATTTCCCAAACCGGACACACAAAAATATGCTTCTTTCTTGGAAAGTCTATGTGCCTGTCAGTGAAAAAAGAAAATACTTCTGGCCCCTTAATGTTCATGGGATTTTCAAGCAAGAAATTACACGGGTTTTAAAAATATGAAAGTGGAATTGAAAACTAAGCAGAGTAACTTTCATAAAAGAGGAGCTCCATACAGAATTTGTAAGGCATTGGAATCTGTGTTTACTGCTGAAGAATTTCCCACAATTCTAGCAAATTCCATGATTCTGGCCACACTGCCAACCACAGTAGATCTGGAGAGTCAAGTGTTGAAGAGGCTACCAGGGTCAGAAAATGTGGAAGAACTCAAGTAGCTTTCCAGGATTTTTTGTTTTATTTTCCATTACCTTTTTTAGAATACAGCCTAGTTTTTGTGATTTTCTTGTTTTGTTAGAGAAGAGTGAGCTCACTAAAAAGGAAAACTGAAAAACAGGAATGCCTACATTTCCAACTCCATCTCCAATCTCAAATTGTTTAAAATGTACACGTTTATTGTATATCAGCAGACCCAGGTTTTTTGACACCGTTATCAGAGGTTGTTGGCTCTAAACTACCAGGAAGATTTTTTCCCCCTTTGATTTAAATTCAAATTTCATTTCAACAAAGCAACCAAAATAGTTAATGAATTAGGTTCTCTATGTAAGAAGTGAAAATAGAAAATAAATGGTGTCATCTTTGATCAGAAAGTTGTATTTCAGCAAGATGGGGCAGAGGCAGCAAGTCCAGGTTACAGGACCAGGAAAAGGGAGTGTCCACCCACAGGATATTTAGAAATTGATTACTCTAACAGCAGCCTGTGCTAGAGGTAATAATGTTATTAGGTTGTGATAATTCTCCAGAAACCCCAATAGCCCAGGATTAGGAACATCTGGAAATTGTTCAGATGACACACATTTCTGTTTCCTGTGTTAAGGCTTCAGTGATGCCTCTCCGTGGCACCTGTCACCACTTTATTTCTTTGCAAACCTCCTCCTTTCAAATCAGAAAGTGTACATAAAGTGCAAGTAAGATTCAGTCCCTCGCCCGTGCTTTCAGGTTCTTGCTTTGATAGCCAGGATTACCAAAATCTAACAATTAAACCGCTGGCCAACTAGGTTGTCTGCAGGTATTTCTGGAGTTAGCAAATGAGTTCATCTGGCAAAAAGAGTGTCTGAAGGTAGGTGCAGTCTTGGCAGGAAAACACAAAGTACCATACACGAGACAGGGATCTGAGTGATGCAAGCAGTCGGGGGGCAGGGGAGGGGGGGGTCCTTGTCACCGAGTCACTGGAGAAGAGGCCTTCTTTGGATCTCAACTCTTAAAGCAAATTCAGAAACTGTTACTAAAAGTGAATGAGGCCAGCGGATTTCAGAGCAGGGTCAGTCCTCAGTAAGGGCAGGTTCAGTTTTCCCTGGGTTGGGAACAGAAAAGAAAACAAAGAGGTTAAGGAGCCAGATCTGATGAACTTCATGTCACAAACATCACCCCTAAAACCTCCAGCAAATGCTTCCCATCTCATGGAACAAAGCTGAACAAAGGACCTCCTGATGCAGCTTAGAACAATGTATTTTCTTTATTTGCTAAGGAGACTGTTCAAATAGGTCATGATGTTACATGACCTATTAGATGATGTTACATGCAAAAGGTCTTGTAACATTACACGATGTTACAAACAAGTTTACTGTAGGATGTCTTAGATTAATTTTTCTTGATTAATATGCTCATAAACACAGTGACTCCTCAAGAAAGAGATACTGTGTGTAACAATTCCCACATTTGGAGACCAGGAATTTACCTTCTCACAAACTATTCATAACATGTCTTTCAATATAATATATTTTGGGAAAATATGCCTTATAATACTGGTTGGAGGGGACAGGAAAGATATTAAGTCATATTCAGTTTATATTACATGAGCCTGGTTTTTATACTGAGAGTCACATTCCCATACCAATATAATAAATGAACCATGGTGGTTGGGTTCCATTGCATTTCCTTTGAAATGTGCCAAAATCATGGGCAAAATTTAATGTTATATTTGATGAGTGAATATTAATGATCAAAAGTTAACCATATCCCATCTATTATAAACTGTCCCACAGTCAACGGGCATTCACAAAGGATGTCCTTTGCATTTTTTTCTGATTTTTCCAGCAGAGCTAAGGCCAGGGTTTCAGAACTAAGTCCGTCATGACGTCATTTATGTATATATGTGTGTGTGTGTATAGATAGATAGACAGCTGAGATTGAACAGAGTACATCAGCATATTCATAAAAAACTTAAATAAAAGTCATGGATTGACTTGAGCAAAAGGCATAAAAAATTATCAAACACATACTAGTTAAATTCCTGAATTTCTTTTTGGCTTCTGCCCTTTCTTCAGCATCAAAGTACCAAACAGTCATGGCGTATCTGTGAAAGATAAGCAGATATTAGAAAAGAGGTTTAAAAATATGGCCAAAAAAAAAAAAACCCTATAAATTTCACATAACAGACATTTGTAAAGCCAACATTTAAAATTTTTCCTATTATCAGAAGTCCATCCCAATTTTAATTTAAAATAAACGTCTCTGGTTTCAAGTCTATTTAAATGTAATAAAACATGTAAGGAATTCCAAGTATGCATCACCCATTATCCTGGGCGGTGGGAATTCAAAGCGTCCTGTGAATACAGCAGCCTCTTTCTCAAGGAGCTCAGGCTCCAGCAGGGAGGGGAAAGGCAATTGAGCAAATAATGTAACAGGCCCAGATGAACTACACCAGAAAGGGCTAGAAGCGAGTCATTCAGCTAAAGCCCGAGAGACCTAAGCTGGAGGGGAGAGCACAGAGACGAGGACTGAAGCTTTGAAGACTAACTTACCGAACAACAGGACAGTTAAAATTCTTGACTTTCTTTAGTTTTGGACATTGAGGCAAAGAAGCAATGGGATATTGGTACCGTCAAGTTTTCTACTATGTCCCATTTATGGGATAGACTATACAGGAGTAATTTTATGCATGAGTTTCCAAAAAGTTTTGTTTCATTATTAGTAGCAGTTACCGGAATTTCTACAGGACATGAATTTTTCCAAAGGCTCCCCATCAATACGTGGTGCTAAGGTTTCCCCTGTGACCCGAGCCATAGAGGAACTGGCGAAGAACCTGCACAAATGACAAGGACCGATCACTGCACCCCATTAATAAGCCACAAACAGGCTTCGGTGGGAGAAGTAGTTATCTGCTCACCGAGGGCACATCCCAGTTTGACATTTCATAGGCAACTCTGTGTGGGGCTCAGATCTGTCACTTTTGGAGGGGGACACATAAACCTTAAGCACTTAACACCTGTGATTTTAATTCGTCTTGTTAAGGTTTAGTCATTATCTTTTCTATCCAACCTCGCTCCTCCCTGCCCCCAACTGTTACTCCTAATTCAAGCTGCACCCCACAGCGCTCCAATACCACATGGTTTACAGCTTTGCCGTAAAACAGATACAAATGAGATAGAATCTGAAATTAAGATTATATCAAGAGTTTCTGGGCATCCCAGGTGGTGCAGTGGTACAGTATCTGCCTGCCAGTGCAGGAGATGAAAGAGATGAAGGTTTGATCCCTGGGTGGGGAGGATCTCCTGGAGAAAGAAATAGCAACCTACTCCAGTACTCTTGCCTGGAAAATTCCACGGACAGAGGATTCTGGAGGGCTACAGTCCATGAGGTCACACAGTTGGACATAAATGAGTGACTAAGCACGCACGCACAAGAATTTCTAGATTAATACTAAACAATACTAAATTGTTCAGTTACTCTAAAAAAATCTTCCCATGTGTAATCTAAAGAAAGAAGTCTGAAAAATTCAATTGTTGGGACATGTTGGGTACAGTAAACCCAATCCAATTTTAAGTTAAGAAAAGGGGAAAAAGGAAAAGAAGTCAGAACAAATGCCTTTCTTTTTTTAAAATTAATTTATTTTTTAATTGAAGGATAATTGCTTTACAGAATTTTGTTTTCTATCAAATCTCAACATGAATCAGCCATAGGTATACATATATCCCCTCCCTTCTGAACCTCCTTTTTTTTGAACCCTTTTTTAAAACTTTATTAGAGTATAGCTGATTTACAGTGTTGTGTTACAAATTCCTCTTTCTATTCTCAAGGGCTTTTCTCTGCTTGCAACTGGCAGCTTGTAAACTCATCCAGAGTTAACCAGATAGGATTCCTGACATGTGGCCGCCAACATTCTCTAGGCATAGTTCAACATTACGCTTTTTTTTAAAGGGAGGGTGGTGAGCAAAAAAGGAGAGAAGAGAAAAAAAAACGCTCTGGGAAATTTGGAATCTGAGACTCTCACTTAATGGAAAATGACTTGTTAATAGTTGAAACCGATGTTAGACTTTATATGCTAAAGAAGCCACAGGTTCTCCTTTAATTTTTATTGACTTCAAACAGGTTTGCTCTCTGCTTAGGGGGATGGTTGGTCCCTCTTCTGTAAACAACACACATTTGAGAATTCTCTGGGAACTGGGGTTTGTCCAAGAAGCTTCTCAAGAGCTGTCGTGGCCCTGGCTGTTACCTGGTCGCATAGGAGGGCTGGACTTCATGTGGGTTCCTGCGGTCTGACCAGAAGAACAACAGTCTGTCAAAAATGGGCTCCACATCCGCTATGAATGATTTCCCTTCTGGAAATATCCGCAGGACCCCACCATGTCGCTGAGGGCCACAAAGAAGGTAGATTACTTTCTGGCTTCACACACAGTTCATTAACAATGATACTTCAGTCTCATCTAGAAACAAAGCTATCTTCCAACTGCCACTCCAAGCCTATATTATTCCCCAATTTTAACTTCAGTGCCATCCTTTGTATTAAATGTTATTTTAAACTTGGCTAGACATATCTCCTTATTCACCTCATACCGAACGAAGTTTTTTCACCCCCTCAATCACAAAGCCCATGGGTACAAAGTGGAGTTCTACTAGGTCAGTTATACAGACTTGACAGTATCTGACTATTTGACCCATAACCCTCTCTCTGCCCCAGCCATTTCATGTAATTCAATCTAATATTAACAGCTCCAGGGGACAGTGACCACATATAACCTCCCCTTCAATTAGAATTCACAGTTTTCTTTTGAGTTCCCCATCTCCTATCTGATTTCATCAGTTGGAAGTTACATGCTCTTTTTTTCTGAATGCTCAGACCACCTTATCTGTATCTCTCATGACATATACCACTTTCTCCCTTGAATTACATTTTTTTTCACATGTGCATCCAATCTGTCCTACTAGAATAATCTTGTCAAGGTAGAATTCTGGTCTTACATGTTGATGGTTCCCCACAGCACAATGCCTGGCACTAAGCAGGCACTCAAACATTTTTTGAATGATTTCATCCTTTGTGATTTATCATCACTGATCTGACAACTTGACTCTCTTGCCTGTAATACTACCTTTCAAGATTTTACAGGATACCTAAGGGATATATTTCAGTCATGTTACCAAATAGGGAACTGACACAAACCTTGTCACTAATTCACTGGTTTCCCGGGTTTACTTTTTCTGACCCCAGATAAAACATCCTTGCTTTATGACAGCTAGTTTCTGGCCTAATGAATAGGAAATGGAGATGCAGAAGGTTCAAAAGCCAGATAAACTTGAAAAGTTCTCCAACTTCTCAGACTCCTAAATCATCCTTAACTTTTAGAAAACACACAAATTCCAGACAAATGTCTGTCAGCATGGCACCAGACTTCATATCTCTATCTATATATATGTTCAAAAATACGAAAATAAGCCACAAAACCTTTGGCATTCACAATCATAGTAAACCATGGCAAGAGGCCACCAAGGAGACATTTCACCCAGAGAGAGGGCTGTGTGGGAAATGTCACTTGGAGATGTTTTAACATCCTACGGTTCTATTTTTGTGAAATTCTCTTAGTGTTGCTCCTGGCAGGGAAAAGTATATATCTTATTCCACAATGAGAATCAAGAATCCTATCAGCTCTGGATTAGACTAAAAACACGGATCCCCATTCTTAAAATAATAAAATACCTTCTCCTCATCAATCATCAAATTACAACCTATAAACTAATATTGGTCCTACTCACCCACCCCCATCAAATTAACTTTGTATCTATTATTTTCATCTCATCAACTTTAGTACTAAAACCATAGCAGGAAAAAAGGAGAACATGAAATAAAAAAGAGTCATCAGTGGGAACTGTGAACTCCAAACTCTCCTCTAAGTCATCTGAATTTTTTTCCTATGGTTTCTAACCTCTCCCTCTACTCTCATTATTCCCAGTACCTTGGCATCCCAGTTCTTGTTCAGATAGTAGATGCAGGTGATGCAGCGGCCGTCACCGTTGGGGTTGTCCACATGTCGAACATAACCTGTTCCATTTCCTGGGTAGCAAGCCACCATCGCCTATAGGGAAATCCAAAGGAAGCTGGTTAACAAAGCTGAGCCAACCATCTCCCACCAGTGAACAGCTGAATAACATAATCTCCTCAGCTGCTATTGGACATAGGTATCTGCTGGCTTCTTCAGTTTATGTACAGTGCATAAATTTGGACTCTTCAGCATATAAGATTAACAGCCAAGTTATATCTTACAGCTCAGCCTAGTAGAAAGCAGTTCAACAATAACTGCACAATTCTAGAACATTTTAGATAGCATCTATGTTGTCATTAGAATGCTCCGCCCCTCTTAAATCTTTCTTTTTGAAAAAGCAGGTCCGGGTTCCACCCTAGACCCACAAGATCAGAATCACTAGGTTTGAAATTTAGAGATTATGCCTTATTAGCAAATGCCCCAGAATCACTGAATCAACCACTGTCTCAGCTCAATGGCTAAGATACTTGCATTTGCAAAGACACAGGAACCAATCACGAAGGAGAAAAAGGTTAGGCTTGCTCAAAATGCTCAGGACAAGAAAGAAGAGGGAAGGGTCAGTGGAAACTGTGGCCCAACTTGTGAGCATAAATGACAGTCAAATCCAGTTCAGAGAAAAAACCCACAGACATCTTAATGCATTTTTCAATGCTTGTCTTCTTCCTATTGACAATTATCAAATTAAATGATTCTCTTCCTTTTGCCCAAACGCTACCTGTATCACTCAAGTGGAGAAATAAAAAAAGAAGCCAAACTAAAACTCCTACCAAAAATTAGTATTAGGAAACCACTACAAAGAAAGTAACAACCCTCTAAATGTTCCCTGGAAAGTTCACAGTCAGGGGTAGAAAAACTAGACAAAGTGTAACAAGCCAGTTGTTTTCACAGGACATTGCCTTGTTTCTAAAATATCTTTATAGGGATGAGATACTTGCAGGGAAGATACTGGTAACACAAGATGCTAACTGCTAAGTCACCTCAGTCGTGTCCGACTCTGTGTGACCCCATAGACGGCAGCCCACCAGGCTCCGCCGTCCCTGGGATTCTCCGGGCAAGAACACTGGAGTGGGGTGCCATTTCCTTCTCCAACACAAGATGAGAAAAGGGATATTTTTCCTTTTTGTTTGCTGATGTATTCTTAAGTGCCTAGAACAGTTCCTAAAACATGGAACGTATCTGTTTAAATTTTACTTTGGAGGGGAGGACGCACACCACAGTGCTTATAGGATCTTAGTTCCCGGCCAGGGGTTAAACCTGCACCCTCGGCAGTGAGAGCTCGGGATCCTAACCACTGGACCATCACAGAATTTCCTTTTTCTGTTTTGCTTTTGTTTTAAAATTTGATAAATAAATGAATGATGAGCAAGCAGGTCTTTCCACTAAAGAGCAAGTTTATTTTCTACCTAGATCAGTAGGGATTTTGTCATTTTAAAAGCACATCTTCAAACATGCATGTAGCAATTCAGTTCACAATTTCCTTCACAAATGGCAAGACTGTTTCATTGGTGAAATAAACAGTCAAGCAGAGCCCACACTAATGCACTAGTGGCTCAAGAATTAGCTTCAATGCCATGAGTGCCAAGTCACTCCCAGTGGTAACATGAAGATATGAACTAGGCGTGGACCTCAAAGGCTTCACACATATTGCATCCTAGAACAAAAATAAGGCGGAATAGTAACTAAGTTTTACAATGATCTTAACACTTAAATTACCATATTTCTCAAACTCTATATCCCCATACAGCTAGCAATCCCCATATCTTGTCTTTGAATGTCTTAAATGCAATGTCAATGCAATGTCATTTTAAAGCTAAAGTTAGGCTGTTAGCTTGAACACCTTTCAGAGATGGAATTCTGAGGTTACTGCAATTGAGATTTAACAAATGATGATACCACCAAGCAAAGGATGGCTTGGGGAAAGGTGATTGGTAGCAGACAGAAATGATGGACCTAGCTAGGGAAGAAGAGATGAATGAAGTCGACTATAATGACTAGGGAATTACCCATCCCTGGAAGCAGCTATTAGGATTATAAGAGCCACCACTGAGCCAATAATGAACGTCACTTAAGCCACAAATAATTAGAGGCTGGATTCCCTACCAACTCAGCCTCTCCCCACTGTGAAGCTCTGAAAAGAAGCAAAAGTACTCCATCAATGCTACCTAATCTTACCTTCTTAAACAGCTCTACTCTAAGGAAAAGGTCAGTGGTCTGGATGCCTGCCATCTAATTCACCCTGCAACTAATTATGTGATCCCAGGCTTGGTTCTTTCCTTTAAATGGCTTAGGTTACCTGGCCTCTGATGATCCAAGAAGGTCTAACAGTCTATCTAGGCATCACCCCTACAAGCAGCAACAGAGTTCTTTGGGGTGTTGGAAGTGCTTATCTGCCTCAGGACTCAGTTTAGATTAAAAAATGAAAAAAAAATTAGATACAAACTCACAAAAGTACCTCCTTTATGAACTGCTGCATCTATAAAACACACCCAGAGGGAAGGAGCTGGCACATTCCAGGGGATTTATTTTTAGAACAAAACTCCTAATGTCAGCAAAGTATCTGATTGATTAGGGAGAGAAACATAATTTTTCTAGCCAGAGTGAATCTTAACCTTCTCTTTTGGTTCCTGAAACCATAGCATCAACTTCAAAACAATGGAAGGAAATCATTGTGAGCCTCAGTGGCCCTGTTGAAACTACACAGAACAGTTTTATCAGTGTTTTCTGGACAAGAGCCACACGAGATGAGTCTTGGCTTGGGCACATTCCCAATATTTGTTGGGTTTTGCCACAGTCCAAAACCACGGAGGCTAAGGATGCATTGAGAAGCATGGCTCACTTCAATAACAAGTCACACGTTTCTGTGCCAAATCGTGCATGGGGCAGAAACAAACCTCGGAAACTGATCAGGTCAACGGAGCTGCTATCCAAACCTCATCAAGCAGGGAAGGGCTTTAGACTGTAGAGAGGAGAACACTCCAGAACAATAAGAACATCACCAGAGTATTTCAGGATCAAGTGACAAACGTGCTGTGCAGTTAACACTGAAACCCATCAGCAGGAAGTCTCACTTATCGCTGACTTTTTACTCATCAAAACTTTTGGACTAGATTAATATTTGAAATTTATGAAAATTTAATAAGGTGTTAATGTGACCAGCACTAGCACATACAGTTTAGTCCTATAGTTCTAGCCTTGGATGTGCCGATAAATCCATGTCTCCTTATGTATTCACCATCCCTTCCTCTGGCCCCTCTGTGGACTCCTCCACCTGCTCCCTATTGCCACTCCGGCCCCAGAAGCTTCTCGACAACTTTTAACAGAAGAAAATGAGTGGGGAGGGGTGAACCCCTCGCAGGCTTCCAGACTGGCTCCAGACCAGAGATAGGTGCTCTGGACACCTAGGCGGCCACATTCCGTCAGGAAATGTGTAAGGATGCTTTGAAAATGTACACAGACATAGAACTTTAACAGCCAAACCCAAGTAACAAAATATGCTCGCCAAATGCCGCAGGTGGAAAAGAAAACAGGGTTTCTGCTAAGAGTTCTTACTAAATCGGCTTTGTGAAAAGTCGTATCTCATCCATCCCAAAGGTAAAGTTGAAAAAGGAAAGTGCAGGATTTCCATCCCAGCGCCTAAACAGAATGCTCTTAATTAAAACCAACCACAGCTCGATCATATGTATATACCACTTCAAAAAACTGGTGTTGGCAACCTCCACTGTCCATTCAGCAATGAGGATCATTTTAGATCCACAGGTGGGAAGGGGATATGTCTGTCCCATCCCCTCCTCCAATCAGACTCACCACTTTGTCAAAAACAATCAGCAACATAGATTTTCTACAGAAATGTAGTGTACATCATGACTTCAGCATCAGCCACTAGTATGACTTGATCTTAAGGTAGAGAGTAACGTTTAATAGAAATTTTAACTCAGCACATTACAACAGTAATCATTTTATTTGCCAAATTTATAATAAATATGAATCCATTTTTAAAAATTTGTTAAAAAGAGCATAACTTTGAAGCTGTCAGGTTGAGTAACTATAAACTAGTATTTTGGTCCATTGCCAAATACTAAGCCCCTCCAACTGTGAAACAGAAATACCAGCCAATCTTGGTAAGGATTTGTTTTGAATTATGAAAGGTCCCTAAACATAACATACCTTTAATAAAATGCAACCTAAATACAGAATAACCTGTATTTAACCTGTTCACATCTCAGTTTTCTCACCTATAAAATGGGTTAATGATGATTGAAGGTCATAGTCCATGTAAAATACTCAGTGTAAGGCCTGGCACATACCAAACACTGCTTTGTTGTTGTGTCTGACTCTGCGACCCCATGGACTGCAGGGCTCCAGGCTTCCCTGTCTTTCACAATTTCCTGGAGTTTACTCATACTCATGTCCATTGAGTCAGTGATACCATCCAACCATCTCATCCTCAGTCATCCCCTTATCCTTCTGCCTTCAGTCTTTCCCAGCATCAGGGTCTTTTCCAATGAGTCACATCCAATGGCCAAAGTAATGAAGCTTTAGCTTCAGCATCAGTTCTTCCAATGAATATTCAGGGTTGATTTCCTTTAGGATGGACTGGCTTGATCTCCTTACTGTCCAAGGGACTCTCAGCACCACAGTTCAAAAGCATCAATTCTTTGGCACTCAGCCTTTTTTTACTGTCCAGCTTTCACATCCATATGTGACTACTGAAAAAACCATAGATTTGACTATATGGACCTTCATAGGCAAAGAAATATCTCTGTTTTTTAATACTCTGTCTAGGTTTGTCATTGCTTTTCTTTCAAGGAGGAAGCATCTTTTAATTTCATGGCTGCAGTCACCATCCACGTGATTTTGGAGCCCAAGAAAATAAAGTCTGTCACTGCTTAATGTCAACTATTTTTAAAACATGCACTGATGATGTGCATGTTTGTGTTCCCCTCAACTGGGGCTTTAGAATGTTTCCCCTCTGGGGATCTGATCCTACCTAAGTGTTTTGTAGCTTCAAAAGCAGGGTTGAGAAACTCACATAGCCTGCGGCATTTGCAAGTAACAAAATATTGAGGGGTTCCCTGGTAGCTCAGCTGGTAAAGAATCCAACTGCAATGCAGGAGACCTGAGTTCGATCCCTGGGTTGGGAAGATCCCCTGGAGGAGGGCATGGCAACCCACTCCAGTATTCTTGCCTGGAGAATCCCATGGACAGAGGAGCCTGGCAGGCTATATCCATGGGTCGCAAAGAATCAAGACATGACTGAGCAACTTTCACTTACTTAAAATATTGAAGCTGATCAGGTATATATGTGTCAGAACTCTGGAATGTGAGCTATGCTACCTACAACTAGGGAATTTTCTATCATTGGCAATGAGGGGCAGACGTTAAAAATCTTCAGGTTTTAGGACAGTAGCAGATAACTGAACCAGATTTGTATATAAACTCTCCTGAATGCTTATTGCCAAATTCAGACTTAAATTGAAGAAAGTAGGGAAAACCACTACTCCATTCAGGTATGACCTAGATCAAATCCCTTATAAGTATACAGTAGAAGTGACAAATAGATTTAAAGGACTAGATCTGATAGACAGAGCGCCTGATGAACTATGGACAGAGGACAGGACATTGTACAGGAGACGGGGATCAAGACAATCCCCATGGAAAAGAAATGCAAAAAAGCAAAATGGCTGTCTGAGGAGGGCTTACAAATAGCTGGGAAGAGAAGAGAAGCAAAAAGCAAAGAAGAAAACAAAAGATATTCCCATCTGAATGCAGAGTTCCAAAGAATAGCAAGGAGAGATAAGAAAGCCTTCCTCAGCGATCAATGCAAAGAAATAGAGGAAAACAACAGATTGGAAAAGACTAGAGATCTCTTCAAGAAAATTAGAGATACCAAAGGAACATTTCATGCAAAGATAGGCTCGATAAAGGACAGAAATGGTATGGACCTAACAGAAGCAGAAGATATTAAGAAGAGGTGGCAAGAATACACAGAAGAACTGTACAAAAAAGATCTTCATGACCCAGATAATCACGATGGTGTGATCACTCACCTAGAGCCAGACATCCTGGAATGTGAAGTCAAGTGGGCCTTAGAAAGCATCACTACGAACAAAGCTAGTGGAGGTGATGGAATTCCAGTTGAGCTATTTCAAATCCTGAAAGATGCTGCTGTGAAAGTGCTGCACTCAATATGCCAGCAAATTTGGAAAACTCAGCAGTGGCCACAGGACTGGAAAAGGTCAGTTTTCATTCCAATCCCAAAGAAAGGCAATGTCAAAGAATGCTCAAATTACCGCACAATTGCACTTATCTCACATGCTAGTAAAGTAATGCTCAAAATTCTCCAAGCCAGGCTTCAGCAATACGTGAACCGTGAACTTCCAGATGTTCAAGCTGGTTTTAGAAAAAGCAGAGGAACCAGAGATCAAATTGCAAATATCCGCTGGATCATCGAAAAAGCAAGAGACTTCCAGAAAAACATCTATTTCTGCTTTATTGAATATGCCAAAGCCTTTGACTGTGTGGATCACAATAAACTGTGGAAAATTCTGAAAGAGATGGGAATACCAGACCACCTGACCTGTCTCTTGAGAAACCTGTATGCAGGTCAGGAAGCAACCGTTAGAACTGGACATGGAACAACAGACTGGTTCCAAATAGGAAAAGGAGTACGTCAAGGCTGTATATTGTCACCCTGCTTATTTAACTTATATGCAGAGGACATCATGAGAAACGCTGGGCTGGAAGAAACACAAGCTGGAATCAAGATCACCGGGAGAAATACCAATAACCTCAGATATGCAGATGATACCACCCTTATGGCAGAAAGTGAAGAAGAACTAGAGAGCCTCTTGATGAAAGTGAAAGAGGAGAGTGAAAAAGTTGGCTTAAAGCTCAATGTTCAGAAAACTAAGATCATGGCATCTGGTCTCATCACTTCATGGGAAATAGATGGGGAAACAGTGGAAACAGTGGCAGACTTTATTTTGGGGGGCTCCAAAATCACAGCAGATGGTGATTGCAGCCATGAAATTAAAAGACGCTTACTCCTTGAAAGGAAGGTTATGGCCAACCTAGATAGCATATTTAAAAGCAGAGACATTACTTTGCCAACAAAAGTCCGTCTAGTCAAGGCTATGGTTTTTCCAGTGGTCATGTATGGATGTGTGAGTTGGATGGTGAAGAAAGCTGAGCGCCGCAGAATTGATGCTTTTGAACTGTGGTGTTGGAGAAGACTCTTGAGAGTCCCTTGGACTGCAAGGAGATCCAACCAGTCCACCCTAAAGGAGATCAATCCTGGGTGTTCATTGGAAAGACTGATGTTTAAGCTGAAACTCCAATACTTTGGCCACCTCATGCAAAGAGTTGACTCATTGGAAAAGACCTTGATGCTGGGAAGCATTAAGGGCAGGAGGAGAAGGGGACGACAGAGGATGAGATGGTTGGATGGTATCACTGACTCGATGGACATGGGTTTGGGTAGACTCCGGGAGTTGGTGATGGACAGGGAGGCCTGGCGTGCTGCAATTCATGGGGTCGCAAAGAGTCAGACACGACTGAGTGACTGAACTGAACTGAACTGAACTGAATATTTTTAACCCTAATTGTTAAATCAGAACCACAAAAAAAAAAAAAAGAAAAGAAAAAATCAGGCTGGATTTTGAGATCACTGTCTATAGCCCAGGAACTGTCTGTGACACTTCCTGAGCTACACGGGGGCGCTTTCCCTGTCTCTCTTTACCAGGCTCAGCTGTATCCTTCAGTGCCATCCACATTGCACAGGCCTTCACCAAACCTCTCTCCCCTCAAGGCCTTCCGCCACATCTGCTCCAGACACAGCAGAGTGGGCCCAGGATCCTTTCTCACTATACCATAAGACACCAACCACATAGAATGTTAGATGAGTCAAGACTTGAGAAGAAATACACAAGACCATGCACCTTGTTTAGCTTGGAAAAACAGCCAAGCAATCAGAGTGGAGAATGTAATAGCTGAAGTTTACTGGCCAGAAATGGGCCCAATTTATATTACCTAAATCAGACAAATATCATATATCACTTCTATATGGAATCTTAAAAATAAATGATACAAATGAATTTATTTACTAAACAGAACTCACAGACACAGAAAACAAAGTTATGGTAACCAAAGGGGAAGCGAGGGGGATAAATTAGCAGTTTGGGATTAAAATATACACAGTACTACATATAAAATAGATAACCAACAAGAACCTACTTCATAGCACAGGAAACTCTACTCAGTATCTTGTAATATGGAAAAGAATCTTAAAAAGAACATATGTGTGTGTGTGTGTAAATATGTATGTATAACTGAATCATGCTGCTGCACACCCAAAACTCACACGATATTGTAAATTAACTATATTTCAAAAAAACATTAAAATATATATATTACCTAAATCACTTAAATTTCTACAATATTCACAAGGCATGTTTATAAAATAATTGCAACTATGCAAAGCCTTCTCTAAGAGTTTCAAGAAAATGTCACTAAACAGTTCACATTGCTGCCAGTTTTAGAAAAAAGTAAGCTCTCAGTGTGATGCTGAACAGCTTAGAAGCAGAAAAAGTGCTTTAGAGTCTTTATATTCATTTTAACTTCAGAAAAAAGTATACAAACTGTCACTAGTTATCTTGGCATCTTGCTTGTTATCTATCTGGTTAGTTAAGAGCAAGTCTAGCTAACCTTCCTCCTACTGCCCAAGTTAAAGACTGATGTAAGGGAATGAAGAGGAAATGGGGAATATGCTTTCGGTGGGCAAAAACAAGAGCTGGATCCAGCTACCACGTTCCCCTTCCCAAAGCTTCAGCATCTGACCATACAGTTTAGAAGATCCAGAACATTAGACAGTCAGTATCCAAGAGGCAAGTAATCCTTCCGGCAAACCCCAAGGTATTCACTCAAATATCTTCTACTAATTCTATTTCTACTCTGAGAACTTCTGCCTTTCTCACATGCCCTAAATCCACACTAAAAATTCTTCTCCCTGAACCCACATACCCAGAACTCTGCTACATATAACCTCACCTCCAATTAGAACAATAATCGTTATGCCCCATACCTAAATTTTGTTGAAATGCAGGAGCTTCAGTAATTCTGAAAATGAAAAATCAGAAGTTATAAGCCACTCTCAGTGGCTCTGGTGAAGTGGGCCTGGTGGTTCCTTCTTATCAGGCGAGAGCAGCCTGCCTGGAAAGGCAGGAAATTTACCATATTCACTTGAAAACCTATCCTCAGGTAGACCTTTTTCATCAGCGTCCCTCTTTATTATGCGCTTGGTCCTAACTTTGGGATCATTCAACAAACCATCAGCAACTATCAAGACTCTGAAACCTTCTACTCAGTTCTCTTAGCTCAGTGATAATAGCTCCTTGAGATTCTTACATTCAAGAGCTGGCTCCCACCCCACCCTCGGGCTACGTGCGCTGCGTGAGGGTGGCAGGCAGCCCACACCCGAGCACACAAGCCGGCACGGGAGCGCCCTCCCCCACCCCCACCCGAGTCACCAGAGAAATGTTCTCAGTAAGGGCTTCCTTGCAATTATGAAATCCCCGAAAGTCAGCCAGGCCCTGGGTTAAGGCCATTTAACCCTCTCCATTCCGATACCTTTCCCCAAATCGTAACAACTGTTTTTTCCTGAACACCCATGTAGCCAAGGAGCACTTGAGGGTGGCAATTTACACACATTCTCTCACTGAATCTCCAGGTTACGGGGAAGGTGAACTAGTGGCCGCCTGTCCTGAGTCATCCTGCCCACAAGTTTTCAGTAGAAGTCGTTAACCCTGGAAGCTATCATAGGGACCTAGAAGATATCCCATTCTTAAAGAAAAACAAATCATGAGTAATCCTTCAGGCAGTGTGGGTGTAGGAACTCCCCCGTTTAACTTCCTTTGATGTGAGAAACAGACTTATCAGTAAATAAAACTTTACATGTGGCTCTCTAAAGGCTTTGAGCTGAAGAGGAAAAAAAAAAAGAATGTTTATGACCACAGGATCATAGCCCCATATCAGAGAATTAAGTATGGTTGGCTTTAAATTTTCATCTGGAATGAATCCTAAAACACTTGAGGGAATCCATGATAACTTAAATACAGTTGGTAAGACAAGATTTTATTGAGTAATATACAAAAATATATAGTTACCAATCAAAACATGTCAAGAAAAATGCCTTGAAGCAATGTTCTCGAGAGAAACAGGAAACACTTTTATTTGCAATTCCCAATGAATTTGAAGAGACTTGGGACAGTGTAACTATGTTGGAAAAAGTAAAGTTAAAGAACTTTCTAGGAAACCAGATCTTATATTCAATTTTCATTTCAGCACTTGGAAATATATCTGCTGAATGAAAGGAATGACACACAGCAAGTCAGAACCAGAATTCATGTAACTCAGGAGGCACATTTATTTACTGAACAAACATTTGTACGTGCCTGACACTGTTCTATGTGCTTCACAAATACTACCTCATTCGCTATTCATAATAGCTCCATAAGGTGGGGACCATTATCATCTCCATTTTACAGATGAGGAACTGAGACATGAGGAGTTTAAGTAACTGGCTTTTGAGAACCCAGTTAGAGAATGATGTCATGCTTCACCAGCGCAGCTTATCTAATGTCTAGTATTAACCGATTCACCTCATTTTTCAGAGAACTAAGACCTTCAGATCTTCTTGAGGTGTCTACTTACTCTCACCCTAGCCTGTCACCCTTTGCCTAATGACAGAAAATCATAAAATGCAAAAGAAAGGAAAATGAGTGTGCTCGGTGTTAAGTCTGTGAACTAAAAGCTCCAGGACAGAGGTGGGAAAGTGGGGGCTGGGGATTGGAGGGGGGCTGTATTTCAACAAAAGCAAAGAGCAAAGGAAACACTCAATCCCACAGCAAAACATTACTGGTCTTTGATGGGTTATTCCCACTGCAGAGCTCAATCCTGCTCTAAACTGTAGCCCCATATCTGCTTGGGATGCAGGTGGTCAACCATCAGTCTCATCCCCAGGTCCCACCCCAAAGCCTGCGGGAGGAAGTCAGCCTCTCCAGGATCCTGCTTTTTATTTCAGGTCAACACCAGCTAAGGTCTTCAGACTATTTCAAAGTCAGAAGGTAAACGACCAATCAAGAAAAAACTTTAAAGGAAATACAAAGTGTATTTCCCTTGGAAAGACAAAGGGCAACACTTAGTAAACTCCCAGGAATCCGAGGGATGAGACAAAATTTCCTTCCTGGGGTGCAAAGTTTATTCAGGAGATTATTGACTACCACTACACAATTAATTAGAATTCACCAAGTACAGAACTTTCTAATATCATATTAATTAGAACACACTGGATATAGACCCACTGTGGCTTACAAAAGGGGTGAGATCCAGAGGACAACTCAGACGGGTGGAAAATAAAAGGCTCTTCTGAGAGAAATGTATAAAGTACTCTGGTGAGCAGCAAGGGGACTAGAAATAAAGGCATGCCTGACTCTGAGTCTAGGGGGCAATGCTTCAGCAATATGTGAACCGTGAACTTCCAGATGTTCAAGCTGGTTTTAGAAAAGACAGAGGAACCAGAGATCAAACTGCCAACATCCGGTGGATCATCGAAAAAGCAAGAGAGTTCCAGAAAAACATCTATTTCTGCTTCATTGACTATGCCAAAGCCTTTGACTGTGTGGGTCACAAAAAACTGTGGAAAATTCTGAAAGAGATGGGAATACCAGACCACCTGACCTGCCTCTTGAGAAACCTGTATGCAGGTCAGGAAGCAACAGTTAGAACTGGACATGGAACAACAGACTGGTTCCAAATAGGAAAAGGAGTACGTCAAGGCTGTATATTGTCACCCTGCTTATTTAACTTATATGCAGAGGACATCATGAGAAACGCTAGGCTGGAGGAAGCACAAGCTGGAATCAAGATTGCCGGGAGAAATATCAATAACCTCAGATATGCAGATGACACCACCCTTATGGCAGAAAGTGAAGAAGAACTAAAGAGCCTCTTGACGAAAATGAAAGTGGAGAGTGAAAAAGTTGGCTTAAAGCTCAACATTCAGAAAACTAAGATCATGGCATCCAGTCCCATCACTTCATGGCAGATAGATGGGGAAACAGTGAAAACAGTGGCTGACTTTATTTTTCTGGGCTCCAAAATCACTGCAGATGGTGACTGCAGCCATGAAATTAAAAGATGCTTGCTCCTTGGAAGGAAAGTTATGACCAACCTAGATATCATATTAAAAAGCAGAGACATTACTTTGTCAACAAAGGTCCGTCTAGTCAAGGCTATGGTTTGTTCCAGTGGTCATGTATGGATGTGACAGTTGGACTATAAAGAAAGCTGAGTACCAAAGAATTGATGCCTTTGAACTGTGGTGTTAGAGAAGACTCTTGGGAGTCCCTTCGACTCCAAGGAGATCCAACCAGTCCATCCTAAAGGAGATCAGTCCTGGGTGTTCATTGGAAGGACTGATGTTAAAGCTGAAACTTCAATACTTTGGTCACCTGATGCGAAGAGCTGACTCATTGGAAAAGACCCTGATGCTGGGAAGGATTGAGGGCAGGAGAAGGGGACAACAGAGGATGAGATGGCTGGATGGCATCACCGACTCGATGGACATGGGTTTGGGTGGACTTAGGGAGTTAGTGATGGACAGGGAGGCCTGGGGTGGGGTTCATGGGGTCGCAAAGAGTCAAACACGACTGAGCGACTGAACTGAACTGATGGTTAATTTAATTTAATTGTCCCCAAGTCCCTTCACATGCTGTAGTTCATGGGGTCGCAAAGAGTCGGACACGACTTAGTGACTGAACAACAACAGCAATGTCCCTTCAAGATGGGGCTCCAAAAAAGGCCCCATTTTATAAATGTGGAAACAGAGAGACAAAAAGTAACTTGCGGGACATTATAGAACTAAACATGGTCTTTCCACCACTAAACAGTGCTTCAGAAATATTAGGAAAAGGTTGTTCACTGAAAACATATGCAATTATTTCCAGAGTGACCATGAGTGAAATTGTCTTCCTTCAATTCCAAGATAACACAACAAAGGATTCTCGTGACTTACCAAATATGGGCTCACACTGCATTACTGAGAACTCAAAGCCCTCCATGAAGAAGTAGGAAAAGGCAAGTGCCAGCTACTCTCAGATTTCTAATGAGTCAGACCTTTGATTCCGATCAAGTTGGATTCTTTTCCCCGTTTCCCCTCCCTTAGAATCCCACACCTCAGCCATGTTACCCCAGAGGGCTAGACGACATAATCTTAGGCTTCTGTGTGGTGTTCAGCTAGTGCATAATAGATGCTCAATACAGAGAGAATCATCTGCTCTTTTCCAGTTTGGTCCCAAATTATTACAATTCTTTCTTGTTCTCCCTCATGCCTCCAGCTCGCACTCCTTGCTGGGCTGTAGGGTACAGACAGGGAAGCAGTGCTGTACACATACTAATGTTAACAAAGATCGCTCCCCTTCAATCAATGTAACAGGAGAGACTCGGTTCCAAATTCCACTCCAATCCTGGTTCTGAAAACTTAACTTTATTGGAACAAATAACAGATAAATCATGGGTGTGGTGTGTGTGTGTGTGTGTGTGTGTGTGTGTGTGTGTGTGTGTGTGTGTGTGTGTGTGTGTACTTAACATGTTAAAGTGCTTTTCTCAAAAATTTCCCAAATGAACCAGAAACACTTGTACTTTTTAGTTTTCACTGTGAATAAGCTCAGATTGAATCAACTGATGGAACTGATTTTCTCACCGATGGAGAAACTACAGAAAGACAGAACAACATCCCCAGTTAGCCTCCTCATATTCATTTCACTCAGTGGTTCTCCAACTTTAGCCTGTATGAGAACCGCCTGGAGGATTGTGAGTTTCTGGTTCACTAGGTTTGGGGAGAAGCTCAAGACTATGCATTTCCAATAGGTTTCTGGGTGAGGCTGGTGCTGCTGCTCCAACAACCACACTTTGAGAAATCATGGCTATTTTGTGACAAACCGAGAGTTTATGTGCAATGCCTCAGCCTGAATGATAAAAAGTCAAGGGGAATTAGAATTAGTCATCTCCACTAGCTAACTCACAAGCTGGAATCAAGATTGTCGGGAGAAATATGAACAACCTCAGATATGTTGATGATACCACTCTAATGGCAGAAAGTGAAGAGGAACTCAAGAGCTTTTTGATGAAGGTGAAAGAGAGTGGAAAAGCTGGCTTAAAACTTAACAATCCAAAAACTAAGATTATGGTATCCAGTCCCATCACTTCACAGCCAATAGATGGGGGAAAAGTAGAAACAGTATCATATTTCATTTTCTAGGGCTCCAAAATCACCGTGGACAGTGATTAAAAGACGCTTGCTCCTTGGAAGAAAAGCTATGACCTGGTGGGCTGCCATCTATGCGGTCGCACAGAGTCGGACACGGCTGAAGCGACTTAGCAGCAGCAGCAAGATCGCTGCAGATGGTGACTGCAGCCATGAAATTAAAAGATGCTTGCTCCTTGGGAGAAAAGCTATGACCAACATAGACAGCATATTAAAAAACAGAGACATTACTTTGCCAACAAAGTTCCGTCTAGTCAAGGCTACAGTTTTTCCAGTAGTCATGTATGGATGTGAGAGTTGGACTATAAAGAAAGCTGAGCGCCGAAGAGTTGATGCTTTTGAACTGTGGTGTTGGAGAAGACTTTTGAGAGTCCCTTGGACTGCAAGGATATCAAACCAGTCAATCCTAGAGGACATCAACCTTGAATATTCATTAGAAGGACTGATGCTGAAGCTGAAGCTCCAATACTTTGGCCACCTGATGGGAAGAGCCGACTCACTGGAAAAGGCCCTGATGCTGGGAGAGGAGAAGAGAGTGACAGAGAATGAGATGGTTGGATGGCTTCATTGACTCAGTGGACATGAGCGTGAGCAAATTCAGGGAAATAGTAAAGGACAGGGAAGCCAGCCGTGCTGCAGTTCGTGGGGTTGCAAAGAGTGGGACACGACTTAGCTGAACAACAAACAACAACTAGTTAACTCAGAGAACAGGAGGTGATGGGTAGAGCAGGAAGTAAGAGGCATTCCTACAGGGCAGCTTCTGGCACAAGCTTTGCAGCATGATTCTTGAAATTTGCAGGAAACATTCCAACTGCAATTCTGTAGCATTGCGGAGGATTACTGTCATGTCAGCACTGAGGTGTGACTGCTGATAGAGTCAGATCTCTTCTTCAGGAATGCAATCAGAGGCACTGAAAATACTTATCTGCTCTCTCAAATGAAATCTTAGTCTCAGTTTTCATTTAATTCCTTATCATCTGGATGTAGATATTTATTATTGTACCCATGTTATAGATGAGGAAAGTGAGGTTCAGAGAACTGAACACAGTGAGACAAAATAAAATATAAAATGTCCATCCCAGTGCCTAGTAAGGTGCTGACTAAAATTAAGTTCAAATATAAAAATAAAAATTGACTTCCTTCCTAGAGAAGTCGAAATTGAGGTCCTGAGATGCTACTTGTTAGAGACCGAGTGAGGACCAGAAGCTGGGGTCCTAGCCTCATGGTCCCAGGCTTGTCTGAGTCTGACCACTAAGTACGAGCTGCCAGAATCTGAGTGCAACTTGGTACTTTTTAGGGCAAAGCACAGACTTTCAGAACTGAGAAAAAAAACTTACAAAGTCAAAGTCTCTCCTGTCAGATGGTCCCTCACAGACTGTTAATGTAATAAAATAGTTAAACCCTTTAGCATCAAATTAGGGACCAAGTTGAAAACCTTTCTTTTTGGCCTAACAAAATATTTATAACTTTTCTTTTTGATACTCTGACATCCTTAAAATCGAAGTTCCTTTTAAAGATGAAATTAAGTCAACAGTAAAGGACTGTGGGGAGGCACGAAAAGTATATTTCAAGCTTAATAGTCTCTGCTGTCAAAGAATTTATAAGTAAATGAGGAGCAGGGTAAGCAGCCAAAGAAATAAGCCTACTGGGGCAGCCCAGGTTGAGCCACCCACAGAGTTCTAGGGAGCAGAAGGGAACTTCATGGAAAGGCACTAAGATGGATTCTGAGGACAAGACAATGGGGACGCCTGGTTTGCCTGGCAAATCAGTTTCTAGCACTTCAGGGATCCTGAGGGAAGGAAGGCTGTCAGTGGGAGATTAAATGTAGAAAGGTCAGATGGGGTCAGAAGTGGAGAAACTTAAATAGCACACTAAGTTCACAGTGTAAGTGGTGGACAATGGGGAGAAAGCACTCTTGGGTTTTTTGATTTTTTTTGTTGAGCATGGAGACTGCAATGATTAGTGTTGGGTTGTGCATTACTTAACACTCTAGCAAAACACATTAAAATGGATCACAAGGAGGACAAGAACCAAAGGCAGATGATTTCTGGTTAAAATAGGTATCTTTAAAAGACTTCCCTCCTCAAGGATTTCTACAATACTATGAAAGACAAAATTTAGTTTTTTTTAAAAAAGACAAAACTTAAGCATCTACAGTGAGCCTTCAAAAGCTAAAACAGCACAAAATAGCCAGATTTTAATAGCCAAGACTACTACATGTTCCTGACTGAATCTTCAATGTTTAAAACAGTTTTGTTTATCTACTTCAAAATAATCAGATTAACCTGAAAAACAATATCCATAGGAAAGTCATCCAAAAAAAAAAAGACTGACTGCCAACTTTGTGTTGAGTATTGAGATTTCTGAGTAATAGTCGCTCAGGTTTGACTAGACAGATGAGTAGAACTGGGAGGGGACGTGGAGGGAACGTGGAGGGAGGGGCACGGGAAGAATGTTCTCTGTGTCTCGAGAACACAAGCAAGCTCCCCGCAAATGTCCAGACTGTTTCAAACAGTACAGTACATCTTTACTATTTCCAACCAATGCTCAAAAAGAAGAGTATTATCTTGAATACTTCAAAACAATTTTAATTTGCCCTAAGAAAACCAAAAATAGATGTCACTGACACCTGGAATCAAATTTTTCCATTTGTCTTCTTCTCACTGGCAAATAATCAAGACTACTTTCATATTCTTTGAATCTTTGTATTTTGGGATTATTTCTATATGGTAATAGCATTTGAGTTCCATTTTGGAAACAAAAATAAGAGTTGATATGAGATAGGTACATTTACTCCAGAATTTGAGAAACTGTGATCATTGCGTCCTCTAAAGAATGAAAAATTGATTTGACTAAAAATAAAACTACCATATGACCCAGCAATTCCCATCCTGGGTATATGTCCAAAGAAAATGAAAACACTAATTTAAAAAGATACATTAACCTCAATGTGTATAGCAGCATTATTTACAACAGCCAAAATATGGAAGCAGCCCAAGTGTCTATGGACAGATGAATGGATAAAGAAGTTGTGGTACACAGATACAATGGAATACCACTCAGCAATAAAAAAAGAATGAAATCCTGCCATTTGCAGCAACCTGGATGGACTTGGAGGGCATTAGGCTAAGTAAGATAAATCAGATGGAAAAAGACAAATACTGTACGATATCACTTGTATGTGGAATCTGAGAAGTACAACAAATGAAGAAATATAACAAAAAAGAAGTAGATTACAAGACCAAACTGCTTGTGAGACCAAGTGGTCACTAGTGAGGAGGAAGGGAGAGACAACATAGGGGTGAGAGAGTGGGAGGTACAAGCTACTGGTTGTAAGACCGGCTCCAGGATGTACTGTACAACACAGGAAATATAGCCAATATTTTGTAGTAACTGTAAATGGAAAGTAACCTTTAAAAATCTTATGAATATAAAAAGTTAAAATTAAATTGGTTTGACTTAAGGAGGTATTAACATTGTACTGAACCTGGAGGACACTCAGTAAGTAGGAACAAAATGAATTCAGAACAAGACCTGAAAGCTTGCAATCAACAACTGCAAACTTATGTATCTGTAAGGCTGGGGTTGGGTGGGGCAGGGGGGTAAAAAATATGACACTCCATCACTACCAGTTCACCAAAAACAAGAATAGGAACTTGCCCACAAATCAATGTCAAAAGATGATACAAAATTAAGGTAAGAGCCACATTGGTTTAAGATCAAAATAATCAAGGGAAAGAAGGTACAAATTCTATGTATAATGAACCAAGCTAACTAATCTTGCTTGGCAAACAGACACATAGCTCTGAATCTGAGCCAAAATAACGGCTCCTGGCAATCTGCCAAAATCGAATTCGTTAGTCGGGCATCATAAAATGATTTGTCTGTCAAATTTACAATTCTAGTGTCTCTGGATTCAGCTATCCACTGGGCACCCCTGGCAGTTGCCCAGCAGAATACATCTGAACTATCATTACTGTCAGAACATGCACATTTGACAAACACTAGAGAAAAATGACACTCGTTTCTCAGAGCAATATTAGTTAACAGCTACAAAGTACTGCTATAAAGGAATTATCAAGTCTAGACCTATAATAATTAATGAAGAATTAGTAACCTTCTCTGTTGTGCTAACCTGCAAGATGCTCCTTGGTGTTCAATAGACACAGGTCAAACTGTCATTTAATTTATTGGAGGCCACAAAGGTGAGTCAAAAGCAGAGGTCTTGCCAAACTCAGCAAACATGGTCCACAGGTGAGGTGTCCTCTGAACTTTAACTTCCAATGCCAGGATGCTAGGGTGCTTGGAGATGCTTCTCCGATGTGCTCTGCTCATTATGGGTTAAACTCCATCCCCAATTTTAAGCTCATCAGAGAAGTCTCCCAGACATGGAGCATTTTCAGGATAGAGTTGTAATAATATGCATCTGAATAATATCTGAAATTCTTCTAGCCAGAGTCTAGAATCAGGAAGGAAGTGAAGTCGCTCAGGCGTGTCCAACTCTGTGACCCCATGGACTGTAGTCTGTCAGCTTTCTCTGTCCATGGGATTTTGCAGGCAAGAATCCTGGAGTGGGTTGCCATTTCCTTCACCAGGGGATGTTCCCAACCTAAGGATTGAACCTGGGTCTCCCGCACTGCAGGCAGATTCTTTACTGTCTGAGCTACCAGGGAAGCCCAGAATCAGGAAAGAATTTACAAATTTTGCTTGAGCTGAGTAAAGTCAGAAAGGGAAATAGTTCATGACATCCAAAAGTTGAATGCACAGACAGGCTACGTAATTCCCACCTAAGTGTTATTCGCCATTTCCTCCTCCAGAGGATCTTCCCAGATCAGGGATAAAACCCCTCTCTCCTGCATTGGCAGGTCGGTTCTTTACCACTGAGCCAGCTGGGCTCCTTCTCATACCTCCCTGGGTGCAAAAAACTTTATCATTAAAATCCTAATAGTTTCGGTCACTTCATGTTTAGTAAATAGAGAAACTGGAGAAAGCTCAAAGAAGAGAAACAAAAATGACCCATCAGTGTAAAAGTGGCCTGTTAAACCAGAAAAAGAGACAGCAAAGTTGGTAGCAACTATTTTACGCCACTCAACTTTCAGCTTACTTCTTTAGGTGCTTTTATCACCCCTTTCTTTTTTTTTTTTTTTTTTTTTTTTAATTTTTTTTTTTTTTTTTATTTTAGTTGGGGGCTAATTACTTTTCAATATTGTAGTAGTTTTTGCCATACATCGACATGAATCAGCCATGGATTCACATGTGCTCCCCCTCCCAAACCCTCCTCCCACCTCCCTCCCCCCCCTCCCATCCCTCAGTGTCATCCCAACGCTCCATCCCTGAGCATCCGTCCCATGCATAGAACATGGAATGGTGTTCTGCTTCACATATGACAATATACATGTTTCAATGTTATTGTCCCAGAACGTCCAACCCTCACCTTCTCCCTCAGAGTCCACAGGACTGTTCTATGCATCTGTGTCTCTTATTCTGTCTCACATATAGGGTTACCATTACCATCTTTCAAATTCCATATACATGCATTAGTATACTGTATTGGTGCTTTTCTTTCTGGCTCACTTCACTCTGTATAATGGGCTCCAGTTTCATCCATCTCAATAGAACGGATTCAAATGTATTCTTTTTAATGGCTGAGTAATATTCCATTGTGTATATGTACCACAGCTTCCTTATCCATTCGTCTGCCGATGGACATCTAGGTTGCTTCCATGTCCTGGCTATTGTAAACAGTGCTGCGATGAACATTGGGGTACACACATCTCTTTCAATTCTGGTTTCCTCGGTGTATATGCCTAGCAGTGGGATTGCTGGGTCATATGGCAGTTCTATTCCCAGTTTTTTAAGGAATCTCCACACTGTTCTCCATAGTGGCTGTACTAGTTTGCATTCCCACCAACAGTGTAAGAGGGTTCCCTTTTCTCCACACCCTCTCCAGCATTTATTGCTTGTAGACTTTTGGATAGCGGCCATTCTGACTGGTGTGTAATGGTACCTCATTGTGGTTTTGATTTGCATTTCTCTAATAATGAGTGATGTTGAGCATCTTTTCATGTGTTTGTTAGCCATCTGTATGTCTTCTTTGGAGAAATGTCTGTTTAGTTCTTTGGCCCATTTTTTGATTGGGTCGTTTATTTTTCTGGAATTCAGCTGCAGGAGTTGCTTGTATATTTTTGAGATTAACTGTTTGTCTGTTGCTTCGTTTGCTATTATTTTCTCCCATTCTGAAGGCTGTCTTTTCACCTTGCTTATAGTTTCCTTTGTTGTGCAAAAGCTTTTAATTTTGATTAGGTCCCATTTGTTTATTTTTGCTTTTATTTCCAATATTCTGGGGGGTGGGTCATGGAGGATCCTGCTGTGATTTATGTCGGAGAGTGTTTTGCCTATGTTTTCCTCTAGGAGTTTTATAGTTTCTGGTCTTACATTTAGGTCTTTAATCCATTTTGAGTTTATTTTTGTGTATGGTTATCACCCCTTTCTATCTCCTTTCTCCCATCCACATACAGATGGACTGCAATGTAAGACATTTAATGATTTGTGAATGAATAAATTAAATTGATACCTCTTGATTTCCCGCTTCACTGCAAGCAGACAAGGCTGTGGTGGCCAGTGGCCCAAAACTGAACAATAGGAATGATACAGGAAACATACATACACACCTTCTTTTCTGTGTTCCCAAGTGTCATTCAACAAAATACACAAAGAACTCTATGAAAACTCACCCTGTGGAGAAACTTGCTTCACTAAGGTTGTATTCTGTAAATTTTTTTCTTCCTCCAAGAGCTCAGTGACTTTCAAATACAAAACCTTTTATAAGAATCCTCACATCCTTATAGAAAGATGTTCCCATGCTTTAAAATTTAGTGCCTCCTTCCCCTGAAATACCTCACTAACAGATAAATTTTTAAGATTTTAGTTGCAGAGACACCATGTATGATGTCTAGTCCCCAAACCCTGTCCTCTAAGAATTGCACCTCTTACAGGCCCTGGTAACCTGTATTTGTTATATATGATTCCACATGCCCCCCTCAACCATCCGCACCCAAGGCTGATGGATCCTCTGAGCCACAGTGAGACCATAATACTTTCTCTCAGGAAATGAAAAAGGGTTCCTAGAATGTTAGTCAAGTCTCTGTGGAAAACAAACTGAGGCTGAAATGGGCATTGTGAGGCGGCCATCTTGAGCCAACTGCACAGGAAATCAGTAAAAGCTGGATGGAAGGTAGAGACGGCAAGAAATAGTGTGCAAGCAGAGAAGCAAATACGAAGGCCATAAAGAGCCAGTGACAAGAACTAACACACCTGCTCTCCTGGACGTTAAGGACTTTCTGGTTCTCAGTTCATGGCTCCAGGCTTCTGTGAACCCCAACTGCATCTCCTGCACTTGGGTCCTGAGAGAGATTCTATTCTTTGAAATTCATTATCCCAGGTTTGCTTAAGGCAGTTTGCAACCATAATAAGCTCCATCAAGTCATGAATATTCCTGACATCACAGAAGGAAGGGCCAAAACTGTCAATGCTCTAGCAGCGAAGGAACAAACCCACCATTTGTGATATATTTTTTGTTATCCACAATTTATGGTTGTTTCATCATTTCTCTGTACAGTTTCCAGGGGAGGACTGACCTGTTGATTCACAACACAAATCCCATAACCCCATCATCCAGAGCTACTCCAGTCGGGGACCCTAACAACCAACTTTGTTAATAAATGCGTCTCCTGCAAATAACAGTAGGAAAACATTAGCACGGCATTCCATTCTCTTCTTCAAATGTACTTAACAGACCCACTTCAATGTTTGGGTATTTTTCTTTTTTAAGCTGGAGAATTGATCAAGTGTAAGCCAGAGGGTCCTACAACTCAAAGGTACAAGTGAATGTAAGCTCTAATGGGGCAGGCATGATGCCTGTCCACCTTTGTCTCCCTACCCCAGCAAAATTCCCCATGCTGAGGGAATGAAAGGAGGGAATGTAGGAGCCTAAGAGTCAAAAGCAAACTCTAGGCTCAAACAGAACTGGGTCAGAATCCTAAATCTCCCCTTTTAACATTTATGAAGGCTCAGAACTCCTCTAAGAATTTTATGTTCATTATCTTATTTCATGCCTCTTCACCAATCCCCCCACCCCTCAAGCTGCAAGGTAGTATCTTTCACTTTACACTTGGTGAAAACTGAAACTTACCTATGGCCACAAGGTTAGTCAAGGTTAAGTCCAAATCCCTAACCCCTGTGACAAACTGCATTCATTGCTGACTTCATCACCTTGGGCAGATGATTTAATCACTCAATTTTCCAAAGATTATGGTTCTAAAGACTAAGTCAGACAGATAGTGTCTGAAAAGTGCTTAGCCCAGTGCCAGATGGAGCCAACTGCTCATTAAAAGGTAGTTATTATTATTAGAGTTATTAACTAGTGAGTCTACAGTGAGATACTTTAAACAGTAGGACTCTGGGTTCTGTAAACTAAAGGTCCTCTGGAAGACAGCCACGTCCAAGATCTAGGCAGCCAAAGCAAGAGAAGCAAATTAGAACCAATATTTATCTTGGATATGGTCAAAATTATCCAAAAGGGAGTAACAGATAAGAAGTCTTTTCATGGCCTGAAAGCAATGATAGTACTTGAAGTTAGGGGGCACCATACTGCTATGTATCATGGAAAAGTCTTCCCTGGAGAGTCTTCAGCACCCCTGGATTTTTTTCTAACAAAGCAGAGGTACATAAATTTTGATCAGTAACAATTTTTTTAGCAGGGAGGGGAAGGAACCCTTTAATATTTCTTTCCATATGCTTCCACAATTTCAATTTTAGGACTAGTATATATTCCTATTCTATTCCCAATGCCTCTAGTAATTCTTTCATCGAGATAAAAAGCATTATTACATTGTTCAATGACCTTTAAAAGTTCAGGGGAAAAAGTGCTTAATCAGGATTGATAAGCATAACACGAATAAATTTCAAGTACCTAAAAAACAACTGGTCTAAAATACATAAATGTATCTATTGGCAATTATTGAAAATGGGTGATGGGAGCTCATTACACTAGCCTCTCTACAGATATATGTTTGAAATTTTCTGTAATAAAAAGTTACAAATAAATGTTTAAAATAAAAATAAATGTACAAGTTCTTCCTTTTAAAAATTTAGTTTTTACTGAAAACCTGCTTTGAGGATGAAGCAGGAAACTGGGTCTGTATCACTACCCTGGGAAGCAGTAGAGTAAGTCATTCAATTGAGAGAAGAGAAGTAGATAAGGTTAAATTAAGGTAGAACTATTATAAATCATGTAAAAATGAAACGTGTTTCTACAAAGCTTCAATAATGAACTTCAAGTAAGAGACTGAGGGGCCACAAGACATTACTAAGGAGACTTCTTTATACAAACAAACAAAACTTTTTTTTTTTAGTATAATAATGGTTTGCTCAAGCTTGGTCTACATTTGGTTCTAGCTGGCCAGGGAATATTCCAGTTTACAGGTGATTATTCTAAAGAGCAGAAATAAAGAGCTTTGTGCCAAACAGCTAAAGGAAAGCTGAAAATCAAGGTATGGATAGAGGTCTCTTCATTGGCCAAAAGATGCACTTTCTCTTTTCAATTCCGTCCCCTTCTGAAAGGGTTAACTGAAGTTTTGTTATACCCAGATGATAATCCATAATTGAAGAAGCATATCTAGAGATCTTTATTCCCCCTTACTCAGAAGTACACAATGCTTTTCATTCAATTTGTGGAGTTAAATTCTAGCCTAAAACCCTACAACTGTCTGTTAAGTCAAACCTACAGTAAAAACAAAAACAAAAAACTTTTAAATATGTTAGTGACCTCTTTCTATCAATTAATTCTGATCTCTTGCTGAGCAAATTCCATTCCTATAATGCTGGGAGTGAATTTCATAACAACAAAATTTGAAAGAAACTTTGAAAAACTGAAGAGAAGCCATCTGCTGTTTCAGGTTGCAGCCACAAGCACCTCGACAGCACTGAGGCTAGCCAGACCCCTCCCCCATCCGAAAGGCTCAGTCATTTACAAAACAAGCGCAGAAACAAAACTAATCAAGACAAACGGTTCTCTAGTCCATCAGCAAGATGATGGGACAGAAGCAAAGGGACACTTTACCGTAAATATTCTACAGAGACCAGCTAACCGAGCTTTCCCGCAATCAAAGGTCAGGAAGCAGCATTTGCTTCTAAGATTTACCTTATTTGCATTCTATTACAAATAGTATTTTCAGATAGTCTAACCATGTCCTCCTGGCTGGAAAGGTAACTGCAATCTCTTTCTCCCCGGTTCTACTTGATCAATCTAACCCCTTCCTTTCTATGCACCTTCAGTCTTCACCATTTGTCCTTTATAAAAAGTGTTCCTCTCAGCTTATGGGACAAATGAGACAACAAAGGTGTGTTTCATTAATATCGCAGGAGCAATCTTAAATTGAAGAACACTTCATGCGGTGTCACAGAGTGGTCCATAGGTGAATGTTCACCTTCCTTTTCACACTAGTATGTTTTGCCTGTGTTAAAGTAAAACTTCTCTACAGCTCTAAGTGCCCCTTGATGGGGTCTACAATAAAAGGAGTATAAATCACTCTCAGAACTACCCTGGAAAACTGGTTGGATTATCATTCCTGGAAAACACTTGAGTAGCTGGACTATCCCAGCATAATGTATATGCACCAACATTATGGTACTCTATGTTCCCATAGTTCTGCCAATCTACCTGTAAACGTTTCCAAGAAAAATTACCACCTAAGGAGTGACTGCTGAGAGGTGAACAAAAACATGGTTTCTTGCCAGAGGTACTTGACTACCCTCTCCTGATCACTCAACTGGTTGTTCTGAGTGGATTTCCCCAGTAATTGACGGGAAAGGTAAGTGGTGGCTGGGGCTCAGCACCAGGAGAGAATTTTCACATCAATTGGATGATCAAACAATGTCCTGGATGCAACAAGCCAAGGGCACCACTCAAAAGTGAGGATGAGCCTTACTCTTTCACAGATCAAATTCTCCTCACACTTGCCAGACTCCACAAACCAAATGCCACATTGTGAAATCACACCGTCTCTAGAATTCTCTAAAAGCGCTTTTGTTGTAATCCCCTCCGAACACAATGAAGGGCTGAAGGGCACTATTAAGTGACTTGAAAGCAGACACTTAAGATCATGAGTTCGAGTGTGTCTCAGATCACACATAACGTTTCTAATAACCTATGGAAACGTAAGGGGCGGGGGGGGGGCAGGGGGACTTCTTGCTTCTTGTTTAAAAACTAAAGTTCGATTGCAGCCCTGCCAAGGCGACAGACAACGGATTCCGAACGTCCCCGGTCTCCGCGGGCTGCAGCAGCGGCCGGGCGCCCGCGCGCGTCCTACCTTGGACCTTTCCTTGACGTAGTATTTGCCCAGCCGGCTCCCGCAATACAAGACCAGCCTGTCGATGAGGGACAGGAGGTAATTGATGGCCTCACAGCCTTCCTCGTTGCCCCCGATCCACGTGATCTGATCACCCCGCAGGTGCCGTTTGGAGACGCCGGCGCGGGGCCCGGCCAGCTGGCCGTCCCGCAGGGCCCCGTTGCAGTGCAGCTGCTTCACACGCTCCAGGACGCAGTCGCCCACCACCTCGCCCAGGAAGTTATCCAGGTAGCAGAAGCCGACCTCGTGCAGACAGGGCACGATGTACTCCAGGGCGATTTTCTCTAGATCCAGCCTCATGATATGTCCTAGGGGCATCCCGCCCGCAAAGCCGAGCTTGGGAACCCTCAGCGTGCAGAGAGAGACCTGCGTGTGCGCTCAGCCGAGGCGCGGGGATCGTGGCCCGGAGTTCAGCTACCTGCGGCGGCCACGGTCCCCAAGCCACCGCGGCGCCAGGGAGAGGGGAAAGTTGCCCGCAACTCTGGGGAGGAGGGATCCCGTTTAGGGACCAGCGGGAGTTGTGCAAAGCTCCGCGACTCAGCGCCAGACTGGCCCAGTGAAGAGTCGGAGGGGCCCTTTTGGAAATGTGGAGCCACCACTGGTGCGGCGGCGGCGGCCCCAGGCGGGGAGAAGCTGAGGTCCAGCCCCTTAGCCGGCCCGACTCCACGCGTCACGGGCCCCGCCCAGGCTCCGCCCCGGGACCGCCCCCGGGACAGCCCTTCTCCCCAGTCCATCACCCGGCCGGGTCTATCCCTAGCTCTAGCATCCCGACGAGCCCGGCACTAGCCTGGCTTGTTTGTGACCAAGAGGGGAGTTGGAGAACAGACGGCATTTTTAGAATGCTATCGATTTGCCCAGTTTTGCATAAAATCCCATAACAAACTTGAAAACCTGGATCCCAACTCTGAAAATGTAAATGGGATTAACAGCAGTTCGCTGCCACATTCTAGACCGGTCACTTCCTCGACTTTTGAATAAAATAATAAACCCAGAAACAAATATTTTAGCAATGATCTCGTTCTAGCTTTTCTTGGTACTTTATTCACCTTTCCTCAGCTGTTTGGCCCAGGTCAGGAGGTTTGAGAGACTGGGAGGAATCCAATTTTAATTAAAATTAACAAGCATCTCCCAGACCCCTACTATATTCAAGGCCCGAGCGGCTCAGTGAAGGAAGGGTGTGAACAGTGAAGAAATACTGGGTCATATTTCATACTGAAAATAATGTATTTTGATTTGCTGAATGTTTTGATCAATGTATCTTTCAAACTTCTTACTAAAATACGATGTTCTGGAAGTCTGCCTTCAAAATTCACCACATGCTCATTCATGTTAACAGCCAACATAGGTATGTCCTTTAAGGCTTTTTAGTTATCCAAAGGTAAGCTGATGACTTAATGGATTTTTAAAATTCTCTTTCCTACTGAACACCAGAGAACAGACTCAAGAGAAAAAGATTCATAAATTGCATGCAAAGCCATTTCTATATTTTAAATTTTACATCAGTTTGCACTTGGGTGCTTCATTTAAGTTGAACAAAAGGATGTACAGTTGTCACACTAAGTTGCAAATTACAATAAATTTGTTGTTGTTGTTGTTTAGTCACTAAGTCACATCCGACTCTGCAACCCCACGGACTGTAGCCCGCCAGGCTCCTCTGTCTATGGGATTTCCCAGGCAAGAACACTGGAGTGGGTTGCCATTTCCTTCTCCAGGGGATCTGCCCAATCTAGGAATCAAGCACCGCCTCACTCTCCCTTACCACTGAGCCACCAGGGAAGTCCCACAATGCCTGTAAAACCTGTACATTCTTCTCTCTTTTTTTTTCTTTTCACAAATGTTAACTGTATTTTTATCTTTTATTCAGTTTAAACAGAAAAAGAAAAAATAGTTCACTCATAAAAGTACAATCAACATTCGTGAAAAGAAAAAAGAGTGTACAGGTTTTACAGGTATTGTTTATTTTGTATACAATCCCATATAGATTTTACACTTTTATTCTCCTGCTCACAGCCCTCTCTTTCCTTCATCCGAGAGGAGAAATATGAGAGGAGAAATGGAGCGAAGTCTGGGCCAGGAACTAAGAGCAGAATAGGAAAGGGATGCTGCTGCTACTGATGGAAAGCAGCCGACAGAAACACGTGGTCAGTAAGAACGGAAGAATGTTCAAGAGGAGCGGTGAGAAACCCAGTGAAACTCCTACACACACAGGGAGGAGGATCTCTGCCAGGGCAGCACTAAGTTGACACCGTTGGTATGACCTTCCAGCAGAAGGTGCACCAACTGAGGTAATGGCTTGATTGGCCAGCCTCAAGGAGCTGCTGTCTAAATTCCCACACAGCTCCTGGATGACAAGAGCCCATCATTCTTGGACCCCCAGCACCTAGCACATGGTAGGGGCCTAATAAGTAGGTACTGGGAAACTGGTGTCTGACCCTGAGCCATGGCAACCTCCACATAGGCTTTGGGCAAGTTTGGGCTGGTTGGAAGCTGGCCCTATTTGCATGAAGGATGGAGGATGCCTCTCCAGAGAGAAATCACTAGGAGAGTGTCAGGCAGAGCAGCCTGGCCCAGAGCAAAACCCCAGGGGCCAGGAAAGGGGCAGTTAGGCATTCTGCAGGATACTTGTCTCCTGGCTTCACCCCTCTATCCAGCCGTGAAGGACGTTCAGTTCTGGGAGCAGGAGACCTAAAGAGAAACCTGGGGCTGCTCATTTGCGGCAGGGACTAACATGAAGATGCAATACCAGAAGAAAGGAAGGCCATTTCCTCCACTGTGCTTAAACCCTGCCTAACCAGGATACCTTGGGCCCTCCAGTGAGCTCCTTCAGGGGCATTATGGATACCAAGTGATCAGGAGAAGAGTGGTCTGAGGCTGCCTGAACATGGGCCCTGGTAAGCAGTGGCTGGAGGTTTTTTGCAGCTTTGGGGTTTGTTGTAGCCTCAGAAGTAGATATATTTGAATTTGAGGGGGAGGGGGAATGACAGATTTGGTAGCTGGCTGAAAATTTGCTACCTGAAGTTTCTTTGAAGATGTACCTGACACTTCTAGGAATAATTAGGGAATTTACAGAGGACTAGAAATCCGCAGTAGAAGGTAGAGGGCATGGTGGTCAGTGAAATACAGAAAAATACATCCGTACCTCCCAGAAGCAACTTGTTGATCCAGGGCTTTAAATCCCGGGACTGGGTAAGTTCGGCTCACTATTCAAATTGTATTTCTGTAATTTTAGAATAAATTTGTAACTAGTCCAGCTGTAACCAAAACAGCCCATGAGCAAGTTCCAGTGACTAAAATCTTGTTCTATATTACTTTGGTTGCAAAGCATAGGCAGTTTAGAAAGGTATTCAATCCCTTGCCCCCATTCCTACTTGGCAAGGGCACCTATCAATCAATCAAAGGCCTCCTAATCAACTTGGGGCTGCCAGCATTGCATTTGGCAGAGGAGCCTGAGATACTGTGACTGGCAAAAAGCACAGTGTGTGATTACAGCAAGGGGTGCAGACAGGCTGGAGCCGTGCGCGGGCTCAGAGGAGTCTGAACATCAGAGTGGCAAACACCAAGATAATGGCTAAAGTGCGTTTTTTTTACTTATTTGTCCATTAATTTGTGTCATTATCATAATGAATATTAAAACACTTTTCCAATTAATATCTAAAACAAATCAATTTCCCTGTAATTTAATTTCAACAACATGGTCTTCCAGTATATTCTGCAGTACAGAGGCAGGTATTTTTCAAACATGTAGATGAGAGAGGGTAAAAGAAGGAAGCTGAATTTCTTGGCTTTGGAATTTGAACTGGAAGGGATCTGAGTGGTCCAACTTCATTTTCCAACCAAAGTGGAAAACGGGGTCCAGAGGGCCTGGACATTAAGGGACTCTCCTAAGGAAGAAATCTCTGGTCAGTGGAAGAGGAAGCCTGGAATGTTTCTGTGTTCTCAACTACAAGAGAGCACTCTCTCTTATTCTATTTATATATGTATGTGGGATTTGTTTTGGTGGGTGGGAGAGGGGATTAGGTAAAATTCACCAAAAATAGTGCACAATTCATTGGCATTTAGTATATTCACAATATTATGCAACCACCACCTCTCTAGGTCCAAAACACTTTCAGCACTCCAAAAGAAAACCTTGCATCCCTTAAGCAATTACTCCCTGATTCCCTAGTGCCTGACAACCACCAATCTGCTTTTAGAATTTCTATGACTTCACCTTTTCTGGATATTCCCTACAAGTGGAATCACAAAATATGTGGCCTTGTATATCTGGCTGCTTTTACTTAGTATGTTTTCCAGATCCATCTATGTTGTACCATGGATCATTCCTTTTTATGGCTAATATTCCATTGTATGAATATATAATATTTATTTATCTATCATAAACTGATGGGCATTGGGGTTGTTTTCACCTTTTGGTTATTGTGAGCAATGCTGTTATAAACTTGTGTGTGTAAGTATCTGAGTACTTGCTTTTTTTGGGCATACACCTAGGAGTGGAAATTGCTGAGTCATATGGGGCTTTCCTGGATGGTAAAGAATCTGCCTGCAGCGCAGAAGACCTGGGTTCCATCCCTGAGTCGGGAAGATTCCCTGGAGAAGGGAATGGTTACCCATTCTAGTATTCTTGCCAGGAGAATCCCATGGACAGAGGAGCCTGGCAGGCTACAGTCCAAGGGGTGGCTAAGATTGGACATGACTGAGCAACTAACACTATTTTTTTCCCACTTTCATGGTAATTCTACATTTAACTGTTTTGTGGAACTGCCATACTGTTTTTCACAGCAGCTGTGCCATTTTACATTTCTGCTGATAATTCGGGAGGGTTCCATCACATCCTTTTTTATTTCTGATGAAAACCATCTACATTTCTTTCACTCCTTCAACGTCCTACTGTGCCAGAGTTTCCCTCCCTCCAAGATGGTATCTGAATATTCTTTTCTGTGTTTTGCCATGCCATATCATCAAGAGGTTTATCATTAAACTGAATGGATTTAATGTGGGCAAGGATGATTTTATTTATTGATTTAGCAAATACTTTTTAACACTATATTCCAGGCACTGTGCTGAAAGTGTTACACTTTTAGCCAAGGAATTATTATTTTTGCCACTATGAAGATGACAAAAATGAGGCATAGAGAGGCTAAGGAGCTTGTCCAAGACCACACAATGAGACATATAACAATGCCAGACAAAATCTAAGTGATTCCAAATGTGATAAGATCAGGGGTGGGGGAGTTATTTTGAGCCACTTGCTTGGCATAGCAATGTTTTTGCCCTTTGTTGTTCAGTTGCTAAGTCATGTCCAACTCTTTCATGACCCCTTGGACTGTAGCACGCCAGGCTCTTCTCTAAGTACTCTTTTTTGTTGTAAGTCTTAATTATAGCATTTTCACCTGCAACGACAATTTTAACTCTTGGTTTCCTTACTGATACTTGGTGTAGTGGAAGATAAGCAAAAATCTTACCATGAATTATTTAGCTGACGACACTGAGAGAAATCTTCCAAGCTATGAATTAGGATTTGCTCCTTGCATGAGTGCTAAGTCACTTCAGTCATGTCCAACTCTGTGCAACCCTATGGACTGCACCCTGTGAGGCTCCTCTGTCCGTGGGATTCTCCAGATAAGAATGCTGGAGTCAGTTGCTTTGCCCTCCTCCAGGGGATCTTCCTGACCCAGGGATAGAACCCATGTTTCTTACATCTAATCTGCATTGGCAGGTGGGTTCTTTCCAACTAGCACCACCTGGGAAGCCCTTGCTGCATTCCAATTATAGCCCAGTGTTTCTAAGAATCCCATATAAATTCAGTGAGAGTGCTGAGAGTAGTCATGGGAAATGAGCCACACCTCAGTCCACTGGGTTGCGTGACTCACCCCTCAGGACACAGGATGTACATTTCATTTAAATGGAGTTGGTGAGCTCCTGAAGGGAACTTGTGCTTGAACTCACAGCTATGAATTGGGTTGAGAAAGAGATGCATCTGATTATGTCCCATTCCCTGTGGAGTCCAGCCATCCTACCTACGCCTTTCCAGGTCTAAGGGGATGGCAAAGAAAGCAACTTTCTATATTGGTTCTTAATAATTTCTAAGCATATGGACAAGTTTAAGCCTCTCTCATTTGCTCTTTGATAATTCTGCTGTGTGCAGGTTCTGGGAAGTGCAACGTATTTGGAATATTCATTAGTATTTTCCAATTCAACTCTTGTTTAAGTTAAATATGTCTAAAAAGCATTTGCTCTGGCGAAAAACATGGCATCAATCATAAAAATACAGTGTGAAATTTATATTAGCATGGAATATTTTAAAGTATTTAACTTTGCTTAATATTATAAAGCTTTTTCCAAAGGTGCTTCCATTCAGTAGAATTTCACATCTTAATGTGTTGTATTTAAAATAACCTTATTTTATGAGGTACCATTACACACCAGTCAGAATGGCTGCTATCCAAAAGTCTACAAGCAATAAATGCTGGAGAGGGTGTGGAGAAAAGGGAACCCTCTTACACTGTTGGTGGGAATGCAAACTAGTACAGCCACTATGGAGAACAGTGTGGAGATTCCTTAAAAAACTGGGAATAAAACTGCCATATGACCCAGCAATCCCACTGCTGGGCATACACACCAAGGAAACCAGAATTGAAAGAGACGTGTGTACCCCAATGTTCATTGCAGCACTGTTTACAATAGCCAGGACATGGAAGCAACCTAGATGTCCATCGGCAGATGAATGGATAAGGAAGCTGTGGTACATATACACAATGGAATATTACTCAGCCATTAAAAAAAATACATTTGAATCGGTTCTATTGAGATGGATGAAACTGGAGCCCATTATACAGAGTGAAGTGAGCCAGAAAGAAAAGCACCAATACAGTATACTAATGCATATATATGGAATTTGAAAGATGGTAACGGTAACCCTATATGCGAGACAGAATAAGAGACACAGATGCATAGAACAGTCCTGTGGACTCTGAGGAAGAAGGTGAGGGTGGGACGTTCTGGGACAATAACATTGAAACATGTATATTGTCATATGTGGAGCAGAACACCATTCCATGTTCTATGCATGGGACGGATGCTCAGGGATGGAGCATTGGGATGGCCCGGAGGGATAGGATGGGGAGGGAGGTGGGAGGAGGGTTCGGGAGGGGGGGCACATGTGAACCCATGGCTGATTCATGTCAATGTATGGCAAAAACTACTACAATATTGTAAAGTAATTGGCCCCCAACTAAAATAAATAAATTTATTAAAAAAAATAAAATAAAATAAAATAACCTTATTTTAGAATGGGTTTCCCTGGTGGCTCAGAGGTAAAGATCTGCCTGCCAATGCAGGAGACATATGTTCAACCCCTGAGTCTGGAAGATCCACTGGAGAAGGGAATGGCAACCCACTCCAGTATTCTTGCCTGGAGGGTTCCATGGACAGAGAAGCCTGGTGGGCTACAGTCCATAGGGTCACACAGAGAATAGTTTTAGATTCACAGGCAAGTTGTGAAGATTTACACACAGTTCCCATAGGCTCAAACCCAATTTCCCCACTGACATCAGATATTAGAATGGTATGTTTGTCACAATTTATGAATCTATATTGAGACATTGTTATTAACCAAAGTCCTTATCATGTTAAGATTTCTTCTGTTTTTACCGAATGGCCTTTTTCTTTTCCAGGATGCTGTTGAATTGTATAGTAGTTGAAACTAGTTCAGAGTGATTTTAGGAAAGTATATACCAAATCTATCTTTTCAGTTCTTTAGCACCTGCAGAAACTTCCAGTTTCCCCAGGGTAGGAAGGAATGGGTACCTACAGAAGATGGCTTCCTCCCATCCTGGGTTGGCCCACTGTCAAGCCCATTGCAGTGGCTGAAGCTTGGTGGCACAATCGGGAGGCCTCTCTGTACAGCCAGGAGTCTGGGGGTTCAGGAGGCTGATCCTCTGCCCTGTTCTGACTTGGCAGTGGGAGGAAGGAGCATTGAAAGACTCAGTGTCCTGGGGTTCACTGGTAAAACATATTTACCCTCCCCAGCTCCAGAGGCGAGCCTGATGGATCTAAGGCAGTAGGTCTCAGACATAAGTAATCCACCAGAACCAGCAACAAACATGTTAAAACACAAACTTTTGGCCCTCTAGAGTTTCAAATTCAGTAGGCATGGATGAGGCCCAAGAATCTGCATCTCTGACAGGTCCCAGGAGCTATTTCTGCTGGTCGGTTGGGAAGAGGGAAGATGAAGGGAGGGATCTCATTTTCTTGCTGAACATGGGAAAGGAAACAGGCAGCTCCGTGGCCTCTGACAGCCGTCTCGTCACCATGAAGGGAGCCAGGCTTGGGAGGAAGCCAACACAGAGGAAGGCAGAATAGAGTGTGGAAAGAACTTGGGACTTTGGTGACATCACAGAGCAGTTTATCTTACTATTCCAGGAGTCTGTCCTACCTCTGGACTTCCAGTTATTTGAGATAATGCATTTCCTCATTTCTAAAGCCAACTTAAAGTCACAGTTTTCAGCTACTCGCTGTCAAACAGATAACACCAGAGAAATGGTCACCTTGTAGCCATAATAAAGAGTGCACTTTTTTTTTTTACTTACTTTATGCTGTGCTAGGTCTTCATTGTTGTATGGGCTTTTCTCTAGTGGCATTGAGCAGAGGCTACTCTCTAGTTGGAGTGTGCGGGCTTCTCATTGCAGTTGCAGAGCACGGGCTCTAGGGCACTCGGGCCTCAGTAGTTGCAGCTCCTGGGTTGTAGAGCACAGGCTCAGCAGTTGTGGCACACAGGCTTAGTTGTTCCGTGGCTTGTAGGATCTTCCCAGAGCTGGGATCGAACCTGTACTAGTTCCCTGACCAGGGATTGAACCTGGGCCCCCTGTGTTGGGAGTGTTGAGAGCGCTGAGTCTTAGCCACTGGGCCACCAGGGAAGTCCTGAAATATATATTTTTTTATAAAATACAGATTGTTTTTCCCACTTAAAAAAAATCTTTAGTTTTTCCATGTGCTGGTCATTGGCTTGTGGGTATTAAATATAGTCCCTGCCATCCTGTGTGCTGGTCAGTTGGAGGTGGCTGGGATCCTGTGAATTGCATCTCCCAGACTCCCTTGCCAGCTGGCCCAGTTAAATGCTGCCAGTGGGAAGCACTGGTGGGATACCAGATGAAAGGAGGGAAGGAGAGACCCTCCATTTTAAAAAAAGCTTCTGACAGTGGCTGGCAGTGCCCTCAGTAGTTCCAGCAATAGCATCCCTGGTTGGGACAGTGGCCAGTGCCAACAGCATCAGCAGCTTTCTGCAGTGTTAGATGCCAGATACTCCTGGGCTCTGAAAACATTGCCATCTCTCTGTTTCATCTTCAGCCTTTGGAGTGGTCCAAGACTTCTCACAGATACTTATCTCTAGGTTACCACATCTTCCCCTTTTGGTTGCTCCAACCTTTCCACACACTTGTAACTCATTCCTTAGGTTAAATTCCCTCCACATGAAATACCTAGAATGGTTTCTGTTTTCCCAGCTGGACACTGAAACACTGACTGATATGTGTAATATCAGTTCCCACACTAGATTCACAACAATGCCTCTTAATTTGACTGCCAAGTTGTAACTCCAAATCCTCCTCTTCTCCCTGTCTCACCAGCACAACTGCCATCATTTCCCAAGTGGATTACTGCAACAGCCTTCTCTTGGGGCTCCCACTTGCCCCACATCAATCCACTCTTTACACAGAAGCTGGAGCAATTTTCCTTCCTAAATAAGGTGGCATCACTCTGCTTTGTAAAATCTCTGCACTTAAAATCCAAACTCATTAACGTGGCCCAGGAACCCCCAAGAACCAGTTCGTTGTCCCTCATCTTCTTCACCCACCGTGATCCAGTCACACAACTTTTTTTTGCTGTTCTTGAAACAAGCCAAGCTCTCTTTTCTACCTTAGTAATGCTGCATATGCAGTATCTTCACCTTGGAATACACTTCTCCCTATCCTCCATAAAGGAAGCTTCTCATCACTTCCTCCATGTTATTTCTTCCAAAAGCCCTTCTATCACCCAAACAAGAGGAGGCATCGCCCATCTCAGCTTCCTGTTTATTTTCTTTTTGGTGCCTATCAAAACTTGACTGTTTTTTTTTTTTTTTTGGTTTGAATCTGTTTTACATCTATTCCTCCCAGGAGTCTGAGGGCAGGAATGGATTCACCACAGGAACCCTAAGTGCCCAAAACAATGCCTGACACAAGTCAGATGTTCACCATACCCTGAAGGAATGCACTGCATACTTATCTGTTTCTAGATTCATGCACAGAACTTAAGGAAATCTAATTTTCTCAATATATGTGGTTATATCTTGTGTATATATGTATATACATATATAGCCACATATATTTAAACCTAACTTCATTGTTTGATTTATGTGATTGGAATCTTTCTGTCAGGCTGGTTTACTCCCCACCTTCCTCAAAATTTCTCCAAACTCCCCCAGCAGCAGCAGGTGTTTGACAAGTGGCAAAAAGGAGACAAACTGAAAGTGAATACCCAGGCAATTTATAGAAGATAAGAACTGTTTAGAGGCTTCTTGCCTCCAGAACACTGACAGGCTTCGAGAATGATCCGGGAATTCCCAGTGGCATATTGCCATCTTCCCATTAAACGTGAGGTGAATAGTAGCTGTGTGTCATGTCACATCAGAGGCCAGAAGAGCCAGGGAGAGGAAACAACTCTGGACTTAGGATGGCTGGTCCCAGCATCTGAGGGGTGCCTCAACGGCCGAGGTAACCAGACTTGACGAGGACAGGGAGATGGACGAGATGGACGGAGACACCTGGACATTAGCTGCGGGGGTTGGTCTTCAGCTGACAGTGTGAGTGGTTCTGAAGCCGTAAGGAGAAGTTAGGACGTGCGTGGGAAGGGCTCTACAGCACTGGGGACTTGCAGTTGAACACAGAGCAGTAGTGAATCTCAAAGGAGTGAGCAAATCAGAATCAGCTAGGGAACTTGATTTACAATGCTGCTTTAGTTGTTGGTGTACAGCAAAGTGATTCAGACATGTATCTACATCTATCTATTCTTCTTCAGATTCTTTGCATTATACATTATTACAAAATATTGAATATAGTTCCCCTGTGCTATACAGTAGATCCTTGTTGTTTATTTTTTATATAGTAGCCACCTGTGGAACTTTTTCACACTCTCAACCTTGATCCATGCCCATATTACTGAAACATATTAATGTTGGTTGCTCAGTCATGTCTGACTCTTTGAAACCCCCATGGACTGTACCCCGTCAGGCTCCTCTGTCCATGGAATTCTCCAGGCAAGAATACTGCAGTGCGTAGCCATTCCCTTCTCCAGGGGATCTTCGCGACCCAGGGATCAAACCTGGGTCTCCTGCAGTGCAGGCAGATTCCCCACCCAACCCTATATCCCTCCGTATCCCTCTCCCGCTCGCATCACCGTGGAGCAAACCTGTGTCACTGCAGGAGTGTGTCTTGTTTCCTCAGTGAGTTGCAGGGGGAATACCCTGGTTTTGTTAGGCCTGAAGCTGATACAAGTTTAGGGGCCCTCTTTAAGAAAAAATAAATTAAAAATATCTGCAAGCCAATACAAAATACACTCAATGCGCCACAGATCTGCCTTTTTCTTGTTAATAACCACATATTATTTCACTGTATGAATGCACTGTAATTGATTTATCCACTTCCCAACTGATTGATCCATAGGTATTTTCCAGCCTCTTGCTATTACATGCAGCAGTGTTACGAGTACCTTTGTACCCAAATCTATTCCCACACTGAGAAGCATACCTGTGGGGCAAATTACTGGGAGTAAAAATCACTGGGTAAAAGGGTTTGCACATTTGTAATTTTGATAAATATTATCAAATCACCCTCTATAAAAATTGTTCCAGTTTACACTCTTACCAGCAGGATATGAGGGTTACTGTTTGCATAATTGCCAATATTATTTTTGTTTAATCTTTGCCAATCTGATAGATACAAAAGTATCTCTTTCATTCTTTTTTTTTTTTTTTAACCAAAGGTGAGTTTGAGTACTTTTTTACATGTTTGAGCAACATATGTGGGGGCTTGCTTGGTGAACCGTTCATATCTTTTGCCCATTTTTTTCCACATTAGACCAATAGCCCCTTTGATTTTTTTAGGAAAAGCCTTTGTATTTTCAGGAAATCAGTCATATCATAGCTAACATGCAAATACTTTCCCAGGTTTTTTCTACTTTTGACTTGGCCTAGGGGTGCTTTGTCATCAGAGGTGTTTTTTCTCTTTTTTCACTGTCATCAAATTTAACCTCCCAAGAGGGAGCTATTTTAGCTATTCTGGTAGGGAAGGTTACTCTAGCAAGGTGGCACTTGAGCTGAAACCTAAATTTCATGCAGAGAGCAGGAGACAGAGCCCTGGTCAGAAGGCTCTCAGGCAGGAACGTGCTTGGTGTATCAGCAATGAAAGGAGTCCCAGCAAACTGAGCTGAAGAAGGAAATAGCACACAATGAAGTTCAAGAACAAGACAGGCCAGACAGTGATGGCTGTGAAGGCCAGGGAAGGAAGTGTGGCTTACTTTAGGGCCCAGAAGGGAACCGAAACCAACAGAAAAAATGATAGGAAGGCAATTTTAAATTCTACATTATTAGATGAACATTCTAATAATTACTATTGTCCAGCATGGAGTCGGCTCCAAGAATATTTATGGGTGAGTTTCCTGTCCCTGGAATGTTTTAGGCATAAGTGTAACACACCTAGATGCAAACACTGTAGAGGAAATTTAAGTATTAGATGGGAGTTTGACTAGGTGACATTCATCGTATAGACCCTTGCTTTATTTTTTTTTAATTAACTTATTTATTTTAATTGGAGGCGAATTACTTTACCATATTGTGGCGGGTTTTGCCATACATTGGCATGAATCAGCCACGGGTATATGTGGGCCCCCATCCCAACCCCCCCCCCACCTCCCTTCCCATCCCATCCCTCTGGGTTGTCCCAGCGCACCAGCTTTGAGTGTCCCGTTTCACACATCGAACTTGGACTGGTCATCTGTTTCACATATGGTAATATACATGTTTCAATGCTATTCTCTCAAATCATCCCACCCTCGCCTTCCCCCACAGAATCCAAAAGTCTGTTCTTTATATCTGTGTCTCTTTTGCTGTCTCGCCTATAGGGTCATCGTTACCATCTTTCCAAATTCCATATATATGCATTAGTATACTGTATTGGTGTTTTTCTTTCTGACTTCTTTTGACTTTTCTCATGACTTCTCTCTCTTCCTGTTTTCTTAAATCCCCCTTCCTTTCTTCCTTCTTTCCTCCCTTTTACTTTCTTCCTTCCTTTCTCTTTCTCCTTTTCTTCTTTCTTTTCTTTCTCTTCTACTTCCTTTCCTTCCTCCCTTCTTTCTTTCCATTATCTTCTCCCATGTGACAGTACTGCTAATGGTTTATTCTTGGCTCCACTGGTAGCATTAAAGGCCACAGTGACAAATAACTTTCTATTTCCAGTGACACCTGCTTACAGTTATGCCTCATGTGGACCTGACACTGGAACTTTCTTTGACCCAGGAGCCCCTGAGGACAAGAAACACATCTTTTCCCTCCTGTATTGCATCCTGGTGCAGAAACATGGACCTACTTGCTGCTCAATAAACAGGTGATGTTACTATGCCTTCATAGGCTATGTCTGCAAAATGACTAAGTGCAGATTGTACACTTTCCCCCTGACAGTTGAGATCTGGGAACAAGGAGGACAGAGATGGGCTTGAGAAGGCAAGGCATGAAACAGATTTGAGAGCCTTCCCTATAAATGAGGTAAAGCCACCATTATGGATGGGATCGCTAAGTCCGAATGCCAGGGAGAAGGTACGGAGGGGTAAGAAAAGAGAGAAGACACCCCTGAGATTTCTAGCCTAGAAACACCTTCAAAGTTTTAGGCAGACGATGTCACATAACACCAGATTTGGAGAGGGGCCAAGATAGGAGGTAACACTGGGATAAGAAGGAAGAAAAGAAAAAGAGGGAGGAACAGGCTGTTCTCAGAACCTGGCACAAGAACTGAGGCAACTCATTGGTGGACCTAGAGGAAGAGGGGTCAGAGGCGTTTACATTGAGCCAGTGCCTCTGCTAAGAAGGCCAGAAACCACTAAGGCCTTTACATATTTTGCTTCATTTAATTTCACAGCAGCTCTGCAAATTACAAATTATTATTCTCGTTTTATAGTTGTGGAAACTGAGGTTCGGAAAAGTGACTTCCCCAAAGTCACACAGTTGGTGAGTGAAGGAGCTGGGATTTATGCCCAGTTTGATTACCAGGCCTCACTCCTTCCAAACCATCAAAACAGAAGTGAGTTTCCCCTACGACTGCAAGCCATTGGCTGGACAGCCCAAGAAGAGTCCAAGAGGTCTCCAAGTGAGGGTAGGAGGTGCCCTCCGCCAGGGGGAACTGGGCTGGCAGATGTGCTTTGCTCTTGGCAAAAGGAAAAGAAGAATGCAGTTACCACCATGTTCTCAGCTTCTCTCTACAACCAGGTCAACAATGTGTTTGTTCTAGAGCTGTGTTTAATCCAAATAACAGCTTAGTTTGTTTCCTCAAAGGAAGACAGCAACATGCTTCGTTTAGAGGCACTGATTTCTTTCCAATTTCTTATTCCCCTGGTGTCACATTTTCTCGAAACATCTCTCATCCATACACAGCAACCAATGCAAATTTGGAATTGGGATCCTACACAGAAGGAAAACACCCACTAGGAAAATAAACCCCCAAATCCTTTTTTATTACATGGATTTAGTTGGAGATGGGAGAGGTCCTGCTTCCAAGACACTGCAGTACAATTAGGCACACAGGCATAAAGCATCCTAAATTATATGATTTACTCACTAACTTACTTTATAAAATCTAGTTTAGCCTGGTCATAAGACAATCGCCTCATGTATAAAATTACCTAGAATTTAGTAGATTTTTTGAGTTGCTCCAATTTTTTTAGCTCACAATTATTATTATCTGTCCTTTGACACTGATTTTAATAATGGACAGTTCACTGAACGCAGGTGTTTGGAACTTTGGTGGTACAGGTCCTTTCAATGAGCCTTGATACTTGGTTAAGGAATGTGTGATATCTCATGCAAGCAGGTTTCCTTAAGACAAACCACTCTTGAAAACAAGTTAGAAGTTTTTGTCTTTAATTTCTGTTTTAGACATGTTATAAACATGCAAATTTATTTCCCAGTTGATTCAATCTGCCATCTCTAAATCTTTAGGGAGAATTACAGAAATGGAGATAAAATCTTGGTAATTTATTCAATTTTATCACTTCCACTGATCACATAAAAAGACTCCATCTGTCAAATTATCCTTTCTTTGAAAAAAAAAAAACCAAAAATCCTTTTATAATTTTCTTTATATGGGTATGTTGAAAACGAGTAGTTTAAGTATCTGTGTCATGAAAACTATTGACGTTCCAATAAAATCTGTTCTTTCTAAATTATCTGTTCTTTAGCCTGTTTTGAGAGGAAACTTCAGCTTCCATCATTTGTTTATAATTTGCTTGTGCAGCTTGGGATTTATTGCTTCGGGTGAATATATTATGGCATGTTTGGGAAGCATAGAATAAAATATTCTTATGTTAACACATTCTGTGATTTGGATGCCAATCTATAATCAGTACATCTTTCTTTTTAAAATTTCTGCTGTCTTGGTTTTATTGAAAGCACAAATAGGGAGAATTAAAAAAAAAAGAGAGAAACCTAGCTGAATCCCACCTTTTACCATACATTTTAAATCTTGTTTCTATAATCACAGGCTGTGTGCATACCAATGTACCTGAACATCTGAGCCCCATTAGAGAAACACCCCAACAACTGGCAGGAATTTTCTGATTTCTAATCTCAATTGGACCTTTCTCATATTAATCTTTGGTCAGCTCTCTCATCCTCTCAATGACTGTTTCAGAGCTTCACTTTTCTCTCAAGGTCCCACCTAGGACTGTGAGACAAAATACAGAATACCCAATTAAAATGGAATTTTAGATAAACAATGAATACATTTTAGTGTTAAGTGTGTTCCATGCAATATTTACTATGTCCCCATTTTTATTTGCTAAACCTGACAAACCCTACTACTCCTAAAATCTCTTCCTCCCTCTCGTAGCCAACTCTGTCTCATGGTAAAATCTGAAGTCATTAGCAGGAACTCCCTCAACTTCCTGTCATCTCCTCTTTGGATTCACCTACTTTAAGACACACCTTCACCTCTCTCTCCCCCACCCCGGTGAATTGCTATTCAAAATCACCCCCCTGGGAATTCCCTGGTGGTCCAGTGGTTTAGGACTCAGTGCGTCTATTTCAGGGGGTCCAGGTTTGATCCCTGGTTGGGGAACTAAGATCCTGCACAACACAAACAGCAACAACAACAAGAATGACCACCCTCCCATCTCCCCATCTCCAACGTGAGAGGTCCTGACCCTAAAGAGCTGAGCCAGCAGCTGTCCTACAGGACGAAGGCATCTTACAGAGCCCAGCACCGGATGCCTGTGTTTAATGGAGAAGAAGGTTTGAAATGCTGAGGGCCAGAAGCTAGTCTGGCTGAAGTGTATAGCTCATATAGAAAAGTAATCTGATGGTTTCTCTAGGTTCAACATCAACCTTAAACACTTACATGGCATTATCAATAATCTTCGTGATGCTGGAAAAAAACTTTCTATCAATTTTTGAAAGTTTACATAACTGTACTAGAGGAAAGAGTAAATTACCTTTCTATCTACTCTATGGAAAATGATTATTACAAAACCATTGTCACATTCAGTTCAGTTCAGTCACTCAGTCATGTCTGACTCTTTGCGACACAACGGACTACAGCACGCCAGGCATTCCTGTCCATCACCAACTCCCGGAGCGTACTCAAACTCATGTCCATTGAGTCGGTGATGCCATCCAACCATCTCATCCTCTGTCATCCCCTTCTCCTCCTGCCTTCAGTCTTTCCCAGCATCAGGATCTTTTCCAGTGAGTCAGTTCTTCGCATCAGGTGGCCAAAGTATTGGAGTTTCGACTTCAGCATCAATCTTTCCAATAACTATTCAGGAGTGATTAAAATCTATGATATCAAAAATTTAGAGGAAAGTATTCTAGAGGTATTTAAAAGAATTAATTTTTTAAATTATATGACCTTCTAGATTTTGTGATATCTGTGGTATTTAACCTAAAAATATTGTAACTGTCAATTCTTTTCTCATTCTAAATAAATATTTGTTCTTGTAACCTATTTTGTATTTATAACTTCATACTTCCTACAGAATTTATGATTTTATAAAGATCGTCCCCACTATTCTGTGGACTTCAAGGTTCCATCTAAACCTGGATCCCTCCCTGTGTGAAGGAGCCCCAGACGAGGAAGTGTAACTGAGTCATCATCAAGCAAGGTAAAAAATTCACCGAGTTCACAGGTGGAAAGGGGAACAGACACAGGATCTAGAAAATCCCTTGAGAGAAACAAGCAGCAAACCCGATAAATTCTAGAAAGGAAACGCAGCCAGAAACTGCCTTTGCCAGTTCTTGACACATTCCTGGAGTTCTCCTCCCTGACAAGTCAGGGTCAGTTTAAGAGAAATGGCTCCTCTTCCTTGACTCAGCCTTTAAGCCATGTTCTTCAGGATTCCTTCCCTCCTTGCCTGGTCTCATCTATTCCCACGTGTCTAATCAACATCTAGAATCTAATGGCTGTCAACTTTCTATCTCTGTCTCGCCTCTCTCAAGCTTCATTCTCACAAGGCTCTTCTGAGCATGTTCCCAGCTCACAGAGGCCCCTTGAGCTCCCATTTTGAGCAGTGTGTTTCTGATTTCTGGCCATAGTCAGTTGGGTCATGGCAGTCATCTGACCCAGGCTGGGCCAGTCAGAATCTCCTTTACTAACAATTGGGAAAAAGACAGCAAGAGTCACTGACTTTCCTTCTCCAGAGAGCTGGTGAAAAGGGTAAGGGCAAGCCTCTCCCACAGCAGAGAACCAGGAGACCAGCAAGCAGAGAAAGAAAGAGCTGATGCTCAAGATGAAGCAGAGAGCATCCCCAGTGAGAGCGGTTGCCCAGCTTCTTAGGTCTTTGTGTCAAGAACCCCAGGACACCATTGACAAGACACCTCTGTATTCCCATAACACATTTCCCATTTTAGCTTCAGAGTGTGAACTGATTTCTGATACTTTTAACAAGAAAGCTATTTATAACTGGCTGTTACGTTAGAGCTGTTACAGCTTCTAGATCATTCCACAAACTCAGATTAATCAACTCAAATGCATTAACAAAGAGAATTCTCCTTTCCAAACAGAGGAAATCTTGTAGGACTCATTTCAGGACATTTGCAAATTTTTTTTCCAGGTAGAATTTTTGAAGATCACTTCAATATGATTTGAGAAAACCTTATTGTTAAATATCATATCAGCTTTACTACAGTCATTTGGATCACAGGCCAGCTGTTTCTTTGTAGACATATAACTTCATGTAAATTGAATTTCCCTATAGGAGAGTAAGCTTACTTCAACTTCTCTAGAGTGGTAGAATGAGCTTCAAATTAGTAAAAACTTATCCTCGTGAGTTTTACCAATAATAATTATAGGGAATATCTTTTTAACAGGGTAAAATATATGGAATATATGCAAAAAAGCCTTTATTTGAATTTTTAAAGAACTGCCATAACCTCACAATGCAATAACATGGTATTGTTTTGATCACCATCATTTAAAATGACAGCACAAGTACATCTTAAAGAACTTAAGAATGTGCAGGAAAACTGACTCTCGTAAGTGTAAAATGTGTAGTAAAATTGTTACTCTCAAAAATTTTCAGGGAAGAGAAACATTTAAAATATTTGTTACAAGATGTCTATGCTAGAACAGTTAATTGCACCATTGTCTACAAGCTGGAAACAATCTCAATGTCCAAAAACAGGATGTTGATTAAGTTATAGGATTCTATGTAGCTGTTAAAAATGATGATGCAGGTTTATAATTGTAAGGGAAGGGACAAGTGCCAGTTAGATGGAACCACATCTCTGGTGTAAATGTGTCAGCCAGGAGATACCACTGTACCAAGTTCATAAATTGGCTGAAGATTCTTTCAGATGTTCCTGACTTTCCCAGCCCTTTGGTTCTCAGGTATCTGCCCAATTATTGTTTGAGTCAGTTTTCTGTCTATGTAGGCATGTTCCAAAGTTTAAATGCATTTTTTTTTACTCTTGGCCAAAAATTTAGAAGATGCCATGAACATCATTTTAAACTTGTATACATATATTAAAGAGAAAAAAAAAGGAAGATCTTTTCTAATCTCACTTTTTTTTAATTGAAGTATAGTTGATTTACAATATTGTGTTAGTTTCTGGCACAAAGCAAAGTGTCAATCCCATGTTTGTAACATAAGTATGAAAATAAATAAATTCTGTGTGAATCTGAAAATTCAAATGATGATTGTCAAAATATAAATGGCAATGCTCTTCTTTGGGTGATGGAAATATGGGTGAATTATCTGAATTTCTATAGCTTTGTATTATCTCATTTTGTCTTGTTTTTCACAATGCTTACACAATGTTACCTTCATATTTAGAACCAATGGTAGTAGTGTTTTCATTTTGAAAAATCTCTTTACTTCTGAATGGTAGAATCAAAGAATTTTGATGTAGAAGGGACAGTAGAGGCTTCCCTAATCTAACTCTCACTGGTACCCACTCCTACCACCGGTGCTAGGATCTTTTCTGGAGGTTTCTAACAGCCAATGATCCATTTCCTCTGTTTAGAAAGGGAATAGAATTTAGAGAAAGATGGACCCCTTTGGGGCACTAGGGTATGGTGAGATTTGAAGAACATGGCTGTATCCTCATGCTAAAATGCTCTGTATGAGGCAGGGAGAATACCAAGTGTTCTCCCTGAAAGGAGTAGGGAGAAGTTTACAGAGCAAAGTGAGAAGAGAGGGCACTTGAAAAGATGGAGAGAGGTTGGGACCACCACCACCATCTTGAGAGGGGCTGGCTGGAGGTCCTGCTACCTAGTACACCACGGGACCCTTTATTGGGTTAGTTTTCTGTGATGTTAACAGCTCCGTCCTTGTCTCTTCTGTTTTGCCTTCTCTCACTCTAATTTGTTTGTGAAAATCAAAGAGTGAGTTATGTATCTGAATTGACATGCTGCAAAACAGACAGCAGAACTGAAAGCAGGCACAGAAAGTCAGCAATAACCATGAGAAAAGAACTCAGTGAACTCTTGGGCACACCTTGGGACATGAACCTGGTGGAAATGGAGAGATGAGGACAAGTCAACCTCACTTCTCTTCCCACAAGCAGAGCCTCTGAGACATCTGGGTCACATGAGGCATGATTTCTCAGCTCTCTTTCTGCCTCCTAGCAACTCAAAATCTGCTCCTGTATGTCACATTCCTTTCATCCTACTCTGTACCAAGGCAGAGTCAGTTTGATTCGTGTTCCAAATGAAAGATAAAGGAAAGATAATACCCTTGAAATATTAAACCAAAGTAATTTTCATTTCTCATAAGTGATGTTGTCCTACGACCCCTCACTCATTGAATCAATGGGTTTGAGTACTTCTGAGAAAGGCTGAATATTCAACTTGAACAAAGTCATTACTCAGCTTAGACTGTCAAATCAAACTTCTTAAGTGCACAGCAAGATAATTCCAGGTTTTATTAAGAGGAAAAAAGATCTTACCTAAATTCTAAAACTTTCCTTTTTCAACACCCATGTAAGAGCAAAGCTGGGGGTCTGAGCACAGAGCTTTACTGGAAAGCAGTGGTCTTTACACTGGCCTGTGTGCACCCCTGGAGTGGGGGGCCATGGAGACTAAGGGAAGAATTTTAAGGGAACAGTTTTGGAAACTGTCAACTTCGAAGTGAATTCTTTCCTAAAATGAACCTGCCTTTTCAAATTGTTCTCCTCCTTTTTAAAAGAAAATCATACCTTTCACCATCTAGAATCCTAAAGTAGTTAGTTTATTGCCTCAGGATGCAAAACTCTGTAGGTCACCAAATGACTGGACAGCTGGAGAATGCATGCCCCAAAGGAGAGTTCTTTGAGAGCAGCGTCAGTTGAGTTCACAGTAAAATCCTGAGGGTCACTGAGTCTTATTTCATCCAGACTGTAGAGTCACAGACAGTTCACTGCCTCATCTATTTGCATCTATGTATTAGAATTCAGAAGTGATAAGGTTGCCATGAGGAAGTATACTAAAACACTGACTTAAATTGAGAAACAAAATCAAGACTCTTTCTGACAGAAAGTATGGATGATCTGGCTTATTGGCTAGATAACAAAAACTGATTTTGCCAGTTAGGTTCTGCAAAAATGTCTTCCAGATAGTAAATGAGCAAAATCTAATGTTCTAAGGTTTTGACAGAAAAGTACATTTAGAGTATGTAAGTAAAATACACCAGAGATTACATCTTTTGCTATTATCAAACTTACAATAAAAGAAATTTAGATATCAAGCTAAAAATGTTCAAGTTTCTCAGAACTCTTTTGAAAGTATTAGAGGAAAAAGTTTGCTAAAAGCCAGTGTAGAGAGCCAGCATAGGATGGACAGGCACTTTAGGTTAGACAAAAAGGTAAAGGAAGGAAAGAAGTGGTGAGATCAGGAGGTCAGATGTCAATATGAGGTAAAGGGTAAGAGGTCAGCTATAAATGTGTGAGGTCCCCTCCACCCCTACCCTGGGGCAGACATACAGATCCAAGAGCCAATGGGTATAGGAAGAACTAGGAGTGAGCAGATAAATTTGGGAGAATCCAGTGTTCTCCAGAAAATAGTAGGTCAGGAAGTTATCAAGCATCTTAGCCCCACAATAACATTAAATAACCACAGGGCAGTGGAAATGGTGGCAAAATACTATTAGGTTGAGATCTCTCTGAAAGACCACCAAACTGGACTCCCTGCAGTGGCTGTGTGGTGTGGAAGAAACTCTCACAGTTCCACACGACCCATAATAGATGTACAAGGACTGTATGTCCTTAGTCACTCAGTCGTGTCCGACTCTTTTCAACTCCATGAACTGTATATGGCCTGTCAGCCTCCTCTGTCCATGGGGATTCTCCAGACAAGAATATTGGAGTTGGTTGCCATGCTCTCTACCAGGGGATCTTCCCAACCCAGGGATCCAACTCAGGTCTCCTGCATTGTAGGCAGATTCTTTATCAGCTGAGCTACCAAGGAACTGGATGTTAGGGATGGCCTGGTCTTCAGGGGAAGATGGCAGAAGTCCCCAGGTACAGTCCTCCTCCCTTCCTCCAGCCCCTTCCTGTGTCCTGACGTCATCTAGGGAGAAGGAAGGAGACCCACACTGAAGGAAACTCTGCAGGAGATGGTTTAAAACCAGTCACAGGACATCCATCCTGCATTTATGAGTCAATAATTCAGATAAGCAATTGTTTTTTCATCAGAGTAATACACAGAGTCATGGAGTCTAGAGCCTGATGGAGCTTAAAAAGATTGCTTGGCCCTCTGTCTCAATTGACAATAGGGAAGCTGCAGCCCAGGGTGATGAAGGGAGCTATGTCTGGGAGTCCACATCAGAAGTGGTGGTTCTCATGGTTCACCTTAAGACAGGGTCTTTGTAGTGATTTTCTGGTACCAGCCTTCTAACACTTTTCAGAACATGGATTCTCCCCATTGGGTTTTGGTGCTCTGTAATGTGTCCAGAAGACCTTTAGGTTGACCCCTTGGGGATATCCAGGAACACTTGACATTTTATACTAGTTAACCACACATGAAGAGAACAACAGTGAAACAAGCTTCAGAAGGATTGGTGTCAGGACTTATGAAAACACTTTACAACAGCACTGTCCAACGGAAGCTTTGGCAACATTGGAAATGTTCTTACCAGCACCACCAATACTATGGCCATTGGCTCCGAGGCTACTGAGCGCCAGAAATGTAGCTAGTGAGAGTGGGGAACTTAATCTTAATTACTCTTAATTTATATTTAAGTAATCACAAGTGGCTAGTGAATACAGTACTAGACAGCACAGCTTTATAATATTCATACAAATAAGGTTCCTTTTCTTTTTCATCACAATTATCAGGAGATTGGTTGAAACTGGTCTTTTTGGTCTATATAACAATGTTTTCTTCAGATCTATTATCCCCAATTCATGAAAAGACAGTCCTTTACATTGTGCCAAAACAGTAGTCATTTTCTGGAAGACCAAGAACAGTCCTCTGAATGCTTAAGCATAAGAATTACTTAGTCTCTGGACCAATACTTACTGGTATTTTTATTTCCTTTAGTTTTTATTTACTTGGTGCACCTGTGAGTAAATGAATAATTTCAAACTTTCAAAGTTACAGTTTCATAGTCACATTGTCAACTTTAATAGCTTTAACTTCTAAGTAATTTGCCCCTAATTTCCCTCCCTTTTCAAATGACACCAGGTCTTTGAAAGTGTTAGTCACTCAGTCATGTCTAATCCTCTGTGACCCCATGGACTGTAGCCTGCCTCTGTCCATGGGATTCTCCAGGCAAGAATATTGGAATGGGTTGCCATTTCCTTCTCCAGACAATCTTCCTGACCCAGGGACCGAACCTGGATGTCCTGCATTGCAGGCAGATTTTTACCCTTTGAGCCACCACTATATTATCTATCGCTGTGTAACAAATTATTCTAGCACTGAGCAGCTTTAAACATCAACATTTTCATTACTACACAGTTTCTAGAGGTTGAGAACCAGGACACAGCTTAGTGGTGTCCCCTGGCTCAGAGTGTCTCATGAAGATGCAGTCAAGGTGTGAAATGGGACTCTAGACACCTCAAGGCTCAACTGGGAGAGGATCTGCTTCCAGGCTCTCTCCTATGGAGCCTGACAGGCCTCAGATCCCACTGATGGTTGACTAGAGGTATCAGTTCTTTGTCACATAGGCCTTTTTATGGGGCTACTCAGAAGCTGGCATCTGCCCAGTGGCTGCCCTCAGTTCCTTACCACATGGGGCCTCTTCACACAGCCTCTCCCAACATGACACCTTGCTTCATCAGAGAGAAAGCAAGGAAAGCCAGAGAGAGAATATGAGCAAGCAATCAGTCTTTAGTAATCTAATCTAAGAAATGACATTCCTTCACTGTTGCTGTATTGTTTTTTTCTTTTTTGTTAGAAGCAAGTCCTTAGGTGCAGCCTGTACTCAAGGGGAGGAGATTAGACAAAGGGTATATACCAGAAGGTAGAAGTCATTGAGAATCATTTGAGAAGCTGCTCTCCACAACTGCTTTAAAGAGAGTTCTTTTCCTAGCTAGTCTAATCTATCTTGTATCTTAGCTTCAAGGTCAGCTCTACCCAGAGTAAGAACGTGGGTGAGTTCAATGTCACCCAACTAGAAAGTAGAAGAACTAGAATCCAAGTCTAAGTTTCTGATTAGTCTTCTGTTTTCCTTTGTAGATGACACTTAGTTAGGACTCCAGCAAACACATGTAGATGCCAAGCAAAATCATTTTGACTTCAAAAAACAGGTAATAGCAAGAGAGTGCTATGACAGAGATGATTTTAAAGAAAGATTAGTGAGAAGAGCCAAAAGAATCTTGAAAAGGAAGAATAAAGCTGGAGGTCTCACAATGCCTGATTTCAAGTTATATTATTAATACAAAGTTATAGTAAGCAAAACACAATAACAGACACAAAGATACTAGGTATAGCACAATACGTACTAGCATAATAACAGACACATAGATCAATGGAGGTGGCTCAGACAGTAAAGAATCTGCCTGCAAAGCAGGAGAACCGGATCAATGGAACAAATTTGGGAGCCCAGATATTAACACCCTCACATATGGACAATTAACCTATGACAAAGGAGTAAAGGCTATACAATGGAGAAAGGACAATTTCTTCAATAAACGGTGTTGGGAAAACTGGACAGCTACATGTAAAAGAACAAACATTTAACTCATAATGGATTAAAGATTTGAATGTAGGACCTGAAGCCATAAAATTCCTAGAAGAAAACATGGGCAGTAAGAAAATGTCAGCCTTAGTGATGTTTCTGTGGATCTGATTCCCAAGGCAAGGGAAACAAAAGCAAAAATAAACAGATTAAATTACATCAAAATAAAAAGCCTCTGCAGTGAAGAAAACCATCACCAAAAGGAAAAGATAACCTACTGAATGGAAGAAGATATTTACAAATCATGTATTCATTGAAGGGTTAATATCCAAAATACATAAAGAGCTCATACAACTCAATAACAAAAAACAAACAACTCAGTTAAAAAACAGGCAGAGACTCTGAATAGACATTTTTCCAAAGAAGACATACAGATGTCCAACAGACACATGGAAAGAGCCTCAATATCATTGGTCAGCAGGAAAATGGTCATTTCCATTGGTTATTTGCATCAAACCACAATAAGATACCACTTCACACCTATCAGAATGGCTATTATAAAAAAGAGAGCAAATAACAAGTGTCGGCATGGATGTGCACTGTTGGTGGGAAGGTGAATTGGTATACCCACCATGGAAAACAGTATGGATGTTCCTCAAAAAATTAAAAATAGAACTACCATATGATCCAGCAGCTTTCCTCCTGTGTATTTATCTGAAGAAAAGGAAAACACTAATTTGGAAAGACATACGCACCCTGATGCTCACTGCCACATTATTTACAATAGCCAAGATATTAAAACAACCTAAATACCCACTGATAGATGAATGGATAAAGAAGATAAATAGAAAAGAAACGAATACTACTCAGTCATAAAAAAAGGGACATTTTGCCATTTGCGACAATATAGATGGATTTTGAGAGTATTATGGTAAGTGAAATAAGTCAAACAGGGAAAGACAAATACTGTATGAGTTCACTTATACGGGAATGTAAAAAAATAAAGTAAATGAACAAACGTAACTAAACAGAAACAGAGTCATAGATATAGAGAACAAACAGGTGGTTGCCTTAGGGCGGGGAGAGGAGAGAAACAGGTGGGGGAGATTAAGAGACAAATTTTCAGTTATAAGTCACAGGGATATATTATATAGCTTAAGGGATATGGTCATTAATGCCGTAATAATTTTTTATGAGGACAGATGGTTACCAGACAATGTGGTGATCGTTTCATAGTGTATTTAAATGTGGAATCACTATGTTGTACACCTGAAACTAACATAATAATGTACATAAGGTATTTTTCAATAAAAAGGAAAGATTAGTGTGATGAGTGTAAAATAGATTGCAGAAGGAAAGACTAAATTACAATAATTACTATTTATTTACAATTAGTGATGTTAATGGTCTACAGTTTTATACTTTGTTATTGTGAAAACACTCCATGTGTTTTCATAAGTCCCAATAAGATAGTCTTTGAAAGAATTATTTAGGCCAAAAATATATCAAGTAAAATACTACACTAGGTCTATCACCAAATTTTGTAACAAATGTTTCCACATGTGTACATTGCTATTTCCAGTGAATTTTCTGAGATAATATTTTCTAAGAGAGGAAACTCCTGGGAAAGTCAGGACTTGAAAACTGAGAAGAAATTGTAGTCAATAAATAGTATGGCCCTGTTAAGCCTCCACCTCCAGCCATGACAACATACACATTTGCATTTAAATGAGTAGTTGCTGCTGCTGCTGCTGACTCTGTGCGACCCCATAGATGGCAGCCCACCAGGCTCCGCTGTAGTATGGGATGGCGAAGTCCATCAATATCCATCAATATTCCTTCTTGCCTTCTTCTTTCAGTAGTCAATTTTGTGCTGGGCACACAGCCTAGTTAAGACTAATTTCAGCCTCTGAAACAGTTAGATGCACCATAAAGACTAAGTTTGGCCCAATGGGATATGAGTGGTAATGACGTAAGTCATTCCTAGTTGTGTCCTTAATGGGAAAGTTATGTGCTCCCCTCCCTCCACTGTATTCCTCCCCTTCCGAGTAGTTGGTATGCAGATGTGATGACATGAGCTGGGAGTAGTCAGACATGAAAGCTCCCATAACAGCCTTGGATCATCTACCTTTGGAAATTTCCATGATCAAGTTCTTTCTTGCGTAAGCCACTAAGCCTTCAAGTCCCTGTATTAGAACAGTTTATACTACAACTTAGCCACTGCAAGAACATTCCATCTTTCCTTTAACTTGGTTCCCTACCCAAAGAAATAACAGACAGGTGCCTAGGCAATAGTGATAAGGAAAAGGGATGTTATCAGTCCATATTAAATTCTTTTCATCATCTCCTATTACCTGAGAAGCTGCCAGAATCCAAATGACAGCAAACCCTGAATTTTTTTGCTATGTGACTTAACTCGCCCTCCTTATTTGCCAGGAGTTAGACAAACAGTAGTATATAAGTTCAGCTTTGCTAATGAACCAAGGGTGATTTTAAGTTGCCCTCTCTCAAGTTTGACCAGGTTCAGAGACTAAAGATCCCTTCAGCTTTGTGCTGACAAATTTAACCACAGACTCTCTAGGGGATAACAAGCCATGATTAGCAAGGTTTACCGATTTCCATGGTATAAATACCCCCACCAAGGCCAACTTCAAGCTAGCAATATGACGACACTAAACGTAAAGTCTAGAAGAAAAGTTGACAATTGCACAATTGAACCTTGCAAGGTAATACTAGCCAGTTTCAGAACTTTGGGATCTATCAATGTATGACCCCAGCCTGAGACTGCTTCTGATTTCCTTTCCTGGTTACACTCCAAAGAAGGATGCTACATTTACAGTGATGTGCAGCAGAAACAGTAAAAACAATGTTGGGGTGGCTCTGAAGATCTCTGAACTGCAGCTAGGACCTCTCCTTCATCGGATCTATGATGCTCCTGCAGTAACACTTCATCCTTTTGGTTCAAGGCAGTGGTTGGCAAACATGAGTTCACATTGGAAACACAGGGGAGTTCTAGAAACTAGCAATCCCTGGGTTCCAGCCTCAGAGATTCTGATTCAACTGATCTGGATCGGGAACATTAAAAGCAGATGATTTTAACCAGCAGCCACAGTTGAGAACCACTGGTTTAAAGTAACTGACCTCTTATGTATGTGACATAGGGTTAGTATTATTTTTACTTATCACATAAAGAGGAAAAGTCAACTTACATGACTCACAAAAAGGGAAGAAGTCAAAGGTGAGGCCAGGGCCATTTCCTTAGTGAAGGGAAGGCTGAGGAGAAGAGGTCTGTGTTCTGCCTCCTAGTAGGTCCTGGAAAGAACCTTAAATACTACTTTTCTGAACCCTTAAAAAAATACTAGTGAGCCTTCCTTTTTAGTTAGGAATTTAAGTAACCACAGGAAATGCTGAAATCCTAGGAAACTGTCATAAATCATTTAATCAACTCTTCTGTATTTTGAATCTATACAAACTGGTATTAGTTGTGGAATCTGATTCAATTTCTTTCCATCTGTTTTAGATTTGCATTTATTCTTAGAAGCATATGAGACATTTATTAAAAAATCAGCAATTAGGTCATGTATGTTTTGACCGTTAACATCTGAAGTTGTGATTAGCATTTTAGAGATTGATAAAATAGCTAGTTTAGCAGTAAGTCATTTTCACACAGTACTATTTTAGTTAATAATCCATTTAAGTCTGTATATAAACACATAGATGATACAACTGAGACAGTGAAGATGTGCTGAGTCCAGCATATGGTCACTGGAGAGGCAGCACGAGATGGAGGATGGACACAGAGGAAGGAAGCTTGAGCTCTAAGCTTTATGTGGCTCAAGCCTGATGCAGTTTCCTAATCCATCAACATGAAGACAGGGTGAATTTAGCTCTTCACCTTTAATGTTTTGATAAGGCATCCTGAGACTGAAACCATCAATGGTGTCAGTGAACCAAATAGGTTTGAAAACCCAAGAGGGTTTTTTTCCCCCAAGTTTCACAGACATTGACAAACTCTGAGGATGAAATGTATAGTTCCAGATTCTTTTTTTCTGAGTTTATTTTCTTTTTAAATCATATGTTGCAAATATATTTCATCTCGAGGTCCAGTGCACTTGACCAATAGTGGCCACCCAAAGCACCAAGATGAGGTCTCTGAAGCCAGGTCCAAGGCTGGTGGAGTTAAGAGGGCCATGACTGATAAGTGGTGATTGCCTTGGGTCTGAAAAGGGTGAAATGGCAATAGATGTGCTCCATGTCCCATCCCTGGTTCCTGGTCTTTTCAGTAACACCAATGTGTCCTTCATCTTCCATTGCTGCTAAGTTGCTTCAGTCGTGTCCGATTCTGTGCGACCCCATAGACAGCAGCCCACCAGGCTCCCCTGTCCCTGGGATTCTCCAAGCAAGAACACTGAAGTGAGTTGCCATTTCCTTCTCCATCATCTCCCATTAGGTACTTCTGCAGTGAAATGAATGCTGGGATTCTATATTCCCCCACTTTTCACCAAGAAAATTTAGTTCATTGTTAAAGTGGTAATAGCTCTGAAGGTAATTCAACCAAAATATTCAGCTTTTGAGTCTTTGATAAGCAGCTTCAATTTCAGTTATATCTTTTTTTTAAAAATTGAAGTGTAGTTGATTTACAATATCTCAGGTATATGTAAAGTGGTTCACCGTTACAGATATATATTCTTTTCAGATTCTTTTCCATCATAGGTGATTACGAGATATTCAATACAGTTGCCTGTGCTATACAGTAGGTCCTTGTTGATTATCTATTTTACATATAATAGTGTATATCTGTTAACTCCAAATCTTTATAATGATCTAACAATCATCAGTTGACTCACTTAAACAACTAATTTATTTAAAGGGGAAAAATTTTTGTGTTCAACATTGTTTTGCAAAACAAAAAATGCTTTTTGATTCTTTGGCTTTTAAGCCAGTTCCATTAGACACAGTCTAAAAGATAAAAGAAATCGTGACCTTCCTGCTATTCCACCTCCTTAAGTTTGGATGGCTGTGCTTTTCTCTTCAGGTCATGTGACACCACAGCATGATCTGAGAAGTAATTAACTACTTTAGAAGTTATTCCAGCATATAGTTTGAAGCAGAAGCAATTCTATCCCTAATAGTTGCCTGGCAGATTGATTCTTCCTTCTGGCTCTTAAAACTCTATGTAGTAATTACCCTAGAATTTAAAAATTATCTGGGAAATTCCTTGTTTCACATTTAGGGTACAAACAGCTAGTGACATTCTGTAATGTGTTTGTGAAGGGATGGAGAATCACTGTATAGATAAGAAAGCTGTCTCTTTTTACTGTAAAGACCTGAAAAACCCTTATTTGACCAGACTGTAGAACTGAGTTTCAAAATTAGTAAATTGATAACATGTCCGAATATGTGTTTGTCAAGAGCTGTCTCTACAGGACACATCTTCTCAGAGTGAATGCTCTCACACTCAGGCACTCTGGGTATGGATTTGCCTCCTTTAATGTTGGTTTTGATGGTGCTGTTAACTGTTTGCAAAACAGTGTTGTGACAACTCTCTTCAGAGTAACAGTTTCGCTTATAAACTATCTACTTATTTTCTTGATCAAAAGATTGTCCTTTTACACTGCTCTCCTATTCCTCTCTTTTATGCTCATCTTGATTTGATCATCAGACCATGTTCTACATGCTAAATTGCTAAATTCCCTGAGATTGAAGCCAGGGGCAGGTTCCAGGTCCTCTTTCAATTTCTTCTGTCTTCTCTAACTTTATATAGTCTCATGCTGCACTTGACATACAAAGAAACCCTCACTGAATAGTCTGTGAACGATCATGATAGCAGTGTGTAGCTGACACTGGTTATTTACACTCTGTCCCTTTTAAGAAACTGGGGATGGTTCAATTGGGATTTTCCACTATTGTCACTTTCCCATCAATGAATATAAACCCCTGAATTCTCCAGACGGGTTCAGTATCTTAATGGCTTGAAATAACTGAAAGTCACTGAACTAAGTTATTCTCAGACCAGAAATGTGTCTCCAGTTTGGGGGTAATTACAGGAATCAGTCGAAAAGAACATATTATTAACTTATAGCAAAAAGAAAATAGAAAACTTAGACCTTGCTCTCAGGTTGGTTGCAGTTTGTTTGGAGGAGATGAGAGGAACGTGAGCGAGAACACATGCGCGTGAGGCTTTTGGTTGCTCGGTCCCCACAGACTATATAAGTTAGAGGATTATGATTCCTGAGGATTGGTTATGAGTGAAGGCATTAGGTGTGAAGCGAATTAAGTCAGGTGTTAAGGAGAACAAGTTTTGGAAAGGCAGGAGGGAGAAGGGCAGGCTTTTCCAGTGAGGTGTCAACAGGGACAAACACACTAAAAGACTAACCAGTGTGGTCCACGAAGCGGATCCCCACAGGAATCACACAAGCGTGACAAGGAGGGCTCCAGTGATGGCAGACCTTTAAAGCTACACTGAGAGGCTTGTGGTTAATGTGATAGAAAATAAGGAGCTGCTGAAGAATTTTGACCTGAGGAGTGACATTACAGGTGCTTTCCTGGTGGCTCAGTGGTAAAGAATCCACCTGCCAATGCAGGAGATGCGAGCTTGACCCCTGGGTTGGGAAGATCCCTTGGAGACGGGAAATGGCAACCCACTCCAGTAGTCTCGCCTCAGAAATCCCATGGACAGAGGAGCCTGGTGGGCTACAATCCACGGGGTAGCAAAACAGTCAGAAATGACTTAGTGACTAAACAACAACAACAAGTGACATTACAAAATGATGTTTTCAGACTCAATTTCTGCAGAGATACATAGGATGAAGACTAGCAAAGGGGCAGCTGAAATGGCTTAGCAGGAAGGTAAAATGGGACATTCTAGCTACGGTGGGGGCTGTGGGAACAGAGGCCAGATATATTTTGAAAGAAAATACAACCTATCTTGGTGCCTGGCTAGATGGAGGATGGAGGAAGTCAAAGGTAAATCTGCAGGTGGGTAGATGAGAAGGGAGGGGGCTCCATGACAGAACCAGGGGAGTCAGAGGAGGAATTGTCTTTTAACAATTTGAAATGACAGTGAGCAGGGTAAGGAGGTAACACTGCAGGAGGCAAGAGAAGGAGGAGACTTGCTTTAAAACCTGAGTCTAAGTCATTTAACTTCACTAACAAGGAGAACAGTCCCTGACTCACACAGCTATGAAGCTGATTAACCATGGTAAGAATGTGAAAGTGTTCTGTGAAGCACTATCCAATGTATGCCTTTGGCATTTTATTGTATGTGAGTCTCCTTCCCAGCTGCATGTGATACTGAAGAGGATGTAAAACTTCTGCTCATGAATTTCACTCCAGTATGTTTTTATATCACATCTGGTGGAAGGGAGACTGGTTGGGAAGCCTGAGCAGTGAAATGGGTAAAAAACTGTAATGAGGATCTCGTCCAGGGTACTTGATGGAAAAAGATAGACCAACCAGACTTATATACTTTTTAGGGGGAAGGATGACAGAACTTACTGACTGGATGTGGGAAATGAGTAAGAGGGGGTACTATAGGATGATGTCTAGGCTTTCAGTATGGGCACCAGTATAGACTAAGGTTCAAATCATTGAGATGGAAAAGATGGGAGAAGGAAAGAGGTGACCAGGGAGGAATATCACACATTTAGTTTTGGACATTGTAGTAGGCAAAATAATAGCCACCAAAGATGTCCACACCCTAATTCCTTGTAAATATGTTACCTTCCATGTAAAAGGGACTTTGCAAATGTGATTTTGGTTTTTGAGGTGAAATTATCCTGGACTGTCTGGGTGGGTCTAAGGTAATTACAGATCTCCTTTTAAGTGAAAGATAGAGGCAGGAAAGTAAGAGTTGCACTAATGTGATGTTAGAAAGATGGGAGCTCACTTTTAAGATAGAATAGGCTGTAAGCCAAGGGATGCAGATGGCCTCCGCAAGCTGCAAAAGGCAAGAAATGGGTTCTCCTCTAGAGCCTCCAGAGTGAACGCAGCCCTGCTGAAACACTGATTTTAGCCCAGTGAAACCAGTGTTGGACTCCGGACCTCCAAAACTGTAAAATAATACATTTCTGTTGTTTGAAGCCACTAAGTTTGCAGAAGTTTTTTACAGCAGCAGTGGGAAACCAATACAGACACATTTGAATCTGAGATACATAAGAATCATCCAAGCAGAGATCTGAGACAGTTTTATAGAGGGGTCTGGGATGGAATTATACACCTGGGAGTCATTAGTATATATATATATATATATATATATATATATATATATATATATATATATATATATATATATATATATATATATATATATATAATATTTTAACATCTCTGAAATCAGTGTATGTCTTATAACTGATCATATAATTGTTATTGTCAGGCAACATGCCTATGCATGTCCAGGTGACCAGACTGGACAAATGTGACCCCTGAATATTTCAGTCAACAAAACTCAAGAACTATTTGAGAAAGGTCTGAATCCTAGTTGTTGTCTGGATGCTTTCTGTTAGCAAATTTTGATAAGATCAAGAAAGGGCCAACGTCAAAACTTTCAGAATCTTACACTAGAATCTTTCTCCTACATTAGTAGAAAATTCTCTTAAGTAATGCTGATTCTCTTAAGTAATACTCTTGATGGATAGTAAACAAAGATAAACATGAATTTGAGTCAAAAAGTAGCTCCAAAGACTTGGTTTCTGAAAAATCTCAAGTATTTAATACATTAAGCAATACACTATGCTTTCAATATTTCCTTTTAATACATGCACAAAGGTCTAGGAGAGATTTTTCAAAAGTTATGAAATAAAAATTTTAAGTGATAAGAAAGTATCATGTCAATGTAATTAACATGTTTTACTTCCACCACTCATAAAATAATGGTGAACCTTACAATTGAGTGGTGCCTTAAACTTGACAGTCTTCATTACCATGGAGATGAGTGCGATGATAGAAGATTCAGAGAGAGAATATAGAACAAGAAGAGAAGATCCAGGGAAAATCTCTCAGAAATATTAGTGCTGAGTAATGTGACATTATATAGAATCATAAAAATATTTACATTCCTGGGCTTCCCTGGTGGCTCAGTTGGTAAAGAATCTGCCTATAGTGCAGGAGACCTGGGTTCGATTTCTGGGTCAGGAAGATCCCCTGGAGAAGGAAATGGCAACCCACTCCAGTATTCTTGCCTGGAGAATCCCATGGACTGTAGTCTGCCAGGCTCCTCTGTCCATAGGGTCGCAAGAGTTGGTCACAACTTTGCGACTAAACCACCACCACCACCAATCACACTTGTTGTGATTCCTCTCAAGAAAGTCACCCAAAAGAAGAAACAGATAATTACATTAGGTAGTGGGAGTTTACTTCCATGAGGAAGTGAGGTGGGCCTGAATGACAGTCTCAGAAGCCGGACTGTGACCCTGAGTCCCAGCCCTCTGACACTGGCAAGCTCCCTATGCCTCATGCCAAATGAGAAGCACAGTTCATCATGATTCAGATCATAATAGGCTTGATGAACCAATGACTTTTGTGTCCTGGAAATCTTTTTACCGCTCCAAATAGGTATACAGGCCATCCTGACTTCTCTGTGTAATCTCACATTTAGACTTACCAAAAGAGAGGAGACAGTTAGATCAGTTTGATCTTTTTCAATATGGTGCCCAGATATTTGGCAGATTCTCTTGTGGAGCTACTTTGTGGGCCTTTCTGACATGATATGCCTGCCTTCTGGCTCAGGTACAGATCTCTGGCCCATTAGTATCTATAGGGATGGCAAAGTCACCTGGCTTAGAGTGTGACAACTTATGAAGAAAGACTTGTCTGCAGTTACTTTCCTCATAGGCGGGCTTATGGCCACAACAGGCACTTAGAATTTCATGGACTATCCAGAACTACACAAATTGGAAAGGGAAGAATAGGTGTGCTTTTTATTACAGAAAAGAGAGAGAGGGATAGCAATCTAAATATCCAAAAGTGATGAAATGGTTATTCCATTACTTCAGTACATTCACTCAACAGAGTTTTCTTCATATTTAGAGATATTAATTATGAATAACGATAATAACAAGCAGCAATGTGGAAAAGGAAAAAAACTATCAGTGGAACTCCATAAAAACATATATTTATATGGAAAATAATCCTAGTTGTTTAGGGAGTGGGATTGTAAGTGACCATTTTCTCTGTAATTTGATTTGTGAGGCATTATTACTTTATAACCAAAAGTAGAAAACATTATTTGAACAGTTATAGTTTATGAAATAAAGCCATAAATCCAGCATCATAAAAGATATACAATCTAGAGTTGTAAACTTCTAAAAAATAAAAGTAATAGAAACTATATGACAAATGACCAATAAAAGTCTGATCTAAATGATGCTTTAAAATGAATTCATAAAGACCCAAAGTAAAATGATCTATTTTCTTTAATGTTTATTTCATCAGAAATAAATTTATTATCAATATAATCATTCTTTCAAAAAGCAGAATAGATTTTTATGTAACTTCTACTTAATATCATTTTGACTTCTTCAAAGATCTCAAAGGATTTTCATGTATAATAAGCTTTCCTACACTGACAATTGAATAGCACATATCAGTCCCATTTTTACAGAGGAGGAATTGGTAAGGACGTGTTCAAGATAATCCACTGCTCAAAGATTCAAGTGAAAAAGTTGCCAATTTTTGGCCTACTTAATTGATGATACCAGATACCCAGCATTCTGTACTCATCTGGCATTGCTGAATAATAATTTTCTAGCTAAATGAAGCCCACGTCTTTAGATATCAAGGACCCCTACTGCCACATTTAGGATTATTCTCTCTCATCAATGCATTACAATTTTCCCTGCCTCCTTAAACAGGATACATTGAACATAATTTAGCTTTTTAAAATCAAAGATTCTACTTATTAAAATGAATATCAAGAATTATATACTAGTTTTTTTTGCAGTGATGGTCTTTTGGGTTTTTTAAATGTATAACAATTTTTATGGGAAAACGGCCCCAGATATAATTTTACCCTTTGAATTACTGAATCATTATTCCTGAATATTTTTATGTGTACACACATACACACACACACACACACACATATTCATATTCTATCCTGGTGAAACTGCCTATTTTCTCATTGCCCCTTTTTTTCTTTTTGAAATATATATATTTTATTGAAGTATAATTGACTTACAATGTTTCAGGTGCACAGCAAGGTGATTCAATTATACAAATACACATATACAATTTTTGAAATTATTTTCCATCACAGGTTATCACAAGATATTGACTATAGTTTCCCACATTACACAGTAAAACTCTTTGCTTGTTGCATATCTATTTTTTAACTAGAAATCTAGCATTCTATTTGTACTAAGTCAAATAAGTGGAATCAAAATGTCATAAATTTTTTAGTTAGGCAAAAATTCATATGTTTGCTAAAATGTATATATTATACATATTTATAAATACGTATACAAAAGCTTTTCTACTACACTTGATAAAGGCTTGAGAAAGAATATCAAAAAAAAACAAAAGAGATAGAAATATTGGAGAACATATACTAAATGAAATGGAAGCACTGAATATGAAACAGAAAAAGTGAAACAAACTAGATAAAGGTAAAAAGGTCACCATATAATCCAGTTGTTTTTAAACATGACTGCTCATTAGAAACATATCTGGAGCTCTGGAGGAAAAAAGCAATACCTGAGCATTTGCATTTTTCAAAAATTTCAAGATAATTCTGATATGCATCAGATTTTAAAAAGTGATTACAGGTTTTTCTATTAGATTCTAGTTTTGGTGAAATCCTGGTGGCTCAGACCATAAAGAATCTGCCTGCAATGCAGGAGACCTGGTTTCGATCCCTGGGTCAGGAAGATCCACTGGGGAAGGGAATGAAACCCACTCCAGTATTCTTGCCTGGAGAATTCCATGGACAGAGGAGCCTGGTGGGCTACAGTTCATGGGTCGCAAAGAGTTGGACATGACTGAGCAACTCATACTGGATACTTTGGTGACATAGTGTTCTATTTTTTTTCTGTTGACCAATCATGATACAATGGTACTGAGTAACAGTTACATAATCACAAGAGTAAAAGATATTTATCAGTTTTCACAATCAATAGCCAGATAAAAAATAAAAGATAATTACAATTATAAGCCATAATGGGAATATGATTAACTTAACAATATAAAATAATTACATACAGTTTGGGGGGGTGGGGGCGTCAAGCAGAGTGCTGTGGTAAGTGGAAGTGCATACATGCATGTGTTTTCATCCACCCAGCCAGTCTATGTCTTTTGGTTGGTGCATTTAATGGTTGCATTTAAGGTCATTATCAATATGTATGATTCTATCACCATTTTTTTAATTGCGTTAGGTTTATTTTCTGTAGTATTTCTTATCTAGAGAAGTTCCTTTAGCATTTGTTGTAAAGCTGGTTTCATGGTACTGAATTCTCTTAACTTTAGCTTATCTGGAAAGCTTTTGATTTCTCCATCAAATCTGAAGGAGAGTCTTGCTGGGTAGAGTATTCTTGGTTGTAGCTTCTTCTCTTTCATCACTTTAAATATATCATGCCATTTCCTACTGGCTCGTGGAGTTTCTGTTGAGAAATCAGCTGATAGCCTGATGCAAGTTCCCTTGTATGTTATTTGTCATTTTTCCCTTGTTGCTTTTAATATTTTATCTCTGTCTTTAATTTTTGTCAGTTTGATTACTATGTGTCTCAATATGTTCCTTCTTGGATTTATCCTTCCTGGAACTCTGTGCTTTCTGGACTTGGTTGACTATTTCCTTTCTCATGCTCGAGAAGTTTTCAGCTATTATCTTTTCAAATATTTTCTCAGGTCCTTTCTCTCTCTCTTCTCCTTCCGGGACCCCTATAATGTGAATGTTGGCGCGTTTAATGTTGTCCCAGAGGTCTTGTAGGCTGTCTTCGTTTCTTTTCATTGTTTCTTCAATATTCTGTTCTGTGGCAGTGATTTCCACCATTCTGTCCTCCAGGTCATTTATCTCTTCTTCTGCCTCAGTTATTCTGCTATGGATTCCTTCTAGTGTATTATCCATCTCTGTTTGTTTATTGTTTAATTCTTCTAGGTCTTTGGTAAACATTTCTTGCATCTTCTCAATCTTTGCCTCCATTCTTTTCCTGAGATCCTGGATCATCTTCACTATCATTATTCTACTTTTTCTGGAAGGTTGCCTATCTCCACGTCATTTAGTTGTTTTTCTGGGGTTTTATCTTGTCCTTTCATCTGGAACATAACTTTCTGCTTTTTTATCATGATTAACTTGCTGAAATATGTTTTTTGTTTTAGCTGCTGTGAGACGGTGCTTCTTCTTGCTTCTTGTCTGTCCTCTGATGGAGAAGGCTAAGAGGCTCATGTAAGCTTCCTGATGGGAGGGACGGGTGATTGGAGAAACTGGGTTTTGCTCTGGTGTGCAGGGCCTTGCTCAGAAAAGCTTTAATCCAATTATCTGCTAATGGGTGGGGTTGTATTCCCTCCCTGGTAGTTGTTTGGCCTCAGGTGACCCAGCCCTGGGTCTATGGTAGGGTTAATGGTGAACTCCATCTATGGTAAAGTTAATGGCAAACCCCAAGAGGGTTTATGCCAAAGGGGACCTTCCAGTGCTCCTATCCCTGAAGTGAGCCCCTGCCAACCCACGCTTCCACAGGAGGGCCTCCAACACTAGCAGGTAGTTTTGGTTCAGTCTCTTGGGAGTCACTGCTCCTCTCCTCTGGGTCTTGGTGCATGCAAAATTTTGTTTGTGCCCTCCAAGACCAGAGTCTCTGTTTTCTCCCAGTTCTCTGGAAGGTCTGTAATCAAATCCTGCTGGCCCTCATGGCCAAATTCCCTGGGGATTCCCAGTCCCTTTGTCAGATCCCCAAGCTGGGAAGCCTGACGTGGGGCTCAGAACCTTCACAACAGTGCAAGAACTTCTTTGGTATTATTGTTCTCCAGTCTATGGGTCATCTACCCAGTGGGTATAGGATTTGATTTTATTGTGATTGAGTCCCTTCTACTGTCTTGCTGGGGCTTCTCCTTTGTCTTTGGATGTGGGATATCTTTTTTTGGTGGGTTCCAGCGTCCTCCTATCAGTGGTCCTCCTGGTTCAATAGCTACTTGCAACGTTGGTGCTCTCACAAGGGGAGATAAGCACACAACCCTTTACTCTGCCATCTTGAAGCCCCTCCAGGTGATTTTAATGGGAAAAGCTGTGGTTTGTCATTCTGATTCCCTCCCCACCTAGGGCTGTAAATGTTTGGCACAGGGGTGGGCACATGACTAGAGACTGGTCATTCAGTTCCTTCCTTGGACATTTAAAATTGAAAGAAAAGGAGGGAGGGTAGGAGAAAGATCAGTCTCTTATCAAGTGACCAGACCCATCAAATGAAAATTCCGAGATCTGTTAAAGGTGATATATCTGACACAAGAACCTAAAGGCTGAGGAGGTATAAGAAAGAGTGTGGAGAGGCACAGATGAAATGTGGAGAGACCTGACGGCTTCCAAGAGCCTATGTCTAGTGCCTTCCTGAGGCCCAGCTAAATCTCTGTCCCTGGGTTCTGCAAGGCACCCACGTATTCTAGGGTGACCTTCAGAATATTTAACAATGGCACAGGAAAACAAAAATCAGGACAGGGCCAGAGGCCAGTACACAATCCCGGAAATCAGCTGTCATTCCAGGCATTACCCCTTTTGTTATGGAGCATAAAGTCCTGAGACAATCCCCAGGTGTCTAAGGCTGTGAGGAGACACGTGAGGGTCTCAAGGCATTTTATAATATAGCAAATGGCATCTCCATGCACATGCAACCAGCTGACTACAACTCTGTCTGTATCCTTGTAAGAAATGCTGCTTTTGCACTACAGTGGTTTCTGTCACTCACAACTTTAACTCTGAAAAAATATGATTTGTGCTGTGTCATGATTTGTCATCTATTTTGCTGACATAATTTGATGGTAACTTCAGAAAGTCTTAGGGCTTGAACAAATTTTGAAGTCATTTTGTCCAATTTCCCATCTAATGGGAAAATTCATTTTTCATGTAAATAATTTAGTACATGGTAGAAAAAACTTACGCCTTTCAACTGAATAAAAGCATAAGAAATATAACCCACAAATTAAATTTTTATATTGCCAGGTAATAGCTGTTTACTGTAGAAAATTTTTTAAAAATCTAGATGAAAAAAGCATAAGATGGAACCCATCCAATCATTAATTTTTTAAAAATCCCTGTTAATACTTTTGTTTGTATATATCCTGATTTTATGCATTTATAGAATTTCTAATTTTTGCAAGACAAGTTTTACCTGGAAATCATCTTTTAGTTAATATAGTATGCTTCTTCTTTCCATAAAAACCAGATTTTTAGTCTCTCGTCTTGTTTCATTCCTTGGGTGTGTGGGCACTGGCAGAGTTTCAGAGTTCTTTGAGGTATGAGGTTTACGTAGCTCTTTGCTCCCAGTGCAGCTCTCAGGAGAACAAGGTTGACCTTATTTCCAGGCAGAATTATTCATGTCACCACGTTTGCTTTGGAAGCTGTTTAGCAAGTCATGTCTGACTGTATGAGAAAGGATGAATTTACGCATTTCAGCAGCAGGTGTACCAAAGTCAACAAAGTCCATTATTTAATCCCCAATATTAGCTCCCAAGTTGAAAAATGGGAAGAAGACAAATGAGTTCTAGAACCTCATATATCACTGAGCTTCCTTTCATCCAGTGGGAAGTAAAGTCTTTCCAAGTAAGAAAAGCTGTTTGCATTTAATCACTTAGACTTATATCCTGAGTATTTTTAAGGCGATGCAGATTGTTGATGTAAAAGAGGACCTGCCAGACCAAGGGAAGAGGCTGGCCACCACGTGGGGACAAATCATCCACCGTGGAGCTGAAATGGAGATAACTGAGAATCCAAATGAAGAGGCACAAAGGAAGAGAAGGAACAGAGGAACAGAAGTTAAGTCATGTAAGGCTGGACAGATCTGTTCTCCAAGAAGCCAAATTAAAGGCCACAAAAAGAAAACTATTGCCATTTTGGTCTGCATAAATAAAAGTGCAATGTTTAAAAAAACGTAATGGTCCACCTGAACTCCATATTCATCGTCCTCTGTTCGGATCAGGTTCTCAGATCTGGAAACCTCATTTGAAGAAAGAGATTGGCAAATGAGCACATATCCAACAACAAAACGAGCCAGAGGCAAAAGGGCACCTGAGGAGGTTTTAAGGTAACAGGTATGGGTTATTTGGAGAAAAGGCTGAAAGAAATGTTACCCTTCTTAAAATTTGAAAGCACTTAAACGGTTATCATAAAGAAAATATTTAGGAGTTTAGGGTCAACATATACATACTACTGGGCTTCCCTGGTGGCTCAGTGGTAAAGAATCCACCTGGCAGTGCAGAAGATATTAATTTGATCCTGAGTTGGGAAGATCCCCTGGAGAAGGGAATGCCAACCCACTCCACTATTCTTGCCTGGAGAAGTCCATGGACAGAAGAGCCTGGCAAGAAACAGTCCAGCCATAGGATCACAAAGAGTCAGACACAACTGAGCAACTAAATACACACACACTACTATACACAATTTTTCTTCTTTAATGTTTATGAATTTTTTTACAATAAACCTATCACTTCTGTAGTCATATTAAAACCAATAAATACATAGAAAGAGGAAGAGGAAACAAAAGTCCAGATGATGGGAGTAGAGTGTGTGTGTGTATTTGTATACAGAAAGAATAGTTTTCCTTCACTCTTCATTTTTATCTTAAATTATAAAAGCAATACATGAATATATAACAAACAATTCAGATATAGTTTCAATCATTCAACAGATATCCATTGAATACCTATTATGCACTTTTATTTTTCATGGTTCTAGAGGACAGAACAAGTAGTAGTAGGTAGAAGAGACGTAGAGGTAGAAGTTGGCTCAGAATAAAAAAGAGGAGCCTGCACAGCAGAAACACAACATTGTGAAGTGACTGTATGCAAATAAAAATTTTTTTTAAATATATTATCAGAACTGCCAACAATAGAATGGGTGGTTTTATACAAGCAAGAACTTCCACATCATTGGAAGTATTCAATCATGTATATTACTGTGGAAATTCTTATACTGAAAGATAGATAATACATACATGACTTCCAAGATCCCTTCTGAGAATATATTACTTTCTAAATTAACATTAAGGATCAGGAGATAAGTCCTCACCAGTCATCAGCCACACAATATTGGGAAACTCAATTTCCTCCTGATAGTCCTTTCTAAAATAAGAGAAATAGCACTGACTTAAACCAATGTAAACTTAACAGATGATATTTAGAGAATGTTTCAGAATGTTTCATGTTTGGTAGATAAATGTAGTCATTTGTTGTAAATTATCTAATGTAATTCTCAGGGCTATATCATCATCTATAATATTAAAATCCTTAATGAATGTCTGAAACTCAAACCAGAATTGCAAGTACTACTTAAAAAACTCTGGTTCTATACACGGGGCTCACTGCTCATCTATTATTTCCACACTTTCACAATACAGTTATGTCACAATATGACCTTCTATACACTGGCACTATTCATACTGTGATGATTCAGAAATAATTATGGAGATTCAGGCATTTTTTTTAAGTAAAAGAGAATTATGAAAGTCAAAATAAGATATCACTGTATATCCCCTAAGATGACTATAATCAAAAAGACACAATAAGAAATATTGGTGAAGATATGGAGAAACTGGAACCCTCATGCTTGTGGGAATGTAAAATAATACAACCATTCTGAATAAGTTTGACAGTCCATCAAATACTAAACATGGAGAATTATCACATAACCCAGCAACTCCACTTGTAGGTACACACCCAAGAGAAATGAAAATTTATATCCACATAAAAACTTGTCCATGAAAAAAAAAAACTTGTCCATAAACATTCATAGCAGCATTATTTATATAGCCAAGAAGTAGAAATAAATCAGAAACCCATCAACAAATAAACAAAAATGCAGCATTCATACAGTAGAATATAGTTCAGCTACAAAAAAGAATGAAGTATGACATGTGCTACAATGTAGATAAACTTCAAAAACATAATGCTAAGAGAACGAAGTCAACCACAAGAGAGTACTTATTGCACGATTCCATTTATGTGGCATGTTCAAAATAGGTAAATTCATAGAAAGAGGAAATAGATTAATGGTTGCCTAGGGCTGGGAGTCTGTGGGAGGGGACGTAAGAGGGATTGCTAGTGGGAAAAGGGTTTATTTGGGGGATTGTGAAATGTTCTAAAATTAACTGTGGTGATGGTTACACAACTATGAACATACTAAAATCCACTGCACTGTACACTTTAAATGGGTGAATTTTATGTTATGTAAATTACATTTCAATAATCCTATTTTTAAAAAAAGAAATAAAGTTAAACTTTCACAACTCCATTTCAGCTTCCCAAATTTCTCTGGCTGATATCTAACCTGTTGTAATATTTCCTAGATATAGCTTCATAACTAAGACACCACTACAGAAATAGGATATGGTCTTCCAGTACAATGTTCAGCCATGTGTCAGAAGCTTAAAACAAAGGCCAGAGGGTAGAACAACCTAGCAAACCAAATTTAGATCTTGTGAAAAAATATTGCATAAGTGAAATATTAGCTTCAGGGCCTCATGAGCTGATGGGACCCAGTTAAAATTACTGGAGGTCAGAGCTCTGTGACACAGATCAAAAACTAACTAGAAAATAAAGCAGATATTCCAGTGTTTCAAGGTGTGCATAGATGAAAAGCCTCTCCAATTGGAGTCAGTCTTAGAAAGATCAGAAGAGAATACAAGAGTAAATAAGTCACCAAATAACAAAAAGAGAAATAAGACCACAAATTAAGACGTTCACCAAAGAAAAAGGTGTAGTGAATGAAAAACAATTTTTCCTTTTTTTTCCCTGCTTGCCTTGTCTTCTCAATAGGAATGAAAAATTCAAAAGGCAAGGTCCTTTTGAGTCCCTCTATGGCACTTTACATAGAATTTCTTCTGCCAGAGGGAATTCTAGTGACCGAAGGACACGTGTTACCCACCTTGTGGCCACCCTCACAGCATCTTATCCCATAGCCCCTGTGTTCTTCTGCTTCACACACATGGCTCCTCCATTTGTCAGATCTGCCAGGCTCTCTCCCACCTTATGGTCCCCCGCCATGCTGGTCCTTCTACCTGAACACTCTGCCATTTTCTTTTCATAACGTTTTTTCATCCTTCAGGTCTCAGCTAAAATGTTATCTCCTCAAGGATGCTCTCACCACCCCATATTAATTAAGTGGGTTCCCATGAGAGTCTGTCATCTCATCCAAGAGGAACCAGAGATCAAATTGCCAACATCTGATGGATCATCAAAAAAGCAAGAGAGTTCCAGAAAAACATCTATTTCTGCTTTATTGACAATGCCAAAGCCTTTGACTGTGTGGATCACAATAAACTGTGGAAAATTCTGAAAGAGATGGGAATACCAGACCACCTGACCTGCCTCTTGAGAAACCTGTATGCAGGTCAGGAAGCAACAGTTAGAACTGGACATGGAACAACAGACTGGTTCCAAATAGGAAAAGGAGTACGTCAAGGTTGTATATTGTCACTGTGCTTATTAAACTTATATGCAGAGGACATCGTGAGAAATGCTGGGCTGGAGGAAGCACAGCTGGAATCAAGATTGCTGAGAGAAATATCAATAACCTCAGATATGTAGATGACACCACCCTTATGGCAAAAAGTGAAGAGGAACTTAAGAGCCTCTTGATGAAAGTGAAAGAGGAGAGTGAAAAAGTTGGCTTAAAGCTCAACATTCAGAAAACTAAGATCATGGCATCTGGTCCCATCACTTCATGGCAAATAGATGGAGAAACAGTGGAAACAGTGTCAGACTTTATTTTGGGGGGCTCCAGAATCACTGCAGATGGTGACTGCATCCATGAAATCAAAAGACACTTACTCCTTGGAAGGAAAGTTATGACCAACCTAGATAGCATATTAAAAAGCAGAGACATTACTTTGCCAACAAAGGTCCATCTAGTCAAGGCTATGGTTTTTCCAGTGGTCATGTATGGATGTGAGAGTTGGACGGTGAAGAAAGCTGAGCGCCGAAGAATTGATGCTTTTGAACTGTGGTGTTGGAGAAGACTCTTGAGAGTCCCTTGGACTGCAAGGAGATCCAACCAGTCCATCCTAAAGGAGATTAGTTCTGGGTGTTCATTGGAAGGACTGATGTTGAAGCTGAAACTCCAATACTTTGGCCACCTCATGCAAGAGTTGACTCATTGGAAAAGACCCTGATGCTGGGAAGGATTGGGGGCAGGAGGAGAAGGGGATGACAGAGGATGAGATGGCTGGATGGCATCATTGACTCGATACACATGGGTTTGGGTAAACTCTGGGTGTTGGTGATGGACAGGGAGGCCTGGTGTGCTGCGATTCACGGGGTCGCAAAGAGTCAGACACGACTGAGCGACTGAACTACGCATAAGAGTGTGTCATCTCATCCAAGTTGTTTACCTCATAGTAAACAACACTTCACAAATATTTATTCCATCCCTAGTTTTATACAAAGGTACTGTTTGAGGTGCTGAAGGTATAGAATGTACTAAACAAACAGCCACTCAGTAATGTCCTACTCTTTGTGACCCCATGGACTGTAGCCCACCAGGATCCTTGGTCCATGGATTTTCCAGGCAAGAATACTGGAGAGTGTAGCCACTCCCTTCTGAGGGGCTCTTCCTGACCCAGGAATCAAACTTGGGTCTCCTGCATTGCAAGCAGATTCTTTACTGTTTGAGCCACCAGGGAAGCCCCAAAACAAACAGTAATTCAGTTCATATTTATTGTTTATTACACATTCTTTGTAAGCAAACTGTAACCTCCTTGTAAGCAGGGACTGGCTAAAATGGCAGCATTTAGATGCAGCATGATGTAGTGATAAGTGCCTGAGAATTACAAGAGAATCCTGGCTCTCCTGCTTAACTAAATTATTTAACTGCTCTGAGCCTCAGTTTCCTCATCTGAAAGAATGCATAATAATAGTATTGGAAAAATACTTGACCCACACTATGCTCTAAAAAAATGTTTATCAAAGAAAGGTTTTTTGATTATTGGGCCAATACTGTACAAGACAAACCAGTGGTTTTAGTTAAATGAATTAAACTATGGTGCCTTTGGTTAAAATTATTTTTGTAACTGGGCTAATACATAATGAGAGAGTAGATCAGCAACAATAAAATGCCTCCTTTCATGCTTGAACTCTTTGTTAAAAGAAATTCTTTGGTCTTAGATCCAATGTGACATTCTTGGTCAATTCCAAGCCAGTGGAAGAATTCTGTTTTGAATTTGCTAGAAATATTGTGCTTGTTTTCTACCAGAGAGGAGGTTCTGGGACTTTCCAGGAAGAAAGAACTATCAACTTCCAGCTTTGTCTACAATCTGACTTCCAACGTCACTTGAAAGAAACCATGTGTTTCTAGGAGCTGTTGGAAGGGTCGCAGAGATACTTCTGTCCTTGTCATCTGCTTCTCCTATCCTCTTCTCCTTTCTATAGCCACAATTTTTATTAACAATTTGAAGTTTACATCCATATAAAACCAAAATAGAGCTATGAAGAGGCTAACTATTAACCATTCTGGATGACACTAACTCCTTCCTGTAAACATCAGCCAAACCAAAGTAAAAATGCAGAGCATCAGCCCCTGTATTCTATATGTACATACTTCTAGGAAAGACATAATAAAATGGAAGGAGGTGGACTAAAGTAATCAAAGCAATTGGGAGCTGCTGGCTGGTATTTACAATGATCTGGCTAAGTTCTGGCACTTTTGAAGGTTACAGAAAAGCAAAGTATTTTGTCAAAGATTTGCCTTCAAGAAGTCTATAGTCCCTTTAGACCATAATCTCCATACGTGAAAACAGGAAAGCCTTTATAAAGGAGTACAATATATGGTAGGCAGAATAATTAGCGCCACCCCCAAAGATGTCCACATCCTAATTTCAGGATCTGTGAATATATTAGGTTATGTAGCAAAAGGGAATTTAAAGTTGCAGACATAATTAAAATTACTAACCCTCTGACCTTAAAATAGGGAGATTATTCTAGATTATTTAGGTGGGTCCAATGTAATCACAGGGGTACTTTAAAGTGGAAGAAGGAGGCGGAAGAGTGTTAGAGAAAGAAACATGATGATGAAAGTAGGGTCAGAGAGAGCTGTTTTGCTTCCGGATTTGAAAATGAGGGGAAGGCAGCATGAGTCAAGGAACGCAGGCAGCCTCGAGCTGTGAGAAGTACAGAAACAGATTCTCCTTGATAGAAGAAAATTTCACATATTAAGATGTGGGGAAGTCATTCTGGCTTACACATAATTTGACTTGAGCTTTGTGCTAACTAGAACAACTTGTCTTATGGCCTGTCAAACATGCATTGTACATCTGTTTCAACCATTAAAGAAAAGAATGCGTTTAAAAATCAAAATGAAGTAAGTGTGATTCAGGCTTCAAAATGGGAGGTAGGTGGCCACTGTGGATGTGGCTTCAGACATGTTGTTCCTGCATCATTGAGAACTTGAAAATTCTGAACTGTATCAGCCTCAAGGACAGACTCAAAACAACATCTGCTAGTAGCATCCAGCCACAACCTTATGGTCTCAAGGTCTTCCCTTGTAACTATGCAACCATTCTGGACACCAACCAATCCTGCTTAACAAGCCCTCTTACTTCTTGCCAGCTTCAACTCTTAATTCTTGACAAATAGCTTATGCAACTTTGTGGATTTTGCCTAAATAAGCCTTCACCACTTTGGAGTCCAGCAGAACACAATTCAAGTGTTTTTGAATCTGTGTCTCCTAGGCTATAGTCCTCAGTTTGACTCAGATAAAACTTTCTTTTCTATCCCTATTAATAGACTGTTTATTGATTATTTCCATCTACATCCTCCAGAGATTTCTGGAGGAATGAAGCCCTGCCAACATCTCAATTTTAGCCCAATAAGATCTTGTTGGGCTTCTAACCTACAGAACTGCCAGGTAATAAATGTGTGTTGTTTTAAGCCACTAAGTTGTTTAAGCCACTAATTTGTTACAGCAGCAATCAGAAACTAGTACAACACATAACAATACTCTAAACTACTATTATTAGAAAATAATTTAGAAAGTGGAGAGAGAGCAATGCTGATTAAAGTTATTATGAAAAATGATTTTTGAGTGAGTGCAATTTGAGAATATTCTTTTCAGAATTTGTAGGATGAAATGTAAAAGACAAAATCTGAGAGCAGGATCTATGTTAGATCTATAAAATCAAAAAAGGAGCATTGGTTTGTATACCAAATCCCAGATTACCAGAACCGGAAAGTAATTCCTTGAAACTTGAAAGAGGTAGCTTTAGGATGGATGGACAGATAGATATACAGATGAATGGAGACAGAGATAAAGGAAAAGAGAAAAGCAGAAAGAGAGAGGGGACCTGCTGCCTTATGCAATATGAAACTCTTTCATCTTTAAAGGAAGCAGAGGCTAAAAGTATAAAAAGCTTTAAAACTTTCAGATAAATTCAGGGATACCAGATACAAAATGAGGTCAGGGAAACCAAGATGTTGGGGTGAAAGTCAAGCCTTTGTCATGTAGATAACTCACTTCCCCCACCACCACCACCTCAGTTACCAAAGCCTGTCAGAGACAGTTCCAGCTTCCAGCAACTTGGAGCTCACACATATGGCAATTTCTGTCCTTATCTCAGGTTTGAGGATCCCTTGGAAAATAACAAAGTCGGCTTAAGTGTTCCTCTCCCTCCCCACTATCATGTGTCTGTTTTTTTGGTCTAAAACCAGCAAACAAGAAAGGTCCTCGTGTGCTCTTTCAGAGACAAACTTGGAAGCTTAGGTCTCGAGCAGCTGGAAGCATCCTTCCTAACTATGGGGGCGTACACAGTTGTCCTCCTGCTTCACAGACACATACTTACTCTCCTCCTACAGGAATTCTTCTCCCCTTTTCAGATTCTATTCCCTATTTCCTACTAGAGGGCCTTTCTCTGAGCTATTGAGTAAGATTCCACTCCCTGGGAGCTACCAGACAATGAGGAAGGAAGGGACACCTAAGAAATCTGCCAGGTCTTGCTGACTCTGGCCTCCTCCAGAACTACAGTCCACATTTGCATGGACGGAGTACATAGGATCAGCAGGGACCCTGCGGGAGGGAACTGACCCTACCAGTCATGAGGCCTGACAGTGGGGCATTGAGGAAGACAGACTTGGTGAGGTCATCACTGCATCTGCTCTTACACTTAAGGGATGAGACTCAGAGACCAGATGCTGAGCATTCCTCACTCATTAGGACTCTTGGGGGAATATATGATCATCTACTCAAAGCCTGCAAGTTCACTTAGGTTTTTAGACCAGTAAGGTTTGGGAACTGCGTATGGTGGATGCCTTCCAATCTGGAGTCCATCAAGACTCAAAAGAAAAAGAGAGCTTAAGCTACCAACCTCATCCATTTGCCTTCTTGTAAAATTGTCAGAGTGACTCCAAAACAGTTGTAACTCATTTCAAACCCAGGCATGTACATGTCATGCTTCCTTTCAAAGAAGGACAGACTTCGAAATATTTTAGGTTCCCAGCAGTTGTTCAAAAGCTGATAAGGAATACAACCAACATACATGGCACTAAAATAAAACAATTTGATCATTACATGACTGTCTCATAAGGCAAATGTGCCTTTTTTCCACCTTAAAGATGTCCCTGGAGGTTTATAAAATTGGGGAGTGGGGGGCTTCTCTGCCCAACACAATGGGCTGTCACTCTTTCAGGAGGTAGACCTTATCAGCAGCAGAGGAAAATGTTGGAGCTAATTCAGGAGACATTTTAAGTAGACTATTTTACCAACTGAAGGCCAAAAGGGAAATAGGAAACAAATAATCATAAAATGAACTTTCTGCTGCTGGAATATAAGAGCTCCCTGGAAATTAACATCTCTGGTCTGCTGTTCCACTGGTAGGGATTTCCAGTGCTATTCAAAGAACTTTGCTCTTTCATCCCTGTCACACTTCTTGTCCTTTCCAATGTTTACTTCTATTATCACCCACCAATATATGAGGCAATTTTGTGCATAAGACCTTTCCTAAAGTTTGGCTCAGTTCTATTAACCTTTATGTGTAATTTATAGTTAAGGTCTAAATGGCACTGGTGCATGTAAATAGTGTCTTGTGGGCTCTGCCATCATGAGGAAAGTACTGTGCTTAAGTGGCTCCAACACATTTGCTCAGAACATTATGAAAGGAACTGCTGAGATCTCTGCAGGATGTTATTTAGTGAAATTCTAAAGAAGATTAACATTGCTTTGTAACAGACTTTTCTCTGTGTTAAGCCTAGAAGTGTTCAAGGAAATCTGTGGAATCCTAGGCTTTGTCTCTCTTTCACATCAGTTTCTGAGCTGCTTATCTAAAAAGAAAAAAAAGTCTGGAAGCCAGAAATCTCAGAGACTTTCTAATTTCCTTGGGATCTATTATCAAAGATGAGTAGATTTGAGAAGTCTCTCTACATCTCAGGAGTGAGCGCAAAGAAAGGTAAGCACCCTTGGCCAAGGTGATGCCATGGAACCAATTTCTCACATTCTTCTTCAACCTTCCTTTTACTTTCTCTCATCCAAAAGCAGTCTGTGTATCTCTGACCATTCCCAGGATACCCATCCAGACTCACAGGAGGCCCTGGAGTGTCCAACTGGCCCAGCCAATCTGTTGCTAAAGACCCCAGAAACTCGAGCAGTTTCCTATCTGCTTCCTTCTTTTCATCCATCCATCCATCCATAGACTCATTTATATCCTATTGATCGCCTATATTTGTGAGGTCCTCCTAGATTCTGGGCAAGATGAATACAGCTCTTTTTCTCATGAAGTTTTAAATCCAGGCTGGCAAGTGATTCATTCAAAAGGTTATTTCACAAATAATTAATTGTAATTGGATAAGGACTTTAGAAGAAAAGTATGGTGCAATGAGAGAATATCACAGAGGTTTCTGGCCTAGTCTGGATGTGGAGGTGAGAGAGGCCAAGAAGAGCTTCTCTGAGGCAGTAACATTTGTGTGGATTCTTAAAGGATGAGCAGGAATTCATCAGGCAGATGGTGAGGGGTGGAGCGCTGGCAGGAGGGCTGGGTGGGTGGGTGGGGGTAGAATCTAGGAAGCCAGATAAGCATTTTGGAGCACCCTGATGTATGAATGACTGCGGTGGGCAGGGAGCATATTTGGAGCATGGCCAGCAGGGAAAGCAGAGCAGAAGATTAGGCCAGATCTACCCTTGGAAGGGCTTAGGAAGACACAGTCATCAGCTTAGCATTTCCTCGAGCAGTCAAAATTCTGAACTCACACTTTCTTGGGGTCCTAACACTGGTTGAGCCCTAAACTCATCAGACCAGTATCCCTGAGGCCAGACGCCAGGCCAGAGCCACAAGTGATAAGCAGCCTACCAAGGGCATAAACCAAATGCAATGTGTGGACCTGGTTTGAATTCTGATTCAACTGAGTCACCTGCAAATAGACATCTGGGGACACTGAGGAAATAGACAGTTGACCCTTGAATAACACAGCCTTGAATTGGACCAGTCTGGTTATATGCAGATTTTTTTCAATAAATATACAAAAAAAAAAAAATGTGTGAAACATCATGTCCTGGGCTTGTAGTGAGGTAGTTAGCCTATTCTTACCTAAGCATAAGGTGAGTGATATTTAACAAAATTAATAATGTGGGTTTTTTTTTTTTTTTTTTTTGCTGTTTCATAACTTTGCTTCCAAAGAACTGCATCACCAGTGTGCCTCCCTCTCTCTCTTTCCCTCTCTCTCTCTTTGGTTATTAGGGAAATTTGGTATCAGCCTATCATTATAGGTATGTGTTTTGGTTTTTTTTAAGTTCGTGATACTGTATTATGCCTATGACTGTAATACTGTATGTCATAAAAATTTTTTAACAATTCATTCTTAGTGTACAGGCTAGGCTACAGTGAAGCAATCATAGCTAGTTTGCCATAAAGCAATCATACTGCTGCATCTTCATAATCAATGTATGTGAATAAATATGAATTTCTTGTTCTCATTATCTTTTTACTTTTAATATCTAGTGTTGGTAATACATATAACACTCACAGTGTTTTATATCATATAAGACATTGCTGATGTAGGTACTTATAGATGATTCATCTTGTAAACAGACAATGTAAACTTAGGGTATCAATAAATTCAGTACCTTACTATAAGTGTATTTCCCATTCCTTTCCTTAATGACATTTTCTTTTCTCTAGCTTATTATATTGTATACAGTATATACAGTATATAATACCTACAACATGAAAAATATGTGTTAATTGGTTCTTGGTAAGGCTTGCAGTTAATAGTGGGTTACTAGAAGTTAAGCTTAGGAGGAGTTAAAACTTATACTTGAATTTTCCACTGCATGAGGGGGAGGGCAGTGCCCCTAACCCCTGCATTATTCAAGGGTCAATTTGAATATTAGATGATATAAAGAAATTACTGTTAATTTGAAGATACAAAAATGGTATTATAGTTGAGTAAGAAAATTTCCCCTTTTTCCTAGTATATTTAAGAGTGAAATATCATGATGCCTGATTTAATTTAGCAAAATTTTCAGGAGGTATATATGGAAAAATATTAGTAGTTATTCTGCTAGGTGATGTGTTTATGGGAACTGATATATTATTTTGTTTGAAAATGTATATCATAAGAAGTTAAAAATATGAAAAAGAAAAAAATACCACTAGTCATCAAGCTGGCTCAGTTGTACTGTCCTGGGGAAAAGCCAGCTTCTAACTAACCACCTTACCAAAGGCAAAGGGCATGAATAAAGAACAAGCATTTTCCTTTTAAATTTCTTTTTTATGTTTGTTTATCAGTCTGTGAAAATTCATTTTACACTAATAAAGCCCTTAAAAGTAAGAATAAGTACATATTTATTCAACCACAAAATTGATCACCTACATTATAACTGTAATGACCCCCCTTCCTTGTACAACCTGCCTGTGCTGGGTAAAGGATTCATTACCTAGAGTCTCTATCCAGCATACAGCATTCAAAAGGTGATTTGCACTAATTACTATATTAGAGAAATGCAAATCAAAACTAGAATGAGGTATCATCTCACACCAGTCAGAATGACTATCATTAAAAAGCCTACAAGTAACAAATGCTGGAGGGTGTGGAGAAAAGGGAACACTCCTATACTGTTGGTGGGAATATAAATTGGTGCAGCCATATGGAAAACATTATGGAGGTTCCTCAGAAAACGAAAAAATAGACTTGCCATATGATCCAGAAATCCTACTCCTGGATATACCCAGACAAAACGATGATTCAAAAAGATACACGGACCCTTATATTCATAGCAGCACTATTCACAATAGCCAAGACATGGAAGCAACCTAAATGCCCATCGACAGATGAATGGATAAAGAAGATATGGTATAACTATACAAAGGAATATTATTCAGTAATTAAAAAGAATGAAATAATGGCATTTGCAGCAATACGGATGGATCTAGAGATTATTATACTAAGCAAAGTAAGTTAGAGAAAGACAAATACCATCTGATATCACTTACATGTGGAAACTAAAATATGACACAAATGAACACACCTATGAATCAGAAACAGACTCACAGACATAGAGAACAGACTTACAGTTGCCAAGGGGGAGTAGGAGTGGAGCTGGGATGGACTGGAAGTTTGGGGTTAGCAGATGCAAACTATTATATGAAGAATGCATAAACAAATAAGGTCCTACTGTACAGCACAGGGAACTATATTCAATATTTTGTCATCAACCATAATGGAAAACAATATGAAAAAGAATATATAGTGTGCGTGTTTGTGTATACCTGAATTACTTTGCTGTACAGCAGAAATTAATACAACATTGCATATCAACTATACATGAAGAAACAGTTGATTGGTTTCAACTCTTGAAAACTAGTATTTGTTCTCCATATTAGTAGTTGCATCGATTTTACTGGGGCATTCCATGCCTTAGAGAACTAAAGCTAGGGGAGAGAATATTTGATTTGTACTCTTCTGTGATCTTGATGTCAACTGATTCTTTATTCCAAGACTGGGAAACAATTCGCTCACAGTGGAAAAGGTTTGGATGGGGCAGAACAATAACGAAGCATGAAGTGCCCACCGGCTCTAAAGATGAGGTCACCAACCTGCAAACGCAGATAGGGGAGCCTTAGAGTCCCAGGACCTTCAGGCCACAGGAACAGGGCTGCCAGATAAAATACAATTTCAGATAAATAACATTTTTTTTCAGTTGAAGCTCCAATACTTTGGCCACCTGATGTGAAGAGCCGACTCATTGGAAAAGACTGATGCTGGGAAAAGTCGTACAGTCATGTCCAACTCTTTGCGATCCCATGGACTGCTACAGCCTTCCAGGTCCTCTGTCCATGGAACTCCCCGGGCAAGAGTACTGGAGTGGGTTGCCATTTCCTTCTCCAGGGTATCTTCCCGACCCGGGGGTTGAACCTCTGTCTCCCGCATTTCAGGCAGATTCTTTCCTAACTGAGCTACTAGGGAAGATGCAGGGAAAGAATGAAGACAAAAGAAGGGAGCAGAGAGGACAACATGGTGAGATAGCATCATTGACTCAATGGGCGTAAGTTTGAGCAAACTCCTGGAGATAGTGAAGGACATGGAAGCCTGGCATGCTGCTATTCATGGAGTCACAAAAAGTCCCACATGACTTAGCCAGCCTCTGAACAACAACAATGTCCTAAGTATTCCATGGGGCATACTTATACTAAAAAATTATTATTGATTTGATGTTCAAATTTACGGGGCATCCATATTTTTCTTCTTTCCTTCCTTCTCTTTTCTTATTTTTTTCTTTCCTTCCTCTCTCCTCCCTTTCCCTCCCCACACCCCCCCACCTCCCCACTCCCATTTTCAAAATCTAAAAACCCTACACAGGAATGGATGAAGGACAAATAAATGCACAGATGGAAAAAGCCAGATTGTAGGAAAGGAGAGAACAGTGCACCCAAATTATTCATTTCCCAACTGTTTGTGATCCATGAGGCAGGACACTGGGTTAAGGAATTCAGATGCAAGCCTTTGAGCCAGGGAGGAATGACTGAGGAATTGTGAGCAAAGAAGTGAGAACATGAGATTGTTATCTGTGGATAGTTCTCAAAGGTGACACTTTCCCTTATCACTTTCTGCCTGAACCTCTGGCTCTCTTCATTAATATTTTAAGGATTAGTCAGAACCCACAGCGTACCAGGCCCTATGGGAGATACAAAGATAAATAAGACACCTCAGCTGCCCTCGAAGAGTACACTCAAGTAGCAGAAAGTACAAAGGCTCCAGAGTTGCCTTCTGGAAACAGACAATTGGGTTCAAACTCCAGCTTTGACAGGTATTAGGTATTTCTTTGCACCAATTACTTGAGCTTTCCCCTATCTGGGAATGGTAAGCAGATATGTCTTAAAGATGTGTCATTTCATAATCATGAAATGAATTTAAAACTTCTTAGACTAGTGTCTAGCACCTACAAAGTATATGTACGTATTTGGTTTTAAAAACAAGCAACCCACAAGATACGAACTAAAAGGTTTTCTAAGAGACTGCGATGCAATCGCAGCAAAGAGAATACACGCCAGTATATAGGGAACAATAGGAGCAAAGATGCAGAGAATAAAGCATTAAGTGAGTTTTAGGAATAGCAAGTAATTCACTGTGCTTAGAACTTTGGAGTCTGTTAAAAGGAGTCCTGAGAAACAAAGCAGAAAGGAGAGATGGGTCTCCATTACAAAGGGCCTTGAATGACAGTCTAAAGAGTGGTGACTTTCCCGCAGGCACCTGAAGACCACTGAAAGTGAGCAAGGGAAAAGCATGATATTGGGAAAGGATTGTGCTGCTGTGTATACTACAGAGGAGCCTGAAGGCTGGGGACTTGATAAAATAAAGTGCCTGTTTTTGAAGCAAGTATCAGACACTGTGTGCAAAATAGTCCCTGCGCTCATGGAGGCTACAGTCCAGCAGAGAACCAAGATGTTACACAGATAGCCATACAAATAAGAGTTAAAAAGGAAAAGTATAGGGTTTTCTGACAGCTCATAAGGATCTAAGATAGGTGGAGGGATGAGCACATTGACCTGAAGCAGGAACATCCAGCCAAGATGTAAAGATGCACAGGAGTCGGCCAACCGGGAGTGCTGAAGAGAAGAGCTTGCCAGGCAGAGGAGAGGGACAAGCGCAGGCTCTGTGAGGAGGGGGATGGGCCCTCCAGACATTCTGAAGAAGGCCGACGGAGGCAGAGCATCGTAGAGCAGGGAGAATGGGGCTTGAGACATGGGACCATTAGGCAGGGTCAAGTCACTCTCCACCTTGGCTACAATTGGTTGAGTTAGAAACCAACACTTGACCAAAAGAAAGCCTCCACTAGGGTCTCTGGGCCCCTGTGCGGTTGGCCTGGAGTCAGGCCAGACATCAAGTGCCTGAGTCAATCAGAGGTCCTCTCTGGCAGAGTTTGAACTTGGGACAGATAGTGAGAAAAAGACTCAGAAAGAGAGAAAAGGTAACTGACAGATAAATACAATGCAGTTAAGTGGCAGCACAGAAATGGAGACATGGGCCAGGTAGACTTATTAAGGATCTTGGTCTTCCTCTTAAGAATAAACAGTGGTGAGAAGTGATGGAAACCTGACCTCAGACCACAGAAGAAGAGATGAATTGGGGGCAGGGGGTGACTTTAGAAATACAGCCACAAATCCTTTGGCATTTCTCCCTCAATTCACTTCCTGTTGAGTGTGGGTTGTACTTAGCAATTTGCTTCTATTAATAACATATCGAATAGGGCAAAACTAACATTGTATGACTTACCAGATTGGGTTATAGAGAGACTTCAACTTCCATCCTGAGTCTCCCTTCTCCCTCACTGCTACCATCACCCTTCCCCATCCCTCTCCCTGCCTGTGGGGAGAAGCAAGTTGTTGTTTTAGGCACACCTTTGGAAGGACCTACAGAGTGAGGAACAGAAGCCTTCAGTCAACAGCCAGCAAGGAAAGGAGACCTGCTGACCACCACATGAGTGCTCTTGGACATGGACTCTGCAGCCCTCATTAAGCTTTGCAGTGATGGTAGCCCTGGCCAGCAGCTGCCAAAACCTCAGGAGAGATCAGTTTAGCTAAGCCACCTAACCCTCAGAAACTGCAAAATAATAAATGTGCTGTTTTAAGCTAAACTTTGGCATAACTCACTCAGTGGCATTAAATAATAAACATAGAAAGCAATGGATGAGATTGTATCACATGGGCAGAACTGCTAAGACTTTGAAAGGATAGCTGTTGGGCACCAGAGAAAAGAAATAAAAGGGATTCTGAGCTCTGGGCCTGGCTCACCGAGGTTCCACCTTGGACAAGGGGAAGAACCATGGAAAGAAGAACTCTGAAGGAGAAAGAAAACAATTTCCATTTTGAACTCAGTGAATCCAGATGCTGGTGAGCTTTTCAGATGCCACAGAGATGTGGAAATATGGGCAGGTGGTAGAGTGATGAAGGCTTCATTGATGGGTGTCACCTGGGCAGAGGAGAGCTTGGTGGTGGAACACACTTCCATGGAGGGCAAGAAGAGAAGGTGAAAAGAGATGAAAGGCAAACCACCAGAAGCATACACATTTATGGACCCAAAAGAGGAAAAAGAGATGTAATGCTCAAAAGAAAAGGTGAAGACCCTAAAGAGAGATTTGGTAAGAAGACATTCAACAGTGTCAAAAAAACAGAAAAATCAAGCGCAGTCTCTGGAAGTTCTATCTCACAATGTACCTCTGTCTTTGGTTCACAGTATAAACCTGCTCAGTCCTTGTTGGTGCAAGTCAACACTGGCTGCACAGATGAAATCAAATGTCTACATCTACAGTATGGAAAACAGGATCTTGTGGTGACCTAGCAAAGCATTTTCCACCATGTAAAGAAGAGATGGCAAGAATACATAGAAGAGCCATACAAAAAAGGTCTTAATGACCCAGATAACCATAATGATATGGTCACTCACCTGGAGCCAGACATCCTAGAGTGTGAAGTCAAATGGGACTTAGGAAGCATTACTACAAAGATGGTGGAGATGATGCAATTCCAGCTGAGCTATTTCAAATCCTAAAAGAAGATGCCGTTAGAGTGCTGCACTCAATATGTCAGCAAATTTGGAAAACACAGCAGTTACTACAGGATTGGAAAAGGCAAGTTTTCATTCTAATCCCCAAAAAAGCAATGCCAACGCACTTTCAAACTACTGTACAATTGTACTCATTTCACATGTTAACAAGGTTATGCTCAAAATCTTCCAAACTAGTAAACATATCAGCAGTCTGTGAACTGAAAAATTTCAGATGTACAAGTTTGGTTTAGAAAGGGCAGAGGAACCAGAGATCAAATTTCCAACATTCATTGGATCACAGAGGAAGCAAGAGAGTTCCAGAAAAACATCTACTTCTGCTTCATTGACTAGGCTAAAGCCTTTGACTGTGTAGATCACAACCAACTGTGGAAAATTCTTAAGGAGATGGGAGTACCAGACCACCTTACCTGTCTCCTGATAAGTCTATATGTGGGTCAAGAAGCAACAATCAGAACTGGACATGAAAGAACTGGCTGGTTCAAAACTGGGAAAGGAGTATGTCAAGGCTGTATATTGTCACCCTGTTTATTTAACTTCTACGGAGAGTATATCATGTGAAATGCCAGGCTAGATGGATCACAAGCTGGAATCAAAATTTCCAGGAGAAATATTAACAACCTCAGATATACAGACGATACCACTCTAATGGCAGGAAGTGAAGAGGAACTAAAGAGCCTCTTGATGAGAGTGAAAGACAAGAGTGAAAAAGTTGGCTTAAAACTCAACATTCAAAAAAACTATGATCATGGCATCCAGCTCCATCACTACGTGGCAAATAGAAGGGGAAAGAGTGGACTTCATTGAGTGGACTTTATGACATGTTATTTCTAAGGCTCCAAAATCACTGCAGACAGTGACTACAGCCATGAAATTAAAAGATGCTTGCTCCTTGGAAGGAAAGCCATGACAAACCTAGACAGCATATTAAAAAGCAGAGACATCACTTTGCCAGCAAAGGTCTGTATTAAAAAAAAGCTATGGTTTTTCCAGTAGTCATGTATGGATGTGAGAGTTGGACCATAAGGAAGACTGAGTGCCAAAAAACTGATGCTTTCAAAATGTGGTGCTGGAGAAGTCTCTTGAAAGTCCCTTGGACAACAAGGAGATCAAACCTGTCAATCATAAAGGAAATCAACCCTGAATATTCATTGGAAGGACTGATACTAAAGCTGAAGCTCCAGTACTTTGACTACCTGATGCAAACAGCCAACTTATTGGAAAAGATCCTGATGGTGGGAAAGACTGAGGGCAGGAGGAGAAGGGGGCGACCAAGGATGAGATAGTTGGATGGCATCACCAACTCAATGGACATGAGTTTGAGCAAACTTCGGGAGATACTGGAGGACAGAGGAGCCTGGACTGCTGCAATCCATAGGTTGCAAAGAGTAGGACACAACTTAGCAACTGAACAACAACAACAGTAAAAGTTTCCCCCAGGGCATCTATATATCTCTCTCAAACTGTAGCAGAAGAATGTTCATGATTATCTCTAAACAATCTGCTCTTTTCACAAGTGGGAATTTTTCAAGTTGCACAACACAGAAACCTTCTCATTTACCTCAGGGTTTCCACTGCAGGGATACTTGGGAGGGTAGAAGAAGCAAACGAAATGGTTTCCAGAACACAGGCCAGGCCTCCTGGAGAGAAACATTGGGTTGGCAAAAAAGTTCATTCAGGTTTTTCTGTAACATCTTAGGAAAAAACCCAAACAAACCTTTTGGCCAACCCAATAAACATCACTCACAACAAAACAGCAGTTTCTCTAGCAGCCTTTTATTTCTGAAGCATCTCCTGCATGCTCTGCCTTTCTCTACGTGCTGCTTCTTGTTAATCCACTAACTGATGACCTTCTCCACCTTCTTTCATAGCCTCGATTAACTAAAGTGATCTATTGCCTCACAGTTTCTGCTTATTGCCTTTTCTTTTCACATCTCTGGCTTTCTTTCTGATAATGGGCTATCTTGTTTGCTGTAGTCTCTCTTCTCTCTTTTCTTTCTGGGTCTTTCTCTCCCTCTGTCTCAAGTTCAAACTTCCCAAGAGAGAGGCTTTGATTGGTACAGACAGTCACAATCTGGTGCCACCTCAGGCCACCTCACAGGGGCTGGAAAGCCTAAAGCAGGCTGTCTTTTGTTCAGGTATTGGTTCCTGGCTCAACCAGTTGTGGCCAAGGTTGTGGGGGAGATGGGCACTGAGCACGGAGAATTCCCTGTCGTCTCTTTTTCCACAAGGAGGCAGTGGACCCAGAAGCGACTTTGAGTCTTAATGACCTCTGGCATACAAATCCCAGAGTTACTGATAAAAATGGCTTGGTAAATGCGTTACTATTTAGAGAAGAGTTTTGCACAGTGTAACTTCTCCCATGATTGATATTGTGTTAAATATTTGAACTTTATTCAGATTTTATAAGGAATTTCTCAGGCAACCAGAAATTTAAGTAAACAGTTGTTCTATTAATAAAACTTGGATTTTTACAAAGCACTTTTAAATAAAATCTTTATATTTAGAGTTTTTAAAAAATGGTTCAAAAACTTCCTCTTCTGTGTATAATTTGTTCTACATGGGGTTTTTTTCTTTACTATTTGCTCAATTTAGCAGCAACTACCTGTAGTACTAAACCTCAAAGTAGCACACGCTGGTGGCTTACAGATGAAAAACCCAAGGTAGAGATGTAAAATTCAAGCAAGAAAGCCTTTGATAAACTGAAAAGACCTAAGTTATTTCAACAGACTCTGCTTAACCTTAGCCAGTTAGTTCCTGCTCTTTGTTCTTGTTCATTCATTGAGCACCACTACCTGGTAGGCATTTTCCTAGTCTGATAAGTTTATAAAGGTGGTCAAGACAGAAATCTGCCCTCAGGAAGCTGCCTCCCAAGAGGGGAGGAAGGGGCTGCCTCTTTCTTCTCATCTCTCTTTGGTCTAGTTCATGCTCTCTTTCCTCCCTTCCCCTTTACTTTGTGCATCTTTGGGAAACAGGTTTGTTGATATTCAGTTTCTTCTTTCTCTGTGTTTCTTTACTGCCCTTGTCAAGGGTTCACAGAAACCCTGACTCTGGCTCCATGAACAGGTACAAACTGAATGTGACTGGAAGAAATGGGACTGGGGAGGGAGCATGTGTTTTCATTTATGTGCCTTAACGTTGTTCAAATTATTCTAAACTTTTATTATAAATTGCTTTGTATAATAGAAAAACAAATCAAAGAAGTTCAAGAAGAAGTTTTTATATATAAAGAAGGAAAAGAAATGAGAAGGGATGGGCAACTGTGAACAAATGGAGTGGGTAAAATTTTCCATGACCCTACTGGCAAGATTATTTTGTTTTCATTGTTTTAAAAAAGCCATCTCAAAGGAAGTATTGTGAAGTGAAGGAGGAACATACTATAATCTGCAAATGACTGGGAAAAAAATCTCTTTTGTCCTTTAGATTTGGTTGATTCCTGTAGATTGCTTTCTTATTCTTGAAATTCAAGGGACCTATTCCTCCTTCACTATAGAAAAGTAACTGACTTGATAAAATAAGCAAGCATTTGGGAAGCTGAGATTTTAGAGGCAGGGAATGGAAAATTTGGTGATGAGGGGCCAACAGGGCATGGTCTCTTAGATGTGTGAGCTTCCTGTAACGTGGAATGCGTACGTGTAAAATCACCAGTCACTACATTTGCAATAACTTAATAACATGACTGTTCCTCCACCCCATCCTCCTTCCCCACATCAAGTTCTAGTTTCACTCTGGGCTACTTACTGTAAAGCTTCACAAAGAAAGAAGGAAGTAAACCTACCAAGGAGGCAGCAACGTGTTCCTCAAACCACATTCTTAACCTGATGAAAGCTTCTTTTATCATTTTTAATAGTAGTGCTACATAGTTCAGAGTGGATGGTCCAGATCTTACATCTAATCATCTCCTTGTGCCCTGGATCTTCCAAAGTTATTAATAATTATTCAGAATCTCACCAGGGTAGAGTTAGCAGGCAAAAACAACCCTACCAGGGTTAGCTTCATTCTGCCCCAAGACTGTACCTGGTCCCTCACCTGAACTAAAAAGGAAGTAAAATATGTGACATTTAAGTCACCAGGTCCTTTCTAATGTCAGGGAAGCAATGAGAGCTCCTGTTTATGCTATTCCTGCTAAAAGGTCTCCATGTGTATAACACCTAGTGGAATCAGTTCCCTGCTCCCTAAAAGCAACTACAGCTGCAGGGGAGAGGCAGCGGCTGACGGGGGGGGGGGGGGGGGGTGGGGGGGGGTGGAGGGTTGGGAGGGGTTGGGGGGGGGCAGCCGAGAGATACCCACAAACCCCAGCAGAGCACCAGGGGTTAACAGGGGAGATAATTGTGTTTGAGGAAACTGATAGGATCTGGAGAAAAACCAAAGCTTAATACCTTGTCTGTCATTCCTCTGAAAAATTAGGAAATAGTAAAAGTAAGCAAATTACTGTTTGAGTAGTGACTAAGAGAAAAAGGAAACTCAGGGCCTATAGCATTGTTCTAAGGCAGCCCTTGGATCCCAACCTGGGCTTGGAACCAAGCCAGTTAGAGGCATATAGGTCTGTGCCAATGGTTAAGTTAGTAATAATTCAGAATAATGTTACACTCTTAGACAAGTTCAAAGTGGCATTTTAAACAGCTATTCAGTTAGCAGAGCCTGCCAACTGACAAATGTAACCCTAAGAGAAGGCAAACCATGCGCATGTAAATATTTTAATTAAAGGTGCATATGAAACTCATTGTGCTTAATATTGAACCTGACACTATTATCATCCACTGCTTTAATCGTAAGTTCTGACAATGGTAAACACGAGTAGCTAGTGAGAATGTGATGGTCTGCTTAACAAAAAAAAGCATTTTTGAAATCACCCAAGGCTAAGATTATTAACAATTCTAAGAGCAATAACAAAAGTTATGAATGTTGGTTTACAAATTCTAGAAAAATATTGTTTGTTTGTCCTTTGATTTTATGAGGCAATTTTGAAAAACATCAATCAAAGACCTGCACTGAATTGCCAGGTGTGAAGACAGGGTATGATGGGAAATCCAGATGGTCAAACCATCAGCAGAGTTTTTATATTTGTGATTGGTAGAGAGGAGGCAGCCTATGTTTGAAGCACAACAGATGGGAAATGCCAACTTCATCACTTAAAGTATTATCCTCACTCCCTCCTCACAATCTGGAAACGAATGATGATGTTGCTCTGTTTAAAGACAGCAATCCTTTTCTAGATGAGGGGCAACTTAACAGGCCCCTTTAAGTACCCTTACACACCTCTTTGGGTTAAGATGTCACCATCATTATCTCCATTAGTTAATAATAAGAGGAGTGACTGCCAGTCATTAAAAAATAACAAACTTAGTAGAAATTTGAAAATTATGTACACATTTTACAATTCTGAAAGGCAAAATGAAAAAATATTTTTAATGATGAATTATCAGGTAACAAAATGTGTAAACTAACACACACGCATGTGTGAGTGCAGCCATACTTGAGCAATATTTACATTTTTAAGTAGCAGGAAAAAAAATGATACTTTGAAATGATTAGGCATCTTAATTTTGGAAACTACTACAAGCTTAAAGAGATCTAATTGGTGTCTCAACCAACTCCCCCCACCCTCTTGCCTCAGGCAGGTAGCAGCAAAGAGAGTTATTTAAGGTCATGTAACCAATAATGATCATAGCAAACACCCTCTTCTGACAACACAGGAGAAGACTCTACACACGGACATCACCAGATGATCAATACCGAAATCAGATTGATTATATTCTTTGAAGCCAAAGAAGGAGAAACTCTGTATAGCAACTCTGTTAGCAAAAACAAGATCGGGAGCTGACTGTGGCTCAGATCATGAACTCCTTATTGCCAAATTCAGACTTAAATTGAAGAAAGTAGGGAAAACCACTAGACCATTCAGTTCAGTTCAGTTGCTCAGTCGTGTCCAACTCCCTGCGACCCCATGAATTGCAACACGCAGGCCTCTCTGTCCATCACCAACTCCCGGAGTCCACCCAAACCCATGTCCATCGAGTCGGTGATGCCATCCAACCATCTCATCCTCTGTCGTCCCCTTCTCCTCCTGCCCCCAATCCTACCCAGCATTAGGGTCTTTTCCAATGAGTCAACTCTTCATATGAGGTGGCCAAAGTATTAGAGTTTCAGCTTCAACATCAGTCCTTCCAATGAACACCCAGGATTGATCTCTTTTAGGATGGATTGACTGGATCTCCTTGCAGTCCCAGGGACTCTCAAGAGTCTTCTCCAACACCACAGTTCAAATGCATCAATTCTGCGGCACTCAGCTTTCTTCACCGTCCAACTCTCACATCCATACATGACCACTGGAAAAACCACAGCCTTGACTAGATGGACTTTTGTTGGCAAAGTAATGTCTCTGCTTTTAAATATGCCATCTAGGTTGGCCATAACCTTCCTTCCAAGGAGTAAGCGTCTTTTAATTTCATGGCTGCAATCACCATCTGCAGTGACTTTGGAGCCCAAAAAAATAAAGTCTGACACTGTTTCCACTGTTTCCCCATCTATTTGCCATGAAGTGATGGGACCAGATGCCGTGATCTTAGTTTTCTTAACATTGAGCTTTAAGCCAACTTTTTCACTCTCCTCTTTCACTTTCATCAAGAGGCTCTTTAGTTCTTCTTCACTTTCTGCCATAAGGGTGGTGTCATCTGCATATCTGAGGTTACTGATATTTCTCCCAGCAATCTTGATTCCAGCTTGTGTTTCTTCCAGCCCAGCGTTTCTCATGATGTACTCTGTAAATAAGCAGGGTGACAATATACAGCCTTGACATACTCCTTTTCCTATTTGGAACCAGTTTGTTGTTCTATGTCCAGTTCTAACTGTTGCTTCCTGACCTGCATATAGGTTTCTCAAGAGACAGGACAGATGGTCTGGTATTCCCATCTCTTTCAGAATTTTCCACAGTTTATTGTGATCCACACAGTCAAAGGCTTTGGCATAGTCAATAAAGCAAAAATAGATGTTTTTCTGGAACGCTCTGGCTTTTTCGATGATCCAGCGGATATTGGCACTCAATATCACAGTAATCCAAGTCTATGCCCCGACCAGTAACGCCGAAGAATCTGAAGTTGAACGGTTCTATGAAGACCTACAGGACCTTCTAGAACTAACACCCAAAAAAGATGTCCTTTTCATTATAGGGGACTGGAATGCAAAAGTAGGAAGTCAAGAAACACCTGGCGTTACAGGCAAATTTGGCCTTGGAGTACAGAATGAAGCAGGGCAAAGGCTAATAGAGTTTTGCCAAGAGAACGCACTGGTAATAGCAAACATCCTATTCCAACAACACAAGAGAAGACTCTACACGTGGACATCACCAGATGGTCAACACCGAAATCAGACTGATTGTATTCTTTACAGCCAAAGATGGAGAAGCTCTATACAGTCAGCAAAAACAAGAACGGAGCAGACTGTGGCTCAGATCATGAACTGCTTATTGCCAAATTCAGACTTAAATTGAAGAAAGTAGGGAAAACCACTAGTCCATTCAGATATGACCTAGATCAAATCCCTTATGAGTACACAGTAGAAGTGACAAATAGATTTAAGGGACTAGATCTGATAGACAGAATGCCTGATGAACTATGGACAGAGGTTCGTGACATTGTAGAAGAGACAGGGATCAAGACCATCCCCATGGAAAAGAAACGCAAAAAAGCAAAATGGCTGTCTGAGGAGGCCTTACAGATAGCTGAGAAGAGAAGAGAAACGAAAAGCAAAGGAGAAAAGGAAAGATATTCGCATCTGAATGCAGAGTTCCAAAGAATCGCAAGGAGAGATAAGAAAGCCTTCCTCAGCAATCAGTGCAAAGAAATAGAGGAAAACAACAGGTTGGGAAAGACTAGAGATCTCTTCAAGAAAATTAGAGATACCAAAGGAACATTTCATGCAAAGACAGGCTCGATAAAGGACAGAAATGGAATGGACCTAACAGAAGCAGAAGATATTAAGAAGAGGTGGCAAGAATACACAGAAGAACTGTACAAAAAAGATCTTCACGACCCAGATAATCACGATGGTGTGATCACTCACCTAGAGCCAGACATCCTGGAATGTGAAGTCAAGTGGGCCTTAGAAAGCATCACTACGAACAAAGCTAGTGGAGGGGATGGAATTCCAGTTGAGCTATTTCAAATCCTGAAAGATGATGCTGTGAAAGTGCTGCACTCGATATGCCAGCAAATTTGGAAAACTCAGCAGTGGCCACAGGACTGGAAAAGGTCAGTTTTTGTTCCAATCCCAAAGAAAGGCAATGCCAAAGAATGCTCAAACTACCACACAATTGCACTCATCTCACATGCTAGTAAAGTAATGCTCAAAATTCTCCAAGCCAGGCTTCATCAATACGTGAACCGTGAACTTCCAGATGTTCAAGCTGGTTTTAGAAAAGGCAGAGGAACCAGACCATTCAGGTATGACCTAAATCAAATCCCTTACGATTATACAGTGGAACTGACAGATTCAACAGCTTAGATCTGATAGACAGAGTGCCTGAAGAACTATGGACAGAGATTCGTGACACTGTACAGGAGGCAGGGCGCAACACCATCCCCAAGAAAAAGAAATGCAAAAAGGCAAAACAGTTGTCTGAGGAGGCCTTACAAATAGCTGAGAAAAGAAAAGAAGCAAAAGGCAAAGGAGAAGAGGAAAGAAACACCCATTTGAATGCAGAGTTCCAAAGAATAGCAAGGAGAGATAAGAAAGCCTTCCTCAGTGATCAATGCAAAGAAATAGAGGAAAACAATAGAAAGGGAAAGACTAGAGATCTCTTCAAGAAAATTAGAGATACCAGGGAACATTTCATGCAAATATGGGCACAATAAAGGACAGAAATGATACGGACCTGAAAGAAGCAGAAGATATTAAGAAGAGGTGGCAAGAATACACAGAAGAACTACCCAAAAAAGATCTTCATGCCCAGATAATCACGATGGGGTGATCACTCACCTAGAGCCAGACATCCTGTAAGGAAAGTCAAGTGGGGCTTAGGAAGCATCACTACAAACAAAACCAGTGGAGGTGATGGAATTCCAATGGAGCTATTTCAAATCCTAAAAGATGATGCTGTGAAAGTGTTGCACTCAATATGCCAGCAAATTTGGAAACTCAGCAGTGGCCACAGGACTGGAAAAGGTCAGTTTTCATTCCAATCCCAAAGAAAGACAATGCCAAAGAATGCTCAAACTACCACACAATTGCACTCATCTCACACGCCCCTAAAGTAATGTTAAAACTTCTCCAACCAAGGCGTCAACAGTATGTGAACCATGAAATTCCAGATGTTCAAGCTGGATTTAGAAAAGACAGAGGAATCAGAGATCAAATTGCCAACATCTGTTGGATCAACAAGAAAGCAAGTGAGTTCCAGAAAAACATCTACTTCTGCTTCATTGACTACGCCAAAGCATTTGACTGTGGATTACTACAAACTGTGGAAAATTCTTCAAGGAATGGGAATACCAGATCACCTTACTGGTAGAAATCTGTATGCCTCCTGAGAAATCTGTATGCAGGTCAAGAAGCAACAGTTAGAACTGGACATGGAACAACAGACTGGTTCCAAATAGGAAAAAGGAGTACGTCAAGGCTGTATATTGTCACCCTGCTTATTTGACTTATATGCAGAGTACATTATGAGAAACACTGGGCTAAATGGAACACAAGCTGGAATCAAGATTGCTAGGAGAAATATCAATAACCTCAGACATGAAGATGACACCATCCTTATGGCAGAAAGTGAAGAACTAAAGAGCCTCTTGATGAAAGTGAAAGAGAAGAGTGAAAAGGCTGGCTTAAAACTAAACATTCAGAAAATTAATATCTTGGCATCCAGTCCCAACACTTCACGGAAAATAGATGGGGAAACAATGGAAAAAGTGACAGACTTTACTTTTTTGGTCTCCAAAATTACTGCAGATAGTGACTGCAGCCATGAAATTAAAAGACACTTGCTCCTTGGAAGAAAAGTTATGACCAACCTAGACAGCATACTAAAAAGCAGAGACATTACTTTGCCAACAAAGGTCCGTCTAGTCAAAGCTATGGTTTTTCCAGTAGTCATGTATGGATGTGAGAGTTGGACTATAAAGAAAGCTGAGTGCTGAAAAATTGATGCTTTTGAACTGTGGTGTTGGAGAAGACTCTTGAGAGTCCCTTGGACTGCAAGGAGATCCAACCAGTCTATCCTAAAGGAAATCAGTCCTGAATATTCATTGGAAGGACTGATGCTGAAGCTGAAGCTCCACTACTTTGGCCACCTGATGCGAAGAACTGACTCATCGGAAAAGACACTGATGCTGGGAAAGATTGAAGGCAGGAGGAGAAAGGGACGACAGAGAATGAGATGGTTGGATGGCATCACCGACTCAATGAACATGAGTTTGAGTAAGCTCCAGGAGTTGGTGATGGACAGGAAAGCCTGGCGTGCTGCAGTCCGTGGGGTTACAAAGAGCCAGACACGACTGAGCAACTCAACTGAACTGAACCAATAATGGAGAAAGAGAAAGGAACACAGTATCTTCAAACATCAAATTCTTAGGAGTTCCTTTTGTCTGTCTTTAAGTTCTGACCCCACTTAGATTATTCCTAAAATAGAGGAACAGTATGTCCATGCAGTCCATGGGGTCACAAAGAGTCACACACGACTGAGCGACTGGACTGAACTTTTGAGGAAAACAGAGGAAAAGACCACCCCACCCATGAAGCAGCTGAATTAAAAGAAAATATAAATTGACCTTTAAAAATATTTTGAATTAAAATTCTTTGGAAATGGATGATATAAATATAAGATTGGTTAATGTTCAAAGCTGTTTATAATTTTTCTTTATTTTGCTTCAAGTACTTATTTATCTCAAAACGAAACCACAGTTATTTGTAAAGATGATGCTTTCTGGCTCTCAACTTGGGAATATTTGCCAGAAAATAACTGAGGTATACACCCAGTCAACAAATACATCCATACACTGGGGGAAAGCAGCCAGAAGCAGGCTTTGTCTCTGTAACCAATCTCAGCTACACTGCTCTTCCTCTAAGGAAAAATTTGCCTCACTTTCATTTCAGTAGAGTCTTATCAGATTGTTTGAAAAATTTTACAAATTTACCAAAAGATAAACAACATATAACATGAATGATCAAAAAAATTACAAGTAATTTTAAAATGGACAGTGATTACTTGAAAGAATGTTTAACTTCATTAAGAAGTTAACTCAAAGGAATTAAAATAATAAGAAATATGAGATACTATTTTTCACTTGTCAAATTGGCAAAAATCTTTAAATAATATCTAATGGTGGGAAATTATATAAAAATATGTACAGTGGTGTATATACACTGCTAGTATAAATTGAGCCAACCTTTCTGAAGGAATATATGTATATGTATAGGTTTTAAAGCCTTTAAAAGAGTACATATTCTTAGAGCAACTAGATGTCTAGAAATTTATCTAGAAATCATCATAGATATTGATATAGTTTCAAGTATGGTCATTAAAGAGCTACACACATTGTCCAGAACTTGGAGGCTGCTTAGATGTCCAACAATAAAGAATTGTTTCAATTTTTACAAAACAATCATATGATAGAACATTATGTAGAGGGAGAAGAATATGTAACATTCACAATGCATGAAAAGATTTCAACACTACTTAATACACTATTTCAGTTTTGTATTCATGTCCTGAAGATAATAGAAAACAAATCACGCTATCTGTGGCTTTCTCTGGAAACTGGAATTATTGTTGGTTTTTATTTGTTTCTCATTGTTTACCTGTTTCTTCTATAACGCTCTTGCTACTATTCTCTAAAACCAGTTGTTTGAGATATAATTCATATATCATACAATTATGATTTACTTCTACAATTAAGAAAAAAAACCATAAAATTATTCTTACCAATTGAGTTAAAGCTTTCGGAGGCAAACATTTCATTAATATTTCATTTCGATTACTTCGACATTGAGTTGCTATCCCACTTTGTACAACATGTTGCATCTCAGAGCACCTTACACAGGGTCTTCTAGCCAAGTGGAGCTCACTACAGATGGACAACTAATGACGTGTTCCTGCCACAGTGCAAGTAATTAAATCTTGCTAGGGTCTTTGCTCCCTCTTACCAGAAATTACACTATGAATAAGACAGCAGAATAGCCTTATTCTAAAGTCCTAAATATACATCATGTCCCTCTTTCTGACACACTGTGGGTCTTCATAGAATCCCCAGCATGACTCATACCAACAGAGATGGCATCCATTACATCAAGGATTTACAACCATGAAGAGGTGCAAAACTTGGGCAGCCATGGACAGAACTGAATAATGCAATTTTTAATGTTTATTTCATCTTCCATTAACACAAAAAACCTACCTTCTTAAACGTGAATCAAATTTGCATTCAGAGACATCTAAAATACTGGCCAGTTCCTCACTGAAAAGACCTCAGTGATGCTGGGAACACTGAAGAGGGGAGTTGGGGGCAGTATGCAAGGTTTTGGTTGCCAGGGGACACTTACCATCTGTGGGTTGAGGAAACTGAATGCTCTCAAACGGATGGCGGAAAGAGCCAAAGTGCTGAAAAACAAGGGTCAGTACAAGGGTTAAGTGAAAGTGAAATTACACTGACCCATAAATGCAAATCAATGTGCCTTAGCTCTCTGTAGAACTCGAGGTGCCCAAACACTCCATTGTTTCTTCGGATTACCTAGTGTCCCAAGAGAGGCTTCAGCGATTCAGAGAAAAGAGATGAAACACAGAGGGAAACAGCAGGCAGTGGCAGAATCTAATTTTATTTGAAAAGTATCTCCACAGTTTGTAGTGGCCTTCTCATAGGGAAGAAAAAATGCAGTTTTGAAGTTTTGTTCCCTTTCTTTGTACTGCTTTTACTACCTTTAGTAGGCCAAATTCAAAGCTCAAAATCAGAGGTCAGTTTAAAACTGAAAGCTAACCAATCATAAGAATAAGAGGACACAAGCTTAGACATTTATAATTCTCATCTCCATTTTGTTCTACCAAGTTGCCTAGCATGCAGGACTTCTGGCCACTGATAGAAAGCTTCCTGAAATATAAAGTTCAGGTAAGTAACGTCATGGTTCTCATCTCTAACGGAATTAGGAGGGGGTTGGGGGGAAGGGAAGATGGAGGAATGGAGAAAAGGAGTCAAGGAAGGGAAGAGAGACAGGTGATAAGCTAAAGAAGAAATGAGTACAAATTTACAAGGAAAGGAACAGAAATGAAGGTCAGATAGGGACTCACAGTGAGGGGGTAAAACAAGGAACAAGGTAAGGCAAGGATAGTTAGCAAAGGGTTACAAACATGGGTGGAGGGACATATGGCCTAGGCTTGAATCTAGGCTTTCAACTTGACTTCTGGGCAACTTGGCAGGTTACTTAACCTCCTGAGGGACTGTTAAGAGAGATTAAATTTGAGAATGAACAAAGTACCTGGAATGGGGCTGGAGCCCAGTGAATCTTCAGTGACCACAAACTCAACTGTCAGCCCCTTCCTGTCCCAGAGGGAGGAGTGGGCCAGACTTCCAACCTCTACCCTCCTCTGTCCCCACACCTGACCACTTAGAGTTCTAGCCACACACTAAAGACAGGAGACACTGAGCTTTTGAGTTGAAATCTTGGTTCTGTCACTTGCTGGCTGTTACTACATTAATTTATGCAACAAATACTCATCAACTGTTTGCTCTCTTCAGGTTCTGAACTAAGATTTGGTGAATGAAAACAGACATGGCCCCTTCCCTCATGCACCTTACAGACTCGTGAGACAACCATATATTAATCCAATAATAAAGCAAATAAATATAAGATGAACACTATGGAGAAGCACAGAATGCCAAAAAATAACACACAAGTCCCTTGAAGAAGACACTATTGAGCTGAGCTTTGGCAGCTGAGTGGGTATCAACCTAGGCTCTGAAAGGGATGGTAAGAATATTCCAGGCTGAGGGAACAGCTGGTTGGCTCAAGGCCCAGAAAACGAGGAGACTGGGCTGCCACCTGGGGCCAGGCCAGGAGGGCATGGTGAGCCTGGTTAAGGACCCTGGTCTCTAACAGTGAACAGAAGTAGCATTGGAGGATTTTTAATCAAAAAAATCACATGATAATATATGACTTTTGAGAAGACCACTTAAGCTTAGTATTGGGACTAGATTTGAGGAGGTCTCCTTTAGACCACTGGGGAGGCTCCTGAGCTATCCACGAAGGGCAGCTGGTGGCTGGGCTGGAATGGAAGTCAACAGGGAGTCTACGGGTGGACACTGTCTCCACAGGACTTGGAAGCTGGGTATCGAGAGAGGATTTCTCACTGGAGGAACTGGATGCTAAAATTTTCACTCAACAAAACAGGGAGTGCTGGGAGAATGCCAACCTGGGGGAGGCTTGCTCATAGGTTTGGTTTTTGACATGTTTACCTAGGGGTCCATGGGGAAGTCATTTAACCCCTCTAAGCCTTGGAATCCTTGTGAGGATTAAGTAAGATCATATGCCTGAATGTTTGGCACAGGGAAGATGCTAAGGAAATGGTAGCTAGTGTGTTATTGGGACCTCAGACAGGAAACATGGAGTAGCTTTGCCTCAGCCCTTCCACAGAGGGAAGCCTTCCACTTCACAGCTCACATGGCATCTTTCTTGATATGATATATGATCCACACATACATGATCCTAAAGCAGAAAGTCCCATTTCAGCACAAAGTAAATCAGGATCTTTGGATCACGCTGGGGAGGTACTCACATTTATTTACCAGGAGATTCCTTTATCTGCCTCCTTTTTTAAGTTATTAGGAGAAGTCAGGTTCTGAGACGTGTATACACAGTACTTTCTTTTTCACCTCTTGCCTACAGGTGATGGTTCAATTGATGAACTTTTAGGATAAATATAGCTGTTTGACAAATACTTCTTAAGCACTACCTTTATGTATGAACTATGGAATATAAAGATAAATGAAACCCCATTCCTGTTCTTAACTCATTGGAAAAAAACTCTGATGCTGGGAAAGATTGAGGGCAGGAGGAGAATGCGGCAACAGAGGGTGAGATGGTTGGATGGCATCATTGACTCAATGGACATGCTGCTGTTGTTTAGTCGCTCAGTCATGTCCGTCTCTCTGCGATCCCATGGACTGCAGTACGCTAGGCTTCCCTGTCCTTCACCATCTCCTGGAGCTTGCTCAAGCCCATGTCCACTGAATCGGTATACCATCCAACCATTTCATCCTCTGTCATCCCCTTCTCCTCCTGCCCTCAATCTTTCCCCGCATCAGGGTCTTTTCTAATGAGTCGACTCTTCACATCAGGTAGCCAAAGTATTGGAACTTCCGCATCAGTCCTTCCAATGAATATTCAGGATTGATTTCCTTTAGAATTGACTGGTTTGATCTCCTTGCAATCCTAGGGACTCTCAAGAGTCTTCTCCAACAGACCTGAGTTTGAGGAAACTCTGGGAGATAATGAAGGACAAGGAAGCCTGCCTTGCTGCAGTCCATGGGCTTGCAAAAAGTCAGACACAACTGGGTGACTGAACAACAACAAATTCCTTGTTCTTAAGGAGTTTGAAGTCTGGTAGGAGTTACAGGTACCCATTGAAATGCCAAGAGGAAGTGTGTGATACAAATAGTGGGAAGCAAGACTCTCAAGTCTAGAAATAGCACATCTTAAGTTTCAAATTAAAACCTGAAACATAAGTGCTGCTTTCAAATGCTAAGCCAGTCCCATGTGGTGAAGGGTACCATTTAAGTTTGGAGTCTGAAAAGCCAGCTGGATGAATATTGTCTCAACCCGTGGCAGAAGAGAAGACAAAGATACTATCTGGTATAAATATAATAAACACAGTCATAATTCACAATTAGAATGAATTTCGGGGAGAGGGAGTTGGGGGATATCTTAAGTGCTAAATCTAAAGAAAAGGAGTATTTTTACAGTGAAATATTTTCTACTAACATCAAATTAGAGAATTATTTGTACAGCCAGGGAAGTGATGGATATTATGTCACATGGTTGACACCCATGGTTTTTCCTCATAAAGGTAACTTGAAAAAGATACACAAAATTCTGCCCAGCACTGGATATGCTACCCATCTTCCAGTGTCAGTTGTCTGCAGAACAGCAGACTCAAGGAGCCAGCTTACCTGTTAAGTTCACGTACTTTGTAAAATGTCTTCTGAAATTTAAATTAAAACCCATTCTTCAGTAGTGGTCTTTCTTTTCACCTACATAGTAATTTAAACATGCCATTTATTTTCTGTCTGCCATGAGACTGGGAGACTAGGTATTATTAAACATAAAGCAAACTTAATTCCAGGAGTTCCACAAATCAAAACTATCCCCAGAACATTTTTACAACAGGAAACTTGACAGTGAGTTCCAGAGAGTCCACTTTCCAGATAGTCTCTTCCTCCAATAACTGAAATGCTTAAAGCCTGAATATTCACTGAATTGCTTGAAGTCAGAGTCTAGACTTTGCCTAATAGTTTCAGTCAGCTAGTCTACTGAGTGAATCCAAAACAAGTTCTTAGTTTACACTTCCCCCTTTAGCAGGCTGGTTGCCATTACTCAGAAAAAGTAATTCCATTAGTGGCAAAATCAGTGTCCAACACATTTTCTAGGACCTGACTCACATGTCATCTCCATCACTTCCTCATTGGTCTTTATACACAACTCATTTGGAGTCCTGTCACATTGGATGAAAATTTTTTCCTGGTACCATCTGCTCTTCAACACTATGAGTTCCTCAAGGGAAAGGACAAGGGGATATGTGTTATTGTGACGTAATACCTGACACATAGTAGGCATAGTCAAACGGGAGAAAAACTCAGAAATACATTCAGAGGGACAAGTGGTCCCGAGAAATAATGAAATCGCACCCTTCTGTAGGCATACATAGAGAAGAGGGCAATGAAAGCCACTGGGGTTATGGCACCATGTCCAGGACCTCGCTGCTTGAGAAAGCTGGATGCCAAGCCAAGACCCAGGCGTGAGGACCTGTTCTTGCTGCCCGCAGCCCATTGCCTCTCTTTGAAGGTGATTTTGCCTTGCTATTTCCCCTTGGGTCTGGCTCAGTGATCAAAGGGATGGAATAATTCCAGAATCTAGGTGTGTTGTCTAAGGCAAGTCTAGGTTCCCACCCAAGTGGCAGGGGCTTGAGGACCTTGCTGTTGGCTTCTGTTTGTTGAGTTTTAACAGGGAGTGTGGAGGGGAAGGGTCTTGATGCCAAAAGTATCTCGTAAATTAACAACGCAGTCTCTGAATGGGCTACATGCTTCAGGAGTAAATCTAGTTGCACAACCCCCTGGAGATACACCATGAAGCTGCATCACCCCCATTGGGAAAAAGCCTGTATCAAAGCAGGAAGGAGGGTGTAAATTCTATACCCAAACAGCAGTTCAAATGAAAATCCTACATCTTTCGACTCAGAGGCTTTTCAAAGGAAATGTGTATCTTTGTAAACTCTCCTGGGAGCTGTCTTCATAAACATGATTTTTAAAGCAATCTTTTAGATTAGACATGAATAAACAGCACCAGAAATGTTACATATACTATTTTGATTACTAATTTTAGTCTTCACATTTATAAAGTTAAATTCTTAATTCTATGGGCAGATACCCTTGAGACACTCTTCTTCATTTTTAAAATCAAGAATCAACAAATTTTAGAGCTCAAAGGGACCTCATCAGTCATGTGGTCCAATATACACAACTGGACACTCTGCAGAAGTAGAAAGAATCATGTTTTGCCCTGTCAAGAGACAACTTGTATACTGACATGAATCCAATAAATAGAATTTGATTACAGATTACTGAAGACAGTATTCCCCCAAAAGTGTTTCCTATAAAATTAGAGACTTCTGAGATAATTTTTTGTAAAGATTCTGTAATCAAATAAGTTTTATAAGTACAGGACTAAACAAAGCTTTAAGAAGCTCTTTTTGTTTTGATTCTAACTTGTTAGACTTACAAGACTTGTCAGACTTATCAGAACTTATCAGATACCAATATATACATCATGAATATCCAAGAAGGAGATAAAGTATGTGACACGAAGGACCCCAAAACTCCTCTTTCCCCCAGGAAATATCCATAGTGTCAGAGAATGTCAGTGAGCAATGGAACACTTAAGCTGCCTACAAAGTTTTCAGCTATAATGAACATCTGTAATTTGTAGTAGCTACTGATTCTATTCACAGAGATAGAATGTAAATATGTTCCTGAGAATTCCTAGTCAATGCAAAAAGCACTGATCACAAGATAACAATCACATAAAAAGTTCTGGGCATTCATCAGATGAAAACAGTTGTCCCAGGAGCTATTCCTGATACTTGAAAGATATGGCCCCTCAGGTGTCTTCATAAACAGGATAAGGATGACATCCTCAGCGACACCCCCTTCAGAGTTTACAGGCAATCTGATAAGACCCTTTTCAGGACATGGATGGCATGCTGCCACAGTGCAGTTCAATAGAGGCAGCTTTATAAGAAGTCATACCATGTTTCACACGTTCATAGTATTCAACTGACTAACTTGACCCAAGACTCTAGTCACGCTCTGTCAATAACCAACTATGCCTTCTCCAAGGGTGAATCATTTGCCTCCTCAGGTCTTGAACTTGATGGCCCCTGCAGTCTAGCTTTAAAGTTCTAGAAGTCTATATGGTTTATTACTTCATCTTTCAAAAAAGTGTAGAGTTTCCAGTCTTCTTTGAAAGCATGAATTCATCCTGGTAGGTATGTGTACCTTAAATATCTTACACTCATGAAAGAAAGGAAGTGAAAGTGAAGTCGCTCAGTCATGTCAGACTCTTTGCAACCCCATGGACTGTAGCCTGCCAGGCTCCTCCATCCGTGGGATTTTCCAGGCAAGAATACTGGAGTAGGTTGCCATTTCCTTCTCCAGGGATCTTCCCGACCCAGGAATCAAACCTGGGTCTCCCACATTGCAGGCAGACTCTTTACCATCTGAGCCACCTGGGAAGCCCAGCTTATACTCATAGGGGATATATTTAACACATCACTAAAACCTTAAGCCATGATAATGATCAGACACATGGCAATGTGTCAGAAATCTGCAAGAGCCAGAAGAAAAGAAGAGGGAGAATATCAAAAATAATTTTATCTACCTGAGCATTTTGCTTTAAATCCTTAGTTTCTTTCAGAGACTGTAATAACGATGGAAATAATACTCTCAATAATTTTCTCTAAATCAGCCTATAAATTCTCAGGAAATAATAATAGTAGTAGTAGCAGTAGAAGCAGCAGCAGCAAACACTTATTTGGTGCTTCCTATCTACTAGGCCTATTATGTGCCACACATAACTACTCTTTAAATGTTCACAATAACCCCAAAAGGTAGATCTTTCTTATTCTGTTTCACAAATAAGGAAATTGTGACTCCGAGGGGTTGGAAAACTTGCCTAAAATCCTGTGAATGGGGGCAGCAGAGCCAGAACTGGAGCCCCTTCTGGAGCTGAGGTTTGACCAGCCCATACAGCTGCCTCTGGCACCTCCAATCAGAGATGCCCCCTGTCTGCCAGGATGCCTCACTCTAGCTAGATCCTGGATGGTAAACAGAGCACCTTGCTCTTAAGTTTTTGATGAAGAAAAGATGTTCTAAGAAAAGCAAATTCGTAAATGCAGAAAATAATAAAGGTTTTAATGACAGATAATTGTCACCCAAATATTAATGCAACAGAAAACAATGCTGTAGCTCTCTTGAAAAGCAAAAGGTGGTTTTCACTGTGTCAAGACAGCAGACATTACATCATTTGGGAAAACTTGACCAAACAGACCACCCTAAAAGGCCACAGAGTTTAGATTGCAAGAAGGCAAACTCCCCTAGGGAATGAGGGCCGGCCCTGGTCCCTCCCTGGTCCCTCCCGGGTCCCCAGGCTGTCTTCCTCTTGGTTAACATAAAATACTGCAGGTTTTGCCCAATGTCCGCCTCTTCCTGCCAGCCTTACTCCCTCCTCTCCCAATACCCATTTTTTTGTTTGTTGGAGAGGTAGGAGAGGAACATATTCTGGATAGTCTAGCGCCACTCCAACATATAATCACATGCTGTCATCACACATCCAAGACTGATATCTCTGACTTCTCATTACCTTTCATCAGAGGATCTCAAATCACTTTTCAAACACTTAAGAATTTCTTAGGTACTTTCCTAAAAGCTGAAAGTAGAAACACAACGATTCTTTTTCTTATTCCCTAAACTACCACCATGTCTCTTGAAATTCTCAATCCAAACACATACACACATATGCATGTGCAGAGAGAGGTTTTTTCTAAATGGTGACAAAGCTATGGAATTCTTCACATCCTGTCCTCTGCTCACAACAGGGTGGGCCCCTGTCATCTGTATACTATAAGCATTAATAATGACGTCAAGTTTTCCTGCACATCATTAATCAAGGGAGAATTCATTTCCTTTTGTGAAGTTCCCTGTCTCCTTTTATTAATATGTCTCCTCTGAGTCACCCCATATCCTGACTTTACCAAAATCCTGACTTCACTTCATCCTTTTCTCATCTCCCAGCTGACTGTGTGGTCCTGAGGTGTGGTGCTGCCTCCATAAAGAAAACTGTGTATTCAGAATTGGGTGAATTGATTCTTCAAAGTTGGCTACTTTCAAAGTGAATGCAACTTGCTTGGCTCTTGAGAATGAATTACAAACTCATCATGGTCATTGTCCTAATGGATATGGACAACCAAGAGGCTGAGTTTTAGCCTAACTTGCTTAGCTCCTGCTACTTCTCCAGTTTCTCCCCTACCTGATATGTTAAGTCAAGTCCTTGGAGTAACCTGAGACTGCTGCTGTCTCAATATTCACTGTGGCTTCCTTCAAGAGCCCCACTCCCAAATCCAACTTCCAGCCCCAGAGGCTCCACCTGGCCTAAGGGGCAGCTCCAGGCCATTTTCAAGGTGGTCCCTGAAAGATGGAGCTGTGCTTCTTGTGCGGCAGACCACAGGGCCAGGAAAGTCCCTTGAGGCCCACAACTTCACATCACCTTTCTTAAGAAGCCATTATATAGCTTATTGTTCTCTACAGTGAGCAGAATAATCTGGAAAGCAGATTTTTATTTCTTCAGCTATGATCTCTAAGATTTAAGGTTTCATCATCTGTTATTTCCCAGTTCTCTTTCTAGGAAAGTCATGATTTAAAGTTATTCCCACCCTGCTTTAGGCATCATATTAGAATCCCTGCCCTCAGACTTCCCTGGTGGTGTAGTGGGTAAGAATCTGCCTGCCAATGCAGGGGACATGGGTTCGATCCCTGATCTGGGAAGATTCCACATCCTGTGGAGCAGCTAAGCCCATGTGCCACAACTACTGAACCTGTGCTCTAGAGCCTGGGAGCCACAGCTACTAGAGGCCCTGCACCCTAGACCCACACACTGCAACTACTGAGACTAAGTGCTGCAACTATTGAAGCTCGAGTGCCTAGAGCCTATACTCAACAAGAGAAGCCATGAGACGTCAGCACACTACAACGAAGAGTAGCTCCCACTCGCCACAACTAGAGAAAGCTGTTGCAGCAATAAAGACCCAATGCAACCAAAAATAAAAACAATAAATAAACTAAAAAAAAAAAAAAAAGAATCCCTACCCTCAACTTTTCAGGGAAGGGGAGTGGGACTCTGATGAGAGCTTGCCAGGCCTGACTCGAGTTCTTCTGGATGTCCCTCCACCCATCTGGATGTACATTATGTCTCATTGTTTTTCTTCCATTCATTCATCCTACTAACACACTACAAACCTATCATGTACCAGGCTTCATGCTGGAGACAAAGTAATGAACAAAGTAATAAATAAGGGCCCCACTCTCTTGAAGTTATAGTCTGGAGGGCAAATGGCAAACAATCAGGCAAAGAGCTGCATTATTGCAGAGTGGTGATTTCTAGAAAAATATAGGAAGTCACGAAGGAGCATAACAGGCAAACCTAGTGGAGAATATCATGCAAGAGCATTTGTCAGCCCACCTGTCATGAACAACAGCCCCCATGGGTGTGGGCGACAGTCAGGGTGTGCTTCTCCTTGCCTTCCCAGTCCGGTGAGGATTCCCTAAAAGAAAAGCAACATCATTCAGGGTTTGCATCAGAGAGAAATCTAACTCAGCATCCTTGCTTGTTTTGAGACCCAGAGGGCTTCAGGAGACTACAAGAAGCAGGATCACCTGTCACACAACTCTAGGGCTGTCCATGGAGCTACTTAATGACAGATCTCACATCTTCTAAGTAAGATCTTTAATTCAGTGGAAGAATATTTGAGCAACTGTGGATCTTCCAGAGCCTCTGTTACCACTTCTCTCCCATTTCTGCAATATAGAGATGGGGGAGTGGGAGGTGCAGACATGTCTAAAACATGTTCATGGATGGATTATACAACATGGGCAATGTAGCCAATATTTTGTAATAACTGTAAATGGAGTATAACCTTTAAAAACTATACAAAAATAGAATTTTTAAAAAGAAAAAAAAGACATTGGCAGACAGATTTCATCTCTCCTCAACAACTCTCTTCAGGAAGCATAAATTCCCCTAATGAATCCTAGATTTTCTACCTTGGCCTTGTGATAGTGGGCGCCAGCCTGGATCGGAACCCTAGGCCTGGGTGTGAGTCCTGGGTGTGGCTCACAGGAGTTCACTACAGGTTCCTTGAGACCTTCACAGGGACAGGGGCCCTAAAGCAGACCAGTCACACTGTCCATGAGAAAGCTGTGCATGGACTTGACTCCCCAAATGTGTACAGCGTGAGGCATAAGGGGCAGGATCTAGAGTCAGACAAGCTTGAGTATGTATTCCAGCCCTAGCCCAAGCTTGAGTATGTATTCCTGGTTAGCTACAGGACTTAGAGCAGGTCATTTAACTTCTTTGGGCCTCAGTTTCCTCATTCACAAACCTCATATTCTCTGTGTACACGCATGTGTATAGGTTAAATTAGAGAATGTATTCAAAATGATTAGCAAAGTGCCCAACACAAAATCCTCAAATACATATGTATGCAGGTCAAAAACCAACAGTTAGAACTGGCCAGGGAACAACAAACTGGTTCCAAATTGGAAAAGGAGTACAGCAAAGCTGTATCTTGCCACCCTGCTAGTTCAGCTTATATGTGGGGTACATCATGCAAAATGCCAGGATGGATGACTCACAAGCTGGAATCAAGATTGTCAGGAGAAATATCAACAACCTCAGATATGCAGATGATACCATTCCAATGGCAGAAACTGAAGGAGAACTAAAGAGCCTCTTGATCAGGGTGAAAGAGAAGAGTGAAAAAGTTGGCTTAAAACTCAACATTCAAAAAACTAAGATTGTGGCATCCAGTCCCATCACTTCATGGCAAATGAGGGAGGGAAATGGAAATGGTGACAAATTTTATTTTTGGAGGCTCCAAAATCACTGCGGACAGTAACTGCAGCCATGAAATTAGAAGACACTTGCTCCATGGAAGGAAAGCCATGACAAACCTAGACAGCGTATTAAAAAGCAGAGACATCACTTTGCCGAGAAAGGTCCAGTAGTCATGTATGGATGTGAGAGTTGGACCATAGTGAAGGCTGAGCACCAAAGAATTGATGTTTTTGAATTGTGGTGCTAGAGAAGATACTTGAGAGTCCCTTGTACAGTAAGGAGATCAAACCAGTCCATCCTAATGGAAATCAACCCTGAATATTCAATGGAAGGACTGATGCTATAGCTGAAACTCCAATACTTTGGCCACCTGATGTGAAGAGCTGACTCACTGGAAAAGACCCTGATGCTGGGAAACATTGAGGACAAGAGGAGAAGGAAGTGGCAGAGGATGAGATGGTTGGATGGCATTATTGACTCAATAGACATGGGTTTGAGAAAACTCTGGGAGATGGTGAAGGACAGGGAAGCCTGGTATGCTACAGTCCACGGGATCACAAAGAGTTGGACACAACATAGTGACTGAACAGCAACAAATATATGTATATATGCATGTGTATACATATATATTATATATACATATCTATTCTATAGTATTGGAGTAAGAAATGGCAACCCACTCCAGTATTCTTGCCTGAAGAATCCCATGGACAGAGAAGCCTGGCAAGCTACAATCCATGGGATTACAAAGAGTCAGACATGACTGAAGCAACTTAGCATAGCATTCTATATTGTATACATATATATTCTATATTAGCCAAAAAAGTATACATATATAAAATAGCAAGAACTTATATGTCAGGTACTTGCTCAGAGTCACATGGCTATTAAGTGACACAGCAGTTTGCTACTTTGAACCTATATGGTCTGACTCTGGCAGCTTAACCATTCTGCCATAAATAGCAAAAAAAAGGGGGGGGCGCAGAGGAAAAAGAAAAGAGGAAGAACAAAAAGGAGGAGGAAGAGGGGCAATAAAGATAAAATAAAATCTAATGCAGTATTTTTAAAAGTCAAAATGAATGAAAAAAATCCACAATGAACAAAATTTCAAAATGTTAAATGAAGACATGATTCTCCAAAATTGCTTTAGTGGTATATGACTCCTTGCAACCCTATGGACTGTAGCCCACCAGTCTCCTCTGTCCATGGGATTTTCCAGGAAAAAATAATGAAGTGGATTGTCATTTCCTTCTCCAGGGGAGAAGACATGATTGGTAAACATGATTTTTTCTTTTTGGGCATCCCTCGTAGCTCAGAAAAGGACATCTTTTTCGGGTGTTAGTTCTAAAAGGTCTTATAGGTCTTCATAGAAACAGTGGAAGTGAGAAATAGATTTAAGGGACTAGATATAATAGACAGAGTGCCTGATGAACTGTGGACGGAGGTTTGTGACATTGTACATGAGACAGGCAGCAAGACCATCCCCAAGAAAAAGAAATGCAAAAAAGCAAAGTGGCTGTCTGAGGAGACCTTACAAATAGCTGTGAAAAGAAGAGAAGCAAAAAGCAAAGGAGAAAAAGAAAGATATACCCATTTGAATGCAGAGTTCCAAAGAATAGCAAGGAGAGATAAGAAAGCCTCCCTCAGTCAACAGTGCAAAGAAATAGAGGAAAACAATAGAATGGGAAAAACTAGAGATCTCTTCAAGAAAATTAGAGATACCAAGGGAACATTTCATGCAAAGATGGGCTCAATAAAGGACAGAAATGGTGTGGACCTAAAAGAAGCAGAAGATATTAAGAAGAGATGGCAAGAATACACAGAACTGTACAAAAAAGATCTTCATGACCCAGATAATCACGATGGTGTGATCACTCACCTAGAGCCAGACATTCTGGAATGAGAATACAAGTGGGCCTTAGGAAGCATCACTACAAACAAAGCTAGTGGAGGTGATGGAATTCCAGTGGAGCTATTTCAAATCCTAAAAGATGACGCGTGAAAATGCTGCACTCAATATGCCAGCAAATGTGGAAAACTCAGCAGTGGCCACGGACTGGAAAAGGTCAATTTTTATTCCAAGCCCAAAGAAAGGCAACGCCAAAAAATGCTCAAACTACCTCACAATTGTACTCATCTCACATGCTAGTAAAGTAATGCTCAAAATTCTCCAATCCAGGCTTCAGCAATACGTGAACCAGAGATCAAACTGCCAACATCTGATGGATCATAGAAAAAGCAAGAGAGTTCCAGAAAAACATCTATTTCTACTTTATTGACTATGCCAAAGCCTTTGACTATGTGGATCACAACAAGCTGTGGAAAATTCTGAAAGAGATGGGAATACCAGACCACCTGACCTGCCTCTTGAGAAATCTGTATGCAGGTCAGGAAGCAAGAGTTAGAACTGAACATGGAACAACAGACTGGTTCAAAATAGGAAAAGGAGTATGTCGATGCTGTATATTGTCACTGTGCTTATTTAACTTATATGCAGAGTACATCATGAGAAACACTGGACTAGATGAAGCACACCTGGAATCAAGCTTGCTGGGAGAAATATCAATAACTTCAGATATGCAGGCGACACCAACCTTATGGCAGAAAGTGAAGGAGGAACTAAAGAGCCTCTTGGTGAAAGTGAAAGAGGAGAGTGAAAAAGTTGACTTAAAGCTCAACATTCAGAAAACTAAGATCATAGTATCTGGTCCCATCACTTCATGGCAAGTAGATGGGGAAACAGTGACAGACTTTATTTTTTTGGTCTCCAGAATCACTGCAGATGGTGACTGCAGCCATGAAATTAAAAGATGCTTGCTCTTTGGAAGGAAAGTTTTGACCAACCTAGACAGCATATTAAAAAGCAGACATTACTTTGTCAACAAAGGTCCATCTAGTCAAGGCTATGGTTTGTTCCAGTGGTCGTGTATGGATGTGAGAGTTGGACTATAAAGAAGGCTGAGCGGCGAAGAATTGATGCTTTTGAACTGTGGTGTTGGAGAAGACTCTTGAGAGTCCCTGGGACTGCAAGGAGATCCAACCAATCCATCCTAAAGGAGATCAGTTCTGAGTGTTCATTGGAAGGAGTGATGATGAAGTTGAAACTCCAATACTTTGGCCACCTGATGCGAAGAGTTGACACATTTGAAAAGACCCTAATGCTAGAAAGATTGAAAGTAGGAGAAGGGGACGACAGAGGATGAGATGGTTGGGTGGCATCACCGACTCAATGGACATGAGTTTGGGTAAACTCCAGGAGTCGGTGATTGACAGGGAGGCCTGGCGTGCTGCGGTCCATGGGATTGCAAAGAGTCAGACACGACTGAGCAAATGAACTGAACTGAACTGAACTGGTGGCTCAGATGGTAGAGTCTACCTGCAATTTGGAAGACCCATGCTTAATTCCTGGGTCGGGACGATCCCCTGGAGAAGAAACTGGCAACCCACTCCAGTATTCTTGCCGGCAGAATCCCATGGAAAGAGGAGCCTGGTGGACCATGGGGTCACAAAGAGCCGGACATGACTGAGCAACTAGATGATAATGAAGGCTCCAGTACAGTTCAGCGTAACTCTGAAAGCAACACTCACTCTCAGGAAAGGGTACTGTTTTGCTTGTTCTTCCTGAGGTTTGAGAATCAATGGACCCAAGTGAGTGAATGGAGCTGGCTTCCAGTGGCTGGTGAGAGCCAGTTCTGTGCACCTCTTCCCAACTCCACGTTAAGGACATCACCATGGTAGCTTGATATCAAATATGGTGAGAATATTTACAGCAAGTAAATTGGCAAAGGAGATACTGGTTTACTGGCATCTACCTACTAGAAGGCTTGTTAAGTCTGTTTGGAAACAAACATCACTGGGGAGGGCACAGTTTTAGAACTGGCTATCCTGCAGGGCACAACTGAGACTTGGGGCCAGATGACCCTTAGCTGTCACATGCATCGTGGGATGTTTAGCACCATCACTGACCTTAGATGCCATTAGCACCATCTCTTGGGTGGAGACAACCCAAAGTGACCAAACATTGTCCAGTGTCCTGGGGGTGGGGAGGAGTTGCTTTTTAGAGAACCAACGGTGACCAAAGGAGACAGCTGCAGGCTGAAGAAGCCCAGATACTGGGAAGAGTTCCTTCCAGCCCTTTCCCAGCAGGGAGAGGCAGCAGTTAGAAAGAGCCTACTTAGCCAGGGGTTTCCTGACTCTTGGGTGGAGGTTTGTCATGCTCTCTGGGGCCTGAGAATTGGTCTCCTCAGACAAACATTTGGTTAGTATGAGGGGTAATCCAAATTATGATTAGAAACAGATATCCAGCTCAAGACTTTTGTTTGGCCCAGAACAAAACCACACACCCAAATCCCTACTCACTTTCCAGGAAAAGGCCTCTCTTCCACTGGGATTGGGGACATCAGCCTCCTCTTCAATTTTTAATCTGTTCATGTATTTCTAGATTCTTGTGCTTCTCCCTGAGGCAGCAGCCTGAAGGCAGTTTCCAGCAGAGCCTAGACTCTCCAAACACTCTCCACTGCCACTGTGGCCATGGTGTGCCAGCAACTGGGTCACCTGCAAGTAGGGGACCCTGAAGGTTCTAGTCGCCAGGATTTGGAATAAAATAGGAAGTGAAGTCATCTTTGGTGCAGCATTAAAACTTTTAAAAGAACATTTAATATTTAATTTACTTTAAAAAGTTGGCCAGCGCTTCTTCTAGAAAACATCAAATGATGGATGATGCTGTTGGAGGGCCTGGAGGTCCTGGAGAACCCCAGGGCCCTTGAAAGGGGGGCCGGGGCAGCTGCCAGCTCCCAGACCCACAGCTGTCTCACCCTTGACCTCTGGAAAGAGATGGCGTTCACCAAGTCTCCCTGTCAGGAATTCACTGATCATCTTGTAAAGACTCACACTAGTGCCTCTGCGCAGACTCCACAGTGTTTAACACAAGAAAAATAAAGTGAATTAAGTCTGTTTAAAAGAGAGAGAGAGACAGTCAGCAATTTTTACCCACACCCTGCTATGAGTTTCTCTCTCTCTCTCGCTCCCTCTCTCTCTCTCTCTCTCTCTCTCTCTCACACACACACACACACACACACACACACACACACGCTCGCGCGCGCGCCCACTCATCTCTGCAGCAGCTGTGGCCCAATAGTGTCTTCATCCTGGACGCCTTCTTGGTTTCCAGCACACAGCTGTTGAATTGATCCTCACTCACCCTCTCCAGCTGTTGTTTGCAGATTGAGAAGCTGGACAACTGAGGGAGAAGAGGCAAAATTATGCTAAGTAGAGGAGGACAAGATTAGCCTACTCCTTTCTTGGAATCTCAGGGATCCAAGGACTGTGTTGTGGGGGTCAGGATCAGCCATTCAGTCCCCAGAAAATACCCATCCACCTGTCTTCACCCACACAGCCGGAAACCCAAGCCCTTGTTTAGGTAGCTGAAGAAGCAAAACAATGTGCCATTTCAACTATGATCGCTGTGAGGAAAACTCCTAAATCTTCCTCTTGGGCCCTGACTATATTCTTGAGCTCCAGATCTGCCTTTCCAGTGTCAGGTCCCAAGGAACATCCTGCCAGCCCCTCAAATGCAGTGTAAGCTCATGAAAATCCCCATTCCCAGCCTAGCAGACCCTCCTCCTGGGTTCTTCCTCTCAGCAGCATCCTTCCCCCAGCCCCCTGCCTGCAGTACACACAGGCTGGAAACCTCAGGTCACTTTCAAAGCCCTTTTCTCCTACACTCCACACCCCTTCTGTCTCATAGATCTGCCCCTTACATTCATTTCTACAGAAACGATTCTCTCTCACCTAAATCACTACACCATTCTGGCAACTGCTCACCCTGTCTCATTTCTGTCCTTCCTTAGACAATGTTTCCTAAACAGCTCAAATTCTGTCCCATGTTTATAAAGCAACAATGGCTCTTCTTGACCTATGACACTCCTGAACAAGGTTTTCAAGGACCACCATGGCTACCTACCACTCTACTTTTCTCATCTATCCTTGTGTTATAAGCAATAACCTTTGTATAATTCAGTATTACAAGTTAATCACTAAAGGGATTTTGCCTATAAGCTTAAATGATACATAATGGGGGGCTTCCCTGGTGGCTCAATGGTAAGGAATTTGCCTGCCAATACAGGAGACACAAGAGAGACACGTGTTTGACCCAGGGGTCGGGAAGATCCTCTGGAGAAGGAAATGACAACCCATTCCAGTATTCTTGCCTGGACAATCCCAAGGATAGAGAAGCCCAGTGGGCTACAGTCCATTGGGGTCCCCAAAGAGTCAGACACAACTTAGTGACTAAACAATGGTGCATAATGGCTCATCTCTGGGAACCCTGCTTCCCAGGTAATGAGCATTAAACTAAAATACCTTTGTTTAGCTTAGAGGAAATATCCTGACCAGGCCCACCTGTGAATGACTGCAGGGAGGAAGAAATTAACACATCTCTTCCAGAGGCTGACCGGAACCAGGAAGTATTTTAATTTACTCCCTCTTCCCACACTTTTTTTGTCCTTTTTTGTCTGGAGTATTTCACTCAACATAATTATTTTGAAGTTCATTCATCTTGTTGCATAATATCAATAGTACATAAACAGTATTCCATTGTTTATCCAGTCACCTGTTGATAGAGATATAGATTGTTTCCAGTTTTTCTTGCTTGTTCAAACTTTTTATTTTTTTTTAATTTTTTAATTGGAGGATAATTGCTTTACAATATTCAAATTCTAACTCAGGCAAGATAGTTCTTTGGGGCACAAGCCCACTATCTCCTTGCTTTGCTGGCCTTCCAAAAAAGTCATTATTCCTTGCCCCCAAAACTGGTCTCTCAATTACTGGGCTGTTGTGTGGTGAAATGTATGAGCTTAGACTCAGTAATGCTTGGATCCCTCCCAAACGTCCACCCATTACAAACTCCTTGTCTCCCTAAAACATGGCAAACACGCCCCACTGTTGCTCATACTACTTTCTCAATATGGAATCTCTTTCATCCCTTTCTTTGATGATTAACCTTGAGTCTTGGATGAAAGGCTGCCTCCTCACCTCCTCCTTGGAAAATCTGTTTCCTCTTCATTCCCATGATTCTTTGAGATGTAGATTATTTTTTAAGTGTAGTTTATGTTTCATGTCGTCTCATGCCTTAGCCAGTTCACCCCCTTCATTCTATACGTTAAAATACTGAGGCACAATATCCATACTTACTAGTAAATTACTTAGCGAATAGTGGTTGAATTAAAACCAATTCCTAGAAAGAACAGGCCAATTCACCAGGTAAAACTAGGATTAGATTAGCACAAGGCAGCATGGGGTTGAGGGTATATTCAAAGAGTAATACCAGAGAAAAGAGTTGAGGGTGGAGGGCAAAGACAGACCACCCCCTTACTTAGGCAGTAAGGAAAAGGGAAGAGGCCCACCCCACTCCAAATCCCCAGTTCTCTCAGGGATTCACAATCTTTATCTACAGAAATAAAAAACCCTGACCAGTGTCCTAATACCTGTGCTGTAACACAGAACAAGCTGAACATGGCCTTGGGTTAACAGTTAAAAAGTCAACCCCAGCAGTGAGCTCACTGGGCCAAGCATACATCACTGAGCCTTTCCCCTGGGATTTCTTTAAATGTGGTAACTGAATAGTAAATCTTCCCTTGGTGCTGATCGGATATTTAAACTGTGGTTCTTTTTACTTGAAATATTTTTAAAGAACGAGCCTCAGGGGACTGTTGATGAGAGTAATTACAAGCGAAGCACACATCCTCAGCCAAAAGTTTCTTCGAAAACTTAAACATCAGCTCAACTTAAGTGACTAGGAAAGCTGAAAAAGTGGGGAAGACACAAACTGTTACTTTTTAAACTCATACTCAAATCTTATTGTTGAGCACCTACCTTGTTCACAGAAGCCACTGACTCTGTTACATGTCACACAGATAGGAGGAGTTATTTTAATTTTAGAAATGAGGGCACTGAGGTTCAAAAGAATGCATGTGAGTTTACTTATCTTTCAGTGAGCTGATAAGCATCTAGAGGAGAAGTCATGTACAGTTAACCCTACAGTGTCTTCCATAGCATCAAAGAATAGTATGAATTCAATAAATACTTGCTGAGCCTCAAAATTAAGATTTCCCACCCTTCTTAGGAAGTCCTACCTTTGGTAATTAATCTCCTGTTTGTAAGCTATACCAACTGCATACCGACAGCTGCCCTGCCACGCCTCCACTGCTAGGCCACGCCTCCCATGGTGTTCCCAGCCAATGAGTCAGTGCACTGTCCTGAAAGATGTGGCATTCCTCCGACCAATGATTCCCTCCATGGCCTCGCTGAACTTCCCCGGCACTGGAACATACAGTATGGTCCTCCCCATCCTCTTTACATCCCTTCTCTCTAGGATCAGACTTGCATCACAGTCTGATGAGGTTCTAGACTCCCTCCCCATTTTTTTTCCATATTCCTTCCCCCAGTAAAATCCTGGCACATTTAATCCTGTCTTGATGTCTGCTTCTGACAGGACTGGGCACTAACATGCCCCAGTTTTTGCTTTAAAAATAATTGATAACCTTCATTCATTTCTGAATATTTGTGTGCTCAGTCGCTAAGTCGTGTTCAGCTCTTTGCGAGCCCATGGACTGTAGTCTGCCCAGGCTCCTCTATCCATGGGATTTCCCAGGCAAGAAAACTGGAGTGGGTTGCCATTTCCTTCTCCAGGGGATCTTCCCAACTGAGGGACCAAACCTGCGACTTCTGCATCTCCTGCATTAGCAGGCAGATTCTTTACCACTGAGCCACTAGTGAGCACTTATTATATGTATGAGCAAGAACAGCATTATTGATGCCCTTAAAAAACTGGTGTGAATCAAATAATTACAAAAATTAGAAGCACAGGGAGCTATGATGAGATGTAACAGGAAGAACCTGACTTAATCTATGGGCTTGAGCACTGTGCTGTGTTTAGTCGCTCAGTTGTGTCCGACTCTTTGCAACCCCATGGAATGTAGCCCACCAGGCTCCTCTATCCATGGTCATTCTTCAGGCAAGAATACTGGAATGGGTAGCCATGCCCTCCTCCAGGGGATCTTACCAACCCAGGGATCAAACCCAGTTCTCCCGCATTGCAGGAGGATTCTTTACCATCTGAACCACCAGGGAAGCCCAGGCTTGAAAGAAAATCCCCTAAAGATGAATGATTTAAGATGAAACATGAGAAGGATGAGGAAGAGTTAATCAGGCAAAAGTGTGGAGCATTTCAGGCTGATGGAATAGAAGGGGCAGAGGCCCTGAGGTGGCAGGAAGCTCAACAAACCAAAGGCCACAGCGGCAGGGAATGGAGAACAATGAGACTGAAGAGGAAGGCAGCGCCCATCTCAGACGGCCTTGTGGGACATCTGGGAAATCTGGGAAGATTATTTATCTTTCTAGAGTGAAAATTCTTCAAAAGCAAGTAGCCTACCTGGGCCCTCTTTGCCAGATCTAGTATAAAACCTGGCACAAAGTAAATTTCACTAAATGTTTATTGAATCAAAGTAGTAGAAATCAGTGAAGAAATATACTGTTTGCATTATCATCCCTAACATCAAGGATGCAGCAAATTAGGCAAAAGCATCAACCAGGAGAAGTTTCTGTGCCCAGGAGCTGGTAAGACTGGTGATAACAATAAGGATGATCCTTCTCAGGCATTGGTCTCATCACTGTTGAGGCAGAAGCAGAGAGACACCAAAGCAGCAGCCACTAGAGTAGGTAGAAGACCAGGCTGCTTGATTCAAATAATGGCGTTACCACCTCCTCCCTGGGTGACCTTGAGCAACTTACCTAATGTCAATGCATCTCAGGGGCTAGGCAAAGCTGATTATACTACTCCATTGGAGTGCTGGTGGGGGTACTGAGAGAAATCACTATGTAAAGCCCATAGAAGGCTACCTGGGGCATAGCATATGTTCAATTAATGATACCAATTGTTACAAATCAAACGTGTTTCTCTCTGCTGAGATAAGAAAACATTAGCAGGGAGATTTCCCAAATGGGGGTGAGTTGTCATAAATCATCAGTCATCAGAACTGCGTGGGATCACTTCTGACGCAAGAGGCCAGCTTTGAGGACCAGCTGGGTGGGCTGAAGACCCTGGGGCCTGGCCAAGAAACAGGCCCAGACATGCATTTTACTCAAACTCTGAATCCCACACTGATATCTGAATCGAGATCTGAACATCAGACCAGACAGTTCACCACTAACATGTAGGTATATGCCATACACTCACAGGGCAGGCAGCACTGGAGAAAGGACACACTGCTTTCAGCAGCTTCCTGTTCTGGAGGGCAGAGGCTGTGCCTTTTGGCTTCATTTCAGAAGAGCAAAAGGCAGCACTAGAGCAGATGCAGCTCAGTTCCTGACTTTCGGGTTTGTTTTCCCACGTTGGACACTGCAGTTAGAGCCCAAGCTTAGAAGAAAATACTGATGGAATCAACAGATGAATGGAGAAAAAATACCTGGCTCCTACCCCAAGCTCGGTGTCCCAGCTGGCTCTGGTTGCCTTGGAATGGGGCAGGGTGGTTGGGATGTAATTGCCTGGGCAGAGATATGAGGTATGCGGGCCTACGTGCACTGTAGCACACACACTGGGCCAGGAGTGACTCTATTTAGTGAGTGTCCATCTGATAACAGCCTGGATCCTTAAGATGCCAGCTGCCTGCCAAGCTGGACATGTCCAAACAGTGGCACCCAGAGGTCCAGGAGACAGAACAAAGGACCTGTTATTGGCTAGACCTGTGTTAGCATGTTATCTCTACCAAAACAAGTCTTGAGCTGGGCTGGCAGAGAAGCTGTATCCAGGCATCCCAGAGTACAGAAGGGAGACTATCAAATTCTGTACGATCAATTGTACTATCAATTCCTAATAAGGGCTCTCTGATGGCCATTTCAATGTTAATGGTTGAACCTGGGCCATCCCCTTGGGATTTAGCACGTGGGCTTATATCTTCCTAAGAGTATTCTTTTCTATGCTGCCCATTGTCACCAACCCCCTAGAGTGCTGGCTCTCTTGGTACCCTCTTCTTTAGAGCATAGCATCCCTCAAGGTCTGAAACCTGCCCTCTCCCCACTTCACTAGGACATAATATTAATTATGACTAACATATATTTACTGCTTACACCTGCCACTTACTGCTTTACATACATTTTTAATTCATTTATTCATGGCAGCAATCCTATGAGATGTGTACAGCTGTTTCTCCATTTAACTTCCAAGAAAACTAAGGCACAGAGTGGTGAAATAATTTACCCAAAGTCACATAACTAGTAAAGCAGCAGAGGAGGGAAGCAAGTTTAGGTTGTTTGGATACAGAGTCCCTGCTCCTATCCATTAGGCTGTATTTTCTCTCTCTCCATAATCAATTTCTTACTGATATAAAACATTTTAAAGGCCTCCCATTTCTAAGCTTGTTTTCCCAGAATGAACTGCAGTCCAGGGCAGAGCTAGGATCTTATAACTTCCTATTCTGTGTATAGGAAAATTGGGGAAAGCTGACAAATTAGGAGCAACTAGGAAGGAAAGCTGAATGGCTCAAGAACTTGACAGCAGCACTAATATTGAGAACTCTGGTGTTTTAGCCAAGTGAGTACTTGGGCAAAGTATCTCTCTTGGTACAAGCTATGTCTTGGAGCATCTGGTTTAGGAGAGACATAACAGCCCAGTCAAGGAAACTGGGTGAATAGTTAGGAAAAGCAGCTACTGACTCATTTTATAGCATTGCCTCCCCACAGAGAGAAACAGCAGCACATCTAAGCTCTGCATTCATATTGGTGAGCCAGTCCCAGGAATTCACCCCAGAAGGAACTCCTTGCTGTCATGGAAATGCAGGAAAGAACCAAACACAACTGAGCACTTACTCAAAGCTCCCAGAAAGCCTAGACATGGTTGTTATTTTCTCCTTGTAAATGAGGATCCCGGGGCCCAGAGACATTACATTCATGTCCATCACAAGTCCTAGGAAATCTAGGACTCAAACCATATCTGATTCCAAAGGAGGGAAGGACTCAGCGCCAGTGCCAGCCCAGTTTTCCCAGGAGTCTTCCCTGATTCCTCAGACTCACCTCAGTCCCTCTTTCTGGAATACCTGTACTACTTGTGATCTTTGCCATCATCTAGTGCTAACTCAGTTTCATATTGGGCTAATTTTGTTAGCCAACCAGGCTATAAATTTGTTGGGGTGGGTACAATAACTGGGGGTTCAAGTTTATTCCAAGCTATTTCTGGGTATTTCAGGGCAGGAAAATTAGGAGAGGTAAAGATCTAGAATCACAGCCTGGTGTCCTGGGTAAGGAGAGTCAGTCACTTCATCCCCAGAAGGTGCACTTTATGAAAAGTGTTAGTCGCTCAGTCATGTCTGACTCTTTGTAACCCCAGGCTCCTCTGTCCATGTGATTTCCCAGGCAAGAATACTGGAGTAGGTAACCATTCCCTTCCCAGGGGATCTTCCCAACCCAGGGATTAAACCTGGGTCTCCCACATTGCAGGCAGATTCTTTACTGTCTGAGCCACCAGGGCACAGCTTTAAGAGTCTCTAAAGCATAAGCTGGGAATGGCATTCATGATACTCTTGCCCTCTTTTGTCAGTCTCTAAAACTCCTAGAAATTAGGTCCAAACTTTGCAAAGCATCCCCCAAAGCAGGCAACTATGACTGCATTGTCACTAACTCGGATTTGGTCCAAGGGGAAAGGAAGCTGCACTTTTGTTAATAACCCTGCTTCTGCTTTACTCTAGCCCACCCCGCTGCAGGCCCACCTCCTGGTGTGGTGCCCACCAACAGAAGACCTGAGGTCTAACTGCAACCCTTCCTGAACCCCCAGTACATCAGACGAGAAATAAAGCCACACAGCAGGCGCACTTGGACATGCGTGCGTCATTACCAGTCAAAGCCAAGATGTATTTCAGGAGAATTTATAAGGCAGAAAGCACCCTCTAATTTAACAACAAAAAAAAAGCATGAGGGCTGGGTGTTCCTTTCTTTTCCACAGCCAAGACACAAAAGCTCTTTTCATATGAAAGAGCCTGAACCCACCCAACCTGATTCTCTCCTCTCATTCAACAAGTACTTCAGTGTCAAAGACGGTGACCAGGGTGTACTGAGTCACATCAGAAAGAGGCCACGACAGGAAGGTGTCATCCTGTCCTGCAATAAGAAAATGATGTCTTCCTGTCCTGCCACCTATACAGAATATGGGACAGCGAGGGAGCTGACTGCTCCAAAGGCAAGCAGGGCAGAAGGCTCCTCCATGTGCTCTGGGAACCACAAGATCACCTCACATCATGATTTACAACAAAAACAGAGCTGGGACAGCAGAGCCAGGTCTGATATAGGGTAGTGAAGACCTCATTACAGGTCCTCCCTGATGCCTCTCAGCTATTTGATCGCCCTGTTTTAAGACAGATAATGAGGTTGTCTTATGTTCAGCCCTTTTCTCCCTGCTTTCTAGAGAGACAATTCCTCCAGTCACTGGTTTCGTAGAGATACGTAGTGTATTCTCACATATTACAGGGCAATGACTGCCAGCCTCTCCCCTCCTGCTCCTAGGTTAGATGAACATCTTGTATATAGGTGACTCTCTTCAGTGGGACTCACAGATCTGGCTTCACTCCAGCTGTGGCTCCCCTCAAAGCCTTATGTGTCAGCTGCTTCCCCCACTTGCTCCTGAGGCCCACAGTGAAGAACATCTACCAGAGTCAGGAGTTCTGTATGATAACCCAGGTCTCTCCTGCCACTCCTGCCCTTCTCAGCCTCTTTCTTCTCTAAACACATTCCCCTCTGATTTTGTCTCAACTCTGGTTACTCTTGGTATTTGCTTCCCCAGGAATGTGTGTGTTCTTGAGTCAAAAAGGGAAAAGAACTACAGGCAAAGGGGAAGCCCCTTGTCCTCCCCCTCCCTGGCTCTGTCCCCGTCTCTCCAAAGGTCACCTGCCATCTCTGCGGGAAGGAACATGACCCTTCAGAACTGCCCTTCAGAGGTCATGGAAAGAGCTCAGTGCTTCTCAAATGATCTGAGATGAAAAACTTCTTTATTTATTTTTTAATAATTTCCAATCCATTATGAATCAAACCACTTGTAAAATAAAAATGAATTACTAAAAAAGAATTTTAAGTGAAAAGAATATAAAATACAAGCCTAACTTTTCTTGTTATTAGATTCAACAGTCCTAACATGAGTCTAGCATTTTGTTATTAAAGTTTCTAAATGCTTGGTCTCAATTTCTTATTTGGTTTCCAGGCCAGCACAGGTTGGAGAAGCCCTGCTCTAACTCAGCTATTTACTTAATCACTTAGAGCCTGGATCTCTTATAAGATGGGAGAACAGGCAACCTCTAGGTAGGTCCCACATCTGCACATTCCAGCGACACATTCCTGATGCTTCCTTAGGTTTTACAAATATTTCTGACATTAGAATAATGCTGACTTCCCGAGCAGGGGATTAGTCTGCACTTTGTACTGCTGATTGAGAGCTACCCAAGTCTAAAGTTCCTTGGAGAACAATGAAAGAAATGTCTGAGAGAGGACCAGGCAAACACTGGCAGCTCACTGTATCAGCCTTTCCTGTGTGGAACCAATGGGTGTTTTGAAAAGCATCCTGAAAATATGTCAAAGGTCTAAGAACTATGATCACTGGAGCTGGTGAGTCATGGCCCAGGCTGGCAGTAATGCAAATGCCAGTGACACAATGGGTGGCTGTCTATTCAAAAACCTGCCCCTGGAACCATGATGGGGGCATCCCATAAACGACTACAGACAGGAAAACAGGGTGAGCTTGTCAATTAACTGAGAGGGAATGGTGGCCCAGTTAAAATAATTTCTCTACTTCCAGAAGGAGCAAAGAATCCTCAGGATCTACCCTAACAAAGGACGGATTGCACTGCAGGAACATGATTGGGTGTGATCATCCTTTACTACGAGAAGCTGGTAAGGGAGGCAGGACACAGAGCGGGGGCAGATAGGACATCATTTCCTAGAGACAATTTCGAAAACAGCTTTATTGGCATCCAATCACTTCACAATACACTTCACATACTTACAGTGTACAATTCGACAAGCTCTGACACACATATAAACCTGTGAAACCACCACCAAATTCACAATAAGTAGTATACCCATCATGACCCAAAATTTCTTGATGCCCTTTTTTAATCCCTGCCTCTCACTTCTTCCAGGTAACACTTTCTGTCACTAAAGACTAGTTTGCATTTTTCTAGAATTTTATATGAATGAAAGCCTACAGGATATACTGTTTGATCTGACTTCATTCACACAGCAAAATTATCTTGAAAAACAAGTCTGAGATTCATTCATGTTTTTCTGTCTATCATTGTTGTTCATTACTTTTACAGCTAAGTAGTCTAATAGTTAGAAGTGATCTTACATCTCAGACAACGTTGTCTTGGGACTAAAATTCTGATGTCTTAAGGAAAGTTTATGAAGATTTAGACCTTCCTTAGAGTGGAAGCATGCAGCTCCTATCTTAGGAGATAAACTGTTTTTTTTTTATTGTAGGAGGTAAACTGTTTTTGCTTCAAAATTAAGGAGAGAACAAAGAAACATCAGCTGGTCAAGATTCTTAAATGACAAAAAGGATTGTGCATTATCCAAGATCTGGGGGCTGTGAGGAATAAGGAGAAAGAGACCCAAGAGATCCAAGGATATTGTTCTTACTCAAGATAATGCTCAGACTACCCTAACTCTCAATTTTCTATTTGGTGTGTTTCTTGTCTTGTCGTAGGAAATGCTCCGAAGGGGATGTTCCCACCACAGTTATGATTTTGCGTTTGGAACTGCTATAAAGGAAGACTACTCTGCGACCACAATTAGAGTTATTGGCTTATATGTTCACTCATTCACTGGGTTACACGTGTGAGGTGTCATCTGTAGGCTGGGCATCATGCTGGGGGTATAGAGACACACCAAAGACATAGAGAAAGACTTGGTTCCTGCTTTCACAGAGTTATAGGTGTGCAGGCTTCATGGTTGGTTAGTTTTACAACGAACTCCTTCTCAATAAATGAGTATCAGAGATGGCCGACAGGTCAACATGTTGGCAGGGGCCAGGCTGATAGCATCATAGAGACTAGAAGCCAGGACTGAAGGTGGATATGATGGCAGAAGCAGAGCTCTGGTTCACAGACTATCAGGAAGCACAGTGCCCCACTGACAGTGACAGAGAATGCAACCCCGACTCCCCAACATGGGGCCGTGGGTGAGATATGGCATGTCTGTCTCTAAAAATTAGCTCAGGAAGTATACATTGTTGTTTGCACCAAAAAGAAGAGAAACCTATTTTTCTAACTAGATGACAGTGTTCTAACAGATTTCTGTAAAAAGCAGACCAGTACTTACTTGTAATCCTTCTGTAATAAAAGTGACACTACAAGAGCACAAGTAGAAAATAGCAGGATATAAAACAGAATGAGTTAGATGATGATTACAATAAATCAAACAAGCAACCAAGTCCTCGGAAAGGAAGGAAGCATAGTAGAGAATTGTCCAAACAAAATACCAAAAAAACGTGGGGGGGGGGGGGGGGGGGGGGGAAGCACTTGTTTGTGCCTTCATCAAATTTCCTTTAGTGAGTATTTTGCTATTCAGGTTTTGAAGAATTACTCTGAAACACACTCTTCATGGAAAGTCATGGATTCTCAGCCAAAGGAAACCAAAGGAAACCAAAGTCAACAATCTGAGTTTGCCGGCAGTCTAGAGAGGAACCTGCAAGCATGGAAGGACTTTGGGGAAACCAGTGACAGAGGAAGGGTGAAACCTTGCAAAGGGGCTTTGCCAACTTGATGAGTTCACCTGAGGCACAGAGACTGACAGAGGGATGCAGATGGAAGTGGGAACTGGAGTCCAGCTGGAGAGCAGTGCAGACCCAGGCCTAGACAGCCTTCGAAGGGCTAGGACCTGGCTGAGGGACCACAAGAAACTTATTTTCTCTGGGCCTCTAGGATCCTTGTCTGTAAATGGAAAAACAAGACTGGATGAGCTTTACGGTCCCCTAAAACTCTAAGTGTGTAGGAATCTGAATTGTCTGATTCATTTCAGTGTCTACCACTGAAGACCTTCTATGTCTGAAGAACTGTGCATGGACAACCACAAACATCTCTTCAATTTAACTCACATCAATGCTCACATCAGTCAAGAACAAGTTTTTTTGATTGCACATTAATTGGACACCTATTAATAAATGTATAGTGATGAATATTTTCTAGAAAAAGAGTTCTGCAAAGCAGTCTCTGATTAGAGCAAAGGCTAAGAGAGCAAATCTACTTCTTGTAAAATGTGATAATTCATTCTGATTAGAGACATGAGAAAAAGGATTTTGCAGAAGTCATGGAATAGAAATTGACACATATCTCAGCAGAAAGATGCCAAGGTACTGAGCAAAGGCCTGCTGCCCTCACGGGCATTGCTGTGGGAAGAGGTATCCCATTCTCTTTCCCAGAACCATCTTTACTCCTGGCTGTTGACTGAAATCAGAAGTAAGCTGCTGTCTGTTGATGAGGAATGTGAGAACAAATGCACAGATGGGTGGAGCAGGAAGCTTGAGGGAAGGTCAGAGAGAAAACAAACAAGGTTTCCTGTGATGAGTCATTGCCTTCCGAGAAATAATTTCAGAGGCCACCACAAAGTCCCCAGCACCTGTCTGTCCAAGGCTTGCACTTTGTACAGAAGAAAATGTAGCAAATGAAGTACCGAGCCACATCTGACAGCCCACAAGCCATGCGCAAGGCAGAGGCCTGAGAAGGAGTCAGGCTGAGCCAGGGACATGTGACAATTTGCACATTGTCTGCCGGTGTCTCCGGGGCACACTTATGGGTAGGCTGAAGATTCTGGGTTCAAGTTCTCCTTTTCTTTTGGCTGTTGTTTTCTTCAATAGTCATAGCTTGAATTTTCAGATAAAGGGTTTTTTTCTTTTCTTTCTGTTGTTCTGTGATTAAGGTCAATGTAAATCAGATAAAGTTTTTAAGTTTAAAAAACTTACTGAATCTAGAAAAAAATCAAATTTGACCATCCTTGTTTCCTCTGTTGGTTTCTAGAGTTTCCTCTTATTCTATTCTTACATTTTGCTTCCTCCAGCATCTTTGTAGCTCTCAGTTTTATACCCAGTGTCCTGGGCACAGGATCAACACGCCCTTGAGCAAAAATAAAGTCGAGCTGTCTCTGTCTCCTCAGCTCCTAGACACCAAGGCTCTCCTCTTCCCTCACAAGGGCCTCCAGGAGCTGTCCTCCAAGAGGACAAGGTCCTCCAAGCCATCTGGAGGTGGGAGTCACTGAACACCCAGAGGGACAAGATGCTCAGGAGCTACCGCAGGGCCCTTGCTAGAGTAAAGGGATTTTTGGTCATCTTAAGGACACACTCTTGGCACAAAAATGATTATACAGAAAGTTTTGAGTTTTACAACTCAGTCCTCAATCAGTCAAAGTTACAAACTTAAAAATCTAGGTCTTCCTTAAACTTTTAAGTTCAATGTAGAGAGATTATTTCTCTTTTTCAATATAGCAAATTTTAATCACCTTTAAGGGAGCTTTTAATCAATGCTTGACTCCAGTCACAAATTTAGTTTATGAAACTCAAACATTTTAAACCATGTTTATATAGTTAGCATTTTTAATCTATCTTATATCAACTGACTAAAAATTACCTATTATAGATGCAGTAAATTTAGTTTTAATGTATGAAAAATCTTTGATTCTCTCAAATATTCCAATATTGATAGATTGGAATTTTAGAATATCTTTTAATTTAAAATCACAAACCTAAATCAATTTCTTGATTGCATATTTCAAATTGGTATCAAATGGGTGATCATTACTCTAATAGGCCAATTTCTCTTAACTTTGGCAAATGTGTACAAATTAACAAAAATATTATGAGTCTGATATTTCTCTTAAACATTTCAACATGTATTTAGAAATCCTTACAGGATTAAAAATGCTTACCGAATTCCAGAGTTTACATTACAACTCACTCTTGGTGTTATACATTCTATGGGTTTGGATAAATGGATGGTGACACTGTAATGTAAGCTATGAGCTTTGGGTGATTGTGATGTGTCAATGTAGGTTCATCAATTGTAACAAATGTACCCCTGAAATGGGGGATGTTGATAATGGGAGGCTATGAGGCTACGGGGACAGGGGGTAGATGGAAATCTCCTCCCTCTTTGGTTTTGTTGCTCTAAAATTAAACCTAACACTGCTCTAAAAATATAAAGTCATAATTTTTAAAAATGTTTACTCTCCATGGAGATGACACCATCTTAAATAGTCTTGCATTCCCCTCCCAGGCCATTTCAAGGTGCTATCTCAGCTGGGTTAGGGTTGTTAACAACCCCAGGGCCTGGTAGCGATACCACAGACCCCTGCATCCACCCCACTTGTCATGTTGAGGTCCATTTTTGAGTTGCCTTGTCTCACAGCCTGCCTCCCAAAGATTCCAAACAGTCCTTACTTGAGACTTTTCTTTTCCAGTTCACCACTTGGTTAGTTTCAACCAATCTATCTGCTGCTCTATTCCAGCCTGAATTTTTTCTTAGTCATCCTTTGAGCACCACAGTTCTGACAGATATTTGGTTCTACACCATGGACTCCCTGACAGCCTTGTCCAACTGTTTCACAGATCCAAGTTCATGCCACCGATAACTAGAAGATGGAAGGGAGAAAGGATGGAGAAGGTAAAGCATATTTAGATTTCTAGTTGACTTCTGTATGGCACCCTCTTCTCTATGAGGACCAGGGAACAAGCAGGGGATATATCATTAAGGCTGCATTATTTCTCCCTAGTGGGGTCATCTCAGTCACTGCTCACTTACCTGACCTCAGGATCCTCCCTGAGGAGTCCAAAAGGTCTACCAGGGTCCAGGCATCTCAGGTCAGTGCACAGAGCCAAAGAGCTAATCAGATCAACAAGTGATTTTGCTTGTATCTCTCTCCGTCTCTATTTCCCTTTCTCTTCTCTCTCTTACACACACACACACACACACACACACACACACACACACACACCTCTCTATGCAAGTGATCCTCTGCTGCTTGGACCTCAGACTCAAAAGCATTCTCTATTTAAATATCATGAGGTCAGGTACTTCCAAACTGAAAACCCTCAGCAGGGATTACACTAATTCTATCATCTCCTTCAACTATTGACCATGGAGCTCCCTAATCTATTTCCCTTTTTGTCTTCTTTACAGCACTCTCATCTAAATATCAAATAGGTTTTTATACTGAGGCAGACAAGTTGAACGATTAGTTGAAAACAGATCATTTTGGGGAGAGGGGAATAACTGAACAAAATAGACATGGCAGATCTCCCTTTTTACCCAGGCAGTGAAAGAGCACTGGGCACAGCGTTGGAGGGCTTGGTCTCCATGCCAATTTCTCCTACAAACTGCATCTTGGACCCAACCTCTGTGAGCTTTAATTCCTTCACCTGTGGCATCACTGACATGGACATAGGAGCAAGAAAGTGATAAGGGTGTTTCCAAGATTAAATGTAAAAGCATGGGAAACACTAAGTCTTTTCTTTAGTTGGGTGCTAGGATCTGACATGTTCCTTGGTCTCCTCCTGCCTCACTGACAGGCCTTAGTATCTTTACTGGTTCCTCTTCATCACCCAAGCTCTATTGACTGGGTTCAATATTTGGACTTCTGCTTTCTATCTATTCTTACTTACTTGGGGATAATATCCAGTCACATGGCCTTTAATATCATCCATAGGTTGATGATTTCAACACTCCACTCTGCAGCCCAGAACTCTCCCCTGACGTCCAAACTCGTATTTCCACCTGCTTACCCATCATCTCACTTGGGTGACAAATAGGCACCTCAAACAATCCGTTCCAACCCTACTCTCCTGCTGTCTTTCCTTGTTCAGTAGATAGCAATTCCATCCTTCTAGCTGATTGGATCCCAAATCATGCATTCATCCATGACTCATCTCTTTCATGCTTCCTGTCTATTCCATCAGCAAATCCTTTGAGTCCTATCCAAAAGCTATCCTGAATCCGATGGTTTTTTACCACCTCCACTGCCACCTTGATGCAAGTGAACATCATATCTCACCTGGATTCTTGCTCTAGTTTCCTAACTCGTCTTCCTAATTCTGTCCTTGCTCCCTTACACCCTTCTTGGTCTGTTTTCAACATGGCTGATATCTTGATCTTGTTAAAATATAAATTAGATCATGTCATTCCTCTCCAAGAAACCTTCCAGTTTCTCCCCCATCACATTCAGAGAAATTAGCATTATATATGACTTACTATAAAATAGGGGGTCATAACAGTATCTACTTCATAGGGTTGTTGTGGGGATTAAAAGAGTCAATATAGGATCTTCCCTAGTTAGCCAGTGGTTAAGAATCTGCCTTCCAATGCAGGGTACTCAGGTTCAATTCCTGGTTGGGGAACTAAGATCCCACATCCCACAGGGCAACTAAGACTATGTGCTACAACTAGAGAACACCCCACGCACCTCAACAAAGACCCAGCACAGCCAAAATAAAAAAAATAGTCAATATATGTAAAACATTTAAACTAATATTCAGTTAGTGTTTACTGTGTATTAAGCACTGCCTTACTTATATATATTACCTCATTATGCATTAACTCATTAATTCTCATAAGTATTTCAAGATATGTACTATTATTAGGCCCATTTAACAGTTGAGGAAACTGCATTACAGAAAGGTTCAATAACTCCTCCAAGGACACACAGCTAATGAGTGACATCTGGCCTCCACAGCCTGTGCTTTCACTACCCTGCCTAGTCAGTAAGGCTTCTTCTGTGACATATGCTGTAGATGCTGAATAACAGCCCATCAATATGGAGGGGCCATTCCTTCACTTAACCAAGTTCTCACTAAGCCATCTGATCATTCCAGAGGTTCTCACTTAGGCCAGAAAATCCATTTATTTAATAAATATTATTGAGTGACAATATCCTAGGCACTGGGGACACGGCAGTGAACAATCAAAAAATGGACACAAAACTCTGTCTTCACAGAGCTTACATTCTTTTAGAAGTGTCACTAGAGGCTTGACTTGCATGTTGCCTAATGGTTCTTCTCTCAGGCCATCAGGTCAGCTTCATTTGGCACATCTCTTGGGCAAGGCACTTGGCTAACTTCTATGGGAGGAACATGCATGATTCAGATGCGAACCTTGCTCTCGGGGAAGTTGTACATTAACATGGGCCTGGGTATCTCTAGGAAGCAGTTCTTGTTTAACTTGTTTCTGGGTCGGTCCCATGCTTTTTCATTTGCATACTTCTCATCAAACATCAAAGGTGCCTAAGGGGGAAGAACATTCGTGTGGTTTCCTATTTTTCGTCCCACAGAACCTAGAAAAGTGCTTTGAATACAGTGGCTTCTCACTTTTATGTTCTCTATGAAGGATCAACTCTAGGAGTATTCAAAAGACTATTTAGCCACAAATTTTATTCCGCATTTTTCTGCCCTTATTAAGGCCACAGGAATTTAGTTCATCTACAGATAGGAAGAGGAAAGAACTAAGGCTATGAGCTAATTTTATAATTATGAATATTTTAATAGTCCACTCCCTGACTATTTTTAACCATTTGACCACCAAGATTGAGGAACCCTGATAATCTAACAAATCTACACTTAAAAATACATAAGACTAATTGTCTCACACACACAAATACACACACACACACGCATACATACACATCCTTCTTAAAGTCCCTCAATGATTTCCCATTTTAGGAAAAAAAGTAGCCAAGTCCTCAGCCATGCATCCAACTGCCAAAGGCCATGAGTGTCCTGGCTGCTCCTGCCTCTCCAGTCTGGCCTCACAGACTACCATGAGTTCCCTTGCTTTCTGCGTTCCAATCACAGGGCCTGATGGTGGTTCTCCAAACAAACCCACTCCATTCTGCCACACAGCTTTTGGATGTGGAGTTCCCTCTTCCCAGGCTGCATTTCTTTTCTCCAACCTTGAGATTCAACTCAGTCATCACTTCTTTGAGCCAGTCTTCACTGGCCCTGGGCCCCAGACTCCTCCACCCAACGCTGCACCTTCCCAAAACATCAGTACCTCTCCTTTAGGCTCCTATCCATCTACGCACTCATACCAGTTGTAATTTTACTTGTTTAAGTGAAAATATGTCATTAATCTCTCTCTTTTCCACTAAATATGCATCATGAGTCCAAGGGCCGTTTCTGCTTTTACTCACTGTTATATATCCAGAGCTGACCACAGCACTGGAAACAAACAAATAAAAAGTGCTTATTCATCCAGTGAATGTTTAATGAGTCCCTTCTTGTGCCCAGTCTTGTTCTATGTGCTGGGAATACAACAGTAAACAGGCCAAAGTCCCTGTCTTCCTGGAGGTTATATTCTAGTTTTGGAGAAGAGTTAATAAACAAATAAGCAAGATGATTTCAAGGAATGAGCCTTCTCAAGGTAAGGGGGTAGGATGTGACCACTGGGGACGGGATGGGATGCTGCTTTAGAAAATAGTCAGGAAGGCCTCTCTCAGGAGGTGGCATGGGAGCAGTGTCCAGAGCCTTCTAAAAGATAGACTGAATTTTCAGTGCAAAAATTGAGACAGTCCCAGGCAAGCCAGAACAATTGATCCCCAGCACCAAATGCTGCTGGGAGCCTGGCAGCCTGCCTTCAGCCACTTACCCAGGAAAATGCTGCTTCTATACCTTCTAAATCTCTTTCCCAGAAATACTTACTTTGGGAGAAATTAATACAACTTAGAACTTAATAAGTGCTTTGTAATGATGAGGAGGCTTCCTAGGAATCCACACCCACTCAGCTCCAGAACGATGCTGGCCTGGGGATTCCCATTCACATCAGGCCCCCTCTGTGACTCTCAGGCTCTTAGAGGTCCATATTTGGATTTCCATTTGGGTGGAATCCACCCACCTGGAAAAGCTCATTTCCTCCCCTTCTCTGGCTCACACTCCCAGCCTGGAAGCTTCCCCCACGTTATCCCTTGGCAAACTCCTTCTATGCTCCCTCCTGGCTGGTTATGTTCCCAGGGAGTTCCACCCAACAATAAACTGTAATCAACTACAGAGTGGTGGATCCCTGGCCCATGGTATTCCCACTCTTTAAGGAACACATTCAAGCAGACTCTGCCTCAATAATGGGTGGAGGCCCCTTGGCAGAAGTGCTAATTCTTCCTACTCTAATTGCTCTAAATTCCCTCTTTAATAAATTTCGAAACAGTTCAGTTCGAGGGCTAAACTTATTTTCTGTTTCATCTTCAGTCAAATTCCTAAGCCACTGTCAAATCTTTTTTCAAATAGATATGTGTGTGTATGTGTGTGTGTGTGTGTGTATAAATCACTTTGTTGTACACCTGAAAGTAACACAACATTATAAATCAACTATACTTCAATGAAAAAAAATATTACAAGACAACCTCCAGCCTGGGAGAAAATACTTGTAAATGATGTGAACAGCAAGGGCCTAATTTCCAAAATATACAAACAGCTCACACAACTCAACAACAACAAAAAAACCCCAATTAAAAAATGGGAAGAAGACCTAAACAGACATTTCTCCAAAGAAGACATATAGATAACCAACAGGCAAATGAAAAGATGCTCAACACCACTAACTACTAGAGAAGCACAAATCAAACAAAGAATGAGATACCACCTCACACCAGTCAGAATAGCCATCATTAACAATAACAAATGTTGGGAATGGTGTGCAGAAAAGGGAACCCTCTTACATTGTTGGTGGGAATGTAAATTGAGGCAGCCACTATGAAGAACAGAATGGAGTTTCCTTAGAAAACTAAAAATAGAGTTGCCACATGCTCCATCAATTCCATTCTTGGGCATATATAAGGACAAAACTATAATTCAAAAAGATACATGCACCCCTATGTTCATAGAAGAACTATTCAAAATAGCCAAGACACAGAAACAACCTAAATGTCCATCAAAAGACGAATGCATAAGGATGTGGTACATATATACGCTGGAATACTACTCAGCTGTGAAAAAGAATGAAATAATGCCACTGGCAGCAATATGGATGGACCTGGAGATTATCATTTTAAGTGAAAAAGTCAGATGGAGCAAGACAAATATCATATGATTTCACATATAAAATTGAACTTATTTGTAAAACAGAAACAGACTCACAGACTTAGAGAATGAACTTATGGTGAACAGGGGGAAATGGTGGGAGGGGAGGGATAAATTGGGGGTTTGAGATTGACCTATACACCCTGCTATATTTAAAATAGAAACCAACAAGGATCTACTGTATAGCAAAGGAAACCCTGCTCAATATTCTGCAATAACCTAAATCAGAAAAGAATGTGAAGAATAGATACATGTATAACTGAATCACTTTGCTGTAAACATGAAGCTAACACAACATTGTTGATCAACTATACTCCAATATGAATTTTTTAGAAAGGGAAACAAGTATAAATACATAAAAATAAAATAAAATCTGGCACAACCTATCTATGAAACAGAAACAAACTCAGACAAAGAGAACGGGTTTGTGTTTGCCAAGAGGTAGGAGGGGTAGGAGAAGGATGGATGGAAATTGGAGGATTAGCAGATGAAAACTATTATATATGGAACGGGTAAATAACAAGGTCCTACTGTATAGCACAGAGAATTATAGTTAATATGCTGTGATAATCCATAATGGTAAAGAATCTAAAAAAGAACGTGTGTGTGTGTATAACTGAACCACTTTGCCATACAGCAGAAATTAATACAATATTATAGATCAACTGTACTTCACTTTGAAAAGCCTGGCCCACAATGCAGAAATTAATTAATGAAAAGCATACTAAATAGAAACAATATATGATCTCTTTTTTAAAAAAGTTTCTCTTTTTCTCTTACTCTCTTTCCCACCTTCCCCTCTCCCTTGCCTTCTCCCCCTTCCTCCCTACCTCCTCCTACTGCTCTGAGTGTCCTGGAGCACCAGAGTCAAACATGCAGAGTTCTACTCCCAACTCTCCTCTCACCAACTCTGTGGGCAATATTAGCACTTAACCTCACTGAGGTGTTAGGAGGATGGAGAGAGCTAATACACATTAAGCACCAAGAACTACACATAGGCCTTCACATGGATTTATCAAACACATGTTAGTTCTTGTTGTCTCTGAGATCTGAGGGCCCTTTGTGCCCTGCTCAGAGAGTAAGTGACTGCCACCCATGGTTTTACTTGAAGAAACAAAATATCCTTTTGTCCATATGCCTTCCTGCCAACTTTAATATCCCTACAACTAGCATCTGTATGTAACAGAGCACATGAGGAGGAAGAGAAATCGCATAACAACTCTTCCCCATCCTTTTTCCAGAGGTGTTTATCCCATTAAATGGATGGGAAATACTGGAGCTGGACGAGGAGGAAAGAAGATGTGGCTTATTTACAAGAGAAGGTCAGAAGCTGGGGTTAGGCATCATGAAGGCACTGGGCTCTTGAGCAAGTAAGAACTGGAGCAAAAGGCATGGAGAAATAGAAAGAAAGTGTGTGGAGAGGAGAGACTCAAAGAAAAAATTTATCTAGGATTCTGGAACCAAGTCCTTTCAAAATCAGCACACCTTCCCCCACCATGCTCCCACTCTACCCAGATCCAGCTAGGCTGCTTCCTGCAGTCAGCCTGGTCAAGAGAAAAGAACCTGGATTTTCAAGCCAGCATGAACTTGGAGCAAATTCCAGTTCTGCCATTTACTCATTGACAAAGTAAACCAACCTCTCCAAACCATAGAATGCTCCTTTGTAAAGATAAAAACCAAAACATTCTGTAAGAGTAGTTGTGAGGATTAAAAAAGGGAACACATGCGACAGACCAGCTTAGTGCCCACTAACTAGTAGGTGCACAAATCATTTCACTTCTTTCTAACCATGACCCAGTGTATGCCCAGAGGTTACCCAGCCAGCTTTCTCAACACACACCAAATGCATAACCTATTGCACATGCTCACATCTAGTTTTTACATGTAATTTATTACATGTAATGCAATTCAACAAATACACCAAAATTTTGTAGATTTCATAGAATATAAACCAAGTACTAGGGCTATAACAGAATCAAGTCCTACTTGCTCCTTTCCGCCTTCCCAAAATTTATAATCTATAAGGAAGATTGGCAACTGTTATATGCAGTTACAATGGTAATGAGCATTCCTGTAAGGGAAATACAAGAGCTGTCAGAACACACAACTTTCACATAATAAATGTATTTATGAGACCTATGTCATTTATGCTGTGTCAAGATTTCAGCCATCAAGTACAACTACAATAGAAACCCACACAGATATCACAGTAAAGCTGATTTTTATGTTCAAGGAAGTTTCAAAGTAGGCACATAACTGAAGACTACATGAGCCATCGCCTTTTTAAAAAAAATTCCCTAAATTACCTATCAAATACAGTATACATGGTTTTTATGCAAAATCATGCATAGTTATGTGTATGTAAACATGCAATAGCATATAATAATACAGAAAATTTATTGAAGAATAAATATGTAAAATATGTTTATAGATTTTTTTATTACATAGAAGAGAACAAAAGCTGAATTAGAAAAAGTTTGCAAAATCAGTCTTCTTCATGTAAAAACTTTCTGTAGAAATGCATGTTTATTTCTGATAAAGTCCTGAAAGGCCCAGGAAACAGCAGCAATGCAAAGCACATTCACATTCTTTAATCACTCTTTTTCTCAAAAAATGGTAATAGACTCAGGAAATCATCCTTTGGTTCTTACAGGATCCAGTTAATCGAACAGTGTAATAGAAAGAAAACTGGCCCCCAAAACCATGCTAGCCTTGTATCCTTGAAGAAATCTCAAGGATTTAAGAAAACTTAAAGGTCACTAGTCCAACCTCTCATTCAATGTTTCAGTCCCTCTCAAGGGACCAAACAGCCTTTACGTAGATCATCCCAGGGGTTGGAAGCCATCCACTCCACCTAAGAATACCTCTAGCAATAAGTGATTTAAACAATCAGTTACTTCAAAAACTTAATACATCAAAATCATGTGCTGCCCATAAAAAAGAGTGAAATAATGCTATTGGCAACAACATGGATGGACCTAGAGATTATCATACTAAGTAAGTCAGACAGAGAAAGACAAGTCCGATGCCCATATACAGTACATGTCTAAGTATAAAATCCATATTATATGTGGAATCTTAAAAAATGATACAAATGAAATTGTTTTCAAAACAGAAATATACTGACAGACATAGAAAACAAACTTATGGTTACCAAGGAAGATAGTGAGGGGCAGGGAGTAGGGAAAAATATTAGGAGTTTGGGATTAACATATATATGTGAGTGTGTGCTCAGTCACGTCCATGGACTGTAGCCCACAAGCATCCTCTGTCCATGGAATTTTCCAGGCAAGAATACTAGAGTGGGTTGCCATTTCCTACTCCAGGGAATCTTTCTGACTTAAGGATCAAACCCATATCTCCTACATCAGCAGGTATATTCTTTACCACTGAGCCACCTGGGAAGCCCTCAACATACACACACTGCTATATATAAACAACAAGGACCTATATGGCAGAGGGAACTATATGCAATATCTTGTATAACCTATAATGGAAAAAATCTGAAAGACAATATATGTATATGTATAACTGACTCACTTTGCTGTACAACTGAAACGAACACAACACTGTAAATTAACTATACTTCAATTAAAAAAAATAAAGGGAGAAAAATAACGTGTTGCATCAGGATCCTCCTGGCATTGCTTCACTTTAAAAATAAGATGAAGAATTTACCCTGTAATATCCTTAGGTGTATAAAAGATTCACACAAATTGAGTTTTTAAACCACTAAGCTCTCAAATGATAAATAAGTAACAATGTAGATAATCACAACATCTGTATTAAAAAGTTCAGTCTAGCTTATTTAATAGGCAAAACAGATCTCACATCGCACTCCATTAAATAACAAAGGTTATGAAAATGATAATATGTAACGTTAGCAAAGGAGCAATGAAGCATGCTTAGGAACTGGTGGTAGAATGTAGATTGCTACACGCTTTATGTATTTCAGTTTGGCAGTACTCATCTGTCAAAGAACAAAGACTAAGATCACCAGTGGTTCATCTGTCTGTTTGCTTGCTTTCAATCACAGTTGAGTCAAGCGAACACATACCAGCATCGATCTTAGCAGAGCACTTAGTTCCCTGAGGAGGAAAAAGCTGAGAAGGGGAAGTATGCGGAGGTTTGTTTCTCTTTTTGTTTTTGAAGTGCTAGGGAGGAATGCCTGGTGGTTATTTTAACTAAGCACTGAAAACTAGTGTTCTGGGTAGGCACTTGGTTTTAAAAAGTCCCATTATTCACCAGTGAGAAAAGTCTTTTGTCAACTCTGGGGGTTGGGGGTAGGGAGAGTCTCTTAAAGTTCACGGTCCTTTATTAGTCTGAGCACGTTAGAACCAGTTGGGATGAAACACAATCTTTAGTTTTGATATTTCCTAGGCAAGTTCTGCTGCAAGTGACAATTTTTCATTCACTGATTTGACAATGAGTATTAAGAACCAATTCCGTGCTGGATGCTGGCACTGCAGTAGTAAGGAAGACAGATTAAGTCCCTACACTCATGGAAACTGCTACTTAGCAATGTGATCTTGTCACGAAAATGTTCATGTTATTTGACCTAAAGATTCCACTTCCGGAAGCCCATGCTAAGGAGATAATAAATAAAGCAGTCAAATATTTATACACAAAGATATTCACCGAAGTATTGCTCAGCAAAAAAAAAAAAAAAAGAAAAAGAAAAAATGGAAACAACCTAAACTTCCAACAATAGGGAAACTTGAAAAAAACACATTCATAAAATCATAAAATTGACTATAAAAGGCTTAATAACATGGGAAAACATGCTACAACTTTAAACAAGGCCAACAACAGACTGTGGCCTCAATTATATTAAATGAATTTTTAAATACCTAGACAAGTGCTCGCTTCGGCAGCACGTTTACTAAATACCTAGACAACAATATACCTGAAATGCTAACATTATTGGCATGTGAAGGTTGGATTTTATAAAAAGAGTTTTTCCTCTTTATATTTTCATTTATTTGCTTTTATGAAAGCATGTGTTAATTTTATAATCTAGAGTTTGGCAAGCCCCCTGCCCCTTCCAAAAAAAAATGATGAAAAGAAACCATAACAACCCCCCCCTGAAAATAGGCAAAACCGAAATGTTCTCCACAAATGGCTTAGCTGTGTGTTTGCAGTGTAACCTAGGACCCCGTATCTAAAGGCAGAATTTCCATGAGAATGAATGTCATTTTTGCTCCTACTGACTCTATAGAAACTATGCTCTCCATGGTTTACCCCAAGAGGAGCAAACAAGAGCGATTCACACTTTGGGAGATAGACGGTGTCTCTCACTCCCCATCTCTGGTATTGTATGACCAAGGGAAAAAACCCCATGTCTCATTTCTGTGGACCCTGGTAGTTAAGGAGACCCCTCCACATACATTCTCATCTTGAGCCTCACAGCAACGCAAAGGCGTGAAAATAAACTCAGAGATGTCAGCGGCCCTGTGCCGAGTCTCTCACTGGTGTAACCAGGGCGTCATGACCTAGATGCAGGCGTAGGGGCTCCAGGCCCTGCCGTGTCCGTGGCAGACATCCAAGGACTCACTTCGTGGGGTTAAGAACTGGCCAGTTACTCCACAAACACTGGTTTTACTGAAAGCTCAGCTGTTTCTACTTAAATCTACCAGAAGACACCAGAGCTGTAGATAGTGAGATTTCACACCTAATAATACAAACTCTCCATCCTCCCCCACCCCTCTTTTTCCCATTTTCATTTGTCTTTCCATTAAACACAGGAGAATAGGAGATGTCCCCAAAACAGGCTACGCCAACACTAACACTTATTATCCAAGAGCTAAGTACTTGTTCAATGCATGATATAGGGTGCTCGGGGCTGGTGCACCCGGATGACCCGGAGGGATGGGATGGGGAGGGAGGTGGAAGGGGGATTCTGGAAGGGGAAAACATGTACACCCATGGTGGATTCATGTCAATATATGGCAAAGCAAATATTGTAAAGTTAAAAAATAGAAAATAAACTAATTAAAAAAAAAAGTTATAGTAAGTCGTTCTCCTGTCAACAAATAAAACACCTAAACACAAGCTCTGATTTCCTCATCTGTCAACAGGATTGACATGCGCTTGCCCTTCCTATCATTCCCATGTCACAGGGTTATTTAGGGATCAACTGAGATGAAAACTTACAAGAGAGCATGTGGACTAAGAGATGGCTCTTTCCTTAAGTAAAATGCAAACCCAGAGGCCGGGGGCCCCATGGAGTCCCCCAGGAGCAAGGAAAGGCTAGCCCAAAGCGCCCCTGCGCCAGGGCAGACCTAACGTGACCCTAGCTGCCCCTTCCTAGCAGAAATCCCCGGGTGCTATCGCCGGGGATCAAAGATCACAGACCCGGAGCAGCCATCAAGTCATAAAGATGCTCAAACTCCGCAGCAAGCGGGCCGGCGGGGGATGAAGTCCTCCGCAGGCAGACGGCGGCCGGGACGGTAGCGAGGCACGGCGCCTGCGCGGCCAGCTGCCCCCGAATAAATAAATAACCGCGCGGGAGGGCGGCGGCCCCAGCTTGGCGCCCTGCCGGGCCCAGGCCGGCTCGCCGCTCACGTAGCGAGAGCGTGAGTCAGCGCGTTCGACTGCAGCCCAAACCCGGGTGGGTGCCCTCGACCGCGCCGGCAGCCTGCACGTACCGCCTGCTCTGTGCGCCCGGCGCTCCTGGCTGAGGGCTCCCCTTGTGGCCCGGCGGGAGGGGCGCCTGGGCTTGAAAGCCACGTGGGGTGAGCTCGCCTTTCCCTTACCAGATTCTCCGCGGGAACTCGACCTTGCCCTGTGTGCTTTCCCACTTGGAGCCGCAGTTTGGCCGGACCTGGTGACCCCCCCACTCCACCCTCTCCGAGAGGTCGGGAGGTAGATGGAGAAGGGGGCTCTGGGCTCCAGCTGCAGGGGTCGAGTCCAGGGCAGACTGAAGCCAATAAATTAAGGGAGGAAAGTCCCTTATCAATTTAATCTCACACGCAGCCGGGACTTCACTCGAGTTGGGCTGCATTTCCTCACATCTGCACCTGTTTAGTTGCTACAACCGACTTTATAAGAGGAAGTTGCCTACGTGCCTGACGGCTGAAGGACAGAATTAGAAGTACTGTCCCCTGAACGTGTGAGCAGAGCAGAGCCTCCTGTTCCTCTGTGGATCTACAGAGTTGCAGGACTGGGTCTCCTGAGGCCCAGCAAAAATTCCAAGTCCTCCTTTGCTCTTTGGTACAACTGCCTTTCCCTCGTGGGGCGAGTTAAAAAGCTTTCCTCTTCGTGCATCTGGGATGTGCCTGTGTCACTTTTCAAAGCTTGTGCGAGGGGGTAGGCTTGTTATGGGGAAGGAGACAGGAGAAGGATGCTTGTGAAGGGAAAGAGAGAGATGAGGGTGGGAAGAGGAAAAGTTAACGAGGAGAGGAGCGCTGAACAATGAGTCAAGTCATTCACGGGACGTTACTGTTCCCCTAATGGAGGTCCGCACATCTGGGCACTGGAGATACAAAATAAGTGGCTCTCATGGTCCCTGCGGGCAAGGGTTCACAGTTGAGGGGGACACCCACCAAGCAGAGAGTTAAACATAAGGGAGACTTTAATGCAATGTTCAGCACCAAGGCTCAGGATTCAGGCTGTTCAAGTCACCATGACAGTTTTGCAGCTTACAGCTTACATGTGACCTTAGGTAACTCACTGACTGTCCCCAACTCCCCTCATTTTCCTCGTTTCAAAAATAAGAATGGTAAAAACACTACATTTCAGGACTTTTCAGAGAAATAAATACATTAATACAAGCAAAGTCCTTGAACAAAGCCCTATATTCACTTGGCACTCAATATTGTCAACAGAATGAATAAAGGAGACCCTGGCACAGCCAAGTTCAGCAAGGCAGGCTGTGTTCTGTACAGCATTGGGATGCCACATACACAGAGATGTGAATGGAACTTTCCAGAGCTGTGCAGCGTGGTATTCCTGAGGACAAGTATGTCTATTTTAAAATCATAATAAAAAATTGAAAATTCAAGTGCATTTATTCACAAATAAAATGTGGTATATTCATAAAATAGAGTACTATTAAAGCCATGAAAAGGAATAAATTACATCTATGTGTATCAAAATGAATGTATCCAAAATATATTGAATGAAGAACAGTAAGTTGCAAAATGATACCGACTATGCCATTTATATAGAGAAAACATGCATGCAAAAAATTCTTTATATTTAATATATGTGTGTTTTTTAATGCTGTGAGAATACACACAAACTTAAAAGTACCTGTAGATGGAGGAAGAGGAATTAGGATTTGAAATAATGGTCATTAGGAATTTAGCTTATTCTAGATTCTACTAATTGTTTCAAAGAACAATGTAGTTACCTATCCTGTAGTTTTGTGTATTTTTAAGGTATGGATATGTAAAATAAAACCAGAAGCAAATGTGTCAACACTGGCTAATTTGGGGTTGCAGAAATATGAGTGATGATTGGTTTTTCATTTGTACTTTTCTGTATATTCAAATTAAAAATAATTGCAACCTTGTAGTGGAAATGTTATATAAGGGGTGGGCCTGAAAGCTAGGCTAGCTTGCCCAGAACCTTTGGTAACAACAGAGGACAGAGCTGGCTTCCCAAGCCCCCTCTGTTCTAACTGCACCCTATGGTGGAGGTGGGTGCCTCTGGCAAACCAGTGCTGCCAGTGGTCTGGGCCAGGACTTCCCTGAGTGTGGTGATACTGGGGCCTACGCTTTACAAATTCCTCTTTCAATCTTTAGCATCCCTAAAATGTGGCATGCTGGTGCCTGCTAGGGAAACACATGACAGTAGAATCCCAGAGAGAGGGTACCATGCTCCCCAAGCATGTCATCTATGATACTAAACATTTCAGTAAGCTATTGAATGTCACACAGCAAGTGAATAGTACAGGTGGCCATGGAAAGCATATCCAGCTCCCACCACTGAAGGCCTGCTCTCCCCAGCCTCTGCTGAGATCCCTTTTATGGATGTTGCCCCCTTTGGTAACAGCTCAATGCAATGGTGAAGACTCTAGGCTTTGCAATCACTCAGACCTAGGCTCAAGTTGCCAAGGACTATAATTTGGGACAAGTTACTCAACTTCCCTGAATCTCTGTTTCCTCTTTTATCAAGTGGGTATAACTGCCTGCTGGGAAGATGGAACAGGAGCCCTGGGTCAAGGTGGCTAAGTGTGTAGCATCAGGAAGAGAAGTCTTTTGATAACCGAGCCTGTTTGAAAGAGGAGATTATTTCTTATCCTGTGGCTCTCCTTTACCCTAATAAAGGGTTAAATAGCTGTGTAGAAAGGATGAAAGCCCTTGCCTTCATCACGTGACACTGAACTTGATATTGACATTCTGAGTGAGTTTTAGGCCTAGGAACAGTTGTTTAATGAATGCCATCCCTCCACCCCTTAAGAAGCAATTGTGTTTTTGTTTCTTAATAGCCAGAATGAGCCACTGAATGCCCTCATCTCCAAACAGGATGCTCTCACATTAAAAAAAAAAAAAAAATCACTGGGACACCAGTGACTTCTGAAGGAAGCAGACGGAACTTCTGATTTAAGTGAAACACACTAACACACTTTTTCCTCCTTTCGTTGCATGGTCTCCCTGGCACCCATAAACAAAAGTGTCTAAGGCATTTTTAACTTAGTTGTGCTGAAAATCCACAATTTAAACCCGATACCCAGCTGTTCCTTTAGAACGAGTTGCACGAGATGTTGTTCAGTCCAACCAGCCCTGGGGAGGGTAAACACTTAACAGCTGGATGGTGGGACGTGCAGAACATCAGGGGAACATAACCAAGCAGAGGGAAGCATGTGCTGTGACTAATAAAGAACAACCTGGGGTGTGGCTGTCATGAGAGAAATCACCTCCCCACAGGCCCTGGCACCTAAGAAAGCTGGGGAAAACAATGTCTAACTCCCAGGCAGTGTTTACCCGGCCAAGGTGAACAGGGCTTCAGTCATCACATTTGTGCTTTTCCAGGCTGCCCTCCTATGTTTGTTCAGGAAGGGGATGCTGCTGCAGGGAGTGTAAATGATCGCCCTGGACAAGCCCCATGTCTATGAAGACAGCAGCTCAGCCCACAGCAAAGCAGAGAAGCCCCCACCCTTGGCCCAGCCTGAGCAGAGATGCCCAAACATTTTCCCTGAGCCTCCCTGGCCCGAAGCTCCACCCTATTCTCTCACCAGGGTTTGGCTGGGTATGCAGGGAGGCTCCTGGCACAGGGCACCACCATCAGCTCCTCCCTCTCCTTTTCCTTCAACTCCAACCGTCCTCCCAAAATCTACATAAATGTCAAGTTCTGAAAACCCTCCCTGTGCAACATTCATAAACCCATCCTCCTCCAGCTACCCTAGCTGAGGCTCCAGATCGAGGTCAGCATCAGCAGCGATAAATCATGTTGATCTGATGCGATGAAAATGACAGTTAACCTCTGTGATCTTCTTCCTCAAAACCATAACCCCAGTCTACTTGTGAGGAAAACATCAGACAGATCCAAGTTGAGAGACATTCTACAAAATACCCAACCAGCACTCCTTGAAACTTTCAAGGTCATCAAAACCAAGAGAAGTCTGAGAAACTGTCACAGCCAAAGGGAGCCTAAGGAGATGTGATGACTAATTGTAATGTGGTATCCTGGATAGGATCCTAGAACAGGAGAAAGGACATTATATAAACACTAATGAAATCTAAATAAAGTATGGTCTTTAGTTAATAACAGTGTATAAATATTGGCTTATTAATTTTGACAAATGTGCCATACAAATATAAGATGTTAATAACAGGGGAAACTGGGTGTGGTGGTATACATGAGAAATCTCTGTACTTTCTTTGCAGTCTTTCTGAAACTTCTGAAACTATGCTATCAATGATGAAATCAAATAATAAAGTTGAAAATATCTTGAGGCAAATGACAATGAAAAACACAACCATACAAAATCTATGGGATGCAGCGAAAGCAGTTCTTACAGAGAAGTTTATACCATATGGGCCTTCTTTAGGAAACAAACAAACAAAAAATCTCAAATAAACAACCTAACCCACCACCTAAAAGAATTACAAAAAGAAGAACAAACAAAACTTCAAGTCATTAGAAGGAAGGAGATAATAAATATCAGAGAAGAAATAGTGATCAAAAAACAATAGGAAAAAAATCAATAAAACCAAGAGCTGGTTCTTTGGAAGGGTAAACAAAATTGACAAACCTCTGGCCAGGCTCACCCAGAAGAAAAGAGAAAAGACCCAAATAAACAACATAAGAAATGAAAGAGGAGAAAGCACAACTGATACCGCAGAAATTAAAAAAAATAAGAGAATATGATGAATAATTACATGCCAACAAATTTCACAACCTAGCCTAGAAGAAACGGACAACTTTCTAGAAACATACAACCCACCAAAACTGAACCAAGAAGAAAGAGGTAACTTGAACAGACCAATCACTAGAAGTGAAACAGATTCTATAATAGTAATTTTTAAAAACTCCCTACGAACAAAAATCCAGGGCCAGGTGGTTTCACAGGTGAATTCTACCAAACATACAAAGAAAAACTTATACCAAGCCTTCTCAAACTCTTCCAAAAGGTTGAAGAAGAAAGAATACTCCCAAAGACACTCTATGAAGCTTCCATCACCCTAATACCAAAACCAAAGTCACTACCAAGAAAGAAAATTACAGGCCAATATCCTTGATCAATATAGATACAAAACTTCTCAACAAAATATTAGCAAACCAAATTCAACAACACATAAAAAAAGATTATATACCACGACCAAGATGGATTCATCCCAGGGTCATAAGGATGGTTAAACATACATAAATAAATGTCACATACCACATCAACAAAAGAAAAGACAAAAACCACATGATCACCTCAGCAGATGCAGAAACAGCATTTGATAAAGGTTAACATCCATTCATAACAACTTTCATCAAAGTGGGTATAGAGGGAACATATCTCAACATAATAAAAGCTATTTATGACAAACTCACAGCCAGTATAATACTCAATGCTGAAAAACTGAAAGCCTTCCTGCTAAAATCTGAAACAAGACAAGGATGTCCACTCTCACTACTTCTCTTTAACATAGCGTTGGAAGTCCTAGCCACAGAAATTAGAAAAGAAAGAAAAATTGCATTCAGATTGGTAAAAGGTATTCAAAGAGGTAAAATTTTCACTATATGCAGATGACATGATACTATAAATAGAAAACTCCAAAGACTTCCCACAAAAACTACTAGAACTGATAAAAGAATTTAGCAAGGTAGCGGGAAACAAGATTAACATAAAATTGCTTGTATTTTTTACACCAACAATGAAATATCAGGAAGGGAATGTAAACAAACAATCCCTTTATTGCAGCAAAAACAAAATAAAATATTTAGGAATAAACCTCACCAAGGTGAAAGACTTACATTTTGAGAATTATACAACATGAATAAAGGAAACTGAAGATGATTCAAAGAAATGGAAAGATATCCCATGCTCTTGTACTGGAAGAATTAAGATTGTTAAGATGGTCATACTAACTAGAACCCTCTTATACTATTGGTGGGAAATACACACATACACACATACACACACACACACACACACACACACACACACACACACACACACACACACACACACTGGAATGTCACTTAGCCATGAAAAAGAATGAAATAGTGCCATTTGCAGCTATGTGGCTGAACCTAGAGATTACTATATGAAGTAAAGTAAGTCAGAAAGAGAAAGACAAATACCATATGATATCATTTATATGTGGAATCTAAAATATGACACAAATGAACCTATCTACAGAACAGAAACAGACCTACAGACAAAGAGAACAGGCTTGTGGTTGCTATGGAGGAGAGTGGGGTGGGGAGGAAAATATTGGAAATTTGGAATTAGCAGATGCAAACTAGTATATATATAGGGTGGATAAACAACAAGGTCCTACTGTTTAGTACAGGGAACTATATTCAATATCCATATCCCATTATGGAAAAGAATATGACAAAGAATACACACACACACACACATAACTGAATCACTTTGCTGTACAGCAGAAATTAACCCTATATTCAGTAAGATGTTTAAAAATTAAAACCATGCCAAAAAACAAGATTATTAAAAATAATAATGGGAATTTCCTGGCAGTCCATTGGTTAGAACTTGGTGCTTTCACTGCCATGACCTGGGTTTAATCCCTGGTTGGGGAACTAAGATCCTGTAAGCCATGCTGCTGCTGCTGCTGCTAAGTCGCTTCAGTTGTGTCCGACTCTGTGCGACCCCATAGATGGCAGCCCACCATGCTCCCCCGTCCCTGGGATTCTCCTGGCAAGAACACTGGAGTGGGTTGCCATTTCCTTCTCCAATGCATGAAAGTGAAAAGTGAAAGTGAAGTCGCTCAGTCGCGTCCGACATGAGGCACAGTCAAAACTGAAAAATAAAAAAATAAATAACTCTGGGTGTACAGGACAAGGAGCTGGTGTGGATGAGGGGAAGGATGTGAATAATCAGGAGTGTCCTTAGGGTAGCACATCCCCTCTTGGCCTGAAAAATCCCAATACCATTAGCTCATCCACTCCTACCTCCCAACCACCAACAAGAGTGTCTGTTCAAATGTCTCTTAAAACAAGAGATGAAGACATTTTCTTTCTTTTCTTGATTATATTTCAGAGAAGTAAAAAGAAACTAATAATATACAGGTTACTCACTATGTTAAAATTTATTATATTGCCCTATCATGGTAATGTAGTCCTAAATTATTGTAAATCCCATGTTTTAGGTCAAATTGTTCTAGAGCAGTGGTTCTCAAGCTATGTTGTACTTCAAAATCACCTACTAGGTTTGGTAAACAGATTTCTGAGTTCTTCCCTCATTAGGTCTGGAGCGGGCCCTGAGTATTTGCATTTCTAACTAGCTCCCAGATGATGTTAATACTGCTGGCTGGGGGGACTATAATTTGAAAGTGACAGGTCTAGGACTTTCTTCCTTACCTACTCACTTTTTTGCCTTCCTATCCCTGTGCCTTTGCACATTTAGAGTTCCATCTGCAACGTAGTCAACAAATTTCATACCAAACATGCCAATACATTGTCAGGTTATAACACTGAACAAAAGAAATAAGGTTCCAATCCTCATGGAACTTACATTCCAGTAGTTAGACAATAAATAAATAAATATACAAAATTACAGATGATGGAAAGTGCTCTGAAGGAAATAAACAGGATGATATAACAATAACTAAGAGTAGGACATTTGAATGTCTTCCCATTTATTTGTGCCTTCTTCAATTTCTTTCATCAACATTTTATAGTTTTCAATGTACAGATCTTTCTCCTTGTTGGCTACACTTATTCCTAAGTATTTTATTCTTTTTTGATACTATTATAAATAGGATTGCTTTCTTAATTATTTTTTGGGCAGCATATTGTTAGTGTATAAAAATGAAACTGATTTTTGTATGTTGATTTTGTACCCTGAAAATTTACTGAATTTGCTTATTTTATTAGTCTTTAGAGTTTTCTATATACAAGATTATGTCATCTGCAAAGAGATAATTTTATTTCTTCCTATCTGATTTGGATGCCTTTTACTTCTTTTTCTTGTCTAACTGCTCTGACCAGGACTTCCAGTACCATGTTAAATAGATGTGATGAGAGTGAGCGTCCTTCTCTTCCTAATTTTAGAGGTAAAGCTTTCAGCATTTCACTGCTAAGTATGATGTTAGCTGTTGGCTTGTATATATGACAAGTCTATATGGCCTTTATTTAGTTCAGGTACACTCCTTTATACCTAATTTATTGATATTTTTATCATGAAAAGATGTTGAACTTTGTCAAATGCTTTACCTGCCTCTATTGAGATGATTATATGATTTTTATCCTTCATTCTGTTAATGTGGTATATCACATTTATTGATTTGCATATGTTGAATCACCCTTGCATCTCAGGGATAAATCCCAGTTGATCATGGTGTATGACCCCTTTAATGTGCAACTGATTAGGTTTGCTAGTATTTTGTTAAGGATTTTTTTACATCTATGATCATCAGGGATAGTTGCCTGTAGTTGTCTTCTCTTGTAGCATCCTTGTCTGGCTTTGGTACCAGGGTAACACTGTCCTTGTAAAATACTTGGGAATACTTGCTGCTGTTGCTATTTAGTCACTCGGTTGTGTCTGACTTTTTTGCGACCCCATGGACTGTAGCCTGCCAGGCTCCTCTGCCCATGGGATTTTCCAGGCAAGAATACTGGATTGGGTTGCCATTTCCTTCTCCAAGGGATCTTCCTGACCCAGGGATCAAACCTGTGTCTCCTGCCTGGAAAGTGAATTCTTTATCACTGAGGCACCCTGGAAGCAGAAAAATTCCATTATTTCCTCTTGGAAATGTTCCCTCCTCTTCAGTTTTTTGGAAGAGTCTGAGGAGTGATATTAATTCCTCTTTAAATGTTTTGCAGAATTCATGAGTAAAGCCATGTGATCTACAGTTTTTCTTTGTTGGGGAATTTTTGATTACTGATTCAATCTCTTTCATGTTATTGGTCTGTTCAGATTTTCTGTTTCTTCATGAGTCAGTCTTGGTAGGTTGTATGTTTTTAGGAATGTATCCATCTTTTCTAGGTTGTCCAATTTTTTGGTATATAATTGTCCATTGCCAACAAAGATCCATCTAGTCAAAGCTATGGTTTTTCCATTAGTCACATATGGATGTTAGAGTTGGACCATAAAGAAAGCGGAGTGCTGAAAAATTGATGCTTTTGAACTGTGGTGTTGGAGAAGACTCTTGAGAGTCCCTTGGACTGCAAGGAGATCCAACCAGTCAATCCTAAAGTAAATCAGTCCTGCATATTCATTGGAAGGACTGATGCTGAAGCTGAAGCTCCAATACTTTGGTCACCTGATGTGAAGAACTGGCTCATTGGAAAAGACCCTGATGCTGGGAAAGATTGAAGGCAGGAGGTGAAGGGGACAACAGAGGATGAGATGGTTGGATGGCATCACCAACTCGATGGACATGAGTTTGAGCAAGCTCTGGGAGTTGGTGATGGACAGGGAGGCCTGGCACGCTGCAGTTCATGGGATTGCAAAGAGTGACTTGCATGACTGAGTGACTGAACTGAACTGAATTGTTCATAGTAATCTCTAATGATCCTTTGTATTCTGTGGCATCAGTTGTAATGATTTTGAGTCTTTTCTGATTTCGAGTCTTTTTTTTCTTTTTTAGTCTACCTAAAGGTATGTCAATTTATTTTTTGAGAAAAACAGCTCTAGTTTTGCCAATTTTTCTAGTCACTATTTCATTTATTTCTAGTCTGATCTTTGTTATTTCTTAGCTTCTGTTAACTTTGGGCTTAGTTTGTTCTTCTTCTCCCAGTTCCTTGAAGTATAAAGTTAGATTTTTTACTTAAGATCTTCCTTTTTTCTTAATGTAAGTGTTTATCACTATAAACTCACATCTTAGAGTTTTGCTGCATCCCATAAGTTGTGGTATACTGTGTTTCCAATTTCCTTTGGTTCAAGATAGTTTAAAATTTTTTTCCTGTTGATGTCTCCTTTGACTCATTGGTTGTTTAAGAATGTGTTGTTTACTTTCCACACATTTTCCAGTGTTTCCCCTGTTACTGATTTCTAGTTTTATACTACTGTAGTTTGAAAGGTATTTGATATCTCACAGGTATTTCTCAAAGAGCTCTTACCACCTGAATCACTAACTTGGATTCTGCTTCTGCAAAAATGACCTAAGATAAATAAGCACAAGACCCATATCAGGATTATTGGGCCAATATGTATTTTTGACTCAATTTCCAGACTCTGGATGAGTTGTTGACAGTCTCTGGGAAGAAGAGAAGAATCATGCTGACTTTAAGGAAATAGAGTAAAAAATGGAAAACAGATCTTCATCATTTTGCTTGAATTGTGGCCAGATCTATGACACATCATTTAGCTATGTGAGACAATAAACCTCCTTTTTATAATATAAGTCATTTCAAACTAAAATCTCTGTTACTCACAAGGAAAATTGTCCTAACTGCAATATAGGAGGGTCATCAGAGAAGGTGACCTTGAAGTGACATTTAGATTGAAATTGAAAATATGAAGAAGAGCCATCCATTATATATCTGGGGAAAACAACAAAAATACTAATGTGAAAAGATAAATGTACTTCATTCATAGCAGCATTTCATAGCAGCCTTATTTACAATCACCAAGATATGGAAGCAAAGTAACTGTCCATCAACAGATGAGTGGATAAAAGAGATGTGGTACATAATGTACAATGGAGTACTACTCAGTCATAAAAAAGATGGAATTTTGCCATTTGCAACAACATGGATGGACTTGGAGGGTTTTAAGTAAAGTGCTATAAGTCAGACAGAGAAAGACAAATACAGTATGATATCATTTATATGTGGAATCCAAAAACATACAGCAAACTAGTGGATATAACAAAAAAGAAATAGACTCACAGATATAGAGAACAAACTAGTAGTTAGCAGTGAGGAGAGGGAAGTGGGGAAGCAAAATATAGGGTAGGGGATTAAGAGGTACAAATCATTATGTATAAAATAAACTGTAAGGATATACTGTACAACAAAATATATTTTTATACTGTATATTAAAATAATGTATCTTATATTATAAAATATAATCAATATTTTATAATAACTGTTTAAGCGTAATCTTTAAACATTGTGAATCACTCTATTGTACACCTATAACTTCTATAATATTATGCATCAACTCTACTTTAATAAAAAATAGTTAGCTAATTCATTTTTAGAAAAGAAAAACATCCACTAATGCAAAGAGGCAGGAAAAGGAAAGAAGAGAGAATAGCTAGTACAGAGGCTGTGCAATGGGAAAAAGTTTACCACCTGGAGTAACAGAGAAGAGGCCAGTTTAAGTGAGGTGGAAGGAGACAAAATTGGGCCAGTGAAAAGTGACATCATAGGTGTAGTTTATGCAAGCAAGGTGAACAGAACTCTACTCAGCAAAAACCCTTATTCAAAGAAACCTTGTCTTAGCAAAAGATTAATGAATAATGCAAATTTAGATAGTTTCAGTGAAAATTTTGCTTAAGGTATGTATCTATCAGTTTTTATGCTTTTTCCATTGAAAAAATTTCAATTAAGCAAATACCCATCACAGTTCACATCAGATCAGAGCATCCTATCATATGAATATACTATAATCGATTTAACCTTATTGACTTCTGCCAGCATTTCATATAGTAATTAATAGTTCTGCAGTGAATGGCCTTGTACACCTTTTCACAGTTATTTAAAACCTGTAATTTTATAAACACAGACTTTCTGAATCACAGAAAATCCACGTTTCCATTTTAAACAGATATCTCCAAGCTGTTCCTGAAAGTATGTACCAATTTATACTCCATTTAAAGCAAATCTTACTGAGCATTTTACCAATTAAAAAAATACATTTTTCAACCACATAGGCAAAAAGAAAGCTTTAGTTCGCATTTCTTTTATTATTGAACTATATTGTTTATTTGCCTATTTGCCACTTATAATTTTATTATGAATTCCTAATTAATGTCTCTTCTTAATTTGATGTAAGGAGTGAGGTAAGGATTCAGCTGAATTTATTTTCCAGGAGTCTTAACAGGTGTCCCACTATAATTTATTGATTAATCAATACTTTCATCACCAATTTGAAATGAGATTATTATCAAATATTAACTATTTTTATACGCTTGGGACTATTTCTACACCCACTATTCAAGTTCATTAATATATCTATTCCTACATCAGTACCAAACTGTGTTAATTTCTGCAACAAAAATGCTTGCTTTATACCTGCCTTTTCTTGGCTATTCACATTGCCATGTTTTAAGGGTTATTTATTTGTCTTATCCCCCTAGTGAACTTAAGTTCCTTTAGAGCAGGAACTGTTGCTTAAGCATTTTTATAGCCTCGACAACTTGACTGAGTAAGTATTTATTTTTCTTAGTAGATTTCCATCCTGCTCCACCACCCCACAGTGCCTTGCTCAGAGTAATCATTCACTTTAATAATCACGTTTGTTAAGTTTTAAGTGTTAAAGAAGGAAAGGCAAGATGTTCCAAGATAAGAGATGGAAATCAAAAGAGTAAATTCATGAGAGGCTGAAGCAGACAATCCTCATGGTAAGAAAGGAAGGCAAACAGGATGATAAGCAGTCCCAACAGGGATGACAGTCTGTTCAGAGCAACACTGAACTACTGGTGTCACTGAATCAGCCTTGGTGTTTGATTAAGTGCTCTGGTCAACAGATCTTGATGACCAAAGGACTGACTGCCTTTGTCATCCAACTCTGAAGTGGTAGCATGGAGAAGTGACCACCCATTTCCTCCTGCAACCCATTTTCTCCTGCATTTCGTGAAGAATGACTGTCACTATAAAGTACTGTGACTTGGCATACACATACCTAATCTTCTTGAGGAGCCCTCTCCCTTTCAGAGTAGACACCCGCATGTTGATGAATTGCCTGTGTTAGAAAGCTGTATATTTATTCCAATGATTTGGCTGTAGACCAAGAAGTTGTGTTGGCATTGCTCTCAGAGTCTAGGGATAATCCACGTGTAAGAGGATTTGGGATGAAGATGCCAGCAGAGAGTTAAACTCCCAAAACTAACACAGAATCATCATTTTCCAAAATTTGCATCCATGTTAAACTGTTAAAATTTTGGCTTTTCAGTCATGTGGAGAGTCTGGTTTTCAAGGCCAGGGTGTGTTTGAATATGTATAACAAGTGCCCTTGGTGATTATTTATCAGTTTGGGAAACACTAACATAATAGATTGGATTAATCTGGGTAGAAATGGGTGCTCTAGGAGGCTTACAAAACACAGGAGTCCAAATAAGTTAATTAGGGTGCATCCTTCAAACTAAAATGTAACCAAAGAAAACCCAGCCTAATTATTTACACAGAAACCTTTTTTTTCTTAAAAAGGCAACCTGTGCTGATAAAAGAGAATGTGTAGGACTCAAGTCTAAAAAAAAAAGATCAGAAAATATGTATAATTAAAATGAAAGAATGAATGACTACACAAACCAGCAAAAGCAAATTTTCAGCTCCCCTTTGATAAAAGAATTTCAGAAAAGTTCTAGCCACGGCACTTGCTAAAATTATGTAGACAGCTGGTCAGGATGACACCTACCTGAATGCAGGAGTGTCAATATGGATTACTTTTGAGCAGTTTTTTACTTTCAAGTCACATTATATAGAACTGATGGACACAAAGTTTGTGACCTTGGGCAAGCTACTTAACCCTGTGGGTCTATTTCCTGCCTATAAAATGAAGTTAAACTCTTTCTTAGTCCAGGTAATCTGTAAGCTCTCCCACAGGCCTTTGAGTCTTTGATTGGTTCCAGGACATAACCATCTCTTCTGTGATACACACATAGAGGTCCCTGATGCTGGAAGTGCCCTGGAATCTCATGGCCTCACTTTCTCCAGTCCTTCCCTAAGACAAGACCTGTGACTCAACCTTAGGATGTAGACAGAGAAGGCAAACCACTTCAGAGAACATAGACTCCTCTACCCATTATTTTCTGCTCTCTGAAGAGAGTCCTGAAAGTCTATAGATTAGATAAGAGCATTATATCAGTTTCAAATTTTTCTGCTTTGATAATCAAACCATGGTAGAATGAAAAGAGAGAAAGAGGGAGAGAGGGAGGGAGGGAGAATGGAAGGAAGGAAGGAAGAAATCAGTTGGGCATCCCCGTAGCCAAATCAAAACTACCAGGTATTGTTCTTGGCTTTCGTGTAGAGCTTGAGAATTACCAGCTGGGTAACAGGAAAGCCCTGAGACTTAAAGACAACCTCAGACAAGAACTTGTCCTAAAGAATTCTAGTCTCCTACCTTGAAGCCCTCAGGCCTCTGTCTATGAGGTCACTAGCTGGCCCACTAACATATGATCCTTACAGAAGGGAAGAGCAAGTCTCAAATGCCCATCTCATAGCCACAATCCCAAACCGTTCATGACTGCTTTGTTACAGAAAGTAGGAAAAATATCTTTTTAAAAAGACAATGCCAAAAAAAAAAAAAAACTAACCCAAAAAGATACATGTACCTTAACATTTATAGCAGCATTATTTACAATTGCCAAGACATGGAAACAACCTAAGTGTCCATCAACAGATGAATGGATCAAGAAGATGTGGTGGGGCGGTCCTAAGATGGCAGAAGAATAGGACAGGGAGACCGCTGTCTCCCCCACAAATTCATCGAAAGATCATTTGAATGCTGAGCAAATACCACAAAACAACTTCTGAATGCTGGCAGAAAACACCAGGCACCCAGAAAGGCAGCCCGTTGTCTTCGAAAAGAGGTAGGACAAAATATAAAAGATAAAAAGAGAGACGAAAGAGTTAGGAATGGAGACCCGCCCAGGGGAGGGAGTCTTAAAAGAGGAGAAGTTTCCAAACACCAGGAAACCCTCTCACCGGTGGGTCTGTGGGGAGTTTTGGACTCTCAGAGGGCAACATAACTGGGAGGAAAAAATAAATAAAACCCACAGATTATGCACCTAACAGCAACTCCCAGTGGAGAAGTAGCCCAGATGCTCGCATTTGCCACCAGCAAGCAGGGGCTGAACAGGGAGGCACGGGCTGCATTGCTTAGAGTAAGGACCGGGCCTGAATGCCCTGAGGGCAATCTGAGGGAGCTAACGTAAGATAGCAACCCAAACAGTGGGATAGCCAGAGATGTTAAAAAAAAAAAAAAAAAAAAAAGAGAGAGAGAGAGAGAGAGAGAACTTTCCCACGAAAAGCTCTAACCTAAGGCACTGCGGGGAAGCTCACAGAACAAAGGACTGAATGAATATCAGAGAAGAGCTAGCTGGCTGCAGACTGGCCCATCCCCTAGCAGAGGCAGGAGGGCAACAGCCAGAGCTGGAAGGCAAGGGGGCAAACTCACCCCCAGAGATGGCATCCTCCACCAAACTGCGAACAGGCTCTCAGTTATTAACCAAGTCTTCCTGGGATCCTGGGTGGTTGACATCCACCAGGAGGGTTGCAGCCAGAGATCAGCCCCCTAGAGGAGACACACAGCACACCTGAGACGGTGCTCCCACTGCGCACCCAGGAAACCGAGCGGCTGAGACAGGGGAGGTGATAAGATGCACCACCCAGCTGGGAAAAGTGCACTCACCAAGCACCTGGTAGCCTGAGCTGCTCGGACCTGGGAAGGGCACAAAACACAGGCCCAACTGAGTCTGTGCCTTTGTGGAGTACCGGAGAACCTGAACCTGAGCGGTGTAGATCTGGAAAGTGTACATAACCCAGGGCCCACTTTAGATAGTTCCCCTGCAGAGCAACCTGGAGCCTGAGCAGTGTAGATGGGGAAAGCACACATGCCGTGAGTGGGGCAAACCCAGTGTGGCCCAGACACTGCGAGCACTCCCCACACACGCCAGTGATATTTGTTTGCAGTGTTCCTCCCTACCCACAACACAATTGAACAAGTGAGCCTAAATAAATGACCACCTTTGCCCCCTTGTGTCAGGGAGGAAGTTAGATATTGAAGAGATTTGCAAGCAGAGGAAGCCAAAATAAACAAAGAAGAGGGAATGGCTTTGGAAGTGACAGGTGCAACAGATTAAAACCCTGTAGTTAGCACTGGCTACATTGGAAGGGACCTATAGATCTTGAGAAGAAGTATAAGGTGGAACAAGGAACTATCTGAAACTGAACTGACCACACACTGCCCTCAACAGCTTCAGAGAAATTACTAGATATATTTTATTATCATTTTTTAATTTTTTTAATTTTTTTTAATTTCTAAGTTCTTTATTACTCCTTTAATTTTCGTTTTTAAAACCTACTATTATCTTGTGAAAAAAAGACTCTATTTTTAAAGCAAATTTCATATTTTTTAATATAACTTTTGCGATTTTGTTTTGTTTTTTTAATATTGTATTTTTGATAGTCTAACCCTCTACTCTAGATTTTTAATCTTTGCTTTTTGGTATTTGTTATCAATTCTGTACCTTTAAGAATCCAATCTTAGGTACCCATTTTTACTTAGGAGTGTGATTACTGGCTTGATTTCTCTCTCCCCTTTTGACTCTCCTTTTTCTCCCCCAGGTCACCTCTATCTCCTCCCTACCCGTCTCTTCTCTACTTAACTCTGTGAATCTCTTTGGGTGTTCCAGGCTGTGGAGAAAATGTAGGGAACTGATCACAGGCTAGATTTGTCTCTCTCTTTTTGACTCTCCTTTCACTCCTCTTGGTCACCTCTATCTCCTCTTCTCTTCTCTATGGAACTCCGTGAACCTCTCTGAGTGTTCCAGACTGTGGAGAGCAAATAGGGAATTGATTACTGGCTAGTCTGCTCTCACCTCTTTTGATTCCCTCTCTTCTCCTGGTCACCTCTATCTCCCTCCTCCCTCTTCTCTTCTTCATGTGACTCTGTGAACCTCTCTGGGTGTTCCTCACCATGGAGAATCTTTTCACCATTAACCTAGATGTTTTATCATCAGAGTTGTATGGATGGAGAAGTCTTCAGGCTACTATAAGAATAAGAATGAAAGCCAGAGGCAGGAGGCCTAAATCCAAAACTTGAGAACACCAGAAAACTCCTGACTCCAGGGACCATTAATCAACAAAAGCTCATCCAAAAGCCTCCATACCTACACTGAAACCAAGCTCCACCCAAGAGTCAACAAGTTTCAGAGCAAGACATACCAAGCTAATTCTCCAACAAAGCAGGAACATAACCCTGAGCACAAAAATACAGGCGGCCAAAAGTCACACCAAACCCACAGACACCTCAAAACTCACTACTGGACACTTCATTGCACTCCAGAGAGAAGAGATCCAGCTCCACACACCAGAACACCGACGCAAGCTTCCCTAACCAGGAAACCTTGACAAGCCACTCATCCAACCCCACCCACAGGGAGGAACCTCCATAATAAAGAGGAACCACAAACTTCCAGCATACAGAAAGGCCACCCCAAACACAGCAACCTAAACAAGATGAAAAGGCAGAGAAATATTCAGCAGGTAAAGGAACATGTTGAAAGCCTACCAAACTAAACAAAAGAAGAGGAATAGGGAGTCTAATTGAAAAAGAATTCATAATAATGATAGTAAAAATGATCCAAAATTTTGAAAACAAAATGGAGTTACAGACAAATAGCCTGGAGATAAGGATTGAGAAGACACAAGAAAAGTTTAACAAGGACCTAGAAAAAATAAAAAAGAGTCAACAAATAATGAATAATGCAATAACTGAGATCAAAAGCACTCTGAAGGGAACCAACAGTAGAATAACTGAGGCAGAAGATAGGATAAGTGAGGTGGAAGATAGAATGGTGGAAATAAATGAAGCAGAGAGGAAGAAAAAAGAATAGAAAGAAATGAGGACAACCTCAGAGACCTCTGGGACAATGTAAAACACCCCAACATTCGAATCATAGGAGTCCCAGAAGAAGAAGACAAAAAGAAAGGTCATGAGAAAATACTTGAGGAGATAATAGTTGAAAACTTCCCTAAAATGGGGAAGGAAATAGCCACCCAAGTCCAAGAAACCCAGAGAGTCCCAAACAGGATAAATCCAAGGCAAAACACCCCAAGACACATATTAATCAAATTAATGAAGACCAAACACAAAGAACAAATATTAAAAGCAGCAAGGGAAAAACAACAAATAACAAACAAGTGGATCCCCATAAGGATAACAGCTGATCTTTCAATTAAAATTCTTCAGTCCAGAAGGGAATGGCGGGACATACTTAAAGTGATGAAAGAGAAAAACTTACAGCCCAGATTACTGTACCCAGCAAGGATCTCATTCACATATGAAGGAGAAATCAAAAGCTTTACAGACAAGCAAAAGCTCAGAGAATTCAGCACCACCAAACCAACTCTTCAGCAAATGCTAAGGGATCTTCTCTAGACAGCAAACACAGAAAAGGTTTATAAACTCGAACCCAAAACAATGAAGTAAATGGCAACGGGATCATACTTATCAATAATTACCTTAAATGTAAATGGGTTGAATGCCCCAACAAAAAGACAAAGACTGGCTGAATGGATACAAAAACAAGACCCCTATATATGCTGTCTACAAGAGACCCACCTCAAACCTAGGGACACATACAGACTGAAAGTGAAGGGCTGGAAAAAGATATTTCAGGCAAATGAAGACCAAAAGAAAGCAGGAGTAGCAATACTCATATCAGATAAAATAGCCTTTGAAATAAAGGCCATGAAAAGAGACAAAAAAGGACACTACATAATGATGAAAGGATAAATCCAAGAAAAAGATATAATAATTATAAATATACATGCACCCAACATAGGAGCATCACAATATGTAATGCAAATGCTAAAAAATATGAAAGGGGAAATTAACAGAAACACAATAATAGTGGGAGACTTTAATACCCCACTCACACCTATGGATAGATCAACTGAACAGAAAATTAGCAAGGAAACACAAACTTTAAGTGATACAATGGACTACCTAGACCTGATTGATATCTATAGGACATTTCACCCTAAAATACTGAATTTCACCTTTTTCTCAAGTGCACACGGAACCTTCTCCAGGATAGATCACACCCTGGGCCATAAATCTAGCCTTGGTAAATTCAAAAAAATTGAAATCATCTCAAGCATCTTTTCTAATCACAATGCGGTAAGATTAGATGTCAACTACAGGAAAAAAACTATTAAAAATTCAAACATATGGAGGCTAAACAACACACTTCTGAATAACCAACAAATCACAGAAGAAATCAATTAAGAAATCAAAATATGCATAGAAACGAATGAAAATGAAAACACAACAACCCAAAATCTATGGGATTCAGTAAAAGCAGTGCTAAGGGGAAGGTTCATAGCAATACAAGCCTACCTCAAGAAACAGGAGAGAAAACAAATAAATAACCTAACTCTACACCTAAAGCAACTAGAAAAGGTAGAAATGAAGAACCCCGGGGTTAGTGAAAGGAAAGAAATCACAAAAATTGGGGCAGAAATAAATGCAAAAGAAACAAAAGAGACCATAGCAAAAATCAACAAAGCTAAAAGCTGATTCTTCCAGAAGATAAATAAAATAGACAAACCATTAGCCAGACTCATCAAGAAACAAAAGGAGAAGAATCAAATCAATAAAATTAGAAATGAAAATGGAGAAATCACAAAAGACAACACAGAAATACAAAGGATCATAAGAGACTACTATCAGCCACTATATGCCAATAAAATGGACAACTTGGAAGAAATGGATAAATTCTTAGAAAACTATAACTTTCCAAAACTGAACCAGGAAGAAATAGAAAATCTAAACAGACCCATCACAAGCACAGAAATTGAAACCATAATCAGAAATCTTCTAACAAACAAAAGCCCAGGACTAGATAGATGGCTTCACAGCCGAATTCTAGCAAAAATTTAGAGAAGAGCTAACACCTATCCTACTCAAACTCTTCCAAAAAATTGCAGAGGAAGGTGAACTTGCAAACGCATTCTATTAGGCCACCATCACCCTAACACCAAAACCAGACAAAGATGCCACAAAAAAAGAAAACTACAGGCCAATATCACTGATGAACATAGATGCAAAAAATCCTTAACAAAATTACAGCAAACATAATCCAACAACATATTAAAAAGAACATACATCATGACCAAGTGGGCTTTATCCCAGGGATGCAAGGATTCTTCAATATTCGCAAATCAATCAATGTGATACACCACATTAACAAATTAAAAGATAAAAATCATATGATTATCTCAATAGATGCAGAGAAAGCCTTTGACAAAATTCAACATCCATTTATGATAAAAACCCTCAAGAAAACAGGCATAGAAGGAACATACTTCAACATAATAAAAGCCATATATGATAAATGCACAGCAAACATTATCCTCAATGGTGAAAAATCGAAAGCATTTCCCCTAAAGTCAGGAGCAAGACAAGGATGCCCACTCTCATCACTACTATTCAACATAGTTTTGGAAGTTTTGGCCACAGCAATCAGAGAATAAAAAGAAATAAAAGGAATCCAGATTGGAAAAGAAGTAAAACTCTCACTGTTTGCAGATGACATGATCCTCTACATAGAAAACCCTAAAGACTCCACCAGAAAATTACTAGAGCTAATCAATGCATACAGTAAAGTTGCAGGATATAAATTAACACAGAAATCCCTTGCGTTCCTATACACTAACAATGAGAAAACAGAAAGAGAAATTAAGGAAACAATTCAATTCACCATTGCAATGAAAAGAATAAAATACTTAGGAATCAGTTCAGTTCAGTTGCTCAGTCGTGTCCAACTCTTTGCGACCCCATGAATCGCAGCACGCCAGGCCTCCCTGTCCATCACCAACTCTTAGAGTTTACGCAAACCCATGTCCATCGAGTCAGTGATGCCATCCAACCATCTCATCCTCTGTCGTCCCCTTCTCATCCTGCCCCCAATCCTTCCAAGCATTAGGGTCTTTTCCAATGAATCAACTCTTCGCATGAGGTGGCCAAAGTATTGGAGTTTCAGCTTCAACATCAGTCCTTCCAATGAACACCCAGGACTGATCTCCTTTAGGATGGACTGTTTGGATATCCTTGCAGTCCAAGGGACTCTCAAGAGTCTTCTCCAACACCACAGTTCAAAAGCATCAATTCTGCGGCGCTCAGCTTTCTTTATACTCCAACTCTCACATCCATACATGACCACTGGAAAAACTATAGCCTTGACTAGATGGACATTTGTTGGCAAAGTAATGTCTCTGCTTTTAAATATGCTGTCTAGGTTGGTCATAACTTTCCTTCCAAGGAGTAAGAGTCTTTTAATTTCATGGCTGCAATCACCATCTGCAGTGACTTTGGAACCCAAAAAAATAAAGTCTGACACTGTTTCCACTGTTTCTCCATCTATTTCCCATGAAGTGATGGGACCAGATGCCATGATCTTAGTTTTCTGAACGTTGAGCTTTAAGCCAACTTTTTCACTCTCCTCTTTCACCTTCATCAAGAGGCTCTTTAGTTCTTCTTCACTTTCTACCATAAGGATGGTGTCATCTGCATATCTGAGGTTATTGATATTTCTCCCAGCAATCTTGATTCCAGCTTGTGTTTCTTCCAGCCCAGCGTTTCTCATGATGTACTCTGCATAGAAGTTAAATAAGCAGGGTGACAATATACAGCCTTGACGTATTCCTTTTCCTATTTGGAACCAGTCTGTTGTTCCATGTCCAGTTCTAACTGTTGCATCCTGACCTGCATACTGGTTTCTCAAGAGACAGGTCAGATGATCTGGTATTCCCATCTCTTTCACAATTTTCCACAGTTTATTGTGATCCATACAGTCAAAGGTTTTGGCATAGTCAATAAAGCATAAATAGATGTTTTTTGGGAACTCTCTTGCTTTTTCAATGACCCAGCGGACATTGGCAATTTGATCTTTGGTTCCTCTGCCTTTCCTAAAACCAGCTTGAACATCTGGAATCTCACAGTTCATGTATTGCTGAAGCCTGGCTTGGAGAATTTTGAGCATTACTTTACTAGCAAAAGACCTATATATAGAAAACTATAAAACACTGATGAAAGAAATCAAAGATGACACAAATAGATGGAAAAATATGTCATGTTCGTGGGTTGGAAGAATCAATATAGTGAAAATGAGTACATTACCCAAAGCAATCTATAGATTCAATGTAATCCCTATCAAGCTACCAATGGTATTTTTCAGAGAATTAGAACAAATAATTTCACAATTTGTATGGAATTACAAAAAAACCCTTGAACAGCCAAAGCAATCTTGGGAAAAAAGAATGGAACTGGAGGAATCAACCTGCCTGACTTCAGGCTAAACTACAAAGCAAGAGTCATCAAGACAGTATGGTACTGGCACAAAGACAGAAACATAGATCAATGGAACAAAACAGAAAGCCCAGAGATAAATCCACGCACCTATGGACACCTTATCTTTGACAAAAGAGGCAAGAATATACAATGGAGAAAAGACAATCTGTGTAACAAGTGGTGCTGGGAAAACTGGTCAACCACGTGTAAAAGAATGAAATTAGAACACTTTCTAACACCACACACAAAAATAAACCCAAAATGGATTAAAGATCTAAATGTAAGACCAGAAGCTATAAAACTCCTAGAGGAAAACATAGGCAAAACACTCTCTGACATAAATCACAGCAGGATCCTCTACAACCCACCTCCCAGAGTAATGGAAATAAAAGCAAAAATAAACAAATGGGACCTAATTAAACTTAAAAGCTTTTGCACAACAACAGAAGCTATAAGCAAGGTGGAAAGACAGCCTTCATAATAGCAGAAAATAATAGCAAATGAAGCAATTTACAAAGAATTAATCTCAAAAATATACAAGCAACTCCTGCAGCTCAATTCCAGAAAAACAAATGACCCAATCAAAAAATGGGCCAAAGATCTAAACAGACACTTCTCCAAAGAAGACATACAAATGCCTAACAAACACATGAAAAGATGCTCAACATCACTCATTATCAGAGAAGTGCAAATCAAAACCACGATGAGGTACCATCTCATGCCAGTCAGAATGGCTGCTATTCAAAAGTCTACAAACAATAAATGCTGGAGAGGGTGCAGAGAAAAAGGAACCCTCTGACACTGTTGGTGGGAATGCAAACTAGTACAGCCACTATGGAGAACAGTGTGGAGATTCCTTAAAAAACTGGAAATAGAACTGCCATACTACCCAGCAATCCTACTGCTGGGCATACACACCGAGGAAACCGGATTTGAAAGAGACACGTGTACCCCAATGTTCATCGCAGCACTGTTTGCAATAGCCAGGACATGGAAGCAATGTAGATGTCCATCAGCAGACAAATGGATAAGAAAGCTGTGGTACATATACACAATGGAATATTATTCAGCTATCAAAAAGAATGCATTTGAATCAGTTCTAATGAGGTGGATGATACTGGAGCCTATTATACAGAGCGAAGTAAGTCAGAAAGAAATACACCAATACAGTATATTAACGCATATATGTGGAATTTAGAAAGATGGTAACGATGAGACTATGTATGAGACAGCAAAAGATACACAGATGTAAAGAACAGACTATTGGACTCTGTGGGAGAAGGCGAGGGTGGGATGATTTGAGAGAATAGCATTGAAACATGTATACTATCATATGTGAAACAGATCGCCAGTCCAGGTTCCATGCATGAGGCAGGGTGCTCAGGGCTGGTGCACTGGGATGACCCTGAGGGATGGGATGGGGAGGGAGTGTTAGGATGGGGAACACATATACACCCTTGGCTGATTCATGTGAGTGTATGGCAAAAACCACCACACTATTGTAAAGTAATTAGCCTCCAATTAAAATTAAAAAATAAATTAAAAAAAACTGCAATAAAAATAAATAAAAAGCTAGTTGGCATAAATATTCAAGAGATGAGCATTTCTTTACCTCAATATGTTTTAGACTTACTCTTTATGCAGGATTATCTTTTTGATTAAACTCAAACCAAGAATCAATTCAAGGAAAGAATAAAAAAATCTCCAGGCTTTCAGAATACTTTGAATATGGGTATGTGTATGAAGTAGGAGGAGCAGATAGAGGATACTTACGTTCATTGTAAACAATGACACAGCCTTATTTCTGTGACTGTGAAAAATCATAATTTTTTATTAGTGTACATATACATATAGCAAAATTATAAATACTTTAATAACTGGTCATTTTTCTCCAATCATATATTTTCTACCTGGTTGCATTTCTCCTTGTCCCTGTTTGTTGTTGTTCATTTTGACATGCAAAAATAACTGCAACTTGTAATACATGTTTTTCTCATCATCTTTCAGTCATTTGTTATTTTGGCCATGGTTGGTTGAAGATTTTACTTGTTTCAGCTTATTTATTTTTAATAATTTGGAATCTGTGATTATTTAAAATCAACATGAAAATAAAAGTGTAAATTGTGAGAAAAAAATAAAGAAGATGTGGTATTCATGTGCAATGGAATACTACTCAGCTATAAAAAAGAACAAAATGTTGCCATTTGCAGTAACATGCATGGACTTGGAGGGCATTATGCTAAGTGAAGTAAGTCAGACAAACAAAGAAAAACATTGTACGATATCACTTATATGTGGAATCTAAAAAATAAAACAAAATAGTGAAATAACAGAAAAAGAAATAGACTCACAGATGTAGAGAACAAATCAGTGTTTATCAGTGGGGAGAGAAGAAGGGAGAAAGTCAATATGGGGATGGGGGAGTGGAAGGTACAAACTATTAGGCATAAAATAGACTTGAGGAAATATTGTACAACACAGAGAATATTTTGTAATAACTGTAAATGAAAAGTTAACTTTAAAATTGTATAAAAATTTTTAAAAATTTTTTTAAAGAACCCACCAAATAGGGAGCATTCCTAGATTAACTTCACTCCAACATACCTTGATGGTTCTTTCACTCTGTTTTCCATTAAAATTAGATGTTCTACTTATACTGTGACAAAAATAATAATAAAAAGACATCCCCAAGAGGCTTCTGCAAATGTGACCAAGCTTCTTTTCTAGCTAGAAATCTCAAGAGGCTTACACAAAATTCCCTAGAGAATATGGACTGTGAGTTACAGAGTCATGACTCAGCTTGCATCCTTGTTCTGAAATTTAAAAATTACTCCCTAATTTTCTAAGCCTCAGTTTCCTTATCTGTCAAGTGGACATCATTATGCCGACATCATACAATTGTGAAGAAGAGTATATAGTTTTACATATATATAGTTATATATATTTATATAGAGGCACATATATACTGACGTGTATAGCACACAAATTATGCTCAGTAATTTTTTTTCTTCATCTTTCCCACAAATGATGAGAATGTGCCTGATAGTATGAATATCTTTAGGATTCTGGCCAATATTCAAACATGAGAGTAAATAAGGAAAAAATTCAAATTAACCAGTGGTAATCAGATTAATTCCAATCAGGAGGTAAACCAACCAGAGCTGCAGGCTTAAATCAGAAGAAAGAATTCAATAAGGGTCTAATTTGAAACCAGAAGGTGAGCTGTGAAAATAGCCCTGCTTGTAGAACATATATAAGGAGTCACTTGTTATCACTGTGACTATTTAAAAGGTGCTCAGCATCTCTTTTGGTGCATAGGCAGGGCATCCTGGCATTCAGAACTGTTTCCTAGCGAAAACTCTCAGCCAAAAGCAACCCCAACTTTCTTGAAACAGTAAAAACTGTCAACTCTGGAATGTTTAAAATTATAGAGAAGATGAAATAAACCAAACCATGGTGTTAATGGTTTTTTTCAGACAGGAATGATTTCTATATATTCTATATTTTAAGTATTTGGCACTTTTAAGACATTTTAGGAAATTTGATAGATTTGGACTTTCATTCTAACTTAAAATGTATTTTTCAGTCTCTCAGTCATGTCCAACTCTTTGCAATCCCACGGACTTAAAACATATAACTGAGTTAATTTTAGACTTAGATCTTCAGTTGAAAGATAAAGAGAATTAAGCAAAGTTTGTAAACAAAATTGGAGTGTATATGATTAACTTGAGAGCACCACATTCATTAATTTAATTAGATTTATTAGAATAGGAAGGTTTGGATAGGTAGGTTAGGCAGTCAAAGTACTTTAAAAAAATGAGATTTAGTCAATTATAAATGCAGCCTAAGATGTTCAAGGAAATTTCATAAATTAAGATATAAACAAGACAAACAGTTTAAGGCAATTTGGCCTGTTCAGCTACTCAATCAAATAATCAAATAACCCCCTGGATTTATTATGTTTATTAATAAAATAAGAATTGTAATTTAACTTGAATGCTTCAGGAAAAGTAGATTTATTTTTATTTTTTAACTTTTCTACGTTGAAGAATAATTTTTAAATCTCGAGATTTAAGTTCTATTTGTATCCACAAAAATATATTGCACAAATACTAAATAACTCTTTCAATAGTACCAGTTTTTAGGTTGATGACCACTTAAGATTTCTATTGTATTTGGAGAAACAAAATAGATACAGAAAATGGAATTTATTCAATTTTGAATGAAATATTTTTAAACTATTTTAACCCTCAGAAGAAGGGGGAAAGGAAATAGAAAAAAATTCATGAGCGGATAATAATGATGATGATAATGAAACTTATTTTGTGCTTAATATGCTCCTTAGCACAGCTCAAAGATCTTCTTCACATGTAGTACTCACTGAAGCCTCCTAAGAACTCATGAAATCATGGAAGACCAGCACAGAAAAAGAAAGGAAGTGTGTGGGCTATCACAAGCCAGGAAAAACTCTTCTTAATATACGTCAATGTTTTCTTTTCTAAGGTAGCCCAGTTATAATATGCAGCACCCTGTGATACACCTGTTCACTTATTCCTTTACTCTTACAACCAACATTTATTAAGTCCTTACTATGTGTCAGGCTACTGAGAAGTGCGTAGCGTATAGGAAAGCATGGCTAGAGAACAATTAGGAGGCTGATGTCATGATCCAAGTGGACTTCACAGTGCCTAATTTAGGGCAGTGGCAATGGAGGTGTTGAAGAAAGGGTAGACTGAAGAGTTACTTAGAAGTTAGAATTGATATGACCACTGGAAATAGGACATTAGGGGAAAGGTGGTATCTTTTCCTAGCTCCTCAAAATGCAAGGCCTGAGACCAGAGACCTGGCAAATAGATAGGGAAACAGTGGAAACAGTGGCTGACTTTATTTTTCTGGGCTCCAAAATCACTGCAGATGGTGACTGCAGCCATGAAATTAAAAGACGCTTACTCCTTGGAAGGAAAGTTATGACCATCCTAGACAGCATACTAAAAAGCAGAGACATTATTTTGTCAACAAAGCTCCGTCTAGTCAAGGCTGTGGTTTTTCCAGTGGTCATGTATGGATGTGAGAGTTGGACTATAAAGAAAGTTGAGTGCCAAAGAATTGATGCTTTTGAACTGTGGTGTTGGAGAAGACTCTTGAGAGTCCCTTGGACTGCAAGGAGATCCAACCAGTCCATCCTAAAGGAGATCAGTCCGGGTGTTCACTGGAAGAACTGATGTTGAAGCTGAAACTTCAATACTTTGGCCACCTGATGTGAAGAGCTGACTCACTGGAAAAGACCCTGATGCTGGGAAAGATTGATGGCAGGAGGAGACGGGGACGACAGAGGATGAGATGGTTGGATGGTATCACCAACTTAATGGACACGGGTTTGGGTGGACTCCGGGAGTTGGTGATGGACAGGGAGGCCTGGTGTGCTGTGGTTCATGGGGTTGCAAAGAGTTGGACATGACTGAGCGACTGAACTGAACTGAACTGAGACCAGAGTTAAGGTCACAGCAATTGATTTGCTAGATGCAAGCCCAAAGAATTGAGGATGAGGAAAAAGGGAAGTGAACCAGGACAGCTATGCAATGACAGTGTGCTGCATGGCCACCCTGGCTCCTGGTTCATGACAGAACATAGAAAGAGAGACAGTGGGTCACTCAGTAGTACATTTTTTTTTTTTAGCACACAAGACTGCTTACAAGAGCTACAAAGAACAAACATAACCTGAAGCAATCCACAGAAAGAAAAAGAGGGACTTTATCTCACAAGTTATCTCCTGTCTTCTGTTTACCAAAACAAACAAACCCTAAGAAAGGAATGTGTGGAGAGGTAGGAGGTGAGAATTCCATTTTGAATAGCTTCACTGGCTCTTAAGAGATGTCCATATGGAAATCTCCAACAGGCAGTTGAATGTTGACAGAGTCTGGAGCTCAAGAGAGAGAAAGCCAGGTAGAGAAGACCTGGTAGTGAGCACACAGTGTGGTCTAGGCTGTGCCCCCCAGAAGTCCTCTCTGGGAATGAAGCACTCACTCCCCCAGCCATCAGAATTGTTGCCTGCTGGTGGCCATGGCCAAATCCCTCTCCAAGAATGACTTTCTATCAAAGGAAACTAACTTACCCAAGTCTATGCACCTATCATCCGCATGCAGTGACAGACTGATGTGGGATTGCAAAGGCCTGTCCTCTTTGCCTCAGTTGAGGTCATTTCTGCAAGGTCAACCCAGCTTGAGTTCCCTAAACTGGATGATGTCAGTATGAAACCACACTGCCAGTCCTGTCTCCTTCATCCCACTCCCAGGGGGGTTTCTAAGAGTAGCCACCTGCATGCAAATCTGTGTGTCAAAATCTCCCAGAGAACATTATGCAACACAGAGTAGAAGCTGAGAAGCTTCTCTTTCAAGAAGCTTGTCTGTGACAAGAAAGGAAGATATCTAAAGAAGGGTACTGTCAAAGGAGGGTCTTTTTAAGTATAGTTGATTTACAATATTGTGTTAGTTTCAGGTGTACAGCAAAGTAATCAGTTGTTGTTGTCCAGCTGTTAAGTCATGTCTGACTCTTTGGGACCCCATGGACTGCAGCATGCCAGGCTTCCCTGTCCTTCACTATCTTCCGGAGTTTGCTCAGATTATATATATTCATATTTTAAAGATCATTTTCCATTATAGGTTATTACAAGATATTGAATATAGTCCCCTGTGCCTCCAGCAAATCCTTGGGTTTTTTTTTTAATCTCTTTCATGTATGGTAGTTTGTATCTGTTAATCCCATATTCCTAATGTATCCTTTCTCCCCTCCTTGCCCCTTTGGTAACTATAAGTTTGTTTTCTATGAGTCTGTTGCTGTTTTGCATATAGATTCATTTGCATTATTTTTTATATTTCACATATAAGTGATATTTTATAATATTTGTCTTTCTGTGTGACTTACTTCACTAATAATAATATTCTCTAGGTTTATCCATGTTGCTACAAATGACATTTCATTCTTCTTTCTGAGAAATATTTTATTTCATACCACATCTTCTTAAGCCAATTGTCTATTGATGGGCATTTGGGTTGTTTCCATATCTTGGCTATTGTAAAATAGTGTGGCTATGAACATTAGAGTGCATGTCCCCTTTCAAATTAGAATTTTTGTTTTTTCTGAATATATAACCAGGAGTGGAATTACTGGATGATAAGGTAGCTCTATTTTTAGCTTTTTAAGAAAACTCTATACTGCTTCCCATAGTGGCTGCACCAATTTACATTCCCACCACAGTGGAGGAGGGTTTCCTTTTATCCACACCCTCTCTAGAATTTATTATTTATAGACTTTTGACAATAGTTATTCTGACTAGTGTGAGGTGATACCTCATTGTGGGTTTTGAGTTGCATTTTAGTGATGTTGAGCATCTTTTCATATTACTGTTGGCCATCTGTATATCTTCTTTGGAGAAATATCTTTTCAGACCTTCTGTCCATTTATTGATTGGGTTATCTATTTTTTCAACATTGAGTTGTATGAGCTGTTTGTAAAATTGTGGTATTAACCTCTTATTGGCCACACTGCTTGCAAGTATTTTCTTATTCCAAACCTTGTCTTTTCATTTTGCTAATGGCTTCCTTTGCTGTGCAAAACCCTTTATGTCCCATTTGTTTATTTTTGCTTTTATTTTTATTGCCTTGGGAGATGGATCTAAGAAAATATTGCTATAATTAATGTCTAAGAAGGTTTTGATTATCATGTCTTTTTGGTGTCATGTCTCATTTTTGTTATTTTTATTAAAATATAATTGATTTACAATGTTGTATTGGCAGGCCTTTAAACCATTGGAATTTATTTTTGTATATGCTGTGAGGGAGTGTTCTATTTGATTTACATGTAGTTGTTTAGCTTTCCCAGCACTTGTTGAAAAGACTCTTTTCTCCATTGTATATTCTTACCTCCTTTGTTAGAGATTAACTGACCATAAGTGTGGGTTTATTTCTGGGATCTCTATTCTGTTTCCATTGATCTATATGTCTGTTTTTGTGTCAATAGCACACTGTTTTGATTCCTGTAGCTTTGTAGTATAATCTGAAGTCTGGGAGGGTTATGCCTCTGGTTTTGTTCTTTTAACTAGGTCTTTTGTTGTTCCAATCTGTAGACTGCTTTGAGTAATATAACCATTTTAACAATATGAATTTTTCCTATCAAAGAGTATGGGATTATCTTTCCATTTCTTTGAATCATCTTCAATTTCTTTTATCAGTGTTTTAGAGTTTTCAGTGTATAGGTCTTTTACCTTCTTGGATAAGTTTATTCCTAGATATTTTCTTTTTTTGATGTGATTTTAAATCGGGCTGTTTTACTTTCCGATATTACATCATTAGTGTAAAGAAACGCAACAGCTTTCTGTATATTAATCTTCCATCTTGCTAACTTGCTGAATTCATTAGTTCAAATAGTTTTGGGCTGGAAACTTGAAGGTTTTTTATATAGAGTATCATGTCACCTTCAAAAAGTGATAGTTTTACCTCTTCTCTTCCACTTTGTATACTTTTCTTTCTCTTATCTGATTGCTGTGGCTAGGACTTCCATTACTATGTTGAACAGAAGTGGTGGGAGCGGGTATCCTTGTTTTGTTCCCAAATACAGCAGGAAGGCTTTCAGTTTTTCACCACTGAGTATTAAGTTGGCTATGGGTATGTCATAAATGGCTTTTATTATGTTGAGCTATTTTCTCGCTATACCCATTTTGGTGAGCTTTTAACAAGAATGGATATTGAATTTTGTCAGATACTTTTTCTGCATCTATTGAGATGATCATGTGTTTTTTGTCTTTCCTTTTGTTCATGTGGTGTATCACATGACTGATTTGCATATGTTGAACTATTCTTGTGACCCTAGATGAATCCAACTTTATCATGGTGTATGATCCTTTTTATGTGCTGTTGGACTTCTTTCCCGAGTATTTTTTTGATGATTTTTGCATCTGTACTCATGAAAGATATTGGCCTATAATTTTTTTTTCTTAATTTTGTAATATCTTTGTTTGGTTTTAGTATCAGGGTGGGTGATGGTGGCTTCACAGAATAAATTTGGGATTGTTCCCTCATTTTTGATTGTTTGGAAGAATTTGAGAAGGATAAGTATATGTTCTTTGTATGTTTGGTAGAATTCCCCAGTGAACCTATTCACTTGGTCTGGGACTCTTGTCTGCAGGGAGTTTCCACCTTAATTATTACTACAGATTAAATTTCACTTCTAATAGTTGGTCTATTCAAATGATTCATTTCTTGTTATCTCAGTTTTGGCAGGCTGTATGTTTCCAGAAACTTGTCTGATTCTTTTAGGTTGTCCAATTTGTTGGCATACAACTGTTCAGAGTATTCTTATGATTTTTTTGTAATTCTGCAGTGTCAGTTGTTATTTCTTCTCTTTCCTTTCTTATTTTATGTATGTCCTCTCTCTTTCCTTCTTGGTGAGCCTGACTAGAGGTTTTTCAAATTGTTTAACTTTTTAAAGCACCAGTTCTTGGTTTTATTGATCTTTTTAATTATTTTTTCTGGTCTCTATATAATTTTTTTCCTCTCTGATCTTTATTATGTTTTCCTTCTGCTGAATTTGGGTTTTATTTGTTCTTCTATTTTGAATTCTTTTTGGTGGTAGACTCGGTAGCTTACTCGAGATTTTTCTTGTTTCTTGAGGAAGGCCTGTATCACTATGAACTTCCCTCTTAGATCTGCTTTTGCTGCATTCCATAGATTTTGTAAGGTTGTGCTTTCACTGTCATTTGTCTTGAGGTATTCTCTGACTTCTTCTTTTATTGTTGACCCACTGGTTTTTAAGTAGCATGTGACTTAGTCTCCATGTGTTTGTTCTCTTTCTGTTTTTCTTTCTGTGGTTGATTTCTAATCTCATACTGTTGTGGTCAGAAAAGATGCTTGAAATAATTTCTATCTTCTTAAATTTATTGAGACTTGTTTTTGTAACCTAGTATGTGGTCTATCCTAGAGAACATTCTATCCAAACTTGAAAAGAATGTGTATTCTGGGTTTTTTTCTATATAGTATCTTATAGACATCAATTAAGTTTAATTGTTCTATTGTGTCATTTAGGAGCTCTGTTGCCTTATTGATTTACTGTCTGGAAGATCTGTCCATTGATGTCAGTGAGGTGTTAAAGTCTCCCACTGTTATTATATTCCTGTCAATTTCTTCCTTTATGTCTGTTAATATCTGTTTTATATATTTAGGTACTCCTGTATTGGATAAATAGATGTTAACAAGTATAATATGCTCGTCTTGTATTGGTTCTTTTATCATTATATACTGTCCTTCTTTATCTTTCTTTATGGGTTTTGTTTAAAGTCTGTTTTTCTAATATGAGTATTGCTACCCAACTTTCTCGTTGTTTCCATTTGCATCAAATATCTTCCTCCATCCCCTCACTTTCAGTTTCATTTTCACCTTAAAGTGGGTCTCTTGTAGGCAGCAGATTGTAGTTTCTTGTGTTTTAATCCCATCTGCCACTCCGTGGGGCTTCCCAGGTGGCCTAGTGGTGAAGAACCTGCTTGCACACTGCAGGAGACCCAGGAGACGCAAGTTCAATCCCCTGGAGGAGGGCATGGAAACTCACTCCAGTATTCTTGCCTAGAGAATCCTATGGACAGAGCAGCTTGAGGGGCTACAGTTCATAGGGTCACAAAGAGTCAGACACAATTGAAGCAACTTAGCACTCACACACACCATTCTTTGATCACAAAATTCAGTCTATTGACATTTAAAGTAATTATTGACATATATGTACTTACTGGAGTAGGAAATGGCAACCCACTCCAGTATTCTTGCCTAGAGAATCCTGTGGACAGAGGAGCCTGGTGGGCTTCTGTCCATAGGGTCGTATAGAGTCAGACACAACTGAAGTGACTTAGCATGCATGCATGCATTGGAGAAGGAAATGCCAACCCACTCCAGTATTCTTGCCTGGAGAATCCCAGGGTTGGAGGAGCCTGGTGGGCTGCCGTCTATGGGGTCGCACAGAGTCGGACACAACTGAAGTGACTTAGCAGCAGCAGCGGCAGCATGTATATTGCCATTTTAAACCTTGTTTTCTAGTTGGTTCTGTAATTCTTCAAAGGAGGATTTTCTAAATTTAGAAAGACTAAGCATTTTTATCTGCTGAAAAGAAAGAGTAGTTGAGAGGAAAGAATGGAAGATTCTGGATGAAGAAAAGACTGAAAAGAAATGACATCCAAATCACAGGTACAGTTGTCTAAGAGGAAAGACATTCCCTGTGATGAGAATGAGGGAGAAGGAGAATATAGGTGTAAATGTGGGTAAAATTTATTTTCACTGTAGGGAAGGTTAGATCATCTACTGAGAGTAAGAGGAACTGGAAGCTGAGAGTCAGAAGCTTGATGAGAGTGGGGAATGTTAGAAATAGGCAGTGGGGACAGTGGCTGGGAGAACCACCCAGTAGAATGCTATAGAACTGCTGAGCAGTGAAGTCCAGGTTGAGAATGAGGTCACCAGGAATTTATGGTGGCAGTCATCATAGTACTAAACATGGTATAATTATTCACAGGCCTCTCTCAGCACATGTGCCTGACAAGCTGGTGTATCCACTCAATGCTGGACAAATGGAGGGACCCAGTTTGAGTGAGCCGTCCAGTTGAAGGACCGTATCTCCTCTACCAACAGAGTTTCATCAGCTAAAACCATATGAAAGCTATCTTGGGTCAACCTCTCACTGATATTTTTAGTCTAAAGACATGTTTAATCTAAAGACATATATATGTTATATGTGTCTGTGTCTGTATATACATGCTAAGTTGCTTCAGTCATGTCTGACTCTTTGCAACTCCATGGACAGTAGTCCACCAGACTCTTCTGTCCAAGGGATTCTCCAGGCAAGAATACTAGACTGGGTTGCCATGCCCTCCTGCAGGGGATCTTCTCAACCCAGGGATCGAACCCACATCTCTCTATGTCTCCTGCACTGGCAAGTGGGTTGTGTGTATATACAAATATATATGTATATGTATTACATTATGTATGTATGCTATGCAATATGTGTATGCATTAAGTAGTTTTCCAAAGATCACTGGGCAGGGCAGAGCTCAGGTTAACTTGGGTCATCTGACTTGCATTCTATATACTGGGATATATGATATGCTATGTGAAACTGCCAAGGAGTTCAGGATGATTTACTATGCTTCCAATGTTTCCTCCCTTCCTCCCTCCCTCCCTCCTTCCATCTTTCGTCTCTGAGCATGGTACACCTCTTGGAATCCTTTCTGATCTCCCTACCAAGCTGTCCCCCAGCTTCATTATGTTCAGCCCTCATTTGCACATGCTCTTGACACCCAGTGTTTGGTGGCAGAAATGGCTGATAAAATTCCACACTGATTAATTTCATGTGTAATCTAACTGATACTTCTGTAGCCTTTGCAAATAACCTTTTTGAACAAAAACTGCAACACCTCATTCCAAACCCGATCAAAGAGGTATGCATGACTCACAGCCACTAAATAAACATTGATGCCTGATGGCAGTAATATGGCTATTTATATTCAGAGCCTGATTTAACCAGTGGCATTCCTGTAATAAGATAATAAGCATGAGCTGTTTACTAGAAAAAAAGGAGAGACTGTGGTGCTGGTGTTCAATAAAATCTCTTAACAGGCAAATGAGTCTCTGAAATTGGTTGGCAAATACATCCAGAATGAGATGTGCTAATTAGTTGCTGTTACTGATTTTCTAAAATAAAGAGTTTAGACTTAAATTAGCCCTGAAATTTGGTACAATAAAAATATTGGATATATGATATCATGTTGAGAGTCTTATAGATTATATCTAATATATGTCCAGCAATACAATTAAGAAAAAAGAACTCTGCATATAAATCACTGGATTTTAAACAGAAACTGTCTAAGAAGAGGTTTTAAATGTAAGGAATTAGATATTTGTATCTCAAGTTCAATCTTTTTTTTATACAGAAAGCATTTGTAGGTGAACCTCTTGGACATGCGAGCAAAGATGTCTATTACTATAAGCACTTTAATGTTTAAATAGGAAGAGCGAAAGAATATAAGAATTATCTTGATCACATCTGGATACCCTTTAAAATAGATTAAGCCATTCAAAACCAAGATCACAGAGGTTCTAGGTGAACATATAAGAGAGAATTGTTTGGATTCAGAAATAAATGATGGAAGTATCAAGCTTATGAAGCCTCTCCCAGCACCATCCAGTGCTTTTTTTCCTCCATTGCAGTAAGAGCAGCAGGCATGCTGTGTTTGCTCCCTTTCTCCTTCTGCCATCACTCTAGGCAGCCCCTTCCAGCTGCTAAGGATGCATGTTCAAACTTCCATTTTTCACTGCTTCTTTCACCAACCCAGAAGGAGCTGCCTCTAATAGGACTTGCAATTTCAAATAGTGAGATGATCTCAGAAGATATCCAAATATTATTTTTTAATCAAATATTATATCTAAAAAGATATGGCCAAGTCATAACAGGATTCAGCTTGTGTATCCATTATATTTTTTCCCCAAACCACCTGAATTCAAGAACCTGTTGTTTGAACTTAGCTGGCTGAGATGATGCTTGTTTTCCCAGAGCAAATGGTCATTCTTCCTTTAAAGCCAGCTAGATGGCTGATGTCAGTGCTACAGCCTCAAAGTAGTAATGTTTCTAATGTTAGCAATGAGTCAGTTCATTCATTTAGGTTCTATTTATCTATAGCTAAACTAACAAAGGTTGATTATTTATTTACTTTAATTTAGATATTCAGTCTGTATCAGAATCTTTAGTTACCAAGGGTACTTGATGATGTACATCTTTGTTTCCATGTCACAGCTATGCCCCAGCTCAGGTAGCAACATTTTCAGCTAATATTGAAACCCAGAATTGTTAGGGACACTCTCATATAGTCTAGCAAATAACTGAAATTACAAACAGAATCCTAAGTCATGAACGTGTGGTCTACCCAAGATTTTTCAACAATATAACTTAAGGTTCTCTTGAAACTAATTCTAGCTAGCTTAAGACGAAAGGTAATTTACTTGAAAGGATATTAGCAATTTTATAAAAGGTAAGGAAAACTTGACAAGTTACACCTCAGAAGTGCAAGAACCACAGCCAGAGACATGAAAATACTGTCTCCTGTGTTTTGGTAGCTCCTGTTTTTGGTAGCTCAAAGACTTAACATCTCTTGGTTCCTTTCTTTTTTAAGATTCCATACTTTTAGACAAAAAAAAATCCAGTTGATCTAACTGGGCTCAAACAAATGACCTGAACAAATCAGTTATGACTAACAAAGAGAGGGTCAGGATCACATGGCACAGACATGGCTTCTGTGCAAGTCCCAAGAGACTGGAAGATGGTTGTCCACTGGACAGCAAACCCAAGGGTCCTCTACACCAGTGCTCCTCCAAGTGCTGGTCCCCAAAACAGTTTGAGGCCAATCCATAAGGGTACTGTTTAAGGAGCAGGCACCAGAATCCAAATCAACACATTGCTTACTTCATTGAGAAAATCTTGCTATTAAAAATTGTCAGCTGAACTAAAGAGTGTGCTAGTGACACACTGGGTCATCTCCTGGTGCAGCACGTCTTACCTCCTCGAGGACCAGTAGGGTTCAGTCTGCAGACCACCCTTGAGTAGCAGTCTCTTCTCTTCAGCCCTTGTCTGACGTTATGGGACTCATACCAGGGCAATCAAGAACATAGACTTCGAAGTCACCTGGGATTCAGTTCTCACTATGCTGAGTTGCTGAAAGACCTTGGGTTAATAAATACTTTGAGCCTCAATTTCCTCATCTAAGCTGGAGGGAATGATACTACCATATTTGTCAGGATTCCTGCAACTGCAGGCAGCAGAAAATCAAGTCATTAAGGTAAATCAGATGAAATTGTTGATATCCAATCTGCAAAAATGGCAATTTTATGTGGTTCAAGCTAATAGCTTAAGCTAAAAACAATTTTATTTGCTTATGAAACTGGCAAGTATAACAGTGGTTCAAATGAATAAAGAGAACTAAGGCTCAAATCTGAATCTAAGGCTCAAATGAATAAAGAGAAGCTCTCTCTTTTTCAGCAACCAGAATTGGATCATGTGGCACAGTATGAGGCTAACCAGCCCTACTGGGTCATGCTCCCAGTCCCTGGCCCAATTACTGTTAAATATATATATATATAATGCTTCTTGATGGGCCAGACTCCGGTCAAGAGCTTGGGAGACAACTGGGCACTATGATTAATAGGTTGACGGGTCAGTCAGATAAATCCTTTCTGTTTTGTTCAGTCGTATCCCTAATGCCTAGCACATAATAGATGTCCCCAAAATTAGGTAAATAAATGATTGGGGAGGAGGTATTGTGCAGCCTCTCCAGCCAAAAGGAGGCAGACAAAAGCAACAGAATCCCATCATAAATGCCTACATCATATGGTCGTTGTGAAGATCAGATGAGAGTGTGATGCACATGGGATAGAGACAGGCGCACAAGAGCACTTTTATCAGCCACTGATCAGGTCAGAGTGGAAGCCCATCTCTTCCATGCAGTGATTTGCACATAGCAGGCACCCAGGTTTTTTAATTGACTGGATGAGCTCATGGACAGTGAAGTCATGGACAGACAATGAGCAGTCTGGATCCCATATCTTCCTTTGGAAAATGTTCTCTATCCTATGGCAATTCTGATTTTGTCTGAAGTTTTCCTATAAACAACAGACACAAATCACACGATCAATAAAGCAAGAGCAAACAGGCGATAAATTACAGCTGGAGGCATTTTAGGTGAAGACCTACATTAGGACAACTTTCTAGGGTCTAGAAGACAGATCTTCAGTGACACTTAAAACAGGCTGGTTTATACTATGATTCTTTCTGGTAGAAGAAAAAGGACAGATGACTTATCTATGAGTTCTCGCCCAGCAACTGGCAGCACTGGTTGGTCACATTCCAATCCAAGTAAGGACAGAGGAAAGGGGACAGGAGCAGCAGACACAGTATCATAGCAGAATGCTTGACTTGGAAGTGTTCACAGTGCTTGTCAAGTCTAACTTTCTCTTTTTATTGAAGGGAAAACTGAACCTGGAGAATGAAGGGGCCTGTCTAAGGGGTGGAGCCGAATCCAGCTCTTCTTAGTCCATGTCAAGTATCTGTCCTCCACGTCACATCACAGGCAGTGATGGCTTCCCATCAAATTAGGTTATTTTATTTATTAGGTTATTTCATTTTCTAAATTAAAAATGTGAACTTAACAAAGGATAGTTGAGCCTTTTCTGAACAGCAAAAACATACATTTAGATGCTAAAATATTAACTTTGTCAGCAGACTGTCTGCAATCAGGATGAACCAGGATATGTGCTCACTTAGCGGGTTTGGGCATCATGTTTGTGGCAGACTATTAGTTCCCCACCCAGTACAGCCTCTCCTCTTCATCACTGGCAGAGCCCCTTCATTGCTGGGAATGACAGGATTCCCTGCCTAAAATTTTTTATTACTTGCTTGAAATGTAAGTAACAGTGATGGAGGCTTTCCAGAAAGCCCCCATTACAGGGACTGTCTTCCCTCTTTCTACATCTTCCAGATGCTAATCAGATGGCTGGAGGTCCGGAAGCCATACTATAAACATGAGATGAGGGTCTATCCTAGGGACTGTGGATGGCGAGCTGCCAGGAGTTTGGGTCCTTCTAAACCTCATGGCACCACCACATCAGCCCTACACTGACTACTTCTTGTTAGATGAGAAGAAAAGAAAGCCTGTCTTATTTAGACCAATCTTCAGATCAGCCGAGTACAATTTCTGACTGATTCAAGCTTATAGCATGGTCTTGGCAAAGTTTTTTAGTCCCTTCGTGCCTTAGTTTCTTTCCCCTTAAAACTGAGTAAGAGTAATAACCAGCTTTAAAAACACACAATACAATGTTTTAAAATTCTAGAAAAATTTTGGATGTAATTCAACGGAGTGAGGGGTGAATATATAAGTATCTGAACTTGACCACTTAGTCAATTCGAACAGTTCCTGTTCTATTTAATTTTTACATGGAATTTCCAAGTAAGATTTCATTTGGAGGAAATAAAGAATGTAAAGGCTAAAATAATTTGAAAATCACTGGCGTAGAAAAATGTTTAATTCTTCACATGTGAAAAGGACAGACGGGGCACACTGCTGCTCCTGAGATGACAGTTTTCTAACACTGCCAATGGATCTGGTGATGCTCATTGGGTCCTTCTTGGAAACAACAGCCCACAGTTACAGACCTACCTACCAAGCAGTGAAAGTGCCCTGACCCCTGCAGGAAAAAAACCAGCCACCCAGCTGGTTTAACCCCCTGGAGAATAACTAATGAAGACTTTCCTGGTGGCTCAGTGGTTAAGAATCTGCCTGCCAATGCAGGGGACACAGGTTCCATCTCTGCTCCAGGGAGATTTCACATGCCGCAGGGCAACTAAGCCTGTCCACCACAACTACTGAGATCACAGACCACAGCTGCTGAGATGGAGTTTGAGAGCCCATGCTTTGCAATAAGAGAAGCCACCACAATGAGAAGCTCGCACAACACAACTGGAGAGTAGCCCCCACATTCCACAACTAGAGAAACCCTGTGCACAGTACTGAAGACCCAGCACAGCCAAAAAAAAATTTAAATTATAAAAAACTTGAAAAGAAAAGAATAACTAATGAGCCTGAGAGCCCTGTGGCGGCTGCTCTCTGGGGTGTAATAGAGACTGAAGGAAGCTGAGGAGCTGTGTCCGTTAAGAAGTGTCTTGTCACTCAGTGGCTCCTCCCACAGCTCTGACCTCTCTGACCTGTCAGGCTCTGTGCACCACTGTACCCAAGGATTCAATAGCCTTCCAAGTAAGAAAGAGCCCTTCCAAAGTGAGGAAGGAAGGAATGGAGAGGGAGGGAGGGAGACAATGGAGCAGAGAGGAAGGATGGATGGGGGATAGAATGAGAGGAAGGGAGAGAAAGGGGAAAAAACTCCTGAGCTGTTCCCACAACTTGGATTCCTAATCAATCTGTCTCTCAGCAGAACATCTCACCTGAGCCCTGGTGAAAGAGCTACACCACAAGGTTCTTGAGACCTTGGGAATCAGCCTTTGTCTGACAAAATCCTGCACCCATCCACAGAATTAGCTTCAAAACCCCAGAAAATGATCCAAAAGCAGGGCCCTCTGATTATAGAAGGCTCCCCTCTACACTGCTGCTGCTGCTGCTGCTAAGTCGCTTCAGCCATGTCCAACTCTGTGTGACCCCATAGACGGCAGCCCACCAGGCTCCTCCAACCCTGGGATTCTCCAGGCAAGAATACTGGAGCGGGTTGCCATTTCCTTCTCCAATGCATGCTAAGTTGCTTCAGTCGTGTCTGACTCTGTGAAACCCTATGGAGAGCAGCCCACCAGGCTCCTCCGTCCACAGGATTCTCCAGGCAAGAATACTGGAGTGGGTTGCCATTTCCTTCTCCAGCCCTCTACCCTAAGCCACCTCAAATCAGAACAGCTGAGGCTTACATGGTCAGAGTCCCTGGAGCAATCTCAGACGCTGACTCCAAGTTCTCTTTCCCAACAGACTTGATATCAATTTTGACTTGCCAATCAAGTTGCAGCTTGTTCTGCTCAAATCCTCCAGCTGTTCATCCGAGTGTGATCACTGCCTGTCCTCCTCTCTGTAAGGTCACGTCCCATCCCTGAGCAGCAAATCCCCTGTGAGCCCTTGTCTTTAACCCTTGCTCACTCTGTACCCAATCTCCAATCCACAGGTGCCCAGCCAACCACTCCCAGCTGCCAAAATCCAGACTCTTCTGGAGATAGTCAGGTTCTGTCTGCCTTCTTTTCTCACATTCTCAAACATCTTTACATGAACACAACATACTCAAATACATCACTGAAACAGAATATATTTGATTTGCATTGCATCTTGTCTCTTTCTTTTTCCACTCTACTTTCCCACCCCAATTAGACTTCTGCAAATACTTCCTTCTGAATGGGTTTTTGAATGGTGATAGGAGAAATAAAACAGAAAAGATGGCATTAAAAATTAAGAGACTTAAGAGAGAGTAGTTGTGGAAAGACAATGGAAGGTCCCAGGTTTCTGTAAGATCCATCGAGGTAGAAAAGAGTAGTAGATACCACCCCCTTGGTCCTCAGCTTCTATTTCCACCCTTTTCTATGCTCCCCTCTGGATCACAGGGGCTGGGAAGGCATAAAACCATATTTTCCCAACTTCCTTTCTGCTAGGGATCTAGATGAGATTTAGCTTCTGCTAATAAAATATACACATGTGCTATCTGGAATGCAGAAGAGAAGTGGAGTGATTCTCTCTGAGAAATGGTGACTGGTGAGTGTGCTCCCATAAACAGAAGTTTTGCAGTGGCCACACTGCATAGTACACTGTCTGATGACCAGTCTCACAGGGATTAGGCAGTTGTCAAGCCAGCAGCATTTTCCTGACCTCTGGATGATAGTAGAGAGTAGGTGGAAGGGAGAAAAAAGGGACTGCACTCAGTGAGGTAGACTGAGCTGCATGCTCTTTGCTGGAAGAACTCCAGCTTCTGATCCCCACATTCTCTCCCCACAAAATAGGGTCACATGATTAAGATACTACTCCTTATAAATTAACTGTAAAATGAGATAGTATCAGAATGCCTGCTGTTCATAAATCAACAAATGTAACCCATCACATTAATAAACTCAAGAGGAAAAGTCACAAGTGTGTATCAACTGATACAGAAAAAGCATTTGATCAAAATTCAACACCCATTCATGATAAAACTCAGAAAAGTAGGACAGCAGGAAATTTTCTCAATTTGATAAAAAATATTCATGAAAAAGCTAACATTATATTTAACTCTAGAGGATTGAAAGCTTTCCCCCTAAGATCAGGTCCAAGGTAAGGATGCCTACGAGGCTATCTGCTACCACCACTATTATTCAGCTATGATCTAGCTAGCCCAATATGGCAAGAAAATGATATAAAAGGTATCCAGATGCGAAATGAAGAACTAAAACTTCCCCTATTTGCAGATGCCATTATGGTCTACATAGAATCCAAAGGAATCTCAAAAAAAAGAAAAAAAATTCCTTGAACTAATAAGTGCATTCAGCAAGTTCACTGATAACAAAATCAACATACAAAAATCAATTGCAACAATGGAAAAATTAATTGTATTTCTATATCCTAACAGTGAATACATGGGAACAAATTAAAAATACAAAACCATTTATTATCACTCAAAAAATACAGCAAGAGTGACTGCTGTTCACAGGTCTCTCAGCTACTAGAAAGCCCCATTCTGAGAGAAGACACCTCTCCACCATGACTCTAGTAAAGAGGTCAGGAAACCTTGAGTAAGGTTGGAGGTATTAATTTCGGGCAGTTAATTACATTCTTTCAGCATCCATCTCCCTGAAGTTTTCACTGGGCAAATCCTTCAGGAGGACATTCACATTAGCTATTCATTTCCTTCCGCACTGACTGGAGAATGAAGTGACTATTGGCTATGTCACACAACTCATCGAAATTCACCCCTGGGTAAAGTGATCCTCAAATAATTACCAAATGTAGGTAACTGAATTAGTGAATTACCTTGGCTCCTTTGAGATGAAAGACTCTTTAGGAATGTGAAATACTTTGGCTTTTGTTATTAATAACCTGAACAATGAAAGAACCCAAAGTAGTATTCGATATGCTCCAAGAATAGGATGACTAAAATTAAAGAATGCAATTGGTTTTCATTTTCCATACTTTTCGTTTTCTATCCTTTTCATTTCAATAGTCAGGACTGAATATGACAAGTCATCAAATCTCCTCTGGTGTTAATAAGGCATCAACTAAGCAGCTCTGGGAAGAGAAAAATTCAGCCGAAGTGTGACAAGTACGTGGTTCTCCTTCCTTCTGTGATATATTATTATACCACTTCCTCTCATTCACCCTATTAGGCTACTCTACAGGTGAAAACCTCCTACATTGCTTTGTTTTCTTCTGTCCTAGTCTAATTTTCCAAAATTAAGAGTCTCAAGTACTCTTTCACTCTCCAAACAATTGCTCCTATCAGCGATGCCCACCAGAGAAATACAGGATGCCCTCGGCTTAGTGCTCTCCCCTGGGTGTGAAGAATACAGAAGCCTAGAGGAGAATCTCAGGCAGACAGCGTGGCTTGGGGCTGGAGGAGTGGAAAGTGGTGGGGAGAGGGTTGAGGGCAGGCAAATCAAGGCCCAGTCTGCCTGAGGTGGGGGGCAGAGGGCTGAAAATGGTGCAAGAGATGCTAGGTTCCACTCATGCTGGATATGGGTGTGCTGCATTTACTGAATCCAATTTATAGTTACACATTTTTGATTTTCATTTTTTGAACCACTGAGGGTTTTCTATTTCTCTCCCTTTCCAAATATCTTTTTAAGTGTAATTTTTTATTTTGGAATTGGAATGGGTAATACCTTCACATAGTTCACAATTCAAAAAGCATTCAGTGATATACAGTGAAGACTCCCTCCCACCTACATGCTCCAGCCACCCAGTTCTCCCTCCAAAGGCATCAGCATCATCACCTTCCTACTTTTTCTTGCAGAAATATATATGCAAATTTGTATAAGGCATACATTCACCATCTTTTATTTACACAAATGATAACTCACTATTCTGTTCTGTACCTGGCATTTCTCACCTACTGTATCTTAAAAATCATTCCATACCAGTACGCAAAGACCACCTCAATCTTTTCTTGATGATGAATAGTAATCTATTATATTAACATTTCTTCATTTGTCTACCCACTCTCCCATTGATGAACATTTCCATTATGTTCAATTTTATGACATAACAAATAGTGCTGCAATGATTACCCTGTCAATAAGTGATCTCTGGCGAGCAGCCAAGAGGAAATACCCCACGTCCAAAGTAAGGAGCAGCAGCTGCACTTTGATGCAACAGCCGTGAAGAGATACCCCAAGTGCAAGGTAAGAGAAACCTCAGTAAGACACTAGGCACTGAGAGAGGGCATCAGAGGGCAGATAGACTGAAACCACAATCACAGAAAACTAACCAATCTAATCACATGGACCACAGCCTTGTCTAACTCAATGAAACTAAGCTATGTCGTGCAGGGCCACCCAAGATGGATGGGTCTTGGTGGAGAGTTCTGACAAAATACGGTCCACAGGAGAAGGGAATGGCAAACCACTTCAGTATTCTTGCATTGAGAACCCCATGAACAGTATGAAAAGGCAAAAAGATAGGACACTGAAAGATAAACTCCCCAAGTCAGTGGGTGCCCAATATGCTAATGGAGATCAGTGGAGAAATAACTCCAGAAAGAATGAAGAGATGGAGACAAAGCAAAAACAACACTCAGTTGTGGATGTGACTGGTGACACAAGCAAGGTCCGATGCTGTAAAGAGCAATATTGCATAGGAAACTGGAATGTTAGGTCCATGAATCAAGGCAAATTGGAAGTGGTCAAACAGGAGATGGCAAGCGTGAACACTGACATTTTAGGAATCAGCAAACTAAAATGGACTGGAATGGGTGAATTTAACTGAGATGACCATTATATCTACTACTGTGGGCAAGAATCCCTTGGAAGAAATGGAGTAGCCATCATAGTCAACCAAAGAGTCCAAAATGCAGTACTTGGATGCAATCTCAAAAACGAAAGAATGATCTCTGCTCGTTTCCAAGGTAAACTATTCAGTATCACAGTAATCCAAGTCTATGCCCCGACCAGTAACGCTGAAGAAGCTGAAGTTGAATGGTTCTATGAAGACCTACAAGACCTTTTGGAACCAACACCCCAAAAAGATGTCCTATGTGTTTTGTATAAAATATGTAATTATATATGTGTTTTGTGGCAGAAAGTGAAGAAGAACTAAAGAGCCACTTGATGAAAGTGAAAGAGGAGAGTGAAAAAGTTGGCTTAAAGCTCAACGTTCTGAAAACTAAGATCATGGCATCTGGTCCCATCACTTCATGGGAAATAGATGGAGAAACAGTGGAAACAGTGTCAGACTTTATTTTTGGGGGCTCCAGAATCACTGCAGATGGTGATTGCAGCCATGAAATTAAAAGACGCTTGCTCCTTGGAAGGAAAGTTATGACCAACCTAGACAGCATATTAAAAAGCAGAGACATTCCTTTGCCAACAAAGGTCTGTCTAGTCAAGGCTATGGTTTGTTCCAGTAGTCATGTATGGATGTGAGAGTTGGACTATAAAGAAAGCTGAGCGCCGAAGAATTGATGCTTTTGAACTGTGGTGTTGGAGAAGACTTTTGAGGGTCCCTTAGACTGCAAGGAGATCAAACAAGTACATCCTAAGGAAATCAGTCCTGAATGTTCTTGGAAGGACTGATGTTGAAGCTGAAACTCCAATACTTTGGTAATCTGATGCATAGAACTGATTCATTAGAAAAGACTGATGCTGGGAAAGATTGAAGGCAGGAGGAGAAGGGGACGACAGAGGATGAGATGGTTGGATGGTATCACCGACTCAATGGAGATGAGTTTGAGTAGACTCCGGGAAGTTGGTGATGGACAGGGAGGCCTGGCGTGCTGTGGTCAATGGGGTCGTAAAGAGCTGGACATGACTGAGCAACTGAACTGAACTACTGAAGTGATCTCCACATATAAGAGTATGTCTGTAATTTAATAGAATAGGGCTTCCCTTGTGGCTCAGCTGGTAAAGAATCTACCTACAATGCAGGAGACCTCAATCCTGGGGTTGGGAAGATCCCTTGGAGAAGGGAACAGCTACCCACTCCAGTATTCTGGCCTGGAGAATTCCATGGACTGTGTAGTCCATGGGGTCGCAAAGAGTCAGACAAGACTGAGCAACTTTCACTAATAGAATTATTATAAATTATTCCTGTAACTAGAATTCCTGAATCAAAGATTTAGTATTTGTAATTTTGATATTGCCAAATTGCAAATTCATGTCACCTGACACAACATCCTTTGCCATCTTTCTATTGCATTTTTTATTTTTTTCTTACTGATTGTGTAGTGGTGACATAAAAATATTCTGATTTGTCCATTGACTTTTGACCCAGCAATGATTGTTTTTGCATGGATACATTTTTAAAAACCTGGTTAAAATTTTCAATCTTTTATTTTATGCCTGCTATAACTTGTCATATATTTAAAGGTGCTCTTCAGTCATAAATTACAAGAAAATTGTTTATTTTTTCCTATTTTATGGTTTCATATTTCTATTTAAAAATCTGTAACCCATCTGGAATTTATTTGGTAACATTTGAGGTATGGCTCCAATTTTAATTATGTATTTATTGTTATAGCCAACTACCCTATTGTCCAAACATCATTGCTAAAAACCCAATGTTTCCAATGATTTGAAATGGGACTTTTTGTTTTGTGTGTTGTTTAGTCGCTAAGTCACATCCAATTCTTTGTGACCCCATGGACTGTAGCCTGCCAGGCTCCTCTATCCATGGAATTTCCCAGGCAAGAATACTAGAGTAGGTTGTCATTTCCTTCTCCAGGGGTTTTTCCCAACCCAGGGATCAAACCCTCATCTCCTGCATTGGCAGGCGGAATTTTTACCACTGAGCCAACAAGGGAGCAAAATGGACCTTTAGCATGTGCTAAATCCCTACATATATTTGGATCTACTTCTTAATTTTCTATTCTATCTCTCTATTTATGTACCAGTGGCACCCAGGTTTGATTTTTTTTTAATGTAACTAAAAGCAATTGTACCTTCAATTTTCAAAAATTTATTTATGTATCTCCTTAAGTAACTCTTTCCTTGGGTCAGTGATCCATGAAAACAAGGTTTCCTGTCTGTGTCTTACAACTTTGTTTACTTTCCCTCAGATAGCTCAGGACTAGATTTTTCTTAGTCTTCCAGGAAAAGAAATTTAGCCTCTACAATCTGAGTGCCATAGTCAAATGAATGGCATAACCTTAGGCTTATGAGATGACCACAAGAATATAATATTTTACTTTTCCAAATCCTGGTGCATAACACAGTCACAAGGAACAGGCTCTTTGATTTCTATAGCCACTTTAAAATAAAAGTTGTATAATTAATGAATATTTACTATATAGCAAGTTGTTTCAGCTGGGATGCCTTTGGTTTCAAGTCATAGCAACAGATTCAAACAGCCCTCCAGAATAAAGAAACACATGAATGGCGATAACTAGTTCTCAAAGAGCAGGGAGATGGATAGGCAGTGTCAGTACCCTGGCCGTGTCATTACAGATCCAGGCTCTTACCATTTTATGTTCCTCCATACTCAGTCGTTGGCTCCATTCTCAGGCTGATGGAAAAATGGCTTCAGCATTTCCGAGTATCCTCTCCAGACATGACAACACCTTGAGAAAGAAAAGATGGCATCTCTTTTTGTTCTTTTAGGCAAGAAAACATTTCCCAGAAGTCTCCCATGTATGACTGGTCAGAATTTGGTGACTTTCCCATTTCCAAATCAATTACTGACAATAGGAATGTGATCACGTTAAGGTCAATCAGACCCATCCATGGGGTGGGTGAAGGTGAGTTCCCACCAAGGCACATGGCTGCTTGCAAGAAGGTGAACATCTGCACAAAACCTGGATTCTGGTAGTGACAGGAGTGGGCAATGGAAGCTGATAATGAGTCTGCCCCATGCCCCTCTCTTTTTCTCTCTCCTGATTGGTTCCCTTTGCAAGACATCCAACAATGTCCCCCTTCACATATACTTAGTGTTTGGTCATGTATTAACTGCAAGCTACAAAATTCAATCAACACTCATGGAACTCATACTACATGCCCAATACTATGTGAGGAGCTGAGGACTAGAAGAAGGAGAGACAGGGATCGTGATCTCAATGATTTAATGGGAGAGGCAGAAAATTAATAAATTTCATAGTATAGTGATAAGTACTCTATGTACATAATCTAAGGGTGCTATGGGAGTTCTAAAGAATGAATAACTTCATAAGGAACTTCACAGTAAAACAAATGGAATATTCCAGCTGAGCTTTGAAAGATAAGTAGGTAATCAAGGAAGAAGGACATTCAGGCAGGGAAATTAGCTAGTACCAAGGACCAAGAGGGCATTGGCCTGGCATGCTCAGGTCACTACAACTGTAACATGGCAGTGAGGCACTGCTTTAAACAAAGAATGAAGGCACCTGGGGAAATTTTGGGTCCTGATTAACAACTTGTTTTATGCTGTTTAAGAGACATCATCAGTGGATATCATCCCTAAGAAGCTCTGAGAGAGGTTAAAGCTAATCATAGCATTTAAACACAAACAGCATATTATGAATCAACTATAGAGGGCGCTAGTGGTAAAGAACCTGCCTGCCAATGCAGGGGACATAAGAGATGCAGGTTCGATCCCTGGGTGAGGAAGATCCCCTGGAGGAGGGCATGGCTACCCACTCCAGTATTCTTGCCTGGAGAATCCCCATGGACAGAGGAGCATGGTGGGCTACAGTCCATGGGGTCACAAAGAGTTGGACATGACTGAGGCAACTTAGCACAGAGCACATTAGAGGTGACAGACCGCCTCTCAGAGATCCCCAAATCTTCCTTTCACTTCACAATCACACTTCTTGCAAGTGATATCCATACTAACAATCTTCCTACTTCCATTCATTCCTTAATCCCAACCCTCTGAGGTTAGCGATATGGTGGTTATTCCTGCAAAGGTCACCAGTGGCCTCGATAACTATAATAAAACCAACAACAACAAAATAACTCCTCTTACATCCCACCTTCCAACCACATGAACTATTTACAATTCACAAATTACATTGATTAATACATTTAGAGACCATAGGCACTGAAAGTATGAATTCTTTCTCCCTTCAATATAAAATTAAAATTAAAAGCATTCCTAAATCATAATCTTTTCCATAGAGACTCCATTTTTTATCATATTCTGCCCCCAAAAATTCCCTTTCTCTGTACCTCTGCTTTATTGCTTATTTAAACACATGCCCACCAGTTTAGTAATCCAGCAATAAACACACTCATACCTTGTTAGTAGTAGGTAAATGGTGTTCCCCCAAAAGATATATTCACCCAGAACCTCAGAATACGATCTTATTTGGAAGAAGAGCCTTTGTAGATGTAACGATTCTTAGAGATGGAAATACCAGACCACCTTTCCTGTATCCTACAAAAACTGTATTCAGGACAAGAAGCAACAGTTAGAACAGGACATGGAACAATGGACTGGTTCAAAATCGGGAAAAGAGTACATCAAAGCTGTATATTGTCATCCTGCTTATTTAACTTATTTGCGGAGTACATCATGCAAAATCCTGGGCTGGATGAAGCACTAGCTGGAATCAAGATTGCCTGGAGAAATATCAATAACCTCAGATACATAAATGATACCATCCTAGTGGCAGAAAGCAAAGAGGAACTCAAGAGCCTCTTGATGAAGGTGAAAGAGGAGAGTGGAAAAAGACGGCTTAAAACTCAACATTCAAAAAACTAAGATCAGGGCAACCAGTCCCATCACTTCAGAACAGAATACAATAGAAGGGGAAAAAGTGGAAACAGTGACAGATTTTCTTTTCTTGGGCTCCAAAATCACTGTGGCTGGTAACAGCAGCCACAAAATTAAAAGACACTTGCTCCTTGGAAGAAAAGCTATGACAAACCTAGACTGCATATTAAAAAGCAGAAACATCACTTTTCCAACAAAGGTCCATATAGTTAAAGCTATGGTTTTTCCAGTAGTCATGTATAGATGAGAGAGTTGGACCATCGAAGGCTGAGCACTGAAGAACTGATCCTTTGAACTATGGTGCTGGAGAAGACTCTTGAGAGTCTCTTGGACTGCAAGGAGATCAAGCCAGTCAATCCTAAAGGAAATCAACCCTGAATATTCATTGGAAGGACTGATGCTGAAGCTCCAATATTTTGGCCACATGATGCAAAGAGCCAACTCATTGGAAAAGACCCTGATGCTGGGAAAAATTGAGGACAGGAGGAGAAGAGGTGACAGAGGATAAGATGGTTGGATGGCATCACCAACTCAGCAGACATGAGTTTGAGCAAATTCTGGGAGATAGGGAAGGACAGGGAAGCCTGGTGTGCTGCAGTTCATGGGGTCTCAAAGAGTCAGACACGACTTAGCTACTGAACAACAACAAGATGTAATGAAGGTAAAGATCTCCAGATGATATGATTCTCAATTAGGGTAGGCCCTAAATCAAATTGATGAGCTTCCTTGTAAGAGAGAAAAACAGAGAATCACAGAGACACGTGGGGAGAACACCACATGAAGATTAAGACAGAGATTGGAGCAATGCTTCTACAAGCAAAGGAATACCAAGAATTATTGAAACCCCCAAAGCTAGGGGAGAACATGGAAACAGATTGTTCCTCAAAGCCTCCAGAAGAAACCAACCCTGCTTGATGGGGACTTCTGGTCTCCAGAACTGTGAGTGAACACATTTCTGTTGCTTTAAGTCATCCAGTTACAATAATTTGCTATGGCAGTCCTAGGCAACCAATACATTATTGTGTAACATTTTGAATTAAAATAAGGGAATTTTTTATTATAATAAGATGAAACTCACTCCAGTTAGCTCAGGAAGTGAGGAATTTATTTTTAAGAACTGCAATCTCACAGGACACAAAGATGAGAAATCAAGCCTCCTGCTTTTGGATCTGGAAACCAGGGCTGGGACAAAAAGTGACTCTCCACCTCCCAGAGACATCTAATAAGCTCTCGTATTGCTCCCTCTGTGAGTCATCCCATGCTGTCCCCTGACTGGCTTCCTTTGCCTCATCACTCTCTGGGTATGTGTGGTTCATTAACGTGTCTTCAGCCCCAAGTCTCTGTAAATTTCAGCTTTGTTCCCCACATCTGACTTTGTCTCTCCAGCATCCTAATTACAAATTGTCAAGTAAGGAGCTGGGCTGGCTCGGTTTAGTTGTTAGTTGACCCTGACCAGCCATCAGGTGCCCATCTCTGGCCTGCCTGCGGCACACAGAGGTGCAGCACCATGCAGGAGTGCTGTGCCTCCCAGGCTCCGGGCAACAACTCCCCCTGCAGACGTCACAGGGGTGCAGGTGAAGCTTGGCCTCTCTGGTACAATCTGGTCATTTTTCTGCCTCCTTCACTAGACTGAAAACCCCTCGAGGACAAGAATGTAGGTCTCAGTGTCTGAGACATGGTAGATATTCAACATGAGTTTATTAAATACAAAGGAATTAGCTGAGCTTTGTAGAATTGTATCTATTCAGTAGACCAAAAAAAATAATAAAAAAAGGTAAATGTTTATGCCACTTTCTCTGTCCATTGTTTATGTCACTTTCCTGACAAAGTGGTCATTTTAAAGCTGACGTCCTTCCCTTAGGTCATTCTTGGAAATAGTAGACAGACTATCTCTGTTTATTTCATAAAATGACACTCACAAAGCCACACCACCTCATCAGGTCCCTGATGAGTGGATAAAATGTAAACAGTTGTCTGACCTCTTTCTCTCTGTCTATGGGTGTCCAAACTCCCTAGTCTCTTGTCCCGTGCTATGATCCTTCTTGGGAGAAGGCAATGGCAACCCACTCCAGTGTTCTTGCCTGGAGAATCCCAGGGACGGGGGAGCCTGGTGGGCTGCCGTCTATGGGGTCGCACAGAGTCAGACACGACTGAAACGACTTAGCAGCAGCAGCAGCATGATCCTTCTTGACAGAGAGCTCAGGCAAAGAGGTTGTTTGAGTCATTCTTTGCCTCTCTCTCCTTTTCTTTTCTTCCCTTTTAAAAAATGGATTTTCCCCTCCAGAGAAGATCTCTTTCCCCCAACTTAGAGTTGATTTACAATGTTGAATTATTTTGCGTACAGCAAAGTGATTCAGTTCAACATATATATATATATGTGTGTGTGTATATATATATGTATAGAGACTGAGAGAGAGATCTTATTTTAACAAAACAATCTGCTGGAACATTCTTTCAGGAGCCTGCTTAGCTTTCTAGACCTTTTTCCTTCGTTTTGGCTACCACTAGTTTGTTGAGACCCTTTCCTAAGAGCCTCTCCCTTGGGTCTAACCTTCTCTAAGCATACAGTGCTGTGCCAGGGCCTGGGGAAGAAAAGAAATAACAAAAGGTCCAGAAGCTCAGTCACTGCCGAGTTCATACGGCGTGGAGTACCCAGCTAGGTCAACGCCGAGAGGGCCCAGGAATCTTCAGGGCCTTATCTGCATGAGATTTGCAAATTAAAAGGATTCTGGTCAGGAACCCATTCTTCTCAGGCTGCTGGGGAAAAGCTGATCATTGTTGTGCTAATCAGGTGGACAGACTCAGCCTAGGCAGGGGAAAAGGGAGAAAGGTTAATTCTCAAAACCATTCTCTTTCTCTAAGCCCAGCAGCCAGCAGCCCTCCTGGCTCATCTGAAGGCCCCCCAAGCTGCCCCAAAGGAGAAATATTGGAAAGGCAACTTATGTAGGAATCTTTTAAAACCCTGCAAGACCTTCACACCATGATTCCTTCTGTGATGAATTAAAAGTACAGAAACCTAAGTAAAATAACTTGCCCCTAAACTTCTAAATTTAAATATCAATACATATCATCTCTTCTATGTATGTACCAGCAAGAGGTAGCCATAGGTGGTGTCAAAGAGCTGTGTAGATGATAAACCCCACACACAAGGCATTATGGCAACACACACACAAGGGATTATGGCAACACACACTCCACACACACAAGGCATTATGGCAAAACACACACACCTCCCCACACAAAAGGCATATTATGGCAACACACACATACACCTTGTCCAGAGAGATAAATGGCCCAATTTGTCCTGCAACCAGCACCCAGTTCCCAGCTGGCCAGATTTCCAGAGAGCCAAAGCTGAGGGAGGCTGGTGTCCCTGGCAAGGGGATAACTGCCAGGGTCCCCATCAGATAACCAGTAACTGTGAATGAGTGTTTCTTATGAATGAATGGGACCACTGGGCAGTTTGACCAACATTAACACAAAGCATTGCATCTGGAGTCTTGAACATCCACAGAAAGGGCCTGAACCAGAGGAAGCTGACATCGAACATGCGACCTCTCCTTCCTGGAAAATTACCCTTCCACACCAGCCATCCCTTTCCCAATTCTCCCCTCACCCTGGTGAAAGCGCCCAGGCGGTGTCCTACCCACCCAGCTCACTTCCCATTCATTCATTCACTCATTCAACAAACATTAACAGGCTCCTACTGTGTGTCAGCCAGTGTGCCAGGCCCTGGAAAGACAGGGAGGCCAGACACAGCCTGCTTGCCAGTGCTGGTAGGGACAGGGAGGCAGCCATTCCTCTGCTCCTCTCATCCCAGGCAGGCACCACGCCAGGCCAGCTCTTCAGAGCACCACGGCTTCTCCATTTCTTCTTCCTGACGCCTCACCTTGTGCAGGAGCAGCAGCTCAGAAAATCTTTCTTTTCACTCACATTATAGGATTTTTTTTTTTAAAGCAGCACCAGCCTTACCTTCCAAGAAGCCTGTGGCTTAAGCTAATATTTACATGTATTTGCATTTCCTTTGTACACATGGATGGGGAAAGAAAGGTTGGGGAAGGGAGTTTGGCTGGGAATGAAAAGTCGCCCTGAGCCAATCCTCAAAGTGCTATTGTAATTGCCAATTTAAAATCAAGATGCAACTTGTTTAGCTAAAATTCAGATAATTTCCATCGCTCCCACCCTGACTCTTCATCCCCTGCAAACTTGCAGCTCCTTAGCTGGCCTGAGCATCACTCCCAGTCATGTGTGAGGGAGCTATATTTGGTGTTAGTCTTAGATGCACTGGAAATTTTCTAATTCTGCAGGTTTTGGTCTTTTTCAGAGAGCTCTGTGGGCACCCTCTGGTGGCTGACTAAAAATTTTACCTGCAAAAATTGCAGTGGAACTGAGATGGCTTTATTTGGCAGTCGGGCTTTGCGGTTCGACGGTAAACACTGTAAGTTTATTTGCTGTACTTTGTACCACCTCTTTCATCCCACAATGCATGGCTGGAACCGTGGCTCTGTGGCCTGTCAAGAGGATTGGCACCTTATAGAAAGGGCAGAGCTAAGGCATGGGGCCTATTTGTGGGGCAGTTTTTTCAGGACAGCCTTAGTGAGGAGGGTGAGGGTAGCCCTTCCTTGGGCTCTCAGCGGACTCACCCAGGAGGAGAAGCTGCTGCAGGCCAGGCTTGAATGGCTTTCTTCCCAGACTTCCTGCTTCTCTGCTGCTCCTAGGAGCAGCCATTTCTGACAATCATCCTGATCTGCGGGGAATAGCAGGGACAGGAGAGAGGAGGAGAGGCAGGAAGAAAAACTCTCTCCAGCTGAGGATGCTGCCCCAGGCCCTACAATCAGGGAATCTGATGAGCATAGCTGCTCTGTCAACACAGTAAATACCCACACCTGCTTTTCCTTGGCTCTTTCTCCAGGGATTTTATTAGTCTCAAGATACCTCCTCAAAGTCAGCTCAGGTGGCCTTTATTTTGCAAAAGGCGAAGAACTAGTGTGATGTCACCCAACTGCTGGTGGGGGGCGGTCAAGACTGGAGTTTTCTTACCTGCCCATTGATGCTGGGGAATATTTACCTGCAGCCCCTGTGGTCTCAGTCACCCCTGCCCAGCACTCTATCAGAGAAAACTACTCTTGACCAGCAAATCATGATAAGACCTCTAAAAGGCAAGGTCTCAAGGAAGGGTATGCTTGAGGATCAGGGGAGTAGCCATGTCACAAGTGGGTTCCAGAAGGTGGCAAAAGAATCCAGTGCTCAGATTCCAGGTTCCCGACACAGGCTTCGTTCTGCCCAAATACTACCGTTTACCTGGAAACAAAGAGGCACTGTCTACTGGGAGCAGCCTTCTTTATTGCTACCATTTTTCATTTGCTTTCTTTCACAACCAGGCCCCAGGGCAGAAGGGAAGGCTGGTGAGCCATCAGTCACCCCACACTGATGGGGGCAGCCCCGTTCTGCCCCGCTGGGTCTGAGAGCACCACTGGAGCAGACAGTGTCTTTGGTGGGCAGCCCAGAAGCTTAGATGTGACTGGAGCAGAGCGAGGAAAAAAACTTTAAAATCCAGTGTGACCACACCTGTGGAAATAGACAGTTCAACTATCCTCAGAGCTATCTGCCTGGAGGCAGGGCAGTCTGGGAGCTCCTGTTGGATGTGAGCTGAGCTCATGGGTTTCTCCCTCTAGTCTGTGCTTCCAGCAGAATGCAAATACTATGGCAAGGTTACTATGTGCCAAGCCCGTGAGATGGAGTGGACAGTGTGCTCACTTCAGCTAAAGGTGCAGTGCAGCCACCACCTACCCTAAACTCTTCATGTAGATAAACTCATCAGCCCTGGTGACAACCATATGAAGGAGGTACTGCTATTTCTCCAGAAAAGAGGACACTGAGACAGAGAAACTAAATAACTTGCCCACATCATGCGTATCATCCATGGAGTCAGGATTCAAGCCCTAGCCATGTGGTTTCAGAGCTGGTGCTTTTAACCACTTCATCCTGTGGCTTCCTTCAGTACATGCTAAGAGCTCATTTATCCTCCACAAAAGCTGCACATAGTATATATTGTATACTATATATATATAGTATATACACAAAAGCAGTCCCATTTTACTGTTGAGGAAACAGTCATAAGTAAGTGTTAGTCGCTCAGTTGTGCCTTACTTTTTGCGACCCCATGGACTGCAGCCCACCAGGCTCCTCTGTCCATGAGATTTTCCAGGCAAAGATACTGGAGTGGGTTGCCATTTCCTTCTTCAGGGGATCTTCCCAACCAAGGGATCGAACCCGGGTCTCCTGCACTGCAGGCAGATTCTTTACCAACTGAGCTACAAGGGAAGCCCCTGTAGAGTCATAGAGGAGTTAAATAAGGTAACACAGTTAGCAAGAGGCAGAACCTGAATTCAAATCCAGGCAGCTAGACTCCTGAATCCCAGCTCTAATTGTCACACTCTACCACCTGTCTCCCAGGGCAGTGTTTCAAAGCTCCCACTCCTTAGGTGTTGCAAAATTCCTGCTGGATGTTGGCGAGCACCCCTCTGGCTTTGCAGCCAGCCCCAGAGCCCAGGAAGTGGCCCTCCTGCCCTCCCAGAGCTGATGTGAAGAGGCTCCTGGCTCTGGGCACACTGCTCCAGGGATCTCTTCCAGGAGCTTGGGGTTCACTGCCACTTCTGACTAGCAGAGTAACATGAGTCTTGACTCTGCCCAGGTAGCCTGGGTCTGTCTATCTGGGGCTTCAGACCTAGGCTTGTGTCCCTCTCTCCCTTGGCCAGATTATTCCAATTACTCTGTAAGCATAGATGTTTAGTTTATGGGACAGAAAGACAGAGCAAGTTCCTTCACTGAGCATCAGTCTCCCCAGGGCTCTGCTTAGACAGTCACTCAGGAAACTGGGGAGAGGGGCTCAACCCCAGAGTTGCTCGGAGAGGGCAACATCCATAGGGTGTTACTGCACTTTCCATTTGCATTAACATTGATTAAATCAAACATTTAGCTATTTGATTAAGAAATGTCTCATACAGATTTTCCTCCTTCCTTACTTACTGATCACATACCTGGCCACCTTCCAAAAGAGATCTGGTCTTTGTCTTTTAATTGTATTCCGGTGGGTTGAGTTTTATTGAATGGGATCAACACCATGACACCAACGTTAAATTGCCTGGTGCCTGTGTTCGCTGTTTCCCATCTGTCCCTCCAGATCTCACTTCACACTTCTCCAACTGCTCTGTGTGCCCCAGGGAGCTGACCTACAGGGGGCCATCAATGGGTTCCTGTTCTTCTGGTTTTTGTTGGGTCCACCCAGTGGTCACTGGCAGTAAATAAGTAGGCAGGAGATAGGAGAAGTCAGTGTGGTTGTCTTCCTGGCTCCCTTCCTGCTAGGCTACCATGGGTTATCTGTGTCCCTCTACTGGGGCCACAGCTCATATAGCCCAGTAACCACTGGTAGTTATAAACTACCCCCCGACACTTAATAGCTTAGCTCTGTAGGCAACTCAACTCTGTCCCACATGGCATAAGCCAGAGAAGCGTGCCTAGGGTTGGAGAATCCACTTCCAAGATGACTAACAAATTGGTGCTAGTTATGGTCTGGGCGAACTTAGTCAGGGCTGTTTGCAGAGGCCTCAGTTTCCCAGGTGGGCCTCCACTTGGGGTTGTTAAACTTGCTACCAGCAAATGTCTGTGTTCCAAGAGCAAGTGTCCAAGGGAAAGGAAATGGAAGCTTCTAGTCTTTAAGACCTGGGCCTGGAAACAGCTATACAAATTTCTGCCAGGTTCTTTTGGTCAAAGCAGTTGAAGAGGCCCCTGATTCAAGGTGAAAGACCACAGACGCCACTCTTGATGAAAGGAGTATCAGAGAATTTTATCTGTCTTTAACCCACCACATTTTGTAAGTGCCCCTCCTATGGCTACCCCCTCCAGGATCCACAGCCAGTTTCCTCCCTTTCTCCATGAGGGTATAGAGCAGCTAGCTCCCCATTAGTGTTCATCCCAGGGTTCTACAGAATCCCTGGTTTGATTTCCCTAAACTCTGATCACACACTTTTAACAATCTCTTTATTAAACTCCTCCTCAAAACATCCAGTTGCAGTGTACTCAGGTGTTTGGTGGGACCCTGGCAACATTCCTCTGCAAAGTTCCTACTTACTCCCCACAGGAATATCCCCTGAAACCACCTCCTCAAGACCTTTCCTCTGAACTTCCACTAGCCCCCAAACTCCCCCCACTCCAGTCACCTTCCTTCTTTACCTAGTGCCTTCCTTCTGGCCCTTGGGAGACCTCTGCTCAGTCATTAACTGCACAGACTTATCAAAATAATTACTGCCTTCCTGCTTCCAGGGTGCTTCTGGCTTCCTATCCACCTCACCCAGAAAAATGTTAACACTTTTATAGAACTCTATAGTCAAATCTAAATCCAAAGAGAAATCCCTAAAGATAGAAATTTGTGACCCTCCAGTTAAGCCAATAAAGGACTCCTTCTGGTCAAGCTAGGCTTTCAGATCACACTTTGATTTTTTTTGAAAGTCGCTCAGTCGTGTCCAACTCTTTGCAACCCCATGGACTGTCCATAGAATTCTCCAGGCCAGAATACTGGAATGGGTAGCCTTTCCCTTCTCCAGGGGATCTTCCCAACCCAGGGATCGATCCCAGGTCTCCCTCATTGCAGGCGGATTCTTTACCAGCTGAGCTATGACCACAGCTATTACCTCAGACCACACTGGCAACCTCCAAACCTTCCTGCTTTCAGTCTCCCCTAAAAGTTTACCTTGACCTAGGGTCTCCATGCAGAGCTTGAAGATCTATTTTCCTTTCTCTGACTTTTTCATGATGACTGTCATGCTTTCAGTGTGGGAACTATAACTGATAAATTCAGAGCCAGGGCAAAAGGGCCTATTTATTGCTCCAATGCCTCATTTCATTCAAAGACAAGTATATTTCCAGCAATTGAGAAGGAACAAAGGTTATATTTCTATGACACTATAAAAGATAGCATTTTCTGGATTCTTATCTGGAACTCTGATAGTTATGATATCTGTCATGTACTTAATCAGCAGAGCTGAGAAAGGCAGCACTAAACTATTCCTAAAGCACTTTCTCATGTTCTATTACTTTCAGAACTTCTTTTCAATAATTAATTCATTGAAGAAATATTTTTTGAACACTTGCTATATGTGGCAGTACTGGGAACAATAATGAACAAAAACAGATGGATGAGAAGACACATGACTCAAAGAATTCCACAAATAAATCTGAGATAACACATTGCAATACCAGTTTCCTTGTAATATGAGGGTGTAGAGCAGGAAGATAGTGATAATCAGTGAGGTCAGGGATAGGTATCTGTCAGCCTCAAGTTCCACCGATGCTCTTGCCCTCTACCAAACTCAGCACTGCCCGGGGATAAGGTAAAACAGCTAAAATGAGAGTGCTAGCCCTGCTGCTTGTAGCCCTGAGCTGCTAAGTGCTTAAGACCTCCACCTACAGCAGCCCTGTCAGGTCCCTAGTCCAACACACCCACCCTTGGAGATATCAGGAACCCTGGGCACCGCTCCCAGCAGTAGCAGGCGTGTGGAGTCCATCTTGGTGAGAGGCTTCTTCTGAAGCACCGTGAAACTTGCACCGTGCCCAGGTCCTCCTCACGATGTCTACCTGCTGCCACATTGAGCTGCCCAAAGTCTGTCAACCAAGCAGCCCCTAGCCCATCAACTGGGACGCTTCAGGGTAATGTTGCCAGAGATGTCAGTGGCATATCTGGTTCAATTCTTTGTCCAGGTCTTTTTTTTTTTAATTTTTTTAAAATTGAAGTATAACTGACTTATAATGTTATGCTAGTTTTAGGTACATAGCAAAAAGATTCAGTTATACATACATATATGTTCTTTTTCAGATTCTTTCCCCATATTGCTGTTGCTATTTAGTCACTAAGTCATATCCAACTCTTTGTGACCCCATAGACTATAGCCTGCCAGACTCCTCTGTCATGGAATGTCCCAGGAAAGAATACTAGAGTCTTTTCCCATGTAGGTTATCATAAAATATTGAATAGAATTTCCTATGCTATACAGTAGGTCCTTAATAGTTACCTATCTTATATATAGTAATATGTATATGTCACTCCTAATCTCTCAACTTATCCCTCCCTGCCTCTTTCCCCCCAGGTAATCATAAGTTTGTTGCCTACATCTATGACTCTATTTCTGTTTTGTAAGTAAGTCCATTTGTATCAACTTTTAGATTATATATGTGATATCATATGATATTTACTTCACTTAATAATATGACAATATCTAGGTTCATCTATGTTGCTATAAATGGCATCATTTCATTCTTTTTCATGGCTGAGCAATATTCATTGTGTGTGTGTGTGTTTGTGTGTGTATGCATATACACACATATACACCACATCTACATCCATTTGTCTGTCAATGGACATTTAGAGTATTTCTAAGTCTTGGCTATTGTTTTTTTTTTAATTAGTTTATTTACCTATTTTTTAACTTTACAATATTGTATTTGTTTTGCCATACATTGACATGAATCCATGAGTGTACATGTGTTTCTCTTCCAGAACCCCCCTCCTCCTCCCTCCCCATCCCATCTCTCCAGGTCATCCTGGTGCACCAGCCCCAAGCACCCTGTATCATGCACTGAACTTGGCTATTGTTAATAATGCTGCCATGAACACCGGGGTGAATGTGTCTTCGAATTAGAGTTTTTTCTGGATATATGTGCAAGTCCAAGTCTTTAAAGAACCAGGCTTTAACCTTCCCTTAGTTCATGTGCAAATAGAAGTCTTTCTACCATGAGTCTGGGCATTATTATCCTGATATTTAGTTTTAGTTGCTCCTCTCCTTATAGCTAATTATGGGTAAAAGTATACATTTAGGCAGTATCCAAGGTTCTCTGGGCCCATGTTCACTCTGTCTTCTAAGGAGAGCCAGGTGCAGTGGGCACCCCCCAGGGATTCTATGTTCACCAGATACTGCCCATGTTACTACAGCAGATACTCCACCAAATCCTGCCCTTCCCTGCTCCTCCCTGCTTGTGTGTACAGAATGTGTGTCTGCCTCACAGCTGAGGCCTACGTGTTAGGATGAATGTTCCCATATGAGGATGTTAGTCTGGTGAGGCAACAAACAATCACTGAGAGAAACATGAGTCAAAGTTGGATTTAAATGCTGGTGCTGCCACTTATCAGGTATGTGCTTTTGGGCACCATCCTGAAACAGCCTTGGTTTCTTCATCAACCAAAAAAAAATGAGATAATCATTTCCACCTTCCAAGAATAAATAAAGTAACCACCACCCTAGGACACCATTGGGAACCCAGAAGGTATCTGACAAATATCACTTCCGCTTCTGTTCTGACAAATATGCTACAGCCAAACACCCTCCAGCTAAGGCGATACTCAGCCATCTGCCTCAAGACTAAAGCAAAGGTGCCAATCATGAAAACACACTCCATTTGCTGAAATAAAACACACTTCCCCAGAGTGAAGGACGGCATCCTGAACACTTTGGAGGCAGAGAAGTCAGAGCCCACAAAGAACACCAGGGTGTGAGCTGAGTTAGGATTCCAGGTGCAGTTGGATGGTGGAGGGGGAGGCCTGCCAGATCTAAGTTGTTTTTGTTGTTCAGCTGCTAAGCCGTCTGACTCTGCGACCCCATGGACTGCAGCACACCAGGTTTCCCTGTCCTTCACCATCTCCCGGAGCCTGCTCAAACTCACGTCCATTGAGTCAGTGATGCCATCCAACCATCTCGTTCTCTGCCGCCCCCTTCTCCTTCTGCCCTCAATCTTTCCCAGCAACAGGATCTTTTCCAATGCCAGATCTAAGAGATTCTGTTAATCCTGAGGGAGCAAGTGTGGATATGGGAAACATTTCGGATAGAGTGGGCCCACCACCCTAAAATGCTGCAGTGACCTTGACTCAAGCCAGCCAGTCCATGCCCGCCCCCATCCTGTGAGGAAAAGGATGGAGTGGCACAGACAAGGACCTGACACTCCTAAAATGGGTGAGCTAGTGCCACGCCACTTCTGGGACCAGAACAGGATCTGTGAAAGAGTCTGACGTCACTAACAACACTGACAAGTGGGCCTTGATGACTCTCCAAGCTGAGTCCAGAGGGAAAGAGCCTCCGGCTGCCTGGCTTGGAAAGAGGCGGCGAGAGGCAGCATCCACTGGGGCTCAGCACAGCGGGCTGGCCTCCGGAGCATCTGAATCAGTGTGTGTTGTTCTGTGCGCCCAGACGACAAGACTGCCTCTCCTTGGGTGACCTTGCTGCCAGCAGCGTCTTTGTTAGCGCATGGACTTTCATCATATTCAAAAGAGTCTACATTTGAAAGAAGTTAAGCTGAAGGAAGCTGGGAAAAAATGATTCAGAGAAGGCCTGCTGGGGTAGCACAAACCTTCAGCCAAGTTGTCACCTGGGGCCCGAGTGGATAGTACACAGAGGAGGCTTTTTCTCTCACACACACTTTTCCAAAAGCAAGGCTCACCCGAATCACCATGATCATCATCACTATTATTGAAAGTTGACCATGTGCCCAGAACTCTCCAGAGCACATCACATCTCTCGTGGAATTTGACTCTCACAACCACTCTGTGAGGTAAGTGTATCTCTATTATCACCAGCCCCAGGTCATCCTTGTTAATAACTAATAAAGCTGCAATTCTCAATTTATGAAAAGTAATGAAGATAAGGGCTTCCCTGGTGGCTCAGGATAAAGAATCCATCTACCAATGCAGGAGACACAGGTTCGATCCCTAGATCAGGAAGATCTCCTAGAGAAGGAAACAGCAACCCACTCCAGTATTCTTGCCTGAGGATTCCATGGACAGAGCCTGGTAGGCTACAGTCCATGCAGTTGCAAAGAGTGGGACACAACTTAGTGACTAAACCAACTAACCAACAATGAAGAAAAGTATAGCATCTTCAAATTAGAGTCCCCTCAGTATAAGGATTTCAAGCAGCCCAGACTCTTATCCACTGTACCACCAGGGAAGACCCTTAATCTCGTCTTCTTATTTAGGAAGATCAGAGCAAGATCCAGCCCCTTGTATGACCTGTGATTCACATGTGCCCCTTTCTCAGAAGAAAACCACACTGGATTTACTGCTTTGCTGTCACTGCTTTGAAATTCTTAATAAAATTTTTAACACAGAATCCTGTATTTTCATTTTGCAATGACCCCCACAAATGTCATAGCTGACCCTGGACAGAGCTCTAGGGTTAGGGCAGGGAGAGGCAGCCATTCAAACTACAGTGAGTGTCTTGCCTGCACCCTCTTCTCATAAGTGGGCTGCCTGGTTAGAATATTGCATGTGATAAAGCACACAGATGTGCCCCCCTTCCAACAAATGCAGATGAAATTGTTACTTGAAAGGTGTCACTATGACAGAAGTTCACTGGTAAATGTGTTCTTTCAAAAATTTAACTGTATGGTACCTGGTTGCAATTGCTAAAGCCAGCCACCATCTCTACCAGGTTTTACTTGATTTCATAAAAACCACAAAGAGCTCGCCACCTTTTCCTCATCACTGCTGGCTGAGTTCAGGAATTTCAAGTGTACAATCATAGCAATTATCACAACTTTGCACAGATTTCCACAGCAAGACAGAGGGTCATAATGAAGAAACGGAACATTGTTTGCTGTCCAATTATGAGGAGCATGTACGAACAGGACTAGAAGCCCTGATGTCAAAAACTCTTATGTTGATCATAGCCTACGCTTCTGGACATGCTTTAACAGATAAAGAGACAACAAGCCTTAATCGTTTTCCTAGGGCTGTGATCCCCTGAGATAGCACTTGTTTTCACCCAAAAACAAAAAGGAAAATATGAATAAGGAATCTGTGTTTGTGGAGACTTAGGTTCCTCCAAATCTTAATTTCATGGCACTTAAAAATATGTCAGCAATATGAACCCAGGTAGATGTAAAAGATTAAGTAAAAAGTTAAGCAGAGTTTTCAAGATTTTTAAAATGAGGAACCACAGGACTTCCCTGGTGGCCCAGTGGTTAAGAATTTGTCTTCCAGTACAAGGGCCGTGGGTTTGATCCCTGATTGGGGAACTAAGATCCCACATGTTGCAGAACAACTAAGCCCGCATGCCACAACTACTGAGACCCTGCATCTCAACTAGAGAGAAGCCCACACACTGTAACAAAAGATCCTGTTCGCTGCAACTAAAACCAACACAGCCGATAAATAAATATTAAAAAAATAATAAAAAAAGAGAAGCCACTATCTTGACATACAGGTCTATTAACCCCTCCCCCACACACATACAATTTTACCTCTTTAATTCAAAGCCCAGAGATTTTTCTTCTCTAGCTTTGGTGCTGGAATAGCTGACGCTTAGTGATATTTATTCCAAGGCACCATTCATTCATTCATTCCTTCATTTACTTACAAGGTCAAGTCAAAACATGTGGGTCTCCTGAATAGGCTAATAGTTTTAACTTCCCTTCCACCAATGTGCTTTTACTGTTTGTTCAGTGTCTGCTTAGTGGAGATGGGGAAAGCTGATTTTACTTAATAAAAAAATGAAAATATCTTTGTTTATAACCCACATGTCAGCTATTCTCTCATCCACTGAGTATTTGCAAAGCAAAACTCCACTTGCAGAAGAGCATTGGTAAGCGATGTAATTTACCGACACATTTGAAATGGTGATATAGAAAGGCATTTACATTGTACAGGAGACAGAATTGTGCTTGAAAAATCCCAATACCACATGTGTAGGATGATATATGTTTCAGGTAGACAACAGAAAAATGTGTTTAAAATAAACCTGCTCCTTTGTCCTCAACTTTTTATTCTAACTCTTGCCCTCACTCACCTTCCTGTCTTCAAAGAATCTTTGATATGTCAATAGAATTAGTGGATCCTTGGTTAATCCAGCCAGTATGACCAGGAAGCAGAACAAAAGCAGGAAAGTATTCCAGCTCTAGTGAGCGAAGACCAGCATCTCAAGGTGGCTACTAAGCCTATATTTCCCTCCCCTCTCTCAAATATTTCCTCTACTCCCATGCCCAGCTACATAGACATGCTTACCTACCTTCAAGAAAACCTACCTCCCCAATGGCCCACATTCCCCAGAAAAGCCAGACACTGGCACACTCTCTTAGTGTAACTCTAAAGGGATGCTACCTATCTCATACTTGCCTGGATCTCCTGCACTGGGGTCCAAGGCCCCAGGGCCCACTCTGAAATTGCTTCTGTAAACTAGATGGATGACCCTCTCTGATGGGTCACCCTTATCTGGGATCGCTTCAGTAGAAGGCCTCCTGGCAAAAAAAAAAAAAAGATCATAAGTTTTGGAAACAGAAGATAGGGAGTTAGAAGCCCTTAGGACTCTGGGTACCAGGGAGAAAAGGTCCCTGATGTGGCCTGCAGAGAGGGGAGGGGCAGATAAGAAGCCAAGGGGAAAACTTTCTGCTAACAGACCCACAGCAGGAGCTGTTAGAGTTTCTACTCCTCCTTCCTCCTTTCCATTCCAGAACTCTTCTGACGGTCCTCCTGGCACGTGCAGAAGAAGTGCATAGTGACAGCTTCTTGCCCCCCTTTACTTCTCACACAGTCTCCTCTCCTATCCATAGAGAAGGCTACTCTTTGAGCAGTTTTGATAGGGAACCAACAGTGATGACTTAAAAACAAAAATCATTAACTGAGCCTCAGAATGATGGAACATCTCCAGAATGAGACCCACAAAATCCTCACCTCAGGCCATTTATATTGAATGGGTGTTACTCCCAGGCTTTAAATTATTTTAATATGCCTTTCAGGTCACTTTCCTCTCTGTATAAGCCCTGTATGGAACCATTCCTGTCTGTCATTGTTACTACATTGCTGATGCCCCTAAACAGCACTTAGGGGCTGCTCTCTCTGCCCACTCTCACATTCTGGGTGGAGAAACAGGGAATACAGTAAAACAGCAACAACAAACCCAGACAGGAGAAAGGGTGCAAGTGTCCAGAGAGTGCTGCAGAAAGAAAGTAGTAGAGAAATCAAGAGGAGAAAGAGCTTTAACCAGAAGCCCACAGAACAGGAGTGGCATTAGAAGCAGAGGTTAGTGGTGCTGATTGTAGACAAAAGGCAGTTCTACTCAGGTGAAAGTGAATTCCTCAGTCCCAACTAGTCCATTTATTCCAAATGAAAGGGCTCAAGACAGTGGTGCTCCTAGACATGTTGGGCAACTAGCTCTAATTTGTAGACTTTGCCACTTTCCATGGTGCCAATACTCCTTCTGTGGCCTGTTTCATGCTACCAACTTATGACTTACCACAGAGTTGTAAAGACACACACAAAGTTGACTGTCGCCAAGCACGTGTAAGTTGGTTCAAGCACACCATTAGGGCAAGACCTCTGATACTTACTGCTTAAATTTAGTGAAGTTCCACCAGCCCCCAAACAGCACTTGTCAAGATAGAGATGTACGTACACAAAGCACAAAGCAGCTACATCAAAACCTGATGGGCCGCCTTCATACACAGAATAGAGAACATGACCTATCTGTAGCTCTGCAATTCCCTGAATATTGTTTGTAATTCTCTGGTCCACCTCTAGTCTTAGTAAGTATTCCCTTCTGTAAAGCAAAGGACAAATTAGCAACCTCTGCTCAACCTTTCGGGCTACAGAGAATGCGTACCTGCCCAATCTATACTGTTACCACCATTGCCTTGCCCCCTGATAGCACCTCCCCAACTTCTGTTTGGATGTGCCTACCAGCAAGGCGGTCACATAGTCACTATAACGACTCACAGTGCTAAAATGGTGACTTTGAGCCTCCAGCCTGGTAACCTGTACTAATATAACTCCTAGAAGTAAATATACTTCAAGACCCTCTGAACTCAAAGCTGTTTTTTTGTTGCAAAGACAAACTGGAAACATCAGAAAGCAAGAGTGAGGGCTCCTCACAGACCTCTAATAGGAAACTCAGCTTTCCCTGGGGCCCTTCCAGCATTATCCCTCTACCCTTTTACAGCCAGTCAACAAAATAAACTCTACTATAGGGGTCAGGCCATACATAGCAACACTTTAGGACCTACTGCCAGCACAAGTACAGTAGGGTGGTGGGAAGCAATTGGCTGAGGGTAAGAGGGAGCCTGTGAGAGAAAAGTGAGGCAGTGTCTAGTCTGAGTCTATACAAAGGACTTTTCTTCTATCCTATAAGTGTGTCAAAGGCAGAGCAGTTTCAAATGCAAGGATTGAAAAAAAAAAGTCTCCCAAGTTCTCCCTCATCCTCTCTCCCAGTTGGAGATAAATGCAGGCTTTCTCAGAGAACAAGACAGAAATAAGAGACAAAAAAGATGTCCTGAAAAATAAATGTAAATATATATGTGAGAGGCTTTTTTTCTTTTACATCCAAATACTCCTGCCAATTATTTTTGAAGGACTTGGTTATGGCTCATTTGGAAAGAACTATTCTAGGTAGCTGTTCTGAAAAGTAGTCAGTAAGTCCATTTAACATTTCTTGGAGCCATCTGAGCTTTACAGCCATTCTTTCTTTCTCTTGGGCTCTACCCTTTTGCTTTCCAGGTGAATTGCGCTAAATTCATTACGAGAGATTTTATTGTCTTATATTCCCCCTTGCTAAATACCTGACTGATTTCATTGTTTTCATGAACCTAAAAACCTAATTGACAGAGGGATGTGTGTTCCCTTCAAATTGCACGTTCAGCCACTGGAGGGGAGTCTGAGTGTATACAAGCATTCCAGAGTCCCTGGATATTGATCCTGATATTGCACAATTTTCCAATAAAGATGTGAATCACACAGACATAAGTTAGCAGAAGTATTGAAAATCTTGAGCTTTCCAAGTGGCTCAGTGATTAAAAAATATGCCTGCCAATGCAGGAGACATGGGTTCAATCCCTCGATCAGGAAGATCCCTTGGCGGAGAAAATGGCAATCCAATCTAGTATTCTTGCCTGGGAAATCCCATGGACAGAGGAGCCTGGCAGGCTGCATTCCATGGGGTAACAAAGAGTCAGACACAACTGAGTACACACATGCGCATGCACTGAAAATCTTAAAGATGCACTGGATAAGAAATGCAGGTGGCTTCTTTGACTTAAAAAGCCTGTAGGCAATCGTGCGCTCTGTTGAGAAGGGGAAGAGATTGCCACTGGGAGAGTTTATCATGCCTTAAATGTTTACATTTGTTTTTTCAGTTATAAAATTACCACACCCCTTTCAAGAACTCCACCAAATATATCTATTGTCTGAAGGAAAATTTTTTTCTTTTACTACAGCCTTCAAGAGAGTCGGGGCTTCCCTTGTGGCTCAGCTGGTGATGAATCCACCTGCAATGTGGGAGACCTGGGTTCGATCCCTGGGTTGGGAAGATCTCCTGGAGAAGGGAAAGGTTCAATTCCCGGGCCCAGAAGATCCTCTGGAGAAGGGATAAGCTACCCACTCCAGTATTCTTCAGCTTCCCTGGTGGCTCAGCTGGTTAAAAATCTGTCTGCAATGTGGGAGACCTGGGTTCGATCCCTGGGTTGGGAAGATCCCCTGAAGAAGGGAAAGGCTACCCACTCCAGTATTCTGGCCTAGAAAATTCCATGGATGTCCAAGGGGTCACAAGAGTCAGACACAACTGAGAGACTTTGACGTTCAAGATAGTCCATGCACGACTTTTTAAAACACAGTTCAATAAGTCTGAGGGCTCTCTTTTGTCACAAGAGAGATGTGTGGGCTCACCAATTTCTTTTCCCTAACTGCAGTGAAACACCATTCTGCACATTTGCAACACTCTCTCAGGAAGCATTGTTCATGACAAGAGAGAACCTAATACGGAACACACCTTGCACCTGACATTTTATAAACCTTTTCCTTCCTGCAGCAAAATCTTAAAATTTCAGAGTCAGATGAATTTATCTGCAGTGACCTTTACATTTTAATTAACTTCACTTTTGCCATCAGCAAAATGGGGAGAAACATAGCTGCTGCTACCCCACAATGAAAAAAGAATGGATAGCTTGACTTCCTGGGGAAAAAGGCATTCCAGAGAGCACAGGGTAAGTGCTGGTGGAGATAGAAGAAAAGCTTCCCAAGTAACTTACAATACAAGAGACTAAGATTGGCCAAAGTCTGCAACACAAGCCCGGATACAACTCTATTCATTTATACTCTAGGATAAGACCTCCGTCTTCCTTTCCTAATTTCCCAAGGTGCTTAGCACATTTTTATGTCCAATAAATGTGGCTATGTAACTAAATGAAAGATGAATAGTCAACTGAATTAGTGTCTTACCTTTGGTTAACAGGTATACAATATTTATTCTTTCAAAATTGGAAATGGACAGATTGATAACTCTTGCTTTGAACTATAAAACATCCAAATGAAAAATGTCTTTTTGTTATCATTAGTGTAATTTTGCTATCATATCTTAATTTTATCCCATTTATCAACTTTCTAAGATACAAAGTAAAATGATAGAGTCTTACAGACATCTCCTGAAAAACCCAAGAGATGATCTCATCCCATATTTCACTTCTCAAATTCCTTTGGCATTCTTCTGTTTGACACCAGTCAAAACATCATCAGAATGTTTTAATGTGATTTGCTAATTTGCAGAGAGGATGGTATGAATTTTAGTCTGAATTCAATGGTCAGAGAATGTCTTAGCTGGATAAAAAGGAACTGGAGTGGTTTTAATATGTGGTAAAGCTTATCTCTAGGAGAAGGCAATGGCACCCCACTCCAGTACTCTTGCCTAGAAAATCCCATGGACGGAGGAGCCTGGTAGGCTACAGTCCATGGGGTCGCTAAGAGTCGGACACAACTGAGCGACTTCACTTTGACTTTTCCCTTTCACACACTGGAGAAGGAAATGGCAACCCACTCCAGTATTCTTGCCTGGAGAAGAATCCCAGGGACGGCGGAGCCTGGTGGGCTGCCATCTATGGGGTGCACAGAGTCGGACACGACTGACGCGACTTAGCAGCAGCAGCAGCAAAGCTTATCTCTACTTGATTTCTCTAAAATATTACCTGGGAAGTTAACTGTTGAGAGTGAGCTTCTAGTATAAATTATACTGTTATTCTTGAAATTTTTATTTTTACCCACTAAATGGACTGCCATATTTAGAGGAAAGTCATCAGAGCTGATTAGCATATTTTACTAGTGGGTCCTTAATAAGTATCTCTCAGTGATAACCAAGACAATGGTGGCAAAGAGAAGCTTTGGGGAGGGAGATGGGAGAGAGGTTCAAGAGGGAGGGGACATATGTACACCTGTGGCTGATTCATGTTGATGTTTGACAGAAAACAACAAAATTCTGTAAAGCAATTATCCTTCAATTAAAAAATAAAATTTTTTTTAAAAGATAAGCTTTTAATGGATGCAGAAAACCATTTAAGCATCATGGTGTCAGATTTCTTACACTGCCACGTTCCTGAAAATTACTCTTTGATAATGTTTCAAGTATAAAATGTTCCCAATTCTTGAATGGCTGTCATCAAAAATAACACAAATTAGAAGAGCTGGCAAAGACAGAAGAAAGGCAACCCTCATGCACTGTTACTGGGAATGTACATTGCTGCAACTACTGTGGAAAACAGTGTGGAGGCAACTCAAAAAACTAAAGAAGAAACTACAGGATGACCCCACAATTCCACTCCTGGGTATATGTTTAAAAAAAAAAACAAACCACAAACCCAAAAAAACACTAATTTGAAAAGATACATGCACTCCAATGTCCAGAGCAGCAATATATACAGTCACCAAGATCTGGAAGCAACATAAGTGTCCATCAACAGATGAAAGAATAAAGAAGAGGTGAGACAGACAGACAGATACACACACACACACACACACACACACACACACACACACACACATAGTGGAATACTACTCAGCCAGAAAAAAACATGCATTTTATCATTTACAGGTAGATTAGTAGACTTGGAGGGAATTATTCTAAGTGAAATAAATCGGAGAAAGACAAATACTGCATAATATCACTTGTATGTGGAATGTAAAAAATACAAAAACTAGTGAATATAACAGAAAGAAGTAGACTCACAGATATAGAGAACAAAGTAGTGCTTACAATAGGGAGACAGAAGAGGGGAGGGTCCATATAGGAGTGCTGCTGCTGCTGCTGCTAAGTCGCTTCAGTCATGTTCGACTCTGTGCAATCCCATAGATGGCAGCCCCCCAGGCTCCCCCGTCCCTGGGATTCTCCAGGCAAGAACACTGGAGTGGTTGCCATTTCCTTCTCCAGTGCATGAAAGTGAAAAGTGAAAGTGAAGTCGCTCAGTTGTGTCCGACTCTTCGCGACCCCATGGACTGCAGCCCACCAGACTCCTCCATCCATGGGATTTTCCAGGCAAGAGTACTGGAGTGGGGTGCCATTGCCTTCTCATATAGGAGTACAGGAGATAGCTAACAGAAAACATTACAAGCTAGTGCATGGTGCTACTGCAAATCCATCAATGGTTGGTTTACTTTTAGCACCATTACCTTCTTTGTTTATACAACATTAATTTGAATAGTTTATTACATTATAACCTTAAATTTTTTTAAGAAGAAAACTAAAGTACAGGTGCCAGTGATGTAATGAACAAATTTTATAAACTTATTCCAATTGAGTTCATCAATGAAATAATTAGTAGTGCCAATAAACTTGTTTAATATTAACCTAAAAGAGACTCCTGAGTACTTGGGAAAACCTTGTTTCTAATTCCCAGCATTCTAGACAGAAGCCATAACCAGCCAAGTTCAAGTCAATCAAATTCACCTCAGCAACATTCACAGCCATTCTGAGGAAGGACCCTAACTCCAGAAATTGGAGAGATGGCAAAGGGACCCTGAGGCGTCTGTGTAAACAGCCAAACAACTCCAATATTTTCTTTGAGCCAAGATTTTCTGGATGGTCCTCCTTCAAAACCCAAATTAACTGCCGGAATTGCCATACCTTCCCTCTGTAGACATAGGCTTTTTGAACTCTTTGGAGGCAGAGCATCTGAAAAATAAACCACTGCACAATAAATTAAATTTGTATCACTGCATCTCTCTCCTAGTAGGAAAGAAGCTCTTGGTCTTATTCTTTCAAGGTTTATATTTCAAGGCAAAACTTCAGCATAATTTAGAAAGTTTCCTTTTCTATTGAGTCAATTTGCTGTTTTTGAAATATTGCACAAATAACTCACATACACTGCATTAGATGGGTGAATCATCTATCTTTTGATGAAAAGCATTAGTTCTCTTTAGAAGGAATCATTTATTTCTTAACATCCCCAAGGCAAAAACCTCCCAAGATAAAGCTAGGACTCTTACCCTCTCTGGCTTGACAACATATTTATAAAATATTCTCTAAATCAAATGATCTTCAACATATGACTTTGAAAGAAGAAGGCTATTCAGAAATGTTCATTTATTCATTCAATCCTTCATCCTCTAGACATTCATTGAGTGCATAGGGTTTGCAGGGCACTGAACTAGGTGTTAACACTAAGGACGGGGATGGATAAAAAGACTAAGGAAGGAATCCATGTGCATTGGGAGCTCAAAACTTTACAATGAATGAGCCAGGCACTAAATACAAGGAGAAATTAGGAGGAACCAGTATACTTCCTAAATCTGGTTGCAGGCCAAGACCACTTGAAAAATTAAAATTAAATTAAAAATAAAGGTTCTTGGGCCCTAACTACTAGGCCCAGATCTACTGAAATCAGAGGGGCCTGGAAGAACATGACAATTAATTTTTTTATAAATAGCCCAGGCAATTCCAAGATTTCAGCCAGATACTGGGAATCACTAAAACTTAGAAAATATTCTAGTGGCTAGAAAATCCCACACAGCCCCTACTACAGCCTTTGAAAGTGTTTTGCTTTATGCCATGATCAAGATCAGGGTCATCAACATCCTCACTAACAAAGCCAGGAAGCTAGACTATAAAGAAATGGCCTCCTTGCTCAAAGAGAATTTCCAGGAAGAGATGCATTTTTGACTAGGAAGTCAAAGTTTTCTGGATGCCATGATGTTATTAGGAATTTGAATACCCATTTCAGCAGTATGCACAATGATTCACATAGAATCACAGCTCAGCAGAGCTGGGCAGAACCTCAGAGATGGGGGTTCACAAACTCAAATGATGACAGAGCTCTGGCAGTGACATAAATGACAGAAGCAGGCAGGGGGTGCACAGAGTTTAAAGGGGGCCTCTGCTACTCTGTTCCAGCTGAAACTTGCCATGAAGAGTGTGGGCCCAATGTGTCAGGTCCTCCAAATTTTCAAGAAAAGCCAGAAATCTGGATTTGAAAGACTTGCCATGCAAATAAAAGACTTTTCAATCAGATTTGACATGTGGGCCACCAGATATATGAGAAAATAGCCTTGTCCCATTCCTTGTGTCTTTTCATTTGGGCTACCACAGTGAGGAGAGAGCTGTTGTTGAATTTAGTCTTGCTTTTTTCCCTGGGTTTGAATTTTTCAATTTTCTCTATTGGTCCAGATGTTCAAAGGCAAGTACGCTAACAGCCACATGCAGCATCCACTGTGCTGTTCCACCCAGATCCCTACTAACCCAGCTGGCCAGCCTCAGCTCCAAGCCTTCTCATGCAGTTGCCTTCAGCTGCCTCACTCAAGTGTGTGTTCCCTCCCTGGGCATCCGGCATCCAGTGACTGGAGGATACTCATGTATGAAGCTCCAGCTCCCAGCACCAACTCAGCACAGCTCTGCAGGGCCATCAGAGTTTCAGAGCTCCCATGGAATCGGCTCAAGCTTTGCTGCAGCTGCATCTCAGCTCAGCTTCTCCCTCTGCTCAGCCCTGCCTCCCCTACAGGTGTGGATTCCAGAGTGGTTCTCTGTCCACTGCCTGCACCATATCTCTGCCTTTGAGCCTTCTTCCCAGGAATCTGGACTGCAACACCAAGCACGTCAGGATCTCAGTGAAAATAACCTCACCCATTAAAGTCCAAATTCACAAAGTCAAATCAGAAAACAATTTTTTGCTTTGTGAAAATGTCTTGTTTTTTTCTCGTGGTTTTATTAGTGTTGGAAAAACCATATCATAGTAGATGTCTCCTATTTCATGTCCCCACCTCTGATCTGAGCTCAGATTTGGTAGGCAGTCTAGAAGCTCAGACTCACCTGGTACTCACAGAGCCCACCTCAAGTGTGGGCCACGCCTCTTTCAGCCTTCAAACTCAGGGCCTTTTCTGATGTTGCAGAGGTTCACAGGGCCCTTGAAAGCAAAGTTTGCAAAGGAGGAGAATTTCTTGACAATAAGGACTAGGAGACTACTGCTCCTGTTAGCTGGGCTTCAAGCAAGTCCCATGGCAAGGCGCTCCCACTGCTCACCTCCACAGCCCTGAGACACCTGACATGAGTTTTCCCCTCCCCTTCCCCATCTCCTTGCTTCATCATCCCTCATTTTGTGATCATATCCCAGATCAACACACCAAGTGCTCTCCATGAGGCTCTGCTTCAAGTGGAACCCGGACTAAGACCAATGCAAGCTCAATTTCTAAAATCTTAACAATAAAGAAAAGTACAAAAAGAAAGTGAAAGTTCATTTTTTGAAACATCCCTCCAGTCTCATTTGTGTGCATTATTAGGCTTTGGGCTTCCCTGGCATCTCAGTGGTAAAGAATCCACCTGCCTGTACAGGAGACACCAGCTCAATCCCTGGGTCAGGAAGATCCCCTGTAGAAGGAAAGGACAACCCACTCCAGTCTTCTTGCCTGGAGAATCCCATGGACAGAGGAGCCTGGCGGGCTACAGTCCGTGGAGTTGCAAAAGAGTCGGGCACAACTTAGCAGCTAACAACAACAACATAGTGGGCTCTAGAAACTTTAATACACCTGATCAATCTAAATATTCTGTTCTGTAACCCTGCAGGTCCCTTCAAACTGGTCTTACAGAGTATACTTCGTGCTTCGTGCTCAGTCACTTTAGTCCTGACCAACTCTGTGCTACCCCACAGACTATAGCCCACCAGGCATCTCTGTCCATGGGATTCTCCAGGCAAGAATACTGGAGTGGGTTGCCATGCCCTTCTCCAGGGGATCTTCCCAACCCAGGGATCAAACCTGTGGCATCGCCTGAGTTTTCTGCATCGCAGATGGATTCTTTACTGCTGAGCCACCCAAGAAGCCCCACTAAGTACACTTACTTCAGTAAATTAAATTCTACAATTGTTTCATTCATTCACCTATTCATTTAACGAATGATCATTTTAGGTCTTATCTATGCAAGGCACAGTGCTAAATATTGTAGATGTTACAAAGATATGTCCCATACCCTTAGGATGTTTTAATATTCTTCTTTTCAATTTTTTAGGGGCATATTGATTGAACAAATTAAGGCACATTAGTTTTCAAAAACCATATTAGGATTCCCTGAAATCTAATGCCATAAACTTTAATTAAATAGTTTTCACCCAGATGGTATATACAAGATGAATGGATTCGTGGGTTCAAATCTTGGCTCTGCTACCAAGCAGAAGTGTGACTTGGCCTCATTTTTCTTATTTGTAAAATGGGGGATTAATAAAAAATAACTACTATAAGCAGTTGTGGAAAAAAAGAGAGAATCAATATAAAGAACTTGGCATGGTACTTGACACAAAGTACTCCGTACATTTTCTCTGTAATAACAATTATTATTTTCATCTAACCTCAGGCCCATTGTGTGTGTAGCATGGATCCAGGCACCATGGGAATGGAGCAGAACAGACTGAACCTGAAAATACAGACACTGTCCAACACTGTTGCACCCGTCACAGTTTCACCAGTTTGGGAACCTAAAGCACCAGGGAAGTATCACGCTCATCTGGCCAGTCCCCGCAACCTCGGAGGGACTGTGCTCCCCTGCGGAGGTGATGCCAGGGCATGGGTGCAGGTGGGGATTTGGCCGCAACTGAGTTTACCTCAACCCCTCAGAGTCCTGTACATTGTGTTTACCAGTTCTACAGAGTAAATACAAACCAAACAAATGCAAAGGGGATGTAAATACCAGATTTGCTCAGCTGTCTAAGCAAATATCTTGCTGGCTAGAGACTCACATCATGTCTCAACTCCCCAAGAAGTATTAGATCAGGCAGTCACTGCCTAGGACATGCTGTCCCCGCAGTAGGAGGGGCATGTTCTCAAGGAGCTACTGTCTTCTATCATGTGTAGTCCTCCTAGCACCCCGCATAGCCTCTTTCTTCAAGATGCTCGGTAAATATTTGTCAACTAGTAGATCAAGTGCTTACAGAGTTCCTTGAATATTGTCCTGGTATAGAAAATATGTATGAATTGTGGGCAATGTCATAGGCAACACATCATTTTTAAAAATCTGACTATCCAAAGACTTCCAGCTTATGCTTTGTAAAGTGCTTTTTAAGAGAGAGAGAGAAAAAATAAAATAAAAGAGAGAGAGAACAGATGAAATTTCATCATCCTCATGCTATCATGTGTGTCGGGTGGAAGTAGAACAAAGGTGGACTTAAGTACGGAACATCTGCCCCTTCATGCCCAAAAGACTGCAAAACCAGAGGAAAGAAAAACATGGATTGGAAAAAAATGTCTAAGATAGTGACAAGAACAGGTGAGAAATGAGATTGTTAAGGACAACAAGCCACTGCCTGAAGACAGTTTGTCTAAATCGTTTGTTTGTTAAGACAACCCAAAAAATTGTATCCAAGTTAAATCAGAAATGCTAGAAACATCAGATCCAAATTCTACAAGGTAACAATTGTCTTCAGTAGATTCACATTCAGTAGCTCATTCACTGTCCAATTACCCACCCGTCTTCACCGCCCTTCCCTGTCCACCTGCTGTAGAGTTACGTTTGAGCTGCCATTTATTATCATGCTTCTGCTCCTGTTTTTCTTACAGATAAAATTAATAGTAAAATTATATATTTTTGCACTCTTGTCTCTATCAAAACTGGAAAAGATAGGCTGAAAGAACCACACATTTCATTTAAAAATTTTTACATTTTTACACATAGTCCACTTTATTCATTTGTGGTACATTCTGGATCTTACAGGCATTGTAATTTGGACCCTGTATTAATTTTTTACTGTTATGAAAACAAATTACTACAAATTTAATGGCTTAAAAACAACACATATTTATTATCTTGTAGTTCTGTAGGTCAGAAGTCCAAATGGGTTTTACTGGGTGAAACACAAGGGGTCAGCAGGGCTTGCATTGCTTCTGGAGGGAAGAACCTGTTTCCTGGTCTTTCCAGCTCTCGAGGCTGTCCACATCCCTTGGCTCGTGGCCCCCAGCCAGCAACAGCAACACTCCAACCTCTCCTTTGGTCATCAAATGGTCATCACATCACATCACATCTCACATCACATCTCTGATTCCCACTTACCTGCTCCCTCCTTCCCTTCTGAGAACACTTGTGATACATCAGGCCCATCTGGATAATCCAGGACACTCCCCCATCTCAAGACACTTAATCACACCTACAAAATCCCTTTGGCCATGGAAAGTAATTCTCTGATTCCAAAGATTAGGATGTGGACACCTTTGAAAAGCCGTTATTCTACCTACCACAGCCTTGTTATAAGAAGCCAGGCATTACTATGTCACTGCTTTGAACGGAACTTCTAAAGAGAAAAAAAGGACCAATAGGAGAACCAAATATTTCAAAACTTTTGAAAATAATCCAATTAAAATTCAACTTACTCATAAAATTTAAATAAATGTAAATAAATAAATTCAACTTGCTCAATAAGGAAATAGAATCAGTTCAGTTCAGTCACTCAGTGTCCGACTCTCTGCAACCCCATGGACTGTAGCGCACCAGGCTTCCCTGTCCATCACCAACTCCCAGAGTTCACTCAGACTCATGTCCATTGAGTCAGTGATGCCATCCAACCATCTCATTCTTTGTCATCCCCTTCTCCTCCCATCGTCAATCTTTCCCAGCATCAGGGTCTTTTCAAATGAGTCAGTTCTTCATATCAGGTGGCCAAAGTATTGGGGCTTAGCTTCAACATCAGTCCTTCCAATAAACATTCAGGACTGATCTCCTTTAGGATGGACTGGTTGGATCTCCTTGCAGTCCAAGGGACTCTCAAGAGTCTTCTCCAACACCACAGTTCAAAAGCATCAATTCTTCAGCACTCAGCTTTCTTTACAGTCCAATTCTCACATCCATACACGACTACTGGAAAAAAACATAGCTTTGACTAGACAGATCTTGGTTGGCAAAGTAATGTCTCTGCTTTTTAATATGCTGACTAGGTTGGTCATAATGTTCCTTCCAAGGAGTAAGCGTATTTTAATTTCATGGCTGCAGTCACCATCTGCAGTGATTCTGAAGCCCCCCAAAATAAAGTCTCTCACTGTTTCCACTGTTTTCCCAACTATTTGCTATGAAGTGATGGGGCCGGATGCCATGATCTTAGTTTTCTGAATGTTGAGCTTCAAGTCAACTTTTTCACTCTCCTCTTTCACTTTCATCAAAAGGCTCTTTAGTTCTTCCTCGCTTTCTGCCATAAGGGTGGTGTCATCTGCATATATGAGGTTATTGATATTTCTCCCGACAATCTTGATTCCAGCTTGTGCTGCATCCAGCCCAGCGTTTCCCATGATGATCTCTGCATATAAGTTAAATAAGCAGGGTGACAATATACAGCCTTGATGTACTCCTTTTCCTATTTGGAACCAGTCTGTTGTTCCATGTCCAGTTCTAACTGTTGCTTCCTGACCTGCATACAGGTTTCTCAAGAGGCAGGTCAGATTGTCTGATATGCCCATCTCTTTCAGAATTTTCCACAGTTTATTGTGATCCACATAGTCAAAGGCTTTGGAATAGTCAATAAAGCAGAAAGTGTTTTTCTGGAACTCTCTTGCTTTTTTGATCATCCTGCAGATGTTGGTAATTTGATCTCTGCAAATACAATCAGTTCAGTTCAGTCGCTCAGTCATGTCCGACTCTTTGCGACCCCATGAATCGCAGCACAACAGGCCTCCCTGTCCATCACCAACTCCCGGAATTTACCCAAACCCATAAATAGAATAGTGAAGTGCTGTTGCGTCAACAATGAAATCCCTTTCCACATCTGGAGAATTCCCACCTCATGAGTTTTGGGTGCGTATGAGGACAGCTTTCCATCATAGGGTACAAATATGCTGGATACTGGTGTCTACATTGCCCTTTGCAGCTGGAGCCCAGGCCTGGAAAATGGCTGTACAATCAGACAGAGCCTCATGAGCTTGGAATAGAGAATTGGTGGCATAGAAAGTAAAGGTTAACCTCTTGAAGGTTCAATGTAATAGCAATGGCACTGAACGTAACTCCTCAGCATGTGGGCATTATTAAAGGATAATACACAGCAAGGCCTTAGCCCAGTGCTTAGTAACAGTGATAACTCAGTCAATAGCAGCTATTATCAATTTTTAAAACTTTGAATTAACAATCAGCAGAGAATGCTACTTTCCTTCAATATTCATTCTCCTCTTTTTCTTTTCCCAGTTTTCATCCAGGCACAGGCCACAGGGAATAAAGCCTATTATTTTAGGTTCCCCAAAGCTCAGTGTTCCTGTGTGACTATGTTCTGGCCAACGGGGTATAAACAGAACAAACAACATCCAGGAAGTATCCTTAAAGGGAACAGGCATGCTCTAATTTGTCTGTTCCTACTAACTGGAATACAAATGTGATGGCCCTGGTGGCTCAGGTGGTAAAAGTCTCTCTGCAATGCAGGAGACCTGGGTTTCATCCCTGAGTTGGGAAGATCCCCTGGAGAAGGAAATCCCCACCCCAGTATTCTTGCCTGGAAAATCCCATGGATGGAGGAGCCTGGCAGGCTACAGTCCAAGTCAGACATGACTGAGCAACTAACACTGGACATTCAACTGGACTGAAAGCTTGAGCAGCTTTATTAGACCATTAAGTGGAAGCCAACAAAGGTCCGTCTAGTCAAGGCTATGGTTTTTCCAGTGGTCATGTATGGATGTGAGAGTTGGACGGTGAAGAAAGCTGAGCGCCGAAGAATTGACGCTTTTGAACTGTGGTGTTGGAGAAGACTCTTGAGAGTCCCTTGGACTGCAAGGAGATCCAAACAGTCCATCCTAAAGGAGATCAATCCTGGGTGTTCATTGGAAGGACTGATGTTGAAGCTGAAACTCCAATACTTTGGCCACCTCATGCGAAGAGTTGACTCATTGGAAAAGACCCTAATGCTGGGAAGGATTGGGGGCAGGAGGAGAAGGGGACGACAGAGGATGAGATGGTTGGATGGCATCACTGACTCGATGGACATGGGTTTGGGTAGAATTCGGGAGTTGGTGATGGACAGGGAGGCCTGGCGTGCTGCAATTCATGGGGTCGCAAAGAGTTGGACACAACTGAGTGACTGAACTGAACTGAACTGAACTGAGGTGGAAGCCAAGTATAGGAACAAGATTGAAAAAGTCTCTGAGTATCATGACTCACTCTCACACTCTGTACTGGTTACTTTTACTTCAGAGAGAAACAAACTTCCATGTTGTCTCAAGTCTGTATTATTTGGGGTTGCCATGATTCACAGCTGAATCTAATCCTGACTGATCCAGAAGGGAGCTTCTTCTACTTTATCATTCAATATAAGAATCCCTTACAGTATCCATAATGTCAAATCACTCAACTTTGGTTCAAACACTTCCAGTTATGAAACTTCACTACCTAACAGGAAGCCTGTTCCTAATTTTTAAAGGCTTTTTTTTTTTTTGGTATTATGTAGTTAATACAGGAACCCATTGTTATAGAAAATATGTTAAAAGTAAATTATAAAACATTTTAAAGTATGAAAGCCTCCATCACTCACCCTCCCTCCCATGGATTTCCTTCCCAGAACTAACCATGGTCAACAGTCCACTGTGTGTCATTCTAGCCCCCAACTCAATGCAATTACATACATACCAGTAGCATAAGAGTAGTGGGAATAAAGGAGGGACCAGCACCCAATAGTTGATTACATAAGGGAACAGTGGAAAAGAGAAGAGATAAGGGTAAAAAGCAAAGTCCAGGGATCAAGCATGGGTGAAATTGGTTAGACAGAGGTGGCACAGAAGGAAGAGGAATAAGGTTGATAATAAGTCCAGTTCTGGACAGTTTCATCTGCTGAAGTTGGCTGAAGCCCCAGGCAGGCATCAAAAGAGGCTGGAAACATTGGCCTGGAGATGACATTGAGGAATGCAGTCTCACACAAATAGCTAGAGTGTGTATGAGAATATCAAGGGCATGAGGGAGATGTGGGGGTGGGAGAAGATAGGCGGGATGAGGCAAGGAGAAGTGGGCCAGAGGCAGATTCGGGAGGAGCGGGAAACATTTGCCTTTAGAAGAATAAGAGACAAAGCAACCAGAATAGAAAATAGGAAACTGGAAGGTAAGGGGAGATTTACTAAAATAAGAATGTATTACTTTTTTCATTTAAAATAATGACGCAAAATGGACTTCCCTGGCAGTCCAGTGGTTGAAAGTCTGCCTGCCAACGCAGAGGACACAAGTTCAATCCCTCGTCCAGGAAGATCGCACAAGTCACAGAGCAACTGAGCCCCTGCACCACAACTACTAAAGTCCATGCACCCTACAGCCCGTGCTCCACAACAAGAGAAGCCACCACAATGAGAAGCCCGTGCACTGCAGCTAGACAGTATCCCCTGCGCACTGCAGCTAGAGAAAGCCCGAGCACAGCAAAGACACCGCACAGCCAAAAATAAACAAATAAAAATAAAACAATAACGCAAAGATTCAAGTGAGAAAGAACGGTTTCAAGCACACGAGGCAACTCTGCAGCATGTACGTGATTAGTAATTACAGATGAAGTCATTGGTAAATCTTGAGAACGGCTGTTCCCCTGAGCAATGAGTAGACACAGGATCACACAGAATTGAGGGGCAGGTAAGTGGTGAAGGAGCAAAGCAGCGAGCACATCCACTGTATTGATTAGGATAGGCTGCCATCCATGCTGCCATTCAGAGTAAACTCCCACATCCCAGTGGTCAATAGAATAAAGGTGTGATTTCTTAGTTACACGAAGCCCAATGCAGGTCAAACCCCCGTCTTGAAGCTGTAGTTGTGCCTTCCTCGACACAGAGCAGATGAGGGGAGAAATGGAAGTAAAACACTAGCTATTTTTTCCCCTTCAGCTTTATTGAGTTAAAATTGACATATTAAATTCTGTGTGTATGATGTGATAATTTTTAATATATATATGTATATGTATGCATGTATGTGTATATATATATATATATACACATATTGTGAAATGATTACCACAATCAGATTAATTAATACATCTATCACCTCACACAATTAGCTTTTGTGTAATTATAGATATAGATAAAGACAGTGTCTTTATCTATTCATCTATTGACCAACACTTGGGTTATTTCCATGTCTTGGCTGGTATGAGTAATGCTGCAATGAACAAGGGAGGGCAGATATCTCTTTGAGATACTGATTTGTCTCCTTCAGCTATGTACCCAGAAGTAGGATTTCTGGATCATATGGGAGTTCTATTTTTCACTTTTTGAAGAATTTCCAAACTGTTTTCCTGAGTAGGTACACCAATTTACATTCCTTCCATCAGACACTGGCTCTTTATTACCTCAATTTGGAAGCCACCTGTGTCACTTCCCTGGTGGTTCAGACAGTAAAGAGTCTGCCTGCAGTGCAGAAGACCTGGGTTTGATCCCTGGGTCGGGAAGATCCCCTGGAGAAGGAAATGGCAACCCACTCCAGTGTTCTTGCCTGTAAAATCCCATAGACGGAGGAGCCTGGCAGGCTACAGTCCATGGGGTTGCAAAGAGTCAGACATGACTGAGCGACTTCACCTGCTGCTGCTGTGTCACTTCTGCTCAGAGTGCCTTGGCCTCAGCCCAACAAGACAACATGTAGGACATATAGTGAGCACCAACTGTCTGCCACAGCACCTTGTTCAGGAGAAAGAGAAGAAGGGCTGGAAAGGTAGCAAAAAGGAGGAGACCCTGTGCTCACATGGGATTCAGAGGGAGAAGAGGACAAAGTTTCAGGGAAAAGAGGACAAAAGCGGGGAGGATTTCAGTTCTCAAGGCCCAGAGGAAACCTGAGCCCATCCCTGATGTAGTAGTTGGTCCTCGCAGCCTTTCATCTTCTGCCCCTTGAACAACCTCAGTCCTGTGTCCACTTCCAAGGCTTGGGTTTATGATTTGATTTATGTGCTGTACAAATCAACACCAGAAACCTGCTAATCCAACAAAGGCTATTTGAATAGATTCAAGACCTTCCTGCAAAGTGAGACGACCATGCCTCACACTTGCACTTTGCAGAAGGACTTAAATTGCACAATTTCAGTTGATTTTTATTATAATATTGTGACAGCGATGTGACCTGCAGAACCAGCATTCTCATCAGTCCTTACTGATCAGAGGAGGGAATTAAAGTACAGAGAATGAAAAAGACCTACCCAAAGTCACCTGCTAAGGCTTAAGTCTGGGTCTCCAGGCTCCTGGTAAGCCTCTCTTTTCCATGAAATGCCACCTGCTTCTTTCTGTACCTTTGGGGGAAATATGTAAAATGGCTGATCCTCCCTGCAAACAGAGTGGACCATTAGCTTGTCAGGTCTTTGGAATAGTTTGTTAAGTTTATCTTATTTACAATACTTGGCATAAACACAGAAATTGTTTCAGCAACTTCCACTCCAACTTTGGACTCTAGCAATCCCAGTTCTGTCTGGGAACAGGTTACAATTTGCCTAAGAAATAAATGTCCTACCACATCCCAGCTCCCTCCTCTGTGTACCTTGTGTGAAGACACTTTCCTAGTGATCCAAGGTCAAATTGGTGGGGCACCATGTGCTGCTAGTATGTGCTGTGCTTGGGCGAGTCCTTCCTCTGCACTCCACAGTGTCTGCTTTTTGTCAGGAGTCTCAAAAACGCTGCATGAGCACTCAGTGAACACAATCACTGTTCACTGGGTGCTAACAGCTTCCTGGGGCTTTGAATAGACTGTTCTACTGAATGCTCACAGAAGCCCTACAAAGTATTACTAGGTATTATTCTCAGTTTGTAGAGACCAGAGAATTATCCAAGGAACATTATCCAAGGTTCTACAGCTGCAAATAGCAGGACTGAGATTCAAAGCTAAGACCATCTCTCTCCAAGGCCTGAGCACTTTCTACTGGTTCACTAAGCCTCCTGGCTGAGAAACATGATGGGAACAAAGGAAAATAGATCAACAACAACCTAAGAGCGTTGCACAGTGACCTTTCTTGTAGAGTATATTTTCTCAAGGAAAGAAAATAAGAAGGAAGGAAGAGAAAGAAGAGATTATAGATGCTGTCTAGAACACTCTATACATAGCTTGGGTATCTGAAGATATGTTGTCCTTGGTTTTAAGAGCTACTGGTGAGTACCCAGGCTGAGCAGAGGACAGGGCCCTGGGAAACAATAGCTGAGAAATGAGAGGAAAACTAGGAGCAAGGGCCCATGGGCACCATGGGCAGAGAGAAGACCTCATACATTTCTATGCCAACATCACCAGTCCAGTTAAGAGACTGCTTTCAGCTTTTTCTTTTCCTATAATGCCAAGCGAGGCTTCAACAGTATCTGAACCGAGAACTTCCAGATGTTCAAGCTGAATTTAGAAAAGGCAGAAGAACCAGAGATCAAATTGCCAGCATCCGTTGGGTCATAGAGAAAACAAAAGAATTCCAGAAAATCATCTACTTCTGGGGAAACAATGAAAACAGTGAGAGACTTTTTTTCTTGGGCTCCAAAATCACTGCAGATGGTGACTGCAGAAATTAAAAGATGCTTGCTCCTTGGAAGAAAAGCTATGACCAAACTAGACAGCATATTAAAAAGCAGAGACATTACTTTCCCAACAAAGGTTCATCTAGTCAAAGCTATGGTTTTTCCAGTAGTCATGTATGGATGTGAGAGTGGGACCATAAAGAAAGTTGAACACCGAAGAATTGATGCTCTTGAACTGTGATGTGGGAGAAGACTCTTAAGAGTCCATGGGACTGCAAGGAGATCCAACCAGTCAATTCTAAAGGAAATCAGTCCTGAATATTCATTGGAAGGACTGATGCTGAAGCTGAAGCTCCAATACTTTGACCACCTGATGTGAAAAACTGGCTCACTGGAAAAGACCCTGATTCTGGGAAAGCTTGAAGGCAGGAAAAGAAGGGGATGACAGAGGATAAGATGGTTGGATGGCATCACCAACTTGAGGGACATGAGTTTAAGCAAGCTCCAGGAGCTGGTAATGGACAGGGAAGCCTGGCGTGCTGCAGTTCATGGGTCACAAAGAGTCAGACCAGCAACTGAACTGAACTGAACTGATATTTAAACACTTTAAAGACTAGCATTTGAAGTTAAACGGAGAACACTAAATGTTGTGCTGAAAACAAAAAACAATACTCGCTTTTTCCTCTCCCTGTAAAGCTGCTCCCAGGCTGAAAGTGCAAAGACATATGATCACTGAGGCTCAGGCAGCTCCTTTCACTCACCACTTACAGGAAGGAAGTGACAGCCCCACATCAGAGTTCCACCTGATGTGTTCCACCTCACAGTCACTTGCAAATTCAGCTCTGATGCCCAGAACTGTCTCTGAGCCCACATTTGCACATCAGGGTGTGTGTACGTGAGTCCCTTCTCGTACTGTGATTAAAACCTGAAGCAACTACTATTTTCAGCCCAAGCATCTGCCCCATCTTCACAGCCAGGTTGGGGGAAACAGCTCTCTGTGCCTAAGCTGCCCAGTTGTGCAACATGAAGAAAACATCTGAGGAGGTCAAAACCCTCAAGCTTTCCAGAAATGTGAGTTTCAGACACTCATTTCAGTCATATCCCTACGTAAATAGACACTTTTCTTTATTGCCAAAAGCCCACTGGACGGAGCCACAATGGCAGGTTGCTTCTTGTATGGGTTTTCTGAAGTACCAGTGCGATGGAGGGGCAGGGGGTAGGGTGTACCCATCCCAGGACCCCAAAGAATACAGGATGCTAAGGATTCTAAGATGTCAGCATGCAGAACAGGGAGGGCAGGAGCCCAGAGCCCCAGTCTAGACAACAACTGTGGCTCCCAGAGCAGGACTCAAGAGAGGGGAGAGCTCTGATTTTTAAGATATACCTCAAATATTGAAGGACCAGGCCTTATTTTCCCTTTGCCCTAAAATGACCACAAAGGAAAGAGTGAAAGTCATCAAGTTCAAAGAGATTCCTCAGAAACAAATGTGGGCTCAAGTACACGGCACAGGCCAATGGGTTCCCAACCAACCCTATGAATAGGGTCAACTGCCTCAAATGCTTCTCCTGGGCCAGGCTGATCCAGTCCACACTTAGAGTAGATGGACCGTTGTGTGTGTCCCATCAAAGGGCATGAAGTACAGCCCTTCAGGGAGAGGACGGTCTAAGCCAAGCCACAATGTACCCACAGAAGCCACTCAAGTTTCACCCAAAACCAAAGATGAATTTATGATACTCCCAGGGGTGTTCTCCTTCCAGCAGACATCTGGAGTTATTCTGACAAAACAGAAACCCAGTCTGGACCAAGGCCAAGCTGGTCCAGGAAGGCAAGCCATGGGTGTGGAGAGGCAGGAGAGGGGAAGGAGGGTTTATCTGGGGCTCCCACAGAAGAGAAAGCTGTCTCCTTGTGTCTTGGTCATGCCCTCCATGCTGCCCCCAGTATATTCTGTTACCCCAGCCTGGCCCCAGTGATTTCCCAGTGTCCTTTCTTGGGCTACAGGCCTTACTCTTGCTCAACTGGGGGAAATCATGAGAGGTTCAGAAACTCACAAAAGCAACCTGCCAGTGCTGACTCAGAGCCCAGTTGCCTGACTTCCAGCTCAGTGGTCATTCCCATCAGAACAGGGATGATGCACCCTGTTTCTTCAGCCACAAACAGTAGTCTTCACAAAACTATCCCCAGGGCCTCTGCAGTTACATTCAGTCATATGGTCATTCTTTGAGTAGCTTGGGATCCAACTCCCAGGACACTTGATGAGGGATAGCCATCTGACTCCTTTTCTGTTTTTAAGTGAAATCCAGGGGAAAGAGCACTTTCCCACTCTGGCAAAGAAGGCTAGAACAAGAGGTCTGAAGTGACGGGGCCAAAGGTCACACAGGCAGTCAGTGTTGGAGGTGAAAGCAGACAGATAACAACTGTACCGCCCAGATCACAACAAGGCTCCCCTCTTACCCAGCCTCTGCAAACAGTGGACCCATATCTGCAGCCCCTCTTCCCTGATGCTCTGAGCCCCCAGCCAAATGGTCTTTCCTCCCACTCACCCAGTGTACAAAAATACCATCCCACCCACACAAGGGGACTAGATGGCCAATGCGTTGTTGATTCTTGGGGAGGGAGCCAGATTTTTATCTTCTTGTCTCAGGTAACATTGCCAACGTCAGTGCCAGTGTGCTCAGTGTGTCTGATTCTTTGCAACCCTGTGGACTATAGTCTGCCAGGCTCCTCTGTCCATGTTATTTTCCAGGAAAGAATACTAGAGTGGGTTGCCATTTCCTTTTCCAGGGGATTTTCCTGACCCAGGGATCGAACCCGCATCTCCTGTGTCTCCTGCATTGCAGGCGGATTCTTGATCTGCTGAACCACTGGGGATTATGTAACCTCAAAGTTTTAACCCAAATAAATACCTCCAGGGCTGAGGAATTTCAGGGTAGGTAGGATATTCAGATAAGAGGGTTTAGCCCCAGGGACTCACAGCTGCCCATGGGACTCTGTCCACAGCCCCAGGTCTCCCCTGGGAGCTTCTGAGCAGCAGTCAGTGCCTCTGAGCCTAACTGTGGGAGGTCACTGGAAGCCTCTTGAAATGCAGAGTGAAATCTGCCGCCTGACACGTTCACCCTAGCTGTTTGGCTGCTTTGCATGCCTATGGGGCAAGCAGGCTATTTTGAGCAGATTTCATAACCCTCTTTGTAGCTGCTGATTGCACATGTGTTTCCAGCTCCGTTCTTGTGGCGAGAATGTTTAAGAGACGGTGCATTGTCAGAGAATGAAGAGAAAGCAAGATTGGGAGATTAGGAGGACAATTTCCTTGTCTAGACAGAGTTCGCACAGCCGGTGTCTGCTCCAATCAGGGTCCTTGGAATTCGGCACCTTGTGCGGATCACCCTCTGAACCCTTTGTCCCATCCAGAGAACTTTACTCTGAAATCTCCCAGGTGGCAGCAAGGGGAGAGGAGAGTTCTTGGGCATCCTTTCTGAGAATAAACCCAGGGTGGATTTCTGAGTGTTGTCATAGGAAATCAAAACATTGCAAAAATCTGTGAATGCCTGCATACAATTTTCTTAAAAATCTCAAATCTCAAGCCTGATTCTAGCCTTGGTGCCAGCTGCCTTTCAATGTCTTGGCCAGCAGGATTGTCTTCATCATTGTGTTCGTTGCTTATTTATTTATCCCAGTCTGTTTACCTCCTGTCAGCCTGATGACAAGCCTGTTCACCTATTTTGTTTTTAATTTATCCCTTTGCTTCTGTTTTCCACCTTGACCAACTGCGTTCAGGCTCTGTCGGAAAGCACTGCAACTCAGTTGTATTCAGCTTTCATTTTTGAGCCCTACCATGTGTGAACAACTGGCTCCATCGATACCCTTCTTGAACCTTTGATTCCATTTGTTATGTGTCCCTTTTGCCCTATTCTTTCCTCCTGACTCCTGTCACATCCTGTGTCATGATTGCCCATCATAAGCTACCTCAGGGTAGGATCTGTGCCAATTTACTCTTATTACCACCATCACAGCCATCTGAGATGGTATTTACAAGAAAAGTAATACCAGCCCACATTGAGACCATGTAACAGGCACTGCACTGGTGCTTCACATGCATTCTTTTATTTTCACTTAATCCTCATAACAATCTTCCAAAGAGGCTGCTGTTATTTTCTCAACTTTACACATTAAAGAATCTGGGGCTTTGAGAGGTAAAGCCATTTGCCCAAGCACATGAAGTTAACTAATAGCAGAAACAAGCTTCAAATGTAGATCTGCTGAACTCTGGAGCCAGAATGCTTAAGATTCTTGAAGAATTTAGGGATGAACAAATGCATACTCAAGATGTAAAACTTTCTCGTCGTTTTGCTTCTCATATTTGCTTCTGACTCCTTTCTGACTCTAAAGCCACTAGAACAGCCTGCAGAGAGTTCTATGATTGACACCCAGAGAGTAACCCCCATTCTCCTAACAGCTCCTAGGAACTATGCACCTTTCCTTATGCAGCCTGGCAGAGTGAGGACAGTGGCCTCGCGCTTCGTGTGGTCCAGGGATCCACACTGCTGCCCTCTGCATAGATCTCCTGGCCCAGTGTCCACCTAGGGTGGGCCAGCCTCCACTTCAGAAAACATGCAAGTCAGGCCACTGCTGACTGGATAAACCATAGCAAGACCATGATTTCCCCCCCAAATCAGAAGGGAGAACAAGGAAACCACCAAAGCAAGAAATAAACAAGTCCTAACAGAGCCAAAATAATAAGCCAATTTTCTGGCAAAGTGACAGCAGAAATCTAAGTTTCTCTGAAACTCTTTCATACATCTGACTTCCTGAGGTAAAAGAGCCAAAGGAAAGCGGCTTCTTAAGGTCAAGTACGAGCCTGAGAGGACAAGAGCTTAAGTACTAACCTTACCTCAAGGTCTCCTGCGGATCCATAGTCCTGGAACCGGTTACCCAAGATGGCAGAGTTTTCATGTTTCACAGGGAAATGTCATGTTACTCCTTCTTTGGAGGCCACCACTGGAGAGAGGAGAGGGTGGTGTGAAAAGGCAACAAGCGCAACTCAGGGCACGTCACTACCATATCCTTCCGCCCTTCCTGCCGGCTAGAGCCAGAACCTGTGTGTGAAACATGCCTTGCTGGCCCTGACTCTGCTTGGTGCCTGGTTCCTCCGAGTCAACTCCACTCAGCAAGAGTTACACCAGCTTCTCCCAGGTACTGGTACCAGTCACTACAGTGGACTGAGAGGTAGGACACTGGAAGGGCTCAAAAGATCAAGCAGCCACTGCTCCCCTGTTGTTTAAAGAGAATCCTGAAGTCCTATGGGTTTCCCTCCCTTACTTCTCTTAAAGAGAAAGGAGTCTTACTTTCCAGAAAAGAGGTTAAGCGATCAACAAAAGGAGAGAAGGGGAAGGAAGACAAAGAAGACAAGTATGGGGTTGATGCGTGAGATGGTCTAGAGCGCCCTCTAGAGGCTGGAGGACTGGAACGAGGCAATGATTAAGTTAGATTCATGGTTTATGAACTGGATCTTGTTTAGACTCTTTAGAGTTGTTATTCTTGTTCAATCCCTAAGTCATGTCTGGCTCTGTGACCCCACGGACTGCTGCATGCCAGGCTTCCCTGTCCTTCACTGTCTCCCAGAGTTTGCTCAGATTCATGTCCATTGAGTCAGTAATGCTATCTAACGATCTCATATTCTGCTGCCCCCTTCTCCTTTGGCCTTCAATCTTTCCCAGCATCCAGTTCTTTCCTAACATCTCAGTTCTTCACATTAGGTGGCCAAAGTGTTGATGCTTCAGCTTCAGCATCAGTCCTTCCAATGAATATTAAGGGTTGATGTCCTTTAGGACTGACTGGTTTGATCTCCTTGCAGTCCAAGGAACTCTCAAGAGTCTTCTCCAGCACCACAATTTTAAAGCATCAGCTCTTCAGTGCTCAGTCTTCTTTGTGGTCCAACTCTCACATCCATACCTGACTACTGGAAAAGTCATAGCTTTGACTGTATGGACCTTTGATAGCAAAGTGATATCTCTGCTTGATATACGCTATCTAGTTCTGTCATAGACTCTTAGAGAGACCCTGCAAATAAAATAATGAATTCTTTAAAATATATATATATTTTTTCCAGTGGCATTTCTGCAGAACTGTGTTACTTTAGATGTGATTTCATGCAAAAACTAAGCAATGTGCCTCTACTTTTAAAAACTGTTAAAGGAAGCATTTTGAATCCCTTAATATCTTTAATATAGTAAGATGATATTAGTTTTAAGTCTTTGTGCCCAGGGTTGCTCTCTTGATTCTTTGACTCCTGGTTTCTTCCATTTCCTCCCTGCTAAATAGATGAAAAGCAGAGGAGGAGATGGCTCCTTGAGGAGAGGGAAGTTTTCTGACCCACAGTAGAAAGCCCAAAATAGGTGTACAATAAATGCTTATTAAATTAAGAATTCAAATGCCAACAATTTCATGTCATGAAAAGATATCCATAAGATTACATCATGTGATCAAAGAATTTATATCATATAATCTCAATATATATATTGATATAATCTCAATTTATAGCTCATATCATGAAAGTGAAAGTGAAAGTGAAAGTCACTCAGTAGTGTCTGACTCTTTGCTAGCCCATGGACTATACAGTCCATGGAATTCTCCAGGCCAGAATACTGGAGTGGGTAGCCTTTCCCTTCTCCAGGGGATCTTCCCAACCCGAGGATTAAACCCAGGCCTCCCACATTGCAGGCAGATTCTTTACCTGCTGAGCCACAAGGGAAGCCCAAGAACACTGGAGTGGGTAGCCTTTCCCTTCTCCAGCAGATCTTCCCGACCCAGGAATCGAACTGGAGTCTCCTGCATTGCAGGTGGATTCTTTATCAACTGAGCTATCAGGGAAGCCCAGGAAGCTCATATCATATTTATATCATATAATTTCAATTTTCAAACAAATGTATATATCTATACATACATATAAAAAATAAAATTACCAAAATATTAACAAAAGAGCTCTGAGTGGGGTTTTTTGGTTGTGTGTTGGGGGGAGGGGTCTATGTATTATCCAAATTTTCTGTAATAAACATGCAGTTCTCTCCATCCCAAAAATATATACTTTTTTAAAAGGCAAGAAAATTAAGGTTGATACATTTGGCTGGTGGGAGAGGTCTTTTGAGGAGAGGGAAATAGTCCAAACACAGACATGAGATTCTGAGAAGATCTCAGCCAGGAAGAAAATGAAGAAACCATTCCCCAGTTTACCACGGCGACATTCCTGACAACAATCCTGTGCTCATGGGTTGGCTTACAAGTTTGACTTTCAAAAGAGAAGAGATGCAATTGTCCTTCAGTTAGGAAAATGTATTTGTTGTCAATCCCATGGACCTATAAACTTCTGGAAACATGGAGAAATATTTCCTTTCAGAGCAACTATACCATTTTTATTTACCTTTCTTGATATTTATCACTCCCCACTTTGTTGATGTTTAGTCACTAAGTCATGCCTGAGTTTTTGTGACCCCACGGACTGTAGTCCACCAGTCTCCTCTTTCCAAGGGATTTCCCAGGCAAGAATACTGGAGTGGGTTGACATTTCCTTCTCCAGGGCAACTTCCCAACCCAGGGATAGAACTCAGGTCTCCTGCATTGGCAGGTGGATTTTTTATCACTGAGCCACAAGGGAAGCCCCTACTCTCCACTTTGCATTGCATCAATTTATGGGAAAGACAAGAGGGTAGAAACTTAAATCAAAAGTTACAAATTCAGGACCTGACTGTATCACTTACTAGCTCAGGGACATTGAGCAAGTCATTTATCCTTTTCAAATCCCACTTCACTTGATGTTCAAGGAATGTTGTACCATAAGAATAATAAAAGGGAAAAGAAGGACACAAAAGTCAGAACCAAGAAAAGACAAGAAATAGAAGTAAGTTCCCTGTAAGGGTTGATAGTGCTTCTGTTTTGGTCTGTTTTTCCTGACATCCATTTTTGTGGCTATCCAGCAGGCACCATCCTTTCCATCAGTCTGCTAACCTTCCTTTTGGAGACTACATCATTAATCTTTTTTTAAAATTGAAGTATAGTTGATTCACAATACCGTGTTAGTTTCAAGTGAACAGCGCAATTCAATTATATAGAGAGATAATTTTATATATACAGATATATTCTTTTCTCAGATTCTTTTTCCTTATAGGTTATTACAAAATATTGAATATAGTTCCATGTGCTATACAGTAGGTGCTTGTTGGTTATCTATTCTATATATGATAGTGTGTATATGTTAATCCCAACCTCCTAATTTATCCCTCCCCCGCTTTCCCCTTTGATAGCTAGAAGTTTGTTTTCTATGACTGTGCTTCTCTGTTTTGTAATAAGTTCATTTGTACCATTTTCTTTTTTTTTTTTTTTTTTTTTTTTTTTTCATTTGTACCATTTTCTTAGATTAAACATGTAAGTGATATCATATGATATTTTTCTTTGTCTGGCTTACTTCACCTAATATGATAATCTCTTGGTCTATCCAAATGGCATTATTTTGTTCTTTTTAATGGCTGAGTAATATTCTATGTGTTCTTTATCCATTCATCTGTTAAGGACATTTAGGTTGCCTCCATGTCTTGGTTACTGTAAATAGTCTCCTATGAACATTAGGGTGCATGTGTCTTTTCAAATTAGAGTTTTCTCCAGATATATGCCCAGGGATGGGATTGCTGGATCATACGGCAACTTTATTTTTCGTTTTTTAAGGATCTATATTCTCCATAGTGACTACCAATTTACATTCCTATCAGCAGTGTAGGAGCATTCCTTTTCTCCACACCCTCTCCAGTGTTTAACATTTGTAGACTTCCTAATGATGACAATTCTGACTAGAGTGAAGTGATATCCCATTGTTGTTTTGATTTTCATTTCTCTAATGATTAGCGATGCTGGGCATCTTTTCATGTGCCTTTTGGCCATCTGTATGTCTTCTCTGGAGACTGCTTCATTAATCATGAGAGTGGGTGTCCCTCTCACTGTCGACATCAAAGGGACTAGCTCCCCAAACTGAAGCTGAGCCAGTCAGAAGGTTCTCTCAGAACTTGATCTTGAGTGAGTGACCCAATCACGGAAAGAGTCGGGTGTCTTCCTTTTGGCCCAGCAGCATGACAATCGGTTTCTGTGGCCTCACTTTCCAGAACTCCTCTGGTTCATATCTGTTTTCCAAACTTGGTCTTGGAGTATCCCATCTATTTTGGGAGCTCCACTCTGATTGTATAACATTCTTTCAATGATAAGTCAAGTGAAATGGGAAGTCAAGGATAAATGACTTGTCTGGTACCCCTGAGTGAATCAATGGGATAGCAAGGTCCTGAATGTATATGTTTTGATTTAAATATCCTTTCAACAATTTCTTTTTTGCCTAAGTCAGCTAGAAATAATTTTTGTGGTTTGCAACCTAAAATCCTAGCTTATTCACAGGACAGAAATAGAAACATATTAAGTTATAAAATTCTCCTATCTAAAAAGAAGCTATAAACCATTTCCTCATTTAGTTCCAGAGACTACATTCAAAAAGTAATTTCCCAAGGGGCAATACAACTGGAAAGGGTGACGTCATTAAGTAACATAAAAAAAAAATTATGTCCCTATGAGACTAGATACTCTGTGAGAGCCAAGAACTCTGTGTTTTATATCTTTTTCACCTATGTGCACCCACAGCATTAGCAGGTCCTACATGATTGCCTATACGATGGTATTTTCCATATTGCCTGACTCTTCACTCTCCCTCTTTACCAGCAAGAATACAACCTGTCAAAATGTATTCTTTGTGCTTCTGTCCTTTCTGTCTATCTAATCCAAAGCCACAGGTGGAAGGCAACCTGGGATAGCAGAAGATCATGGACCTCACGCCTGAAGAATGCACTGACTGCATGTTGGGGACATGGAGCAAAAGAGACAGTGGGCCAGGCCCTGTGTTCCCACAGCCCCAGAGCCCCTCCCCTACCTCTCTGGCTGGCTTAATAACATGATAAAACAGGATTTTAAATGCCACTCATACAACTTCACATGGTTAGAACGACAAGCCAGATCTCAGGTACAGAAAATACTACTCAGTGGGACCTGTTGGCTCCATCTGCAGGAGGCACGCACCCAGTACCATTCTGCTAAGAACTTGCCTTCTCCAACCCCATTGTTTAAGGACATTGTCTGCTTCTATATCCAGTCTTGTTGATAATAAGATACTCATTTTCTTAAACTTCTCACTTACACTATAGACATGTGAATATTAAAAAGTGGACCAAGAATCCAGTAATATTTTCCCGAAGAGTATTTTCCTCTGGAGAGTTGGGAATGTCCTTGAATAGTAGCTTCCATTCACCCTAGAGAAGCCTTTGCCTGGAGTCCCCCTGACATAAGTTGTGTTTCCTCAGATACCAGGAAACATCAGAGTGTGGAATAGGACTCTAGAAGACAGATGCTTTTCCACCATCTCCCCTCTTGCTCTCAGTTTCCTGGGAAAGATGTGTGCAAGCCAGGAGAATAACTTCCTCCAATACAGAACCAGAGTAAGGAAAATGGTATCCTTTGAGGGCTGTAACTTGCAACTCCACAGTGCCTGTTTTGAGTTGAAAATGGGCAGAGCAGCAACTCCTACTTTGTCCTGAAGTCAGTCCCCATAATAGAGTCAAACTGTTTCCATCACCGTTGATGAAAAACATTGTAATTCCTACAGAGTGCCTAGAGAAGCAGTGGAAGCTATTCAGCTTGGTGGGATCCGCTTTTCACTGTCTCCCTAGTATGGAGTCATGTAAAATTATATTCCAACAGCATCAGGAAAGCAAAGTATTACAGATCTGAATTAAAAAGCCCAGGGCCACCTCAACTCATTAGCATTTCCATGGATGGCTGGGCAGCTTCCTTCCCCTCTCCCACTGCAAAGAGACTCCTTGCCAGTGCTTGAGCCTTGTTCACCAAGTCAAGGCAATTCTCCAGGAAAACAGGTCAGCTGATGCAAAAAGGGAAGCAGCAAACCAGAGCTGAGGCCACCACTGGCCTTTAGCAGAGCCTCAAGAGTTACCCCCTTTGCTTTTCCTATTAAGCACTTATTTAAACTGAAATTTACATGTTTGACTTCAGTCCAAGGACTAGTATTTTGAGCCCATTCTATTTTAAGCATATAATAATGAAAATCCGACCTGGTTTTTGTCTAGCATCTCTCAATTTCCCAAGAAGGGAGAAAACATGTTCAACCTATTTGTGCTTTGTAGCCTGAGGATGCAAACTTATCTGTTTGCCCCTCTAAATTATTACTTTCACAGATTTCCAGGCATCCCTCTCAGTAACATTTTTCAGAAAGCAAAGCTTTGAACAAGTAAGGGGGAAAAAACTTGTCTGCAAACGTGGAAATTTTATAAACGTGGAGTTCTGTTAAGCTCTCAGGTGTCTGGGAAGTTGTGTAAACATGGACTGATGCTTGATAATCTTGTAGCTGAGGTTTTCTGCTTGAGCCAGAAGATGACAGGTGTCTCTGGGCAGCATTTATGTGGTCACTCCAAGTGCTTCTCACAAAGCAATCAATGAAGTGGCAAAATGGCATTTTAAGTGCAGTTTTGGGCAGGGTTGGAGGAGATGGCATGGGAGTAGGAGGGCGGGGAAGAGGAAGAAAGAGAATCGTACACCTGAACGCAAAGTCAGGAAGCACTTGTCACTGAGACCACACTTTCACATCCCCACACGTGTCGCTATAATAACCACTCAGTGAGTCAGGACTAAAGACAAACAAGAAAGTGGTGTCCAAAGGAAATTTTGGTCTGAAATACTTCACATACAAATCTACTTTTTTAAAAGCTTTATCAGGTTGCTGCCATCTTCAAAGAACATCAGTATTATTGTCACAATCCTAAAATCAATTCACAACAGGCACTTGAAGCTTTCCCAGGGATAATAAGTACACGGTTTGCTTGTCCATTTCTATTAACCAGGTCTTGACTTTCTAAAATACCCTCCTACCTTTAAGGCGGATTTCAAAAAGTGCTCACCTACAATTCTTTTCAATTCTGATCCTCTCCCAGATATATAAATGAATATACAGCATCCTGCTCAAATGGAAAAATGGTGGGGGGCACGGTGACTGGGATGGCCAACAGGATTATGGCCTGGAAATTATGGGCAGGGAGGGGGAGTCTCTCTTATGGGACCTCTTTGCTATCCCCTAACCTGTGTCCATGACATCCTCAAAGTCACATCAGACTCACTGCTGCTTTTCCCCCAAACTGACACTTTAATACAAAGATTCCAAATCATTTTGAGGACTATCCTGTAGAACTAATGCTCTGTACATTTATATCTCAGATTGAGTACATACTTTCAAAATTAAACATTAATAATACAGGTGGTAAACATCCATTGACAGATGAATGGATTAAGAAGATGTGCATATATACAATGGAATACTACTCAGCCATAAAAAAGAATGAAATAAGGCCATTTGCAGCAACTAGATGGACCTACAGATTATCATAATAAGTGAATTAAGTCAGATAGAGAAAGATAAACATCATATGATATCACTTATATGTGGAATCTTTAAAAAATGATACAAATGAACTTATTTACAAAACAGACACAGACTCATAGACATAGAAAGCAAACTTATGGTTACCAAAGAAGAAAGGCAGGGGGAGGGATAAATTAGGAGTTTGAGATTAACATATATACACCACTATGTGTAAAATGGATAACCAGCAAGGACCTACTATATAGCACACGGAATTATATATTCTCTAACAACTTAAATGGGAAAAAAATTTGAAAAAGAAAAGGCATATGTATGTTTGAATCACTTTGCTGTACACCTAAAACTAACACAACATTGTAAATCAACTATACTCTAACATAAAGTAAGAATTTAAAAAGAACACAGTTGGCACTTGCCCTTTTACTAACTCACAGAATTCTCACACCCGCACTCCAAGTGGGTATCATCATACTCAATCAAAAGATCATGAAACTAAAGCTGGGAGAGATCAACTGTCTTAAGTGAGGTCCCACAACTAACGCATAGCAGAGCTGGGCTTGAATCCAGGCCTTCTGCCCTTTCCTACTGCATCGTAATTGTCTCTCAAATTAGTAATAGAACACTCAAATCTTAGAAGTAGTGAAATGCAAGTCCTCAAAAACAGAGATTATTTGCAACACTTCCCAGTGTCAACATTAGTGCTTGCCCAGTGTGATCCTCACCAAATATATGCTGACTAAATTAAGAAGACAATTTGCAGATTCTTAGATGGTCTGCATTCACATTTTGCCCCTTTCCAGTTCCAGAGGGGTAATTAAGTTTGTTAAGAGTAGAATGGGGGTTGGGGTGACTTACTGGGAAACTGAGGCAAGTTTGATATGGAGAAAACCACAAAAGAAAAGAAGTTCTCTGGGAAGTGAGCTCAAGAGATTAGCAAGAGGTGATGGAGACACAGAGATGAATAGGGAATTCTGGATCCAAATAAGCACAGGAAGGAATGAATGACTTGTGTTTCTCCCCAGTCCTGCCCTCCCCTCCCACCATTTCCTCTCATAAAGCAAGAGAACAAAAACAAGCCCATCCTAAACCCAACCCAAAAACACAAACAAGAAGATTAAACAGGGAATTCCAGCCGGAAGCAAATTCAGGATAGAGGAGAAAAGGGAGGATCTTGACCTTCTTGACGCTTACTCCTTGGAAGGAAGGTTATGGCCAACCTAGATAGCATATTTAAAAGCAGAGACATTACTTTGTCAACAAAGGTCCATCTAGTCAAGGCTATGGTTTTTCCAGTGGTCATGTATGGATGTGAGAGATGGATGGTGAAGAAAGCTGAGTGCCGTAGAATTGATGCTTTTGAACTGGGGTGTTGGAGAGGACTCTTGCGAGTCCCTTGGACTGCAAGGAGGTCCAATCAATCCATCCTAAAAGAGATCAATCCTGGGTGTTCATTGGAAGGACTGATGTTGAAGCTGAAACTCCAATACTTTGGCCACCTCATGCGAAGAGTTGACTCATTGGAAAAGACCCTAATGCTGGGTAGGATTGGGGGCAGGAGGAGAAGGGGACGACAGAGGATGAGATGGCTGGATGGCATCACCGACTCGATGGACATGGGTTTGGGTAGACTCCGGGAGTTGGTGATGGACAGAGAGGCCTGGCGTGCTGCGATGCATGGGGTCGCAAAGAGTCAGACACGACTGAGCGACTGAACTGAACTGAACTGACCTTCCTAGGTATCTGGGTGGCTGGCAATCCTTTTACCTTCATTTTCGAAACTTGGGTTTTTCTAGTGTGCAGATGAGACAGCCCTGGTGTGTTAATATGATGCCCAGAGTGACATGGTAAAGAGAACGTGAGCAACACACACGCCAATGGTAACCATGACAGCCTTAGACCAGCATTAGTTCAAAGCATCTTCACACAAGTAGAGTGACTACAAGTTTAGATTACATGTCAGATAGGATTGGTACTGCTTCCTGTTCTAACTTTATGATCTGGAAAATTATCAGAGCTCATTAAGTTCTTCCTTGTTGGCTGGAATCTAGGGCTTTCACAACTGAATCTTAGTTTTACTGACAGTATTTAAAAAAACACAAACCCTGATGAAGCTAAAAGTTTCAGGAGCTCAGTCATTCTTTCCCAACCTCAGGTTTGAGACCTGTTGAGTGTTAACACTGCACCATGTACACCTCTTCCCCATCATCCTCTTAGGCAGAGTGTTCCCTGTACACTTTAACTTTCATGCTTATATCTCTTCCCGTGTCTAACACAGGAGATGTTGATCTGGGAATCTACAGTAGAAAATGTGATATTTTGCTTGTCTGTGGCATAATATGGATAGGAAAACATTATTGTAAGGCTCCCCTTTTACAGCTTAAATAAATAAAATACAAGGCCCAGGGAGAGTAAATGGTTTCTTCAGGTTACATTAGCTTGAATCCTGGGATTAAACTCATGTCTTCCAAATTCCAAGCCACTGAGCTTTCCTCCACTCCACACTGGACTCCTATAAAGTACCATCCAGTTCCAGTTCCAGTTCAGTCGCTCAGTCGGGTCCGACTCTTTGTGACTCCATGGACCAGCATGCCAGTTCTCCCTGTCCATCACCGACTCCCAGAGTTTACCCAAACCCATGTCCATTGAGTCAGTGATGCCATCCAACCATCTCATCCTCTGTCGTTCCCTTCTCCTCCTGCCTTCAATCTTTACCAACATCAGGGTTTTTTCAAATGAGTCAGCTCTTCGCATCAGGTGGCCAGAGTATTGGAGTTTCAGCTTCAACATCAGTCCTTCCAATGAACACCCAGGACTGATCTCCTTTAGGATGGACTGGTTGGATCTCCTTGCAGTCCAAGGGACTCTCAAGAGTCTTCTCAAACACCCCAGTTCAAAAGAATCAATTCTTCAGCACTCAGCTTTCTTTATAGTCCAACTCTCACATCCATACACGACTACTGGAAAAACCATAGCCTTGACTAGACGGACCTTTGTTGACAAAGTAATGTCTCTGCTTCTTAATATGCTATCTAGGTTGGTCATAACTTTCCTTCCAAGGAGTAAGCAAGCGTCTTTTAATTTCATGGCTGCAATCACCATCTGCAGTGATTTTGGAGCCCAGAAAAATAAAGTCAGCCACTGTTTCCATTGTTTCCCCATCTGTTTGCCATGAAGTGATGGGACCAGATGCCACGATCTTAGTTTTCTGAATGTTTAGTTTTAAGCCAACTTTTTCACTCTCCTCTTTCACTTCCATCAAGAGGCTCTTTAGTTCTTCTTCACTTTCAGAATTTTGTTTTGATTTTATTTTAAGTATATTCTCTCTATTTTTACTTATTATTTTCGTATTTTTAATGTTAACCTTTTTATTTCATATTTCCTATTTTTAATCTTTAATCTCTATCAATATTTTACCTTTCTAGTTCATGGAATATTTGTATTTTCTCTTAGATCTTATCTTCTTCATTTTTTATGTTTTAATCTTTTACCTCACTGGTTTATAATGTGTCTTCTGTTTTAAATCTCATCCACTTTATCTTGTTATTTAAAAAACCTTAACTGTTTCCCTTTATTGGACTTGTGAGCTTATTTTTACTTTGTACTCTTTTTTTCTCTTACCTTATACTCTTTTTTATTTTAATGGCTTCTTAAGTTTCTACTCTACCTTCATTTAAAGGTTTTCATTGATCTTTACTTATTTATTTAAAGTTTTAAAGCAAGTCAAATTAAGTTATCATGAAAAAAATAAGAATAGTTGCTGCCACTGATGTGTGAGGGGTAAGGATATATCAGAAAGAGTATAACGGTTGTTTTCAGGGTAATGGCCATGTTCTGTATCCTGATGGTCATGTTCTGTATCCTGATAAGGATTTGGATTATATGGGAGAATTTCACTTGTTACAACTCATCAATGGTACACTTAGTATTTGCATATTTCATTATACACTTTATGTCAAAAGAAAAAAGAAATGCAGACATGCAACAAAAAGAAAAAAATATCCAGGAATAAACTTACCTAAGGAGACAAAAGAACTGTACACAGAAAATTATAAGACACTAATGAAAGAAATCAAAGATGACATAAACAGATGAGGAGATATTCCATGTTCTTGGATAGGAAGAATCAATATTGTGAAAATGACTATACCACCAAACACAATCTATAGATTCAATGCAACCTCTATCAAATTACCAATGGCATTTTTCATAGAACTAGAACATAAAATTTCACAATTCATATGGAAACACAAAAGGCCCCAAATAGCCAGAGCAGTCTTGAGAAAGAAGAATGGAGCTGGAGGAATCAACCTTCCTGACTTCAGATTATACTACAAAGGTACAGTCATCAAGACAGTAAGGTACTGGCACAAAAACAGAAACATAGACCAATGGAACAAGATAAAAAGCCCAGAAAGAAACCCACGCACCTATGGGTACCTTATTTTTGACAAAGAAGGCAAGAATATACAATGGGGCAAAGACAATCTCTTCAATAAATGGTGCTGGGAAAACTGGACAGCTACATGTAAAAGAATGAAATTAGAACACTTCCTAACACCATACACAAAGATAAATTCAAAATGGATTAAAGACCTAAATGTAAGACTAGAAATTATAAAACTCTTACAAGAAAACATAGGTAGAACACTCGATGACATAAATCAAAGCAAGATCCTCTATGACCCATCTCCTAGAGTAATGGAAATAAAAACAAAAGTAAACAAGGGGGACCTGATTAAACTTAAAAGTTTTCCACAGCAAAGGAAACTATAAGCAAGGTGAAAAGACAACCCTCAGAATGGGAGAAAATAATAGCAAATGAAACAACTGACAAAGGATTAATTTCCAAAATATACAAGCAGCTCATGCAACTCAATACCAGAAAAACAAGCAACCCAATCAAAAAGTGGGAAAAAGACCTAAACAGACATTTCTCCAAAGAAGACATACAGATGGCTAACAAATACATGAAAAGATGCTCAACATTGCTCATTACTAAAGAAATGCAAGTCAAAATTACAATGAGATATCACCTCACACCAGTCAGAATGGCCATCATCAAAAAGTCTTCAAACAATAAATGCTGGAGAGGATTTGGAGAAAAGGGAACGCTCTTGCACTGTTGGTGGGAATGTAAATTGATACAGCCACTATGGAAGATGGTATAGAGATTCCTTAAAAAACTAGGAATAAGACCACCATATGACCCAGCAATCCCACTCCTAGGCATATACCTTGAGGAAACCAAAACTGAAAAAGACACATGTATCCCATTGTTCACTGCAGCACTATTTACAACAGCTAGAACATGGAAGCAGCCTAGATGTCCATCGACAGATGAATGGATCAAGAAGTTGTGGTACATATACACAATAGAATATTACTCAGCCATAAAAAGGAACACATTTGAGTCAGTTCTGATGAAGAGGATGAACCTAGAACCTATTATACAGAGTGAAGTGAGTCAGAAAGAGAAAGATAAATATCATATTCTAACGCATATATATGGAATCTAGAAAAATGGTACTGAAGAATTTATTTACAGAGCAACAGTGAAGAAACAGACATAAAGAATAGACTTATGGACATGGGAGAGGGGAAGAGAGGGTGAGATGTATGGAAAGAATAGCATGGAAACTTAAAATACCATATGTAAAATAGATAGTCAACGGGAATTTGCTGTATGGCTCAGGAAACTCAAACAGAGGCTCTGTATCAATCTAGAGGGGTGGAATGGGGAGAGAGATGGGAGAGAGGTTCAAAAGGGAGGGGATATATGTATACTTATGGCTGATTCATATTGAGGTTTGACAGAAAACAACAAAATTCTGTGAAGCAATTATCCTTAAATAAAAAAATAAATTAATTTTTTAAAAAAGAAATGCAAACAACCTAAGTTTTCATTGATTTTAATATTAGCAAGAAATGTGGTAGGGAGAGCTCACACAATAAATACATTTTGAAGGCCCACCCTTTCCTTTGGCTTCCTACCACCACCCCTGATTTTCCCTTAAACTTATCCTAATTTTAGGAATGGCTTTTAAAACACAGCTCACAGAAAGAAACCCTCATACAATGCTGGTGGAGATGTAAGTTGGCACAGTCGCTATGGCAAACAGTATGGAGGTTCCTTTAGAAACTAAAAATAGAGTTACTATATGATCCTGCAATCCCACTCCTGAGTATATATCCAGAGAAAATTATAATTTTAAAGATACATGCATCCCAATGTTCATTGCAGCACTATTTACAATAGCCAAGACATGGAAGCAACATAAATAACCATCAACAGATGACTGGATAAAGATGGAAAGGGGGAGGAGAGGGGCGGTAAAGGAGCTATATAGAACGCTATTAGGAAAATATACAAATTTTAACATAGGCTGTGAATTAGATAATAATAATAATGTATGAACATTAAATGTTCTGATTTTGACTACTATGCTGAGAATATAGGGCTTCCCAGGTGACTCAGTGGTAAAGAATTTGCCTACCAATGCAGGAGACTCACATTCCATCCCTGGGTCAGGAAGAGGAAATGGCAATCCACTCCAGTATTCATGCCGGGATAATCCCATGTACAGAGGAGCCTGGTGGGTACAAGGGGTCGCAAAAAGTCAATACAACTGAGTGACTGAGCACACATGCATAGTGAGATTATGTAAAGGAATAACTTTGTTCCTAGAAAGTCACACTAAAGTATTTGGGGATAAAAGTCTGTGATGTCTCACTAGCCAAATCTGGGTCATTTGGGGCATCAAAATAGATAATGATGGTAATGAATTATAACCCAAGGGAACAGAAAGAGGAATTTATGAATCCATATAGATATAAATACATATATGAAATGAAAAGGAAAGCTCTTTCTTACAGAATTATTCTCAAATTAAGAGAGTATGTGCGAGAGAAAGCACACATGCAAATAAAACAAGTAGGGAAAATTATAACAATTGGTGACACTCAGTAAGGGAGAGTTTGAATGCAGTATGCTAACAGCAGGCACTCAGATGGGAAGGAAGGTAGACTGATTGTGGGAAAGTGCTGGATGAATTGGGTCTTCATTTCACTTAACTCTTGTGGGAGAAAGACAGTGGAGGATTCTTTTTTGGGCTCCACACTCCAGCCACCCTCTAATATATTTCTTTACAGACTGTTTCATGTCCCTCCTCAGTAAGGTCAAAGGAGCAAAAGTCAAACTCTTGGAGAGTTCACTGCCTTCTTCATAAGAGTTATGCTGGCCAGACTGCAGGCTATTTCAACTGTTTGAAAAGACATCAACATACATGGACAATTCATCTTCATCAAAGGAGGCAAGACTATACAATTGAGGAAAGATGGTCTCTCTAACAAGTGGTGTTGGGAAATTTAGACAATCACATATAAATCAGTGAAGTTAGAACACACCCTCACATCGTGCACAAAAAAAAATTCAAAAGGCTTAAGACTTAAATATAAAACAAGATATCATAAACACCTAAAAGAGAACACAGGCACAACATTCTATGATATAAATCATGTAAATGTTTTCTTAGGTTTTCTATTCCCAAGGCAATAGAAATAAAAGCAAAAATAAACAAATGGGACCTAATCAAGCTTGGAAGATTTTGTACAGCAAAGGAAACCATAAATAAAATGAAAAGACAACCTACGAATGGGGAGAAAATATTTGTTAAGTGATGCAATCAATAGGGTTTAATTTCCAAAATATACAAATAATTCATACAATTCAATAACAAAAAAAAATCAGCAGCCCAATCAAAAAATGGGCAGAAGATCTAAATAGACATTTCTCCAAAGACACACAGATGGCCAACAGGCACATGAAAAGATACTCATCATCGCTAATTATTAGAGAAATGCAAATTAAAACTATGAGGTACCACCTCACAATGGTTAGAATGGCCATCTTTAAAAAATCTACAAGTAATGAATGCTGGAGAGTGTATAGAGAAAAGGAATCCTCTTACACTGTGGTGGGAATGTAAGTTGGTGCAGCCACTATGGAAAACAGTAAACTAAAAGTAGAGTTGCCATATGATCCAGCAATTCTACTCCTGGGCATATACCCAGGCAAAACCATAATTAAAATAGATATATGCACCTCTGTGTTCATAGTAGCATTATTTATATTAGCCAAGGCATGGAAACAACCTAAATATCCATCAACAGATGAATGGATAAAGAAGATGTGAGATATATATATATATGACTGAATATTACTCAGTCATTAAAAAGAATGAAATAATATTATTTGCAGCAACATGGATGGACCTAGAGATTACCATACTAAGCAAAATAAGTCAGAGGACAAATACCATGATATCACTTATATGTGAAATCTAAAATATGATACAAATGAAACAGAAACAGACTCACAGATATAGAGATGTAGTGTTGCCAAGGAAATTGCAACCCAGTCCAGTACTCTTGCCTGGAAAATCCCATGGACAGAGGAGTCGCAAAGTCCATGGGGTCGCAAAGAGTCGGACGTGACAGAGCAAATTCACTTTCACTTTCAGTTTTTTAAAGGGGAGGGGGCTGGGGGAGAAGTTTTAGGAGTTGGGGATTAGCATATGCAAATGACTATGTACAGAACGGATAAATAAAGTCCTACTGTATAAAACAGGAAGCTATATTCAATATTCTGTGATAAACCATAATGGAAAAGAATATATATATATGTATGTGTAACTTAGTCACTTTGCTGTACAGCAGAAATTAAAACAACATTGTAAATCAACTATATTTCAATAAAATTTTTTTTAAATTACCAATCCTGCCTTTTCTGGTCAGTTGCATTAGGCAACACAGGTCTACACAGGAAAGCCTGTTTTAATCCAGGTCACAGGCCAATGTAATCCCTTGGAATAAGTCTCAGTGTGTAAGACAGTGGCTGACACAGGCTATCTCAGATCCACTGTCTGGCTTCTTCAAGGAGAAGATGTTATGGTGTGAATGGTCCTGAAGGACAAGTCAAAGTTGAGAATCTTGGTTTTAGTGACAGTGTACCTTTCTGCCCCACATCTCTTGTTAGATCCTCTTGTAGAATTCCACTGAGGGTCTTTGTACCTGTTTCAGGAAGTAATTTTCCCTGTAGAATGAAAAATGGGATCCTCAGGCCGCTCAAGCCCACTGCTGTCAGACATCACCCACACCATCTAGGGAAATTCTTGAGTCCTTGGATAAATGAACCCACCAGTGCCCTGACCCAGAAAATTCCAAGTGTTCCCTAATTCTAAGAATTGATTGATGTTCCACCTTGGACTGGACAAACTTGACTTGCCGGATGTGGGCAAAATCAGGTTACTTAAGAAAAGAGTTTAACTGGGTGATGGCCCTTAAGTCTTAAGTTGCTTTCCTTTGGGCTTGGTAAGTGTTTGCCCCTTAATGAATAAGTTATAGTAGTGTGGCAAAAATTTTAATTGTGGGTGTTGTTTTTTTAAATGGGTTCTAATATCTGCTTATAAGAAATCTCAATTCTGAGATACTAATCTCTCCAAATTAGTAATGAAAATTTGAATAGCTGTTAGAGGAGAAAAGAGGACAAGATATATATAGCCTCAAAATATTGCTCCACACATAATGCCCATTGATTACAAAGGGGGAAATAGTAAATTTACAATAAGACATCTGAATAACACCAACTCAAACCAAGTGCCTCCAGACATGATACACTAAGAATACAATAACAATTGTTGAGAATGACTGAGAGACTCCTTCCTCTTACCTCTGGACTGCTCCTAAGCTCCATCATTCATAGGGCTGGAACCTCTTCTACCCAGCTCCCATTAATCCCTTGGAAGCAGATATGATTTGTTTCAGCACCTTTCCTACACTCACCCTACCAACCTCCAAAGTTCACACTGTTTGCTATGTTTTTATGATGCTATTTAAATCTCAAGTTATTCAGTGTCTTCCATGGCAGAATAGCTCATCTCTAAGACTCTGAACACCACCTTGCAGAAAGACCAATGAGACTGCCAAGAATCATTTAGAAAAGGATGGGTTAATTTCCTATGAGGCGAAGGTGTTCCTTTAGAGACTCACAAAAATTCATTATGAATAGAATCTAATGGTACTAAAAGGTAGCTCATGGGAAAAATTAAAGACAAATTTTATTATCTGTCTGCCCCCAAAGTTACTATATTAGAGCTAGGTCTTGTCTCATTACTATCCTTGGAGTTAACATTTAGGACCAAGTAGAAAGAGACACCTTTCCATAAGTTTTAAGTCTATGTATCTCCAAGAAGACAAAGTGGTTGTCTGAGGAGGCCTTACAAATAGCTGAGAAAAGAAGAGAAGCAAAAGGCAAAGGAGAAGGGGAAAGATACACCCAATTGAATGCGGAGTTTCAGAGAATAGCAAGGAGAGATAAGATAGCCTTCTTAGGTGAACAATGCGAAGAAATAGAGGAAAACAATAAGATAGGAAAGACTAGAGATCACTTCAGGGAAATTGGAGACACCAAGGGAACATTTCAGGTAACGATGGGCATAATAAACGATAGAAACGGCAATGACCTAAGAAAAGCGGAAGAGATTAAAAAGAGGTGGCAAGAATACACAGAAGAGCTGTACAGAAAAGGACTTAATGACCTGGATAACCACGAAGGCGTGGTCGCTCACGTAGAGCCAGACATCCTGAAGTATGAAATCAAGTGGGCCTTATGAAGCATTACTATAAGCAAAGCTAGTGGAGATGATGGAATTCCAACTGAGCTATTTAAAATGCTAAAAGATGATGCTGCGAAAGTGCTGCACTAAATATGTAAAATTTGAAAAACTCAGAGTGGCCACAGGACCGGAAAAGATCAGTTTTCATTCCAATTCCTAAGAAAGGCGATGCCAAAGACTGTTCAGACTAGCACACAACTGCACTCATTTCACATGCTAGCAAGGTGATGCTCAAAATCCTTCCAGCTAGGCCTCAGCAGTGTGTGATCCAAAAACTTCCAGACATACAAGCTGGATTTCGAAAAGGCAAAGGAACCAGAGATCAAATTACCAACATCTATTGAATCATAGGAAAAACAAGGGAATTCCAGAAAAATATCTACGTCTGCTTCATTGACTACGTTAAAGCCTTTGACTATGTGGATTACAACAAACTGTGGAAAATTCTTCAAGGGATAAGAATACCAGATCACCTTACCTGCCTCCTGAGAAACCTGTATGCAGGTCAAGAAGCAACAGTTAGAACCGGATATGGAACAATAGACTGGTTCCAAATCGGGAAAGGAGTACATCAAGGCTGTATACTGTCACCCTGCTTATTTAACTTATATGCAGAGAACATCATGCAAAATACCAGGCTGGATGAAGTAAAAGCCAGAATCAAGATTGCCAGGAGAAATATTAAGAACCTCAGATATGCAGATGATACCACCCTTATGGCAGAAAGTGAAGAGGAACTAAAGAACCTCTTGATGAGGATGAAAGAGGAGTGAAAAAGCTACTTTAAAACTCAACATTCAAAAACTAAGATCATGGCATCTGGTCCCATCATTTCATGGTAAATAGATGGGAAAAAAGTGGAAACAGTACCAGATTTTCTCTTCTTGGGCTTCAAAATCACTGTGGATGGTGACTGCAGCCACAAAATTAAAGGATGCTTGCTTCTTGGAAGAAAAGCTATGACAAAACCTAGATAGCATACTAAAAAGCAGAGACATCACTTTGCCAGCAAAGGTCCACATAATCAACACCATGGTTTTTCCAGTATTCATGTACGAATGCGAAAGTTGGACCATAAAGAAGGCTGAGCACTAAAGAATTGACGCCTTTGAATTGTGGTGCTGGAGAAGATTCTTGAGAGTCTCTTGGACAGAAAAGAGATCAAATCAGTCAATTCTAAAGGAAATCAACCCTGAATATTCATTGGAAGGGCTGATGCTGGAGCTAAAGCTCCAATACTTTGGCCACCTGATGCAAAGAACTGACTCATTGGAAAAGACTCTGATGCTGGGAAAGATTGAGGGCAGGAGAAGGGGACAACAGAGAATGAGAGGGTTGGATGGCATCACCAACTCAATGGATATGAATTTGAGCAAATTCCGAGAGATAGTGAAGGACAAGGAAGCCTGGTGTACTGCAGTCCATGGGGTCCCACAGAGTCGGACACAACTTAGTGACTGAACAACAACATGTCCATTCTGAAGTCAGAGTACACTCATATTTTTCTGGGCTGGCTAGGAAATCTGGGGATGAAGGATAAGTTAAAGGACTTTCAATTTCTATTGGTGGAGTGTTAGCATCTTATGACCTTTCAGAATTTTACCTCTAAGCCTGAAGGAAGATATTTCTTTGTTCCTCTCGTTCCAATTAGTTGCTAATCACTTGAAACCTGCTTCATCCACACTGAGGCTTAGCTGCATAGGACTTTCCCTCCAAGTGCCTATTAGATACAAACTAAAGAGAATTAGAGGTTTGACAGAAAACAACAAAATTCTGTAAAGCAATTATCCTTCAATCAAAAAATAAATTAAAAAAAAAAAATCAACAACAGAATTCAAAAAAAGCAAAATAAAAGTATATATTTTTGCATGTTTGCTCAGTTGTGTCTGACTCTTTACAACCCCATGAACTGTAGCCCTCCAGGCTGCTCTGTCCATGGAATTATCCAGGCAAGAATACCAGAGTGGGTAGCCATTCCCTTCTCCAGGGGATCTTCCCAATTCAGGGACTGAAGGTGAGTCTGCTGCACTGCAGACAGATTCTTTACCACTGAGTCACCTGGCAAGTCCATATATTTTTTAGGGATATACTTACAAATGGTAAAACTATAGAGAGAAGCAATGCAATAATTATCACAAAATGATAATTTTAATATTATTGCACATGTATAAAAGATTTGGTGGGGGGTGGGGGAAGGGGCAGTCCTTCCCTGGTGGTCCAATGGCTAACACTCCAAGCTCCCAATGCAGGAGGTCCAGGTTTAATCCCTGGTCATGGAACTAGATCCCACATGCTACAACTAAAACCCAATATGGCCAATTAGTTAATTAATTAACTGTTTAAAAGCAATCTAGTTAGGAAGCAGGGGTGGGGATGTAGCTGCAGAAGGACCCAAAGGGTGCTTCTAAAGTACTGTCAGTGCTCTTTATCTTAACCTGAGTGGTCGATGCACAAGTGTTTGCTTTATTACTATTCTTTTAACAGTACATATACATGTTTACACTCTTAATACAGTTCACAATTTAAAAACCAAAGTTACAAGTATATGAAAAACAAAGATAAACCTTTGAGCAGATTTTGAGTATTATCCTTGGGATAAATTTCTCAGGACATTATTGCTAAATCAAAAGGCATGAACACTTTGGAAGGGTCAGCATTCATACACACTTCAGTGGCACCCCTTATTTTAAGCTTTGTTTTATTTTATATGCATATATGTAAATGGCCTTCACTCTTCTGGATCAAGATGAAGCCTAAATAAACCAACAATAAGGTGGAGATGTGGCAGTATATGCAGGGAACAGAGTCCTGTTGCCTGTGTGATATTTTTCCCCATTGGAAACATTAATAGATTAGATTTCTGAGAAGGAGACAAGCAAACATGATGGTGGTGTTATCCCAGGATCACAGATCTGGAACTTTCCTCATGACCCAATATAAAGGACCAGAAACTCTTCTCACCTTCAGGCTATGAATACACTTCTGGGTTTTTCTACCTGTCCATAGCTGGAGGCCATCTCAGACCATCTAATATCAGCTTTCCTATCCACCTGGAACTCATTGCAGCCTTTTTGAATTTGTACGTGAGATTCTTTATCAGCTCATCTTGATAGAAGTGCCAAGTGATTTCAAACCCACCAGTAGCTCTTAGCAAAAAGCATAATGTAAACATCCTAAAAAATACTTCCTTTCTTCTGAAGCTTTGCAGGGTGTGAAAATAAATATTGGAGACTGGTCCTGGGGAGAAATAAATCTCCCCCTGCTACAAAGACTGCAGGAAAAGTAGAAGCCTCTGCAGCTCCCATGTCCTTGGCCTAGCATTGTCCCAGGGACCACCCTGCTGATGCCCCATTGCCCTCTCCCCACGTCGCCAACAGAGCCCTTCCCAGGCAGAGGGAAATGCTTGTCTCTATGCCTGTCTCCCTTTCCCCATCTAGCTCTGTCTTGTGCACCTTCTATCCTCCACACCAGCATGGTGCTGATACCTATAATGACTCTACTCCTGAAAGAAATCACCCTCAAAGACTAGTAACACTGCCATCTTTTTACCAAAGGGAAAATGTAGGTCCAGATTGGCAAAGAAACATGCCACAGCTACAGAGAGGTGGTAAGAGGCAGAATTGTTAGTCTTCTGAATCCCATTCCTGTTTACTGCCAGGGCATGAAGTTTTCAGTAACAACTGTATTGTATACAGTTCTTGGACTCCTCAAGTCTGTATCTCTGCCCTGGCAGAAACAAAATGAGCTAATTAAATGCTTGCCACTGGATTATTTTGGAAACTTCATGGAGTGTGTGAAAGCCTGAATGAATTTCAGGCCACTATTGATTACTTCAAATGCAGAGGAAATCATCCAAGCATGGGAAGAAGGTGAGGAAGCTAAACCCGTGGCTGAGGGTTATTAATATTGTAATGCTTTTGCTTATTGGCGCAGAAAAGCAACTCTTGGCTATATAAGGGACTAAAGCTTTAAGGCTATCATGGAGGAGAGTAAATAGAATCCTTCAAGGTTGAAGAAGAGTCCAACCAAATACTCTATCTAATTGCTTTGGAATAACCAAAATCACCCTGCTTAACTGTGGGGGAAAGAAAATCAATGGATTGTATTTAGAGGAAACTAAAGGCACAATTGGGTCATTCTCTGTGGGGCTAGTAGCTAGTGTTACCGTGGCACAGACCCCCAGATGGGCAGCGATTAAGTGAAAAGTAGTTCATGCTGCTTAAAATGATCTAACAACTTTTAAATATAAAATGGGCCATTGCAAAACTTAAAGCCTTCCAGTGGATCTGCACAACTCCCCATGATTAAGAGCTTTCAGGGGGTGTGTGAATCCTCCCTGACCCCTCCCTCCAGCACATACACCAGGAAGGTGTGACTGAATCAGTGGTAACACTGATAAGATTTTGGGATCACAGCATTAGTCTCCATCACAGAGATTTCTGGGAACCAAATTAAATCTCTCCTATTTCTCAGAAGAAGGTTTTCTTATAGGCTTTCACTCCAGTCTGGCATGTCCAACTTTTGAACTTTCCTATCCAAAATAATCTGACATGGTAATTTCCATCACATGGTGAAACCACTTCAGAGAACAAAGGATGCTTTGAAGAAATATGCACCATCCTTCAATAGTTGGCACAGGACCGACCCAGACCAAACAACCTTGGAAACACCTGGTCCTGAGCTCTGGCTCTTCCAACTCATCACCTCTCTGTATGGACCTTTTAGTGGTAATATTTAGGAAGCCACTAATATATGAGAGAGCCTTAAGTTGGAATTCGGATGGATATTTAAGCAAGGAAGATTATATGTTTCAAAATAAATTATGGATCAAGTGATTTCCAATACAGTGTCAAACTAAATGATTCTAAAAACACTTAAAAAATTAAGAAGAAGAAAAAAAAATTAAGAAGAGCTTTTTTCAATATGGATTTTCAGGAGGCAGGATTAATTTATTCTCTGTTAGCTAAAAAAAAGGGGGGGGGAGTGTAACTCATTCTCTGCTAGCAAAAGAAAGTGTAACTTAATTTGCAGATTATTCTATAAGTCTGCCAGAACATGGCTCATGCATCCCCTGGAACTTTTCATTCAGTCCATTGGCCATCAGACCCAGAAACCCCTGCTCTATAATCTGTTGGATCTTCTCCCTCCTCATGTTCCTCCAGCTGCTGGCACAGCCTCTGTCTGAAGCCTTTGCTCCACCTCAGGATTCCTCACATCTCCTGCCTTTTACATCTTCTCAAGCTCTCCATTGCCTAGAGACAAAGTTCAGACTCTTCAGCAGCACCATGACCCCTCATGAGACCCTTGGTCTACCCTCCAGCCTCACCTTTGTCTGCCTTCCAGCACCCTATGCTCCAGCAGAGCTAGAGTCCCCACCACCTCTCCCACCCACCCAAACTGGTCTGGCAATTCATGTCTCTGTCTTTTAATACAGTACTCTGCCTAAAATAACTTTTCCTTGCTCCCTTATCAGAAAAAATTCTACTTATTCAATACCCAGCTCCTCACAACTTCTTGATATTTCCTCCTCTCCCCTCTCTTCTGCACTTCCACTTCTTTCTGGAACTGTATTAGTTACACTTTTATCATTCCAGGTACAGGACCTTGTGGGTAGGGCCCTTCCTGGCCTTGTGTATCTCTGCTGCTCTCAGTGTCCAGCACACAGAAGCCACAGTACATCTTTGCTGAAAGAATATATTCCATTGCATTTCCAGAGAAATGGTATTGTCCCCAAGAGTCAAAATTGGAGAGGTATCATACACTTTACAAGGAGCAACCACTCAGTGAGGTAACATCCACACCCACTGAGTTCATAAAAGCACTTATTATATCACCAGGTTTGGATACATAGCGCTGATACTGCTGTGTTGACAACATTGCATCTCTCCACAGTCACATATTTTCCCAGGAAGATGCTCCTTTTTTAATCTCTATCCGAGAAAGGGATTCTCGAAAACGTTCTCTCTAAACTTAAAGATTGGAGCTGCTTCCATCTCAGGAACTAAAATGCTGCCTGTGTATCTCCTTTGGTTTTAACTTTGTCATAATAAGTAGCACTCACAATGTGGGTTCATCTATTCAGTAGAGTTCTGGGACATAGGGACAATACGGGCACGCCAGTTCACCCACTGACCGGCACAGACTAGGCACTCAGGAAGTGATCGCTGAATTATAATTGTTGGCCTGATTTTTAAAATATATATTTAAAGGATACTTCTCCTCAGTCTTAAAAACGTCCCTCTCCATTCTTGGGTCTAGTTGATCATTGAGTTCTACACTCCACTTTCAACTCCAAAACAGGACATATTCACCTTTAAGGATGTGACTTTTAATATGGTTCTGGTTTGTTTCAAATGGTGTTATTTTTTAAATTTCTGTATTATTAACTTACATATAATCACATGGCACAAAATTTGAAAGAGATTATACATATATTAAATATAACAGATCACGTGGTACAAAATTCTAAAGGAACCAAGACTGAAAGGAAAATTTCTTCCCCCTCCCCTTGTTTCCTTCTACCCTCCTTTGAAGGTAATCAGTGTTGCCTGTTTTCCATCCTTCCAGGGACAGTCTATTCATATACAAGCAATCCATATTTTTTTTTCCTTTTATCACGATTGCCAATGTTTCATATACAGTGTTCCGCACTCGCTCTTTTCACATAACATACCTTGAAAGTTGTTTTGTATCTGTTCATAAAAGCATTCTCACTTTTTTTTAACAGAGACTGGTCTTCCACTGTGGCTCTAAATTACTCCTCCAAGTATGGCAGGTGGAGTGCCCAGTCCCTAAGACATTCAGGCCACCACTCAGTGGCTACTGTAGGACAAATGTCATGGATCAACCACCAGACAGCATAGATCTCTTGAAAATGAATATTGGTTTATATGTATCTGGCACTTATATGGACTGATGCCATACTCTGGCCTCTGTTGCACCATATCTAGCAAAGCCAACTGACAAAAAAAAATGATGAAAATAGAATAATACACTTGTGACCTCCAGTGCATCCACAGGGCTACAAACTCTGAACACAGTCTTTGGTTGATGACTCAAGATGAACGTATGGTTCCCTTAGAAATTACTCAGCAAGTTTCTTTGGAACTTGTAGTAAATCCAATGAAACTAGTATTGGTGAGATACACTTGTTCAGCTTTATCATCTGTGTACCACTTATACTTTATTTATATTACATATAATTATTATAGCTACAAGTTCATCTCCATCATCATCATTATATGACTGGAATAAGAATCAATACAACTTTGGAAGATACATTTAAGGCACTTTCTCTCTTCCTTCTTCTTCTCTTTCTTTCTTCCCTTCTTCTCCTCCTCCTCCTCTCTTTCTCTCTCTCTCTCATTCTCTGCATTGTATAATACATGAGTCATCAGGCACACGTGACTTGACTTCTTAAAATGTGACTAGTGCTATAAGTGCAAATTATAATCAGATTTTGAAGATTTAATATGAGTAGATATATGTTGGAGAAGGCAATGGCACCCCACTCCAGTTCTCTTGCCTGGAAAATCCCATGGATGGAGGAGCCTGGTAGGCTACAGTCCATGGGGTCACTAAGAGTCGGACACGACTGAGCGACTTCACTTTATCTCGGTAATAATTTTATATTGGTTATATATTGAAATGATATTTAAAGGTGCTGTGTGTGCTCTGTCACTCAGTCATATCTGACTGCTTGTGACCTTATGGACTGTAGCCCACCAGGCTCCTTTGTCCATGGCATTCTCCAGGCAAGAATACTGGAGTGTGTTGCCATTTCCTCCTCCAGGGGATCTTCCTAACTCAGGAATAGAACCCATGTTGCTTGTGCCTCCTGCCTTGCAGGTGATTCTTTACCACTGAGCCACTGGAAAAGTCTGGTATTTTGAATATATTGGATTAAATAAAATACATCATTAAAATTAATTTCACCTGTTACTTTTTCATGTGTCTTCCAGAAAATTTTAAATTGCAGATGTAGCTTACATTTATATTGGACAGTCTTGGTCTATGGCATACATTTATTTGCTACTTTATATGCAGGCAGACTAGTGGGATAAAAGTATATTCTATTTTAGCTCTTAGAATTCAGGTTTTGCCTTTCCTATTGTTTAATACATGTTCAGTTCAGTTCAGTAGCTCAGTCGTGTCCAACTCTTTGCAACCCCATGAATCACAGCACGACAGGCCTCCCTGTCCATCACCAACTCCTGGAGTCTACCCAAACCCATGTCCATTGAGTCAGTGATGCCATCCAACCATCTCATCCTCTGGCGTCCCCTTCTCCTCCTGCCCCCAATCCTTCCAAGCATTAAGGTCTTCTCCATTGAGTCAACTCTTCTCATGAGGTGGCCAAAGTATTGGAGTTTCAGCTTCAACATCAGTCCTTCCAATGAACACCCAGGATTGATCTCCTTTAGGATGGACAGGTTGGTTCTCCTTGCAGTTCAAGGGACTCTCAAGAGTCTTCTCCAACACCACAGCTCAAAAGCATCAATTCTTCAGCGCTCAGCTTTTATCACAGTCCAACTCTCACATCCATATATGACCACTGGAAAAACCATAGCCTTGACTAGACGGACTTTTGTTGGCAAAGTAATGTCTCCGTTTTTAAATATGCTATCTAGGTTGGTCATAACCTTCCTTCCAAGGAGTAAGCATCTTTTAATTTCATGGCTGCAATCACCATCAGCAGTGATTTTGGAGCCCAAAAAAATAAAGTCTGACACTGTTTCCACTGTTTCTCCATCTATTTCCCATGAAGTGATGGGACCAGATACCATGATCTTAGTTTTCTGAACGTTGAGCTTTAAGCCAACTTTTTCACTCTCCTCTTTCACTTTCATCAAGAGGCTCTTTAGTTCTTCTTCACTTTCTGCCATAAGGGTGGTGTCATCTGCAATATCTGAGGTTATTGGTATTTCTCCCGGCAATCTTGATTCCAGCTTGTGTTTCTTCCAGCCCAGCGTTTCTCATGATGTACTCTGCATAGAAGTTAAATAAGCAGGGTGACAATATACAGCCTTGACGTACTCCTTTTCCTATTTGGAACCAGTCTGTTGTTCCATATCCAGTTCTAACTGTTGCTTCCTGACCTGCATGCACATTTCTCAAGAGACAGGTCAGATGGTCTGGTATTCCCATCTCTTTCAGAATTTTCCACAGTTTATTGTGATCCACACAGTCAAAGGCTTTGGCATAGTCAATAAAGCAGAAATAGATGTTTTTCTGGAACTCTCTTGCTTCTTCAATTATCCAGCAGATGTTGGTAATTTGATCTCTGGTTCCTTTGCCTTTTCGAAATGAATTTTCATTATCAAATCATTTCCAAGTTTTAATCATAAGAAGAACATTTTGAAAAAAAAAAAAAGAAGAACATTTTGCCAGGCACCAAGAATGCAAAGCTGTTGTTCAACCACTCAGTCATGTCCGACTCGTTGTGACCCCATGAACTGCAGCACACCAAGCTTCCCTGTCCTTCACCATCTCCTGGAGTTTGCTCAAACTCATATCTGCTGTGTCAGTGATGCTATCCAACCATCTCATCCTCTGTCGTTCCCTTCTCCTTCTGCCTTCAATCTTTCCTGGCATCAGGGTCTTTTCCAATTAGTTGGCTCTTTGCATTAGGTGGCCAAAGTATTGGAGCTTCAGCATCAGTCCTTTCAATGAATATTCAGGACTGATTTCCTTTAGGATTGACTGGTTTGATCTCCTTGTATTTTTCCAGGCACCAGGAATGCAAAGTACACAGTCCCTGTTCTTAGGAGGCATAGAGTCTACTGAGGACAGATAGCAATCTGTCCATCCACAGTAAGCAAAGCTCTCTCCATTCTCTTTCCTCAATGTCCCCTTCTCCCTCTGCTCTTTTCATCCTCATTCCTTCCCCATCAGGAAAGACATATTTTTGTGTCGAGCCTCCTTGGAGTGACTCGAGGGAACTCATTTGCCACCATTAAGTAGCTAGGGCTTCCCTAGTAGCTCAGCTGGTAAAGAATCCACCTGGAATGAAAGAGACCCTGGTTCGATTCCAGGGTTGGGAAGATCCCTTGGAGAAGGGATGAGCTACCCACTCCAGTATTCTTGCCTGGAGAATTCCCATGGACAGAGGAGTGTCGGACGTGACTGAGCTACTCAGCACACAAGCACAAGTAGCTAACCTCCTGTGGTGCTGATACAGAGCATGCTGTGTAGGAGTGGTCCATCGGAGACACAGCTCAGTCCCAAACTGCCTGCAGTCCTGAGCATGGGCCCTTGTGACACCAGGTTTGTGGCTCACATATGAATCACCCCAGGTATCTTCTGTCCTCAGCCTCTGAAAGTATGGCCGGAGACTCCTAAACAGAAGGGGGACACAGGCCTGGAAACTTCCCCCTGCTGAAGTGTATCTTATTCACACAACATGGCCCATATTTTGAGTCAGACCATTCCACCTACAGCCTCCAAATCTCAGGAAAACCCAGCTATCCAGTCCTGAATGGTGTAGAAACTGTAGAGAAAAACTTCATGACATTTGTATAGACTGTTGAGGGATATTTTTTTTTTTTTTGTGCTTGGTCTCTTGTCAAAGTAGCATACAATTCTATGCCAGTGAACTTCTTCCAAGTAGGTCTGACTCCCAGCCTCCTCTCTGCCATGGCTCTGTTTCCACTCAGTGTGGTAGCCACTTAGGAGGAGTCATGTCACGGAGCACATATCAAAAGGCCAGAACAAGCTTTCCTCTTTTGAGAAGCTACACAAATCTGGATTATGTGAAGGAAATGATCCAGACTGAAGGATAAAGTACTCTGACTGCCCTGGAACCAAGTGGCTTCCTGTCTAGGGGACTGTAGGCACAGTCCAGAGGCCTTGCATCCAACTCTGATGACACTAGCAGACAAGCTGGATGTCCCAAAGGAGCAATGAGGAAGGAGACCCCCTGCTCTTGCTGCTCCCCATAAGGGAACAAAGATGAGGATTCTGTCCTATCCCATTTGGGAAACCCAGTCACATTCCCTTGGATAGTGGGCTTCACCAAGCATGGGATGGCTGTCTAAGATTATAGAACCTAGCATCTGATACAGTTAGAATTCTTTGAATTCTCTTACTGGGTATCTGTAAATGACTAACTCATGATGATTCTTGTCCCTTCAGAAGCAACAGTTCAGAAGTTAGGCCAAATTTCCTCATCTATGTAATATGAACTAGGACCCTAGCCAGGTACAAATTTGCAAGTCAATACCTTAAGTCTGTGAGCTGTGGTTCTCCAGGGATTTTGTTCATTTTATTGATTGAGGGGGTGGTTCTGTGGGAAGGCTGGCTGACTGGAAGAGACACACTAGATGGACTATGGGGTTATTTGCTCCATCAAATAGGAAAGACTTCTCTATATATTCCGGAATCAGGAACTCTCTCTGATACTCTTCAGATCAGGTTACTTTTAAGAAAGGACATCTTCTCCCACATACAAACCACTCACCAGACAGATCTGTCAACAGTCTCTCTGCGCCTAATTTCCTCTCATGCTGGCTGGCACCAGCTTGTGCCACAAAAATGTGGTCAGAGTGCTTCTCAACAATCTCTCCCCAGCCCACATTTTCCACCAAATGGGGCGGTTCATCATCTATGCCAGCTCCTTACCTCAGATACCAAATTCAATGACAAGGTAGGAAGTTATTCCCGAAAATGTACAAATTTTGGCTGAAAATAAGGCACTGACTCAGCCATGTGGGACTAAACTGTCACTTCTGTGAACTAGAAGACAAAACAGCTACCATTCCCTCAGCTGAGCTGACAAGCAATGGCCAGAGGGTGAGAACACATCTGCCTGGTTAGCACCATGGGGAAAGGGTGGGAGGGGGAAGTAGGACTTTCCAGACCAAAGAGCCCCTTTATGGCATCTGGGTACTTTTAGTCATCTCATGCTAACTGCAAGTGTCTTTGCCAGTTATTTTCCACCTCAACTGCAAATGTCTTTGCCAGTTATTGCCTACTGTGAATCAACAACAGTGTGCCAGACACACAGACCTACCCTTGTCTCTCACACATCCTCCTTGATAGGTATCTTCATACCCTCTTCTGCAGCTCAGACATTACCTTCCTTGGACCTTGGCACAGCACAGATTCCCAGATGGGTCAGCTAACAGGTCATCCGACAACCCCAGACTAAGGAGAAGCCATGGGGTTATGAAACTTCAGCCACTGGTTGTCACTGAGTTCCCACAGGTAAAGAGAAAGGTGACGGCCACTTGTTCCAAGTGTAACCACATAGTTAAGATTATGCTGGGAACCACAATTTCAAACTGAGGCAGCAAAAGAAGCCATGTGAACTCCACCCCAAATGCATGTCTGCTGCTAACATATACCACATCTTTGTGAGAATGAGGAAAAGGTCCTCCTTCCCCCAAGATATTTGATTTATTTGCATCTTTCAAAATATCATTATAATAAATACACAAATCTACCCCTTAGATATGGACACTGGTACAGTGTATAACTTGTGCAACTACCTGTAGTATCTCTATCAAAGATGTAAATCAAGACATGGTAAGAGTAGCTAATGAGCTCTTTGTATGAGTCAAGAGCTGGGCTGAGCATTCCACATGTATTATTCTCATCTAATCCTCACATCAAACCTAAGTACTATTATTATTCCATTCAGATTTTTTAAATTATGATACTAAGATTCAACCATGTGCCCAGACCAGAAGCTACTAGGTGACAGAGCCAAGATTTGAATGTAGATGGATCTTATTACAGAATCCAAGCTCCTGACCACTGTGCTCTATGAAAGTGGAAACACAGCAATCTGTGTGACTTTGAATGTCTATTGAAATAAATGGCACTATCTCAGAAAAGATTTCCTTAAATTAGAGCCTTGAGAAAGGAATTTGGGTGCCTGTGATCTGTTGAGGGCAATCTCTTCAAGAGAACCCCATATGCTAACAAGGTAGTCAGGGTAGGGAAAGAGAAAATGCTGAGCAAGGACATGGACTCAGGTAACATGCAGGCTGGCCTGATCCACGAGGCTCTGGAGCATAAATCATATAGCGAAACTGCCCCAGCTTGAGACACAGGGGCCAACCTGTTGTATATCCATATATTATCCAGTCATTGGCCATGGGGGTGAAGAATTAGAAACTTCCATATATCTCCAAGTGAGGTGACTCCCAGATGTAAGCCCGTGGCTGTAGCACTTAACAGCAGCTGAAGAACACATGTACCAACAAGCAAAGAGGACCTGGGTGGGGCACTATGAGTTACACATACATGCTCAGTTGTGCCCAACTCTTTGCGACTCCTTGAACTGTAGCCTTCCAGGCTCCTCTGTCCCTAGGATTTTCCAGGCAAGATTATTGGAATGGATTGCCATTCCCTTCTCCAGGAGATCTTCTCAACCCAGGAATCAAACCCGCATCCCCTGCATTTCTGGCATTGGCAGGTGGAATCTTTACTACTGAGCCACCTGGGAAGCACTACAGTATATACTAAAGGTCCCCAGTACATTTTGGCTGAGTCAGCAAATGAGGCCTTGGGATGTTTTTACAGTACAATTTCACTTGAGTTAAAAGTGGAATTTTATCATCATGTAACACTGAAGTTACAAGACAACCACCACCAAATTTATGGCACACAAAGTGCTTGTCACTATCTATGAGGACAGTCATGACACACTGGTCAGACTCTATCACTCTGCAATTCAAAAGCCAGCTAGACGAAATCAGGCACATTCAGGAGAGCATGGCCACAGAAAACTATTCACAAATATATGTAGAGTCTAGAAAAATGGTATAGATGATCTTATTTGCAAAACAGAAATAGAGACACAGACATAGATAACAAATATATGGACACCAAGGGGAGAAAGGGAGGGGGTAGGATGAATTGAGAGATTGGGATTGACATATATATACAATTGATACTATATATAAATAGATAACTAATGAGAACCTACTGCACAGCTCAGGGAACTCTACTCAGTGTTCTGTGGTGACATAAAAGGTAAAGAAATCCAAAAAAATGGGGGTATATGTATATGTAACTGATTCACCATGCTGTACAGTAGAAACTAGAACAACATTGTAAAACAATTATACGCCAATAAAAATTTACAAAAAAAATGCAGCCAGACTCCGACTGCCTACTCCAAACTAAGAAGGGAATTTCTAAGGTTAATATCAGCTTCCAAACCATCTTTCCAGGCTCATTTTTCCATGCCATCCCTTCAGATACCCTATGCTGCAATGCCCATTAGTAGAACTCTTCCTAATTAACCTTGAACTTTCTCACTCTCAGGCTTTTATTAATGCTGCTGCCTGAACTTAAAGTGCCCGCTTTCATCCCTTCTCTGACTGTTAAACTCTTAGTTAAGACTCTTCTATTCCAAGAAACAGAAGCCCACTCAAGTTAGCTTAAGCAAAGTGGGATTTATATAAGGAACCCAAATCTCTTAAGAATAATGGAAAGGGCTTCACAAATGAAATGCTAGCAGAGCTGGACAGTCAGCTCTCTCCTTGACCTATAGTGCTCTTTTTATGGCACAAACCTTTGACGGTAGCTTCTCCATTAAGGCCAACTGCTTTGTTGCTCCCTCCACACAGGAGTGGGCCTCCTATAGCCACATCCAGGCCCCATAATCTACTCCTACTCTGCAGCCACAGGTATTGAACCAGGAAGAGAAACTTGGTATCCTCTGGAGAAATTAGAATTTGGAAGTAAGACTAAAAGTTGGATTTGAATTCAGGCCTGGTGTCTTGATCAAGAAAAATAGAAATGAAGAAGGTAGGGGATTGCTATCCTGCACCCACAAGGTAAACCAATTAGCAGAGAAGGCCAGTTTGCAAACAAGAAAGGATGAAGCCACAGTGTGGTGAGAAATGGCCAGGTTTTGATACCTTTTCAGTTTCTGGTTCCCATCTCAGCCCTGCTCATCCCTGTGTGTCTGTTTCAGTCATCTCTTATCCTTTCCCTCCCCTTCCCATCTCTTCTCTTCCCTTTTATTCCTCTTTCTCCTCCTCTGCTTTCTCTCCTCCTCCCTTTCCCCTTGTCCTCTCCTTGCCGCACCACCTTCTTCTCTCCTCCTCCTCTTCTCTCTCTTCCTTCTTCCCTCCATCCTCACTGCCCCTGCCCCCGCCTTGCATCCAAATCCACATGTAGCTGCAGCAGCCTCCTCTCAGCAACAAAGCCACCATTCAGCTCTTCTCAATTCCAGATTCCTCCCCAAAATTTATTAACCCAGCCCTTGTGCCATCTCCCCTAAACTTGGTCTGACCAAGGAAATCCAGAATCCCTTGCAAACACAGGTACAGACCCCATTAATCCCTACAGGCAGGCATGGACTGACTCACCCCAAATATCACTGAATCACCCTAAATATCAGTGTGCTTGGAAAGGTCTTCCATGTCCCCCAGTCAAGACTTACTGCTGCTCCCTCTATTTCCCATGATACGGTGCTTGCATCTCTAATAACTCTACCATTTTCCATTCTATTAAATCTTATTTGTATATATAACCCAACAGCAAAACTTCTTGTGTGCATTGTGGGCACATCATAGGCACTAAAAACAGTAACTTTAATCTGATCGGTGTACATCAATAGAGAGAGGTAATACCTCCAGTTTGATGTTTGATGGTTAGTTCAAGAGATGATACGCATTTAGGGATGGAGAACCCTCCCAAATATGTTTTCTTCTATTTTTCTAATTATTTTGTCTTCTCTGATCCAGAGTACTTTATATGTATTTATTAAACACTCATCACATTGAGTTGTCCTTATTTATCCAAATATCTAATGCCTCAACTGGACTATCAGCTCTCTGAGGGCAGGGGTCATATCTTTTTTATCTTTCTATCCCTAACCTAGTACCAGCCTGACACAAAGAAAACATCTACCAAGACTGTTGGAGTGAACTGAATCCAAATCCATGCGAGATTTGGACCGAGGACATCTCACCAGCTGGCCCTCATTTACCTACTTTCCTGAGTGCTCTTTGAGGCCAATTGTGCTAAAAGTTTTCTTGAAAACCACAGTTTTGGCAAGACTAGCAACCTTCCTTCTCTGAAAGGCCTTGCTTTGTTTGTTACAATAGACGAGCATGATAAATAATTTTTCCCATAAGAAACATGCTTCCGCATTTTGACAGTTTTGACAGCCTATTGTTTAAGTTTGAAAAAGGAACTCAGAAATAATTTACAGCGGAAACATGGCTCAGGTGTCTTCCCCTGATGCTATTGGTATCTTGAGACTATCCAGAAATGTAATTTATACACACAAATGCATACACAACAGAATTTAAGTGCGCTCTGTGTTCCCACAGGGTGTCCAAATGCTAACATTTGCCATCTGGCCTGCTCAGTTGGCTGATTCTGATGTCTTTCCCAAAGCCTGGATGTGCCTTTGTTTACTAGTCAAACATCTATGGAATCTGAGCCCCATGCTAGGCACAAGGAGGCAAAGATGGAAAGCTGCACCATATAGAGTGAAGTAAGTCAGAAAGAGAAAAATAAATACTGTATATTAACACATATATGTGGAATCTAGAAAAATGGTACAGATGAACCTATTTCCAGGGCAGGAATAGAGACACAGGTGTAGAGAATGGACACAATGGTGGGCAGGGGAAGAATTGGAAGATTGGGATTGACATATATACACTGTGTGTGTGTGTGTGTGTGTGTGTGTGCGCGTGCGCGTGCACGCGCGCACGTGTGCATGTGCTTAGTCGCTCAGTTATGTCTGACTCTTTCCAACCCCATGGACTACAGCCCACCAGGCTCTTCTGTCCATGGAGATTTTCCAGGCAAGAATATTGGAGTGGGTTGCCATACCCTTCTCCAGGGGATCTTCCCAACCCAGGGATCAAACCCACATCTCCCATATTGCAGGAGGATTCTTTACTGTCTGAGCCACCAGGGAAGCCCCATATGCACACTACCATGTATAAAAATAGATAGCTAGTGGGAACCTATTATAAAGCACAGTGAGCTCAGCTCAGTGCTCTGTAATGATTTAGAGGGATGGGATACGGGGGTGGGGGTGGAAGGGAGATCCAAGATGGAGGGAATATATGCATATATATAGCTAATTCACTTCATTGTACAGTAGAAAAGCAATTATATTCCACTTTTTTTAAATGTGAGTTTAGACCATGAAAAATCATTGCGCAATAATCCCATTAGGAAAAAAAATTATCATGTGCTAAAGTAAATCTTAAAACCAGATGCTATGTGAGTGTAGGAGAAGGATCCATTAAGTCTGCATAGGCAAGACAAGGAAAGATCACACAGGAGTCAACTCTTGAGAGCATGAGTGGAGAGTAAAATTAGCAGAAGGCAAAGGATGGAACCTGAGAAGACACCAACATTAAAGGATAAATCAGGACTCTGAGAATTCAGAGAGAGTAAATCCATGAAAAGGAAAGGAACGAGAAAGCATAGATATTCAACCTAGGATGAGAACACAAAGTGACCTTAGGATTTGGTTTTTTAGAAGTCACACTGAGCTTTAAATGCATGGTCTCTGGAGCACCTGCATAGAAACCTGCCAGAAACATGTAAAATTTTCTTTAAAGTTTGGTCAGTAGCATCTACATCACTTGAACACTTGTCAGAAATGCAGAAACCCAGGCCCGCCCGGGAGATTCATGTGCACATTAAAGTTTGTGAAGCAACCACACCTTTTCCCAGAAATGGCACAGTTTGGGAAGGATGATGAGATTGGTGATCTACAAGGAACTGGTTTCACAAGGTTTCAAATTAAAAAATCAACTTGACAGCTCAACATAACAAAAATATATATAAAGTATTCCTTTCCATAACCTTGATTTAAGCATTATGAATCATATAGAAGATATTATTACTCCCATTTACTGACTATAAAACAAGAGGCCGAAGAGGTTAAATGCCTTGTCAATGACCACAGTGATAATAAATAACAGAGCCTGCACTTGAAACAAGATCTTCAGATTTACTGGCAGGGGAGAGAATTCTGTTCACCGAGAAGAAGAGGAAGTTAGAAATGGGTCTGAACAAAATATCACTTACGACAATTCAGTTTCCTTTGCTCTAATGATGGGCTTGTCAAGCAGCCTTCTGATGACTGCCCTGACTTCCTTTGAGTTCTAATTCAGAGATGGAGTGTCCTGGAACAAAGAGAAATGACAAGGAAACAGACAAAACTGTATATGAATAAGCTGACATTATTGTTGATCTTTTTTTTTTCCTGAGGTAATTAGAACAGACCAGATTTTCCAAAAACAACTCACCCCAAGCGAACTTAACTGAGTTTGTGAATCATCAAAGCTCAGAGTCTGTCATAAGCCATGTGGCCTTCACAGTAAGGTGTGCTGCAGCAAAAGGTCCGGGAGAGAGTGCATGGGGAGTAAGCAGGGCTGAGAACCCACCAGGCTTGGTGTTTGTTTCCTCAAGAGGATCAACTCTTCAAAACACAATGTCTAAAGAAGCTGAGTCTGATCTGGGCCAGCAACGTTACCCAAGAGGTTTAATCTAGTGGGTGAGATGTGGCATCAGATGTTTCTGGGTTGATGTAATCCTTTTTATAACTAATTGGTAGACAAATTATGGTTCTGTGGAAGTCAGTCTAGTTTGAAACAGTGTTGGCCAATAATGGTATCCTCTTCTTGGGAAAGGAGTTGGCAAGAGTTAAACTGGGCTCTAACCAAATGGTCTTGGGTTCAGGGCAAAGGGCCAGCCTCTAGTGGGAAGTAAAGTTAAGAAAGCAAAACACCCAACAATGTATCATGCTATTTACAAGCATGGATTTGGGGATCCAGTAGGTCTGGTTTCAGAGCCCAACACTTCTACTTACAGTATAACTTTGTCACTTAACCTCTCTAAGCCTCATCTGTAAGACTCAATTAATAATAACTGCCTCAGAAAGTTGTTAAAAGGATTAAAGGACAACAAATTACATAATACACTTAACATACTGTTATAACTCAGAGGAGACATTCAAAAACTAGAAATTATTAACATTATCATCTGGTCTGGGCATTCCCAATGGAGCTGAGGGTCAAGGCTTCAGTGGGTAGATCCCTGAGTGGGATAGGCCCCAAGAACATCAGAAATGAAGGGGAAGACCTCAGCTGTGAGTGGATACGTAGCTTTGGAAATATTACCAGTTCTGGGCTGGGCTGGCCTCATCCCTGGTCTGGGCTGAGCCACTTGGTAGAAGGATTTAAGTAATGCACCTAGTAGGGCCTAAGGGACTGGACAAAGAATAAACAAGTTTCTGGACAGGAATTTATTCCTGAGGCCTAGCACTAGCTGCTAGTCAGCTAGCTCTTTTCCCTTTATAACAATGATAAAAGCTTTGATAAAGAAATGCCTTATAACTGTTGACTATAAAAAATGATCTCTATCTTTCCAGTCAGCCTTGTCTTTCTCAATCTTCATCCCACCCTACCTCTCCATCAAACTGAAAAAATACTAAAAAGTGTATTGGAAATGTCTTGCTACTTATTCTATGATGGAATGATTTCTCTGGAATATAAACAAAGGGAAAGGCCTTCAGGTGGCATTCACTCAAGCTAGTAGGAGAAGATAGAAATATTCCCTCTAGAACTTGGGTAAATTGGAGAAGATCACTCCTAAGATTTCTTGATAAGACTAATACCCCAAATTTCCTGGTGAGCTTTGTTATACTTTTGGAGGTAAGGAAAATTGTTTCCAGGGCTCCCAAGAGAGACCCACTATGATCCAAGATAGCTAGTTAACATCTGATGCCAGGCAAATAAAACTTCCATATTACACTATTTCATCGACACTAATTCAGCAACCAAGGCTGAATTCCCACAAGTCTACTGTCTGTCCTCTAGGCCCAGACCTGTGCTCTTGTTCTAAAGACCACAGAACTGCAAATCATTCTTAGTCAGTAGAGAAATGATGAAGGTTTTTGTCTTCTGGTTTTTATCCTCCTGGTTTTTATCTTCACTCTGTAATGTACAGATGATCTTGCCACAGCAGGGTTATTCTCCCCTCTCTCTCTTTGTGTTCTGGGGTCATAGTTTGGCCTCAGGCACCAGCCTTCCAGTCCCTTCCATCTTAGCTTAGAGACTTTTTGGTGAAATTCTAGAACTGAGAGTTCAAAACCATGAACACAGTTAAAGCTACCATTTCCAGCCTGAGAGCTGAGGCCAGAGCTGCTCAAAGGGTTTATCAAAGGCTGGCAAGGGAGTCTGCTGTTACTTTGACCTCTGTTTCTCCAGCTCACATGAATAGGTTTTATTTAAGCTTAAATGATACAAAAATGTTTACTAAAGTTAAAGACAAAATTAACAGACTATGACTGGTAGACGGGGTAGGTAAAGATGGCAGCCAGGCAGATCAGAGAAAGTCTTTCAGCTACAACCCTCAGGTGAGATTATGATAATAATCTATCCCATCCCATCCCCCAAAATAGTCACCCTGTCTTTTTCTTAAAGGAATTGCTGGAAATGTGAGCCTATTTTAATTATGCCAACTGAGAATGCTTCTTTTTACTCTTTTCACATGTTTGTCATTAGAAAAATAAAAATCTTCAATTTAGGCCACTTAATATAGCTTCCTTGTATAAGTTTTCAGTCTTTTTTGAAGTTGAGCTATGTTTTCCTTTAGGGGAATGTCTTGCTAAAGAAAAGCAACAGGCTGATTTGAGGCTTGGAAGCTACCCAGACCATCAGAATATCCTGGGGGCCTGCATATCAGTCTCTTTGAAATTTGATTTCCCTAAAATAAAAAGAAGGCTGCAAGGAACCTCTCTGAGCCCCAGGGATAGCTCTCTAGGGCCAGTGATTTGTAGCCATCAACAGGCTAAGCCTCTTCCTTATGGAGCCCTTTGTCCTCTCAAATGTCGAATGGTTGTAAGGGCAAGAAACCCAAGGTCAGCTTCCATTTGGAGCAAGCCTAGGAACTGGGGTACTCTGCTGGGGAGCGGCAGGAGGTGTATTTTCATTTACATTCGACCTGATCTTCTTCTTTTCCCATGGATTTTCCTTATTCTCTTTCCCCTCTACTATCCCAAAGGGAGACTGCTCAAGGTTCCAATAGTCCAGCACCTTAAAAAAGAAAAAGAAGGCAAACTCACATGGCCAGACCCTTGGCATCCCTCCAGTTGCTACAGCTTGAGGTAATCATGGTCAATATCAGGGCATGACGTTTATTTGCAAAATATCAATCTGTCAACAGGCACAAAGTTTTAATTGCCTGTTAAACGGCAAATGGACCCATGCAGAGACTGTGTGAAACAAGTTCCAAGTTCTAACAGCAAAACCTTACATATGCAAGGCTATGCTTTTTCAAATAAAAATAGTGAATAATCTGGCAATGTTTACCATCGAGATCTTAAAACAATGGTACTCTCTAGGTTTCTTGATTTAAGTTTCATCCCTCTAATCTTTTTAATTGAAGGCCTACTCTGTGCAAACCTGATGGGCAGTGACAGTTCCTCTATCAGCCCTAAAACCTTGGCTTAATGGGTTCAGGGAGTGAATGAGAGTATTTGACCCAGTGGAGATGTATGTTCAAGATGACTACTTAGAATGGTAGGATTTCAGAGAGTGTTGGGGACTTCAGAAAAGACCAAAGTCTAGAGAGATGAAGTGACTTATTCAAGGTCAGTCACACTACTCCAAAGCCAGGACGAAAGACCAGGTCCCTGAAGGTCCACTCCAGAGTTCCTTGCCTTGTAGTCACCTCTTTAGTTTAGCAAAGGCTCATCAACATGAGTAACAAGGAGGAAGGCAGACCCTTTTGCAGCAGAGTGGGTGGTACACATAGCACTGGGAAATTCATGTCTGGGGTTCGCTACTAGGGAAAACTACTGTAGCTACTGCTCACGTCACAATAAAAGGTTGGAAAAAAATCAACATCAAAAGGGCCTGCCTGACTCCGAAACATGGAACAATGTGAAGAACAGAAGAATTATTCACTCTTGTGGCTGCCAGTCTCCCCAGCGAAGCACAGCTCGCAGTATTTGCTCCCTTGTGAAGCCCACTCACATCAGTCAAGTGCAACAGAAATCATGCTAACCTTCATCTTTCATCTTGGAATGCTCACTCTTAGGATGCACCTTCTCAGAACCTGGCCACCAAGCTTTGAAAAGCCCTAGTTGTCACTTGTAGAGACCAAGCGTAGCTGGAGTTGTTCAATGGGACAACTCCAGCTGAGCCCTCAACCAACAACTGCCAACCACACAAGTGAGCCTAATGGTTAGCCAGCCCCTTCAGGTCTCCTAAAGGCCATGGCCATACCCAACATCTGATCAGAAGTACAGGAGAAGCCTCTGGTGAAAACTGTCCAACTATGCCCAGCCAACCCAAAGACTCATGAGAGATAATGACTGTGTTCAAAAGCACTCAAATTTGGGTGGTTAGTTACCCAGCAATAGATACTTGGAGATTTTTTTACACAGAATGGAACAAACAGGAAATCCTAAAGATCCCTGGAAACATGTCATTTTTAACTGAGGTCTTCCATGTGGTTGAAAAAAAAATCATACAACCTGAAAGAGAGGTATGAATTTTTGTGGTATGAACACTGGCAAACTGTGAGGTTTATGTGAGCAAATAACCAAAAGCATCACACATCAAGGACACTGAGGGGAAATAGAAACTATTCAAATTTAACCTTAATGAATGCCCAAGGACATTCATTATGCACGTCACCCAGCAATAAATACTCCAGAAGTAAATCAAATGGAGCACAATGCAGAAGAGTGAAGGAATGCAAAGAGTAATCAAGGGAAGAAGGAGGCATATGCTCTGCATGGTACAGAACCATCTGGAGTGCTCCAAAGGAGGGTGAAGCCACGTGGGGATGAACAGAATATCATGCTTTGGAGACTACAAGAGATCTCCCAAGTCATTCAGGGGAGTAACAAGCAAAGTTAATAGGGATAGTGAGAAATGTTCCAAATGTGCATGGAGAGAAATGTCAGGGCAGGAGACAAGAGGTCTGGGAGTGACAAGGAAGAGCATTTATGAACAACAGCAGCAACACGAGCTAATGAAGCGATTATCATACAATAATCAGGCTTCATTGCTAAATGTTCACAGTCACTGCCCAGGGTGGGCCTTGGAGTTGCATGATCTTAGCAGAAATGGTCAAGATCTCTCCCTAGGTCCCAAAGTTCACAAAGGTCGCTGCTGGATTCTTGGTTAAAAAGAAGCTTTGGATCTTATTCCTTCCTTCAAGGATCACAAAGATTAAGAGCAAGTACCTGAGTTAAACTCACTTGTTCCAGGAGGAGACATTTGACGGAAATCAAGACTGGCTGAGAATGGGGTTCTAATGACCTCAGGGAGCACGGACCTCATTTAGAGCAGCGACACTGCTTTGGAGACAATTTCAGTTCTATGTTTCCCATCACTGTCATAAGGTAGCCTGGTATTACCTATATATACATTTACATCTCCTTCAGGGCCTCAAATATAGCAAAGTAAATCAAGCTGAAGTTACTTATCATATATTAAAATCAAATATCCTTAAAAGAACTTCTACTATGTACCAGAAATTGGGCTGGAAATTTTGCATGTATTCTATGTCCAATGGCCATGTTACTGGCCCTTGCTAAAGGCCAACTGTTAGAATTTGGAGTTGCTGTTGGGGGTTTTCCCTATCAAAGTCAGAACTGAGAATGGCTCATTGAACTCTGGGTGAAATAAACAGGGAGCAGCTCACTGAGAAAGTTGGTATCCTGATACTATATATACCTTCAAGATTAGAAAGGCAAATAATATTATTTTATTGCAAAATGAGAAAGCACAGAGAAAGGGGAGACAGGGCTAAGCGGCAAAAACAGGAACAAATGATCAGCTACTAAAAGAACAGAGAGACGCAGGTCGCAAACAGAAACCCATCTGTTTGGTTCTCACACAGAGGAAAAGGCAGGAGAAATGAGGACAAAGGCACAGTGTGAGATATGCCTGTCCTGCCCAGGAAGTCTTTTCTCCGTTTAACAGTACATGCTATCTGAAAGCTAGCACTTTCAAATTGTTATTAAAAATTCCTTTATCTTAAGCTAATCTTCAGGCAATAAGAATTGCACAATTTAGGGTTGTTGCTGAGGTTGTTTTCCTACAACAGAAATGACTTAGCTCCTGAGTTATTGGAAGCAAACACTCTAACACCTAAAGTAAATTTCATGGCCCAGAGAGCCCAGCGACCATAAGTTTTATATAACCGACTTCACAATGGGATCCCTATACCAAAAGCCAGGTCCAGGGGAGGCAGGAGAGTTTACAACGAGAATCCTAAGTAAGTATCATTTAGTTGCTCCCTACGTGTGTTTCTCCACAGGCTTGGAGCCCATTTCCCATTCAGCTCTCGCTTGCTACCCGCCAAGGAATGTGTTTTCAGTACACACAGCCCAGAAGGCTCAGCACGAAAACAAACACAATTTCAGAGTTCTCCAAACACTGTTTCAGAGTCCGAACAAGCCTTTGTAGAATATATAAAGACAGGAATATCTCTGAGAATCAACCAGAAGTAGGCATGAAAAACTGAAGAGGTTTCACAACTAAAGTAGGTTTATAGTCACCCTGGGGGCAGAGGGCACAGCAAAAAAGCCCTTTTGTCCCTCAGGGAGGGCACAAAGGAACAACACTGATTCACATACCTATGTACATACAACTCACATGTGTACACACACACATACGCACAAACACACCAATCTCAAACTGCCCCATCCCTCCCCAACTGAACTCTCTGAGGACCTACAAAGTGAAGGCCAATCATACCCTAAGTTGATTAAAGTGAGCATCTGAGCAGGAATCCTATCCTCACCTACAAATGGTCCAGAGTAGCTCTCAAGGCCTCCTGTGGTGTGCGGGGTGAGACCCAGGATGAGTAGGCCTTTGTATCAATGATTCATGCAACAAGTAATCACACAATTTATCTGCCCCAAATAAGCATTTATTATTTCATATGGTTTCTGATCACATATATGGTTACCCTGAAACAATTGGGTGGTTCTGCCTCAGGGCGTGTCACCAAGGTTGCAGACAAGACATTGGCAGTTGTCTGAAAGCTTGACTAGGGCTGGGATCCACTTCCAAGATGACCTACTTAATAGCTGTTGGCTGGAGACCTTGGTTCTTTGCCCCATGGGGCTCCTCATGGGGCTGCTTGAGTGTACTCACAATATGGCAGCTGGCTTCTCCCAGGTTATGTGATCAAAAAAGAGCAAGACAGAAGTCATAATGTCCTTTATGATCTAGCCACAGATGTCAGACATTATTTCCACAGTATCCTATTGGTTTACCCAAGTCAACCCTAGTCATTGTGGGAGGGAACTTCACTAGGATATAAATTCCAGGAGGACTGTGTCACTGGGGGCCTTCATGGACACTGAAGTTCCCACAGCTTTAGAACTGTGCTCTGCCTGGTTCCTAGTGTCTCATCAATTCTTGCTGGTTCCTTGGCCGGCGTCTTAGTTCTTCTACTTGGTAAACCTCAAACTGCCAACTGAACTGTGATCACTGGTGACTTCAAATACTTTTCTATTGTTTGGAGCATTTACAGTAAGAATATGTTTTATAATTTAAAATGTTTTCAAACTAACATACTGCCAAGTTGATCAAGTTTCCCAAAATTTTATGGTCTTTCCATTGTTTATCATTACTATGAAATTTAAGGCTGTAATTTTCTGGAACTAAGAAAAGATTTGGGATATATATGCAATTATTCAGATTCACTAAATTTCTCCATTGTAATTGAATTTAACTACTTGGTGACCACAACTATAGTTATGCTCATATGAATATATCTTAAGAACATAGTTATAATTTCTTAGTTGTACCAACCTATCATTATAAAGAGGTCATATTTCATTAAATACTTAAGAGTATTAGTTGGTTACAAGTACTAGAAAATCCAATGAAAAGTAGCATAAACAATAAGGAGATTCTATTCTCTCACAGCTCATGAAGCTCCCACATCTGTTATACATCTGTGTGAATCACTAGCTCTACAGTGCCACCAACAGCTCACGTCCTTTCCATATTCTGCTCTGTCACTCTTAGCATGTTGGTCACACCCTCTCATAGTTGCAAAATGGACTCTGTCGGCTCTTTGGTATTGCATCCCCTCACAGCCACATCCAAAGCAGGAAAATAACCTCTTTATCTTCCGCTTCTCCTTTTTAAGAACAAAGAAACCTTTCCACACAAGTGATCTAGAAAACTTCCCTTTGTCTCTCACTGGCCAGAATTATATCACATGCCCATTTTTTTTTAATCAGCAAGAGGGATGGAATTACCATGGTGGACTTATTCACCCCTAACCCTGGGGTCTGGGGGTGGGGTAGGGGTGAAACAGCCTCCCCTGACCACTCAATACCTGAACTAATGGTAGTGCTGTTAACAAGGAAAAGGAGTGTTGAATCAATGGTTTGAGCGTTCATCAACCAGTTGATACTGCCAGACATCAACCTCTCCTTCCCAACCCCCATAGTGACTCAGCTATTTCTGAGAGGTCCCACAGGATGCTGTCTCAAGAAAGCCTGGAAAGAAAAAAATGATGACAAAATCATCTCTGCAAAAGAAGTACTCTTGTGCCTTCCAGTTCTCCCCAGGACTCATACCTAACCTCCACAATGAAGTGAAACTGCAAAGGAAGTTTCCTCTTCTCAATCTAAGGTGTGCTTCTTGAGTCTCCTCTTTCTAGCCCAGAGTTGCCTTCTTCCCAGGATGACTGGCAGTGAGGAAATATCACTTGCACCCACCCACATGGCATGAAATGAAGCCTGGTCCTATGGCTCTCATTACAAATATATCAGGAAATGATAAGTCAATACTAGTAAAGTCAGGGTTATTCAGCTTGGAATAATATCAGGTGCAGGACAGCAACAGTACAGCAGGTATGACTTAGGCCAAGACCAGGTTCAGGTAATTTTTGAAGTCTATTCACAAGTAGGACATCAAGCTCAGGGCTGCATATCTTGCCTGTCATTTTGTGATCTCTGGCTGCAAAATGTGTGAGCAACTGTTTAAGAGCACACACTTAAGAATAAGCAATAATAGAATGTAGAGGGTAGCAAACTTTTTCTAGTGAAGGGCTAGATAGTTAATATTTAGGCTTTGAGAGCCATACACTATCTGTCACACTACTTGCTGTTGTAGCAGGAAGGCAGCTATAAGCAATATGCAAACAAAAAAGTGTGACTGTGTTCCAATAAAACTTTATTTACAAAACAGGCAGCAGGCCAGATTTCTACCATAGCCCATAGTTTGCCAACTCCTGGTACAAGGCATAGGGCAACTTAAATCTATATAGAGAATAGTTTTCCCACAAAGAAATAAAGATGTCTAGAAATCTCTACTTTGATCAAATATACACATAATTTACATTAACAGTATTTAGATATTTACTCTCAGAAAAATCTTGAGTTCACAGTTTCCCCCTCCAAACAATGCATAAGTACTCAAGATATTTTTACAAACAAAAGTTCCAAAGCTAAATTTAAGCTTTTATCTCTTAGGAGACAGACACTGCTTTGAGGTTTATTTATTTATTTAACTGAAGTATAGTTGATTTACAAAGTTGTGTTACTTACTGCTTTACAGTAAAGTGATTAAGATATAGATAGATATAAAGATATATACATTTTTTTCATATTCCTTTCCATATGGTTTATCACAGAATATTAATATATTTCCCTGCGCTATCTAGTAGGAACTTGTTGTTTACTGTTTTAAGTGACAATCTGTCTAGCTTCTGGTAATAAATCAAGTTTAGAAGAAGGTTAGGTTTCAAGTTTCAGCCAAGACACCTATTGCATCAATGCAGTTTACTACTGCAAAGAATAAAGTTTACTCCAGAGTCATCAGCAGGTTCAAAGTCTCAGCACCAAACTCCACCACTTAAAGGGATCATGCATAATATGTCACAAAATGTAGAAGCTGTGACAATATCCAAAAATGTTACAGGAAGAGATAAAGCTGTATTGCTTGCAATCTGTAGATATCTGCTGCCCAGAATCACCTTCTCCTTCTTCATATCCCACAAACACATATTTTATCAGAGAATTGAGTTCCAAACAGATTTCTTTTTTTTTTTTTCAAACTGGACAGATTTCTAAACTGCTTGTTTTACTATATGCTTTTACTCAAAACACACAGATGCTCTTCTGACTACCTCCCTAGAGAAAACAGTAATTCATCCTCTGCCACCAATGCCACTCTAGCAGGAGGATTAAGTATAGGAAATTTTAATCTCCTTTAAAATAATGCCCATTGATTGTACATAGTAAGCACTTACTGTCCTGATCCACTCTTGTGTGTACTTACTGAAATTTATTTACTCTCTCCCATCATCAATCACAGAATCCCTGCTTAGAAAGGCACTGGGGCAGTAGGCAAGCTTGTTGTTCCAAAGCTCGGACAAGCCCTGACTTCACACATAGCGCCAGGACATCTGCAGGTATGTTCTCCTAGGTGGGGAGCAGGTGCCAAACACCCTAAAATGTGTAGAGAAGACACCAACTAGCAAACAATAGGAACTAATTAAGGCTAAATGTTGGTAAGATCAGTGAGTGGGTAGATGGGTTTTTATATTTAGATCACTGAACTAGGTAAAAGGAAAAAATTATTAAATTTAATAACTGCTTCTTATTGTTATAAGAATAAGACAAGTCTAGCTTCAAACTACTTCCTCGCATATACCTTCTGAAAAGTGTGGTGATTCCCACTATTTTATCATAATGGCATGTCAAGGGGAAATGAGGTAAATTGTAACAAAAAGAGATTTGGAATATTTAAACCAAAATATCAGTGTGTTCACCTCTGTAACTTTTAAGAACACTGATAACATATTCTTTCCTATCTGCCCCTCACCTATGACTCTTGTTTTCTTTGGAGCTTTTTCATTACAACCACCCAAATCAGTTTCTTCAAAGCTCCATGGTACAGGGTCAGGGGCTGAACCACTTGATTTCTCACATTTTCCCCTTCCATTTTCTTTTCCCAATAAGACAGTCATGGTGGAGCAACCCACTAGTTGGGTGGCATGGCAACCCACGATAGAACCACACCTTCCTGTCCTTCTTTTCCTGAACATTTCTAATTTAAGCACATTCAACAATAGCCCAAGAAAAGACTTGAGCCTATCAGACTCCCTGTGACCATGACCCTAGGACAGTGTTCGCAAATTTTAGTGTCATCAAAGTCACCTCAAGGGCTTGTTAAAACTCAGACTGCTGAGTTCTACTCCCAGGGATTCTGGTCTGAAATTTTGCATTTTTAACCATTTCCCAGGTGATGCTGATATTGCTGGTCCAGGGACTATTCTTTGAGAACCACTGCCCTGGGGCATTAGACCAGGATGTGAACTGATAGAATCACTTGGGTTAATAATAAAAAAATAAATAATTCTGTGAAGACCACCAGGTACATCAACCTTCACCTCTCTGGCTACCAGATCTAGGATTTGGAAGAAAAGGCAAGTTCAGTCAAGGAAGGCCAGGCCTGGGAATCCAAGTAGGTCCTGAAGCTCAAACACAGACTACAAGAGATGGCGAGCCTTGTAATCAGAGCCCAGGACTGGAACCATATGACTGGTTTGAATTCTTGCCTGCTCTCATAGGCATCCCTGGTGACTCAGATGGTAAAGAATCTGCATGCAATGCAGGAGATCTGGGTTCGATCCCTGGGTCAGGGAAGATCCCTTGGAGAAGGGAATGGCAACCAACTCCAATATTCTTGCCTGGAGAATTCTATGGATGCTCTGCTACTGCAACCATGGACGAGTCCCTTTCTATCATTAAAATAATTTCTTCATCTATAAAATGGTGTTGATAATCATAGCTACAACTGCAGGGAGTGGAGGTAATCTATGTAAACCATACAAAGTACAGTGTTTGGAGAATTCCAAATAAGTTAATGGCAAATGCTCAATAAATTCCTAGCATGAGAATAAGGCCAAGACTTGGGCCTTATTGGACTAAGGGGACTAACAGACAAAGCCTAGCCTGAGGCTGGATGACCAGTCTACATGTGAAAAAGAAAGGTTAAGATACAAATAATACATTGGCCAGAGGTGAAAGTAAGGTCTCTAATACAGATTTTCTGCCCAGTGAGGCTTTGGATTCAATATGCCCAGATTTCTAGCACTAACATAGCAGGTTCCTCTGGAGCTGAGCCCTCCCCTGCCTAGACCTGAAGTCTGCTCCTTTGCTAGAATGACAGTCTCTTGCCCTGTGACCTGCCCTGTCACCTTGCTGCCCACAGTGAAAAAACCAACCTATGCTAAAGCTTGTGCCCCAAACACCTCGCTGTAAAATCAATTAACTCCACAAGACAGTTTTTAATAAGCAATGCTCTAATCATACTCATAAAAATGATTTTCCTACCCTCACAGTTTTCACGTTGCCCAAATAAGCACGACTGTGCTGTTTGCCAATTCCAATTACTTAGCAATGGCTGCCTGGGTTTATGCATATTTTTAATTATTAATTAAGTTTCTTTTTATTGTTTTTTAAAATTTTTGAATCATATAAGTATGCATGTTTAAAGTTAATAGTCAAATAATTCTACAAGCTTTACTACAAAAATGTGGTAGCTTCTTCTCTCCCACAGCCCCATTTCCCCCTTTCATGCAGTCATTACTTTCACATCTTTTCACCAATTAAATGAAATTGGTCTCTGGGTCTTTAAATAACACTTTTGTACTCTGCAACTTGATTATTTTTTTTTCTCCCAGGTTTACACATTATTTCTTAACCTTCTGCTATAAATTTTAAAGTTTTTATTCTTTTCCTTTTATCCATCCCACTGTACTCAGGTACCTTTCCCATTTTTTCATCTTCCCATCATAATTAAAATTCCATGATTTTAGATAGATCAGTATTTGGAATTTATAATATTATCACTATATGAATGTTACTCACAGATGAGTCATGTAATAATTATAATTACTTTTCCTTTTCTGTACAACTTTTTATCCTCCCTGGAATTAATAATTGTCTCATTGTCTTCATTCACCTAGTTTTCTGTGTGAAAGTGAAAGTGAGAGTCGCTCAGTCATGTCCGATTCTTTGCAACCCCATAGACTGTACAGCCCATGGAATTCTCCAGGCCAGAATACTGGAGTGGGTAGCCTTTCCCTTCTCCAGGGGGTCTTCCCAACCTAGGGATCAAACCCAGGTCTCCCACATTGTGGGAGGATTCTTTACCAGATGAGCCACCAGGGTAGCATTAAAGCCTATATTTGACAGTCGTCTAACTCTTTTCTCAAGACATTCAACACATGGGATATTCTGTGAATCACATCTTCCTGGATGTGTTCTGGAGATTTCTGATCTGCTCTAATATGTCTGTGCCTGGTACTCTCACTGTCTTGCTGGTGTCTCCCTTCACTGTTTCTGATGATTCCTTTTGCTCCCAGTGAAGATGTCTTTATTCCTCCTTTATAATCCAACCGATACTTTGAATGGGTATCAAATTCAAGACTGGCAATCATTTCCCTTAGAATTTGAAAGCATATTTTCTAATGTTTACTAGATTCTAATTCTGCTTTTGAGAAGTCCTAAGCCATTCCAATATTGACCCTTCATGTGGTGTACTTTTTCTGCTTCTTAAAAGCTTGTAGGATCTTCTTTGTCCTCAATATTCTGAAATCTTATGAGGAACTTTGGTGTGACTATTTTTATCCAATTTAAAGGGATATAATGAATGAACCCTTTCAGTCTGGAAATGTATGTCCTTCTCTAGAAAATTGTCTTGAATTGTTTGATTGATGAGTTTCTCTCCCCCTGTTTTCTCTATTTTCTTCTGCAGAAACTTTTGTTATTTAGATTTTAGACCTTGTTAACTGGTCTGTAAAATTTATTAACATCTCATCCTTATTTTCTATCTTATTTTATGTTTGCTTTATTTTAGGTATACTCACTCAACTTTATCTTTAAATTTTCTATTGAGTTTTTCAAATTTGCTATTATATTTTTAAAATCTAAGAGTTTATTTTTTGATCAACTTAATGTTCCTTAATATTGCTTTTTAAATATTCATCTCCTGGCTTAGTCTCTGATTCTTCCAAATTGCTTTGTTTCTCATCTTTGTTTCTGGCGGCTCATTCTCCCTCTCTCTCCCCACCACCATCCTTCCCCTTCTCTGTCCCCATTTTCCCCCTCATTAGACACCTCCTCTGATGTTCTATAATCTTTGGTTATATGCTAATAGTTGAGTGAGGACTGAAAAGCTGATTGTAATACAGGCACACCCCCAAATATAATTGCATGTTTATCCTAAAGAATGATCAGGGTTGTTTCTGTATCTTATTAATTGCTTTTCACCATAGTCACCAAAAAGAATCCTGTGAATGTCACCTTGAAAAATGGATTGGTTACTATTAAAGGTAGAAAAGAAATAAATAAATGAGCAACATCCATTGCATGCTATATATGAGAAATCATCACATCTCTCTTCCAAGTTTCTGGAATTACTATATGTCTTTCCACTGAAATGTTTAAAGAATGAAGCAGATAAACTGCCTTTCAAATGACTTAAGGACAAGTCCCTCTCACCTAGCATTTGAATCAGATGTTTTTTTCACCAGACTGATTTGCTGTACTATGTAGAGATGCTAACAACTGCCCCCTAACCACATGCCTTTCTTGGATGACTTGTTCACATCCCTGGGAAGGACATTCTTGTGTTCCCTTCTCCTCCATCACAACTGAGTGGGCCATAAATGGGCTTAACTCAAACTAGGCCACTCAGATTTTCTGTGGCAGGGAATTGGAAATAGGACACTGAGAGACATGGTTAAACAGTAGGGATTCCTTGAACTTAAAGGTTAAATAGGGTTGAAGCCAGAGTTTGTGCCATGATCAACTAAGTCAGAAAATCCATGAGGAAGACAGATAGACAATGCCAATACACAGAGAGCAGCAGAAGAAAGCAGATGTAAAAGAGTGGAGATAAAACAGGATGCCACCAGAGACTGAAGAAACGGTTTAGTATACTGACTGACTTTCCAGATAACTGGGTGTATGTTCCATACCTGCCCTGTGTCCTTTCAGTAAATTCACTTTGTACTTGAGCTAGTATGTGTGAGCTTCTATTCTTTGTCATCAAATGAGAAAATATTCACCAAGTACAATAGTCAGAATCCAGCAGGAAAAGATGCCATACTTAAACATGGTAACAGAGGAAGGTCTAATAAAAAGAGATTATTTACAAAGAGGGGCTGAATGTAAGCCCCTCTACAACCTTGGGTGTAGCCAAAGAAAAAAGTGTGAAGTGAAAGTGTTAGTTGCTCAGTCATGTCTGACTCTTTGTGACCCTATGAACTGTAGCCTGCCACGTTCCTCTATCCTTGGAATTCTGCAGGCAAGAATACTAGAATGGGTACCCATTCCCTTCTCAAGGATATCTTTTCCATCTAGGCATCTAGTCCAGGTCTCCTGCATTGCAGGTGGATTCTTTACTGTCTGAGCCATCAGGGAAGCCCCAGGTAAACAGTAAATTGTGTCTACTGCTACAGTTTCCCATGTTCTTTTTAAGGCACCCAATACATCACAGTTGTCATAAGATCCTCTTACACACATTTATTTGCTACTAAAAATTAAAACAGCACATCAAAAAATGTATTACAATTCAAGTTTTTGTAAACCAGAAAATCTACTTATTACACTTTGCTCTAATTAGGCTCTAGCCAAACCACTAATCTTTTCTTTACATTCTTTCTCCACAAGCTACTTTGCTTCAAATTCTTGATATTGGGTTTCACCTCACTGACTTCAGGCTTCTAAAAGACATGGGCAATGGTTCTTATTAGTGCTTCTTTTGTTCAAAGATGCTGAAAGGGCAAGAAGAGAGAGCATCTATCTTAGCTTCTCATAGAGAGTATGAACTTCCTGGCAAGACTTGTGATCATAGATAGATGGACACAGGCAACTCAAAGCAACCTAGCAGGAAGGGATCTGAGAGAATAAATATTCTGACCCTGCTCCCCTCCTGACCTCCAGTATACAGTAGGTGTTCCTACTATCAAACCTACCAGGAGACAGAGGTCAAGGGAACCACTGATGCCGTCAACAGGTGAAGAATTGACAGGGAGGAAAATGGAAAATGTCAAGGGCACAAGGTCACTTTTGTCTACATCTTCAGGAAAAAGCTAGCCTGGACTCCCAGGTGGCTCAGTGGTAAAGAACCTGCCTGCCAATGCAGGTGACATGGGTTTGATCCCGGGGTCAGGAAGATCCCCTGGAGAAGGGAATGGCCACCCACTCAGTATTCTTGCTGGGAAAATCCCGTGGACAGAGGAGACGGGCGGGCTACAGCCTGTGGGGTCACAATGAGTTGGACACAACTGAGCATGCACGCACTTCTCCTGATCCCTGGACAGCCTCTCTTTAGCCCATCTGTTAAACTGGGAGTGGAAGAAGCAAAATCGAAATTAAGTTCAGTTCAGTCACTCAGTCGTGTCTGACTCTTTGCAACCCCATGAATTGCAGCACGCCAGGCCTCCCTGTCCATCACCAACTCCTGGAGTTTACCCAAACCCATGTCTATCGAGTCGGTAATGCCATCCAACCATCTCATCCTCTGTCATCCCCTTCTCCTCCTGCCCCCAATCCTTCCCAGCATTAAGGTCTTTTCCAATGAGTCAACTCTTCGCATGAGGTGGCCAAACTATTGGAGTTTCAGCTTCAACATCAGTCCTTCCAATGAACACCCAGGATTGATCTCCTTTAGGATGGACTGGCTATATCTTCTTGCAGTCCAAGGGACTCTCAAGAGTCTTCTCCAACACCACAGTTCAAAAGCATCAATTCTTCAGCGCTCAGCTTTCTTCACCATCCAGCTCTCACATACATACATGACCACTGGAAAAACCATAGCCTTGACTAGACAGACCTTTGTTGGCAAAGTAATGTCTCCGTTTTTAAATATGCTATCTAGGTTGGTCATAACCTTCCTTTCAAGGAGTAAGCGTCTTTTAATTTCATGGCTGCAATCACCATCAGCAGTGATTTTGGACCCCCAAAAAATAAAGTCTGACACTGTTTCCACTGTTTCCCCATCTACTTCCCATGAAGTGATGGGACCAGATGCCATGATCTTAGTTTTCTGAATGTTGAGCTTTAAGCCAACTTTTTCACTCTACTCTTTCACTTTCATCAAGAGGCTCTTTAGTTCTTCTTTGCTTTCTCCCATGAGGGTGGTGTCATCTACATATCTGAAGTTGTTGATATTTCTCCCGGCAATCTTGATTCCAGCTTGTGTTTCTTCCAGCCCAGCATTTCTCATGATGTACTCTGCATAGAAGTTAAATAAGCAGGGTGACAGTATACAGCCTTGACGTACTCCTTTTCCTATTTGGAACCAGTCTGTTGTTCCATGTCCAGTTCTAACCGTTGCTTCCTGACCTGCATACAGGTTTCTCAAGAGACAGGTCAGGTGGTCTGGTATTCCCATCTCTTTCAGAATTTTCCACAGTTTATTGTGATCCACACAGTCAAAGGCTTTGGCATAGTCAATAAAGCAGAAATAGATGTTTTTCTGGAACTCTCTTGCTTTTTCGATGATCCAGCGGATGCTGGCAATTTGATCTCTGGTTCCTCTGCCTTTTCTAAAACCAGCTTGAACATTCAGCTTCCTCACAGATGAGTGAGTACATTTAACTACAAAATAGCACCAACCTTTCATTCACAGGTAAGACATGTTCATCACAGATTTCCTTACAAGTTTTTTTTATTTCTTTAATTGGCGTATAATTGCTTTACAATGGTGTGTTAGTTTCTGCTGTATAGAAACACAAATCAGCCATAGGTATACATATATCCTCTCCTTCTTGAGCCTCCCTCAACCACACACCCGCCCCCCGATCCCACTCCTCTAGGTCCTTTTCAAATTTAGAAATATGAGTTGTAAGGTGTCCACTTTTGAGTGCAAAAGGAATACAAAATTATGAAAGTCAATTTACTTTCCTGCAGAATTTCCAAGGCAGGAGTCTATGCCTTCTCTTTCCCTTCTAGCTCCCCAGAGCTCCTTCTGTAGTCATTCTCAATGTGTGGGGATGAGCATAAAATAATCAGTGAATGAGAAACCTCACCACACACGTACACTACCTCCTCGGAGAACAGTGGCTACATAAATTAGAGGTTTACCCTTGGAAGAAGAGCTCAGAAAAGTAAAACTCCTACTTAAGAATATTATATTTCCTTTAAATTTACCAACATTCCTATTAAGAATATATCTGAATAATCTTCAGTTATGACAGAAAGCTGGCATGAGAAGATCAGAATTTCCAGAACCTCCCCTGTGGCTGCAGAATGTCTTCGTCTCCCCAGGAGGGCCTGGCAGAGCCCTCTCAGGGCAAGCCAGTGAGCCTTGATTGCATGTCACCACTGCTGTCTGGTTTTCGATAAGCAGATAAAATTGGTGATGGGCCTTTCATCTTCAGGTCGTGGTTAGAAGCCCTGCGTCACTGAGTCATAGTTAAAAGCTGCTTCTTCTGGAGATGGTGGGAAATGAGTAGGTGTGCTCAGCCCACCTCTTCCTAGATGAAAGCTGCCTCTTGAAACTACCTCAGTACATCTGGCACAAATTAACCAGTGTAGATTCCTGTGGTGAGGGAAGGGGAGACTGGGAAGAAGCTCTGAACTCAGACTCAGGGAGTGAGGGGGTCCAATTATGACAAAATAGAAAACACCCTGGAAAGGCTATTATTAAATTACTAGCTCTAATCACAGGATCTCAAAGGGTAAGAAAGGTCACCTCTATCTTATGGTAGGGAGCTGGGACCACATAATTATCAGCATCCTCCCTTCATGAGTAAGAACCTTTCCAGCAGTGTGAAATCCCTATACAAGGTGACTAAAGTAGAAGCCAAATCTCCCAACCCTCAAAGACTTTCCATGATGTCCATTTTCTACCAATGGGTACTGACATGAAGGGGCAGAGACCAGTATCGGGTTATAACTCTTGGCAGAATCAGTCCTCATGCCTTCCTAATGCTTGGTGAGAAATCATCACTCAGATCACTACTATTGCAGGCCCAAAGAGACTGGGAATATGGGTTAAGGTGGGAGGCACGTGAAGGGCAGAGCATGGGTAATGTCAATTTGTCTGTCTGACAAGGGCAAGCCACTGGCCCACCAAAGAGATCAGTCTAAACACAAACAAGGGAACAAAATCAGGTCATTTGCAGTAACATGGACGAAGATAGAGACTGTCATACAGAGTGAAGTAAGTCAGACAGAGAAAAACAAATATCATATATTAATGCATATATGTGGAATCTAGAAGGATGGTACAGATGATCTTATTTGCAAAGCATAAATAGAGACACAAATGTGGAGAACAAATGTATGGACACCAAAGGAGGGAAGGGAAGGGTGGGAAGAATTGGGAGATTGGGAATGATATATATACTATTGATACTATGTATAAAATAGATAACTAATGAGAACAAATGGGCTCTGTGGCACAATGGATAGCACATTGGACTTCTAGCCAGCCTGGGTGTGGTTATTCAAAGGTTGTGGGTTCAAGTTCCACCATAGTTAAATCTTGACGGCCCCTCCTTCAGTCCAGTTGGATATTTTTGGACTTCCCTGGTGGCTCAGACAGTAAAGCATCTGCCTGCAATGTGGGAGACCCGGGTTCAATCCCTGGGTTGGGAAGATCCCCTGGAGAAGGAAATGGCAACCCACTCCAGTATTCTTGCCTGGAAAATCCCATGGACAGAGGAGCCTGGTAGGCTACAGTCCATGGGGTCACAAAGAGTTGGACATGACTGAGCGACTTCACTTTCTATGTGAAGAACATGCTATGTACATGAGAACATGCTATGTATCTCAGTGAACTCTACTGATGCTCTATGGTGACCTAAATGGGAAGGAAATCCAAAAAGAAGGGATATATATATATATATATATATATATATATAGAGAGAGAGAGAGAGAGAGAGAGAGAGGACACTAGCTTTTCTGTATATATATATATGTGTGTGTGTGTATGTGTGTGTATATATATATACATATAGCTAATTTGGGCTTCCCAGGTGGTACTAGTGGCAAAGAACTCGCCTGCCAATGCAGGAGATAGAAGAGATGCAGGTTCGATCCCTGAGTTGGGAAGATCCCCTGGAAAAGGGTAGAGCAACCCACTCCAGCATTCTTGCCTGGAGAATCCCATGGACAGAGGAGCCTGGTGGGCTCTGAGTCCGTAGGATTGCAAAAAGTTGGACAAGACTGAAGCAATTTAGCACACATAACTGATTCACTTTGTTGTACAGTAGAAACTAACACAACACTGTAAAGCAACTATACTCCAATAAAAGTTAATGAAAAAACAATGGTTGCCCATGGTTACAGATCAGCAAGACCCAATGGGTTAAACTAAGTACACAGCAATCTGTGCCCTCCTGTGGGTCTCTTCTATGGAAAATGGGAGGAGGATTAAAAGGAGGGGATTCAAGGAACTACACAGGTGATGATAGCAGTAGACACACTTATTTACCCTGGCTTTTGTTAGGGTAAATAAAACAGATTGCCCTGTTTGGCAAACCTTTTGCAAACTCCAGAAAGTACATTGTATAGGCTCAGTGATGCACTCTCTCTATTGAGTAGAGGAAAAGGACACGTGGGGAGAAGAGTGCCAAACAAGTTTTCACAAAATTTCAATCTGTGAGATGAGACTGTGTCATCCATTGTGTCCTAAATTTGGGACTAAAGATGCTCCCAGATCTGGCACAAAACACCTATTAGCATTTTCTGTGAACTGACCGTTTGTTGAGCAAATTGCAAAAGAGAGTTTATATTATGATTTCATTTTACGTAAAATCATAAATGCAAACATAGACATATGTCTATATGCACATAGATGCATAGAGAGATTACTGGAAGAATGTTGTAAAAGTATGCAGAATAAAAAAAAAGTATGCAGAGTAATTATTCCTGGATTGTAGACATTCAGGGAACTTCATAATTTTCAAAATTGCTTGATTTTCTACAACAAAAATGTATTATCTTCATAAGCAGAAAAAAATTGAAATCATTTTCCTTAAACTACTCAGAAAATGACATATTCAGAAATTTTGTTATAAAAGGCAAAAGAAAAAGCAAACCTTTATTAACTGCTTCCCTTGCACTCAGGACTACATTTGGCATAGACCCTGTGAACTGTCATTTTTATTCTACAGATAAGAGCTGACTTCTTATTAGAAATCATGTAAGTAAGGAGAGTGCTGAAAGAACAAAACCATTGATGTTTAATTCTATATCCATTCAAATTATCCATCAAAAGTGAAGGAGAAACAACAATTTTGCAGACACACACACACACAAGAAAAACTTGATAGGATCCATTGCAAGCCATTTTGCCCTACAGGAAAAGTTAAAAAATCTTCAGGCAGAAGGAAAATTTTGTAGGTCAGAAAGTTGGAGATACATAAAGAAAAGAATCAGAGAAGAAATTAATGAAGATGAAATGAAATACTTTATTTTCTATTTTTAATAAATGAGAGTGCTTAGTTTGACCAAGACTTCTGTATTTGTTATCAATCTTTCAGCAAAGCAGAGAATCCTAGGGCTCAATACTTTCCCCTTCAGCTTAGGAGAGAATCCTAGGGAAAGAAGATGTTTTGTGTAGAACACACCAGCCTGGGAACTGGCTCTCAAAGGACTCTCTGAGCCACCCCTAGCTAATGTCAGAGTTGAGCTCTGTGTCCAAAGAATACTGCCTACCTCACAGAGATGTGGCCTAAACAAGTGAGAACAAGATGCCTCATGATCTTCGAGTAGCAGATATAGCTGTGAGGAGGCATGTGCTACCTGTGACACATGTTCTGGGGGACATCCACAGTGAAAGCAGCAGACCATTTTCTGAGGCCTGGTTGACCCTGAATTAAAGCACAATGCTAGCAATCAGGAAACCAGGTTCTAGCCCCATGATGATCACTCAAAATAGCCGAGCTTCTCTGAGCCTCCCTTTCCTCACTGTAAGCAAAAGGCTTTACCTAGAAAATCTCTAAAGTCCTTTCCAGTTCTAGGAATCTATAATCCATGATCTAATTCCAACCACTGCTTCTGGATTCATTAAACAACTGCCCTAGCATGTTCACCTGGTCTACCAGACATTGCTTCAGGGCCCAAAATTATGTGTACTAATGCAGAGATGTAAAACGTCTTTTGTAATCTGCGTAGGATTTTCTACCTACTTAGCTTTATTTCATAACCCACAATTATCTTTGAAAAACAGACAAGTCTATTTACTCTCTATTATCTGTATTCCAAATGGGGCCAAACCCTTCCTCCCCCTTCTTTATGGAAAATCCCAAAATCTCAGGTGGGAATCAGGATAACTCAGGAGATTTGTCACTATGAGCTTAGAATCTTTCCCACTGGGTCCCAAATGCTTTATTCCCTAAGAGCTGCTTTTGTAAGGCAGGCAAAAAAGGCTGAGTTAATAGTTAGAATTTATAAATGGTTTTTGCAAATTAAACAGAATTCTATAACTAAAAAGCAACCAGTAGAGTGGATCTGTTCTTCTATATTATTTCCTTACAAGCAAAAATTTTAAAAGCCAATTAAAGCCCCCAGGAACAGCAGGTAGACACTTTCTTATCAAAATGGACCAGAAGAGTGAATCAAACCACCCAGGAAATCATATATCCACCCCTTAATAATATTAACTGGAAAAATCTCAGAAACAATGATACCATGAACAATTATAAACATGGACTGCAGGTGGCTGAATCACAATAGTCAAACTCAATTGCTTTTGGAAAGAATTAAGCCAGAAATGAATTTAAATACGTGGTTCAGAGGTCAACTTCTAATATTTTATCTGGTGCAATCCACATCCTGTTTGCCAGGGTAGGTGGGCAAAGACACCAAGTCTTTCAGATAGAGGGTTGCCTTCTTTGATTTGGAAATTCTTCATAAACAATATCAAGCCACTATTCAGCCCCTCCTCCAAAAGACTTATTCTTTTGTTCACTGTGGAGACACCATAGGCTAGAGATGCACTAACACCTTCCTCTCTTCACATCCTTTGCAGGACAACGTTGGCCCAGGGCATTCACCAGAAATCCCCCTCTTCATGGTCTCTAAACAGTCATTTGAAGGATTCACTCCTAGATATCAATTTTCTGAAGTCTATTTCATAGACTTTAATAGGTTCTTTATTTAAAAAACAACCTTTGAAACTACTCAAATATATTTCATGCATCTCTATTGAGTCATTCATTTGACAAGTCTGCTGTTATCTGCTTGCTCTTTAAAAGATATTTTAATTGAGCCAAGAATGTGTGTGGAGAGAATTTTTTTACATTTCTAGAGAAATGTTATATCTAAGGGTACATCTTAATCCAAGTTAGTAAAAGAGTCTATTTACTTTCTCTGCCTTGGCATGTTCTACCTTTTAAAGAGGCTAATGAGGTGACTCATATTTTTGGCTGACTTCTTGAACATCAGGTCTTCTCTGAGTGAGTAACTCATCTTTTACACAGATACCAGACATCTGCCCGCCCATCCCAGCTTAAATATTGTTTATCATGCTTTCTCTGATAGGAAAAAATATTCAGGCTCTGTCTTCCCACTAAGAGAGTGGGGAGGGGGGATGGTTTGAAAAATTTGATGGCACTGGCTCTGAGATTTGCCCTTATTGTCTCTACTTTCGAACATGTCACCACTAGGCACCAGGTGACCCTAATTCCATTTACAGTTTTCTTCTTGCATCCGTGGATGCTTTCAAATCTGGTTCTAAATACCAGCATAATGCAAGGAACTGAACATACCCAGTAAATGGAAAGGAAAGTCAGAGATCTGTTTATAGTTTCATACATTTACCATGCACCGTTTCTTCCCTACTTTTGCCAAAAATGCTCATCTTCCACTCACCCAACTAACCCCTCATCCTCACATCCTTAAAGTGTCCTCTGTTCCAGGAAGCTTCCCCTGGCCCCAAAAGTACATATCTTGGTTATCTATCACTCCCCTCTGGCTGCTCACATCTCTATCATTGCATTTAACTTCACTACATTATAATTACTTGTTTATAGGTCTATTTCCCCAACAAAAACAGGAACTAAGTGTTTTTCATTTTTGATTGCCTAAGCTTGATCCAGTCTGGCACGTTAAAAAGCATCCAGTTGGAGTGAGAATGAGTGGGCATTAATGTTGTTCAATTGTTCTGAGTTATTAAGAAAATAAGTACCTGAGACTCAAAGGCAAAAATGCATGCAAATAGTAAAAAAAAAAAAAAAAAACTGAAATTCCCTTTTTTTAAAGTAATACACATGGCTGCTTGTTCCTCCATGCCCCAGTGCAGATACCTCACTCTGCCTGGTATTAAGACTGGATATTTATGTAACCCACCACTCCACCAGCTCTATCATTTTGGCTACTACCACATATATCTCCATCAGCACACTATCACCTCCACAACCTCCTGCACTACTCTTTCCATCGCCTCCATCACCTCTAATACATGGCACACTTCCACCTCCATCTACACCAGTGTCCTCACCCTAATCTCTACTGCCTCCTCCACTTCCTCAACCACCTCTTTCACCTTCTGGCCACCATCTCCACTGTTTCCACTGCCTCCAAAACTCCATCACCTTCCCCAACTCTTCCACCACCACCTCCACCTTCCCTCCTTTCATTCCCATCTCCATAACCTTCACCAGCTCAACCAAAACCTTCACCACCTCTGTTATAACCATGACCTCCACCATCATCACTTCCACCCCCTCTATCTCCAATTCTAGGTCAATCCTGAACATTCATTGGAAGGACTGATGCTGAAGCAGACATCCCAATACTTTGGCCATCTGAGGCGAAGAGCTGATTCGTTGGAAAAGACCTTGATGCTGGGAAAGATTGAGGGCAAGAGGAGAAGGGGGAAACAGAGGATGAGATGGTTGGATGCATCACTGACTCAATGGACGTAAGTTTGAGCAAACTCCAGGATAGAGCAAAGGGCAGGGGAGCCTGGCATGTGAAGTTTATGGGGTCGCAAACAGTCAGACATGACTTAGCAACTGGACAACAACAAAGTGATTTTACAGAATTAATTCATCAATTTTCAACAACAAAACCAAAGGTATTATTATCAACTCTACTTTACTGACAAAAAAACTAAGGACCAGAGAGGTTAAGCCCTATGCTCAAGACCACACAGCCAGCAGAAAGTGAAGCTGGTCTTCAAGTCCAGACAGTGTAGCCCTTGAACCCATGTACTAAGTCCCTCCCCTTGAGGGAGCTGAGCTGCCCCGCTGGGTGTGCAGGCTCTAACTTCTGTAAGCCTGTGTCCATAGGCTACTACACAGCTTAGCTATTAAGAGGGGGTAAATAAAAATTTCACCTAGAAAGCACTCCATCAAGGATCAAAGATGTGGATAATATCTACCATCTACTTGGAAGAATATCATTACTGTGCTGTCCTTCTCCTGCCAACACTAGACTGCTGATGTTAACTTGTGACCTTCCTCTCCCTTCCCATTTCCTAAGTTCTCCAGGTTTAAGATGGGAAGAGAAAGTAGGATGATAAGATAAAGGTACAACCTATCTGTCTCACCTTCAAATCATCCATGATTAGCCTCAGGTGAAAAACAAGTCCAAGAGTATTCACTGGAATTTTTAAGTTATTTTCAAAATGAATACATAAGGTATTAAAGAAAAACACAGTACCTAAAACATTTATGAAACATTTTATGTTTTTCAACTCTTACGTACAGGAAAAGAATAAAAACTAGGAAGGATACTCCCACTCTGAGTATCATATTCAGGTAAAAGAGTCCTTGGATAAGATGAAGAAATCCCTGTTCCACAGCTATAAAAAACTTAGTTGTTTCAAATCATGGACTTTTTAAATTTTTATTGAAATACAGTTGATGTACAAAATTATATGTTACAGGTGTACAATACACTGATGAACAATTTTTAGAGACTTACTCCTTTTATAGTTATCATAAAATACTGGCTATATTCCCCATGTTGTACAGTATACGCTTGTAGCTTATTTTACACCTAATAGTTTATACCTCTTACTGCCCTTCCCCGTATTGCCCCTTCTCCTTCCCTCCATTCACTGGTAACCACTAGCTTGTTCCCTTCATCTGTGAGTCTGCTTCTTTTTTGTTATAATCACTAGTTTGTTGTATTTTTTAGAGTCCACATATAAATGATATCATATAGTATTTGTCTTTCTCTAATTTATTTCCCTTTGCATAATACCCTCCATATCCATCCATGTTGTTGCAGATGGCAAAATTTCATTCCTTTTTTACAGTTGAGTAGTATTACTCAAATAAACAAATGAGACCTAATTAAACTTAAAAGTTTTTGCAAAGAAAATGAAATCATCAACAAAATGAAAAAACAATTTACTGAATGGGAGAAAACATTTACAAATGATATGACCAATAAAGAGTTAATCAGTTCAGTTCAGTTCAGTCACTCAGTATGTTTGACTCTTTGTGACCCCATGCGCTGCAGCATGCCAGTCTTCCCTGTTCATCACCAACTCCTTGAGCTTGCTCAAATTCACGTCCATCAAGTTGGTGATGCCCTTCAACCATCTTAGCCTCTGTTGTCCCCTTCTCTTCCTGCCTTCAATCTTTCCCAGCATCAGGGCCTTTTCAAGTGAGTCAGTTCTTTGCATCAGGTGGCAGAAGTACTGGAGTTTCAGCTTCAACATCAGTCCTACCAATAAACATTCAGAACTGATTTCCTTTAGGATTGACTGGTTGGATCTCCTTGCAGTCCAAGGGACTTTCAAGAGTCTTCTCCAACACCACAGTTCAAAAGCATCAATTTCTCAGTGCTCAGCTTTCTTTATAGTCTAAGTCTCACATCCATAGCCAACATATATAAACAGCTCATACAACTCCACATCAAAAAATATCAATCTGATATTAAATGGGCAGAAGAACTGAATAGATGCTTTCCTAAAGAAGACATGCACATGGCTAACAGCCACATGAAAAGATGCTCACCATCTCTAATCATCAGGGAGATGCAAATCAAAACCACAAAGAGAACACCTCACACCTGTCAGAAAAGCTGTCATCAAAGAAAAAGAAAAAACTCACAAATGACAAGTGTTGGCAAGAATGTAAAGAAAAGGAAGCCCTCTACACTGTTGGTGGGAATGTAAATTGGTGCAGCCCCTGTGGAAAAACAGTAAGGAGATTCCTCAAAAAACTAAAAACAGAACTGCCTTGTGATCCAGCAATTCCACTTCTGGACAGATATCAAAAAAACAAAAACATTAATTCAAAAAGATAGATGCACCCCCAATGTTCATAGCAGCATTATTTACAGTTGCCAAGATATCAAAGTATCTATCAACAGATTAATGGATAAAGAAGATGCGCTATATATATATATATATATATATATATATATATAGTGGAATACTACTCAGCCATAAAAAAGAATGAAATTTTGTCATCTACAGCAACATGGATGGACTTGGAGGGCATTGTGCTAAGTAAAATAAGTCAGACAGAGAAAGACAAATACTGTAATGATACCAATTCATGTTTATAGAGCTCTAAAGCATGCCCACAATAAGAGCAAGTGTTAGGTTAGGAATGATTTCACCTTCCACAGCAAACTAGATCAGAATTTTCTTCCAACCCTTTGCTTTCTTAAACAAACAAACCAAGAAAATAGCTTCAAACAAAATTACACCACTATGGTGAAAGATATTGTGATGTGGCATTCATATCCTCCTTCAGAACTGAAGGGTTTATTACTTCTTGCTGTCCCCATGGGAGTTGCCCAACTGAAAATAGCCACCTATCCCATGCTGAGGCACTCGTTCAGCACAGACATTTTTGATGACTGATAGTAGTGAGATATAAAGTTTAACTCAACTCGAAAGTGTTATCCCAGCTTCAGAACTTTGCTTTATCGCATCTCCTCTTCTGAGGCTTCATTACAACCCAGCTTCTGCCTCTGCCTGATCTTGCTTCCTTCCCTTCCCTTCTCTAAGCATTACTCCAAGAGCACTCTCTAAGAAACCTCTCACATGCTAATCTCCATCTCAGAGTTGGCTTTTCAAGAAACCCAACCCACTACACCTACTATGCCAACAATTATAGTTAGCCCAGATTTTCTAGGTAAAAAAGTTTCAGTTTATAAGTAACACATGTTTACCCTAACAACACAAGCCTATAGGCAAATACAGATGACATATGCTTCTTTGGAAAGAGCCACATATATCTATTAATTACCATTCCTCTTGATGTCCAATCATCATGCCAAAGTTAAAAGAAATCACCTTCAGCTAAAGATATGCCTTATGTTCTCTATTTTCTCCTATTTCCCCCAATTTTTCTATCTAACAATATAAATTATATCTAAAGAAGAGAGAAGATTTTTTCAATTGCTATAATTTCATTATAGAGCCTCCCACCACTACATCAGGCAAAAAAATCCACCAAATACTGAATGAAAAGATATATAGATACAAGCTTAATATAGAAAAAAATTTTTTCTTGAATTTAGTTTTTACACACAACATTTTTGAGCAAACTTTAAGTTTAATTTTTAATTTCCACCATTTAGTTTAGTTAGTTCATTATCTAGTTAGTTAACTGTCATTTTGTTATTAATTTCCAGTTTTATCACATCATAGTCAAAGAATATAGTCTTAGGAAGTTGAGCCTTTGGAATCTATTTAACTTTCTTTTTTACTTATATCACACAGGTCAGAAGAGAATGCATTATATGTGTTTGTCATGTATCTTTTTTTATTTATTTTACCTATTTGCCCTATTAGTTTCCAACAGGATTACATTACATTCCAAATATACTTGCTGATCTGTCTTTTTCTTCTCTTAGGTCAGTCAGTTGTTGTTTTTAATATCAGTTCAGTTCAGTCGCTCAGTTGTGTCCGACTCTTTGCAACCCCATGGACTGCAGGACACCAGGCTTCCCTGTCCATCACCAACTCCCGGAGCCTATTCAAACTCATGTCCATTGCATCAGTGATGCCATCCAACCATTTCATCCTCTGTCATCCCCTTCTCCCGCCTTCAATCTTTCCCAACATCAGGGTCTTTTCCAATGGGTAAGCTCTTCGCATCAGGTGGCCAAAGTATTGGAGTTTCAGCTTCAGCATCAGTCCTTCCAATGAACATTCAGAACTGATTTCCTTTAAGATTCACTGGTTGGATCTCCTTGCAGTCCAAGGGACTCTCAAGAGTCTTCCCCAACACCACAGTTCAAAAGCATCGATTCTTTGGTGCTCAGCTTTCTTTATAGTCCAACTCTCACATCCATACATGACTACTGGAAAAAAACCATAGCTTTCACTAGACAGACCTTTGTTGGTAAAGTAATGTCTCTCTTTTTTAATATGCTGTCTTGGTTGGTCATAGCTTTTCTTCCAAGGAGGAGGTGTCTTTTAATTTCATGGCTGCAGTCACCATCTGCAGAGATTTTGGAGCCCAAGAAAATAAAGTCTTTCACTGTTTCCATTGCTTCCTCATCTATTTGCCATGAAGTGATGGGGCCAGATGCCATGATCTTAATTTTCTGAATGTTGAGTTTTAAGTCAACTTTTTCACTCTCCTCTTTCACTTTCATCAGCAGGCTCTTTAGTTCTTATTCACTTTCTGCCATAAGAGTGGTGTCATCTACATATCTGAGGTTATTGATATTTCTCCCGGCAATCTTGATTCCAGCTTGTGCTTCATCTAGCTCGGCATTTCTCATGATGTACTCTGCATAGAAGTTAAATAAACAGGGTGACAATATACAACCTTGACGTACTCTTTTCCCGATTTGGAACCAGTCTGTTGTTCCATGTCCAGTTCTAACTGTTGCTTCTTGATCTGCATACAGATTTCTCAGGAGACAGGTCAGGTGGTCTGGTATTCCCAACTCTTGAAGAATTTTCCAGTTTGTTGTGATCCACACAGTCAAATGCTTTGGTGTAGTCAATAAAGCAAAAGTAGATGTTTTTCTGAAACTCTCTTGCTTCTTCGATGATCCAGCGGATGTTGGCAATTTATGTACTGAGAACTTATTGTTAGTATCAAAAATGTTCATGATTGTTATATCTTTTTTACAAATATACAATGTCCTTTATTTTCACTTATGAAGTTTTTCATCTTAACTTCCATTTTCTCTTATATTACAAGTGCTACCTGTAATTTCTTTGCTTCATATACGCCTGATGTATCTTTTTCCATTCCTTTATTTTCCATTTTCTGTATCATTTTGTACTTGAGACTTAGGTTTTTATACATATCACACATCTAAATCTTTGGTTTTTTAAAAATCTGACTTTTAATTGGTCACATTAATATAATGTGCAACTAATCAATTTAATCAATGCACAGTTAATTTGATTGCTCACTTATATTTATTGCGGTTGCTTTACACGTTTGTTGTCTTATTTGGTGCTATTAAATGCTTTCTTTTTACTTCTTTTTCTTTTTTCTTATTCCTTGTTCTCCTTTAAACAGTTTCCATTTTATACCACTGGTTTAAATGTCATAATCCCATAATTATTGTTGTGGTAATTGCCCTAACTTATTAAGATTCATACTTACACTCAGTTTTCCTAACAGTATCTAATATTTATTTCCTCTCAATGAGCCAAAATTTAAGTGCCTTCTCCTTTTTTGATCTCTTCCTACACCATTCCACAAATGTCTGATGAGTTTAATGCCCACAGTGACTCATAAAATTTGTCTTCTTACTTAAAAGTCACTATTCATATACACTTTGAGTTTTAATTCCCACAAATACAGGCTTAAAGGAAATCAGAAATATCAAGTCATCTACCTAATCATTTCTCTCCTTCCTAGAAATATGTCTCTGATAAATATGCATTTTAAATCGTCAAATCAGTTTGAGTTTCCCTAAATCCTGCTTTATCCCAGCCACCTCTCCAGTGCTGAGGTTTCCCAGGGAGATGTATACAGAGGGAAGTAAAGTAATTATTTCTGAACACATGTGTGACTTCCTTTTCATAAGTTCTTCAGACTTACTTAGGAAAGTCCCAAAGCAACTACTTTGCCCTTCTCTGACTATAGCTGACTTGGCCCATGTCCTGAATTTTATCATGGAGGAGAAAGGAAATGGTCAAATAAGGGACACGTGCCAGCTCAAGTCACAGATGTCCGAGAAAGGCAAATGGCAAAGAGACTACCTAGTGCTGAGCTGGCAGGGGCTGGGAAACAGCTGCCTTAGGCCCTGAGCCCCAGAATGAAGAGGGTCAGCCCCCAAGAAGCTAGAGAAACAGACAAAATGAGGCTAAGGCCACCCCAGTACATTCCAGGCATAAACTCAAACAGCACCCTGAATCTAACTTCGTATTTCAAAGGCTGAAATATTTAAAGGTGCAAAGTTGAGGTTAACTGTGATGCCTGTGGTGTGCAGATCAAAAACTGTGTACTGAATACCAACTATCAATGTAAAAACAGGTGAAAAGACATTGTCTCTGTCCCCATAGTGCTCATAGACAATTAGAAAAGGCAAATGTATATAAGACTGTGAGATGTACACATTATGAAAATTTTTCAAAACTCAGCTATTCCCAAGAACAATCACTAGCACTCATCATCCTGGGGTACAAGAACAACTGAGGAGCTGAGAGAGAAAAATACTTTCTCTTATGGACCAATCACCTAGCATACAAATCACTAGAATGGCTTCCTTTCCCCCAAATTGTCTCTTTCACTTATTACTAACACTGAAAATTTCTTTCAGAGACAAAGCCTGTCTTTCTGCAATTAGAGAAAACAGGCTTAAAATAGAAGTGCTATGGGATGGTAAGCATAAGTAGAAATTAGGTCAAACCCATGTGTGAATGACTAATGTCAGATCATTGCCAGTTTTGCTAGCAGACAGAGGTTAGTACTTCAGAAATGCTAGGACCCTGGAGGGCCCAAGCATCATCCCACTAAAAGAAAACTGGAACATCAAAGAATATGCAGGCATGTGTCAAAATATTGTTCAGAGTTTGTTCTGTTGACTTTTTACAGAAAACCAAATAGAACCCAAACAGATACTGACTCTTATCTCTCTTTGTCACCTCAGAAGAGACCGTGTCTTGAAATCCTACTCTCTGTCTTCATTTCCTGGCATCTGGCCTTCTGAATTCATATTCTGAATCCTACAAATCATGAATACCTCTAACCTAGCTATTTCCAGACCTCTGCCCAGATCCCTCCATCCTCCAGCTCTTTCCTCAGGAGGGTAACTTGATCATGTTTCAGCTGATTCCCAGAACGGCCCTTAAATTTCCTCCAAGGTGTTGCCAGATCCTTTGAGGACAACGGTCATCTCTCATGCCTCCCCATGCCCTTGATTATCTGATCATTCGTCCCTCATATTAACGTCACCCACAACGGCTCTTATCGTTCCTTTCAGTTATCCCTCTCTCCAAACAATTAGGTCTCCACACGGGTAGACAGTCAGGACAGAGAGTTTTCTAGGGGGAGAAATGAATCTGATGCCTTTTATGTGCCTTCAGAGCTCCAACTTGGTTTAATAATCCCTGAGCACCACTTTGCGTGCGGCAAGGTATAAATATATGCTAATAGGAGGTCTGGCTCCTTGTCACAACACATTGCAGGCTGCATTCGTGCAAGATAGAATAAAAAGATTAGATGCAATCTTAAAGTCAATCAGAAAGCAAGAGGAAACCAAAAAAAAAAAAAAAAAAGGAGCTCAGATTGTCAACAGAAGAGGCAGAAAAATGACTTGAATCGAATTGCAGTTTATCTCGTTAAACGTTAAAGGAAACCAATTTCTTTCAGAAATTGGAAGGCAATTTAAACATTTCTACAGTTTTTATAAAGTTTGAAATTTTCCAGTGAAAGAATAAGGTTTTCTTTATTTCTGCATATCTGACATTTTCCCTGTACTCTCAGGGACTAGAAAGCCCTGGATAAGAGGACAGTTAAGGAAAAGAGAGCACAGTTATCAACAAGGAAGGAAAAGAATCTGTTAAAGAAATACTCATTTGATTTCTCTAGCTCTTTCATATTCCATGCCAAAAAAAAAAAAAAAAAACTATGGAAGCTAGAACTACATACAGAAAAGCCAGGCTACAAAATCTGGCCTAGTCCTGAATAAATAACCAGGCTGGATTAATGGACAAACACGGAAGTCATATTCAGTTCACGAAGGTCAAATAAAATAGGCCAATCTCAAGACCAAGCTACATTCCACTGAAGTTGATATCACAAACCAAAGGTAGTATTCATAATGAACTCAAATCTTCTGGGATAAGCCTCTTTCTCCATTCCCAGAAGCAAGAACATATTGACAGTGGCCTGTTTTGCAAAATGTAAATTGTTACTGCTGTCCAGCCTGAAATATATAATTCTTTTCATTGTATTGAATAAAAATTACTATCTAAACCTACATCTTCAGAGTGAAGACCAAACCTTCCCCAGCACTGTGGTCCCTCTGGAAGTGATTTGGTAGCCAAGAAAAGCAAACTTTTTTTCTGTCTTATCCTGGACAGTGTTATCCTGGCTACATCATCAGGAACACCAGGTTTTAAAGGACACATCTAGTGTTAATGGCCATCATCTCAGGAAAAGGATCAACCACAGTGAGGAAAGGGACACTCTAATTTTACTGAATATTGAGTATTGTTTGAATATTTTACAGCAAAAAAATCAATATTGCTTCTGTAATTTTTTAAAATGCACTTTAAGGTGTTCTGAGATGAATATGCCAAGACTTATTTCAGATCAACACCTCTGAAACACTGCCAACTCTTGGGTGAGTTAATGTTTGGTTAAAAGGTGGACAAAGCTCAAGTGTAACTTGCTGCCATTGTGGCTTTGGTCTTCCTTCCTTTCTTTCCTCACAAACTTATTCAGTCTATAAACACTTACTGAGAGCTTACTACCTCCTGGTGTGAAAAAAAATGATGTGAAGCTAAATTTACTCCATTTAAAGAAAAAAAAGAAATCAGAAATGGCATGTAGGACAGCCAGTTGTTCTCTATTATGATGGAAAACAAAATCTCAGACAGATTCATCAGGGAGAATATTCAGGAACCAAAAAAAAATGTGCCTTCCCTGGTTTCTCACTCCTACTGACAACTTTTCCCTTTCAATAACTTGTTACGTGCCAGGAGCAAACAATATAAAATCCATTCCTAATGAGCAATAATTATAGCTTTAAGAAGCTGTACAATCAGTGTTCACTGATTTCATTATTAGATAGCACCATAAATTATGCTAATACTGATAACAGTTCTGGATGAGAGAGGTCCAGATCCGGGAGACTGCACTAGAATTATTTACATCCTCTATTTCTGAAACAATAGACCCAGCAATTTGAAAATCAGATGATCCAATTTATTCTGGCAGGACACACATGTAACAAGTTGCATCAACCATAAAATTAAATAGGTTTCTTTTTTTTCTTTTTTATATTTTAAGTTCTTCTCCTTGTTCTTCTCCTACCTTGCATATTACCAATCTCCTTCGATGAGAGATTTCTGATTATTGTAAATCTTGCTTCTAAAATTGTTCAGTGATGGTGGTTGATGATGTCATATGACTAGGATGGCTTTAGCACACGCATGTCTTCATACAAGCTAAGCCTAAAAATGCAATACCTGAAAAGTCACAACTGCCTACCTGGATGCAGAAAAAAGTGCAGGGCTTTGGTGAAAGGGAATTATTGCTTCTTTTAATCAAACTTCCAAAATTTTAAGGGTTGACTATGAAAGGACAAACTCCAATTGAATATGGAGAACTGGCCCAGGTCTCCCAACTGCATCTCTCCTGTGTTTAACAGGAATTTTCTCACTTCTCTTAATAGCAACACAGGCTACCATTTTTGAGTACTAATTGTATGCCTGGTCCTTTCCAAAGGGCTTCATGCACACTACTCCATTCATAAAAACCCTATGCAGTGATTCTATAGTTCCCATTCAGCAGGTGAAGAATAAAAAACTCGGAAGGCAACACATACCCATTGCCTAAGAATACACCGTATCTCGGAGAAGCCAGGATTCAAACCCAGGGGTACATGAGATTGTGGCCTTTGACGGTAAATGTGAAGAATCCCACATAAATCAACTCCAAATGTGTGATCCTTCCTGAAGCTTCAGGAAAGGGCAGCAAAGGGGGAAATTTTACCACATGATGCCCAGAAGGCTTCCTTAAAGTTCTCATTAAGTGCTGCCAAAAATATGGAGCATCTAGAGCACTTGATACTCTCTCAGGCAATGCCAACCATGTAGTCACTTTGGAGAACTCTGTGGTAGTACCAGCTAGAGCTAAACATTCACATATATCTTGTGATTGAGCAGTTGCCTTCCTAGGTATATACCAACAGAAAATGACAGGCACAATAATGGTTAGAGCAGCATTACTCAAACTAGTCCCCAAGCTGGAAGCAATTCACATGCCCATTGACAACAGAATGGGCAAATGAACTGTGATACAGTCATGCAATGGAATACTGCGCAAGAATGAAAAAGAATAAATGCCTGATGCATGAAAAAACATGTATAATTATACCCCCACAGACATAATGTTGAGTGGAAGAAGTTAAAAACAAAAAATTCACACTATATGATTTCAAATATTTGAATTTCAAAAACATGATAGAAGGCACAATAATGATTATCCATGGGCTGCTGACTGGGAGGGGCTGTGAGGAAGTTCTCTGGAATGGAAATTCCTATATACCGATGCAGGCGGTGGTTACAAACTATATCCATATGTAAAAATGCATTAATATATTCATTTAACATTTGTGTATTTTATGTAAGTTATATCTCAATTTTTTAATAAATAAACATTCTCACTGGACCTTTCTGTCCCTCCAAAATCCCAGTCATTGTGGCAATTGGTCCCCAGTCTTTTCCTCTTATCATCCCTTCAAACTTCACCCCCACCCTTTACTCCTTCCTGCTACCTTATAGATTTATTATTTTCTGTCCCACTGGCAGCTTCATGTCTTTTCCTATATGAATCAACTTGGCTCTCTCTGGCACCTACATTTCTCCTCTCCACACATTACCATAATCAACAGACCAAAAATTCCAGCAGTCAAACAGACCAAACAAACAATTCTCTTTAGAAGAACATAAGTGAACCTTTACAGACATATCTCAATTATTTGTATCTGTCTCCTTTGAGAGATAGTTAAGCTCTCCGAGGGTAGGAGGTATAAATCCCCAGATACTTGGTAAACGCCGAGTTGTAGTAAGTGACATTCTTATTCAACACAAGTCAAAAAACCTAGGCCACTCACAAAGTTTTCATCTTCCACTCAAGGGCCAGCAATCGATTAAAGTATAATAATAGACAAGAACACCTGGAGTTGAGATCATAAAGCTATGTTTCAGAGGCATTTGCCTGAAAATTTTAAGAAACAAGATGGTTGACTTTCATGATCACATGTCATTTTTATTACTTTTAGTCTTTTTATCTCTTCCTATCTTACTGCCTTTTACTAAACAAACATAACCAGGCAATGCCATGATCAGGAGGGGACAGAATAACAATAACTCCCTTGGAGTTTTTGGAGGAGAAGACAAAGACAAGTTTAAGCATATTATTAAATCATCTATCCTCTGAAATGTAAGAAGTAGGTCACAAAATCATGCCGATGTCATTTCTTGATTTTTAGTAATACTGACCCTGGAAGGGTAACTGTTGTTGTTGATGTTTAGTCACTAAGTTGTCTGACTCTTTTGCTACCCCATCTGACCGTAGCCCGCCAGATTCCTCTGTCCATGGAATTCTCTAGGCAAGAATACTGGAGTGGGTTGCCATTTCCTTCTCCAGGAGATCTTCCCAGCCCAGGGATTGAACCTGCGTCTCCTGCATTGCAGGTAAATTCTTTACCACTGAGCCACCAGGGAAGTCCAGAAGGGTGATCAGTTTCATTTTATTATAGGGGAGAAAGAATCATTCATCTACTTGCCTAGGGAGCTACTCAGTGGTAGGCATATCATAAGAATAAACTTATCTTTCCAACTAGCTGTACACCAGCTAACAATCACTGACAAAATCTCAAAATTCAAACTCTGGAGCACAGGGGAAAAAACAAAGACAAAAGGATGAGTCCAACTTACTAAGGAAGAATAGTTAGTTTTCAAGTCCATTTTGAAAGGCTGTGCCATGCCAGGTTTAGACAAGAGAAAAATCTTTTATTCAAATCTTTCACTCAAATATAATTAAATGAACTAAGATCTGAGTCATGTAAAAGGCCTCAATTTTTAGGCTGTCAAAAGTCTGTTTGAAGTATAAGCCATTTTTCTGAGTATTGATACATTGCAGGTGTTTACGGAACATTGTATCACACAAAACATTTCCATGTTTAGAAAAAAAAATGTGCCGTTCCATCCCAGTCCCGGAGGACAGCCACCTTAGTTGGATGACGATTGTATAAATACAGAAGTTAGCTGCTAAGAAGTGCACCTTCACTTCTTAGAAAAGTATTCCTATGTTTATCTTCTGGTGGAGCTGGGCTTGCCAGACATAAACCATTCTTCACCAGTAACAAGTAGAGGTTTATTTTTGTCATTCATAAAATAAACCAGGGCCCAGCCAAAGGAAACGACTCCTGGAGACAGTTGCATTGTAGAAGTGTTGTAGAAGTTACAAATGACTCTGTGGCCCAGGCCATAAACAGTCTTCAGGAAGGCTGGTGCTGAGCTGCTGATATTAAAAATCACCTCATTAATTACGTTTGTAAACAATGCAGATGTCTGTGCTTGCACACCAGCTTCTTTGGCATCATAATATTTGTAACAATAATAACCATCATTTCAAGCCTAGCAATAAATAGTCAATCCAAGAACCTCAAGTGAAATCACATCTGGGAACTGCCACCTGGTCATTCAAAATACTTCCTCACAAGGTAGGAAGACTGTAGTTTGTTTTCCACTCAGAAGACACTTATCAGCATCAACTACTCCACCAAAATTTTTCCCATCTCAGTTTTTGAAAGGAACAGGTGAATGGCTATTGCAAGATGAGGAACAAAACAAAGAGAAACACCAAGAGTCAAAAGAAAAAGAGTGGCCCGGAAAAGGACATCATGTGATAGAGCCCTCAGAAGGAGTGATGGGAACAATCTTTCCTCTGGCAAAGGATCAGTGAAATCAGGATTGTATGTCAGAGTACCAGTTAACCAGCCATGCCTCCTCAGCACCCATTCAGTTATACTTTTATTCTACATAATATTGACTGAATACCTACTATGTGTCAGGTATGTGCCATGTGCTGGAGAAAATTCACAAACAGATATCCATTTTAGATGCCTGTTGGTGATACAATTGAAACATACCTAATCAACTGAGTAATTATATAATCCAAGTAGCCTAGTATTTTCTTTACAGGCACAGTTTTGGAGCACATATTTCTAAAGTTAGCCCAGCAGTTATAAGCCCTTAAAACTGACCAAAAAATAAGAGGAAAATACATTTTCTGTGTCACATAGGTAAGCTGGAATTACTAGACTTCTTTCCACACCAGAGGACAACACCTTCATACCTCATTTATGCCTCCTCCGCATGTAAATTCTGATTCTGAACTTCACCAGAGAGAGATAAATGTGGTATCCAATTCCAAAGCATTATCCATTTTCCCTGTCTCTGTCCCTCTCTTTCCCCTCTCTACTCTGTGTATATATTAATTTTATAGATCTTTTTATTGTCTGAACTACACTGGTTGCGTGAGAAGCAGAACAATAGGCCAAGAAGTTCCATTTCACACATGCCATCCTTATAATTCAAATAGGACAATAAAGAGAGAGAGAGAGAGAGATCTATAAACTGGTGATAAATCAGTGTCCTAAACCAAATTAACCAGCGAAATAGATTATCATAAAAATAACGCCATGAAAAATATTCTTCACCTTCCTGGCTCAGCCATCTGTAATGGAGAGAGCAAGGCATGTGTGTGTCTGTGTGCATGTGTATATGAGACACACACATTTAGAGATGCACACATAAACCTTACACACACACACACACACACACACACACACACACACACACATACTTGTGAAGAGACCCAAGAGCCATGCAGTTAATATGAGCTGCTAGCCCCTCCAGGAACAGGAGAGGTCTAAGAAACTACAGGATTGCTCATTAGTATTTCCCAGTTTCTAAAGCTCAGTTTTTCTTCAACATGGTAAACAAAAATACCACGTGCTAAGTGCTATGCTAGACCTTGAGGAAACAAAATGAACTAAAAGAGACGCAAGGCTTATCCTCATAAAATATCCAGGCAGGCCAGAATAGGTAGGCAGTAATCAAAAAAGGTAACACATAACTAAAAATCCTGATATGTGCCATTGAGAAAAGGCACAGCTGCACTGAAAGCAGAGACCAGGGAAACCTAACCCAAGATAAGGTCAAGAACAAACAGATGATCAAGCTGCAGAACCAGTAGGGTCTAGAAAGATATAAATAGTCAACGAGCAAGCAACATCCTACATTAGTAGGAGGTATGAAACACTCTTTCACAGGAGAAACCTGAGAAGGAAAAGAGAAGGAAACATGACTGAGGCCTCAGGTAAAGAGAGGATGGGGTTGTTCCCATCAGAGGGAATCAAATCTACAAAGACTCCGAGAACAGAGAAGAGATGGCACAACCCAGAACTGGAAGAAGGTCACAAAGGGCAGAGAGCAAGGGCAGAATGATGCCAGCAGAGACACAGGAGGTGGGCACAAGCCCATGGAGTGGAGGGGAGGATGAGAGAAGGTGGTCTTGGGTTTTCTTTTGCAGATGCTAATGTTTCCATGTGGAGAAGAGTTTGACCTGAGATCAACAAGACACTGGGAAGACAGGTATCAGTCTTCCCGAGGTTCACACGAGTCTAACTGGGAGACTGGATCTGAGTCTCACACTAATTAGCTGTATGACCTTGGATAATTTGCCTCACCCCTTTAAGCTTCAAATTCCTCACCTGTAAAATGGCAATAATAATGGTTTTAGTGGGGATTAAATGAGATCATGCCTGCAGAGCACCAGGCCCACTGTAAGCCTTCAATAAATGTTAGTGACTGGTGGTGCTAGAGATGGAGAGAAATAGATTAGAGAGATATAAATAGTCCACTAGGCAGCAATCACTCTACCTAACTCATCACTAGGAGGAGTGAGACACATCTTCTTTCCCAGGAGAAATGTTGGGGAGGGATGAATGAGAGAAAAGTGATTGGTACCACTATGAAAAGTTTCCTAAATTTGAAATAATTTTTGTTTCTTATGAGAGCACTGCCAGTAGGTATCTGAGGCCACTGAGAAAATTAGTTACTAAAAAGTGCTCAAATAATATCTTGAACAACTTTTGGGATAACAGTAAGAAAAAGATTACAGGAAGGCAAATAACTTGCCCAGGGTCATGCGTTGTCATTGGAATTGAACCTGGGTTGCACTCCAAGTTTATGCGTTTTCCAGGAGGGGACACAGCCTTCAGAGAAGTCCAAAGCCAACCCTCCCCTTCCAGAAGCTTTCAGTCTACTCACAGCACAAAAAAAAAAAAAAAAAAAAAAAAAAAACAGCAAGCTTCAAGAAACAAGGTACAAGTGAAAGGCCAGCTCTATTGTTTACATTGAAAATTATGGTGACAATATAGGTTGCTTCGGTGTTTCAGTAAGCAGTGTCAAACTAACAGTGTTATAAAATACTTCTTGCCTTTGGATCTAGTAACATCACTCGGAAGGCTCTATCAAAAAGCAGATAGTTGGGAATTCCCTGGTAGTCCAATGATTAGGACTTGGAGCTTCCACTGCTGGGACCAGGTTCAATCTCTGGTCAAGGAACTAAGATTCCACAAGTCACACAGTGTGGCCCCCCCCAAAAAATACAGCTAATATTATATATAAAATAGAAAAACAATAATAAATCCCTACTTTATAGCACAGGCAACTATATATTCAATATTCTGTAACAAGTCATAATGGAAAATAATATGAAAAAGAATACATATATACATATTTATGCATATATATATATATATATATATAACTGAATCCCTTTGCTGTACACCAGTAAATAATACTACATTGTAAATCAACTATACCTCAATAATAATAATAAAGAAAGCAGCATTATTTACCAATTGCCAAAGGCAATTGTTATTTACTTTTAAAACAAATTGGTTGGTACGCTATTTACATAACCAAAACTTCTAATTCAGTAAGAAAAAAAGTTATCCTCTATATTAATCACAGACTCGAGGACTGAAAGACTTCCTAATTAAGTCAAACAGAAGCTTTAGGCAGAAGCTACTTGTGGGAAGCTTATGGTAATTGAGCCTGAAATTAAGCACCTGTTCAAAATTCGGACATAGGATTTTTGGTGTACCCCCTGCAAAAATCTCACTCACAAAAAAAACAGAACTGGTTTCCCCGAGCTGATCCTTGAGGGCGTCCCCTTTAAACTTGCCAGCTCTCCCAGTAGAAGATAAAATCATGCAAGGGTATGGATTAGCTATCATGTCATTATAGCAGCCACAGCCGTCTGTTACAGGTAAATTGCTAAGCAATGTAATAACAATGCAGTTTATTTACTGTGCAGGGTGCTTATCTACAGAAATGTTCCCGACAAACAAAGAAAGGCACAGCTAAATGCCTTTTCCTTAGAATTACAGGCTGAGGCTATGCCAGCACCCTCGGAGAATAAAAATGTTAAATAATCCCTGTAAAAAAGGAGTCCCTAAAAACCGAAAGCATTTCCTAACAGAGGAAGCAGAGAAAGGAAATTGGCAGATGGGATGTCCACAAGGTCTTTTCCAGGCTCACATTACCAGTGACCAAAACATGGCAAGGGGAAGAGAGGTGAGGAGGACCCAAAGGCCGGTCAGGCTGAGTCTGGACTCAGAGCAGTCATTAAAATACAATGAGGATGATAGTAATGATGACAAGGACAACGAGCCCAACTAGTATCTGTCACATGCCTCTCATCTTCCACTGCACTTTTCAACATTATCTTTTAATTATCAAAACAACCGTAGTCCTACTATTACTCCCATTTAGCAGTTGAAGAGATTTACAGTAGAGAATTTGTCCACTAATCTCACCTTGAGATTGGAAAACAGGCTGCCTCCCTCAAAAAACAGAGCTCTTAACCTTATACTTGACAGTTCTCAAGAATCTGAAGGACTCACCTGAGGTTGGACCTGGCATATAGGATTCCTGCCCTCCCCTGGCATCAGCTCCCAACTTGTACACACACCCTTCATCCAATGAAGCCTCCAGTGGCCTCACACTCTGTGCTGCACAATGACGGCCCTACTGCATGAAAGTAATATGAAGGGCACCGTTTTACTGAAAACCTAGTAGATATGCTTTGAACACACAGCTTTCCATGAACAGAACAAGCAAACTAATTAATGAAGGAATGAAGAACCCAATTAAAGAGTCTAGGATGAACCTAGAGGACATGACTGGAATGTGATTTCCCTACAAGAAAGCTATAACAATCAATAGTATAAACATGTCTGAAGGTAGAATGTATCCACAGAAGGAAGGCCGTTTGCCTTGAGTTCAGAAAAATGGAGCACTATTGAATTTGGTAGTGTTTATTCAGTTGTGCCCCAGGGAGAGAGGGGATGTATCCCTGGTAAGTCAATATAGAAAAATGTACCAGTATTTTTTCATTCACTTCAGTAGACTTTGTGTACCTACTATGTGCCATAGTGTGTAACAGGCACTGTGATTTAGTGTGCACTCTCTCTCTCTCTCTCTCTCTCTCTCACACACACACACACACACACAGTTCCTAACATGGAGGAACCAGAAATAATAACAAAGAGACCAACATACAAACATCTCGAATGCAAAGCACTACAGTAGTGGTATGTGAATGAAGCACAGAGGAGATACACTTCCTCTGTCTCAGGTCTAGGAAAGCTTCCTGAAATGTCTCTAGAGCTGTGTTTCAATGAATAAGCAGGCATCATCTAGGCTATAAAAAACACCAAAAAAACTCCAGGTGGAAGAACCAGAAGTTATCTATATCACAGCTGGTTGGGGATAAAAGTATTAGTCCAGAAACTGAGGGTGATTATATGTTCAGGAACCTGAGATTTATCCCAAGGGAACTAGAAAACTACCAAAGGACATTAGCTGGAGAGGAACAAGGTCAACTTTCATTTAGTAAGATCATTCTCATAGGAATATAAACAATGGAGGTAAATGAAGAAAAGCCAACAAGGCACAGAAACCAGTTAAAAAGACACCATCAAAGTCCCATGTGAGGATATGTCCTGGGTCAATGGTAGCTAGAATGAAGGGAAAAGAGAAAACTGAATATATATAGCAAATGATGTTGTCTATTGGATAGTTGGAAAGGATGGAGGAGAGGTAAAGAAACTAGGATGACTCCAAGTTTCTGGCTTGGATGACCAAATTAATGGTAATATCTTGAACTGAGATAGGAAACACAGAAATATATGAGGGATGGGAAATTTGCATTTGGAAGATGAAGGAAATTAGTTTCACTTTGAACATGTGGAGTTTGCAGTGCCCATTGGACATCCAAAAGGAACTGTCCAGTGGGGTACTGGACATATAGTTCTGAAAATCAGAAGAGTCAACAGGACTGAAGATAAATATTTGAACATAATAAGCAAACAGGTGATACTGAAAAACTATGAGAGTGAAAAGGATTAACCAAGAATGGATAGAAAAATGGATGAACGAATGGATGGAAAAATAAGCAAATTAAAATATTGACTAGCTTTAATTTTAGAAAAATAAAATTTATAAAGCATTGAAACTTAGTTTTACTTGAATTTTAGATTTTAAAAAGATTTAAAAGTGAAGAAAATAAACTTTAGATGTTTCTTTGCTATAAACAGTAATATTTCTTAAAAAGAGCCCACTAGGTTAAGAAAAAAAGATTATTAAAAAAAGTATAAAGTGGCTAAAGTCATTTTGAAAAATCAACTTCCTGCTAAGAAAGACAAGGAAATTAGCACTTTTACACCTCCACTCACATTTTCTAGCAAGGATCACCCTGGTCTTTTAATATGACTACCTCACTCCTGAGTCCTTTCTTTTGATTTACCCTTCATGTGGATGAATCTTGATTTAGTTTTTTTCCAAGAACTTTTCATGAATTGTGTATTTCTTGAGTTTGTTGATGGGTAATGATCTTTACCTGTAATTTTCTTTCTTTTTTGGCTGCTCTGGGTCTTCATTGCGGCACAAGGGCTTTCTCTAGTTGCCGCAAGCAGGGGTTACTCTCCAGTTGCAGTGCATGGGCTTCTCATTGTGGTGGCTTCTCTTGTTGCGGAGCACATGGGCTTCAGTAGTCTCAGCTAGTGGGCTCCACAGCACAGGCTCGGTAGTTGTGGCTCATGAGTTTAGTTGCCCTGCAGCATGTGGGATCTTCCCAGCTCAGGGATCGAATATGCATCCCTGGCATTGGCAGGAGGATTTTAACCACTGGACCATCAGGGAAATCCCTACCTGTAGTCTTTACATTTAATCAACACCTTGTCTGGGTGTAATATTCTTGAGTCACTGCTTTCCCAAAACTAGCCATATTTTTCCTCTTAACAAATGACTTGCAAAACCCATGGTAGGGAAGGGAAAACTTAAATAGCATCTCTCAACATGGTTGGTTCCTCCATTTTTTGAGGCAGCAATATTAAAGGCAATGTTAAAAGCTACAAGCCCTTCTCTGCCTCACTAAATCTCATCTTTCAGGACTGTTCAAAGTGTTGTCAACCACTCTTTAAATATTTCCCCTCTCTCCTTCCTAGGAAGAATTATTAAATTTTTTCAGTTGTTACATTTATAGTTGTATGCCTGCATGCTTCCCCTCTAAGCTGTAAACAGCTTGAAAGAAGAAACACATTATCCTCTTTGTCACCCCAGAATTTATCACACTGCTAAAAGGCGGGGAGAGCGCAAATGTTGATTGGACAATCTATTCTAACTTTTCCCCACACCTATCTGAGGGACTCTTTAGAGCAGCTGTGATCAAATTTAAGCAGGCACAACAATCACAGGGAAGACTGGTTAAAACACAGGTTACTGGGACCTTTCCAAGTTTCTGACTCAGGGAGTCTGGGGTGGGGCTCAAGAATTTGCATGTGTAACAAGTTCTCAGATGATACTGGTGCTGTGTTGGTCCAAGAACTACACTTAACACTGATTGAGAGCACCATTAGAAACAGAAATACATTGAGCAAATCCTCACAAACAAGGAATGAAAAAGGTTCAGATGATAAGCTTATGCATACTTCTCAAACCATCAAACTCTGGTGGGCTAAATTATGCCTTGGCGCTTCCCAGGTGGCAGCCAGTGGTAAAGAATACGCCTGCCAATGCAGGAGACACAAGAGAGACATGGGTTTGATCCCTCAGTCGGGAAGATCCCTGGAGAAGGAAATGCCAACCCAGTCCAGTATTCTTGCCTGGGAAATCCATGGACAGAGGAGCCTGGCGGGCTATAGTCCATGGGACCACAGAGAGTCGGACATGACTGAGCAACCAAGCACACCATGGGTAAGGCATAATGTATGCCTTACATCATAGGCCCAACATAAGCCCAAGTGTTGGAGCATGTGGTCCATGAAAGTAAAAGTGAAAGTCGCTTAGCACTGTCTGACTCTTTGCGACCCCATGGACTATACAGTTCATGGAATTCTCTAGGCCAGAATACTGGAGTGGGTAGCCTTTCCCTTCCCCAGGGGATCTTCCAAATCGAGGGATCAAAGCCAGGTCTCCAGCATTGCAGGCAGATTCTTTATCAACTGAGCTATCAGGGAAGCCCATAGCTTGGTCCATAAGAAAACACATTTTATGACGTTTCACTTAAATTTTTCTTTCTTGATTCATTTTATCACTCATAAACATGTACCTTAACCAGTGTTACTTACCAAGACTCTCCAACTATTATGCTATAATTATAAATTATAGTAACAATTCAATTCAATGGTCAGGTAGGAATATAAATCCAGAGGAAACTCATGTACTTCAGACCAAATTCTCTCTCAGAATAAAACAATGATGATAATTTTAAAATACATTCTACTTTCACACTGTTTTCTTGGGTTTTTCATTTTTTCAGCCTCCTTATATCTCAGGCACACAAGATAATTGTGATTCTTACTTGTGCCAAGACTTTGCAAACCATCACTAGGTACATATTCCTTTCTATATCATCCATGACATTTAGCCAGTTAGTCCCTAGAGAAGATGGTCTGTGGTCCCAAGGCTTCTACAGCAAGCTCTAAGTGGTAATTGCTTTCCTTTTTTTTTGAAGTTTTATTGGAGTATAATTGTTTCACAAGGTTGCGTTAGTTTCTGCTGCTGCTGCTAAGTCACTTCAGTCGTGTCTGACTCTGTGCGACCCCATAGACGGCAGCCCACCAGGCTCCCCCGTCCCTGAGATTCTCCAGGCAAGAACACTGGAGTGGGTTGCCATTTCCTTTTCCAACGCGTGAAAGTGAAGTCGCTCGGTCGTGTCCGACTCTTAGCGACCCCATGGGCTGCAGCCTACCAGGCTCCTCCGTCCATGGGATTTTCCAGGCAAGAGTACTGGAGTGGGGTGCCATTGCCTTCTCCTGTGTTAGTTTCTACTTTACAGCAAAGTGAATCAGATATACATATACATATATCCACTCCTTTTTTAGATCCCCCTCCCATTTATGTCACCACAGAACACCTCTAAGTAGTGATTTCTGTACTCCTTTCCTTACCATGTTTTACTTTTCTAAACACTAAATCTTTCCTGGTTTTCATGCTAACCAGCCCAGCAGTGCACTAACGTTGCGTTGCAGTGCCACCTAGGGTCTTCTGCCAGTAGAGACCCAGAGTTAACCAACCCTGGGTACTTATCACCAGCCCGCTATAGTAAGGGAATTCTGGAGTCAGATGAACCCCGCCTCTACAAGAAATTGTTCAGTATAAAGTATAAAGTCAAGGAGAGCTCCCATCCCACAATAGATTGTTAAACCATCATTTGAAATATTGTCTTCAGCTTAAATGTTCACTTCACATTAGGATTTTAACAATGAAGGTTTGTATATAAAACATCTTGCTGGCAAGAGACGTTCAATGGTGAGGGTGTGGAAAGGAGAAAACTGCAGCTTCTGGGCCTTTGGGTTCTGCTTCTTATGTCTGTGGCTGTGGCTGAGCTTCGTTGAGAGCTGTAGGATGAAAATCAGCTTGGCCTGGCCAGGGAGCTAGATTGAAATGGAGCCTTCGTGCGCCGCGCATTAAGCAAGCAGCAGCCGCATTAGAGGCCAAGGGTCCATTAGCTCTCATTTAATGTTTCTTCTCAAGCAGATAAGTACAGGCATCAAACACCCCAGGCCTTTTATGACATATAAATCACAGGTCAGTGCCTTCCATGAAGACTCCTGTTTGCTAAGTGAGTAGTTAGACCAGGAGCAAGGAAGCAATGCACTTAGAGACCCAGAGGGATGAGCTGACTTCACAGGGCAAGGCTAGGAATTTCTCCCTGCAATTTAATGATTAAAACCTTTCTCTTGCTTGAGAACTGGCACATCATTCAGGACCTTCCACAAGCAGCATCTCACACCAAAAGCCTCCCTTGGGCCCAGTTCTACCATTAACTTATTTCTCCAAGAGTTGGCTTCCACAAGCCCTACTGAGTGGAAACCAGGCTATGAGACCCCATCTCTTGACACCCCGCTAACTGGATGAAGGTAGACGTTTTTCCATACCTAATCCACAGAATCTCTCTGTTTTCATAATGTACGCCATGAGGCACACAGACAAGAGTGAGGGTGAGGGGTCCGTGTTAATGGTGGGTCTCTAAGTGAAGGTCCAGGAACTCGGGATGCTGAGGTCCTTGGACCTGCCCTGACTTCTGCCCTTCCTGGGCCTGCCACTGCAGCTTTTTGGTGGATTCCATGAGTTGTACCTAAAACCAACTTGAGTGGATTCAGCTCCTTATTACTAAAACTGCTTCTGAGAAACCCTGAAGCTGAGGGAGAACACTGATCCAACTCAGGCTGGAGCTTCTGCTCCCTCCTCCAGGGCCACACTCAGCCTGGCCGTGTGCCTGTCATCCAGGCCCAGGCAGCAGCTGGGTACCCCTGCAGGAGGAAGCAGGGCAAAGGAGATCTGTGGGGGCCAAAGTGTGGTCTGCAGACTGCTGTCAGCCCTCCTACCTGTTACTGGTCTACAACAAGAAAAAAACAGCAACTGAGAAAAACTGAGAACTTTTGTAGCAATTTTCCAGAGCAATTTAATGTCTATCGAATCTAATTTTTTAAAAAAAAAAACAAAGCTTGTATTTTTATTATCTTTGTTTTTTTCTTTTTTTTCTAGTATTTTATTTTTATTGTATTTTACTAAAAAACATCAGTTCCTGTTGCTGCTGCTGCTACTGCTGCTCAGTCGCTTCAGTCATGTCCGATCCTGTGAGACCCCATAGACAGCAGCCCACCAGGCTCCTCTGTCCCTGGGATTCTCCAGGCAAGAATACAGGAGTGGGTTGCCATTTCCTTCTCCACATCAGTTCATAAATGATATGAAATAAAAATAAACAATCTTTCACTGCTTAGAGTCTGAAGAACACTACTTAAAATCCTTTTCCATGCTCTGGTCCAGGCCCCCTGCCCATTCAGCTGGCAGCATCTTGCCTAGAGAAGACAGGATTACAATTGTGCCTTTCTCCAAGAAAAAGTGGCAGCTTGCAGACAGAGGCAAAGCCTATTGTTCACATCTGTTCATGAGGAGGGGTCCCTGGATCAGCAGGTCAGAGGCAGGGCCCTAAACATGCTAAGCACCTAAGACCCAAAACACTCAAAACGATGGAGTTTAGACAAAGTATTCCAAGGGGGCCCACCCAGCAGGCTGCCCAGCCACCTCCTGAGCTTCCAGGGCTCTCACTGCTGTTCTGCAGGCCCCCAGGGGCAGCAGGCAGGGCTGAGGGCTGCAAGGGACGGCGGCACGAGGACAGCTTCTCTGAGCAAAACTCCTCACAGCTTTCCTTCTCCCTTTCTTTTTTCACTGTACAAAAAAATTTGTTATGATGCAGGGAAAAGTCATTGATTTCATTTGAAACTATTCCCAAACAGGATATGGACGCTCAAACAGATCCTCAGCCCTTGGCAACTGTTGTGCGCAAGTGTTTCTTGCAAGTGTCGGGTAGCACGTAGGTCACTGTGATCCAGGGAGCACAGGGGGGTGGCCCAAGGCCCAAGGGGCTGATGGCATGGAGCCCTGAGCATCCCTGCCTTCCAGGAATTTGACTCCTTCCCACATGCCTCTCCCCACCCCCTTGCTCACCTCACTTCTAGCCCTGTCTTTAGTACAATAGGAATTGAGTTTTCACTCTTGTTATTTCTGTAACTTATATGAAGACAAACCACCTAAAGAGAGAAGTTTAACATGCAGTGAACAAAATGGAATCAAGGAAGCACAAGTAGGACTGCTTGATAACAACGAGCAAAAACAGGATAGACTACCTACACAGGCAAAAACAAATACTTGGGCACTGATAGAGCTAAAGAAAAAGTTCATCAATAAAAATCAGTACACACACACCTTATTTGTTCTATTGAAGTGTAGTTTATATGATACAGGATGAGATGGTTGGATTGGGAAAGGAGTAGGTCAAGGCTGCATATTGTCACCCTGCTTATTTAACTTATATGCAGAGTACATCAGGCAAAAGCTGGGCTGGATGAAGCACAAGCTGGAATCAAGATTGCCAGGAGAAATATCAATAACCTCAGATATGCAGATGACACCACCCTTATGGCAGAAAGCAAAGGAGAACTAAAGAGCCTTTTGATGAACGTGCAAGAGGAGAGTGAAAAAGTTGGCTTAAAACTCAACTTTCAAAAAACTAAGATCATGGCACCCAGTCCCATCACTTCATAGCAAATAAATGGGGAAACAATGGAAATAGTGACAGTCTTTATTTGGGGGGGGCTCCAAAATCACTGCAGATGGTGACTGCAGACATGAAATTAAAAGATGCTTCCTCCTTAGAAGCAAAGCTATGACAAACCTAGACAGCATATGAAAAAGGAGAGACATTACTTTACCAACAAAGGTCTGTCTAGTCAAAGCTATGGTTTTTCCAGTAGTCATGTATGAATGTAAGAGTTGGACTATAAAGAAAGCTGAGCACCAAAGAATTGATGAACTGTCGTGTTGGAGAAGATTCTGGAGAGTCTTGGACTGCAAGATCAAACCAGTCAATCCTAAAGGAAATCAGTCCTGAGTATTCATTGGAAAGACTGATGCTGAAGTGGAAGCTCCAATACTTTGGCCCCTATGTGAAGAACCGATTCATTGGAAAAGACCCTGATGCTGGGAAAGATTGAAGGCAGGAGGAGAAGGGGATGAGAGAGGATGAGATGGGTGGATGGCATCACCGACTCAATGTATGTGAGTTTGAGCAGGCTCCAGGAGTTGGTGATGGACAGCGAGGCCTGGTGTGCTGCAGTCCACGGAGTCACAAAGAGTTGGACATGACTGAGGGACTGAACTGAACTGAGATGGTTGGATAGCACCACCAACCCAATAGATATGAATTTGAGCCAGCTCCGGAAGACAGTGAAGGATGGGGAAGACTGGCGTACTACAGTCCATTGGGTTACAAAGAGTCGGACACAGCAACTGAACAACAGATAGTTGATTTACAATGCTGTGTTGGCTTCTGTTGTATAGCAAAGCGTTTCAGTTTTACAAATATATACATATTCATTTTCATATTCTTTTCCATTAAGGCTTATTACTAAATGTAGTTCCTTGCACATACACATCTTTTTAATCCAAGTTTCTAAAAGTAAAATGGAATGAGAGTATTGCAGCATGAAGGAATATCTCCAACAAGTAGGACTTTGTAAGTAACCCTGAATCAACAGTTAAACATAGAGTTACCATATGATCCAGCAATTCCACTGCTAGGTAGATTACATATCCAAGAGAAATGAAAACATGAATGTCTACATGAAAGTTTATACATGGATGCTTATAGCAGTATTATTCATAATAGCCAAGAAGTAGAAACAACCCAAATGTTCACTGGTAAATGAATAAATAAAGTGTGGTATCTCTATACATTGGTGTATTATTTGGCCATTAAAAGGACTGAAGTTCTTACATGCTACATTGTGGATAAAACTTAAAAATATTATGCAAAACATTAAGTGAAAGAATACAGTCACAAAGGATCACATATTGTATTGATTCCATTTATACAAAGTGTCCAGTATAGGTAAATCTACACAGACAGCAAGTAGGTAAGTTGTTGCTGATAGCGGGGAAGGGTGAGGGGTGGCGGGATTGGGGGGTGGTAGCTAAGGGGAACAGGATTTCTTTTGAGGCTAACAAAAATATTCTAAAATTGTAATGATGATTGTTCAACTCTGAATACAATAAAAGCTACTGAGTCATACACATTAAATGGGTGAACTGATGGAACATGTCCATGTAAAGAAAGCTATGAAGGAAAAAAAAAAAAAAAAAACAGAGATCATTTTCCAAGCAGAGATAAGAAAGGTGGGGTATATGTGGTGAATTTCATCAACCCCTTCTGGCAAGGAAGGGGTTCGGAGAGGCTCCTATATCTTGAAGTAACCAGAGGAATTTCTTCACTTTCCTTTGGATCCTCACTGTCACCCCTAAGGCTCCTGCTCCAAAGATACCCCCTGAGTGTTCTGGAAAGGAGCCCCTCTTTTTCCCCTGTTTTCATAATAGAAAGGTCTGATAAGCACTTACAGGGAACCCTCCTAGAGGTATTTATAATTTTGGATTACAGTCATAACTTAGAACCTTTGAGGCTTAGAAACAATCTCTTCTACTGATTTCTGTGTGTTCCGTGGAGCCCTTCAAGGCTATCCAGTTGGAACCGAAAATAAGGGAGGGGTCGCCAGGGGATGCTAGGTATGCCAAAGCTTTTCGAGAAATTCTGACTTCACATAGTTAAACACAATGTTTTGCAGCTTAAAAGATAAACTCTTAGCCATCACAAAGAAAAAATTATCCAGAAAAACTCAACTCTGAAGTTGTTGGACAAGTGACATTTGACTGAGCTCTCCCCAAACTTTACAGTACCACAAGGCCCATATTCCCCTTCAGTGAATTTCAGAGAGTGCTTCCACGCTCTCAGCGGCTTCCCCCCACCTCTGGACATTTTCTCTAGACCCTTCTCAAGGTCCTGTCAGATCTGATGTCCCCTACGAAGCTCTACGATCCTGCCAAAGGCACAACCAGCTGCCCCAGGGCAACAAACAGCCCATGCCAAACAAATCCCCAACACCAAGTCACCGGGAAAGTCTCCTGAGTCAGGCTCTAGATGAGCCTCTCTCTCTAGCTCATGGTCACATGATTGGTGACAATATGTTTATATAAACAGGTCAGGAAAGAGATCAGAAGAGAAATACAGCTGAGTTTGTCCATCACACCAGCCATACTTTCTTGTCTGCAAAAAAAAAAAAAGGCACACACAGTTGAATCCCCAGTCTTCCAACCAAAAAGCTGAAACTGTTACATGATGCTAGCTGCTCTAAACTACACACAACTCTACCTAGAAAAACATCTATCAGTTTTCTTGAAATTTACTAAGCCCCAGAATGATGAAGTTGACTGAGGTAGCATCAAAAGTTCCAGAGGGTCAGTACCTGGGAAGTCTGTGATATCTATTTACATTTTTTTCATTTGAATTCTCTCTCATGCAGAGGCCAGTTACTACAAAGCCCTTTCTCTGAGCCTACCCTACTAAAAGATAGAACTGGTAACTCACTGCCTTGCAGAGGTTTTTACAAACAATGGGTACTTGGTAAATGCCTTGAGAAATTGATGAGTTAGTTCATGAGTTCATGAGTGAATTAATGACTTCAGAATTAAAATTGCTTTAAAATCTAAAGTATTACAGTTTAGTCATCCCAATTTTTATAATTTCTCCATCACCTTATTTAGCACCTTCTTAATGGGGCCAGTAACATAGAGCTTGGAAGCGATCTAGACACTGCCCACTCTGAATAATCTCAAACTTTTGCCTAAACAATATTCCAGAGGCCACCTAAAGAAACAAGTAGGAGGCCAAGAAGAAAGGCATCTGGGATCTCTATTTCCATTTTTTGTTCACATATTAGGATAAGGCTACCTGCTACAATAAATAAACCTCAACATTTCAATGGCTTGTCAACAAAGTACTTGATTTTTCACTCAAGTAACAGTTTGATGAGGGGATTTCTGGCCTGCAGGTGGCTCTCTTCCACAGGAACCCAGTCTCCTTCCATCTTTTGGCTCCATTATCCCCTAGGGCCATATCCAGGAGCTGGGGAAGGGAGGAGAGAGAAGCTCTCTTCTTTATCACCTTGGCCTGTGTACTAGTCAGGGGATTTTCAGGAGAACAAAGTTCAGGCCAGGTAATCAGAAAAATAGGGCCCAGGCCAGGCAATCCAATAGAGACCATTTAACATGGGCAATTACAAGAACTTAAAGGCCAGATAGGGGACATAAGAAAATTTGGATGTTAGCATCAGCAGGAAGTCACTTCCACTCCTAGGACAAAAGGATCCAGTTCACTCACCACTTACCTACCTGAGCTGCAGAGAAGGCTGCTGGGCAACTGAGACATGAAAGAGGGGCTGTTAGTTAAGAGCTGAGACCATAGTGATGTCAGCTGAACCAAAGAGATCGGGGTTGAAATAGCCTGTGTTCTCCCTGGCTCCCTCCCTTCAGTCTCCTGCCAGTGCCCAGGCTGGCTGAATCTAGTCAGAGCCAGGGCAGGAAGTCTAGGGAATTGCAGTTTGCAAGAACCAGTCCTCTGCAGAATGAGCAGATCAGGGAAAGGATGAGAAAGTGGATCTGAGGGCAAACAGGCAAGCGACAAGCAAACATGCTCCATAAGTAACACAAACCACTGTCACTCCCATTTCATTCATAAGGAGTAGTAACAGGACCACATCAAGAAGCAAGGGCTGCTGGGAAATGTAGTCCTGGGCTGGACATTCCTTACCAGTAACATAACATAGTGGGCAGTCGGCCATCTCTACCGGTTAGGTTTGAACAAATTTTCAACCCAGTCAGCGGCTCTATTTTCACATGAGGTTCATGAGGGACAAAACCACAGGAAAAAGACCCTGGTGACTCTCCAGGCAGTATTATTATTTCTCCCTCCTCACACATCCTTTAGACCTAGAGCACTGGTAGGAAGAGCAGGAGGAGAAACCAACAATGGTTTCTTGGTGCTCCTGAGAGGAAGGGGCAGAGAGTGTCCAGGCATTCCTGAATCCTTAAATAGGCTGCTGATGGATGCCCTCATGGAACTTTGGGGGGAACTAGAGTATTGAAGTGTGAAGAAACTGGTATACAAGACAGCTTTGGCTCCTGCCCTGTGGAGCATATGATTCTGCTCTATTGGGAGTTGCCCAATAAGTGCTCTGGAGGAAAGAAATGGAGCACCAGAATGAAGGCAAACAGATAGTCTCGCTCTGGCAGTATCTCAGCCTCCCCGCTTATACTTCAGCTCCAAACGCTTATTTCAGGCCAAGCTCCTTCTGTCATCACCTTACAGGTGTGCTTAGTTCCTATATTTATATTCCAAACAACACAGAGACTTCCTGTCTTTAACTTTCAAACACTACAATCCATGCACAAAAAACTGCATTTCTGCTGCACTCCTGAACCCCAAGTAGGAAGGCTGAGGCCTCCCTCCACATCAGCCAGCATGGTTCCGCTCATTCCTGTATAAATTGGGCTGTTTATCTACTTTTGATAAAGAAGTTTGCAAATCTTGAATCTTGTTTAATTCTTCCCTTTCATGTGAGAAAGCAGTTCAGTGAGAGAAGAGGGACTGCCCCGAGACTGCACAGCACACCATGAAACAGGCCCAGATCTTCAGATCCTCAGGAAAGCTAGTAAGAATAGTTTCTCAAACACATGTTTCTTGTGGAAAGTGCCTAGAAATTCTCCGCTCCTGAAGATTACATCATTGGAAATGTTTTCAGTGCCTATTTGCTCATGAATTAGAGTTCCTTTGGTTACAACAGAAATCCACTGAGATGACTTTGGCCAAAAGAAGGGCTCCATTACAAGGGGCTAAGAGAACACAGAGCAGGAATGAATCCCAGGCCAGGAATGCAGCTGGAGCTAGGGATTCAAACAGATTTAGAAATGTCTCTCCAAATCATGCTTTGACTTTTCTGTATATCCACTCCATCCTCCATCGTCTTCAGATCAGATTTTTTTACTTTGCTATCCACGTGGTAGAAGACAAGATTCTACCTCTTCCCGAGGTTTATGCTCCTGGACTGCTAGTTCCACACTTACTCACTTTTTTTTTTATCAGTTTTAACGATGCATCAGTTACATACAATAAAATTTATCCTTTGTTAAATACAGAATTCATGCGAGTGTGTGCATGCTCAGCTTTGTCCGACTCTGTGAGACCCCATGGACTGTAGCCCGCCAGGCTCCCTGTCCAGGGGATTTTCCCAGCAAGAATACTGGAATTGGTAGCCATTTCCTCCTCCAGGAGATCTTTCCAACCCAGAGATCAAACCTGCATCTCCTGCATTGGCAGCCGGATTCTTTTACCACTGAGCCACCTGGGAAGCCCACAGAATTCATGAGTTTTGACAAATGCATAGAATTATGCAACCACCACCACAATTAAAATATAGAATATATCCATCACTCCAATAACACCTTTTTGTGCTATTTTCATTAATTTCCTCCCCCATTTTCAACCCTGGAAAGCACTGATCTGTTTTTCTAATATTTTGACTTTTCTAGAATTTTCTATAAATACAGTCACATAGTATATGACTTTTTTTCACTCAGCATAATGTTTTGGAGATACTTTTCTATTATGGGTATTGGTAGTTAGTTCCTTTTATTACTCAGCAGTATGATATAAGTATACCACAATTTGTTTATCCATTGTTAATGACATTTAGGTTGTTTCCAATTGGGAGCTGTTATGAATAAGGCTGCTGTGAACACTCACATACAGGTCTTTCTGTGGACATATATTTATGTTTTCATTTCTCTTTGGGAAATACTGAGGAACGGGTTTGCTGGGTCATATTTTAAGCATATGTTACACTTTAAAGGAAAGTCTCAAACTATTTTCCAAAGTGGCTGTACCATTCTGCATTTCACACAACAATATGTGAGCATTCCAGCTGCTTCACATCCTTTCAAACCCTTGGCATGGTCAGTCTTTTTCATTTTAATAGGTATGCCATGGCATTTCATTGTGGTTTTAATTGGTATTTTTCTGGAAATAATAATGTTTAGCATCTTCTCATTGCTTATTTGCCATCTATATCTCTTCTTTGGTGAAGAGTTTAATGCTTTTGTCAATGTTTAGAGGGTTGCTAGTCTGAGTTGTAAGAGTTTTTATATGTTCTAGATATGAGTCCTTTATCAGATATGTGTTTTGCTAAAACATTTTTTCCCAGTCTGTGGCTTGTCTTTTGACTTTCTTAACAGCATATTTCAAAAATTACTTTTTTTATATAAAGTCCAATTTATGAATTTTTTCTTATTGTTGTACTTACTGAGTCCTAGCAAAGACATCTTTGTCTAATTCAAGGTCTTATTCTTTCTGATGTTTTCTTCTGGAGGTTATGTCAGTGATCCACTTTGAGTTCAGTTATTTCTCTCCTCAAACCTAATTCTCTGTGGTGGGACTCTGTGAGCTTGGGTCTGATGTTCATTCCTGTACCAATCTATATGGCCAGAGCCAGGGAAATTCTCTGACCTCCCCAGCTTGACCACATGCCTGCTCTGGTTCAGTCAACAGTGTCCAGAACTGCAGGGCAAAATATGGCTGCCACCAAGACCCATGTGTTGGGAAAAGGGGTATATCAGTAACAAGAGAATAGGGATTTATTAAGACAACCTAATGTGTCCATGCATAGTGTAACCTGGCTCTACCCATTTAACACTTAGTATTTTAACCAATTAGCTTAGAATAATACAAGGTTGATTATTAAATGAACAGGTCTTACCAATATTCAAACACAGTTTTCCATATTGCCCAACAAAATCCTAGTCATTCTTCCATGCCTAATCTACTAAAATATCATCCCCACTGTGAAGCCTTGGGTGACTCCTCAGACTTAAAACATATTTGTCTTCCCCAACAAACTATTAGCTCCTCATGGGCAAGAATCTTATCTTGTTTGTCTCTGTCTCTAAGACTAGTTTAATTCCTGGCACATAATAATTTTTGGTACTTGTTGAATATTGAGTTTGTCCTATAACTCTGTCAAATATTGATTAAATAATGAAGAAATACTCCTGAATTACTTTGCAGAATTTTTTATAAGAAAATCATCACTTGAGATTGATGGCCAATTTATACTCCATGGAGAAAAAAATTAAGGTAGACAATCTAAAATCAATCTTACTCTGACTTTTCATCCTTGCTGGGGAGATACAGATTTCAAATGCTTCCTTGAAGTCATGATGTACAAGGTTGAGCTGAGGCCCACTTGCTGAGGACTAGTTTGCTCTACCACTCAAGAGCCCTGTGATCAGTAGAGTCCAATACATATAATCTCATAGTATTCTGAGAGTGATACTACAAGTGATACTTCGTTGGCACAGTTTCTCAAAGAAAAGCAAATATTACAGGGAAAGTCTGTGGTAATGAACTATAGTAAATGAAACGTTATTGAAAATTTACCCCCTCAAAAAGGTGTGGCCTTCAAATAGGAATTTCTGGATAGAACTTAGAGGCAGAAGTTGCCAGAAGCAAGTAGGAGCTGATCAAGTCAGAGTAATAAGTTTAAATAAAACCTGTTGTTAAATTTATCTGGACTCTTCCTTCAGGTATTAAACATGGGCATAAAGGCTATAATGGTCACACATTCTTTGATTTTGAAACAAAACAATTTCTAAATGTTTAGAATATGCCCTTTAAATAAAAGAATGTATACAAGCATAGAGAAGAAATTTCCGTCATAAAATCTTTATATAAATTTTAAGCAGCTGTGGAAAGTGTATATCCTGCTTTCAAGTGCTAAAGGAAGCTTTTTGAAGGATGCGTGCATGCTTAGTTATTCAGTCATGTCCGACTTTGTGTGACCCTTTGGACTGTACCCCACCAGGCTCCTCTGTCCATGGGATTTTTCAGGCAAAAATACTAGAGTGGGTTACCATTTCTACCTCCAGAGGATCTTACTGACCTAAGGATCGAACCCATGTCTCCTGCATTGCAGACAGATTCTTTACCTGCTGAGCCATCAGGGAAGCCCTCTGAAGGATATGAATGTGTGAACCAGCAAGACTTCAGGGTTGTGGAAAGAATAGAGAGACATTTCTTTCTTGGTTTGCATTATTCTGGACTCCCTACACCCCAGCCTTGGTTCCCAAAGAGCCCATCCTAGCATGCTGCATATTTGGGTAATTCTAGAAGTCTTCCTGCATGGGCAATGTTGTGACTGGGTAAACAGGGTGGCTTCTGGATCTCTCCAGCAAAGGACAAATGACTTTGAATTCCAGAAAAACAGATCCGTAGATAACTCAAAAATCTCAAGAGGCAGAGGAGAAGTAGAGAAAGGTTTTGTTTTCTTTTTAATTTGGGGGAGTTTCAGTTCAGTTCAGTTGCTCAGTCATGTCTGACTCTTTGTGACCCCATGGACTGCAGCATGCCAGGCTTCCCTATCCATCACCAACTCCCGGAGTTTACCCAAACTCATGTCCATTGAGTCAGTGATGCCTTCCAACCATGTCATCCTCTGTCGTCCCCTTCTCCTCCTGCCTTCAATCTTTCCCAGCATCTGGGTTCTTTTCAAATGAATCAGCTCTTCGCATCAGGTGGCCATACATTCACATGAATCAGCCATGGGTGTACATGTGTTCCCCATCCTTCAGCTCCAACATCAGTCCTTCCAATGAACATTCAGGACTGATTTCCTTTAGGATGGACTGGTTGGATGTCCTTGCAGTCCAAGGGACTCTCAAGAGTCTTCTCCAACACCACAATTCAAAAGCATCAATTCTTCAGTGCTCAGCTTTCTTTATAGTCCAACTCTTACATCCCTATATGACTACTGGAGAAACCATAGCCTTGACTAGACAGACTTTGTTGGCAGAGTAATGTCTCTGCTTCTTAATATGCTGTCTAGGTTGTTCATAACTTTCCTTCCAAGGAGTAGGCGTCTTTTAATTTCATGGCTGCAGTCACCATCTGTAGTGATTTTGGAGCCCAGAAAAATAAAGTCTGCCACTGTTTCCACTGTTTCCCCATCTATTTGCCATGAAGTGATGGGACCAGATGCCATGATCTTAGTTTTCTAAATGTTGAATTTTAAGCCAACTTTTTCACTCTCCTCTTTCACTTTCATCAAGAGGCTCTTTAGTTCTTCACTTTCTGCCATAAGAGTGGTGTCACCTGCATATCTGAGGTTATTGATATATCTCCTGGCAATCTTGATTTCAGTTTGTGTTTCATCCAGTCCAGCATTTCGCATGATGTACTCTGCATATAAGTTAAATAAGCAGGGTGACAATATACAGCCTAATGTACTCCTTTCCTGATTTGGAACCAGTCTTTTGTTCCATGTCCAGTTCTAACTGTTGCTTCTTGAACTGCATACAGATTTCTCAGGAGGCAGGTCAGGTGGTCTGGTATTCCCATCTCTTTCAGAATTTTCCACAGTTTGTTATGATCCACACAGTCAAAGGCTTTGGTATAATCAATAAAGCATAAATAGATGTTTTTCTGGAACTCTCTTGCTTTTTCAATGATTCAGCGGATGTTGGCAATTTGATCTCTGGTTCTTCTGCCTTTTCTAAAACCAGCTTGAACATCTGGAAGTTCACAGTTCATTTATTGCTAAACCCTGGCTTGGAGAATTTTGAGCATTACTTTACTAGCGTGTAATATGAATGCAATTGTGCAGTAGTTTGAGCATTCTTTGGCATTGCCTTTCTTTGGGATTGGAATGAAAACTGACCTTTTCCAGTCCATGGCCACTGCTGAGTTTTCCAAATTTGCTGGCATATTGAGTGTAGCACTTTCACAGCACCATCTTTGAGGATTTGAAATAGCTCAACTGGAATTCAATCACCTTCACTAGCTTTGCTCGTAATGATGCTTCCTAAGGCCCACTTGACTTCACATTCCAGGATGTCTGGCTCTAGGTGAGTGATCACACCATAGTGATTATCTGGGTCATGAAGATCTTTTTTGTACAGTTCTTCTGTGTATTCTTGCCACCTCTTCTTAATATCTTCTGCTTCTGTTATTGGGTTTAGTTCAAATCAAAGCTAGATGACTACAGGGAGGGACACTCGGTCTGAACTGGGGTAGAAGTTGAGAAGAGCCAAGTGTTGCTTCTTGGTGGGAGGGAGAGAGACTTCCTCAAGATCCTATACTTAATTTTGGACTTTATGTGCCATCCTAGATTGCAATGCAAACTAGGGCTTAACTCTTTTTTTGCCCCTTTATGCATGGGTTATGAATTTGTATCTTGTTTCTGTTTCTTATAATTTTTCTGCTATTTTGGAGTAGGAGGTGTGAAAAGAAATCAATTCTAAACTAACCGGGCTCATATAACAAATTTTTAAAAAACAGAAAATTTTATACAATTGTTACTTGACTAACTTATCCATCTTCCTTTTTAAAATGTTTTTAATTTTTTTTTTAATTTTTTAAAATGTAGACTCTTACTTGAACAACTGCTATTTTGGAAGTTTGTGATGTTTACTAAAATTTTGTGTTTTACAATAAATGCTGGAGAGAGTGCAGAGAAAAAGGAGCCCTCTTACACTGTTGGCGGGAATGCAAACTAGTACAGTCACTATGGAGAACAGTGTGGAGATTCCTTAAAAAAATGGAAATAGAACTGCCATACGATCCAGCAATCCCACTGCTGGGCATACAAACCGAGAAAACCGGAATTGAAAGAGACACGTGTACCCCAATGTTCATTGCAGCACTGTTTACAATAGCCAGGACATGGAAGCAACCTAGATATCCATCGGCAGACGAATGGGTAAGAAAGCCGTGGTACATATACACAATGGAATATTACTTAGCTATTAAAAAGAATGCATTTGAATCAGTTCTAATGAGGTGGATGAAACTGGAGCCTATTATACAGAGCAAACTAAGTCAGAAAGAAAAACACCAATACAGTATATTAATGCATATATATGGAATTTAGAAGGATGGTTAACAACAACCCTATATACAAGATAGCAAAAGAAACACAGATGTAAAGAACAGACTTTTGGACTCTGTGGGAGAAGGAGAGGGTTGGATGATTTGAGAGAATAGCATTGAAACATGTATATTATCCTATGTGAAATATCGCCAGTCCAGGTTCAATACATGAGACAGGGTGCTCAGGGCTGGTGCACTGGGATGACCCTGAGGGTTGGGATGGGGAGGGAGGTGGGAGGGAGGGTCAGGATGGGGAACACATGTACACCCATGGCTGATTCATGTGAATGTATGGCAAAAACCACTACAATATTGTAAAGTAATTAGCCTCCAATTAAAATAAATTTTTTAAAGAGTTAGAAAAAATAAAGTTTTGTGTTTTAGTATCATTTGTGATTATGCTTTTGTTCCCTCTCATTTTTTTTATGATGTAGGTAAGTTATTTACAATAGTATTTCTCATACTGAGTTTGGTAGCTCTGAGAGATTTCTAAAAATCAGAACAATCAATAATTGTGTGATACTGGTGACTCTCTCTGAGCTATTTGAATGGGTAAACGGGCATTTATGCTTCTAAATAAGAAATAGTTACCTAAAGAGCTACCTTAAGCTTTCCAGCTATCAAAAGTCTTCTTCTCCTTTTTCAGTCACTCAGTCATGTCCTACTCTTTGCAACCCCATGGACTGCAGCACACCAGGCCTCCCTTTCTTTGACCATCTCCCAGAGCCTGCTCAAACTCATGTCCATTGAGTTGGTGATGCCATCCAACCATCTCATCCTCTGTTATCCCCTTCTCCTCCTGTCTTCAATCTTTCCCAGCATCAGGGTCTTTTCCAATGATTTGACTGTTTGCATCAGGAGACCAAAGTATTGGAGCTTCAGTTTCAGTATCAGTCATTCCAATGAATATTCAGGGTTCAAAAGTCTTCTGTCTCACACACAAAAAAAATGTTATGGCTTGAAGAATGAAATCTGAGTGAGAGATGTATGCTCAGCCAGAAGCTCTCTTGTTTACTTGTCCAGGCTTTGTATCTGTCCTATAAAACCCAACTGCAAATGACAACCAAAAGTTTATTTGGTAGAAAGCAGCTTAGTCAAAAGTACTTTGGCTAAAAGAAAATTAATCATTGTTAAAGAGTTTAGTTGATATAAAAATTTGATTAGAAAATAGTGATACCAGTTAACAATTTTTTATGTATTACTAACTTGGAAGCTACCCTCCATATATCTCTTTCTTGAGAGTTATTGAAGGGGTTTCTTTACCTTAAAAAAGTTCAAGTTCATTCTTAGTGAAGCATTCTTTCTCTGTTCTGTTTGTGACAGTAAAAATTTTGAAACAACCCATCTCTAATGACAAGAGATGAGTCCCACATCTGAGCTGCTACTAAAATCCATGATCTCCATCTTTATCTAACAAACTTGCACCTTTTCGTCAATCTACTCCAACCCCACCTCCTATACCCTCACTTTCAACAGATGGCCTTACCTCCTTTTCTACAGAGCAACTAGAAGACACCAAAAGGAATGAAGCCTCACATTCTTCCTCAATCATCTGTAAACTTGCCTTCATCCTTCTGTTTCAGCGATTGAGGAATCCTGTCTTTATTTGAAGCTAATCCTTCTGTGCTCTGGGACTTACAATCTGTGTTCTTGAGCTTTTCTCTCTCTCTCCTTCTACCCCCATCATTCTTTCTCTATCCTATGCCATCAATCTCTTCTTTACTCAGTTCAGTTTACTCGCTCAGTTGTGTCCAACTCTTGGTGACCCCATGGACTGCAGCACACCAGCCTTCCTTGTCCATCCTCAACTCCCAGAGCCTACCTAAACTCATGCATCACGTCGGTGATATCACCCAACCATCTCATCCTCTGTCGTCCCCTTCTCCTCCCTTCAATCTTTCCAAGCATCAGGGTCTTTTCCAATGAGTCGTTTCTTCACATCCAGTGGCCAAAGTATTGGAGTTTCAGCTTCAGCATCAGTTCTTCTAATGAATATTCAGGACTGAATTACTTTAGGATGGACTGGTTTGATCTCCTTGCAGTCCAAGGGACTCCCAAGAGTCTTCTCCAACACCACAGTTCAAAAGCATCAATTCTTCGGTGCTCAGCTTTCTTTATAGTCCAACTCTCACGTCCATACATGACCACTGGAAAAACCATAGCTTTGACTAGACAGACCTTTATTGGTCAAGTAATGTTTCTGCTATGTAATATGCTGTCTAGGTTGGTTGTAGCTTTTCTTCTAAGGAGCAACTGTCTTTTAATTTCATGGCTGCAGTCACCATCTGCAGAGATTTTGGAGCCAAAGAAAATAAAGTCTCTGTTTCCACTGTTTCCCCATCTATTTGCCATGAAGTGATGGGACCAGATGCCATGATCTTAGTTTTCTGAATGTTGAGCTTTAAGCCAACTTTCTCACTCTCTTCTTTCACTTTCATCATGAAGCTCTTTAGTTTTTCACTTTCTGCCATAAGGGTGGTATCATCTGCATATATGAGGTTATTGTATTTCTCCCAGCAATCTCAATTCCAGCTTGTGCTTCATCTAGCCCAGCATTTCTCATGATGTATTCTGCATATAAGTTAAATAGAGTGACAATATACAGCCTTGACATACTCCTTTTCCGATTTGGATTTACTCAATCAGCCTGTAAACAATCAAATCACAAGTCTCTTCACCTTCATTCTAAAAAACAATAAAGACTCTTACTTCACATTTCCCTGTCCTTTCCTTCCTCCACTTCATAGCCAAACTCCACAAGGAGTCATCAGCTCTTTCTTGTTCTACCTGCCCTCTTTGCAGTCTCTCCTTACCCTGCCCCAACCTGGCTTTGGCTAAGATCACCAATGCCAATGGCCATCAGATTGTCAACTTCAATGGATACATTTCTGTGTTTGCCTTGCTTGACCTCTCTGCAGTATTGGATACCAACTTTTCCTTCCTTAATAAAAATTCCATTCCCTTGGGTGCCATGACAACTCTCCTTTCTTTTTTTATTTTTTAATAAATTTATTTATTTTAGTTTGGGGCTAATTACTTTACAATATTATAGTGGTTTTTGCCATACATTGACATGAATCAGCCATGGGTTTACATGTGTTCCCCATCCTGAACCCCCCTCCCACCTCCCTCCCCATCCCATCTCTCCGGGCCATCCCACTGCCCCAGCCCCGAGCATCTGTCTCATGCATCGAACCTGGAATGGCATTCTGTTTTACATATGATAATATACATGTTTCAATGCTATTCTCCCAGAACGTCCCACCCTCACCTTCTCCCTCAGAGTCCATAAGACTGTTCTTTGCATCTGTGTCTCTTATTCTGTCTCGCATATAGGGTTATCGTTACCATCTTTCAAATTCCATATATATGCATTAATATACTGTATTGGTGTTTTTCTTTCAACTCTCCTTTCTGACTTTTCTTTTCCTTCTGTGGCCATACCTCAGTCTCCTCTGGGGACTCTTTATTTTCCCACTCACCTTTTGAAGACCACCATCTCCAAGACCTTTTGTTCAAACTTCTGCTCTAGTTTCCTCACCTGCTCTCCCTGGGCCACCTCTATCATGAGGACCTTCAGTAGAGCATTGTGGTTAAAGATGTGAACTATGCATTTAAATTCCTAGTTCCATCACTCACTGGTCATTTTCCCTCCTCCAAACTACTGTCTAAGCCTCAGGTCCCTCACCTGTAAAACGGGAGTAACATCACTTTTGCCATAAAGTTATTGTGAGGATCAAATGCAATAATGCATATAAAACAATTAGCATAGTGCTTGGAAATGCACTAATAAATGACTCTCTTAGTATTATCTGTTAGAATTATCTTGCCTTAAGCTTCAAAACAAATGGTTAGATAAAAAGACTAACTCAATACCAGAAATAAGGCCATCTACTAGTTGATCACAGAGGCTAGAAGATAATGCATCTCTTTTCTCTTCAGCTTGCCTTCTAGTTGGTACACAGTCTACCTTGGATGTTTTTCTCTGAACACAGAGTGTGTATTTTTTTGCCTGATCTCCAGTCCCCTACCCCTCTGCCCTCTGTCAGGGTCCCAGCTCTACTCTGCTAGCATCACCTCCACGTGGCCTGGACTGTTGCTGCCTCTCTCTGAAGTGGGCATCTCCCTACAACCTTTCATAGGAGCAGGTCTGGGTTTTCAGAGTCTTCCAAGGGCTCCCACAAACCTATCTCTAATAACGACTGCCTCTCATGGCACAGTTTGATGCTTTGTCATGCTTTAAGATTCTGTCTGCATCTGGGTGAGGATTGGAAGGGATAAAAAGGGTAAAGGGGACAGAGAGACTTATTCTGTCTCCAAATAATTTTTTCATAATAATAAATTTTATAGTATATGTCCAAAGACATTTTTTATTTTTTATTTATTTATTTCTTTCCTTGGCGCATGTTAGCTACTCCCTAGTTGAGACTCATTGGCTTCTCATTGTGGTGGCTTCCCTTATTATGGAGCACAGACTGTAGGTATGTGGGTTCAGTAGTTGTGATGCAGAGGCTTAGTTGCCCATTGGCATGTGGGATCTTTCCAGATTAGGGATTGAACCAGTGTGCATTAAATTGCAAGGCAGATTCTTAACCCCTGGACCACCAGGGAAGCTCCCAGAGACATATTTAGATCAGACATTCACCTGTACTAGACTGTATTCAAACTACAATATAAAATATTTAACAGGCACTGAAATGTCTTGGTATGTCCTGAACTCAATATCCCTGACACTAAATTAAATAATTTTTCCCTCCAAACTATTTCTCCCATTGTGTTCATCTATCCAGAGGTACAAACCAGGAACCTGGGAATGATCCCAAACTCTTTCTTATCCTTTATCCCCCTTATCCATTTCTACCTCCTAAATATCACATCACCTATTCTTCATCACTCCTACAACCACTCATAACCCAGATCCCACCTTGAGTCATGCTCTGCATCATTCATTTCTGAATTAGATCACCCTCCTCTGAGTCACTATCTGTGCTTCTCTCTATGCTGATACAATTAATAGTAGGCTGTAGGGGTAATTGTGGGGCCTCAAACACAGCCATCTTTATGCTCTCAGTGCCGAGAAGGAGGCCTGACATCCAGTAAATGTGCAATGAATACCTAATGAGAGAAGGGAAAGGGCTTCCCTGGTGGCTCAGATGATAAAGAATCTGCCCGTAACATTGGAGGACCAAGGTTCAATCCCTGGGTTAGGAAGATTCTCTGGAGAAGGGAATGGTCACCTTCTCCAGTATTCTTGCCTGGAGGATTCCATAGACAGAGGAGCCTGACGGACCATGGGGTCACAAAGAGTCAGACATGACTGAGCAACTAACACACACACACACACACACACACACACACACACACACACACACACACACAAGAAGGGAAAGATGGAAGGAAGGAAAGGAGGGAGGATAGAAAAGGGAAATCAAAGTCAATTACTAATCTTACAACTTTCTCTTTTGAGGACTATTTACAAACTTACATTATTTTGGGTATCAAAAACTCAGACCTATACATACTCTGCCTCTGTGGTCAGGCTCAGCTTGCTCTGCATTAGGGCTTCATAGTAGTACAAAATCCCATAAATAGTCATTTACAACCTATGGATAGAAGGTAATAATTGTCTCTTAATGCTTCTCCTTTACCCTAAGTATTTCCTTCTCTAACAACTGCTTTAAGGCACCATGTTTAATTCTTTGGGGTTTTACTGGCCTTCTCCTAAGCTTCCAGGCCTGACCATTTTCTTCCTCTTGATTTCTTATTTCTCCACAGGAAGAGTCTAAATGAAGTACAGAAGGCAGGAAGGGAGGGTAGTGTTTAGAATGATTTCACCTGGAATAGTGGAGAGAACGCCATCATTGGAAAGATATAAAGAGAAAGCGTCCATAGACGCTAGGGCAGGCACACAGTATAAGTGCCCCTAGGAATTCTAATTCTCTGTCTCAGCATCTCGCTCCTCCCCACCTCCCAGCACATCTTCTTGCCTTTCGTATTAAGATGATTTTCCATTGAACTGCTTAAAATTTCTCCAGTAAATATCCAACTGCTTTTGAACTATTTATTTAAAGGGCTTTACCACTTTCTTTTGAACATCTGAACAAGTCAAAATTTTTCTTTAAAAAAAAGCCTACAGTGTTCATTCAGTGAGATACATAAAACACCAATGACCACTTGTCAGAGATTTGGAAGGTAGATTTAGGTGAAATTTGGTATACATTATGATTTGTTTAGCAGGCAATTTGCACAATGATGATATCCTTATAAAAACTGAAACTTACAATGGTAAAGAGGGGCTTCATCACACATATAGCAATTACCTGCTGAAGAAGAAAAGCCCTTTGCTTCCAAATATGCCAGCACAAGTAATATCACCATTTCAATACACACATTTTTGTGACTCAGACACTATCTAAATATTTCCTCTGAGACCTCATAGATTCTCTTTTGCCCCGGTGATTACAGTATGGTGATCTAGTTCGGATTTGTTCCTATTCTTACATACACACCACACACATACACAGTGCTTTTTGCTCGTGGACATTGAGGGTGTTTTTTTGTTTGTTTGTTTTGTTTTTGGCCACCCCACATGGCTTTCAGAATCTCTGTTCCCTGACCAGGGATCAAACCCAGGCCCTTAGCAGTGAAAGCATTGAGTCCTAACCACTGGACTGCCATGGAATTCCTGAGATATTTTATTACTAGAGGTTTATCATCAATAGGATCTTGGGCACAGGATGCTTTTCAAAGATTTAGTTTATTCTAACAAGTATGAACTTACCTAAATGTACCTGCTGGATCAGATGTTGAACCCCATCACTCTATAGAAGTCCCCAGTCACCACATGGCTGCCAGTTTTAATGGCCTCTTCCCAGTCCTCACCTTCATCAACCCCCACATAGCACTTGAACTGCTGACAATTACCTCTTTCTTGAAGGTGCTTTGATTTTTGTCTTGGGCAACACCACTCAGAGAGTCCTATTGCTACAGAAGCCAAGAGGATATAAATGGTCTGGAGGTTCTTGAACCTAAAATTGCCCAGGTGGGAACAAGAGACACACATATCTTTCTGTCCAGCTTGCATCCTTGAGCCTCTGCCAGAAAGCAGGTCATGATGGAGTCCTTCCCCAGAGAAGAGTGCCTCAGAAGGAGAGAGAAGGGTTAATATTCTCATTTTTCAGGGATGAAAGCAGAAAGCAAGGATCAAAGGGAATTCCAGTTACTATCTCAGCAAGGGAGTCAGGAACACAGATTGGGAATCAAAACCATATGAATTTTTTTAAGATTCTCTAAATCTTATGGGTTTGTAAATTGTATTAAGCAGTAGTGATTAGGAGTAAAATGTATTTCAAAAATAAATAGACAGGTAACTAAGAGGAGCTAGTTGGTTGTCTTCAGGGATCTGAAGAGGAATTAGAAGAAGCTGGGGACACCACCCCTCTCTGGGGACAGAACCTCTGGGGAGTCAGAATTGGCCATGCCAGCACCCAGGAGAGGAAGGAGGTTGCGTGTCTAAGACTTATTGCAAGAAACACAGGAGAAAACAACAAACCTGTCTGATCTGACACGAGTGTGTGGGGCTTCTTGGTCTCCTTTTCCCTTTCCTTCCCCTAAACACTTCAGGTTATTAAATCCATAACCCCAGCCACACCTTCTCTCCTGACTCTAGACCCACATACCATATACATTGCCACAGCACCCCCCCCCAGCTCGGCATATGCAAAATGAACTACCACCCCTACATCCCCAACCCGAACCTATCCCTTCTCCAGGATTCTTGATCTCAGTGGAGGACATTACCAATCTCCCAATCAACAAGGCTACCATCTTAAATTGTCCTCCCTTTCTCTGTAAGCCATTGGCCATCAAGTCCTATCAGTTAGATATCACGTGCCACATTCTTTTGCTTCTCATCTCACAGTCCCTTGTTCTTTCTCAGGTCCTACAGTCTCTCATAACACTACTCCAATTGCCCCCTAACTGCAGCAGTTCTATCTCCAAACTGTGGCACATAAGACTTTTACAGGGAATCCTCACCACTCCTGTGAATTTATTTCCATACTGAATTGTATACAGCTTGTGAGTCTGTATTTTTATTGATGATGAGAAGAGTTGAACTTGTCAATTTAAATTTATGGCATCTAAATACACTAGCATGTGTAAGATAGATAACTAGTGGGAACCTACGGTATAGCACAGGGAGCTCAGCTCGATGCTCTGTGGTGACCTATAGGAGTGGAAGTCCAAGAGGGAGGGGACATATGTATACACATAGCCGATTCACTTCATTGTACAGCAGAAACCAACTCGATGTTGTGAAGCAATTATAGGCCCCCCCAAAAAAGAATGAAACAATGTTAAGTTCAATGGGAAAAATAGATGTGATACATTCAAGCAAAAATATGCCTATCCATCCATCATTTTACCAGCACAAACAGAGGCTTGGAATGATGTTCACCAGATGTTAACCCTGGTTATTTCTGGGTGGCCAGTTTGGGAACATGTATTACTTTGCTTAACTATTTTACTTGAAAAATCAATCAATCAATCAACTTATGTCATCATCTCTGACCTAAAGCTCTTCTAAATCCCCCATTTCTATTCCCTGTGATCCCTTCCCAAAATAAACTTCCTACATCCGAGCCCTCATCTAGGCCCTGCTTTCTGGGGCAGCACAGGCTATGACACCATTCAGGGCTATGGTCGAAAAAGCCTCAAAACTACATTTCCCTCCTGTGCACCTAGCATGTTATGTGTGATCTAGGCTCTCCCAAGCATCCTGTAGACACTAAGGGCCTAAGGGGGCCACATGGGTGGTGGTGATCCAAGAAGACAGGCCCTTGTGGCTGCCGAGGCTCTGTTCTTCTGTGGTGGCTATGGCTGAGGTTCCACTGTCCCCTCCCCAGCTCACAGGTGCCAAGCAGTGGGCAGGGGCTCCAGCGGGTCTTCACAAGGCCCCTCACCTGCTGTGGCTGGAGCTTCTCCAGACTATGCTCCTCCTGGCTGGTTATCTTCCAACCTCGGTTCTCTCGTCTTCCCAGAAACCCCAGAAGCCACTGCTGTAACAAGTTCCTAAAATTAGCCTCTACGATTCTGTTTTCTGAGAATAGGAATCCAGACCCAAAGCAGTTACTCCAAGTCTTATTCAATGATATTTGTTTTTGTTCTCATACACAAGAGAAGTCATCCCTTTATACCTAGTGCTGAGCAAAACTATCATATATCTAAAAATTTTACACTAGCAGATTTTGTTTATAGCACTTATATTTCTACCTATGAGAGTTCATTTAGATAGCATGAATCAATGCCTTGCCATTAATTATAAAAGCAAGAGTTTTACAAGCCTTGTATATGTTAAGTCCTGTTAATACTTAATGTGTTTTTATAATAATAGTTACATTTTTAGTGCCTATTAAGTATCAATTACTTATTTATTCTCAGTATATTTGATTAATCCTGACAACCACAGAAACTGAAGTTCAAATCATACAAATAGTAAATGATAGATTCAGGGTTTTAACTCAAGTCTTTCTGACCCCAAGCCCACGCTCTTTCCCCAGTGCTATGTTCCTCCCTGACCAACACTTCACTATAATCTGAGCCATACACTTCCAGTTAGAGCTCTGGCCTCCAGTTCTCACTACATTATCAGTTGAGCTCCCAGGGAAAGTGCTGGGCTCAGGAAACATACGAGCTAAGTTCTCAGAGACAGAATTGAAGTAAATCAGCAAAATACTCCCCTCAGTTCACAGTTGCTGTATTAGTCAGAATTAGGTTCTGCTATAACAGAATAATCCAAAACAACTATAGCTTGAATTAGTTTCTCTCTCTTTCAAGAGGTATAGAGGTTGGTTAGTGAGGGGCTGGAATAGGGCTTCTTCACATTCAGAAACCTCCGTCACATTCAGGGCTTCTTCACATTCAGGTTTCTCTTATCTTGCTTCTCCACTGCAGGCAGCTCCCATTCCCAAGGTGACTTCATGGCCCAAAAAGGCTGCCAACAGGAAGAGAAGCATGCAGTCCCTTAAACTGTACTCACCATTTCTTCTAACATCCACCAGCCAGAACTCAGCTAATATGAGTTCTATAGCTGTAAGGAAAGCTGAGTACAGTCTTGGGGAGGGGGTGGTAATCCAAGTACCAAGCCAAAAATCTAGGTTTTTGCTATCATGGAAAAAGGAGGGGATAGGGATCAAGGCACAGCTGCCAACTCTGTGACCAGAGTCTATTATATAAATGGTCCATTTTGGTTCCTTAAACAATTTTTGCATTTTGTTTTGTGAAGGAAACAAGAAATGCCAGTTTGTTTTCTGGAAGAAAAAAGGGAAGGGGTCAAGTCTTGGAGGAACAGGGTTAATGAAGACTTGTATTTTAATATTAGATCAGGACATAGAGATCTAACAGTTTGTCTGTCACCACCTCAATTTTCCCAATTACCTATTTATTACATTTTCAACTTTTCAGGATATCCTCCCTTTAAAGATGACTCCAACCTCTGTGTAGGACTTGCATTGAAGATTTCCACCAAATCTTAGATGCAGCCTTCCTGCTGAGAGCAAGGGACAAGCATGGTGGTTATCTCAGGGACAGAAGCTAAGTACAGGGCAGATGTAACAAACATCTCATAGGGTCATAGAGCCATCATTTCGTCTCCATGAAACCATTTCCCTTGACCTTTCCCTTCCTTGTCCTCCACTCTTTGTACAACAGAGTCATTTCACTCTTTATGACATAGCCCATTCATTCATTTATCCATTCATTCTTGTTAAACAAGAAGCATTCTCTAGGGACTCCCTTAGGGAAATTCACCATCCACCAGATGGGATGAAACCCTGAACAAATCATTGCAGTAATTACTATATAGAGGAGTTTCTAAAGCTCTGCAGGAACCTAGAGGATATCTAGGAGATGCTATATCTTGTGAGAGGTTGCATATGAGGTGGTTTTTTATTCATCTCTGAAGCCCTCCTCACCCTTACTTCCTTCGCAAGGTGCTGGAAACACAATATTTTCTGAATGAAAAATGTCACTATCCTTGGACATTTGGTTCTCATAATCTTTATGATGAGAATGCAACTGTTCCATTGTTCTAAAGAAGCGCTCAGCAAGAAACGCTGCAATCCTGTCCAGGGATGTTCAGGCAGATAAACAGTAAGTTATTACCTCACCCTATCCCTTACACGCTAGTGGTAAAGAACCCACCTGCCAATGCAGGAGACATAAGAGACGTGGGTTCGATCCCTGGGTCAGGAAGAACCCCTGGAGAAGGAAATGGCAACCCACTCCAGTATTCTTGCCTAGGAAATCCCATGGACAGAGGAGCCTGGCAGGCTACAGTTCATAGAATTGCAAAGAGTCAGACATGACTGAAGTGACTGAGCGTGCATGCATACCCCCTATATACATAAATGTTTCTTTATCTATGCTATTTAAAGATTCGTAAAATCATGTACTATTGTGCTTGATCATCCTTATAGTAAATAAGAATATCTGTCTAAAACAAACTGTGTCTCTCCTACTGTAACTAGAATTCATTCCTGATTTTAAAACCTACTAAACTACAAAAACAGAAAGTACAATAAAGACTCCTTTGTGAGTGGCTGCAGTACTTGACATGGGTTATCTTCTTCCCATTCCTTTGTTAAGATCATAATCTGGTTAAAAAATAACTGGGTTGGAAATGAAGAAAATTTCTCAGAAAGGAATTTTTACTATTTCTTCAATATTGGGGAGGCAGGGGGCAGGAATGTTTCTACTTGATTTTAATTCATTTTAGCCAATTGTGTTTGCTCTAGCTTTTCTTACAATAATGATTAGTTGAAAAAGTAGATATCTAACAGAAAGGGCTTGATTAAAGAAAGAATAATAATATATACAATATACATATATACACACAAAAGTCACAAATTAAACTGATTATTATAAATTGACTTTTCTAGTATTTAGTAAAATATTTTATTTCATGAAAATAAAACAGGTAGAACATTCTAAAAATAAACTAGAAATTTTTTTAAAACCCTGGAATCTCTTCTTTTGATTTACTATTTTAGGGATTATTTTTCTTTAATACGAAACAACACATACTCATTTCTATAATTTACAAGAGGATAAAAAATGTAAAGATAACCTATAATTATACATATCAGAAATAACCACCACTAACAAATTGGCATATATCATTTTTTCATGTATATATGCAAAAATGAAATGACTTCAAACGTAGTTTTATAACTCTCCAAAAATTACAGGCTTCCCTGGTGGCTCAATGGTAAAGAATCTGCCTGCTAATGTAGGAGACACAGATTTGATCCCTGGGTGGGGAAGATCCCCTGGAGAAGGAAATGGCAACTCACTCCAGCATTCTTGTCTGGAAAATCCCAGGGACAGAGGAACCTGGCAGGTTACAGTCCACGGGGTCGCAAAAAAGTCATACACAACTTAGTGACTGCACGACAAAAGTTACTTTTACCACTTCTCCCTCCAAAAAAGACACTAACATGGTGACATAATTAATGTAATAGCTTATCTTCAGAAGGAGCTTGAAGAAGGCCAGAGGGAGATGTGAACTCCTGGACTCCTTTGACAGGTCAAGTCTTCATCCTGCAATCCGAGTTCTGTATTGTTCTGCGTGGAACAAGCTAGAAACAAAGGCTCAGTTTTTCTGAGCCTCCACTTCCTTCCTTACAACATGAGGATAACGAGTGTCTCACAAGTACTCTAACAAATAGGGTCAACTTCTAAATGAGCTTTGAGTGTTGGAAAAATATCACAGTATTTTATTATGTTGTCACCTGCTCATTATTAGTATTATCATTATTCTATTACCTGGTTTTGAATTTTAAGCTCTCTTTTTTAAAATATCTCTGTTGATTAGCCCTATGACACTCTAATCACTCCTGGACTCTGCTATTGTTTTTTTAGAAGTTTATCAATTCTAACATACTTGAACAAACATTCTAAGCCTTTTCCATGGGTGAATTCCCATGTGGACAGTACAGTACCTGAGGGCAGGGGTTGAGTTTTACACTGTATTGATACTTCTTGCACAATCTCTCTGCTACCCTGCAAGCCCACATCACAGTGATATTTGCAATGTCCAAGTCCATGGTGGCTTCACAGAGGAATGGGAGATACAGGCCACTCAGACTCTTATGGGAAGTTGTCCCAGTGGGAATTGCCAATGCTGGGAAGTACATTATGCTGCCAGGAAAGATTGCTAAAGCCAGTAAGCCCCTGCTGAAAGTTGCCTGAGGCCATTTCTTCAGTAACCCCTGTTGTTACACAAGGACTGAGAAAAAGTCAAAAAATTTACACTACATCACCCTATCCTCGACCTCAGCCTTTATAATGTTGGGTTCTCAGAGCCCACAAACATGGGAATCTTTACTAAAAACATGTCTATGTAATTAAGACTCTTTTTTTTACTTTACTTTACTGAAAACATGGTTATGCCCTTGTGTAATTATGCCTTGTGTAATTGTTAAGTACAGCAAAAACCAACATGACATTGTAAAGTAATTATCCTCCAATTAAAAATAAATTAAGAAAAAAAAAGCCAGTGAACTCTGTGCTAAAAAAAAAAAAGACTCCCTGTCAGGAAAAAAAAGAACCATTGTCTTTACCAAGAACCAAGCAATCTACTCATGGATATATAGGATAAACTTCTATAATATAGGTGCTGGTCTCCTCAGGACATAAAAACTAAACAAGATTTTTTTTCCTCCTGCAACTTTGTATATGTTTCTTTTTTCTTCTAATTCTGATTTTCATCTTCAAAGTTTTTCTGTGCTCCTTCTCCATGAATTCCTCTTCAAAATGAACAGAAGTCACCTTTACTAAGAAAAAATTCTATGAACCATGTGTAGCCTCACTTGGGAATTCACAGGCAGGCCCTGAGATGATGGGGATCTTTCACCCACACTTTGTGATTTTCTGCTTCACAGGACAGGCAGCTTGACCTTCTGGCCCCCATCTCCTTACTCACAACTATTCAGGACCAGCCAGGGATCCAAGCTTTGAAAACAACCGGCGAGAAAACAGGTGTCTTCCAGAGAGCCTGGTGCTTCCCAGATGGGAGAAGCGATTAAGGAGAACAGGAAGTGTTCTTTGCAAAGCTGGGGACAGACTGAGAATTGTGCTGTTCTGCTCAAAGTGCCAAGGTCATTATTAAATGGTTGGAAACTATTGTTCATGAAAGGGACTTGCACAAAGCTGAAACTCTCTTAACAGCCCTGTTTAAATGTATCTCAAACAAATGGCTGTCAGTGAAGAGCTGAACTGCTTCCCCGTCCTGGTTTTAACCACACACAGACATGTCGTAAATCTTCCAGCTCTTATTCTAGGTGCCCTTGAGTGGCAGTGATGTCTCCTCCCTGCCCTGCCCTCAAGAGCACCCTGAGCCCCCCGAGACCCCACTTCAAAAAACACAAAGGCTGCAAAGGATCCCCACCTTGGAAACTAGTCCCTAATTCTCCACTATGGAAATTTAGAAACAATGATAAAAACAAAGTTACTAAATTTATTTCCCTCTGGGGTTCTGTGGTGGTCCAACACATTTTATTGTAAACCAGCATTTTCCAGTCACCTTCCTGCTTCGCCTTTTCCAGGGTGGAACCTTCAGCACACTGACCTCATCACCTCCCTTGGCAAGAAAGTTCCGGATTCCCTAAGGCATAGCAAGGCCCTGTGCAGGAAGCTCACAAGGTGCTGCCTGTGCAAAGCCTGGTCTGGATTATTCATATTCCCTCTCATAGGCTGCATGTTACAGGAACACGGTTCCAGAGACTGGATCTTACAGCGACTCCCACCCGCAATACCTGGGTCATGTGGAAGGCTCCCAGGGGCAGGAAGCAGAGGGAGGCGAGAGTTTGTACTTTAAAAAGATCAAAGAGACAGCAAGGCCCAAAGATGGCAAAGTGTTCTGATGCCAAAATTTACGACTATATGTGTCATCTGATATTTATAGTCTCCACATACTGGGAGGATTGACGTGTGCTCCCACACATAGGCTGGAGAGGAACTGGTTCCAAAGTTCCCAAACCCAGTTGCCCAATGAAACCCACCAGGGTGCTTTCTTTAACCATAAACTCCTAGGTCCTCAGAATGACGAAGTCAGAATTTCTATAAGTGGGGCCTAGGAACTGAAATTTTCAGGCCCTAGAGGGGCCTAGTTGCAGAGTCAGGTCTGAGAATGGCCACACAAGATGGCCTTCTACGTCCCTTTCCCTAGGTCTGAAGACCTGGGTGAATTCCTGGGTTTCCTTAGAATGCATGGACTGCCCACATGCTCCAAGATACACCCACTAAAATGCACTTCCTTGGAAAGAAACAAGAGAAAATGAAAAACAGAAGCACAAATTCATTCCTAGCATAAATTAAAAACACTGCAGCCTGGTCCTCCACTTCTGCCCAAAATGACTCCTCCCCAGCTCACAGGACATGACTTTGAGAGAAAGTGACAGAGAGAGAGAGAAAAGCAGTTAGTTGCAAGGCTGGTACTTGAACCTTGAAGTGAGTTCCGTTCTATAGGGCTGTATCACAGCCATGCACCCACTTTGTATGAGCCACTGTCTGCATGGGTATCCCACATAACTCTTGAGCCACTTAACTCTTAACTAAGTCCTCAAGAAGTAGCACTGCCTTCTCATTTCCTGCACTGATGGAGAATCTATATGTTCCTCATTTCTCAGGCCCTCCACCAAAAAGATAATCAAAAAACAAATGCTCTAAACATTAAAAGATCTAGAAGAGAAGGTACAGAACTCCATTTCCCTCTCCTCCAGGAGCATATCCTGACCCAACACACACACTGTGCTGTGCTCAGCTGTGTCTCACTCTGCGACTGCAGCCCGCCAGGCTCCTCTGTCCATGGGATTCTCCAGGCAAGAATCCTGGAGTGGGTTGCCATGCCCTCCTCCAGGCGATCTTCCCAACCCAGGGATCGAACTCAGGTCTCCTGCATTGCAGGCGGATTCTTTACCATCTGAGCCACCAGGGAAGCCCAAAATACTAGAGTGGGTAATCTACCCCTTCTCTAGGGGAACTTCCCGACCCAGTAATCGAACCGGGGTCTCCCTCATTGCAGGTGTATTTTTTACCAGCTGAGCTACCAGGGAAGCCCAACACACACACTACTTAAGGTAAATGTACAAAAGACGTAAGACCAGAAGTTATCTTCATACCCCATTCCTTGAAGAAGAAATAGAGATAGTGAAATATTTACATTATCCAATTTGAACAATACAAATGAATATCCATTTACAAAACTGATTTTAACCAAAAACTAGCCTCATTGTCTAGCCTCAAAATGGTTCCATTGTTTTATTCTGTGACAACAACTTGAAAAACAAGTTATTTTATAGGCACCTGGCTCATTATGTATTACAAATTAAATCTTCATTTATCTTTACACTCCAAACAGTACCTATCCATCGCCATCACTTAAAAACCCATTGCCCTTCTTTCTAGCCTTGTTAATTTCCAAATGCTAATTAAATTTAAACTCATAAAAGTATCTGTTTAGCATGCATGACAAGATCATCCCTCAATATCCATTACCCACTGTACATTCCAGCATGTTTACCCGCAGTTTCCTATTTGCTTTGCTATCTATATGTCCCAGTTTCTACAGACAGAATGGAGAAATAACCTGAAATTCAATCACTTCCCCATTTTGATACTACCCTAGTCGTCCCCTTTGCTTGATGCCTTTGTAAGCAACTTTCTTTCAAATTATTTCTGAGAAGAATGACTTCCTGATAATAGCACTTAAATATGGAAAAGGAGGATGATAAAGAAATTATGGAGGAAAGCTATATTTCAGCCCCTTTTCACCAGGCCATTACACAAAAAGAGAAGACTTCCAATCTCTGGAGACCCACAGTCACTTACTTATTGCTCTAAGAAGGCTGACAGACAGTCTAAAAGTCACAGAGATGATAAATGGCGCTGTTCACAACCAACACCTAACATACAGCATGCTACCATCCCACAGGGGCCTCCCAAAGGCCTGGAGAGGATTCACAGTACCACCCAACAGAAATGATACTCACATTTTCTTTCCTCACTAACATAAGTCCTCACAGCACGCAAATAGCAGAAGAGAGAAAAGACCTCTGCCTGAAGACGACTGTGTTCTGCTCAGAGTTGTCTCTGCTCTGACTTACCTTTGTCAGCTGGAGGGATGTTCTCATGAGGACTTACACTGGGCCTTCAGGTCCACCTGGCCCATGTGAGGATGTCCATGTCTCCATGCTCATGTCAGCAGAGTAAGGGATGTGTTACCACAGACCCAAAAAATTACCCTTTGCATCAGGGTATAACTGAAGGCTCTGCAAAGATAAAGACAGGCTGTGGTACTACCTCACCTTCTTTCAGCCCAAGAAAAGGTAAAATAAACACATGGAGTCACAGTTTCACTTGAGAAAGGATTCCTTATCCCCTCCAGCCCTTTACACAGAGCTTGACAAACTTTTCTATAAAAAGCCAGATAGTAAATATTTTAGATTTGAGAGCCACACAAAACCTCAGCTGCATATTCTTTTTCTTCTTCTTTTTACAATATTTAAAAATGTAAAATCCATTCTTACCTGGTGGCCCATGCAAAAACAAGCCACAGGTCAGATTTAGATTATGATCTATAGTTTGATAACCCCTGTCTTATTATAAAATATAAAGTAAACAATGTGTGAGTTCTTCAATTCATGTAAAACACAGATTCCTTTTAAAGAAAAAAAGAATTCTTACTGTCCTCTAAGTGTACGTCCACAGATCCCTAGGTACCACAAATTTGAAACCGAGGTCTTTTGTTCCAGACTGGAAAAAAAAAACTTTGAGTTGAGTCAAAATGAAGCAGGAAAGTTTGGAAAGGGGGTTAAGGTTAAAAAGGACTATAAAGTTAGACAAGAGCATCAGAAGGGATCAGAGAGTTACGGAATCTAACTTAAATTTTCAAGATACCGGGAAAGTTTATTTGTGCTTTGACTCCTGTTCAGAATTTTGAAAGGTAGCTGTATCATAGATGCGTCCTCACCCTAAGTGCATGGGGTGGAGGCAATAGAAATAGACCCAGGGATAACACAGATATCAAAATTAGCCAACAAGGACTTTAAAACACCCACTACAAATATGTTCAAGAATTTAAAGGTTAAAAAAAAAAATTTAAAGGTAAAGACTGACATGACAAGTGAACTTGTGGATGATCTCAGTAGATAAATAGAAACTATTGGATAAAACAATATAAAGTCAAGAACTGTAAAATACAGTATTTGAAATGAATAATCCACTGGGTGAATTTTTTAGCATAATGGTCACTACAGAGGGAAAGATTAATGAACTTGAAGATGAGGCAATAAAACTACAAATTGAAACACAGAGAAAAGGAAAGCTGAAAAATATCAATGGAGCCTCAATGACAATATCAAGTAGTCCAATATACTTGCTATTAGAGTCTAAAAAGAGAGGACAGAAAATGGAGTGACATAATAAAATATATTTGAGTAATACAATGATGTAATATAATGAATATATAATTCTCCAAATTTTATTTTTAAAAAAACCAACCTATCAACCCACAGATCCAATAAATTCTACAGACTCCAATCAGAATAAAAACAAAACAGTACCTATTCACATCACAGCAATCTGTTGAAAAACCAAATAGAAAGAGAAAAAAATATAAGCAGCTAGAAAAAAGAAGATTCATAACAAATAAGAGAAAAACAATAAAGATTACTATGACTTATCATGAAACAATGGAATCTAGAAGACAATGAAATGACATCTTTAAAGCCTCAAAGAAAAAACTGTGAACCTAAAATTCTATATACTGCAAAAATATTTTTCCAAATGAAGGAAAAAATTCAGTCTGGGAGAATTAGTCCCCAGAAGATGCATGCTGCATTTAGAAATATTAAAATGACATTCTTCAGGATAAAAGGAAATATATCAGATAAAAATTCAGTTCTTTATAAACAAACAAAAAGTTCCGCAAATAAAAAAAAATGGGTATGTATACAAGCAGCAAATTTTTCTTGTTTCTCAGTTTCTTTAAAAAATAAATAATCCATCAACAGATGGATGGATAAATAAAATGTGTTACATATATAATGGACTATTATATATATATACATATACACACACACACACACACACACACACACACACACACACAGATACACTGGAGAAGGAAATGGCGACCCACTCCAGTATTCTTGCCTGGAAAATCCCATGGATGGAGGAACCTGGTAGGCTACAGTCCATGGGTCGCAAAGAATCAGACACGACTGAGTGACTTCACTATCACTATATATATACAATGGAGTATTACTTAAGCTTTAAAAGGAAATGAAATTCTCATATATACTACAACATAGATGAATCTTAAAAACATTATGCTATGCCAGATAAGCCAGACACAAAGGACAGATACTGTGTAATTCCTCTTATATGAGATACTTATAATAGGTAAATTCATAGAAAGAGAAAGACTAGAAGTTACCAGGGGCTGTGGGAAGGAGGGTATAGGAAGTTATTGCTTAATAGCCACAGAGTTTCTGTTCAGGATAACAAAATAGTTTAGGAAATAAACAGTGGTTTATAACATTTTTAAAGTAATTAAGGCCACTGAAATGTATATTTAAAAAGTTAAAATGGCAAATTTTGTTGTTACCACAATTTTTTTAAGTAATAATGTAATGCACCAAAAACCAATGAACTCTGTACTTAATATGGGTGAGTTTTATAGTATGTGAATTTATATCTCAATAAAGTGGCTTTTTTAAAAAGACAATTGTATAAAATAAAAGTAACAATGTACTGTAGTGTTTATAACAGGTGTAGCAAGTGAAATGTAATACAAGAAAAACACAAATGATGGGAGGGAGATAAATTGAAGCTTACTACTCGATGACTCTTACATTTATGTAAAGTAGAATAATATTAACTGAAGGCAAACTGTGACAATTTAAGGAGGTACATTGTAATCCTTGGTGCAATTATTAACATACATACATACATACATAAGTCATGTTGTTATTCTGTCGCTAAGTTGTGTCTGACTCTGCAATCCCATGGACTGTAGCACACCAGGCTTTTTGACCTCCATTATCTCCCCAAGTTTGCTCAAATTCATGTCCATTGAATCAGTGATGCCATCCAATCATCTCATCCTCTGTCACCCTCTTCTCCTTCTGCCTTCAATTTTCCCAGCATCAGGGTCTTTTCCAGTAAGTCAGCTCTTCGCATCAGATGGTCAAAGTGTTGGAGCTTCAGCTTCAGCATCAGTCCTTCCAATGAATAATGAGGGTTGATTTCCTTTGGGTTGACTGGTTTGATCTCTTGGCAGTCCAAGGGACTCTCAAGGGTCTTCTCCAGCACCACCATTTGAAAGCATACATTTCTCAGCACTCCACCTTCTATATGAACCAACTCTTATATCTATACATGACTACTAGGAAAACCATAGCTTTGAATATATGAACTTTTGTCAGTGAAGTGATATCTTTGCTTTCTAATACGCTGTCTAGGTTTGTCACAGATTTCAATGAGTAAGTGTCTTTTAATTATGTGACTGAAGTGATTTTGGAGTCCAAGAAAATAAAATCTGCCATGGTTCCACTTTTTCCCCTTCTATTTGCCATGAAGTGATGGAACTGCATGCCATGATCTTAATTTTTTTAATGTTGAGTTTTAAGTCACCTTTTTCACTATCCTCTTTCACCCTCCTCAAGAGGCTCTTTGGTTCCTCTTCACTTTCTGCCATTAGAATTATGTCATCTGCCTATTTGAGGTTGTCGATATTTCACCCAGCAATCTTGATTTCAGCTTATGATTCATCCAGCCCAGTATTTCACATGATGTACTCTGCATTTAAGTTAATAAGCAGGGTGACAATATACATCCTTGACATACTCCTTTCCCAAGCTTGAATCAGTTGTTCCATGTAAGGTTCTAACTGTGACATCTTGACTTGTATGTAGGTTTCTCAGGAGACAGGTAAGGTGGTCTGTTATTCCCATCTCTTTAAGATTTCTCCAGTTTTGTGGTGATCCACATAATCAAAGGCTTTCAGTTCAGTTCATTTCAGTTCAGTCACTCAGTCATGTCCGACTCTTTGCAACCCCATGAACCGCAGAATGCCAGGCCTCCCTGTCCATCACCAACTCCCGGAGTCCACCCAAACCCATGTCCATCGAGTCGGTGATGCCATCCAACCATCTCATCTTCTGTCATCCCCTTCTCCTCCTGCCCCCAATCTTTCCCAGCATCAGGGTCTTTCCAAATGAGTCATCTCTTCGCATCAGGTGGCCAAAGTATTGGAGTTTCAGCTTCAACATCAGTCCTTCCAATGAACATTCAGGACTGATCTCCTTTAGGATGGACTGGTTAGATCTCCTTGCAGTCCAAGGGACTCGCAAGAGTCTTCTCCAACACCACAGTTCAAAAGCATCAATTCTTCAGTGCTCAGCTTTCTTTACAGTCCAACTCTCACATCCATACATGATCACTAGAAAAATCATAGCCTTGACTAGACAGACCTTTATTGATAAAGTAGTGTCTCTCCTTTTTAATATGCTGTCTAGGTTGGTCATAAGTTTCCTTCCAAGGAGTAAGCATCTTTTAATTTCATGGCTGCATTCACCATCTGCACTGATTTTGGAGCACAGAAAAATAAAGTCTGCCACTGTTTCCACTGTTTCCCCACCTGTCTGCCATGAAGTGATGGGACAGGATGCCATGATCTTACTTTTCTGAATGTTTAGTTCTAAGCCAGCTTTTTCACTCTCCTCTTTCACTTTCATCAAGAGGCTCTTCAGTTCTTCTCCACTTTCTGCCATAAGGGTGGTGTCATCTTCATGTCTGAGGTTATTGATAATTCTCCCAGCAATCTTGATTCTAGCTTGTGCTTCATCCAGCCCAGCATTTCTCATGATGTTCTCTGCATATAAGTTAAATAAGCAGGGTGACAATATATAGCCTTGATGTACTCCTTTCCTGATTTGGAGCCAGTATGTTCCATGTTCAGTTCTAACTGTTGCTTCCTGACCTGCATACAGATTTCTCAAGAGGCAGGTCAGGTGATCTAGTATTCCCATCTCTTTCAGAATTTTCCACAGTTTATTGTGATCCACACAGTCAAAGGCTTTGGCATAGTCAATAAAGCAGAAATAGATGTTTAGCACAGTCAATGAAGCAGAAGTAGATATTTTTCTGGAACTCCCTTGCTTTCACCATGATCCAACAAATGTTGCTAATTTGATCTCTGGTTCCCCTGCATCTTTGAAACCCAGCTATACATCTGGAAGTTCTCGGTTCACATACTGCTGAAGCCTAGCTTGAAGGATTTTGAGTATAATCCTGCTAGCATGTGAAAGGAATGCAACTGTACAGTAGTTTGAACATTCTTTGGCATTGGAATAAAAACTGACATTTTCATTTCATTGGAATGAAAACTAACATTTATACAAGTCTTTTATTTGATATTTTCCATAATATTTTTTATTTTCTTTTCCATATCATAATTATAAAAATATATAATAGATCTTTTCACCAAGCCCTATATAGACTCTCACAAATCCCTCTAGTTTATCTCAATGTGCTGTACAAAAAATATTTTCTATGTTTGCCATGATGTGACAACAGTTAGGAACCAGTGTAAAGTGAGACTCTCAATTCTGAAACTACTACAGGCATTCAGTTACTGATAGGAGAATCTCTGGAAAAGAAATAAAGGATATAAAGCTCACACACTGGAAAGCAGGTCAGGAGATGGAGAGAAGCCTAGATCAACTGAAAATGTTTTGATAATATTAATACATTTCTAAGTGTGGCTGAGAAGAGCTACCCCAGGCAGGAGGTTGGGGGCGGCGGCCGAGAGGAGTTACCCCACATCCAAGGAGCGGCGGCTGCGTAGGCACAGGAGGGCCGAGAGGAGTTACTCCACATTCAAGGTCAGGAGGGGCCGCTGTGAGTAGATACCCCTTGTCCAAGGTAAGGAACAGCAGCTGCACTTTGCTGGAGCAACCGTGAAGATATACCCCACGTCCGAGGTAAGAGAAACCCAAGTAAGACAGTAGGTGTTGCGAGAGGGCATCAGAAGGTAGACACACTGAAACTATAATCACAGAAAACTAGCCAATCTGATCACACGGACCACAGCCTTGTCTATCTCAATGAAACTAAGCCATGCCGTATGGGGCCACCCAAGACAGATGGGTCATGGTGGAGAGGTCTGACAGAATGTGGTCCCCTGGAGAAGGGCATGGCAAACCACTTCAGTATTCTGTCTTGAGAACCCCATGAACAGTATGAAAAGGCAAAAAGATAGGACACTGAAAGATGAATTCCCCAGGTCAGTAGGTGCCCAATATGCTACTGGAGATCACTGGAGAAATAACTCCAGAAAGAATGATGGGATGGAGCCAAAGCAAAAACAGTACCCAGCTACGGATATGACTGGTGATAGAAGCAAAGTCCAATGCTGTAAAGAGCAATATTGCATAGGAACCTGGAATGTTAGGTCTATGAATCAAGGCAAATTGGAAGTGGTCAAACAGGAGATGGCAAGAGTGAACGTCGACATTCTAAAAATCAGTGAACTAAAATGGACTGGAATGGGTGAATTTAACTCAGATGACCATTATATCTACTACTGTGGGCAAGAATCCCTTAGAAGAAATGGAGTAGCCATCATGGTCAACAAAAGAGTCCGAAATGCAGTAATTGGATGCAATCCCAAAAACGACAGAATGACCTCTGTTCGTTTCCACGACAAACCATTCAATATCACAGTAATCCAAGTCTATGCCCTGACCAGTAACACTGAAGAAGCTGAACTTGAATGGTTCTAAGACCTACAAGACCTATTAGAACTAACACCCAAAAAAGATGTCCTTTTCATTATAGGGGACTGGAATGCAAAAGTAGGAAGTCAGGAAACACCTGGCGTAACAGGCAAATTTGGCCTTGCAGTACAGAATGAAGCAGGGCAAAGGTTAATAGAGTTTTGCCAAGAGAACTCACTGGTCATAACAAACACCCTCTTCCAATAACACAAGAGAAGACTACACGTGGACATCACCAGATGGTCAACACCGAAATCAGATCGATTATATTCTTTGCAGCCAAAGATGGAGAAGCTCTATACAGTCAGCAAAAACAAGACCACGAGCAGACTGTGGCTCAGATCATGAACTCCTTATTGCCAAATTCAGACTTAAATTGAAGAAAATAGGGAAAACCACTAGACCGTTAAGGTATGACCTAAATCAAATCCCTTATGATTATACAGTGGAAGTGACAAATAGATTTAAGGGACTAGATCTGATAGACAGAGTGCCTGATGAACTATGGGCAGAGGTTCATGACATTGTACAGGAGCCAGGGATCAAGACCATCCCCATGGAAAAGAAATGCAAAAAAGCAAAATGGCTGTCTGAGGAGGCCTTACAAATAGCTAGGAAAAGAAGAGAAGTGACAAGCAAAGGAGAAAAGGAAAGATATTCCCATCTGAATGCAGAGTTCCAAAGAATAGCAAGGAGAGATAAGAAAGCCTTCCTCAGCGATCAGTCCAAAGAAATAGAGGAAAACAACAGAATGGGAAAGACTAGAGATCTCTTCAAGAAAATTAGAGATACCAAGGGAACATTTCATGCAAAGATGGGCTCGATAAAGGACAGAAATGGTATGGACCTAACAGAAGCAGAAGATATTAAGAAGAGGTGGCAAGAATACACAGAAGATCTGTACAAAAAAGATCTTCATGACCCAGATAATCACGATGGTGTGATCACTCACCTAGAGCCAGACATCCTGGAATGTGAAGTCAAGTGGGCCTTAGAAAGCATCACTACGAACAAAGCTAGTGGAGGTGATGGAATTCCAGTTGAGCTATTTCAAATCCTGAAAGATGATGCTGTGAAAGTGCTGTGCTCAATATGCCAGCAAATCTGGAAAACTCAGCAGTGGCCACAGGACTGGAAAAGGTCAGTTTTCATCCCAATCCCAAAGAAAGACAATGCCAAAGAATGCTCAAACTACTGCACAATTGCACTCATCTCACATGCTAGTAAAGTAATGCTCAAAATTCTCCAAGCCAGGCTTCAGCAATACGTGAACCGTGAACTTCCAGATGTTCAAGCTGGTTTTAGAAAAGGCAGAGGAACCAGAGATCAAATTGCCAATATCTGCTGGATCATCGAAAAAGCAAGCGAGTTCCAGAAAAACATCTATTTCTGCTTTATTGACTATGCCAAAGCCTTTGACTGTGTGGATCACAATAAACTGTGGAAAATTCTGAAAGAGATGGGAATACCAGACCATCTGACCTATCTCTTGAGAAACCTGTATGCAGGTCAGGAAGCAACAGTTAGAACTGGACATGGAACAACAGACTGGTTCCAAATAGGAAAAGGAGTACGTCAAGGCTGTATATTGTCATCCTACTTATTTAACATATATGCAGAGTACCTCATGAGAAACGCTGGGCTGGAAGAAACACAAGCTGGATCCAAGATTGCCGGGAGAAATATCAATAACCTCAGATATGCAGATGACATCACCCTCATGGCAGAAAGTGAAGAAGAACTAAAGAGCCTCTTGATGAAAGTGAAAGAGGAGAGTGAAAAAATTGGCTTAAAGCTCAACATTCAGAAAACTAAGATCATGGCATCCAGTACCATCACTTCATGGCAAATAGATGGGGAAACAGTGGAAACAGTGACAGACTTTATTTTGAGGGGCTCCAGAATCACTGCTGATGGTGATTGCAGCCATGAAATTAAAAGACGCTTACTCCTTGGAAGGAAGGTTATGACCAACCTAGATAGCATATTTAAAAGCAGAGACATTACTCTGCCAACAGTGGTCCCTCTAGTCAAGGCTATGGTTTTTCCAGTGGTCATGTATGGATGTGAGAGTTGGATGGTGAAGAAAGCTGAGCGCCGAAGAATTGATGCTTTTGAACTGTGGTGTTGGAGAAGACTCTTGAGAGTCCCTTGGACTGCAAGGAGATCCAACCAGTCCATCCTAAAGGAGATCAGTCCTGGGTGTTCACTGGAAGGACTGATGTTGAAGCTGAAACTCCAATACTTTGGCCACCTGATGCAATGAGTTGACTCATTGGAAAAGACCCTATTGCTGGGAAGGATTGGGGGCAGGAGGAGAAGGGGACGACAGGGGATGAGGTGGTTGGATGGCATCACCAACTCGATGGGCATGGGTTTGGGTGGACTCTGAGAGTTGGTGATGGACAGGGAGGCCTGGTGTGCTGCGATTCATGGGGTCGCAAAGTGTAGGACACAACTGAGAGACTGAACTGAAGTGAATCCAAGAGAAAGTTTTCAAGTCAACACAAATGCACCATTAAAGAAGCCACAAGACAACTAGCTTCCACACAACCAAAAGAGCACTTTGGGTAGCATATTCTGTCCCTGGCAACCAAAGCGATTCTAAATGATCCATTCCATGTAATAAGGGGATCTCATAACCTAGGCAGTGAACACACTTGAAAGTTATCCTCTCAGGGGCAGCTACTATCAGTAGGAAAAGTTTATTGCTTAAATCAGAGATCAGTAAACTTTATACAAAAAGGGTCTGATCATGAATATTTTAAGCTTTGTGGGCCACATGGCCTTTGTCGAAATAGTCAGCTCTGCCCTTAGATCATGAAAGTGGCCATAGACAATATATAAAAGAATGAGCATGGCTGTGTTCCAGTAAAACTATGAACACTGAAATTCGAATTCTGTGTAATTTCCATGTCACTTAGTATTATTCTTCATTTGGTTATTTTACTCAAGTTGGGCTTCCCAGATGGCACTAGGGGTAAAGAACCCATCTACAATGCAGGAAACATAATGAAATGCAAGTTCGACCCTTGGGTTGGGAAGATGCCCTGGAGAAGGGCTGGCAACCCACTCCAGTAGTCTTACCTGGAGAATCCCATAGACAGAGGAGACTGGCAGGCCACAGTCCATAGGGTCACATAGAGTCAGACACAACTGAAGTGACTTAGCACACAAGCAAAATGTAAAACACATTCTTAACTCGCGAGCTGTAGAAAAACAGGCAGTAAGGAGGATTTGCCCTACAATTTGTAATTGCCAACCCGTTGCTTAGATTCTCATCCATAGATGAGGTGCTAGCCCTCTATCACCCTCCTAGGGCAGAAAAGGTAACAGATCTTCCTGGCTCATCTACAAGGAGGGCAAACCAAGTGGAAGAGAACTCTCTAGATTTCCTCCAAGGCTAACTATGAGTGGATGAAAGAATACCCAAAAGGAAAAGTAAAAAAATGCTTAGTCATCTTCTGAACTTCAAGTGTGTTTGTGATTGGCTACAAGTAAGGTTATGGTCTTTTCAATGACAGACTCTTCCCAGCATGCCCCTCTAGGCACTATAGTGTTTAGAGATAAGATTATGGTTGGTGGTTTAGTCGCTAAGTCGTGTCCAACTCTTTCGAACCCATGGACTGAAGCCTGCCAGGCTCCTCTGTCCATGGGATTCTCCAGGCAAGAATACTGGAGTGGGTTGCCATTTCCTTCTGCAAGGGATCTTCCTGACCCAGGAACTGAGTCCGGGTCTCCTGCATTGCAGGCAGATTCTTTACCGACTTGAGCTATGAGGGTAGTATTTAGAGATAAGATTATAATTCTTTCTTAATCTTGAATATTCTTGCATGATGAGATACATTCTAATCTCTCCACTGTGTGAAGATGTTGAAGGGAAAGAACTTCTTGGCTGGTAGGCAGTAGTAATTCTCTGAAATGGGATAATCTTCAAGCACAGGAAGGAAAAGTGTCAGGGAAGGTGGAAATGAGAGCTGTACACTCTTTCCCTCCTTAAAATTAGACTATGGGTCCTGAAGAAGGAAAATTATTACCGGACACAGGCCCATCTGAAGTAGTCAGGGGTCTGCAGGGGATGGAAAACTTTGTTGATCAAAATTAGAAAAAAGAATCAGGGAAGGAAAAAGGGCAAACATTTCATGAACATAAAGTTGCCAGATTTAGAAAATAAAAAAACATTCAGTTAAATCTGAATTTCAGATAAGCAATAAATCATTTTGCATGCGACGATGTTCCAAATTTTTCATCCTGAATCTATCTGGCAACACTACAAGCTGCAGTGAGGAAAGGAGTTGAGGGCTCTAGCATTGTCTGCAAAGAGAGAATTGGGACTTCAGGAAGCAATGGCTTCTCAGGGGCCTCAAATGTTGATCCCCGCCCTCCTCTGTCCCTCCTTTCACACAAGTGTCTGTGGAAGGGTGGAGGGACTCTTTCTTTCTTGCTTGCTCTCTCTCTGCATTTTGGATACAGTCTTAACTAGTTCTTACTTCAATTGCTTCTCAGATAAAGACTTAAAAACCTCAAAAACGTACTACTTAGATGGGTAAATTCCTTTAAGTCCCCACTGAGTTCCAAAGAACATGGATTCTTTCATCAACTAAAACAAGACCCTCACTTCTACCAGCTCTGAGCTAGCTATTTCCAAACTATAAATGTTCAATTACTTCTCAGACAGCAAATGCACATTTTGCTTCCTTATGCTATATATCTTGTATGGTTTGCATTATCATTTGCTAAATATACTTGGACACTATTTACCTCTGGAAACATCTCTCAGAACTTTGTGTGACTTCTTGCCCTCTAGAAGCAGCCCAGATAAATCAATGAGTAGCCATTTAACACACAAAAAGAAAAAGATTCCCATTTTCCAAATACGGCCATTTGTTTAATCTGTTTGGCTGCTAGGAAGTTGTGGAAATGGTGCTAACGAAATTATCAAGCCCTTTAGGTTTTGTCTCTGATAGGAAAATCCAAAAGTTCTTACCATTTCCATTTTGAAAAATGCATGTCTTCTATTCCTTGAACTGAGTGTAGCTTAATGAGTCTCTCTACTTAACACATGGGCTTTCCAGGTAGAACAGTGGTAAAGAATCCGCCTACAAAACAGGAGACATGAGTTTGATCCCTGGGTTGGGAAGATCCCCTGAAGAAGGAAATGGCAACCTACTCCAGTACTCTGGTCTGGGAAATCTCATGGACAGAGGAGCCTATAGTCCATGAGGTCACAAAGAGTCAGACATGACTTAGTGATGAAACACCAACAACAATACCTAACAAATAAATTATAAATATTCTTGACATCTATTCATTTTTAAATTTTAACAATTCCTTTAAATGAAAAATCTAGGACTTTCCTGGTGGTCCAGAGGTTAAGATTCTATGCTACCAATGCAGGGGCACAGGTTCAGTCCCTCGTCAGGGAACTAAAATCCCACAGGTCATGTGGCTCAGCCAAAAAGAAAAAAAGTAAAGAAAAATCTATTCCCCACAAAGATATGAATAAAATGCCTTAACTTTCATGCCAACTTGAAAAGATCTCACTTTGCAGAAAGCAAGTCAAATTAAATTTAGCATACATCCAAGAGACAAATCACTGCACCAGAAAATTAGAGACCTGGGTTCTAATCCCAGCTTTGTCCATAGTCAAAGACAAGAATTGCTTTCTGTACACTTTTTCTCTCTAGTTAATTGTTAGAAATAAATTATAATTTTATATGATGTATTTACCTAAAATATATAATATTACAAATATAAATGAAGTCCCCTAGATTTTTTCAATCTTTTCCCCCAAACCCAAGAGATAACCAAAACCCAAGAGATAACCTTCTACTATAATCTAATATGTATCTTTACTAGGCTGTTTAGCTATGCCATAGAAAATAGATAGTATTAATTTTTGTGGGTTTTCTCACATAAATGTTCATAAAATACATACAACTCTATAGCTCGCTCTTTTTACTCTATGATACATTTTTGAGATTGATCCATGTTGATGTGGATAGCTCTAACTTTTTTCTCTGAGTAATATTTCACCATCTAATAGACCATGTCCTATCTATCCACTCTAGAGACAGTTAGGTTGTTTCCAATTGTTCTTGATAGAAACAATTTTAATAGATATTAAATTGCCCTCCAAAGCCAGGGATCATTTACCATTCCCACCAGAAGCAAAGGAAAGCAGCTCTTTTCCCACAACTCAACAACAGTGAATATTAATAAACTTCATTTTTGTCATACTAGTAGGTAAAAATAAAATAGTACCTTGTGCTGATTTTAATTTGCTTTTCCTCCCTATCTTAGTGAAGGTGAACATCTTCTCAAATGTTCTTTAGCCTTTTATATTTTTCTCTTCTGTGAATCCCATATTTATATCACTTACTCATTTTTTGTTGGTTTATTTGTCCTTACTGATTTGTAGAGTTCTTAATAAATTAAATTATTAATTCATTGTTATACATGTTGCTTTTATTCACTTTTTGAAACTTCAAAACATAGCAGATATCTGACTCTTATTAAGACATAATAATTATCTGTTGGTTACATGAATAAATGAATGTTGCATAAAAACCATGCATTGGGCAATCACTCTGTAGCTCACAGCAGAGCTATGGCACTTTAACTATCTAGCTGTGAAGAACAGGCAAGTGGGCACATTAAGTTTGAACCACTAAATGGAGTGCCCTATCTTTTCTGAATCCCCAGTACTTAGGACAGGGCCTTCTATAGAATAGCAGTTCAGTAAATGTTGAGTGAATTAAAGACCATAATGGAAGAAACCAAAAGTACCTCCTCCTTAACCAGGGTAGGAGATTAAGAAGTACAAACTACTATGTACAAAATAAGCTACAAGGATATATTATACAACACAAGGAACATAGCCAATATTCTATAATAATATAAATGGAATACAACCTTTAAAAATTCTGAATTACTATGTTGTACACCTGTAACTTATATAATGTTGTACATCAACTATACCTCAATAAAAAAAAAGAGCCTCCTTCCTCTCACATGCCTGAGAGATCAAATTTCCCATCCTATAATAAGCTAACAAAAAATTATAATAAAATATGGCATGCAGCCAGTACAGAAAAATGTATTCCATATCTGCTCTGTTCCAAATCTCTTGATCTCCACAGCAAAAATGGGAAACTAGAGCCAAGCAGACACCTCACAAGAAAAGCAAATAAAGACAAAACGAATGCTTCGAGTCACTAGATTCAACTTAGGGAATTCGTGGTAAAATCTGACTGCTTTGTCCACTGCTTCTTCCCCCTGGGGACCAGGGAAAGGACTGAGGGGCCAGGACTGCACCTCGGCCTTACCTATCTCTTCCTCTTTCCTCCTCCCTCCTCCCCATCTCTCCATTTCAAAATGCTTCCTTCTTTCTCTTTCCATATTGTTGTTCTTTTCTACCGAGAGTTGATCCCTGGATTTTCCTGGATTGTCATGATTTCTGTTGAAAGACTCTCACAGCAGAAGCAACACCCACATTTATATATATGTTGCTTTTCTTCTGCTTTCTTGCTCCATCAGGGCTCTGTGGAGTTATTTGGTTTAATTACTTCTGGCACTTTGCCCATCAAAATGTGCAGTTCTTCAAAGGGATGGAAATGACAGTGAATCTGCCTCCTCCCGAGCAATTGAGGTTTTCCTTTGAATCCTGTTGTCTTGGAAACAAGTGAGTTTCATTGAACATACACCTACCGTAATGGTTAAAACATCAGCTAGAGGCATCACTCCCCCACAATCCATTCTCTGTTTTGCCCAACTCAGAGGATGATTGGCTGCTAGACTAGAAACAGGCTGTGAGTGAAGACATCTGGATTCTAGCCTTACCTCTGAAACTATTCACATGGCTATAGGCAAGTCAAATAACATTTCTGAGCCTCTATTTCCTTATTTAAAAAATGGAAAAAATAGAACCTCTTCTATCTATCTCAAATTCAATGGGAAGATTGAAAGTGGAAATAGACATGAAAAAGCACTTTGGAAACTGCAAACGGATAGGCAAATATAATCACATACTTGAATTATTTTCCTCTTGCTCAAAATGAATCATGAAATTTTAGCTCAGATTTGTATAAGTTCTGTTTATTATCTTGTCCTAATGGTAAAACAGACCACCTTTAAAGACCTAAGCACCTGAGAGCTGAAAATGGTCATCAGTGACCAGTAGTTACTCCCTTTGTGGTCCATTCTGCTAAATGAAAAGTAACTCCATGCAGACAGGAAAGCTGTGCCCGCTACTGTTGACTACTCAGGGTATAGTACCAGGAACAGCCTAAAGTTACTTCTGTTTTAGTCATCCCTGGCTGCATAACAAGCCACTCAAATACATAGTAGCTTCAAGCAATCCTTTTCTTTTGCTCACAGTTTTATTGCCTGGGGCAGTTCATATATCCAGGCAGTTGGGGCTGGAGGACCCACTTTCAAGGTGGCTTATTCTCTACATGTCTGAAACCTCAGTGCTCCTTGGCAACTCTCTCTCTCCACTTGATGTCTCGACCGCCAACACCTCTTCACATGTTTGAGGACTCTCACAGCACTGTGGTCTCAGGGTAAGTCCTTTTATTACATGCTGTTTGACTTCCAAGACACAGGAAGCAGAAGCTGCTGCGTTGGTTAACGGCTATACCTAGAAAAGGCACAGCATCACTTCTGCCATGCTCTACTGGTCAAAGAATAAACAGGACCTGTCCAGATCCAAGGGAATGGAGAAACAGATTGCATCTCCTGATGGAAGAATAGCAAGGTAACCTTGCAGAAGAGTGTACAGAGTGGGAGATAATGTTACAGCCGTCTCTAGGAGACTCTGACATCTCCTTTGGCATTTGTCATCCCTAGCAAAGTATCTCCTAGTTCTGCCACACCAGGATTAATAAAGATCAATAGGTAGAGAACAAAATGGTGGAGGAGTAGGTGGACGTGGAGTACATCTCTGTGGCTCGCACATTTGGCACTGACAGGGTCCCTGCAAGCCAAGCAGCTGTGCTACCTTTACGCTCAACTCTCACTGGGGCAGAGCTGCCACAGGCAAAAAAAAGTCTTGTGTCTATGCATGCAGGGTCACTTTGGTTGGGTCCAACTCTTTGTGACCCCGTAGACTGTGGCCTGCCAGGCTTCTCTGTCAGGGAGCAGGGTTCTCCAGGCAAGAATACTGGAGTGTATTGGCCAATACTGGTTGCCATATCCTTATAGAGCATTATATTTCCTGCTGCCCTAAACGCCAACTCCCCAGAGTACCTGGTGCTGCCAGAACCCCTGCGACCCAAGCAGCCGCACCACCTCCACACCTGGCCCTCACAGGGGCAAACCCAAGTCCTCCAGGGCAGCCTCAGGAGCAAACCCCAGTGGGCTAACCACATGCAGAGGTGGAAATAAAACCACAATTGAAACCCAGGGGCAGTATGGCTAAGGAAGAAGACCCAAAACCTTCCCACCAGCTGTACAAGCTGCAGATTAAATCCACAAGATCAACTAGGCAGACTCTGTGTCTATAGAATATATAAAAGGTCATTGAGAGCTCCCACAAAAGAAAACACACTAGTTGTGATAGCTGTGGACATTGGAGGCAAGAACACAGAGGAGTAGCACCAGATTAGAATTTGAGCTGCCCCCACAGCAAGTCCAGAGATCAGCACAGTGTTGGAGGGCATCCTAGGGAGGTAAGGTGGACTGTGACTCCCAAGGAGGGAAAGGACTGTGACAGCAGTGACTCAAGAAAAACATTTATTTTTCTTATGTTTTGACTTGTTCTGTAGATTCTTTGGATTTTATTTTTTCCTTTTCTCCCCGCTCTGTTGTAATTGTCGATTTTATTGGCACTATGAAATCTAATTAAGTTTTTGAGCTTTTTTTTTTTCTCAGTCACATTTTTTTATCATAGTCATAAACCTCTGCCTCTACGTTGGGCTTTTGCAGTTTTGTGCGGTTTCCCTTTTTATTTTTTCTTTTCTCTTTTATTCTCTTTTCTCTTTTTTTAATTTTAACTTTTAAAACCTATTATCATTTTTTCTACATTTATTCTTTTGTTTGCTTTTCCTACTGTTCTCTTCCCCTTGCAGCTAACCTTTAATGTGTATAAATTTTCTTCATCTACCTCCATTTCACTTCGCGTATCTATTCTTTCTTTTCTTTCTTTCCTTTGCTCTCAACATTTTGCTAGGTTTATTTCCATTGCTTTATTCCCCAATTGGCACCTTGCTTTTGTTTTGTCTTCCAGTTTGTGCTTTAGGTAGTTTTTTTTCTGGTAGATATAATTTGTGGTTTTCTTTCTTTGCTGGGTCAATATATTGTACTTTATTTTTGTTGGCCTGTTTTGATTTTGCTTATGGGTGTATATGTATATATTCAGTCACAATTTTTATTATTGTTATAAACCTCTGCCTCTACATTGGAATTTTGCAATTCTTGGAGTTTTCCTTTTTCTTCCTTTTTTCTTTCTTCTTCCATTTTTTTTCTTTTCTCTTTTATATAATTTTAATTTTTTTAAACCTATTATATTTTTTCTACATTTATTCCTTTGTTTGCCTTTCCTACTGTTCTTTTTCCCTTGCAGTTAATCTTTAATGTATATAAATCTTCTTCACCTACCTCTATTTAACTTTGTATATCTATTCTTTCCTTCTTTTCTTTCTTTCCTTTCCTCTCAACATACTTGTTAGTTTTGTTTTCATTGCTTTAGTCCCCACTTGGCACCTTGTTCTAGTTTTGTCTTCCAGTTTGTGCTTTGGTTAGTTTTGTTCTTAACTAGTAAATGTAATTTTTTATTTCCTTTGTTTGCTGGGTCAATCTACTGTATTTCTGTTGGACTCTTTTAACTTTGCTCATGGGTATATATGTATATGTGTATATTCCATTATTTTAATTATTATTTACCTGATTTTGTAACTTCCATTTGTCTGGGGGTCATCTTTGGGTTCTCATTTTTGGATATTTGTCTTAATCTCACTTAATGCCCTAACAAACCACTTGTGGAATCTTCATTCCTGACCAGAGATCAAGCCCTTAGCCTTTGGAGTGGGAGCACTGACTCCAAGACCCTAGACTACAGAGAACTAACCCTAGGGAGCATCAGATAGTGAGAACTCACACAAAGGAGGCCACTTGAATACAAGCCCTTGCTTCACCCAACCACCAGTAGCACCCTGTGCAGGACGCCTCATCTAAACAACAAACAAAACAAACCCAATCATCAGCAGACAGGATGACCACCTCACTCAGCCTTGCCCATCAGAGGAAAAACAAACAAACAAACAAAAACTCAGCACAAATCTCACCCTGTATGAAGCTTACACACACCACTGGACCAACCTTAGGAGGGCAGAAACCAAAAGGAAGAAAGAACTCAATCTTGAAGCCTGGAAAAAGGAGACCTCAAACACAAAGAGTCCCATACAGGGTAAACCCAAGACACATACTAATGAAACTAACAAAGACTAAACACAAAGAATATTAAAAGCAGCAAGGGAGAAGAAACAAGTAACATACAAGGGAAACCGTGTACATTTAACAGCTGATCTTTCAGCTGAAACTCTACAGGCCAGAAGGGAATGTCAGGATATATTTAAAGTACTGAAAGGGAAAAATCTACAACCAAGATTACTGTACCCAGCAAGGATCTCATTCAAAATTGTTGGATAAATAAAAAGCTTTTCAGACAAGCAAAAGTTAAGAAAATTCAGTACCACCAAACCAGCTTTACAACAAATGTTAAACAGACTTATATAGTCAAGAAATACACGAGAAGAAAAAAGATCTACAAAATCAACCCCAAACAATTAAGAAAATGGCAACAGGAACATATGTATCAATAATTGTTTTAAATGTAAATGGATTAAATGCTCCAACCAAAAGACACAGACTGGCTGAATGGATACAAAAACAAGACCCATATTTATGCTGTCTATAAGAAACCCACTTCAGGCCTAAAAATACATATAAACTGAAAGTGAGAGGATGGAAAAAATATATTCCATGAAAATGGGAAGCAAAAGAAAGCTAGAGGAGCAATCCTCGTATCAGAGAAAAGAGACCTTAAAATAAAGAAGATTAAAAGGAATAAGAACACTACATAATCAAGGGATCAATCCAAGAAGAAGACATAACAATTGTAAATATCTTTGCACCCAAAATAGGAGCACCTCAGTACATAAGACAAACACTAACAGACATAAAAGTAGAAATTGACAGTAACACAATAATAGTAGGAGATTTGAACACCCCACTCACACCAATGGACAGATTGTCAAAGCAGAAAATTAATAAGGAAACACAAGTCTTAAATGATACATTAGATGAGATGGATCTCATTGATATCTTCAGGACATTTCATCCAAAGGCAGAAGAATACACCTTCTTCTCAAGTGCACATGGAACATTCTCCAGGATAGACCACATCATGGGTCACAAATCAAACCTCAGTAAATTTAAGAAAATTGAAATTGTATCAGGCATCTTCTCTGACCACAACACTATAAGACTAGATATCAATTACAAGGAAAAAAGTGTAAGAAACACAAACATATGGAGATTAAACAACATGTTTCTAAATAACCAACAGGTCACTGAAGAAATCAAAAGGGAAATAAAAAAATTTCTAGAAACAAATGACAATGAAAACACAATAACTCAAAACCTATGGGATGCAGCAAAAGCAGTTCTAAGAGGGATGTTTATAGCAATACAATCCTTCAAGAAACAAGAAAAATATCGAATAGACAACCTAACTTTACACCTAAAACAACTGGAAAAAAAACAACAACAAAAAATAGTAGAAGGAAATAAATCATAAAGATCTGAGAAGAAATGAATGAAAAAGAGGTGAAAGAAACAATAATAAAGATTAATAAAACTAAAAGCTGGTTCTTTGAGAAGATAAACAAAACTGACAAACCTTTAGCCAGACTCATCAAGAAAAAACAGAAGAATCAAATCAATAAAGTTAGAAATGAAAAAGGAAACGTTACAAGAGACAAGGCAGAAATACAAAGGATTATAAGAGACTACTATGAACAATTATATGGCAACAAAATGGACAACTTGGAAGAAATGGATGGATTCTTAGAAATGTTCAATCTTCCCAGAATGAACCAGAAAGAAATAGAAATTATGAACAACCCAATTATAAGCACTGAAATTGAAGATGTGATCAAAAATCGCCCAAAAACAAAAGCCCAGGACAAGATGGCTTCACAGAATTCTATCAAACATTTAGAAAATAGCTAATGCCTATCCTTCTAAAACTCGTTCAAAAAATTGCAGAGGAAGGAACCCTTCCAAACTCATTCTACGAGGCCACCATCACCCTGATACCAAAACCAGACAAAGACAACACAAAAAAAGAAAACTACCTGCCGATATCACTTATGAACATAGATGCAAAAATCCTCAACAAAATTTTAGCAAACAGAAAAAGCTTATACACCATGATCAAGTTGGGTTTATTACAGGGATGCAAGGATTCTTCAACATACACAAATCAATCAATGTAATACACCATATCAACAAATTGAAAGATAAAAACCATATGATCATCTCAAGAGATGCAGAAAAGCCTTTGACAAAATTCAGCACCCATTTATGATTAAAACTCTTCAAAAAACAGGCATAGAAGGAACCTGCCTCAACATAGTAAAGGCCATATATGATAAACCGACAGAAAACATTATTCTCAATGGTGAAAAATTGAAAGCATTCCCCCTAAGATCAGGAACAAGACAAGGGTGTCCACTTTCACCACTATTATTCAACATAGTTCTGGAACTCCTAGCTATAGCAATCAGAGAAGAAAAAGAAATAAAAGGAATCCAGATTGGAAAAGAAGAAGTAAAGCTCTCACTCTTTACAGATGACATGATACTGCACATAGAAAACCCTAAAGATAGTATCAGAAAATTACTAGAGCTAATCAGTGAATTTAGCAAAGTTGTAGGATACAAAATCAATACACAGAAATCATTTGCATTTATATATACTAACAATGAAAAATCAGAAAGAGAAATTAAGGAATCAATCCCATTCACCATTGCAACAAAAAGAATTAAATATCTAAGGATAAACTTACCTAAGGAGACAAAAGAACTGTAGACAGAAAATTATAAGACATTGATGAAAGAAATCAAAGATGACATAAACAGATGAGGAGATATTCCATGTTCCTGGGTAGGAAGAATCAATGTTGTGAAAATGGCTATACTACCAAATGCAATCTACAGATTCAATGCTATCTCTATCAAATTACCAATGGCATTTTTCACAGAATTAGAACAAAAAATTTCACAATTCATATAGAAACACAAAAGACCCCGAATAGCCAAAGCTGTCTTGAGAAAGAAGAATGGAACTGGAGGAATCAACCTTCCTGGCTTCAGATTATACTACAAAGCTACAGTCTTCAAGACATTATGGTACTGGCACAAAAACAGAAATATAGACCAATGGAACAAGATAATAAGCCCAGAAAGAAACCCATGCACCTATGGGTACCTATTTTTGACCAAGGAGGTAAGAATATACAGTGGGGCAAAGACAGACTCTTCAATAAATGGTGCTGGGAAAACTGGACCGCTATGTGTAAAAGAATGAAATTGGAACACTTCCTAACACCATACACAAAGATAAACTCAGAATGGATTAAAGACCTAAATGTAAGACCAGAAACTATAAAACTCTTAGAATAAAACATAGGCAGAACACTCGATGACATAAATCAAAGCAAGATCCTCTATGACCCACCTCCTAGAGTAATGGAAATAAAAACAAAAGTAAACAAGTGGGACCTGATTAAACTTAAAGGTTTTTGCACAGCAAAGGAAACTATAAGCAAGGTGAAAAGACAACCCTCAGAATGGGAGAAAATAATAGCAAATGAAACAACTGACAAAAGATTAATTTCCAAAATATATAAGCAGCTCATACAACTCAATACCAGAAAAACAAACAACCCAATCAAAAAGTGGGGAAAAGGCCTAAACAGACATTTCTCCAAAGAAGACATACAGATGGCTAACAAACACATGAAAAGATGCTCAACATCACCCATTATTAGAGAAATGCAAATCAAAACCACAATGAGAAATCACCTCACACCAGTCATAATGGCCATCATCAACAAGTCTACAAACAATAAATGCTGGAGAGGATGTGGAGAAAAGGGAACACTCTTGCACTGTTGGTGGGAATGTAAATTGATACAGCCACTATGGAAGACAGTATGGAGATTCCTTTAAAAACCACCATATGACCTAGCAATCCCACTCCTAGGCATACACCCTGAGGAAACCAAAATTGGAAAAGACATGTATCCCACTGTTCATTTCAGCACTATTTACAATAGTTAGAATATGGAAGCAACCTACATGTCCATCAACATATAAATGGATAAAGAAGTTGTGGTACATATACACAATGTAATATTATTCAGCCATAAAAAGGAATACACTTGAGTCAGTTCTGATGAGGTGGATGAACCTAGAGCCTATTATACAGAGTGAAATGAGTCAGAGAGAGAAAGATAAATATTGCATTCTAACGCACATATACAGAATCTAGAAAAATGGTACTGAAGAATTTATTTACAGGGCAGCAATGGAGAAACAAACATAGAGATTAGACTTATGGACATGGAGAGAGGGGAGGAGAGGGTGAGATGTATGGAAAGAGTAACATGGAAACTTACATTACCATATGTAAAATGGATAGCCGATGGGAATTTGCTGTATGGCTCAGGAAACTCAAACAGGGGCTCTGTATCAACATAGACGGGTGGGATGGGGAGGGAGATGGAAGGGAGGTTCAAAGGGAGGGGATATATGCATACCTATGGCTGATTCATGTTAAGGTTTGACAGAAAACAACGAAATTCTGTAAAGTAATTATCCTTCAATAAAAAAAGAAAAAGAGAAAAAAATAAAGATCAATAAAGCACCTACTAAGACTTTGACCACTCCCAGACGCTATTATCAGACCTTGGTGCTTTCCCAGGAGCCAAAGGAGCACCTAAACAGACTAGATACAGGAAACTCCTGTATGATCTAGTTTGGATCATTCACATTTGGAAGAATACATGGTACCCCAGGCCTCTCCACGTCAAAGCACATTTCTAGAAGTAGCTTCAGCAAAGAAACCAGCCATATACAAAGAAAAATATCATATGAAGTTCCACATTTTGGTCTTGCTACACAGATTTAACATATGTGTCATCTTGGACTAATTATATAACCTCTCTAGGTCTCAGTTTCCTCATCTGGACAAAGTGGGATTTATGCCTCTACTAATTTACCTTTCCAAAATTGCTGAAATTATTAAATGAAATAATGTATATAACATGCATTTTAGTTATAAATCAGTGTATGAATGTCAAGTATTAAATCAGAAAGACAAGAGAGGCAGATACTGGCTTTGCCTCTTCATGGATGTGTGATCTTAGGGAAGTTTACTTAAACATTCTGTGCCTCCATTTAATCTTCAAAGTCTGGTTTGGCGTGCCAGATTTAAAAAATGTATCACAAATCAGGACTTCCCTGGTGATCCCATGGCTAAGAATTATCTGCCAATACAGGGGACATGAGTTTGACCCCTGGCCCGGGAAGATTCCACACACCACAGAACAACCAAAACCCTGCACCACAACTACTGAAGCCCGAGTTCCCTAGAGCCCATGCTCTGCAACAGAAGAAGCCACCACAAATGAGAAGCCCACGCACCAGAGCTAGAGAGTAGACCCTGCTAATAGTAACTAGAAAAAGCCCACGCACAGCAATGAAGATCCAGCATAGCCAAAAGTAAATAAATATCACAAATCAGCAGTTAAAAGCAAAAATGCCAAACCATGCATCAAGAGAAAATAAATGCATGTTGTAAGCACTATGGGATAGACTTACTCGTGTGGTTTTCATTTAAAATATTAAGCCAAACATGGGATGACTAATAGATTAAAATATATCTTCCATACAGTGACTGAATACTCATTGGGAGGACTGATGTTGAGGCTAAAGCTCCAGTACTCTAGCCACCTGAAACAAATAGCCAACTCATTGGAAAAGACCCTGATGCTGGGAAAGATTGAAGGCAAACAGAGAATACGATGACAGAGGATGAGATGATTGGATGGCATCACTGATTCAATGGACATGAACTTGGGCAAACTTTGGGAGATGGTGAGGGACAGGGAAGCCTGGCATGCTGCAGTCCATGAAGTCGCAAAGAGTCAGATGCAACTTGGTGATTAAATAACAACAGTGGATGAGTAGGGCTCTGGGACCAGACTTCTGGATTTAAATCCTAACCCCTCTTTTGAACAGTTGTATGATCTGGTACAGAATACTTAACTTCTGACCTCTAGATCCTCATCTCTAAGATGGAAGTAATGATATTATCTACCTCATAGGGTTGTTATAAATATTAAATGACTCAATGCTCTGAAAACAATATGTAAAAATATAATAAGAATTAGTAAATTTTAGCTATTACTCTTCATCTCAGTCATCTTATGTCTCCTGTATATAAGCTCAACTCCAGTGTCAGGACTATGACAGCACACATCAAGAGGGTATGAACATATTTATTACTCATAGAATTGAGATTTATTAAGGCACATGGCAGGACTCTCAGGCAGGTGCAAAATTGCCTGAGAGAACTAGGAAAGGAAACAAGTCTTGATTTTTACTGAGTTTCACTGTGTTTGGGGAGGGGAAGGGTAGCCTTGGATGTGTGTTCCCATATGAGAAAAAAGACTGTCTACCACCCATGCCAAAGGAGGCTGCACTTTCTTATCAACTTTCCCAGAAGTCTGGCACAAAGGGAAGAGAGACAGGTAAGGCTTAAAAACTGTCAGAAGTTAAATAGTATCAAAAAATGGTTAGGCTCCTCATTTTAACATCATAAAGATCCTTTACATTTCTTGTTAGCATACAAGTAAGCACATGGAAAAGATTTTGTTAGTGGTCACTTTTGTAAACTCTATTACTAGTTTTAATAGTCTTTTAGCTAATATTTATGGGTTTTTAGAATAGACAATTACTCTAACTGTAAATAATAAGAATTTTCCATTTCTAAAAAATTAATTCAGTAAAGTTCAGGTTACAAAGTTAATATACAGAAATTTGTTGCATGTCTATACACTAACAAGTACTGAACTCAATATGTCAGCAAATTTGGATAACTCAGCAGTGGCCACAGGACTGGAAAAGGTAAGTTTTCACTGCAATCCCAAAGAAGGGCAATGCCAAAAAATGTTTAAACTACAGTGAGTACAACTGAGCTCATTTCACATGCTAGCAAGGTTATGCTCAAAATCCTTCAAGTTAGGCTTCAGCAGTACATAACCAAGAACTTCCAGACATACAAGCTGGGCTTAGAAAAGGCAGAGGAACCAGAAATCAAATTGCCAACATTCGCTGGATCATGGAGGAAGCAAGGGAATTCCAGAAAAATTTCTACTTCATTGACTACACTAAAGCCTTTAACTGTGTGGATCACAACAAACTATGGAAAATTCTAAAGAGATGAGAATACCAGAATACCTTACCTGTCTCCTGAGAAACCTGTATACAGGTCAAGAAGCAACAGTTAGAACCTTACATGGAACAACCAATTGGTTCAAAAACTGGGAAAGGAAAACATCAAAGCTGTATATTGTCATCCTGCTTACTTAACTTACATGCAGATACATCATGCAAAATGCTGGGCTGGATGAATCACAAGCTGGAATCAAGATTGTTGGGATAAATATCAATAACCCCAGATAGGCAGATAACATCATTTTAATGGCAGAGAGTGAAGAGGAACCAAAAAGCCACTTGATGAGGATGAAAGGGGAGAGTGAAAAAGCTGGCTTGAAACTTGAATATTCAATAAACTAAGATCATGGCATCTAGTCCCATTACTTCATTGCAAATAGAAGGGGGGAAAGTGGAAGCAGTGACAGATTTTCTTTTCTTGGGCTCCAAAATTACTGAGGATGGTGACTGCAGCCATGAAATTTAAAAAGGCTTGCTTCTTGGAAGGAAAGCTATGACAAACCTAGAGAGCATATTAAAAAGCAGAGACATCATTTTGCTGACAAAGCTTTGACATACAGTCAAAGCTATGGTTTTCTCAGTAGTCTTCTACAGATGTGAGAGTTTGACCATGGAGAAAGCTGAGCACCAGAGAATTGATGCTTTCAAATTGTGGTGCTGGAAAAGACTCTTGAGAGTCCCTTGGACTACAAGATCAAACTAGTCAATCCTAATGGAAATCAACCCTGAATATTCATTGGAAGGTCTGATGCTGAAGCTGAAGCTCCAACATTTTGGCCACCTGATTCAAAGAGCCAACTCATTGGAAAAGACCCTGACACTGGGAAAGATTGAAAGCAAAAGGAGAAGGGGGCAGCAGAGGGTGAGATGGCTAGATAGCATCACCAACTCAATGGAAAAAAATTTGAGTGAATTCCAGGAGATACTGGAGGACAGAGCAGTCTGGCGTGCTGTAGTTCATAGGATAGCAAAGAGTCAGACACGACTTAACAACTGAACAATAATAATAACAAACTATCAGAAAGAGAATTTAAGAAAACAATCCCATTTATAATTGCATCAAAAATAATAAAATACCTAGAAATCAATCTAATCAAAATAAGTAAAAGAGTAGTATTCTGAAAACAATAAGACATTGGTGAAAGAAATTGAAGATACACAAACAATTAAAAAAATATACCATGCTCATGGATTGAAATAATTAAAATTGCTAAAATGACCATACCACTCAAGGCAATCTATAGGTTCAATGAAATCCCTATCAAAATATGAAAGCCATTTTTCACAAAACTAGAACAAATAATTCTAAAATTTGTATGAAAACATAAAAGACCCTGAATAGCCAAAGCAATCTGGGAAAAGAAGAACAAAGCTGGAGTTATCACAATCCTTGATTTCAAACTATGCTATAAAACTGCAGTAATCAAAACAATATGTCACTGGCACAAAACCAGACATAAATCAGTGGAACCGAATAGAGAGCCCAGAAATAAGCCTAAGTTTATATGGTCAACTACTCTTTTACAAAGGAGGCAGGAAACTACAATGGGGAAAAGACAGCCTTTTTAATCAACGGTATTGGGAAAGCTGGATAGCTGCATGCAAAAGAATCAAACTGGGCTAGTTTCTTCCACAGTGTGCAAAAATAAACTCAAAACAGTTTACAGACTTAAATGTAAGACCTGACCATAAAACTTCTAGAAGAAAACAGGGAATACATACTTAGACACTGGTCAGAGCAATATTTTGGGGGGATCTGTCTCCTCAGACAATTGAAACAAAAGCAAGCATAAACAAATGGGACTACATAACACTGAAAAACTTTGCACAGTGAAGGAAACTATCAATACAACAAAAAGACAACCTACCAAATGGCGGAAAATATTTGAAATAATGTGACCCCTAAGGTCACCCTCTTCCAACAACACAAGGGAAGACTCTACACATGGACATCACCAGATGGTCAACACCGAAATCAGATTGATTATATTCTTTGCAGCCAAAGATGGAGAAGCTCTATACAGTCAGCAAAAACAAGACCGGTAGCAGACTGTGGCTCAGATCATGAACTCCTTATTGCCAAATTCAGACCTAAATTGAAGAAAGTAGGGAAAACCACTAGACCATTCAGGTATGACATAAATCAAATCCCTTATGATTATACAGTGGAAGTGACAAATAGATTTAAGGGACTAGATCTGATAGACAGAGTGCCTGATGAACTATGGACAGAGGTTCGTGACATTGTACAGGAGACAGGGATCAAGACCATCCCCATGGAAAAGAAATGCAAAAAAGCAAAATGGCTGTCTGAGGAGGCCTTACAAATAGCTAGGAAAAGAAGAGAGTGAAAAGCAAAACAGAAAAGGAAAGATATTCCCATCTGAATGCAGAGTTCCAAAGAATAGCAAGGAGAGATAAGAAAGCCTTCCTCAGTGATCAGTGCAAAGAAATAGAGGAAAACAACAGAAAGGGAAAGACTAGAGATCTCTTCAAGAAAATTAGAGATACCAAAGGAACATTTCATGCAAAGATGGGCTCGATAAAGGACAGAAATGGTATGGATCTAATAGAAGCAGAAGATATTAAGAAGAGGTGGCAAGAATACACAGAAGATCTGTACAAAAAAAGATCTTCATGACCCAGATAATCATGATGGTGTGATCACTCACCTAGAGCCAGACATCCTGGAATGTGAAGTCAAGTGGGCCTTAGAAAGCATCACTACGAACAAAGCTAGTGGAGGTGATGGAATTCCAGTTGAGCTATTTCAAATCCTGAAAGATGATGCTGTGAAAGTGCTGCACTCAATATGCCAGCAAATCTGGAAAACTCAGCAGTGGCCACAGGACTGGAAAAGGTCAGTTTTCATTCCAATCCCAAAGAAAGGCAATGCCAAAGAATGCTCAAACTAATGCACAATTGCACTCATCTCACATGCTAGTAAAGTAATGCTCAAAATTCTCCAAGTCAGGCTTCAACAATACATGAACTGTCAACTTCCAGACGTTCAGGCTGATTTTAGAAAAGGCAGAGGAACCAGAGATCAAATTGCCAACATCTGGTGGATCATAGAAAAAGCAAGAGAGTTCCAGAAAAATATCTATTCTGCTTTATTTACTATGCCAAAGCCTTTGACTGTGTGGATCACAATAAACTGTGGAAAATTCTGAAAGAGATGGCAGTAACAGACCACCTGACCTGTCTCTTGAGAAACCTGTATGCAGGTCAGGAAGCAACAGTTAGAACTGGACATGGAACAACAGACTGGTTCCAAATAGGAAAAGGAGTATGCCAAGGCTGTATACTGTCACCCTGCTTATTTAACTTATATGCAGAGGACATCATGAGAAACGCTGGGCTGGAAGAAACACAAGCTGGAATCAAGATTGCCGGGAGAAATATCAATAACCTCAGATATGCAGATGACATCACCCTTATGCCAGAAAGTGAAGAAGAACTAAAGAGCCTCTTGATGAAAGTGAAAGAGGAAAGTGAAAAAGTTGGCTTAAAGCTCAACGTTCAGAAAACTAAGATCTAAATGATACAATAGACAAATTAGATTTAATCGATATTTTCAGGACTTTCCACCCCAAAACAAGCAATTTCACCTTTTTCTCAAGTTCACACGGAACTTTCTCCAGGATAGATCACATCCTGGGCCATAAATCTAGCCTTGGTAAATTGCAAAAAATTGAAATCATCCCAGCCATCTTCTCTGACCACAATGCGTAAGATTAGACCTCAATTACAGGAAAAAAAACTATTAAAAATTCCAACATATGGAGGCTAAACAACACGCTTCTGAATAACCAACAAATCACAGAAGAAATCAAAAAAGAAATCAAAATATGCATAGAAACGAATGAAAATGAAAACACAACAACCCAAAACCTATGGGACACTGTAAAAGCAATGCTAAGGGGAAGGTTCATAGCAATACAGGCGTACCTCAAGAAACAAGAAAAAAATCAAATAAATAAACTAACTCTACACCTAAAGCAACTAGAGAAGGAAGAAATGAAGAACCCCAGGGTTAGTAGAAGGTAAGAAATCTTAAAAATTAGGGCAGAAATAAATGCAAAAGAAACAAAACAGACCATAGCAAAAATCAACAAAACTAAAAGCTGGTTTTTCGAGAAGATAAACAAAATTGGCAAGCCATTAGCCAGACTCATCAAGAAACAAAGGGAGAAGAATCAGATCAACAAAATTAGAAATGAAAATGGAGAGATCACGACAGACTACACAGAAATACAAAGGATCATAAGAGACTACTACCAACAGCTATATGCCAATAAAATGGACAACTTGGAAGAAATGGACAAATTCTTAGAAAAGTATAACTTTCCAAAACTGAACCAGGAAGAAAATAGAAGATCTTAAACAGACCCATCACAAGCATGGAAATCGAAACTGTAATCAGAAATCTTCCAGCAAACAAAAGCCCAGGACCAGACGGTTTCACAGCGGAATTCTACCAAAAATTTAGACAAGAGCTAACACCTATCCTACTCAAACTCTTCCAGAGAATTGCAGAAGATGGTAAACTTCCAAACTCATTCTATGAGGCCACCATCACCCTAATTCCAAAACCAGACAAAGATGTCACAAAAAAAGAAAACTACAGGCCAATATCACTGATGAACATAGATGCAAAAAATCCTTAATAAAATTTCTAGCAAACAGAATCCAACGTCATATTAAAAAGATCATACATCATGACCAAGTGGGCTTTATCCCAGAAATGCAAGGTTTCTTTAACATCCGCAAATCAATCAATGTAATTCACCACATTAACAAATTGAAAGATAAAAACCATATGATTATCTCAATAGATGCAGAAAAAGCCTTTGACAAAATTCAACATCCGTTTATGATAAAAAACTCTCCAGAAAGCAGGAATAGAAGGAACATACCTCAACATAATAAAAGCTATATATGACAAACCCATAGCAAACATTATCCTCAATGGTGAAAAACTTAAAGCATTTCCCCCTAAAGTCAGGAACAAGGCAAGGGATGCCCACTTTCACCACTACTATTCAACATAGTTTTGGAAGTTTTGGCCACAGCAATCAGAGCGGAAAAAAGAAATAAAAGGAATACAGATAGGAAAAGAGAAGTAAAAACTCTCACTGTTTGCAGATGACATGATCCTCTACATAGAAAACCCTAAAGATTCTACCAGAAAAAACTACTAGAGCTAATCAATGAATATAGTAAAGCTGCAGGATACAAAATTAACACACAGAAATCCCTTGCATTCCTATACACCAATAATGAGAAAACAGAAAGAGAAATTAAGGAAACAATACCATTCACCATTGCAACAAAAAGAATAAAATACTTAGGAATATTTCTACCTAAAGAAAACAACAGACTTTATGTATAGAAAACTATAAAACACTGATGAAAGAAATCAAAGAGGACACAAACAGATGGAGAAATTATACCGTGTTCATGGATTGGAAGAATTAATATAGTGAAAATGAGTATACTACCCAAAGCAATCTATAGATTTAATGCAATCCCTATCAAGCTACCAATGATATTTTTCACAGAACTAGAACAAATCATTTCACAATTTGTATGGAAGTATAAGAAACCTCGAATAGCCAAAGCAATCTTGAGAAAGAAGAATGGAACTGGAGGAATCAACCTGCCTGACTTCAAGCTCTACTACAAAGCCACAGTCATCAAGACAGTGTGGGACTGGCACAAGGATAGAAATATAGATCAATGGAACAAAATAGAAAGCCCAGAGATAAACCCACGCACCTATGGGCACCTTATCTTCGACAGAGGAGGCAAGAGTATACAATGGAGAAAAGACAATCTCTTTAACAAGTGGTGCTGGGAAAACTGGTCAACCACTTGTAAAAAGAATGAAACTAGAACACTTCCTAACACCATACACAAAAATAAACTCAAAATGGATTAAAGATCTAAATGTAAGACCAGAAACTATAAAACTCCTAGAGGAAAAACATAGGCAAAACACACTCTCCGACATAAATCACAGCAGGATCCTCCATGACCCCACCCCCCAGAATATTGGAAATGAAAGCAAAAATAAAACAAATGGGACCTAATTAAAATTAAAAGCTTCTGCACAACAAAGGAAACTAGGAGCAAGGTGAAAAGACAGCCTTCAGAATGGGAGAAAATAATAGCAAACGAAGCAACAGACAAACAATTAATCTCAAAAATATACAAGCAACTCCTGCAGCTGAATTCCAGAAAAATAAAAACGACCCAATCAAAAAAAATGGGCCAAAGAACGAAACAGACATTTCTCCAAAGAAGACATACAGATGGCTAACAAAACACATGAAAAGATGCTCAACATCACTCATTATCAGAGAAATGCAAATCAAAACCACAATGAGGTACAATTACACACCAGTCAGAATGGCTGCTATACAAAAGTCTACAAGCAATAAATGCTGGAGAGGGTGTGGAGAAAAGGGAACCCTCTTACACTGTTGGTGGGAATGCAAACTAGTACAGCCACTATGGAGAACAGTGTGGAGATTCCTTTAAAAACTGGAAATAGAACTGCCATATGACCCAGCAATCCCACTGCTGGGCATACACACTGAGGAAACCAGAATTGAAAGAGACACATGTACCCCAATATTCATAGCAGTACTGTTCACAATAGTCAGGACATGGAGGCAGCCAAGATGTCCATCAGCAGATGAATGGATAAGAAAGCTGTGGTACATATACACAATGGAATATTACTCAGCTATTAAGAAGAATGCATTTGAATCAGTTCTAATGAGGTGGATGAAACTGGAGCCTATTATACAGAGTGAAGTGAGTCAGAAAGAAATACACCAATACAGTATATTAACACATATATATGGAATTTAGAAAGATGATAAAGATGACCCTATATGTGAGATAGCAAAAGAGACACAGATGTAAAGAACAGACTTTTGGACTCTGTGGGAGAAGGCGAGGGTGGGATGATTTGAGAGAATAGCATTGAAACATGTATATTATCATATGTGAAACAGATCACCAGTCCAGGTTCGATGCATGAGACAGGGTGCTCAGGGCTGGTGCACTGAGATGACGCTAAGGGATGGGATGGGGAGGAAGGTGGAAGAGGGTTCAGGATGGGGAACACCTGTACACCCATGGCTGATTCATGTCAATGTATGGCAAAAAAACACTACAATATTGTAAATTAACTAGCTTCCAATTAAAATAAATTATTTTTTTTAATATGGGTAAATCTTAAACTCTTTTGTAAAGACATTCTTAATTATAATAAGATGAAATAAAGTGTGTATAACACTGAACCTTCTGATGCTCAGCAATAGGGAAAACAGCATCAATAAGGGGTGGTTTTGGTACAGAGACTCTGACTCTCATTTTTTAATACACATGGAGAGAACGGGGGAGTGTGCGGATCTCAAAACCCAAGACTCATTGAAAGCCTGCATCACATAGGACCCTAAGCGAAGACTCCAGAGCAAATGCCAGGATACAAATCCCAGCTCCACCACTTCTTAGCTGTGGATCCTTGGGAAAGTTACTGAACGTGATAGCATTGCACTGTTCATCAAAATCAAGTTATACTGATTTATTCATTAGATTGATATTATTCATCATTTGCCCCTCCAAACTTGTTCGCCACCCTTCACACCCTAATCTGTGCCTGAGGAGGCTGACTTGTATAGCTTACATCAATGGGCACCCTTGCCTTCTGGCTTCTAGTTGGGCTCCATCAGTAGGAGACACTGGAGGAAACTAGAGCATGGGAAAACGTAAAAGATGTGAATTTATTCTCCCTGGGTTGTCAGTAGCTGCACTCCTCTATTTAAGATGGTAGACCCTGTTGGGTAGCTCTACTTGGCAGCCGTGGTTGGCAGAGAGTTCACTCTGATAGATGTGGGTCTCAAGAGTTTCTGGTAGCCATTTTCAGCTCAAGCACGGGAGTAGCAACTGATTCCCTTTAAACCCACCCACACCTTTTTTAATCATCTTGTTATCAATCTTCCCTGAAATTCCCCATCTGTGCCATCTGACTCTGACTGATACACTGATTTTTCTCTACTTCCTGTTATGCAGGAGGATTGCAGCCAAGGTTCTCCTGTCTTCCTTAGATCAATTCCAAGCTCATAGCAACAGAGAGCAGCATCTGCACTGTACCTGTCTTCGCTCTCCCTTCAACGTTCCCTTTGCCCTGAGCAACAGTGGCTGCTCCTCCAGACTTAGCCAAGCAACTGATTCAAATAAACCCCAAAAGCCAGGATGGTGTTCAGTTCAGTTCAGTCGCTCAGTCGTGTCTGACTCTTTGCAACCCCATGAACCGCAGCATGCAAGGCCTCCCTGTCCGTCACCAACTCCCAGAGTCCACCCAAACCCATGTCCTTTGAGTCAGTGATGCCATCCAACCATCTCATCCTCTGTCGTCCCCTTCTCCTCCTGCCTTCAATCTTTCCCAGCATCAGGGTCTTTTCCAATGAATCAGCTCTTCACATCAGGTGGCCAAAGTATTGGAGTTTCAGCTTCAACATCAGTCCTTCCAATGAACATTCAGGACTGATTTCCTTTAGGATGGACTGGTTGGATCTCCTTGCAGTCCAAGAGACTCTCAAGAGTCTTCTCCAACACCACAGTTCAAAAGTATCAATTCTTCAGTGCTCAGCTTTCTTTACAGTCCAACTGTCACATCCATACATGACCACTGGAAAAACCATAGCCTTGACTAGACGGACCTTTGTTGGCAAAGTAATGTCTCTGCTTTTTAATATGCTGTCTAGGTTGGTCATAACTTTCCTTCCGAGGAGTAAGCGTCTTTTAATTTCATGGCTGCAATCACCATCTGCAGTGATTTTGGATCCCAGAAAAATAAAGTTAGCCACTGTTTCCACTATTTCCCCATCTATTTGCCATGAAGTGATGGGACTGGATGCCATGATCTTAGTTTTCTGAACGTTGAGCTTTAAGCCAACTTTTTCACTCTCCTCTTTCACTTTCATCAAGAGGCTCTTTAGCTCTTCTTCACTTTCTGCCATAAGGGTGGTGTCATCTGCATATCTGAGGTTATTGATATTTCTCCTGGCAATCTTTATTTCAGCTTGTGCTTCCTCCAGCCCAGAGTTTCTCATGATGTGCTCTGCATATAAGGTAAATAAGCACGGTGACAATATACAGCCTTGATGTACTCCTTTCCTGATTTGGAACCAGTCTGTTGTTCCATGTCCAGTTCTAACTGTTGCTTCATGACCTGCATACAGATTTCTCAGGAGGTAGGTCAGGTGGTCTGGTATTCCCATCTCTTTCAGAATTTTCCACAGTTGATTGTAATCCACACAGTCAAAGGCTTTGGCGTAGTCAATAAAGCAGAAATAGATGTTTTTCTGGAACTCTCTTGCTTTTTTGATGATCCAGTGAATGTTGGCAATTTGATCTCTGGTTCCTCTGCCTTTTCTAAAACCAGCTTGAACATCTGGAAGTTCACGGTTCACGTATTGCTGAAGCCTGGCTTGGAGAATTTTGAGCATTACTTTACTAGCATGTGAGATGAGTGCAATTGTGCAGTAGTTTGAGCATTCTTTAGCATTGCTTTCTTTGGGATTAGAATGAAAACTGACCTTTTCCAGTCCTGTGGCCACTGCTGAGTTTTCCAACAACATGTGAAATAAAATTCTCCAAAATCTTCAGCTTGGGTGTCATGAGGGTCAGGGATGGAGTGAGGGCTATGTGTACAGAGAATGAATATGAGGCTCAGGGAAGTTCAACAAGTTGCTCAAAGTCACATGGCTAGTAAATGATGGCACACCAGAGCTGGATCACAGAACTAGCTGACTCTAAAGTCACATAGGCCTCATGGTGGGCTGGGATTAAAGGACTCAGAGGACATCTACCAAATATTCATTGTCAGGGGACTCAACTATTTTGTAAACCATGGCAACACTTTTTTTAGTTAGGATGTTTTCAGCTGAAAACAGCAGAAAACCCAGGTATCATGGCTTAAGTACAGAAGTCTGAGGAGAGGCAGCTGCAGCATGGGGGCACTTGTGACTCAATCAGGGTCTGTCTGGGTTCCACCTTTGGGTGCTTCTCCTGGCTTCCTTCCTTGTGGTCAGAAGAAACAGTCACCAAGGACCAAATCCTCACAGAGCAACATTCAGAGCAGAAAAGAAATTTTCTCCCAGTTGTGACACTTCTTAGGGGGGAGAAAATCTTCTGAAGTTTCACAAGAGGCGTCCTCTTATACCTCATTGGCCAGTGTTGGACTTGATGCCCACTCCTGAGCCTCTCACTGGCACACGTGAATGGATCACTAAGATTGGCTTGGATTATTCATTCATTCCCTCCCTGGAGCTAGAAAGGGCCCCACTATCTTTGGGGCATATTGCCACCCAGTACCTTAGCAAACTGGAGATCTTTGGCAGGGAAGGGGTGGAGTGCTGATGATAATGCATACCACACTGTTACCACATCACTATCTTCTTCCAAAGAGGTCCCAGTTACTTGCCTTAATTTCCCTGGACTTTGTGTACTGTTGACGTCTGAGATGTGAGTTCTCAGAGAGAACAGAAAAAGCCATCCAATGAATTTCTCATAACTAACAGTGATGAATCAACTATGTGATGAAGCAACAATGAAACTAAATTAAAGGGACAAGAAAAAATTATAATCAAACATGAATTCTTTTAAAGAAGCTATAGTAAAACAGGAAGAACACAAGCTATTGGCTGAGAGGCTCTAAACCCAATAAAGAGCTGAAATTCCCACATAAATCTATAGGACAGCATGGGAGAAAAACACTTCTTAGGATCCATATAGTCTGTCCAGGTGTGGTCTGCTCATTATAAGTCACATAGAAAATGTGAACATATAGAAAGCCAGAAAAACATGAAGCTATTTTATATTACAATTATATTCAATTAAATTCAACAAGCGCTAAGCATCTACTAAGCCCTTCAATATTTCAAATAATATGCAGGAGCACCAGGTGTGAATCAGCAAGATTTCTGCCTTCAAGGAGCTTATGATGAATAAATCACAGACTTACAGATAAAATTCACTTTAAGCAAATTGGTTTCCTCAATTGACTTGCGGTGAATTTAATATGGCTAAATGACTTTGGGGAATTGATCTTCAACAAATTGATCTGCTGCCCATGTGAGCAACTAACTTTGGAATGTCATAAGTGGTATGAAAAGAGTACAAATTAGCTGCTTTGGGAGCTGAAAGGTGGGAGCAAAGAATTTCTAAAGGGACAGTTGAATGGATCTTGAGGCATGAGTAGGAGTTTAACAGATCTAGAGGGGACAGAAATTGTGTGACACGGAGTGTAGTGCCAGGCTTGTTTTCTAATATCAAATTCCAAGGTTCAAGCAGACACTCTCCCCATGCTCCCTCACATTCGCAAAAAAAGGATTTTACTTCCTAGTGAATTTTCAGAAATGACTGTTGTAGTTGGCCCAAAACAAGACCTGTCAAACTAACCCAGCCATCTTCTTTTCAATGCTTCCGTAAGACCCACTGTTTGCTGCCCTGTTTGCCAACCTAGACCTGGCCTATCTGCTCCCACCCCCAACGAAGTCAAGAGAACACAGCTGGCAATCACAGACACTTGAGAATGTTCTTCAGACTATCAACCCTTGCCCAGGCCAATCAAAGGCCAGAAAATTGTAAAATCTAATGATTCCCTCTTTTCCTCAGTTTGAGGAAAGCCCTTCTTGAGCCACATCTGGGATTCCTCTTCCCAGTTGTTCTGGTCATAAAACAATTATCTCTTAAAGGGAACATGTCCTTTAAAGAGAAACAGTCCACTCTTACTCAAATAAAGTTTACTCTCTGTGGCCTTTTATCAGAGGAGGTACACAGCAACCAAATTTGCTAGCCAGATTTCTGAGTATCTGGCAGTCCATCATGTCACTCAAGTGCATCATTTTTTTTCTAAATACTTTTTTTTTCTCTTTCTCTGTTTCTTTCTGCATTGGAGCCTCCACCCATGAAATTGAAAGATTTCTGGTAGAAATTCCTTTGTTGCATCAGCTTTGGAAATACAGATTATAGTATTCTGTGAAAAACATTTATTACCCTGAACTGTGACTCGGACATTGTTGCATTTCTGGGGTTATAGATTTTCTTTCAGCTAAACCAAGGCTCTAAGTCACAGTGACAGTTGTAATGTGTGTAATACCACAGTACCAGATTCTATTACACACATATTTTTGCTAGAGGTTTACGATGTTAAAAATATTTCTTCTTTTTTCCAATACCTTTCTGTACCTGTTGTGTAAATATATTAGAATCTATAACACCAAAGTCAATTTTCAGATGAAATGTGCACAACAACAGCAGTTTGTCCTTTAAAGAAAAAAAAGAGTGAGGGGAATGCGGCATACAAGCTAATGATATTCAAGTACAATATTGAATTGTAATAAAAAATGAATGAGAAAAAGTGTGTGTCATTGTGAGGGATGGAGAAGGTTACAGAAAGCTGAGGCCATGAAAGGATTTATCATGGATGTTGCTGCAGGCATTGTGTTGAAAAATCTGCAGACCTATTTGCAAGTGTATTTTATGGGAAAATAGAGCAGTCTACTGAGGGAAGAATTTCTAAAGATTATCTTTTATACAAGATTAAGATAAAACTTAAGGAATATGTGAGAGAAATCTCAACCAATTCTCGAGGGAGTGGAACTTCAAATTCATCAGTGGGTCCTGACAATTGCATAAATGCAGGAAGAGGTCTTGTTGAAGTGCCATTGGTACTGTAATTTTTCAAGGTAGGTGAAAACAGGCATACGCGGAGAAATGAAGTGGACTTAATTAGCACACCCACTTGCAAAGCCATAATCCTTTAGAGAGTCATGCCAACATATCCTTCCACTTTTCTTTAGAATCCAAATTTTATTTAACATACACAACAGTTCTCCTGGGTATTTAACCATATTTGTCTTTCTCCTAGAAGAATCTAGTGTGACTAATTCTTTTAAAAGGGGAAAAATCTGATGGCAGTTGACTTATATCATCTAAGGCAGAGAGTGAAAATACAGCAAAACCAGAGATATTTTAAAATGCCTTTTTTGACTAAGTTTTAACTTCTTACACTTTTATATCTTCTGCTTAATAATACAATACAAAATTAACTGAGTTTCACTTGATCTTCTATATTTATGTAGAAGTGGTGAAAGATAAGATGCTCTAAAGGAGACAGAATGAGAACTAGAAGACAGATCAGCCCAGTTAGCTCCAAACCTCTCCATGAGTGATGACGTCCACCTCAAAATTTGTTCTCCTCAGTGAGAGAAAGAGCAATTATGATGTTTTCCAATTACAGTTCACTCAGTGATTACTGAAAGAAAATTTTGAGAATGTACAAGTTTTAGGGTTTCTGTGGTATTTAGTTTTGGGTTTTTGGCAGGGAGGGGTGGAGGACGTTGGACTCTAGTATCTCACTGTCTTATTACAAATGTAAGTCTAGAATTTAGTAAAAAAAAAAATTAAAATTTCTGTAATAACAATCTAGTGTCATAGAAATATTTGTACCCTTTGATCTAGTCATTCTACTTCTGTGAATCTCTTCCCAGAAAATGAACCAACATGTAAAGACTCAAGCGCATATATTTATTAATATATGCAAGACTATTTCCAATACAAAAGGAGGAAATAACTCTTTTAGTTACCAACTCAATAGCCAAATTCATCTTCTTAGCTCCTTAGTAGTTTGCTTAGGTGACAGTGGCCAAATCCCAGATGGAAATCATAATTAGTCCAAGAATCGGCATGAGACCCAGTTCTAGAGAAGCAGATGTAAGAGAAAGTATCCTTAGAGGGATTTCCAAAGTAGAATAACTAAATCAAAGGCATAAATATTGTTAAAGCTCTTAAAACTTAGCAAAGTTTTCCTCTTTTCCTTCCCTCCCCCCCCCAAAAAAAGGCACATATTTTTAAAAATCCCTTTTCTCTTTGCCCCCTTGTTTCTCGCATTGGTTTCAAGTATGTAGGGACATTAACCTACTGTGGTTTGGAACCATGGTAGCCATCTTGAAACTATTATAGAAAATCTTGATAAACCACGGAGATAACAATTTACCACCCGGATTAACCTTAGGACCACCTACGTTCAGACTGCATTTCAAATCACTGTAAATGAAATACATCTGTGTAAGAAGATGTAACAGCTTTTCAAAACGATGCTTATGAAGCTTTTTGACAAGATGGGAAAGTTGATAATATAACACTAAGTAAATGAATAGCAGGTTACAAATCTGAATGCATAACGCACTATCAGCCATGTACAAATATATGTAGAAGAAACTGGAAATAAACAACACAAAATGTTAAGAATATTTGTCTCTGGATGATGGCATCATAAGCCATTTACCTCTCTGCTTCTTTGTGTTTTTCTATATTTTCCAAATTTTATACAATCAGTATACAGTCATCCCTTGGTACCCTCAGTTCTAGTCTTGGTTCCAGGACCTTGGTGGAAACCAGCATCTGCAGATGCTCATGTTCCTTATATAAAATGATTTAGTACTTATACTGCATCTACTATCAGAAGACAGAAAGTCAAACAGAAAAGATTCCTGTGAGTTGAGAGAATTAAATTGAGATATTATACACAAACTCAAAAATAATACCCAGGGTAAATATGGCCAAGTATCATTTTCTAGCCTAAGGGCATACATTCTGAATATGTTCAAAGCCCTCATTTATTTTGTAAAAGAGAAGGAGGAAAATTTTTTTAATTAAGTACAACCCCGATAATCAAATTATCTAATTTCATCAGTAATAGAACTATCACAAATTTTTCTTTTAGAAAAAAAACAGATTTTATTAATTTTACAAAGGTAACTCTTATTCTTTGTAAAACATAACAAAGCAAGAACCTCAAGCAAAACAGAATATATTGTAGAAGTGAAAGCTTCCCACCACACCTGTCTTTGAATGTAACCACTAAAATTAAAAGATGCTTGCCCCTTGGAAGAAAAGCTATGACAAACCTAGACAGCATGCTGAAAAGAAGAGATATCACTTAGCCAACAAAGGTCCGTATAGTCAAAACTATGGTTTTTCTAGTAGTCATGTATGGACGTGAGAGATGGACCATAAAGAAGGATGAGCACTGAAGAATTGATGCTTTCAAACTGCAGTGCTGGAGAACACTCTTGATAGTCCCTTGGACAGCAAGGAAATCAAACCAGTCAGTTCTAAAGGAAATCAACCCTGAATATTCGTTGGAAGGACTGATGCTAAAAGCTGAAGCTCCCATACTTTGGCCACCTGATGCAAAGAGCTGACTCATTGGAAAAGACCCTGATGCTGGGAAAGATTGAGGGGAAGGAAGAGAAAGGGATGATAGAGGATGAGATGGTTGGATGGTATCATCGACTCAATGGACGTGAGTTTGAGCAAACTCTGGGAGACAGTGAAGGACAGGAAGCCTGGTGTGCTACAGTCCATGGGGTTGCAAACAGTTGGACATGGCTTAGCAACTAAACAACAACTGACCACTGTTAACAGATCAGTGTGCATTTTCCCAAACATTCTGCTAGGGCATGTGCAAACTTTTTTAAACAAACATGTGCTGTTACTATGTAAGCTTTTACAAAAGTTGCCCTTTTTCCTCCTTGGCATTATGTTGTGGACATTTTTCTCTGTATATAAGATGATCTCATTCTTTGTAATGGCAGTATGGTGTTCTATTGAATGGGAGTACCACAATTTATTTAATGGACATTATGATTGTTTAGAATTTTTTTCTGCTACTGAGATTTGAAGGAGCCTATCAATAATACTCTGCTCTCCATTTACCTATTGTATTTCAGAATAACTGGAAGATAAACACACAGGTTTCAGATATAGAAATATCATTTTCCTTACTGATTAAGCAAATTCTAAAGAACATGACTTAGGTGTGAGAATCTAATGCATTTACTAATAAGATACCCACATCCATCATAATCTAACTTAAACCTCAAAACTGCCAGTTGCCCTACAAGATCAAAAGGAGATGAGAGCTCATACAGCTCAATTCCAGAAAAATAAACGACCCAATCAAAAAATGGGCCAAAGAACTAAACAGACATTTCTCCAAAGAAAACATACAGATGGCTAACAAACACATGAAAAGATACTCGTCATTCATTATCAGAGAAATGCAAATTAAAACCACAATGAGGTACCATCTCATGCCGGTCAGAATGGCTGCTATCAAAAAGTCTACAAACAATAAATGCTGGAGAGGGTGCAGAGAAAAGGGAATCCTCTTACACTGTTGGTGGGAATGCAAACTAGTACAGCCACTATGGAGAACAGTGTGGAGATTCCTTAAAAAACTGGAAATAGAACTGCCATAGGACCCAGCAATCCCACTGCTGGGCATACACACCGAGGAAACTAGAACTGAAAGACACATGTACCCCAATGTTCATCGCAGCACTGTTTACAATAGCCAGGACATGGAAGCAACCTAGATGTCCATCAGCAGACGAATGGATAAGAAAGCTGTGGTACATATACACAATGGAACATTACTCAGCTATTAAGAAGAATGCATTTGAATCAGTTCTAATGAGGTGGATAAAACTGGAGCCTATTATACAGAATGAAGTAAGTCAGAAATAAAAACACCAATACAGTATATTAATGCATATATATGGAATTTAGAAAGATGGTAATGATGACCCTATATGTGAGACAGCAAAAGAGACACTGATGTAAAAATAGACTTTTGGACTCTGTGGGAGAAGGCGAGGGTTGGATGATTTGAGAGAATAGCATTGAAACATGTATATTACCATATGTGAAATAGATCGCCAGTCCAGGCTCGATGCATGAGACAGGGTGCTCAGAGCCGGAGCACTGGGATGACCCTGAGGGATGGGATAGGGAAGGAGGTAGGAGGGAAGTTCAGAATGGGGGACACCTGTACAACCATGGCTGATTCATGTCAATGTATGGCAAAAACCACTCCATTATTGTAAAGTAATTAGCCTTCAATTAAAATAAATTAATTAATTTAAAAAAAAAAAGATGAGACTACAACCTTGCTGAAGGTGGCTGAATCCAAACAAGGGGAGAGGGAGGAAGGGGCCAAACAGAAATGCTCAGCATTTTGTACCAAACACACAAATAAAAACCTTTACTCCTTCCCAGGGTTGACGTAAGTGAGGACATGGGGCAAAAGGCCAAGAATACTAGTCTGGGAAAGTTCCCTCTACATGTAAACATGAAGCCAGGTGACAGGATGCCTCTGCTCTCACTGTCCCAAGCTGTTAAAATGACAGTGACTATCTTTTTACAAATAAATTTGTGCTATTATTTGAGTTTTGCTACAAGATAAATTTTTAGATTTCTAGATAAAAAGTGGGTCTATTTAAAATCTAGAAAAGTATTCCAAAATCTCCTCCAAAAAGGAGGAATCAATTCATACTCCCACCAACAGAGTATGAGTGTTTATTTTGCCCCTCCTAGCCAACTACCCTAAATATTTTTAAATTTATCAATGTATTATATAACGTATTGTCATTTTCATGCCTTTGACTACAATGAAGTTGAACACTTTTTCATAAAATTGACTGGGAACTCATGTTTATTCTTCTGTGGCTGCCTACTCAGGAATATGCACTTGTTTTTCTAGCAGTGATATTCACTTGGTTTGCACTTTTCACCCTCTCTTGCCCAGTCTTCTTGCAAACAACTGTACAGATTTATGAAATGTCCAGATGGCATTATAGGTAGTACCTCCATGAATGAATTCAGGTTTTCCTGCAAATATAAGCCAAGCAATATTCTTTGGCTTTGATAAAACTACATTCTAGTGAAGTTATTTAAACAATATGGACAGGAATCTAATATTAAATGCCAAAGTATTACTGGGAATTAAGAGGTCACATTTGAGGTATATCTCTGTCATTTAATAATCTGGGTTACCTGGGGGTAATCCACTAAATCTCTCTAAATTCTAGAGGCTTCTTCTATCGGATGGCAGTAGAATGAAAATAACCAGGTCCTTTATTAGTAGCAGAATCCCGTGTACAAGAATGTACAAAGGCAAAAGTCAAAATGACTCTGTGCAAAGCCAAAATGGGAGACCTCTAAACCCTAACTACATGGCCTCCAGCCTTTCCCCTGTGGGAGCCCCTGATATATTCCCTATGGAATTCATACAACCGCAGCAGACTCATCTCAAAATATCCCTAGGACAGGCTTCATAATCTGTGGGGCTCACGTCAAATGAAAATGTGGCCTGGAGGTCCAGTGGTTAAGACTCTGAATTCCCAATGCAGGGGGCACGGGTTTGATCCCTGGTCAGGAAACTAAGATTCCACATGACACACAGTGTGGCCAGAAAGAAAGAAAGAAAGAAATGTAGGGCCCTTTGTTTAACAATTATTAAGAATTTCAATACCAACACAGGTCGATACAGTCAAAGCTATGGTGTTTCCAGTAGTCATGTATGGATGTGAGAGCTTGACCATAAAGAAGGCTGAGCGCCAAAGAACTGATACTTTTGAACTGTAGCGTTGGAGAAGACTCTTGAGAGTCCCTCGGACAGCAAGGTGATCAAACCAGTCAATCCTAAAGGAAATCAATCCTGAATATTCATTGGAAGGACTGATGTGGAAGCTCCAATATTTTGGCCACCTGATGCAAAGGGCCGACTCATGGGAAAAGACCCTGATGCTGGGAAAGATTGAAGGCAGGAGAAGAAGGGGACAACAGAGGATGAGATGGTTGGATGGCATCACTGACTCAGTGGACATGAATTTGAGCAACCTCCAGGAGATGGTGAAGGACAGGAAAGCCTGGCATGCTGCAGTCTATGGGGTCGCAAAGAGTTGAACATGACTGAACAACAAATTTCAATATGGTTATAGCAGAGCATTAAACAAGGTGCATCGTGTAACCTTGTACTACTACATGGGAAGCTGGGCTGAGTATCACCACTGCTGGGTCTAAAGGTGCATTGGGCCCAGACTCTGTGGAGCAGCGATGCCCAAGGCATGTCAGGTATGGGCACAAATGAGGGGAAGTTAAATGGACCGCAGCATCAGAAGGGACTGAGAGCAGGCAGTGAACTGTAGGAAACCTGGGTCCTGGCTTGTTAGGGAGTTAAGTAAACTATCCTGTCCATGTCACATTGTTGTTTCAACATCCAGGAGCCTTCAGTCAATCTCCTTAAAATGGACTCCAGTTATGCTTTTTACTTTTTTTTTCTAATAATTATTTATTTACTTCATTTTTGGCTGTGCTGGGTCTTTGCTGCTATGTGGGCTTCACTCTAGTTGCTAAGAGCAGGGGCTGCTCTTTAGTTGCAGTGCATGGACTTCTCATGGCGGTGGCCTCTATTGTTGCAGAGCACAGGCTCTAGCTGAATTAATGGAATAGTGTTTTTTAGAATTATATTTGTGAATATATCTTTCAGAATTTATGTTAGGTAATCACTAGGCCCAAAGAATGATCCACACAGTCTATTATAGCAAATGACTTCACCCTTAGTGAACAAAGATGTAACTGGCATTATTGTAGATAAACTTTTGCTTATATTTTAGATTAGTTCTTTAGAACAGATCCCCAGAAGTAAGAATACTGGGTCAAAGGTTTTTTGGGTTTTTTTTTTTAATGTAAGGCTCTTAACATTGGGTTGGCCAAGAAGTTAGTTCAGGGTTTTCCATATGATGTTATCGGAAACCCTGAAGGAAATCTTTGGCCAATTCAATATACACTTTCTATCTTCTTTCCAAAAAGGTTATTATCACTTAGCACTTCACCAATATATGAAGAAACTGCTTCATCTGTACCACAGCAGTATAGGATATCCTCATTCCATCATCTTTCCAGTTTGATATGTGAAATGGTATTACACATATTAAATTTGGTTGCTTTTAAGTTATCAGTAAAGTTGAACACTTTAAAAGGCTTATTTGCCATTTGTAGATCTTTGATCAGTTGTCTTTGTCCTTGAGTGTGTTCTTAATTTTTAATTACTGACTTCTAAGAACTTTGTATACATTCAAGATAATAAGACTTTGTCACTCTATTAGCAAATGTTTTCTCCAGAAAATGTTATTTTATCTATCTCCAAATTTTAATTAAACACAAACTATCCATTCCATTGGTCCTTTCCTTTGTGATCAAGAAATTATATGCAATTCCTATATTCACTATATATGCTATACCCGTCACAAAGTTATACGACAGATATTTTCAACTGTATTTAATTTTATTAATTTCAATAATAGTGATTTGTCAAATATTGTCTATATTTAACTTAATTTTTACATTTCCAGACGTCTTTTTGAAGTAAACTAACAAATTGTAACAAAATTTTTCTATGCTATTTTTGCATCTCAGTTGTATTTTTTCAATGGAATTTGCTTTAGAAGAATGAAAAGAGGGGGCTTCCCTAGTGGCTCAGTGATAAAGAATTCTCCTGCCAATGCAGGAGACATGGGTTCGATTCCTGAACTAGGATCCCACATGCCACAGAGCAGCTAAGCCCGTGTACTACAATTACTGAGCTTGCACTCTAGAGCCACAAGGGTTGCCACAACTACTGAAGCCTAAGTGTCCTAGAGCCCCTGCTCTACAATAAGAGAAGCTACTACAATGAGAAGCCCATGTACCACAACTAGAGAAAAGTCCATGCAGCAATGAAGACCCAGCACAGCCAAAAAAATAAATAATTAAAAAAAAGAGAGAGAGATGTCACAGACTGGGAGATATATTTGCATGATAAACTGATAAAGGACTTACATTCAAAATATATGAAGAACACTCAAAAGTGAGCAATAAGAAAACAAACAACCCAATTTAAACATGAGTGAAGGATCTGAACAGACACCACACCAAAGAAGATATACAAATGGCAAATAAACATATGAAAAATGCTTAACATTATATTTCATTGGGGGACTGCAAATTAAAACAAAATACCACAACATGCCTGTTCAGTTCAGTTCAATCACTCAGTCATGTCGGTCTCTGTGACCCCATGGACTGCAGCACACCAGGCTTCCCTGTCCATCACCAATTTCCAGAGCTTGCTCAAACTCATATCCATTGAGTCAGTGATGCCATCCAACCATCTCATCCTCTGTCATCCCCTTCTCCACCTGCCTTCAATCTTTCCCAGCAACAGGGTCTTCTCTAAAGACTCAGTTCTTCACATCAGGTGGCCAAAGTACTGGAGCTTCAGCTTCAGCATCAGTCCTTCCAATGAGTATTCAGGACTGATTTCCTCTAGGATGGACTGGTTGGATCTCCTTGCAGTCCAAGGGACTCTCAAGAGTCTTCTCCACCACCACAGTCCAAAAGCATCAATTCATCGGCGCTCAGTTTTCTTTATAATCCAACTCTCACATCCATACATGACCACTGGAAAAACCATAGCTTTGACTAGATGAACCTCTGTCAGCAAAGTAATGTCTCTGTTTTTTAATATGCTGTCTAGGTTGGTCACCGTTTTTCTTTCAAGCAGCAAGTGTCTTTTAATTTCATGACTGCAATCACCATCTGCAATGATTTTGGAGCCCAAGAAAAGATAGTCTGTCACTGTTTCCATTGTTTCCCCATCTATTTGCCACGAAGTGATGGGGCTGGATGCCATGATCTTTGTTTTTTGAATATTGAGTTTTAAGCCAGCTTTTTCGCTCTCCTCTTTCACTTTCACCAAGAGGCTCTTTAGTTTCTCCTTGCTTTCTGCCATTACGGTGGCATCATCTGCATATCTGAGGTTATTGATATTTCTCCCTCCAAACTTGATTCCAGTTTGTGCATCATCCAGCCTGGCATTTCGCATGATGTACTCTACATGCAAGTTAAATAAGCAGGGTGACAATATACAGCCTTTACATACTCCTTTCTCAATTTGGACCAGTATGTTGTTCCATGTCCAGTTCTAACTGTTGCTTCCTGACCTGCATACAGATTTCTCAGGAGGCAGGTCAGGTGGTCTGGTATTCCCATCTCTTTCAGAATTTTCCACAGTTTGTTGTGATCCACACAGTCAAAGGCTTTGGTGCACTCAATAAAGCAGATTTTTTTCTGGAATTCTCTTGCTTTTTCTATGATCCATTGGATGTTGGCAATTTGATCTCTGGTTCCTCTGCCTTTTCTAAATCCAGCTTGAACATCTGGAAGTTCACAGTTCACGTATTGCTGAAGCCTGGCTTGGAGAATTTTGAGCATTACTTTACTAGCTTGTGAGATGAGGGCTATTGTGCAGTAGTTTGAACATTCTTTGGCATTGCCTTTCTTTGGGATTGGAATGAAAGCTGACCTTTTCTAGTCCTGTGGCCACTGCTGAGTTTTTCAAATTTGTTGGTATATTGAGTGCAGCACATTCACAGCATCATCTTTCAGGATTTGAAATAGCTCAGCTGGAATTTCATCATCTCCATCTAGTGATGCTTCCTAATACCCACTTGACTTCACATTCCAGGATGTATGGCTCTAGGGGAGTGTTCACACCATCGTAACATAGCATATTATATTATGTAATATACACTATATACTATAAAACATGTTATACCTATATGCATTTTATAGTATAACATATATATACAAAACATTATATTATGTAACATATTACATAATATAACCATAATTACAGACCCATTAGAATGGCAAAAATCCAAAATACTGACAACACCAAATGCAAACAAGCATGTGGAGCAACAAGAACTCTCATTCACTGCTGGTGGGAATATAAAATGGAACAGCTATTTGGAAGACATCTGGGCAGTTTCTTACAAAGTAAACATAGTCTTATTGTATGATCCATCAATCATGCTCCTAGGTATTTTCCCAAATGAGTTGAAAACTTACATTTGCAAGAACCTACACAAAAATGCTGCATTAGATTTATTGATAATTACCCCAAAATTGGTAGTAAATAAGATGTCTTTCAATAGGTAATGTCTGGGGAAAGAGTATACTGAATAGATACACAAGGGCAAAGACCTAAGGTGGGAATAGCATGCTTTATCAAAGGACCAGAGGCTAAAGTGGTGGGAAAAGGTAACTTAAAGGAAGTGAGATCAGAGAGACAGCTAGGGCCAAGCCACTTAGGCCTGGGTAGGGACTTTGGACTCTAAGAGTGATGGATGGGCAGCCATTGGAGGGCTGAGCAGTATCATGTTATGACTGATTTACATTTTAACTGGATCGCTTGAGTAGCTGTGTAGCAAATAATCTACAATTCCTGCCTCCTCCTGTGAATGCTTGTGATGTTGTGATTTACAATAAAAAATATTCATTTAGTCTCTGTCCAACTCCTGGCACAGGAATTTCCAAGGTTTTTGTGATAAGAAAGATAACAGTGTCTTTTTTTTTTACTTATAACAAGGTCCTTTCAACAATATACCAGTTTATGTTAACAACAGGAATTTGGGCAAACCCCTAAGTAACCTAAGGATGGAAACTAGTTGTCAAGGGAACCAACCTTGATTAGAGGGTTGGAACTTTCAGGTCTTCCTTCCCCCACCACACCCCAACCTCCAGGAAGAGAGGCTTGAGATTGAACTCCATCACCAACAATCAATGACTTAATCATTGTCCGCAAAGGTACAGGGTTCAGCAAACTTCTGGGTAGACACATGGTGATGCAAGGAGAGGGCTCACTAGGAGACAGCATGGAAACTCTGCACCCATTCCCCACACCTCAACCTAAGTTGTTCTTCCATCTGGCTGTCCGTGAGTTATGTTGTTGTTCAGTCACCAAGTTGTATCCAACTCTTTTGCGACCTCCTGGACTGTAGCCCTCCAGGTTCCTCTGTCCATGGGATTTCCCAGGCAAGAATACTGGAGTGGGTTGCCATTTCCTCCTCCAGGGGATTTTCCTGACCCAGGGACTGAACACATGTCTCCTGCGGATTCTTTACCACTGAGCCACCAGAGAGGCCCTCCCTGAGTTATACTCTTTTATAAACAACCAGTAATCTAGTAAATAAATATTTCCCTGAGTTCTGTGAACCTCTCTAGCAAATTAATTGAAATAGGGTGGTGGGAACCTTCAATTTATGGCCAGTCAGGCAGAAGCACAGGTGATAACCTGGATTTGGGATTGGCATTGGGCAGGGGAGTGGGGGTGTCCTATAGAACTAAGCTCTTAACCTGTGGCATCTAATTCTAGCTCCAGGTAGATAGCATCAAAATTGAGTTAAATTGTAGGACAACCAGGTAGTGTCACAAAATTGCTTGATATGTGGAAAGCCTACCCATCTGGTGTCAGACAGGCTGTGGGTGTGGTAGTGTTGTAGGAGTAAAGGAGAAACACTCAAGAGGAAGTTTTTAGCTTTTCCTTACAAGGCCCTAGGATAATTCTCTCCTCTTGAGTGTGGGCTGGATCTAATGACTTACTTCTGACAAACAGCATACTGCAAAAATCATGTCATTTCCAAGATTAGGTTACAAAAGACTGTGCATTTCTTCTTACTCACCCTCTCTCACTTGCTCTCCCCTTCAGAGCCCTCTCCAAGGAGAAGTGAGCTGCCAGGTTGGGATTAGCCCTATAGGGGCCCGTGTGACAAGGACTGATATTTCTAGCAAATAGCCAGTAAGGACATGAGTCCTTCTAACAGCCATGTGAGTGAACTTGGCTGTGGATCTTCCCCCAGTGCAGTCTTGGGTTTTTTTGTTTGTTGGGCTGGGGGGGGGTTATTTGGTTTTTTTGGCTGCACCTGGGTTTCCCTCATAGCTCAGTTGGTAAATCATCTGCCTGCAATGCAAGAGATCCAGGTTCGATTCCTGGGTCTGGAAGATCCCCGAGAGAAGGAAATGGCAACCCACTCCAGTATTCTTGCCTGGAGAATCCCATGGACAGAGGAGCCTGGCAGGCTACAGTCCTAGGGTCACAAGAGTTGGACACAATTTAGTGACTAAACCACCAGGTCTTAGTTGCAGCTTGCAGGATCTTTTAGTTGTGGCGTGTGGGATCTAGTTCCCTAACCAGAGATTGGACCTGGGCCCTCTGCATTGGGAGCAAGAGTTCTAGCCTCTGGACCACCGGGGAAGTCTCCCCACGGTGCAGTTTTTAAATGACTGCAGCTCCTTCAGTGCCTTGATCGCAGCCTTGAGAGAGACTTCTAGTCAAAGGACATAGCTAAACAGTGCCTAGATTCCTGACTTCAGAAACAGTGAGATACTACTTGTCATATTAAGCCTCTAGATTTGGGGTAATGTGTCATGCAGCAATAGACAACCAATATAGAGGGCAAGTTTGAGACCCAGAAGACCAGGTTTGTAGGACATAGAAATGGTCCATCCATCCTAGTAATAATGGTGGTTTGGACTAGCACATAGCAGCGGCAGTGGTGAGAAGCAGTTGAGTGGAAGATAGTTTTTGTAAAGTGCCTGGCACTTAGCAGACCCTGAACAACTGTTCATACCATTTCTATTACTTGGTAAGAATTACTCTAAGCAAAGACTAGAGTTTCTGGAGGAGACTGAACTGATTGTCATGTTTGGGAGATGCCACGATACATTAATAGATAATATGCTGCTGCTGCTGCTGCAAAGTCGCTTCAGTCGTGGCCGACTCTGTGCGACCCCATAGACGGAAGCCCACCAGGCTCGCCCATCCCTGGGATTCTCCAGGCAAGAACACTGGAGTGGGTTGCCATTTTCTTCTCCAATGCATGAAAGTGAAAAGTGAAAGTGAAGTCGCTCAGTCGTGTCCGACTCTCAGTGACCCCATGGACTGCAGCCTATCAGGCTCCTCTGTCCATGGGATTTTCTAGGCAAGAGTACTGGAGTGGGGTGCCATTGCCTTCTCCGATAGATAATATGACAGAGTCTCAAAAAGTATCTATATACTTGTTACAGGTTCAACTGTGTCCCTCCACATAAAGGTAGACACAATTCAATCCCAAATATCTCATAATGAGTCCTTATTTGGAAATAGGGTCCTTGCAGACATAATTGGTCATGATGGGGTCTACACCAGAAATCCTTCCAATTAATGCTAATGGGTGACCAGCCTCTGGTTCCCTCCATGGGAAATGAGGCCACTAAGAGGAAGTTATCAGTAAGGGATTTATGTTTTAGTAGCATGTTTAATTATGATACAACCACGACTGTCTCTTGCACAGGAATTTAGCATTTAAGATTTACAGCTCTTAGCAAAATTTTTGCCTTTGTTATCTCAAAGAGCCAAGTCACTGTTTTACTGGACTAGCAACAGTTTTTCTATTGTGTCAGGCTGCCCCCTACTGTTTTGGTCTAATAATCTCATCCTGGCTCATATTGTTTTGAGTTGGTTTTCAAAGCCTGTATTTTCTGCCAAGGTCTGTAAACCTGCCCACTCTCATGCCCCAAAGAACACAGAACATTGGATTGATGGGCGTGTGAGAAGGGGGTTTATTTTTCTTTTAATAAAACCACTGAAGAACCACAGAAATATATATATATATATATATATATATATATATATATATATATATGAAAGATATATATGTGTTTGTTTCAGATCACTTCGTCTGACCAGCTTAAGCTTGCAAGAAAAATTAAGTTTCCGAAATCAGAGCATATCAGATTCTTTTCTTTCTTACTTCTTAAGGGCGGCAAACACCTTCAAGAGATATCGTTTCTTTTCATGATACGACATCAGGGAAATTTTTTTGAGAGAGAGAAGCTGATGAAAGTTTAACTAATCCAACAACCCAGAGGAAAGCAATATTACAAAAGAGGCCTCAAAGGAAAGGTGGGATTTCTTTTCTGCTTCAAAGGCGATGATGTGCAATGCTGTGAGAAGGCAGCCAGCTTGTGGGGGGAGCTCAGAGTGCTGCAGACACTCAAGCCCATCCTCTTCTTTGCGGGCCTCCCCAGCCAGCCCACTGCTCAGTATATGGACAGGGCCAACCCTTAGCCAGGAAGAAAAGTGACAGACTCATATGTATCCCATGGGATATATCAATAAGGAAAGAAAGAGGGAACCTGAAATCAGTTTTTGGGCTTTAAAACACAGATCTACTCTCAAGGTATTGGAGCGGGGTGTTGGGGGAGAGGGGAGGATTCAAAAGCTACAGATAATAACTGAGAACAAACCCTGTGCTGACGGTTTAAAAATAAATAAATAAAAGGTATTGCAAAGCAGCTTCCCTGATTCCTGATCTTTTTCCTTTTTCTTCCTCAAGCTGCTTTAGTGGTACCCAGCCCTCACTCCAGGGCTTTCCATGGATGACTGGCTAACTTGATCCTCAGAGCTGTGCTTCTGTGTGACCACAGGTCACCTTCTACAGATTGGTGGCATTTTTGCCTCTACAGTAATCCTATAAGTGGCTCTCAGCAGAGTCTGGTTTCCTGTGATCCTGGTCACTACTGAGGCTTTGTTCAGTTCCCCCAGCTGCCTGAGCACACCTTTACTCTCTCTGCAGCTGCCTTGTGCCCTCCTCTGTCTGGACTGGAAGCCTCTGGCAGGGTTGGGGAAGGGGCATCCTTTTGCTCTACTGGCATCAATAGGCACTCCTGGCCCAGGCCTGGGACAGTGCTATCTCCCAGGGCTTACAAAGGAGAGTAAGGGCTGGGGGGGTGAGGTAGGGCTGAGGGCAGGGGCGGCTGTCACTGGAGAGCATTTATTATTGCAGTGTGCCAGCTAAACCCATAACCTATTTCATAAAAGGTTTTTTTTTAATCTCACATGATCTGAGAGAATAGCCCAGCTGCTCTCTTTGGCTTGCCTCCATTTCTTACTCCCATTCATAAAATCTTTAAAGAAGGCCATGTGCTGCTTCCTCGCAGAGCGGATCAAGTTGTGCTCTATTCTGGAATGAACTAGATGTCCACACAGGTGGCTACAGAGGCCATGCACTGTCTGTCTGTCCTCTCTAACTCTCCCCACCTAGCCATCCTCCACTCTCAACCAATAAATCCTATGTTCAGCCTCTCTGGAGACCCAGCCAGGCCAGGAGCTGGGGGATCACAAATGCTCGCTAAGCTTCTGGCACTTGTGGACTGAGCATTCACAGCAGTCTAAGAGACTCATGGCTGATAGCAATTTAAGTTTTGTTGAGTCTCAAATTCAAACATTAAATCCCATGACACTATTATTCGGGAGCTAGTCATTAATAAGAGAGCCTAGCTAGCTTTGTCAGTAACCTTAAAAACACATTATCATTCTTTTCTTAATTTTCCAGGAACTGTATGAATTGCTTGCTATACATCATTTCATTGAACCATGATTATCCCCGTTTTATAGATGAGAAAACTAAGATTCACAGAAGTTAAGAAATTTTCTCCAGATCGTAGTCAGTGAGATTGAGCAAGACCAGAGAGCTAACACATGTGATTGAGTAGATCACATAGCTCATTAGTGTGATGTGAGCTAATTCATGTGACTGAGATCCAAGAGTAAGGGTAAGTCAGAAAGATCACAGGCTAGCTGGTCAAGAGCTGGACTCCAGATCTGTCTTACTCTGAAACTCAAGCAGTTACCCATCTGAGTTCTGCCTCCTCTGCCATTCTCTCCTGACTTTGGGCATGTGGCAATGAACAGGAAGCCACAGAATTTTGTTACCATGTGGAAAATGGTCCTAGGTGCTGGAAATACCTTTAGTGAACATTGAAAAGATTATGTGATTGTGGTTTAAGAATACACAAGGATTACACTTGGCTCTGAATAGAGATACAAATCTGGAAAAGGCCAAGAGTCTAGTTTAAAATGACTCTACTTTCATGAATTTGAGAATTTTTAAAGATGAGGGTACCAAGGGTTTTTACATACACAGAGAGAGAAGTAGAGGTCAAAATATTATATACATATTAGTATCTATATATATGGATATCTGTATACAGATAAGAAATATTTCTGGTTCTGAAAAATATAATAGCATCAGCATAACATGAGAAAGGAAAATGAAAGCTCAATTATGCAGTGATGACTGTGCACTAACGGCATTCGGGACTAGGAGTGCATTGAAGCCTTTGGAGCATGTGCCTGAAGAAGACAACGTGAATTAGGCGTTCAAATATGAACACAGTTTAGGTGGCTGGAAGGAAAAGGAACAGCTTTCAGGGCTGGAAGGAAAAGGAACAGCTTTCAGGTGGATGAAACAAACTAAAACAAAACTAAGAGGGAAAAAATGAGCATAACACACACAGGAAATTTTAATCAAGATTGTAAGCTCCCTGGGGGCAGGAAGGTGTCTTAGCTTTTTCACAGTTCTAGCTCCAGAGACTAGCACATGATGGACACTCACAAATTATTAGTTGATGAAAGAAAGGGGAAAAGAAAACAAGGAGAGGAGCAAAAGAGAGAACTCAAACGAAAAAAGATAGAGAGAGGAGAAATGTTTAACCGCAGAAGAAGGTGTGTGCTGGAAGTAGTGAGAAACAAGGTTGTTAAGATAGGGTGGAACAGAGTGGGGAAGGGCCTTGACCAAAGTCAGGACAAAGAGTCTGATTTAAAGTAATGGGCAACAGACCTAGAAAGCAAATTTACGCTGTCCAAAGGGAAACGGAGTAGATGGAGGGATAAATTAGGAGTTTGAGATTAGCACATACACATATATGTATAAAATAAAAACAAGGACCTACTAAATACCACAGGGAATTCTACTTGATATTTTGCAATAACCTATAAAGGAGAAGAATCTGAAAAAGAATAGCTAGATAGATAGATATGTTAAAAAAAAATTAAGCTGCTTAACTTGTCTGAAGCCTCAGTTTCTTCATTTGTAAAATTTAGCCCACTTCATAGGGTTGCAAAAGAAATTAGATGAGATAATGTACGTACATCCACTCAGCACAATGAGTACTCAATGGATTGTAGTTTGTTATTATTGTTACTACTACCGTTTACCATTTATTAATGTGAAAATTAGCTAACTCAAAAATCCAACTCCAATTCGTTCAGAGTGGTAAAAAAAATTACCACACTTTAATAAAGTAGTTGAACATTTGTTTATTATTCTGAACAACAAAATATGTATCTTTTCATAGTTGAGAGGCCCAGAACAGTATAAAAACTAGAAACTCAGAGCAAAAAGTAAGTGAAAAACTTGAGTTAATTTCATATCCTTCAATCCCTTGAGGTTCGATCATTTGAGGAGCAAGCATAGGACAGAAGTATGTGTGTGTGTGTGTGTGTGTGTGTGTGTGTGTGTGTAATACTGTCCAACAATCTCCCTGTCCTTTCAACCTCAAACAGCCTATGCTCCTGAAGCACCCAGAGGTCAGCACCCTGGGAAGGGTTGGCACCCTTCTTTATGAAAAGGCCCTTCTCCATTTGTTTTAGGAAAATTAGTAGGGAGGAGGTTGTTTTTCTATTTTGTATGTGTGGTAAAGTGTCTTTTCTGTTATGAAATAATGGTAATCATAAATAGTAGATTTTAAGTAGTGTTACATGGCAACCCTAAAAAAAGAAAAAGAAAAGGCCATTCCACTGTTTCCCCTCCAGATGTCCTTCTGGCACTTTACACATCTCTCAATAATTGAGGAGACACACGTGTTTTCCTTTTACAAAAGGAAATATCTAGGCATGCAGAGCCTAGGCCACCCTGAATTGCTGTCCTAACATCCTTTGCAAAATTCCTCCATCTTCTCAAAGTTTAGCCTTTTTCCTGTCTTCCCACAGCTCAAGTCCTATCAGAGACAAATCCTAGAGAGCCACACTGAGAATGCAGGTCTTTTTCAAAGAGTTACTTCGACTTAGGCTATAAAAAGCAGTCAGAACAGTCTTATGGACTCTGAGGGAGAAGGTGAGGGTGGGACGTTCTGAGAGAATAGCATTGAAACATGTATATTATCATATGTGAAACAGAACACCATTCCAGGTTCGATGCATGAGACAAATGCTCAGGGCTGGGGCAATGGGATGACCCAGAGGGATGGGATGGGGAGGGAGGTGGAAGGGGGGTTTGGGATGGGGAGCACATGTAAACCCATGGCTGATTCATGTCAATGTATGGCAAAAACCACTACAATATTGTAAAGTAATTAGCCCCCAACTAAAATAAATAAATTAATTAATTAAAAAAAAAAAAAACTAAGGCAATCTCATTGCAAAACAGACTTTATTTTCCAAAAAGAATAAGAAATAAAATCTCCCAATCTTTTGACTCCCTAGTCTGACTCCTTAGAAGTAACAATGCTTTATATTAATATCTTCTAATACATCCTCCTAAGAATTGTCCTGCATTTAAAAGAATATAGGTGTGCATATATGTATATAAGTATGTGTGTGTGTGTCTGTAAATCTTCTTGAATTATTTCTAAACCTATCACTGAAAAAAGTTTTTTAAAATTCTGATTTTTTTAAAAAAACTTTTTTATTGAAACATAGTTTCTTTATATTGTTGTGCCAATCTCTGCTGTACAGCAAAGTGACTCTGATACATATAGACATTCTTTCTAAAGTCCTGATTCTAAAAGCAAAACTTTCTACTAACAAGAAGTAAAAGCCTTACACAGAACAATCTCAGGCCTTCACAAGAGTCAGCAAAAGTCCAGGTACTCTGTGAAACAGAAATAATCAAATGCTTCAAAATATTTAATTTCCTATTCCAGGAATGTGAAACAGGTGTAATTAAAATAACACTATTTTAATTAAGTGACCTCTCTTGACCAACCATCTGTGAATAATTCAGATTTCCTCCTTATTATTACTGTAAAATTAAAACGAGGTCATATAAACAGGAAGATCCTCTTTAACTATCTTTAAGCACCAGCAATGTATATTTTCCACCAGTTAAAATCCTTAATGATACAAAAAACCTGTCAAGCATAACTCCCCCAATTCATTTGCCTGAAACCATCAATATTTTATCATGCACTTGCAGTTGGCTTTAATTTAACAGTCCAGGTTACTAATCAAACAAAACACCCAAGTCATTAAAAGTTAGTGTGCCATTTAGAAAGTGCATTTCACGTTTATTAAAATATCTTTCATGCAGCCATTAGAAACCTAAAGTTTTAATTACAATCAGATATTTAGTTCTACTCCCGTTATGCATTTGTCACTCTCTTGCAACTGCCCTGATTAATCTTCCAGACCAAGTTCATCCATTACCTCCTGAAATTATTTTCCTCTCAACTTCAGAATTCATCTTTCTAGCCCACCCCCTACAAAGAAGCAAAATGCATTTTAAAGGTGTGTAAAATAACTACCCAAAAGATGACTCATTTAAAAGATTTCATTTCAAATGTAATTTATCCTTCATAAAAGACCAAAGAGGTATCATTCAGAAAGACAAATTGAAATTGAAAATTAGCTCTTCATGTCTTTATTGTCAGTTTTCATTATTTATTTTTCTTTCTAAATATCAGAAAAGCTCAACAAGCATTTTCCTAAAATTTTCTAACTGTGTGATTCAATTAACTGTTGTTTTTCTTTAAGATTTTCAGTCTCCCCTACTCTTACTCCTGCCCTAGCTTGCTCTAAAGTTCCATGAAAGAGGAATCAATATTTTTTAATGATACAAATGAACTTATTTATAAAACAGAAACAGATTTACAGACTTCAAAAACAAACTTATGGTTACCAAAGGGGAAACATAGTGGGGGAGGAATAAGTCAGGAATTTGGGATTAACATACACACACTACTATATATAAGATACATAACCAACAAGGACCTACTGTATAGCACAGGAAACTCTACTCAATATTCTGGGATAACCTATATAAGAAAAGAATCTCAGAAAGAATTAATATATGTATATGTATAACTGAATCAATGTACTGTACACTTGAAACTAACACAACATTGTAAATCAGCTATACTCCAATAAATTTTTCAAAACTAAAATTTTTTAAATAAAGTTTGATGAAAGATTGGATTCACACAGCATCAGCACCACCTGGGAACTTGAGTCAACCAGTGAAGTTGCTCAGTCGTGTCTGACTCTTTGCGATCCATGGACTGTAGCCTACCAGGCTACTCCATCCATGGAATTTTCCAGGCAAGAGTACTGGAGTGGGTTGCCATTTCCTTCTTCAGGGGATCTTCCTGACCTGGGGATCGAATCCAGGTCTCCTGCATTGCAGCCAGACGCTTTACCATCTGAGCTACCAGGGAAGCCCCTGGTAAAAGATTACTGACATATAAAACATCAGATTCCATATATAATCTAGATCTTGAGAATTACAGCATTTAGATTCTCCATCAGTCATATTTGCTGCACACTAAAAAGACATTTTAGATGAGATTTGGAGCCAACAGCAAGTATACTCACTTCTAAGAGTCACACCAATGAAAATTGTGGGACCTTCGATTGAGATGAAGGCCCCCAATTACACAGGTATGAATGGGATTGAGAGTCTATTCAAAAAACAATGTGCATGCTTAGTCACTCAGTCATGCCTGACTCTTTGCAACCCTTTGGACTGTAGCCCGCCATGCTCCTCTGTCCATGGGATTTTTCAGGCAAGAACACTGGAGTGGGTTGCCATTTCTTTCTCTAAGGGATCTTCCTGACCCAGGGATCGAACCCACGTCTCCTGTGTCTCCAGCATTGCAGGCAGATTCCTTATCCACTGAACCATCAGGGAAGCCTTTGGGATATCCTTTAAAGACTAAAAGCATCTTGCATCTATCAAGCTATCTCAAACATGAATCCATAAAACCCATGTACATTCGTGATAAGTCACTTTAGTCATGTCTGACTCTTTGCAACCCCACGGACTGTAGCCCACCAGGTTCCTCTGTCCATGGGTTCTCCAGGCAAGAATACTGGAATGAGTTACCAGAAGATCTTCCCAACCCAGGGATCAAACTCGCATCTCCTATGTTGCCTGCATTGGCAGACAGGTTCTTTACCACTGGCACCACCTGGGAAGCCCAATAAGCGCCATAATTCTAAATAATATAAGATTATGTTAAATATGGACTTTCCAAGTGGCACTAATAGTAAAGAATCCACCTGCCAACACAGAGGAGATAAGAGACACAGGTTCTATCCCTAGGCTGGGAAGATCCCCTGGAGGAGAGCATGGCAACCCACTCCAGTATTCTTGCTTGGAGAATCCCATGGACAGAGGAGCCTGGCAGGCTACACTCCATAGGGTCACAAAGAGTCAGACACAACCGAAGCAACTTAGCGTGCAAACATCATCAGTGCCTGGATTAGGGTCCAGTCATGTTCCCTAGAACTTGTGTTCCACATCGCTTGATTCCATTCTCTGAACCAAGTTGCCTTTTTCATAAGAACTAGCCTGTGGTTGTAGTTTAGTAGCCTTCTTAATAGCTTCTTGCTCACTGAAATTTAAGAGCTCTTTTTATCTTGAATTATCTTTGTCCCTTTCAAAGTTGATGGAGTGTCCATCAATTCAATTCTCTTAAAAACTTTGTGGGATTTCTATGAATTTCACTGGAATGAAAATCTCTTTAATCTCTTCAAATATATTTAATCTCTTTAATTCTCTGTCTTGGGCTGAATCAGAGTGGTTCATGATTATTCTGCCTTGGGCTGAATAATTAGAAGCCTTTTTTCTAGTTCCAGACATATTTTAAAATCTTTCTAGAAGATTAACAAAGGGTCTTACAGCCATATTATTTATATGATCTTACTTCAAAGGTCTTTGCCAATGGTCAGGAAGGAAATGAGAAAGTTTTATTTTCAAACCCATTAAATCGCAAGTCCTTATAGTTCCTTTAAAAATTGTTTGAATACTGCAAAAGTTCTTTTTTTTTTTCGCACTTAAGTCTCTCCATCCAAAACTTTGGTGGTTCAGTCAGTAAAGAATCCACCTGAAATGCGGGAGACCTGGGTTTGATCCCTGGATTGGGAAGATCCCCTGGAGGAGGGCATGGCAACCCACTCCAGTATTCTTGCCTGGAGAATCCCCATAGACAGAGGAGCCTGGCAGGGTACAGTCCATGGGGTCGCTAAGAGTCAAACACGACTAAGCGATTAAGCACAGCACATCCATACCTTATTATCAGTGGTCCAAAGAAACCAACTAGCACCTTCAGTATGCTGCCAGTAAATCTCTTGAGCCAAACCCACCAGTTTGTCAGGTTGTTCTATTTTTCCACATTACTGCAGACAACAATATTGTCTAACTTTCCTCCATTATACAACAAGGATCACATTTTTTTCCAACCTCCAAAACCAACTTTCTCCCTCCTTCCAGGATTCACCAGCTGTTATCTTCAATGGTCTTCTAGATTTTATCAATAGGCTCCTCAAGGCCTTCTAGCTTCTGCTTACTGCCTAGTCCCAAAGCCATATATTTGAGGGTTTTAGTAGAGAAGCACCCCACTTCCAGGTACCAAATTCTAGTTTTCTATCACACCATACACTGAATAACTTAAGACAATAATCATTATATTTCATGAATCTGTGAGTCAAGAATTCAATCAAGACTCAGTTGGACAAGTCCTTTGTTCCACATGAAATCAACTGCCATCAATGAGTCACTGGGTGGTATTAGCTGATGGGCTGGTTGGAAGGTCCTAGATGGCTTCATTCGCATGTTTATAGCCTTGGTGGAGATGGCTAGAAGGTTGAGTTCAGCTAGGACTGTCCAGCTAGGACTGACCACCCCAGCATGGTGGTCTCAGGGTATATGGACTTCTTACATGGTGGCTCAGGACACTTAGGGAAATTTTTCCTATAAAGGGAAAGTATAAGTTGCCAGTCTCTTATATCAGAAACTGGCACATTGTCACTTCTACTATATTTTATTGGTCAAGCAACCATAGAGCCCAGATTTAAGGAGCAGAGACATAGATTTTACCTCTCAGTGGGAGAAGTGTTCAAAAAAGCTACAGACATCTTCAATCTATGACAAATACTATGAGCTAGGCATTCTCATTCTACAAAGAAAACTAAACTTAGAAAGGATAGGTAATTTGCCCAAAGTCATATAGTTATGGTAACACTAGAATTCTAACCTAATCATCTATCTGTATGGAAAAGTAAATAAATTACCTAGCAACTCCCAAAAAGTAGTAATTAAAATAGCATCATCTTCTGGAGGAGCAAGGTATATGCTTATGTGGCCCTGCTGTCCATCAGCTCAGGATACAAGCTTCCTCCCTTCCTTTCACCCCTGCTCTCAGGTCAATTTATACAAGTTACACTTCCTGAATGTTCATAAAAGAACAAATAATCACATACTACAAATGCCTTCGAAAGGTAATGTCCAAGTCCATTTATGAAGGTACATCTGACAAATCCAACCTGACAGTATGATCTCTCAGAGGTGGAGAATATAACGAGACTACTACTACTCTTCTGGACCAACATGGGAGAATTGTTTGCTGAGGATGAAGTACCAGGAACCTTGGGGAGCAAGGGATTTTGTCATCCTGGAGTGATGACCATTATGGAAGGGAGAGCTGGTACAGTCAGAGGCAAGCCCTCTTGCCCTATGGAAGGAAGAAAGCATAGCTGTGGGTCCACAGTCTGTGGTCCTAAAAGGGGAGATTTTTCAGGAAGGATGGGACTTTCAACAATAAAAACCAGACCTAACTTCCAAAAATTATTCCTGGAAAGAAAAAAAGAGAGCAAGGATCAATGTGGCTACATACAAAGTGTCCTAGCAAGTTCAGATTTAGAATATGCATACCATGGACAGGGTCAAGGGACCCATGGTCAAAATTACATGCAAAATTTGGCACAGATCAAATGGGAACTGTGTCAGGAAGGCTGAAACCCAGCACGCACAGAAAGTGAAAGTCAAAGTCGCTCAGTCATGTCTGATTCTTTGTGACCCCAAGGACTATACAGCCCATGGAATTCTCCAGGCCAGAGTACTGGAGTGGTAGCTGTTCCCTTCACCAGGGGATCTTCCCAACCCAGGAATTGATCCCAGGTCTCCCACATGGCAGGTGGATTCTTTACAAGCTGAGCCACCAGGGAAGCCCCCAGAATGCACAAGTGATGCAAAAGACAGTAAAGAAAAGTAAGATTTTGGGGGGATTTTGTTTGGGGCAGTAACATGGAAGATGTAAATCTGTCAAGTAGAGATTATGGTGCAATGTTAGCAGATCATAGAGAAAGTAGAACTGCTCAACTTCTATTTTGATTCTTTTTTTTAAAGAGAATGGGCATCTGGCTGTAAAGAGAAGCATAAATATTGAAAAAGCTAAAGCCCAGGTGAGGTGAAAGAGATGATGTTGAACAAAATTCTCATTTTCTGTCAAAAATGAGTTCATCTCTTCCTAAGAATCCACTATAGTTGAATAGATGAAGAGTTGGGACACTATAAAGGCAAGATTCTCCTCTGTACAATTTAGTCTGCCAATGAAAACCTGTGCCAGTCAGCTCTCAGAGTGCAAGGCTCAAAACTCCACAAAGATGTGTCCCAGGGATCTATAGATAATAGCAGGAAGTCAGAATCCAGTGGGACTGGGGACAAAGAGGCTTGTATAGTGATTGTTAACTGGTACAGAATTTCTTTGGAGGTAATGGAAATGTTCTGAAATTAGTGGTGATAGTTTTCACAATGTTGTGAATATATTGGGTTGGCCAAAAAGTTTGTTTGGGTTTTTCCATAAATTCTTACAGAAAAACCCAAACAAACTTTTTGGTCAACCCTATACTAAAAATCCCCCAGAATTATACACCTTGAAGGATGAATTTTATGGTATATACATTATATCTTAATTTCTTTTGAAGAATACATTATCACATTTTACCAACCTCAGTACCAAGTTTCTTTTCCATGTCCACCTATCCAAAATTTTATAAAGCTAGTGACCAGGACACATCCCTGTTGGTTAAAGAACAAAACCAAAGTCCATTTTGAAAGTTCTTATTCTTTGTGACTGATGACAAAACATACAAACAAAACAGTTTGCTTTTTAGTTTTAGGGGGGAAAGTAAAGGAATATAACCAAACCTAGCACATTTTTTTAAAAAGCATTTTGTGCTAATTTTTTTAAAGCAAAAAAAAAATGAGAAAAAGATGGAATCACAACTGTGGCAATATTACACTAAATTGCTCATCACCAAAAAACTAGATGGGATAATAAATTGGCTTAAGGTAGTGAGCCCAGTTCCCTAGTAACTCTCTAGGAACCAATTGCACATACAATTGTCGAAAGACAGATAAGGAGGAGCTAGAATGGGAAAGCCTTAGTGACTTTAGCAGCTATAGCTTTAAAAGAAGTAGCAGAATGATGGAGCTGCTGTGCTATTAATGCATCTGAGTCATGAAACTTACAGTCCAGTTTAGTCTGGGGGAGGAAGGATAATGGTCCCACTCTAGTCTATGTGTATCAGAATATCTAGAGCAGAAGCCTAGAAGGGAGGAGAGTTTGGGAGAGAAGGGATACACATATATGTATGCCTGAGTCCGCTTTGCTGTTCACCTGAAACTACCACAATATTGTTGATTGGTTATACCCCAATACAAAATAAAAAGTTTTTTAAAAATTTTTTTAATTTCAAAAAAATAATATCTAAAGCACTGCATGCCATTCTGAGTGCCACTATCACAGAGGATCACATGCAAACTAGAACCTGATAGAATACTAAAGATCTGACACCATGACATAAGTTAAACCATTAAAAGGACAGATACTATTTAGCTTAGGAAAGAAAAGGAAAAAGAGAAACCTAAAAGTTCTCTTTTTAAAAGAAGTATCAGAAAGACTCAGTTTTTTGGATCTTCATGACTCTTATTAACAACATCTCAGAAAAAGAACAAAACTAAGGTTGCCAAACATTGTGAGGTCTGACTTGAATAACCTCAGACAAAATAGGTACATAACCAGAAGTCATAATTAACTGATGTCACAAATAAATGTGAAGGAGCAAGAAAAAAGGGGGCCTCACTTAAAAGTGGAAGTAGAACCTGGCCACAGGGAGAAGGAAAAAGAGAAAAGACAGTCATATGCTTGGTCATTCCTCAGGCATGTCCCAGAGGTCTGTATTATTTAAATGTCTCCAAATGGTTAGCAGACATTTCGTCCAATCCAAAAATCCCATGAGACATTTGGCTCATAAGACAAGTTGTCTGTGCCAAAAGAAACTTGAAGCTTCAGTTCAGTTCAGTCACTCAGTCGTGTCCAACTCTTTGCGACCCAAAGGACTGCAGCACACCAGGCCTCCCTGTCCATCACCAACTCCCAGAGTCCACCAAAACCCATGTCCCTTGAGTCGGTGATGCCATCCAGCCATCTCATCCTCTATCATCCCCTTCTCCTCCTGCCCTCAATCTTTCCCAGCATCAGGGTCTTTTCAAATGAGTCAACTCTTCGCATGAGGTGGCCAAAGTATTGGAGTTTCAGCTTCAACATCAGTCCTTCCAATGAACATTCAGGACTGATTTCCTTTAGGATGGACTGGTTGGATCTCCTTGCAGTCCAAGGTTCTCTCAAGAGTCTTCTCCAACATCACAGTTCAAAAGCATCAATTCTTTGGTGCTCAGCTTTCTTTATAGTCCAACTCTCACATCCATACATGACCACTGGAAAAACCGTAGCCTTGACTAGATGGACCTTTGTTGGCAAAGTAATGTCTCTGCTTTTTAATATGCTGTCTAGGTTGGTCATAACTTTTCCTCCAAAGAGTAAGCATCTTTTAATTTCATGGCTGCAGTCACCATCTGCAGTGATTTTGGACCCCAAAAAATAAAGTCTGCCACTGTTTTCACTGTTTCCCCATCTATTTGCCATGAAGTGATGGGACGGGATGCCATGATTTTAGTTTTCTGAATGTTGAGCTTTAAGCCAACTTTTTCACTCTCCTCTTTCACTTTCATCAACAGACTGTTTAGTTTCTCTTCACTTTCTGCCATAAAGGTGGTGTCATCTGCATATCTGAGGTTATTGATATTTCTCCCTGCAATCTTGTTTCCAGCTTGTGCTTCATCCAGCCCAGCATTTCTCATGATGTATCTGCATACAAGTTAAATAAGCAGGGTGACAATATATAGCCTTGACGTACTCCTTTTCCTATTTGGAACCAGTCTGTTTTTCCATGTCCAGTTCTAACTGTTGCTTTCTGACCTGCATAGAGATTTCTCAAGAGGCAGGTCAGGTGGTCTGGTATTCCCATTTCTTGAAGAATTTTCCACAGTTTGTTGTGATTCACACAGTCAGAGGCTTGGTCCTATCCAAAACATCCATGAATATAGTTGGTCCATTAAAAACAGTTTTGGACAGGACCAAATATCAAGGACCTTCTGGCATGGACCAAATGTCTTATAAATGTTTTGGACAGAACCAAATGGTCCTGCAAATATCAAAGACATTCGGGGGTAAATCAACATCTTATGAATGTTTTTAACAAGAGCAAGTGTCCTTCAAGGACCCAAATAATTCTTAGGCAGCCAGAATGGGATTCATTTTACCACCTGACATTTGGAAACCACTCTTCTAGAGAACACTATGATCATGTCACATATGTCCTTAAAAATCCTATCATTCCCTGTAACTGCCAAAAATAAAATTCAAAACTTTTAACTTGACTTCACAACTCAACCCAGTATGATCCAGTTCTACTTTTAAAATTTTATCTCCCATTCCTTCCCATCACCAGTCTTGCTCTCGAACCAAACTCCTGTATCTATTACTCACCCAGAATACATCTCTATTTGCTCCCTCTGTACATCTGTTTATTCCATTCCCACCACCTGGAACACTTGTCCTCTTTGCATCCACCCACCCATCATCAAATCTGCTATTCATCCAACCCACCTTGAACCAAAGGATCAAAAGTCTATTATGAGTTCTTTCTGGATTATTCCATGCTAAAAGTATTCTATCATCCACATCCCTCTCAACTCTAATCATTAAGTTACAACTTATGTCTCAGTTTCTTTGTCTGTAAAACTACCAACTTCTTAGACTTTTTTAATTGGAGGCTAATTACTTTACAATATTGTGGTGGTTTTTGCCATACATTCACATGAATCAGCTATGGGTGTACATGTGTTCCCCATCCTGAACCCTCCTCCCTCCCCATCCCATCTCTCTGGGTCATCCCAGTGCACCAGCCCTGAGCAACCTGTCTCATGCATTGAACCTGGACTGGCGATCTATTTCACACATGATAATATACATGTTTCAATGCTATTCTCTCAAGATTGACTTTATAAATGTGAAGCACCTAGAACAGTATAAGAATATATGAGCTCTATAATTTGATTATTCTTATTAGTTGTGTGATTCTTTTTACAGAAGGAAGTTAGTATGACAAATCATAGTCTCTACCGCTACAGTTGGTCCTGAAGCTATAAATGATACCACCCATTCATGATTCTCTACAGTTAATTCTAGATTCCTCTCCCTTTGACTAGCTACTGCTGGTTTAGGTTGCTTGCCTGCTGGGTAACATATCCAGTAAAGATATTCTGACAGTTACCAATAGTGTATATTTCATTATTACATTCAGGAAATGGGAAAACCACCACAGGAAGGGTCCATGAATCAACTGGAGCCATTGTGAGTTAGTTTCAATTTGTCATCTGACCACCATAAGCCCCCATTTTGACTACCAGGCCTTGCTAGCATTTTACTTCCCCGGAAATTAGGATTAGTACATAGCCAGTATCTAGTAAAACCCAGAGGTCTTTAACTCAATGCACATTTACTCTAGTAAATAGGCACCAGTCCCATTAGGGAAGTCTTGAGAGAAGATTTACAGTATATACTGTGGCAACAATACAAAATCCTTTCCAAGGTGACCCAGCTGCCCTTCAATCAAGGAACTATGAGTCTGTGAACTGGCTTAGGTCTGGAAAATGGGTGAATGGCCATGACCTCAATTGTGGCAATTCAAGTCAGGTTGCTGACCAGCAGATGTGGAGTTTGTATTGTTGTTGCTTTCTGCTACATGAATGTAGCAATATTCTAGTAGAATGCCCATCCCTTTCATTCATATACACCATAATCACTTGGCTTCTGTGGGAGAACCCTGTGGACAAAAACATTGTGATTACCAGTTACCCTCCTACCCTTACCTGTAAAGTTTACTGAGTGACCTGGAGCTGGTTAACAGCAAACAGCCTGATGAATTCCTGCAGCAACTTGTAGGGGAGTGAGTATCAATGGGCCTCTGCCCACTGTTAAGTAGCCACACCATCAGGGAAAAAAGAAAAAGAAAAAAAGCATGCTGAAACCAGAAGGAGAAGCTCCTTCCTCCCCTATGCTGTGCAGTATCCCTCCAGCACCCTCCATTGTGAAAGCCTAATATTGTACCAGATGACAAAGAAAAAATGATTACCTAGTCCAATTCCAAAATCACAAGGCAAAAAAAAGTAGATTTGGAGCTAAGAGATAATAAGCTGATAATTAGCACATATGACCTGCCTCTTGAGAAACCTGTATGCAGGTCAGGAAGCAACAGTTAGAGCGGGACATGGAACAACAGACTGGTTCCAAATAGGAAAAGGAGTACATCAAGGCTGTATATTGTCACCCTGCTTATTTAACTTATATGCAGAGTACATCATGAGAAACGCTGGGCTGGAGGAAGCACAAGCTGGAATCAAGATTTCCAGGAGAAATATCAATAACCTCAGATGTGCAGATGACACCACCCTTATGGCAGAAAGTGAAGAACAAAACAGCCTGTTGATGAAAGTGAAAGAGGAGAGTGAAAACGTTGGCTTAAAGCTCAACATTCAGAAAACTAAGATCATGGCATCTGGTCCCATCACTTCATGGCAAATAGATAGGGAAACAGTGGCTAACTTTATTTTTCTGGGCTCCAAGATCACTGCAGACGGTGATTGCAGCAATTAAATTAAAAGACGCTTACTCCTTGGAAGGAAAGTTATGACCAACCTAGACAGCATATTAAAAAGCAGAGACGTTACTTTGCCAACAAAGGTCTGTCTAGTCAAGGCTATGGTTTTTCCAGTGGTCATGTATGGATGTGAGAGTTGGACTATAAAGAAAGCTGAGTGCTGAAGAATTGATGCTTTTGAACTGCGGTGTTGGAGAAGACTCTTGACAGTCCCTTGGACTGCAAGGAGATCCAACCAGTCCATCCTAAAGGAGATCAGTCCTGAGTGTTCATTGGAAGGACTGATGTTGAAGCTGAAACTCCAATACTTTGGCCACCTGATGTGAAGAGCTGACTCATTGGAAAAGACCCTGTTGCCCACCTGATGTGAAGAGCTGACTCATTGGAAAAGACCCTGATGCTGGGAAAGATTGAGGGCAGGAGGAGAAGGGGATGACAGAAGATGAGATGGCTGGATGGCATCACTGACTCGATGGACATGGGTTTGGGTGGACTCAGGAGTTGGTGATGGGCAGGGAGGTCTGGCATACTGCGGTTCATGGGGTCGCAAAGAGTCGGACACGACTGAGCGACTGAACTGAACTGAACTGAGCACATATGCTCACTGCCCTGAGACTTTTATCCCTTGCTTGATACTATGCCGAGGTAGTTCTGGCCTTTCTATCTCCTGCAATGTGTGTCATCATTCTTTCCAAGTTTCCAGGGGGCATCCAGCACCATACTGAGACTGCTTCAAGAGCCCTTGCCAGAACTTTAAATTCTGAACCACAGGCAAGTATATTCACTGTAGCAAACTCTTGCCTTATCTAACTCTATAATCTATACACTCTCAGGCCATCACTCTCAAAACCCAATCCCAGGTTAATATGCCAGTATTAGCATTTTTATATGCTAAGCCTCTGGTCAGAGAACAAAGATTCCAGAAGCCACGTTGCACGGTCAAAAAAATTTTAATTAAATAAAATTTAAAAGAAAGATGTGGAACACACACATAAATACATATACAATGGAGTATTACTCAGGCATGAAAAAGAATGAAAGAATGCCATTTGCAGCAACATAAACGGACCTAGAGATTATCAAGTTAGAGAAAGGCAAACATCATATGCCATCACCCATATGTGGAATCTAATTTTAAAAAATAATACAAATGAGCTTATTCATAAAACAGAGATACTTACAGATATTGAAAACAAACTTATGGTTACCAAAGGAGAAACTGTGGGGGAAGCATAAACCAGGAGCTTGGATTAATATACACACACTACTATATATAAGATAGATAACTAACAAGGACTGTATAGCACGGGGAACTCTACTCAATATTCCATGATAATCTATATGAGAAAAGAACCTAAAAAAGAATGAATATATGTATATGCATAAATAAATCACTATGCTGTATACCTGAAAGTAACACAACATTGTAAGTCAACTATACTCCTATAAAATTTTTTTTAAAAATTCACCTTTCAACCCTTCAGTGATCTTCTAGATCAGCTTTCTACAAATAGTTGGCTCAGTTTTTCCAAATTCTTGTAGTTACATGGAAGGAAACATTTCCAAATACTACTTTTTGTCATATATAAGTAGTAGAATATAGAATGATTTTGGGTTTTTTACATTAGTCTGTATTTTTTCCAAATTTTCTACAATGAACATGTATTACATATATAATCAGCAAGGGAAAAAACTGCTGGACTGGATTTTTTTTTTTTTACCTCATCCCAATCTTCCATCACTAACACCTTCTCTATATCTCCACTTCAGCCCTTCCTGCTAAATAATCTTTGGAAAGATCAAGTATTGCTAGCATAATATAGCTAAGCTAAGCAATGAGGGGCAGTCACTATTAGCAATGGAGAGTTTTATTATCTTGTATTTTATTTGCCCTAAGGAATCTGAAGGACCTGAAAAGTCAAGTGCTATTTCTCCAGGGTGAAACTGGAACCCTGCGAGGAGGACTACCATTTTGTGGGGCAGGAGAGGAAAAAAGGAGATCTACCCAAGGTGACTCTCTAGATGGACTGTTGGACAAATCTCTGCAGAAAGTTAATAAAATAAAACTTGGTGCCCTCATGTGGACTTGGTGTGCAATCATGAATATGGACTCATATTGATCAATCAGCTGTTACAAGCGTAAATAAGGAATAACAAACAAACAAAAAACCCACAGTCTGAACAATCATATGATAAGTAACAAATGAGAGTTTCAAAAAAATAACTGTCAATACTGTATAGCACAGGAAACTCTGCTCAATGTTATGTCTCAGCCAGGAGGGGAGGGGAATTTGGGGGGAAAATGGATACATGTATATGTACGGCTGAGCCCCTTTGCTGTCCACCTGACAGCACTGTTAAACGGCTATATCCCAATATAAGATTAAAAGTTTTGAAAAAATAAAAAATAATTTTTAAAAAATGAGTGTCAAGGAAGACATCTGATTCTCTTTTCCTCGTGTCTTCCCTCTCATCCAGCTCTTACGTATTTTAGAAACCAAGAAAAAAATGCTAGCGCGTGTGTGTGTGTGTGTGTGTGTGTGTGTGTGTAACATACATATGAAAATGGGACACTTTTGAAATCACTGCTCTCCTGTTAAGTCATATCCAATCCTAGCCTGTGCCAATAGACTACAGTGAGCATCATCCTAGCCTACACATGTCAGGTTTCAAATAATCACCACTATAGAGGATGAAACATTCCTCCATCTCCTAGTAGGACTGCAAGTAATCCTCAAAATAATCATGTTAACACCTTGACTAATTTATTTTTAACATTAATAAAGAAAGCTTTGATAATTTTACTCATTCTGATATGACATATGCTTGGTTCCGAAAATTCTTTCTTATGATTAACTTCTCTCTCTCTTGTGGTCATGAAGCCCATTTCTCCTTGTTCTATTCTTCCTATGGTGGAGAGTAACAGTCACTTACCATTTTCCCCAGAAGCACTTCATTGTTAGAGTCTACCATGAGATTACTTATCCATTCTTTAAACAAAGTAATCCATGTTTATGTGACCCCTCCTCAAACATTTCATTTTCCCATTCCAGTCAAATTTATTGTTTCCTTTTTAATCTACTCCAAATTTTCTCTGTCCCCTAAACCAAATCAAGTATGTGAACTTCTGGGTGATTTCTAAGCATCACACATTCCTTATTATACATGAAGGAAATACACAATTGCAAAGGGATTTCTTTGATGTCCTGGAATGTATGGCTATGCTGAAGCAGACTGTAAGAACTGTCTTTTTTTTTTTTTCTTTAGCACTGGACAAGTGGAAGAACAAGTTATGCCATTTGTGAAAGCCATTCATACTTGGTAAAATGGTGCCATCTAGTGCCTACATCTGCAAGAGAAGGGTAGGAAGAAAACTGTAGATCAATTACAGTACAAAATGACAACTCCAGAAACTAGCAGGGCCAAGGCAATTTAATAACAATAGGTCGATTGACTCCAGGGACCATAATTCTTAGTCTACTGACTGGGTCATTGGAGCAGCTTAACAACTAATATAGCCTTTTTCCAGGGAGAAACACACTGTTCTGAATGTGTTAGAGAGGCTTACAAAGAGGAGCAAGAAGCAAACTGCAACTAACCTCATGCCTGGTACTGCTGTAAGCATTTGCATCCTTCCTTTTTTTTTTTTTTTTTTTTTGGCATATAATCATGACATCATCTTATGAGGCAAGTATTATCATCCCCATTTTACAGATGAGAAACTGAGGCCAACAGAGGCCAAAATCTTACCCTTAGGTTTCAAACCCACTTTCTCTCTTTTGCACTACCCCAGAGAGAATGTATAGGAAAACATCTCAGCTCCCTTTCCTATCCATCATTCTCCACAGGGAAGACCAGGGAGACACTGCTGGTCCAGTACTACCACCAGGGAGTCCACGCTGTGATGTACAACTCTGCTGAAAGATGTCAAAGAGGCAATCTGAAGACATGGAATGAAGGGGTCAAACACTGGACTAGAATAAGGACCAGGTAGCAAAAGCATTTTCTGTAGCCCAGTTTGAACATCATTTTTTTGTTGCCATTATTTTGTCTGCCTTTAAATCAGTGGCTCCTAGCTGCCAGGGGCTATACTCTTGATATGTCATGCTAAGTTGCTTCAGGCGTGTCCGACTCTTTGCAACCCCATGGACTGTAGCCCACCAGGCTCCTCTGTCCATGGGATTTTTCCAGGCAAGAATACTGGAATGGATTGTCATTCCCTTCTCCAGGGGATCTTCCCAAACCAGGGATAGAACCTGGGTCTCCCACATTGCAGGTAGATTCTTTACCTTCTGAACCACCAGGGAAGCCCAGAGTATTTTAAGATATTACATTTTCATTCTTGTATGATATTACATTTTTAATTCAGCCATTAGATCTACTTGTTAAATGAATCAATGAGGCCACTGGAAAAAAGTATATAAAACAGCAAGTATATTATCATAAAAAAAAGAACAATGATGAGCTCCTGATATAACAAGGATAAAATACAAGGATAATATAACAAGGATAAAATAGAAATAAGAGATTTCCCTGGCAATCTAGTGGTTAGGACTCTGTGCTTCCACTGCAGGGGGCACAGGTTCTATCCTGGTGAGGGAACTAAGAATCTACATACTTCAGCTAGCAACTAAAGAGCCCACAGGCTGCAACTAAGACCCAGTACAAACAAATAAAAATAAATATTTTTTAATACAGTGAGTTCTTTAAATTTTATGGGAAGTTTTTGTTGATTTGTTGTTTCCTCAAAGAAATAGCATGAAGTATAGTTGCATCCAGGAAAATTTTCTTGAGAATTCTATTCTAACTAAAAATATAAACCAAAAAAAAAGAAACAATTAAAGGAATTTTATATTTCTTCTAGAATACATGCACACACACTCTCAATTTTGATGACCTGTAGGCAACTGTAAAATATCCTCAAATGAAGGAAAATCTATTCCAGCCTAAGTTTAAAAAAAATAAACTAGTATTCTGTAAGGGAATTAATTACATTGAGTATCTGAAGGCTTCCCAATGAGTCAATAACATCTTCCAATAGAATCCAAGCCACTTCACTCCTAGGTTTGTCATAGAATCTCTATACAGCAAAAACTCACTTTAACTCTGTGGGCCTTACCCTCATGTTGCAGGGGGGTTGGAGGATAGACAGGGTCTAGAACCTGGAGACAGGCCTTTCAAGTGTGAAGGTGAACTCACAGCTCTCATCAGTAAAACAGAAGGTTTGAGAGGTTTCAAACAAATAATCACCTGTGCTTATCTATTCATTTTCTCTCGAAAGGGGTGGCTCTGTTAAAAAAAAAAAAAATTCTCTTTCTCTCTGCCAGCCCTTCAGAGTGCTGAAGGGAAAGAAGGCCAAGGGGAAGAAGGTGGCCCTGGCTCCTGCTGTGGTAGAGAAGCAGGAGGCCAACAAGGTATTCAACCTCCTGTTTGAGAAACGGCCCAAGAACTTTGGCATTGGACAGGACATCCAACCTAAAAGGGACCTCACCTGCTTTGTAAAATGGCCTCGCTACATCCAGCTGCAGCAGCAAAGGGCTATTCTCTATAAGCGGCTTAAAGTGCCTCCTGCAGTTAACAAATTCACCCAGGCCTTGGACCAGCAAACAGGTACTCAACTACTTAAGCTGGCCCACAGGTACAGTCCAGAGATGAAGCAAGGGAAGAAGTAGAGGTTTCTGGCCCAAGAAGAGAAGAAAACTGCTGGCAAACTGCCCACTAAGAGGCCACCTGTCCTTCGAGCAGGGGTCAACACTGTCACCACCTTGGTGGAGAACAAGAATGCTCAGCTGGTGTAATTGCTCATGACATGGATCCCACCAAGCTCATGGTCTTCCTGCCCACCCTGTGCCGAAAAATGGGGGTTCCCTTCTGCATCATCAAGGGGAAGGCCCGGCTGGGGCGCCTGGTCCACAGGAAGACCTGCACGACTGTGGCCTTCACACAAGTCAACTCGGAGGGAAAGAGTGCCCTGGCTGAGCTGGTGGAAGCCATCAGGACCAATTACAATGACAGATATGATGAGATCCACCATCAGTGGGGAGGCAATGTCTTGGGGCCGAAGTCAGCGGCTCTCATCGGCAAGCTGGAAAAGGTGAAAGCCAAAGAGCTGGACACCAAACTGGGCTGAGTATGCACCACTGAGCCTTCTGTACATAAAAGTAATAAAAGATTCTTAAAAAAAAAGAAATCTCAAAACCCCTAGGCTGCTCTTGTTCAGCAATACAGCTTTGCCAATGAACCTAAATTAGGATACAGATGGCTGATGTGGAAGGACAAAGGAAATACCATGTGCAAAGACACAGGGGTATGAGAACCTGTTTCTTCAGGCAAAAGCAAACCATTCAAAAGAACTGGCACAAAGGGTGTGATCACTGAAAAGGTAGAAAAGGGAGAGATTATGAAAAAGTCTTGCATGAGTGCTAAGGAAGTATACACTTTAGATTATACTTCAGACTAGTGTTTCTCACATATAAGTAGCATAAAAGGAAAAATATTCTCATAGATCCTGGCTTGACTTAAATTCTCTAAATATCATGGCAGACACTGTTTATAATTCCCTTATATTTGTTCTCACCATCTTCCTCTTAGTTAATAGAATTCTTCAAATTTTACTTCGAGCCTACATTTCCCAGCCTCCCTTGCAACTGAGGGGTCAAATGACCACATTCTGGCCAGTGAGAAGTACATGGAAAGAATGCCTACACCTTCTGGGTCATGTTTCATAAGGAAGCTACTTTTCATAAGGAAGCTTCCTCTCTACTCCTTCCCACGGGCTAGAAATCCAAAGAAATGGTGACAAACCAGCTTCAGCTATGTGAATGAAAGCAGTATTCCTGGACCTAACTGCTCACATGTGCTCTGTGTGACCAGCAACGTCAGCATCACCTGGGAGTTTGCGGAAGTGCAGAATCAGCCCGAACCAGACCTACTGAGGTTGATTCTACAGTTAAATAAGATCTCCAGGGAATTCCCTGGTGGTTCAATGATTAGGACTCTGTGCTCTCACTGCCAAGGGTCCAGGTTCAAACTCTGGTTGGGAAACAAAGAAACTTCAAGCCAAGGAGCTCAGTTAAAAAAAAATATATATATATATATATATATATATGTGTGTATGTGTATATATATATATATATATATGTATGTATATATATATCCCCAGGTGATTCATATTCACATTTAATTTTGAGAAGCAGCAATCTAGGAGAAGGCAAGCGGAGCAAACTAGTAGGAAAATGGGTCTCCAGATGACGATGCTACAGTACTGGACAACTGACTAGCTCAGGTGTTTATGAGAGAGTGGACTTTCTACATTTGCTTAAGCCACCTTTTTTTTTTAATCTCTGATCCTATATACAAACTATATTAATATAGACAAATGTAAAACATGGCATAAATACCCATTCATATTTTTTTAATATAAATGTATTTATGTATTCCTTTTAAAACCACACACCTTGGATGAAACTTGAAACTACACTCTTCCAACAGAAACCAAATAACTTGCCTCCAAACATATTGAAGCTCAGGCTCTTTATGCCTCAGAACAGAAGGAATTCAGCAAGAGGCCAAGTGATAGGTAAGAAGCACATTTATCAATATCCTTTGTAAAGAGGTTGCAGGAAAATGGGAGAGGATGGTCATGTGCCAGGTCTTGGGTGAGTTCCTGGGACAGGCCAAAGAGTGAGGGTCCTTGGCTTCAGGCAGGAAAGGATTCAAGAGCAAGCCATATGTTCCATAGGCAGAACACAGCCCACCTCAGAAGGTGAGAATTGTCTGGAAATATGGGATGGTTAGATTTTATGGGCTGGGTAATTTCATAAGCTAATGACTGAGAGGGTTTCCCTGGTGGCTCAGTGGTAAAGAATCAACCTGCCAACGCAGTTGTTGTTCAGTCGCTAAGTCATGTCTGACTCTCTATGACCCCATGGACTGTAGCACGTTAGGCTCCCCTATCCTTCACTATCTTCCGAGTTTGCTCAAATTCTGTGATGCTACCTAACCATCTCATCCTCTGCCCCCTTCTCCTTTTGCCTTTCCCAGCATAAGGATCTTTACCAAAGAGCCTTTTCAGGGTCTTTACCAGGGTCTTTCTCAACATCAGGGTCTTTTCAAATGAGTCAGTTCTTCGCATGAGATGGCCAAAGTGTTGGAACTTCAGTTTTAGCATCAATCCCGCCAATGAATATTCAGGGTTGATTTCCCTTAGGATTGACGGGTTTGATCTCTTTGCAGTCCAAGAGATTCTCAAGAGTCTTCTCCAGCACAATTCAAAAGCATCAATTCTTCAGCACTCTGCCTTCTTTATGGTCTAACTCTCACAATCATACAAATTGCTTTTTTGATGATCCAACGGATGTTGGCAATTTGATCTCTGTTCCTCTGCCTATTCTAAATCCAGCTTGAACATCTGGAGGTTCACCGTTGTACTGTTGAAGCCTGGCTTGGAGAATTTTGAGCATTACTTTGCTAGCATGAGAGATGAGTGCAATTGTGTGGTAGTTTGAACATTCTTTGGCATTGCCTTTCTTTGGATTAGAATGAAAACTTTTCCAGTCCTGTGGCCACTGCTGAGTTTTCCTAGTTTGCTGGCATATTGAGTACAGCACTTTCACAGCATCATCTTTTAGGTTTTGAAATAGCTCAACTGGAATTTCATCACCTCCACTAGCTTTGTTCATAGTGATGTTTCCTAAGGCTCACTTGACTTCACATTCCAGGATATCTGGCTCTGGGTGAGTGTTCACACCATCATGGTTATCTGGGTCATGAAGATCTTTTTTGTATAGTTCTCCTGTGTATCCTTGACACCTCTTCTTAATATCTTCTGCTTCTGTTAGGTCCATACCATTTCTGTCCTTTATCGAGCCCATCTTTGCATGAAATGTTCCATTGGTGACTCCAATTTTCTTAAAGAGATCTCTAGTCTTTCCCCTTCTGTTGTTTTCCGCTATTTCTTTGCACTGACCACTGAGGAAGGCTTTCTTATCTCTCCTTGCTGTTCTTTGGAACTCTGCATTCAAATGGGTATATCTTTACTTTTCTCTTTGCCTTTCGCTTCTCTTCTTTTCTCAGCTATTTGTAAGGCCCCCTCAGACAACCATTTTTCCTTTTTGCATTTCTTTTTCTTGGGCATGGTCTTGATCACTGCCTCTGTCCATAGTTCTTCAGTCACTCTATCAGATCTAATCACTTGAATCTATCTGTCACTTCCTACTGTATAATTGTAAGGGATTTGATTTACTGAGCATGGCCCCGCCCACCAGAACAAGACCCAGTTTCCCCCTCAGTAAGTCTCTGCCATCAGGAAGCTTCCATCAGCCTCTAATCCTTATCCATATCCATCAGAGGGCAGACAGAATGAAAACCATAATCACAGAAAACTAACCAAACAGATCACATGGACCACAGCCTTGTCTAACTCAGTGAAGCGAGCTATGCCGTGTAGGGCCACCCAAGACAAACAGATCATGGTGGAGAGTTCTGACAAAACATGGTCTACTGGAGAAGGGAATGGCAAACCACTTCAGTATCTTGCCTTGGGGACCCCATGAACAGTATAAAAAGGCAAACAGACAGGACACTGAAAGATGAACTCCCCATGTCGGTAGGTGTCCAATATGCCACTGGAGATTGGTAGAGAAATAACTCCAGAAAGAATGAAGAGACAGAGCCAAAGCAAAAACAACACCCAGTTGTGGATGCGACTGTTGGTGGAAGTAAAGTTCAATACTGTAAAGAGCAATATTGCATAGGAACCTAGAATGTTATGCTCATGAATCAAAGTAAATTGGAAGTGGTCAAACAGGAGATGGCAAGAGTGAACACTGACATTTTAGGAATCAGCAAATTAAAATGGACTGGAATGGGTGAATTTAACTCAGATGACCATTATATCTATTACTGTGGACAAGAACCCCTTAGAAGAAATGGAGTGGCCATCATAGTCAACAAAAGAGTATGAAATGCAGTACTTGGATGCAATCTCAAAAACTACAGAATGATCTCTGCTTGTTTCCAAGGTAAACCATTCAGTATCACAGTAATCCAAGTCTATGCCTTGACCAGCAACACTCAAGAAGCTGAAGTTGAATGGTCCTATGAAGACCTACAAGACCTTCTAGAACTAACACCCAAAAAAGATGTCCTTTTCATTATAGGAGACTGGAATGCAAAAGTAGAAAGTCAAGAGATACCTAGAGTAACAGGCAAATTTGGCCTTGGAATACAAAATGAAGCAGGGCAAAGGCTAAGAGTTTTGCCAAGAGAACACACTGGTCATAGCAAACACCTTCTTCCAACAACACAAGAGAAGACTCTACACATGGACATCACCAGGTGGTCAATACCAAAATTAGATTGATTACATTCTTTGCAGCCAAAGATGGAGAAGCTTTAAAGTGAAAGTGAAGTTGCTCAGTTGTGTCCGACTGTTTGCGACCCCATGGACTGTAGCCTACCAGGCTCCTCAGTCCATGGGATTTTCCAGGCAAGAATACTGGAGTGGGTTGCCATTTCCTTCTCCAGGGGAATCTTCCCAACCCAGGGATCGAACCCAGGTCTCCCACATTGTAGGTAGATGCTTTACTGTCTGAGCTACCAGGGAAGCCCCTAGGAGAAGCTTTATATGGTCAGCAAAAACGAGACCGGGAGCTGACTGTGGCTCAGATCATGAACTCCTTACTACCAAATTCAGACTTAAACTGAAGAAAGTAGAGAAAATCACTAGACCATTCAGGTATGACCTAAATCAAATCCCTTACAATTATACAGTGGAAGTGAATGAAAATGGTTAATCGTAATTTTAACAATTGTGTTAACTGGTATAACTTTTTATATCAAGAACTTTGACTTGTATGGCAAAAACCATCACAAAATTGTAATTATCCTGAAATTAAAATAAATAAATTTTATAAAAAAAGAAGAAGAAAAGAACTTTGACTAATTATTTGACTAATTTCCTATTTTGTTGCTGTTGTTCAGTTGCTAAGTCATGTCTGATTCTGTGACCGCATGGACTGTAGCTTGCCTGGCTCATCTGTCTTCCACTATTTCCCAGAGTTTGCTCAAATTCATGTCCATTAAGTAGGTGATGCTATCTAACCATCTCAACCTCTGGCACCACCTTCCCCTTCTGCATTCAATCTTTCCCAGCATCACAGTCTTTTCCATTGAGTCAGCTCTTCTCATCTGGTGGCCAAAGAATTGGAGCTTCAGCAATAGTCCTTCCAATGAACATTCAAGGTGGATTTCCTTTAGGACTGACTGGTTTGATATCCTTGCAGTCCAAGGGACTCTCAAGGGTCTTCACCAGTCCTACAATTTGAAAGTATCAACTGTTCAGCCTTCAGCCTTCTTTATGATCCAACTCTCACATTTGTACATGACTACTGGAAAAACCATAGCTTTGACTATACGGACTTTTGTCAGCAAAGTGATGTCTCTGCTTTCTAATACACTGTCTAGGTTTGTCACAGCTTTCTTTCCAAGGAAACAACTTCCTATTTAGAACAGCATAAATCCTATGTTCCTGCTTTAACTATGGTACCACAGCAAAAGTAGGAGATAGAGTAAAATGAATCATTATGCAAAATTATGCTAAAATTTTACTTTTTGAGAAATACTTATTTCAGGTATTTCAAAAAATATATTCAAGAAATAGAGGAAAACAATAGAATGGGAAAGACTAGAGATCTCTTTCTCTTTAAAGAAAATTAGAGATACCAAGGGAACATTTCATGCAAAGATGGGCACAATACAGGACAGAAATGGTATGGACCTAACAAAAGATATTAAGGTGGCAAGAATACACAGAAGAACTGTACAAAAAAGATCTCCATGACCCAGATAACCATGATGGTGTGATCAGAACCAGACATTCTGGAATGCAAAGTCAAGTGAGCCTTAGGAAACATCACTATGAACAAAGCTAGTGGGGGTGATGGAATTTCAGTTGAGTTATTTCAAATCCTAAAAGATGATGCTGTGAAAGTGCTGTACTCAATATGCCAGCAAATTAGGAAAACTCAGCAGTGGCCACAGGACTGGAAAAGTTTTCATTCTAATCCAAAGAAAGGCAATGCCAAAGAATGCTCAAACTACCACACAATTGCATTCATCTCACATGCTAGCAAAGTAATGCTCAAAATTCTCCAAGCCAGGCTTGGAACCATGAACCATGAACTTTCAGATGTTCATGCTGGATTTAGAGTAGGCAGAGGAACCAGAGATCAAATTGCCAACATCTGTTGGATCATCAAAAAAGCAAGAGAATTCCATAAAAACATCTATTTCTGCTTTATTGACTATGCCAAAGCCTTTGACTCTGTGAATCACAACAAGCTGTGGAAAATTCTTAAAGAGATGGGAATACCAGACCACCTGACCTGCCTCCTGAGAAATCTGTATGCAGGTCAAAAAGCAACAGTTTGAACTGGACATGGAACAACAGACTGGTCCAAAATTGGGAAAGGAGTACATCAAGGCTGCATATTGTCACCCTGCTTATTTAATTTATATGCAGAGTACATCATGCAAAATGCCGGGCTGCATGAAGCAAAAGCCGGAATCAAGATTGCCTGGAGAGACGTCAATAACCTAAGATACATAGATGACACACCCTTATGGCAAAAAGCAAAGAGGAACTAAAGAGTCTCCTGATGAAACTGAAAGAGGAGAGTGAAAAAGCTGGCTTAAATCTCAACATTCAAAAAACGAGGATCATGGCATCCAGTCCCATCACTTCATGGCAAATAGATGGGGAAACAATGGAAACAGTGAGAAACTTTATTTTGGGGGGCTCCAAAATCACTGCAGATGGTGACTGCAGCCATGAAATTAAAAGACACTTGCTCCTTGGAAGAAAAGTTATGACCAACCTAGACAACCCACTCCAGTATTCTTGCCTGGAGAATCCCAGGGACGGCGGAGCCTGGTGGGCTGCCGTCTACGGGGTCGCACAGAGTCGGACACGACTGAAGTGACTTAGCAGCAGCAGCAGCAGACAACATATTAAAAAGCAGAGACATTACTTTGCCAACAAAGGTCCATCTAGTCAAAGCTATGGTTTTTCCAGTAGTTATGCATGGATGTGAGAGTTGGACTATAAAGAAAACTGAGTGCTGAAAAATTGATGGTTTTGAACCATGGTTTTGGAGAAGACTGGTTTTTGTTTTTTTTTTTGTTGGTGGTGTCCTCACTCCTGACCCCTGTGCCCCTCCTCGCAGTGCCCAGTCCACCCACCTCACTTTACAAAAACAGTCCTGAAGCTTAATCAAATAAAGCTATTGTACACGACATTTACATTAGAAAAAGATAGCTGGGTGTGGGAAAGCCAGGTGTGTTGTTCCCTTAATGTGAAGTTGGCTCCAAAGTTGGGGCATCTTCACTTCCTCGAGGCGAAACAGCAGATGAACCCAAAGGGGAACAAGACGATGGCCAAGAAGATGCCCAGGAAGGTGAACGAGTCCTCCAGAACCCCGACCCTGTAGACTGGGCAGCCTCCGACCACAGCGATGGAATTGGCAGGGTACCGGGTGACATTCCGACTGTGGATGTTGTAGACCCTAGGGTGGTGGGTGGGTATCCCTCAGCTCATCCTGGGGCTATCCCGAGAAGTAGGCACTGGTGTCCCGCAACTGCTTAACGAGGAAACCCAGGCACAGAGAGGTGGCGTAGCCTTTCCATCGTCCCCGAGCCATGGAAGGTGGGTCTCTGGATGGAGAAGACTCTTGAGGGTCCCTTGGACTCCAAGGAGATCAAACCAGTCAATCCTAAAGGAAATCAGTCCTGAATATTCATTGGAAGGACTGATGCTAAAGCTGAAACTCCAATACTTTGGCCACCTGATACGAAAAAACTGACTCACTAGAAAAGACCCTGAGCTGGGAAAGATTGAAGGCAGGAGGAGAAAGGGATGACAGAGGATGAGATGGTTGGATGACATCACCAACTCAACAGACATGAGTTTGAGTAAGTTCTGGGAGTTGGTGATGGACAGGGAAGCCTGGCGTGCTACAGTCCATGGGCTTGCAAAGAGTCAGACATGACTGAGCAACTGAACTAACTGACTAGTTCAGGTGTGAGAAGGCCAAATCCAAACTCAAAAACAATCCAATAAATGCATCTTGTTTCCAAAAAAAAATATTAAATAATGCCATTTGCAGCAAAATGGCGGGACCCAGAGATAATCATACTAAGTCACAGAAAGAAAAATACCATACGATGTCACTTAAGTGGAATCTTAAAAAAATGATACCAATGAACTTATTTACAATGCAGAAACTGACTCACAGACACAGAAAACAAACTTACGGTTAACAAAGGAAAAAAGTAGGGTAGGGAGGGATAAATTGGAAGTCTGGGATTAACAAACACTATTATATATAATATAGATAAACAACAATGACCTATTGTATAGCATAGAGAACTACATTGACTATATTAAATAACCTATAGTGGAAAAGAATCTGAAAAAGGATAGATAGACAATCAATTCAGTTCAGTCTTTCAGTCATGTCTGACTCTTTGCAACCCCATGGACTGCAATCTTTCCTAGCATCAGGGTCTTTTCCAATGAGTCAGTTCTTTGCATCAGGTGGACAAAGTATTGGAGTTTTAGATGTGTATAACTGAATCCCTTTGCTGTATACCTGAAATATTGTAAGACAACTATACTTCAATTAAAAAATAAGATTTTGTTAAAATTTAAAAAGTAAAAAAAAAAAAAAATGAAATCATGAAGAATGCAACCAGTAAACTACAGGACTTGGTACTCTTCCAGGTAAAGCCTAGAACAAATTATTTAATGAATGACTTGTGAGAACTTAGAAAATAACAAAGCAGCTAACCTTCATATGCTTACGTGAAAGGCACTGTACCAAGTGCTTTCCACATGTCATTATGTCATCTCATCTAATCCTTCCCACATGCAGGAAGCATTGCTCTCACTCAGTAACAGAGCTGGGACTAGAACCCAGGGACCGCTAACTCCAGAGTTTACATTCTTAAACAAATACTATGCCCCCTTTACACAAAAGGATACAGTAATTGCTAGGATCCAGCTTGGATTTACCAAGAACAACCTATGCCTAAATTTTGTTACTCCTTTAAATGGAACTTCTAAACTAACAGACCTGAGAAATAGGATAGATCCGATTTCAGCAAAGAACTGACAAGACTTTTATTATTGAGGAGAATAACTCACTTGAGATACGATCCTGAAGAGAGGCCACAGATGATGGGGGTAATCAAGTGTTGGAATGCGATAGTGGAAACTGAAGCTTCAGATGAAGGGTGGCAATGGATTTCTCCAAAGGGTTTCTAAGTATCTTGTGAATTTTTCCCTACACGTGAACCCCAGAAATGACACTCTCTTCTACACCAGTCCCAAGTTGTTGTTCAGTCGCTCAGTCGTGTCCAACTCTTTGCGACCCCATGGACTGCACCACGCCAGGCTTCCCTGTCCTTCACCACTTCCAGGAGCTTGCTCAAACTCATGTCCATGAAGTCAGTGATGTCATCCAACCGTCTCATCCTCTGTCATCCCCTTCTCCTCCTGCCTTCAATCTTTCCCAGCATCCAGGTCTTTTCCAATGAGTCAGCTCTTCACATCAGGGGGCCAAACTACTGGAGGTTCAGCTTCAGCATCAGTCCTTCCAATGAATATTCAGGATTGATTTATTTTAGGATAGACTGGTTGGATCTCCTTGCAGTCCAAGGGATTCTCAAGAGTCTTCTCCATCACCACAGCCCAAAAGCATCAATTCTTCAGCATTCAGCCTTCTTTATGGTCCAACTCTCACATCCGGACATGACCATTGGAAAAGCCATAGCTTTGACTAGATGGACCTTTGTCAGAAAAATAATGTCTCTGCTTTTTAATACATTGTCTAAGTTTGTTATAGATTTTCTTCCAAAGAGCAAGTGTCTTTTAAATTCATGGCTGCAGTCACCATCTGCAGTGATTTTAGAGCCCAAGAAAATAAAATCTCTCACTGTTTCCATTGTTTCCACATCTATTTGTCATGAAGTGATGGGACCAGATGTCATGATCTTCACTTTTTGAATGCTGGATTTTAAGCCAACTTTTTTACTCTCCTCTTTCACCTTCATCAAGAGGCTCTTTAGTTCCTCTTCACTTTCTGCCATAAGAGTGCTGTCATCTGCTTATTTCTCCCTGCAATCTTGATTCCAGCTTGTTCTTCATCCAGCCTGGCATTTCATGATGTACTCTGCATGTGAGTTATATAAGCAGGGTGACAATATACAGCCTTGATGTACTCCTTTCCCAATTTGGAACCAGTCCATTGTTCCATGTCTGGTTCTAACTGTTAATTCTTGACCTGCATACAGGTTTCTCAGGAGGCAGGTAAGGTAGTCTGGTATTCCCATCTCTTGAAGAATTTTCCACAGTTGTGATCCACACAGTCAAGGGCTTTAGCGTAGTCAATGAAGCAGATGTTTTTCTGGAAATATCTTGCTTGTTCTATGATCCAACTGATGTTGGCAATTTGATTTCTGGTTCCTCTGCCTTTTCTAAATCCAGCTTCAACATTTGGAAGTTCTAGGTTCACATACTGTTGAAGCACGGCTTGGAGAATTCTGAGAATTACTTTGCTAACATGAAATGAGTGCAATTGGGGTGTAACAAACTACCACACAACTAATCCTGTCCTCAAACAGATGGCCTGGAGAGACTTGTGAGAATATTCCACCAAGGGGGCAGCAGAGAGCAGCAGGTGGCTCCACACAGAGTCTGTCCCCCAGGGCCAACTCAGTCCTCAGCCAATGGCACCCAGGCAAGGCCCAAAATCTCAGAGTATGCAAACACAGAGCTTCAGAAATTGCCCCTTCTTAGTCTCACTTGACCCAACTGCACCACCACAACAAATGATACTGCCAAGGCAAATGGCTAGAAAAGGGAGGTGGCAGGAAAAAGAAATCTAGTACTCACAGATTGAGGGTTGAGTTAGGGAGAGGGCAGGCCTTCACTCGCTTTAACACAACTTGTTTTTCAGGTTCTGAAAAGCTTCACCCTTTCCAGCTTTGCTTCACATCCATGACTAAAAGGGTTTTAAATGGAGATTTCACACAGATAAATGTATCATAAGAGATTTGCTTCAAAAGGCTCCTCTTGTCTCTCAGACCCGAAAGCTCTTAAAGAAGCTATGAGGCTATGGAGCCTGATAGTGGGGTTTCCTTCCTGTCCACCCAAACTCTTACTTTAAAGGCTACTGAAAGATTTGCTTTAAGTTACCGATTCCAGGGCCCCAACCACTCCTCAGAGCATCCCAACTTTGAGAATCCTGAAATTTAGTAACTGTTGACACTTGAGCAGTGGACGATGGTGTGTGAGTTGAAGGACCCAAGAATTTTAGGTCATTGTGTGGACTTAAAAAATATTCACAACCTAAAAACTGTGAGTTACATTTTATTCGGTAGGAATTTTGTAGGACTTCAAGCCCAGGAGACAGCATCTCAAGTAACCCTGAGAGAACTGCTCCAAGGAGGTGAGGGGAGGAGCCATAGAAGTTTTGCAACAAAGGACAGGTAGCCTGAACATCAAACAATTATTAATTAAAGAAAACCAGGTATCCTAAGTTAAGGAATTTACTGTTTTTCTATGAATGGGAAGATGCAAAAATCTGGGCTTACTGAAATCACTCCTTTGATATGCACCTCAGCTATCTGGGCCCAATATCCTGTGTTTTCACATCCTGAGCTTCCTCGGGGCTTTCCCTGATAGCTCAGTTGGTAAAGAATCCACCTACAATGCGGGAGACCTGGATTCCATCCCTGGGTTGGGAAGATCCCCTGGAGAAGAGAAAAGCTACCCACTCCAGTATTCTGGCCTGGAGAATTCCATGCACTGTATAGTCCATGGGGCTGCAAAGAGTTAGACACTACTGAGCGACTTTCGTTGCACATCCTGAGCTTCCTCAGGTTCTCTAAGGAAAGTTGATGGCCCCCACATTTAAAACTACTGCCTCTAGCAATTCAAAGGCTCTAGAAGTTAAAATTAACCCCAAAAGCAATTAACCCAGTTCAGGTGACCTCCGGGAATTTGGATTTTTTTTTTTTTTAATGTGAGGTAATTCAGTCCCAGTATGGGCGGAAAAAATCTTTGAACTAAAATCCATAATCTCCAACATTCCTAATTTTTTTTTATTAATCAAGAGTCTATTAATCCATATCTCGACCAGAAAGTAAGTAAGAAGGCCAAACTAAAGAAGTCTTCCCACCTTAATCTTTCCACGGATTTAATCTTAGACGATACCCAGTTCTTGGATCTGTCTATTCAATTTCTTAGTGCGACTGGACTACTAAGAAGCCCTCCTATGTCAATCTGATCAACAATCCAGAAAGATTCCTCTGGCAGTTTTTCTCAACAATCTTCTCTCATTATAGACGCCAAGGGGAAGCTGTACATTATTCAAATCTAGCCTTTAAAACAAAGGTGGCTGTAGTCTACTGGGGGCTCCCAACGACAGACACAGCCCAAAGTAGACCCAATGCTAAAAGTGTGAGGGCCTCCAGGGCCATCCCATGTGAGAACTCATGATTCCCCTCAGTTCAAAGCTTCATAGAGTTTCTGAAGCCCGGTAAGCATTGGCAGTGGGGGTGAGGGGGTCTCTAATGCCCTTTGTGGCCTTCAGGCATGTAAGAAATGTGGGGGAGGGGGGTTGAGACACTTAATAACAAACCATTTAAGACCCTTAAAGTTCCTTCACTAAGAATAAGAATCTTCTTGCCAACTAAACTTCCCACTCGTCCTGTCAATTAGTTTCCAAATGAATCATTTATAACAGCCCATCTGGGAAGCATGTCCTGATGACACTCTCATTGAAAGGCCCCTAGGTCCCCTCAAATATTTTCTTGGCTATTGTTCCAATCCAACCTGCTGAGCCTTGGCTGTACAGTCTTCTGGTAACAGGAGCCAAAACATCTTCACCATGCAGCTGGTTCCTGGATGAACATTCCCTTCCCTTCCTCAGATGCACCAGAATAAGAAGCCCATAAATCTTCACATTAAGAATCAGCCTGCTACACCTTATCTCAGCTCAGATTAATTAGGTCTAATTGATGGTATTAATAAATCAAGACGTGTAGAACCACAAAACCTTTAAACCCAAAAGGAATTGGTTGCATTGTTTTTCCTAACCCTCAGAGTATTTTGGAATCTGCTCTTCAATGCTTTAGAAATCCTAAAATGTGGCAGAATGAAGACAAAAATGCAAGTGTCTTGGACTTCCGTGGTGGAGCAGTGGATAAGAATCTGCCTGCCAACTCTCATCCCCAAATCCAGGGGACATGGGTTTGATCCCTGCTCTGGGAAGAATCCACATGCCACAGAGCAACTAAGCCCGTGTGCCACAGCTACTGAACCTGCATGCTGCAACTACTGAAGACTACATGTCTAGAGCCTGTGCTCTGCAACGAGAAGCCGTCTCAGTGAGAAGCCCTCACACTACAATAAAGAATAGTCCCTGCTAGAGAAAGCCTGCAACTAAGACCCAACACAGCCAAAAAATAAAATTAATCATTTTTTTAAAAGAAATGCAAGTGTCCTGATCACCAGCCCAGGCTCCCATATCATCCATAAGTTACTGAATATCTAGTTTGTCCAAGATTTCTGGCCTTTTCCTTATCCTGCTTTCTGATACATAATTGTGATAAAGAAAACATAATTTATCATGTTACATCCAGTTAACAAAAGTGAAACCACTTTTAAGCTATTTGTGGGTATTTCTTTCATTCATTCATTCACTGGTTCAACAAATATGTATGCCAGGTCTCTAAAGAGACATCAGAGAGTGGACAGACCTCTGCCCTCAACTTCACATCTAGTGGAGGAATCTGGACAAATAAATTGGCAATGATAATATAACAAGATAAACTGGTGATAAAGGAAGTTCAAAAGGGGCACAGTAAGAAGGGGAAAGGAGTATGTCAAGACTGTATATTGTCACCCTGCTTATTTAACTTATATGCAGAGTACATCATGAGAAACGCTAGGCTGGAGGAAGCACAAGCTGGAATCAAGATTGCAGGGAGAAATATCAATAACCTCAGATATGCAGATGACACCACCCTCATGGCAGGAAGTGAGGAAGAACTAAAGAGCCTCTTGATGAAAGTGAAAGAGGAGAGTGAAAAAGTTGGCTTAAAGCTCAACATTCAGAAAACTAAGATCATGGCATCCGGTCCCATCACTTCATGGCAGATAGATGGGGAATCAGTGAAAACAGTGGCTGACTTTATTTTTCTGGGCTCCAAAATCACTGCAGATGGTGATTGCAGCAATTAAATTAAAAGATGCTTACTCCTTGGAAGGAAAAGTTATGACCAACCTAGACAACATATTAAAAAGCAGAGACATTACTTTGCCAACAAAAGTCCGTCTAGTCAAGGCTATGGTTTTTCCAGTGGTCATGTATGGATGTGAGAGTTGGACTATAAAGAAAGCTGAGCACTGAAGAATTGATGCTTTTGAACTGTGGTGTGGGAGAAGACCCTTGAGAGTCCCTTGGACTGCAAGGAGATCCAACCAGTCCATCCTAAAGGAGATTCGTCTTGGGTGTTCATTGGAAGGACTGATGTTTAAGCTGAAACTCCAATACTTTGGCCACCTGATGTGAAGAGCTGACTCATTGGAAAAGACCCTGATGCTGGGAAAGATTAAGGGCAGGAGGAGAAGGGGACAACAGAGGATGGGATGGCTGGATGGCATCACCAACTCGATGGGTGGACTCAGGGAGTTGGTGATGGACAGGGATGCCTGGCGTGCTGTGGTTCATGGGGTCGCAAAGAGTCGGACACGACTGAGTGACTGAACTGAACTGAAGAAGTTCTTATTCAAGCCAGTGGGTCAAGGGAGAAGAGGAATCAACTGGGCAAAGAAATATTCTGGATATGGGGAAGGATCTGTAAAAGAGAACCAGGGGAAAGGACACAGTTACAATGGCAATGGAAATGTGGTTCCAAGGGGCTGGAACAAGCACTAGATGAGAGATTAGAGAAACAGACACAGATTCGGATATGCTGCGTGAGGAGGAGACAGGATTTAATCCTAAAGGCAACTGAAACTATCAAAGGACTTTAAACATGTGCTCATTTCATTCTAAGGGACTTCCCTATAGCTCAGATGGTAAAGAATCTGCCTGCAATGCAGAAGACGGGGGTTTGATTCCTGGGTTGGGAAGACCCTCTGGAGAAGGAAATGGCTACCCACTCCAGTATTCTTGCCTGGAGAACTCCATGGACAGAGGAGCCTGGCAGGTTATAGTCCATGGAGTCACAAAGAGCTGGACACAACTGAGAGACTGGCACTGGCATTCATTCTAGGGGCCTGACGGACAAAAAGAATTCAGAGTGTGATGAGCACTATCAAGAAAGCAATACGAAAAAAAAAAGAAAGCAATACAGAGAACCAAGAAATGGGTGCTTGGGGAAACAGCTGCTTCAGGCCTTTAACACACTCCATGGTACCTCCACCTGAGAAATCCTTCAGAAGACCTACTGGAGGGAAACCAATCAGGACTCTACTGCTTAATTCAGAGAGAAAAATCTATATTGAAAAAGATCAGTTTCCAAAGGCCCATTCCCCAGGCATAAGCTGCATGAACAAAAGTAGGAAAATCATGGGACTTCCCTGGTGGTCCAGTGGTTAAGACTCTGTGCTTCCAATGCAGGGGGCATGGGTTTGATCTCTGCTCGGTCTGGAACTAAGATCCTACTTGTCACAACTAAGACCTGGCCACAACTAAGACCTGACCAAATAAATAAATATTTGGGGGGGAAAAAGTAGGGAAATCATGATACCAACTCATTTTTCAACAAAATCTAATTATCTTAAATAATAGAAATTGTGGAGTGAATTTTGTGTATAACTTTAATAAGAGGGTTGGTATTTTTTATTATTTAAAAATCAACTTTCCTTTCCTTATCCACATCATTGAAGGGCTTTTTGGGGGGGGAGGCGGGGGGCCCATGGGGGCGTTTGCTTGTTTCTTTTTGGATTTTTTTTGGCCAGGTCATGGGGCTTGTGGGATCTTAGTTGATACTTTATAGACTGAGTTGACAATGATTCTTTATCCTCTAAACTCCCTTCTAAGGCAGACTAAGATTAGGGTTACACAAAGGTCTAGGTCTAATTACTCCCACAAGCAACTTTTGAGAGTTAAAACAATGTAAGCTTCTTTTCTGGAGCATTTTCGCTCCTATCAGCAGATAATAACATGCCACTGAAAACCAGCGCTGACTTTTCTGGAAGGCAACCTCACCCCCAGGCCCTTCTCACCTCCTGCTTTGATAACTACTGCTTCCAAGAAAAAGAAAATCCTGTCAATGTAGTGGGATCACAGACACAAGGAAAGAAACATTAACCACTTTATTGATTTCTGAGATTTGAAGGCTATTAAATTTTTTCTCTGTTGACAGCTTAGGAAGACCCAAAATAGCAAAAATCCTTTCATCTGGCATGCCAACTCGGATTGCTGCATGGCAGCTACCTGAAGCATCCTCCTGAGAAGGCTGAGGATTTGGTGAGACAACTCAGGTGCTCTGGTAATGACCACTGTGATCATGGAGGCTACCTCTGGCAGAGAAGATAAGAATTTGCCCTCCAGGAGGTAAGTACTATTACAACCTACCCTGAGGCAAGTACATCGAGCACAATTCATTAGAATCATTTGGCAAGGATGGATTATCAACAGTCAGGGCAGAATAGGAATAATTCTGGTGGCAAGGAATCTGTTCCTGAAGCTCTTTGCTAAGTCTAGATTGTCGGGAGCCGCCATAGGCATTACTGACAAAATGGAGGCACGGCCCCAAACCCCTCTCCTCATTCTGCAGGCACGGTCCAGGGATGAAAGAGTTAAGTCTCATGATTCTGACTTGTCCTTTCCTTCCTCTGGTTGAGTTGGCTGGAAAGAATGTTATAATCCATAAAGTTAACTATTGACATTTGTTCAAGGATCTTTACAAAGAATGCTCCAGGATGAGCACATAGGCTGCAGCTTGAGACCATGGGAAACATTGTTACCCGAAACCTGCCTGTAAAGGGAATGTTTATGGCAAAAGAAGTTTGCTGAGTTCAGGGGTTAGAAATAATTAAGAATAGTTAGAAGCTAAAAGTTTAAGGTATGTTGTAGTGTTGGCATATTTTACTACAGCTTATGGAAACTAGGTACTTTAGAGATACTAATAGCTAAAAGCGTTTTTAGGAGATGATGAGCTTAAGTTACTAGGGGATAGCAGGATTTAAAGAGATAAGAAATAAACTGAGGAATGTGATATACAGCCCAGAGACAAACTTGAGTTACAATGTCATCACTAGGACACTTAAGAGGGAACTCTGAAGGACAACAATGATTTATGGAGACAGTAAATATGGGTGAGGGGAACCTGAAGATGTCATACCTCTGACCTAATGCTTTTGTAAAAGTATGAAAGAAAACCTGATGCTTAAAATAAACATGCAGCCCAGTGCTTTGAGCGAGAGACTGCATCATTTTCTCCGCCGATGCCGTCCATCCTGAGGGAACCCCTGGACCGGCTGGAGCAGGACTCCGGATAGCTGATTTTATGTTTTTAAGTAGATGGGGTTACTGAATCCCAGCTGGGGAGAATCTTATCCTGCTGTTTTATAGCTAAAACATGGAAAAACATCACAGAAGTTGTGATTCAACGGATTGGAGCTGTACACTTAAGGTCTGTGTACTTTAGTACATATAACTCACTTTTTAAAACTTAATTAAAAATAATCCCATCAGCTGCTGCTGATCAGCCTGTGTTGGAGTTAACACCATTACCCAGGGTCTTGTGGTGGTGCAGTTCACTCCTCTGTCTCCACTGTCCCATCCAGTGCCTGGTACTAGCAAGCAACCAATACATAGGAGTTGAATAAACAAATAGGTGCTCCACAAGAGGAATTCTTTTTATGGTTAAAGTAACCAATAACACCTGCTTTTGCATTTTTTCAGGTCCAAATTCTCTCTGCTGGACAACAAGGTACAAAGTCTTAAGGATCTTGAAGTAGTCCAAAAGCCTTGAGCAAATTCAGTGTTTCATTTCTGAGAAAAACTTACCTTCCCCATAGCCATCTAAATCAGTCAGTGCACACGTTTGCTGGTTTGTCTGTTTGGGCCTCCCAGTGTCCATTTCCTCAGCTTTGGTCTCAATTCCCAGTTTTCCCCCAGAGAGCCCACCCACTCTGGGTCCCCAGCCGCCCAGAAGAAGTTCACTCCACTGCCTACCCCTACAGTGAGTGTGTGTCCCACCTCAAGGCAATTAGCCTGGCACATTCTCCAGACCACAGTGGAGGAAATTATTTGCTAGGCTCATGGGAAAGAGAAGCTTTCTCTTATCCTCCGCAAGACTGAGGCAGAAAGATGGGAAATTGAAGATTCCAGGGACAGTTACACAGAGCCTTAGGAGGGGCCAACACAGAGCAGAACCAGAGGGGCATCCTGCAAGCATCGTCCTGACTCAGGTCTCACCTGAAGCAGCTTTACCTGTGGCCTTCTCAGTGACAAAAGCCAATGAATTCTTTTGCTTTGTTTCTTTATTTTAAGCTAGTTTGTTTGGGACCTGCGGTCATTCACAATAAGAAGATTCCTAACTGGTGTATCTTCCACCAAGCAAATATGAATGAGGACGTTGGTCTGACTTCTCCACCTTCATCAAAATATTGATAGGTGCCTCTGAGGCACACAGAGATGCTTTACTCCAGAGACTGAATGATCAGCATCCTGACACTCCTGGGAGAGTTCAACTGTAACATTATCTAGAGGTCCCCTTAGTTATCTGATATGTGAAAAGCAACCATTCCCAGGAGGTCTGAAATGAACTATATCAAAAGTGTCACAAATGTAGAGTAAAACAGTTGAAAACCGTGATCTAAAAGGACATATCCCGTTATCCTGGGGTCTCTTCCCTCTCCACCTCTCTTTGCTTCTCTTCCTCCTCTAGACCCTTGGTCTTCTTCCACTTGGTCTGTCCCACTCTCCTGGGGGGACTGTGTAGTGGGATCTTACTAGGCTTCTGGAGTAGCCTTTTCCCCCCAGAATAGAGCAACCTTGGAAAATCAGCTCTTTTGTTGTTTACACGGACTGTCTCATGGCATAACTTCAATGCATTATTATGTTCCTGAATATTCTGTGGTTTCCTCTATTTCACCAAAAGTCTCCTCCTTCTGGGGAGGGATAAGCTAAAAGAGGAAATCCTGTAGTGCCTCTTAACAACAAGCAGCTGGCCCTTTACTCTTTAAGAAATGAGATCAGCTGAGGGAAACCCCTTCTCGAACACAAGCCTGATGTGCACACTGCCTGACCCACCCGAGAGCCACTGACAGGAACCCTACCTAGGTCAGTTGACCCCAGAGGCACTCAAGGGTCACGGAGGGCCTCTTCCTCTCTCACCGAAACAGAATGTTAGGCTGCTCCTGGACCAGGAGGATGCTCTGGCTGCAAGTCAAACAAAGGTCACATCTTCCAGGCGCAGGCAGCCACAGTAGCCAAGTTCTAAGTGGGAGAGGAGGGAGGTTCTTACCTACTATTTCCTGCACCCACTCAACCTGCTACACACCTCTTCTGCCTGGATGATAACCATCTGCTTTTCACCCTGCTCTGCTATTCCTGGGCCACACAGCAGAGACTCCAGCACCATTTTGTATGAGGCTTGAGATAACCAGCATTCTATAAGCGTTCTCCAAAGAAACAAAATCCATAGGGTGGGTGGGTGGGTAGATGAGGGTGTGTCTATCTCTGTGTGTGTAGAGGATGGGGGTGGGGAAGAGAAAGACAGGATGGCTCGGGGCAGGGGTGGGGACGGGATTTTAGAAATTAGTTCACGTGATTATGTGGTTGTTTTTCTTTAGTCACTAAATCATAGTCAACTCTTTGCAACCACAGGGACTGTAGCCTTCCAGGCTCCTCTGTCCATGGGATTTCCCAGGCAAGAATATCAAAGTGGGTTGCCATTTCCTTCTCCGAGGAATATTCCCGACCCAGGGATCAAACCCTCATCTCCTGAATTGGCAGGCAGATTCTTTACCACTTAGCCACCAGGGAAGTCCTCACATGATTACAGGGACTGGCAAATTCAAATAGGGGAGAAGCTGGCCATTCCAGCAAGAAGTTGATGGAATTGTAAGTAAGATGAAAGTCCTCTTCAAGGGACCTGACTCTTTTCTCTTAAGGCTTTCAATTGAGTGGATGACACCCACCACATTATGAAGAGTCACCTACTTGACTCAAAATCTACCAATTTAAATATTAATCAGAGCTTTCAAAAATGCCTTCATAGGGACTTCCCTAATGGTCCAGTGGCTAAGACTCCATGCTCCCAATGCACAGAGCCCAGGTTCGATCCCTGGTTAGGGAATTAGATCCCACATGCTGCAACTAAGACTTCTCATGCTGCAAATAAAAGATTCCACATACCAGAACAAAGACCCACGTGGCACAGCCAAATATCTGTTTTAAATGCCTTCATAGCAGCATCTAGACTGGTACATGACCAAACAACTGAGCACCAGAGCCCAGCCCAGCTGACACAAAATGAACCATCACAACCTGGATTGGGGAGGCTGGTGGCCACAGAACCTCTAAGTGAGAGAAAGGAGTGCATCCCCACAGGTGCACTCCTCCCCAGTGGAAACCCTGAAACCCTTCAAAAAGCAATTTAGAAAAAGGAGGGGGAGGGGCAAAGAGTGGGAGCTCCACAGCAGTAATTGTCTAGAAGGGCCAAGCCCCACAGTCAATATTATTCTGAGCCCAACACCCACCTTCTTAAGCCACTGGATAAATTCTTCATCCTTATTAGGTTTAGGCAATTCAATTTAGTATAATATGAATTGTTCACGAGACAAAAAAATAACTCCAAAGAAATCTAAAGCTTCACACACACATCACTTCAATTCATAATATTATTGTCAGTTATATTGACAATATAGTAATGTTAGTATTGAAATTTTGCAACTGTTTTATTTAAGTGTAGAACAAAGCAAATAAAACATATTGATATTATTAGAAACCAAGATTTTTAGCATAAAAGAGATACACATATAAAATGAAAACAGAGTTAACAGGAAAAAATCCTGCAATGTTTAATTGGATTTGTCAATTCAAATGCATGATTATTTTCTTTAGTGAATTTTCTACTTTTGTCCACTAAAGAAAACTAAAAGCAATGACTTCCCAGTATCAATGAGCACCACTAGCATGCAGACTCTGGTTTTTACATACTATTCCGTATTCAAAAGCATGAGGGCTCCTCAGAGAGATGGCAGATTCCAGGGCTCAGTCAGAGAACATACAAGATGAGCCCAGGACATCTGCCAGAAAGTAAAAGTACACCAAGAACAATGGGGTTATAACCAAAGAAAACACTGTTCAGCAGTATTGAATAAAGTTGAGCATACCCTATGAACAAGCAATTCCACTGTTATGTATATGTTCCCCGCCTTCAAAAACAAAAACAGCAAACAAAACTCAACAATATGTCCACCCAGAGACAAGTATCAGAATGTCCATAGCAGCACTGTTTTAACAGAACCCGGAATCAGCCTAAATGCCCACCAACATTAGAATGGATAAATAAATTGCAGGAGGGATGAAAAAGAACTACAACTACACACATCATAGATGAATCTCATGAATATGATGATGAACAAAGAAGCCAGACACATAAAAACACTACATGTTCTATGATCCTATTTATACAAAGTTCCCAAACAGGCAAACTGATCAAGTTTAAAAGTAAGACTCTTAGTGGTTACTCTTGTGGGGAAAGATAGGAAGAGGGTGTGATGGAGGCTCCTGGGGTAATTGCATTGTTCTGTTTCTTAATCTGGGAACTGGTTACACAGGTGTTTGCTCTGGGAAATTTTTGAACTATAGACTCAATCTTTTGTTTGTTTCTCTATGTAATTCAATTAAATTTTTTTACTTAAAAAAAAAAGCCAGCTTGAAGGGGCTCCCACAGGCCAAATTTAGTATAATTTCAATATCAAAAAGGATAATGACTGTAGCTGGTTAGCAAATAAAAATACATGTGTCCGGGGATGGTGAGAGTATGGAGAGGACAGATCTTCTTTACAAAAGACAATCAAATAAATGTGGAAGTGATACCAAAACTCAAGTCCACGTGCTCGTCACACAGTGAGGCCAAACATACCAAAACATCGGAGTTTGGAACAGAGAAAGGTATATTGCCCTGCAAGAAGATGGGTGGTGGCTCATGACTTAAAATTCCAAACTCCCCAAAAACTTTCAGCAAAGCCCTTTTCTAGGAAAGGTGACAGTGGGGTGTGGTTAGCTGTTACAAACTTCTTGGTATCAGAGCCTTTGTTCTGGAGGTCAGGTCAGGGTCAGGGAATGATGTTTCTGTAAATCTCTACCAAACGAATGTTATTCCCTGTTCTGACAAGAAGGCCAGGGTCCCAAAGCACAACTTTGTCCTTCTGAGATCCCAGTCCTGGCTGAGGAGGCAGATCTGAGTTGGCAGCTCCCTCAGGGCTGGGTCCCCAGACCCTGCACAACTGTCATCACTGAGGGAGCCAGGCGCCCAGGACACAACCAACCCTCAGGTTCCTCAGGCTGCCCAAATGGCAGGGGCCAGGGCCCATAGACTGGGTCCTATGCGGACTGCCACTGCCATTAGGTCAGAGGTGGGGGTGGAGAAGAGGTTCACCACCGCCTCAAGGCCTGGGCCAAGGCCAGTGGGTGGCCCTAGCAAGGACTCTGGAGCCCTGCAGGACACAGCCCCCAGCCTGTTTCCTGGGCCCTCACAGCACACCTGCTGGCCCAAGGCCAGGTAAGTTGGAGAGAAGGATCCACCTCTTACCTCACTCTCTGCCTGACGACCACCACTCCACTGCCTGACGACTGTTGGCAGAATCCTCTCAACAGTCCCTCCTTGACAGCTGGTTGCTTGTGGGCGGGGCCCACTGCAGTGCTGACCAATGACTGAGCAGGACCACTAACGGTCTCTCCTTGACAGCTGGTTGCTTGTGGGCGGGGCCCACTGCAGTGTCGACCAATCACTGAGCAGGGCCCCCACCGGTCCGATGGTAACCAGAGCTGGATAGGGGATACTGGCACTGCAGCAAGGGCTGCAGACTTAGGGCTGCACTCAGCCATACTCTGTTACAGAAGGAAAGACAAGATTAGATCACCATTTATACTCACCCTCCACATAATACTTGACAGAGTTAACAATCACCAGTGGAAGCTAGAACCATTGGATTAAAACTTGTTAGCAGCACCAAGGTATCATCTTAGAGACCACTTACCTCTGGGAACAGGAGCAATAGTACTTTTGCGATGAAGAGGTGATGCAGAGGTCTGGTGTGACCACCTTAATCTAGTGATTGAAACTGGCATCACAAATAATGGAATAGTGTGACATTGTGTGCCTCCTGATAAGATGCAAATTAAACAAAAAAATAATCTAAGGCAGTGGGTCTTCCTGGCTGCATTAAAATCACCTGAGCAGATTTCAAAACTCCCAAGGCCTAGGCCACGCTGCCAGACCAACTAGATCAGAATCTCTGGGGTGGGCTCCATGTATCAATATTTTTTAAAGCTTCCAAGATAACTGCAATGTGCAAAGTATTCCCGACAAAAAATGTATACCCTGAGTCTAACTTCTAATTTATAGGATCCACAGGATAGAGCAGGGGTTCTTAGTGCTGACTATTTACCAGAATCACCTAGAGAATTTTGAAACTAGGGTCACCTGAGCTTCAACTCCAGCAATTCTAATTTAATTGGTTTAGAGTGGAACACAGGCATCAGGATTCTCTTTTCTAGACTTTAAACTTTTTTTTTCTGTGATATTTTATTTTTTATTTTTATTTTTTTAAATAAATTTATTTATTTTAGTTGGGGGCTAATTACTTTACAATATTGTAGTAGTTTTTGCCATACATTAACATGAATCAGCCATGGGTTCACATGTGCTCCCCATCCTGAACCCCCCTCCCACCTCCCTCCCCATCCCATCCCTCCGGGTCATCCCATTGCCCCAGCCCTGAGCATTTGTCTCATGCATCGAACATGGAATGGTGTTCTGTTTCACATATGACAATATACATGTTTCAATGCTATTGTCCCAGAACGTCCCACCCTCACCTTCTCCCTCAGAGTCCGTAAGACCGTTCTATGCATCTGTGTCTCTTATTCTGTCTCGCATATAGGGTTATCGTTACCATCTTTCAAATTCCATATATATGCATTAGTATACTGTATAGGCTTTAAATTTGATTTAAATAACTCCATTGAGAACAGCGGAGAAGGCAATGGCTACCCACTCCAGTATCCTTGCCTGGAAAATCCCATGGACGGAGGAGCCTGGTGGGCTGTAGTCCATGGGGTCGCGACGAGTCGGACAGGACTGAGCAACTTCACTTTCTCTTTTCACTGTCATGCATTGGAGAAGGAAATGACAACCCACTCCAGTGTTCTTGCCTGGAGAATCCCAGGGACGGCGGAGCCTGGTTGGCTGCCGTCTATGGGGTCGCACAGAGTCGGACACGACTGAAGCGACTTAGCAGCAGCAGCAGCAGCAGCAGCAGCAATGAGAACAGTGTGGGCCAATTAATCCCCCTTCCTTGGGCTGTCCATTAATCAAGACAGGCGGTTCCAACGTGCCGCCAGGGCAGAAGATTACCAGGACAGAGGAACGTCATGAGGAAACAGAAATCTAGAATGTAGGACATTCATACAATCACTAGCCTAGGTTCTTCAGAAGGTGAATGTCATGGGAGAAAAAAAGAGAGAGAAGAACTATTCTAAGTTAAAATAAGTAACAACCATTTTTTTAAAAAAAAGGTAATTGATTTTTTTTTTTAAAGCTGTAGATGGGGAGGGATTTAAACATTAAGTTGATTTTATTTTTTCTTCTTCATTAAGTTGATTTTAGATGGCTTTCTTAGTACGTATAATGACATTGTGGGTCTAAAAACAAATATCTGTATTCTTAAGTGATGTATGTTAAATATTGAGAAGTAATGTGTCATGATGTGTATGCATGTATGCATTCTCAGTCGTTTCAGTCCTGTCCGACTTTTTGTGACCCCATGGACTATAGCCCACCAGTCTCCTCTGTCCATGAAATTTCCCAGACAAGAATACTAGAGTGGGTTGCCATTTCTTTCTCCAGGGGATCTTCCCAACTCAGGGATCAAACCCAAGTCTCTTATATCGCCTGCACTGCATGTGTATTCTTTACCCACTGAGCCACCTGAGAAGTCCATCATAATGTGTATATAACTTTAGACTTCATTGTACTAATGTTGGGCTGCACCCTGCAGGCCTATAAGCCTTGTAACTGTCCATCCGGCAGACCAAAGAAAATGCCTAGAAACAGTGACAGAGACACCAATGGCTTGTTGGATAGCTAATCTTACAAATCGGAAGCAAAAAGTCCTGGAGAAACACTCCATCGTGGGCAGGAGGCAGGACACAGCATCAATCTTCTCTACTTGAGGAATAAGAAGACTACCATTTACAGGGGGAACTGACATAACTAACATCAAGTTAGCTCATCAGTTACCAGGGAAACCAGTGGCTGGGGCAGGGGGCAAGCACATAGGTAGTTACTCAATAAACCCTAGGATCAAGAGGATTGGGAAGGAACCCGCCTGCCAGTACAGGATACATAAGAGACAGGGGTTTGATCCCTGGGTAGGGAAGATCCCCTGGAGGAGGAAATGGCACCTGACTCCAGTATTCTTGCCTGGAGAATCCCATGGACAGAGGAGCCTGGCGGGCTACAGTCCATAGGGTCACAAAGAGTTGGACACGACTGAAATGATTTATCACGCACGCACTTGAGTAGGGTGTAGGTGAAGCAGGGACTGGTCGAGCAGGGGATGAACAGGGAGCAAGAGAACAGCCATCTTGAGTGGCCTGATCATATAGCTAATCTTTCAGTTTTCCTGAATGTTTGAAATAGTTTATATAAGAAAACGTTGAGGGAATGGAAAATTTGTTACTGTTGCCCACACTGTGTGGTGTGCAGGATCTCAATTCCCCCATCAGAGATAGAACCTATACCCGCTGCAGGGGAAACACAAGTCTTACCACTGAACTGCCAAGGAAGTCCCAATTTTTTTAAATAGAGATTAAAAAAAAAAAAAACCTACTGGGCAGTCCTTGCAACTTCCATCTGTATTATTTCTCTCTTGAGAATTCTCCAGTAAAAGCCACTTACAACTCAACCTTACACAAACAACCTCACACCCCACCCAACAAACAAAGCGGTATTTCTCAACCTTTGCCCACTGCATTTCTCCTATTCAGTAGGAGTTATCTGGGAAAGATCTCTTACTCAAATGAGCTCGAAAAATGCTGGGTTATACCAGGTTTCCTTGCTACCCGATGTCTCATAAATCTTAATAGATTAACGTGCATTGGCCACTGGGGTCAGGGGAAGAACTCTTGCATAGTAAAACATCAATTCTTAACCCTATTTTGTTTCCAGCCCTTTATGGACAACAGACACCTTTTGTTCCAAAAGATCTTGTAGATGAAGTGTCTTACAAGCATTCAGGGAAACACTAGCATGAGATAACTTCTCCCTCATTATACAACTCCTCTATCTTTGATTAACCAAAGAGCCCCTGGACTTCCAAATGGATCCTAATGGCACACTGGCAAACAGATAAAGATTTATCTCCCAACAACTGCAATTTCCTATTCACCAAAATACTAAATTTTTTTCCAGGAACCTATATTCTCAAATATTTATGACTGTTTTATGTGATTTCTATGCAAGCTTTGCTTCAGATGCACTCACGATGTCTGTTTAAAAGTATGAGTTCCTCTCTCTCCTACACTGCTGGTGGGAATTCAATTTTGCACAGCCACTATGGAAAACAGTACAGAGGTTCCTCAGAAAACTGAAGATAGGGTTACCGTATGATCCAGCAGTCCCACTCCTGGGCATAGACTTGGACAAAACTACAATTCAAATAGATACATGGAGGAATTCCCTGATGGTCCAGTGGTTAGGACTATGTGCAGTCACTGCCAAAGGCCTGGGTTTAATCCATGTCAGGGAACTAAGATCCCACAAGCCGTGTGGCATGGCCAAAAAAAAAAAAAAAAAAAATACATGCACCCCTCAGTTCATAGCAGCACTATTCACAATAGTCAAGACATGAAAACAACCTCAATGTCCATCAACAGATGAACGGATTAAGAAGATGTGGTACATGGGACTTCCCTGGTGGTCCAGTGACTGAGACTTCAAGCTCCCAATGCAGGGTTTTGTCCAGGTTTTGTCCCTGGTCAAGGAACTAGATCCCACATGCTGCAATGAAGAGTTCTCATGCTGCTAAAGATGCCATGTATTGCCAAAAACAAAGACCCTGTGGGCTACAACTAAGACCCATACAACCTAATAAATAAATAAACATTTAAAAAAGATGTGGTACATATATACAATGGAATACTACTCAGCCATAATAAAGAACAAAATAATGCATTTGCAGCAACATGGATACAACTAAATATTATCATACCAAGTGAAGTAAGTCAGAAAGACAAAGACAAATACCATATGGCATCACTTATAAGGGGAACCTAAAATGTGGCACAAATGAACCTCTCTACAAAACAGAAACAGACTCACAGATATAGAGAACAGACCTGTGGTTGCCAAGGCGGGAAGAGGCGGAGAAGGGATGGATTGGGAGTCTGGGGTTAGCAGATGCAAACTATTACATTTAGAATGGATTAAGAACAAGGTCCTACTGTGTAACAAAGGAAACTATATCCATCTCCTTGTACAGACCATAATGGAAAAGAATATTAAAAAAGAATGTATATATGTGTATAACTGAGTCACTCTGCTATACAGGAAAAAATCAGTACATTATAAATCAACTATACTTTAATAAAAAAAAATTTTAATATGTAAATAAATTATGAGTTCCTAAAAGACCACCCCATGTGGCTTCTTCCATTCTGCATCCAGGACGTCACCACCCACCACAAACATATCTGTTGATACCCAAACAGCAACAAAGAAATGGATAAGGACTCTTGTCCAGGGTGCCCCCAATATCCCAATCTCCACGGTATGGTGGTACCCCAGTATTCCCCCCATGACCCTCTCAAGGTGTGTGTTATGATCACAGCTGAGGTTCTTAAGAGTCAGAGAGCCTACAAGGTTTGTGTTTGTGTGTATGTGTGTGTGCACTCAGTCATGTCCAGCTCTTTGTGACCCCATGAACTGTAGCCCGCCAGGCTCCTCCGTTAATGGGATTCTCCAGGCAAGAGTACTGGAGTGGGTTGCCAGGCCCTCTTCCAGGGGATCTTCCCAACCCAGGGACTGAACCTGCGTCTCTTGTGTCTCTTGCATTAATCACTGCAGCACCTGGGAAGCTCCTACAAGGCTTGCCCATTGCCAAATAGTGGAGAAGCAGCTTGGCTGGGATCTGAGTCCCAGAGCTGCTGTCACAACAGTCACCACTGTGCTTCCTGAAACTTCAGCCTTAATCCTCTTCTCCAGATCCTGCTTTGTCACACACAGTGTCAGGAATTTCAGTTCTTCCAGGAGAAGCAGGCTCAAGTGGCAACCTGTGCCTTTACGTGGCCCAAGGAAGCTGGCAAGTGGCAAGTGCAGATTCATCAGGGGAGTAATGCTTTGACTAAGCCAAGTTGGTCAGCCCTGTGGTGCATCCAACCTTAAAAATTAGCGTAAGAATGAAGGGCTAATGACAAATGTGAAGATGAAGGAGCTTATGGAGCCACCACCCAGAACTACTCAAAACTGCCTGGCCAGGGCTCACCCTAAAGTCTTCCAAGCCTTGAGGGCACCTGAAGCCCTCCTTGAATTCAGAAGAACAGCCTGGCAATTCCCCATTCACTCCCCTCCCTGCAAAACACAGAAGCACTCCCAAGAAAGGCATATGGACTCCATTCTACTATGGCCAAGTTAAGACTAAAAACTGACTTTAGATTAAAGAGATGAGAACTCACTCTCAGTAGATCTCAGACTGGTATGGACTTTTCCATGGTCAAGGGTAGGAAGGGCCCATAATATTTCCCCATTTGTTGAGGGGAAAGGGAGACCTCATACCACTCTGCAACTCTAGAGCCTGCACCAGAGCTCCAGGCTCATGGACTGAAGTCAAAGGCCAATTACTGGAGGCCCACATCTGCCATCTACTCAGAGTTGACAGTCAGTCCAGAATTTAAATTCCTACCCAGGATCTGAATCAGCCTGTGATTCAGATACATAAAGTCATGGAGTGATTAAACAGTGAAATCTGAAGTTCAACTCCAGGCCATGCAAAACTAGCTCCTCAGCTTACATCATTGCTTTGTTCATGTCCTATGGAGATGATGAACACTGGCATCTGTTTTAAGAAATACTTTTAAGCAATGTAAATTCCTGCTGTTCAGGAAGCATTTCCCAACCACCTGCTCTGTACCTGCTCTGTGCTATGTGACATCCACTATCCCAGTGCTTTAGGGACAGTTGTGTCCAAGTATCATGGCAGTCTTCCCTCCCCCAAGAGCCCCCCAAATGATAAGCAGATTCTTATTATAAATTAAGTTGAAAGAGATTCTGAACCCTGAGACATCAAACGGAAGGGCTTTACAGCAAAGTCTCAGAATATAAAACTAATCTCAACCACATCCTGCCTAGTCTCTCATGGGATGGAAATGCCTAACATGTGGGTTGGGCTCTCCTAGTAACTATTTATCAAAGGAAAGAAAATTCTGGAACATGACAAATGGCCAAAGGCTCTCTCAGCTTGTTCTTTTAGACTCTTCAGGAGCTCTGCCCACCCGCTGAGAACACAAAGGCAGGTAAGATACTACCAGTCTGCAAAGAACTCATAATCTACAGATGAGTGACACCTTGCTTTTAATTAGACAGACCGTGATCATGGCCACAACAGGGATGCTTCACAGTGGTGTGGGTCTGCACAGAGGGTAGCATACATTCCATCTCTATGGTGGGCAAACTACTCAAAGCAGTTCCTGGGCTTTTTACCACTGGAAATGTTGGGAAAGTGAAGGGAAGTGTATACTGGGCAGAGAAAATCATGTCATCAAATGTACCAGCAGGTAAAAGTGACCAGTGTGTGTGGGTGGGGGTAGATGAGTACCAGCTGCTTGATAAGGAAATTATGTAGGAGATTCCAAGTCACCACAGCTCCTGGACTGAGAGGAGCACTCCTGGAAACTAGGTCACTGAATCCTAAAAGTAGCACAATACAGTTGCTACATCCTAACAGCAGATGAGTTTATTCAGTGTTTCAAATTAAACTAACTTTACCAACATTGTTCATAAAATAAAAGTGGCTGAAATCATTTATGCCCAACACTGTTGGACACCATCTCTTGAAAAACTCCCAAGAACTCCATAAAAGTGGTACAACTGTTATGGCAATTTTACAGATCGGAAAACTGAGGCTCAGAGAAGTTCAGTCACTTAGTCAAAATCACACAACTAGGAAGTGGAGGAGCTGGGATGTAAATTTCTTTAGTCCACCTCCAAAGTCTATGTCTAATCATTTATGTTAAATACCGTAAGATACAGCAAATAACAGTTCTGTTGTGTTCTGATCACTAGGAACAAAAAAAGGCTTTTATTTGGGTTTCAGAGTTACCACATTCTCGCCAATCTTTTATATTCCCCACAGCACACAACATATTACTGGACACCACTGCTTATCATTCATCTTGATTTGTAAGAAACACGTAAGGTAACATTATACTGAAGTCACACTAATAAAAGAAAAATTGAGAGAAAGAGAGAGAAGGCAAGAGACTTGATCAATGGCTTGCTATGTCTGTCAGTCTGTACATCTGTGTCTCTTTCTCTTCTGTTCTCTCTCTCTCTCTCTCATTCTTTGTGTATCTTAATATGTCTCTCTTTCTACCTAGCTCCTCTTTTCACCTTTCCGTCTATCACTGTCTTTGTCTGTGTGTGTGTGTGTGTGTGTGTGTGTGTGTGTGTGTGTGTTACTCTCTCTCCCCCTCACTCCTTCTCCTCTCCCCCAGCCCCTTCCAGAGTGGCACAACAACTCCCAGATCTCAAACAGACTGGTAACCTGGAATTGACTCGATATCATAAAACAGTCCCACGGGAAGCCTGGAGTCCCCAGGAACTCAAGTTAACCACAAAAGGGCCAGTGAGAGTAGCAGTAAATAATGAGAACTCATGAGACAGACAGACTTAAACCCCTAGAAGCTACACAACCTAGGGCAAGTTACAAACCTATTTGAACCTCATATTCCTTACCTGTGAAATGGGTAATGTTGTAACTGTCACATACTGCTATTGTGAGGATTAAATGCAATAATGGATGTAAAGTTCTTAATACAGAGTCTGATCCATGTTAAGTAACTAACAACAATGTCAGTTGCTATTGTTACTATTATTATTCACAGAGTCTTATTTGCCTTTGGACTCTCAGAATCTAGCATAGCACTTGGCACACAAATGGAGTTCAACATCTGCTCAGAGAAACAAGATAGAGATAAGCATACTGAGACATATACAGGAAAACATAGGACAGAGAGAGTTACAGCCAGGTAAAGAGATGGAAAGAGAGACAGAGAGACAAAGACAGAAACACAAGAGGGAAGAAAGAAAGAGGTGGACAGATGCACAGTCTGACATGCCAATCAATCCCTGACCAAGTCTCTTTCTTTCAGTCTAAATTTCCCTTTAGCAGTATGGGTCTAACATAATGTTTCCTTATTGGTTGCTCATAATTCAACATAGACAAACAAGGAAGCCACATTCTCCATCCCACAACCAGGCTTCTCATGACACAGAAGGAGAGCTGAGCAATAGAGGGACTTGGTACGCACATCCATCTTGACACCGCAGAAGCAGTGAGTGGCTGGCTATTCACTGGAGCAGAAGCAGGCTGTCCCGGCCCTTTCTGAGGCATTCCTTAAGAAGAATAGTCCAGGGGGTATTGAATCCACAACCTTGAACTCACTTACCTGGACCCTTTAATTGAATGAGAAGAACATTCATTTCCCTCCCTGGCAGAGCTCCTAGGCAACACCATAGGAAATTTCCTCCACAAATACAAAGGGCAAACTTTTTTTTTTTTTTTAACAGTGGCTGACTTTATTTTGGGGGGCTCCCAAATCACTGCAGATGGTGACTGCAGCCAGGAAATTAAAAGATGCTTACTCCTTGGAAGGAAAGTTATGACCAACCTAGACAGCATATTAAAAAGCAGAGACATTACTTTGCCAACAAAGGTCTGTCTAGTGAAGGCTATGGTTTTTCTTTTTTTTTTTTTTTTATTTTAGTTGGGGGCTAATTACTTTACAATATTGTAGTAGTTTTTGCCATACATTGACATGAATCAGCCATGGGTTCACATGTGCTCCCCCTCCCGAACCCTCCTCCCACCTCCCTCCCCATCCCATCCCTCTGGGTCATCCCAACGCTCCATCCCTGAGCATCCGTCCCATGCATAGAACGTGGAATGGTGTTCCGCTTCACATATGACAATATACATGTTTCAATGTTATTGTCCCAGAATGTCCCACCCTCACCTTCTCCCTCAGAGTCCACAGGACTGTTCTATGCATCTGTGTCTCTTATTCTGTCTCACATATAGGGTTACCATTACCATCTTTCAAATTCCATATACATGCATTAGTATACTGTATTGGTGCTTTTCTTTCTGGCTCACTTCACTCTGTATAATGGGCTCCAGTTTCATCCATCTCAATAGGACCGATTCAAATGTATTTTTTTAATGGCTGAGTAATATTCCATTGTGTATATGTACCACAGCTTCCTTATCCATTCGTCTGCAAAAGGCAAACTTTTATCCTCACATCAAAGAGAAAAACAAAACTTCCACGGTGGTGCCACAGATAAAAATCTGCCTGCCAATGAGGGGACATGGGTTCAATCCCTGGTCTCAGAAGATTTCACATGCCGTGAAGCAACTAAGCCCACGCGCCACAACTTCTGAGTCAGTGATCTAGAGCCAGCAGGCTGCAACCACTGAAGCCTGTACACCTTGGAGCTTGCGCTCCACAGCAAGAGAAAGCACAGCAATGGGAGGCTTGGGCCCCGCAGAGAAGAGCAGTGCCTGCTTGCCACTACTCGGGAAAGCCCAAGTGCAGCAAAGAAGACCAATGCAACAAAAAATAGTTTTTTTTAAAAGGGCAAAACAACCCAGTCCTCTAAAGAAGATATTTAACTCAGTTAGGAGGACACCAGCGTCCCCTCTTTGTTGTGTTGACCTTCAGTACCGGCTGTAAATTGTGAGCTTTATAATACGTCATAGTACACTTTGATAAAACAAAGTTGAGTACAAACGAGATCACTTTTGGAACAAGGCCATCTTTAGGGAACGATTATTGAGCAAACCATTGTGGAGATGGTATTTTCCATTGATGTGATCCCAGAGGAAGACTGACTCATCAGGAAAGAGCTGAAGCCCATCGGAGTTCTATGCTTGAAATTTCTAAACTACTCTCCACTCTGCTCTCCTGTTCTGCTAAGAACATCTCTCAGCTTGCACAGGAAGAAAAGGGAAGTTTACAACTGAATATGAAGCTGACTTCAACCATCTGGACGTGCTCTCTTGCTTCCAGTCAACACGCAGGGTCAGTGCCCCTCTCACTCCCTGTGGACAGGTCCTGTGCCACCCCGTCCCCTCCCAGCCCCCTCCCCACTCCCTCTTACCACTTGTGAGCGGCATCACTCAGGCAGCTGCAGCAGCCGACTCAGGCCATCAACACAGCTGCCACCACGTCACTCAGCACCAAACATCTCCCAGCTCTGCAGTTGCAGCCGTTACAGAAATGGGAGAACTCTCCTCTGCCCTCCAAATAAAGCCCACTTTGTCTGTCAGCCAAACCACACCTGTAAGGATCTGGAGGCTGGGCTGTAATGCACTACTGTGGACCCTGACAAGTTTCGTCTCCAATGGGGGCCTCTTCTAGGACCTTCTCATTTCATTTCAGAGCCATTCCTTAGGGGGAAAAAAAAGGAGGCTCCCTAGGAACAAGGAGTCACTCAGTCCACCTCCTAACTACAGATCCCTGGCAGAAGGAATTATCAAAGCCAGTAAACTGATAGTTTAGAAGTACAGCTAATTTTAGAGCTAGAGGGTGCTGATGGTTGCACAAGAACGTGAATGTACTAACGCCACTGGCCTGTACACTTAAAAAGGGCTGAGATGATTATATATATTTTACCACAAATTTTTTTTTTTTTTGGTTCCAAGATTTGTTTTTTGGGTTTTTTTTTTTTTGGATTTGTTGTTGTTTTGCTATATATTAGGTCCTCAGTCATGATCCATCTTAAACATAGCAGTGTGTGCAGGTCAGTCCCAAACTCCTAGATTCTCTTTCCCCCACCCCCCGCCCCAGCCACCATTTTTCAAAGTGAAAAAAATTTAAAAATAAATTGAATGCAACATATTTTTTTTTAAAAAAAGGAAGTGCACTTAAGTCCCAGGTGGTCTAATGATCACTGATTTAGTATTATTCAATTGTCAGTTGAAATATAGTTGCTATGTGTGTGTGTGTGTTAGTTGCTTACTCATGTCTGACTCTTTGCAACCCCATAGACCACAGCCCCACCAGGCCCCTCTGTCCATGGGATCCTCCAGGCAAGAACACTGGAGTGGGTTGCCATTTCCTTCTCCAAAAGGAACTATATAAAGAAAGAAAGTTAAGTAGCTCAGTCGTGTCCAACTCTGCGACCCCACGGACTGTAGCCTACCAGGCTCCCCCATCCATGGGATTTTCCAGGCAAGAGTACTGGAGTGGGGTGCCATTGCCTTCTCCATTTGGTTTCTATACAATGTTATAAAAGTTACAGGTATACAATAGTGATTCACAATTTTTAAAGGTTATAGCTATGAAATATTGGCTATATTCCCCATGTTGTACAATATATCCTTGTGGCTTGTTTTATACATTATAGTTTGTATTTCTGAATCCCCATCCCTATATTGTCCCTCCCTCCTTCCCTCTCCCCAATGGTATCCACTAGATTGTTCCTTATATCTGGGAGTCTGTTTCTTTTTTGTTATATTCACTAGTTTCTGTTTCTTTTTTGCTATATTCACTAGTTTGTCAAATTGTTTAGATTCCACATATAAGTGATACTACACAGTATTTGGGGCTTCCCAGGGTGGCGAAGTGGTAAAGGATCATCCGCCTGTCAATGCAAGAGACTGGAGTTTGGTCCCTGGGTCAGGAAGATCCCCTGGAGGAGGAAATGGCAACCCACTTCAGTATTCTTGCCTAGAAAATTCCATGAACAGAGGAGCCTGGTGGGCTACAGTCCACGAGGTCGCAAAAAGTTGGACACGATTGAGCACACACACACATACGTACATATAGTATTTGTCTTTCTCTGTCTGACTCAAAGTATTATTATTTTTAAAGAGAATCTCAATAGCACAGAAAGCTAACCAGTAGTGAGGGTTTGTGAAAACCAAAAGTAGGAAAATACATGCTCCTATAATCAAAAATGCCCTTAAATTAAAAATCAACACACTCTGTCTGGTGTATGAGTATTTTCTATGAGTACGATTTTCCAAAGAATGTCACAAAGCTTTTCTTTCAGAAACCGGTTCTTCCACAATTGCAACTTGAAGAACATTCAGATCACAGGAGTGGCCTATAAGGGTTCCCAGTTCTAACAGTAACATGTTCAACAGGCTACTTTCATGGTACCTCTCTGAAAATGAAGACACAGTCCCCCATTACATAAGTGGAAAACATTATTTGCATTGGCAGATGGTAAAGTTAAAGCTTGGAAAATCTAAAAGACTGAACTAAAATCATCCCATGAGAAGAGAACTTCAGATTCTAGATCCTGAACTCCAGGCTCAGAGGCCATGCTTTCCCTGTCTTCTGGCTTGCGATCATTTAAGAAACAGAGGTCGCTCATTGTAAACTATTATAATAAACTGTTCAGCCACATAAACACCTATTCTCTTGAAGCATGCCTAGTAACTCACTCTTTGCCAGGAGACTCCAACACAAGAAGCCCCAAACTGGGGAAAATCCCTGAATGAAACTTACCTTTAGGAAAGGGAAAAGGCATGATTAATTGCTCACACTTGTCAGTTTCACCCACAAAGAGTACTGAGTGACCTGTAGAAGGTCTTAGGGGCAGGGCAGGGGAACAGCTCCAGCACAGGTCGGGTTCTAATATGTCAGGTACAAGCAGCAGAGCACATCAGTCAGGAGCAATCATGGAGGCAGAACGCCCAATGGCAAGCCCAAGAAAGAGAACAGATGATGACCATCTCTCAAGCAGCTATCCATAGAAAGAGGTTTTATCCTGATACCAAACCAAGATGAACCAAGAAAAGAGAGAGAAATGCAATGCGCACAGTTCCCTGCCATGCTATCTACAAAGGTGTCTGCATCTGCCCTGGATTTCACAACTTCCCTACAGTCTCTGCAGAAAAAAAAACAAACATAAACCTCTTCCCACAAACGATAATAATTTCCTTTGAGCTCTGGTTTCCACCTTCCCCTCCTCCTCAAAGTCATGCACCAGTTATTTATCATCTTTGTTTCTTTCACCTTTCCCTTTCCATTGCCACATTTCTTTCACCACCATGATGCTAAAGGTTTGTGGCTCAAAAGGCTCTTCCTTTGAGAAGCGGGTAAGTTCTGCATGTCATTCCTAAGGGGCTGATAGATTCCTAGGCTCACTGAGCCCAGAAAAGAAAGCCCTGCTTTCTTTCCATCATTCCAAAGAGACAGAAGTCTTTTCCGTCTCAGACCTTAGCTGCTCGTGGACACCTCTCCTTCCTTTCTAAGCAAGCTTCTAGCACACACACCTCTCCGCTCCCCATCTCCTATTTCCTCCTCTATCCACTGCCCTCACTCCACCAAAACTAATCCTGTAGTGTGCATGCTTAAGTGCTCAGTTGTGTCCAGCTCTTTTACTACCCCATGGACTGTAGCCTACCAGGCTCCTCTGTCCATGGGATCTCCCAGGCAAGAATACTGGAGTGAGTTGCCATTTCCAACTCCAGGGGATCTTCCCGACCCAGGGATTGAACCCATGTCTTCTGTGTCTCCTGCATTGCAGGAGGATTCTTTACTGCTGAGCAATAGGAAAGACCAATCCTGTTGAAGTTATCACTGACATTTCAAACGCCAAACTCAGTGGATACACTTTTCTCTCTCATTTGACTTCCTGCTATATCTCACAGTGACCTATCCCCAATAGACTGAAACTTGCTCAAATATCTTGATGTCACAGCAATAAAGCCCTCATAGAGTCTGATAAACAATTTTTCCTCCTCTTGGAAATATTCAAACCACCCTCCTGGGCCCCAGCTCCCATGTTTTTGTAATTACATCCCTCCACCTCCCCACCGTGGTCAGTCAGCCCAGAGATGGGCCTCACCAAGCAGTACCTATCAGTGACTTCCCTGAGAATTTTTCAATAGAGAGGAAAAACAAAAAATGTTTTGGACCTCCCACAATGTTTGGTAACACATTCCAATTACATGCTCATACCTACATGCCTGACTCCCTTATATCTTTAAAATATGTTTCCAATTTTCCTCCCACCAGTTTGCACTAGGCTTCTGTCACCTGTCAACCCAAGAGAGTCCTAACCAATCTAAACATTCTCTTATCTCTAATTCACCTCCCCAGTCTCTGGCTGCTCTTTTCAGTCTTCTCAGCAGGCAACTCTCTCTCTGTCCATCCCTCAAATATGGCCTTATCTATCACAATTCTAGGGGACAATGGTTGGTGAGACAGAAACATAACTATATCAGTGAACCAGACTGACCCAAGTAAGGCTTTGAATTTCACTGAACCCCACCAAGCCTCACTCAGGACAAGCTATTTGCAACACAGGTTTCTATGGGAAAATAGAATTAAGAAAAAAAAATTGAAATTAACAGCTAACTGTTAAAGTTGACTTAGTAAAGTATCAGTCATTCAGTTGTGTCCAGCAGTTTATGACCCCATGGACTGTAGCCTGCCAGGCTCCTCTGTCCATGGAATTCTCCAGGCACAAATACTGGAGTAGGTTGCTATTCTCTTCTCCAGGGGATCTTCCCAACCGAGGAAGTTCTTCAAACCAGGTCAGTTCTTTCAAATCAGTTTTCCTTCATTGGAGGCAGATTTTTTTTTTTTTTTACCATCTGAGCCACCAGGGAAGCCTACAAAGTTGATTTAGGCTAGACTATATTTTAAAGATGAGAGATGCAGAATATGTATCACTTTGTAGAAAAGACCAGGATATATGTGTGTGTGTGTGTGTGTATCAGTTCAGTTCAGTTGCTCAGTCATGTCCAACTCTTTGCTACTCCATGGACTGCAGCACACCAGGCTTCCCTGTCCATCATCAGCTCCTGGAGCCTACTCAAACAGTGATGCCATCCAGCCATCTCATCCTCTGTCGTACCCTTTTCCTCCTGCCTTCAATATTTCCCAGCATCAGGGTCTTTTCGAATGAGTCAGCTCTTCGCATCAGGTGGCCAGAGTATTGGAGTTTCAGCTTTAGCATCAGTCCCTCCAATGAATATTCAGGACTGATTTCCTTTAGGATAGACTGGTTGGATCTCCTTGCAGTCCAAGGGACTCTCAAGAGTCTTCTCCAACACTACAGTTCAAAAGCATCAATTCTTCAGTGCTCAGCTTTCTTTATAGTCCAACTCTCACATCCATACATGACTACTGGAAAAACCATAGCTTTGACTAGATGCACCTTTGTTGGTTAAGTAATGTCTCTGCTTTTTAATATGCTGTCCAGGTTGGTCATAGCTTTTCTTCCAAGGAGCAAGCATCTTTTAATTTCATGGCTGCAGTCGCCATCTGCAGTGATTTTAGAGCCCAAGAAAACAAAGTCTCTCATTGTTTCCATTGTTTCCCCATTTATTTGCCATGAAGTGATGGGACCAGATGCCATGATCTTAGTTTTCTGAATGTTGAGTTTTGAGCCAACTTTTTCACTCTCCTCTTTCACTTTCATCAAGAGGCTCTTCAGTTCTTCTTTGCTTTCTGCCATAAGGGTAGTGTCATCTGCATAACTGAGGTTATTGATATTTCTCCCTGCAATCTTGATTCCAGCTTGTGCTTCATCCAGCCTGGCATTTCACACGATGTACTCCGCATGTAAGTCAAATAAGCAGGGTGACAATATACAGCCTTGATGTACTTCTTTCCCGATTTGGAACCAGTCTGTTGTTCCATGTCCAGTTCTAACTGTTGCTTATTGACTTCCATACAGATTTCTCAGGAGGTAGGTCAGGTAGTCTGGTATTCCCATCTCTTGAAGAATTTTCCACAGTTTGTTGTGATCCACACAGTCAAAGGTTTTGGCGTAGTCAATAAAGCAGAAGTAGATGTTTTTCTGGAATTCTCTCACTTTTTCGATGATCCAGCGGATGTTGACAATTTGATCTCTGACCCCTCTGCCTTTTCTAAATCCAGCTTGAATATCTGGAAGTTCACAGTTCACATACTGCTGAAGCCTGGCTTGGAGAATTTTGAGCATTACTTTGCTAGCGTGTGAGATGAGTGCACTTGTGCGGTAGTTTGAAGCTTCTTTGGCATTGCCTTTCTTTGGGATTGGAATATATATATATATGATCCAAATATGCATATTTGTCAGATCCAATTATTTAGGCATTTTCTGATAAAATGATAAAATAGTCAAAAATCTAATCATACAAAGGACCTGTTCCTGACATTAGAACCTCTCTGACATGATGCAGTGGGAGGTACAAACATCACTTACAGATGAGCTAGTGGACATAGCTGACCTAAATCTCACCATGGTCCAGAATGTGTAGTGTCCTGTAGAACAACTGGCCTGGACCCTCAAAGCCCTCAATGTCATGGAGACCAGAGGGAGGTAGAGGGAGAAGAAGGCAGACTTTCTAGACTGAGGCAACAGAAAGTTAACAGCCAAGTGCAAAGCATGAAACTTGAATGGAGCCCAGATTTTTAAAAACTTTTTAAAAGAACAGTTTTGGGAATTTGAGTATAGACAAGATTTTGAATGTTATTGAAATAATAAATTGAAGTGTAAAAACAATGTCACGCACATTGTTATTTATAAAATATATAACTAAGAAGGACCTACTGTATAATATAGGAAGCTCTACTCAATAATCTGTAATTAACTATATGGGGAAAGAATCTAAAAAAAGAGTTGATATATGTATGCGTATGTGCTAAGTAGCTTCAGTAGTGTTCAACTCTGTGCTACCCCATGGACTGTAGCCCACCAGGTTCTTCTGTCCATGGGATTCTCCAGGCGAGAATACTAGAGTGGGCTGCCCTCCTCCAGGGGATCTTCCCAACTCAGGAATCAAACTCAAGTCTCTTATGTCTCCTGCATTGGCAGGCAGGTTCTTTGCCACTAGCACCACCTAAGAAGCCCTGATATATGTTTATGTGTAACTAACTAACTTTGCTGTATACCTGAAAATAACACAACATTGTAAATCAATTACTCCAATAAAAATGGAAACAAAACAAAAACTCACAATATCATCATTGTCTAGGAAGATCTTCCTGCTCTTGAGAGAAGTTGAAATACTTCGAGTTGAACTCGCCTGGTATCTATAGCCTGGTGCTCTTTCCTTATCCCTCTTGTCTTCTGACTCTTCTGACTCAACTCTACTCACACTCATCTGCTCTACTCACATTTATGCACCACACCTATGGACAAGCAGAACTCCCTGATCAGTATCTCCAGCTTGGAACTCTCTTCTTTGCTCCAGAACTGTGCAGCTCCCTTTTTACTCAACATTCACACCTAAACGTTCCAGCAGCTCCTCATACTCACATTATTCAAAGCCAAACACATTTTTCCCCTCTTCAATGCCTGCCACCCCAGCCCACCCCCACAAAAAAACAAAAACCCTGCTGCTTTTTCTGTCTTCTCTGTCTTAGTATGTCAACTTAGTAATGTCAAGTTGATCAAGCCAGAAACGTCCCTCTTTCTTTCCCCAACACCAAATCCTGTGTACCTCCTCAGTCTCTCTTCTCCATCTCCTCCCACTGCACTATTCTTGCTGTCTTTGTCTCCCAAACTAAACATTATTCTCTCCCAAACTAAAGCATCCCCATTGGACTTTCTTGTCTCCAGTCTTGCCGCCATCTATTTTCCACCCTTCCATCAGAGTAGATTTGTACATTTTTCTAACATACGGGGAACTATATTCAATATTTTATAATAACCTACACAGGAAAAGAATCTTAAAAAGAAAAAAAATATGTGTACATATATATATATATATCTGAATCACTTTGCTGTACGTCTGAAACTAACACAACATTGTAAATCAACTGTACTTCAATTTTTAAAAATCTATCAGTACACTGCTCAAAATCTTTCACTGGTTCCCTAGTGCCTCCAAGATAAAATCTAATAAACTTCTTTTGCATGACATCTGAGGTCTTTGATGATCTTTGTTCCCACCTTCCTTCCAAGGCTCGTCTCCTTCGGCAGCCCACTGTTGCAGTCGGTTCCTGAAATATTAGGTTATTTGTTTATGTAATTGGTTTCCCTCAGATGGAAGATTCTTAATTACATGGAACTTTATTTTTAGTTTGTTTTTCTAAAGAACTAGTCCATTCCTATAGGTGGCAGACACTCAACAATTATTGATTTTAAAAACTGCCAAGGGGTCAGAGGGATGAATAGGTGGAGCTCAGTGAATTTTTAGAGAGGTGAAAGTGCTCTGGATACAATGGATGTATGTATGCCCTTAGACATGTATCCAAACCCAAACAATGTACAAAACCAAAAGTCAACATAAGCGACAGACCCTGAGGGATTATGATGTGTCAATGTAGGTCCAGCAGTCGTACCAAACGTACCACTCAGCTGGGAGGTATTGATAACAGAGTAGGCTGTATGTGTGTAGGAGCAGGGGAAATAGGAGGAAACTCTGTACCTTCCACTCAGTTTTGCTGTGAACCTAAAACTGCTCATAAAAATTCTATTAAAAAATATATACACAGAGAGAGAAAAAGAGAATCACCTTTGAGGGAGAAAGTACAGAAACAGAGAAAGAGATGAGAAATCAAATCGCAGATGAGAACATACAAATCCCAGGATGGACCAGTGGAGAGCAGCTATTCGGTGCCAACATGAAAAAAGCAATGGGCAGCCAGAGATGACCACTGAGAAGAATTTGCTTAAAAACTAATTTAGATGAATAACCATGGAAGTAGTACTAACTAACGAGCAGGAAAATTTTAAGGGGGAAATTAGAAATTCAGCCTCCTGCCTTCAACTGTAAGGGACAAGAAACTAGTCAAGTGGTAGAGACGAGAGATAAGCCAGGAATGAAGTGAACAATTCGCAAGTCCCTTGCCCAGACATAGCAGAATAATTACTTAAACTGTGAAGGCAGTATTTTAGGTCTAAAATGTCACCACCATCAAGTCTAAGTTTTATTGTAGTTTGTTAGGGAAGGGTTCTCTGGAGATTATGAATAACTGCTTCTTGAAATGGAAACTCTGCAAAAACAATTGACATTTCTATAATCCTTAAGGAATAGGACTTAGAGGGAAATGACTATGCAGGTGGCTCTCTGAACATCAGTGTCTGAATAGCTAATATTCATCCTTGCTTTATGTCAGCCTCATTAATCAGCTCCCATTAAAGATAATGCCATACATGTAATTATATGGCATAGCATTATGCTAAATATTCAAGGCTTTCATATTGCACCGTCTCTTAAGTGTGGTGATATATTGCCCCGATTTGAATGTGTCAATTTTTCATAGATTTCATCTATAATCATGGCTCAAGGCCCCTTAGCAAATTAATAACCAAAAGAGAATGGACTCCTCTACTTATAAGTCTACAGTCAATTGCTTAGCATACTTCTCCATGCTTGCTTTATCTCTCAAAGTCCTATTGGGCTTTCTAAAAACTCTGCCTACCCTTTGCTTTCTAATTGCCCTAGTTCCCACATTAGATTTTTTTTCTAAATCTAATCACATATAATTTCAAAACTTCATCACTCTTGTAAACTGAATCATCAAAACAGATCATAAAGGAAATGAGCAATACACTATAAATCAGATTAAACCAAATCCACGACCTTGCAGTAAAATCTTCCTTATCTGCTTATTCTGCATTTTTAACATACAAAAAAACCTCATCTTTATAAAGTTTCCAAGTGCTAACACAGTGTTTCATTCATTACTCCTTAGGAAAAACCTTACAAAAAACAGTCAGCACTGTCCTAATTATATAATCAGGAAATCAGAGAAGACAAGAAACATTGGCCAAATTTCCATGACAAATAGCTGAATGGGGATTAAAATTCTGTGTTCACAGGCATTTTCTCCTGCATACTTTTTTTGGTGAAAATTCCGTTGTCAAGTACCTGGCCTCCCCAAGGTTATTCACATCAATCATTAACCACCATTAAATCAATAAACTCCTGCTGCTTCCACCCCAAGCCCAACACACCCTTGGGAGAAGCAGCATTGTCAGAATTCAGTGCCTGACACCGCTCTAAAAATGGCTGCCTCTCTGCTATGGGCCTCCTCCTTAGGAACTCCCAAAGTTCATTTCTTTTACCCCATCTTTTGAGTCAGACAAGCCCAAACACGCTCCTCTAATTTGATGAGAATCTATCCAGCTGACTTCATTTGCTGTAATAAAGAAAAGGCAGAAACTTTGTTCTATCCAAGTAGGTAATACCGTCCTGGACTCTGGGGCAAACCCTGTGGCTTTTGATAATGCATGTCCTAATGCAGTAAACTCTGCCTTGGTATGTGGTATTGAAGAAAAGGTTAGATTATTCTTCCATCGGTGGCTTTAGAACAAGGTGCTTGTTAAAATGCAGATTCCTAAGTTCCAAGCTACCAAATCAGACTTTAGGGATGACAATGCATTTCAACCAACAGCACTGCAACTAAAGAAAGCCTGTGTGCAGCAATGAAGACCCAGAGTGTCCATAAATAAATAAATAAAAATTAAACCAACAGCACCGTGATTCTTCTGCAATTGCAAGGAGGAAAGCCTTAGGCAGGAACAGGGTTTCTCACACTAGACTGCATGCTTCTGAGAATAGGAAGCAATTGTTATTCATCCTCACAGCCCCAGAATCCAGCTGAGGTGCTTAACAATGTTCAGTGATTGAACACATAAGAACTGATTGTGTTAATTGGGTGTGCAATACAAGTGTCCAAAATCTTTTGTTAGAATTGGCTCATGCATAGTTACTTAGGAAGCAGTGTAAACACTTATATACCCTTTGTACTGATGTTTAGCTTTGTCCTACTCCTGGCCTGCAGAGTGCAGGATTGAATGAGCCAAAGGCATGACCTCTGCAAAGCTCACATGTAGACTTTCTCTGGGAAAGATTGAGGGCAGGAAGAGAAGGTGGTGACAGAGGATGAGATGTTTGGATGGCATCACCGACTCAATGGACATGAGTTTAAACAAACTCCAAGAGATAGAGGACAGGGAAGACTGGCATGCTGCAGTCCATGGAATTGCAAAGAGTCAGACACAACTGAGTGACTGACCAACAACAGACCTTCTCCACAGCAGCCTGAGGCCCAGAGATTCTCTAGTCACTCAGAACATTAAAGTCCTTTGGTCATTTTAGACAAAAATTCCAGTCTGGTCAAAAAGCCAATCTCCAAACTCTCATTCAGTTAAATCTTCTCTCTTCCTCCAGTTGGGACCTACCTTTGCTGGGCAAACTTCTGAGAATGGGGTGGGTGGGCCACCCCCTTCAGGGCCTCCTCTGCCATGCCCTCTGCAGCCTCTGGATCCTCTGGGGGCCAAGAGAGTTGGGAGGGGAAAGAGGTGGGAATGGTGATGTCTTCTTCCACAGGCCTCCCTGTCCATCACCAACTCCCGGAGTTTATCCAAACTCATGTCCATCGAGTCGGTGATGCCATCCAGCCATCTCATCCTCTGTCATCCCCTTCTCCTCCTGCCCCTAATCCTTCCCAGCATCAGGGTCTTTTCCAATGAGTCAACTCTTCGCATGAGGTGGCCAAACTATTGGAGTTTCAGCTTCAACATCAGTCCTTCCAATGAACACCCAGGGCTGATCTCCTTTAGGATGGACTGGTTGGATCTCCTTGCAGTCCAAGGGACTCTCAAGAGTCTTCTCCAACAACACAGTTCAAAAGCATCAATTCTTCGGCGCTCAGCTTTCTTCACCGTCCAACTCTCACATCCATACATGACCACTGGAAAAACCATAGCCTTGAATGTTTAGACAAGTTTATTTCTGTGGGATCTTCAAAATCTTTAAAATGCTAATGCACCCTGTGACTTTCCAAGAGAGGATATGGATGTGGCAGATGAGAAGGGTGGAACAATATATGACCTCCCACCCTGAGCAGGAGACTGTGAAGGGGACAACACCAATACTGACCTCTAAACACCACTCCCAGCCTAGTGAAGTATACTGAGATCAAGATTAAATCAGGCTAGATATATAAAAAAACAGATGAATGACAAGGTCTTACTGTATAGCACCGGAAACTATATTCAATATACTATACAAACCATAATGGAAAAGATTACAAAAAAGAATATATAGGTATATTTTTATATGCATAACTGACTCATTTTGCTATACCTAAGAAATTAAAACAACAGTATAAATCAACTATAATTATTTTTTTAAAAAAGGCAAAGAGAATATATGAGTAGAGAAGCTACGTTTGTGGAGAGTTAGGTTCCTCCAATTCTTGATTTCAAAAAATAAAAGAGATGAAACTAAGCACCATATTAATGACTCTCAGTTTCCTCACTGAATAGGTGAGCCACATTTTAAGTACAGAGCATTTTAATTGTGTGTCTGTGTGTAAATGTGCACACTCTATAAGAGATAGAGGACATTTTAAATATTGTTGTTTTAGTTGCTAAGTTGTATCTGAATCTTTGCGACCCGACGGACTGAAGACCACCCAGCTTCTCTGTTCATGGGATTCTTAAGAACACTTAAGTGAAAAAGGAAAAAAAGAATACTGAAGTGGATTGCCATTTCCTTCTCCAGGGTTTCTTCCTGACCCAGAGATCGAACTCATGTCTCCTGCATTTGTAGGTGGATTCAATCCTTGGTCTGGGAACTAGATCCCACATGCCACAGCTAAAAAAGATCCCGCATGTATCAGCAAAAATCGAAGATCCTGCGTGCTGCATTTAAGACCCGGAACAGTTCAACAATTTTTTTTTAATGGGTAAATTGTTTTAATGCTTCTGATTACTGCTTACCCATACACTTAATGTCTGTAACAGCTGGTGGCAAACCCATTGTAAATGATTTTTTAACTTTAACAATATAAAGTAAAAGAACGGATGCAAAAATGTTTTGTGGGCTTCTGATTTCATGATGCTCGGCCACACTGAACGGAAAAGGTCTGAAGGCGGATTTGGGTCTCCCCGGCGTGAGCTCGTTCAGCCTCTTCCAGTTAAACAACTCGGCCCTCCTCATTTCACCTCAGCAGTCACATTCAGCCCATGCGAGGAAAGCACTGGTTCATTAACCTCATTCCACTGGCTGGATCATAAAAATGCAACTTTAACATTATAAAAACATGAAGTCGGCCACTGTGACCAAAGGTCAATTTAAAAAGTCATGCACTCTTCAGTCGCTCCTTCATAGGGCCATCTGTGAGCCCTAACTAACATACAGTGTCAAGAGAGAGGACTCCCCACCCAGGAGGTAGTGAAGTACAAAGGGCATGGGCCTGAACTCAGACAGGTTAGCTCCATGACTTCGAGCGAGAGTGTTGAATTTTCTAAGCATCAGCTTGCTCTCGTCCACAAAATGGTGAGTGTCATGTGTAATGTTCTGAGAGGGGCTATATACATAAAGGACCTGCTCTGTATATAGAACACTGTAGTTGTCTAGTAAACAGTGATGGTGGCTGTCGTGGAGGTGATGATAGCAGTAGACATATCACTATGGTTGCCTTTTTTTTTTTTTTTTTGGTCTATCCAATATGACTTTCCACATTTAAATGCAGTTTGCAAAGTAATTAGCCCCCAACTAAAATAAATAAATTTATTAAAAATAAATAAATAAGATACCAAAAAAATAATAATAATAAATGCAGTTTGCAATTTTTCCAACACATGTAATACTAGCCTCATCCCAGCTCTGTCTGCTTCCTAGCGATCCAGTTCCCAAATCCACAAGGCTCCTTCTCTGAGCTCAGAGATGCTAGTCCCAGCAGAGCTGCGCCCTCTCCTCAGAGGTCTGAGCTCCACTCCACAGGTCCCTCCTCCAAGCGTCTATATTTCAGTAATTCCAGTCGTTGCTCCCCAAACCCTGTGAGTGGTCATCGCTTCCTGCAGTTGCTATCTCTGTGATGCCTTGTTGTCTTTTCTTGCCTTTTTGATTACTTAATTAACTTTATATCTAGTTAACAGTGTATAAATTAAGTTCTCTTTGTCCAAACAGTTGGTATGGCTTATGACTCGACTTGACAATGATGGTACAAGTTGGGACTTTTTGTTTGTTTTGCTTTTCTTGTTTAATTGTTTTGCCACAGTGCACAGCACGCGGGATCTGAGTTATCTGACCAAGAATCGAACCCATGCCCTCTGCATTGGAAGCACAGAGTCTTAACCACCGGACCACCAGGGAAGTCCCAAGGTGTTTTTAATGTAAGTATAGAATTGGCTTGGATCCATATATCTTATAGGATCAATGAGTCATTTTTGCCTGGGTAGTTCCAGTTTCTGAGCATCTGGCCCTTCATGTGATTGTGTAACCCAACCCCTAAACACTTGTCTACCTTGATGCAATCAGGCCACCTAGGCCACCTGCACAAATTCTTTCCAGAATCTGAACCCTGCAGCTGGCCCCATTCGGGGAGAGCCCAGAGGAATAAACCAAGGCAACGGGACATGCATCTGGGTTTTATGTTGCCTCTTGCCTTCCTGAGCTTAGTGGGGAAGAAAGAGGAGAGTCCCTAGGCCAAAGGGCAAGGGTTTATAGAGCAAGGTTCCATCCACACCAATAGTAGAGAAGGAGGATGGCGACATCCCAGTGGCCCAGGGATACTAGGCAAAGCCTGGTTATTTCATATCCTGCCTTTCTGCCTAGGGACCCTCCCCTTCTTCCCTTCCCCACTGAGTCTAGGAAGGCAAGAGGCAACAGAAAAGATTGCTTGTGTTTTACCTGTACCCTATGTACTTCTGTCTTATCAAAAGGCACTTTCATTTGGAGAAAAAAAAAGACTAATCTGTTTCCAGTTCCACCTCCAGAGCCGACCAACTAGTTCCAAACTAGTCAGACACAAATGATGACTAGAATACAGGGCCCATCCTCACGGAGCCTCAGTCCACTGGGAAGACAGACCACAGGTTTTAAAGAGAATACAGGTTCAGATGAGTGAAGTGGAGACCCAAAATTGCAGTGAGTTAAATAAGTTTATTTCTCCTCATGCAACAGCCCAGATTTAAGTGAAGGGCTGGCCGAACTGCTTTATTCCATGAGGTTGTCCAGAGACCAAGGCTCTTTCTATCTTGTTGTGCCACCATTCTTTGAGGGTTGCCACTGTCCACAAGCTCTAAGATGACCTGCTGTCACATTCACGTTCCACTCAGCACAGTAAAAGAAGGGAAAAAGAAAGGATATGCCCTTCTTTCTGGAAGCCACACACATCACTTTCCCTCACATCCTAACTGGCCAGTATAGAATCATAGGGCCACAGCTAGCTGCAAAGGATACAGGAAAATACAGCCTTTATTCTCAAGACAACCACACACTCAGCTAAAAACTAGAAATTCTATCTGTACGTTAGAAAGAGGAAAAAGGATATTGAGGGGAACTAGCAGTCTGTATGATAACAGACAATTATAATAATGTGGAAGGTGCGGTACAGTGAGGAAAAGGCCTGAGAAAGCTTAAAGGAGTCTTCATTTTCCTATACCCAAGAAATGCTTAACATACTTTCATTTAATAAATCTGGATGAACATAAAAATAAAGAGGAGTTCAGATATAAACTGAACTGAAATCAAGTACCACCAAGCAAAAGTCAGTGGAAAAAATACATAAAATGTTTAATCATGGTGGGGCTGGACATCAAGATATAAGATCTCTTCTTGCCCCAGCTTTCTCATTTTAATAGTAAATCCAGTATTACCCACAATTCAACACTTTGAAGGACATACCAGCAGGTTTTTACTTCCGATAAGCTAGAGTACAAACAGCTTGACTCTGAGGGTTCCTCAAACTCATACATGATAACATCTTTAAATAAGAGATACCCAGATTATCACAGCCTCATTTCTGCTAATGATTAAGGTATCCTTCAATCCTGGGACAAACAGAAAAATTAGTATTGGTTTCTCCTAATACAGTTTGTCTAGGGTTTTCTTCAAGGATGTTTGAAAGACGATCACTGGAAGTATTCAAGAGGGTCACCAATAACAGATATTTCTTTCTCTCTCAAATTCTTTAAAAAGGAAAGGAAATCAAGTGTTTTGGCTAAGGATAGAACTGATCTGCTACTAAATCTATAGAAGAAAACTCCTCTTGGCCGACTCAAGCTCCTTGAATCAAAAGGGAAGTGCAAGGCCACTGTTTTTGTAGATAACAAATTGGTTCAGTTAAGGAAAGACTGTAGATCTGACAAAGGAAAAATGGCATGCTCAAGAGAAGATGAATTTTTACCATATTTCATTATAGAAAATCACAATGAAAGAAAAATGACTTCATCAATCCCATTCTAGGAGCCCTGGTGATGCTAAGGATAAAAGAAGAAAGCCTCTGGAGCTGGCTTCCTGTCACACAAGTTGCATCCATCAATTCAGGGCAGCTCCAGAGAGGCACATGCAATCACTGCTGACAGTGGATAAATCACAATTATCAAGACCTTATTAGCTATTGCCCTAGAGTTAAAGAGGGTCATTTGCCTCTATCGGGTAGCAATCAATTGCTTCATATGGGCTACAACTTATAAGGCCAAGGTCAAGGTATGGTGATGGAAAATTAGGTTAGATATCATAAATCCTCAGCACCAATCCTTTTTATCTGAACGAGACTGCTATAAACTATTAACCCTGAAGACAAGTTTGTGGGAAATATAACAGAGTCCAAAATCATAGTGAACTTTCTGATGGATAATACAGTATACCAGAAAAACCTAGAAAGATTGACCTTTCTTCACTTGATGAGAAGAAAAGAAAATTGAATTCACCCTGCTTGATGCACATGGTTAATTCTTCAGACCAGCAAATACTCATCAAAAAGAGGAGGAAGAAGGAAGGTAGACACTTTATAGAGAGAATATCCTCTTATTTCCCCTCTTCTTCCCTTCCTGCTATAATCCAAGAGAACCCATGCTCTAAATGAATGGCTCACAAACAGCAGATACCTTGAGGATGGCACTGACCAAAGTGGGAGACAATTCTGTTACAAGGTCTTTTTATCTCTATAATTAATCACCAAGAGGAAAACTACCAAAAAACTTAACAGAAACAAAATATACTTCTCAACTGCCCAAATAAAAGATGCAACATTTTTGAACTGTTAGAAAATAATAACAGTCAGTAAACTGAGGTAAAAGATACATGGTATTACTTCTCCCATTCATCCAACATTTCTGAATGACTGAAAAAATTCCGATTTAAAAGCTGGGAAAAAATCTTGTCATAGTTGGTACTAAAGTAAAAGTGGCTGTGATTAAATTATTAAAATAATTTTATGTGCTCCTGTATTTCTGTTTTTCTTATAGTTACTCGCCTTTTTACTGGCATAATAAGTGGTTCCCATTATTATGTATATTGAAGTTGTTACACCTAGAATTGTACCAAATAGAAATATTTATAAATCAGCGTTTTTATACTAATCACAACAAATATTCAATCAGTGAATCTACCTGGGTCCTTTTTGGCAAATTTAAAAAACTTTAAAGAGAATAAGACACAAAGGCAAAAATTATCATCTTCTTCGATGACAGTTTTTAACATGGTTGAATCAAGCAAGAAAAAAAAATGAATCCATTTTCTAAACTTTTACACTGCTAAAAAAAATAAGGTTTTATTGAGTTCATGAGAAATGACAGATATTTTTCAAATGAATCTTATTTAGAAATGTCAGAAGGTAGAGACTGTTCTTAAAAACAATGGACAATGAGAATGAATCTGATAAATAAATTCTCCAGGCTCAGAAACAGGAACCAAAAAATGTAAATCCAAAGTTGTCTCTGGATTCTCAGCTAGTTGAACAAACCTTGACACTAAATCAGATTTTGCTTAAATTAAAAGTGAATTTTTCTATAGACTTCTATAGAGGTAAAAGCAGGAAGCTTCAGAAACACATAAGCATGAAAACTTTCAAGGGTTAAACATTGTTACTTTGCAATCTCCCACTGATTTCTCCCACTGTTGTTGGACACTACTGTCTCCTAAAATGATCCACTGGAAATGCTAGATTTATCATCGACTACTACATCTCAGAGTCTCACTAGCCTACACATGGTTCTAATTACTCAGTGACAATTCATGTTTGCTCTAGTAATCTTTTCAGTTTTAAGTATAATTTTTGATAAGAATCTTGTATTTTAAAATACTGGGATCCTCCACTACCGTGTTGAATTAAAAATAAAACCCTGGCTGCACTGCTAACTGTAATAAATTTTAGAAGATTTAGGGAAGGTATAAAAGCTTTCTAGATTTACTTACATTTTTACATTAAGCTGAGGATTTAGTGAAAACAGGAAAACTGTCCTGGAAATGTAGTTTCTTCTGCTTGCTAAAACATAACTGGTAAATAATAATAAAGTGAGCTTTTTCTTTCCAGGCTCCTAACTAAAGGACCAATGTTTCAGGGAAGAGCCTTTTCAAAAAATTAGTATGAGAGATGGCAGGAGTGGAAGGCAAACTCCCAGCAACCCAAAAGGTAGGCAGCTTGTCTGTAAAGCAAAGAGAGGTATCTAATAGCTCCACAAGCTAATAGTTAAGCTGTGAAGCCCCAGAAAATCCCTGAAATCTCACCAGGACTCAGATACATACAGGCCTTGCTAGAGAGAAAGTCCAGATCCCACTCTCCAAGCATCTAAGGCCAGTGGTGAACTAATTCATTGGTTGCAAAAAAAAGTGCACGCCCAGCTCAATGAGAGATCAGATTGACTCACCCATTCTAGCCTGGTCTTGACCTTTCTGAAGGTGAATAGTATTTAGTATTTAAAAACTAAAATATTTAGTTCAATATTTTCTACTATTCTTTCACATTAAACATCCAGAATGCAATTTAAAAAAATCACAAGATATACCGAAAAACAAGAAAATGAGGACCCACTATCATAAGAGAAAACAGTCAGAAAAAGATCTCAGCCTGACCCACATGTTGAAATGATCAAGCTAGAATTTTAAAGTAAGCATGGTAAAAATGTTGAAGTAACTGGTAGAAAAGAGGAAACACATTTGAAAAGATGAAGACTTCAACAGAAATATGGAAACTTTTTTTTTAAGAATCTAATGGAAATGCTAGAAATGAAAAATATGCTATCTGAAGTAAGTAATTCATTAGGTGGGTGTAACCACAGATCAAAATAGAGAAGAGTATCACAGAGCCAAGTTTAGATCAATTTAAGTATCCAAACTGAAATGCAGAGGGGGAAAAAGAATGAGAGGAAAAAAATAAATAACAGAACTGATCTGTGGGGAAAAAAGAAATGGTCTAACATTAACGCAATCAGAGTCCTAGAACAGAGGAGGGAGAAAGTGAAGTAGAAGAAATATTTGAAGATAGGCTGACCAAGAACTTCCCCAAACTGATAAAAGACAACAATCCAAATATTTGAGACTCTCAATGAATTCCAAGCAGAGGAACCACAAAGAACTGATCTAGTCATACCAAAATCAAACTTCCAAAAGTCAAAAATAAAAAGTATATCTTAAGAAGAGCAGCCAGAGGAGCAGAAAAGGGGGAAACACATTATATACAAGCAGGAAAGGATACATATAAAGACTGATTTCTCCCCAGAAATAATTTGTCAGAAGACAATGGAGAAATTTCTCTAAAGTAATAAAAGAAAAATAAATGTCAACCTAGAACACTGAATTTGGTAAAAATATCTTTCAAAAATGAAGATGAAATAAAGATATTCTTAGAAAGATAAAAGCTGAGAGACTGTATTTCCACAATCTTTACTTTGAAAAAGGTGTAAAGCTAAAAGGAAATAAAACTGACAGAACTCTAGTACTGCAGGAAAAAATGAACAGCAAAAGAAAGGATAAATTGTCTGAATAAATGCTTTAAGTGTTTTAGTTCCTTTATTTTATATATTTTCTTTTCAAATTTCTGTAAAAGGCCATCAATTTTTAAAGCAAAAATTAAGAAGTTGAGAAGCTTAGGGCATACATAGCAGTAAAATATGAGCAACAAGAACAAACACAGTAGAGGAGGTCGATGGAACTGTGTTGTTGGAATGTCCTTATACTGTTCATGAAATAGTCTGATATTCTTTAAAGGTAGATTATGATAAATAAACATGCATGTAATATTTATCTCTGGATCCACATGCCAACACAAGGGACATGGGTTTGATCCCTCATGTGAGAAGATTCCACGTGCCAAGGGGCAACTAAGCCCAAGAGCCGCAGCTGAGCCTATGCGCTGCAACTATTGCCCACGCACCTAGAGACTGCTCTGCAGCAACAGAAGCCCCCGCAATGAAAAGGCCAAGAACCGCAACTAGAGAGTAGCCCCCGCTCACTGCAACTAGAGAAAGCCCATGCACAGCAACAAAAACCCAGCATAGCCAAAAATTAATTAATTAAAAAAAAACTTATACCTACAGCATGTTATTACATAAAAGGTTTGCCTTAAGTTAAATCTGATTTTCCAATAGAAACAATGGCATTAAAGAGGATGTTTTCCTATCTAAGGACTCAAATTCAAAGTCTCCCTCTGCTGTTCCCTGCTGAGTACACTCCCTGCAGAGTAGCAATGCCCCAAATTGGCAATGAATGCACAGCCTGAGAGGAGGTCTTCTCCCAGAGTCCTTCCATCTCAGTGCTCCTCTCCACTGACCTAACATGGCACCCCAGGTCAAAGCCTCTGATGACACTCCTCCAGCCACTTCTCTTCATCCCTCTTCTCCCACAATCCAAGACTGTCCCACCTATTGTTCTGCTCCAAACACTTCTTTTGCACTTCTAGACTTTTGTACTTGTGCCCAGATGGGATGATTCTGTAAATCTATTTTGCAACTTTGTGATTTTTTTTTTTAACTTACAATGTATTCTGGACATTTTGCCAAGTCATTTCAGAGAGTTAGCTCTTTCTTTTCAATAATTGTGTGGCTTTTTGCTGCATAGATGTACTATAATTTATCTATCAATCCCTACTGATGAACATTTCTAATTTTTTAATATTAAAAACAATGCTGTAATTCACAAACACTGCTAGAAGGGGTATAAATTAGCACAGCAGCATGGATAAACAAATTGTAGCATATATTCACAAACTGGAATAATATAGTAAAAATAAATGAATCACAGTTATATGTAGAAGCAGGAATAATTATGCAAACATAAGCAAAAGAAGCAAGATATGAAAGAATGCATAAAGCATTTTCCATTTATATAAATTTCAAAATTTGGCAAAACTAAATGATATTACATTACAGATGCACACACAGGTGGTAAAATTTTAAAGAAAAGGAAAAAAATTATTATCTAAAAGTCAAGACAGTGATTACTTACAGAGCTGTACTGTCCAATGAAAATATAACATGAGCCATGAAAACAAGCCATAAAGTCAATCAATGTTAAATTTTCTAGGAGTCATATTAAACAAAGGGAAAAAAAAGAGGTGAAATTGACATATTTTATTTAACCCAGTACATTCAAAATATTGTCATTTCAATATGTAATCAATATTTTAAAAATTACTAATGAAGTACTTTACACTTTTTTATACTAAGTCTTCATAATCCAGTGTGAATTTTATACTTAGAGCACATCTGAATTCCACCTACGTTTCAAGTGCTTATCAGCCATGTGTGGCTGGTGGCTACCATATTAGACAACTCAGTTCTAACAGATATGAGTCAGGAAAGAAGCTATCTCCATAGGAAAGAAGTAGGATTGTAATTAGGAAGGACACCTGGGCTTCTGGAGAACTGTCATTATCTTTTTTGACATGAGTGCGGTTTACATAAGTGTTTGCTTCATAATTATTCATTAAACCATACACAGGGTGGGGGGTCTAAGTTCCCCCACCAGGGATCAGACCCAGTGGAAACATGGAACCTTAACTATTGGACCACCAGGCAAGTCCGCCCCCCTTTTTTTTTTAACAAGCTTTCTTTTAACATGTTCTGTTTCATTAAAAAAAAAGTTTTAAAAATACTGAATGTATATTCCTATAACTCATTGTTATAAACATGAGCAAGTCTTTCTGAAGGATAAATTTATAGAAGTATAACTACCAGGTCCAATGCTACAAACATTAAAACATTGAATAGTACTAAATTACCTTCCAAATGCTTGAACGAATTCTCATTCCAATAACAAGGAGTGAAAACTCACATTTCTCCACATACTTAATAACACTGCTGCTGCTGCTAAGTCACTTCAGTTGTGTCTGACTCTGTGTGACCCCGTAGATGGCAGCCCACCAGGCTCCTCTGTCCCTGGGATTTCCAGGCAAGAATACTGGAATGGGTTGCCATTTCCTTTTCCAATGCATGCATGCATGCTAAGTCGCTTCAGTCGTGTCTGACTCTGTGTGACCCTGTAGACGGCAGCCCACCATGCTCCGCTGTCCCTGGGATTCTCCAGGCACACTGGGTTTTATCAATTTTAGGACATTTTGACAGGTATGTTTAAGAAGATATTGAAAGAGTTAGGGTTACTCAATGACTACTTCAAGAACTTACAAAGTATTCCATTCAGTACAAGTTCTCCTTTTACACGTGTAGGCACTAACCCTTGGTCTTTCTAGTGCCTCTGAAAAATATGGGACGCTTGTGTTCTTGGGTTACCATTGCCTGGCACCAGCAACTTTACCCTGCAGCTAGATAATATTTGAAATGGCCTTTCCTTGAAAGCACAGACACCAACCTTCACTCTGACTGAATCTTAGCTTGCCTCAGGGCTGTTCATTCTGTCAAGCTTTGACTTGAGTGGTGGCCAAAAGCAAAGACGTCAAAGCCAAAGATGACCTTGATTCCACAGAATGGGAAAAAAAAAAAATTTTCCATCTTGGCACAATTCCAAACTTTCTCCTCTGATGGCATTATAGTCCTGTTTCATTTTATATGATATTTTTAAATGTTTAGAATATATGTTTAGGACTCCCATAATAAAACTCACTTCAGAGATGAATTATCGGCCACATAAGAAAAATGGGTCCTATTACTCTATAATCACAAAATACTAAAATACGCCTTTGTCAGGTTCTTCTCTCTCTTTCTCCCCTTCTCTTTCCTCCTTCCCTTTCCTCTTCCTTCTCTCTCCCAGAATTGCTTAGCTTAGTTCTGATCTCTCTTTCCTTGCTCTTCAAAGCCTGAGAATCCCAGAAGCAAGATGCCCCAGGACCAAAAAGCTGGCTGGAGACAAACTCAGATGTTAACCATAGAAGGACTTACCCAGAGCATTAGCAAGTAGATCTATACAGGAGGGCGTCTATGTTTACTGCTTATTTGCTGGCAGGAGTCAATAAATGGGCACAAATAACTTGGCACCCATGTGAATTAATCAGCAATTAATTCAGACCTGCTTGTACTTGTCTCTAAATTAAGAAAAGGAGACTGTCTGGTATTGTAGAACTATAATTACAGAACAGCATATAGGACTAGCAGGGATTTCCAGGCTCCACTGCAGATCTCCTGAATCAAATATACCATGGATGATCCTCCTGGTTAAGAATCACTTAAGAGAGGGAGGCACACAGAGGTTCAGCCTAGTAGCCCAAGGCATAAATCTGCACACACACACATAGAGGCCCATCACTTTTTATTAGCATCTGACTTTGCAAATCATTATGAATCTTGCTTTCCTTATCTGTAAGACAGAGATGATGCCTACCACGGAGGGCTAGTTTAAGGATTCTATGTGTAAAGCACTTGTACGTAACAGATTCTCAACAATAAATTCTTATGATAGTAATAAGATGACTTTAACAAGATGATGAGTGGCATCCACTTTTTTTTTTGAAATTTGTTACAGTAAGCTCATATTTGTTGTACTTAGGGGAAAAAATAAAGCTACTTCCATTTTTAATGGGTCTTGCTTTTTCAAGAGCATAGGCTTTAAGTATCCATTATAGAATCTACTATTAAAATTTTAAAGAGGAGGGGAAGTGTGGGTCAATTTCACAGAAGAGGAACTAGGGGAAATAATTTCCATCTCTTCACAACATAACTTTTTTCATCCCAGGTATATTTACAGATATTGAAATAGAAATGAACGAGACATGCAAGATCTACACTCCAAGTCTTCATAGAGTAGCAGGAAAGCAACAGCTCAACAGAAATCAATGGAACTGTGCTAAGTGGCACTGTGTCACAAGGCCCCTCATCAGGTCCAGAGGGTCAAAGAGGTTTCCTGTGGAAGAGATGCCTGTGCTGCTTGGTAGAAAAGGCAAAACCTAGAAGAAGGGTAGGGAAGCCCTCACCAGGCAGATGAAAAAGCCTGGGTAAACACTCTGTGGTGGAAAGAAGCACAGGAGAGGGAGGGGTAGTTGTTGGGAACACTGAGAAGAAGCTTGTGAAGCACAGAGGCGGGGATCATCCAGGCCTTGTAGAAATGTTAAGGATTTGGGACTTGAACCCAAATGCATTAGAAAGCCATGAGTGGGGGAATTCGCTAGTGGTAGAGTGGCTGGGACTCTGCACTCCCAATTCAGGAACCCAGGTTCAATCCCTGGTCAGGGAACTAAATCGCACATGGCACAACTAAAGATCCCACAGGCCACAATGAAGATAGAAGATCCCAAATGCCACAACAAAGATATGATGTGGCCAAACACATAAGTAAAAATAAATATTTAAAAAAAAAAAGTGGGTTAATGATGAAATCAAAAAGAAAACTCTTAAGAATGAAAGCTAGCTCTTTTTTAAAAAAGGAAAGAAAGCCATGGGTGGGTTTTGGGTGGAAGTGATATCATATGATCTGTTCCTTCATACATCAGTCTGGGTGCTACCATAATCTGGCTTGACTTGAACTCATTTGTCAGCAAAACCTTCTCTGGACTGATTGAAAGGCATTTATACTTTTATTGACCTCGTTTACTGTGAATATTCACCTAGTTCAATGCAGAGCTAAAAATATATTTGATAAACTACATATTGCCCTGGGTCTAACCAGGAATATTAAATGATATACACCATTTACCTTTCTAAAACCTCCAAAAAATCAGAATTCTGAAAGATAGTCCCAAGTGTCTTTGATAAGAGATTATGGAACTCCTTATTGATTTCTAAACTGTTTTTGTAGATTAGGAAAGTTAACATATTTTCATGGCTATTGCCAGCTTTTCCCCATTTTGCAATGGTCTAATCTATCTTATACTATCATAGGGTTTTTTTTAATTACTAATTCATGCTCAATGCAAAAAAAACCACTTCACATATAGATTTTAACGGTGGTTCTTGACCCTCTCAAGCAAATGATGACTTTGAAAATCTGATTCAAGTCATGGGAGAGCTCCCTCAGAAAATGTGCACATAATTTTGCATATAATTTCAGGAGCTTTAGAAGCTCAAACACCAGATTAACAACTTCTGCCTTCTATACTCTTCCTAGGAACTTTCATCCTTTCCTTCAACTTCAATCTTCAGACCATATCCATTTCCTGATTATATCTCCATATTCATCAGACCACTAAACATCTCCACTCAAATATTTCACTGACATCAAACTCAACACATCAAAAACTGAAATCATTTTCTCTTATGCTAAATCCATTTATCTCTTTGTATTAACCTTTAATGAATCAAAATTCATTAAAAATTCACTAACCACTCAAATGAGTCAGCCAAAAATCTGGTCAGCAACCATGACTTCTAAGTCTCCTCTACCCTTGATATCTCTCAATTTTATCGGCTTCTCATGTCTATCGCAACAAACTTAGTTTGGCCATCATGTGTTGCCTGAATTATTCTAACAGACACCTAAAATAGTTTTCCTACCAGAGTTTTTATATCCTCTGTAGGGAGAGAGCAAATTAGCCAAGATGGTGTGTTCAGGCTCTCTCACCCCATGTTTTGTAAATGACTATGTAGCTGCTGAGATCATTTATAGCACTGCACATGTGCATCATGAGATACTTACTTAGTCATGAATTGAGTGTGGTATGCCTGAATGAGCTTTACCCTGAAAGCCCTGGCTGCTGCTGCTGCATTCAGGCTAGACTGGCACAACATCATGATTATGTTATATGAGGTTACATTATGGTTCCATTGTGGCTGCTGCTCCAGCTGCTGCATCAGCCAGGAGAGAGGCTGTGTTATGGCTGCCATTCCAGCCAGGAGAGAATAAACATGTCTGCAGTTCCTATGGCTCTTCGAGTCTTCTTCCAGCCTCTTAGCTCACACCTTGCCTACCCTGGGTTCAGCGAACAGAGCAGACAATGTGAACAGCAAGACAACTGGCGCTATGAGCAAGATCAGCAATACACCCTCCAATCAACATTTAATGTTGTAACCAGAATGACCTTTCTAAAATGCAAATCTGGGGGATTTCCTGATGGTCTAGTGGTTTGACTCCGTGCTTTCACTGTGGAGGTTCCAGGTTCAATCCCTGGTTAGGGAACCAAGATCCCACAAGCCATGCTGCATGCCCCAAAAAAACCCACCAAATTTGGTATCTCCCTCATTTAAAACTCTCCAATGACTCTCACTGCTCTAGGGATTAAGTCCATACTCCTGAAAATGGCTTACAAAGTCCTTTATCATCTACAACTCACTAACTCCTGCATGATCGCCCTTATATCTGATCATTTCCCCCAAATGTTAGTGAATGTTACCACTTACCAAGTTACTCAAGACAGAAACCTGGACTCTCTCCTCCCCCTCACCCTCTGTACCTAATTAGTCACCATATCCTGTTTCTACCTCAGTGCCACCACCTTGGTCCAAGTTACCCTCTTTTTCTCACCTAGACTACTGAACTAGCCTTCTTTCATTGAGGAGGCCATAAAGCAGACAATTCTCATGAATAGCTTAACCAACAAGGCTTAGTAAAGAGTTCAACTTTGTACTGTAAAAATGTTTGTATAAGTACATTTGACATATGCTTTTAAAAACCTTGGCAAATGAATATTTGCCAAACTAGAGTTTCCATGTAACAACCAAATAAAAGTAAAATAAAATAAAAACAAGATTGAGATTTTGTATATATTCCAAAGACTGAAAGCTGACGAATCAAGAAAACAAATACCAAGAAAAAATGCTATGCTTTAATTAAACCATGGTACTATTTCATTACTCAAGGTCAATGCAGTAAAGAAGTTTAAAGAAAATGAGGTTTCATTCTGCTTGGTCTTTATTGCCCTCAGCAATAGCAGTAGCTGAAGGATAGCACTTTCTTGTTGAAAGAAAACAAGCTCTAATTCTAAGAGAGACACAAAGAGAGCCTAGGTGACATCATATATACATCATGTATACAGACAACAGGTTTCATTACAGACGAGAACCCCTGAGCTTCGAGACCCTGAATTTTTTTATACTGGACGGCAAGCATGTCTCCACTCTCTGCTCCAGAGGTGAACACTGTTACTATCCAAGGCTCCAAGCAAGCCTACCATTTACCCTAAAAGGAGACACTACACCTTCCAAGGCCTTTCCTTTAACAAATATCTTTGGAAAGATGGTCTAGAACAAAGCCAGTCAGAACTACTGTTCGCAAGACATGCAGAAATGTGAGAGGCCCCCAGAGAACTATATCCCAACAATATCCATTCCACACATACATTAGTTTCTATACATAATTATGTTGCTCCAATAGTCACTCTAATATAATCAACAGAGGTGAGAACCAAATCAACTTCTCTAGCACAGCATTTAATTACTACTTCTGCTTTATTGACTATGCCAAAGCCTTTGACTGTGTGGATCACAACAAACTATGGAAAATTCTTAAAGAGATGGGAAATACCAGACCACCTGACCTGCCTCCTGAGAAATCTGTAAGCAGGTCAAGAAGCAACAGTTAGAACCAGACATGGAACAACAGACTGGTTCCAAATCGGGAAAGGAGTACATCAAGGCTGTATATTGTCACCCTGATTATTTATTTATATGCAGAGTACATCATGCAAAATGCCAGGCTGGATGAAGCACAAGCTGGAATCAAGATTGCCGGGAGAAATATCAATAACCTCAGATACACAGATGACACCACCCTTATGGCAGAAAACAAAGAAGAACCAAAGAGCTTCTTGATGAAAGTGAAAGAGGAGAGTGAAAAAGTTGGCTTAAAGCTCAACATTTAGAAAACTAAAATCATGGCATCCAGTCCCATTACTTCATGGCAAATAGGTGGGGAAACAATGGAATCAGTCAGAGACTGTTTTCTTGGGCTCCAAAATCACTGCAGATGGTGACTGCAACCATGAAATTAAAAGACACTTGCTCCTTGGAAGAAAAGCTATGACCAACCTGGACAGCATATTAAAAAGCAGAGACATTACTTTGCCAACAAAGGTCCATCTAGTCAAAGCTATGGTTTTTCCAGTAGTCATGTATGGATGTGAAAGCTGGACTATAAAGAAGGCTGAGCACTGAAGAATTGATGCTTTTGAACTGTGGTGTTGGAGGAGACTCCTGAGAGTCCCTTGGACTGCAAGGAGATCCAACCAGTCTATCCTAAAGGAAATCAGTCCTGAATATTCACTGGAAGGACTGATGTTGAAGCTGAAACTCCGATACTTTGGGCACCTGATGTGAAAAACTGACTCATTTGAAAAGACTCTGATGCTGGGAAAGATTGAAGGTGGGAGAGAAGGGGATGACAGAGGATGAGATGGTTGGATGGCATCATCAACTCAATGGACATGAGTTTGAGTAAGCTCCAGGAGTTGGTGATGGACAGGGAAGCCTGGCATGCTGCAGTCCATGGGGCCACAAAGAGTCAGACATGACTGAGCAACTGAACTGAACTGAACTGTTAAATGGGATTCTGACAGGAAGCGGCCATCCTATATCAATCTCAACCATGGTCCCCAGGGTCTGAGAACCCACCAGCTTAACAAATCCCCAAAACTATCAAGGTCTAATTTAGAAAGCCATGTTTCTATAAAGACCTTTCCACTTGGCCCAAGGCATTAATCCAGTCATAGCCAAATGTACTTCAGATTGCACAAAATCCATCTTGGCCCTTCAGAAGAAAGTCTAGGGCAATTCTCTCATCCATAACAACCTTGCTTAATGAGCTGAGACCAGCCTGAAATCCCTCCAGAGCCAAGGCACTGTCATGGATCACTTCAACTAAAATCATGAAATCTTGTATCACCTTTTCTAATCAGATGACTCCTGGTACAGAGATCACTGCCCATAACATATGTATGAATAGTAAATCAGTTACCTTTCTGGAGAACCCTGTTAGAGAGATCTCTGCAGTCATCTGAGGGTCACATGATCTGTTAGTGTTTCTAAACACTTGCAGGCAGGTCTCTCATGATTGTCCTGAAGGGTGTTTTTCAGGACACAAGTTAACTTCTTGCTTCCAGAAAAGAAATAAAGTCCAGAAGTCATGTGAGGTATCCCTGGAAAGAAAATGTCATTACAACTGTTGGCCTCAAGTGAGACCTCCATCATTCAAAGGGCATAGGTTGACAGTTCCTCCACTGGGGCCTTCTGGCAAACTAGTATACCTCAGCTACGGTTCACCATTCAGTTTAAATAACTGACTCCAGTCCTTATTTTTGGAGGGATTACCTGAAGGGCCAACAGTCCAAACTGTCTTGTCAGTCCATGCCACCAGGAAGGTGGCATTTGTTCAGCCCCTAGAGACTGAGCAATGGCTATGGGAATGGACAAAATCCAGAGGTGTTAACCGATGTTTTGCATGGAAGATTGCAGGTGCTGGGGCTACCCTGTGCTTTACTTGTAAGTCAGTTCTGAGAACAGCCCAGTAGTAAGTTCCTGGCTGTTTTTCAAACAGAGAGCCATTATCAGGGGGCAAGAGGACCCAGGAGTCCAAATATGGAAGGAGCACCTTAGATGGAAGATGTCTCTTTATGCCAGATTCTAAATGGCTAAATCATTAGTCAGAGACCTGTAGCTCAAAGGGGTCATCAGAGTTGTGGAAATCCAAAGGTACTAGTATTTCTCTACATACATCTCTTGCCAAATATGGGTATCATCTCTGGCACTTGCAAGCATTCATAGTACAGACAGCGACACCAATTGCATACTCACCATAGAAAGCCACAAGAGTATACTGAATTGGCCCTAACAAGGTCACAGAAATTTCCCTTCTGCACTACAAAAAATGTCCAAACTCCACTAGTTGAATACTGGTGCCCCTTCTCCCACAGGAATGGGTAGGATAATGACTTGGGTAAGTATATCCTACAGAGCCATCAAGTTTGACTCTCTCCCCTCTGTGAAACTCCCCAGCCTACTCAGGCAGGGTGCACGGGGTCTCACCTTTAATGAACCTAAAGCCAGGATCAGGGAGAAGGCACAGAGGGAGAGAGCAGCTCTGAGCCTATAAGCAAGGCTTTGCATTCAGTTCACCCAAATAAACGTGGAATGTTCCAGACCACCCAAGTGTGAATAACATGCCCTCATGTTATTCAACAATTCAATTCAACAATCAATGTTGTCACCGTTGATTTCCATTTGGAGGTTCTTTGACTTAGCAATGACAGACACGGTATCTCTAGAGCGGTCCCTTTATCATGAAGTTCCTTCTTCCAACTCCCCAGAGGAACATGACTAATCACCAAGGCACCAGGTAAGCAGATTGGCACAACCATTCCTCTGGCTTCCCAGCTCCTAAGGATTAGTTAACAAGCAGGATAGCAGGGGACCCTGGTTCCCCTAACTCCCCCAACACTTGAGCAAGAGCTTTACTACTGGATGCCAGGGTGCATCTCATCTGAATCTGGCCTGTGGGGCCATGGTCCTTCCTCTTCTAGCAGACACCACATCTCTTCTTCATCGCATTCTCACCACCAAAACTGTCAAGAACTGTGAAGGGTCCGCATGCTAACAAGTTAGTTTGGCATAGCTTTGTGAGTGCTGGCAGAAGGCTGAGGTCCAGGGTCAGACACCAAAGACTTAGTTTTATACATAGAAATAGCCCAAGTATCGCTTTCTTGTTTGGTTCCCAAGCTCCAGTTCCCACAGGACAAAGCAAAGAGGGTCAGGTGACACCTGTACATGCAGAGGGTCACATTACAGGAGAGGAATCCTGAGCACAGGGAACTCAAACTGTTTATGATGTTCATCGCTTCATAAGGAGACAGTCTTTACCTTCATCTTCCTAAGCTCTAAGCACACCTGCCCTTTGTTCTGGACGCAGATATTATCCTTCTTTATCTTCTCTATCATACAAACATCCTTGAAAAATATTCCAGAAAGAAAGACAGTCAGTATCTCTGTTCAGAAGACACAAAAACATAAGCAACCTATAGAGAATTATCTAATAAATACCTTCTTGCAAACAGATAAAGTGAAATGATCTCCCCCTTTGTTATTTACTGACAAATGAACCAGACCTTTGCATCAGTAGGTGAGAATGTGCTTCCCTGATTACTTCTCGGTGGAATTGCTTCTATTTCTGACTCTTCTCAAAATTCTCTGTAAGGTTAAGAAAAAAAAAAATTCTTTTTTAATTCTCTGTAAGGCTAAACTTATCTTCCATCTACGTCTCAGGTCAGTGTTTCATAACAACCATTGGCTATACAACAGCAATTTAATGGATTCCAGCGGAGTGAGATTGAATTAAAGATTTTTGAATAGAGGGCGAAGACAGATTATCTGGATATCCCTGCCAACTAATGATTCTTGACTTTTCTTGTTTTCAACTCAGCAGAGATCCCGATATTAGAATCTACTTGTCAATGATTAAGAGGGGAGGGAGGATGTCAGTGAGGAAAGCCAAATTTGAGCACTAATGGAATAAATTCAGGCTTACATCCTCATATTCATTATTTCACTTGAGATAATCTACTTTTAACCACTTCAAAGTCAAATTATATATTACCCTCACTATCCCTAGCTAATGGTGATGATACAAATCGATTCTTTAAAAATACCAGGCTATCAAATATTACGTAGTACCTCTGGACTAGAAAACACTTCAGAAGTCTAATCTGTACAATCTGATGCCAAAAATATTTAAATTTTTCTTAAAAAAGTAGCAAAACATTCTGGGAGGCATGCTTTAAAAAAAATGTCTAATTTTTTAAATTAGCAATACTTTTATGTTGAGAGACATGTTAAAATACACTTACTGCTTATTGGTCCACAGCAATCAATTCAGAAATATAAATATTAGATTAATATTTAACCATCAAGGGAAAAAAAATACTGCTACATCAGCTGATTTTTCTCTCTTCGAATTTAATGAGTTTACATCAAAAAATTAGGTAGTCATCTTACATTTACGGAATAAAAATCTTTTTTTAAAAAAAACAATACAAAGAGTGAGAGGATTTTAACCAAGTTCACATTTCTTTTTGTTATAGTTTTCAACAATTCATCTCATCATATTGCAATGTGCAAATGCATTTGCAGCACCCATTACAAACATGAAACTAAATTTAAGGAAGTACAGCGCTACTAATGGCCCTCAGAAGCTCACTGACCTTCTGTCAAAAACTCTATGGTATATAAGCCTTACATAATAATGCTACTTAACCACCATTTGTCACAAGAACCATCATCAAAGTTTTCTGGAAATGAGTTCACACATGAATTAAATATTTAAAAGGTGAAATGTTCCTTATTTTAACTTTAGCGAGATCTTCCTTTTTCATTAAGAAACACTTCGTAGTTTTAAAGCAAAAGCTGGTAAGAGTCCAGATAACTAAAACTGTACTCCTGAGTTCAAACTTACAGATAAGTCTTTTGTAAATAGTTCTCAATAAAATATCCTCCCTCCCCAGCCCCCTTGCCCTAAATCTTGAATTTTTTTCTTACAAAACTTTGGTCAAGAGTATAAATATTTCCAGGCAGATATGTATGCCATACGATAGCAAGAACAGTAACGCCCAACTAATGACTTTAGGTTTTAGAAATAGAAGGCAATTAAAATGTACTCAAAGTTACATTAAGAAAAGCTTTCACTGGGTAATATTGAAACAGTCACAAAGGTTAAGAAAATACTGATATCAAAGTACAAATGACTACAATGTTAAAATAGACAAAAACTACTATACAAGGGCCTCTTTTAAAATTAAAAATAAAGAACACAACACATGAGTCAGGATCGCTTTCCTGTTCTACTCATGAATTTTCGTCTTTATATTCATAGGGTTGGTTATGTTGACATCTAGGCGAGTTTCTTATGACATCTGATGAAGTCTCTTTCCAAATTCAGGTGATAGGTCTTCCCTAAGGAGCTTCTTGACTTGCTCACATGTTGGTCACTGTACAATTTCAAAGTAGTGCAGTATCGCCATGATGTGCTGAGGCATGAAGACGTATCCTGTGTACAGTGCCATCCCCAGGATGGAAACCAGCATGGAATCTGAGTCACAGTTAAGGAAACTTCATTTGATTTTTCTCAGTTTATCTAAAACTAAATTCCCCAATTTTTACAGCAACTGTTTTGTGTGGAAGTACCCATTCACTTAATTCTTTCTCATCCCTATCAAGTATTTATAGAGAACAAATGACTATAATTATAGTTGCTCACCTGAACTATGCCTGACACCATTCCAATTTTTTTTAACAATTTTATTTATTAATTTGGCTGCCTCAGGTTTTAGTTGCAGAATGTGGGATCATGTACTTATGACGTGTGAACTCAGTCGCAGCATGAGAAGTCTTAGTTGCAGCATGTGGACTCGAGTTCCCTGACCAGGGATTGAACCTGGGGCCCCTGCATTGGGAGTGATGAGTCTTAGCCACTGGACCACTAGAGAAGTCCCCATTCTAAATTTTTTAAGCTTATTTCATCTCTACCATCACCTTACATGGGGCATACTATTATTCTCCCTGTTTTATGTCAAAACATCAGGCTGCTTAAAATGAAGCAGAGAAAGTGACTGTTAACCTAAGAAACAGAAATGTATAGGAATAAAATTGCACAGTATTTAATAACTGCAAAAGGTCTACCAACGTGAATAATAAGAATGTCTGATCCAAAAATTTTAGAATTATTTAGACTAGAATGTGGCTAACATATTGGCTTTAGGGCCAAAGATCAGATCAATCATATACTAGTGACATAAACTGGTAACACCTGCTACTATTAAACACTTACTATTATTCTCACTAAACTTTGCAATGTAAAACAAAAGTCACCTTGATAACCTACACCATAGACATTCTGCACTGTGGTCCTTTCTCTGCATTCCAAAAGGAATTTAAACTGTCTAGATGCAAATCAACAGGGAGTCCTCCTGTTGGGCCACAAGAAACACTGTTAACAAAAATTATGTAAAACCTAAGGATTTTTAAGGGGAGTAACTGCTTCTGAACTAGGACTGTGTTTTTGTCACTCCTTCATTCATATTCTCAACCTCCCCTCCCCCTACCTCGTCTTCCATACGTTCAGCTCTACATACTAGTAGTTCTAGCATACATTACATTCCTCTGTGAGAAGATAGGGTTTAAATAAACAATGTGCTTACTACCAACCAATATTTGTTTAACAGTTTAGTTGACAAATCTTTTATGTATTATCTCACTTGACCTTTACAGCTTTCAGCTTTCCTGTGAAATGTTTATTGACTACCACTCATCAGAGACTGAGAAGACACTGAGGGGACTTGTCCAAGACCACACAAGAAGCTATCCTTAGAGTCGGAGCTCAAACCTGACTCAGACCCTAAGTTCATTTGGCAAACATGGGTGAAAAGTCTCCCGTGATGACTGCTTTTTGAAATGCAATTAAAATCACAATTTGGGGACTTTCCTTGACGGTTCAGTGGTTAAGACTCCACGCTTCCAATGCAGGGGGCAAAGGTTTGATCCCTGGTTGGGAAACTAAGATTCCACATGCCACACAGCACAGCCTGGAAAAAAAAAAAAAAAAAAAAATCATGATTTTATAGTGGGATCTCACAGTCTTCATGGGAGTGGTCAGCCTAGATTCAGTCTTAGCTTTTAAGTGAAGGTTGGTCAAACTGTGGGTTCTGAGGTGGGGAAGGCAAGTTCTTGATGATTAACAACCATTATTGGGGGATTTACATTTTTCTGGTGGGGTGGGAGGAGCAGTGGGGTGATAGAGTTAGGAGGAAGACAAAGAGAGGGCAACAGTGGACATTCTTAGTCCTTCAGTGTCCCTCACAATACCCAGAAGGGTTGACCCAGACAACCTGGACACAAGAATATCCTAAAGCGGGATTTATGAAGAAGATGGACAGGCCTTTGGAAATGAGTCACTAAAGATGGCGGTGGAGGCCAGTGTCACATCTGGAGTGACAGCAATGACCCTGCTGGGGGTGCCTGGGTTGGTGCTGCTGTCCCTGTGAAGAACTTCAGAAGAGGAAGGGTGTTTGCAGGAAGGAGGTTGCCCTGGGGGAGGTGGAGCTGGCCTCCTTGGTGGAGACGCAGATGTCAGGTGTAGGTTATGTCCACCCATGACAATTTTTTTAACTTACTTTGTAGCCCCCTCTTAATTCAGTTCTTTCTTAAACAACCACCCTGTATTTACCACTTAATTTCATTTTTTTTTTAAGTGTATGTGCTTGCTGTTTCCACGTTACTGTTTATCATCCACACAACAAATATGCCTTCTATCCCTCCAAGCTATAGACACTCTCAAGTCACTGATGACCTCCTACCAAATCCAATGGCTATCTGAATTGATGCCATTTTCATCTTTCCTCTTCAAAATTCCTTCAACTGTGGCTTGAAGTACTTCTCTGGGGTTCTCCTTCCTTCTCTCACATCATTTTCCTATTTCACTGGCTCTTTTCCCCTGTCTGCCACTGATGCGTAAGGCGGTTAATGTGCTTTTCTCCCAAATATCCACTCCACTCCTCCTGCTAGTACAGCTGTCTTGTTCCTTGAGTGGGCATTATGCTATCCCATCTCCAGTGACAAGCCCTGACTGATCTGAACCAATTAAGATCTTCTCTTTGTAATAATGTCCACCCCCAAATCTGATCAACCAGTTCAAAGTTTAAGACCTCACCAATCTTAAAAGAAATCAATCCTGAATATTCATTGGAAGGGCTCTTGCTGAAGCTCCAGTATTTGACCACCTGATACAAAGAGCTGACTCATTGGAAAAGACTTTAATGCTAGGAAAGACTGAGGGCAGGAGGAGAAGGGGACAACAGAGAATGAGATTGTTGGATGGCATCATCGACTCAGTGGATATGAATCTGAGCAAACTCCAGGAGATAGTGAAGGACAGGGAAGTCTGGCATGCTGCAATCCATGGGGGTCACAAAGAGTACACGACCTAGCAATTAAACAACAAAATAATAGCAGTAGCAGCTTTCATTCTGTGAACATCTATTGTGCACCTGGAACTGCGTTAAGCCCTTCAGTGAGTTTAAGTAACATCCCAAAATCAGTAAGCAATGGAGCCAATTCCAAACCAAATCAATCAAACCTCCAAAATGTGTCCTTCACCATTACACTATAATACCTTCCTATGAATGAGAAGTCCTATTCCTCCAAATAAAACCTCAGCAACTCATCTCCTCTTAGATGAGGCTTTCCCTAGTACTCACTTTTTCCATTCTTACCCCAATGTCCTGACAGAAGTAATTACTCCCTGATGTTTGTCAAACCCTTTATTAAATGTCACAGTGCTTATATCCGCAGATTTATTTATTTCATCCAGATTATCAACTCCTTGAACACAGGAACAATGACTAGTCATTTTTGTATCTCCAATATCTAACATAACACATGCTTAATAAATGTGTGATGAATAAGGGAATTGCTCAAGAAACATCATTTGACCCTGGATTCACTATAGTGCTTTCTACATATTCCACATATTTACTGTGACTGACAAACTCTACAGTGACTACAGCGAAGAAACACAAAATCTTTTTCTAACCTTCATTTTCAAAATGTTTTTTGTTTTTTTACAGCTTTTACGTAAGACTTATGAATGTCTACACCAAAGAAATGAAATGTCATAGTAATATAATTCAGGTCGTTGGCTCAAATTCAAGTAAGAAGTAATTACTAAAAACAGCCATTTGAGTGATTATATTACCTACTCTTTATGGCACTATAACCCTTCAATTTAGTATGGAGAATGTATCAGTTATGGAACATGCATAAATTTAGCTTAACAGAGACTGTTCCACATAAGATAGGAATCTGAAACTTAAGGTCAATTTTGTGAACACTAAATTCTCAAATCTTTAAAATTTTCTTTGCATATAAAATTAGGACGTTTTTCTAAGTGAAACAAGAACTTATTGAAACTTGAAAAGATTTTTTTGCCTGGTTAAGATATTAGACACTCGAGTTCATGACATTCTATAGCATTCTGTTGTGATGAATACATATGGAGTAAGAGGATATATGTATGTATACCTGTGGCTGATTCATGCTGATGTTTGGCAGAAAACAACAAAATTCTGTAAAGCAATTATCCTTCAATTAAAAAACAAATTTTTTTTTAAAAAAAGAATAAATGGCAATTATATAAGCAAAATTCAGGTAGCAGATACTTACCAGGGTGAAATGGGAAGAGGAAGAAGAGAGATCCGCAAGAAGGGGCAAAAAGGGGCTTCAAATGTATTAGTAATGTTTTTCTTCAACTAGTTGGTAGCATGGGCACACTTTCATTATAGTATCCTTTACGGGGTGTTTTGCATGCTAGAATAGTTAATAACTATTTTTAATAAGTAAAAATTGCAAAGGAAAATGTAACTGTATATCATACTAGACTAAAAGCTATTTTATTTGAAGGATCGTCTTCCTTGACAAAGTTTGGGTTAGGCATCATTCGATCTAATTTGTTACTAGGAAATACATAGAAAGTCTTAGCTCTTAGGAACAGAATAAATAACTCTCAATTCTGACCAAAATAAACAGAAAATTACCAAAAGTCACTTGAACCAAGATGCAAATGCCAATTTATTAGATGCTCGAAATAATAATAACCCTAAATTTTTACCCAGAGCCGCTTATTAAACTTTTATTCTATTTCCATGAAAAAAAGTTTCTATATTCTGACCCCAGTTCTCCTAAGTATCTTCAGAACCATAATAATGACTCTCTAAAAGTAAGTTTGCTATACAATTAAATTTCAAAATTATTTCCAAAAATTATCCTAAAGCTCAACAGGAAGAGAATATTTTTCTAATTGAAGTACAGTTGATTTACAACATTTCAGGTATACAGCTAAGTTATTCATATATACAGCTAAGTGATTCAGATATACAGATATACAGATAGATTCTTTTGTAGATTCTTTTCCATTATAGGTTATTACAAGGTACTGAATATAGCTCCCTGTGCTATACAGTAGATCTCTGCTTAACTAGTTTATATATCGTAGTATCTGTTAAACCCAAATTCCTAATTTATCCCTCCACCAAATAAGAGACTATTTAAAACTGACTTAACTATACAGTGAAACTCAAAACAGTGGGACCATGAGGAATTTCTACTGGCCTTAATAATCACCTTGCAAAACATGCAAAAAAAAAAGAAAAAAGAAATGCCTTTTATAATAGCTTTCTACAAATGCAATTTAAGCAATTTCAGCCATGTAGTTGAAATACCTCCAAAATACTGAGTTGAATATTCCCTGAGATTATGCTTGACACCATTTATAATGGCAGTCTATCGACACGCTTAGGCCTTGGTTTTATTGTGACATTTGCAAGATTGGGGAACACGTGACCTTCATCTCCTTAGAAATGGTCTCCCAAACAAAGCTAAAAGTATACTATCTAGAATTCAACAGCTATTATTTGCTATCTGGGTCCTTGAGTGGATTTCTCAATCCACTGCATTCTTTTAACACACCTCTCAAATTTTAAACTGTCCTTGATACACTGTAAAGTACAAGAAATGGATACTGGCATCACCACAGCACTAGAAGAGACCTAGGTCTGAGCTGCAATTCTGCCAATCCCTGGTTGTGCCAAAAACTATCTGATTACTAGTCTCTATCTATAATATGAATATATACACAGCTTACCTTTCAGGGTTGATATAAATCTATTCTTCAACAAAAGGTAACATAATCTTTATTGAAATTACTGTTTTAAGGCTTGGGCACTTAACATTATGACTCAGACCTCTGTTTGGAAACTGCCCAAGGTCACTCTGCTATTAACTTGTTAATTTATAGTATGTGATGCCTAGGGCATCACAGCTTCTCTAAACCTAAGTTTCTTCTCCATAAAATGAAATCCCTTCCTGCATCCACTTGTTCAGATTCCACTTGCTTGGAGAGGGCATTTAGGCACCGTTTCTCAATCATCTAATGTAATCTCTGTTTGAGACACTGACACACACATACACAAAGATACACACACACAGAGAAAATGTAAATAATCAGTGCTACATAATACACATATATTAGAAGGTGACATAATCTATATGTAATGTTATATAATATACAAGGTGATAGAGTCATCTTTCCATTTGGGCTTTCCAGCTGGCTCAGTGGTAAAGAATCTGCCTTCCAATTCAGGAGACTTGGGTTCAATTCCTCGGCTGGGAAGATTCCCTGGAGGAGGAAATGGCAACCCATTCCAGCATCCTTACCTGGAAAATCCCATGGGCAGAGGAGCCTGGTGGGCCACAGTCCAAGGGGTCAAAAGAGAGCTGGACAGGACTGAGCGACTAGACCACAACCACATCTCCATTTACCAAGCCTTTACTGCTGTTTCCACAAGTATCAGTTAGCTGTACAAGACTGACCAGGCTCATGCTTTAAAGCTGGCTCCATGATTCAAGAAATACAGAACTAAGCTAGTGACATCTAGACTAACAAACCAAAAACCTCAAGGACTAAAAAAAAGTCTTTTCTGTTTTGTGTGTATGTACCTGCCTCTATCACTGGTTTTCACGTGCCTGAGAGGGGGTGCCGCAGCCGCTCTCTGCTTCTAGCTATAGTGCATTGTTAGACAATGCTGGGACTTCGTCAGTCATTAAGAACTGAGCAGGTAATGTATAAAATAAATAACCCGTGAGAACCTACTGTATAACACAAGGAACTCTACTCAGTGCTCTGTGGTGACCTAAATGGGAAGGAAATCAAGAAAAGAGGGGATATAGGTAAGCATATAGCTGATTCACTCTGCTACACAGCAGAGACACAACATTGTAAAGTAACCATATTCCAATAAAAATTAAAAAAAAAAAAGAACTGAGCATATAATGTGCCAGGGTTGTGCAGGCACTGCCAATAAATGTTTGTTTAAGGGCTTAGTGAAAAATTAGAGGTTATTTATAAACCTGGACATAACTTAAATATTTTATGGGTTCAATGGATTAAAAAGCAAATGGATGTGAAACCATATAACTGTGTATTGTTTTCTGTTTTCTTTAACAAGAATCCCCAACTAATCATGAGCTGGTAAGTTCCCAGCTAGATAGGAAAAATAAATAAAGACGTTTTGCTCATACAAGGAATTGGCCACCCTAGGCCTTTTCCCAGCAACCTAAAAAGAAAAGGAAATGCTTTAAAATACAGTACATCAGAAGACCACAGAAACTAACATTTCCTGCCCTAACCAGTAACCTCACACTATCACCGCCTACCTTAGCAACCTGTTTGCAAGACTCTGGAGAAACCAAAGAGAGTTCCTCAGTGGGAAAAGGATAGAGGTTTTTGTTCCAGTGGGTATGATTTATTCCTCTTCACTAAACAGTTTCAATGTTTTCAGTCTCCGATGGCCCTGGTCACATCAAAAAACAGAGCTAAAATGGCATTTTCCAATCTTCTACAGTCAACCCAATCTTCTATTACTCAAATTCCTTTTGTAAAAAACTCTTTAAATGCTACTTTTATCCTTAGACACATTTAAAAGTTTTGATAAATCTATTTTAAGGAACCATCTGAAAGAAAACAAAGCATCTGACAAAGTATAACCACAGGCTGTTTGGTGAAAAGCAATCAAAGTTCTAAGGGAAAGCAGGTGTTGGCTGCTAAACAATGCTATGAAAAGGAATCTTCTTTACTACTGCAGGTTTAGTCCCTTGACCTCGAAAAGAAATGTGCTCAGTCTTGTCTGACTCTCTGCAACCCCATGGACTGTAGCCCACCAGGCTTCTCTGTCCACAGGATTTTCCAGACAAGAGTACTGGAGTGGGTTGCCATTTTCTTACTACAGGTTTTGTCCCCTAACCTTGAAAAGAAATGCTAGGAAAGCTTATTTTGGGAACTCCCTGGCGGCCCAGTGGTTAGGACTCCATGCTTTCACTGCTGAAGGCAGGGTTTCACTTCCTGGTCAGGGAACTACGATCCTGCAGCCTCAGAACACTGCCAAATGTTTAAAAAAAAAAAAAAAAACATTTTTTTTTTGCCAAATATGTCACTTTTGATACTTCTGGTGGCCATAAATGAAAGCAAGTAGAAGATACAATCCAGTGTATATCAGCCAATTTGATATTCTTGGTCCATAGTAAAGGATATCATGGGCTTGCCTGGTGGCTCACTGGTAAAGAATCCGCCTGCCAATGCAGGAGATGTGGGCTTAAACCGTTAGCTGGGAAGATCCCCTGGAAAAGGAAATGGCAACCCACCCCAGTATTCTTGCCTGGAAAATCCCATGGACAGAGGAGCCTGGCGGGCTACAGTCCACGGAATTGCAGAGTCAGACACAACTTAGTGACTACACAACAACAACGAAGAACATTACATCAGCATCAGAGGTTAATGTTAGCATGCAAAACCCACTCTCTGAGCTTTCTGTACTGTTTGTCACACCTAAGTATGGAAACTGATTTCAGAATAATTTGATGATGAACACTTTAAAAACTAAACAAACAAAAAAGTCTGCTGCTCAAACCAGAAAAGATACTGTTCACCTCCGAACTGAAATTCTAGAAATGGTTTGTAGGTCTGAGCCCAGAGGCACTGAAGCTGTGTATGGCTGCATCTCTTTTTAATTAGAGCTTCTGTTAATCTAATGAAGATCTGAAGTCCTGGGGTCAAGGGGTGGGCGGGGGGGGGGGGGGTGAATCACCTGTCTGCTCTAAAATATAATCTGTTCTGCTATAACACATTTCTGAAACGTCAATCAGCTCAAACATAACTAGGATTTATTTCATATGGGATTTTTTCATAAATTAGGGGAGCCAGATTAGTGAGAAAAGAATACTAATCTTCAGCAAGAAACATCCCTCAGCTCAGTGGCTGCAAGTCCTTATAGCTCTATTTTAAGAAAATTAAAAATTAGCATCTGCACCAGTTCTCCCTCTCCAGAAAGGTACACCTCCCAGCTGGAAAAGCTCTCCACTAATGACAGGGCTGCACTGTCTGCCTGCACCTCCTCCTCCAAGGCAGCCCACACCATCTCTGTCACACCCCAGCATTTCCAGTAAACTCTGTCCATCAATTTTTAATGTCCCCTGGGGCAGCCTCCAGCCTGCTTGCCCTGGCTATCCAAGTTATCCCCCCAAATGCTAATCATTGTTCTCATTAGAAGTTGCAGCAGTTTTCAGGAGTCTGTGCCAATGGTATTTTCCCATAAACTATCTTATTTGAGAATTTTTTCAGGAACACATACAACATGTAATGGGATTCACTGGTGGCTCAGCAGTAAAGTATCTGCCAATGCAGGAGACACGGGTTCAGTCCCTGGATCGGGAAGATTCCCTGAAGAGGGCATGGCAACCCACTCCAGTATTCTTGCCTGGGAAATCCCAGAGGAGCCTGGTGGGCTACAGTCCATGGGGGTCACAAAGAGTCAGACACAATTTTGCAAGTAAACAACAACATCAGGTGATGCCAAAATTCCTGTGTTAGTAATAGTTCTTTTCATAACTATTGATCATAAAGACTACCTATCATTCCATAATTGCTATTTTTTTTGAGCACTGCAATTCATGAAAAGTATACATCCTCTATTAAGTAGATCTTCTGGAACATGTAGCTTTAATCATTAAATTTGAGCATTGGGCTTTTTGGGTTTTTTTTAATCTAAAGAATTTATCTTATCCTTGCCCCTAAGCATCACAAATGTTACAAAACTCAAACTCTGAGCTGTGGTGGGGGGATGAGGTCACAAGGTCTTTAAGAATATGAAGCAGTAGAGAGAGGACCCACACTCACCGTTACTTAAAAATCACTGGTGTACACACTGAAACACTGTAGATTACATGTGCTTTGTCCCCTCAACCATCAACTTCCCATGACTTTCCCTGACGTCCTAGTACAGGAGACCTACTTTTTGTGTAGCACAGTTCTGGTCTTTTGTTTCGGTCTTTTTGTTGTTGTTTTGCCTTTATATTCCACCTTTCTCAAAAGAAGAGTCTTTTTTTTCCACTAAGGGAAAATACTATCCTAAGGAGTACAGATAAGAGATAGTTTAACATTCTCATGTAGCCAGCCAAATATCCACGCAATATGAAACAGGTGAGAATCTATTTTCAAACTAAAGCACTGGAGCCCTGGAACAACTTTTCAAAGGGTTCGGATCAGTTAGGGGAATCAGTTTATAAATCTTCAGCTTCCACCATTTTCTCTCCTCAAGCTGATCTGAGAACTGTGATCTGCTAGTTCTCCTTCTCATCACTCCCCTTCCCACTTACCATTTCACTTCTCCCACTTTACTTCCAGAATCTTACAATCAGACATTCCCCCAGGCTACAAAATAAACTCTGGGAGATCAAACAAAGGAATGGTAACTAACTTATGCTGTACTTTATTTCATTCAGGTTACAATTTCTGGCACAGCTCCAAGCCTCATCAATCTGTGTAATAACATGAATTTGGAAATGAGACACCTTTCCAATCTGGGCCCCACAAAATGCCTCCAGCAAACAGGATACAGAGAAGGGCCATTCTGCCATCACTGAGGCAGTGGCCAGAGAATCCACTGCCAACATTCACAAGTGCACCCATGGAGTCGGCTTCAAGAAGCGTGACCCTCAGGCACGAAACAGATCCAGAAATCTAACATGAAGGAAACAGGGAAGTCCAGATGTGAGCAGTGACACTGGTTTTAATACAGCTTGGCCAACAGAATAAGGAGATGTCCCATACTGTATTCACGTGTGGTGGTGTGGTTGTCCAGAAAACGTAATGAAGCTAAAAATTCAACAAACAAGCTCTATACATCAGTTACCTATGTACCTGTCACCACTTGTAAAATCCTGGAGTTAGTGTGGATGAGAACGAACCACTGAATGTCAGATAGAATAAATGAAAAACCAACAAAATTTTTACATATAAAACAATAAAACAGCAACAATAACGAGGTGAGACAGGAGTAAAGGTGTTTACATAGAATCATTTGGACAGGAAAATGACACTGAGTTTTTGTTTTTTTGGGGTTTTTTGGCTGCACCATAGGGCATGCAGGATCTTACTTCCCAGACCAGGGACTGAACCCATGCCCCTGCATGGGGAGTGTGGAGTCTTAACCACTGGACCACCAGGGAAGTCAGATGTTGAGGCTTTTCTGACAGAAATGTAAGACTGAGTTCACCTACCTGGCTTCCAAGTGAGGACCAGCTTTGCTAATCAGATCATGTGATAAACATTTTCTATGAATTGTATATGGAAAAAAAATCATAGTTTTAAGGTTTTAGCAAAAATACACAGTATTTTTAAAAAAGCAAAAAAAAAATAAATAAATACACCTCCTGTTATTGTCTAAATCCACTATGAAAGAGTTCAGATGTCAACTTAAACGAGCGAGAGGATACATAGTAGGTGCTTTGTGTTCTTTAGGGGACACACAAACAAAAAGTCTGAACACCACTGGGCTGGAGAAGTGGAAGTATTAATTTATCAGTTACAGTTTTTTCCCACCTCTGCTTTCCTCACTGAGCTCCCTCCCCGACAATGGAAAACCACCTTCATTCCTACAAAAGGAAGACCAAAAGGAAATGGCATAAAATACAAAAGAAAGACTGAAGATAGTTGGGAAGAAATTCTTTCCCTACCTAAGTTTGAAGGTAGTACAGAATGTTCAGGTTATTTCGAGGAGGTTATTTGGAAATCATATTTGACCTGAAAGTACCTTGATAATCATATTTGACCTGAAAGTACCTTGATAAAATCTTTCTAAAAGGCATTAAGCTTATTTATTAAGAAATTTTTTCTAGAAGTAACTCTGATTAAGAATTTTGCCTAATCACATGCTGGTTTTTACTGGAAACCTATTTAAATTGTCAGATGGTTCTATATTTACAAACATTTTCTTCAAAAAAGGAGCTCATTAAGAAAAAACAAGTTCAAGTAGAAGACTCTTGGTGAATTAGGGTTTTAATAATTTACTGACTAGTTCAGAGAAAGCTCTTACCAAAGAGACAGACAATGGTTTCCACTGGCCTATATATAGGGGTTTTCTTTGTCAGTTTTGTTTCGTGTGCTATGTTTATTCACAAAATATGCTTTATATAGAAAATATACAAAAAAAACAGAGACAATTAATTGTAGGCAACCATATCAATCATTATTAGTACCTCCAAAAGGGCACAGCAAAATATATTCTTCAAACAATTCTCTATTGGCTTATAAAAGCTTTGATTTCACCAAACTACACACATCAAAACAACACCTATTATTTTCCAGGTCTTCACAGAATGAAGATGCACAGGAAACTGATGACAATGGTTGCCTCAAGGTGGCTGGGGCAGGGGTGGAAGGAAGACTTCCACCAGCTACAGTTTTGCACCTTTTGAGTTTTGATCCATGAGGATGTATAATCTATTTTTCATTTATAATTCAAGAAGGTGTATTTTCTAAACTCTCAAACACACTAATTATTCTAGTATATTCAGATGTAAAGAAAAATCCTTCTCAATTCCAGCTTTAGGCATTTGAGGATACAGCAAAAATCTAAGAAAAAAAACTAGTCACTCCTGAAAAGAACACGTGAAAGTGAAAGTGTTAGTAGCTCAGTGGTATCTGACTCTTTGCAACCCCATGGTTCCTGCCAGGCTCCTCTGTCCATGGAATTCTCCAGGCAAGAATACTGAAGTTGGTAGCCATTCCCTTCACCAAGGGATCTTTCCAATCCAGGGATCGAACCTAGGTCACCTGCATTATCGGCAGATTCTTCACCATCTGAGCCACCACTGAAAAGAACATACAGCTTAAAAAATGTAATGCTGGGGCTTCCCTGGTGGTCCAGTGGCTAAAACTCTATGCTCCAGTCAGAGGGTCCAGGCTAGATCCCTGGTCAGGAAACTAGATTCCACATGCTACAATTAAACTAAGATTTCACATGCCACAACTAAGACTCAGTGCAATCATATCAATAAATAAATAACAAAATGCTGGGGAGGGAGAAGGGGAAACAGTGGTGGGGGAGTGAGAGGTACAAACTATTGGGTATAAGACAGGCTCAAGGCTGTATTGTACAATGTGGGGAATATAGCCAGTATACTGTAATAACTGTCAATGGAAAGCAACCTTTAAAGTTGTATAAAAAAAATTTTTTTACAACTTTTAAATTAATTTGAAAAAAAAATTTTTAAGTAATGCTTTTTTCATGATCATTCAAAGCCTACCTCAATCCAAAACGTCTACAGTTGCTTCCACTCTTCCTTCCTCTAGCCACTCTTAATTTATTCCAAATCCTGCAACCAAACTTCTCAAACTTACAAAGTCAGATTGAAGACTTACCTGGGGGTACAGTGGCTAAGATTCTGTGCTCCCAATGCAGGGGGCCTGGGTTCGAGCCCTGGTTGGGGAACAAGATCCTACATGCCCCAAATAAGAGTTCGTATGCTGCAGTGAAGACTGAAGATTGAAGATCCTGCATGCTGCAACTAAGACCTGCAGCAGCCAAATAAATAATTTTTCTTAAAGTTCAGACTGGATCACTCTTTATCAGATCCTCCAAGAACACCCCGTTTTACCAAAATTAAAAACCAGAGTCCTCACAAAGACCTCCAGAACTTCCGAGTCTGACTTCACCGACTACTACTCTCCCCAGCGCTCACTCTGCTCCAGCCATACCTGCCTCAGTGATGGCCTTCACCCATGCCAGGCAGCTATGGACTCAGGGACTTTGCAACGGCTATTCCTTCTGCCAGCTACTCTCTCCGGTCAGATTTCTACCCTGCTAACTCCCTCACCTCCTTCATGTTTTCACTCTCAAGTATGCTTTCACAATGAAGCCTCTCCTGATATCTTCTTTAAAAATAGTAACTCCAGCCTATCCACACATTTCTTATCCCCTTTACCTACTTTTGTTTTCCATAATGCTTACCACCTAACATGCTATATATTTCACAAGTGCAGAGTCCTTGTGACCACTGGACCCCCACAGAATTCCCACATAGTTCACTTGTTATAAAAGTTCCCAAAGACAACGATCTCTGTCTGCGTTTGCTCACTGACACATCAGAAAAAGCACCTAGGCCAGCATCTGGCACAAAGTATACACCCAGAAGTGTCCAATTAATAAACAGCTTCAACCTGCTTTTCCAATTGTACTTCCCACCTATTCTGTCTTAAAAAATCTGTGTTCCAGCCAGTCAGCCTGGCATACTCACTCACCAACCTAACACATCTCTGCACCCAAGTCCACACCTTCTTCCCATGTGTAGAAAATGCAGCCAAACACTCAGATACCTCTCCCTGCAATTTCTCTAATTGCTCTTCCTGCCCTGGGTCCCAAAGCACTCACTGCCCAGCTCTTTCAGCTGAATGGGGTGAGGTGGCAGGGGGAATCGATCTGAGAATATGCGTAAATTTTAGTTTTTCCTGAACTTGGATTTAATTTCCCTGAAGGAAAAACTGAAGTTCACATTCTTGGAAACTCAGATGAACTCGGTACATTGAAAAAAAATTTAATTAAAATGTTTCAAGAATCCCATTCCTGGGTGTGTGTGTGTGCATGGTTTCCACTCAGAATGAAAAGAGCTGTGAGTTTCAAGAGGAAAGGAAAAAATGCATATTCCTATGTTTTCTTTTCCTACTTTATCGAATATTTAAATGTTGGGGAGAAAAAATGTCAGTGAGAAAACTGTTACTGGAACTGAGTGACTCTACTCTAAAGGTATGAGCACCTCCCTTCACCTCCAGACTGGCACTCCATGCCTAGGAGGCCCTACCGGATTGGATCTGACCTCTCCTGCTACTCACCCCACTTTCCCCACCCCAATCGCATAGCTATCCTTGAAACACAAAACACGAAACACGCCAGACATGCTGGTGCTTCAGGGCATGGTTACCCTTCCTGCTACCAAGAATGCTCAATCCCCTGGAGTTTTCTCCCTGCTTAAATCTTTCTAAATGTCTCCTTCCTGACCACTCTAGCTAAAAATCAAAGAACATGACCTCTTCCTTAGTTCCTATCCTCATCTCTGTTGTTTTTTCCCCCTCCATAACATCTCTAAAAACCCAATAATCTGTATTTTCACTTATTTATCTATTGGCATTAGAATATTTTTATATTTTATTTGTAGGTAAATCCCTACTCTCTAGAATGGGCTTCCCAGGTGGCACATCGTATCTGCCATTAGAAAGTATATAATACTTGCGGAACAAAGAATTCAACAAACGTACATATTTTACAAACAAGGGGACAACAATGCAAATTTTGTAAACATCTCCAAAATAAATGAAATTCTTTCAACTGACAGCTTTTTCTACTTCTTTAAGTTTGAATACTCTATAAGAACTGAATGTTGAAAAAAAAAAGAAAAAAATTTAAAAAAAAAAAAAGAACTGAATGTTGTTCATCGGAAACAGTCCAGTTCCAAAGCTACTCTAAAAGTGGCTTAAAATCAATACTTCTGCAATATATAAACAAATATTTGTCAAGCATTATTTGTGTGCAGTAATGTGTGGCTGAACAACAACAACAACAAAAAACTCTTTCCTTGAAGAAATCATGGTCTCTGTTTCGGGGGGAATCTAATTTCAAACATACACCAAAAAACTGCCCACATTTTGCTTAAAATAAAATATAAAATGCCATGGAAACATAAGAAGCCATAGAAAGGTGGCAAATATAATCCAGTGATAACAAAATGCAAGTTTATTTAGTTTTTTTAAATTAAAAACAAGCTATTATTAAAATAACTTTTAATAACTTCTAATTATTTTAACAAAGTATCCTTTAATTTTCCATCTCCCCTCAATAGCATGGTTACAATGTTACTCAGTGAGATACACTATCTCACTGGTTACAAAACCAGTCTTGGTTACAAAACCTGGTCTTTTCCTTTCCCACTGATGACTTCCAGGAGGGAAAGCTGACTTCTGAAACATGTTCAAGCTCCCCCTCAAGAGGTGGAAATCAAAAGTTCCCAGCAGATCTCTTTCTGGTTGTTGCAGATCTCATTATTTTTTGTTTTTTAGTTGAAATCATGTGGTTACATAAACCAATGAGAAGTCAAATGCTTCAAAGGCAAAAATCCACAGAGGTACTACAGACAATTTCATAATGTATTTGCTCCACACTCTTATGCTAATAGAATTACAAAGATTTTACATAAACACTTTTAAGGCTTGGAATGAAAAATTATCTCACTCTACCACAATGCAACAATGTATTCGCAAAGTTGTTCTGAAGCTACTCCAACTAAACCACATTGAAGAGGAGCGGCCCTCCATGAAGCAAGCATGCTTTGTCAAGTATTTGTGTCATATTGGTCCTCAAGTTCTTTTTTAAAAAGTTCTATCTCATTATTAGTATTTATTCTGCAAGAATAATATCAAGGAAGGTCAACATAGATTCAGGAAGCCTTTCTTCACAACCATGAGTTATTCATTGTGGTTATGAAATTTAAGATGAGTTAAGATACAGGAGAAGTGCTTAGCCCAGTTGTTTGGCTGGTAGTAAACGCTCAGTAGTCATTAACAAGTAGTTAGTAGCTATCTACGAAAACAGTTTCAAACACTACCTGCAAATAACCATAATACTGTTTCGGACTGTGCAAACAGCAAATTAATGAGTAAAACACACTTTTAAAACTAACCATCCTGAAGATCAGAAAAGGTACAATTAACAGAGCTGCTTTCAGAAACTGAATTGGGATGCCATAAACACAAATTCACAATCTCACTTGAAGGCTGATAAACTGGTTAGCATTCTCATCAGGATCGAAGCCAGCTAAATCAGGGACAGTTAAAGGTCAAAAGCGCCCAAGCTGGGAGCTGTCTGCTCCACTACCGGGTCCCCGCCTCCCACAGGAACAGGAGACAGAACCGACGGCTGGCACGGCCGAAGAGCAGGCGAGGGCACACCCGGTAGACGTCTCCCTAGGGGATCTCCTCCAGTAATAAAGACGCCTCTATCTCGTGTCCGGAGACTCCCCCGCGACCTCTGATCTCAAGAGTTCTCGCCCTCTCGGCCCGCTCCCAACCGCGGGAACGCCACCCGTGCGGCCCCCACACCTCGGCCCGCGTGTCCGTCGCACAGAGGCGAGTCCGCGCGCACCTCCCGCGGGGCCGGCCCTCCGCCCTTCCGCCTGCCAGGCCCGGAGCCCGAAAGGATGCCGCCCCGGCCCTCCGCGCCCCCACTGGCCCCGCGCCCGCAGCCCGGGCAGGATACTGAACACAGTCCGCTCCCAGGGCTCCAGCATGTAGAGCGCCGTGACCAGCAGGTACTGGTAGTAGAACCAGGACATCTGCTTCCAGGCCCGCGCCAGCGCCATCCCCGCCACGCGCCTCCCGCGTTGCAGCAAAACGTCAGTCTGTCCGGCCGGCCTCCGGCTAGCGTCCTAGAGCCCCCCGGCCGCCAGGCCCGCCCGCCCGCCACCCCGTGCCCATTGGCCGGCCAGGCCCGGAGCGTCACCCGTGGGCACGCCCAGCCCCGCGCGCTCCCGGGCCGCCGGCGGCGAGCTCCGCCCGGCCGCGCTCATTGGCCAGGCCCGGCCTCGCGCCGCTCCCGGCCCTCCGAGCTTCCCGCTCCCGGGGCCGCGCCCACGCGACCCGGGAACTGTCCCCGCGAGAGCGCCCCGCCCGGCCTCGCCCGGCCCGGCGGTTGGTGGGCGTGACCGTACTGCCCGCCCGCTCGAGCGCGGGGGCGAGCGCCCCCACTAGGGCCCAGAAACGCCGGTCGCAGAAATATCTGTGGCATAGCAGTGACGCCTTAGGCGTCCTGATGGGCTCGGGCATTACAAGTCGAATAGGAACATATTAGGGTGCTTAACTCGTACAGTTTACGATCCAGAGAGGGAGACAGGCATTTATCACACCAATGCAATTAAAGCTGTGATCGGTGCAAAGGGTGAGAATAAGATGCTCCGAAAGTGTGGAAGCAAACATCCCCCACTCAAGGAGGTCATGAAAGGCATCTGTGAAGAAGTGTCTGCCCACCTCTCTTAGTAGCTGTAGGTGCCCTGTAGGTCAAGGCCGGGAGAAGGACGCTGATCTGGTTGGTTCTGCAGATGACAGATTGCTTGAGATCCGTCGGTGGGGCAGATACTTCCTGGAGATGCGCTCTTAAATGTTCAGATTTTCCCACGGGCAAATGGGCCCCGACATCACACACACCTTCAGGAAGGAAGATGCACGATTTACGTGAAATGATACGATTAAATGGCCTGCTATTTAAATGTTAAACGGTTTATATTAATAGGTTAAGTAGCTTTCTGCTACACTTTAAAGCTTTGATGGTTGACAGCTATTTATTTAGAAATATCAAGTACTTGTCAAGAGCTAAATAGTGGGTTTAGAAAACCAGATAGACTGAGATCTGCCTTCATGAAGTACCCAGTAACTACCAGGGAAGAGAAGCAAGTTAATTGATTACAGTGACATGTGGTAAAGGGTATTTTTATGTTTTGTGTAGGATGCTATGATAGCCCAGGAAAAATCACATTGGGGTTGTAAAAGTTTTCGGGTGAAATGGTGCTTGAGCTGAGTATTAAAGGAAAAGTAGAAATGGGAGGATGAATGGGGTGGAGTGGATATTACAAACCCTGGACTATGGATCCCCTATATGAATGCCTAGTGCTTTTAAAGAGCTGGAAGAACTTCCCTGTGGCTAAAAGAAAAGAAAAATAGTATAGATAGCAGCAAGAGGTAGATAGTAACCAGGGACTATAACCTAAAAGACCTTGTTTGAGGAGCTAAAGAATTTTTAACTTGCTGTCCAAAAGTTAAAAGAACCAATAGCTTAGTAAGATTTGCTTTTGGGACAAGACATGGTATTAGCAGTAGACTGGAGGAAAAGAAGATCCAGTTGGAGACCTTAAGAGGTAGAAACTGTAAGAGTATACTATAAACCACATTCACTTGAGGCCTCCTTATCCTTGAGAGATCTGAGTACTCTTGTCTCTCCCACTTCTGAATCTTCTGTGTTGGGCTTCTCTCTTTCTCTGATCCTGAGCTATCTCTTCAGATCTGTTTGGGCAGGCAAACTCTGTTCCTTTCTCTTTAAGAACTCCAAATATCTTAGCCCTTGGTGATGCTTGGTTAACCTTACACAAAGTCGGAAGCATCACTTATAGCTACCCTTCCCAATGCCAGGTCTCTAAGTGCCATTGCTACCATGTGGTCCTCCCCACTGTATGTAGCTCCCCAGTCCACTGCATCTCTTCAGGAGAGCAGCCCCAGCAAGTCAATTTCCATCCCTCAGCTTCCCCAGGATTCCAGTGAACATAACCCCCACCTCCATCCCATCTCTGTACAGTTCATGACTGACTAGAAGTGGTGAAAAGAGGCTGGGATCCTGGATAATGACAATATTCACAGAGTCCAAGAGGAAAAGTCTGGCTGAAAAGATATGAATGCTGTTAGGAAGAGGCTGAATCTGAGGTACCTGAAAGACATTTAAATGGAGGTATACAGGGGGCAGTTGGGTACATGGGTCCGGAACTCAGTAGAGAAGCCTGAACAGAAGCTAGAGGCACGTGGATTTTTAGTACGTGCTGGTAACTGAAGCAGAACTCAGAAGGAGCTATTTTTTCAAGAGGAGAGGCAAAGGGATGATGAGGGTTTTTTTTGTTTAGCCCACGTTGATTTTCAGATGGGAAAGTGTGTGGCAAGTTTATAAGGGAGTAAAGATACAAGATTAGAGAAATGGTGAAGAATCAGGACTTATCTTTTCAGGAAGGAGAGAGGGGATGATGAGGGTTTTTTGTTTAGTTTGATTTTCAGATGGGAAAGTGTGAGCAAGTTTATGAGCTTAGAGTAAAGATACAAGTGAAAATGGTGGAATGGCAGGGGGTGGGGGGTGGCAGGAATCTAAAGCCTCAATAAACCGGAATTGGTAGCTCTTTTCCTAAGAGGGGGAAAAGGGAGCCAGATGGACACGAACATGGAAGAGTAAGTTAAGGAACTCTACTTGACAGCCTCAGACTCATTCAGGCAGAAAGGACTTTAAAGTAAGGCTTCTGTAGAGAGTGAGCAAGACGTTGAGGTAAACAGTTGGAAAAGGAAAAGAGGGAATGGGAGAAATTTCCTAAACCTGCAGAGGGATCATCGGACAGAAAAAGCACATCAGTTTCAGCAGCAAGCCACGGGACCCATGGATGGAACCGGAGAGGATGAATTAGGAGTCTTGCTCCAGGGTGGAGTCTGGCTGACTGAGTACAAGGGAGAGACAAGGAAGCAAGAAGGTTGGTGGGAAGAGAATCATTGGTATAAGGGCTGTGAGAATTGGATCAGAGATGGAAGTAAATACAGAATAGTAAAAATGTGATTGTCAAGAGCTGTGCAAGGTTGGGAACTGTAGGAGTACACAGTGGGAGAGCTTCTGTCCCGGAGGAGATATCCTGCCAAATATCCTGCCAAAGCTTGAGATCATAGAGACAGGCCAGACAAGGCAAGGACAGGCATGAGCTGTAACCGTGGGACAGGCAGCCAGAGTGGGGTGGAGGGGAAGGAAGGGACTGTCATTGCCAATGGTGTCGGCAGGACTGGGCACATGAAAGTTGAAGTTGTCCAGGATGGTAGCAGGACTAAGGGCAGAGAGGGGAAAACTGGAGACCAAACATCAAAGACTCCAGGGAGTGCAGAGAAAGCTCCAGAGAGAAGTGGAATGGAGGGAGCACAGCCCAGTGGTATGTGGTCTCTCTTAGGAAGCAGTAAGAAGGACGAGAAGGCCAACCCGCTCTGCCCCCGGCAGAGGGGATATGGGCTCTTCCACAGAGGGCAGAGGAGAGGTGGAGTGTTCACAATGAGGTCAACAGTAGAGACTTTGTTTATATGGGAAAAGAGAACTTGGCCCAAAAGAGGGTTGGCAAGGAGGGCTCGGTGCAGGAATGTGTCTGGAAGAAAGAAATGTCAGAGCAGAATGGGAAGGTGGGAATTGGTACGCTAGGAGGTAGTGCTAACAGCAACATGGGCCAGGCTAACCTCCAGATCTGGCTTCCAGAAACATCAGTGTGGACACAGCAGGACTGAAGTGGTGTTGAGGTACTTTGATCTCCAGGCCAGAAACTATGTACCAGTTTTAATACCCCTGTCTTCTCCCCACACCCCCGACTTCTCTCCCTAAGAGTAATATGGAGTCATTCTACCAAGCATCATTTTTTTTCTTTTCGTTTTTTTTTGGGGGGTGAGGGATGGGTGGGGTGGAGCTGCACAGCATGCGGGATCTTAGTTCCCCAATCAAGGAGCAATTTCCTGCCCTCTGCAGTGGAAGCTTGGAGGACTCACCCCTGGACCGCCAGCAGAGTCCCTGTCTCAGTCCCAAGTGTCTTATATTTGCCTCCTTTGGTAGGATTTGCACACAGTCTCACTCTTATCATGATGATGAGCTGGCCATTGTCATCCAAACTTTCCTTATCAACTACCATTGCCTACTTCTGCTTGAAAACTTTTCATTCCGAAAATACTTGCAGCCTATGAGAACAGAATGGCAAGAGAAGAGAAGAGAATTTTCAAGAAACTTGTTTGCATCCTGAAAGTTTTCACTTAAACCATCTTTTCAGTTAAAATGACTCAATAGTTCACCAATCCTTTCACTGCTCGCCCATAATATGGCAGCTGTGCCAATGCTGGGTTACAGAAAGACCAATGCAATGTGACCTCTGCCCTCAAAGTTTCTCATCTAGTGAGAAACATGTCCCTGTGTCCCATGGAAAGAATGTTATAATTACGTTTAAAACTGCAGTGGGTGCTTTCTTCCCCAGGGGATGTAGGAGTTGTAGGGCAAGGCACCCAGAGCCACACATAATGGCAAGGAAATGTGGGATTCATCCTGCCCGCTAGGTTTTCACAATATTTCTGGCCCAGTAGCCACAGTAACCTCCATGTTCTGGACCCAAGCCCCTCCTGCAGGGGCTGAGCAGAGCCTCTAGTGGCTGAGCTGTGCCAGGAGCAATGAGGTCATCATCTGTTCATGAAGGAGAAAGAAATGAGAGAATGAGAAGCAGAGGCTCTAGGGTCAGCAAAGGTGAGAGCTGGTTCTGAGGGTAGAGAAAGTGCTGGTCTGGTGGCTTGGTGCGGAGCGGAAAGGGGTCGAGCAAGGCTAGTCAATGAGTATAAACTAAGGAAAACCTTCCAAACATGTTGCACAATGTCTCAAAAAACAGTAAGGGCTTGGTACAATTCTTGTGCGTTTTCACTATAGCAAATACAGAGCGGCACAAAGCAGAAAGTTCACACTCATAATAGGATGACTATCAACACTTCCTCCAGACACAATTTGTTCAAATGGATTGTTTCTATGGAATAAGAACAGAGTTCAGCAAATGCATGTGCTTCCAAATGGGGTAGGATCCACTTTGGGGTTTCCCTCAGGACCTGGTGGCTCAGTGGTAAAGAATCTGCCTGCAATGTAGTAGACCTGGGTTCAATCCCTGGGTTGGAAAGATCCCCTTGAGAAGGGAACGGCTACCCACTCCAGCAGTCTGGCCAGGGAGAATTCCATGGACTGTACAATCTATGGGGTTGCAAAGAGTTGGACACAACTGAGTGACTTCCACTTTCAGCAATGTTACATGTAAAGGCAAATACGCTTTACCAATTGGTTTAAATACGGCAAGTAATTTGATTCAACAGAAAGAAGCTACAAGAAAGTTGATTTAACCATGACATTTTTTCATTCATGCATACATTTAGCAAATCCTTATGGAATTCTTTCTATGCACTAGGCATCGATGACTGATTTCTAATACTCCCATTTTTTTGGCACTAGGAATGCCAAGGAGAGGATGCAGTGGCCCTAGTAGATCAGGAACCCTGGCATCAGCCGACAGGAAGTCCAGATGCCAGTGCTCTCTGTGGTTTCCTAGGAAATGAGCAGTAGGAAGCAAGGGGCTTATTCCACAAACACAAAGGCTGCACCATCAGCCCCATCCATCCCCACTATGACCTCAAGTCCTCAAGGAAACAAAAACCTGCTGTCTTTCAAAAGGCATACCTCTTGATGCTGTTGCAGGAAAATGGGGTGCAAGAGGATGACCAGGTCCCAGGTGTTGGTTGAGTCCTGGGATGGGCCATCAAGTGAGGGTCCTTGGCTTGTCACAGGAAAGAATTTAAGAGGGAGCCAGTATAAAGGGAAAGCAAGTTGATTTAGACAGAAACACACTCCATAGGCAGAGTCTGGGCAGTCTGAGAAGCCCCAAGGTGTGGAGATGGTTAGTTTTTATGGGCTGGTTAATTTCATACTCTAATGAGTGGGAGGATTATTCCAACTTTTAACATTTTGGGGAAGGAGTGGGATTTCCAGGATTTGGGCCACTGTGCATTTTTCGGTCTTTTGTGGCCAGCCTAGGAACTGTCTTGGCACCTGTGCATATGTATTTAGCTTATGCTAATGTATTACAATGAGTGTATAATGAAGCTCAAGGTTTACTGGAAGTGGAATCTTCCACCATCTCGGTCTTAACCAGTTCTATCCAGTTTATGTTGTATTCTGTTCTTAATGGTTGTGTCATTCTTTTAATGGTTGTGACCTGCTCTCTTCCTTCCTGTCCCAATGCTCTCCACAGGTTTGTGGGACTAGAAGGATGATACAATCTTACCTTTCTCCAGCCAGAGGTCAAAGAGTTCATCCAAATACCCAGACCAACCAACCAATTGTGTGTCAGAGTGGGTAGAGGGGGCCTGAGGGAAGGAGACCCAGATGGTGGAAGGAAATGACCTCAAAGGAGCCTGCAGCTAGAGAAGTTTGAGGTTGAGGAAGCAAGGACACTGGGGAGGTGGAAAAAGCTGAGGAGACGGAGGTGCATAGGTTGATGGGACAAGAGAAAGGCAGGGAGCAGTGTTAAGCTAGAAAGGAGGGGTCCTGAAGGCAGATCCAAGAACAAGAGCTGAAAGTACTCTTTCAGCTGCCCACTGTTGCAAACCTGCAAGTCTCTTGAGCAAATGAATGTAAACCAGAGGCCCCACTTAAGTCTCACATTAACAGCTCCTCAGTTCAGTTCAGTTGCTTAGTCGTGTCCGACTCTTTGCAATCCCATGGACTGCAGCACGCCAGGCTTCCCTGTCCATCACCAACCCCAGAACATGCTCAAACTCATATCCATCAAGTCGGTGATGCCATCCAACCATCTCATTCTCTGTCGTCCCCTTCTCCTCCTGCCTTCAATCTTGCCCAGCATCCAGGTCTTTTCCAATGAGTCAGTTCTTCGCATCAGGTGGCCAAAGTACTGGAGTTTCAGCTTCTGCATCAGTCCTTCCAATGAATATTCAGGACTGATCTCCTTTAGGATGGACTGGTTGGATCTCCTTGCAGTCCAAGGGATTCTCAAGAGTCTTCTCCAACACCACATTTCAAAAGCATCAATTCAGCACTCGACTTTCTTTATGGTCCAACTTTCACATCCATACATGACCACTGGAAAAACCATAGTTTTGACAAGATGGACCTTTGCTGGCAAAGTAATGTCTCTGCTTTTTAATATGCTGTCTAGATTTGTCATAGCTTTTCTTCCAAGGAGCAAGTGTCTTTTAATTTCATGGCTGTAGTCACCATCTGCAGTGATTTTGGAGCCCAAAAAATAAAGTCTGCCACTGTTTCCACTATTTCCCCATCTATTTGCCACGAAGTGATGGGACCAGATGCCATGATCTTGGTTTTCTGAATGTTGAGTTTTAAGCCAGCTTTTTCACTCTCCTCTTTCACTTTCATCAAGAGGCTCTTTAGTTCCTCTTCACTTTCTGGTATCATCTGCATATCTGAGGTTATTGATATTTCTCCCTGCAATCTTGATTCCAGCTTGTGCTTCATCCAGCCCAGCATTTTGCATGATGTACTCTGTAATATAAAGTAAATAAACAGGGTGACAATATACAGTCTTGATGTATTCCTTTCCCAATTTGCAACCAGTCCATTTTTCCATGTCCGGTTCTAACTGTTGCTTCTTGACCTGCATACAGATTTCTCAGGAGGCAGGTCAGGTGGTTAGTATTCCCATCTCTTTAAGAATTTTCCACAGTTTGTTGTGGTCTACACAGTCAAAGGCTTTGGCATAGTCAACAAGCAGAAGTAGATGTTTTTCTGGAATTTTCTTGCTTTTTCGATGATCCAAAGGATGTTGGCAATTTGATCTCTGGTTCCTCTGCCTTTTCTAAACCCAGCTTGGACATCTGGAAGTTCACAGTTCACATACTGTTGAAGCCTGGCTTAGAGAATTTTGAGCATTACTTTGCTAGTGTGTGAGATGAGTGCAATTGTGAGGTAGTTTGAACATTCTTTGGCATTGCCCTTCTTTGGGATTGGAATGAAAACTGACCTTTTCCAGTCCTGTGGCCACTGCTAAGTTTTCCAAATTTGCTGGCATATTGAGTGCAGTACTTTCACAGCATCATATTTTAGGATTTGAAATAGCCCAACTGGAATTCCATCACCTCCACTAGCTTTGTTCGTAGTAACGCTTTCTAAGCTCCTACTTTCTCTAATTCAATCTACTTTCCAAGTACAAATAGAATAACGATTTAATAACTCCGTATATAAATACAGAAATACAATTTTAAAACCCTGCTGTGTATATATGCATGCATGCTAAGTTGCTTCAGTTGTGTCTGACTCTTTGTGACCCTATGGACTGTAGTCCACCAGGTTCCTCTGTCTATGGGATTCTCTAGGCAAGAATATTGGAGTGGGTTGCCATGTCATCCTCCAGGGAATTTTCCTGACCCAGGGATCACACCCTTGTCTTCCATCTCCTGCATTGGCAGGCGGGTTCTTTACCACTAGTGCCACCTGGGAAGCCCAAGAGTGTGTGTGTGTGTGTGTGTGTGTGTGTGTGTGTGTGTGTGTGTACACATACATATATAAACAAAAATAATTTTATTTCTTCCAAACGCCAATCCAAGGGGATCTGTCAAATCTCTTCCTGCTAGGTGTGAGGTCACTTGATGATATCTTGGCCACCTTCCGAGGTTTTCTTGTCATTTTTGTCTGTAGAAGAGTCTAAAAGTGAATTATTTTGACAGGTGATCATCAATTTTAGGGCCTGAAATTCACAGGGAGGGACTTCCCTGGTGGTCCAGTGGTTAAGACTGCACGCTTCCAATGCAGGGAGTGCGGGTTCAATCTCTGGTCGGAAAACTAAGAGCCCATATGCCACATGGCATGGCCAGAAAATAAAACTTTAAAAAATTAAAATTCACAGCCAAGAGATTTGACTACTTAGGGAGATATTTAAACTAACGAGCAGTCCACCTGTGAGGCAGAATTCTACAAAATAATCATTTTGTAAATCCCTCTTATATGACTCTGAAAAATGTCAAATAAGTTTTGAACTGTGCTGTTTATTCCAGACATAAATAAATCAACCTAAGGTCCTGGAAAAAACTTGTCCAAAGCTTAAGATGGATGAGGTTTCCAACTCTTTCCTTAAATTGCACATCTGTCCATTAAAACTAATTAGTATTTTCTGTTATTAATGCTAGAACACCAAGCTTCCTACTGCTGAATTTCAATCCCATCTGGAACATGTATCACAGGCCAGGGATTCAGAAGCAGTTGCCCTGTATCATTGTCACATTACATGTTATCTCATTATAATTTTATAAATTATATGTATAATAAAAGCTGGATTGATGATCTGACATTGCCCTAACAAGTTCTAGGAATCGGTATCTCTGGTATTCTCCTAAAATAAATCTGCTAGCCAACTACTAACACTGAAATTCAACCAATGTTAACACACTCTGAACACCTGTCAGAGTTCTCTCAGAGTCTTCAGATAAGCAGAGTAAGACAAGAAAAAAAAAAATCTTTCTCCCAGTATTCAAAAATAAGAAAGGCTTCAGAGATTCATAAGAAATTTATTTTAAAAAATAATAAAATTTGATTTAGGATACTGATTTAGGGCTGTTGTATTTTTATGCAAGGTTTGTGTTCCTAAAGATTTTAAGTAATTTAAAACATTAATTTAAGACAGAGCCTGACAAATTGTAGCCTTTATTTTTGCTTATATGATAAAGGAGAAATGCCATATAGCAATGCTTAAATTAAGTTTACAATTTACTAACTCTACTTAAACAGGAGGGAAGGGGGCAGGGCACAACCCTTAAAGAATGACATAGCTCTTGAGGATACAGCATGTATTGGTTAGAAACAACTAAGCCCACGGTGGTGGAAGACTCAGCTTCCAGCAGATCTTGAGCCTCATTATATGCTCATTGTAAATATTAGCATATGCTAAATACACACCTCCAGGTACCATGACAGTTCTGAGGCCAACCATAAAAGGCCAAAAAGTGGGCAGTTGCCCAAATCCTGCAGATCCAGCCTGTTCTCCAAAATAGTTGGAATAATCCTCCCACCTGCTAGCCTACGAAATAACCCAACCCATAAAACTAAGCACTCCATATTTCGGGGCAGCTCTCGCCTTTTGAGCAGGACAGCATTCTGTCCTTCTCAAATTTAATGATTCCCTGTTCTTTCAAAAGGTAGTAACAGCTGCAGTGTGTGCCAGCCATAGGGCTCTTCACTTGATTTTTTTCTCACATTTTGGGTAACATCTTCACTCTGATCACTAAGCATCCTCCCTAGCCCCTTTCCTTTCTCCACCATCCCAACCTATTTCCAAGTCTTGCTCCCTGTCTGCCTTGCCCCTCCAGGCCTTCCAGAGGCAATAATCCTGGCCCTGAACACTACCCTCACCCAGCTTTCATTTCACTTCTCCCTGGTGCCCACCTGTTGCTACTGCCAGGTGCCAAGAGGTTTAGCCCCCTGGCTGGGCCCCCTCACACAGCCTCCTCCTGGTGGGCTCTGGCTTCCAACCTTCCCAGGCAGATGTAATATTTGTGACCACATTTTGAATCCTCTATAACTCAACCAAATGGATGAAACTTCTGCTAAATCCAGGTGTGTGAATGATGGTGACTTGAAGGTGGGCAGGTGGGGCCTCCATTAAAAGAGTGCATGGTCTACTGGGGAAAACAGTCTGGAAGAGGCAGTGACTCTCCTGCTTGGGGTGTAAGGGTGTCAGGAAGGCAGAAGAGGTGACATTCCACCTGAGCCTTGCAGGGTGTGTCTGACTCCCCAGTTAGAAATGGGGAGAAGGGTGACACGTGGAGATATTCCGGGCAGAACACTGCCTGGGTCGGAGGCACAGAGGACATGAAAGGCTTTGGTCTCTTCAGAATACCAAGCACACCAGTGCTGTTAAAGACTGAGTTCTCCAAAAATATTTCCAATTGTGAAATGTTTTCCCCATTCTAGGTAAGGGAAGAAAAGATTTTATAGGACAGAACTTGAGTGTGTGCTCACGCAGATCCTTACCAAGGGTAAACCTTATCCTTGAACGTATTGAACAGATCCTTTTTGTAAATATCTCAAAGTCAATTTCAATCAGAGGACAATCCAGTCACTCATGTGGGTTATCAAACTGGTTCACGCTCTAGGGAATAAGTAAAAATAGATGACCCAGTGAGTCTCTTTCATGCTCTATGGAGTAAAAAAGTAATGAAACTGATATTCTTGGCCTCATAAAGAGACCCAGAAGGCAATTTTAAAAGCTAGTGACCAAACTGGAAATATAGCAATTATCCTAGACCACTCCTTCAGCCCCTACCTTCACCTGAAATTACTAACCAAGACCTGTAATCATTTGCCTAACCACTGAATGACTCCATTGTCCTGGCCACCTTCTTCCTTTCCTTCTCAGCCCCTACCTCAGGTTAATTCTTACCTGATAGACCAAAGGTGCACCATGACTAACAGGTTATTTGATTGGGCAGTGATGGGGAAACCAGGTTGTCATTTTGTATCTTGATGAGAAATGTTCAATTGTTATGTTCCTGTAGAACATGTGGAACTGTGGGCTACATTTCAACATGTACACATACAGTTCACGTACTGGACAGTTATCACATTGCTGAGAGTTATAAGTATGTACAGGATACACACTACTATATATAAAATAGATCCATAACAAGGTCCTATTGTATAGTACAGGAAACTATATTCAATACCTTGTAATAACTTATAATGGAAAAGAATCACATATATAATTATATATATATATATTTATGAACTGAATCACTACACTGTACACCTTAAACTAACACAACATTGTAAATCAAGTATACTTCACTTTAATAAAGAAAAACATGCCTCTAGTAGCCTCTAGTACCTCTAGGAATTCAGGGAGGAGGGTGCATATTTCCTTGAGCACCTGCCACCTCACTTTCCAGTTTGTGCAGAGAAGCATATTAGCCTCACACCTCGTCTTCCTATTTTGTCCCTGAAGCCAGTCCTTCCTCACTACTGCCAGAATCAACTTTCCAAGAACCTTTCCACAACTTTATTCACCTCAGCATGGTAGGCAAGGCTCCTCATGCTTCTGCCCTGCTGTCTCCTCCCCACCCCCCAGACCACTGAGCTATCCCAGCTCTCTGTGACACACTCTTCTCCCTCCCTCCCGACATAAAAGCACATTTATCCCCTCTGCCAGGAAGCATCTGAGCACTCACTCCTGCTCCTCCTGGCAAACTCCAGCTCACCATTCAATGAGCAGCTCCACAGCTTCCTCCTGCAGGTGCCCTCACTGTCCCCTTCAGACCCCCAGCAGCCCTCCCTCCCCACACAAGGAGCCAGCACTGTACTCCCCACCAGAGCACCTGCTCCCTGAGCTGTCACTGTCATCCCACCAGTCAGTGAGCTCCTGAAGGACGGCCCTAGGCGTCTTCATTTTTATGTGCCCAGCAGTGTTTGGGACAAAACAGATTCTCAACAAATGTTTGAGAAGGAATATACAGAAGAATGAAGAGCTCTGAAAATATTTTAGTAACAACAGCATCAGAAAAACAAGCACACACACACACACACACACACACACACACACACACACACACACACAAAGAGAGAGAAATAAGCACACAATGTGCCAAACTCAGTGCTCTTAAGAATAAAATTATTTTAAAAGATAGGGGCATGGCATACTCATATTGGATATTGCAGGCAGAAAGTCATGCTTTGACTTTTTTAGTATAAAAGTTTTGGTGATATCATCTCCTGATTTTAAAGATATTTAAAATGTGTTATACTTAAATACCTAATGTGCTCAGTTGTGCATGCTCAGTAGCTCAGTCATGTCCGACACTTTGCAACCCCATGGACTGTAGCCCACGAGATTCCTCTGTCCATAGAATTTCCCAGCAAGAATACTAGAGTGGGTTGCCATTTCTTTCCCAGGGGATCTTCCCAATCCAGGGATTGAACTTGCATCTCTTGAATCTCCTGCACTGGCAGGAAGATTCATTACCTGGGAAGCCCCCAAATACCTAATAGTCATGACTAATTAAGCCAGAAATGATCGCTTTCTTCTCCTTGTTCCAGCCTGAGGTAAAGATATAAATCAAAAGATATAAAAATTTGATAACTAGCAAATGCAAAAATCTGATGTACTGGTATCATTCTAAGTACTTAAGGTATACATCAAATCAACCATCTATAAGACATTTTTTGCCTTCTCTGCCAGCTTTTTCCTGCCTCCTTCTCCGGTCAGCCCAGCTAATAGCTCATGCAGTGAACTTCATCAATGTGTTGTGCAGGCACTGAGTTAGGTGATCCCCACCCCACCCCCTCCCCAACTCTGAGGAACACTGGGTCTAGTCTGAGAGACTTCCCTGGGTGTAACTGCCCAGATGAATGGTCCTTCTCACTCCAACCAAGAGCATCTTGCCATTTTCCTGGGCATGATTTGCTCATTCCCAACTTAGAGCCTCCATAGATGTTGTCCTCTGGAAAGCTTCTCTCCCAAGAAAATCAGTGTATCCTCCTCCTGTCAGTCAGTGGTTCCCATCCAGGGGTGATTTTGCCCTCCAGGGAATATTTGGAATATCTGAATACATTTTTGGTTGTTAAAAGGGTTGCTCCTGGTATCTAGTGGGTAGAGGCCAGAGATGCTGCAAAATATCCTACAATGCACAGTACACCCACACATATAGACAAAGAATTATCTGGTCCCAAAATGTCAACAGTACCCAGACTAAGACTTTCTGCTCTAAGTTGAGCTTTAAATTCATCTGTTTGAATTAGGAAATATTCCCAAATTAACCACACCCAACTCTGACCATGTGCTTATTTTGCATTACCATAGAATGTACAGTGATCTACTGTAACTTGGATGTGAGGTTAAGAATCACAGAGTCTCTGGATAGAATAGGACTTCAAAAGTCATACAGTCTGACCACTTCCTTGTCAACACTGCTTTTTTAAACTCCATTTCAATTGCTGTCTTTCTTCAACTAAATTATAAGCAACTGCATTAAAATCTTCATGTCCATGCACTCTGCACATCTTGAGCACCTACTATGAACCAAGCACTATTCTAGGCACTGAGGACACAGTGATAATTAGACATTATCTATGCTCTTGTGGATATTAACTTTAGCAGGATAGATATATTTTTTTAATTATGTAACTTCCATAGTGATAAGTGCTCCAATGGGAAGAACATGGTTTACCTGATAACAGGAGCTGCTTAAACTGATCTGTGACACCCGACAAGGCTTCCCTGAGGATGGCACATTTAAGCACCTGGTAGGCATTCAGTCAGTATTTGCTGAAAAAAATAGAGGTGAAGCATGAAAGATGAATAGAAATTATCCAGATAAAGTGTGCAGAGTTGGGAGTGAAGAGAAGGGGAGCTGAGTAGCCACAGTGGGTTAAGATGCCAATGAAACATCAAGATAGAGCAACCAGAGCCCAGATGGGAGGGGAGTTTGGGGGAGAATGGATACATGTATATGGATGGCTGAGTCCCTTTGCTGTTCACCTGAAACTATCACAACATTGTTAATCAGCTAAACCCCAATACAAAATAAAAAGTTTAAAAATGAGAGAGAGAGAAACTGCTTGGTCTGTTGAATGTAATTGTCTGGAGCCCAGAAAAAAAGGCTGGGACCACAGCCAGGGGACCTCCAATCCAACATGTAGGTCAGGAAGAGGAGGAAAAATCAATGAAAGACTAATAAGGAGAGGCCAGAGACACAGACAGAAAACCAGGAAAGGCTGTGTCATAGAAGGAAACTTTTCAAGAAGCCAGCCAGCTTCCAAGATGGACCAGGAGGCCCATCCTCTTGCCACCCACATCTCCTCAGTGCTGGGTATTGAGCAGTCTGTCCTGACTATAAAAAGTATCCTATAGGATGAACTAACCATTGTTTTTTATTTTGAATTAACATAAAATCTTTCTTCCTGATGAATTTTCTACTTCAAGTTTAACCATGTTGATCTGAGTAACAATCAGAGTTCAATTTTGTGGGTGTTCTCATTGATGACACTCAAATTTTAAAAGATAAACTCTACCTCATCTAAGATTCCTTTTAGACCTTAGGGTTACAAAGCTCTCTCAGCTAGAGTATCAAAGGGAAACAGTTTGGAGCCAGGATTTTAGTGACTTAATAAACAAAAGATGTATCTAGCAACACACAATTAGATCTTGATTATCTGTGCCAGTGAGGGGTAGGAATATATGAAGAAAATTAATGGAATCTAAAATCCCAAGTTCAACCTTTTTTTCAATTAAGTACTTATTCTTTAAATTACTAAATAGCAGAAAATTTTAGAGTAATCTCACTGTCAGTTTCCTTTTACCCTGATCTGGAAGAGATGAAACCACTGAAAAGCCATCTAGATGAGGGTAAATTAATAACATGCCAGGTAACCTGGAAGTTGAAGAATCAACTCCTCAATAATGTTACCTCATTGTTTCAGGTTGGATCTCCAAAGAGTGCTTCTAATTTTTTAATAAGCTTTCATTGAATATTTACCTAATATAGTACACATGCTAGAATTATGAAATAAAAAAGATACTGTCTTGCCCTGAAGGGTCTTAGATTCCACCAGTGAGACAAGCTGCAAGGCTGAACGTACTAAGTCTAACAGAATCACAGACAAAATGGCAGAGCACAGGGGGAGGGAATGACATAGTCCAACACTGAGCAGCGCCTGGGGAAGGAAGTGGATAGGGGAGGCCTTCGTGGAACATGATGAGAAGTGAAAGAAGAGCAGGAACAGGACTTTTCAGTTACTCTGTGGGCCTGAGGTAAGACTCATGATCAAGTTGGCTGAAATGTGCAGACGCGTGAGGAAACGGTGGAAGAGTGGGTAGGAAGATCTGTTACAGCCAAAACATGGAGGATCTTGAGGATGGACTGTATTTTTTCATGAAAATAGGAAAGCTTTCTGAGAACTGAAATGCCAAGATTGGCTTTGTGAGTTAGAAAGAAAAGTGTGGCAACAATATAAATCACAGGTTTAGGATAAAAGAGACTGGGGACAGGGAAAACCCCTTAGGTAGTTATTGAATGACCCAGTTCAAGGTTGCTCAACATGCTCCAAAGAACATTGGTATTCTCAAAAGAAAGGTGGGGGAAGACAGTCTTCTTGGGGAATTATAATGCATAGTAGCTGTTCTTAGAAGTCCTGCAGTAAAAATCTAACTTTGCACAACCCAATGTATCCCAAACTCATTTGACCAAAGCATCTCTGCTGTGATAGCTGTGTTGGTGGCTGTAGAACATTTATTAATACTTGGCAAGATGCTAGGGTTAAATAGGATATAACTTGTGAAGTGCAGTTCAGGTAGTAGATGACATTCTGAACAAGGATATAGCAGTATAAGATACAGCAATCACTCCTATATTCCCAGGTGGCTCAGTGGCAAAGAATCCGCCTGCCAACACAGGAGACACAGGAGACACAGTTTGATCCTTGGGTCGGGAAGATCCCCCCAGGAGGAAATGGCAACCCACTCCAGTATTCTTGCCTGGAAAATCCCATGGACAGAGGAGCCTGGTGGGTTACAATGCATGGGGTCACAAAGTCAGACACGGCTGAGTGACTAATAATGCACATACACACCTATGTTCTCTGTTTAAAATACTTCATTTTCAATATGAAGATATATGCTGTACATAAAAATGAAAGAAAGTGTTAGTTACTCAGACGTGTCCGACTGCAACCCCATGGATTGTAGCTCACCAGGCTCCTCTGTCCATGGAATTTTCCAGGCAGGAATACTAGAGTGGGTAACCATTCCCTTCTCCAGGGGGTCTTCCCAATCCAGGGATCAAACCCAGGTCTCTCACATTGCAGCCAGATTCCTTACTGTTTAGCCACCAGGGAAGTCCCACATCCTGTACATAGGAAAAGCCAAAGTTGAGAATTTGGGGCCACGTCAGGATCCTGACTTCTGCTGGAGGGTGGAGGGAGTGAGATGAGAGGCTGGGGACAAGAGAATTGGTTAAAAGGCTGCTTAAGAAGCTGTTGGGCACCAGGGCTCATCACCACCCTGTAAAGCCAAGTGACGTTCCCTTTCTCCCAACCCTGCAGGAAAGAGGAAGTAAAGGCAAAATTTAACTTCAGGAAAACTACAATGTAGAAGAACTATAACCATCTTACACTGCTTACTTCAGCCATACCAATGTAATCATTTAATACTGACATTAAAAAGAAAGCCTGCACTACGTTCATACTGAGAGGTGGCAGGGTATGAGAGTTCTAGGTCCTTGCTGGCCAAAGAGAAAGTAAACAACATGATCTAAGGTTGATGAGTCAAGAATCCATGGTATAAGCATACTATGTAGATAGAAGGGAACTACCAGGAAAAAACAGTTACATTAGAAAGAGATGTCTTTGGGTGATAGCAGCATGGCTGGGGGCAGGGAACATGGTTTTTGTTGCATTTTAACACTGTTTTATTCTTAAAATTAAAAAATTCTAACATTTGCTGTGATAAAGAGCAAAAGCTTTATGCATTACCTAAAGATAAAGTTCATTCTTTTATTGAAGGTACATTGGCAAAAGGCACTTCTATGCTAGGCTGGACCATCTGTGAAGAGCTCTCTTGAGATCCCCAGATAAAAGTTAGTGAAGGCACAAGCTATATTTTGTCAGTGATTCTCCCTATGAATTATTTATCATATTTTTATATAGTGGAAAACTACCTTGGCAACTGGTATATCATGGCTACATTGTGGATACAGACAGTTAGTAAGCAGGGACTGCTATATTTGATTCAACAAAATAATTCTAAACCAGAAGCAGAAATTACTTTAGAAAGCATCCTACCACAATAAAAAGAGAAAGGAAATCACTGTGGCCCGGGTACCTACACCTTGTAAAAGCTGCCATTTCCACATGTGCACAGGAATCCCAGGTCAAGAACCAGGCAATTGAAAACCCAAGAGAAAGTGATTTAACTTGAAAGCCTTTAAAGAGACTCATATTAGTTACTCCTATGACAACATGGATGGATTACATACCAATGAAGTTAGTTTAGGAAGCTAAGAGTTCATTTAAATATAAGACTGCTCCCTTTAAACTCTGTGAGTTGAAGAATCCATGACTGTTGCATACCTGTTGGCATTTTTTTTTTATATATATAAGGATCTTCTAGAAAAGCATCAACTCAACAGCTTGTGCCTGGAGGGAACTTTGGTACCACACCTAAAGAAGGTGTTTTTTACACACCTTGTAAAGGTGGGGCCAGAGATTCTGCAAGAAGCTCAGAACATGACTTAAGACTCTGTGGAAGTCAGCTGATTTTTTACGTATATGCAAATGACTTCCCTGCCATTCTTCACTGATCAACCACACCAGGAGCCAAGAGCACTTTTACAGCCCTAGGGACTCTAGGGACACACTGCTCGGGTGACAGGTAGTGCTTGCTACCTCCACCTTGGATGTGGCAGAGCAGGAAAAACTTAGGGGTGAGCAACCCTGATGACTCACCTGTGAGTTCACTTAGCATTGTGGGCCAGAACTGGGAGGACAAAGGGAATCTTTGAAACACCCGGCACTCAAGATGCTCACAGCCCAGATTCATAAAGATGATTTTACATCATTCTATTATAGAGGTACGCGGCTGATGCCGGGAGCAAGGAGGCCCACCAATCACTGGCTTCATGGAGGAGCACTCTGCTTCATCAGACCCCTTTCTGCCTTTTGTCTACAGATCCTGCTTTATTATAATGTGAGCACTGAAAAAGTCAAAATTTGGTAGGACTGAGAACATTTGAAACCTGTCTTGCCATTACCCAGGCTAGGATAACACACACAGTAAAAGGCAGCTGCAAAATAACAAAACCATCTCTCCCCGAAATAGATTACAATTGTCGAGTATCAAATAACCCCCTTCTTTGCATGACTCCTGCTTTCTTACTCACTTGAAGCTTTTGTTCTCTAAAATTATTGATCAGCAGAAACTTTCCTATTTGAAATTAAATCCATAAAAATGAAACATTCCATTACTAATTGAGCATCCAAGTCACTCTGACATGGAGAAGTAGCCTTTATATACAACCCCAGTGTAAAGCTTCAGGAAAGGAGTTGTGGACATAGTATTCCACACCTAAACTTTTAGTTTCCAAGGAAACATCACTTCTCAGCTCACTCTAACAGTTTAAACCTGACACTGACCATGGGAGCCCTGTTTTGCTATCAGCCTGTCAAAATACTGTTTCATTCACATTCTATCTACATGCTTCCCTCAAATCCTGTATTAACTCTATACTTTATCTGGTCCTCTGGTGTATAGCCTCCCTTATTGTAATGGGTTAATAAACCTGTTTGTCAGATTACTGGTCTGTGGATGGGCTAAGACAGCATCATAATCTATCAGAGACTTGTTGATTTCCAGAATCCTATGTAACAATCTAGATAGTATTGGGGATACAACTATCCAACTGTGGCAGGGGGTTGTTCAGTCACTAAGTCGTGCCCAACTCTTTGCGACCCCATGGACTGCAGCACACCAGGCTTCCCTGTCCTTCACCAACTCCTGGAGTTTGCTTAAACTCATGGCCATTGAGTCAGTGATGTTATCTAACCATCTCATCCTCTGAGGGAAAGATTAACAAATTTATATTTGAAGTTTGGGCTTTCCAGGTGACTCAGTGGGTAAAGAAACTGCCTGCAATGCAGGAGACACAGGTTTGAACCCTGGGTCAGGAAGATCTCCTGGAGGAGGGCATGGCAACCCACTTCAGTGTTCCTGCCTGGAGAACCCATGGACAGAGGAGCCTGGCAGGCTACAGTCCATGGGATCACGAAGAGTCAGATATGACTGAAGATGAGCATGCATGCACGAACCTGAAGTTTAGTTTCTTAGTAAATCTAGCCATTTGTTAGCTTGAAATTTGATTCCATGCTGAATTAAAATGACTGAAATGTGAAAATAGCCCTTAAAGAACCTTAAAGCCTGATACCAAAAAATAAGATATATGGCAAGCATTTAGAGAAAAAAACTTTCCCAAATAAGTGTTTGATCTAACACAGTTAGCAACCCCAGATGGCTAAATTCCTGGCCAATTCATACCAATTCTGTAAGACCCAGCTCAAGCCTTACCTCCTCTCCAGAGCTGTCCCGAGTCCTTCCTTTTCCATACTCTGGTGGCACCTGGTGCTACATATGTGCCATGGCACACACCACACAATACCATGATTGCTTGGTTACCTGTTTTCTCTGTTCATCTCAACTCATTGAGAGCAGGTCTGTGTTCGTAAATTCCTAGCACCTGACACAATCCCAGGCAGAGAGGAGTTCAGTTAATGTTGATGAACCAACGAATGAAGAGGAGACTGGGAGCAAGAAAACCAGTTGGCAAGTGGTAGTAATGGTTCAAAAGGGATAGAAATGACCTGGACTCAGCGTTGACTAGAAGGAAATGATAGATAAATATGGGACATTTGAAAGGAAGATTTAAAAAAAAAGATTTGTTAATTAAGTGAAAGTGGAAAACAAAGAAAAATTTTAAGTCTCAAAACTACACAGGAAGTGGATATCACAACTGGAATAAAGGAATCCTAGACTATTTTCTGAGCTTTTTTGGTTTTGATTTTTTTTTTTCTTTTTTGGTTCTGTGCAGTATGTGGGATCTCAGTCTCCTGACTAAGGATGGAACCTGTGCCCCCTGCAGTGGAAGCTCAGAGTCTTAACCGTTGGATCTCCAAGGAAGTCCCCATTCAGCTTTAGAAAAGCACATTTCTCAAGGTTCTAGGACAGTCCAGAGTGCTTCCAGACATTCAGAATTAGAGTCAAGGCTCAGAATACACTGGGAACCATTAACATTGAGGCAAACTTTAAAAAGTGGATGAACTCTCCTCTGAGGAAGAGACTATGCACTGAATTGTTGAAGGACTGAAACTTGGAGAATGAAGAGGTCTAGAGGAAAAGAAGCAAAAAAGACAACAGAAAGAACACATTCACAGTATCCTGGACACCAGTGGAGAAGGGCTGCCTGCAGGTAACAGGAGGACAAGCCAAGAAAGTCACCTGAAAAACTGTGACAACTTGAAGTTCAGCACGGTAGTGAGTTATAAAATACAACAGTTGCTTATATCAGTGGCTTTCCTCCAGCTATTACTTGTGAGAAAATATAATGGACAAACGATCCAATTTTCAATGGCAAAAAACAAACAAAAATACCTGGCAGTAAACTTTGAAAATGTGTGGTAACTTTTACTAATTTACAAAGACCAAGAGATTTTAATAATGAAGAGATGCAGTAGATGGGAAACATGATAAAATGAAATGTTAGTGTCCTGCAAATGGACACATTAAATAACCATTTAGCCAGAATAAATTGCAAGTGGACCAATGAGGTAATTGGAAAAAAAAGAAAATTTGAATTTCTTTGTTTTAATTTGAAAAACAAAGAAAAACAGATAAAAGCAGCATAAATGGGGAGAAAGGGAGAACATTTTCTAGGCATAATCCCAAAAAGCAGGACTTAAAAAAAAAAGGATTGACAGATAAGACTGTGAACAAACCTGATCCTAGAGTCCAAGCCACACAGCTCGGGCCTTTAAAATGTCCTTTTCAGTCCTTGGATCTGTGATCATTACAATCCCCCCCTCCCCCACCCACCACAAACCCACACCGCGCCATCCCCACCGCCAATCCTGGCCTGAGCAGATGAATCATCTGTAAGGACTCACCAAGGATCTCCACGGTCCCATTCTAGCTAGGTCAACACTGCAGAGTTTCAACTTTCAAAACCACTCTCAAAGCCTTGTGATACAGCTAGCCCTCAGCTCTGGCTGAGAAATAGGATCAAGAGGAAAAAACAACCAGGCCATGGATGCTGCTGCTAAGCCAAAAGCCAAGATTTGACACCAGGAGTGTTTGGGCTGAGGTTGTTTTGGTCCTAGAAGTAACAGCAACACCTGACCAAAAGTAGAGACCAAAAGCAGGAGAAAGACAGCAGCAAGTATAAAACCTATTAGGGTATATGTTCAAATGTTCTCTGGCTTGTTTTTTCCTTGACTTACAAAAAAAAAGTCTATCATCAGTTCAGTTCAGTTCAGTCGATCAGTCGTGTCCAACTCTTCGCGACCCCATGAATCACAGCATGCCAGGCCTCCCTGTCCATCACCAACACCAAGAGTCCACCCAAACCCATGTCCATCGAGTCGGTGATGCCATCTAACCATCTCATCCTCTGTTGTCCCCTTCTCCTCCTGCCCTCAATCTTTCCCAGCATCAGGGTCTTTTCAAATGAGTCATCTCTTCACATCAGGTGGCCAAAGTATTGGAGTTTCAGCTTCAACATCAGTCCTTCCAATGAACACCCAAGATTGATCTCCTTTAGGATGGACTGGTTGGATCTCCTTGCAGTCCAAGGGACTCTAAAGAGTCTTCTCCAACACCACAGTTCAAAAGCATCAATTCTTTGGCGCTCAGCTTTCTTTATAGTCCAGCTCTCACATCCATACATGACCACTGGAAAAACCATAGCCTTGACCAGACGGATCTTTGTTGGCAAAGTAATGTCTCTGCTTTCTAATATGCTGTCTAGGTTGGTCATAACTTTCCTTCCAAAGAGTAAGCGTCTTTTAATTTCATGGCTGCAATCATCATCTGCAGTGATTTTGGAGCCTCCCAAAATAAAGTCAGCCACTGTTTCCACTGTTTTCCCATCTATTTGCCATGAAGTGATGGGACTAGATGCCATGATCTTAGTTTTCTGAATGTCGAGCTTTAAGCCAACTTTTTCACTCTCCTCTTTCACTTTCATCAAGAGGCTCTTTAGTTCTTCTTCACTTTCTGCCATAAGGGTGGTGTCATCTGCTATCTGAGGTTATTGATATTTCTCCTGGCAATCTTGATTCCAGCTTGTGTTTCTTCCAGCCCAGCGTTTCTCATGATGTATCTGCATACAAGTTAAAATAAGCAGGGTGACAATATACAGCCTTGACATACTCCTTTTCCTACCTGGAACCAGTCTGTTGTTCCATGTCCAGTTCTAACTGTTGCTTCCTGACCTGCAAACAGGTTTCTCAAGAGGCAGGTCAGGTGGTCTGGTATGCGCATTTCTTTCCTTGTTTTCCAAGTTTTTTCCTTGACTTAAAAAAAAAAGTCTATCATAGTGGTTCTCAAAGTTCAGAGTGCATCAGAATCACCTGGAAGGCTTTTGTAAAAAGATGGCTGGGTATCAGCCCCCCAGATTTCTGACTTAGTTGGTTTGGAGTGAGACCTGAAGGTTTGCATGTCTACAGGTGAATTAAATCAAATTCTAAAACAAGTCAACACAGTGACTCCCCTAATGGTCTAGTGGCTAAGACTCCATGCTCTCATTTCAGGGGGCCAGGGTTCAATCCCTGGTCAGGGAACTAGATCCCAGCATGCCACAACTAAAAAAGATCCAGAATGCTACAACTAAGAGCTGGCGGAGCCAAATAAATAAATATTAAAAAAAAAAAAAAAGACATGGAGGAAAGAGCTATGTGCGCATGTTATCTGTCTGTTTAAATAATCACTTTATATTAAATCAATGATACTGGAAGTGCTTTTCAGGTACTTAGCCCTATTATAATGCCAGGTAATAAATTTATTATGACTAAATAGAGGAATTCCTTGGTTGCCCAGTGGTTAGGACTCTGTTCTCACTGCCGAGAGCCGGGGTTCAGTCCCTGGTTGGGAAACTAAGATCACAAAAGCCCCACAAAAGCCCTACAAAATAAATAAATAAATAGAGTTACAAACATTTTATACAAATGTGTGAATTTTAATTGTCTGCTAGTTATGACTATAATGTATATCATAGAGATATAATTTATATATGTCTCAAATCTTATTAACCAATAAAAATTCAGAATACTGGGACTTCCCTGGCAGTCCAGTGGTTAAGACTCCACATTTCCACCACAAGGGGCATGAGTTCGATCCCTGGTCAGAGAACATGGCCACATGCCGTGTGCCATGGCCAAAATGCAAAATAATAATACCTAGCTTAGTTTACTATGCTTTATAAAACCGTAGATGTTAACACAAAAAAAGCAATTCAGAATCATGATTAAAGAGGGCATTTGCTTTTTTATTAAAAAAGCAATTGCTTCTTCAATAGCTGAATGACTAAACAAACTGTAATACATCCCAAAAATGAAATAAAAAAGGAATGACCTATTGACACATGCAGTGATTTGGATGGATCTCAGGGCATTTATATTGAGTGAAAAAAAAAATCTCTCAAAAGACTATGTATTGTATGAGTCCATTTAGATAAATTCCTCAAAATGGTAAAATTACAGATATGGAGAATAGATTATTAACTACCAGGGTCTAAAAAGAATACTCGAATGCCAGGTAGATAGATCCATAAATGGGCAGCATGAGGGAGAGCTTTGTGGTAATGGAATAGGTCTGTTTCTTGATAGCATTGATGGTTACAGGAGTCCATACACTTGATAAAATGACACAGAACTATACATATATGTTGCACCAATGTCCATTTCTTGGCTTTGGTACTGTATCTATATAAGATAGAACCACTGGGAAAATGGGTGAAGAGTACATGGAACTCTCTATACTATTTTTACAACTTCCTATGAATCTACAACTGTATAAAAATTAAAGTTAAGAAAAAAAAGAAGTCGGGAATTCCCTGACAGTCCCATGGTTAGGACTTGGCGCTTTAACTGCCATGGTCCAGGGTTCAATCCTTGGTAGGGAACTAAGATCCTGTAAGCCGCGTGGTATGGTGAAAAAACAAAAATGAGAGCCAGAAAAAAAGTTAAAAAGCAGTTGTATATCTATATAACAAAGTTAGAAAGCAACTTTTTTTTAAATAAATTTATTTATTTTAGTTGGGGGCTAATTACTTTACAATATTGTAGTAGTTTTTGCCATACATTAACATGAATCAGCCATGGGTTTACATGTGTTCCCATCCTGAACCCCTCTTCCACCTCCCTCCCCATCCCATCCCTCTGGGTCATCCCATTGCCCCAGCCCTGAGCATTTGTCTCATGCATCGAACATGGAATGGTGTTCTGTTTCACATATGATAATATACGTTTTAATGCTATTGTCCCAGAACGTCCCATCCTCACCTTCTCCCTCAGAGTCCATAAGACTGTCCTATGCATCTGTGTCTCTTATTCTGTCTCGCATACAGGGTTATTGTTACCATCAGAAAGCAATTTTTTTAAAGAGACAATTTAGGGGCTTCCCTGGTGGCTCAGCGGTGAAGAATCACCTGCCAATGCAGGAGACATGGGTTTGATCCCTGGTCCAGGAGAATACCACATGCCTGGGAGCAACTAAGCCTGTGCGTCACAACTATTGAGCCTGTGCTCTAGAGCCCAGGAACTGCAACTACTGAACCCATGTACCCCAGAGCCCAGGCCCCACAAGAGAAGCCACTACAGTGAGAAGCCCCCACACTGCAACAGAGTAGCCCCTGCTCGCCACAAGTAGAGAAAAGCCAGCGCAACAACGAAGACCCAACACAGCCAAAAATAGACCATTTAAATAAATAATAAAAATCATTGGTTACCTAGGAATTGTTCAGTCACTAAACCGTGTCCGACTCTTTGCAACCCAATAGACTGCAGCACACCTGACTCCCCTGTCCTCCCAGAGTCTGGTCAGATTCATGTCTATTGAGTCAGTGATGCTATCTAACCATCTCATCCTCTGCTGCCCCTTCTCCTTTTACCTTCAATCTTTCCCAGCATCAGGGTCTTTTCCAAAGAGTACCTGGAGCTGACTGTGGCTCAGATCATGAGCTCCTTATAACCTACAAAATAAATCTTTTTAAAAGGTATTCAAGAGTGGCATGTAAAAAATTATAAAACTTCACTGAAACATAAGTGGAGCAATATCATGTTCATTGATAGGAAGATTCAATATTGTAAAGATGTCAATTTCTTTAAAATGACCTAAAGATTAAATGAATTTCCAATTGAGATCTCAAATAGGTTTACAGAACTTTTACCAGTTGCTTCTAAAATGTAATAGCATGACTTACCATAAGGCCACAGAAATGAACACAGTACACTGCATTGTTACAAAACAACCAACCAATAAAACAGAATGGCGAGCCCAGAAGTAGATCCATGCACACTTGGAAATTTGATAAGACAGAAACGCCATTTAGGTCACTGGAGAAAGAATGGACTTTTCAATAAAGAGTGCTTAGTATTCACAAGGAAAAAAGGAATCAGTGATAGATAAAGTTATTAGATATGAGTAGATATTTTAGAAACATTTCAAAGAAAATAGAAATATCTGTGACCTCAAGGTTAGGAGACAGCTACTAAACAAGACACAAAAAGTGTTAACCATAAAAAGACAAATTTGACCATCTTAAAAGAACTTTTTTTTCATTAAAAGAAACTATGAGGAAGGTGAAATGAGAGCCACAAAATGAGAGAAAGTATTTGCAATACATCACTCACAAAAGTCTGCTACCCACAATGTATTTTTAAATTTATTTTAAAAAGTAAAATAAAAAACAGATAATAATCAGTAAAATAAAATTAAAAGTGCAATGAAAGGTGGGAGGGGGGTTCAGGATGGGGAACACATGTAAACCCATGGCTGATTCATGTCAGTGTATGGCAAAAACCACTACGATATTGTAAAGTAATAAGCCCCCGACTAAAATAAACAAATTTATTTTTAAAAAAAAGTGCAATGAAAAATTGGTAAAAATAAATATTTAGATTGGTAAAAATTAAATTTGTGAAGTATTGACAAGAATGAAGACTCTTATGGGAAGTTTGGGAGATCCTCAAATGGAATTTCTCTCTTTTTTTAATGAATCCTGGCTCTGAGTCTTTTCTTTTTGGTTATGTTGGGTCTTCACTGCTGCACAGGCTTTTTCTCATTTTGGCGAGCAGCGGGGCTACTCTTTAGTTGCAGGCTTCTCATTGGAGTGGCTTCTCGTTTTTGTTTTTTTTATTTAATAAAGTTTTCTTTTTCAAAATGCACAGTTGGTGGGACCTGTTCATGCATCTTCATCAGCAACTGGGGCATCTCCACCCTTGGTGTGTCTGGTGTAAATCACTTGAGCTCTATGCTTTGAAACCAGTTTAAAAAGTCCTTTACTAAGAAGTTCCTGAAGGGCTGCCCTGGTCAGGGAACCACGAATCTTCACTCTCTCAGAGACGACAGCTGGGGTTATAAGCTTAGAGTTGGGAACTTCTTTACAGAGTTTGTCATATGTTGCTTTGTCAAACAAGACTAGGTTATTGAGCTTGTCCTCAACTTTGCCTTTGGACCACTTCTTTTTGGCCTCGCCCCCAGATTTGTTCACTGGATCTTTGTCTTTCTTGGCTGACTTTCCGGCATCTTTCTGCTTCTTGTCGTCCTTGGGCAGCATAGCGAAGCCCCGGAGAACAGCTGCAACAACTGTCGCCTTGCTAAGATGTCAGACAAAAAGGCTGCAGTAGCTTCTCTCGTTGCAGAGCACAGGCCTGGGCACACGAGCTTCAGTAGTTGTGGCACACGGGCTCAGTAGTTGATGCTCCCAGGCTCTAGAGCACAGACAGGCTCAACAGTTGTGGGACACAGGCTTAGTTGCTCCTCGCCATGTGGGATCTTTCCAGATCAGGGATAGAACCCATGTCTCCTGCATTGGCAGGCGGATTCTTCACCACTGAGCCACCCGGAGAACCCATTAAATGGAATTTCTTTTGTTTCCCTTGTGGATGTAAACTGGTGTAACTATTGTGGAAAATGATTTGGCACTATCCTGAAAACTAAACATTCACATACAGTATAATATACAATTAATACTCCTAGATTTAACCTTAAAATTCTTGGAAATATGTATCAAGAAATGTGTATAAGAATGTTCAAAGCGTCAATGTTTTTAACAGCAAAATAAATAAATAGGAAGAAAAACAACCCAAATACCCATCTGCAGGAAAGTAACTCTTCTTCTCAATGGGGAGGTTTTGGTGTTAGCAGATGCAATTATTATATGTAGAATAAACAAGGTCCTACTGACAGAAGGGAACTGATAAGAAAGAATCACATATAAAGAAAAGACGAAATTGGGTAAAACAGTTCAGGAAGAAAAAATCAAAATTGCGGGGGGAGGATCTGGAGGGTACAGAGTAATTCAAAATTGTTTCTGCTTTGGAGCTTAAGGTCTTACTCTTGCTATCGATATGTTTCACTGAGGGGTAGGAAGGCAGTATATTCCCATTGGAGAACAGTAGGAAAAAAGATTTACCTTAATTGAAGTGTGCTTTATCATCAAGTTTGCTATTGCATAAAATAAAGGATGACAATTGTTATGGGCTTAATTGTACCTTTTCAAAATGCATATGTTGAAATCCAAACCCCTGATGCATCATAATGTGACTGTGCTTGGAGACAGGATCTGCAGTGAGGTAACTACAATAAAATGAGGTCACATAGAGGAGAAGGCAATGGCAACCCACTCCAGTGCTCTTGCCTGGAAAATCCCATGGACAGAGGAGCCTGGTAGGCTGCAGTCCATGGGGTCTCGAAGAGTTGGACACAACTGAGTGACTTCCCGTTCACTTTTCACTTTCATGCATTGGAGAAGGAAATGACAACCCACTCCAGTGTTCTCGCCTGGAGAATCCCAGGGACAGAGGAGCCTAGTAGGCTGCCATCTATGGGGTCGCACAGAGTCGGACACGACTGAAGCAACTTAGCAGCAGCAGCAGAGGTCACATAGGTAGGCCCTAATCCATTATAACTGTTTTCCTTATTAAGAAGAGATGAGGACAGACCTGCATACACACAGAGAAAAGTCATGTGAAAACACAGCAAGAAGGTGGCCTTCCGCTAGTCAGGGAAAGAAGACTCAAAACAAAAACAAAAAACCAAACCTGCTGACCTTGATCTTGGGCTTTCCACCTCCTGAACTGTCAGAAAATATATTTCTGTTGTTTAAGCCACCCAGTTTGTGGTATTTTGTTGTGGTAGCCCTGGCAATACATCACTCTAAATAAAAACTACTCTGCCTAGAACCACTTTAATGCAAAAGAAATTTTCCTGCACTTCCTAGGTCCCATTAGCCAACACCTATTAAAAGATAATAAAATCTGTCATGCTATTAAGAATTATTGAAATTGCTTAATTACCTGAGTATAGGATGCTGATAAACTACTGCCAACTTTTTGTTCCCTTACTGATCTATAGGAAGACTCAATCAAATCCAATTTATCCATTTCACACTGCAGGCAGGAAGCCCAGGGCCTACAAGCTTTTCCAGAAATGAAAACATATAAGAAAATGCCTGAGATCTAGGAATGAAAAGGGCAGATACCAATTTAAGAAAATTAAACTACAAAATTAAAAAATATTCCATTAAATTCATATATAAACTTAATTTTTCATTTTAAAATGTACAAATTTCTTTACATTTGAAAATAATTAGCACATTAGATTTTCACATTTCTCAAGAATTCTCACATATGCATGACTGCTTAAAACGCCTATCAAATCATTAATGAGTCAACATAGTCAATTAATTTCCAAAACAAGGATAATCCATTCAGAAAGTTCTCTGAGAAAAGATATTCAACACTGGATATGCGTGCATCTTAATATTTGATGACACGGGGTAGGGTCTCCCTTTTCTCCCTCCATTCCCTAACTGCCTGCCTCCTTCATTTCCAAATTACTGATAACAGTTCAGAGGAGGGTGGCAGTGACTCCTGCAAGGGAGGGCTAGGGGGTTGTGAGGACGAAACATCTAGGGGTAAGGAGGATAAGGGGCTCATAAAAGAAGCAATCACAGGAACTTCCTTGATGGTCCAGTGGTTAAGAAACTGCAACGCTTCCACTGCAGGGGACAAAAGGTTCATGAGTGATATACATGAAAACACAAAACAGAAGCATAGATCCATCCTGGCAGGAGGCTTCTAGAGAGCAGCACCCGGCTTACATCCAGCAAGAAAACAGCAACCTCGGTACCACAACCTCACAACTTGCAGTAGCTTGGAAGTGCAGCAGTTGGTGGAATCTTCCCTGGGCAAGCCTTCAGATGAGAATACAACCTGGCCAACAACTGGATTACCACCTTCTTGGACCCTCAGTAGAAGATACTGCTAAGCCATGCCCAGACTCCTGGCACAATGATAGTAAGACAGAAAGAAATCTTAAAAAGCTACAGTAAGATAAATACAAGGTTAAAATAAGTAGACTAGTAGTGTTATTATGTAATGTATTATCTGGCAATATGTTGAAACATTTAAAAGTATATACACTGAAACATTTAAAAGCACATATATTGAAACATTTTAAAGTATACATATTTCTTTCAACTGGATTGTTGTTGCTCAATCGTGTCTGACTCTTTGCAACCTCACAGACTGCATCACGCCAGGCTTCCCTATCCTTCACTATCTCCCGGATTTTGCTCAAACCATCTCATCCTCTGTCATCCCCTTCTCCTCCTGCCCTCAATCTTTCCCAGCATCAGGGTCTTTTCAAATGAGTCAGCTCTTCGCATCAGGTGGCCAAAGTATTGGAGTTTCAGCTTCAACATCAGTCCTTCCAATGAATATTCAGGGTTGATGTCCTTAAGGGTTGACCGGTTAGATCTCCTTGCAGTCCAAGGGACTCTCAAGAGTCTTCTCCAGCACCACAATTCAACTGGATAGATAACAGCATATCACAAAAATGATCAACTATGATATTAAGACACCGGCAATTTCCTAAAAGCAAATTCTTTGTCATTCTTCTGCCTCCATCCAATTCCTACAAACACCACACTATCACGGGTTCCAGTTCACTTTATGTGTAGCTTTTAGAAAATGCAAAAGGCAGGGGGGGTGGAAAAGATATGTTTTCCCTCCTGGAGGTATATCGTTCTCTAAGGAAGAAAGCAGAAGTCGCTCTCAAGTTCCGTTAAGCCCTGACCTCTGTGGAAAATCACTGCTCTTCTCTAATCTTTTCATTTCATAGATGAGAAAACTGGAGCTCACAGGAACAGACTTGCCAAAGATTAGCATGGCAGAGACTGAATTAAAACCTATTTCCTGATTTCTTTTCACTCTATCACATCTCTTAAAATAACAAGAGGACCCTGAGCTTCCTAATGTTGGTTTTGGAAAGAGTCCAACCATATTTTTTTAAAAAGCTGAAACGTACAGATGCCTACACTGCAATTTCCTCCAAGCTGCCACTAATGATTTTTCTATTATTAAGAGCAAAAACAAACATACCTTGGTTGCTTGCAACAGCAATTCTGAAATAAATGGTAGCACAAGAGATAGCAACAGAACATTTAAGTCTAAAGCTAGAGGGGGTGTTTGCTCTTCCTTACCACAAATTTCTATTTTACTATGTTAATCCTTTAAGTTTAGAATACTGGTAAGTACCATCCTTCTAAGGAAAGACCTATGTTAATTACCCAAGGCACCCCCATACCTACTCTACCTAATTTTAACAGTTACTAAATACTGTTCATTCTATCCTATGGGGTAGAAGAGGAATAAACATACTTCTAAGCAAAAACAATACAGACAGAAGTGCGGAAACAGTGTCCAGTTTAAGTACACCAAGCGTATATCCAAAATAGAAAATGAAAGTAACACTCTGAAACAAAAGCTACCTGTAACCCTAGAACATTTTAATTCTAGAGAGCTTTAATAAATAAAAAGCCCCAGATTCCAAATATCTATCAAAAAAGGAATGAATCATGAATCCCATCAGAACTGGGGAAATTTTGTTTTTCTTTAAAGGAAGGGGAGGGATGAAAGCAGATAACCATTTTCTTTCAAAAAGATAAAGATAAAACTCCGTTTCCTCAAATAACCACTCAGAATGTCACTTGAGATAAGTAGGCAAGAAGAATATAACTGCGTATTTACATTGTATACAGTATTGGGCAATTAAATGACAACTTGGCTATTTAGGAATGGCTTGCTAAAACATTGAAAAAATGAAAGACTTCATCCTTGTCATAGACCGCCACCTCAGTGGAACATTCGGTGCACATGACTGGGTGATAGATTTCTTCCACATCTGTCTTTGCCTCCTCTGCAGCACCTTCTTGGTTAGATCTCATCTTCTTATGGCCTCGCCTTTTCTTCCTGTTCTCTGGGGGTTTGTATCTCAGAATCTCTTCCTTGTTGACAGAACAATTCATTACAAACATTGCTCTATATTGAGTTTTATATGATTCATGCCTAAGAGGAAAATGAAACAGAGAATTTGGATTTATGTTCTATTTTAATAGCTACACATTTAGATAAAAATTTAAGACTATCAAAAACTTACTGAAACACCAACCAAAGTTAAAACATGAGAACAAAACAAGAAATTCAAAAACTTTTAAGAGTTATTTTAAGAATAGGAAGGGACCTGTTACAAAAATAGATAATAAAGAATGAATATATTCTACTGCTCTAAAGCTAACTTTTACCTCAGTAAAAAAGTTTTTGCTTTGCTCTTCCAACACAGAAAGACAAGAGAAGTTGTTGGAAACTTGAGAGGCAATGTTTAAAAAATCTTTGACTGCATCTTTTCCTATTGTGGCCTGAGACTCTGCCCTCCTCTCATTACAGGTGGTGCCATTCTGGTCACTATTCTAGTAATAGCTACAGTTTTAAAAGCTTAAAGAGTGTCTGACTTTATAATGTCCACTCTTGGCTTTACTCCAATAGTCTAAAGAATAAATAATGCCTTCTTTGTTCTCCTCAAATAACTTAATGTTTTCCTACTTTTCTCGACTTAGTAAGTTCCTTTCCTTTTCTCCCCCTTAAACCTCATACAACAGAAATATCTATTTGGCTAAAAACAGTGAAGTCAAGTTATGCCTCCATTGGTTCTAAATGCTGATCTTTTCCTCTTCCACCAACCACCAGGCTGGTGCTTCTCTAGGTGAAACCATAATAATTGCCAAAAAATTACCAAAAAAACTTATACTCCACCATATTGGAATCCTATATTCATATGGAATACAATTTTTACCAAGACCAATTTCTACTGTTAGATCATGAAGCAACTTCTTTTGGGTATAGGAATCCTGTAACATAGCAGCATGGTTTAATTTAAAAGAGAAGCAACTTAAGTACAAAGGTACTTTACTTTGTCTTTATTTCCTATTTTAGGTGTCAATTTATATACAAAAAGCTTAAGAGTTCAAATGGAGAGTACAAAAATTCATTGTTGCAGATGATCAGAAACCTCAAGTTAGCTAGTAAAACTACATCTGGCTACTCAGTGACGAGAACAAATCTACCACCTGCATCATCATTTAGTTTCAGTTAACCTGGCGGGCTGCCGTCTATGGGGTCGCACAGAGTCGGACACGACTGAAGCGACTTAGCAGCAGCAGCAACCTGATTTAGAACACGGACTAAGTTAGACATTTATAAGGCTACTAGAACAAAAAAGGAGAGGAAAAGGGCAAGAGTATATTTGGATTAACAGAATGAAGGGGATAAAAAAAAAAAATACATGATCTTGTCAATTGATGCATAAACACCCAAAACCTAATAGAAGGAAACCTCCTCAATATAATAAACACCATATATGAAAAATTCATAGCTAACATCATACTCAATGATGAAAGACTGAAAACTGTTCCTCTAAGACAAGGAACAAGACAAAAAATACCTGCTTTTACCACTTCTAACCTGAAAGTTATAATAAGTGCAATTAGGTAAGAAAAAGAAATAAAAGGCATCCAAATTGGAAAGGAAGAAGTCAAATCTTCTCTGTTCACAGATGACAAGATATTATATGTTTAAAACTCTATAAAGATTACACAAAAAACTATCAGAGTTAATAAACTAATGCAGCAAAGTTGCAGAGTGCAAAATGAAAACATAAAAATCTGCTGTTTCTATACACTAGCAAAGAACAATCCAAAAGGAAAGTAGAATAGAGATTACCAGAGGCTGGGATAGGTAGGGATGGAGAATGGTGAATTACTGTCTAATGGGGAAAGAGTTTCTGTCTGGAGTAATGAAAAAGTTCTGGAAATGGAGAGTCATGATGGCTATACAATTGTAACTGTAGTTCATGTCACTGAATTATACACTGGAAGGTCAGGTACACACTGCTATATTTAACATGGATAACCAACAAGGACCTATTGTATATAGCACAGGGAACTCTGCTGAATGTTATGTGCAAGCCTGGATGGGAAGGGGTTTGGGGGAGAATGGATAAATATATATATATATGGCTGAGTCCCTTCGCTATTCATCTTAAACTACCACAACATCATCAATCGGCTGTACCCCAAAACAAAATAAAAAGTTTAAAGTTAAAAAAAAAAGGTTAAAACAGGCAACAAGATAAGAGTGTCCATTCTCACCACTCCTATTCAATATATTTCTAGAAATCTTAGTCGAAGCAATCAGGTTAAAAAAAGAAAAGGTAACCAAACAGAAAAGAAAGAAGTAAAATTATCCCTGTTTCCAGATGACATGATCTTATGTATACAAAGATGTATACATGTATGAGTTGTAGAGTTTTATGTATACAAAACTCTAAAGATTCCAACAAGAAAATGTTAGAACTAATAAACTCAGTAAAGATTCAGGATACAAAAGCAATCAACAAAAATCTGTTGCATTTTCACTAACAACAAACTGAGAAATTAAGAAAACAATCTCATTCACAATAACATAAAAATAATAAAATACTTAGGAATAAATTTAACCAAGGAAGTGAAGGATCTATCCACTGAAAACTATGACAGTGATGAAAGAAACTGAAGAAAACACAAATAAATGTAAAGATATCCCACGCTTATAGACTGAAAGAATTAATACTGCTACAATGTCCATGCTACCCAAAGCCATTTTATAGATTCAATGCAACCCCTATCAAAATTCCAATGGCATTTTTCATAGAAACATAAAAAATTCTAAAATTTGTATGGAACCATAAAAGACCTCAAATAGCCAAAACAATCTTGAGAAAGAAGAACAAAGCTAGAGGCATCACACTTCCTGATTTCTAACTATGCTACAAAGCTACAGTAATCAAAACAGTATGGGATTGGCATAAAAAACAGACTCATTGATCAACAGAAAAGAACCAAGAGCCCAGAAATAAAGCCATGCATATACCATAAACTAATATTTGGCAAAGGAGTCAAGAATATTCAATGGGAAAAAGACAATCTCTTCAATAAATAGTATTGGGAAAACTGGATATTCATAGTTAAAAAAATGATATTGGACCCTTAACTTACACCACTCACAAAAATTAATTTGAAATAAAGATTAAACTGTTAAATTTGAAATCATAAAACTCCTAAAAGAAAACAAAAAAAAGCTCCTTAACACTGGTCTTGGCAATGTTTTAGAGTTGACACCCAAGGCACAAGCAACAAAAGCAAAAATAAACAAATGGAACTACATCAAACTAAAAAGCTTCTGCGCAGCAAAGAAACAATCAACAAAATACAAAGACAACCTATGGAATGGGAAAAAATATTTGCAAGTCAAATATCTGATAAGGGGTTAATTTCCAAAATATATAAGAACTCAATACAAAAAAATCCAATTAATAAGTGGGCAAAGAACTTGAATAGATATTTTTCCAAAAAAGACATACAAACGGCTAACGGGTACACAAAAAAGTACGCAATATCACAAACCATCAGGGAACTACATATCAAAACTACTGTAAGATTATAACCCCAAAACTACAGTAAGATATCACCTCATAGAATAGATATGATCAAAAAGACAAGAGATAACAAAAGTGAACCCCTGTGTACTATTGGTAGGAATGTAAATTGGTACAGCCACCACGGAAAACAGTTACAGAGGAGCCTCAAAAAGTTAAAAATAGAACTGTCATATGATCTAGCAATTCCACTGTTGGGAATGTATAAAAGGAATGAAAATACTATCTCAAAGAGATATCTGAGCCCTCACCTCAGCCAGGTGATCAAGGTCAACATTAATAGCCATAAATCATGTTGATAGCTTGTTGCCTATGATATAATGTGATGAAAATGGCACTTTGCTTCAGTGGTCTTCCTCCCAAAAACCCAGCACAGCATTATTCTACAGCCAAGATGTAGAAACAACATACATGTCCATCGACTGATGAATGAATAAAGAAAATACGGTATATACACACAATAGAATATTATTCAGCCATTTAAAAGAAAAAAGAAAAAAATCTTGCCATTTGTAACAACATGGATGAAGCTTGAAGGAATTATGCTAAGTGAAATAAGTCAGAAAGAGAAAGACAAATAGTGTATGATCTCACTTATATGTGGAATCTGAAAAAAAAAACAACCAATTGAACTCATAAAGTTGGTGGGGGAGGGTAGGTGGATGAAGGTGGTCAAAAGACACAAACTTCCAGTTATAATGATTAAGCTCTGGAGATGCATGTACAGCATGATGACTATAGTTAACAATGTACTGTGCTTACTTGTGTATGTGTGTGTGTGTGTATGCACGCGCATGCACGCGCTTAATTGCTCAGTCGTGTCCAACTCTTTGCAATCGCGTGGACTGTAACCCACCAGGCTCCTCTGTCCATAGGGATTCTCCAGGTAAGAACACTGAGTGGGTTACCATGACCTCCTCCTGGGGATCTTCTCAACCCAGGGATCGAACCCAAGTCTCTCACTGTTTTACATACTTGAAAAATGCTCAGAGTAGATCTTAAAAGTTTTCACCACAAAAAAAAGGGAACTATGTGAGGTGATTGCTGTGTTAACTAACCTTATTGTGGTAATCATCCTGCAATATATTTGAATATCTAATCATTACACTGTATACTGTATACCTAAAGCTTATACAATGGTATATGTCAATTACATCTCAATAAATCTGGGAAAAGATTTTTTTTAATTCTTAAATGGTCTAGCTGACAATAAATTGAATATTCAAGTGAAATACTCTTACACCAACATTTTTACATGCTTAAAATAGTAAATTTTATGTTATTACAATAGAAAAAAAAACAAGAGCTATTTGAGAGATTTCATCATCCTACAACATATATGCAGTTTTACTGAATCCTTATCAGCACTGGCAAGTACTTTATTAGAAAAGCTAGTTAGACTACATATAACCAAAATTATTTGTATAAAGATTAGTCATGCAGCACAAGGGATATGTGAGGACTGAACTTTATCAAAATTCCTAAGTACCTCAAAAGTCTATTTCAGATTTAAACAAGGACCACTAAGTGGTTTTATTTTCATGCGTGTGTGTGTATGTGTACGTTGTTACCCTTTATCAGTTACCTTTGGCAATCAAGACATAGTGTAGTCATGCAGGCAGGGCAATTCAAGACAGCATCACTATTCGGAACTGGCTGCTGCTGTTGACGTGGTCGCTGTATTCCAAAACCATGGTAGCTAGAACAGAAAAAGAAAGAGGAAGGGTGAAACACATTAAAGCCAGATCTTCCTTTCTAATGCCACTTTCCAATAAAAGAAATCAGTACCCTTTAGAGAAATGGTTAATTCTAGGAACGGGGCACATAAAGTAGACCTGGAACATCCTGTAGTGCCAGAAAGTAAGGTGCTGCTCAAAAAGAAAAAACAAAACCAAAAATCCACAAGACAAGTATGTTAAAGGGGCACAGGAGCCAATTCAAAGAGCCCCTGATGACTGAAATCAAAACAATTAGAGCATTGAAATAAAATAGTGTTAAATTACAAGCAAAGTATAAATAAATACCCATGACTCCATGCTGACATAAATGACTTAATATGTAAATAAATGGGGGAGAATAGACACATCTCCCATACTTAAGAATTACAAATAATTTACGAAGATACTCTCCCCTCAAGGAGGTGGAACATAACTCCAGACTCCTTAAGTCTAGGGTAAATATAATGACATCCTTCCAAACAGAAGGATCAGAAAGGTGTGGAAAGAGTAACTTTACAGTTGAGAAACTAAATCATGCTTGATAGTATGTGTCCTCAATACAAAGTGATGAAAACAGCTGTGATCTTTCTCCCCAAAACCTAATTACAGTCTGATTATGAGAAAAGCATTAGATAAATTCCAGTAGAGGAGCCTCCCACAATATTCCTGATCCATGCTCCTCAAAACTATTAAAGTCATCAGAACCAAGGAAAGTCTGAGAAACTCATAGCCAAGAAAAGCCTCAGTAGACATGACAACTAAATGTAACATGGTATCCCAGATGGGCTCTTGGAAGAGAAAATGGATATCAGGATAAAAACTAAGGAAATCTGGTGTCCATCAGCAGACGAATGGATAAGGAAGCTGTGGTACATATACACAATGGAATATTACTCAGCCATTAAAAAAAATACATTTGAATCGGTCCTATTGAGATGGATGAAACTGGAGCCCATTATACAGAGTGAAGTAAGCCAGAAAGAAAAACACCAATACAGTATACTAATGCATATATATGGAATTTGAAAGATGGTAACGGTAACCCTATATGCGAGACAGAATAAGAGACACAGATGCATAGAACAGTCTTATGGACTCTGAGGCAGAAGGTGAGGGTGGGACATTCTGGAACAATAGCATTGAAACATGTATATTATCATATGTGAAACAGAACACCATTCCATGTTCGATGCATGAGACAAATGCTCAGGGCTGGGGCATTGGGATGACCCAGAGGGATGGGATGGTGAGGGAGGTGGGAGGAGGGTTCAGGATGGGGAACACATGTAAACCCATGGCTGATTCATGTCAATGTATGGCAAAAACTACTACAATATTGTAAAGTAATTAGCCCCCAACTAAAATAAATAAATTTATTAAAAAAAAAAACTAAGGAAATCTGGGGGAATTCCCCGGCAGTCCAGTGGTCAGGTCGTCTTGCTGTTGGTAGGGGGTAGTAATAAGGAAATTCTCTGTATTACCAGCTGGATTTTTCTTTGAATCTAAAATTATTCTTAAAAAGTCTACTAATTAAACACACACACATCAATAAAGCTACTTTTAAAAAGCAAGCATTGTAAGCTCTAAGTGCCTAAGAATCTTAGTCTGTTTTGTTCCCTTTTGTATTTCAAGAGTCTGGAACAGTGTCTGGCATATAGTAAGTGCTCAACAAATATGTGCTGATTGAAAAAATAAAGTATGAATCTACTTACAAAGACACTAAAGTATAAAACGATATATTCTTAAAAGGGGCTTATGGAAAACATCAAAAAACTGAACTGTAAAACACAAAATCATTTGGCATTACTTCCTAAACTCTTTTTTGTGGGGAAAAATACTGAGAACATGTGGTATATATTTCATAATTGTTGTTAAATATCTCCAAATGCTTCAAAAATTTCAAATCCCAAGAAAATAACTAAATTATTCATTCAACACATAGTGAGTGTCCATATGACATTGTGCAAGATGCTTGGGAGACAGCACTGAACAAGACAGGTATGATCACTGTCCTTGTGGTGCTTAAAATGTACTGAATTCATTATCTGAAGCGGGTTTCTGTGGTCCTAAAAGGCAACTACTGCTTGACACAGGAATGTGAATAAGATACCAAGATGTTACTTCTCAAGATTATGTAACAATGAAAATACATTCCATCTTAAGTAACTGACAACTTCTGTTACCAGAATCAGGAGCTAGAACATAAGCTCCTTAATTATTTCAACAGCACTCATAGCACTTAAAATGTTCATTTCACACTGTAGGTGTGAAAAATACTCATCACATAAATGCAAGAGGCAGCTGTAAGTGGTGCATGGGTGAAACTAGGAGAGGAAAAAAGGACAAAGTGGGAGAGTAGAAGCTAAAAGGTGGTGCACAAAGACCCACACAGCATCACATCCCCTCTGGACTAGACAACAATAGATTCCTGGGCCCCACCCTCGATGCATCTAAACCTCCTGGAGCAGGACTCAGGGGTTTGCACTTCACTCTCGCCAGGTGATTCTGAAGCTCAGGCAGGCTAGGGTAACAGCAGGTAATAGTGATAAGCGTTCAGCTTTCCTTTTTATGGTAAATCAATCTTTATGAAATCAAATTTGAAATAAATAAGAGTATGGAGTTTCCTCTTGGAATGATGGAAATGGTTTGAAATAAACATAGGTAGTGGTTGCACACCACTGTGAACACACTAAACGCCACTGAACTGTTAACTTCAAAATGATTAACATTATGTCATGTGAATTTTACCTCAACTTTAAAAAGTCAAATTTGTAAACATGATTCAAGTATTCAAATAGAAAACACTCGTAATCCACATAAACTTTTTCACTTTTGGCCATGCTGAGGCATGCAGGATCTTAGTTCTCCAACCAGGAATTGAACCTGAGCACCCTGCAGTGGAAATGTGGAGTCCTAACCACTGGACACCCAGGGAATTTCCCATATAAACTTCTAATCTCTAAGTAATTTTATATTGCTTATTTGAAAAAAGTCAACTTTGTTTCTTGAAGGGAGAGGCTTGACTAGCTACAGCAGTTTGAATTCAACAACAGTTTTTAAAAAATAAATGGTCTAAAGAATGTATATATGTATATAACTGAGTCACTTTGCTGTACAGCAGAGATTGGCACAACACTGTAAATCAACTAGGTTGTTGCTGTTCAGTCACTGAGTTGTGTCCAACTCTTTGTGACCCCCATGGACTGCAGCACACCAGGCTTCCCTGTCTTTCACTATCGCCCAGTTTGCTCAGATTCATGTCCACTGAGGCCATGATGCTATATGTCAAATAAAAATAAATAAATAAATAACCAATGGCCTGACTGAAATTTGCTTTTCATTTTCAAAATATTCAGTAGTTTTTTTCTCAAACTTTCTTCATGCACGTCTGCATATTGAACCCGGGTCTCCTGCATTACAGGCAGATCCTCTACCATCTTAGCCACCAGCAAAGTCCCTATAAACATACACACATACACTCAAAATGTGAGTACAGTGAAAATCATCTTTTAATCCTTTTCCCTAAAGATTTGAAATATTAAATTTAAGTTCTTACCCTCTTCTCTGTGCGTCAACCCAGGCCTGATCTCTGTTATCTTTTTCAGGATCATATAGTAATTCATCATTTGTTGGAATTCTGTGTTGTTTCTTCTTTTTTTTCTTGGTCACTTGTGCTAATTTTGAAAATGTTAAGAATATGGCTAAGTAGCATGTCTAAAATTCACACCTCTTTTACACAAAATGAAGAATCCTATTTCCTAAGGTATACGTTTTTTCTATTTTCCTAAAAAAATTTTTTTAAACTATCCCTCCAAATAAAGTTCAGAACTGAGTTCAAATAATGAGAAGTCAGAGTCTCAAAAAAGCCACTCAAATCAAGTCAAGAATAGACATTAATTTTTTTTTTTTTTTTTGCTGCACTGCTTGGCTTGCAGAATCTTAGCTCCCAGACCAGGGATCAAACCCAGACTTCCAGAAGTGGAAGCATGGAGTCTCAACCACTGGACCACCAGGGAACTCCTTAGAAACTATTTTTGATGTCTTATATTTTCCGTAAGTTCTCATACATAAAATGCTACTGAAATCGGAACAAAAATGAGTGGGGGGGGGGGACTACTATGATGATCTACATACACTAGACCTACCTGAGCAGGTCAGTATTTAAGCAATAATATATAAAAATATAAAATCATTTCTTTATCTTATAAATATGTTATGTATGTATTCTATCATAACTACTGATATAATTAAGTTAGTTTCAGCTCTTGTCATTATGTTCAACTTTGCTCAAAATTTACACAAAATCAGGGGCTTCACTGGTGGTCCAGTGGTTAAGGATCTGCCTTGCAATGCAAGAGACACCACTTCCATCCCTTGTCTGGGAAGATCCCACATGCTGCAGAGCAACTAAAGCCTCAGCCTGTGCCTACAGCCTATGCTCCACAACAAGAGAAGCCACTGCAATAAGAAGCCCACTACTGCAACCAAGAGTAGCCCCTGCTCACTGCAACTAGAGAAAGCTTGCAGGCAGCAACGAAGACACACTACAGCCAAAAAAAATTTTTTTAACTTATACAAAATCAATTTCAAAGAACAGACAGGTTGATTTTTTTTAAAAAAGCAACAACTTAGGGAAAATTCTACAAGAGAGTAAAATCTAGAAACTATCTACAGTTGTGAAAGCAAATGCTGCTGTGCTAAAGAACCCTGAAGGAAAAGGAGGCCAAGAGCCTTGAGGAGAGAGATACTGAATCAGGACTCTTCCTCTCCCTGGACATGCCTCTGCACACCGCCCTAGTCCCAGGCCCTCAGGTATGTGTGTTTCCATCTGTTCTATGTACAATCCTGCTTTTGTTTTCACATCAACTGCTCGAAATTTCTTAAAAGATAAAACTCAAAGGGAAAACCTAATATTAAATTGCTAGGTAAAACTTATTTCATAAAATATAACTGCTAAACCTGGTAAACCTGTTCCTTACCTGCTTTGTCTTCATCTTCAGAATCAGAATCAAAATATATATTGTCATAGTACTTTGTCGGAGCTGTTCCAACTACTCCATCTCCTGAAGACCCTAGTCAAACCACAAAGGAAGTTTAAAGACTGAAACATACAGAACTGACAAGATAAAAAACTCCATACATTCTTCCATCACTTCAAACTGCTATCGGCTCATTCCCAGTTTCATTTCAGTGGAAAAATACTTTCACGTCAATGACTTACTGGAGTCAGTGACTTACTGGATTTCTGTGCCCTATGCAATTACAGAGAACTTCCTGTCCTTGAATAAGTGTTCCAAATCATGAGAAAATTATTCTCCTACCCTTGCCAGAAAGAGACTGAAAGCACATGTGATTATGATAAAAGCACATCTAATTAAACAAAACAGCCATATTTTCAAGTTACCAGCATATATATCTCTACCTTTCAGCCATGCAGTCTACTGTAGAGAGCAGGAAATAAACATCTTGTTTTAAGGGACTTTAGAGAAAAGAGGATAAGAGCTCTACAAAGAGTCAGGAGCAATGAGTCAAGGACATGTTCTTCCTCTCTTCAGTCGTGCCTAGTGCCATGACATTACCTACACTTATGTCATCATACGCCTGCATCTCTAATTCTTCCTCTGAATTAATATTTGCCTTTTCTTTTATCATTATCATATATGCTTTCAATTCTTAACAGTTAATATATTGAATAACAACATGGAAACCAGTGGTGAGGAGTCCTACTTTCACAAACAGTTTTCAAGTCAGGTACATTTTACGTAACAGACCAAGCATCAAAATCAAGTGTATTTCATTACTTATTAAAATAAGACAGGAATTTATGACACATTACTCAATCTGCTATATTAGTGCTATATAACGTAAAAAGTACTTCTATAAGCTAATGCATCTTTCTTTCTTTATTCTACGGTAAAAAGTACAAAAGGAAATCATATAAGTAAACAACACTTACAGTCTCTTTCCAGCACCACAGGAAAATTCTGCACTAGCAGTGAAAGCAAACTATGCTCAGGTTGCCAAGTGCATTTATTTATTCACTCAAGACGTGTTTACTGGGCACTGACTGAAAGTGCTGGGGACACGACAGAATGCAAATAAGGGTCTCTGCCATTATGGAGCTTAGAAAAATATCTATGTGAAAATGTAACTAAAAGTTTACCTGTTTCTAGAGAAGATAACTTGTCCTCCATTGTTTTCATGGTAGAATTTAATTCAGCTTCCATTTCTTTTTCAAATTCATCTTCACTAGAGGATTCACTTTCCCCAGTAAGGCATTCTCTGATAAGTTTTCGTTTTTGGTCAGGAGTTCCATGTAAAAGCACATCCACCTCATCTTCAGAACTAGAACACATTTAAATCACAAAGAACATGAATATTAAAGTATTAAAATAACTTAAAACACCTATCATCCCACTGCCCAACAATTTTAAGTTTTATAAGGTTGCATTGGATTCAGGTGTCATTACACACAGCTCTTCTCACTTCAACCATTTCTGCATATTTCCAAACATATTTTTTAATGTCTGCATACCATTTCCTCTTGCAGATGCTGTATCGTTATTTGTCCTTGCTATTAAACACATACAATGAATAGCTCTGTATGTATAATTTTGCTTCTGTTGATTTCCTTAGGTTAAATGCCTAAAATTAGACACAAACATCTTTCTGACTTCTGGAATTATCACACTACTTTCCAAGTGTATTGCACCAATTCGTAATTCTATCAGCAATGAAAATTTTACTGGGCGTTTGTTTTAAACTCTGGACAATTAAATAAAACTTAATATATGTAACAGATAGCTAATATATCCACACAAAATGTTAACAGACAATAAGTAAATATCATAGTTTAAAAGGCACAGTGCTACAGAGAACTATAAAAAAAGAGAGACCTAAATTATATTCCAAATTCTCCTGAGCAATTTATGCCAATTTGGCCTTTTGTGCCTGGGTTTCCCCATCAATAGCAGTATGGAATCAAACCAGGTATCAGAAGAAATGAAATGTTATCAAGATGCAATGCCTAAGACATTTCTAATACAGTCAATAGTACATATATAATGTTCAATTATTCATGGTCTGATGAACAGTTACAGACTATTCATGAGTTTTGCTTCACTATTTTTCTCTTCTATTAATACACCAGAAGAAGGTAAACAAGAATACAACTCATGCCAATCAATTTTGCTAATGACAGAGGCCTTATCCAGATTTTACTCCCAAGAAAATTCCCCATCTTGACCAGCATGCTCCCTTTCTCCATCACCTCTATGTTCACTCAGGTTCTCTTATCTCTGCCTGTACCACCATGGCCTAAGGATCTCCAGGTCTCAAAACTCTTCTGCTTCCTTCCACCCTGAACCCTGATGCCAGCATGTTATTCCTAAAGAACTCTTATCACATCACTACCCAAATCCAAAAGAAAATCATCCATGACCAAAACTCTGAGTACAGCATTCAAAAGAATCTCCCACAATCTGGTTTCAACTTATCTTTTCAGCCTTATCTTTCACTATTACCCTTGAACTAGCACAGTACTCTTCAATTGGGAACAATTTTGCCTTCTAGGGAACATCTGGCATAGCTAGAGATATTTTTGATTGTCACAACTGGGATGTAGGAGGAGGGGTTACTGGCATCTAGTGACATATTTACTGCCTACTGTAAAAGGTGCATTCTCCAAGCCCAAGTGGTCCTCAGCTATGATATCAACCCACTGAACCTGTAGCAGCCATTTGGGCCTCTCCATGTAACTCCTATAGATAGGAGTTGGAAGCAAGAGCAACCAACACAAACGTGATGATCAGACTGCCTGCTCTCCTGTGGGGTGTCTCTTACTCGGGAAACTCACGTGTTCTGCAAGCTTCCATGGAACAGTAACAGGCAGTAACGGATTCACTTCTAGATAGGGTAAAATCAAATCCTGACAGACACCTGTTAAACACCTCTCTAACACAATCTCCCTTTCAGAAACAAGCATTGGATTCAGCAGGCAATACCGCCTAATAACATTGCTTTGTTTTCAAAGTATTTATATTTACAGGTACCTTACCAGTGGCAACTATCACAGGAATATAAAGTCTCCTTAAACAAATATTTAACTACATGGGAATTCCCTGGTGATCCAGTGGTTAGGACTCTATGTTGCCACTGCTGGGGGCCCAGGTTCAATCCCCGGTTAGGGAACTAAGAGCCCACAAACTGTGCGCCAAAAAATAAAGAAGACATTTAACTACAAAAATGTTAATTGACTTAAAGAAAAATATTAAATAAATAATAACAAGGGTGAATATGGGGATGATAATGGAAGAATAACTCAAGTTCCTGAAACACTGAAACCCATCAAACTGAATTACTAATTGAGGCCTACTTTCACAGACTGGGCCCATAAGTGAAACTCTTCATAAGGGAATCCTGGAATTCATCCTCACCTCCCACACAGAAATCTTCACAGCAGTCTGATCTCCCATGCTTATAAACCCTCCCCAGGATAGTATGAGGAAGCACTGTGATTAAAGGAAAAACAGTTTCATAGAAAACTAGTCGGACAGAATGTTTTAAAGTTTATGAACAGGATCTGCTGACAGCTTTAAAAATGGTTAAACTTGCCTAGAAATCTCTAGTCAACATAATTGCAAGTTTCCCCCAGGTAGGCTTAATCCCTCCCTTCTGGAAATTCCCATGGAACTTCATCTGTAACTATCCCAGGTCATCCTTTTCTACAGCGCCCTTCTGCAATACACGTTTATTTCCGAGACATATATCTCGCAAGATATATATCTACCTTATGTCCCCTACTTTACCGTTAAACCTATCGAAGGCAAAAATCTTATGTCTGATCTCTCTAGCCCACAGCAAGCATACAATAGATGCTCAAAAAAAAAAAAAAAAAAGGTTAATTATCCCCTAATTTCTGGCAGTTTAATCTTCATGAAGTTCAATTCACAGCAAGTCCCAAGTGCCTCACAAGAAACTCGCGATATGCTTATTATACTTCCTTTGTAATAAACGAGAAACGGACGATAAGGAACTTGCCCTCGGTCACAGTGCTGGTAAGCTGCAGAAGCAGGATTCGACCTCACGGCTTTTGAATCTTACGCGTAATTCCAGAATATGGACTATGGCCCTTCCCTGTGCCAATTTCGATCTTGCCTCCCCAGTGACTGCAAGACCTCCCCAGACCCCTGGCGGAGTCCCACAGACGACAGCGGGGTGTGACAGGGTCCCGAACCGCTGGACGGAGTATCCGCACGGGCCCGGCAAGCGCAGCGAGTCGAGAGGCTGAGGGCTGACCTTGGTCCGAAGCCTCGGGGGCCGGGGAGGGGCAGGGGGACAGGACGGGGCAGGGGCCCACCTGCTCAAAGCCGGCTCCTCGTCGCTAGGCTCCTCAACTGCGTACGGGTCATAGTCGTCTTGGAGGCGGTTCATGGTGCCCGGCCCCTCCGAGACCATCCACAGGCGTCTGCCGAGTAACTGTTTACTCCGCAGGTCCCTTCCCTAAAGTGCTCCGACATAACTTCCGCCCCAACTTCCGGCCGCACTTCCGAGTCCTTCATGCGCGCCTGCGCGGATATTCCCAGCGGAGGGCTGGTGTGGCAGGCGGGTCCCAAAGTCCTGCTGCTGCCCTTTGCAACAGGAATATGTTCCTATTGGGAACATAGGAAACCGCTACCTTATTACTAGAAATTGCAGTCAGCACCCTCATAAGTGGCAGTATGTGAGATGAACACTCTACGTGCCGTGTTTCACGTTGTGACGTGAAAAAGCAGAAATCTATATGCTGAGGGACTTGTAGCCTTAGATCAGGGCCAGTATGTCTCCAGACACTAGCATTCGACGTCCCTCCAACCTCGTCGCCTGAAACCCTTCTGCCTTTTTTTCACGCGCAACTGCCTTGCTTTCACAGTTCTCCCTTCTCAGTCTGACTTGCGCCCTCGTCTGCCTTCCAAAAAGTTGCTAAGCTGTCATTACTTACTTCCTAATTTGCCTTTCTTGACCTCTTCTTAGGCCTGACCTTTCTTCAGCCCTTACCTTACACATCCACTGGATAGGTGAGATGAGATAGATGACAGCGTCTTCACTGTGAGACGATTTCTTCTGTTTCTCTACCAGACTATACTCAAGTTTCTGCCCCCTTAGGGACAAGTGTCCCCTCTTAATGATCCAATTCAGATGACTACTCTGTCTTATTTAGTCCTTGCCCTTTCCTCTGATACGTTGTCGGATTTCCACTTGCTTGGCTAGATACCTCCGCCTGCTGCAATTCAATCAATGTAGCCCCAAACCAGCGCAGTATCTTTCACCCCATTCCTATGCCTCAGCCAATAGCTACTTTTGACTCAGTTTCTGCTCTTGCCACTTCTTGACATCCTTAAAGTTGCCATAGACTGAAAGTCTTGGAATCAATTAGACTCCTTTGTCTGTCCTTTGCCGACAAAGGGCTGTCTAGTCAAAGCTGTGGCTTTTCCAGTAGTCATGTATGGATGTGAGAGTTGAACGGTAAAGAAAGCTGAGTGCTGAGGAATTGATTTTGAACTATGGTGTTGGAAAAAACTCTTGAGAGAGTCCCTTAGACTGCAAGGAGATCAAACGAGTCAATCCTAAATGAAATCAACCCTGAATGTTCATTGGAAAGACTGATGCTGAAGCTGAAGCTTCAATACTTTGGCCACCTGATGCGAAGAGCTGACTCACTGGAAAAGACCCTGATGCTGGGAAAGATTGAAGGCAGGAGGAAAAGCGGTGACAGAGGATGATGAGATAGTTGGATGGCATCACCGACTCAATGGACGTGAGTTTGAGCAACTCTGGGAGACTGTGAAGGACAGGTAAGCCTGGCGTGCGGCAGTCCATGCGGTCGCCGAGTCGGGCACGACTGAAACAGTAAGTACTTTTACAGACATTATATTTGTCTTCCTCTGATCTGCTTAGTGTAACCTCTAACACCTCTTCAGTTCAGTTCGGTTCAGCCGCTCAGCCGTGTCTGACTCTTTGGGACCCCGTGGACTGCAGCACGCCAGATGTCCCTGTCCAACTCCCGGGGTTTACTCAAACTCCATGTCCATTGAGTCGGTGACGCCATCCAACCATCTCATCCTCTGTCGTCCCCTTCTCCTCCCGCCTTCAGTCTCTCCCAGCATCAGGGTCTTTTCCAGTGAGTCAGTTTTTCACATCAGGTGGCCAAAGAATTGCACTTTCAGCTTCAGCATCAGTCCTTCCAATGAATATTCAGGACTGATCTCCTTTAGGATGGACTGGTTGGATCTCCTTGCAGTCCAAGGGACTCGAAAGAGTCTCCTCCAACACCACAGCTCAATTCTTTGGCGCTCAGCTTTCTTCGTAGTCCAACTCTCACATCCATGCATGACTATTGGAAAAACCATGGCTTTGACTAGAGGGACCTTTGTTGGCAAAGTAATGTCTCTGCTTTTCAATATGCTGTCTGGTTGGTCATAACTTTTCTTCCAAGGAGCAAGCGTCTTTCAATTTCATGGCTGCAGTCACCATCTGCAGTGATTTTGGAGCCCCCCCGGGGCCTCTCCCCGCCCCCAAATAAAGCCTGTCACTCTTTCCATGGTTTCCCCATCTATTTGCCATGAAGTGATAGGACCAGATGCCACGATCTTAGTTTTCTGAATGTTGAGTTTTAAGCCAACTTTTTCTCTCCTCTTTCACTTTCATCAAGAGGCTCTTTAGTTCTTCTTCGCTTTCTGCCATAAGGGTGGTGTCATCTGGATATCTGAGGTCATTGATATTTCTCTACTCCTTTCCCGATTTGGAACCAGTCTGTTGTTCCATGTCCAGTTCTAACTGTTGCTTCCTGACCTCCATACAGATTTCTCACGAGGCAGGTCAGGTGGTCTGGTATTCCCATCTCTTTTAAGAATTTTCCAGAGTTCGTTGTGATCCACACAGTCAAAGGCTTTGGCATAGTCAATAAAGCAGAAGTAGATGTTTTTCCTGGAACTCTTGTTTTTTCCGATGACCCAACGGATGTTGGCAATCTGACCTCGGGTTCCTCCGCCTTTTCTAAATCCAGCTCGAACATCTGGAAGTTCACGGTTCACTTACTGCTGAAGCCTGGTTTGGAGAATTTTGAGCATTACTTTACTAGCGTGTGAGACGAGTGCACTTGTGTGGTAGTTTGCGCATTCTTCGGCCTTGCCTTTCTTTGGGAATTGAAATTGAAAACTGACCTTTTCCAGTCCTGTGATCACCGCTGAGTTTCCCAAGTTTGCTATGCCAGCACGTTCACTGCATCATCTGTTTACGATTTGAAATAACCCAACTGGGATTCCATCACTTCCACTAACTTCGTTCCTAGTGAAAGTTCCTAGGGCCGGTCCACTCACTTGATTTCCCATTCCCCGACTTCAGATTCTAGATGAGTGATCACACGCACTCCCCATTTGGGTCGGAAAGACCTTTTTCGTAAAAACCTACTCAAGGGCTGCAAACTCATCAGAGGCTCTGTTCACCCCCCGCCCCCGTTGCCCGGGTGACGCTGAAGTTACTGGGAAACCCCCCGCCCCCTAGTTCGGTACTCGTAACCGTTAACAACGGCGCGGACAAAACAGCAACTACGCGAAACGATACGAAAGCCCGGAAAGAAATAAACGCAGCAACCCCAAACACTGCCTAACACTGCGGCTGGCAAGCTATGGACCCGCTACTGGTTCGCCTGTTTTTCATAAACCACGTTTACCAGGGGAAAGCGCGAACGCAGTCCCCCACTACCACAAATTATGCAGTCGAGTTTCCCACGTTTGGGGAAATCGCAGAGGTCAGCACGTCCGGAGTGCAATGGACAAGCCTCGCCCTGGGAAAACCACCTTCGTGATCATGGTATCTTCTCTGCCAGGTAAGTATGACTTGCCATCCCCACCACTGCCCAGCACCCTTGAGCTCGCCCCACTCTGCACGCACGGTCACTTCCCTCGTGCCACCTCCGCACACTCAGCCTCTGCTCGTCCCCCGGCCCGGCCTCGCCCACCCGGGGAACAACCTCAGGAACCTCCGCGTGTCCACACGCAGGACGCCGAGGCCCGGGCGGAGCGGAACCAGCAGCCTCTCCGCGCCGCTCATCTGCATACGACACGCCCCCTATGCCGGTTGTGTGACCAACCAATCCCCAACCTAGACAAGCTGCCTTGAGGTTTCTGAGCCCCAGGGTATGGGCGCGCAGCGAGAAGACGCGACCTGCAGGGGGAGCCCGGGAAAACAGGAGTTCTGGGAGGCCGGAACCCCGCATCTGAGAGTGAGTGTGTGAGTCGCGGCTCCGTTCTAGTCTCACCTTCCGGTTTTGTTTTCACAGCCAGACCGAACTCATCCCCACTGGGCATGGTTATTATGAGGACCTTTCCCTCCCCCGACCACCATTAAATATTTAAGTAATAAGATTTCCGCAGTCCATTTAAAAGCGATCGCTTTATTCGTACTGTCTTCCTGAGTTAGCATCTCCATCAACTACTTCAACGCATATCTGCTTCAAGATACACAACTAAACCAAGTGAAACTTAAAGGGAATAAAAGTCAAGATTCTAACCTTGAAGAAAGTAAACCAGGGCAAGGTACAAACTTCTTCCACTTTGCAAATAGTACAGTGCTTGAGTCAAGTATATAATACTGGAGAATACAAAGTTTTAAATTTTATTTTGGCCGTGCCCTGCGACTTGCAGGATCTAAGTTTCCCCACCACCGACTGAGCCTCTGCTCCCTGCAGTGCAAGCACAGAGTCCTAACCACTGGACTGTTAGGGAATTCCAAACATTTTTTAGACAGTAATGAGACATTTTATGTCCCAGCTACTCTGCCAACTGAGAGTCTACCCCTCCCCTGGAATCTTAGTAACTAGGCTGACCAATAGAATGAGGCCCAAGTGACTTTCAGGGGATTCTGAGGCTAGGTCAGCAGAAGACTTGCAGCTTTCTTCTGTGTCTCTGAGAACCTTGTGTGGCAGACTTGAGCTGTGAGTAAGAAGGCTGACAACTCTGGGGCTGCCATATTGTGAGGAAGCTGCTGCTTTACAACCTGACTCTTCTCCCTCCCTAAGAAGAGAGTAAAGATAGAGGTAGGCCACTCTAAATTGGTAGATGGCAGGTCTAAGAGGCAAAGGAACTTACTAAGATTGTCTTGGGTGGCTGAAAGAGGAGTAGATCTCTACCCCTGCCTGCCAAGTCTTACAAGTTTATACAAAGACCTTAACGGGTTGTCAGGTATACCGTTCAGTTCAGTTCAGTTCAGCTCAGTCGTGTCCGACTCTTCGCGACCCCATGAACCGCAGCACGCCAGGCCTCCCTGTCCATCACCAACTCCCGGAGTCTACCCAAACCCATGTCCATCGAGTCGGTGATGCCATCCAGCCATCTCATCCTCTGGCATCCCCTTCTCCTCCTACCCCCAATCCTTCCCAGCATTAGGGTCTTTTCCAATGAGTCAACTCTTCGAATGAGGTGGCCAAAGTATTGGAGTTTCAGCTTCAACATCAGTCCTTCCAATGAACACCCAGGACTGATCTCCTCAGATGGTCTCAACAACACCTTACTTCCTCAAGGTATTTTTCTTGGGATATCTCCCACTGTGGGAGCAGTAGGCAGAGGGTACATTCCAAGGACAGGGGAATGGTTGCCTGAGTCCAGCTCAAAGACCAGTAGTCAGAGCCTACCGATCATCTCCTTCAACAGAAGACCAAAGTTTTGTCTCCAATCTTTTCCTGATTGGAGAAGTAAGATCCCACAAGCCAAGAGCCATGCATGGAAAAGGGACACACTCAGGTTTCAGTCCCAAACTGTGACCCCAGACATTGGGGAAGAGAGAAATCCCTTCCCAAACTGCAGATTTGGATGAAAATAGATGAGTGTTTTTGTTTCAAAGCTCTTAACTCTTGGGGTGATTTTTTGGGGGGTGATATTATTTTGCAGCAATAGAGAAATGGAAGAGGGAGACAGAAGTAAGCAAACAAGTAACATGAAGTAGAAGGGGGAAAAGTGGATTAAGGGATAGAGAAGACAAGACAGAGAGCAGGGGTTGGGGTTGAGGGCTTACAGTGTTTGACAAGGGGGTCAGGGAAAGCCTCTCTGTTTCAGTTTGCTACATACTCCTGCTTCCCTTTGCTTGCTTGTCATTAGAGCATGTAACCACCAAAAAATGACAGGCTCAGCCCCTGAGTTTACTTGTTCTGTCACCAGTCCTAGAATCAAAACCAACTCCTTAGCATTTCCAATTCTTAGTTTTAGGTTTATGGGAGTAAAAAAGTGATGACTTAACTTTGTGGATCAGAATGAATATGGATGTAGGGCCACAATTCTCAGAAAAAGAAAAATGGGTTTCCTAACAGGTGTCTCTTTCATGTCATTGTGACTCATGGGAGAGTATTGTACCTTCCAAGAGAGTTGGGTGGAACAATAGTTGAAAACCAGGGAAGGGAGTTCCCTGACAGTCCAGTAGTTAGGACTCCTCCCTTTCACGGCAGTGGGTCTCAGTTCAGTCCCTGGTTGGAAAACTAAGATCCCACAAGCCAAGAGGCACAGTCCCAAAACAAAGAAAACCAGAGACATGAGTGGTAGATTATCCTACAAGATTTCAAAGCACAGAAAGAGCACAAGCAAAGGGAGAATCTGAAAAGGTATCACAGCAATGGTACAGTTGGAGTTACCATAAGTGCAGCGTCTCATGGCTGAAAGGAATTCTAAAGGATCTTTCTATCTAGTTACTGACCCACCCATTGCTTGTAGATGGATTTTGAAAGACAGGTAGGGTTTGGCTGGTGCTTGCACTGCAGGGAGCAGAGGCTCAGTCGGTGGTGGGGAAACTTAGATCCTGCAAGTCGCAGGGCACGGCCAAAATAAAATTTAAAACTTTGTATTCTCCAGTATTATATACTTGACTCAAGCACTGTACTATTTGCAAAGTGGAAGAAGTTTGTACCTTGCCCTGGTTTACTTTCTTCAAGGTTAGAATCTTGACTTTTATTCCCTTTAAGTTTCACTTGGTTTAGTTGTGTATCTTGAAGCAGATATGCGTTGAAGTAGTTGATGGAGATGCTAACTCAGGAAGACAGTACGAATAAAGCGATCGCTTTTAAATGGACTGCGGAAATCTTATTACTTAAATATTTAATGGTGGTCGGGGGAGGGAAAGGTCCTCATAATAACCATGCCCAGTGGGGATGAGTTCGGTCTGGCTGTGAAAACAAAACCGGAAGGTGAGACTAGAACGGAGCCGCGACTCACACACTCACTCTCAGATGCGGGGTTCCGGCCTCCCAGAACTCCTGTTTTCCCGGGCTCCCCCTGCAGGTCGCGTCTTCTCGCTGCGCGCCCATACCCTGGGGCTCAGAAACCTCAAGGCAGCTTGTCTAGGTTGGGGATTGGTTGGTCACACAACCGGCATAGGGGGCGTGTCGTATGCAGATGAGCGGCGCGGAGAGGCTGCTGGTTCCGCTCCGCCCGGGCCTCGGCGTCCTGCGTGTGGACACGCGGAGGTTCCTGAGGTTGTTCCCCGGGTGGGCGAGGCCGGGCCGGGGGACGAGCAGAGGCTGAGTGTGCGGAGGTGGCACGAGGGAAGTGACCGTGCGTGCAGAGTGGGGCGAGCTCAAGGGTGCTGGGCAGTGGTGGGGGTGGCAAGTCATACTTACCTGGCAGAGGAGATACCATGATCACGAAGGTGGTTTTCCCAGGGCGAGGCTTGTCCATTGCACTCCGGACGTGCTGACCTCTGCGATTTCCCCAAACGTGGGAAACTCGACTGCATAATTTGTGGTAGTGGGGGACTGCGTTCGCGCTTTCCCCTGGTAAACGTGGTTTATGAAAAACAGGCGAACCAGTAGCGGGTCCATAGCTTGCCAGCCGCAGTGTTAGGCAGTGTTTGGGGTTGCTGCGTTTATTTCTTTCCGGGCTTTCGTATCGTTTCGCGCAGTTGCTGTTTTGTCCGCGCCGTTGTTAACGGTTACGAGTACCGAACTAGGGGGCGGCGGGTTTCCCAGTAACTTCAGCGTCACCCGGGCAACGGGGGCGGGGGGTGAACAGAGCCTCTGATGAGTTTGCAGCCCTAGAGTAGGTTTTTACGGAAAAGGTCTTTCCGACCCAAATGGGGAGTGCGTGTGATCACTCATCTAGAATCTGAAGTCGGGGAATGGGAAATCAAGTGAGTGGACCGGCCCTAGGAACTTTCACTAGGAACGAAGTTAGTGGAAGTGATGGAATCCCAGTTGGGTTATTTCAAATCGTAAACAGATGATGCAGTGAACGTGCTGGCATAGCAAACTTGGGAAACTCAGCGGTGATCACAGGACTGGAAAAGGTCAGTTTTCAATTTCAATTCCCAAAGAAAGGCAAGGCCGAAGAATGCGCAAACTACCACACAAGTGCACTCGTCTCACACGCTAGTAAAGTAATGCTCAAAATTCTCCAAAGCAGGCTTCAGCAGTAAGTGAACCGTGAACTTCCAGATGTTCGAGCTGGATTTAGAAAAGGCGGAGGAACCCGAGGTCAGATTGCCAACATCCGTTGGGTCATCGGAAAAAACAAGAGTTCCAGGAAAAACATCTACTTCTGCTTTATTGACTATGCCAAAGCCTTTGACTGTGTGGATCACAACGAACTCTGGAAAATTCTTAAAAGAGATGGGAATACCAGACCACCTGACCTGCCTCTTGAGAAATCTGTATGGAGGTCAGGAAGCAACAGTTAGAACTGGACATGGAACAACAGACTGGTTCCAAATCGGGAAAGGAGTAGAGAAATATCAATGACCTCAGATATCCAGATGACACCACCCTTATGGCAGAAAGCGAAGAAGAACTAGAGCCTCTTGATGAAAGTGAAAGAGGAGAGAAAAAGTTGGCTTAAAACTCAACATTCAGAAAACTAAGATCGTGGCATCTGGTCCTATCACTTCATGGCAAATAGATGGGGAAACCATGGAAAGAGTGACAGGCTTTATTTGGGGGCGGGGAGAGGCCCCGGGGGGGCTCCAAAATCACTGCAGATGGTGACTGCAGCCATGAAATTGAAAGACGCTTGCTCCTTGGAAGAAAAGTTATGACCAACCAGACAGCATATTGAAAAGCAGAGACATTACTTTGCCAACAAAGGTCCCTCTAGTCAAAGCCATGGTTTTTCCAATAGTCATGCATGGATGTGAGAGTTGGACTACGAAGAAAGCTGAGCGCCAAAGAATTGAGCTGTGGTGTTGGAGGAGACTCTTTCGAGTCCCTTGGACTGCAAGGAGATCCAACCAGTCCATCCTAAAGGAGATCAGTCCTGAATATTCATTGGAAGGACTGATGCTGAAGCTGAAAGTGCAATTCTTTGGCCACCTGATGTGAAAAACTGACTCACTGGAAAAGACCCTGATGCTGGGAGAGACTGAAGGCGGGAGGAGAAGGGGACGACAGAGGATGAGATGGTTGGATGGCGTCACCGACTCAATGGACATGGAGTTTGAGTAAACCCCGGGAGTTGGACAGGGACATCTGGCGTGCTGCAGTCCACGGGGTCCCAAAGAGTCAGACACGGCTGAGCGGCTGAACCGAACTGAACTGAAGAGGTGTTAGAGGTTACACTAAGCAGATCAGAGGAAGACAAATATAATGTCTGTAAAAGTACTTACTGTTTCAGTCGTGCCCGACTCGGCGACCGCATGGACTGCCGCACGCCAGGCTTACCTGTCCTTCACAGTCTCCCAGAGTTGCTCAAACTCTTCAGCATCAGTCTTTCCAATGAACATTCAGGGTTGATTTCATTTAGGATTGACTCGTTTGATCTCCTTGCAGTCTAAGGGACTCTCTCAAGAGTCTTTTATATCACTTATATGTGGAATCTAAGAAAAGGAAGTCAACTTATTTATACAACAGAAACAATCACAAACAGAAAACAACGCTGGGCGTCGAGGGGGAGGAGGGAGAGGAGGAGCAGGCAAAAGACAGGTATAAACTAGTAATATGGGATTAACAGTTATAGAAAACTATAAAAAATAAGAATTTACTACATGGCACATTGAACTATATTCAATATCTTGTAATAAGTTATAATGGCAAAGAATCTCAACTGTACACCTGAAATTAACACACGATTGTAAATCAACTAGCTTAATATATGAAAAATTTTTAAAAGAACATGGAGGGAATTTCCTGGCAGTCCAATGTTTAGGACTCCAGGCTTTCACTGATGGGGCAAGACATCAGTCTCCAGTCAAAGAACTAAGATCCCGAAAGCTGTGCAGCCCAAAAACAAAAACAGCAGATTTTTTACATTTACAGGAGAACCCACAAATGAAGATAAATACCCCCAAAAGTGCCTAAGTGGTTCCTCTTATTGGCCCTGGTTCCTTTTGCTGGAGAATGATATTTAGAGATCAAAATCTGGTTCCTCTTGTTGATGAATACTGGTGTGTCACTGTACCTATTTTACTCAATGGGTTATATTCCATTACTATCATTACCTTGATTTGGCAGTGGGAATCCTTTGAAACTGGCTCCTGTGCAATTGATATGCCCCTAAATCAGTCACTGTACATTTCTTCACTTTTCCAGGCTTGCATTTTCCCCTACTAAGAGCCTCATCTCCCATGGAAGCTGATGTGCCTCTCCGCCCTCTAGCCCACCATGACTTCAGACCACGGTGAGGCTTCCTGTGGCATGATGGAGAAGGCTATCAGGCTAAGAGCAATGAGTACATCCAGGGTTAACAAGGCCTGTAGGTATCCAGCCTTGGCTGCCCTCCTTCGCCCATCTACCCCGATTCCTGGGCATAAATGGCTACTTCCTGGAAGAGGTCAAGGTTCTGTGGACTTCCTGGAGAGGGAGCTGGAATCCAGAGGGAGGGGCAGAGGGCACAGGTGTCCAGGTTGGACTCTACAAACATTTCAGATCCCACTGAGTGTGTGCCCACCACCCAAGATTGCTAACCCACCCAGCAAAAATCCTCCAGAGGCACAGCAAGCCACAATGAAGTGGCCTCCCCTCAGCCTGGTGTGTTGCCACTCCCTGACCAGGCAGCGGGCACCTCTGCCCCTTTGAGGTTGGGGAACAGTGCTTCAGAGCGCCCCTGCCAGTCTCTGTGACACCCAGACCAAAAGAGTTGGCCATCCTGGTCACCAAAACCCATGCCCTTTCCCACTTCCCCAAAGCCAGGTCCCCAAAGTAGGCACACCTCCACATCCTTCGGGATAGATCCAACAAAGGCCTAAGGTTCTTTCTTTTGGCCCTACCTGCTGGTCTTTACAGATGGTATCATTTCAGGCTGGGGTCTCTGCAGCCACAGAGTAAAGGATCCTTCTGGAAGGGCACCAGTCAGACTGCAGTGGCACAGCCCTCTAGGCCCAGGGAGACTCCAAAAAGACTCCAGGTTGGCGCATGTTAGTTAGCAGTGGGACGATGAGAAGGGCTGAGACCAACAGAGGGGGTGACCCCAGGAGTTTGCCAGGAGAGGAAGACAAAGCAGAAACAGTCTCCAGTTTGACAGGCAGTTCAGTTCAGTTCAGGCGCTCAGTCGTGACCTACTCTTTTCGACCCCATGGACTACAGCATGCCAGGCTTCCCTGTCACCAACTCCCGCAGCTTACTCAAACTCATGTCCATTGAGCCGGTGATGCCATCGGGTATCACCATCTCATCCTCTGTCTTCCCCTTCTCCTCCCGCCTTCTAGTCAGAACCAGAACCAAAAAAAAGGGCTTGTGGCCTCAGGGGTCGGGGACAGCGGCCCCGGGCCCCTGAGGTTTCAGAGAGCCACACTGCCATTGGCGTTCTATCGAGAGTCCTCTGAGATGTACTCCAACTATAAGCAGAGTGTCTGGAGTTCCCCTCCCACAAGAAGGGAGAGAGAAAGTACCACTCCCTGCTGTTCTCTGTACCCACACCCAAACTAGTCTGTCCCCAAAGTGAAGCTGCTCCTTCTTGATGACAGTCCAGCCCAGTTCCTTCTGGGTGCTCTCTCCACTTCCTCCTCTTCTTTCTCCCAATTTAGCCTTAAGTACCCAGCACTAAAGTTAGCCACCTGGTCAGAACCCACAGGCCAGTGGTCTGTGCAAGGAGGTGAATTTATGTGCACCTCATGCTGACATCTCCCCACCTTGCCCCTCATCCCACCCTCCACCCTTCTCCCTGCCATCAGCCCCCGTTGCTCCCGACTCTCGGGGCTCTCAGAGCTCTTGTCTGTGCTTTTGCTGTCATCTCTCTCTCCTCCATCAGATGTAGCAGAATGGTGGGGGGCGCTTTTCCCTACAGAGTGGGGGCAATCCGTGTTCTTTCTACAGGAACTCCAACCTTCCAGCGGCTACAGGGATAGGTGCAAAGGCCTATGAAAGCTGAGGCTTCCCCAGGGGCCACCTCTGTGTCCTCAGACGGACAGGACACCTGAAGCAGCCGCGGAATTTCTCATCAGCACTGTCAGGCCCACTGACAGCCCTGCTGACTTTTGTTCCCACGGGCGTCTACTTCTCCCTAGGAGCAAGGTTGGCAGTGGTTCGGAAGATCTCGGGATGGCAGCTCTGCCCTGAGAGATGGTTGGGAAGGTTTTGTGTCTCCCCAAGTCTGCACCTGCAGAGACCATATGAAAGACAGGGACGGAGAGAGAGGGGTTGGGAGGTTCAAAGAGTGTGACTGGGAGAAACAGAGATTGTGACCTTCCTTTGGGGGACAGAGCTGGGGACTAAGCCGGCATTGACGGGGTTTCAGGAAGGGTGCCCTGCTGTCCTTGACCCTGTGATGGCCTGGGTGCTTGCCGGCCTCGCTCCAGAGCTTTTGGTGCGCAGCTGCTGTTTGGTGCGCCTGGGCGCATAGACCAGGGACCAGGGCGGGAGTGGGAAAGCGAATCAAAGTGGAGAGGGCGCGGCCCGAGGCGGAAGCCAACGCGCTGTGGGCCTGTGTGAGGCCTGCGGGCAGGAGACGGCGCAGGCGAGTCCCCAGGCGACGGCCAACGCGGCGCTGTGCGGATGTCCCCCAAAGGCTTTCCCGCCTCTGGCCAAGGAGGAAGGACGCTGCGCTGCCGCAGGGTGTCGGGCGGGGCAGAGGCGCCGGGGGCGGGGTGCCTTTCACTGGGGAGCAAAAGCAACCAGCACCTCCTTCGAGCCGGAATCGAACCAGCGACCTAAGGATGACCACACGTGTCAGATCTACAGTCCTCCGCTCTACCAGCTGAGCTATCGAAGGGTGCGCGCCATCAACCGCCCGGGGACCTTCCTTTTTCCGGAAATGCACTGGGACGCTGGTCGGAAGCCCCTTTGAAGAGAGCGATGAGCGCGCACCGCCAGGGTGCCGGGTGCGGGTACGGGTGCGAGGACCCGGCAATCCTGCGGGGTAGCCGCGGCCCGGCCTTTGTGTCGGCCGGCATCGGGGCGGCGAGTTTCAAGATGCCTCGTTTCCTCTCCGCCGTCCCTCTTTCTACAAGTGGAGACCGCGGCCTGAAAGCGGGGAAGAGGGCTAGGGGAGAGGCGTTGGTGAAATGGATGCGCGCGTGGGGTGCAGGAGGTCGGGCCGAGGAGAGGGGCACCGCGGAGCTGGCTGCCAACAGCCTAGCCAGCCATCTGGTGCTCTTTAAGTGCCGTTAGTTCAAACACTCCTTTGGTCAAAATGGTATTTATTGCTGTGGCACGTTGTGCCACCCTTCAAAGCCAGCACCATCTTGCCTGGATTCCGCAGGTCTCCTATGGATCTCCCTGCTTTCGCTCTGCCACCTTTACAGCCAGAGTGATTTTCTCTCCTTTTCTAGGGGAGTGGGAAGAGGGGTGGGGGTGGAGGGTGGAGGGTTTAGATGAAGCCGCTTCTCTTCTGGAAACTTCTGGTTCATTCAGACTTGAACCCTTACAAAGGTCTACAAGACCCTCAGTTCTTGTCCCCACGCAGTCACCTCTCTCAGTTTCCGTACCATTCATAAATTTTGTTCTGTACTCAGGACCTTCTTGCTATATTCTCCAGACACTACTCTATCTGACCTTTTGCTAGGGATGCTCTTCCCAGACAGCCTCATGACCAGCCCCCTCCCCTCCAGTCTGCTCACATTGTTACATTCTCCAGGGAGCCTCCCCTGGCCACCGAAATCAACACAGCAACTTGCCTCCTTACAGCAATTCCCCATCTCCTCTCCTTCCTCGTTTTTATTTTCTTTTTTCATAGCTCTTAACCCCTAACTTACTAATTAATTTGCCTACTGTGACTATTGTCAGTTTTCTCCCACCTCCACACCCCTTTCTCTAACTAAAATATGATATCTAAAACATTTTGCCTTACAGCTGAAACACAACGTTGTAAACAACTATGTTTCAATTAAAAAATAAATTTTGAAAAATACCTCTCTGAGAAAGTCCAACACCTGACACAGGCCCCTTTTTCATTCTTTTTTGTCCGCTCTATGATGTATTTTACTTTCCTGGCCAGGGTAACCCGTGCCCCCCGCATTGGGCGTTCAGTCTTAACTACTGAACCTCCAGGAAGGTCGTTTGACTGCCCGTTGTTAGAGCATTCATTTAAAAGGCCTTGCAGTACTCTTGCCTGGAAAATGCCATGGACGGAGGGGCCTGGTGGGCTGTAGGCCGTGGGGTCGCTAAGAGTCGGACAGGACTGAGCGACTTCACTTTCACTTTTCACTTTCATGCATTAGAGAAGGAAATGGCAGCCCACTCCACTCTTCTTGCCTGGAGAATCCCAGGGACGGGGGAGCCTGGTGGGCTGCCGTCTATGGGGTTGCACAGAGTCGTACACAACTGAAGTGTCTTAGCAGCAGCAGCAGTTGTGAAGATGGTTCTCTTACAGCCCAGAGGGTCTCTCTCAAAGACTGAGAGCCATTCCTTTGAAATGTAAGCAAGAAGGATAGGGCCTCTGCCTCCCACTTTCTGTGCGACGACCCATCCTAACTTCAGTAACTGCCCGCTGACAAACACGGCTGGCCTGTCTCTCTACTGGGCAGCTCTGTGGTTTTTCACTGTTGCCTCTTCTGAGCCCCCTCCCTCTCATCCTCCCTTTAAAACGCTCCGATCCCCTCGCCCATTTCGGAATGGCGCTCGGTCAGCTCTCTCCCCTGCTGTCAGTACTCATGAATAAAGTCTGCTTCCACCACTTTCTCTACGGTCTGCTGTGTTTGTCTTTGACCGAGTCAGATCGGAAAGGGTCAGAGGACACCTGGGGGGCCGTCCAATGTGCATGCTGGGGCAGGGGACGGGGCGCCGGGGGCGCGGCCCAAGGGCCAGGGCTCCTGCCCTGGAGCACGGAGCTCCGGGAGCCCCCCGCCTGGTGCGGTGGAGGCGACCGCTCGCGCTCTCACTTGGTTTTCGCTCTGCAACAGGACCCCGGGCTTTCCTTCCAGCATAACTAACTAGGTTAGGCTACATATCCCGAAGCACTTTCGTCACTTTTATTTAGAGAGACACCGTGAATAAACATAACCACGCTTTCCTATTAAGGCGGCTTTAGCGCTTAACGTCAACCGGCAAATAAGTCTTTCCTGAGCTTTCCATGAGTAGAAAATGAGTTCAGACAGGCGACGGCAAAAATGGGCTGATATTTTCTTGCTGAAAGGGAGGTGAGACCAGACCCGAGTCCCGACCCACCCCCTCAACTGCGAGGCACTGCGGTCTCGTGTCTTCCCAGGTTCTCACTCCAGGTCCAGACGGGTCGTCGCTCCCCACGCGCTCCCCTCACGAGACACCGGCGGGTCTCCGGGGGAGGGGGGTTAGTAGGTCCCGCGCCCCCGCGTGGAAGAACAGGACATCCGGGACATCCCGGCGGGGGCGTGTCGTATGTAGATAAGCGGCGCGCAGAGGCTGCTGGTCCCGCTCCGCCCAGGGCCTCGGCGTCCCGCGTGTGGACACGCGTGTATGTAGCAGGTCAGGCGTTCTCTCCCATAACACCCATAGTTTGCTCAAACTTCTTTCTGTCCATTGAATCAGTAATGCTAAGTAATTGTCTCATCCTTTGTTGCCCCCTCTTCCTCTCATTGTTTCCCAGCATCAGGTTTTTTGCCATCAGGTGGACCAAGTATTGGGGCTTTGTCCACCTTCAGCATCAGTTTTTCCAATGGATATTCAGAATTGACTTTATTTTTTCGGGTTGCCTAGTTTGATCTCCTTGCAGTCCAAGAGACTCTCAAGAGTTTTCTCCATCACAACAGTTCGAAAGCATCAGTTCTTTGGCGCTAGATCTTTCTTATGGTTCAATTCCCACATCTATAGATGACTTGTGGGAAAAAACATAGCTTTGACTATACAGACCTTTGTCAACAAAGTGATGTCTCTGCTTAATATGCTGTCTAGGTTTGTCATAGCTTTCCTTCCTAGGAGCAAATGTTTTAACTTTGTGGCTTCCGTCACCATCGCCAGCGATTCTGGAGCCCAAGAAAATAAAATCTGTCACCGCTTCCACTTTTTCCCCACCTATTTGCCATGACGTGATGGGACTGGATGCCATGATCTTAGTTTTTTGAATGTTGGGTTTTATTTAAGTCAGCTTTTAGAGTTAACCTCATATTTAAGTCAAGTACTTACATTAACTTGAGCAAATATATATATTTTAAAATATATATATAACAGTCATTTTGCTGTACAGTAGACTGACACAACATTGTACTCCAATTGATTAAAACTGTTTTCGTGTCAAATTTAGCGCTTGAGGGCATGGATTCAAGTTAGATTTACTTTGATATTATAAAAAGTAATGGAAGTGGTCTTGCTTTTGCTCTGCCAATAATCACCAATGACAGCTGTTCGACTTAAATACAAACCATGTCTGAGAGTGCAAAGTGGCATTGACTGGAAACATGTAACTGTAGGAAAGAATCATTACCTTTTCAGTACAGCTCAGTTCCAATGTCAGTTATTTCAGAAAATTTAAGCATCAAGTTCAAATTGCCAACATCCGCTGGATCATTGAAAAAGCAAGAGAGTTCCAGAAAAACATCTATTTCTGCTTTATTGACTACGCCAAAGCCTTTGACTGTGTGAATCACAATAAACTGTGGAAAATTCTGAAAGAGGTGGGAATACCAGACCACCTGACCTGCCTCTTGAGAAATCCGTATGGAGGTCAGGAAGCAACAGTTAGAACTGGACATGGAACAACAGACTGGTTCCAAATAGGAAAAGGAATATGTCAAGGCTGTATACTTGTATGCTTATTTAACTTATATGCAGAGTACATCATGAGAAACGCTGGGCTGGAAGAAGTACAAGCTGGAATCAAGATTGCTGGGAGAAATATCAATAACCTCAGATATGCAGATGACACCACCCTTATGGCAGAAAGTGAAGAAGAGCTAAAGAGCCTCTTGATGAAAGTGAAAGAGGAGAGTGAAAAAGTTGGCTTAAAGCTCAACATTCAGAAAACAAAGATCATGGCATCTGGTCCCATCACTTCATGGGAAATGGATGTGGAAACAGTGTCAGACTTTATTCTTTGGGGCTCCAAAATCACTGCAGATGGTGATTGCAGCCATGAAATTAGAAGACGCTTACTCCTTGGAAGGAAAGTTATGACCAACCTAGATAGCATATTAAAAAGCAGAGACATTATTTTGCCAACAAAGGTCCGTCTAGTCAAGGCTATTGTTTTTCCAGTAGTCATGTATGGATGCCCACTCCAGTACTCTTGCCTGGAAAATCCCATGGATGGAGGAGCCTGGTAGGCTACAGTCCATGGGGTTGCTAAGAGTCGGACACGACTGAACTACTTCACTTTCACTTTTCACTTTCATGCATTGGACAAGGAAATGGCAACCCCTCCAGTGTTCTTGCCTGGAGAATCCCAGAGACGGAGAAGCCTGGTGGGCTGCTGTCTATGGGGTCGCACAGAGTCGGACATGACTGAAGCGACTTAGCAGCAGCAGCAGCATGTATGGATGTGAGAGTTGGAGTGTGAAGAAAGCTGAGCTCCGAAGAATTGATACTTTTGAACTGTGGTGTTGGAGAAGACTCTTGAGAGTCCCTTGGACTGCAAGGAGATCCAACCAGTCCATCCTAAAGATCAGTCCTGGGTGTTCATTGGAAGGACTGATGTTGAAGCTGAAACTCCAATACTTTGGCCACCTCATGCGAAGAGTTGACTCATTGGAAAAGACCCTGATGCTGGGAAGGATTGGGGGCAGGAGGAGAAGGGGACGACAGAGGATGAGATGGCTGGATGGCCTCACCAACTCGATGGACATGAGTTTGGGTAAACTCTGGGAGTTGGTGGTGATGGACAGGGAGGCCTGGGGTGCTGCAATTCATGGGGTTGCAAAGAGTCGGACACGACTGAGCAACTGAACTGAACTGAAGTGTCAAGTTCTTGTGTAAATCACCCTTTGGTCTTCCTAAGGTACTTACTGGCTTCACATGGGAAATATGAATCCAACTGATTTTCTCTTTCAACCCAAGGTCAGGGTTTGAGCCTTTAAAAAGTGTGGCGGCTGCTGCCGCAGCTTAAAAGCACACAAGCAGGCACTTCCAGGACACTGAAATCAAGAACTGAGAACGGTAATATTAGGTTTTTAGCCTAATCACAACTTTTGAGTTAAAATTCCATTAACACAACTTTGTTTTCATAACAAAATAAGTGAAAGTTTTTTTTCAAAAATTGGAATACCCAAACTTGGGGGAAAATAGCTGATTTTTCTTCAAAATCTTTTTTCTAGGGACCAAACCAGTAGATCTGGGGAAGTCCCATGCAGCGCTTTGTCAGAAGTTTTGCCTCTGGAAAAGCTGAAACCTACCGTCTAAGGTACCTGACTAGTGGTGGTGGTGGTGGTTTAGTTGCTCAGTTGTTTCTAATCTTTTGTGATTCTGTGGACTGTAGCCTGCCAGGCTCCTCTGCCTGTGAGATTTCCCAGGCAAGAATACTGGAGTAGGTTGCCATTTCCTTCATCCAGGGGATCTACCTGACCAAGGGATTGAACCCAGGTCTCCTGCATAGGAGGCAAATTCTTTACCGCTAAGCCACCAGGGAAGCCCCTACCTGACTAGTACTTGTACCTGACCCCAAATTGTCTTTTCTTTTTTTGTACTAGATGCTTCACTGAAAAGTTAGGTGACTCTTAGCTTAGCTTGTAACACTTTGGAGCCTTAGGTTGACAACATACCCAAAATATTTTACTTCTGTTTCACAATGCTACAATTTGTTTAGTGAGGCCTTGTTTCTCTGTGAAGCAAGGAACTGGAACAAAACCAAGGTGTCTGTTTTCCAGTGTCCTTTAGGAGGCTGTCAGAAAATCATCTACAATTATAGACCCTTCTGCTGGGACATAGTTCTGTAAGTTTTCCATAAATTTCTATTTTTTCCTAGAGAAGAGTCCTGAAACCCTTGAGGATTCCTTTTCCATCAATATAAGACTCTGTGATTGAATACAAAGACTCAGCCATTAGGGGGACAGAAAAATAAGCAGAACTCAGATCAACTACACAGATAAACCTCGCAGACGATGGTACTGAAGTCAGGATAACTGCAGGGTTAGAAGCTTACAGGCCTTCACATTAACGGAATAACAAATTAATTTTTCTAAGATCATGTATAAATCTACATATTAGTCAATTATCAAATTTAAGTTATTTCTTTTTTTTTTTTTATCCGTGAGTCTTTTATTGGTCATTTATATGCCAGCAGCATCACCAAAAACAAAACAGCTGTTTCCACCTGAAAGCGCCCCCTGTCTCTTCATTTGCCTTTTTGTTTCGCTCCCAACTCTGTAGATCCACATAGATGAAGACAGCTTTACTGGCAACAGGTCTTAGGGGGAGAAAAGTATCAATCAGGAGGCAAGAAAGCTATTGGTATATCCCTCCCAAATACAAAAATATTAGCCAGCAATTACTATACCAACTGCCAGTTTCACATATAGTCTCCCTTTAAGCCTAAGATTACCCCATTTTAAGGGGTGGAGAAAACAAGTTCCAAGAAGATTCAACCTTGTCTGAAACTAGCCCACATGCTGTACAGCACACACCACGAGCACAGTTTCAGTACTACTATTCCTCCTTTTACGACCACCAAGACCAGGGTGTAGATCTGATAAGTTATTTCTTTACAAGGTGGGCGCTCTTTTAAAATTCTCATTTTTCTAATTCTTTTAAAACTGGTTTATTCCTTCTAATTGAATTATTTTAAAACCTATTTAGTTGATTATTTTTGGCTGTGTTGGGTCTGAGCTGCTGCATGGGCTTTCTCTGGTTGCGGTGTGTGGGTTTCTCTCGTTTTGGAGCACAGGCTCTAGGCACGCGGGGTTCAGTAGTTGCAGCTCATGGACTCAGTAGTTGTGGCTCATGGGCTCTAGAGCACAGGCTCAGTAGTGGCACACCGGCTTAGCTGCTCCACAGCATGTAGTATCTTCCCTGACCAGGGATGGAACCTGTGTCTCCTGCACTGGCAGGCACATTCTCTGCCACTGAGCCACCAGGGAAGCCCCCTTTTAATTGAATTCTTGACAAAGGATATTGTTTTATACCTGACCATGGCTTAGCCTTTTGGTAAATTATTGATTCTGATGTAACTGAATGTATATCTTAAACAGGACAAGAAAATTTAAGCATAACATATTCCCTGCCCATACTGTGCCCTCCCTAGCGTGTGATGTATATTATACATTAACCAGATCTCCTTAGAGGTGGAAATGCCTGCTGGACCATAAAGATCAATTTTTTTTCTCCCTTTCTTCTGACAACAGTGATGTAACTTCTCAGAAGATTGGCATTCTTTCCCAGCTGTGTCAAAGGGTATGGTGGCTTGCTTGATTTGCACGCTCCTGAACTATGCATCTTTGGTGAACTTTATGTAAAATGTCAGTATGTTATTTTGATGTATGATCCTTTGTTCTGAAAAATATATGTGACTGTGCCTTGGACTTCTTTCTTAGAGCTTATCCTGGGTTATAATCCTCAGTTTGACTAGAATAAAATTCTCTTTTTTCTTAATTTGATTGTTAACTTAAGTTTTGTTAATTGTTCTCTACCTCAAAAAGTGTCATTATTTGCTAAGGCCCAGCTCCATACATGGATTTGTCTCTGTTTGGAGGGCTTTTCCAGTGCAATGTGAGACAGTCACTCTTGGCCTTCCCTCTCTTCTTTCAGGAGGTACATAGTTACCAAATTAGGGGACTTTTTCTCCAGGGAGCTCCACCAACATGACATCTATAGCACAGGACATGATAGCCTTTAATATCCACAGCAAGTCTCCCCAGTAGGTTAAAAGGAGAAAATAAGAATACATGTTTCTCAAGTCAGAGAACTTGTTCTATATGAGAACCATGGAGGAAAAGGAACAAGTAGAAATGTGGCCCAAAAAACCAACAGTTTCTACTACGCTATCACCAGATGGAAAGTAAAACATTTCCAAGAAATTGAAGAGTACATAGAACCAGTATCTATGAGAAAAGACAGTGCTATATTAGGCCAAGGAAAAATTCTTGGCACAATAGGGTTTGGAGTCTGGATGGTCTGTCCATAAGAGAGCTGAGACCAAAGGTTAGACATAACAGCAATTCTGATCTGCACCTGGACCTATACCAATATCTGTTGAGACATTTCAATCATCAAACTGCTGATGGTAATCAGTGGGGATACAGGTCTTCTGGGTACAATGCTCTAATTTCTCCCAGCTTACGTTTGGCAGGAGAGGCTTCAGGAATACCCACTGACATGGTCTGGATGGTTCTTTAAAGATCTTAGTTCTGCCCCAGTCATGACGGCTGACTTCCCTTAGTCAAGAGTACTCTGTGTGGTGGGTCATTGGGTCCCCACAGTGTTCCTCCATCAAAGCAGCTGTCTTCTGGTTCCCTGCTGCAGCCAGTGCACATCTCCACAAGCAGAGCTGGTAACTGAGAGCATGCTGTGGAATACTTCTGCAAATTTGCGTGGGTCTTTCTGGGGCACAGAAAAAGAAGCCTGTAAATGGTGAATATGAGCTGGTGAGAAGGGCATGTGGATTCCTATTGTTTTGCAGGGGGATAAGGAGAGTTTGGGGCTGGGTAGCTTTGCTGGCAATCTGATTAGGAAGGGCTGGTTTACCTCACATCAAGAAAAGGAAAAAAAATGATATGACACATCAGTTTCTTTCCCCATGCTGGATTTATTAGCCTAACCTTTTTTGCTTGCCTTTTTCTAAGTAACTGATACAACTGCCCTCCATCCTGTGCCCTTCATAGGGGACACAGTGTTTTATCTGAGTTCTCAGTTATTCCCAGATCATCTATCTGAGTCATGTCTGCTGTCCTAACTACATGGTGTGTGTATAATAAAGGACTCTTGGAGTTGGAATTTGGACTGACATGAAGTGGACTCTGGGCTGGGCTGGAGAAACACAAATCCATGTCCGTGAACAGAGCACCTAAAGAACTTGTGCCTTTGTCCCCTTTCCCTCTTCTCTGGAGTTGATTTAAGGCTGGGAGGTATAAAGGGATGCTGGAGGCCCAGAGAGAGTAGAGACAGCAGAGGAAAGAGGAAGAGGGTAAGAGAGTCCTGGGAAACAGAAACTGTCATTCTCACATTTTTCTCCCATTGTTCTCAATCTTTCCTTCTACCCTAAAAAATTATTTAGCATTCCTCTTAGAATGATATTAATCCTTTCAATACCATAATCCACTTGCTTGGGATGAGGCCCTTCTTAGAACCTGTACAAACACAAAAAAATCAAATCAAAGGAACCATCCTCAGGCCACTCTAACACTGGATTCTCCTATGCATACCCATTCCAAACTAGAGAGAGACAGATGGAGAAATCAGACTTTAAAGAGCAAGACATGACCTGCAATAGATCTGGTTTCATATATATATATATATATATATATATATATACCCGGGGGCTTCCCGGGTGGCTCAAACAGTAAAGAATCTGTCTGCAATGCAGGAGACTTGGGTTTGATTCCTGGGATGGGAAGATCCCCTGGAGAAGGAAATGGCAACCCAGTTCAGTATTCTTGCCTGGAAAATCCCATGGACAGAGAAGCCTGGCAGGCTACAGTCCATAGGGTCACAAAGAGTTGGACATGACTGAGTAAATAAATAAATAAATAAATAAATATACAGACATATTTCTTTTACCTTCAATGCTAATAGTGATCCTGAGAATTTTAGAACCTCTATCACCCATGCTTACTTAATATGTTGATACTGAAGCGGGTGGTTCCTCCAGCTAGAATATGAAAAGAGCAGAGGGCTAAAAAGGGTTGTGGTTTTTTTTTTTTTTTTTTTTTTGCCACACCACATGGCATGCAGAACTTTCCCTAACAGGGAACAAACCCATGCCCCCTGCACTGGAAGCATGCAGTCTTAACCACTGGACCACCAGGGAAGTCCTAAAAGGGAGACTTTTAAAAATAACTCAGGGTCTTTTCTTACCTTACAGTTGTGAGGCCACAAGACTTTTACCTGATTCAGTCAAGAACTGCCAAACCAATCCTTGTCCTCGATGCCAGGCCACTGAGAATACCATCTCCTGTCAAACCAGGGAATCCTCTCAACAAAAGTGGAAAGAAAGAAAACATTTTTACTGAAAAACCACTAAACCAGATTGTAATGTGCATCACAAGAAATGCACCAAATAGACTGCAAAGACAGGATATTCTTCAGCCTGGGCTGCTGTAACACCAAGGGCTGCCAGGGAGGTTTGAATAATAGGAACATTTCCCAGTTCGAGGGGCTGTAAATCCAAGACCAAGATATTGGCAGCTTTGCTTTCTCATGAGGCCTCTCCTTGGCTTGCAGCCATCCCTCACATCTCCAATTAAGGACACCAGTCATATTGAATTAGAGATCCACCTTTATGACCTCATTTTAATCTTAATTTACCTCCTTAAAGGCCCTGTCTCCAAATACAGTCACATGAGGGCTAGGGCCTCAACATATGAATCTTGGGGAGGGGGGAATGACACAATTCACCCCATAACAATAAGAATGCTGCCTGTTATATAAGCAGGCAGATACAACTCATTACATGTATGTCTTCAAGAACGCTTGACAGCACCATTTGCTACACAGTTCATCCTAAATTCAATTGGTAATTGGAGTGGCCATCCGTGTGCCTTTATCCAAAAGGAAATAAAACTCATATCTCCATGGCAAGCAGGTTGTTACAACATGGAGCCAGCCACTTTAGCTAAACTCCCTGAGGTAGAGGGAGATGGGGCACTACCTTCTTTAACGTTCACATCTCAAAAAGATGGCTTCAAAGGCCCAAGACAAACATTCTTAGGTTGCAACACTGACAAAAGATTTATTTAGCTGTTAAAAACACTATATATCTATATATCTCAAAAGGACAGAACAGGTGTTTGTAAATTTTTTAAGAAACAGGGAGGACTTCCCTATTGGCCCAGGGGCTAAGATTCCACACTCCCAATGCAGGGGGTCTGGGTTCCATCCTACTCAGGGAACTAGATCCCACACACTGCAACAAGGATCCCGCAATCCGAAACTAAGACTGGCACGGACAAAAAAACAAAACAAAAACAAAAGAATAAACAGGTTGAAAAAGAGGAGTAAATATCTTTCCCTTTTTTGCACAGGGGAATTTCTTTTTTTCTAATTTAGTATTCTTCTATTACACATGTCACATGTCCCAGTGCCTATGAGGCCAGAAAGCCTGGGCCATAACCGACTTAGATAGTGGAATGAGTGAAAGTCGCTCAGTCGAGTCAGACTCTTTGCAAACCCATGGACTGCGGAAGTCTCCAGGCCAGAATACTGGAGTGGATAGCCTTTCCCTTCTCCAGGGTGTCTTCCCAAGCCAGGGATCGATCCCAGGTCTCCAGCATTGCAGGTGGATTCTTTACCAACTGAGCTATCAGGGAAGCCAGGATGGGGAAGGGCAACATTATCACTAGAAGAGAGGTCCACATCAGGATGGTGATCCCAAGTCTTTCAATGGCAGTCTCCTGTTTCTTCCTGGGCAGTCAGGAGACTCGATACTGCATTTATGAAAAACCTTAGCAAATGGCCAACATCCTGCCTGGTCTGTCGAGTCCATCAGAAGCACAAGTCCCCTGTTTTGGAAGGGCCTCATAAACAGGCCTTCGCTGTCATCATATGCCTACATCTTGAGAGTGGGGATAATGCTGTCCCAGCCCCTTCTGAAAGCTTAGAATTTGTCCACGGCTGTGTATTAGATACTCTCTACCCGCCAACTCTCCAGGACAAGCAAATGCCTGGCAACTTACAGAACCCGGTCCATCCAACGAGTCCTTCCAAGCCTCAAAACCAAGTTATTAATACCTGCAGCACCAAATTAGAACCTGTTCAGGATCCACTCCTGTCCAGAGAAGCGAAGCCCACTGCTACAGAAGCTCATCATTCTTCACTCACTGCTAAGCCTTCTTGGCACACACACGGAACTTTACTTTTTCGCTTCAAAAATCTCAAAAGTACAAGTCACTGCTCCGAAGTTCTCTCCTGCTGCCGAATACACATCTGATATTCACTGGCGGGGGTGGGAGGGTGTGGAATATCAAGCGATAGAAAACAACTTCATGGCAAGTGAGAAAGCTTAAAAGAAAACCTTACAAGATAAGAAATCAACACGATTAAAAAGCAGACGATCACAACCTAACACAATACGGGATAAAGAAAAAAATGTCAAACATAGAAAAACATACATATACTTCTGTTTAAAGTTGTATCCGACTTTTTGCGACCCCGTGAACTGCCACACACCAACTCACAAAGTTTTTGCGGTCCCAGGAACTACAACACACCAACTCCCAGAGTTCCGTCCCAATTCCCCTGTATTTAGTCAGCAATGGCATTCAACGTTCTCATCATCTGTTGTCTGCTTTAACTTTTCCAGCATCATGCCTTTTTGCATATATTTCCATTTTCCAAAACTAGTAGTTCGACAGAAGCTACAAAACTTAAGCACAATCATAAAAACTTACCAAAAAAAAAAAACACCTGAAATACTAACAACAACCAACGAGCGCACATTCTGTTTTGTTTCTTTTTTTTTTTTAAACAAACATAATTACTTTGGCTGCGCCGAAAAGCACGTGTGATCTTAGTTCCTTGGCCAGGAATGGAACCTGTAACCCCTACAGTGAAAATGTGCAGTCTTACCCACTAGACTATCAGGAAAGCCGCCACACTCTGTTTTTAAAACCGAAGAAAGAAGACTCAGGGAAAAGAGCGAACGCAGTCCCCCACTACCACAAATTATGCAGTCGAGTTTCCCCACATAGTTCAGAAAAATCGCAGGAGTCAGCACATCCGCAGTGCAATGGATAAGCCTCGCCCTGGGATAAACCCTCTTCATGAGCATGGTATCTCCCCTACCAGGTAAGTATAAGTTCACGCCCACCCACCGCCCAACACCCTCGAGCTCGCCCCACTCTACACGCACGGTCACTTCCCTCGCGCCACCTCCGCACACTCCGCCCCTTGTCGTCCCTCGGCCCGGCCTCGCCCACCCGGGAAACCATCTCAGGAACCTTCGCGTGTCCACACGCAGTACGCCGTGGCCCGGGCGGAGCGGGACCAACAGCCTCTGCGCGCCGCTCATCTGCATACGACACGCCCCCGCCGGGATGTCCCGGATGTCCTGTTCTTCCACGCAGGGGCGCGGGACCTACTAACCCCGCCCCGGAGACTCGCTGGTGTCTCGTGAGGGGAGCGCGTGGGCGAGCAGCGATCCGTCTGGACCTGGAGTGGGAACCTGGGAAGACACGAGACCGCAGTGCCCCGCAGTTGAGGGGGTGGCTCGGGACTCGGGTCTGGTCTCACCTTCCTTTCACCAAAAAGAAAATAGCCCATTTTTGCCGTCGGCTGTCTGAACTCATGGAAAGCTCAGGAAAGACCTATTTACCGGTTGGCATTAAGCGCTAAAGCCGCCTTAATAGGAAAGCGTGGTTATGTTTATTCACGGTGTCTCTCTAAATAAAAGTGACGAAAGTGCTTCGGATATGTAGCCTAACCTAGTTATGCTGGAAGGAAAGCCCGGGGTCCTGTTGCAGAGCGACAACCAAGTGAGAGCGCGAGCGGTCGCCTCCACCGCACCAGGCGGTGGCTCCCGGAGCGCGGTGCTCCAGGGCAGGAGCCCTGGCCCTTGGGCCGCGCCCCCGGCGCCCCGTCCCCTTGCCCCAGCGTGCACATTGGACGGCCCCCCAGGTGTCCTCTGGCCCTTTCTGATCTGACTCGGTCAAAGAGAAACACAGCAGACCGTAGAGAAAGTGGTGGAAGCAGACTTTATTCAGTGAATAACTGACAGCAGGGGAGAGAGCTGACCGAGCTCCATTACGAAATGGGCGAGGGGATCGGAGCGTTTTAAAGGGAGGATGAGCAGGAGGCTCAGAAGAGGCAACAGTGAAAAACCACAGAGATGGCCAGTAGAGAGACAGGCCAGCCGTGTTTGTCAGCGGGCAGTTACTGAAGTTAGGATGGGTCCTCGCACAGAAAGTAGGAGAGAGAGGCCCTATCCTTCTTGCTTACACTTAAAAGGAATGGCTCCCAGTCTTTGAGAGAGACCCTTTGGGCTGTAAGAGAACCACCTTGACAATTGCAAGCCCTGTTAAAAGAATGCTCTAACAAAGGGCAGTTAGGCGACCTTCCTGGCGGTTCAGTGGTTAAGACTCTGAGCTCCCAATGCATGGGGGCAGGGATTACCCTGGCCAGGGAACTACAATGCAGCATACAGAAGCCAAAGGAAAGAAAGAAAAAACGGAGATCAGGGGCCTGTGTCAGGTGTTAGACTTTTTTGAGACAGGATTATATATATTATATATACTTTAGACTCTATTCGCATGTTATTACAAAATATTGAGTATAGTCCTGTGTGCTATACAGTAGGTCCTCTTTATCTGTTTTATATATAGTAGTGTGGATATGTTAATCCCCAGTTCTGTCTTCTCCCCACCTTTCCCCTTTAGTAACCATAAGTTTGTTTTCTGTGTCTGGGATCAGACAGACATTTTAATGGGGGTAGAGGTCAAGCCAGGGACAGGACCTTATGCTGCTGAAAGCCAGGCTTGAGTCTGGTCAAGTCTCTTAGTACAGGAAATGGTTTGGAGGGGTTGCTACCTGCTGAGAGTTCTGTAGTTCTCAACTTAAATGCTCTATTTTGTAACCAAAGAAGATAATTCTGCGCCTCCCCCTGGCCAAACCCTGGCTCCTGGCCCCTTCTTTTATATCCTGATCTCCTCTTTGACAGTACTGGGCACTTTTCCACTCAACAACTATTTATTGAATACCCCGTGCCAGACACTGTTCAGGATTTGGCAACAAAAAGGCCTCTTGATACTCATATTTTACTTAGAGAAAGGGGTATGGGGTGGGAGAAAATTGACAAGAGACACAGTAGGTAAATTAATTAGTATGTTAGGTTAGGTGTTAAGAGCAATGAAAAAGAAAAAAGAAAAAAAAAACAAGGAGGAAAAGGGGATGGGGAGTTGCTATCAGGAGGCAGGTTGCTGTGTTGATTTCGGTGGCCAGGGAAGGCTCCCTGGAGAAGGTGACAATGTGAGACTAGAGGGAGGAGGGGGCTAGTCATGGGGCTGTCTGGGAAGAGCATCCCTAGCACAAGGTCAGATAGAGCAGTGTCCAGGTGGGACTGTGTCTGGAGAATAGCAGACTCTGCCCTGAGTACAGAACAAAATTTAAGAGTGGTACTGAAACTGACAGAGGTGACTGCGTGGGGACAAGAACTGAGGGTCTTGTAGACCGTTGTAAGGGTACAAGTCTGAGTGAACCAGAAGTTTCCAGAAGAGACGCGGCTTCATCTAAACCCTCCACACCCCACCACACCCCATTCTCCACTCCTAGAAAAGGAGAGAAAATCACTCTGGCTGTAAAGGTGGCAGAGCGAAAGCAGGGAGATCCATAGGAGACCTGCGGAATGCAGGCAAGAGGATGCTGGCTTTGAAGGGTGGCACAACATGCCACATCAAAAAATACCATTTTATTCAAAGGAGTATTTAGAACTAACCGCACTTAAAGAGCACTTAAACGGCACTTAAACGCTCTCTTCAAAGGGGCTTCCGACCAGCCCTGACGGGCTCACCTCGGGCATCCCAGTGTCATGTGTGGCCTTTCCAGAAAAAGTGAGGTCCCCGGCCACTTGGTGGCGCGCACCCTTCGATAGCTCAGCTGGTAGAGCGGAGGACTGTAGATCTGACACGTGTGGTCATCCTTAGGTCGCTGGTTCGATTCCGGCTCGAAGGAGGTGCTGGTTGCTTTTGCTCCCCAGTGAAAGGCACCCCGCCCCCGGCGCCTCTGCCCCGCCCGACACCCTGCGGCAGCGCAGCGTCCTTCCTCCTTGGCCAGAGGCGGGAAAGCCTTTGGGGGACATCCGCACAGCGCCGCGTTGGCCGTCGCCTGGGGACTCGCCTGCGCCGTCTCCTGCCCGCAGGCCTCACACAGGCCCACAGCGCGTTGGCTTCCGCCTCGGGCCGCGCCCTCTCCACTTTGATTCGCTTTCCCACTCCCGCCCTGGTCCCTGGTCTATGCGCCCAGGCGCACCAAACAGCAGCTGCGCACCAAAAGCCCTGCAGCGAGGCCGACAAGCACCCAGGCCATCACAGGGTCAAGGACAGCAGGGCACCCTTCCTGAAACCCCGTCAATGCCGGCTTAGTCCCCAGCTCTGTCCCCCAAAGGAAGGTCACAGTCTCTGTTTCTCCCAGTCACACTCTTTGAACCTCCCAACCCCTCTCTCTCCGTCCGTCTTTCATATGGTCTCTGCAGGTGCAGACTTGGGGAGACACAAAACCTTCCCAACCATCTCTCAGGGCAGAGCTGCCACCCCGAGATCTTCCGAACCACTGCTAATGGAACATTAGTAAATGCGATGCAAACAGAAGATTGAAAAACAGTTGCTTGTCAGGACTTGCTCTTATTTGCTGTCCTGAGACCACCATGAGAAGACGACTGACTTAGCCTATTGGAGGATGAAATATGGGGGTGAAGATGAAATATGTCTACTGAGGCCCTTAGACCAACCTGCCCCAACTGTCCGACAAGCTGACTGCAGCTGCATAAGTGAGCCTACATCAATGCCACAGAACTGCCCAGCTGAGCCCAACGGCAATTGATAACCCAAAGGATGGTGGGCAAATAACATGGTTGATATTTTTTAAATTAATTAATCACTTTATTTATTTGCCTGAGTCAGGTCTTAATCACCATTGCCTAGGCTTAGTTTCTCTGCAATTCTTAACCACAGAACCAGAGAAGTCACCCACATGGTCACTATTTTAAATTGCTAAGTTTTAGGGTAATTTGTTACACAGCAGTAGATGACTGATACACCACCCTAACCAAATAATGAATGTTAGTACCATCAATAACTGAACAAACTGGCTTCACATGCTTCCAATGTGATGCCCACAGGAGGACACTGGATTAACTTGATAAGGCTATCATAATAAAGTACTACAATCTGGGTGGTTTGAAACAACAAAAAATTATTCATTCACAGTTACGCAAGTTAGAAGTTCAAAATCAAGGTGTCAGCAGGACCATGCTCCCTCTGAGATTCTGGGTAGAATCTGTCCTTGCTTCTTCCTAGCTTCTAGAGGTGACAGTCAATCCGTGACTTGCAGCTACAAGTCACTGCAAGACCACCACTACAAGACCACTGCAATCTGTCCTTTGTCATTACATGGCATTATCCTCATATATCTCTGTCCTTACACAGCATTTTCCTCTTATAAGGGCAATATTCTTACTGCATTGCTGCTGCTGCTAAGTCACTTCAGTCATGTCCGACTCTGTGCAACCCCATAGACGGCAGCCCACCAGGCTCCCCCGTCCCTGGGATTCTCCAGGCAAGAACACTGGAGTGGGTTGCCATTTCCTTCTCCAGTGCATGAAAGTGAAAAGTGAAAGTGAAGTCGCTCAGTCGTGTCTGACTCTTCGCGACCCCATGGACTGCAGCCTACGAGGCACCTCCGTCCATGGGATTCTCCAGGCAAGAGTACTGGAGTGGGGTGCCATTGCCTGATCCTCTTACTGGACTAGGGCCCACTTTACTGACCTTTTACTGAAAGAAAGCTGAGGGCCGAAGAATTCATGCTTTTGAACTGTGGTGTTGGAGAAGACTCTTCAGAGTCCCTTGGACTGCAAGGAGATCCAACCAGTCCATCCTAAAGGAAATCAGTCCTGAATATTCACTGGAAGGACTGATGCTGAAGCTGAAACTCCAATACTTTGGCCACCTGATTTGAAGAACTGACTCAGAAAAGACCTTGAAGCTGGGCAAGAATGAAGGCAGGAGGAGAAGGGGATGACAGAGGCTGAGATGGTTGGATGGCATCACCAATTCGATGGACGTGAGTTTGAGCAAGCTCTGGGAGTTGGTGATGGACAAGGAAGCCTGGGCTGTTGCAGTCCATGGGGTCACAAAGAGTTGGACACGACTGAGTGACTGGACTGACTTATTGACCTTACCTTGATTATATCTACAAAGATTCTATTTCCAAATAAGGTCGTGTTCATAGGCACCAGGGATTAGGATATCGACGTGTGTTGTTTTTTTTTCCTGGGGGGTGGGGTGGGACACAGACATAATTCAACCTGTAAATGGATACAGTATCATTTATGTTGTCTACCTGTCAAAAAATACATACTTGAATGTAATTGTGAAGACATACAGGACAATTTAAATATCAACGGATATTCTATACAATTTTCAAAATTGCCTGCATAATGTAATTTTCAAAAATGCCTGCATAATGAAATAAAAAAAGACAGGGCTGGGAGTTATATCAAATTAAAGTAGGTTAAAAAGTCAGGATACATAATGTAACACGTGATTCTGAATTTCCCTTTGCTATAAAGGATTACTGGGAGAATTGAGCAAATGGAATAATGTCTATAGAATAAATAACGTATCAAAGTTAATTTCTTGATTTTTATCAAGAAACACTGGGGTTAGATAAGAAAATCCTCTATTTTTAGGAAATATACACTAAGAAAGAAAACTTCCTGAGACAACCAATAATCACAAAGGGTGCTTGGGACTTCCCGGGTGGTCCAGTGGTTAAGACTCCGTACTTCCACTGCAGGGCGGCGGGGGAGGCGGGGCGGGCGCGCGATTCCATACCTGTTGGGGGAACTAGCATTGCCCCCACCAGACATCGCGGCAAAAAAAAAAAAAAGAAAAAAAGGGTGCTATAACACGTGTTCTAGGATCTTTGAGCAGTCAGGACCTCAGGAAGCCTTCCCCAATCTTAAAATCTCCAGTCATGCCTGTCGCCTCGCTGTGCTCCCTAGCACGGACCACCCATGATCGCACAACAGTTCATTCAATCATTTTGCTCACGTTTGGGGAGGAGTCACTTGATTCCGAGAAACAATCTTCATGTACGGAAGAGGAAAAGACAAATCTGGCGGTTGAAAGGGCAGCCTAGTCCTTCAGGACGAAAACGTGATATTTGCAGGCATTTGATTTTCAGGGACCATTCAACACCCAACCCAGCCCATACACATCTACCCCTTACAGGGACGCTTTGCCCTGATAGTCGTTTTTTCTTTCGGTATTGCAAGATTAGATTACTACATAATCTGAAAGAAAGATCATGGACGAGAACTAAATTTCATGCTGAATTTATGACGAAACTCTGCTCTTACTATTTAACGTCCGACTGACATTCTGTTGCGTGTCAACTTCAGTAAAAGGAAGGTGAAACCAGACCCAAGCCGGGCCCTCCCCCGCCCCCAGCCCCTCAACTGCGGGGCGCCGAACGCCGCGAGCTCGTCTTCTCTGGTCCCTTCTGCAGGTACCGACTTGTCGCCACGCGCCACGACCCCCCATCGGAGATATCGGCGCGTCTCGAGTGGAGTCAGTAGGCTCCGCGGTCCCCAAGGCGAAGCAAAGGACTCCGGAGACACCCACGCAGGGGCGTGGCGTATGTAGATGAGCGGGCGCGCGGAGGTTGCTGGTCCCGTTTCACCTGGGCCTGCGCGTCCTGCGTGTGGACACGCGGAGGCCCCTGGGGTTGGTTTACGGCTGAGCGAGGCCTCGGCGACGGGCGTGCAGGGGCGGAGGGCCCGGAGTGTGCGGAGTCGGCTGAGGAAGTGACCGTGCCTGCAGAATGGAGCGAGCGCGAGAGTGCTGGGCGGTGCGTGGGCGAAAAGTCATACTTACCTGACAGGGGAGATACCATGATCACGAAGGTGGTTTTCCCAGGGCGAGGCTTATCCATTGCACTCTGGGTGTGCTGACCCTTGCGATTTCCCCAAATGTGGTAAGCTCGACTGCATAATTTGGGGGTAGTAGGGGACTGAGTTCGCACTTTCCCCTGGTAGTTGTGAATACAGATAAAAAGGGACTTATTTGGTGTCTGGAGTATGTGTGTTTCAATGTTTTATACCCAAAGGCATTTGTAGTGGTGCTCTTCTGTGTCATTTAAGTTTTCGTTTTCTGCTATAAACTTGCTTTCCGTTGTTGTTCAGTGCCTCAGTCCTGCTGATTCTTTGCCACCCCTGGAACTGCACCATGCCTTCTATCGAAGTTTGCTCAAACTCATATCCATTGAGTCAATGATGCCATCCAACCATCTCATTTTCTGTCGCCCCCTTCTTTTCTTGCTCTCAGTCTTGCCCAGCATCAGGGTCTTTTACAATGGGAGCCAAAGTATTGGAGCTTCAACTTTTCCATCAGTCTTTCCAATGAACATTCAGGGTTGATTTCCTGCAGGATTGACTGGTTTGATTTCGTTGCTGTCCAAGGGACTCTCAAGAGTCTTCTCCAGCACCATAGTGCCAAAGCATCAATTCTTTGGCTCTCAGCCTTCTTTATGGTCCAATTCTCACATCTGTGACTGGAAAAACCATAGCTTTCTATATGGACGTCTGTAAGTGAAGTGATGTCTCTGCTTTTTTAATATGCTGTCTAGATTTGTCACAGCTTTTCTTCAAGGAGCAAGCATCTTTTAATTTCATGGCTGCAGTCACCAACCACAGAATTTTGGAGTCCAAGAAAATAGTCTGTCACTGTTTTCACTTTTTTCCCCCATCTATTTGCCGTGAAGGGATGGGACCAGATGTCATGATCTTTTGTTTTTTGAATATTGTTTTAAGCCAGCGTTTTCACTCTTTTCATCAAGAGGCTCTTTAGTTCTTCACTTTCTGCCTTCAGGGTGGTGTCATCTGCATACCTGAGGTTATTGATATTTCTCCTCTACCCATTAGTGAAAAATCAATTTCTTGACAGCTTTCCTTTTACACCCCCATGTGCCCACTGGAAAAAACTCTCATCCAGTTGGAGCCCCACTGGCCCCAGGCAGGCTTGACCCACCTTTTTTTTTTTTCACTGATTTCCTCTCCTGTCACCCTCCTTGCTTAGCACATAAACTCCTAATCCCTCACATCCTTGGTTCCCACCGCAAACGACTCCCCAAGCCATTTCCACAGACCAGATTGCTCCTCTTCCTCTCAAAGAATAAAGCATCTCCTGAGGGAAACCATTTTGTCCATTGCTGTCCTGTCTCTGCCACTAGATGTCTTCCTCTTGCACCTTTGCGATGGTAAGTTTTATGAATGCCACAACTCAATCAATAGCAGTGGACCCAGGGTGGGCTATTTTTAACAGGGACTAGCAGTGAGCTATGGAATAAATATTTCAATTGTTCTGGAGATACAAAGTACATTTTTGCCATATGACTTCAAAGGAGTAACACACATTCTTTCCCAAGACCCTTCGATAGTAATTATCTCATTTATACATGTATTTATTAAGCACGCCTCACTTCCCCACACCCATAATTGTTGCCTCCAGTTTACCCCCATTCCGTCAAGCATTCTAAAATGTAAACCAAAAGGTCAGGGGATGTACTTTCAACTGTACTCCCTTCCTAGAAAAAGGCCACCTTGGTAGGAACAGATTAGTTGATGGCTGTGTAGAAAACTGTGAACTTGCTATTTTGTAGCATTGACACAGCATCTTCACATTTCCAAAGCACTGTACCAACATTTATTAATCCTCACAACACCCCTGTGAGGTAGGTCAGTATATCCTTCATGGTGGAGAAACAAGCAAACAGCTCAAGTGAACCTTGTGGTCCGAGGCCACAAGGGCAGCTGGTGAAGGGACTGCCCCTGAATCCAGAGGCTGGGGCCCTCCACCCCACGTTCACCCAATGGTGAGCATCACAGGGGCATATTCTCACCAGTGAAGGGGACATGGAGGACAAACCACAATCTCTCAGCCAACACAAACAGGGACGATTCAAACACACCGAGGAACAACAGTAAGAGAGAGAAACACTGAGTGGCAGACCAGTGAGGCAAGAGATAGCAGCAGAGGAAGTCTGGAAACATAGTAACTAGCCCTGAGACCCAGGCAGGCGGTCTTCAGAATGGTTTGCAAAAACAATTAGGAATACACTGGAGGGGTGACCAACCCAAATGCCTGTGGTTTCTGCATGGGAGACAACTGAGAGTGGAAAAATCCAACCACTCAAGCTAATTTTAAACTAGGAATAACATAATGGTCATTCACATTAGAAAGGTCAATAATATTTGTAAAGTAGCTACTGACATTACCTTAACTTTGTACCCTAACTTTTACTCCAAATATTCCAACTTTTCCCCACTGGCAAGTGCTATTCCCTATAGCAGGCCTCTTTCTCTCTACATACCAATCTATACTCTGGCATATGTTTCATGGTTAATTGGCTGAGCTAGAGGTGGAATCCTGGAAATCGTAACAGACCATAGTCTCTGTTCCAGTTTTAGAAACAGCAGTCTCTAACCTGTCTCTGCCCAATTCCATCTTACACGCAGTGCTCAAAGCACCCAGAGAAGCAGTTCATTCTTTTATAAAGCAGTGAACTTGGCTCCATATGCCATTTTAAAAGAAATAAAGAAAAGCTAAGACCTGCACTGTAAAAGCATAGTATAGGAGTAGATTATAGCTACTCCCAATTTTAGAGTGATACAATGACCACAGAGTTAAAAACTATCACTGTTATCACTGTTTATTTGACAATAGTTGGTTTAGTCTACAAGTTTAAGGCAAACATACTAATGCATTTGCTTTTCTTCAGAAATCATACTTAGAGTACATAAAGCCTGTCCCAAAACTTCTAAGAAATGTTCATTAATTAAAATAAGTCTGATTAAGATGCTTTACCAGGATACAAGAGTGAACTAAGGTGGTATATAATTTTTTTTTTTTAAACAAAATTAAAAAAAAAGGTAACGGCAATCCTTATCTTCATTTAAACCATGTATTTTTGAAAGGGTTAAACTTCAGAAATTATTTAAAGGTAAGTAAGACTGGCAGCCAAAAGGAATACTATTCATAAAATAAACACAGTTATAGAGGCGACTTAAAAAAGACAGAACTTTGGACTTCTGAAGAGGAGGAGGGCGCAATGATGGGCAATTGTCCAGGGCACAGGTGCCACCACGGAGCCTGCAGACCCGTGGGTGACACTGATCCATTATTTTCAGAAAAAGGGAGAGGAGATGCACTCTGTCAGCTGTTTCTTTCATTTCCAGTGAGCAGTAAATGCCTAACATCATTAAGAAAAAATAAAATCTGAAGGAAGGCAGCCCTTTTTAACTGGAAGGCAAGAGTGTGGCTTATGTGTCTCCATTGAGCACTGCCAGGCAGTTCTGCAGCAACTGTAGATTACCCTGAAAAGGAAGGGAACAGAAACAGTGAGGTTCAAATAGTGTGAAAGAGTCTTACTGAAAACACATGGCATTAGAAATCACATTAAGATACCAGAATTGTGAAAATAGTCATTATGTAGAAATAAAGGTTTAAAGACATAAAATTATAGAATCTGTTCCATGCACAATAATATTTTCCACATACTAGATGCTTCAGTAAGTTTCTATCTAGACCAATATTAATCTTTGGCATACTCTAGTGAGGGTTACAAATATGCCCTTTTGTATACAGATTAAACTACTGAGCATGTTCCGATTGTAAGGTAGGTTCTTATTCTTTAGCTATTAAAATATACATTAGCTTAGACTTTGAGCAGTTTTATAAAAATAGTAAGATCACACAGAAATATTCTACAAAAGTCATACCTAAATGCCCATTTGTAAAACATGTGAACTGGCACCCAAATTTAGGAACATACAAAGGTAAATTTAAGTATATTTATGTTACAGTAATATATTAACAGGAGTGAAGGAAATCCTTCTCCTTAGAAAGTCAACTAAAATGTATAAAGATGGAATTAGAAAATGACCATTTGGCAATCATCACAAATTAACTGACTCAGGCAAAAAGCATGAATGGATGCTATTATGAGACTTAAAATGCCGATACTGTAGCCATTAGCTATGTACAGTTGCATAATTAAAATTTGTTAATTAAAATTAAATAAAAACTCAGTCCCTCAGGTGCATTAGCCACATTTCAAATGGTCAACAGCCACACGTGACTAATGCCAACCACACCGGACAGTGCTAATGAGAGTACTTCCACCATGGCATGAAGTTCTACTGGTCAGTGCTGGTTGAGTGATGGGGTATTTAACAGTCTCAAGTACCTCCCCACAGAATACCTCTTAATTCCAAAGTATAAAACAGCAACTCAGCCACTGTGAAGCCGGCAGACATCACTTTAAGCAAATGATCGATGTTGTACATTGCCAGCTGGAGAAGGCAATGGCACCCCACTCCAGTACTCTTGCCTGGAAAATCCCATGGATGGAAGAGCCTGGTAGGCTACAGTCCATGGAGTCGCTAAGAGTTGGACACGACTGAGTGACTTCACTTTCACTTTTCCCTTTCATGCACTGGAGAAGGAAATGGCAACCCACTCCAGTATTCTTGCCTGGAGAATCCTAGGGACGGCGGAGCCTGGCGGGCTGCCATCTATGGGGTTGCACAGAGTCGGACACGACTGAAGCGACTTAGCAGCAGCAGTACATTGCCAGTAAGGCAGCTAATCAACAGCATTTATCCCCTCACGTGCGATGCAATGAGACCATCTCAACATCACTTCTGTGTGGGATACCTGCCTGAGTGCAGAACCCAAACCCAGGAATCAGACAAACCCAAACTGAGGGACATTCTATGGGCCTGTATCCAATGCTACAAAGCACAAAGACTCAGCAACTTCTCCAGACACCAGAAGTCTAAGACGACAGGTGCACTGCATACAATCTCTTGAATCTCCTTTTGCCATTAAGGACACTATTGGCACAACTAGGGAAATGTGAATACAGGTCTCTGGGTTAGATAATAGAAGTATGTCGATATTAATTTCCTCGCCTTTATAACCGTACTGAGTATTTTAAGAGAATTACTTGGTTTTAGGAAATTCACACTGAAACGTGTAACAGTATAGTATCTGCAACTTATTCATATGGTTTAAGACAAAAATAGCTTTTGTACAGGGGTGTGTGTGTAAAGAGAAACAGGGAAGAAGGGAGAGAAAAGGACAAAACAGATGTGATAACAGGCACATTTGGGGAATCTAGGTGAAGAGTATTCAGAATTCTTTGCACTTTCTTTGCAACATTTCTGAAAGTCTAAAACTAAGTGAAAATAAACATTTTTAGATGTTTAAGTTACTGTTAATTTTTGGCCAGTATAACAACAGAACTATGACAAATGACTAAGCCTGCTTATCGTTATGAAATTAACCTTCTTACAGCTGCATCCCTCAACAGAACCGCTGAGTCACAAGATTTATGTGCTGCAGGCTGACACCTGCCAAAATGCCCCGCAAAAGGTGTACCTTTCTCTGCACCTACAATAGGGTATGTGAGGACTCATGTCACACCCTCACAGCTGGCTCATCACTTTGTTACTGCCCCATCATACATTATTTCCTTAATAAAGAATCTGAGCCTATTTTCAAGGACACAAAAGTGTCCTATCAATCGAGTTTTCTGTTATAACTAGAATTCATTTATGTGGTAAAGTCATATTTGTCAGTTATAATAAATAAAATCCAAAGTAGCTTCAAACATCTTGCTGTAAATTTAACCATCATCTACTCTTTCTGGAATGGTTTACTTGGATTCTGGGACCAAAATGAGATTTTGTTCAGACTTACAAAATCAGTAAGAAATCTGAGACAACTGAGTTCTCCAACCTCAGCACCCCTGACATTGGGGCTGTGTAAGATCCCCTCTTGTGGGGGTTCTCTGGTGCATCAGAGGATGTTGAGTAGCAACCCTGGCCTCTGGCCTCTAGATTAACCAACCCATCCTGATTGGTGACAACCACAAATGTCTCCAGAAGTTACTAAATGTCTTCTGGGGGGCAAAATCACCACCAGTTCAGAGAAAATGGACTAGAACAGCTGTGAGAAACTGGAACCCAAAGAACACACCTCAGAAAGAATTTGAAAAAGTACAAAATCTGGAAACTAGAGGCTGACGACAATCTGTAGCATGGGGTCAGCAAACTTTTTTTGTGAAGCGCTAAACAGTAAACATTTTAGACTTTCAGAGACATTTGGTCTCTGTTTCAACTACTCAGCGTTGCTGCAGCAGCATGAAAGCAATCATAGACAAAGCATAAGTGAATAAGCTTGGCTTATTCAGTAAAACTTGATAGGTTACATTTGAGTTTCATATAATTATCATGTCAGGAACTATTATTCTTTTGATCTTTTTATAATCATTTAAAAACATGAATGTTATTTCTGACTCACAGGCTGTACAAAAACAGGTTATAGCTTGTCAACTCATCCTTAATCTATAACAAAATCCATGATAGTTTATAACCTCTTTATAGAAAGAACAGAAGGGAACTAAAAGTTTTTTGGTGCCACTTATTTTTACAAAATAGATTAATAAACACTGATTCATTTAATCCTGATCAACCTTTTAAATCAAAACTTAGATGAAGACATAAAAGGGAAGTTCATACAAATTGCAAATATCAAACAACTGACAGGAAAAACTACTGTAATAGTCAAATACTACATGATCAAACCCAAGTTTCCAAAAGATTTCAATGAGCTGGGCTAAGACTAGCAAGCTAAAATTTAACAGACACACATGTGGCCTGCAATTACATTTTTAAAATAAATGCTCAGTAAATGAAAAAGTTCTAGAGATCTGGTGTACAACAACATGAATATACTTAACACTACTCAAACTTTACATTTAAAAATGGTTAAGATGGTAAATTTTATGTTTTTTTACCACAAAAATATGAACTTGAGACTAACATATACACACTTTTTTTTTTTTTTGAAAGTCACTCAGTCGTGTCCAACTCTTTGTGAACCATGGACTATACAGTCCGTGGAATTCTCCAGGCCAGAATACTGGAGTGGGTAGCCTTTTCCTTCTCCAGGGGATCTTCCCAATCCAGGGATCGAACTGGGGTCTCCTGCATTGCAGGCGGATTCTTTACCAGCTGAGCCACAGGGGAACATATACACGCACTATATATAAAACAAACAACCAGGACCTACTGTATAGCACAGGGAACTATACTCAATATTCTGTAATAACCTATAATGGAAAAGAATCTGAAAAAGAATATATACACATATATGTATATATACTGAATCACTTTTCTGTACACCTGAAATCAACATAGCATTCTAAATCAACTATATACTTCAATAAAAAAAACATGCTGCAGTAAGAAATGTGTACAATAATCATTTCACACATGCAAAAGTGTTTCCATTTTCAGGTATAGTATTTTAAATGAACAATGACAGTAGGGTAAAGAAAATTTATTTTTTTAACTATTTTTTAGTTAAAAAATATTTTTTATTTTTTAATTTCATTTAGTCAAAAAGTGATACTGTTTCTCCATATTAGGTACTAGAGTCTTGCAAAGCTGACCATTAGAGACACTGCAGATACTATTCTTGTTTAAATTAGATAATCTTTAAAATCCCTCTCAAGTCTAAGATTTCCTGTTTTTAAAATTAGTAAAAAGTATGGTAACAGACTCATTCCTTAAATTGTTAAACCTTTAATATGACACTACCTTTGCATGCTTCAGTTCTAACTCTGCCAGTTCCACTAAATTTTTTCTGAATGCAGCAACTCTTCTTGTCTTAAAATCTATAAGTTCTGTGAACAAAAGAAATAAGGATTAACTACTTGTGTAACAGTGTAAAACATACCTGATGATTAAAGGTTAATATAAGAGTACCTTGTTTTGCAGATTCAGATATTTTTTCAAATTTCTGGCAACATAACTGTTGGGATGTTTCAGCCTGCAGAACATCTTTATTTTTTGCTCTTGCTTTATCCAGTGCTTTATTGGCATTTTCATAATCCACTAATGACCTAGATCTTCGATAGAGGAGATCCTATAAAACAGATGCTTCATGATAACATATGCTGCTTGTGTCTAGTAGCTGCTGCCAACCTCCCTCCCCAACCCCTAACAACCATCATCGGAGCTAACACTTACACACTGAATGCCACAGGTCAGTTACTCTTCTAAATTTTTTTGGTAACAGCTTTATTGAGGTATAACTCACATCACCATATAATTCACCCATTTAAAGAGCACAATCAATGGTGAGTATGCACACAGAGTTGTGTACCCATCACTACACTCGATTTTAGAACATCTCCGTCACCCAAAAAGAAATCTCATATCCATTGGCAGTCACTCTCCATTTCCTCCCACAGCCCGCACCTCCAGTCATGGACAACTATTCATCTGCTGTCTCTATAGATTTTCCTGTTTTGGATATTTTATTAAAAAAGGAATCCTGGGCTTGCCTGGCTCAGCGGTAAAATATGTGCCCGCCAATGCAAGAGATACGGTTTCCCTCCCTGATCCGGGAAGATCCTACATGTCGCAAGACAACCAATCGCCTTTGCCACAACTATTGAGTCTGTGCTCTTGAGCCCGGGAGCCACAACTACTGAAGCACGTGCGCTGCAGAGCCTGTGCTCTGCAACAAGAGAAACCACCACAATGAGAAGTCCGTGCACCACAAGCAGAGAGGAGCCCCAACTCGCCACAACTAGGGAAAAGCCCGTGTAGAACAAAGACCCAGCACAGCCAAATAAATAGATTTCTTAAAGGAATCATTTCATATGTGGCCTTCTGTGCCTGGCTTTTATTTATTTTTTTCCTTTTTTGGCTGCTTGCCTTGTGGGATCTTAGTTTTCTGACCAGGGACTGACCCTGGGCCCTCAGCAGTGAAAGAGTAGAGTCCTAACCACTGGACTGCCAGGGAACTCCCTGTCTGGGTTTTTCACTCAGTATAAAGTTTCAAATTCATCTATTTGTAGCATGAATCAGTATTTCATACCTTTTATTGCTAAATATTTCACTGTATGGATATACCACACTGATTTATCCACTCATCAGCCAAAAGACTTGGTTTGTTTCCACTTTTTGGCTATTTCCTAAAAATGCTGTTACGAACATGTGTGTTTAAGCTTTTCTGTGGACATGTTTTCATGCTTTCACTTCTCTTTCATAGCTTATTATTTAGAAGTAGACTTGCAGGGTCACCTCGTGGCTCTATGTTGAACCTCTTGAGAAAATGCCAGACTTTCAAAGTGACTGCACCATTTACATTTTTCTACCAAAACTATATGAGGGGCCTCATTTCTCCACATTCCTGTCAGCACTGTTGTCTTTTTCATTAGAGCTACCTATTGTTCATGAAGAGTCGGACACGACTGAGCGACTTCACTTTCACTTTTCACTCGCATACACTGGACAAGGCAATGGCAACCCACTCCAGTGTTCTTGCCTGGAGAATCCCAGGGATGGGGGAGCCTGGTGGGCTGCCGTCTATGGGGTCGCACAAAATCAGACATGACTGAAGCGACTTAGCAGCAGCAGCAGTGTGTGTGAAGTGATATAACACCATGGTTTTGATGTGTACTTGGTGGCTCAAGGGCTCCCCTGATGGCTCAAATGATAAAGAATCTGCCTGGCACGCAGGCAGCCTGGGTTCAGTCCGTGGATTGGGAAGATCCCCTGAAGAAGGGAATGGCTACTCCCTCCAGTATTCTTGCCTGGAGAATCCCCATGGACAGAGGAGCCTGACAGGCTACAGTCCATGAGGTCACAAAGAGTCAGCAACAACTGAGCGACTAACACTTTCCTTTCCTTTCCCTGATAGTTAAAAATGTTGACAGAAAGAACTGCTATCCAAAATACACAAATAACTCTTTTTTTAAACAGGTAGCTCATCAAAGACACAGAGATGGCAAATAAGCTTGTGAAAAGATACTTCACATCAAATGTTATCGGGGAAATGCAGATTAGAACAAGGTATCACTACACACCTAGTTAGAATGGCCAAAATCTACAATACTGATAATACCAATTGCTGGTGAGGATGTTAAGCAACAGCAATTCTCATGCATTCTGTGAGAATGCAATGATATAGCCACTCTGGAAGACAGTTTGACAGAACATACTCTTATCATATGGTCTAGCAATTGCCCTCCTTGCTGTTTATTATTCAAAAGAGGTGAAAACTTATGTTCACACAAAAACCTGCACATGGATGTTTTCAGCAGCTGTACTCATAACTGCCAAAACTTAGAAGCAACCGTTCAGTAAGGTTAGTGGATAAACAAACTTGATGGATAGAGGCTATTAACCGCTAAAGAGATAAGAGCTATCAAGTCCTGAAAAGCACAGAGGAAACTTAAATGCACGTTACCAAGTGAACAAACCAATGTGAAAAGACCCAGTGATATGTCATTTTGGAAAAGGCAAAACTACAGAGGCAATTGAAGTACCAAAAAGCATTAGGAGGAAGGCGAATGAACAGATGGAACACAGGATTTTGGGGCAGGAAAATTATTCTGTATGATACTTATGTCACTACACACTTGTCCAAATCCACAGAATGTACAACACCAAGAGTGAACGCTAATGTAAACTACAGTCTTTACTGCTGGGCTTCTTTCACTCAGCAAAATTATTTTGAGTGTGACCCATCTTGTGGTATGTATGCATAGCTTATTCCTTTTTATTTGTTGAGCAGCCTTCCCTTTTACGAATATATTACCAACAATTACATATTATAATAATAAGTCTTCAAAAGTGAACAATTTATTTTAACCCTGCCCAATCAGTGTTAAGTAGTTCACAATACACAATCTGATTTAAAACAAATTTGATATGGACAGTGTATCTGCAAGTACTTAAGTCCTCAAAGTTAAAAGGGTAATTTATAATTTGATGAGAAATAAAAGAAGGGTATTCAAAGGACCAGTGACCAGATGGGAATTTTCTGTACATCTCAATTCATAAATTAACACTGAATTGGAGTATCTGAGTCACTAAGATTTCAGTGCTTTTAGAAGTTTTTGTTAAACATTTTTTTGGTTAGTAAGAGTTTTAGTTTTACACATGGACAGATTTCCAAAAGGAAATTTGAGATGCCTTAAAATAAAACATATGCTTGTTTTATGACTCTCTCACCCCAACAGAGGGCTTCCCTGGTGGTTCAGTGGTAAAGAATCTGCCCACGATGCAGGAGACACAGGAGACATGGGTTCGATCCCTGGGTCAGGAAGGTCCACTGGAGGAGGACATGGCAACCCACTCCAGTATTCTTGTTGGGAAAACCCCATGGACAGAGGAGCCTGGTGGGCTACAGTCCATGGGGTCACAGAGTGTTGGACACAACTGAGCAGACGCCCTCAACAGAGGACTTAGACAGGCCAAATTAGGAATCCTCTAGCTCTACAACTGTTATTTGGGCGTTTTCCTTTTGTCTTTGCAGGTATTTCACCTGGCTAAATATACCAAATTAAAAAAAAAGATAAGTTCCAGACAAACTGTACCAGAAGTTAATAGACGAGACTTTAATGTGGGGTTCCGTGACCTACAATCTATAAAAGGAGAAAAAAAAAAATCACACTTGAAAATAAAATCAAGAGATAAGTTATCTTAAACCATCTTAAGTCTAACAACTTCTAAAGAGATGATGGCTTTCTGTAAAGCAGTCCATTTTAAAACACAATAAATAAAGTTACCTTAGCAGCTTGGGATTCTCTTAAGTAATATTTTAGAAGGTCAGAAAGTTTGAGGTCCTCATCAGCTGACACCCGTGCTTCTATTTTCTAAAATAGGAAAAAAAAATTGAGTATTTAATCAGTATTTACATTCTACACTCAGTACTTTCTTTCTTAATTATTGTAAAAAAATTAAAGTTATACCATACACAAAAATAAACTCAAAATGGATTAAAGATCTAAATATAAGACCAGATAGAGGAAAACATAGGCAGAACACTCTCTGACATAAATCACAGCAAGATCCTCTATGACCTAGCTCCCAGAGTAATGGAAATAAAAACAAAAATAAACAAATGGGGCCTAATTAAACTTAAAAGCTTTTGCACACACACACACAAAAAAAGCTTTTGCACAACGAAGAAAACTATAAGCAAGGTGAAAAGGCAGCCTTCAGAATGGGAGAAAATAATAGCAAGCAAAACAACTGACAAAGAATTAATCTCCAAAATATACAAGCAGCTCATGCAGCTCAATATCAGAAAAATAAATGACCAAATCAAAAAGTGGGCCAATAGAACTAAACAGACATTTCTTCAAAGAAGACATATAGATGGCTAACAAACAAATGACAAGATGCTCAACATCACTCATTATCAGAGAAATGCAAGTCAAAACCACAATGAGGTACCATTTCACGCCGGTCAGAAAGGCTGCCATCAAAAAGTCTACAAACAACAAATGCTGGAGAAGGTGTGGAGAAAAGGGAACCCTCTTACACTGTTGGTAGGCATGCAAACTAGTATAGCCACAATGGAGAACAGTGTGGAGATTCCTTAAAAAACTGGAACTAGAACTGCCGTACGACCCAGCAATCCCACTTCTGGGCATACACACTGAGGAAACCAGAATTGAGAGAGACATGTGTACCCTAATGTTCACTGCAGCGGTGGTTACAATAGCCAGGACATGGAAGCAACCTGGATGTCCATCGGCAGACGAAGGGATAAGGAAGTGTGGTACATATACACAATGGATTGCTGCTGCTGCTAAGTCACTTCAGTCATGTCCGACTCTGTGCGACCCCACATACGGCAGCCCACCAGGCTCCCCCGTCCCTGGGATTCTCCAGGAAAGAACACTGGAGTGGGTTGCCATTTCCTTCTCCAGTGCATGAAAGTGAAAAGTGAAAGTGAAGTCGCTCAGTCGTGTCCAACCCTTAGCGAACCCATGGACTGCAGCCTACCAGGCTCCTCCGTCCATGGGATTTTCCAGGCAAAAGTACTGGAGTGGGTTGCCATTTCCTTCTCCGATTACTCAGTTATAAAAAAGAACGCATTTGAGTCAGTTCTAATGAGGTGGATGAAACTGGAGCTTATTATACAGAGTGAAGTAAGTCAGAAAGAGAAACACCAATACAGTATATTAATGCACATATATGGATTTAGAAAGATGGTTAATGATGGCCCTATGTGCAAGACAGCAAAAGAGACCGATGTAAAGAACAGAGTTTTGGACTATGTGGGAGAAGGTGAGGGTGGGCCGACTTGAGAGATTAGCATTGAAACATATATATTACCGTATGTAAAACAGATGACCAGTGCAAGTTCAAAGCAAAAAGCACGGCACTCAAAGCTGGTGTTCTGGGACAACTGAGGGATGGGATGGGAAGGGAGGCGGGAGGGGGATTCAGGATGGGGGGGACACGTGTACACCCATGGCTGATTCATGTCGATGTATGGCAAAAACCACCACAGTATTGTAAAGTAATTAGCCTCCAATTAAAATAAATAAATAAATTTTAAAAAAGAAAAAAATGAAAATAAAAAAATTAAAGTTATAAGTAACTACAGTATCAATTCCTATTGAAGCTAAGTTTCCTTCCATTCTTTCTATGAGCCTGTTACTTGTCTTTGTATGTAACTGACTAAAGTAATAGAGGCTGGCAGTAGTAATGCACTAGGTAATTCAAACCAATCCCCCTGCTGCAGACAACCACAAAACAACATTAAAACATTAACAAAATGTGCCTGAAAATACCAAAGAGTAAAAGTAAAAAAAAAAACAGAAAACTAAAGCGGTGTGGTTAGTCTGAGGTGACGTAAAGTGGGAAGCAGCATATCAGACTAAAAAGATGAGAACTCTTCATTCACTCTGGGGAGAGAGAGGATAAAGAATGTATTATGTCAAGCAAATCTAATATGGAAACCTCATTTGGATCCTGACTCAAAGAAAGTCCACTGTAAAAAGCCACTTATAAGACAACTGGGAACATTTGTAAAACAGATATTGATGACACTAAGGAGAATCACTGATAATCATCCTACTACATTAAAATTGATTCTTAGAAAACAACAAAATTCTGTAAAGCAATTGCCCTTAAACTAAAAAATAAATTTTAAAAATTGATTCTTATCTTTAAAAGAGAGAGAGAAACGTACACAAAGGGCAAAACCCAATAAATATGGACTTTCTGGAATAAAATAACTTAAATGTATAAAATGGTAACATTAAGGAAATCTGTGTGCAGGACAAGAAGCAACAATTAGAACTGGACATGGAGCAATGGACAGGTTCAAACTGGAAAAGGAGTACATCAAGGCTGTATACTGTCACCCTGCTTATTTAACTTATATGCAGAGTACATCATGCAAAATGCTGGGCTGGATGAATCACAAGCTGGAATCAAGATTTCTGGGAGAAGTATCAACAACCTCAGATATGCAGATGATACCACTTCAATGGCAGAAAGTGAAGAGGAACTAAAGAGCCTCTTGATGAAGGTGAAAGAGAAGAGTGAAAAAGCTGGCTTAAAACTCAACATTCAAAAAACAAAGATCATGGCATCTGGCCCCATCACTTCATGGCAAATAGATGGGGAAAAAGTGGAAACAGTGTCACATTTCATTTTCTTGGGCTCCAAAATCACTGCAGACAGTGAATGCAGCCACAAAATTAAAAGACGCTTGCTCCTTAGAAGAATAGCTATGAGAAACCGAGACAGTGTATTAAAAAGCAGAGACATCGCTTTGCCAACAAAGACCCGTTTAGTCAAAGCTATGATTGTTCCAGTAGCCATGTATGGATGTGAGAGTTGGACTATAAAGAAGGCTGAGTGCTGAAGAATTGATGCTTTGGAACTATGGTGCTGGAGAAGACTCTTGAGAGTCCCCTGAAGTGCAAGGAGATCAAACCAGTCAATCCTAAAGGAAATCAACCCTGAATGTTCATTGGAAAGACTGATGCTAAAGCTGAAGCTCCCGTACTTTGGCCACCTGATGTGAAGAGCTGACTCACTAGAAAAGACCCTGATGCTGGGAAAGACTGATGGCAAGAGAAGGGGGCGATGGAGGATGACATGGTTGGATGGCATCAAGGTCTCAATGGACATGAATTTGATCAAACTCTGGGAGATGGTGATGGATAGGGAAGCCTGGCTTGCTGCAGGTTCATGGGGTCACAGAGTTGGACAAGACTTAGTGACTGAATAACAACAAAAGGAAAGGAAATCTGGGTGACACATGTACAGGAATTCTTTGTACTATTCTTGCAATCTAAGTCAGAAACTGTTGTCAAAATAAAAAAAAATCTATACATCCACCAGAACAGCTAAGGTAAAAAAAGACACCAAATGTTCCAACCCTGTGCAGCAGCCCCATGATCACATTCAGTCTGGTGGGAATGTTAGCTGGCACAATCACTTTGAAGATAAATAAAAAATGGCCTTAACAGTACTCTGTGTAAAGTACCTCAAACTGGCAACTATCCAAATGCCCACCAGTAGAACAAATAATAAGGTTAGGTATATTCTTGCAATGGAAAACAATACAGCAATAAGAATGTAGGAACTATACCTACATGCAACACCACCAATGAATCTCATGTATATAACAATTAAAAGAAACCAGACAAAGAAGAATATATACTGCATACGTATTTATATAAGATATGAAAATAAAACTAATTTTTGCTGTTAGAAGCTAGGACAGTGGTTAGTCTTGCAGGAGGTGGTGACTCAGAAGGCAGCCGAAGGGGGAGTAGGGCACCTGAATTGCTGTAATGCTCCATTTCTTGATCTGGGTATTCATTACAAGGGTGTGTGAAATATTAACATTTCACTGAGCTGTATGTTTCTGTTATGTGCTGTTTTCTACATGTATAGTACACTTTAATAAAAACTTAGGAAAAACTTTAAGTTTCTTTGTGGAGAAACAACCTTAACTTCCTGATATGCCTAGTTAATGTTGGGTGCTTTTAAACGGGGCTCCTCTCCTGCCATTAAGAAGTAGGGTGTGTATCCTCTCTCTTTGAATCTGGGCTCTAAGACTGCTTGGCCAATACAGGAATGATGCCACGCCAGTTTCCAGGCCCCAGCTTCCTCTTCCCATCATTTGGGATGCTCACTTTTGGCATCTCTTTACCATGCTTTGAAGAAGCCTAAGCAGCTCCATGGGAAAGCCACATGTAGGTGTTACAGCCAATGGCCCTAGAAGAAGGTCCATCTGCTAGCCAGTATCAACCCTCAGACACAGGAATGATTGAGCCTTCAGATGATTCCAGGCCCTGGCCTTCATAACCTTCCTGTGGAGGTACATCATGGAGCAGAGGCAACCGTCTCTGCTGCACCCTTTCTGATTTCCTGAACCAGAGTTCACTGGCTTAATCCAATGGTTGCTGTTTAAAGCTACTGATTTTAGGATGATTTGTAACACAGCCATAGTAACCAGAACACCGTGCACATGCTAACGGAAATAAGACTTTGGGGGTTATCAAAACGTGCCACCCAGACCTCGGTCAAGAGAAATGCTTGCTGCAAGGAGTACAGCTGGCTGGCTGACAGCCCCAACTGCAGTATCTCTGGATCTGGAATCATGGTCATACCAAAGTTATGTTCTATCCTCCCCACCCAGCCCATTTTTGCCTGACGCAGAACTCCCCTGGGACCTGGATGAAGCTTTCTTAGAACTATGCCTAGTCAGCCCTCGTTCCTCTCCCTCTCCTGTCACAGGTGCAGACCGGCACTGTCATCTGAAGGCTCCTCCTGTCTACTCCTGCTCCTCCCTTTTTGCTTTTCACAATAAATCTCTCTGCATGTAATCCCATCTTTACAGCTGCTTTTGAAAGAACTGACACATAAGGCTATTTTGTGATAAATCCCTATTCTTTTCATGTAAATGCATAGACTCAAGAAAACAACTGTAACTTTCCAGAAAATGCTCACTGGTACAAACATCAAAGGCAGAATAATGGGCTATATGAACCCCAGTATAACATTTATGTATTTAAGAACCTGTTCCTTTGGCAGAGAATATTATTTTTTTCTACTTGTCTTCACCACACATAGCTCAATTGACAAGATCACGATGAACCCAGACTTCTACATGGACTAGCCACCACCAATCTTAATTAGCTAAGTACCATTAAACATTTAGTAAACATTTTCACTATTCTATCAATTTATAAAAACGTTAAATATTACTTAACGATCATAATGATTATAAATAAACACGACCCCTGAAAACCAAGACTGTATCAGTATTAAATTATTACTACAATGAATGAAAACTTCATGCAGTTATAAATTTGCTTTACATTGATACAACTCACTTTTAACTCAGTATGTCACGGGGGATCAAAAACAATAATCTTGGTAAAGTTATAGTGAATCCAAGCTTTTCTTCTAGCTTACAAAACCCCCAAGAAAAAATGATTTTTTCATAAAAATAAACCCAGTTTCCTACTGAACACATTTTCTGATCAAGAATTTGAACTTTTACACCATAACCAAAAGTGAATTTCCTGAAAAACTCATTATTTTCAACTCTAAATCTGCCTCTTCATTCTTCTGAAGTATAACTCATCTTCCTCAATAAAGTTAAACACAGTCCAACAAGTTAAACACTATTGTTTGCAGAGATTTATACTCCCAAAGGTTAATTAGTAGTACTTACTCTTGTCTTATCAAACAGTTCTGAAACTTTAAGAAAAAACCTGGAAGGGAAAAATATTTCATCATAAGCTATCTTTGAAATAACTTTCTACTGCAAATGTTCAAAGAACACACCCCAAACCATATTAATAATGAACATTCTTATCTCATTACAATAATATTTAATGATTTTTTTCACTGCAGACTTCATCTAGTTCAACAAAAATCTTTCTTTGTACCAGCACCCATATAACAGGTTCCCCCTGATGTACTGTTATAGAAAATCCTCCCATTTGAAGGTAACAGTCTAAGCCATACATTAAAAACTTTGTCTTGGGAATTTCCTGGTGGTCCAGTGGTTAAGACTTCATGCTTCTAATGCAAGGGCCTAGGTTCAATCTCTGGTCAGGGAACTAGATCCCACATGCCACAACTAAGACTCAATGCAGCCAAATAAATATATTAAATAAATATTAAAAAAAAAATCACCTTTGTCTTGATATCCTTTAGTAATATGCTGCATAATATTAAATAAGATCTATACCTTTAAATTACTACAGAAGTACAGAACAATCACATCCAAAGAACTACATTTTAAATATTTTCAAATAGAGCTGCTTTGTTTTGGAAAACAATAGAAATGAATAGTCAATTTCTATTTGAGAATTCAGTTTCACTTTTTGGGGTGGGTAGGGGGGCTGCACTTTCGGCTTGCAGGATGTTCCTGACCTGGGGCTGAACCCGGGCCACCTCAGTGAAAGTCCAGAGCCTGACCGCCAGGCCACCAAGAAGTCCCCACTGTTGCTTTTAACCAGAAAGTCCATCTTTCAAATGCTGATGCCAACTAGAAAAAATATCCCAATGCCAAACTGTTAAAAGGCATTCTGTAAAATATGACAGACATTATATTTGGATTAGGGCATATACTATTGAAAGCTGAATTTTATGAACTTCACTTTACTAAAAAGAACTTGCTTTGACAGGTTTATGTAAGATAACATATGGCAAGGTTGCCTTTTTTTCCTTCTTATCAAAGACTTAAAGAACTAACTCTTTTGGGAAGGTACCATGTTAATTAGTTAATTAGTAGGCTATGATATCCTGCTTTGCTGAAAAATTTGATCTGACATATCTACTGAGACAGGATATACTAGAGAAAAGTTCAAGGATGTGGTTTAGAGAAAGGCATGGACTATGAAAACAGTTTTTCCCCTTAAGATTTTGAAAGTATCTTTGAGCTATTTTCAATGAGAGTTAGGTTTAAACAACATTACACGAGCAATTAAGATTTATGGCTAGATTAAAACTTCAGTTCAGGTCAGTTGCTTAGTCGTGTCTGATTCTTTGTGACCTCATGGACTGCAGCACACCAGGCTTCCCTGTCTACAACCAGCTCCTGGAGCTTGCTCAAACTCATGTCCATTGAGTTGATGATGCCATCCAACCATCTCATCCTCTGTCGTCCCCTTCTCTTCCTGCCTTCAATCTTTCCCAGCATCAGGGTCTTCTCCAGTGAGTCAGTTCTTTGTATCAGGTGGCCAAAGAGTAAACTTTGGCCTCCAATAAAATATATATTAATATATATATTCTAATTCTAAAACAGCATTTATTATTTAAAATAAACTTTATCAAAATCTAAGAACATTTCAATATAAATTCTGTTTCTCACACACACAAATTGGCAAACTTTCATCAACTAACACACTGTAAATGTTAGAGATTATATACACTCAGTTAGATTTCTATTTCTCGGATTTAAAAAAGTAAGAGAGAAAAGGAAGAGAAAAATAACACCAACCTAAGTTTATAAAGAAGCTCTACACTGTCAATGTGTTTTGACAAAAATATTCCAAAACGCCTGCTGGGTCAGCAGTAGTGTGTGTGCCCGAGCTGCCAACAAAAATTTTGTTTTATTTAATGTTTTAAATCAGAATCCTTACTTGCATATATCTGTAGAATCCTGAGTTCCTAAAGCATATAATGAAGAACCAATTCTATTGTAATCATCTGCAGCACCTATGGAGAAAGTTTTAAGGATTTAATATATTTATTCATGGATTAAAAAATAGTTACTAAATACGTACCTGCCAAAAAATGTGTATGTAATATGAGATACCAAAGTCTAGTGAAAGAAACGACATAAACTATAATACATTATGATGAATATGGAACTGGAAGTAGCTATAAATTACTTAAGGAGCAGGGGAAAGAGATATTCCACCTGAGGATGTCAGGGAAGGATTTACAGACACTACAGCAGGAGTTGGAGCTTGCAGGGTGAGGAAGTCTACTAGGCAAAGTGGAGGAAAGAGCATTCTAGATAAAGAGAAGGGGATGGAAAAAGACCAGGGAGACATACAAGAGCAAAGAATATTCAGAGAGACTTCTGGGTCTATAGCACAGTACAGTACAGAGGGTTATTTTTTTTAAAGTAAAACAAAAAAAATTTAAGTATTTACTTTTTTTTTTTTTTCTAAAGGAAACCACTCAGACAGCATTCTCTCCCTCTTACTCTCCCAAAGGAGGAGGAGAACAATCATCAACAGCAAATAGCAACTGCAGAAGCAACACCACGAGCCGGCTTCATGCTCAGGAGAGAATGCTGTGTGAAGTGTTTCTCCTCCTCTGGTTTCAGGTGCTCTACATGTTCAGAGAAACTTCTAGAGTAACAAGCTATAGAAACGATCCCTGAAAGTACAGCCTTAATATTTACCATTTTAAAATAATAGTATTAAAACCATTATATGTTAACATAATATTTAAATGAAAAATATTTAAAATCAGTGACCATGGTGACACTTAGATTTTTGCAAATCTCTTTTTTGTGTCTGGATTAATAGTCAATAGTTCCATTCTCTTATCTGCTTCTGCATTCACTCTTCTGTGACACAATATTTCTGCTCAAGTATGTGGGAAAAAAAAAATCTAGCTTCAAAAAGGTATGTTGTTGGAAAAGCAGGAGGCATTTTACTAATATTTTCAGGTAACTGTGGATACTCTACTCAACAAGCAGTAGTTTCCTTAAGGGTTAGTCCCATTGGGGAACCTAAAGTCCTATCAGTGAAGAAGTCTGTGTACTCTATCACATTAAACTCCAATGATATGTGGTATTTATCCCAAGAATATAAGATTGGTTTAGTATCTGAAAATCAATCGACAGGATTAACCATATTAACAGACTAAAAAAATAAAAACCGTATGGTTATCTTAATTGTTGCAAAAAGAGCATCTGACAGAATCCAACGTTCATTCCTGACTTAAACCTGATAAAAGGCATCTAGGAAACACCTATACCTAACATCACAATTAAGATGGATGCTTTCCCCACAAGATAAGGAACAAGGTCAAACTGCTTGCCCTCACCACTTCTACCAACATGGTACTAGAGGGTACAGCTATAGTATAATGGGCCAGGAAAAGAGATAAACAGCATTCCAACTGGAACGAAAGGAGTGTAACTTTTTATTTGCAGATGACCATTTGTGTAGAAAATGCTAAGGAATCTACAAAATAGTTAATGAAACTAATAAGTGGGTTGATTTAGAAAGGCTGCAAGATATAAGCTCAATGCTGAAAACGCAATGTATTTCTATATACTGGCAAAAAAACTAGAAACTGAAATGTAAAAAACACATCATTTAGAATCACATAAAAAAATAGAGATCTAACTAAAGATATATAAGAGCTTTACAAAGGAAGCTATAAAAAATTGCTGAGAGAAGACCAAATAGAGATATACCCTACTCATGTATCAAAAGAACCAATACTTTTGAGATCTTACTCCTCCCCAATCTATATTCTACACAATCCCAATCAAAAATCCCAGCAGGCATTTTTGTAGAAGGTGACCAGCTGATTCTAAAATCCATCCGAAAAAATAAAGAACCTAGAAGGGCCAAAACAACTTTGATGAAGAATAAAGCTGAAAGACTTACACAAGAAAAGAAGTTCAATATCATCAATCACTGAAATTAAAACCACACTGGCCTAGCAGAATGGATAAAATTTAAGACTGACTTTGTTGGTGAGGATATGAAGCAGCTGGAATTCTTATACACAGCTGGTAGGAATGCAGAATGATACAATCATTTTGGAAAAATGTTTGGCAATTTTAAAAAAAGTTAATTATACACTTATATTTGACCCAGTCATTCTACTTCCAGGTACTACCCAAGAGAAATGAAAGCATATGTTCATGCAAAGACTTACATATGTCAGCTTTATTTTGAATGGGTGAAAACTAGCAACAATCCAATTGTCCACCAACAGCTGAATAGAAAACTGTGGAATATCTATACAATGGAATACCACTCAGCAATAAAATAGAATGAACTACTGATGCATACAACAAAATGGATGAAACTAAAAATAATTTTGTTGAATTTCAAAGCCAGACCATAAAAAGTAATACTGTATGATTCCATTTATACACAACTCTAGAAAATGCAAATTAATCTACAGAGACAGAAAGCTTTTTCAGCAGTGGCCTGGGGACAGGGACAGGATGGAGGGATTACCAAGGGCCACAAGAGAACTGTGTGGTGATGGACATGTCCATTATACTGTCTCTAGTGATAATGATAAACATGTGTCAAAACTTATCCAATCGTAAACTTTGAATACTGCAGCTTATTGATATCAATTACACTTCAATACAGCTGTAAAAAAAAAACATTCGTCTATCGTGTACTTAACATGATTTTGGTCATTTAGGAAATACTGGTTTGATGAATCACACAGATCTTCCAAATGCAGATGCACTTCAGTATATAAAAAGTATCACACTCAGTAATATCACCATCAATCTCCTCAGATAAGTCTTTAATTACTGAAAAGCAAGCTCATGGTGACTGATAAAAGTTTTCCAAGATTCTAATAATTGCTGGAAAGCTTGATTTTTATCATTGTCAACAAACACTGCCAGTTGTCTTCCATGAAGTGTAAGGCTCATTTAATTAATTTTTGATAAAATGTCTACCAATACTCAAGTTTGCATAATAGTACCTTGTCTGTCAGTTGTTCTTTCAAGTAAAAATGGTATTGAAAAAAAGCAGCCAGTTCAGTTGCAACTCAGTTGCTTTTCTAGAAAGAACCATCATACATCCATGTGCAAAGTGTTTTATGTATACCTCCCGATCCATCACTCAGAATATTAAAAAAGTATACTCAAGGGAAGAGACTTTCAATAAGTAATAAGTTTCACTGCTTCATCATGGACATTCTTTATTGAATTTTTAAAATTTCGAATGCACTGTGGGAAAGAATACAAAGACTATTAGTACAGTTTGGTGCCACTGCTTTGATTTGTCCTAAGACACCAGCAATTTATCCACCATGGCTTTTGCATCATTGGTGTAAATGTCAACATGGTGAAAAGGACAAAAAATCATCCTAGTATTATTATGAAAATAGTTTTGATCTCACAGACTTGCTTAAAAGGGCCTTGAGATCAAAGCTTCATAGACCATAGTTTGAAAATTACTGCTCTGTATCAAGACTTTTACAAACTGTAAATAACACAGCAACTTGATAATTATTCCATTAAACAATGTAAACTTGAGCCACAGAGAAAAACCTTACTTTTGTGGGATCTTGTCATCCTATCAGATTTAGCAGATGCATCCTTAACTCGGTTATGATATTCTAAAAGGAATGTTCGTTCATGCTCAAAGAAATCATCTACATCCTATGGGATCAAAAGAAAACAAGAGCTTTTTTCACTTATTTGCTTTAATCTAACATGTAAATCACTTTGCTACCCTTATAATCATAAAAGGTCATCATTAAACAGCATAGCTATCCTCTGATAATCAGCCATTGTATTGATTTCACCACCAAATTCAAACTTCAAAAACATGTGTTTCTCTATCAACTAAGAAGTCTTCTACAGTTCTACAGCAGAAGGCTTATGGTCCCATATGGTCCCAGCTCCCATGTTGTATTCGAACCTATTCCAGCTTGCACTCTTCCACTACAATCCTGCTTCTCCAACACATTTATTTCCTCCAGTGGGAGCGATCAATTGCTTTTGAGAAAAAAAGGGAAAAAAAAAGCCTGGCAGGAAAGTAGAAATCTGCTTCTCTTGGTCTGTTATGCATTTTATGGACCATTCCTGAATGCTGCCAACCCTTAGTCATGGGCCCTCTCTGATTGCTTTGGGGAATCTGGCCAAATTAACCATCTGGGAGCAATTTTCGTATTAAACACTGTTTTCAATCTTTTTTGGAACAAAGCTAGAAATACATTAAAAACTAAAAACAATGAACTAATTTCCTCCCTTCTAAAACAGCAACTGTTTACTGAAAAAGCACCAGCTGAAATGATGTAACTTGAGACCCATATTAACAGAACACAGTAGCAAAAGTTAGACAAATGTGACTTAAAATCTGTTAATTCATGTGTACTAGTTTTCTTAACTGGAAAAATAGAGATAAAACTAACTTGTAGAGTTGTAGTGAAGATTAATGAAATGTGGGCTATCAAACACCACACTGCAAATGGTCAAAAAAATGTCAGCTATTACTTTAATAAAATTATCAAACTCGTAATCAACACAGTGGTTTATAATCAATGTTAATCAAAAAGTTCAACATAAGCAGCATCAAAATGGAAATAATCTGGGAAAAACAAAAACAAAAACAAACCAGCCTGAATCTTTTTTTGGTCTCACTGCATGGTTTGTGGGATCTTAGTTTCTTGACCAGGGATTGAACCCAGGCCCTCCACAGTGAAAGTGCTGAATCCTAACCACTAGACTGCCAGGGAATTCCCATGTCAACTCTTCATTAAAGTAGCCACAGGACATGCACTATCAACATATCAACTGACCTGTTTCTACAAAATCAAAGTATAAATCAAATGGTACTTTACACCCAAGTTTTAGTGTAGATATATTTATAAAAACAGGCAATGATGATAAAGCATTATTTATTGCTTTATTATTATTTTCTTAATAATATTATTATTGGAGTACAATATACCATCATATGATTCTATATAAACTTTGAAAATACATTCTGCAATAAACATTTTTCTCTTAATATTTTAATGGTAAGAGTTTTCAGAAAAATCAATTCTTGTACCATTTTCAGACCATCATAAGAAAAATCTAGGTGTTATCTAGGTAATTATAAGTATATGCATACCTATCGTCTCATTATTTCTAAATCTAACTCAGTCTTTCTAACAATCCTGCAGCTAGGTAGCATTACTAACCACATTTTCAAAATGGGAAACCTGAGATTTAGAGAAAGAAAAGTGACTTTTCTCAAGGTCACGTAGCTACTATGAGACAAAACCAAAACTTCAACTGAGCTCTTCTAACTTCAAATCTGAACCCAAGTCTGCCCCTAACATCGGTAAAGCCAAGGCTAAGTGTACAAAGCAAGGCAGCCCCTCGGTGCCCACCCTGTGACTCTATGAGGCACCAGAGGGACCTCACGTGCCGGACAGTCAGGCCATCCCGCTCACCGCTCTTCTGCCCTGTGCTGTCCCCTCTACTCCCTGACTACCTGTGGCGGACAGACCACCAGTAGCACGGTCTACTCCCCAGCAGATGAATTCAAGGAGGAAGGCCAGGCAGGACTTGAAGGCAGGCTCGGAATTTGGGCAAGAAAATGTGGGGAGAATGGTCTGGTTTGGAGGACAGGGGTGTGGGCTCTGGGTTGGCAAATCCCCTTGGAGTTGCAGACCTATCATCCCTTAGAGAAAGGAGCTCTCTGAAGAGGGGAACTCAGGGCAAGGGGCCCAGTTTCCCATGCCTAAGAAGTCTACTATCCAAACTTCTCTTTCATTCCAATATAACTGCCTACACATCAGAAAATCTCAAAGTATCTCCCTCGTAAAAGAAGTAAATTCCCAAAGCAGTATCTCTGTTAACCAAATAGTGTCTTACCTTTACTCCAGAAACAATTACTCCATCTGCTGATTTAACCATGTTTTTAAAGAAATCTTCAAGTTTCTCTTTTTTATTTTTCCCTCGCACACTCAACTGAAAGAAAGGTAGATTTAAGTTAGTATTTCTTTAAAGATTACAAATGAGAAGTTAATACCTCCTTTATTCTCTGTCATCAAAACAGCAGTCTCAAAAGGACTCCAGTTTTTAAACTTAATAAAGTGGCAATTACGTTATGTATGATCAGTGACTTTCAAATTCTAGGAACTTAAAGGAGTCTGGCCTCACCCCCAAAGATTCAGGTTCAGCTGATCTACAGTAAGGCTCAAAAGTGAAAGTGTCAGCTGCTCAGTCGTGTTTGATCCTTTATGACCCTATGGGCTGTAGCCTGCCAGGCTCCTCTGTCCATGGAATTTTCCAGGCAAGGATACTGGACTGGATTGCCAGTCCCTTCTCCAGGGGAGCTTCCCAATCCAGGGATCAAACCTGGGTCTCCCACATTGCAGGCAGTCTTTACTGCTGAGCCACCAGGGAAGCCCCTCCAAATTGTGTAAGTATAGTTGATAATTCTGCTGTAAGGAATCCTTTCATCATACTTTGTCAAACACTACTACATCATATAAAGTCAACTAAAAATTCACTCAGGAGTTTCTCTGAACATGTAAAATTTATTGGAGTAGAATATACCATCATATGATTCTATAGAAACTCTGAAAACATATTTTGCACATTTTTCACTCTGAACTCCTCCAAATCTCATCTCATGAACTATTTTGGGGTCAGCAACTCACAAGACAAAGGACACAAAAGATGACTCTGAATGGCATGAATAGTATGTATCTAAAGGCAAAAGTGAGAAGCAGTCAACTCTGACTTCACCACTTATTGCATGAGGGCCCCACGAAGGAACATCTCATCTAACTTCCTTATCTGCTGCCATGGCTTCAATACTCACCATTAAGTTAGTGACTCACAGATAGATCTCTAGCACTACACCTCGGCTCTTTCCTGAATCTTATATTCTATTTCCAATTGCCTACATCATATTCTTTACATAAATATTCTGCTAACTGCACATTAGACTATTTGTAAAAGTACTTATTATAATCTGATCTCCAAGTTTTCCCTCTTCTTAGTTCCCTATTCATGGTTTTCCCATCTATATACTCTCTCAGATTTTCATCTGTTCCCTAAAACCCCATCAGTTCAGTCAGTTCAGTAGCTCAGTCATGTCCAACTCTTTTCAACCCCATGGACTGCAGCACGCTAAGGTTCCCTGTCCCTCACCAACTCCCAGAACTTGTTCAAACTCACGTCCATTGAGTTGGTGATGCCATCCAACCATCTCATCCTCTGTTGTTTCTTTCTCCTCCTACCTTCAATCTTTCCCAGCATCAGGGTCTTTTCAAATGAGTCACTTCTTCGCATCAGGTGGCCAAAGTATTGGAGTTTCAGCTTCAGCACCAGTCGTTCCAAAGAATTTTCAGGACTGATTTCCCTCAGGATGGACTGGTTGGATCTCCTTGCAGTCCAAGGGACTCTCAAGAGTCTTCTCCAACACCACAGTTCTTTGGTGCTCAGCTTTCTTTATGGTCCAACTCTCACATCCATACATGACTACTGGAAAAACCATAGCTTTGATGAGACGGACCTTTGATGGCAAAGTAATGTCTCTGCTTTTAAACGTGCTATCTAAGTTTATCAGAGCTTTTTTTCCAAGGAGCAAGCGTCTTTTAATTTCATGGCTGCAGTCATCAACTGCAGTGATTTTGGAGCCCAAGAAAATAGTCTCCCATTGTTTCCATTGTTTCCCCATCTATTTGCCATGAAGTGATGGGACCGGATGCCACGATCTTAGTTTTCTGAATGTTGAGTTTTAAGCCAGCTTTTTCACTTTCTTCTTTCACTTTCATCACGAGGCTCTTTAGTTCTTTAATTTCTGCATATAAATTCAATAAGCAGGGTGACAATATAAAGCCTTGATGTACTCCTTTCCCATGCTGGAACCAGTACATTGTTCCATGTCCGATTTTAACTGTTGCTTCTTGACCTACATACAGATTTCTCAGGAGGCAGATCAGGTGGTCTGGTATTCCCATCTCTTTCAGAATTTTCCAGTGTATTGTGATCCACAGTCAAAGGCTTTGGAGTAGTCAATAAAACAGAAGTAGATGCTTTTCTGGAACTCTCTTGCTTTTTGATAATCCAACAGATGTTGGCAATTTGACCTCTGGTTCCTCTGCCTTTTCTAAATCCAGCTTCAACACCTGGAGGTTCACGGCTCACGTACTGTGGAAGCCTGGCTTGGAGGATTTTGAGCATTACTTTGCTAGTGTGTGAGGTGAGTGCAATTGTGCTATAGTTTGAACATTCTCTGTAATTGCCTTTCTTTGGGATTGGAATGAGAACTGACCTTTTCCAGTCTTGTGGCTATTGCTGAGTTTTCCAAATTTGCGTGCAGCACTTTCACAGCATCATCTTTTAGGATTTGAAACAGCTTAACTGGAATTCCATCACCTTCACTAGCTTTGTTCGTAGTGATGCTTTTTAAGGCCCACTTGACTTTGGACTCCATCATGCTGGCTCTAGGTGAGTGATCACACCATTATGGTTATCCAGGTCATGAACATATTTTTTGTATAGTTCTTCTGTGTATTCTTGCCACCTCTTCTTAATATCTTCTGCTTCTGTTAGGTCCACAGCATTTCTGTCCTTTGTTGTGCCCATCTTTGCATGAAATATTCCCTTGTTATCTCTAATTTTCTTGAAGAGATATCTACTCTTTCCAATTCTATTGTTTTCCTCTATTTCCTTGCACTGATCACTGAGGAAGGCTTTCTTATCTCTCTTTGGGTATTCTTTAGAACTCTGCATTCAAATGGGTATATCTTTCCTTTTCTCATTTGCCTTTCACTTTTCTTCTTTTCTCAGCTATTTGTAAGGCCTCCTCAGACAACCATTTTGCTTTTTTGCATTTCTTTTTCTTGGGGATGGTCTTGATCACTGCCTCTGTCCATAGTTCTTCAGGCACTCTGTCTACAGATCTAGTCCCTTGAATCTATTTGTCACTTCCACTGTATAATTGTTAAGGGATTTGGTTTAGGTCAGACCTGAATAGTCTAGTGGTATTCCTTCCTTTCTTCAATTTAAGTCTGAATTTGGCAATAAGGAGTTCATGATCTGAGCCACAGTCAGCTCCTGGTCTTGTTTTTGTGGACTGTATAGGGCTTCTCCATCTTCAGCTGCAAAGAATATTATCAATCTGATTTCAGTATTGACCATCTGGTGATGTCCATGTGTAGAGTTATCTCTAGCGTTGTTGGAAGAGAGTGTTTGCTATGACCAGTGCTTTCTCTTGGCAAAATTTCGTTAGCCTTTGCCTTGCTTCATTTTGTACTCCAAAGCCAAACTTGCCTCTTACTCCAGGTATCTCTTGACTTCCTACTTTTGCATTCCAGTCCCCTATGATGAAAAGGACATCTTTTTTTGGTGTTAGTTCTAGAAGATCTTGTAGGTTTTCATAGAACTGTTTAACTTCAGCTTCTTCGGCATTAGAGGTTGGGGCATAGACTTGGGATTACTGTGATATTGAATGGTGTGCCTTGGAAATGAACAGAGATCATTCTGTCATTTTTGAGATTGCACCCAAGTACTGCATTTCAGGCTCTTCTGTTGACTATGAGGGCTACTCCAGTTCTTCCAAAGGATTCTTGCCCACAGTAGTAGATATAACCGTCATTTGAGTTAAATTCGCCCATTCCAGTCCATTTGAGTTCACTGAATCCTAAAATGTCACTGTTCATTCTTGCCATCTCTTGTTTGACCACTTCCAATTGATTCATGGATCTAACATTCCAGGTTCCTATGCAATATCATTCTTTTATTGTTCTTTACAGCATTGGACTTTACTTCTATCACCAGTCACTGGGCCTTGTTTTCACTTTGGCTCCGTCTCTTCATTATTTCTGGTTATTTCTCCACTCTTCTCCCGTAGCATATTGGGCATGTACCGACCTGGGGAGTTCATCTTTCAGTGTCATATCTTTTTGCCTTATCATACGGTTCATGGGGTTCTCAAGGCAAGAATACTGAAGTGGTTTGCGATTCGCTTCTCCAGTGGACCACATTTTGTCAGACCTCTCCACTATGACCCATCCATCTTGGGTGGCCCTACACGGCATGCCTCATAGTTTCATTGAGTTAGACAAGGCTGTGGTCCATGTGATCAGTGTGATTAGTTTTCTGTGATTATGGTTTTCATTCTGTCTGCCCTCTGATGGAGAAGGATAAGAGACTTATGGAAGCTTCCTGATGGGAGAGACTGACTGTGAAGGTATGAAAGTATGAAAACCCCATACCTTTCATTAAAAATCTTGACACAATCTACAACTTCTTTCTTTTCCCTTTCAAAATCACACTTTGAGCCATCTCTTCCATATTTAAATAGGTTCACAGAGTTTCATAATGTTCAGAGACTGAACTCCAATCCCCTTAGCAAAGTACTCAACACTTTGAAAAAATCTGGTTCAGGTTACCTTTCCACCTCCCCCCACCCCTAAAGAGCCTTATGCTCCACACTGTTCTCAAAAGAGGCTCTGAACTCTTAGGTTCCTCTGTATCTGAAATGGTATCTCCTCTCCCACAGAAAACTCTATTCAGACTTTAACATTCAAAATAAAAGGCATCTCTTCATGAAACCCTTTCAAATTCCCAGTTAGAATTCACTGCTCTATCTTAGGCCTCTCAAAGCACTCCAGTTTTTTTTTTAACCTTATTTTTTGTATTAATTATTTCACTAATTCACTCATTTAACAAACCATAATGAATGCATATTATAACCACGCACTGCGCTGGGTGTTACAAATATTAAGATGATTAAGAGGTGGTCCCTACTCTTAAAGTAACTTATAGTACAGAGGAGGACAGAGAGAAGCAAACATATAATTACACCCAATATGAGAAGTATAGTGTTAAAGCTATTCATGGGGTATTAGCGAAGCACCCAAGGAACTCAATACGACTGAGGGGTTGAGAAAGGTAAGACTGGAGGTTGACTGACCAGTCAGGGTCTGCTTCAATAACCCAGGCAAAGGTTATGAAAGTCTGGACTAGTCTTTAGGTCTAGTGATGCACATTAAAATGAGACGGAGAGAATGTGGTCCCTCCTGATAGGAATAGACAATAAGGGTCCTGAGTAATTTTCATGGTAGAAGGGACCGGGAGTTATTGATGCCTTCTTTGAGATAAGACAGAGAATACAAAAGGAGGCATGGATTTAAAAGAAGGGTTCAGCTGAGGGTAAAGGCCAAGAGGACATCTAAATGGAGGTTTTTCAGGAGGCTATTTAATGAATAGTGCTGGGACTCAGGAGTGATACAGTTGGGGCTGTGAGAGCAGCCAGGCGGGGCTGTCCCATGCAGCTTGTGGGATCTTAGTTCCGTGACCACAGATCAAACCCGTGCTCCCAGCAGTGGAAGCACAGAATCCTAACCATTGGACAGCCAAGGAATTCCCATAGATGTCTAAGTTAATAGCATATTAGAATAGATGGAGCCACGGAAGCATGTATTAGAATTTACACAATTGCACTCATCTCACACCCTAGTAAAGTAATGCTCAAAATTTTCCAAGCCAGGCTTTAGCAATATGTGAACCGTGAACTTCCAGATATTCAAACTGGTTTTAGAAAAGCCAGAGGAACCAGAGATCAAACTGCCAACATCCGCTGGATCATCGAAAAAGCAAGAGACTTCCAGAAAAACATCTATTTTTGCTTTATTGACTACGCCAAAGCCTTTGACTATGTGGATCACAATAAACTGGGAAATCTGAAAGAGATGGGAGTACCAGACCACCTGACCTGCCTCTTGAGAAACCTGTATGCAGGTCAGGAAGCAACAGTTAGAACTGGACATGGAACAACAGACTGGTTCCAAATAGGAAAAGGAGTATGTCAGGGCTGTATATTGTCACCCTGCTTATTTAACTTTTATGCAGAGTACATCATGAGAAATGCTGGGCTGGAGGAAGCACAAGCTGGAATCAAGATTGCCGGGAGAAATATCAATAACCTCAGATATGCAGATGACACTACCCTTACGGTAGAAAGTGAAGAGGAACTAAAAAGCCTCTTGATGAAAGTGAAAGAGGAGAGTGAAAAAGTTGGCTTAAAGCTCAACATTCAGAAAACGAAGATCATGGCATCTGGTCCCATCACTTCATGGGAAATGGATGTGGAAACAGTGTCAGACTTTATTTTTTGGGGCTCCAAAATCACTGCAGATGGTGACTGCAGCCATGAAATTAAAAGACACTTACTCCTTAGAAGGAAAGTTATGACCAACCTAGATAGCCTATTAAAAAGCAGAGACATTACTTTGCCAACAAAGGTCTGTCTAGTCAAGGCTATGGTTTTTCTAGTGGTCATGTATGGATGTGAGAGTTGGAGTGTGAAGAAAGCTGAGCGCCAAAGAATTGATGCTTTTGAACTGTGGTGTTGGAGAAGACTCTTGAGAGTCCCTTGGACTGCAAGGAGATCCAACCAGTCCATCCTAAAGATCAGTCCTAGGTGTTCATTGGAAGGACTGATGTTGAAGCTGAAACTCCAATACTTTGGCCACCTCATGCGAAGAGTTGACTCATTGGAAAAGACCTTGATGCTGGGAAGGATTGGGGGTAGGAGGAGAAGGGGACGACAGAGGATGAGATACTTGGATGGCATCACAGACTCAACGGACATGAGTTTGTGTAAAATCCAGGAGTTGGTGATGGACAGGGAGGCCTGGCATGCTGCGATTCATGGGGTCGCAAAGAGTCGGACATGACTAAGCGACTGAACTAAATTGAACTGACAGAATAGAAGTCTTATACACTTGTAGAGCACTCAATGAGGAACCTTGGAAGAATCAGATTTAAATGAATGGATATATGGAGGGAAAGGCCCATGAAGCAGACTGGGAAGCAGCCATAGAGTTAAGAGGTGAACACATCAAGACAGTTTCCCATAGATCTACAAGAACATGGGAGTCAGCATAGCTAGAAAGGTATCTCAGTCAAAATGGAAAAGCATGATGTATTTCATCACGTTAACAGAGTAAAAAACATGATCGTCTTAACAGATGTACTTTTTCATGATAAAAAACTCAACAAACTAGGAACAGAACTTAAGTTGACAAAGGGTATCTATGCAAAAACCCACAACATCCCACTTGATAGTGAAGGAGTGAGTGCTTCTTCCCTAAAGATCAGGGACAGAACATGGATGTCTGCTCTCATCATTCCCATTTAACACTGTACAGGAGGTTCCAGCCAAGGCAGCCAGGCAAGCAAAATTTAAAAAGGCATCTAGACTGGAAAGGAGGAAGTAAAAAAGAAAAAAGATAAGAAAGCTATTAAATGAGTGTGGCTGCCAAGGTGGTTGAAGGCTATGGGGGGATACAGGAGGTTCGGGCGTTTGCTTTCTGACTGGTGTCCACTCCCAGTGAACAAGCTTATTATTTGATCAAGAAGGATTACTGAAATTAGCTTTAATGGAAAATGAAAGACATCTGTCTAAAGTCGTAACACTGCTATAAGTGATAGAGCAGGCGCTCTAGGCAAGATAAGAAAGAAATAAAAACAAAAGGGCTACTGACAGGGTCAAAGTGCAGGAGAAGTCAAGGGTCTAGATGCAGCAGCGAGTCAAAGAACAACTGCAGTGGGAACAGGGAAAAAGGGAGCTGTGAGGACAGAAGGCTATGTTTGGAGTCCATAATACCAGGGTTTAAGAACTCGGGGGTGAGATGAGGTCCTGGGTATGGTCACTGACGCCATAGGAAGAAATGAATGAAGGTTAGGAAACATCTGTCTTCTGCTAAAATTATGAGTTAATCGTGTCATCCAAATAGAGATTCCAAGATCTGTATCATCCATCCACTAAAAAGATTTTTTCCAGAACCACAAATGAAGAAACCTCTTAAGGCAGGGAGGGAGGGAGGAAACTTAGCAGCAACCAGCACTGAAGGAGGCAGGTTAAACAGATCAAGAGTCAATGATCAACCCAAAAGTAACTGTGAATTTTTGAGCTCAAGAACTTCTCTGGAATTCTCCAAAAGGCTTCAGAAGCCTCCAAACTCAAAAGAAACATTAACCAATTTAATAACCCTATTTCTTAAGAAGTTCACAATTCAGGATCAAAATCAATATCCCATGTAATAACATAGTTTAGCATCATTTAAAAAATTAATCTACTCAAGTTCTACTGAAATACTGCATCATCATTAAAAAAGAGTCATATTAAACTGCCTTGAAAAATCAGAACATTTTATAAAATGTATTTATAAGGCCTTAAGCCTTTTCTAAAAACTCCCTTCTCCTTCCAATGACTCTTTAAAAACAAACCTTGATCACTGCTTTGATCAATTCAATACTCACATCTTGATTATATTCCAGGAAGACATGGAAATTTAAATCTTTCCTCAAAATGGGATGTGCAGCCACACGACACAGAAACACTTCATGCATTGCAACCGTCTTCTTGAATATTGCCAAATACTCACTAGAAATAATACACAAAATCAAAGGTAAAACACTGCAGAAAAACACCTGCAACAGTTTTTTAAGCAAATACTAGGAATTATTCTAAATGCAAAACTAGAGGCACAAAGATATAATCCATGTAAACGAAGGTTTTAGTTGAACTGTTAACAAAATATATAAAACCCAGCTCTGAAAAGACTCATGCTAGTTAATAATATTTATTATATATAAATGTTAATATTTTTAGGTTTCATGAACCTTTCTTCCTATGCAAGTTGATGTTACAGGTAACTATAGGGCTTTTTGTTTTCAGCTTCAGAGAAAATATACTACAAATTATAGCATACAATTTTAATGATTCAATTTCTAGATAATTACTGCTTTTAAACACCTTCATACAAATAAATAAAACAAACCTTAGTAAGCATATTTTCAACTTTAATAACTATTTTCATCTAAAGACCCAAGCACACAAAAAAGAAACACACCATGGAGAGACTAGTGTTTTCCATTACACTGAAGAACTATGTTTAAAACATTTTAATATCATCAGTGAATCACAGCGATCATATATAATACATATCAGTTTGGGAAAAAAAAAACACTCAAGGAAAAGGCCCAATATTCTTGCTTCAACTACGTGCAAGGAGGTTAAGTTTTACATACCAGCAAACCAGCAGGACCAATGTTGGAAGTTTGATCTCTGTGAGGGTAGTCATTCAGTGAAGACAAAAAAGAAGGATGCAGAGGATGGAGGTAGCAGTAGAATAAACCCAAGGTTCTCTGTTATCCAACCCCTAACCAGACCACAAAAGAATCGTGATCAGGGCCACTGGAAAACCACAGATTCTTTCAATATTAACGTGTGTTGCTCATTTCCAGCTTTCAGGCTTATAAACTATAGCAGTTGTACCTGTCCACTGTTAGGCCACTGCTTGCACTCAGTATTGACAGAATTCTTATAATATCTGTCAACCTTACACTTTAACAAATTAGACCTACTTTGTTAATTTCTCTTGTCAAGAGTTTAGCATTCTGAAGAAGAGTCTAGTAGCAACGTGAATATATGCTTAAAAACTGAAATTCAGTGGAAGAGGAGAAAAGGAAATGCACAAACGGGAGAAATGACCAGAAAAAGTGATGGAGGTGATGGTAATGCAAGGGAAGCTATTTCCTTGTTTAATTCTCAGAACACAGAAAACAATATGCAGCAATCCAAAATTATTTCAAATGTTTAAGAGAAGTGGAAAAACTGTATTTTCAGCGAATATGCTAAAAATGAAACAATTTTTTCAAGATTTAATATATGTCTAGTATATACGAAACTAATAATCATTTAATAAAAAACACTAAAAAACTATTATCTCATTGCTTTGCTCCTATTTTTTTCCCTTCAGGCAGAAGCCATAGGCAGACAAAAGAGGAGGGGGGAAATTACATACACATGCGCACACACACACTTTTTGAAAAAGAGAGAAGAAACTATCCAGAGTTGCTTAGTGCATACTTATATGAGAAACAGAAATCTTGGTAGTATGCACTAGTCCAAACAAGAGAACCAGGTGGGTAACGACTAAGGCCTTGTAAATAAAAATGATCTCCATGTGTGTTTTAAAAAGTCATTATTTCCCTTTCTACTATCATTTATGAACTTGTGGATCTTTTGTTTTCAATCTTCAGAGTTTAAAACAGCAATTTAAAGAATTTTACAATGCAGACAATTATTCTATAATTTTCCTGTAGGCTCTGATCATGATAGTTAACACTGGTTGTATGGCTTAAACCTGCATCTTCCAGAAAGGGTCACTGTGGTGAAATGATTGAAAGGACGGGATATCAGAGAGCAGAGAAACAAAAACAAAAACCAACCAAACAAAAAAAGGGCATAAAAACAAGCACAAATAACAACAAAAGTCACATACGCTTCCAATTCCTGTTTCATCTTCGTGAATTCCTCCTTTGTCATAGACCCTTCTCCTTCTCCAAGTTTCTGTAGTTTCTCCCTTGAGGCATCAAAATCAGGTCTTGGTGGTGCTGGAGGGATCTGTCAAAGAATAAAATCACTAGTTTTGTTTTGTTTTGACTGTGCCATACAGCAGGAGGATCTTAGTTCCCAAAAAGGGACAGATCCCAAGCCTCCTGCAGTGAAAGCACAGAGTCTTAAACACTGGACCATCAGGGAAGTCCCCTAAACCACTAGTTTTTAAAGATTTTTATTTCTTTCAGTAGTCGCACTATTGCCACCATAAAAGACTGTCGTCTGGTCGGTTCTCCCTTGAGCTGGCCTGCTGTTCTAACAGTGTCTCCCACTCTAATAAACTTTATCTCCCTCTCAAAAAAAAAAAAAAAAAAAGACTGCTATCTTGAGAGAGCTAAAGATATCCTGAATGAATGAGGAATATCCTAATTAAGGTTAGTGAAGTTGATTAAGTCTAGAAATTAAGATTCTTGAGGTCCTTAACACCAAGGAAGAAACAGAGCGCAGAACTATATTCTGGTATTAGATCATTAGTACCCAAACTTTAGGAAAAGGAGTACGTCAAGGCTGTCTGTATACTGTCACCCTGCGTATTTAACTTACATGCAGAGTACATCATGAGAAATGCTGCGCTGGAAGAAGCACGCGCTAGAATCAAGATTGCCAGGAGAAATATCAATAACCTCAGATATGCAGATGACACCACCCTTATAGCAGAAAGTGAAGAACTAAAGAGTCTCATGATGAAAGTGAAAGATGAGAGCAAAAAAGTTGGCTTAAAGCTCAACATTCAGAAAACGAAGATCATGGCATCCGGTCCCATCACTTCATGGCAAATAGATGGGGAAACAGTGGAAACCATGGCTGACTTTATTTTTTGGGGCTTCAAAATCACTGCAGATGGTGACTGCAGTCATGAAATTAAAAGACACTGACTCCTTGGAAGGAAAGTATGATCAACCTAGACAGCATATTAAAAAGCAGAGACATTACTTTGTCAACAAAGGTCCATCTAGTCAAGGCTATGGTTTTTCCAGAAGTCGTGTATGGATGTGAGAGTTGGACTATAAAGAAAGCTGAGCGCCGAAGAATTGATGCTTTTGAACTGTGGTGTTGGAGAAGACTCTTGCGAGTCCCTTGGACTGCAAGGAGATCCAACCAGTCCATCCTAAAGGAGATCAGTCCTGGGTGTTCATTGGAAGGACTGATGTTGAAGCTGAAACTCCAATACTTTGGCCACCTGATGCGAAGGGCTGACTCATTTGAAAAGACCCTGATGCTGGGAAAGATTGAAGGTGGGAGGAGAAGGGGACGACAGAGGATGAAATGGTTGGATGGCATCACTGACTCCATGGACATGAATTCGGGCAAACTCCGGGAGGTGGTGATGGACAGGTTCATGGGGTCGCAAAGAGTCAGACACGACTGAACTGAACTCAACCCAAACTTTAGTCTGCAGACTTCTATGTGACAACCTAGAGCTCTCAAATGTATATGCACGTTATCTAAGTAAACACTAATTAAATGTGTTGCAAATGTGTATGCTATTTTTCCAAAGTATGTAAACGGTATGATGGGAGTGTACCAGAGGCAGAAAGCACTGACTTAACTACAAGAGAATAAGGCACAGACTAATGACTCACCTCCCCCTATTCTCCCACAGTGAGGGGGAAAGTAAGCACTTACCTTAAATAAAAATACAAGGTCTAAAAGAGACACATCACTCAAGGGAAAGATACAAGAAAAAAATCTATCTTAGAGGAAGAGCCTGCAAGTAAGACCTGTGAAGGGGAAATGATGGAAAGCAAAGATAGCAAGTAAGCAGAAGGAAAGGTAAGTAGGCGGAAGGTAAAACAGCAACGACCAGAAGAAAAGGATTATACCAAGGAAAGCCACAGGGAAGGAAGCACCAAGCACAGACTGGCACATATTCAGTGCTGCCCACACACGACGTCTACTATGTGCCAGGCGTGATGCTGAACGACCAGCAGACAAAGATAAATAAGACATGGTCTTGATCTTTGAGGAGTGTTTAGTCTATGAGAGAAAAAAGTAGTAAGAAAATAACACCATACAAGAAGATGAGGGGGAAAAGAGGGGAAACAGGAGAGCTTCCAGGCTAGTAAACACACTGACATGCTGGGAAAATGGAAGGTGGTACATCCCTGAAAGGGCGTGAGAGTTCTGTGCCAACTCCTCACCCCAATATCTCATCCTATGCATCTCTTCCATTGGGCTGTTCTGAGTTGTATTATGTATATAAACTGGCAATTAACAACAACAAAAGCACTGCCACTTGTGTACCAAACTGGAGTTGTAGAAAGAAAAAAAAAAGCAAATGACTGAGAATAAGGGCCACGAGGATAAAGATGGAATCAGGTCAGGATGATTTCAAGGAAATCAAATGAAACAGTTCCAGAAATCTGAGTGTGGTCAACAGCTGAGGAACACCACCAGGCACATATTCACATTAGATAATCTCTCAGGAGCCCTCCAACTCTAAACATCTGTCTGCCCAAGGGTTCAAGACCAATACGGTCTGTAACACCTCCTCAGTTATTACCCTTCAGGACAAGCCCATTTCAATTCTAATAAACAGTAAGAATTTAAGTTTAAATGAGGGAGCGTCACATATCGATATCGCCACACTCCCAAACAAGACAGCTTGGGATAAAAGGTGGCAGTCAATTATGCTTTATAGCTGGCAATTTTAATAAAAATTATATCAGTTCACTAGAAGTGCTGAATAAGATTTCCATACATAATAAAGTATCCAAAAAGCTCCTAGAAAATAGGATTAAAATGGAACCTCAATACTTACAATGTAACCTGCATAGTCTTCATTTTCAATGAAGGAATCATGAAGCCAGATAAATTCCTCATGTTGTCGAACAACAGAAAACTCGTTCTGTTTAAAATTTGGCAATGAACTCTGCAAAGACAGAGATTCTCTCAAGTAAATATTAAGATTAGACTATAAAAGCTTCTATGAAGATTTTATACCTTATTTTCTAAAATTAGTCTTTCATGAAAGATAATAAGCAGCAGTGAATTATAAACTAAAATACAATTTCTAATTATGTTGAAAACCAAAATTCTAGTCAGTGTACTATTACATATATAACAGCACAATAATTAAAATAACACAAGTAAAAAAATCCCATTTACCTTTGTGTGAACAGTGAATTTTACTTTGTCTCTCTCACTCAGAGCATCAGAAATATCCACCTGCAGAGCAGCATCACTCTGAAGATCTACATTTATTGCTTTAAGCTAGAAAAAAATAATACCTCAGTGAAAATTCAATAGGTTTTTATGCAAATTCATTCTTCTCCCAGACAATAAGACAGTGCAAAAACAAAACTAAAAGAGCGAATCGTAGATCTAACAAGTACGCAAGTTCATTTAATCTATCTATCTTCTGGGGGAGGTGCTTTGGGTATATTATCTTAATCAATTTTCATTCTACACCATTCAACTATCCTTTGTATGAGTCAATGTGCTAACTATGATTTATTATAGTTTCACCCAAAAAGTAAACTAGTAAACTATTTTCCAAAAAGATGGTCCTTTACAAGTTCAAGTGTCCTAAAATTAAGAAACATATCTACCTTTAAGAATAAAAAAAATAATAAAAAGAATAATGGCCAATCATTTAAATTTTATTGCTTATTTTAATTCAGGAATATATAATAAAATTAATGACAGTTAAATGTATTATATATATGCAAAATGCTAATAAAAATGCTAACAAATAATAATTAACTCCTGTGATATGTATTAAATTTTACTCTATAGCTTTAGTACATTAGAAGAATTGGGTATATTCCCTATTTAGTGATTCTATTTACTCGTCTATGACAAGACTTCACTTATATAATCACAATTTTACTCATTCTTGAACATCACTCATTTTTCTTCCCTTTTAAACAGATTAACATTCTAACATCTTAGGGTAATCTGGAGACTTACAAAAGAAGCAAATACACTAAAAGATAAAATCATGTCTTAGCCAGATGCAAAGATATGAAATATTAAAAATCTAACTAACTAGCCTGCTTCAAATACTCTAGTTGTAAAAGCAGGATTGCCTTTGGAATCTTACCTAATCATTAGTGTTTCAAATTTCAATTACAATGCAAATGGAAAAAAATGCTAGAAGCAAAATTGTTCACTCTATGATCTCAATTATATTTTTAGAAAATGCATACATAAAATTATGTATATGAGATACAACAAAATGTGAGCTGCAGTGGATTTTCTTTTATCTTCTTTTATTCTTCCAACTTTCCCCAATATGCATGAATTACTTTTATAAAATTGGAAAAAGGCCTTTAAGAAATTCTGTGACTTATTAAAAGATGAATTTTGTGAAGTTTCTCATTAAATAGAGCTGTTTATTAGTAATGAAAGTAAAATACTATTTCACTTTTGCACTACTGGTTCTATATTGAGTAGACATGTTTTTAAAAAATAAATACCATTACAAACAGTCACAGAAGAAATGAATCATTATTTAAAATGCATGATACTCTCTATGATGGCCTTTAACAAAAACTTTATTGGTAACTTTAATAAGTTTATACTGAATTAAATTTCAACCGGCAATCATATTTTTAAGTTAACACTATAAACTTACATAAAATTGTTTTAAAAATCACTATTGTACTCTGTTACATGTAGCCATTGTCTGATAAAAGAAATTAAAGGCTGTCCTGAATTACAAAGAAGTTTTCTTTTTCATTTTCCAATTACCTTCATGGCTTCCCCAATACTGGAAACATCAGAGAGTACTCTGTTCTTTGGTCTTCTTGCTTTTATTTAGTCTTATCAGGTCTTCAAACTGTTTCCTACCTCTTCTCTAACCCCTTACCTTAATTCTAATTTAAGAAATTTGCTTCCTTATTTCTTTTTACTCATATTGAGGCCACTCTTAAGATGTTTATTGTGGTTGGCTCAATTATAGCTCCCCCAAAGACATCCACGTCCAAATCCCTGTGGATATCACCTTATATGGTAAAAAAAAAAAAAAAATGTGGAGTTTATCCTGGATTATCCAGGCGGGCCCTAAATACAATTACATGTCTTTATAAGAGGGAGATTTGACACTGACAAAAGAAGAGAAAGCAATTTAACTAAGGAGGCAGAGATTAGAGTGGTAAAGCCACAAGCCAAGCAGTGCAGGCAGCCAGGAGAAAGCTGGAAGAGACAAGTAACTAATTCTTCTCTAGAGCCTCAGGGAGCATGGCCCTGCCAACACCTTGATTTCAGCTCAGTGATACTGATTTCAGACTTCCGGCCTGCAGAATTGTGAGAGAATAAAATTCTGTTGTATTAACCCATCAAGTTTGTGGTAACTTGCTACAGCAGCCCCAAGAAACGAATAAATTTATCTTATGGATTTTGGAATAACAATCTTGGCAGTTCTTCATTTATGTTTTCACTCCCTGGTCTAGCATTTCTCAGACACAACTGGTAAGACTCAACTTGGATGCTTATTAAAAAACACAGAATCCCATGCCCTATCACAGATATATCAAAACAATTTTCAGAATAAGCCTTAAAAACCATATGAAGAAACGCTAGTCTAGATTTTCCAGACTGTCTTTACATTCTGTCAAAACTTTATCTCAGCTGCTAATATTTTCTTTTTCATGTTATATAAAACATTCTGCCAGACTTCATATCTCCAAGTACATTTTAATTTTCAGGTTTATTTTATTTTTTTAACCATTGCACTATCAATTTGGAAACACACCTTTCAGGATTTCTACATATGAACAGCTGTTATTTATTCTTCCAATTTAAGATTATTTCAAATTATTAACATATTTCTCTGTCTTCCATTTCAGTATCCACATCCACTATTTCCCTTTTTTTTTGCTTTGTTTTGTCTGACAGTAAAACACTTGGCTTTTTAAAACTGCAACTCATCAATAAAAGTATTCCTATATACAAAAAGTATACCTATATTACACATTCCTATATCCCTATATATCACTTTTGGTCTTGACTCTACTTTTTTAGGTACAGTTTACATATAATGAAGTCTAGATTTTAAGCATATAATTTGAAAAGTTTTAACACATACATAGATTATACCCTTGTAATCATCACCATAATCAAGATATGGAACATTTCCATCAGTCCCAGAAGTTCCCTCCTTTGCTTTTATTCCTCTACTTCTTTCTAACCTTTCTATAAATTCTCTTCTTGTATGCTTTACTAAAGCATCCCATATAATAGCCTTCATAGCTATTAATTCAACCTGCCATTTGCTTCTTTCATTCTTTTAACAACCGAGTTCTAGAACTGACCTCAGGAAAATGTACATGAATTACAAATGTGGTCACAGCAAAATGCTGATGGTAAGATTCTGATTCTTCCTCTTTATATCTCATAGGACGTTCTGCTAAATATCAGCAGAAGCATTCCTTTTGATAGTGTATGTTCCTATGGTCAGTACCTATATACACTTCAGACTGCAATTTTTTTCCATTTCCTGGGCCTATGGGAGGGATTATTTTGTCTGACCACAAGATTTGTTTCACACACATAAGGGTTTGCCAGCCAATAAAATCATCTCCCACATCAATACAAAACTTTTGCTGAAAGATAATCTGGATGGATAAACAAGGTCCCACTGTATAGCACAGGGAACTGTATTCAATATCCCAAGATAAGCCATAATGGAAAAGAATTAAAAAAAAAGAATGTCTGTATGTGTATGGGCTTCCCTGATAGCTCAGCTGGTAAAGAATCCACCTGCAATGCAGGAAACCTGGGTTCGATCCCTGGGTTGGAAAGACCCCCTGGAGAAGAGAAAGGCTACCTACTCCAGTATTCTCGCCTGGAGAATTCCATGGACTGTATAGTCCATGGGGTCCCAAAGAGTGGGACACAACTGAGCTATTTTCACTACTATATATGTATAACTGAGTCACTTTGCCATATTGCAGGGGTTGACACAACATGGTAAATCAACCATACTTCAATTAAAAAAATTAAGTTAAAAAATAAAGAAAATCTGATATCATATTTCATCAATTCCAGATGCTTATTTTCCACATTTTAATGTATCTGAAATAAGGATGCCCTGTATTGATGACAAATTAATAGTTTAGTTGGCTGTATTTTTTTCTTAGTGGTACATGTAAGAAAATATATCTTCCAATCAACTGCACCTTAGATTTAATAAAATATCGTATTGTTAATTTAGTGGTTATTTTTTTTTTTCTTTTCTTGGCCCTGTTGTATGGTTTGCAGGATCTTAGTTCCTCAACCAGGGATGGAACCCCGTCCCCTGCAGTGGAATCAGATTCCTAACCCTGGACTGCAGGGAACTTCTGTAAATTTAGTGCTAATTAGATACAATATACACAGATTTTGCCTGGAGGAGGAAATGGCAACCCACTCCAGTATCCTTGCCTGGAAAATCCCATGGATGGAGGAGACTGGCAGGCTACATTCCATGGGGTCACAAAGAGTCAGACAGGATTAAGTGACCTCTGTCACACACACACACACACACACACACACACAGACAGACAGACAGACAGACAGACAGACAGACACACACACACACACACACACACACACACACACACACACACACACAGAGATTTTGCAAGCAGAGTTTTGTTTAGAGAAAAATAAGTAATTTTAGGTAGCTTTTATTAAGGGGAGGAGTGAAGCAAACAACTGTGATTCATTAACACTTAATCAACTTTGTGCAACTAGTAAGGTCAGTTTGAGGATATTCTAATTAGACTACATTCATCAGTTTAATCCTTATCTGGGTCAATAAACTTTGTACTTTCTTCTGTCAAAGACTTACTAGGTTAAACATTTGTGTCAGGGTCAAGGGAAAGCCCAGGCAGAGGAAATGGATTAAGCAACATAAATACGCTATCCTAAAAAAAAAAAAAAAAAAAATACACTATCCTTAGAAATATAAAGACACTGCCCTACTGCTGATAGATTAATTCTTCATGTATCATTAGTAAAGACAACATTCACTACTAGTTTAGTACACTGATGTATTTACACATTAAAGTACCTACTTTATGACACTCCTAAAAAACTGTTTATCTTTTGTCAGAAAAGTAAATACATGTACAGAGATAGACGGATAGATGGAAGGAGGAGGAAGAAGGAAGCAAAGTAACTGATTATTGCCACAGCTTCCCAACCAGTCTCTTGCTTCTGTCCTCTTGCCTATATTCCATATAGAGCCACTGGAACGATACCACTAAACTAGAACTCATTCCTCTGCTCAAAACCTAAGGGGTTCCAGCCTGAAGAAAAGCCTAGTCCTTACAGTGAGCCCCCAGGCCCTATTCTTCTGGCTCAGTGCAGCCCTGAAAGAAAGGCGCAAACCGTAATAGTGCTAAGAAACTATTTCTAGGGAATTATAGTACAATCAGTGAAAAACCCCATGAGAAAGACAGAAATTCTGTTAAGTTCACTAGTTCTGGCCAAAATTTAAATCTATTTTACTCCTAGTTCAGTTAGGATTTAAAAAAAAGAAAAATTTTTTTAATTGAAGTACAGCTGATTTACAACCAGTTATAATTTTGGAGATGGTGAGGGACAGGGAGGCCTGGTGTGCTGCAGTCCGTGCGGTCACAAAGAGTTGGACACGATTTAGTGACTGAACAACAACAAATAATTTTGGTAGTCCTGTAATGAATTATCTCCATTATTATACCCAGTAATCAAATCAATGGTTGATTATACATATACTTTCTGGAAACTAGATTTCCTTTCATTTACCATACCAGAAATAAGTCACTTGATGTCACTCCAATGCCTTTCTCACCGGTCTTGTCAACTCTCACTGCTCTTTGCCATACCTGACTTGCAAATTCCCACCTGGAGGATCAATTCAATCGACATTTTTTGCTTTCTGAGCTGAGTGTGGCTAGAGGAAAGTCACAACTGTTTGTTGCACTTGTCCACTACAAATTACTGGTCTCCAAACTGCATTAGATCCTTAAAATCACTCAACAGTCCTAGGCCGATCTGCTCAGCTCCCCTTCTGACTCCCTGAGCAACTACTCTAAACCTTTACTGTCTCAAGCCTCAACCACATTTCCACCCCTATGCTCAATAAGTGACACTGCCTCCCACATCTCCAAGAAATAAACACTAGCAGCTGTTACTCCTTCAGACCCATCAATAAACCTTTCTGCAAATAGATTTGGACTTAACGCCTCTGCTTTCTCAGAAGACATGGTGTCCTACGGAGAGCTGAGCTTTCTGGCCACCTGAACTTGTAACCTTCCTGTCTGCTGCAGCACTGCTCTTCTAGTCAAATTAGCCCTGGTCTCACAAAACCTCCACACGGTGAGGACCTCATTTCCAAATCCAATAGTTTGTGGTCTTCTTGACCTCTCTTTGGTATTTTGCCTTAATGATCATTCTGACCCTTTCCCTTAAAACTCTGAGCTTCTGGGAACGCTTCTCATTCTCTTCCCGCCCATCTCAGCCCCATCAACTAGTCCATTTTCTCCCCTTCGCATGTGAATCTTGTTTCCTCTGGGTATCTAGCCTTCGTAATCTCAGCCATTCTTGACTAATAACTCCTGAATTTATACCTGCAACTCACATCTCTTATTCTAAGTTCCCAATCATAATTTCAAGTTACCAACTAGATATATCCACCTGGATGTATTTGTTGTTTAGTGTTTATATATTTATTGCTTAATACTTATTAAACCACCGAGTGCCTTCAGTGTGCCAACCACTATCGGAGGTGCTAGGATGAAAAGACACAATCTTCGTCCTTTAAGATCTTAGTTTGTAGTTTTGGGGGAAAGGGATTAGGCACTTCAAATCCAGCATATCTGAAAACCAAACCTATTATCTACCTTCTAACTCTACTCTTCTCTCCTATATTCCTCATCTCCTTCTCAGCCCAGCCCATGTATTTCTTAAGCCACTATGCCCTGTCCATTCTATCTCCTAGACATCTCTTTGCTATGTCCTCTCCTTCATCCCTTCTCCCACCGCACGGCCTTAGTTCTACCTTTAACATTTCTCATCTGGACTGCCGCAACAGCCTGGTAACTGCTTTCTCTGCTTTCTGCAAGAAAGCAGCAATCCATCTTCCACACTGGAGTCATCTACAATGCTCTTTTCATCTGGGTACATGTCCTTCCCACCTAAGAACCCTCAGGACTTCCCACTGGCTGTATTCTTTATCATTATGCACTTTATCTGTACTACCAGTATGTACTCCTGCTTCCAATAAGAACAAACGCTGCAGGTGGAACCAAATGACTTATCTACAGATTATATTCTCTGCCGACAAGCCCTCCCCTTCCCTGACAGCCTACACAATTTCTGATCAACATTTAAGGTTTAGCTCCTTTAGGAGACAGCACCATGGTTAACGGGATTCCCTGGTGGCTCAGTGGTAAAGAATCCACCTGCAATGCAAGAGATGCAGGTTTGAACCCTGGGTCAGAAAGATCCCCTGGAGAAGGAACTGGCAAACCACACCAGTATTCCTGCCTGGAGGATCCCATGCACAGAGGAGTCTGGTGGGCTACAGTCTGCGGGGTCACAAAACAGTCGGACATGACAGCCCAGAACCCATAGCTAGATTCCCCCTGAGTTTGAATCTATTTCATACTGGCTGTAGGAATCTGGGCAAGTTACTCTCTCTAAACCTCACTTTTCCTTTCCAAAGCGGGAATAACAGAAGCAGTTACTTCACAGGGATTTGAGAAGTGAGTTAATATATGGAAAGTCCCTGGCATGCAGTAAATGCTTCAGCAGTGTGTAGCTATCGTTACATCTTCACTCTCCTTGGTACTCCCTCAGCACTTCACTGTGAGTCCCATACCACACTGCCATAGTCCCAGGGCACGAACTTTTTCTTCTTCCTCTGCCAACATTCATCTTATCCTTTGCTAACAAAATCTATGTCACATTTTTATCTGAAATAACTATCAATAAATATGGAATGTATTCAAGCTAAATGCTGAGGAGGTACAAAAGAAAATGTAGACATCTGGGCCAAGTCTTAAAAGATAAGCCAAATTTCATGTGGAAAAAAAGAGGTGAAGGGAAAAAAAACACTCCACGACACTGACAAGCATGCATAAAATAGACTAGAATATGCCTACAGTGTGTGTGTTGGGGAGGGGGTGTCTGCTGGGGCATCTTGAGAACGCAATCGGCCAGAAAGGATGATGAACGGTATTCAACGCTAGCATAAGGAGTTTGGACCTTACTGCAAAAAGAACTGGGTTCAAGTAAGTCCTTGTGACTCTACTGGTGCCGTATGATTCAATCATTTCAGTTAGATAAACTAGCAGTCATGTGAAGTCCGGATTGGAAAACAAAAAGACCAGAGACAGAGACCAGTAACAGATACCGCTACAAGCCAGGAAAGAGATGGCAGGGACCTTAACTGGGGTCATGTAAACAAAAGATGGGCTAAACAACATTTCTGAGGTGAAATTATCTGGTCTTGATGACTGTTCTGGTATGGGGATGAAGGAAATGATTCAGAGGCTTCTTGCCTGCAGGAATGGAAATGATGACATTAATGAAGATAAGAAATACAGAGGGAGGAGCAAGGTTCAGGAAAGGTGCAGTTCCTCCACCTGAAGTAATTCTGAAAACAATAAACATATTATTTAGAATTCAAATCAAACGCTAACAGAACTATGCCATCATGCTGGCACCTACTGCTCTATTTAACAAGGACATCAGAGCAAAATGCATCCAGTTCAAAGGGCTCATTTGTTTACTAAATAATATGTTACTGTCCTGCCTTTGGGAAAGAAAAAAATACCCTATTATGTAGAGGTGTAACCAAAGAGATTAAACGTGACCAATATTTCAATACTGTGTATTCTTAAAGTCTGCTTTTTATGTTTCTCACGAAACAGTATTTCTCTTCTGTTCCAAATATCATAATGAAAATTCAAGGCTGCTTATAAATGTATTTAAAAATACTGTCTTTAATTTTGCTTACTTGCTGCTTTGAATGAAGTGCTTACATTATTAGTTTTGAATCTGTGATGTTCCCCCCTGCAATTTGTATCAAATAGTTATTTCATGCTTCCTCTTTATCAAGACTTTCTTAAAAGGCTGAACAAGACAATCTGAACTAAAAGTGCAATGACTAAAAGTTCTACTAATCTATTTCTATCAAGACAAACACAATATAAGGAAATTTAAACAGGCCTGCAATTTCTGTTCCTGAAATGAGGAAATAGAAGGTTAACTTTGTGCAGCCATAATCAAACTTCATGTGCAATGGAATCTTCTTGCTTGTTAACAAAGTAGTTTTCTTCCCTCCCCAGCTCACGAGACTGATTTACTAGACAGTGGGCCCAGAATCTTTTGACTTTAGTTTTTCAAACACCCCAGATGATTCTGATGCAAGTGTTTCAAGGAGACTTTGAGAAATATGTGCACTGGCTTTGATGTCAGCTATATGGTTTAAAGTCCACCTCTCCCACTCACTGACTATGTGACTTCAGACTATTTAGTTTCCCTGAGGTTCAGATTTCTCATCTGTAAAGGGGGGGATACTAAAGCTTCACAAGAATGATGAGAAGATATAAGGAAACAGTGCTTATACAGTGCTAACACACTGTCTGGCTGTGGCTATTACTATGATTCACCTAGTCCCACGGGACAAAAATAAGGAAGAACTGGACATGCAGACATATTCATCATGACATTCTAAACACTTTCAAATTCATGGTAATGTTTGTTGGTTTTATTTTTCCATTTTCATATTAAAATTTTCATCTGCAAGATTCTGTAAGAACCTCCTGGTCACCCATGTCTTTCATCTCACTCTGCCTTTAATCTGTAATACACGAAAAGTTTCTGGACACATTACTTAAGAGGCTCCAGTTCAATAAGCAAATCTCATCAAAGGCATAAGGCTTCGAACACAAATATTCACCAGAAAATACCCCATTTTTCACATCAACATAAATACTCAAAAAATTAATACTTTTACTGAATATTAGTCAGGTTTTACAAGACAGCAAATCCTGTTTGCTTTTCTTGTTTTGTGTAAACAGAGAAAAGTATTAATTCATCATCTATGAAAGTATACTGCACCCTTTGCATCTTTCTTACCATGTTAAAGCTTTATAAAGGTCATCAGTTAATACTAACTACCTTATCTTAAATTTAAAAAAAAACAGGAATAAAATCTTAGAAGAATACTATATCACCTGCCAAAAATCGACTAACAGACGTGTCTCTCACATTATCAAAGACAAATAAGTAAAAGCAAAACAGAAAAGTAAAGCTGAGGCTGTTAAATGTGAAAGAACCATGGAACACTGCTGAGTTGCAATCATCATGTATCAGTATCTTTCAAGTGCTCACTTGTACAAGGCACTATACAGATTACCACCCTTCAGCCAAGGTAAATGCGGCCAGAGTGGAAGGGAGGAACCACAGCTCTGAAGGCCCTTTCTGAAGGGAACTGCAGTTTGCCTCAAATCACCACCAAGGGATCTCCGCAAAAGATGTGTCTTTTGGACATTAGAAAAAGTAAAGGTACTGTGGGCTACCAGCACTTTGCAAAATCTCGTAGGATACTGGAGACGAGATAAGATCCGGCGACTGTAAATTCCCTTGCAAAAGGATAATTTACAACAAGCCACTACTACAATGTTTTAGAGAGAGAGAAGGGTGGGCGGAGACGGGTTCGAGAGGTCCCCAAGGGGAAATTCAGGGTGCGGGCAGGAAGGTCTGACAATAGGTTTCATAGCCCCCAACGTGGGGCGGGGGGCGGGGACTGTCCAGCTCCGGCTTCCCCTCCACTTCCCCACCTGCACCCGCAGCGGGCGGGGAAAGAGGTCCACCGGAGGGTCGGAGCCGGGGCGGGGGGCCGAGAGCGGCCGCGGGTCCCCGGGAAATCAGAACCGCACGGTCCCAGGGGAGGAAGGGCTGCAGGAGGGCGGGGCGCGGGGCGGCGAGGAAACCGAAAGGAGGCCGGCGGGGAGCGGGTGCCGCGCGGCCGGGGACCCCCCTCCGGTAACCCGCCCCAGGGCCAAGGCTTGGGGGAGGGTCCCGCGAGCCAGAAGGAGGCAGAACTTACTCCGCGGTCCTCCTCCGAGAGGAAGTCGGGGCCGTCATCCAGGCCTTCCTGCGGGGTCGGCGGGGCCCGGCGCGCCAGGGGAGAGGATGGAGCGGGGGAGACACAAAGGGAGACGTTAGTGCCCGGCCGGCGCGGCCCCCGCGCCCGCCCCGCGCCCCCGCCGCCCCCACCGCGCGCCCTGGGCTCGGCGCCGCGAACACCCACCATCATGGCTGCTCCGAGGCGAGGGCCAGCGCAGGCGCGCACCGCACCGCGGGCCGGAGGGAGCCGGCGGCGGCGGCGGCGGCTGCAAGCGGGCGGGGCGGGGGCCGGCGGCGGGGCCTCGGAGCAGCCCCGCCCCCGCCCCGCCCCGCCCTCCCGGGCGCTGGTGGCCGGGGTCTGAGAGCGCGGAAGGACTCAGTGCCCACCGCCCAAGGTCGTAGCATCCTAGGACGAGAGCGCCCAGGCCCAGGCGCGCGTGTCTGGAGACCGCTCGCTGGCCGGTTCAGATCCGGGAAGGGCCGAAGGCCACCCGGGGAGCTGTCCAGTTCCCTTTCCCTGAGGGCTGTAGCGAAAACCAAGCAAGTGCCCTCCGGGAGCCACAAGAAACCTTCTAGTCTTTGTATGGTGCCACACGATAATTAATCGCAATTAATATTGTGCCCGTAGATGTTGTTTGAACCAAGGCCCTTTACACAGTCATCGGTCAGGGGCTGTAATAAAGCTTTTACTGCTGGCAAGGTAATAACTACCTCAGGGTGTGGGGCGCTAATAGTTGCTGTTGCTGCTAAGTCGCGTCAGACGTGTCCGACTCTGTGCGACCCCATAGACGGCAGCCCACCAGGCTCCCCTGTCCCTGGGATTCTCCAGGCAAGAATACTGGAGTGGGTTGCCATTTCCTCCTCCAGTGCATGAAAGTGAAAAGTGAAAGTGAAGTCGCTCAGTCGTGTCCGACTCTTCTCGACCCCATGGGCTGCAGCCTACCAGGTTCCTCCGTCCCTGGGGTTTCCCAGGCAAGAGTACTGGAGTGGGTTGCCATTGCCTTCTCCAAATAGTTGAGCACTATATAAATGAGCTGTACACGTTCCTAGAGTATTCCTTTACTTTATACCAAGAGCTGTCCCCAGGCCCACTCTACCTGTCCAGTTCCATAGCACCACACAGGTGTCCACAGGCACTTGAAACAAGACAAAATCATTCTTTACCCCCTGCCCCACTTCTTCTGTTACACAGAAGTGCACACACATGTACAAACAAAAAAAGCAATCCTACATTTCCATTCAGTTTATGGCATCAGCATGTTCAGATGTTCAGGCCAGAAACCTCAAAGTCCCATTCAAGTCTTTCCTTCCTTTCCCTCAGTCCTCACACCATTTAGTAACCAAATCCCATTACATCTATAGTTGATTATCTGCCATTACCTCTTAAATTGGTCTCATTCCTCCTTCCAACCCCCTTCCACAACAATTACCCTCAGCATCTCTTGTCTGGCCTGTTTTTTAAAAACCATTTTTAAAAGTTGAAGTAGAGCCCCTAGTGTATAGCACAGGCTTCCCTGGTAGCTCAGCTGGTTAAGAATCTGCCTGCCAGTGCAGGAGACATGGGTTCGTTCCCTGGGTTGGGAAGATCCCCTGGAGGAGGAAATGGCAACCTATTCCAGTATTCTTGCCCGGGAAATCCCATAGACAGAGGAACCTGGTGAGCTACGGTTCAGTTCAGTTCAGTTCAGTCACTCAGTCATGTCTGACTCTTTGCGACCCCATGGACTGCAGCACGCCAGGCCTCTCTGTCCATCACCAACTCCCAGAGTTTACTCAAACTCATGTCCATCGAGTCAGTGATGCCATCCAACTATCTCATCCTCTGTCGTCCCCTTCTCCTCCTGCCCTCAATCTTTCCCAGCATCAGGGTCTTTTCCAAGGAGTCAGCTCTTTGCATCAGGTGCCCAAAGTACTGGGGCTTCAGCTTCAACATCAGTCCTTCCAATGAATATTCAGGACTGATTTCCTTTAGGATGGACTGGTTGGATCTCCTTGCAGTCCAAGGGACTCTCAAGAGTCTTCTCCAACACCACAGTTCAAAAGCATCAATTCTTTGGCGCTCAGCTTTCTTTATAGTCCAACTCTCACATCCATACATGACTACTGGCTACAGTTCATGGGGTCCCAAAGAGTAGCACACAACTGAGCGATTGATCATGAGCGCATACTGCACAATAGGTCCTTGTTGTTTATCTATTTTATTTTTTTTTTTTTTTTTTTATTTTTTTTTTTTTAGTTCTACCAGTTTTTTGCTACCAACCCATCTCCCTCCACCCTCATGCACGCGTGCTCAGTCATGTAACCCCATGGACTGCAGCCCACCAGGCTCCTCTGTTCATGGACTTTTCCAGGCAAGAATACTGGAGTGGGTTGCCTGTTTATCTATTTTATATATAGCAGTGTGTATATGTTAATCCCAAACTCCATATTTCTCTCTCCCCACCCTTTTCCGGCCCTTTGCAATACTCTCATAACTTCTCTTGCCATTCTATTATACTGCTGCCAGTTTTCCTCCTAAGACACAGATATTGATGATTATGTTACTACCCTGTTCAGTAATCTTCCCAGGTCTCCGTTATGTGAAGGTCCAGATCTTCAGCCTGTGAGTCCCTATTTTGCCAGGCCCTCCCATCCTATCTTATTAAATTGAAGCTCTCAAAACAGTAATGGATTTTATTTTGCTTGGGTTTTTTTTTTTTTTTTTTTGGTCAGGTTCAGCGGCTTGTAGGATCTTAGTTACCCAACCAGGGATTGAACCTGTACCTTCTGCAGTGAAAGCACACAGTCCTAACCACTGGACTGCCAGGGAATTTCTACAAAACAATAATGTTAAACTTCCAGACATATTCATGAGAAACTGTAGGTTTCATTTTATATGTAAGGAGAAGTGAGGCATAGAAAGATTTAAGTTATTGCCCCAACAAGGGTTATTCTCCAGCATAGGGTGGGGTGACTTTATTTTTTGTTTGTTTCTTGTTTCCCAGTGCAATGTAATAACTACTAGGGTGATGTTTTTCATTGCGAGTCATGAGGCATCATGTGGTGTCAGTGTAGTGTGATGAAATGTCAGGAGGAATGTCCCAGTAACTTGTTGCTGATAAAATGTGTCAATATTTCCCAATAATTTGTTTTTGGTTTTAAGATAATGCCTATAAGGTTACACTTCCTAGGTAGAGACAGAAGCGAGGAGCTACAATTAATGAGCTCAGGATTTGTACACAACTGGTAGGAGGGTCAGGTGTGTCCTTGTGGACAAAGATCAAGAAATGCACATGAGACGATTTCAAATGCTTCGGCGTTAACCAAGCGTTTTAAATTTCAATATTTAAGCCAAGTCCAGGAACACTATACAGAAACACTGAAATTCTCAAATGCCAAAACTTTAAGATCACTAGTTCTGAAAAAAAAAAGCAGGATTTAAGTTATGAGTAACTGGGATTTTCCTGGTGCCAGTGGCTAGGAATCTGAGCTCCCAGTGCAGGGGGCCTGTGTTTGATTCCTGGTCAGGGAACTAGATCCCATATGCTGCAACTAAGAGCTCACATGCCAAAACTAGGATTCAGTGCAGCCAAATAAAAATAAAATTTTAAAACAAGATATGAGTAACCAACTAAAATGATCAACAAAGACATATAGTAATTACTGTAGCTAAAATCAATAGCTGAAAACTCGCATGAATAGAGAACCCAATCTTGAAATAATAAAGTTGTTCATTAACATCTGAGCCTTCCTTCTTGAGCAAAGGTCTCAAGATATATTTTGTAAATGATAAAAAAAAAAAGGAGTTATTAGTAACTGATACTAACAACTATCAAAAAGAATGTTATAGAAGTTCAGGAATATGAAAAGAAATTAAGGTAGAAGTTTACATAACAGATTTTTCAACTACTTGTAAAATAAATCAAGAAGATGTTAAAGCTAAACCCCTTTCCTAATACTTTTAACCAAATAATCAATCTTCATCTTGTTTTGATAGATTTCTATGAAATTACCTACTTTATATAAATTTCATGAGCAAATTATGTTGAATCACAATTTGATCACTTCACAGATTCAACAGGAAAGTAAAATGTTATGAATAGTTTCCCAGTGGTGTGCTTCAAAAGGCATGCATTGGGGGACTTCCCTGGTGGTATAGTGGCTAAGACTCAATGCAGGGGGTGCGGGTTGGATTCCTGGTTAGGAAACTAAGATCAAACATGCTGCATGATGCAGCCAAAAAAAAAAAAGACATACACTGGAAGATTTTAAAGAAGAGTAAGATTTCAGAGAATAATGAGTTACTTTAAAATTCTGGAAATAAACAATTGTATTAGTGTTGAACATTTTTCGTCAAACAAAAGTCAAGTTGTTTTTTTTCTAGAAGAAAAGCTTTAAACATATAGAATTGTAATTGTTTTGTTTAAGTAATGGGCTGCAGTCCATGGGTTCGCTAGGGGTCGGACACGACTGAGCGACTTCACTTTCACTTTTCACTTTCATGCGTTGGAGAAGGAAATGGCAACCCACTCCAGTGTTCTTGCCTGGAGAATCCCAGGGACGGGGGAGCCTGGTGGGCTGCCGTCTGTGGGGTCGCACAGAGTCGGACACGACTGAAGTGACTTAGCAGCAAGTAATTGTTTAAGTTAGATGAAGAAGGGGTTTCCCTGGTGGCTCAGTAGTAAAGAATCTCCTGCCAATGCAGGGGACCTGGGTTCAATCCCTGGTCTGGGAACTAGACAGCACATGCCACAACTAAGACCCAGCACAGCCAAAAAATAAGTAAATAAAAGAAGAAATTTAAGAAAAAGAAGCTTACTATCTGTTTTCTTCTCGGAGTTTTATGGTCTCAGGTCTTACATTTAAGTGTTTAATCCATTTTGAGTTAATTTTTTACACAGTGTAAGATAATGGTCCACTTTCATTCTTTTGCATGTGGCTATTTGGTTTTCCCAATACCATTTATTGAAGTGCCAGATATTAATTGATGTGTTTTTTAAGGAGAAAGTTTAGAAAATAAATTGAAAATCGTCTCTTCACACACATATATCTCGAAAAGTAGATTGTGATTGCAAAGGGCTGAGGGATGGGGAAATAGGGAATGATTGCTAAAGGGTATGTGGCTACATTTTTAGGGTAATGACAATGTTATAAAACTAGTGGTTTTGGTTACACAAGGTGAATATACTAAAAACCATGGAATCATTCACTTTAAAAGGGTGAATTTTATGGTATGTGAATTATCTCTGAATTTAAAGAAGAAAGAAAGAAGTGCTTTGGGGAATTTGTTTTTTAGGCTCCTACACATGGTCTTTTTTTTTTTTAAGAACGATATTCCAAAAGGTCATAGAATTCTTTTGTGAAAAGATAGCTGCATCTTTGCATACAGGGAAGATGAGTAATGTTTACAAATCCCAGGCCTCGCTTGGAAAACCTGCTGCTTCCCTACTGCTTTCAGCTTTTGTTGTTGTTTAGTCGCTAAGACATGTCTGACTCTTTGCATTCATCTTTTTAGGAGTAGCTTATCCCTTTGCTAAGATCTAAGAGTACCTGGGCAAGAACCATTTTTCCAGCAGAGACTAATGGGGTTAAACCCCAGGAGTCCTGTGCACTGGCCTCAGCCTATGACTATGTCATAGGAGTCTCAAGAAAGAAAACTTTCAGGAATCAGAAAACTCTCCGAGCTTCCCAAGCAAAAGGCCTAGAAATCCCTCCAAAAGGCTGAGCCCGAGGTCCCGCTCCTCCTTCTATCTGTCTCTTCAGAAGTGTTGCTCTGCCCCAGCTGGCACAAGAGTATCCAGACACATGAAGTTCTCCACTTTAGGAGTCAGTTTAGACACTGCACTCAGTAGGAAAAAAATGACAGGTCCAGGAACCCTTTGCTTAGATGCTGAACTTTCCCTCTCATTGTAGGCCAGAATCAGACTGTGTCTGGCTCAGAAAGGGGAGCTGCCCAGGGTTTAGTCTGTGCAGGTAATGCAAGACCTCCCCTGTTCTCACAGCCTGAACTCACTTCCCTCCTCATCTGGGCCTCCCCAACCTTACCATCCTTCAAGATGGGCCCAGAAGTTGCCTCCACCAATAGTTAGGAAAGAGTATGGGCTTTGGGGACAGTCTCCTGTCCAAATCTTGGCCCTGTGTCCTGTAACTGTGGATGAAGAAAGTTGTCTTTCTGAGCCTGTTTCCTTGCTTTGTAATACGGCAATGCTCACGTCGACTCTGGAGTTAGATGGGCTGAGTGTAAATCTCACCTTTGCCATTTGATTATCATGGAGCCTCAAACACTTTTCTAAACTTTTTGTTCTTTGGTTTCTTCATTAAAATGGGAATAATAGCACACACCTATCCCAAAGTGGTTGAAGAGGTTTAAAATAATCCTTATAAAGCACACAGAAGAGTACCTGGCTTATAGCAAAAGCTCAGATATTTGTTTTAATGCTATTGTTATCATTTGCTTAGAACTATCTGTCCACTCAAGAGATAGTGAGCCTCCAAAACCATGTTTCAGTCATGGACAGTAAATCCCTGGTCATAGATGACTGGGCCAGAGAAGGACATCTGACTGAAGCTGGCTGGGCCAATCAGATTCCTCTGCGTAAGGGTCTTAGAGACATGTGGCAACAGAGTTGGAAGCCCATTCATGTTAATGGCAGGGCCTGTCAAAAGAGGCAGGCACCCCAGAATACTGCTGAGGTTCCTAGAGCTGCTCTGACCCCAGTCCATTAAGATGCCTGATGGTTTACCTTACCTTTGTACCCAGTGAGATATCCCAACTCTCCTCCAGTAACATCTCCTTCTTTGGTTAAGCTTTTGGTTACTTGTAAGGAAAAGAAGTCTCAATGAATACAAATATACATACTTTTGTATTGTTAGTTAATACAAGTGTATATATAAATAAAATTTAACGTTTAAGAGCCATATTATTTGAGATTATGCCAATTGCTTTAATAGATAAACCTAAAACTTCAATGGTGTAACCCTATATGATTTACTTCCAACTTAGGCAAAATGTATTTGGCAGTGGTGGGGGTGTTGGGGGGGCTATTTTGAGAGTCTCAGCTACATTAAGATTGATATTCAGGAACTCAGGCCTCCAATCCTGGGGTTCTGCATCCCTTTTAAGACAGTCATGGTGGCCACAGAATTCAAAGAATCTGTAGACATGGATGGGAAAAAATTTATGTCTCTATTTTCTCTAGCCTTTACTGTAGGCAAAAAATCTCAGTACCCATGATTGCGTGGAGACAACTCACAGATATTTTCATGTTATACTACAGTTGTTACAGAATCTCAAGATAATGTTTATGTTCACTACTATTTCAAAATCAAGGTAGCTACTAGATCTAGTTATGTGATGTGTTAAAAAAAAGAAAAAGCACATAAATTATTGTATCACAGTTTTAAAAAACTTCAATACCTATATTTCAATGGGATTTGTTTTCTTTATAATCCTGTTTTATGCATGTAAAACATTATTCTGGAATTTCACAAAATTCCTGACCAGTTCTCCTCAAAAGTACCTGTCAAAGTCATGAAAACCAGGAAAGACCAAAACATTGTCACAGACTGAAGGAAGCTGAGGAGACATAACCACTAGAGTTCTATCCTGAACTAGATTCCAGAACAAAAAAAGGATATTAACGGAAAAACTGGTGAAATCGGAATAAATTCTGGCGTTTACTTAATAATACTGTACCAATGCTGGTTTTGGCAAATGTACTGCAGTCATGTAAGATGATGACATCAGAGGAAACTAGACTGAGTGGACAGCATGTGGGAATTCTACTATTGCAGTGGACTGAATGTTCATATTCCCCAGATCTATATCCTGAGCCCCATGGTGATGGTATTAGGAGGTGGGTTCTTTGGGAGGTGATTAGTGTCACCATGAATGGGATTAGCACCCTCATAAATAAGGCCCTAGAGAGACCCCACACCCCTTCTCCCTTGTGAGGTTACAGTAGGAAGATGACCATCTTCCTATAGTAGGAAGCAGGCTCTCACCAGACACCAAATCTGCTGGTGCCTTGATCTTGGACTTCGCAACCTCCAAAACTGTGAGAAATAAATTTCTGTTGTTTGTAAGCCACTGGGTCTATATTTTGTAATAGCAGCCCAAATGGACTAAGATACTATCTTGGCCACTTCTCTGTAAATCTAAAATTATTCCAAAGTATAAAGTTTATGAAAAAAGAAAAAGGTTCTGAGAAGGAATGCAGGCATCATGGTATAAAATAAATAGGAACGCCTGCCCAGGAGCCTCAGATATTATTAAACAAGGGCAGAGAAAGCACCAGGATCAAATAGGAAGCTTTGGTGGCCCAGGCCTGGTAACAGGAACATCTCCTCTGCCCACATTCAGTCACATGGCCCCTCCTGATGCAAGGGGTCTGGGAAACGACAGTAACCTCTGGGCTGAGCAGCAACAACTCAGTGCTTTGGAAAGGCATGTGACTCAGCTAGCCATCTGCCACTGGAGTTCAAGCAGCGGAGTCACAGACTTCCTGTCTACTAGTCAAGATTCTAACAGGAAACAGATGTCACACTCCTTAAGAGATTCAAAAAGGGTTCATTTACAAAGTGAAAAAGTTCAAGGTTGAGGGTGGGGATAAGGCAGGACTAGGGCCAGCAGAACCCAAGCCAAAGGACTTAAATCTTGAGGAGAGGAATAAGTCCACCATGGCAATAGCACAGTAAGGAGTCCTTAATGGATCCTCAACAAATGGTATTGACTAAATTGCAATAAACTGGAATTTAAAAGCTGGGAAATATATATGGAATGGTCTCCAAGATATATTGTGGGAATTTTTAACTGATAGCTGCATATGATATGAAATTAAAAGATAAAAAAGTAAGGAAAAAAAAGCTGGGAAATGCGTTATAGAGTAAGGCTGACAATGAGCAAAAAAAAAAAAAGTTAAAGAATGACTCCTTCAAGTGCAAAGAACTGAGTCAAACAGAACTGTACTTGAGTACTTACTCTGTCATTTCTTGGTGAAATAGGACTTGTTTTTATAAATATTAAAACACTGAATATAAGTACATCCCTAAGTTGTGTTCCCTAGCTTTCCACCTCTGACTTGAGTCTAGAGGGTGACTGCTCTGGGGCAAGAAAGAGTGGTCCCTTGCTCTCATTTGCAGGACACTCAGCTGGAGGAAGTAGTTATAACATAGAGCGCCCACAACAGCTGAAACAAGATATATATATATTTTTAATTTTATGGCTGCACAGCGGGTGGGATCTTAGTTCCATGACCAGAGACTAAACTCCTGCTCCCTGCAGTGGAAACTCAGAGTCTTAACCACTGAACCAGCAGGGAATTCCCTGACAATATGCTTGCCTGTTCTTAAGACTTTGCCATGGGGCTGGAGTGGAGAGGGAGAGAGTATCATCAGTTCCTTTTAGCCTTGATGGAGAGAAAGGGAATCGAGAGGAGAAGAGGGCCTGGACAGTCACAGGGGTCTTGATTTCCTCTCTTCCAACTTTAGGTCTGGAAAGAATGAGGCATCAGATGCATGGGGCATACACTAATGTAGGGAGATGTTCTCGCTCAGTTTTAGGGCTAAGAGGGCTGCCCCCTTGTTAATCTAGCAGTTCAGCCCCACCAGGCAGAGAGAAGTCGTGAGTTTTTTTCTCTTGGGATATGATTGAGGCCCAGAGTTTCCCCACCCTTCAGCCCTTCCTCAAAGTCAGAAGACAGCTGAGTTGAGTGCCGGCAAGTCTCGTATGGGCAAGGTACCTAGCAGATATTGGCATTGCATATGTCAGCTATGAGGACTCAGACAATACCTTGAAAAGTTCTATACAACCTTCTCCATGCTTAAAGATCCTGGAGCAGAACACACGATACCTTTCTGTCTCCACCCACAATCACACACCTTCTGGCATGACTTCTATCTGGGCCTCCTCAGAAGCAGAGAGTTGGGCCAAACGACCTCTTGAGTTTTCTTTCTGCTCACTGACTCAGAAAAGGTACTGAATTATTTACTCTTTAATGTTCTACAACCACATTTTTAGTCACTTCTCTGACCTTGCTATTTACACAATTTCCTTTGCCTTGCTTGCAGTTTCTAAAAAGGAAAGTCAGAACATGTTTATCATCATTTTAAAGGCATCTTGGAAACATACACTAATTTCTGAATCATTAAAGGTATTTCTTTGCCCTCTTGTATTTAACTGAATGGAGATGTATAAACTTGGTACGGGAGGCTCCCAGAAATTCAGGTGAAAACCACAATCGTCCCTGATAGGATTCACTGTGAGACTGAGGCTGCGGTCTCTGTAATGGTCTAATGTGAGGCAGGGACGTGGTGCTCTTTAGGCACTAAAAGATATTCAGTTTGACTGGCTGGCTCCATGGTTTGGAAGCTTTCATGAAAGGCTGTGGAAGAGACTGGCCAGATATTCACCAAACCCTCTTTTTTTCCCAGCTATTCAAGGAGATTACATTCCGGGGACCCCATCAACATAGGAGTGACTGTGTGACTAAGTTGAATGAGCTGTGAGTGAAAATGGTGTGCACATATCTGCCCCTGAAAAATCTCTTATGCAATTATATCATTTTTCTATTACTTCTGCAACAAATTACCACAAACTTAGTCACTTAACACAACACAAATTTATTCTCATTTCTAGAGGCCATTCCTCCCAAATCAGTTTTACTAGCTAAAGCCAGGGTGTTAGTAGGACCCGTTTATTCTGGAGGTTCTAGTGGGGAATCCATCTCCTTGCATTTTTAGGTCCTGGAGGCCACCCACTGCATTCCTCGACTCTTGATCCCTTCCTTATATCACTCTGAAGTCTCTGATCTTTACATCTACTTACTTCTTTCTCCTTTGACTTTCTTGCCTCCCTCTAAAATGAGGACCCTGCTGCTGCTGCTGCTGAGTGGTTACATTTAGGGTGCACCCAGATAATCCAGTGGGAGAAGAAAATGGCAACCCACTCCAGTGGTCTTTCCTAGAGAATACCATGGACAGAGGAGCCTGGTGGGCTGCTGTTTATGGAGTCGCACAGAGTTGGACACAACTGAAGTGACTTAGCAGCAGCAGCAGACAATCAGGATAATTTCCCCAATTTCAAAGCCTTATTGTAACTGTAAAGTCCCTTTTGCAGTGTAAGATAACATTCACAGATACTAGAGATGAGAATGTGGACATCCTTGGGGGCCATTATTCAGCCTACCACAGTGATCCTACACACTTTTTCTCTCTTTCCAAATCTTTGAGCTGAAAGGAGAGAATGATAAAGCCCAAAGAGATGAACGAACCACACAACAGAAGGAGGCTGGGTTGCTGGATGACTGGGTAGGCAGAGTTTCCCTGCTTACCACACAAGATAGACTGTGAAATAAGGGATAAAACTCTCAGTTCAGTTCAGTCGCTCAGTCATGTCCGACTCTTTGCGACCCCATGAACTGCAGCACGCCAAGCTTCCCTGTCCATCACCAACTCCCGAAACTCACTCAAACTCATGTCCATCGAGTTGGTGATGCCATCCAACCATCTCATCCTCTGTCATCTCCTTCTTTTCCTGCCTTCAATCTTTCCCAGCATCAGGGTCTTTTCCAATGAGTCAGTTCTTTGCATCAGGTGGCCAAAGTATTGGAGTTTCAGCTTCAGCATCAATCCTTCCAATGATCTCCTTTAGGATTGACTGGTTTGATCTTGCAGTCCAAGGGACTCTCAAGAGTCTTCTCCAACACTGCAGTTTAAAAGCATCAATTCTTCAGCGCTCAGCTTTCTTTATAGTCCAACTCTCACATTCATACATGACTACGGGAAAAACCATAGCTTTGACTAGACAGGCCTTTGTCGGCAATGTAATATCTCTGCTTTTTAATATGTTGTCCTCCCATGGGTCCACACTCTTACTGTGGTTCCTTGAACTTCCTAGCCACTTGACTTTCAGTTTGACCATGGGACTTGGTTTGGTCCATAACATGTGAGTGGGAGTGACTGACTGTGTGCCTAGGCTTTACCAAGACATTGTGCTTCCACTTGCACTCATATGTCTCCGCCACTCTCATAAGCTTGCACTGCCCTGAGCTTGTCCAGATCAGCCAAACCCCAGCTGACCCACAAATCTGTGTTTATAATGAGTAATTGTCGTTTTAAGGCAAAAGATTTTGGAGTGGTTTACTAGATAACAATGACTAACTAATGTATGTTTTCCTCTAAGAGTTTTATGGTTTTGCATTTTATATTTAGGTTATGATCTATTTTGAGGGTTTTTTTGTATGTTTGAAGCGTATAAGGTCTGTGTCTAATTTTTTTTTTTTTTGCATGTGGATGTCTAGTTGTTCCAGCACCATTTGTTGAAAACTCAAATGCTTTTAAATGATATTTACATCTGTATAATATAAATGTCAGCTCCATGGATGTTCTCAAGCCCCTTGGAATTCAAATGACGTTTGGTTCAAACACCCATCCCCTGTGTCTCTGAGGATACTCTGGGGCTTAGTCTTCTCCCGGTATCCTCTGGTTGAGTCTTCCTTCCAGCAACACTATAGCCCTTCTACTCAGTGTTTCTTCTCCCTTTCTCCCACCTTGTCCCCCAATCTCTTCACCCTGAAACATCACTCATCCATGCTATATGTAAGCAGATATTATCAAAGGAAGAGAACCATGGAGGAGATGATGTTCCAGGGCAGAATGACCGAAAGAGGATTTTAACATTTCTGAACTTAAAAATCCCTGGTCCGTTTATGGGATGCCGATTCATCCCATACCTATTCCATCCAAGTTGTGCTGGGTCCCTCTTGGGGTCACTGTTGGCCCAGATGACACTTTGGTGAACATTTTTTAAAAAAGCAGCCCTTCTTCAGCAGCCTTTGCAATATTCAGCACAACAACAGAAAGTGGGCCAGATTTCAACATTGGTTTCCCTTCGTCTTGCTTTAGTCCCCATCCTTCCCTTACTTACTGGTCCTTAACCCCTCAAATTCTCATTCATTTCTTACAGAGCAGGTTAGCTCTTTCTTTTCAGGCTCTAGGCCATCCAAGTTATTCCCAAAGGTTTCATCTTCATAATTAATTTTAAAATGTGCTCAACTTTAACAATTATAACTCCGAAAGGAACCCAGGGGTGTTGACTTTTTTCTGTCACTACATATACATCATGATGATGGTGATAACGACAATAGCCCTTAAGTAAATACAAGTTATCACATGAGGAGAAAAATGGTCTTTTCCAGGAAAATTAATAGTCCTTTCTTTGACATGTAAGAGGTTGTATATTATACCCCTGTATACCACATAATAGAAACCAGAGTCTCTAAAGTGCTTTAAGCTCTCAAAATTAAAAATGCTGATCTCTGCAGATGCATTCTATAAATGTATAAGTCTGGCAGAAAGCCAGCAAGTTCCTGGAAGACAAGAGGATGTCAGCCCAGCTTTATGAAGCATATGTATTGTCATCACATTCTTTAACAGACCAAGAGGAAGCAGAGGCATGGGCCATGTCATTGACATAGTGTATTTCAGCAATTTTACGGCGTACCAAGAGCATTGGGAGAAAGAAAAAAGGCAGTGCATTAGATGTTCACACCAGCATTAGGGAACATCCATCCTGCTTTCAGAACTTTAAAATGAGAACAATAAAACTGCATCTTATAAGTAAGGAGTACTATCCTTTCTGTTTAGGTCTTCTATAGCACATTCCTCTATATCCTGAAGAAAAAGTTATTTCAATAATAGTATTGCTAAATACATGCAAAATAAGCTTTCAAATAGAAATGAAAGAATCAGTATATTCAAAACTAGGCATAATGTTAATCGCATAGTCTTTTTCTTGACTTAACCTACAGTATATAAAGAATTTGGTGAGGCTATGAATAGCAGAGAACAATTTCTCTAAATCTAGTTTTCTCATCTACAAAACAGGTAAAATAAAGTACCGCCATCCTGATAGGTGTGAAGACTGAATGAAATAACACATGTAAAGTGCTCAGCATAGTGCCTGGAACACAATACTGTCTCCTGCTCTGCAGAAATTCAGAAGGAACTGCAAAGAGAAGGCTGGGGTGTTATTTATTCCTGGTACTGTTCAATCCAATCCAACAAATACTTCATGACTATCCACTTTATGCTAAGAATTGGGCTGGGAGGTGCTATAGGAGAAAATAAAGAAGAGTTCTGTGCCTATCTCGCCTTAGGAAGAGAGAGCAGATGAGAAATATTAGGCACATTTGATTTTATTAACTGAACTTTGTATTTAAATATTGACTATGCTATACTTAAGTTATCAAATATATTAAACTTTAGGTATTAAGTAGGTTAGGGGCTTCCCTCTTGGCTCAGATGGCAAAGAATCTGTCTGCAATGCAGAAGACCTGGGTTCAATCCCTGGCTCTGGAGAAGGGAATGGCAACTCACTCCAGTATTCTTGCCTAGAGAATTAATTCCATGGATAGAGGAGCCTGGTGGGCTACAGTCCGTAGGGTCATAAAGAGTCAAACATGACTGAATGACTAACAACACGTTAAGTATGTTATGTTGCTTTAAATATACATATCTAATGTATACTGTTTTATATACATGATTCTGAGATAATTCTGTATTGGTCAGTACATAAATAAATAACAAAAGAACATATTTTTTTAAGTGGTACTCACCCTTGCTTCCTCAAGAATATTAAAGTAAATGAGCCAATTGAAGTAGAACCCTCATCCCTAATTACTGGCCTTAGGAGTAAATGCAGGGACTGCAGCCATGGAATTAAAAGACGCTTGCTCCTTGGAAGAAAACTAGTCAATCCTAAAGGAAATCAACCCTGAATATTCATTGGCAGGACTGATGCTGAAGCTCCAATACTCTGGCCACCTGACACAAAGAGCTGACTCAAAAGACCCTGATTCTGGGAAAGATTGAGGGCAGGAGAAGGGGGCGACAGAGGATGAGATGGCTGGGTGGCATCACTGACTCAATGGACATGAATTTGAACAAACTTCAGGAGATAGTGAAGGACAGGGAAGCCTGGTGTGCTGCAGTCCTTGGGGTCACAAAGAGTTGGACATGACTTAGCGATTGAACAACAAGAAGGAGTAAATGAATGAAAAACTACCCCTTATCTCTTTTTTCCCCATTTTTAAAGTCTTCATTGACTTTGTTACATTACTGCTCTGTTTTATGTTTTGGCTTTTTTGGCAGCAAGGCCTGCAGGATCTTAGCCCCCTGACTAGGGATTGAACCTGCATCCTCTGCACTGGAGGGCAGTCTTAATCACCGGAGTGCCAGGGAAGTCCCTACCCACTACTTCTGAAATAGCAAACTTGAAGATGTACTAGGACATGAAAGTGAAAGTGTTAGTCGCTCAGTCGCGTCCAACTCTTTTTGACCGTATGGACTGTAGCCCACCAGGCTCCTCTGTCCATGGAATTCTCCAGGCAAGAATACTGGAGTGGGTAACCATTCCCTCCTCCAGGTCTCCTGACCCAGGGATCAAACCCAGGTCTCCTGCATTGCAGGCAGATTCATTACTGTCTGAGCCGCATGGCAGGTCCTTGTTCCTGATGATAAAGAGTAAATGGCCTCGAAGGACACTTTAAGATTAGAGGTTATCCTAGGTATTTCCAAGAGGGCTCCTAGAGATCCTTGCTGTTGATAACAGCAGCCTCGGGCAAAATCTGACTGTATCCTTATGAAAGATTCCAAGCAAGAATTTCCTAGCCAAGCCCTTTGCAAATTCCTGACCCATATGTGATTACTGTTGTTTGAAGCCACTACATTTTAGGATAACTCATTACAGATACAGCAAGTATTGAGGTGAGGTTAAGTCACTGAAGGTTACTAAGTGGAACAGTAAATGGTCAGACGTGCTGCTGCTGCTAAGTCGCTTCAGTCGTGTCCGACTCTGTGCGACCCCATAGACGGCAGCCCACCAGGCTCCGCCGTCCCTGGGATTCTTCAGGTAAGAACACTGGAGTGGGTTGCCATTTCCTTCTCCAGGTCAGACATGCATCTAGAAATAATTCTGCCTTCGAGGTAGAAGTTGGATGAAGGGGGTGGACAGTGAGAAACTAAAGGTCAGACACTACTGAGGAAGGGATCATACCATCCAGGGGTGAGGAAGTAGGGACGGAGACCGCGTGGCGGTCAAGCTGGAGGTTAGAGAAAACTTCAGAAACAGAGACCTGATTGAAATAAAAAGTGCTTATATGGGGTTTGTTAGGAATGCTGCTGGGGAGACACAGGTTCTAGAAGAACTTGAATTGTGTTCTGCCATACTACAAAATGGGGGAGGCTTATAAAGGCAAAAACTGTAAGGTTAGAGTCACTTAAATGAGCTCTTTATCAAGAATTGTAATTGGAACTGCCAAGAAATCAGGATGCTTATTAATTAAGGATTGGTTGGGGTCTGAAATGGTCACACAGTTGCAAAGGGAGACCCTGAGACCATAAGGTTGCAGCTGGCAGGTGGTGTCCTTGGGTCTGGTACAGTTGAGCAAAATTCAGGTTCTCACTGATGCAGAGACTGCTAGAGACCAGATCCTAAATGGCTCCCTGACTCCCATTTTTGTATGCCTGAACTGTGATGACTCCATTATAATTTCTATTTGTCATCAGGATCAAGAAGTGTTTATAAAAGATAGAACTGCCTCCATTAAGAGACAGATAGGCTGTGACAGGAAAGACTAAAATGATTTCTGTGTTCTTTTATTTTCCCTTCTAGAATCTTGCCAAATGTATAGATTCCCCAGCTTTGACTATTTGCTGAAGAAAGAGTCAGTCCCATGCTATTTCTCCATCTCAGCTCAGAAATCTCCTTTTGAAGGTCTCACTCTTATCTAAGATAAATGTATTAACCTGGTTGCACTTTGTGGATTTATAGTTAAGTACTAGATAGAAATATCTTCCCATAACTTGGGGAAAGGGGGGGTGGGCACCATGGCCATGCTGGTGAGCTTGGGCTCTAGCGGCAAACGGCAAGCGGGAGGCAGGGAGACTTTGCCTGTGTGGGCCACAGTTACCTGCGTCCCACTCAGCCAGCGTCGCCCGCCATTAACAAGAGAACGCCGAAGGAGGCCTTGGCTAATTTCTTAATGGGCATATGTGTAAGTTTGAATTTAAAGTCAATTTACTGTATGTGTATATATATATATATATATGAGTCACTCTGTTATGTAGCAGAAATTAACACAACATTGTAAATCAACTATAGTTGAATAAAAATTTAAAAATCTTTTAAAATCCCTGTGGGGAATTCCCTGGTGGTCCTGTGGTTAAGACATGGCGCTTTCATTGCCATGGCCCTGGGTTCGATCTCTGGCCAGAGAACTAAGTTCCTGCAAGCTGCAGGTGCAGCCCAAAAAAAAAAAAAATCCTTGTGTTTGAATCATTTCAAAGAAATACAGAGCACAGATCACAGTAAGGTTCAGTCCAGGATAGGGTATGTAGCAAGAGTTTAGGGCACTTGGAAAGCTCCCTTCCAGAGACTGCTTTTCCTTTGTTTTTCCATATTCTGGGGTCCCACTATTAGATAAGCATGATTCTAGCACTAACTCTGATGGGTGGGTTTTTTCCCCACACTAAGCAAATCTCTGACATCAGCTGAGTGTCCTACAATTCAACTCAATTCTGACACTATCTGCCCAAAAAGCATCAGATCCCACGGATTGAGGGCTCAGTCCTGCAAGACTGCCCCTACTTCAGATGCCAATCACAAGTCCAGGTAGTTACCTGTGCTTCTGACCCAACAGCTAGAAATTAGAGGTTTCCATGACTCCCTCCTGGGGTGCGATTAATTTTCTAGAGTGACTCAGGGAACTCATAAACCAGTTTACTCACTGGATTACTGGTTTATTACAAAGGATATTAAAGGATTGGAATCAACAGCCAGATAATAGATATATATAGGGGGAGGTCCTAAATAAAGGAGCTTCTGTCCCCGTGGAGTTTGGGGCCCAGCACAGTGGCATGTGAAAACATTATGGTTCACCAATGTAGAAGCTCTCCAAATCCCATCCTTTTCGGTTTTTACGGAAGCTTCATTACATAGGCATGATTGATTAAATCATTGGCCACTGGTGACTGATCAACCTCTAGCTCTCCTCTCCTCCCTGGAAATGGAGGCATGGGACTGAAAGTTCCAATCCTCTTATTAGTTGGTTGATTGATTCTCTTGGCCTACTGCCCTCAATCTGAGATGCAGCCCAAAAGTCACCACTCCATCACAAAAGACACCTTGGTCATTCTCTTCACTTGGGAAATTCCAAGGGTTTTAGGAACTCTGTGCTAGATACAAGGATAAGACCAAATATATATTTCTGAGTATAAATGACACCACAGTGAATCATCATTAGAGGACTCCAAGAGTCCCTTACTAAATTGTATGCAACATTTGTCACATATGTCAATGAGAAAGGTCACATACAGTTTAGTAATTAATCAATAGTAGATCTAAGAAAGAAATGGAAAATTGTATTGCTGCCAACCTGAGGATTATAACCTGGGAAACAACCTTTCAGAAAGCTCCGAGGACTATTTCCTTCTTTAGAGGTCGAAGTACAGTGATATAAGTCTTTAAGACAAAGGGCTATAGTCAATTGACAGTTTACACAATCCAGATTTACACATGGCTCTTGGCCCCTTACAGGGTTAAGAAGGAAGATTATCTCCTAAGGAGCTGTGAGTCTTTATGACAGCAAGAAGGAATTTTATCTCCTAAAGAGAACTGGTTAAAGCAGATGCACAACATGCACTGAAGGAGAGGCTGGTGGCCCAAACAGGCAAAGAAAAAGTTTATTTAAAAATTTAAATTCTTCTTGTCTTGCCATAAAATGTGAATTTTATTTCAGCACCTTGTAGTGAAAGATTGTCCACTGCCCCTGGGTTCACTCTCCACCCACCTTCGGCCCGCTCTCAAGGGTCGCTGGCCCCTACAGACTAGTTCAGTGCCTTTGACTTCTAGTTGGATTTAACCAACAAAGATCCCTGGGAGAGGACAGTGAAGCTGTTCGGGGAACCACTGACTGAAACCACCTGCCCTGGCCAGGTACCACAGGAACCAGACACTCACATGAGTTATCTTACAACAGGAGGTCTTGGTAAGAAATGTGGAACTAGCAAGCTACCACCAACTGGGAGAATTCTGGAAAGGTCAAAACGACAGAGGAGACTCCAGCCCACGTGTTCTACCAACCTCCCAGAATCCTTTTCGCTGGAATCCATCTTGGCTGAGCGATCCATGTGCCACCAGGAAGGACCCTGAGTCAGAATGATTGGCCAGAGACAACTGGAAACTAACCAAATTACCATTAAACCTGAGACTTGGAGCCACGTGGCAGAGCAGTTCTCCTGGGTTCCCTTACCTGACTATTCTCCACCTGGGCACCTCTTCCCAAAAGAGTCTTGCTTCGTCAGCACTTGTGTCTCCTCTGACAATTCATTTCCAAGTGGAAGACAAGAGCCCACTCTTAGGCCCGGAGGTGCTGTTGTAACTGCCCAACGTCAAGCCCAAAAGGTCACCTTGGGCAGCTTGGGTCCCATGACCAAAGGTCACAGCTCTCTTCTGGCAAGCTCCGTGTCTCTAGAGAATCTGCTCACTCCCTGCATCCTTCTGGGAGTAGGGGTGGGAATACCCTTGGGACTGCTGTCCCTTGTGGTCTCTCCTTACACACTACATGCACTTGTGTAAATAGTACTTTAATTAAACCCACCTTGAATTATCATAATTTGAGTGTGCCATCTGTTTCCTCCTGGGACTTTGACTGATACTCGATAGAAGCAATTTACCGAGCTATTATTGGCCATAACCATCCAATTATAAATTATGAGATTGCTTTTCAATGTATAACTGCCTAAGGCTGAGCTCAGATGGAATGGGACTTATGACAAATAAAGCTTCATAGAGATAAAAGAAACAACACAAAGCAACAGGAAAAGCAAGAGGTTTGAAATGAGGAGATCTCAGTTTGAGTTCCAGATCAGCAGTTTACAACACTTCTGGGCCTCATTTTTCAATAAAGTAGGAGTTTTTAAATAGATCAGCAGTTTTCAATTTGCATTTCACAAAACCCCACAGGTTCACAGAGGCACCTCAATGTCCACTAGCTTGGGAGGGGAGAGATTCAAAGAAAAAATAGGTAGACAGAGACACAGCCCCACCCCTGCTCCAACCAGGGCAGCTGTGCTGTAAGCTTTACGTGGAACGAGATAACCAAGGATGTGACTGAGGAGTCCAGATCAAGGACAGGCTACTTTGCTCTGGAGATTTCTCAGGTCATGGATGCAAAACTGAGTATTCCTGCTGCCAGTCCTCTAGGGAAAAGTGGGCTTTGACGTGTGTGTGTGTGTGTGTGTGTTTTTAAAGAGCAGTTTGGGATTTCTGCCCTCTGTGTACAGTAACAGACTTCCCCAGTGGCTTGGTGGTAAAGAAACTGCCTGCCAATGCAGGAGACCCAGGTTCGATCCCTGGGTCAGGGAGATCTCCTAGAAAAGGAAATGGCAACCCACTCCAGTATTCTTGCCTGGAAAATTTCAGGGACAGAGGAGCCTGGAATGCTACAGTCCATGGGGTCACAAAGAGTCGGACACAACTGAGGGATGAACACACAAAGAGTGTGGCACCCTTTCTGTCACAAAGCGTGGAAGTCCTTTCTGTGTTCAGTAACACTGGGTGTGGACAAACATCCGCCCTCCCTCTTCTAGGACCCATTGCAGGTATCTGTGGTGGAGGACAATCAGGCAATGTTTCCAGGGTGGCGGAAGCTGTCCAAATCTGATTTCCCACACCCACACTCCCAGTAGAGACCAGGAGGCAAGTTAAGTGCAGGATTGGGTCCCAGCATGAGTTTTAGCCCTCTGGTGTTCATGGATTTGTAACACAGGAATTTTGCAGAGGGAAGAAAGAAAGGATTTTCTTCAGACTGGTGTGTGCATGTGTTTGTGTGTTGTTTTGATGTTAAAAGGGATGTGATTAAATTTTAGACCCCTGTTTGGTAGAAGCGACATCTATTCATGACATATAGATAGTGTGCAGTACATACTAGGTGCTCAATAACTGTGGAATAAGTGAATGCATGGATGAAAAGTGGATGAATTCTGGGTCACACTGAATTAGAAGCTAAGAATTCTGCTTTTAAATACATGAATGAAAAGCAGTAAGCTAGTTCACATGGGCAATATGGTTTGCCCTGGCTGATGAGCATGCACACACCTGTTCTGGCTAGATTCCTCTTGCAGGTTCCTCAGGGACTATCAGGAAAAGCTACTGGCCACACTTCCTGGCCAGTAGCCAGGAAGAGTAGGGCAAAAAAAAGAACAGAAAAGTCAAAATTTCAATTGATGCACATTTTTAATCTTTGTTTTTGTTATTTTCTTTCCATTACAGTTCAGCAAGCTCAAAAAAGATTTAAATGATTTAAAGCTGCAAAGTAAACTCATTATATTTTTTCCCCAACTTTTCATTTTGAAATAATCATAGATTTACAGGAAATTGCAAAGTTAATACAGAGAGACTAGTGTATACTAGAAACTGTATACCCAACAACAAAATATATATTTTTTAATGTAAAATCTAGTTTTAAATATTTGAGGGCCACTTTACTCCATTTAACCTTTCTTCTGAAATGCTGATTACTTTAAAACTTAGGATCCAACAGACAAAATTGATATTCTTGCCCGCAGAATCCCATGGACAGAGGAGCCTGGACAGCTACAGTCCATGGTGTCGCAAAAAGTCGGACACGACTGAGTGGCTAACACTTACTTACTTAAAATGGTATTTCTGATTAAGAAATCAAGTTGTAACAAAAAAAATCACTGCTCTCTCTCTTTCAGATGATAAGCCTTTAGAAAAAAGATCACTCAATAGGAAATATACAGAGATTAAGCATTGTGTTTCCAAAAATTGAGTCTTCTGTGAACTGTTAGCTGCCTGGCTTTCTGGAAAGTAACCAGTAGAGGGCACTCTAGCCCTCAAAGACTGCAGAAAAAGCCCCAGAATTGCCAGAAGCCTTATCTTTTACCTTCCGCAAGTTACTTTTCACCTTATGAGCTTGCCTGTTGGATGACTGCTGAGTTTTGCACGCGCGCATGTGTGTGTGAGATAAATAAAAAATTATGAACTCCCAAATAGCCATGTTAATATTACACAAATAATTTTTTTTTATTAAATTCGATGTTCTTGCATCAGTGTTCCCCAGTTACTCAAATTTGTCTTTGAATTATTTTTATGATACAGGATTCCTAGAGATAACTTACACATGATTATTAGGATTTCATAATCCTGAACAGTCTTGCCTGAATCCACATCCATCGCCTGAACCTATGTCCAATGCAGATGTATTTCTCCGACAGCCTTTAATTGACCTATAAAAACACTGATGCACTCCAAACAGTTTGGCAGGGCAACAAAGCATGCTCTTTTTTCACCTTTTATAAACAGTGCACAAATAGGATTGTAACTTCCCCACGAACATGCAGATGAAACTAGAATTTCACCAGAAATCAACACGCGCTTTAGATGCATCCAAATTCCTCTGGAATTGGGAGAAAAACTATTTTTGCCAAAGATCTAGCATAGGTCAGGCACTTGCTAGGTGTTTCCTGGCCATAAGCTTCATTTCGGACTCCTACTGTCGAGCCTACCTTACAGCTGGGGAAACAAAGATGCTCAAAGACATCCAGCTAGCTAGTGGCAGGGGGAGAAGCAAACCCAGATGTTTCTGGCCCCGGGACCCTTTTCACTTGGGGACTCTGGTCTGTGTTCAGCCACTCTGCCACAAATTTCCCTGGCACTTTCTGGGACTATGTTTCACAGGGAGGTTCACTTTCAGTGATGCCTGGTTGTTTGTATTTTGCAATTTGCCTGTTGACTGAATATACCATCTGTTGTTACAAAATTGCCCCAAACCAGGGTAATAAAGGTTTAAATAAAAAAGAAAGAAAGAAAGAACTTTTTTTTGTAGGGGTTGACTGTTGGGAGAGGGGGGCTGGGCAAGGGCAGTGAAGGGAGACTTTCGTTTTTCACTCTGTTATTTCTGTAATGTTTGAATATTTTATGATTTGAACATATTCATGCAATATTCTTTGCAGTACTTTTAACAGAGAAGGAAAAAAAGAACCTTTCCAGGAAAATATGAAAAAACAATGTAGAAGGGGCCACAATGCAGTATATGTTCTTTTTTTATGATGTATTTATAGTAATTTGAAGATAAAGACCTCTTTTGAGAGAGGGAGAAAGAGGACCAAAGTTTCATTATATGGCTATTCTCTTCTCTTCACCCCTCACACCCTACACTCAGAAACACAAACAAAAGCCTCTTATTGTTTCCCCTGACGGAACAACGATGACTAAGTGAATAAATCATCCAGTCACCAAAACTTCATTCTCAGTCATTTGACACCATTTAGGGAATACTATGTTGGAAATGTGCAGCTGTTCGAATCCCCATCAGCACCACCCCTTCAGATGAGCAGATCCGAGGAATAGGAAAGAAGTAGTCAATACAACAGTTTCTAAATGAACGGTGGATGTTCCACGTCAACAATCACGCTCTTAATTTGAAGGTGAAAAGGGTGAAAACATCTTTCTTTCTCCCTTTCTTAACTCCAGCACAGATTATTTTCACACTAAATTGGAGGAAATAAGGTTACATATTTTTAGGGTTAAATTTACAGTCTGTTAAGTTCATTCACGGTCCTACAAACAACTTTAATGTAAGGTTTGTGCCAGGAAACTGAAGTGCAATGGGGTTAAATTTTAGACCTGGGGAGGGTTGAATAACCTCTCCCTGGTGATTCAGTATCTGCTGAGGTGAGTTTACCGCAGAGAAACTCGACAGCATGAACAAAGTCAGGACACTTCCCTCTCCTCTATTACTCATACTGCTTTGCAACCTTATTAAAGCTGGTGCATTGTGGAAGCTCTATTTATTCTAATTATTCTGGCACAAATTTCCTTGTTAGGTAGCAAGAGCACCTCAAACCTCTTTTCAATATTTAGTAGTCAGTATCCTACTTTCTCTTGCTCTCCCCCACTTGAAGAATCTGGAATGCTTTTGTATTCAGCAGAGCTTCCTGTGTGGGGCACATTTTGTACATATATATTATTATATACACTCATGTGTGTATATACATATGCATCACACATACATGTATGTACTTGTGTGTATGTTATATGTCTTAAGAAACTGCCTACAGAGCAGACTTTCCTTTCACCTGCCTTTACTGGTTTTCTCTCTAATCCTTTTAAAATCATTGAGTTGATAGATCTGTTCTTCACAAATTTTTCAAGGTAATCATATGCGTAAGATCTAGCCAACAAGCTGAATGGATTTGCTGTAGTCACTGTGACTGTTCACCTATTTGATATCTTTATCCTCTTGGTTCTCAAGACTTCTTGGCAAATATGCTTTTCAGATAACTTCTTAATTCATCAATTTAAGGTGGCCTCTTGTTTTTAATAGTACAAAAATTTATTGTTTTACGTAGCAAGAAGTCCAGAGGTGGGGCGGCTTAGGAGTTGGTTAGCTCAGTGGATCAATGTTGTCAGGGACACAGATTCTTTCCACTGTTCCCTGGCCATCCCAACTGAATTGGCCTTCGTCCTCCCACTTGTCCCTTCATGGTCTCATCGGCAACTTCTCTTCCTGATGATTATTCTGGGTTCTTTCTCCCGTTTTCCTTACCTGAAGGAGTTCTCCCTCAGGAGATCTGAAGATCTGGGATTTTGCACCTCTAGCCTGCCCTCTACCTTTCCCTTCCAGAAGGTTACCTGATCTGACTCCAGCTGGCATAGGTCTGGGTCCCAAGGCCCCTCTTCTACAGAACTAATTTGCACCTTGAATTTAAAACCATGCGCAGCTCAGGGGTGGGATTCACTGTTTCTTCCTTGTTACCTGGGCACCCCCCATGCCCCCACCCCCAGTTCTTCTGGGTCTCCAGCGTGCTCTGCTGCTCCTCTGGCCTGGAAGTCTTCCAGGGTTCAGAATGATCTGTCCCCTAGGAAAGTCACCATCCTATGTCTCCCCGTCACTTCTCTGTGACTCTCTTCACCTTCCCTAGGGAGAGAGTCAGGTTCCCATCCCCAGTCGTAGCCTGCTGGTCTTGTCACCTTCCTGTTCTGTCAGTTCTTTGACTTGAATATGCCCCAAGCTGACTGCCCCATTCCTTCTCCACCCAGACTTGTCATCATATAGCTGCTGTTAACATGTCATTCTATTTCAATATGGTTTAAAGCTAAGATCTGAAAAATAGTGGGATTATATTCAGTACAAGTCACTTTTCAAGAAGTACATGTGCCAAAAATGAAGATGACAAACTTATGCATTTAGTCATGAGGCCCACTGCTGTAAATAAAAATTAAGAGGAAAACAATAGTTCTAGCTCCAAAAGGGAAAGGTTTTTGGATTTCAGAGTGAATGGATGACAGCGACTTAGCAGCAGCAGCAGCAGCAGCAGGATGACAGTTAAATGCAATTTATGGTCTTTTTTCCTTTTTTTTTTCTTTTTGAAATCTAGATTAAAAGAAGAAAAAACCTACAAAGGATATTGTTGGGACAAATGAAAATATTTTAATATGGACTGTGTATCAGATTATACTAGTGCATTACTGTTAAATTTCCTGAGTGAGAGTCTTATTCCATGTAGGAGGAATGTTCTTGTTCTTAGGAAATACATGCTAACGTATTTTGGGATGAAGTGTCAGTGTCTATAATTAACTCTAAATGGTTCAGCCAGAAATAAAAAATGAAAAAGAGAGAAAGCAAATGGGGAAATTCAATTGATGAATCTAAATGAATAGTATATGGTGTTCATTGTACAACTTGTAATTTTTCTGTTTGCAATTTGTTTGCAATTTTCAAAATAAAAAGTTGAGGAAAAGCTGCGACTGGTGGAGAAAACCATCCTTCTGATTCAAGGACTCTGTGTGTCTATGTGTGTGTGTGTATGTGTGTAGGGTGTATCAAGGTTTAAGTTTAGATTTAGAAAAGTTGGAGGTATAATCACTCAAGAAACAGATGTGATCATTGTCTATTTAAAACCAATAAAGTTTGAACTGTTTTAATGGTTGAAGGGCTGCTTAGCAATGCTGCTTCCCGAAGGCAGGGGTTGCGTCAGTCTGCTCTCTGAAGGCCTCTACCACCTGGCAGACAGCTCTGTTAGCTGGACGTGAGCCCCATGAAGGAACTGGGCTGCATATCTCACTGCAGTTGCTGTGCTCAGATACAGGCCAGGCTGCCTGGTTCTGTCCCACGGATTGGGTCCCTGTGGGAGGTGGGAAGTAATACACTGATCCTGTCAGTTGTCAGGCTCTGTTCCAGGCTCTCATGGACATCATTTCTTTCTATTTGCACAGCTTCCCGGGAGGGTAGGAACCATCATTCCCAACTACAAATGAGAAAATAAAGCTCATGCATGTTCAAGTTTTAGCCTAAAGCCATAAAACTGGGTAAGCGGAAGGGCTGAGATTCCAATCAGGTCTTTCCACTAGAGATAAACCTAATAGCTTCTACTAAAGTTGGTCTCCCTGACTACACACTGTTCCTATTAGAACAAGATGCATGAATTTTGGATAGCTTACAAATTATCAGCTTGGTTGTAGAGCCAATTTGTCAACTTACCAGGGAGAAACTGAGGTCATGTAAGTCTGCCTATCAAGGAGAGCTGCCCACTATATTGCTGACACAAGCTGAGTCTAACAGTTTGGCTAAATCATTACCTGCTTGTGAACAGCTCTGAGGGGCCCTGCAGCAGCTGCACTTAGTATAGGAATTCATTCACCTCTCTTTAGGTTGGCAACATTAGAGTTTTGTTTTTTACTTTTTAGAAAGTGACCCAGGAATTAACTCCTTAATTTCAATGGTATTTCTTCCTACAGCTGATTCTCCAGGTCCATTAATCCTTCACTTTTTCAATGTTCTGAGTATGACTTTAAACTTTTCGTTTTGAAAATACTATTGAAAGTAGATATGGGTATTATTTCCATTTTTTTTCTTTCCAGAAGAAAGGTTTTTTAAATTTTAAAAGTAATATTTTTATCAGATCAAAATCTACAACAAGAGCTGCTAGTTACTAATATGGCATAAAGAGGTATAAGAGGTTTATGTGTTTTAGGCATTCCTCTCAGGGGAGAATGTTGCCCAGGTCACTCAGCTACTAGGTGGCAGAGACAGAGCTGGAACTGGAACTCAGATCAGGCTAACACCAAAGTCCATGTTCTTAATTACAGTGGCTCCTAATTATAAAAAATATGTGCTTATTATCAACACATTTGAAAAATACAGGAAGTCTAAGGAAGAAATAAATCCTCCTGAAATTCTGTCCACTAAAATAAATCACCACTAACATTGTCTTCAACTTATTTCTCTGCTTATATCTTATGCATACATAATATATTGATAATTGGCTTAAGTATTAAGTGAAAAGCATGACACAAAACTACACTTAATAATTCTACTTTTCAAAAATATGTGGAAAAGGTAAATGAATAGGACTCTTATGCCATATTCACTTTTAAATCTAACATTATATAATGAATGCTTCCCAGTATCATTAAATATTACTCAGAAACATGATTTTTTTTTTTGGAGAAACATGATTTTTTAATGGCTACATATTTCATTGTGTAAATTTTCTGTATTTAGCCTTTATATTGATCTTTTTTATCATAAAATTGTGAGAAATATCTACATAAATTTTTGTTCTATTCTTATGAATGATCAAATATATACTGAGTTCCTACTATGTGCCAGCTACTGTGCTCAATGCAAGAGAAACAAAGGTGAACAAAAGAAGCACGGTTCCATTCTTTGGGGAGTTAGCAACCTAGCAGGGGAGATTTAATAAACATTAAACCACTGATCACATACAGATTGTAAATATATTCTGTGATAATAAGGAAAGGCATAGGGATTTCCCTGGTGGTCCAGTGGCTAAGACTCTGTGCTCCCAGCGTAGGGTACTCTGGTTCTATCCCCAGTCAGAGAACTAAATCCCACATGCTGCAACTAAGACCCAGTACAGCCAAATAAATAAATAAAAATATTAAAAAAAAAAAAAAAAAAGGAAAGGCATATGTTACTAGATGGCACATACCAGCAGAAAGATCTGCCCTAGTGTGTGGGGGGATCATGGAAGTTCTTTCCAAGGAATCAACAATGGGCTTGAGATCTGAGTGAAAAGTAGGCACTAGTTGAGCAAGGAAGCTGGACAAGAGCATTCTAGGCAGTGGGAACAGTGGATGCAAAGCCCCTGTGACAGGAAGCAGCGCAGGGCATTGGAGGAACAGTGGAGGAGGGGGTACAATCATGATGTTAGGTTAGGAAATCTCTTTTCTTTCATAAAGAACCAATTTTTCCCATCTTGGTTTAATTTAAAATTTAGGAGCTGATTTCCACATATTTGTGAATTTCCCAAATTTCTTTCCATTACTAATTTCTAATTCTACTCCATTGTGATCAGAGAATACACTTTGTTTAAGTCCACTGATTCAAACTGGGAAAGTGAAATAATTTTTTGTTTTGTTCCTGTTTAATCTTCCAGGACTCGGATGGCACACGGTGGCAGTGAACAGAAGGACCGAAGTATCAGCCGACACTGGTTACAGCGGAAAACACGGCTCTGTAATGAGAAGGGTCAGGCTGTGATCCATCGTATGACTGCACTGGTCAATCTTGGCCTCAGGATTGGCGGGGCAACCAGACATTGTGTGGACCTGACATGACATAGCACAAAGGACATAGTGTTGCCTGTGAAGTATTCTTACCCAAAATGTTTAACCTGAATCTAACCCAACCTTTTATATCCAATTACCAGCTTACCCTGGTGGCTCAGACGGTAATGCGACTACCTGCAATGTGGGAGACCCAGGTTCGATCCCTGGGTTGGGAAGATCCCCTGGAGAAGGAAATGGCAACCCACTCCAGTATTCTTGCCTGGAGAACCCCATGGACAGAGGAGCCTGGCAGGCTACAGTAGTCCATGCGGTCTCAAAGAGTCAGGACAGGACTGAGAGACTTCACTTTCACTTTCACCAAGCTTACAAGGAATAGAGGAACAAGGGAAATGACATCCCAAGGAAATCATCAAAGTGATAAGGTAGGAACATTCTTCAGGACATACAGAGGTTCTTCAATAAATCAATGGCATTAAAAAAAAAGTGTTGGAGACTATGCTAGATTATAAGAGACTTATGAAGAATAAAACCAAATACAACATGTGGATTTTGTTGGATTGTGGTTTGAACACACCAGTTGTAAATGACAGTTTGGGGGAAATTGGGGAAATTTTAATATAGATCAGGTATTATATTAAGAAACTGCTAATTTTGTTAGGTGTGATAAAGGTCTATGATGTACAGCCAGGGCTCAGAATCTCAGGTTCAGGCTCAGTGAGACTCGGGGGCCCCAGACCTATGTATTCACAAGATCAAGACTAATAATACAGAAAAATTCCAGTAAGTCCCATGGATTTTGGGGAAGCATGTGAATTTCACTGGACTGAAAACTGTTCTGAAGTCCCCAAGGAGCCAATATTATGATCAGTTCTTCAGAATAAGTCAATAATGAGTCGAGTCATGTGCTATCCTATTTTCACCTGATATATGTCACTGTCCAGGAAGAAAATAACCCTTCCTGTTGGTATTTGTGGTAAAACTTCAGTTTTGGTCAGTTCTCTCTCACAACTCCTTCCTCATGTCCATGCATGAAATGTGGGGATGTGAAAAAACTGGCATTAGTAAATGGGATTTCTTAATTTGCTTTCAATAGGCTTATTTATACATAACATGAGCTGAAGTTCATGCTACCTTAAAAAAAGTCGTGATGGTTTGAATTGTCTGTTTTGTTTTCTGTTAATTTAACTATTCATAGGATCCATCACCCTAATAAAGGCAACCACAAATTAATCACCATGGTTTGGATGGCCACCCACCTAATTGCACTGACTTTGGTCCAGGAATACTGTAGAAAGTAAGGCCCTTGATTCTCTATTTAAATCTCACTTCTCTTATCTTGATGTAGAGCTTGCAGCCCCAGATTCTACATAGTGTTTCTAAGCACTGGGGAAAAGAAGAAATTCACATTTATTGAGAAGCCATTATTGGCCAGGCATTATACTAACTACTTAATCTATTTTCACTCATTTAATTGCAAATGAATATAAAATAGTAGTTAAGAAGACTGACTCTAAAAATATGAAATCTGAGCGAGAAAAAGAGGGAGGAAGAGAAGAAGCAGGGATGTAAAATCGGTAAAATATTAACAGTTACTGAATCTAAATGGAGGGTGTATAGGTACTTTGTACTATATTCTTTCAACTTTTGAAATTTTTCACAATAAAAAAGAATGTCCTTCAATAGATAAACATAGTTATCATGTGACCTAGAATACGACTGCTAGATACATAACCAAGAAAAATTAAAGCCTAAATTTGCACACAAGAACACTTGTACACAAATGCTCACAGCCCCATTACTCCTGATAGGCAAAAAGTGAAAACAATCCAAAATTTGATGGATGGATAAATAAAAGTGGTATATCCATACAATGGCATATTATTTGGCAATAAAGGGGAATGAAGTTCTGATATATGCAACAACATGGACACATTTTGAAAGCATTATGTTAAGTAAAAGAAGCCAATTATAAAGAAAAACACATATTTTATTACTGTATTTACACAAAATGTTTAGAAAATGCAAATCTATAGAAATATGAAATAGATTAGTAGCTGCCTAGGGCTGGAAGCAGGGGATTAGGGTTGAAGTGATTGTTAACAGATGAGAGATTTCTTTTAGGGGGGATAAAAACACTTTTTAAAATTTATTTAAGCTGTACTGGGTCTTAGTTGTGGCACAAGGGATCTAGCTCCCTGACCAGGAATTGAACCCAGGCCATCTGCATTGGGAGTGCAGAGTCTTAGCCACTGGGCTAGTAGGGAAGTCCCTAGAGGGGATGAAAATGTTTTAAAATTAGATTTTAGTGATGACTGCATAGCTATGAATATACTAAAAACCACTGAATTTTACACTTTAAGTGGGTGAATTGTACAACATGTGGATTGTATCTCGATAAAACTGTTTAAAAAAAAAGGGTGAAGTCTGGAGTCAAGACTGCCTGAGTTTTCAGAGAAATGTTAATATGTCTCACTATGATTATATGTTTTTTCTTTCCCTTCTATTTCTTCTGATTTTTGCTTTACGTATCTTTGTTTCTTTGTTGCTAGGTGTCTAGCAGTTTATGATGTCTACCTTCTTTGTGAACTAAACCTGTTATCATTAAAATACTCATCTTCGTTTCAAAGATAAACTCAAAATGGATTAAAGATCTAAATGAAAGACCAGAAACTATAAAGCTCTTAGAGAAAAACATTGACAGAACACTCGATGACATAAATCAAAGCAAGATCCTCTATGACCCACCTCCTAAAGTAATGGAAATAAAAACAAAAATAAAAAAGTGGGACCTAATTAAACTTAAAAGCTTTTGCACAGCAAAGGAAACTGTAAGCAAGGTGAAAAGACAACCCTCAGAATAGGAGAAAATAATAGCAAATGAAACAACTGACAAAGAATTAATCTCCAAAATATACAAGGAGCTCATACAACTAAATACCAGAAACACAAGCAAAAATAAACAATCAAAAAGTGGGAAAAAGACCTAAACAGATATTTCCTCAAAGAAGACATACAAATGGCTAACAAACACATGAAAAGATGCTCAACACTACTTATTATTAGAGAAATGCAAATCAAAGCTACAATAAGATAACTACCTCACACCAGTCAGAATGGCCATCATCAAAAAGTCTACCAACAATAAATGTTGGAGAGGGTGTGGAGAAAAGGGAACCCTCTTGCCCTGTTGGTGGGAATGTAAATTGATACAGCCACTATGGAAGACAGTATGGAGATTCCTTAAAAAACTAGGAATAAAACCACCATATGACCCAGCAATCCACTACAAGGCATATGCCCAGAGGAGACCAAAACTGAAAAAGACCACATGTACCCCAGTGTTCATTGCAGCACTATTTACAATAGCTAGAACATGGAAGCAACTTAGATGTCCATTGACAGATGGATGCATGAGGAAGCTGTGGTACATATATACAATGGAATATTACTCAGCCATAAAAAGGAACATATGTGAGTCAGTTTTAATAGGTGGATGAACCTACAGCCTATTATACAGAGGGAAGTAAGTCAGAAAGAGAAAGAAAAACCTTGTATACTAATGCATATATATGGAATCTAGAAAGATGGTACTGATGAAACTATTTGAAAGGCAGCAATGGAGGCATGGACTATAAAGAATAAACTTGTGGACCCAGTGTGGCAGGAATGGGGGGGAGGGGGGAGGGGGGGGGGAGGGGGGGGGAGGGGGGAGGGAGAGGGTGGGATGTATGCAAAGAATAACATGGAAACTTATATTAGCATATGTAAAACAGATAGCAAGAGGGAATTTGCTGTATGACTCAGGGGGCTCAAACAGGGACTCTGACAACCTAGAGAGGTGGAATGGGGAGGGAGATGGGAGGGAAGTTCAGGAGGCAAGGGACACGTGTGTGCTTGTGACTGATTCATCTTGATGTTAGGCAGAAAACAACAAAATTCTGTGAGACAATTATCCATCAATTTAAAAAAATTAATAAAAAATTTATCTGTTTCATTTAAAACAATAAATTAAAAAAAAAAAGACTGCCTGAGTTTGGATCCTGTTTCTGCTGCTTTCTTTGTTATGCAACCTTGGGCAAGTTATTTAACCTCTAAGCAACTGTGTCTGTAGAGAAGTAGCAGCACCACTACTAGCCTTGTTTGAGGGGATCTATGAGAAAATCTATGTGAAGTGCCCAAAGTAAATGCTCAATATTAGCTATTATCAATATTCCTGATAATCCAACAACCCTAGAAGTTGGCACTAATCCCATTTTTCACATCGGAACTCTGAGGCCCAAAGTTAATAGTTTGCCTATGGTCATGAATCTAATAGCAAGTAAGAGTGGGCATTCTGATGACACATGACTGCAAAAGCCAGGCTCTTCCACCATGTAACTGTGCCTGCCAGAGTAGAGATATCTTTAGTGGTATAATATACATTTAAAGAAAGTGCTTTAAGAATCATGTAACTTATATGAGAAATCAATATGCTGAAAAAAACCCACATAATTTTGACATAATTTTTTATGCCAAAGTGGTATTATTTATTTAATATTCCCCAAACTTCTCTACTCCTGCTTCATTGACTACGCCAAAGTCTTTGACTGTGTGGATCACAACAAACTGTGGAAAATTCTTAAGAGATGGGAATACCAGACCACCTTACCTGTCTGCTGAGAAACCTGTGCGTGGGTCAAGAAGCAACAGTAAGAATCTTACATGGAACAACTGATTGGTTCAAAATTGCAAAAGGAGTACAACAAGGCTGTATATTGTCACACTGCTTATTTAACTTATATACAGAGTATATCATGCAAAATGCTGGGCTGAATGACTCAGAACTTGGAATCAAGACTGCCGGAAGAAATATCAACCACCTCAGATATGCAGATGATACCACTCTAATGACAAAAACTGAAGAGGAACTAAAGAGCCTCTTGATGAAGGTGAAAGAGGAGAGTGGAAAAGCTGGCTTAAAACTCAACATTCAAAAAACAAAGATCATGGCATCTGGTCTCACCACTTCATGGGAAATAGAAGAGGAAGAAGCAGAAGCAGTGATAGATTTTCTTGGGCTCCAAAATCACTGCAGATGATAACTGCAGCCATGAAATTAAAAGACACTTGCTCCTTGGAAGGAAAGCTATGACAAACCTAGACAGCATGTTAAAAAGCAGAGACATTACTTTGCCGACAAAGATCCATATAGTCAAAGTTATGGTTTTCAGTAGTCATCTATGGATGTGGGAGTTGGACCATAAAGGTGACTGAGCATCAAAGAATTGATGCTTTTGAACTGTGGTGATGGAGAAGACTCTTGAGAGTCCCTTGGATTGCAAGGAGATCAAACCAGTCAATCCTAAAGGAAATTAACCCTGAACATTCATTGCGAGGAGAGATGCTGAAGCTCTAATACTTCAGCCACCTGATGCGAAGAGGTGACTCATTGGAAAAGACCCTGATGCTGGGCAAGACTGAAGGCAAAAGGAGAAGAGGGTGGCAGAGAATGAGGTGGTTTGATAGTATCACTGACTCAATGGACATGAGTTGAGCAAGCTCCAGGAGATGAGTGAAGGACAGGGAAGCCTGGTGTACTGCAGTTCATGGGGTTGCAAAGAGTTGGACATGGCTTAGTGACTTAACACATAAACTTCTCTAGCTTGATCTGATATAAAGAGGCACAATAAGATCACAATTTGTCTCTGTGAAAAATAAGCAGATTTTCCTTCTTTTCATGGGGTGTTTCTGAATGGTACTGGGCTATTTTTATGGCCAGGTTAATGGAATTAATAACGTATTATCTAAGCACAGCACTGAACACTTACCACCTGTTATAGCTTCTGACATATTTCTTCTCTTCCCTTCTCAGCCAAGCTCTTTTAGAGATATTAAGAATTTTAAATGTAGAATATACTCAGTAAATTGTTTTTGAACAAATGAATAAATGAATGAACAAATACATGCAAGCCACACCCTTTGGCAGTCATTGGCTCTAATGTGGCAATATATTTTCCTAGAGATTGAGAACTTCATACTAAGGACCAGATGGAGAATAAGATTTACAGCTAAAGAGTCAAGGTCCTCCTTATCCCAGAAATGGATAAAAAGTCATAATAATCCTTTTTAAGTTGTAAATTCAACTACCACTTATTTCCAAAAAATACTAAAAGTTCTCATTTAATCACTTCCCTCTCTACTCCACTTACAAAACCAAACACACATACATAGCTGGGATCCTTAAATCTGTTAAATAATGCCTGATTAAGGTTAACAATCTAGTAAAGGATGAATCTGAGTGGCATAAGTGACACACTATGGAAAGCCTTCCAGCTATCATAGGAAACAAGTCCAGGTGAGCACTTAAATACACAAGTCTAACATGTAAACCCATGGCTGATTCATGTCAATGTATGGCAAAAACCACTACAATATTGTAAAGTAATTAGCCCCCAACTAAAATAAATAAAATTAAAAAAAAAATTAAATACACAAGTCTAGCCTACTACACCTGGAGAAGGAAAAGGCACCCCACTCCAGTACTCTTGCCTGGAAAATCCCATGGACGGAGGAGCCTGGTAGGCTGCAGTCCATGGGATTGTGAAGAGTCAGACACAACTGAGTGACTTCACTTTCACTTTTCACTTTCATGCATTGGAGAAGGAAATGGCAACCCACTTCAGTGTTCTTGCCTGGACAAACTCAGGGACGGGGGAGCTTGGTGGGCTGCCGTCTATGGGGTCGCACAGAGTTGGACATGACTGAAGCAACTTAGCAGTAGCCGCAGCAGCCTACTACACCAATTAGACTCAAGTTTTACACTTTCCCAGAGGGACATTATACACCTGGCACATGTGTGTCTGGCACATACGATACATTCAGCAGCAAAAGTCTGCTGGCTGAAGGACAGAAACTGTCCATTTTTCTTTGGTTCCTATTCATATTGCCCATATTTTAGATTAGAATTCTCACTGTTTTCAGGTACAAATTTGAGTTCTGCTGTGTGGGCCATAGGCACTGCTGTAGATGAGAAAACAAGAAGAGGTTTGAAAATCATTCCCATCAGAGAAAGGAAAGTGAAGAGATTTATGGAAAACCAGAGTTCTTCATACTAAATGATACTCTTAGGTTTTAACTGGCTGCTCAATTCAGTTCTCCTTATTTTGTGGTCATGGTATGGCCCCAAACCTGTCTAGTTTTTTGTTAATGTACGCCCATGAAGAGGAAAGAAGAGGCAAAGCAAGAGGAAAACCCAATTCCAATTTTGAAAAACAAAACAAAACCCAAAACTCCTCAAAGCACAAATCAGTGATGTCTTCTTTGAAAAGAGAGGGCAATGATTTAATGCATTCAAAGACTGTGAAGACTATGGGCCTCCCTGGTAATTACCTGACAAAACAAATATCCAGAGATTAAAGAGGCAGGATATTCTACTGTAAAATCTGGAAACACATGACCACTAAGACTCTCCACAGTTCATATGAAATTTATTTTTTTTCAACATCCTTTTAATTTTATTGTTTTTTGGTCACGTCATGTGGCTTATGGGATTTTAGTTCCCTGTCCAGGGACTGAACCCTGGTCCTCAGCTGTGGGAGTGCAGAGTCCCAACCATTGGACTGCCAGGGTATTTCCAATAACCTTTCAATATAAATGCTTTCTATGTACCAGGGAACTATTTTAGGTGTTGGAGATGCAAATTAGGGCCTGAAAAGAATGTGAAGCATGAAGAATATTAAGAGAGAGTTGTAAGAAATAATATTGGTAGAGACTTTCTTTCAACCCTTTAAAGGCCCCATAGAGCACTGGCTATTCTTCTTCCTTGACAGGTAAGCTTCTTGAAAGAATAATCTGTATGTATACTATGCTTTCCAGGTGGCTCAGTGGTAAAGAACTTGCCTGCCAAGCAGGAGACACAAGAGACATGGGTTTGACTCAGAGTCGAGAAGATTCCCTGGAGGGGGAAATGGCAACCCACTCCAGTAATCTTGCCTGGACAATCCCATGGACAGCGGAGCCTGGCGGGCTACTGTCCAAGTGGGTTGCAAGAGTTGGACATGACTGAGCCTGCACGGGAGAGAGAATACTGTACAGAATTAAGAATAAGCATTTAGAAGCTCATACAGCAATGTGACACAGCCATGCCACCCAAGCCTGTCATCAGTGGACCTGTTTCGTTAAAAAGTCTGGACCAGTTTGGTTGCCATCCAGCCCTTAGGGTAGTTTACATCTGGTGCAACCGGCACGCTAGTCGCGTGTAGCAGGACTACCATCAGTCCACAACAGGTTAGAAATGAGACACTGTGCTTCACCACAGACCTCTGAAAATCACGGGTATATACAACACTGTCTCCACATCATTTCTCGTTGAGTCTTCAAGCCCTTTCAATATGGCATCTGCCCTCTTCACTCTGCTGAAAATGATGTAGGAAAGGTTACTCACCTCCTCAATAGCCAGGTTCAGTGAGTTCTCTCGTCATCATCTATGACATCGCCGCGGCACTGATACCCTTTGCTTCTTTAACACAGCAGAAATCATGTTGTTCTCTTATCCCTCTGACAACTCCTTCTCTCTGTCTTCTTTCCAGGCAACTCTTCTTCTGCCTATTGTTCCTCATCTTGGGCTACACTCACACGCACTACTGCTGGGCAACCTTACTGACGTTCCATACCTTCCAATTATATCCTGTTGATTTCTAAATCTCTATCAACTTGATCGTATACTAATGTACTGACAACGTTTACAAAAGAAGTTTTAAGTTAAAAAACAACAACATAAAGAATCAAGTTTTTTGTTTATAATTGTCTTCAAAATTATATATTTAGTTCCAGAAACCATTTTTATTTCAAATGAAATTTTATATGAAATTCTAACATATTAAGCAAAATAGAAGCAGTTTCTTTGAAATGAAGGTGACCCCCATTCATTCAGTCTTTTACTTCCTGGGGCTTCTTAGTAATCACTGAAGTACAGGATTTCTTAACTATGGATCTTTGGACCCTGAAGGGGTCCATGGAAAGAATTCAGAGGACCCATTAAGACTTCATTTTTAACTAACCATTATTTGAAATCCACCAGTTCCTTCAACTATAAACTTACGCCACACCACAGTAGGATCAACAGTATCTACGTATTCATCACCAATAGAAATCACAGACTCATCTAAGTCATATCATGTGGTTGTAGATACCTCGAAGTATCATTTACTTTCATCACGACATATTATAGTAGCTATTACTCACACATATTGTTGTACAATGTGTTAAGCTAAAGCATACATGTGAAGGTATCACTTTTGATTGACACAAAAAAGTATACTATTAGGGAGTTCTCTGCTCTGTGACAACCTAGAGGGCCTGGATGGTGGGGGGGTAGGGGTAGGGGAACTAGGGGGTGGAGGGGTGGGGGGGACAGGAGGGAGGAACAAGAGGGAGGGGATATATGTATACTTATAGTTGATTCATGTTGTTGTACAGCAGAAACTAACACAACACTGAAAAGCAATTATACACCAATTAAAAAATAAATTAGAAGAGTTTCATTGGTTTTACCAGACTGCCAAAGGGATTAATGGCACATGAGAAGGTTAAGAACCCCTGTGGAAACTCAGGGCTCCATGAAAACTTACTCACATTGAACCCGGAACTCCCAGAGTACGGTCTCTACTTTGGCTCCAGTTATATTTTGGATAAGTTCTCCAAAAATGTGATAAGAAGGCCCTTTCTGTTCTTGATGTTATGGAGACATTCTCAGTGAAGAAAAAGCCTCCTGGAACTTCATTTTAAGTAGTAATTGTATATTTGAAGTGAAAATACCGTAATTTTTAAAAAACATTTCCTCTAAGTGCCATTTAAAACTCCTTTATAGGAAATCGTTTTTTGAGCCTTCTTTTTCTCTGCATTCCCTCAATGGTTAGTCAACTGTTTATCACTGAATACTTTTTAGTTCACAGGTCTCTTTTGTTTCTCCAGCTGGATTATAAAAGTGCCCTTGAGAAGTTTATTTCTCAGGAGGGCCAGAATAGTGTTCTACAAATATACACTCAACAAATGCTTCCTGATGAGTATAAGGCTTTTTAGAAACATGAATTTATTTACCATAAAAGCATATTAAAAGCTAACATGGTTGAGAAATTTTATTACAAGGCAGTGAAAAAAGAGGAATCTCAGATTCTGGGCAGTACTTGTGAAAGGAATTAAGACACCATGTTTATAAATAACTTTTATTTACTAGTAAGGATTAAAAGTCTTCTTTAATAGAAAGTGATCCCTCAGATGACCTGAAAATTCCATATTCTAACACCAGCTGAGTGGGCCAGGCTTTCTCTAACGAGCAGATTATGTGATGAAGAACATTGCTAAAATTCTTTCTAAAATCTTTGATCCAGGAATTTAGCCATAGCTTGTATGTGGAGAGACATGAGTTTTATAATGAAAGCTCAAACACAGAGTAATAAAAAAAAACAACTATAATTTTTTAAAGCTATAGGATATTTCATTTCAAAGATGCTATTGTTATGGCAGTTTAAAATTTTTTTTATCTATTGAAACCACTGTTATACAAAAATTACTACAAATAAGCCTTGTAAATCTAAATTCAAACAGCAGACCTATGACATTTTAGTCAGTGATTTCATGCTTTCAAATTGTTACCTTCATTAAAAATTGTTTAATATTTTTTCTTTCCACATTCCCAAATTTCCTGTTAAGTTCTTCCTAAGACAATCTGATGATTAAATGATCTTAAATGTCAACAACATTAAAAATATAGCTAACATTTTTCAAGATGATTAAAGCTTTTGTACCCTCCCACTTAACTATGAAATTAATCAAGCCCTGTCAATTCTCCTACATACCTCCCAAACACATCCACTTCAAGTGCACTTGCCACTGCCTCAATTCAGGCCTCCTAACTGCTTCCGATTTCTTTCCTCTTCCATAGGTTCTCAACATGGTCACGAAGTGGTCAGATTTGTGCTTCAGAAGGATCACCCCATCCTTCTGCTCAAAACCCTGCTGTGGCTCCTCACCATGCACAGGTCTCATGTTTGTGAGCACGGTACCCACAGCTCTCAGTGATCTGGCTCATACCCGCCTCTCTTGTACTTATCTTGTCCCAGTGCTTCATGCTGATCGGCTAGAAGGGCTCTGCACAGCTCTCCTTTCTCCAGAACCATCCTTTCACACTGAGTTCTGGTGAACTCCATCATCCTTCACAACCCAGCTTAAAGTGACTTCCGTAAGGCCTTCCTGAAGTCCATCCAACTCCAAAATTAATCACTCTCTCTTCTAAATCTTGTAACATTATCTTTTAGTTACCACGTTGTATTATAATTACTTGATTATATGCTTGCCTTTTCTTTACCAATGTAAACCTTTTGAGATCATGAAAGGTGTTTCATGTTTGTTGAACTGAACTGAATTTGATCTAACGATCTGAGTAATTGGGAAACAGAGATGGAATGTTTCCAGAGTGATTCATAGTGGCCAAGGTGATCATGCTTCGCCACAGCAAACATAAATCATACATTTCTTTAATCAGAGGGATTGCCAGACCCTCTTGGAATAGCGTACAAAACACCAACTCTTAAATATAGGTTGAGTATTTCTGGCTTAGTGCAAAATATATACATTATGTTCTACCTTAAATCTTTTGGCAGGGTTGTTGTTTAGTTGCTAAGAGAGTCTGACTCCTTTGCGACCTATGGACTGTAACCCGCCAAGCTCCTCTGTCCATGGGATTTTTCAGGCAAGAATACTGAAGTAGGTTGCCATGTTCTCCTCCAGGTGATCTTCCCAACCCAGGGATTGAACCAGTGTCTCCTGCATTTGCAGGCGGGTTCTTTACCACTAGCGCCACCTGGGAAGCCCAAAATAATTTCTCTGGAGAAGAATAAAAATTATGCAAGGGGTGCCTATTATCAAATCCCAATGGAAAAAAAGTAGGTGGCATGAGAAATAAAGGGACATTTTGTGGCTTCAGATATTTACAGTGGATGGCCCCAAGTCATACAGCAAACATTCAAGTAGGGACAATGCATAATTTTCAAGATCTAAATCTACTCCTCTGTCTGGAGCCACAACAGAATTCTTTGTAGGATGAAAAATACTAAGGAATGTGCACAAATAATATTTAAGGATAAAATCTTGCCTCTGATCAGCATATATTAATAGTTTTAACTTCAGGAATCTTCCAATTAGTCATAATAATTTAACATAAGAAATTAACTCATGATTTCACTTTCTTATCTGTTCCTTTCTGTATTTTACAGATGTTCCACACTGAACATATTATTTTTGAAATAAAAACACAATTATTTTAAAGAGTTACCCAGCACAAATGAAAAAATATTAACCTGCCCCAATTTTTAGGGTTTTCCTATAAGAATACCATTAGAGCTTCTTTGTTTAACCTAAGGCTCAGTTTCAAAAATTCTATTATTTTACATATTGCAAACAGAAAAACTGAGTGAAATAAAATATCTAGCTCAGAGAAGGAAATTTTTTTGTTATAGTAGCAGTGACACTTCACCTAATCCCCAAACCTGTTTTTCTAAAGCCAGGGCACAAGATACCTAATTCAGTCACCTGCTATTTCTTAAGAACCAGTACACTATGATAACCATAAGGCATTTTTCTTTATCAGGTAGATAAAAACAAAACTAAAATAAAGAGGCAAGTGTATATATATATATATATATATTATATATATATACACACACACTTTTTTTTTCACAGAATCTTCAAGCACTTTAAATATTCTGTACTAAATAGACAAAAAAATATACTTCATATAGCTCCTTCCCATACAGATTTTTATAGCACCTGGTGAAATCTTTATCTTTTGCTTCCCTTTATTTCTTCTCTTTCCTCTCTCAGGAGGGAAGTACTGTTAACTTCTTATAATTCTAATTCAGTAATTATTCAAAGTGTACATATTACTCAATATGTAAAGGCATTGAAAATGGTAAATCAACAATTCTATTTTTTACTTTTAAAACTTAAACCTTAGAAAAAAACACAGATACATTCTAAAACCTATTTCAAAATAGGAAAATGATTAACACCAGTTTTGCTAGCTCCTCATCCCCCTTTTCTCTCATGTAAAAGACTTTTTGAAATGAAAACTATATTTCTATACACTCCTTCATAGCACAGTTATCAACAAGCAGTATGAGTTAAGGAACTCTTTTTCTACCTTGAACCATAGCTATTTTACACACAAAAGGCTTAAATATTAATTTAGTCTTCACATACACTTATTTTCTACTTATTTCATAAAGTATACATCTCCTTCATATCTTATTTCTTGTGTGGTACAGCAGAATTTTATGATTTCTGAACAAATACTCTGCTATCACTTTTACAGTTTATAAAACTGTCAAATTATGCCAATTTGGGAACTGTCTTTCTTTTTAGCTGGTGATTTAGTTTACAGCTAATTAAAAAGGCCCCATCAGCTCACAGGAACACATAGAAGGTTTTGGGCCACATGCCCAGGAATTCTGTGATTCACTCAGTAACTATCATCTTCCCAAAGGAAATATTTGAAATTCCACTCTTAAGAATATATAAAACAAGAAAAAAAGTGCTATTAGAAAACATGATTAACATAAATGCTCTTTCATTTCTGTGAGAAAATTACACCTTTGAAAAAATCTGTTCCAAATTTTTGTTATGCCAAATAAAGTACCAAAATGTCATATATGCATAAGCAAATTAGTTGACAGAAAAGAGTAAATGAGAAGTATCTACATGTCTAGATGAAGAGTAATCAAAGCTATTTGCAAGTGAACATGTCTAGGGTACATGTAAGAAAAATCTAACAAACTAAACAAAATCAATTGGCATTTTATAAAGATTTATCAAATGTTTGTTCTCAGATCCTATTATTGTTTCAATAATTCAGAAAAGCTGGATCAAGAATAAACCTTCTCTTAATAATGGGAACAAATTCTTTTTGTGTGCCTTTAATGATAAAAGTACAATCAAAAGCAAATATAACTTCATGGTATTTTAGACCTCACTGGAATACCGTAATGTTTCCTTTACCAACGGCTCAGATCTCATACAAACTTTACTGATAAAAAAAATAAAACCAAAACCCAGACAACTTTCTCTGAACAGTCAAAAGGAATGTCAGAAGGCTCCTGTGCTCCAACAAGCATTTTGCTCTCAAGCCCTCACTCTAAGTCTACTAGGTTCCTTCTACACAAGTCTAACAAACTGAGCTTTCCAAGTCCACCTGAGATGAAAAGCAACAGTAAGAGAAGCTGCTATTGGCAAAGCACACTGAAAATAGCAAAATGCAGTATCTGTGAGTCTGAAAGTATGAAAATCAAAAGAAAAAAAAGGTCTAAATAGCCAGAATCAACCCCTTTGAGGTTAATTACTTAACAGAAATCATATTCTTCAGGAGACTCCCAAGTTAGTATGCTAATACATATATAACTGAAATGATGACGACCTTGAGTCATCAATGGTTTCTTCTATTTAACTATCACATGTAGCTATTAGCCTACTTTTCAATGGAGGAACACATCTGATTTGCTTTGGACTGTACCAGTTTAAGCCTGTCGTCTAGGCGTAATTATTATTAGCTCTCCCTTTCAGTCTCGAGAATGGTTTGGACTAAATTTTACAGTCATCCTACTGAATGCTTATTACATGCAGGAACTATTCCAACGGCTTTCATTTACCCTCACAGTACTATGAGATGAGGTATAATTATTACCCCCTTTTTCAGATGAACTAAAGGAACTGAGAGGTTAAGTGATTTTTCCTAAGATAACTCAATTAGAAAGTATTAAAGGTCTTAAAGGTCTATGTGTGAAGAACCCAGACAGTCTGATACCAAAGTCCTAGTATTTAACCACCATAATATACTGTACTATTTCTTAGAAAGGTAGGTAGAGGAACAGAGGGAGGAAAATATCCAACATTTTGGATCAGGATTGAAAGGTATCAGCTTTCTAGAAAATGTGTCTATACAATCCTTATGGTTTTCAAAAAACTTATGATACTGAAACATCTAAGAAAATATTTGAAGTGTAAAAATATTTTCAGACTTTTATGAGTATGGGCTTTCTTAGAAAACAAAAATTCCAAGAATATTTTTCAAATATTCTTTGAGATGCTTTAAAAACATACTAAATAATTAGTTATGTTCTGCTCAAAAAGTCAGATTATTCCATCTTTTAAAAAAGAAAATTAGTAACTCACTGTATGTTACAATATGAACGCAGAGTGAAAAGTGTACTGGACTGGAATCCATTTTGCTACTCAACAGCTTGGATGTCCCTTAACCTCTTCAAACGTCAGTTTCTTCATGTGCAGCAGAGAAATATGGTTTAGCTTGTTAAGAGGACCTAAGGAGATCAAACGGATTTCAAGTGCCTTGAGAACTATGAAGCACTATCTAAACTTTGAGTATTAATTAATAAACATAGATTTTCAACAACCTGGATCATACATTTATGCCAAATATTCCAAAACAAGAATTTCTCTTTATTCCCTCTTTACTTCAAAGTTTGGGGAAAAGAAGCTAGTCTCTCACTGATCACGTGTGAAAAAGAAAATTACAGTATAAACATTAAGAGCAGTCATGAACAACTCAGGGGCTACACTTTATACTCCATTCTGTGAAACAGTGGCAATTTATCAGCTAATTAGTCCTTAAGGAACTTGTAGATGAAATAGTTACAATAGAGGTTCAAAGGCTTACAATAAATTTATTTTTAACATGGTTCTTAACTATATATGAGTGAAGCTTAAATAATTATATTTACATAGTATTTTCCTGTCTTCCAAAAAGTATTTCCATATTTGATCCTCAGCAACCAGGTATGGTAGACAGATATCATCATTCTCATGAAGAAACTGAGGCTCAGAGAAATTAATTTGCACAACTGCTTTTTGACAGGAAACTGAAGTGAAGGATGACTCCTGATCTACATGGAAAGAAAGCAATTATTTGGATGTTCTAGAGAAAAATAAAAACCTCAAACTTCTTTATTGGCTGAGATGAGACACAGAACATTTGTCAATTCATGCTGTTTCAAAAGCAATATTCATTGGAGCCGGTCTGCACATCTCTAATAGCTTTAATCTTTATAGAAAAATGAATATTCATGCTTGTTTGGGATCTCAAACTATTATTAAAGAACTAAAGCAGATTATTTTTCAGTGGCAAACCTAAGGAAAAGTGTTTCAAGCCCCCTATGATTACCATTGCTGAGATTATTCTTTAATAAGGAAAAATAATTTTCTCCTAGAGCTCATTTGCTGGATTCCATAAATTAGCTGTTACAAAGAATCCATATCAGAGAAATTCAAACCTAGTAAGAGGCTTTTTTTACACTATCAGAAAGGCACATTAAATATACAACGCTGGCCACATTATTTTTGATAAGATGGAAAACAACAGCTGATAGCCAGTTTGGGACAAATGCCAACTGTTCCCATTTGTCTGAAAAAGGTCAAAATTAACTGCAACAATACTTAGTTTTCAAAGAATATTGTTATCTATGGAGAAAGTATAACAACTAAAGTCCTAAAAAACATACTAAAGATAATGGTGCCTCTCTGATTTGTGTCCCAAAGTGTAAGTAAACACATCTCAACAGCTTTACATAGTTTCATATATTTTATTTTTTAAACACTTATAATTTCGCAAGCTAGCAGTAAAATATTGTCCTTGATATTTTTACTAATTAGCACCGTATACCTTTTAAAGCTAACTGGAACATTGTTTCAAACGTAAATGACTGTAAAGTAAAATGATCATTTCAAATGCCGAATTAGTCTCAAGTAACGTAAGAACCATTAATTATCATTATTTTTGGCTTTATGCACAAAGATGTATTTCAAAGATGAACTTAATATTAGTATCAGTTCTGTCAATCTAACAAATCAAAGTACCACAGTTTAAAGCAATATTTAACCTCTGAAATTGTTATATAATTAAAGAGGCACATAAGAAAAGTTGAGAATCAGTTACAAAAACACAGGAGACTGCACAACTTTAGAGTCCCTTATTTTTTAGAATGAGGAAAATAATGAAAAATTTCATGGTACAAGTATCAGTTACACATATGGTTTAGTATATGTCAGTATTCTCATGCTTTACTTATGAGTTTGGCCTTACCAAAAAGCCATCAAAACGTCCAGGATAATTCACAGGGACAGCTGGAAGCCTGAAATAAAATTGCTCAGTGCAAAAGATCTCAAGCCATTCATATAATTTTAAATGGAAACCTAGACATTTACCTCCTATTTTTGTTTTCATCTGAAAAACCTTTTGAAAACGTGGAAAAAAAAACTAATTAAACTCAAATTACTTCCAGACATTAGAAAAAGGAGGGATTTTTCAGTTCCTGTTTTCTAATAAGAGCATTCTTCAGAGCTATGGAGTTAAGTTCTAAGCTACAATCCACTGCTTACTAGCATGCCTGTTTTGCATACCAGTAGAATCAAGTCCAGTTTTGCCATTTGTGGATAACTATGACAAGATACAAAAGCATGTGTTTGCCATAAATAGCTCTGGCTAACAGCAAACTGCTCACACTGAACAGATCAAATTCTCTATAAGGAGAGCTGCCTGGACTACAGCCAAATTCCACTACTAATCTTTAAGACTGCTATATAAACTTTTTTTTTTGAATTTGTGAAATATGTTAAGAAATAGTAGCTGAAATTAAAGTTCCTAAACAGAAGTACTATTAAACTTTTGAAGGACATTTTATAAATTATTTTCATTATGACCAAATAGGCAATAAGAGCTTCCTGTTTCTTCTACTGGTCAACTACTTAGAAATGTAAACGTGAATTAAAAAAATAACTATGCTAATTTATCCAGAGAACTAGTCAAACACTGAAGAGTATTTATGTCAAAGTGCAAAAAATAATTCCTGATCACCATATTAATACATAAAGAAATAAATAAAGCTTATAAAAGTATACCTCTGTAACAATATTTTATATTAGCTTTAGGATAGAATATTTTTTATACCAAATAAAATCAACAAACTGGAAAATATAATGCAAGAATGTTGTACAAAAAAAAAATTCTTAAATGACCAGTGCAGAGATTAATAATAGCCGTTTACCCTAGGAGCTGCTTCACATGGTATTTTGCAAAACGTCCAAGGAAAACAAGGCAACCGTTCTGTAATATGCCACAATTTTTATTGCAACGTGGCCATTTTTGTGAGGGTGGGGAGTATGATCTCAAAAACAATGTTCCATTTAAGGCTCTTTTATACAGAAATTGCCATCATGACTGATACTCAAAATATCTTTAGTGTTCCAAGACTTACACGGTAAACATAAAACTCCTACATGTATTCAGTAGTGTACACTCAATGGGGGAAAAAAGGCATTAATAATAGCTATTTCTTTTAAGAAGATATGCAGGTAAAAGGAATGAACACTGAGGTACTAGGATAAGCTGATGATACAGTTAACACAACTTAATTGGCATTCCTTTTCTGGTGGGGGATTAAATTTATTACAAAAAAAGTGCTTTTAATGCATAGTGTTATATCCGTGCTGCCATGTCACAAAAAAATAGGCTTGCCAAGGCAGGTGAGGTGTATGAATGCTCAAGCCTCACAGAACTGCAATCAAGTGCAACTATCAATAATACTGAATAAAGTTTACCATCTCACCAGTGGATAATACTTTCAAGGCATTCAATTAGCTTAACCCTTTGTAGTGTTCTAAGCTATTCACATTGACAATCACGATTCACTGTAGTGTTTGCTGCAAAGGAGGCATATACCCAGTTGTTTTGGCTAAAATATGATGGGAAGGCATTCCTTGGGTTCTACATAAAAGTAACAGTATTAAACAGTCTAATGGCAATCACTGATAGGCTGCTTACATGAATGATATTTCCTTCATTCATTGTGTTGGAAGGAACCAGTGGGAAAAGAAAAAAAAAAAAAAAAACAAAAAAACGCCTAATACTATTCCAATTGACTGAGCTGGAGAAATGGAAGCTCCTTTAAGATCCAGGTGGCACTTGACTGATTTATAAGGGTTTTCCTTCAAGTGAAACTACTACGTTGCCTCCCAATTTCTCTCCAAGTGTCGATCGGTCCTTTATATCATCCAAGCCATTTACTTGCCACTCATGTTTTATACCTAAAAAGAAAAAAAGTATTATCCAATTACTTTATTGTAATTAAGAAGGAGCAATTCTTCTGCACAAAATAGTCAAAGCTTGTACCTGTAAATTTCTTTTTAATGGCATCTTTAGAGCTAGCATATATCATCTTGCTTTTTAAAGGCGCACTTTCAGGAGCCCTACAGGGGGGAAAAAAATTGTTGAATCCTATTTAAAAGAAAAACAAAGGCAAAACTGACTATGTTAATAATAATCCTTGCATTTTAAAAGTACTTTTTTCTTTTGTTTTTACACACCAGAATATAAATACTAGGTCTTCTTTCTTAGACTCTTTTGTTTCGTATGTGGCATCGTACAAAGCATATCGGCAATCATTCAGAGGTAGCAACTTCACAAAAGATGTGTAGGGGTCCTCTACAGTATCACCAATGTCACCCACCAAGATCTGCTTTGCTTCCTCTACAATTATTTGTCTTTTGTCATCGCTTAAACAGAAGAGAACTGCTTTCTTTCTTTTTTTGATCTCCTCTTGTGTAGAAGATTTTCTTACTTTCATATCATTAAAAACTTTGATGACTTCATCATTCACTGTAACTCCAGAAGCCTGAAAGTAAAGAAAGGACAGAAATTCAGAACAAGTAATTCGGTTTTAACCAAAATTACTGTTTGCTCTACAGGATTCACTTTAGTCTGGACATCAAAAGTTGCATCATACCATGCAAACAGTCTAATCAGATTTGCCACATTTTAAGTATCAGTATATGATGCACCTAAGGGTTCTAACTCATCCTGCTCCATTCATCCTTCTTAAAAAAGGTGTGTGGAGGTTGAAGTGAAAGGTAGACGGAAAGAGACAAATACAGGCTGTCCCATCCCTGAAATGTTTCCTATTTCACTGGGTGATGTCAGAGCTTCAGGAGCAGCAGCAAAAATACCTTCTGTATTGTGTCAACCCGGCAGGCCTTAAAAAAACACTTTTGGATTTCAGTTAATGCTTCTACTATTTTTTTCTTTAAAGTCATCCTAGCCAGTGCCGTTTCCTCATAAGGAAAGAGAATCAAGTGTGAACTCCAAACCGCCCACGGCTACAACATAATTGCCTCACAGCTCAAATGCAGGCACTTCAAAACTAACGGATCGCGTGTAAAAAGCTTTTTACGGCGAGAAAGCATTTTCAAGTTTTCCCACCTCCTTAATCTCCCCCTAAGGGTTTTATGACAGGTCCTCAAGACCCTCAGCCTTCAGCGAGGGGTTTTACAGCACATACCGAATTGAGAGCGCGCGTGGGAATAAAATAAGGAAGCGAAGGGCAAAGGCGGCGAGCTGGGTGGGGTGGCGGGGGGAACAGCTCGGCAGATCCTCCTGTGCCCCCGGCCTCCGCCCGCCAGGGTCAGGCCTCGACGCCCCCGCGCGGCGCCCCCTGCCCGGGCCCTCCCCGCCCCCAGGAATCCGAAGAGCGGCCTCGCCGGGCCTGACGGCGACAGGGCAGGCCCGCCGGGTGGAGAGAGAACAGCGGGGCCGCAGCGCAGGAATGCCCACCTTGGAGGCCGAAATCAGGTTAAAATGGCGGCCTCAGGTCCAGGGCCCCGCGGAGCCACCCGGGAGGCTGCACTCGCCACGCCCTGGCCCCCCGGGCCCCCCCGACCCCGCGACCCCCGGCCGGCGCGCCCCGCTTTACCATAGTGCCCGCGGCTGAGGCTGCGGCGGCGGCTCGGGCTCCGGCGGTGTGGCGCTGCGAGGAGAAGGAGGGGCAGGCGGGCGGCGGCGAGTGCGGGGCACGCCGGGAGTGCGGCCCGAGAGGCGGCGGCGGCTCGGGGGGCTGCGGCGCGGGCGGGGCGGTCACGTGGGCACGCCCCGGGCCGGCCCTCCCGCCTGCCGGCCCTCCTCACCCCGCGCGCGTCCTCGGCCTGACCCCGCGCGCGCTCGGCAGGCCCCCGCGGGCTGTGCGGCCGCGGTGGGAGCCGCGGGCCCCGGCAGGGAGGTCTCCAACCCCGGGGCACCATCTGTCCGGTCCAGCCGGCTCCCGGGAGGGCGTTTCCACACTGCCTCCCGAGGGCCAGGCCGCTGCTCTCCGGGTTCGGCGCGCGTGAGGCGAACGGCGCTTAAGGTGTCTTTTATTCGTTTGTGGTTTCCATTGGATGCCTACGTTGTGGGTCTTTTTGGAAAACCCCCGTCAGAGACGGCGAAAATTATTTAGATCTTCCATCAATTCAGTGAGAATCAACACTATGGGGCGGAGGTTAATCTAGATGATTGAATTACTCAGCAAAAACAAGATGATAAACAGAGGTGCGAAATCACTTTCTAGAAGTCTGTGGCTGAAATAATGGGGAATTTGGGGTAGTATTAATAACATCCTTTAGTAATATTCTTTTATATATTATTAGGTTTAGTAGGATTGTACTCTCTGCTAATAGTCTTTTCCTCGTGAGGCCCCCACCTTTGACAGCTGGCATCAAATAAGTGGACCCAAGAATAGAGATTCCTCTCTCTTTTTGGCGATCACAACCTTTTCTAGCAAAACCCACATGAAGAGCCAAGGCTCTTCTCTGACTAAACCTTTTTGATACTTACTACAAGTATCCATTGCTTTTATCATAGAAAAAATTGTCACCGTATACTTTGAGGAAATTTTACATGAAGATTCAATGCTTTATGAGTTTATAATGAAAGTGTTTAAATGAAATACTTTATGTGGTTATGTTTAATACAATGAAAATAAAGTGTTTCATTCATGAGTTTTGGGGCTGATTTATATCACCTTTTCTCTTGAACATTTATCATTTCCACCTTACTTTCTTCATTTGTAAAATTGGCAAAATGAATTTAAAACTCTGATTAATAACTTATTTTCAAGTGAAGAAGACTTGCTTTAAAAACGTAGAATTGTTAATGACTAAAACGGTTGGAAACAAAATAGTCCAGATAAATTGAAAGGACTTTCTACCCCTGCAGACCTTCTTCATCTGTATTATAATCTGTGGTTGTTGCTTAGTTGCTGTCTGACTCTTGCGACCCTATAGACTGTAGCCTGCCAGGCTCCTCTGTCCATGGGATTTCCCAGGCAAGAATACTGGAGAGGATTGCCGTTTGCTTCAGGGGATCTTCCCGACCCAGGGATTAAACCCAGGTCTTCTGCATTGCAGGCTGATTCTTTACCACTGAGCCACCTGGAAAGCCGCTGTGATTATCTTTTTAGTCCTTTCCAGCTTTAAAATTCAGTTTCCTAGCGTGCCAGTGTTTCTCAGGAAATGGTGTGTGTGTTCTTAGCATTAAGTAAATTTAGGGATGGAAAATCATAATGAGGAGGGTTATTCCTTAGAATCTGCCTGTAATGTGGGAGACCTAATTTCGATCCCTGGGTCAGAAAGATCCCCTGGAGAAGGAAATGGCAACCCACTCCAGTATTCTTGCCTGGAGAATTCTATGGACAGAGGAGCCTGGCAGGCTACAGTCCACGGGGTTGCAAAGAGTGGGACACGACTTTAGCGACTTAACACGCACATACAGATACTCAGTAGATGATAAAATCACAACTTTAAGGTGCTTTAGTGCTAGAAAGAGAACAAAAAGGAAGCGCCTCAAGACTGTGAGACCTTTCTACATGCCCTTGTGAGGCCGGCTCTTAGGATTAGAAACCAGTACCAACTCTTCACACCTGTTATTTATAACCAGAACTTACCGTTGCTTGCTAGAGAGACAGCATTACCAAGCATTGCTGCATGAATTTTGGCCCCTTTGTGGTGGAGGAATCTGAGTGTCAGACATCATGTGTGTCAGTTTCCTGTGGCTGCTTAACAATCTACCACGTTTTAGTGGCTTAAAACGACACAAATTTATTCTTACAGTTCTGGGGGCCAGAAGTGAGAAATGACTCATGGGACTAAAAGCAGCACTTCATTGCTTTTGAGGCTGTAGTTTCCTCCTACAGGAATCTGTGTCCTTGCCTTTTTCAGTTTCTAGAGGCTGCCCACATTCCTTGGTTTGTGGCCCCCAGAAAGCAGTACCATCACTCGCACCTCTGCTTCTGTCATCACATCCCTGATTCACTCTCTCCTGCTTCCTCTTGCACTGCTAAGAACCATTGTGATTACTTTGGATCCACTGGATAATTTAGGATAATCTCTCATCTCAAAATCATTTACTGAATCACATCCACAAAGCCATTTTGGCTATGTAGGGTAACATATTCACAGGACAGGGACATCTTTAGGAGGCTGTTATTCTGCCTACCATGCCACATCTGTTCTCTTTAGCCATCTCAAGCCCAAAGAAAAGATTAACAGGTGGGACAGAAGGACCCTAAACAATACTGTGTGCATGCAGGCTAAATTATTTCAGTGGTGTCCAACTCTTTGCGACCCCATGGACTGTAGCCCTCCAGGCTCTTCTGTCGCTGGGATTCTCCAGGCAAGAATACTGGAGTGGGTTGCCATGCCCTTCTCCAGGGGATCTTCCCGACCCAGGGATTGAACCCACATCTCTTATGTCTCTTTATTGGCAGGTGGGTTCTTTACCACTAGTGCCACCAAAACTCTAATTTTCCATTTGCGGGATCACACATGGGTGACAGCTGCAAAAAATCATAGGAACTAAGTGAGGGTAACCTCAAAGAGGATGGATCTGAAAGGAATTTCAGCTCTGACACAGCAGTGGTGTAATCCTGGGCCATTTACTTAACTGCTCCACAGCTGTTTCCTCACGTGTGAAATGGGGATTATGTTACCTCCTCCCTCTAAGGGTTGTGGTGAGGATCAAGTGAAATAGTGTATGTAAAGCTCCTTCCAGCACAGAAAAAGGAACCCTGGGGCTATTACCCCCAGTGCAGAGTGAAGGGGAGAGCATGACTTTACCAACACACAGGCAGCAGTCATGAAGCAATCCCAAACCTCACTGTTATTGATTTGTAAGGCTCAGCTAGTTTGTTTGCTGAAGATTTCTTAGAAAATTGGAGAAGTGAACACCCCTTAATGCATATTCTCCCACGAAGCAGACAATATGGTTCCTGTGGCATATAAAAGCTCAAAATCGTTTTTCAAGTCTTTTTTTTTCTTTTTTTAAAAAAAATTAATTTATTTATTTTAACTGGAAGCTAATTACTTTACAATATTGTAGTGGTTTTTGCCATACATTGACATGAATCAGCCATTGGTGTACATGTGTTCCCCATCCTAATCCCTCCTCTCACCTCCCTCCCCATCCCATCAAGTCTTAACTGAAGCGATGCATCCAGAAGATTATGTAGATACATTCTGTTCGAGCCCCACTCCCTGTCAAGACACATCATATTCAGCTCCCACAGCCACTTCCTGACAAAGACAAATGTAAGCGTAAAGATGCTCATCACTTCCAGATGTACCTTTCCACCCACATGCCTGCTTCATCTGACATCTTCATAACCCACGCCTGAGCTAAAAGACCAGTCAGGAGGCAAGTCATGCATTTTTCTAAATCCAAATTTGAACTTAGAACTAGAAAGTAAACATAGTGGAAAATGTGTGTTGGAGTCTGATCTCTGTGACTCACTCCCTCATCCACAAAATTCATTTTGGGTCTTCCATGTCTCATCTTCAGTTCATTCTAATTTGGGAAAATGCCCTCACAATAAAAGAACTTAGCGTCTATGTCCAGGAAAGAGATGATGAGGTACAGGGTAGCTGCAGTGAAATGCACTAAGTAGTGAAATGTAGTTCAAAAAGGTCTCAAACTCTAAATTTATAAATGCTAGTTTCCATTTATTTACTCACAAGCACATTTATCAGATCCACCTATCAGTTATTTCTAATATTGACTGAATTCATGATAATAAGTAGCAGCTGGCTATCTAAATTATACAAACCATACAAAAACAGCATCTGAGAAAAGAAACTTGCTTGTAATTTATTTAAGGGGCAGAGCCTTTGTTTAGATTACTTGATTACAAAAGTTGTGGATTTTTATATTCTAGAGAATCATACAGAAATGTAATACAGACAAAATGTAATATACCTACACTGGATGTTAACAGACATGAGTAAGGGTAGGCAAGAGATCAAAAAACAAATTAAGAATGAGAAAAAAAATAAAAAAAAAAAAAAAAAAAAAAAAAAGAGAAGAGTTTGTTCATTTCATTCATTCATTCATTCCTTTACATCATTTACTGAGAATTTCTGCCAGGGTAAAGAATTAGTGAAGTAGCTCAGTCGTGTCTGACTCTTTGCGACCCCATGGACTATAGCCTACCAGGTTCCTCCATCCATGGGATTTTCCAGGCAAGAATACTGAGTGGGTTGCCATTTCCTTCTCTGGGAGAAACAAAATTCCCGCTTTGAAGAAAATAAGTTCTTTAAGGAAGCCAGTTTGTGGAACAGTCCAATGCATGCTCCAATGGGGTACATACAAGATGCTTTGCAAACACAGAAGAGGACCATCAGCTCAGTTTGGAGCAAGTTGGGTCTGAAGCGACAAGTGGAAGTTGACTAGGCAGATAGAGACAGGATATTCAAAGCAGAGGGAACCGAATGCACAAAGCCTCAGTAGCACCAATATAAAGCACAAGAAACCCAAAGTTGTTAGCTACAACTGGAGCCTGTGTCCTTGGTAGAGAATTAAGATAGAATGGTAGGAAGTACTAGCTCTTGTGAACTTTGTATACAAGTCCACAGTCAGAATTGTATTCTGCAGGAGATCAGGGAGGTAATAAAGACTTTTCAGCAGTGTTTTGTTTTTTAGATAACAGCTATGTTGACATATTATTCACATACCATAAAATTCACCCCTTTAAAGTGCACCAACATTCAGTGTTTTTTAGTGTATTCACAGTTGTGCAATCATCACCACAATCTAATTTTAGAACACTTTAATTATCCCCCAAATGCCATATACATTGGGTGTTATAGGAAACCTAATCTAGGTTTGTAGACTTCTTTTTTTTTTTTTTTTAAGAGTTTCATAGTTCCATCTTCAGGAATAGGTCTTCGATCCATTTTGAGATTTCTTTTTTAGTATGTGGAGGTAGGGGGTCCAACTTCATTCTCTTGCATGTGGATATACAGTTGTCTCAGAACCATTTGTTGAAAGGTTATTCTTTTCCTCAAATTTGCTTTTTAAATGCTGTTACAGATATGCTGGCAATCACATTGTGAAATGCTGTCAATTTTTAGATTTCTAATTGCCTGCTGATGAATTTAATTGACTATAAGAGGCAAAGTTCTCTTGTATTTCACAACTAGTTACTTGTGTGTCTGAAAATTGATTCCTTAATAAGCACGTCAGTAGGAATGTAGTTTGTTTTCTTTTGTTTTTTAAGTATCGAGTCTCTACTATGTGCCAGGAAATGTGCTAGGCGCTGAGTATAAGATGACCAAAATAGACATAGTCCCTTGCCTTCATGGATCTTATAGTCTAGCGAGAAAGTAACCAGGGGCCCTGATATATTAACAGATTAGAGAAACTGAGGAAGGTTTCTCTGGCTGAAGAGTCCCGCAAACAAAACCATAGCATGAAAAAAAGACTGAGCAAGGAAGGAGCCTGACTTTTGCGTGCTCAGTCGCTCAGTCATGTCCTCCTCTTTGCCACCCCATGGGCAGTAGCCCGCCAGGCTACCCTTTTCTTTCCACGGGTTTCCCCAAGCAAGAATACTGGAGTGGGTTGCCATTTCCTTCTCCAGAGCTTAACCTTTGGCAGGGACGGGGAGGGGGGGGGGGGGACGCCAGTGGTGCTAAAATGTTCCTGACAAGGAGAGAAGTACAAGATGAAGCTAGGAAGTGGTCAGGGCCAGTGAATGGACCTATAAACCATGTGCCAAACTCAGAGGCGCCGCAGATGCTTTAAATTTTATGGGAAACATAGCGCCATCTGTCGGACACAAAGGGAACTACTTAATCATTCGGTTTTACACTTTAATTTCAGATGTCTCTGCAGTTCCATCCGAGAGGTTTTCTCCGCAGTTGGTGTGATAAAGAGCAAGTCCGTCGAGAAAATCAATGCGGAGCTGGAAATGAGGGTGATTGTGTCCAACATGATTCCAAGGTTTGAGAACTTATGCAGTGTCCAGCAGGTGCAGAGCTGCTAAGACATAAATATTGTTTGGGTGTAGCTACTTAATAAACAGAACTGTTAGGTATTTCTTCTGGCTCACGAGTGCTGTGAAAAACTTCTTACTATACCAAGGGCACTGTAAACGGAGAAGATTTGGGAGCCTCTACTGTTAAGGATTTTGGAGTTTTATTCTAAATGTTACAGGCAATTATTAAAAGGTTTGAAAACGGGGAGAGTGAGCTGGAGGCTTTGATGTTTTCTACTGAAGTGATATTTTTAAAAGTTAGACATTTTACGTAAGTGATTTTTCTTTCAATTACTTGTTTAATTACAAAAATGTCTTAGATTTAACTCTAATTAAGAACTCCAGTGTTTTCCTCCCTAAGAGAGAGGTTTACCCCAAGGTTAGAGACCAATCAAGAACCCAAGCAGAAGTGGGCTTCTTTTATTGACTTAAAATTATTTCTCCTTCCACAAACTGTCAACAGAAAGGTGAAGAGGGGCAGGACCCAGTACTCTGATGACTCTTGGTTCACTTGAGGTTGTAAAGAATGGAATAGAAATCTAAACATAGATCATGCCAGGAAATCTGCCTCCTGTATAAGTGCTAGAAATGTGTATCCTTTCAAATGGGTTTGACAATTGTAATAGAGATTCCTGGTGCTACCAGTGTCCCCTGGCTCTCCTCTACTTTAGTAAACAAAGGAGCATCAGTCTCCATTTTATTTGGAGTTAGGTCCCCCAGCTAACAGACTGAATTTTCTTGCCTCTGTTGGCTAGATGTGGCCATGTGATCAATTCAACTGATGTTATGTGGCCTTCCTTGAAGGCTGCTTCAAAGGAGCTGAGTCACCTGGAAGGTGTATTCTCTCTGCCCTTCCTTCTTTTGGCTGTGGTACAGATTTCATAGAGTGCTACCAGCTCTCCTGGACCATGAGATGACCTTGAGAATGAAAGCCAGATGCTAGGATGATGGAGCAGAAAGATGGGGGAGCCGGCATCTCTGATGACCATGGAGCCACCACAGTAGTCCTGGACAGTCTTCCTTGGGACTCATATATGTTGGCCTAAAACAAATTGATATTTCTCCAGCAAAGATGGGTTTACTCAGGATTAGCTGCTGCTGCTGCTAAGTCACTTCAGTCATGTCCGACTCTGCGCGACCCCATAGACGGCAGCCCACCAGGCTCCTCCGTCCATGGGATTCTCCAGGCAAGAGGACTGGAGTGGGTTGCCGTTGCCTTCTCCATCAGGATCAGCAGAGAATTGCAATTCAGGATCTGCTACCGTGGCGCTGCTGTGAGTGTGCTAAATCGCTTCACTTGTGTCTGACTCTTTGTGACTCCATGGACTATAGCCCACCAGGCTCCTCTGTCCATGGAATTCTTCAGGCAAGACTACTGGAGTGGGCTGCCATGCCCTCCTCCAGGGCATCTTCCCGACCCAGGGATCGAACCCGTGTCTCTTATGTCTCCAGCACTGGCAGGCAGGTTCTTTTCCCAGTGCCACCTGGGAAGCCCAACCATGGCGCTAGTCACATGCAGTTCCTCTCAGGGCAAGGAAAGGAGAGTGCTTTTTATTTATTTTTTTATTTCGGCTGTATCAAGCAGCTTGTGGGGTCTCAGTTCCCTAGCTAAGGGATTGAACTTGGGCCACAACAGTGAAAGCGCAGTGCACAGTGTCCTAACCACCGGACCTCCAGGGAACTCCAACCTCCCACCCCTGCCCCCCACCCCCGCCCCCCCCCCGCCCCCCGCCCCCATGCTTTTTATATGGAGGGAAGTGGGCAGGCTATATTAAACAAAGGATCTATGGCTTTTCATTGGCTGAATCTTTGCCACGAAAGAAGTCTTTCTTCCTGTGGGCCTCTGCTATCCTCACAGGGCATGAGAGCTTTCCCTTCTGGTCTTCCACCTTCATTTAATTGTGGTTTTTGTTGATTCATTTTTTACATATATGATAGAAAAATTTGTCTTATTCAAGCTGCTGTTATTGGCTTGGACTGTTTTTTTGTTTTGTGGAACCAAATCTATTGTAATAGTCCTCATGTATGATTACTCGAAGTAAGGTTCCAGTCTTTGAACCCTTTCCCCAAGGTGAGTGAGGATCACCACTTTCACAGATGGATTTTATTCAGTATCAAAGGACATGTTTTTAACTGGGAACTATTTCAGCCCAAATTTATCCTCAATGATTTTAGCCTGTTCCTTCTTTTGTTATTATTTAGGCAAGAGAGAGAGAGAAGAGAGAGAGAGAGAGAGAGAGAGAAGTGCTTTCTACTTTTGATATAAAAATATTTTCCTATACATTCTTCAAATAATGTTTAAGTTTGTTTTTCCATTTAGGCCTCTAATCCCAGGTAACTCTGCAGGAACACCATAGAAGAATGGGAAAAGCATCGGAGAATGGGCTTTTATCGGGCTCCCCACACGTGCTCATGAGGAGTGCTTGTGTGGCTGGCTGGGTCCTATGACATTTCTCTCTCTTTGGAAAGCCCTTTCCAAATTAATGGGACAACTTGCCTTGGCTATGTAGAAACATGCTTTTGGACACAAATTTGAGAAATCCCTCTGAAACAGGATAACCAAAGGAAACATTTGAAATTATTAAAAGATTTTTAAATCCTTAGTTTCTGTTTGACCATTTATGCCTTTTCAGTGATGTCAGAATATTTTTTAAAATGTAATGAATGCCTATTGATCTGTGTAAGAAAATTTTGCTAAAGCCTTCATCTTAAAAGTTCACTCTTCAAGATTCTGCCCCCAAATTCCTACCTTCAAAGTAACACATGTATTTAGAGAGATGAAGAGCTCCTGTTATGTTTGGGGTGGGGTGAGTGGCAGATGTTTTTGAATCTACTAGCAAAGTGTTCAAGCTCAGAGTCACTGATCTGCTCGGATTTCTAACCCATGTGAACCCTCAACACGCTTTCTCTAATTCTACCAGATGTAGCCAAGCTGTCCAGACAGAGTTCATCAACTCATAAGCTGCTTTAGTTACAGACTGCTGGCTTTATATTACATGGGATGGATTTCCAGAAGTTCTTTTGATTTGTAGTTCGCTTATTTCCTCCAAGAAATTGTCAAGAAATCATCTGGACTGGTGGGCCCTTTATCTTTGTTTGCCCTAAGAAACGTTTAAAGTGTTAAAACATTTGGTAAGTTAAATATGATATAGTATAGATTGTTAGTTAGTTCTGACATTGTTAGTTTAGACTTTAGAGAGAAAAAGCTCTGAGTTGAAATGGAGGAAGAGTAGCAGGGAAGAAGCATGTGGCTTGAAAACAATTTTTTTCTTCATCTGAAATAAAATGTGATTGCCCAGCCTTACTGAGATCCAGGAGATCTCAGAATAAAGTTAAATCTGCTCTTATAACACAACCCAGCACAAAGGAAACCTGGCTTTCTTTCCTGCAGATTTAGAGGCCATGCTATTTTATTGAGTATCCCCTATGTGTCTGGTACTTCATTGGCCCAAGTCTTTGTGCAAAAAGTCTTAACCAACCCATTACCAACTCTAATGGCAAAGCAGAGGATTCAGTGATAGCCCTTGCAGCAGATACAAGTGTTCAAAGAGGTACATTGGTTGTATCTGCTTCTTCTCTATCCTTTCAATTAAGAATAGATACTTGAGACTTAGGAGACATTCTCATTTCTATCAATTCTTAACTTTTAATGACCAAAAATAAGCACCATTATAAAATGAGATAGAAAACATCAAAAACTCGTCTATCTCTGAAGCTTCCGTTTTGCCCAGAGAGAGACAAAGTACTTCATTGATGAGCTTTTATCACTGGCATATTTCTCATTATCTGATCCTATAGCCTAGATCAGCATCTGAGAACTTGGAAAGTGTTAGTCTTCTGGTACCACGTGTTGCAGAAGACTGAATCACTCAATCATGTTGCTTCTTTTAACCCTGCAAATGGAAACTTGCAGGCATGGGATGAATATAGAATAAGAGATCGAATATTGAATAAAGTTCAGGAGTAGGGCAGAACTTGAAACAATGAGAAAGTGATCCATTTATTTATTTTTATTTATTTATTTGGCTGTTCTGGGTCTTGGTTGCCTCACGCAGGATCTCTAGCTGTGGCATGTGGGATCTAGTTCCCCGACCAGGGATCAAACCCGGGCTCCCTGCATTGGGAGCATGGAGTCTTAACCAATGGACCACCAGGAAACCCCCATTTATTAATTTACACTGAAAATTCTTCCAAAAAAAAAAAAAAGGAGTTTAAGCTTGCTTAAAAGACATAGGGTTGCAACTTCTCTGGTGGTGCAGCGGCTAAGACTCAGCTCTCTCAACACGGAGGCAGGGGGAGGGTTGGGGGGGGGGGCCTTGATCCCTGGTCAGGGAACTAGACCCCACGTACTGCAACTAAGAGTTAAGAGCGCAAATGCCATAGATTCCACATACTGCTACGAAGATCCCATATGCCCCAGCTAAGACCCAGTGCAGCCAAATGAATAAGTAAATATTTTTTAAAAATAGCCACTCCTGGTTTTCTTTTGTCAATGTTTGCATGCTATATCTTTCCCATCCTTTTAACTTCTAAGCTATCTATATAGTTAAATTTGAAGTGACTTCTTGTAGAAATCAGCATATAGTCAGATCATATTTCTTAATCCATTTTGCTACTTTTTTAAATTAATAGACTATTTATTTGAGCACTTGGAGGTTTATAGAAAAACAGAGTAGGAAGTACGGCATTCTCATATAGCTTCTAATCCTGGTTACCCGTATTAGTCTCTTCCATTTAGTGTGGTACATTTGTTACAATTGATGTCACTATTGATACACTATTATTAACTAAAGCCCATGGTTTACATTAGGTTTCACTCTTTGTGTTGTATGTTGTATGGGTTTTAACAAATCTATAATGACATGTAGCCATCATTATGGTATCATACAGATTAGTTTCCTGTCCTAAAAATAATCCCGTTCATAGCAAAATTGAGAGGAAGATTCAGATTCCCAATATACCCCTACCCCCTACACATACAGAGTCTCCCAAATTATCAACATACCCCATCAGAGTTGTGTATGTTACAACTGATGAACCTACAATGACATGTTATTATCATCCACAGTTTATATTAGGGTTCACTCTTGGTATACATTCTATGGATTTGGACAAATATTAATATAAAGATATGTTGTTGCTGTTTAGTTGCTAGGTCGTGTCTGACTTTTTTGCCACTCCATGGACTGTGGCCAGTCAGACTTCTCTGTCCATGGAATTTCCCAGGCAAGAATACTGGAGTATGATGCCATTTCCTTCTCCAGGGCATCTTCCTGGACCAGGGATTGAACTTGTGTATCCTGCATTGGCAGACGGATTCTTTACCTTTGAGCCATGAGGGAAGCCCATGTGCACCATGATAGTATCATATGGAGTAGTTTCCCTGCCTCCTAAACCTCCTGAGCTCCAACTATTCATCCCACCCTCCTCCCTAACCTCTGGTGACCACTGATACTTTTACTAGCTCAATAGGTTTGGCTTTTCCAGAATGTCATGTAGTTGGAATCATATAGTATGGAGGCTTTTCAGATTGGCTTTTTTCACTTAGTGATATGTATTTAAGGTTCTTCCATGTCTTTTGATGGTTTGATAGCTCATTTCTTTTTAGTGCTGAATGATATTTCATTGTCTATTTGTACCACAGTTTATTCATTCACCTACTGAAGGATATCTTGATTGCATCCAGGTTTTGTAAATATGAACAAAACTGCTTGTAAACATTAGCATATAGATCTTCATGAGGACATATAAAGTTTTAAGTTTTCAGCTTCTTTGTGTAAATAACAAGGAGTGTAGTTGTTACGTTGATACATTTTTAAGAAACTGCCAAACTTTCTTCCAAAGTGGCTGAACCATTTTGCATTCCCACCAGCAATGAATGAGAGTTCTTATTATTCCATATCCTCAGCAGCATTTGGTGTTGTCAGTGGTCTGGATTTTGGCCATTCTAATAGGTCTGTAGGTGTCTCGTTGTTCAAAAATTTGCATGTCTTTGATATATGATGTGTGGCATCTCTTTATATGCTCATTTACCATCTATGTGTCTTCTTTGATGTCTAAAGGTCTTTGGCCCATCTTTAAACTGGGTTATTCATTTTCCTATTGTTTCATTTTAAAGAGTTTTTTGTATATTTTGGATAAGTTCTCCAAAAATGTCCATGTCCTAATTTCTGGAATCCCTGTGAATATGTTCCCTTACATGGCAAAAGAGACTTTAAAATGTGAAAATTCAAGGACCTTGAATGGGGGGATTATCCTGAATTGTCTGAGTGGGTATAATCTAATCATATGGGTCCTTAAAATGGGAGAATGTTTCCTGGCAGTGGTCAAGGAAGATGTGACTACTGAAGAAAGTCCAGAAACCACTGAGAAACTACAAAGACATGTAACGTTGGCAGCTTTGAAGATGGAGGAAGGGGGTCATGAGCCAAGGAATGTGGGTAACCTCTGAAATCTAGAAAAGTCATGGAAATGGAGCCTCCAGAAAGGAAAGCAGCCCCTTGGAAACTATTTTAGCCCAGTGAGACTCCTGTCAGACTTCTAGAACTAACTTTGCATTGTCTAAGCTGCTAAATTGGTGGTAATTTGTTACAGTATCAACAGACATCAGTGCACTGAAACTTTTTTCATGTTTCAAGCGTGTTTAAGATTGCTCATGAAGCATTTTTATCGTGACTTAAAATCTGTCAATTCTCACGTTATCTTGGTGTTGGCGTCTTTTTTCTCCATTCAATTTGAGCTCTTTCTGGCTCTTGGTATAATTTTGATTGAATCATGGGCATTTTTTGTATTATGAGACTCCAGATGCTAAACTGTCTGTTGATAGCTGGCCTTCCCTGACCCCACTGACAGGAGAAGCTGGGGCTGAACCTTGTGACTGCCAGATGCAGGCATAAGTCAAGGTTCTCCACTCAGTCTGTGTTGCCCCCAGAAACTGGGTGCTTCTCGTTACTGCTGGGTGAGTCCTGGCCCCACACCTGGTCTCCCCTGACACTGTGCAGGGAGAGAGGGGCCCGTCATCCCTGGCTGATGGGGATGAAAGTCCGGGATCTCTACTTGGCCATCTGTGGCCCTACACAGTGGGGTGTTGGCACTTCATTTTATCCTTATGAGGGTGAGGTCTAGGCTCCCTATTTTGTCTCTGCTGGTGTGGGTGTGAATAAGGGCAGTTTTTTTCTATGGCTGGAACAGACTGGTTATTGTCTGAATAGGAAATAGCATTTATTTAAAAAAATTTTTCAGAGTTGTGTTTTTTAACACAGGTGGGTATATTCCAAACTTTCTTTTTTCTTTTTAATAAGAATCCCTGGGATAGAATGTTACTGTTCTGACAGGAGGTATCTTATTCCTAAAGGGTTTGGGCAGAAAAGATTCAACTCACAGCTTGAGACTCAGGTACAACAAAACATTGGTTCCTATGGTCTTTATTTATCACACGTAGAAGTCCAATTCTGATTTGTAAAAAATTCCAGAAACTCAGAATACTTGAAAAAAAAATGTATCATTTTATTTGTACACTTAAAAAGTTGTACATAGAAACTTACAATACAGTTGTGTAAAACTGAAAGAACTGTCAAGGAAAAGGGAGGGTGTTACCTTTATTGACTGATCATTAAGGAAGTTAGAGAAATAAAACAAAACACAATAAAATGTTTAAAAAATTAAAGAACATTTTCCAGGTACAAATTTTATAAATACAAAACAAATTCACAAATTACTTTGAATGCTAAATAAATATCTAGTTAATAAACTCAGACTCAATACCTCCAGCCAGCACTGGTACAGCACTTCAAGGATATAAAATTGGATTCATTCATGTGTAGTGTTGAAAGAATGTGCTCATTAAACAATTCTTAGATGTATACACTTTTTCCTAAACTGTGCTATAATGGAAGATTTTTCTGTGTAGATAAATCTCCCTTAATACCACACTTCTAAGAAAAGGTCAATGACCAAATAAATCATACGTGAAAAAACATTTTCTGAGATATTGGGACACATGAATGATCTCAAAATGTACAAAAACCTCTGTAAACCAGTACTGTATCCAATACATCTATCAAACTTATTAGATACTGAACAAAACTGTAGCAAAGGAAATCTTTCCTACATTCTCCTGAGTGCTTAATATTAAAGTTGAGAATATAGTGCAGGCCACACTTCAATGTGGTCAATCAGTTGTTATTGCTTTATACATATATGTCTGCTTTAGAGCATGATTTAATGTTCCATTTTAATGAACAATTTGATTTCTTCATATCCTTTAAAAGGACAAAATTAGATTCGTGACTTTTTTGCAGCTGGTGGGGTGCTAACTTGATCCACATTCCCAGATGTGACATGGAGTCCAAGTTTTTGAGCCTGAATATGAAAAAATGCTTGAAGCCTAATTCCAGCTTTTGCTTCACTTGTGTTACGAGGGTTGTATTCAAAGCAGTTCGAAAACATTAATTCAATGTCATCGATAAACTCAGCTAGAATGAAAAAACCAAATGAGATTAGATGAAAGTCAATTATAAATATAATCTTTGTTGGTATCATATCTGGAAATCTCATTAAGAAAATAAAGTCCACTTTTTTTTAGAAATTGAAAACTTAAATAAGGTGGCAGAACTGAAGCTTCATATTTAATTAGATGTATTTTATATAACTGTACAGACCATCTATTAAGATCAGATTCTATAAAATATCTTTAACTCATCTAATCCCCATCCATCTTTCATTTCCATATGCATGTATAAGCATTTTAGGGATTTCTTGGGATGCCATCTACACAATTACATTAATATGCATCATTGAAAGAAAAACAGCCTCTACTTCCTTAAAAATAATTATCAGAGAAAAACATAAATTACTCACATGCTAATTTATATTCACATTTGTTCACTTTTTCACGAATTATATTTAAGGCAATGGGCTTTTTGATGATGTCATAATAGTCTGGGACCTGTAAAATAATTCAAATATATCTCTCCTATAGAAAATTTATTGAAGTAGTCAAATACATGCAAGTTTTGCACTTAAAAGCAACTGAATATTAACCTCTGAATACTATTATTCCATTAAAATTACATAATACATTTTAGTCATTATAATGTTGTAAAAGATTATTTGATACTGTAAAAGTCTCTCTATATATATCCTTCACATTTTGGCTCTATAAGTCTCAAAACAGAAATCTGATGATGTCACTGTGTCATTCAGAAACCTTCACCTGATATTGACAAATGAGGCCCTTTACAATCCAGTTGTGTCTGAGCCCCTCTAACACACCCTCTGCTCCATTCAAACTATCCATCATTCCCATATTCTCATTTCTAGGTCTTTCACTTGCCCTCTCTCCCTAAAATGTCCTTATTCCATTTCTCACTGTTGAAATTCCATTTTTCCTCCATAAAAAAACTTTCTAATTCCTGCTATTTCCTCCCTCTGAAATGCTCAAATCTATCCTCTCTTTTATACTTCTGCAAGACCAGTATAATTTCCAGTACAGTACTCTAACACTGTCCTGTCTCTGCTATGGCACATCATATCCTGCCATACATATATAAATAAACACAGCATCATCTCAAACCCCTTAGTTAGGTTATACCATCTCTGTTAAGAATACCTTTTATATCATTGTTTCTCAAAATGTGGTTCCTGGACCAGTACTATCAGCATTATTTGGGGACTTCTCAGTAATGCAAATGGTTGGGCATCATCCAAGACCTAGGGACTCAAGGACTCTGGGGTGGGGCCCAGTCAGCTGTGTTTTAACAAGCCCTCCGTTGATTCTGGTGTATGCCAAAGTTTAGGAAACACTGTTTTACATAAGGGAAGTATCAAAAATGGTACTTAGTTGAAACAACTCTGTTCATATTCATTACACAGAATAAAAACAGTGAGGTTATTGCAACACACTGTCATCGTTTATAAGAATCAGTCACAGGACTAGAAGGGACTGAGGAGACTATGCTAACTTCATTTTTTTCACTATAGGAACCAACTGTCCAAGTTTTGCCTTGTTTTCTAAGACAGTGACTAAATAAGCATTTTGACCACCTCAAGTTGCCATGCAGACTAAATCAGATAATATACACAAATACATTTTATACAGTCCAGTATTATTACCTGAATTTTAGAAACGAGTTTCAAAAAAGGCCAGCTGTCATCATGCCGTACCAATTCCACAATAAGTTGTTCAAAAGCAGATAGTTCATGAACTCCTCCCTGTCGACCTGAACTCCTTCGATTAAGTGTCATAGGGGATGATTCTGAACAAATAATTATATTAACTTTAGGTGAGATGATGAAATGAAGTATTTGGTCACCATAAGTTAAATAGGGCATATAAATACAAACTACATTCAAACAGAAAATCAACACTCTACACACTGAGATGTTAAACTAACATATATTCTGAGAGGTAAATCTGGACCAAGTATTCATTATTTCCTTTTGATCTTAAAAATTTCAAATTGAAATAAACACTCATTGGGAACAGATTGGTGTAAAAAGAGTGTAATACAAAAGGTAATTGTAGAGCACAAAGTTTTTGGGTTGTTCTAAAACTATGTTTTCAACTACAGTAAGATGAAAGCAAGCAATCGTCTGGTATTTCCTGAAATACATCCTTAAGAAAATAACCTCCACAGAGGGATGGGAAGGGGAGGGAGGTGGGAGGAGGGTTCGGGAGGGGGAGCACATGTGAACCCATGGCTGATTCATGTCAATGTATGGCAAAAACTACTACAATATTGTAAAGTAATTAGCCCCCAATTAAAAAAAAAAAATTTTAAAAAAAAAAAAGAAAGAAAATAACCTCTTCAGATCTAGAAGCCTGGCCTCTTTATTAGTTACCTTGCATAATAGGCAATATTTCTCAATGATGAAATAAAAGATTGTTCTTATAAATCTACCTTCATATGGAGAATTTTCTTAAAGCAAAATGCTTTCTCATAAAATGTAAGGTATACAGTGAGATCTAAAGTATATGAATTAGTAGAAAAGGGTAGTATAGTCCATAGATGAATCTAGGTGTTTAAATTCCCAGCTTAAATGTAAATCCACACATTTCCCTGTTTATTTGTCCTTAGAACCAGGTTAGTAAGTTTACAAATCGGTTAAAAGCAACATTTTTTTCCATCAGGTTTTTTTTTCTTTTAAATAAAAATGCTTCAGGTGTATTATTTTCCAAATAGCTTGGGGTTCAGGATTGTGGAAGAGCAAAACACATAAGAGGATAGGAAAAGCTCAATTAGATCTTGGTATAAAGTTACCTCATACCCACAAACCACCAAACCTGACCACCTGATGACTGCATTATGTTACATTCTTTCACCAATGAATTAATCCTGCATGTGTTTATGTAGTACAGCTACCTAAAATTCTTCAAAGAACAGTAATTAGCATTAAATTCTTTTTTAATTGGAGGATAACTGCTTTACAATGCTGTGTTGGTTTCTGCTGTACAACAATGTGTATCAGCTATAAGCATACATATATCCCTTCACTCTTGAGCCTTCCTCACACCTGCCCTGCCTCCCCCATCCCACCCCTTTAGGTTGTCATAGAGCACCGAGCCGAGCTCCTTGTGCTATACAGTTGCTTCCCATTAGCTATCTATTTTACAAACAGTAGTGTATTTATGTCAATGACTAGTAGCATTTTTTATGTGTAACTTCTTTTTGAAATACCAAGGTTTTATTACCACTGATAAAGAAAAAAGAGGATAGCATTAAAGAGATTAATGGGTAAAGAGATTATTACATAGATAAATATGACAAATAATTTATCATGATAAATATAAAAACAACATAACCCTATATAGTATGTAAATAATTTATATATTATATATAGATATTAAAAAAATTATCAGAATAAGAAAGATAGCTGGTAATCACTCCCTAACAATATTAATGTTCCCAACTCTCCCTTGCCGCCAAATTCAGTATGTCAGGTGGGAACCTTACCACATTACCAATTGTAGCTTGTCTAGGTGATGTTGAGTATGTGTGTTTTGAAGGAAGCAAAGGTGGATGAGAATGAAATGTGTTATAATGTGATATACTGAGGTTGTTCAAGTATTGGCCAAATCTCTCCACTGAACATGAAACGCTGTTAGCAAATTTCTTTCAAGTACTCTGCTGCTGCTGCTACTGCTGCTAAGTCGCGTCAGTCGTGTCCGACTCTGTGCGACCCCATAGACGGCAGCCCACCAGGCTCCGCTGGCCCTGGGATTCTCCAGGCAAGAATACTGGAGTGGGTTGCCATTTCCTTCTCCAGTGCATGAAAGGGAAAAGTGAAAGTGAAGTCGCTCAGTTGTGTCCGACTCTTAGCGACCCCATGGACTGTAGCCCACCAGGCTCCTCCGTCCATGGGATTTTCCAGGCAAGAGTGCTGGAGTGGGGCAAGTACTCTGCTACACTAATACAAATACTAGCAGTGTAGTTTACCTTTATTCCCCAAAGAGCTGCCCCTTCCTTGAACATTATGCTTCAGGCCAGGCTGCTCCCTAAAAACTCTGCATAGTGGACAGCCTTTCAAAAATGATACAAACTATCTCAACATTCAATCTTTCCAGATTACTCAGTTTTCTTAGGTGAAAACAGATTAATTTAGACATCTTCATACCTGCAGATTGTCTTTTCCTGCCTCTTCTCTTGGACTCACTATCTTGGAGGGAAAGTTTTGAAGCAACATTTAGAGGACTTGACTGCTCACTTGACTTTGTGGCAATCACCCTGAAGTTAGGGAAGTGGGGACTATTTTCTGGTGTATTATTAGCACTTTTCCTGCCTCTGCGCTTTCTACGAGGACTAAGTAGTTCCACGAATACATCTGCTTGCAGCGGGCCGTGACTCTGACGAGTAGAACGACTGGCGATTCTTAAAGATTTCGTTTCTGTAGGAGGAGCAGATTTTATTTTTCTTAGGCTTCTACCAGGAGTTTTAGAAGAAACAGTTGTTTTCGGTGTACTCGGCTGACTCCGTGAAGTGTATCTTCCAGGGTCTTGTCGCTGGCCACGGCTTGAGAAAGAAGAGCTAAGTCTCCCTCTTGTTTTAATTGGTAATCTAACTTGTGGTCTTCCTCGTTTTGGTGGGCTATAAACAGTGTTAGAAAACAATTATTGTACAGAGCAATGATGCACGTATGATACTTCTATCCCCCGTGTTCTACTATTCAGCCAATGAGCTTAACACACATAACTTATGTGTTACTGAGACTTATCCTCAGTAACACATGGATAAGTAACACCCTTATTACTCAGTTTTTTTCCCCTGGTAGTTCAGATGGTAGAGAATCTGCCTGCAATGCAGGAGACATGGGTTTGATCCCTGGGTCAGAAAGATCCCCTGGAGAAGGAAATGGCAACCCACTCCAGTATTCTTTCTTGGAGAATCCCATGGACAGAGGAGCTTGGTGAGCTATAGTCCACAGGATTGCAAAGAGTTGGACATGACTGAGTGACCAACTTTCACTTTTTTTTTTAAACTTAGAACTGATGAAATCTAAAATGTGCTTTCATTTATTTCTTTGTAATGCAAGGAGAACGTGTAATAATTTCTCAGTAACTCCAGGACATCATCTTGAAAATCAAATCCTAAGTCATGAACTGCAATCAGATCCTCAGGAGAACTGAATAAATGGACTTGATCATGTTGAAAACTTAAAATGCAAATCTTTAGTTTCCTTACGGTTCAGGAGACTGTCACTCTTCATTATCATTGATACTGAGGTAACCTACAGTTTTGGCCAATGGGTCCCACAAAAGTAGGCCTTAAACCTACTATTCTTCAACACCAAGCCAAGAATCTCTTAGCTGTATTTTGATGTTTACTCTAAGATACAAAACTATATTCAACCTTTTAATTGCCTTTATGTTATAGACAAAGATGATACAATCCCATTAAGCCTCATATATCCATCTCCCCACATACCTGAACCTCTGGTTTGCCTAAAATATTTCCAAGAATTTTCCAAGTTCTTTATTGTCTTTATGCTTAATATAATACTGTTGAGTTGGAGATACTAAACAACTTGCTTGAAATAGAGGGGCTGGCTCTCTCTCCTCATCTCCCTCAGGCTGTGACCTTTTTGGACTCTGTCAGTTCCAGCTGCCCTTGCTGCACATTCACTTTCTTGATTCCACGTGTTTATGTGTGCATGCTCAGTCGCTCAGGCCGGTCCAACTCTTTGCAACCCCATGGACTGTAGCCCTCCAGGCTCCTCTCTCATGGAATTTACCAGGCAAGAATACTGGAATGGGTTGCCATCTCCTACTCCAGGGGATCTTCCCGACTCAGGGATTGAACCTGCATCTCCTGTGTGGGCAGGTGGATTCTTTACCACTGAGCCACCTGGTAAGTGATTCCACATGAATGGAGTTCAGATGTTGAAAACGGATGGGAGAGTCTTAGGGACAAACAAGAAGAGACTGCCCAGCAGGAATAACTAAATCCATTCATTAGGCCTGGGTGACACAGCTTGCGCTAAGTTGTCAAATACTTGGCTATGCAGTAGTATAGTATAGTAGTATAGTAGGTGCTGACGTGGCAGGAGTATAAAAATATAATGTGCTTCCTGGTATTTCTCTCTGTCGACTACCAAGATCACCAATATTTGGGTATTGAGATGCATCCAAAGCTGTGCTCATCTGTATCTCCTAGCTGTCCTCTGGACTGCTTATTTGCTACTTTAAGTAAAAAATTAAGTAATATCAACCTTAATAAGGCTCTGACTTGACATCCTATCCAAACTTATACTTGACTTTGTTATCTGGCTAAGTTCACACAAGGACTATACTCCCTTGGGAATAATTTCATATGTTTATAATACATAAAAAACAAGGGGAACTTTATGACACTATACTGCACACTTGTTTTTTAAAAATTAGAAGCCCCAACCATTCCATTTGTATTTGAAAAGTCAAGAGATTGCCTAGTCATGACTCACGAACTCTCATTTTATTGCATGTTAGGACTTACCTGACTTCTTCTTCTTCTTGAGAATCATCTTCATCTTGTTCTACCTCATACTCTTCCTCTTCACTTTGACCCTCTTCTTCATCATCATCAACTTCATCATCTTCACCTTCCATACTACCTTCCATCTCATCATCACTTTCCAAGGATGGTCTCTGTCTAGAGGAGAGTCTTCTAGAACGCTGCTTTGGCCGACACTCTGGACAAAACCAGTCTCCTTCAGGCACAGTCTGATAAATCACATAAATGATCAGTAATCATCTCTAACTCAAAATCTCAATTCTAATCTGAGAAGCAGAAGAAGAAAAAAAAATACCTTGAGCTTTGGTCGAACACAGTAGGTATGGTGACCTCGATCACAGCCATCACAAAGTACCATGTTTTCGGCATCACCCTTCTTTCGGCATATCTTGCAACGGGCATTCAGTATAGATTTAGACCATATCACACTACGATCCAGGGTGGAGAGATGAAGAAAGACTTGGGATAGACTAGCAGAAGAAAGGAGAGACTCTCTCCAACGGTCCAGGACTGTTTTATAAGAACGCCCACTGTCACTGGCATCTTAAATGAAAGGGAAAGTAATTAAAACTTCCTAGTCAAACCCTAGACATCTCCTAGAACTATTTTTCTCGGTATTGTTAAATAGGTAAGAATTTAGAGTTCTCTCCTAATACTTCACAAAAAGACCATGTTGATATTAAAAACAAAAAATTCACGATAAAGAAAATTTGCTGAGCCACACCTTGTTTATGACATGAAGAATTACTTAAATCTGTAAAACAAATGCTTGGGGATTTCAACAGTTAAAAGAGAAAAATAACTTAAGGCAATGTGTTCTCAATCTAGCAATTTAGTTCTTTGTATCAAATCTTGATCTTATTTAGAAAGTTGGCTAAATACAATAACAAGTCAGCGACTATTCATATGAATCAAGAATGTTACTGCCTCATTTGTAGATAAAAGACGGATTGCTCTTTAAGTTAAGTATCAATCATATTTGAGGTTTCTTTTGGGGCTAATGAAAATGTTCTGAAGTTAGATAGTGGTGGGCAACTGTACAACTGTGAATATACTAAAAACCAGTGAACAATTTAAAAAGGGTGAATTTTATATATGTGAAATATGGTTCAATAAAACTGTTACTAAAAATATCAATTATGTATAAATGCCAACTATATTGCCTTCTATATCTAAGAAAATATTATTTTTAAAATAAGGTAGATTTAAAAAATGTTAATACCCCCTTAAAAAGAACTTTCAGTACCAGTTTTTACACGGAAACATTTGACTCTATTAAGAATCATTTGACTGGATGCTATTAATCTAGCTAGCCTATCATTTTACATTGGCATGTGATATTGACCTCGAATTGATCTTCACTACTGCAACTCCTTAGTTTTCCTAAGACATTATACTTAACTATAAAGTGCCTACCACATCACGCCAAAATTCTGCAAGATATATCCTCAAATGAAATCTCATGGGTAGTAGCATGACAATTAAGAAAACATGGCAACACAGGCTATGGAGTCAGTCTGCCCTGAGGTGAGCACCAGCTCCCCTGTAGAGCTAGGGCAAGTTCCTTACGGTACCTCAGGTGCCTCAGAGCAGTATGTGGCTGGCTTATAACCTCTGAGTGCTGCTGGGAAGATTCAATGAGACAATACACACAAGACATGTAAACTCTCTCTGTCAGTGTAAATGCTGTTGTTATCATTATTCCTGCATCGTATTTCCCCTCCAATATGCAGCATTTTAGAAGATATGAAACAAGTCTACTCTATGGCCCCTGTTCTTAAGAAAATTCTAATATAGCTGGGAGGTGAAGTCATAAAGCAAGAGACTTGTCAAACACTAGCAGATCTTAAACTTTTGTTTGACTGTTAGGCAGGAGGGAGAAACCACAGAAGGCAATGGCACCCCACTCCAGTACTCTTGCCTGGAAAATCCCATGGACGGAGGAGCCTAGTAGGCTGCAGTCCATGGGGTCGCTAGGAATTGGACACGACTGAGCGACTTTACTTTCACTTTTCACTTTCATGCATTGGAGAAGGAAATGGCAACCCACTCCAGTATTCTTGCCTGGAGAATCCCAGGGACAGGGGAGCCTGGTGGGCTGCCGTCTATGGGGTCGCACAGAGTCGGACACGACTGAAGCGACTTAGCAGCAGCAACATCCATTATTACAAATGATCAACATCTGACTCTGACCAACATTTACAAAGTAAGGTAGGCTGAACACTTACAAAATAAGTAAAGTAAGTTGAACTTGTCTCATTTCATTTATTTTTTCTTTTCTATGTCTCAGGATGAAATGAATGTCTAAACACTGCTGTATACAAACAAGCATAGGGAACACTACAGTGCTCTGCTCTTGTATAATCTATTAGATGTAAACTGCAACTGTATCTCTCAGTGTCAACTTTTTCCCTTTGTCTAAATAATTAATCAAAGGTACTGATAAAAATACAAACATATTAAATAATAAATTTGATCCCCCCTCACCAAACCTAGAAATAGCTTTAATTGATGGCAATTTCAGAAGTGGAAAAATCAGCAGAATTACATTTTATTCCCATACCCCTTTTGGAATCCCAGAATTAATAGTAGTAATAACATTTTACATTTATAAGAGTCCTACGACTTACAAATAACTTTTAATTGAAATAACTGTAAATTCACATGTGTTTGTAAGAAACAATACAGAGATCCCTTATATACATAATTTGATTTTGACACAGAAACTATTAGGAAATACTGAAGACAAAATAACAGTGATACAACAAACACAAATTTGAATCTTTGTGATTATATGTATTTTATTTCTTACAAATGTTACTTCCAATGTGAAAAGTGAGTTATTAAGCTCATGGTGGAATTATCAATTTATAAAAAAATTAAAATATGGACAGGCTTATTAGAACAATGAGATACTGATTACAAATTCTTCATTTTAAAAACAGATAATTTATAAATATACTAATGTTTCAAGCACCATATATTTATGAAAACTTTGTTCTTACTACTCAAAAAATTAACATTCAAATAATTTTTAAAGGATTTTAGTCTACTCAAGTCTTTCTCTCAATATGAGATCAAAAAGATATAGTTTAAAACAACTGTTTCTTCTAGGACCTCACTATTGAGATACAAACTATCTCAATATAATGAATTATAAATTAACTCAGTTTTTCAGAAAGACCGCAGCGAACTAGAGGCAGTTATGATATGAAAATTGACTTGGAACTTGAAACATATTTTCCCAAAAACATAAGGATTATGTTTCCTAGATTAGTCCTAAAAAGCACATTAATTTCATAACTACTGAAACACACTCATGATAAATTACTTCTGCCATCCTAACCATAGATTGTAGAGCACTTCCTCATCTATGTACCCCGAAACAGTTGGTATTTCTGATTTAGCACTTCGTACACATGCTCAGGTGAATGACCCACATTATTAAACCATACCCTTAATGCGGGGCATTTAAGTAGTTTCTTTGAGGTTCTGTTTTAAATGACAATACATTTATGTATAGTGTTTGATTATTCAGGGTCTGGTGAGTCATAGGCCTTGGTAATCTCTTTGGAAGAAACATTCATAAAAGAGACTGACAGAAATAGTTACACAGACATTCATTGAAATGAATGAATACCTAGAATAAATTTTTGAAGTATTATTAAATAAATCTCACCTAAAAGAACTTATATTTTAAAATGAAAATGTAATCTCAAAATTTTCAAATTAGTTGATCAATTTTATTCTGTCAGCCAGTAAAGTTCTATTAATTAAGGGGTAATTGAAAAGCATTTAAAATACAACATATTTTGAATTAAAAACAGATACTTACCAAGTGGAGCTTTTAGAAAACGCCTCTCAATACCCTGTTCTATTTGAAAAAGTGCCATTGCAAGATGATGAACCACGTTGCTCACTGACTGTGGTGTACTTGCATTGGTTGAGACAGTACTTGGAGATTCTGTTTTTATGCCCAAAAGTCTACAATTAAAACATTGAAGAGTTGGTAGTACTTAAAACCACTATTAGATGAAACTTGAGTCCACTGACTTATCCAAATCCTTACTTATACTTGTGTAAGAAATGGTTTCCTCAATCTCTAGTTCTCATAAGCCACCAGGAAAGGGAGAGAAAAACATGAATCAAGAGCTAAACTATCATGTCATTTAGGCACATCACAAGGGTAAATACAGACAGGAGGGAAGGTGGATGAGAGAAGGCTTAGAAGGCTTTAGGAAAGAAGCCTTAGAAGGCTCTAAGGAAAGAGACCTTGCCTTAGAAGGCTAAGGAAAGGTTTCAGAGAGGTGAAACCAGATGGGCCTTAAGGGAGGAGTAGCTCAGGCAGCTCATCTCTATTTCTCGTGCTTCAACTTTTACTTATAGCTGCCTCCTAACTAACTAGTTCCTTGGCCTCCAATCTTACTCCCTTTGCAACAAATCTCCATGCTGCACCTAAAACGATCATTTAAAAATGCAAGCTCATTTACTCAAAACCTATATAATGTCTTTGCTCCCAGTTTCATATCCTCTCCACCTTTAGGTCTCAGTTTCACAGTCACTTCCTCTAGCATTTCCTTTGCTGTCTTCTATATTCTCCTATGTATCAATATTACATTCCACTGGGTATTTACTTCTACCAGAACTCTAACACTGCTCTATAATTGCTAGCTTAAGGTCCCTCCACCATTTCCTTCTAGACAATAAACTTATCCTAAGGGCAGATGCTATCTGAAAAAGTAAAAGCATCTGTCTACAGATAAATCAGTTCTGATTAACAGCTCAAATAATATTTTAGTCTATTACAGTTTACCAAGTTTTCTTACAGGAAAGAAAAATGGTAATGTAAAGCTACTTTCTGAAATTAATAAAACTTAATCATTTCAGTGGTTATAAATATTAATGTCCTCACAATAATATTTTAAGACAATTTTTTGAAGAAAAAGAAACATTTTCTTAATAACAAACATCAAATGACAAGAAAAAGTGATGGTTACTTTAGAAAAATCCTTTTTGTACCTGTCTTTTACTATGACCTTTGCTTGCTCATCAATTTCCATCTCCTCTACATCTTCATTCACAGTTTTAATTATCCCATTTTCCTTGTTTTCCTCATTTAACAGCTCATACCGTCCATTTTCTAATGCTGATCTCCAGATGTGTCGGTCTGTAACCTGTAACAAAACTCAAATTTACTAACTCTGAAAAATGGCATGTACTGTTCCTAAGATGTATGAAGTTCAATGTACATATGAAAAATTCATGAATATTCTAGAACAGATTGTGAATCAAAGAGATCTAAAAATAAGGTTACTAAGTGGGTAAAATGGAGTTTATATCATTCATAGATGGAAGCTTTAATACCTTACTCTCTATATAGTGAAATTATAAATGACTCTAAGGTTGGTCACCTGACAGTAGCAAAAAAGTGACAGATGATAGCAAAGCAATGAACAGAACACACATATCAAGCATGAATTACTTACAGATTTTAAAAAGGTAACAAAGAAACCAATAAACAAACCAGACTCAGCAGAGCAGGCAGGAGCTAGTCAAGGAAGAAGAAAATATCCTTACACATTTCAACATCTTGGATGAAAATACCATAAAACAGATATTTTTTAAATACCAAAAGTAAATATTACAAAAGGTTTTAAGAAAGATTTCTATCTATATATATAATTTGATACAGGGAAACAAAATTAGTTATAAATAATGCATCACTCCTGCTATTTATTCAGAACACACATGCCTTGACTATATCAAATAAGTTAACAAACATAAAATATCAAATAAGTTACCAAAATTCTGGTAATTAGGCAAGTAAAAATGGGAACAGGTACAGACCTTGATTGCTCCTAATGTTCCTTGGTAGATTCTGTCTTCAATATCCAAAAGAAAATCTCTCAGCCTCAACTCAAGCTGTCTTTCTGCAGACATCTGGGATGGATCATACACATTGGAAGATCTTCCCCGACTATATGTAGGTTTGCTATCAGTTTGAGGTTTGTCTGAAATAATTATCAAACATCTTTATTATGATTTTCTCGTTAAAAAATACAATTACCCATATGACTGAATGATTGTGAGACAGTGGAGATAAAAACACCTAGTAAGTCCTCAAGTATGGGGAAAAAAAGAAGCAAATGTTTGCACATCATTTGTCTGATAATACTGTTCATGGGGTTCTCAAGGCAAGAATACTGAAGTGGTTTGCCATGCCCTTCTCCAGTGGACCACATTCTGTCAGACCTCTCCACCATGACCCATCCGTCTTGGGTGGCCCCACACGGCATGGCTTAGTTTCATTGAGATAGACAAGGCTGTGGTCCGTGTGATCAGATTAGCTCTTGAGAGTCCCTTGGACTGGAAGGAGATCCAACCAGTCCATCCTAAAGGAGATCAGTCCTGGGTGTTCATTGGAAGGACTGATGTTGAAGCTGAAACTCCAATACTTTGGCCACCTCATGCGAAGAGTTGACTCATTGGAAAAGACCCTAACGCTGGGAAGGATTGGGGGCAGGAGGAGAAGGGGACGACAGAGGATGAGATAGTTGGATGGCATCACTGACTCGATGGACATGCGTTTGGGTGAACTCCGGGAGTTGGTGATAGACAAGGAGGCCTGGCGTGCTGCGATTCATGGGGTCGCAAAGAGTCGGACACAACTGAGCGACTGAACTGAACTGTCTGATAAGGGACTTGTATCTATACAACAGAATATATAAAGAACTCTTACAGCTCAGTAAAAAGACAAATAATACAATTAAAAAATGAGCAAAGGATCTGAACACACTTTCTTCCTTTCTTTTTTTTTTTTTGCTGTGCTATGAAGCTTGCAGGATCTTAGTTTGATGACCAGGGATTGAACACAGGCCCATGGCAGTGAAAGTGCTGAGTCCTAACCACTGGACAACCAGGGAATTTCCCTGACCACATTTTTCTCTGGCCAATAAAACCATGCAAAGATGCTCAACATCATTAGTCATTTGGGAAATGCACATCAAAACCACAATGAGATACCACTTCACACCTCTACAATGGCTAGAATAAAAAAGTCTGGTAACAAGCGTTGAGAGGGATGTGGAGAAATTTAACCTTCAATATAAAATAGTGGGCCACTTGAGGAAAAGAGTCTGATGACAGTTCCTCAAATGATTAAACAGAATTACCATAGTGCGTAGTGATGATGTGTCCATGCCAAGTTGCTGCAGTTGTATCCAACTCTTTGCAGCCCCATGGACTGTAGCCCGCCAGGCTCCTCATGGGATTTTCCAGGCAAGAATACTGGAGTGGGTTGCCATGCCCTCCTCCAGGGGATCTTCCCGATCCAGGGATCAAACCTGAGTCTCCTGAGTCTCCTGCATTGCAGGCAGATTCTTTACCACTTGAGCCACGGAGGAAGCCATATGACCCAGTAATTTCACTCTTAGGTGTATACCCAAGAGAAATGAAAACATGTGTCAGCAAAAATTTATACATAAATGTTCAAAGCAGCATTATCCATAATGGCCAAAAGGCAGAAACAGTAGAAATGTCCATCAACTAACATATGGATAAGTAAAATGTACTAAAATGTAGTATACAATGAACATAAAGAGAATGAAGTACTGATATATGGTACAACTTGAATGAACCTTGAAAATATTATGCTAAGTAAAAGAAGCCTGTCACAAAAGACCATATATTATACAATACCAGTTTTGGGGATAATGAAAATGTTCTAAAATTGACTGTGTAAGATAGCTAAGAATATATAAAAAAACTACTGAACTATACACTTTAATTAAGGGTGAACTGTATGATATATGAATTAAATCTTAACAAAGCTGTAAAAGAATTGTGATCGACAATTCTCAGAGAACTAAAGTAGTCATGGTAATAATACAACCCTAAATTTAAGATCACTCTACCTAGAAAACCCCATTTACACCTAAAAATGCCTTACTTCTTTCTCTTATCTGTCATCAACAGACCAGCCATCAAATAGGAAATACTGCTACCCAAACTGTCCTTGCAGCCCATCTCCTAAGGTGTGATCACTAATAGAACCTGTCCCTGGACCCTTAGCTAATACCTTTAGTGAGTGACCTCACTCACTATTAGATCTCAAAACTCAATGGTAACCCTAGTGCCTCAAGTATTCAATCTACTGATCAAACAATGAGCTCAGAAAGAGTATGTAACTTCTCATATTGTTAAGATGTGTTTCTCATAATCCAAGTGGAACCCAGGAGAATCTAGAAAACCTTATTTCTCTAACTGGCAAATTTCTCTAACTCAAGAACTGAGAGCATTGTCCAGATGAAAGAGAAAGTGTTTTAAATACAGCTCTTGATAGTTTGAAAAACGTTTACTCCTGAGCCAGAGATTACAGGAAAAGAAAAATAAAGGAAATAGGTTTCACTGAAAATTTACCTGAAAAATGAAATTTCTCTTCAGAAAATCGGGCTAGCTGTGCACATATTCTGCTTTTCTCTTGCAATAAAGTTTCTTTTAAGGCACTTTCTCTATGTCCTCTAGAGTTAAGGGCTTCAATCAGCTGATCCAGCTGTTCACAGGAACTGTAAAAGCACCACCGATTCGGCTTATGCACTGGTTTTGGCAGCTGCACAGTATCATCACATGGACCGTGGTCAATGCTGGAGGTAGATTCAGACATCAAAGAATCTCCAGTTTTAGTGGATACCTGAGGTGCTTGAGACTGTACATTCTGAAATGATGAAGGTCTAGGCAACAGCATGTCTTCAGTGAGACCAGAATAATCTTCTTCAATAAACAATCCAGGAATAGAAGGGAAAATCCAATACCGCCTGTACATGCGGTCACGGCCCAAGGGAAAGATATTGGTACATGCTATGGCACTTTGGATTTTTTCTAAGAGCTCTTTCTCTTTTCGTTGGTGTTCCTGTTTTAAAGCTTCTTCCTCCTCAGCAGTAAGAGGCTCTCTTGTTACACAGTTGACCTCTTCTTGCCTCGTAAATTCTTTAAATCCATTTTGTCCCCTTTTCCCTGTAATTGAAACCATCATCATATTTTAATTTTTCACTAGAAAAACATGACACAAAGCTACCCCAAGTTACTATACATTACGGAGTGAACTATGTACCACTCCCACATACCCCCAATTTGTAGGTTGAAGTCCTAAACCCCAATGTGACTGAATTTGGAGACAGGGCCTTTAAGGAGGTCATTAAGGTCAGACTGGTGTCTTTAAACAAGAGGAAGGGAGACTAGGGCATTCTCTCTCTCCACCTGTGGGTGAGGAAAGGTCATATGAGGATGCAGTGAGAAGGTGCCATCACCAGCTGAGAAAGGCCTCACCAGAAATTAACCCTGCTGGCACCCTGATCTTGTACCTCCAGTCTCCAGAACTGTGATAAAAAGTTTTGTTGTTTAAGCCACAGTCTGTAACATTTTGTTATGGCAGCATGAATAGCCTAATATACTATGTTAATAAGAAACTGGCACACTTTATATATAAAGAGACACACAAAAATCTTCTATCTCCATACTGGAGAGTGTGCCAGAGTCTGTTAGTTATTCTGCAAGTTACATTCAGTCCTTCTTCTAAGGCAGAAGTTAGAAAACCACTTCTATGAAGGGCTAGCCAGTCAATATTTTAGGCTGTGTGAGTCATATGGTTTCCATCACAGCTACCCAATTCTGCCTCTATAGCATGAAAGCAGTCACAGACAATATGCAAATGAATGAACATGGCTATATTCAACAAAACTTTATTTATGGTCACTGAGTCTGAATTTCATGTGATTTTCACATGTCACAAAGTATGACTCTTTTTAATTTTTTTTCCAACTATTTAAAAATGTAACAACCCTTTCAGGCTCATGGGTGATATTAAAACAGAGTGCAGGGCGGATTTGGGCAATGGGCTGTACTTTAACAACCACTGCTTTAAGGTAACAGAAGCCTTAATTATTAGCAGGCACCTAGCAATCCAAGAGAAGGACAATATTTCCCAGACCCTCTTTCCGCAGTAAATATGGCTACATTAGAAACTACTGGTCAAAGAGATGGAAGCAGAAGCATTGTACGTAACCTCTGGGTTATGCCTCTTTTCCCCCTTTCCCTAGATAGAATGGAGACAGGGTGATAAATCATTTTGGAACATGAGGATGGCAGCAAACTCTCAAGGATGACAGTACCAACAGGACAGAAGGAGCCTAGATTCCTGGCTGGCCTTTTATGCTGTGCTGAAGAATTAGACTTCTCTCCTGTTTCAAGTCATTGTCAAATTGTTTAAATGGTTGGGGGGGGTATTTCTTCTCTTTCTTTTGCCTGAAAGGGTTTTTGTAAGATTGGAATTATCTGCTTCTTTGAAATTTGGCAGAATTCACCATAAAGTTGCCTAGGAATGATGTTTTCTTTATAGGAAGGTTTTTAATACTAATTCAAGATCTTTAACAGTTTAGGACCATTCACATTTTTAATCTTTATATTAATTCATTTCTATAATTTGCATTTTTTCTAGGATTTAGCTTTTTGCCCTCTATTTTCAAATTTACTGCTATTAAATTGTTATGTTATCCCCTTATCTTTAAATTTCTACTCTATCTCTAGTTATGCTGCTTTAATTTTTAGTCCTAATTTTGTTTATTGTGACCCCTCACCCCCCTAAAAGTCAGTTCAACAAAGGTTTGTCTAGTTTGTGTCTTTTTCAAAGAACAAATTTTTGGCTTTGTTGTTTTCCTCTATTACAGTTTTATTTTCTATTAATTTCTACTCATATCTATTGTCTCCTTATATTTAGGGAGATTATTCTAGTTTTTACCTCTAACTTCTTAAATGAATGCCTAGCGCAATTTGCCTTTCTACTTTCCTAATATGTATTAAAGCTATAAATTTTCCTTTAGGTAGAGGGACTGTATCCAACAAGTATGGACTTGTATGGACTGTATCCATCAATATGCAGTATTAATTAGTTTTAAATATTTTAAAATTTCTATTAGGGTTTCTCCTTTGAAACTCTAATTACTTAGAAGTATGTTCTAAATTCTAATACCATAAGATTTGTTTTGGATTTCCAAATCAATTGCATTGTAGTCAGAGAATACAGCCTCCATGATATCGTATAAGAGATTTTCTGTCCACTTACAATAACCATCTAAAAAACAATGCAAAAAAAGAGATACTGTCCAAATTACAGGCACAGAATAAACTTAAGTATCTCCTTTAATAGTTATTAAATGAAAATGGTTAGAGATCCTCAGAAGTAACTTGTACCACAAGCTTTCAAAAAATGTATTTCCTTTGATCCAGCAACTTATGAAATTACTTTAAGACAGCAGAGATTTCCATTCTCAGCAATAGGACACCAGCTACAAGCATTACTGATCTTTGCATGTCTATCATCTAAGAGACATTCAATGTTGAATGGGTACATTATAGAATAAAAATTTCTATTTGGTCAACATAAAGTAGCAAATACAAAAAATCAACAACACACCTTGGAACCACAAATGGAAATAACCTAATATATATTTCAGAATAGTGAATTAATAAAATGCCTTATCAATTAAAAACATGCAAGCATGCCCATAAGAAACTCTGTATTACCCCTTCTGCCTCTTTTATGTGGTCCCGGGTCATCTTCATCTTCAGTAACTGTATCTTGATCTTGTTCCTTTTGCTCTATTTCTTTGCTCTCAGTGCTAGTATCAAAATCTTCCCTTTCTTCCTCCCTTAAGGAGAAAAAAATATTTACAATTCCATTCATGAAATATTTATTGCCTGCCTATGAAGTACCAGGCTTTATCCTTTGGGAAGTAGTGAACAAGATAATACAGAGTTTATAGTCTTGCAGATAATTATATACATCATTGTAAAATTAAAATATGTAATAAATACTAAAAAAGAAGTTCAAAATGCTATGAAAGCATTTTGAGAAGAACTTGATCCCTACTCTCAGGGATCAAGAAACGCTCACTTAAAGAAGTGACGTTTAAACAGCAAGACTAAGGAGGCTGGGAGGGGTGAGGTGGCAGGTAAGAAGAAATCTTTATTTCTAGAAGAAGGAATAACCTGCAAATGCACTGAGGTCATGGAAAAAGGAAGGAGCTTGTAATTTTGACAAGAATGTAAACAAAAAAGAAAGCAATTTAAGATACAAATGAGAACAATTAGGGCAAAATCATACTGGGCCTTGTAGGGCATTATTCAAAGAGCAATGGGGGTGGGTGGGGAGAAGCTACAGGGAAAAAGTGGAGAGTTTAGAAAAGGGAAATGACATGATTAGAAGGTACTCTTGCTGCTGTGTGGACAATCATCTGAGATAGAAAGCAGATGAGGGGAGACGAGTAAAGAGGCCACTGGAATTAGTCCAGGTAGCTGGCTGGGAGGTAATGGTGGCTCAGAGTATAACAGGAGATAAGCAGACAAACAGTGGGGGGGGGGGGGGGGGGGGGAGAAGCAGACAAATTCAGATACAGTAAGTAGGAACAATACGGATGTTTTATCACTGTATTGTCCAAATCAAAACTAAAGTTGCATGGAATTTGAATTCCACCATTTATGTTCTACATTCAAAGAGCTTTTCAAACTCAATGCATTCAGGAGCCAGAGGGATAATGGAAATGAGTGAGGTTAGATGAGTACCAACATATGAAGTGGTGGGATCTATTACATGCCTAATTTCTTTTTTTATAAAACTGAGATATCGCAAGGAAAAAATAATCGCAACTATATTAGGCAATAAATATTAACTAAATTATAGTAATCATTTAACAATATATACATTTATCAAATCATTATTTTGTATACCTTAAATGAATACAGTATTTTATGTATAACTGACATAATTGGAAAAATGTTTATAAAGTGTAAAATTTGAGACATAGTTCACATACCATAAAAATCACCATTTTAAAGTGTACAACTCAGTGGTTTTTAGTAATATTAACAAAGTTGTACAATTACTGCCTCTATCTAATTCATCATCTCAGAAGAAAAACTGGATAGCCATTTTCAATTCCTTTTTCCCACTGCCCCTGGTTACCACTGATTCTACTTTCTGCTCAGGATTTGCCTATTCTGGACTTTTCCTATAAATGGAATAATTACATGGTCTTCTGTGATCAGCTTCTTTCACTTAGCATAATGTTTCCAAAGTTCATCCATGTTGTAGCATGTATCAGAATTCCATTCCTTCTTATTTCTGAATAACATTCTGCTATAAGGATATACCACAGAAGTGGTATATCATTTTGTTTATTCATCAACTGATAGACTGATGGACATTTGGGTTGTTACTATTGTTTAGCTATTTAGAATAATGCTATGAACTTTCATGTATACATTTTTGGATGAATGTATGCTCTTAATTTTCTTGGGTACATATATACCTAAGGAGTGAAATTGCTGCCTACATGGTAACATATGGTTTAGATTGTTTGATGAACTGTCAAACTTACCCAAAACAGCCACACTGTTTTACACAATGTATGAGAGTTCTAATTTCTTTATTCTCACCAACATATGTTACAGTCCCTCAACTGAAATACTGCCATCTCAGTAAGTGTGAAGTACTAGCTCATCGTGGTTTTGATATGCATTTCCCTAATGACTAATGCTGTTGAGCATCTTTTTATGCGCTTCATACAGATCTTCTTTGAAGAAACGCTTGTTAAAATCCTTTGCCCATTTTTAAAACTGAGTTGTCTTTTTATTATTGAGTTGTATGAGTTCTTTATACATTCTGGATGTCAGACCATCATCAGATATACTATTTATAAATTTTTTTTCTATCCTCTGGGTTGTTTTTTTAACTTTCTCAACAGTGTTCTTTGAAGCACAAAAGTTTTCAATTTTGGTGAAGTCTATTTTTTGTTTGGTTGCTTGTAGTTTAGGTGTCATATCTATTATTAACTTTCTCAAGGTATCCAAATAAATTCCTTAAAGTATTACTGATGGCCATATAGAATACAACTGTTCCAAGTTTGTGACCTATGATCTTAAGATGTAACAGGTATTTTTACATGTAAGTCAATATACTAAATTTGGAATACTGAGATTTTTAGAATTTCTTTTGCAGATTTTATTTTAGAATGATTATTTCTGCCAATTTTGAATATTTGCTTGCCATCTACAATATATGAAAAGTTCCCACTTGTCTTCACAGCCAATCTTCATCCCTAATATGTTGATATGTAATAAAATACTTTAGGCAGTCACTGAATTATTTAAGGTGCTGACATCTTCTCCCTCTTCTACCAAAAGCTCCAATCTCTTCCTTAGAAGGCTTAAAGGAACTCTGTTAAACACAGAGTACAACTGTGATGATGGTGGTGGAAGGGAGAGATACTGTTAGTAATGCTAGAATGAGTTTTAGATTCCCTGAAAGTGCTTCTTAAAAAAAAAAAAATATGTATATCTGAGGACTGTCTGTATCTAAACTTCATAGGCTTGCTGACATTATTACAAAACTACAGAAAATTAGTTTTCTAAAAATTTGGAAAGCATTTTAGAGTTTAAGGTGCTGATTTTTATTCTTTATGTCATCCAGATAAGCAGTGTAATTCAAACCATACCCAACAGATATATCTGTGATTGAATTTCTTTGCTCATCTTCCTTTAGTTTTTCTTGTTTCTCCTTCATTTTTTGTTCTTGCTCCTTAAGTTTTTCTTCTTTCCTTTTACGAATTCTGAAAGTTAAAATAAATTATAGTCTATATGATACTTTTAACTTTTAGTATCTTTAACCACCCAATTACAGAAAATGCTCCAAATGTTATAACAAAACTATAAAGTAATCTATTCATAACCTCTCAGTGGTAAGCCAGTGCCACATTACAGCCCAACATGGTTTTATTTTTTTAATAAATTTTATTTTATTATTTTTTATTTTTTTTGCTGTGCTGTACAGCATGTATGGGATTTTAGTTCCCTGACCAGGGATTGAACCCATGTCCCCTGCATTGGGAGTGTGGAGTCTTAACCACTGGACTGCCAAGGAAGTCCCCAACATGTTTTTAGAGGCAAAGTAGTAAATAGCTTTCATTAGCACAATGGACTATAATTATCTCTCACCTAGCAGCTGCTTCTTCCCTCTCTTTTCGATGTTGTTCTGCTTTTAACTCCCGGAACTCCTGTTTTGCTTGTCTTAATATGTCAACATAATCTTCAATGAAATCCCTAGTAGAAACTAGGGTCAGTAGTTTCCCACAGAGAGCATGAAGTATCTTCATCTTTTCTCCTGCCAAAAATTGGTAAATAACTTCTGGATTATCAATGACAAGGAAAAAATTAATTTGTGGCTCACTGTGAAACTATTTAATAAAGACTAGGGAAGAGTCTCTTAAGATCAACTATGCCAGTGGCATTTATGGAAAAAATCAACTTTGAATCCAGTTAACAGTTATGTGATATACAATGCATTTCAAATACTAATAACTACCTTATATACTAGTTAAACAGACATGAAAAACTTTATAATTGCAAAGAGTTAATTTTTAAGTTTTAATTTTAGGCTTATGTATGAAGTTCAAATCAAAACTAAGTTATAACCACATGAGATGCAAGATGTGGGTTCGATCCCTGGTATGGGATGATCCCCTGGAAGAAATGGCAACCACTCTAGTATTCTTGCCTGGAGAATCCCTTGGACAGAGGGAGCTTGGCAGGCTACAGTCTACAGGGTTGGAAAGAGACATGACTAAGTGACTGAGCATGCATACATGCACACACACACACACACACACACACACAAATGGCAATAGGCAAACTGCTACTCAGAAAAGACTGCACAAAAACACTACCATAAATTTTAAAAATTATATGAATGTTAGACCAACTATAACACAATAAAAATTTTTTAAATTACATGACTCTTAGAAATTAAGATACTCTTTATTATATGTTTCCTTAAATAAGCATAATAAATTCAATACTATATATTTGTACATTACAATTTTTACTTTTATCTATAAAAGGAAGTAAAAAATAACTGTCTTAATTTTACATATTGTGCCTCACAGCTCAAACATTTACTCAACTGAATGTTAGAATTGTGCAGCTACAGCTTACATTTCTGATATACTAATAAATAAAAATTAAAGCTAGCTAATTCCCACTTATCCTTCTAGACTTGCTAGATGTAGTAAACTAACCACACATTTTTGAAGTAATAGAAAATCCAAAGAGAAAAAGACAAGAAAATAATAAATAATTAAAGTTAATATCAATAACAACTGTAGTTAATTTAGGTCACTATTTGTATTCCAAACAAATTTTTTTTTAAAAGACTGCTTTCTTTCTTTCTCTTTTAAAACTGAGTGTCATCTAAAATTTTGTCATCAGCTACCGAGTGAGTATTCTGGGCATAAGTAGGAAGGTTATACAAATTCTAAGTTGCCAAGTTTACCTGGTGTCAAATCATACACTGAAGTGCTTGACAGTTTCTTCACTAGGCTGGGGTTGCTCAAACGAAGCTCCATGCAGGCATCATCTGTAGCATCAAACCCTCCTCGTTTCTGATACCTGTACTTCGCATTTGCTGATGTTACATCAGCACCTGAAGCTAAGATGTGTAGTCTTAGGATTTCAGAAAGAGTGCAGCTATCGAGATCCAAGCTTTTCAAACTGCAGCCTATAGTCGTTAAAAATGAAACAGTCATTTAGAATGTAAACAATAAATCCTCAGTAATGTAAAATATACCTTTATAAAAATAAAAAGGCAATCAAAAAAAAAAAAAAAAACCCACACATACCCTGATGCAACTGCGGCCATGCAGCTGCCAAAGATGCAACTGCAGACAGTGCAGATTTTGTGGGGTCTGTATCTTCATCCAAAGCCTCTGTTAGATCTTTAAGGAAATAAATACTTTATTCTAGTGCAAATCAAAGCTTGAATATTTGGGAATAATGTCCTTTTAAAATGATGAAAGAAACAGCAAACAGCTTAACATTCAAGAACCTCAAAAGAACTGACACTAGGTACCACAAGCACCATTCACATTCTGCAGAGGCTCCAACTAAAACTGTAAGTCCTAAGACATGCACTACATGCTAATTTTCCCCTTACTTAACATAGAGAAGACAAATTCCAAGTTACCAACAAGATACACATACACATTCCAAAAAAATGGTAAAATACACTTTAAAATGAAAGACAAATTTCCTTGCTCAATATAACTTTAAAAAAAAAAGTCCACTTTGAAAATCAGAATCTATTTGAAGATACCCAAATCTTTTATAAATATTCAATTACAAATACTGAATCATAACAAAGTATAAGTTGTAATCATCACAAAACCAACACAGATAAAGAGCTAAAAGAACTTAAAGACAATACTACTGTCACTTAACCACAGATTTATCTCTTCATTTAAATTGCCTGTTTTTATTTTGAAAACTCTCTGATCCATGAAACAATAGGAACATATCCCTGTATTTTCTAAGTAAATTGCTTCAGCTTTGAAAACAGTGCTTAAGCTACAAACAGGACCAAAGAGCAAGTCTACCGACACAAACAGTACCACACAGGAGAAGTTACCTAACTAAATGTTACATACATACATAAGTTATTCCTACCAGGCTATGAATTTAGTCGAAATGACAGACATTACAATGTTCCTCACCAGGGAAATACTAGATGTAAAACTTTTTTTAATTTTCATTTTACATACAAAGCCAAACAAACTTAAAATTAACATAGGCACTCTAAAATTAACAAGTCCTAGTTAAAAAGCTGTATAAGTGTACTGGCTCTCTTCCTTTGCAGCAATTCAACTTATTTTATCTATAGTAAGTTATAATTTCCTAGGACAAAGGCTGTAAAGGCCTCAGGAAATGGACAACCAACAAAATGACAGTTTACCTTTAGTTGTGTTTAACAGGCTAAAATACATATTCTTCAAGTCAACTATCTACCAAATTGCTCTTTCAAGAAACTGTAAATATCATTCTAGGATTTATTTGCTGAGATAGTCACTTGGATACATCATACCAAGAGAATACAGCTGAACTGTGTGGGGGATGACCACCTGAAACAGATACATTTATCATCATCGTAATCTAGAATCAGGTACACATAATTTCAACACTAAACAATAACATCTCAGCAATACACAAAACTATTATATAGCAGGAGAATGCTTTTGTCCCTATACTTGTGAAAGGCATTTAAGTTCATGATGTAAGACTAAAGAGAGGAACTGATATTTATAATGTAAGAGTTAAAAAATTGCTGGTCAAAATTTTCAAGATTTGATATGAAAACAAGGAGGCCAAAAAAATTACATGTTCTTGAGAGATAATTACTTGTCATATTATAAGGTAATAAAATGTAATCATTATGAGGCTCCAGTCCAGAGTGCCTGAGTTTGTATCCATCACTTCTTATTAGCCACATGTCTTTGGGCAAGTTAATTAAACTCCTTAAGACTAAGCTTCTTCTACATATAAAGGCAGAAAATAATTACATCTTCCTTATAGTGGTGGTATGAAGATAAAACAACACATATATGGTGTCTTAATAGTTATGCAATCACTTACTCTCTACATGATCTTCAGTAAATGACCTCACTGAACCTTATGGTTTTTCATCACTGAGGTAAATACATGCTTTTATCGTCTGCCCAATTTCCCCATTTCTAAGAGGAGCAAGAAACACCTTACATAATAAGGCCAGCTAATGAAGCAGTAAATAATATTCAACCCCATGTGATTATTCAGGTGCTTTCAGGAAGACTAAGCAAAAGCCTTTTCTTTACTGAGATGGGAGAATATATGAAAAATACCTGGGGGAACAGTCTGGGGCCCTTAATGAAACTGAAGTCACCATTTAAAATGTAGTAATAGGCAAATGAGAGAAGGGTGATATTTTTGAAGTAATTTTTTTCTCCCATCGTAACATTTAAATAGTTTCAAAAGAAGCATTATTAATGGTCAATACTTATTCTGAGGTAGACTTTATAGACAGTTGGTATAGGAGTAGAACTATGAAAATTACAGGAAGGACAAATGAATAGAAAATAAAATGGCAATACCAACATCAACAGTTACATATGTTTTTCCTTTACATTAGCTGATTTTCCAATACAATTTCCTTTTGACCCCACTTTTTGTCATTAAGGCTTCCAAAACTACAAAATTCACCTAATTCAAATCCTGAATTAAAGAAAGCTTTATATCTTGTATTAAGGTCAGAATTTGCTAAATAACCCTGTGATGGTATTGGTCATTAAGACAACCTAAAGACTAAAAGAATGAATATATGTTACACTGCTGCTGCTGCTCCTGCTGCTAAGTCGCTTCAGTCGTGTCCGACTCTGTGCGACTCCAGAGACGGCCGCCTACCAGGCTCCCCCGTCCCTGGGATTCTCCAGGCAAGAGTACTGGAGTGGGTTGCCATTTCCTTCTCCAAGGCATGAAAGTGAAAAGTGAAAGTGAAGTCTCTCAGTCATGTCTGACTCCTAGCGACCCCATGGCCTGCAGCCTACCAGGCTCCTCCGTCTGTGGGATTTTCCAGGCAAGAGTACTGGAGTGGGGTGCCATTGCCTTCTCCGATATGTTACACAGTCTATCTTAGATCATCCATCTTTAGTGGTGGTACTTGTCATTAGAAAATCTTTGTATGTTTTATAAATGGATATACCCCTCTCCCTTCCCTTTTATGAAATTGACTAAATCATCTGAGATGACAATGAAGACCACATTGCTAAAATGGCCTTGATAAGGGAGCTAGAGTGATTAGCACTCAAGCAAGAGAATATATTTTGCATGACCTTAGGCTGCAAAACCAAAAGACAATCGAACTGACTACATACTCATGACTCTCCTATTGCTCCATCAACCAGGCATAAAGGAAATTAGCTCAAATTATCTAAGGCCAACATGCTACCTGAATGGAGGAATGTCTCATTTTTTTTCCTACTAAGATTCTGCTATCAAGATGGCTTTAAACTATTTCTTATCGTGTATTTCTATGTAATACACTAAAGTTTATTTAATGGTCCTATCTCATAGGTGGCAAAATTCACAGAGAATATTATTCAGGAAGTCAAATCAACCTGTTAATATAAATGCTTAACAATTCCTCTGATTGAGGTAAATCCTAAATAAAACAGTGAACACAGTACTCTGTATTAAAAATAAAAAAGGTTTCCCCAAGAATTATTCTTACATTAATATGTACCACACAGACTCTAGATACTTAACTGTACAGAAATTAAAGAGCAAAATTTCTAGTTCAAACTAGCAAAATTTAAAAATTAAATGTTACTTAACTCTGATCTAAAAATTGTCAAATACAAAATGAAATCAGTAATAATACTTTTAACTTAAAGTATTAATAACAACAATTGAAGTATTTTCTTGGATGGGGACAAAAACTCAGTGCTATTCAGTAAATTTCTTGGAATTACAGATACTCGTCAATGAAATTTGTAAGGTTCCTAAATCACAGGAGAAATCTAAAGGAATGAAAAACAAGATAGATTGGCGGGGTGGGGCTTGCAGCATTTTTAAGGTCATCAGAAACAGGATATATTAAAACAAAGTCTTTGTAAAACAACTGATAATGTGTTGCTAGTATATGACTTAAAAATCAAGTAACTTGAACAACCATGTTTTATAACTGTAAAAGCCAAGTTAATTTAAAATTTAACTAATCAAAAGTTTATTTCACTACAAAACTACTATTAGCCAGCAATAATATTGAATTCTGACCTTTGGTGTCAGCATCAGTTATTTGCTCTTTGGCTACTTCCTCTTCTTCTTCAGCTATCGCCTGGAAGATGGCAGTCAGGAAGAAAAAAAGCAATTCACATAGTGGGCCTTCACTGTCATTTCCTACAAGAGCTTCCTCTAACACTTCTGTGAATAAAATGTTTAAAATGAATTTAAAGTTCTGGTCACGTACTGGAAAAACAACTCCATTGGAACAATAAACATTTTAATCAACAATAGCCTGTGTAACTATTTTCTTAAGTGCCCATCAAAGTAAAGCCAAATATTATTTAAGGCAAAATCTCAAAATAATTTTTAGTAATTACAATAAAATCATAAGCCAAAAATCACTGCATTCAAAGAAAGCCAAATTAGCCTCAGTTGACACAATATTTCATCTAAATTTAAGCCTGAGATGCAAATTAGTCATATATTAAAAATTATAATCTTACTCTAATTTGAGTAATGACACCAAAGATGTTATTGTTGTCCCAGCATTCTTAAGAGCTATGTGGGACATAACTGTTTACCAAATAGTACACATAAGAGGTAATCATCAGCATTAGCTGTAAGCCTAATATTGTGTTCAGGTCATAAATGTTTCATCTAATTCACCTACCCTAAACGTCTTACCTCAACCAGAGTTGTTTAGACTTTCTTGATCTGTAAGGCACAGTGATTCATGCCTCACCTAGCTCATAAAGAAAAACTAAGGGAATGTGAAAGCCCTCCTGAAGAATATAGTTGATTAAATAAGAGTGGCATTAAAATTCTTTTAGAATTTTTATTTGGATCTAAAGATTATTTTTCTATTGATTAGCTAAAAATCTAAAATGGGATCTAAAGCCCTTCTCATATTAATTTAGCTCTTATAAATGATGTACATACAAAGTGACAGTATGTAAGTGCAGAGGAGGAACAATCACAAGTTAAAGTTAGGCAGCAACTTGTCTTCAAATATGGCTGTCAATCCCTCCCTTCCCTGCACTTACATACCATGCCATCCTCAAGAAATGAGGTCTATTCCTTCACCCTCTTGAATCCCAGCAGGCCTAACTAATGGAATATGGCAGAAGCAAGGCTTGACAGTTGTAGGCCTGGCCTTTAAGAAAAGTGACAGCTTCTGTTTCCAGCCCCTTGGAGCACTCAGCCGCCACGTAAGAAGTGCAGGCTACTCTGATGAAGCGGGACACCATGTGGAGGAACACTGAGGTACCAGGCATGTGTGTGAAGAAGCCACCTTGAACACTGAGCCAGGTGAGCCTTCAGGTGACACCAGTCCCAGCCACTGTGACTGTAATCACATGAAGGACCCCAAGAGAGGACTGGATAGCTGGGTCCAGGAACTCCACAGAACTTTGAGAGAGAATAATTTGATTTTTTAAACCACTAATTTTACGGTGAACTATCACATAGCAATAGCACTTGCCTAGGGTCACTCCCTCAGGAAACTCATCTTGAAGATCAAAAAGCTCCCCAAATGCATTAAGGAACTCCAAAACCATCAGAGCATCACCAAAGATTTCAGGAGGTAGTCTAGTTTTCACTGGAGTTGGTTCTGGAAGTTCCTGCAAGATTAAACAATTTATATAACTATTTGAACCAAGTACAGGAAATTGTACAAAGACAGATATGATATATTCTTTACCTAATAAGAACTATTTCATGTTTCTCAACCCTGGATGTTCATTACAATCACTTTTGGAACTTTAAAAATTATAGATGCTGTGGCTTTTATTCAACTTCACTAAATCAGTCTCTAAGTCACTTACTAAATCACTTTTTCTTTCATTCAACTAATAGCATAACTGAGCTGTACTTGTGACTACATTTCCTAGTTACGAGCAACTCCTAACCTAGATTCTCAGGCCAAGGCATTAGCCATATCAACATGATCTCCAATGTGGTATTTTCCTTATGATATGGAACAAAATTAATCTACCATCTAGTGTCTTAGAAATGGTTCCTTATCAAATGAGATGAATGAGTTTGGTATAAATACTTTGGTTATTTCTGGAGACAGGCAGAATCTTTGTCCAGTAACCAAATTAAATGTTTGCCTGGCTCCAGTGGTTACTGGACTACCAAGGATAGCACAGATGACCAACTATTTCCACAGGATAAGAATCATTACCAAAGCTTGTTATAAAACACTAACAACGCTATCCTGGAACTCTAAATATACATATTTGCTTAATTGGCTATCTCCTCTGTTACACAGGTGTGTGAAGCATCACATAACATGCTTATACCTTAAGGTCATCACATTCCATATCTTCTCTGGGTTTACTCCACTGTTTTAAGTATTCCATATACTTTTTCTTTTCTTCACGCAACTTCTCTCTTTCCTAAAATGAAAGGTCAATAAAAATTCTTATAAGATATTTATAAGGCAGCATCGGCATCACCTCGGAACTAGTAGGAAACACAAACACTTGTGCCCTACCTAGATCTCTTGAACTAGGAACTCTAGGGTTGGGGCCCAGCAATTGATGTTTTAATAAGCTCTTTTGGGGATTCTGCTGTACATAAAAGTGTTAAAACCACTGATCAAAACAACGCCTATCTGATAGAACTGCTACAAAGATGAAAGATGTTTGACACATAGCAACTCCTGGATAAATATTAATTCAACCTGACCTTGTCTATAGCAGTGCTTTCTCTACTTTAAATCAATTAGATATCAAGTGAAGAGATAAGAAATTATTAGAGTATCTAAAATAACTCCCCCCCCTTATATTTGTAATACATTAGTTTTCAAGATCCATTTAAACCTGACTAACTGTCTAGAGACACACAGAGGGGACAGTAAGTGGAAGCAATATTAGAGTACAATTGGGGGACTTTTTGCTCAGTTGGTCTTTTGACAACTTTTCTTCTTGGTTCTGGTATTTGAAACCACAGGATAAATATTGACCCTAAAAAGTTGCTGGTAAAGCAGAATGTAAACAAAATACTTTGTTATAATTATTTCCAATATATATATGTTAACTATGTAATAATATATATGTTTAATGCATGTTAATATTCTTTCTTTGAAATGTAGTAACACTGAAAGTAAACAGATGTACACTTCTCAAGTTTAACAGAAAACATCTAGTTTAACAGAAAACATCTACAGAACTTAACTGTGCTTTGAGTGATCTGCTGAAATAAGCCCTCCCTCCACCCAAATAATTCTTGTAGGGTGTAATAAGATGGGTATTTTCATTCACTGTTGCTAAGAGTATACATAAGTACAACACATTTGACAAACAAATACCTATGTTCACCAGGTACAGAAAGTTTTTAACATGTTCTTACCCTTTGACCCAATATTTCACTTCTACAAATTAATCCAGAGACACAATCCAAAAACAGGAAAGACTTTTTGCTCATAAATTTGAACAAAGTATCCTTGTTTATGAGCAAAAATTTATAAAGTGCTTACCTGTATCTATTTGATTAAATATTACATGCAGTCACTAAAAATTTCACTAAGTAGTTTATTTAGTAGCAGAACAAAATGTTTGTAACAATGTTCAACAAAATTTATATATATATAAAATTATAAATGCTGGATCTTATTCTTTAAGTGCCACAATAAAGATTAGAAATAAATTAATCAAAGCAATAATGTTCTCTCTAAATATTACCATTTAGATTACAAGTGGTTTTTTTTTTCCTTGTATTCTGCACTTTCTGGAGTAAACACATATCAGACACTCCCTACTTCCACCCACGGGCCTATCTGAAATAATCCAAGAAACACATGCAATTTAAATGAACACAATATATAACATGATCACCTAGGGTACTTGTGGTGGTTTAGTCGCTAAGTCATGTCCGACTCATGCGACCCCATGGGGTGTAGACCACTAGGCTCCTCTGTCCATGGGATTCTCCAGGTAAGAATACTGGAGTGGGTTGCCATGTCCTTCTCCAAGGGTACTTGTGAATATCCAGAAAACCAATGACAATGACGGACTTCAGAAGAAACCAGCTATAGAATTCTCTAAGAAATATCTACCATTGAAAATGATAATCAAAGATTTGCTGAAAAAAAGATACTTTATTCTTCAAGGAAAATAACACTACATCAATTCTTATTGCTCATACATTTTATTGTATTCTTCTAACAATATAGTTTACTTCTGAAAGTTTTACTTCCCTAAATATGGAAGTCTAAATAATGAAGAAAAGCAACGTTAGAATTGTACTTCGGAAGAGGCTCTGAGGTGTAAAGTCACTCATATATGTTGAACCTTAAATCATTCATTAAATTTTCCAAGGAAAATGGAGGTACCCCAATACCATTTCTCAGTGCTCTATGCACAACTATAAATGTGAATGAAAGTGAATTAACCATGAATTTAAATATATCAGGTGTTGAATACTATTTACTATCTGTGGAGAGTATAACTAATATACTTGGATATACCTTTTCTCTTTCTATTTTAAGCCTCTCTTTTTCTTCTTTCTTCTTCAGTCTCTCTTCTTCAACAATTTTCTTCAATTCTTCCTTCTTTTTCTCTTTATCCTCCTTTTCTTTTTTCTTTGCCTCTAGGGCATCTGCTTTTTCTCTTTTTAATTTAGCCTTTTCAAAAGCTGTGGAGAAGATCAGACTTAGAATTGTACACAGACAGAAAATAACACACTTTTTAAATGTAACGGAAGAACTCAGAAATATCTTAAGGTTTAAATGAGATCAAGAGAAACTCACAGAAGGAGTCAGCTGGTGATTAACATGGGAAGAGCAAGTCCTCTCTGTTTAAGACAAACTACTGCCATAGGACAAACACATACCTGCCTTTGAAAGCCTTGCTACTCAAAGTGTGGTCCTAAGACCAGCAGCAAGGTACCACCTTGTTGGAAATGCAGAATCTTTTCTCCCACCCAGGCCTGCTAATTTCGCATCTTCCTTTTAGTAAGATTCCCAAATGATTCATGTATATAGTCACGTTTGGGAAACAAAGTTTTATAAGGCAGTAGGACTCAAACAAAGATGGCTAGAAACTGCCAACTTGTGCTTAATCTAGCTTTAGGTCAGTTTAACACAGGATATGTTATACCTTTAAATGTTGTTTTAAGAGATAAACAGAGGTCTCATTTATCAAAGAAATTAACAGTTACCCGAGGGAAAAAACTAATCTTAAGAAAGACAAAACCAGAAATAAGCCATTTTAGAAACATCCCCTACCTAGGCACAGAGAAATATGTAACTAAACAGTTTTTGGAGACCAAAAAAAAGGTATTAAGAGGGCAGACAACAAATGAAGGTGAAGGAATTGGAGACATTTATTAAGCCTCTTCTGTTTGCCAAGATCTTTGGTATATCCTTTACATTAAAACTCACCCAGTGATTTCATTTCTTCTTGTTTTAAAAGTTTATCTCTTTCTTTAGTAGTTTTGTTCCTATAACCTGCAATAGTCTGTTTACTGGCAATGCTGTCCTCCTTAAAAAAATAAAATTAAAAACAAAACACACACGTAAAAACCAAGAAACTAAAGTTGTAGAACCACAACTTTTACAAACTGGTCTACTTTTTTCTTACACTAAATACATAAGGGGAGCCTTAAAAATATGCATTAGAAAAACAAACAAAAATATTCCAGGGTACTTAAATTAGCTGGTGTAGACATCAAATAAGAAAGAGGCAGAGTAAACACACATCAGAGACATTTTTGTAGTCAATATTAAAGATATCAAGTTTATTTTTACTTTCTTTCTTGGGAGATTAAGGTCTCTAGCCTGCTTAATTGTGATACTATCTCTTACGTTTTAAATGATCTTTACATTTATTTCAGTTCCATAATTTATTCCCTGTATTTCATCCTGTTTTACATTTTAGCAACTGCTTACATTTCAGTACAAAACCCCTGTGGCATGAGACTCATGTCTAACTCACACCTGAAACTTCTACCACCCTCGCTGCTAAGCAGCTGTCAACATACAGTACATCTTGTTCTTGTGCGAAGGAAAGTGTTCCTTCCTACAGGATCCAGGGGTGAACGGAGCCAAAACCTACTCTTAATTTTGGTTAGTTTTGTTAAGAATTACTGTGTACTTTTTATCTATTCTCTATTTACCTGACTAACAGATACTCGTTTGGGAGGTCTCCCTCTTCTTCTGTTAGTTGGACTGAAGATAAATGTGGGTGGATCATCAGGGAAGAAGTAAGAAAAATCTTGTTCTGCTATTTTATATGTTGAAAGAGATGATGCCTTCATTAAAAAAAAAAAGGAGGACACAGGGTACAATAATAACACATTAGTAAATCATATATAGATAAGCTCTAACATGTCATAAGATTACTGTTAAAAACCAGGTCAAAAGCATTAGAATTTTATGTGTATTGTGTAGTAACATACATTGTATTTCTTGATCCTTTTAAAAATCACATGATTAATCAGCTTTACCAGGAAGAAAACCACAATTCAAAGGACTTCTTCACCATAAAATATTCAAGAATGCTTCAACGGTTTCCTGAATTCTAAAACTATCTCAAAATTTCACTTATACAATAATCTTTTGTGTTTGCTTTTGACTAATTTTGTATGAGGCTTTCTAGTAAATAAATAATCCATATATTAAATAATAAAAAAATCCACTATATTAAATCAATAAATTTTTCTTAGGCTAACTGCTGAACATTTAGACTTCCCCCTCCAGTTTGAAGTGATAACTTAAATACTTCATGTATCAAATTTTAAAGCTAGTCTGGATAAAAACAGAAATATTGATAAATTTCTATAAAGTTTCAACTCAAAATTTAAGTTCATAGAAGTCAACCTCATTTTTACTGTAAGTTGTGTGGTTCCTGGATATCTGCTAAAATCAAGAGTTTCTTTCCTTCTACTTTCATCCATGTCCAACTCTAAACTTCTTATTTTCAATTAGCAATTCTGAAGATACGTTTTGATCTAACAGCAAAGATTATCTTCTTTCTTCCTCTCCAAAAAAAATGCTATTTACAGAAATACAGAAAATGTGATGATATAAAATTTTAAGTTATTAATAAAATAGGATTGCTTCTACTGGGAATTCAATTTACTATATAATATTTTTACTTTTGGCAGAATATAGCTTTTAATACCTAACACAGTAAATGAAGAATTCATTAAGATTTCACATTAAATTCCATTAAGATGGCTGTCTACTGTCCCACTTAAATAACCTGTGAATATTCCACGTGCAGTGTGGGAGACTGGGCTCCATCCCTAGGTTGGGAAGATCCCCCGGAGAAGGGAACGGCTACCCATTCCAATAATCTGTCCTGGAGAATTCCATGGACTGTATAGTCCATGTGATTGCAGAGAGTCAGACAAGACTGAGCAACTTTCACTTCACAGAGAACAGTACTTTAAGTATGAGTGGATGGCTTCTTCTGAAACACATACCCAAAAAAGATCAAATAGGCTTTAATATATTAACTGCCAAGGTATCCTTATTCACACACACAACACACACAATAAGAAAAAATCCCACTTCTTTGTGTTCTTGCAGGTATTCCTAACGACAGTCTACATTCACCATACTGGGTATCAAACGTGGTTGTTTTAAGGGTGTGTGTGTGTGTATACAAGTATACTAGAATAGCCACTAACCATCTTTCATTATATTCATAAGAGAAAAATGTTTACTATAACCTTAATTTTTATTTATTTATTAAGTAAAGTTGAACTTTTCAAACTTATTGACTTTGTTTTCCTGGGTGGAAACTTATATCCGTCACCGTTTTTTCCTTAATTGGGCTATTTTTGTTCTCTGATGTGGAAGAAATCGTATAAAATTAGGTGAACTGGCCAACTGGCTATTTTTGATACACGTAAGCGGCTATACACATATTCACTGACTGCCTATCAAACGTCAGGCACTGTTCTAGCCATTTATCACAAGTGTCTATATCATCAACTTTTTGTAAGCATCATTTTACAAGACTACCTGTTCAATACTATAGACAGAAGAATGCTTAAATCATGTTCTCTTATCAAGACAAATACTTTAAAAATTCTTTCAGATGATTTTACCTTATATGTTTTCAAGTTTTTATACTTCATCCACTGTAAATTTTGATCATGTCTATTTTTCTAATGGAGTGCTCATGTTTTATAATTGATTTGAGCTCCTCAATGTATTCACTGAAAGTATCTTTCCTCCAGCACTTGCCCTTCAAATCTGTTCATGACATTTCTAATCCTACATAAGTTCATATTGTCAAATCAATCTCATCTTTGGTATTTCTTTTCTATTGCTCCACCTAAGTACTTTAGCATAAATAACATTAAGAATTATTTTATGTCGTTTTAATTTTTTGAGTTAGACCCAACATTTTTCCACATAGACCCAACTATTTTCCAAGTAGTTAACCAAGTGTCCCAGTTCTATTTATCTTTGTCTCTAGAGATGTGAAATACTACTTTTCACATAAGCTCAAAATATCCTTTTCATCTTTTCTTTTGATGTAATATGTACATATGATGAAATGCACAAATCTTAGGCATACAGTAGCTGACTTTTGACACATGCATACATTTCTCTAATCCATTTTATTGTTTTACTTAGATAATGTCTCTCTCCCAATATAAGTATTTCTCATTTAAAAAAATTAGTTTTAGTTTTATCATTTAACTTTTTACTTGAGTGTACAATATGAGGTTCCTAAACTTGATTTTTTCCCTCTAAATAATTATTAATGAAATATAATCTATCTGCTTAGTATTGGTCTCTGAGATTCTTTTTACTATACATATTATCTTCTTACCTAGTAGGATCTATTTTAGCATTGTTCTTTGAATCTGTTTTTCTGAGCCAGCATTACACTGTTAGAAAACTCTAGTTGCCCTACCCATTCACCATTTTTTTTTGGCCATGCAGCTTGTGGGATCTTAGTTCCCTGACCAGGGATTGAACCTGAGCCCCCTGTAGTGGAACTGCAGAGTTCTAACCACTGTACTGCCAGGGAATTTCCCCCATAGGTTTCCATCTACTCTCATCTATCATGGTTGACCTTTTTACACAAGGAGAACAGCGGAAGTAACTGAGGCATCTAGCATTTCTAGCAATTGCATAAAAACAGTATTTAATCCAATGAATACAAAGAAAATTACTAAAAACTGGCTCCAGATAAAAAGAGCTATTTTCAAGCAACTTTGGAGCAACATTTCTGCAATGTTATAACCTGATAACACTACTCATTTCTCTTTCTTCCTTCTTTTCAACAAGTAATATCACTGTTCTAACTACCTTAATTTTAATGACTCCATCTTGTGGTTCACAGTGTTGCTTCAGAAAAAGCTTTAGTTTATCACGAGAAAATAGGTGTTTTCTCCGGCTATAAGGAAAAGAAGGAGAAAGAAGAAAGTGTTAATATCCAAAAATTCAATCTGAGCTCCATAATCTCTTTAGATCCATAATTCAATTTCAGACCTAGGAAAAGAACATTTCATTTTCCAATAGTATTTATAAGTTACAAGAAACTTATACAGAAGTATTTACATTACTATTTCATTAAACAAAAAAGATAGAGAGAATATATATATATTTATATATAAAGAAGTATTTATGTAGAATGTTATAAGATCTACTTGAGTGGATCTACCATAAAAGTCTATTACAAAAACAGTGTATGCATTTGTTGCTTAGGAACCACTTAGAAATCAAATACACTGCAAGGAAAATATACTACACACAGTAAACCAAATTTTATAAAATTAGATGATCATCCCTACAAGTATTACCATTAAAATTCATAACATAATCAAAATTCACAGACTACCATGTATCACATAGTGCTACATAAATCAACATTCAAATGGATATTGTGAACGGAAGTGAACATGGGTTTTATCAAATTGTAAAAATATTTTGTATTTAAACTTCATATGGCAGCCAGAAAATTCATGAGATTAAAATTAAAGAGTTAGAATGATTAAGGCTTTAAATATTTTTCATTTTTCTTAGGCTCCAAATTAAAAAACAGCAACCACAATAGTACCATCACCACACACAGAAGACAAAAAAATAAACATACATTTCTAGAAAGGTTCTGGAAAGAAAGCAAATATTTCAATTGAATTTAATGCATTCCTTTTAAGAAAAAGCTAAGTTAAAAGTTTCTATGAGTAAACAAACAATATAGGAGTTCTTAAGTAGTGACCCTCCCCCAAATATGTATTTTTTCCTAAACTATAGGAAGGACTACATGAATAAAAAGGTCTGAAAAAGGAGCCCAGCACCATACACTAGCTGAGAGTAATTATCTTTTGACTGTTAACTAAATATACTAGTCCTCAAGAAATGTATTGTTCTACATGGCACCTATTAGCCATATGTTTTAATAAATAAAATTAAAATAAAAACTTCAGTTCTGCACTATTAGTAGCCACACTGCCACCATACTAGACAGCACACATATAACCTTTCTATCACTGAAGGAAGTCCTCCTTGTCAGAGCTACTCTATCATAGTAAGGCTACCTTACAGGAATATTACTATCTCTTTATTATAGGAATAGTATTATCATTTGATGCTAAGAAAGAGCCACAAGTCAATTAAGTCTTCTAATATCAAGCATAACTTTCCCATCTTACAATCTCTGGTTCACCAATTAATAAGAAAATGAGTCAATAAGACAGTAACCAAGATCTAGCAGAATTATATTCAAAGTATAAGTCAAAAATTAAATAGAAAAGTGAAAAATATTAAATAGGGGATTACATTATATAAAAAACATATCTTGAGCTAAAAGCAAAAAAAGGAAAAAACTCAGTAATGAATAAGGAAAACGTTGGTCATCTTAACTATACTATTCATTAGCCCATAAACTGAACAATATAATTATTCTACTTTAAACCAGAATAGAGAAGATACGGAATTTTACCTGATTTGTGTTGCCTTAACAATAGCACACTCATACAATTCTTTTTTAGTGGGTTGCACCTTGTACTTGAATAATAAGGGATCAATTGCATCTTTTTTCTTTCTAAAAAAAGCAAAGATACAAATAAGTTAATAATTTGTTTGGAAACAAGATATTTTAAATGAAATCTAGTTTTGAAAAACATACTATAACAGAATTTAATGCATTTAACTTTTAATTATGATTTTATAAGTTACTGATATGCCTCACCATTTTATTAGCTGAAATAGTACAAAGCGCTATTTTATGTTAGATAGGTACTTTAATTGCTCATTCAATAAGTTCTCCTTGAGTGAAGAAATTAACTACAGATAAATAAGCAGAATACCCAGTTTAGGTAAGATAAATTTATAAACAAACAAATAGCTCTGGATTTACTTCTTCTTGGATTTACTTTCTTCTTCATAGCTATGTAATCCAAGAGCAAAAGTGGAGATAATACAGTTTACCTTGTTTCAAGAACTAGCAAAGAGGCTACACATTTAATTCCCACCCCCACCAATTTCTCATTTTTTCCTCCCTTTGAGGGTACATTCATTCATTCATCCATCCATCCATTCACTAAATAGTTAAGAGCCTACCATGTGCTAAATACTAATAAAGATTAAGGATTCAGTGGTGAGCAAAATAGAAATACAGTAAGAAGACAAACAAAATACACAACAGGGTATGTGGTTAACTGCTCCAGAGGGAATAGAGTATGCAGGGTAAAAGGCCCCTATTTCATACAGGGTGACGACCCCAATAAACTGACCAGGTAGGCCTTCCAAAAAGTTGACATGTGAGCAGAGATCTGAAAAAAATGAGTGAGCAACTCATGAGAAAAACCTTGGGGATATGAGTTTTTAAAGTAAGAGACAAAGAGTGGGTAACGGTCCTGACAGAGAAGCATGCATGGTTTACACAAGAAGCAGAATAAATAGGGAGAAAAAAAAGAAGGTCCAGTCAGAGAGGTAAAAGCAGGGACAGATGATGGGGTCACCATGAAGGGCTTTAAATTTTACTCTGAGTAAAGACACCAGAGGATTCTGAATACTGGAGTGATGATGATTTAACTTAACGCTTCTGAAGGATCCTCTTGGCTGTGAACAGGGGGATATAGTGAAAACAGGGATATCAGTTAGAAAACTGCAGTGCAATAGACTAAGCAGAAGAAAATGTTGGCAGGACAGAGTAAGAGGGTAGTAGAGAGAAATGGTTAGATTCTAGAAAAGCTGCCTCTAGAATGCCAGTGTGTATTTAAAGGGGATATAAGTGGAGGTTATAGAGAAAAATATGATATGAAAGGATGATAAAGGGAAGCATTGGGCAACGAAAGTAAGATACAAAGTGATACAAATACAGTACACACACTGCAGGGTCAACCTATATGGATTTATATGACTTTCTCAGAGAACACTCAGCTGACCAAAACCGTCAATTGACTGAATTTCAGAGTTAGTGTCTTTACTATATGCACTATAAAGTGAAACATAAAGCTCAGAAAGTTACAGTTTCTTTACTATATACACCATAAAGTGAAAAATAAAGTACAGAATGAACTTTCCCAAGTAAACGAAAGTGGATTGTATAAGTGTAAGTGAATGAAGTGAGCTTCAATTGCTCTTCAATAGCTGACTAGAATTAACTAGGTAAATTTCAACTTTGCCAACTCTAACATGTATTGTTGAACCACACTGTTTAGATGCACAGTATATACCAGTGTATGGCTAGAAAGAAGAAAAAGTTCAATGGGTTACCAATACCCCATCTGACATACATACATAATATATACATTTGTTTATTTATTTAAGCTGTGTGTGGCTTGTGGGAACGTAGTTCCCCAACCAGGGATTGAACCTGGGCCCCTGGCAGTGCAAATGTGGACAGCCAAAGAATTTATACATTTTAAAAGTTGATAAAAATCACTTACCCATTTTGAAAAGAACTGTTTTGTGTTTCTGAATCATCACTATCACTGATGACAATAGTTTCTCCATCTATACTGCTGATGACATGTCCATTAGTAAAACCATTTTGGTGTGATGGAGGGAGGACTTCCAAAATCCTACACTGTAATCTGAAAGAAAATGAGACATTTAAAAATATAAATCATCTGATATTTTATAACCAAACATTTCAGAGCAATCTATTTTGAACAAGTAAAAAGCAATTTTGTAGACACTATGGCTGATTAATATAACCAATTTAGTACAAAGAAAACCACCAATTTAAGAAACAGCCAATTTAAGTAAAGGTTAGCTACAATTTAAAACGATACAAACTTATTTTAAAAGTCAGTTTGTCAAGATTCTTAGCAATTATATTTATCACTGAAGTTTAGAAAATCAAATATTGCATAATATCTCATTATACAGATTGGTATTATGAGAGTTTTTTTTAAAGCATTCAATATTTTAAATTCTGAAATTCTCCTGACCATAAACTTTCTCATAGTAACATTTATTGTGATTTCTGATCTCTGGAAAGCTTATTACTCACTAACTCTACCCTATTTTGGCTTCCCTTACCTCTGCCTGCTGTATCTGGATCTTATGGGCTACAATTCAGACTCACTCACCACAACTGAAATATTCCTCAATCTCATTTTTACTGTGCCAATTTTCAACTGATAAGTAATTTAAACTTGGTATAGCCCTACAATGGAACATTATTCAGCAAAAAATAGGAATGAAATACTGATGCATGCTATAATATGGACGAACCTTTAAAACATTATGGTAAATTAAGGAAACAAGACTGTAAAGGTCATATAATATATAATCCCATTTATATGAAACATTCAGAACAGGGAAACTAGATGAGTGGTTGCAAGGAACCTGAAGGTAAAGGGGAATAAGGGAGAAGGTGAAAGAGGAGCGTAATTGGCAGTGACTGCTAATGAGTATATGCTTCCTTTGCAGAGTGTTAAAAATGTTCTAAAATTAGTTTGTAGTGATGGTTGTACAATTCTATTAATATACTAAAAGCCACTGAACTATATACTTTAAATGGGTGACTTTTATGGTATGTGAAATATATCCTAAGTTGCTAAAAAATAAAAGTCACAAGTAATAGCAAGGTATAGGTGGTGCACAGAGTAAAGAATCTGCCTGCAATGCAGGAGACCTGGGTTTGATTCCTGGGTTGGGAAGATCTCCTGGAGAAGGAAATGGCAACCCATTCCAGTATTCTTGTCTGCAAAATCCCATGGACAGAGGAGCCTGGCGGGCTACAGTCCATGGGGTCACAAAGAGTTGAACGTGACTGAGCGACCAACACACATTAACTAAAAAAAAGAGAGAGCATTTCTGGAATTTTATCTATGGCACCTTTACAAGTCTCAGGCAATCCAGGGTAGTAACTAACTAAGAATACGTAAGGCACATATACACCTACCAATGGGATAAATTCCTAGTCTCTGAGAAACAGTGGCCCAAAATTAGACAATCTACTCACTGTATCATTCATTTGGTTATCCCATACCATAAACAAATTTTGATACATTGTGGGCATTCTTAAAGCTGCCTGTCCACTCAGCCCTCCTCTTTCAGGAACTTCATTCCCTCCATACTCCACCTCTATTAATAGTAGAGCTGACATGCTTCCAGAAGACCCTGGCCAGAGTCAGCTGCTACCCAGTGGGTACCTTTTTGCTGAGTCAATATATCTTTTCCGAGATTTAAACATTTGCAATCAAGAAAGCAAAAATCAGCTCCTCTCCCATCATGGAATCTGTACGATGTAAAATTCCAGGGCTGCCAGCAGCCATGTCTTCTGCCATGTGCAACAGGTCCTTGTGCAGTGAGAGAAGAGAGGAGAGACGGCAAGGGCTCTAGAGGCAATTCATTCTCCTGTTCCTGCTGCATCTCGCCCAATGTCAAGTTTACTTGTTTATAATCTTTCCTTTGATCCTATAAACTGATAATTTGGCCTTTTGCCTACATTTTTAAAATAAAATGTTGTATTTATAGACAAAACAGAAGCATACAATTCCAGAAAGACAGACAGTATATTTAGAGCTGATTCATTTTGGGAAGCTGATTGATTTTTACAAGATAACTGAACTTATTTTCATCAGTGTACATTTTAGCATATGCTTGCTTATATTCTCCTTTAGGAGAACATCTTAAGTATCCCCAACAAAGTCTAATATTGCTATTTGTTGTTGTTTCATCACTAAATCATGTCCGACTCTTTTGCGACCCCATAGATTATAGCCCACCAGGCTTTACTGTCCATGAGATTTCCCAGGGAAGAATACTGGAGTGGGTTGGCAAAGGAAATCAAGACCATGGATTCTCTGCTAGGAATTTTGCACTGTACACAAATAGAAGAAAACAACTGGTTCCACGGAACCCTGAAGGTTAAGAATCAATAAAATATAGACTATGTGGGCGAATACAAAACCCTCAAGCATTTTATCTTCCTCCCTCAATTCATTTCAAGCATCATATATGACTCCTTACTAATCTACTTCTAAAAAAGAACTGAGGAAAGACTCAAATTATTAAAACCAGAAGTAAAAGTTGGAAAAAGATTATGAGAACACCATGAACTGTATGCAAACAAACTGGATAACCTAGATGAAATGGATAAGTTCTTAGAAACACACAAATTGACTTAAGAAGAAATAGAAAATCTAAATGGATCTGTAACTATTAGGAGGGCTGAATCAGTAATCAAAAACGTCCCAACAAAGAAATGTACAGGACCAGATGGTTTCACTGGTAGGTTCTATCAAACTTTTAAAGAATTAATATCAGTTCTTCTCAAAATCTTCCAAAAGACCGAAAAGGAGAGAACAGTTCTTAACTCATTCCCTAAGGCCAGCATTACCCTGATACACAAACCAGACAAAAGAACAAAAGAAACCTTAAAACTAAAAACAAAACAAAAACCATACTAATTAAAAAATGGGCCAAGGATCTACAGACATTTCTCCAAAAAGGATACAAATGGCCAATAAGCACATGAAAAAATGCTCAGCATCATCAGTCATAAACGAAATGAAAAATCAAAACTGCAATGAGATAACATTTCATACCCACTAAGATGGCTATTATTAAAAAAAAAAAGTATTGAAAAGGATAGAGAAACTGGAACCCTTGTATACTACTGGTGGGAATGTAAACTGATGCAGCTGCTATGGAAAACAACATGGCAGTTCCTAAAAAATCAGAGAATTATCATATGACCCAGCAATTCCCCTTCTATTTGTATGACTTCACTTATTTAAGTATCTAGGCAAATTCGCAAAGACTTAAAGTAGAATAAAGGTTACCAGGGGCAGAAAGGAGGGAGAAATGGGGAGTTATTGCTTAATGGGTACAGAGTTTCTGTTTGGGATGATGAAAAAGTTCTTGAAATAGTAGTGATGGTTACACAACACTGTGAATGTACTTAATGCCACTTAGCTATACACTTAGAAATGATTACAATGGTAAAGTTTATGTTTATTTACCACAACTGAGGGAAAAAACAAACTTTTTTTTTTGTCCCAACAGTAAAGGTGAAGAAGGCGCAATTACCAAGCCTACCAAGCAAATGGAAATGGTGTCAAAAGAACTGCAGGTCAACTTTCACCACTGGCTGATAGAAATAAACCAGTGTTTCTAAAGAGGAACATCTACAGGAAATTATGTAGTCTGATGGTTAAAACGTTCTGTAATTTAGTGACATGAACTGCACAAAATAAGCAATAATCAAATGGAACCAACTTTGAAGGGCCTCAGTATGACATGCAGGGATCATATGGCTTAGAGTTACAGAAGGTGATAAAGGAGGCTTTTCATGAACCTGCAACAAGCTTCTTCAAATTAGAGAAAGAGGTGGTTTTCATTTGGCAGAGTCCAGGTGCATGCCCCTAAGTGGCAGGAGTGGCTGCCATCAGAGAAAAAATAAATGGATCTGTGCTGGGCACAAGGACAGCTGGCTAAGTTGCTTCAGTCGTGTCCGACTCTGTGCGACCCCAAAGACGGCAGCCCACCAGGCTCCGCCGTCCCTGGGATTCTCCAGGCAAGAATACTGGAGTGGGTTGCCATTTCCTTCTCCAGTGCATGAAAGGGAAAAGTGAAAGTGAAGTCGCTCAGTCGTGTCCGACTCTTAGTGACCCCATGGACTGTAGCCTACCAGGCTCCTCCATCCACGGGATTTTCTAGGCAAGAGTACTGGAGTGGGGTGCCATTGCCTTCTCCCAAGGACAGCTGGTGTGGTGCCTAAATGCTCTGTCAGCCCACTGAAGGGAACAGTCTATGATTCCTGTAGGGTCCATAGTGCTACAATAATTTAAGAATTAATTAATTTAAAACTAACAGAAAATTAACAGACAGAAATACAATTCCCTGGTAGAGAAATAAGGGAGAAGGAAATCAGTACAGTTTTATACAGACATTGCTTCAGTTCAGTTCAGTTTATCAGTCGTATCCAACTCTTTGCGACCCCATGAACCACAGCAGGCCAGGCCTCCCTGTCCATCACCAACTCCCGGAGTTTACCCAAACTCATGTCCATTGAGTCGGTGATGCCATCCAACCATCTCATCCTCTGTCGTCCCCTCCTCCTCCTGCCCCCAATCTTTCCCAGAATCAGGGTCTTTTCAAATGAGTCAGCTCTTCGCATCAGGTGGCCAAAGTATTGGAGTTTCAGCTTCAACATCAGTCCTTCCAATGAACACCCAGGACTGATCTCCTTTAGGATGGACTGGTTGGAACTCCTTGCAGTCCAAGGGACTCTCAAGAGTCTTCTCCAACACCACAGTTCAAAAGCATCAATTCTTCGGCGCTCAGCTTTCTTTATAGTCCAACTCTCACATCCATATATGACCACCGGAAAAACTATAGCTTTGACTAGATGGACCTTTGTTGACAAAGTAATGTCTCTGCTTTTTAATATTCTGTCTAGGTTGGTTGTAACTTTCCTTCCAAGGACTAAGTGTCTTTTAATTTCATGGCTGCAATCACCATCTGCAGTGATTTTGCAGTCCAAAAAAATAAAGTCAGCCACTGTTTCCACTGTTTCTCCATCTATTTGACATGAAGTGATGCAACCGGATGCCATGATCTTAGTTTTCTGAATGTTGAGCTTTAAGCCAACTTTTTCACTCTCCTCTCTCACTTTCATCAAGAGGCTCTTTAGTTCTTCACTTTTTACCGTAAGGGTGGTGTCATCTGCATATCTGAAGTTATTGATATTTCTCCCGGCAATCTTGATTCCAGCTTGTACTTCTTCCAGCCCAGCGTTTCTCATGATGTACTCTGCATATAAGTTAAATAAGCAGGGTGACAATATGCAGCCTTGACGTACTCCTTTCCCCATTTGGAACCAGTCTGTTGTTCCATGTCCAGTTCTAAATGTTGCTTCCTGACCTGCATACAGGTTTCTCAAGAGACAGGTCAGGTGGTCTGGTATTCCCATCTCTTTCAGAATTTTTCAGTTTATTGTGATCCACACAGTCAAAGGCTTTGGCATAGTCAATAAAGCAGAGATAGATGTTTTTCTGGAACTCTCTTGCTTTTTAGATGATCCAGTGAATGTTGGCAATTTGATATCTGGTTCCTCTGCCTTTTCTAAAACCAGCTTGAACATCTGGAAGTTCACAGTTCACATATTTCTGAAGCCTGGCTTGGAGAATTTTGAGCATTACTTTACTAGCATGTGAGATGTGTGCAATTGTGCGGTAGTTTGAGCATTCTTTGGCATTGCCTTTCTTTGGGATTAGAACGAAAAGTGACCTTTTCCAGTCCTGTGGCCACTGCTGAGTTTTCCAAGAGACATTGCTTATAATGTAGTAAATATTTTATATATAAATTACTCTAGTTACTATCAGTGCTACTATAACTTCACACCACACCCAAACCATAGGTCAAGTTTTGCTAATCTAATCAAGGCTGGGCCTCTCATTGGTGCCTGGCTAAACTTCAGTTAACTGCAAGATGTCAAGTCAAAGTGTTCTAATAGATTTCGAAAGAGACTCTCTTTCAAATTGACTTGCTGTAATTTCTTAGTTGTAGGGAGTTCAAAAAAGATTGGGATTTAAAAAAAGATTAAAGAATCATGAATTAAGACCCAGCTAGTGGGTCTTAGACAGAGAGGCCTGGCGTGCTGCAATTCACGGGGTCGCAGAGTCAGACACGACTGAGCGACTGAACTGAACTGAACTGAACTGAGTGGGTCTTGGAGAGTACGGCAACTCTAGAGTTATTTGAGGACAGAGTAGAGAATGACAATCAAGAGACGGTCCTTATTCTTACTAGAGCTCCTGTGTGCCAGATAAGTACATAACTGACACAAAGTTCTCACCTCGTATCAACTCCTCAAGGGACATATTTTTCAGAAGCTGAAATTTAGAGTCAGAGAAGTTAAATCATTTGTTTATAGTCACACAACCAATAATGGTATGATGTGACTCTGAAGCTCATATATTTTCTAATCTTCCACTCTATTACTGGAGGTAAGGGGAACACAACACTATACTGACACAAGGGTAGTTAGTTCAGAGCTTTAAGCCCAAGTAGTCAAGAGGCACTTTTGGAGCCTTTCTGAAACACATTTCAAACTTAAAACATGTTTCAGAACGAAAGCAAGTCTGTGGAACAGCAGCAAGCACAGAATGAGGATATAGCAGAAGTTAGTCATAAATTTCTAATAGTGACCAGCTAAAATGGAAACAGTCTTTTATAAGTATATTCTAGAATGGTATATGTCTCTCCCCACAAAAGTTGTTTTTATTTTAATAGTCATTTAATAATAGCTATAGTTCAGTTTGGGGCTTCCCATGTGGTACTAGTGGTAAAGAATATGTCTGCCAATGCAGTAGACGTAAGAAATGTGGATTCGATCCCTGGGTTGGGAAGATACCCTGAAGAAGGGCATGGCAACCCACTCCAGTATTGTTGCCTGGAAAATCCCATGGACAGAGGAACCTGGTGGGCTATAGTCCATGGGCCACAGAGTCGGACATGACTGAAGCAACTCTGCACACATGCATGTACATAGGTCAATTTATATCCCAAAATACAAATTAATTAATATAAAAGTAAATTCTAGAATTGAAACATGCATTTACAAGGCATTTGGGTAGAAGATAAGTAACAGCAAAAGAAAAGAAGACTAGAAACCCGGGGAGACCTGCTTGACATAAAAGATTGCCCTTCTCTGTTTGGGTCTCTGAAAATGGAAAATGCTGAATTGATGGCATGCTTCACACCTGCTTACCTGTGCTACTTTTTATTTTCTCGAAATACAGGTGCCAAGAACATTTATTTTTAAAATGTTATGCTTGAATAATTACTTTAAGTTTATAGGTAGAAACAGAGTTGCTGCTAAGTCACCTCAGTCGTGTCCGACTCTGTGTGACCCCATAGACGGCAGCCCACCAGGCTCCGCCGTCCCTGGGATTCTCCAGGCAAGAACACTGGAGTGGGTTGCCATTTCCATCTCCAATGCATGAAAGGGAAAAGTGAAAGTGAAGTCGCTGAGTCGTGTCAGACTCTTAGCGACCCCATGGACTGCAGCCTACCATGCTCCTCTGTCCATGGGGTTTTCCAGGCAAGAGTACTGGAGTGGGGTGCCATTGCCTTCTCCGAGAAACAGAGTAAAAGCTGCTTAATTTGAAGTTTAGAGTTTTAAAAAACTCAAGGTTAAGTGATACCTCCAGGAAACTAGACCACTCAACAAGTTTGCTACTTCAAACAAGAAGACTGAATTATGTTGATTATGTGTCAGTGGGGAAGAAGAGGTCAGGAAAGGTTGCTTTGTTTCTAATCTCTCACTTTTTAGAGAAATTGATCAGAGTAGCTCAAAGAATGTTTCATGCTGTACTGCTCTGAGACTCTTTGTGGACCTGAGAACTACATCTTATTATTTCTCCAACTGGCATTTGATTTATTATAAGCCTAAATATCCTAAGACAACTAGAATCATTAGATTCTTACTAAAGACTAAATCTATTATTAAAAGATATATATAGCGAATAAAAATCTCTGGAAAGAAAAATTCTGGATATAAGATATGGGCTATATCCTACATATCTCTAAAGTTTCAAACACTTGGATATTACCAATATACTGTTTAAACTCTTTAGTATTCAAAATTATCAGGTTAAAGCCACAAGATTAAGTTTCGTTAAAGTATCAATCAAATTAATGAAAGCCTCACCAAAATACTTTATACAAAATCCCAACTAGTATATTCAAGTTCATAGGTATTCACAGCGTTTGTCGGCTCAGCTTTATGTTTACGCCAACAGAAACGATAACCTTGTGAGGAGGAAAGACCAACATATGCAGATCAGAAAAAACAAAACGTTAAACATAATGAAAAGCCACGACAGATTCAGCAGCAAGTGACTTCCGTTTCAAAATGACAGTAGTACTTTGGAGCACTTAACTTGGCCTCAGTGTGAAGGCAAGCCTTCTTGCCTTGCCTCTACCTCACTGCCATCCTGGACCAGGAAAACAATGTCACAACCTTGGGGTGACAGAGCGGAACACAGGAAAAAGCCTGAGTTCCTGACAGCTTTGCGGACCTGCCTTTACACTACAACTTCTGCACTTGGTTCTATGTGAGACAGAAATTCCTATTTTGTTAATGCCACTAATATTTGTCCTATTATAGGCACACCAGTCAAATACCAGTTGATAAGGAAAAGTGACATGAGCAATCCGTCAGGTATTCTATTTATTAAACAGTAATCAGCTTATAACTTGACCTATGTTAAACTTATTTTGAGTCAGAGTACTGTGTTCTTCAATTCAGCCAAAAAAGCTGAGTTAAGATTTTCAAACTTGAAAGTTACCTTGTCATTGGCAATACAGATTTTTCAAGTCAGATTTGTTTCAGAAAACAAAGTCTGCAGTAGGAAAATAAGTTTAACAGCCTCTGATTTGTGGGTGTGGCATAAAAGAGCCATATGAGGGATCTTTGCAGAGAGAGAAATATTCTGTACCGTGACTATAGTAATATCAATACCCTGGTTGTGATACTGCACCAGTGGGGGAAATTCTGTATTATTTTGTATTATTTTACAACATCATGTGATTTGGCAGTTATCTCAAAATAGAAAGTTCAGTTTAAAAATGCTAATGATAAACATTAGGAAAATATTAACTCCAATTAAAAGCATTCATTTCACATCATGGGGGAAAAATCAGTAAAAGATGGAAGTAATATATACATATCACTAAAAAGCTACAATAAAATATGACTCTGTAGCTTTGGCAGGACAGCCATACAGTTCAATAGAAGGGAGTTCAGAAATAGACCCAAAATTCCATTTACATTAATACTCTGGAAGGGGCAAAATTATGAGGACAGAAAACAGATCGCTGGTTGCCTGAGTCTAGAAGATGGAGGTGAAGGATGACTACAAAGAGGCACAAATACCACTGCACGGGGCAAAGGTTCAATCCATGGTCAGGGGAACTAAGATCCATGCGGTCAGTAACAAGAGGCACGAAGAAATAGCAAAAATGTTTTATACCTTACTGGGATGGATTACACAATTATGCACCAAAAGTCAGAACTACACACTAAAAAGGATAAATTTTATCAGAATAAAGTTATGTACCTTGCAAGTGAAAGTGAAAGTCTCTCAGTCCTGTCCGACTCTTTGCGACCCCATGGACTATACAGTTCATGGAATTCTCCAGGCCTGAATACTGGAGTGGATAGCCTTTTCCTTCTCCAGGGGATCTTCCCAACCCAAGGATCGAACCCAGGTCTCCCACATTGCAGGTGGATTCTTTATCCAGATGGGCCACAAGGGAAGCCCAATGTACCTTAATTAAAATTAATTACTTTACTACTTAGGATAAAGTCCTATCTGAATGTAAGTTATTGATTTCATTCTTTAACATAAAAGAAAAATATTTATTGCTTTTCTTAAAACAATATATATGAAAATGGGTAATTGAAGTAGGTCTATTTGTTAGATCTCACTGGTATATAGATGGGTCCTACTATACTTAGAAGATAGCCAGAGAGTTCTTTGTAATGCAAAAAGGGAGTAACAAATCCTTTTCTAGAATTTGTTTCCATTTCAACATCACAAAAATTCATCTTAAAATCCCTATTTTTCATAGAAAGATGTTCAATATATTGGTGTTCTTACAACGTGAGATAGCCACATCAAACAAAATCAGATGACTTCTGTATATAAAAATACAGTGCATAAAAAATTACAAGAATTTGCAAAGAGATTTTTATATAACAAATTGAGATGACAAAATTACACTTTTACTCCCTGCATTCTCAGATTCTTTGAGCTACAAGCTCAAACAAAATAATCTGAATATTTTTTGTTATCCTTATGGTCAATAAGCATTTTTAATATGGTAACAATGAAATCAGCATGCTGAATCATTTACTAAGAAGTAGACAAAGAAAAATACAAACATATCTTTATAAAGATAAAAGGTAAACATCAGCCCATCTAGTGCTAATCACAGGAAATTATTAATGAAGCACTAAATTAATTTGCCATTACAGTACCTTTTATTTGGAATGCGAAGTCAAGTGGCCCTTAGGAAAGAAGCATCTCTACCAACAAAGCTAGTGCAGGTGACGGAATTCCAGTTGAGCTATTTCAAATCCTAAAAGATGATGCTGTGAAAGTGGTGCACTCAATATGCCAGCAAATTTGGAAAACTCAGCAGTGGCCACAGGACTGGAAAAGGTCACTTTTCATTCCAATCCCAAAGAAAGGCAATGCCAAAGAATGCTCAAACTACCACACAATTGCACTCATCTCACATGCTAGTAAAGTAATGCTCAAAATTTTCCAAGCCAGGCTTCAACAGTATGTGGACCAAGAACTTCCAGATGTTCAAGCTGGTTGTAGAAAAGGCAGAGGAACCAGAGATCAAACTGCCAACATCCGTTGGATCATCGAAAAAGCAAGAGAGTTCCAGAAAAACATCTATCTCTGCTTTATTGACTATGCCAAAGCCTTTGACTGTGTGGATCATAAAAACTGAATAATTCTTAAAGAGTTGGGAATACCAGACCACCTGACCTGTCTCTTGAGAAACCTGTATGCAGGTCAGGAAGCAACAGTTAGAACTAGACATGGAACAACAGACTGGTTCCAAATGCGGGAAGGAGTACGTCAAGGCTGCATATTGTCACCCTGCTTATTTAACTTATATGCAGAGTACATCATGAGAAACGCTGGGCTGGAAGAAGCACAAGCTGGAATCAAGACTGCCGGGAGAAATATCAATAACTTCAGATATGCAGATGACACCACCCTTACGGTAAAAAGTGAAGAAGAACTAAAGAGCCTCTTGATGAAAGTGAAAGAGGAGAGTGGAAAAGTTGGCTTAAAGCTCAACATTCAGAAAACTAAGATCATGGCATCCGGTCCCATCACTTCACAGCAAATAGATGGGGAAACAGTGGAAACAGTGACAGACTTTATTTTCTTGGGCTCCCAAATCACTGCAGATGGTGACTGCAGCCATGAAATTAAAAGACGCTTACTCCTTGGAAAAAAAGTTGTAACCAACCTAGATAGCATACTGAAAAGCAGAGACATTACTTTGTCAACAAAGGTCCATCTAGTCAAAGCTATGGTTTTTCCAGTGGTCATGTATGGATGTGAGAGTTGGACTATAAAGAAAGCTGAGCACAGAAGAATTGATGCTTTTGAACTGTGGTGTTGGAGAGGACTCTTGAGAGTCCCTTGGACTGCAAGGAGTTCCAACCAGTCCATCCTAAAGGAAATCAGTCATGAATATTCATTGGAAGGACTGATGCTGAAGCTGAACTCCAATACTTTGGCCACCTGATGCAAAGAACTGACTCATCTGAAAAGACCCTGATGCTGCGAAAGATTGAAGGCGGGAGGAGAAGGGGATGACAGAAGATGAGATGGTTGGATGGCATCACCGACTCAATGGACATGAGTTTGAGTGAACTCCAGGATTTGGAGATGGACAGGGCGGCCTGGCCTGCTGTAGTCCATGGGGTCGCAAAGAGTCAGACACAACTGAGCGACTGAACTGAACTGGGTTGACCTGTATCACTGTATAAGCTTAAATATACAACATGCTGGTTTGATTTACATATATAGTGAAATGATTACCACAATAGGTTCTGCTAACATTCAGCATCTCATATAACACCCAGCGTTTCATAAGTAAAAAAAAAAAAAAAAAGGAAATTCTTGTGATGAGAATTCTTGGATTTACTTTTAACAACTTTACTGTATATCATAGAGCAGTGTTAACTATAGTCATCATATTGTACATTACATCCCTAGTACTTATTTATCTTATAACTGGAAGTGTGTACCTTCTGACTGTCATTGTTTAGTTGCTAAGTCCTGTCTGACTCTTCTGTGACCCCATGGACTGGAGTCCACCAGGCTTATCTGTCCATGGGATTTCCCAGGCAAGAATACTGGAGAGAGTTACCAGTTCCTTCTTCAGGGGATGTTCCTGACCCAGGGACCAAGCCCATGTCTCCTGCATCTCCTGCATTGGCAGGCGGATTCTTTACTACTGAGCTACCAGGGAAGCCCACCTTTTGACTATCCTTCCTCCATTCTCCTTCCCTCTATGTCCTCTTAATGCATTTATCTTATTCAGTCCTTATTAGTCACTCATATGTATTTTGCTTATCTTTGCCCTAAAAATTCTACTCCTACTACCAACAGGCTATATAATGCCAAGGGAACAGTAAGTACTAATGCTTTTCTGACACTTGATTAACCACTTGCATCTAACACAGTGATTTTCAGAGAATTGAATTTAAGTGACTAAAACAAAAATTGACTCAAAATTATTCCATCAAGTTTTATTTTCTTTACAGCACTCATCAGTATCTGAAATTATCCTGATTTGTGTTTCTCTCTCTTGCACTTGAAGGTAAGTCACTGCTGCTGCTGCTGCTAAGTCGCTTCAGTTGTGTCTGACTCTGTGCAAGCCCATAGATGGCAGCCCACCAGGCTCCCCTATCCCTGGGATTCTCTAGGCAAGAACACTGGAGTGGGTTGCCATTTCCTTCTCCAATGCATGAAAGTGAAAAGTGAAAGTGAAGTTGCTCAGTCGTGTCCGACTCTTCGCGACCCCATAAACGGCAGCCTACCAGGCTCCTCCGTCCATGGGGTTTTCCAGGCAAGAGTACTGGAGTGGATTGCCATTGCCCTACTAGTCCTTGTCTTATTCACTACCCTCTCTTCCCAATACCTACAACAGCACTGAGCATGCAATGTTCAATAAATGAACTACAAAAAATCTGGCTTTGTATAACACTAAATCAGAATATTCCCTACCACCACTAAGAAAAAAGTCATAAACTGTTGTATTTTTCATCCCTTGAAACTGTGCCAAAAGACAGAAAAACAATACATAAATAAAAATTCTATTTTCCCCCATGTTTGCAGTCACTTTCACCTTTTGTTGCCACTCAATAGCATTCTTTCATCTGCAAGCAAAATATTTGAAAAGAAGAAAGCTTATATAGCCAGAATGCGGAAGTAAAATCATTAAGGCACCTTGATAAGTACAGTGGTTAAAAATATAAACAGAAGAACCTGTTTAAATGCAGAAGCTTTTTTCGTTTTGAATCAGCGATCATAAGACAGTGTTAATTTTCAGACATTCAACAATATAGGTCAGTCTTAAGAGTAAATGATCAAAAGCTTAATCTAACCACATCATGTATAATCCTATGTTGCTTCACACTTCGACAGAATTATAAAATGCTCAAGTACAGTGAAAAGTAAATAGTAATCAATAAGTACATTCAATTTATAATCTTTCAACCTTGCTTAAGGGCTCTCTTTTAGTATTTTTTCACATTCATTCCTCCTACAGAGGAGAACTGCCGGGGCTTGATAACATCATTGCTTGTGACCATAGGCAAGTTTCAGTTAGTTAACCTCTGTGCATCAACTCCTCAACTGTAAAAGGAGCAAATGGGCACCTATCACATGTGGCTGCTGTGGGAATTAAATAAGATAGTCTAAGTTAAAAGTTTTGAACACTGCCTGGCATATAGGAAGTTCTCAAAAGCTTAGTGGTATTGCCATAATCTCCCTAAAATGTCATATAGTGAACTCTGAAGAACAGTGACTATGATGTAAGAAAATTAGTGACTGGCTACAAGAAAAGATGAGTCATCACAGCTGGCAGTACTTGTCTTTGACAAGTACAGGAAGGACCTAACATCTACTGAGTGCTTTATGTGCCAGGCACTATGCTGGGCGCCAAAAAATATTAACCACCGTGACAGACTATTGCAGTTACGGCCCGCACCTCCTTGATCCCCTCCCACATTAACTCTGGATTTGCTCATGTGATTTGCTTTGGTCTACAACACTAGCAAACATGGAGCAAGCTGAGGCTTGCTAGGTGCTTGCACACTGTGGCTTTGCCTTCTCTTGCTGCTGGGAACTCTATTCCTACCCTGGGAACAAGTTTGGATTAGTCTCTTGATAAGAGGCCACATGAAAATACCCACCCCGGGCTAAGGCCCCAGACATGTAAGGCCAGACTAAGCAATTTAGACAATCTAGCTCCAGATAATAAGAACATTTCGGTCAACTAGGAAACATGAGAATGTTTATTGATTTATGCCAGTAAGTTTTGGGGACGGTTTGTTATGCAGCAAAAGCTAACCAAATACAACCTCTAGACGAATGGAGATACTGTTTTACAGATGAGCAAAGAAGATTCCCAGCACTAGTAACTCAGGTTGGTTCCAAAAGCTTTTTCCACCACACAAAGCCACCTCTTTATGCTATACTCAGAGGTTCCAGATTAAAAGGGGATCTCTGGAAACTTTATTCTGTAACCCTTTTTAAAGCAGTTAAGTAATCTTTCCTCTCTACCAGGAGTCAGCACACTATGGTCAAAGGGCCAGATTCAACTCACTGCCTGTTTTGTATGGTTTATGAGCCAAGAATGGTTTTTACATTTTAAAATGGCTTAAAATAAAAATACTTTGTGACACATGAAAATAATATGAAATTCAAATTTCAGTGTCCATAAATAATTACTAGAATAGAGCCATGCTCACGTATACATTATCTATGGCTGCTTTTGCACTATTACAGCAGGGTTGGCTGGCTATGTTGGAGACCATATGGACATCTAAGTCTATCTATTTCCTATCTGGCTCTTTATTTTTAAAAAGGTGTGCCAATATCTGCTCAGAATTACGCTCTTGGCATATGTTTTTAAGTTAAACAAAGGACTTTGCCTGGCCTTTAGTGATGAGCAGACTTTTTTTGTACTTTTATCACCCCTTTCCGTTCACTGAAAATATTTTAGCTTATGTCATTTCTCTAGGTTCTCTGTAACTTTTATTTTTGGACGGTCTCTAAATTGGTCTAAGAAAGGCAGATAACTCCGTTTTCAAAACACTTATTTGAAACCATTGTGATCTTATATTGGCCAAATGGAACAAACCATACAGGAAGGAGAAGACGATGTAGGAGAGAGATTTTATTCAGAAGGCCTTTAATTTCCCAGACCTGAGCCTGTGTAACAACCACATAGAAATGGACTTCCCTTTTATTCCTAACAGAGATTTCAGGGCAGAAGTAGCTATTGTCTCCTCTCTTTTGTGAGATTCGGCTCTAATATTCTCTGGCCACAGTGAACTAAGAACGTCAGAACTACTACTATTCTACTGATATCCTGCTGCTAATCAGTTAAACAAGACATGAACTGAAGTAAACATTGATTTCCTTTTATATAAGAAAAGAGGTGACCTCAATTTACTTGCCATCCCCCATTTTTATTACTTCTCTTACTATAAGTAAGACTCCCTTGATAAAGATAATAAGTCCTGGTGGAGACTCAGCTGACTCTTGGACTTTGCATTAGCACAAGGGATTAATAAAGAAACTGCCACAGATAACCACCACCCTTGGAGAAGGGCATGGCAGCCCATTCCAGTATTTTTACTTGGAGAATCCCATGGACAGAGGAGCCTGGCAGGCTACAGTCCATCGGATCACAAAGAGTTGGACACAACTGAAGCCACTTAGCATGCACACACACACCAACTACCCTCCTCCAATATTTACCAAAGACTTCTGAGAGGCATTAGACAGATGCTCCTTATGGTCAATGCAAATGTGAAGGTCACTAGAACACTGAAGAAAATGAATATGTTTGTATCAGTCCAAACTTAACTGAGCTACTTTGTTAAGCATCAGGCAGTTGAGTCCATACAGAAAATTTACAACAGAAGTTTTATATGTTATTTGAATTAAACAGGTTTAGAAAAACAAATTCATTTTATCTTTGTGTCTACTTAACAAGGATTTTTAGGGTATAAAAACTGTTTCCCAGGATGGCCTCTCAATTTACATTATTATACAAGTAAATAAGAATTCTAAACTTTAACTCTTAAGCTTGCAACAACAATATGGCAGTCAGGTTGTAAGTCTGGGTCTCTGGTATATACAATAATATACATCTAAAGAATATGGTTCCATTCTAACTTAGAATTCCAAAGAAAGAACAGCTGTTCCAAATAGCCTTTTTTCCCCTATTAATAATTATATCATCAACATACTAGGATCATCAGCAATTAAAGACTGAAACATCAATTTGGGGATGTTCATTAGGACTCTCTCCTCGCCTAAGAACAAGGAACTTTAACCTTAAAAGGGCAGCAAAGTAAGCTGACCAATAGAAAGCCTTTACCTAAAAGAACTACAGTAAACTTAACTAATGTATGTTGTTAAAATTTTTATACTGTGGACTTCCGCGGTGGCCCAGCGGTCAAGCCTCCGCACTTCCACTGCAGGGAGTACGGGTCTGGTCCCCGGTCGGGCAGTTGCGCACGCTGCACGGTGTGCCCGATGCAAGTTATACGCTCATCTTTGCACCTAAATAAGAAGGCTTCCCCCCTCAGTCTTTTCTGCTATTTTTTATTTTTCTCTGTCTTCAAGTTTCTAGTCAAATAACCCTTTTCCGAAAACTTCTCCTTGGATTAATCTCATCTGGATCCAGTTACTGATATCCAAGCACATATTGTTTAAATCAAAATAACTATCTTGTTCCTTACTTACACCTTTTATATTCCTCTTATCTCCTCAATATATTTAGTATTTCCCTTGGTCCTAATATTATTGCATTTTAATTAATTATGATTCACTAATATCACTTAGGTTAGCAGTACAAAAAGGAGCTCAAAGATAAAAAGTTCATTTTCTCATTTCCAATTCTAATATATAGTAAGTACCTACTCTCTATATTTTAGGTTTATGTGCTAATTTTCTCTCACTTCATTAGACTAAAGTGCTTGAAGCAACCCACCAATGCAACATAGAAAGCCACAGAGAATACACCTTGATAGCTGAATAGATAAGAGTTCTAGGAACTAGGTTGTTGGTCCCTATTTCATGCCAAAATTGATATCAGTTTGTAAGATTAAAAGGAATTTCATAATCTTCATTTTACAAGGCAGTTCTAAAAACAATACTGAACTATAGTCTCTTATGCTTAATTAGAGAACATTTCGAAATGTTAACTCTAAATAGTTTGGGGATAGTATTTGGAAAATCTAGCTACAGCTGGCACTCTTTGGTGCAAATCCAATTCTGCTTTTGTACTGATTTAACCTACACTGGAGAAAAGGTCTGTCATTAAGTCATAGATCACAGATTATGTAAAAGAAAATGCAGGTCATTATTTTCAAAGAGCAAATTCACACATGGTTTAACAAACGAAATAACTCAACTCTCCATTCTCAGAAAAAGCAATATTCCAATTAAGCTTTTTAAACAGTTTAGCTAGTTTATGCAAAAATCAGTTAGAAATGGTGTGCATGGTTTTCTAATATAAGAAACTATTCAAACCATTACTAACCAAAAAAGTTACTTTAAAAAAAAAAATTAAGTGTTGTATACAAAAAAAACCCAAAAAACTGTGTACTGGTTTTTTGACAGTGGTTACCTCTGAAAGGAGCATTTGGGAAATGTACTCCAGGCTTTCACCTTTTACTTTTCTCTGCTACATGTGAATTTTTATAGGGAAAAAAAGCAGATTAAAAAAAAATAAGAACGTTCAGTCTTAATAAGCAGAGCATATAACTTTTTGAAATTTAAAGACCATGTTTTTTTACAGCAATTTTAGATTCACAGCAAAACTGAGAGGAAGACAAAAATCTCCAGTATACTCCCTGCCCCAACCCATGAATAACCTCCTCCTCTTTCAGCACCCCACACCAGAGAAGTAACACTTGTTACAATCAATGCACCTACGCTGACCATCATTATCACCTGAAGTTCACAGTTACCAAGTTTCACTCTTGGTGCTGTACAGTCTATGGGTTTGGACAAATATGTTCATTATTAGAGTACCACCGAGTATTTTTACTGCCTCAAACATCCTCCAAGTTCAACCAATTCATCTCCCTTTCACCCTTCTCAACCCCTGGCAACCAATGATCTTTTTCACATTTTACCTTTTCTAGAAAGTCATATTGTTGGAATCCTACCATATGTATCCTTTTCAGGTTGGCTTCACTTAGTAATATGCATTTAAGGTTCATTCATGTCTTTTCATGCTTGAAGGCTCATTTCTTTCCAGCACTGAATTAATATTCCATTGTCTGGATGTGTTGCCATTTATTTATCCATTCACTGACTAAAGGATATTTTGGTGCTTCCAACTTTTAGCAATTATTAATAAAGCTGCTAGAAACAATTATGTGCAGGTTCTATGTAGACATAAGTTTTCAACTCCTTTAGGTAAATACCAACATGCAAATAACCTTTCAAAAGTTCTGAGTCACCCATCAATATCATGAGAATTAAAATGAAAGCATCTGGCACACTGCCATTCTGTAATGTCTTCAAACTTTACCAAAGTATATACTGAGCCAGGTCAGTATATTTTGGAGTTAATGTTTAGTCCATTTCCTCCTTTGTTATAAGGTGCCATTTCTTGCTGCTGTCAGTATACCTACTTTTAGAAGTACCTTCTCACACCTGTTGCTTCACATTTCCTATGAATCTTTCAGCTCCCAGAACATCTTGACTGTGCTTGTAAAACGTCTGAAAACAAGCTGCCCAAAGCCTACTTTAACTAAAAAAAAATTACCAAATATAAAATTATAATTCTGACTCATTTTTTAAAATTCTTTCAAACTCTATGGTTCTTTCTTTACACTGAATGATGATTCAACAGTCCAAAATGTTTATTTGTTGTGTGATTTCTACCTCCTTTTCCCTAATTTAATTCTCTAGTTCTAGGGTTAGGGAGTAAAGATGGGTTTATCATGCAAGAATTTGAGCTCTAGCTCACCATCCTCCCAACCTTTCATTAAACAATGGTTATCAAGGTTTAAAAAAAAAAAAGGTAAAGTTAGTTGAAACTTGGATGTCTTGAAATCTGCTTGTATAGCATTTGAAATCTGCTTGTGTAGTATTTTTAGAAGATAACATAAAAATGTGGGATGACTGTCTTCAAACACCTATGTCTTTCTAAGACACTGAAATTCTTAACTGTGGGGTTTCCTTTCAGAGTTGTAACAGAAATCTGATTCCAAGTTACAGTGTCCCAGGCGCCTAACTGTAGCCTCACGTCACTACTAGCATGTGCCAACAAACAAAAATAAAACAATAAAACTACATGGCTCTCTATAACCTAAAGGGGTGAGATGGTGTAGGAGGTAGGAGGGAGGTTCAAGAGGGACGGGACGTATGTATACTTATGGCTGATTCATGTTGATGTATGGCAGAAGCCAACACAATCAAGAAATTATCCTTCAATTAAAAATCAATAAAAAAACACAACTGCTTGGCCACCAGTAAACACATTCAAATGCTAACAAGACAATTACAGCATAGACAGTATTATATTAATATACCTTTTAAAAATTCACATTCATTATGCCATTTTATCCCATGAGGCAACCCTGTAAGTCAGGGGTTCATTTAATACATGAAAAAAAGACTGAAACTTAGAGTTTAAATCACTTGCACAGAACCATACATCTAATCACAAATGGCAGAATCCAAAACCAAGGACACACTGATACAGAGAAAGAAATAATTTTGTAAGTCAGGCCTATCTGAATTTAAATCCTACCATTTATGACTTGTAAGATTGGAATGGACGGTCCATGACTCTGCTCTGTACACTGATTAATCTCAAGTGTCTGGAACAGTGCAAGTATATAGCAGGTATCAGTAAATATATGTTAAAAAAAAAATTATCCCCCCCCCAAATCACAACTTCTTTGGATCTGTTTCCTCATCTGTAAATGGAAACCGTAAGTCCTTGCTTCATATCTGCTGATGTAATGTATATACAAACATCTGGTAGTTATTTCAGAACTCACAGACCTGACTGTTGGTTTTTTCACAGGACCACCCATCCCCTCACTTTTCCCCTAGGCTCCAAGGAAATAGCAGAAAACACATTTGAGCATGACTGGCAGGCAAGCTGGTGGTAATGCAGATGGGCATATAAAGAACTAAACCGCTGTGGCTCAGTCAGGTAGCCTGCTGTTCTCTTTACCTAAAACAGAAATGACAAAGGATCTTCTAGAAGAATCTGTCACCTTGATTGCTAATTTCAAAACAGAAAATTCTGGCGAGGAGGGAAGCGCTTAACGTATAAGATGCAAAAAAGAAAGGGGGGAGGGCTATCTAAAGATAAATAAGACAATAAGAATACTGAAGTGAGGAGATCCAGAGTAACATACTGAAATAATTCAGCCTAAGAGGCCCATCCACTTCTCTGTAATGTAGCATGTTCTTTCCAGTAAATCTAATTCTAATGGATCAAGAGGTCTTTAGGACCACTGCTAAATTCTACCAACAGAGATAGAAACAAAAGGTAGATGCTTTTGACACAAAAGCTTAAAAGCAAAGGGAAATGGTGCTGCAGATGGTACCATCAAGAATATGAAAAGACAACTCACAGAAAGGGAGCAAATATTTGCAAATCACGTATCTGCTAAGGGACTTGTACCCAAAATCACAAAAGAACTCTTTGAACTCAGTAATAAAGATAAATAACCCAATATTAAAATGAGCAAAGGACCAGAGTAGACATTTCTCCAAAGAAAATACACAAATGACCAATAAGCACATAAAATGATGCTCAACATTATCAGTCACTAGGGAAATGCTAATCAAAACTACAAAGAGAAACCACTTCACACCCACTAGGATAGCAAAATACAACAGATGGACAAACGAATGGATAAAGAAGTTGTGGTACATATACACAGCGGAATATTACTCATCTATAAAAAAGAACGCATTTGAGTCAGTTCTAATGAGATGGATTAAACTGTAGCCTATTACACAGAATGAAGTAAGTCAGAAAGAGAAACACCAATACAGTATATTAATGCACATATATGGAATTTAGAGAGATGGTAATGACAACCCTATATGCAAGACAGCAAAAGAGACACAGACTTTTGGAATCTATGGGAGAAGGCGAGGGTGGAATGATTTGAGAGAAAGAACTGAAACATGTATATTACCATAAGTAAAACAGATGACCAGTGCAAGTTCGAAGCATGAAACAGGGCACTCAAAGCCAGTGCTCTGGGACAACCCAGAGGAATAGGGTGGGGAGGGAAGTGGAAGGGGTGTTCAGGATGCGGGGGACACATGTGCACCCATGGCTGATTCATGTTGATGTATGGCAAAAACCACCACAATATTGTAAAGTAATTAGCCTCCAATTAAAGTAATTAATTTTTTAAAAAAAGAAATGAAAAAAAAACAGATTTACAATAATAAATAAATACATATGGCTTGGTGAGGACGTGGACAAACTGGAACTCTCACACATTGCTAGCAGGAATGTAAAATGATGAAGCTGTTTAGAAAAGTTTGAAGATGTCTTAAATCCTAAACACAGAGTTACCATATGACTTAGCAATTCTAATTCTATGTATATACCCAAGAAAACTGTAAACATATGTCCACACAAAGACTTGTACAGGAATGCTTGTAACAAAATTATTTATAATTGTTCAAAAGTGGAAATGACTCAAATTTATCTATCCATTGATGAATGGATAAACAAAATGTGATAGATCCATACAGCAGAATTTGTTTATTAATAAAGAGAAATAAAATACTGATACATACTACAACTCAGATGAACCTGAAAAACATTACACTAAGTGAAAGAAACCAAACACAGAAAAGAAAGTTACATACTTTATGATTTCATATATATGAAATATCCTGAATAAACAAATCCATAGGGAGGGAAAGTAGATTAGTGGTTGCCAGGGACTGAGGGAAAATGCAGTTGGGAAGGCCTGTTCATTGGTACAGGATTTACTGGGGTGATGAAAATATGCTGGAATTAGATAGCGGAAACAGTCACACAACAAAAACCCACCGGGTTGTACACTGGGTGAATTTTACAGTCTGTGAATTATATCTCAATAAACTTTAAAAGCAAAAGTGGATAAAAATATATGCACTGTGGAAGAAAATTCTCCTAACTTCACACTCTAACTTTCAGAGATTGGCAAGTGGGAGTAGGAGCACAGATACCTCATACTGTGGATCCTATGGATCCCCATGAAGATAGTGAGTGCCTGCTATTTCTCAGCCACTGGGAGAAATCCATTGAATTCTCCAAATAAGTCCCCTAAGGATAAGCCTCAAGACACAATTAGGTACAAAGGCCACAGGAGCCTGCAGTTAAAGTCAACAGAGATACTGAGGAAACTCAATGTGACACTTCTCTCATCACTGAAGCTAGGTTTGCTCTAGCCCATCCAGAGGACACCAGAACCTTACCACTAGCATCATCACCTCAAAACTGAATTCAAGGGCTTTCTTGGTGGCTCACTGGTGAAGAATCCTCCTGCCAATGCAGGAGACATGGGCACAAGTAACAAATACATGCTGTTGTTGTTCAGGCACCAAGTCATGTCCGACTCTTTGCGACCCAATGGATTGCAGCACACCAGGCTTCTCCCTTAAATTTCATGGAGTTTGTCCAAGTTCATGCCCATAATAATAAATAGATGGGGGTGGTACAATTCCATCCAAAGGAAATTTAGTCAAGTTTGATATATATTAAAGTTATTTAAACTGAAATTTAAGTGAAAAAGGTGAAAGGATAAGGGTGTATGCAGAAACTAGTCCCTAAAGTTGCAGAAATCTCAAGTCAGGCTTGAAGCTTAATTATAACATAAAGTAATAGGAAAACTAGCCAATAATAGAAGAAAAATACTAACTTCCATATCAGATTTGTGGGCCAACAGCAGCATTATTCCCCCAGTAAAATGCTACTGTATTCTATTTATACAGCGATTCAATACTGTGTACCCGCCCCCCCACCAAGCTCTCATTTTAGTCTCACAAAAACCTGGAAAGATGTCTTTGTCCAGCAAGGTCAGTCTGACTCCAAAGCCCAAACCTTCAGTATCACACAACTCTGCTTCCTATAAAACTAAAAATTTATACTTTTTCTCAAACTATAAACAAACATCAAAGACAAAGATATTTTATTAAAACCAAGGGGTGAATGTGTATTTATTGAATTTTTATTCACTATTCCTTAATTCTACTAGTATTTCTTATGTTTTAAAGTCCTTTTAACTTTACATTTACTGAACATTTAAAAAAAAAGCAAAAAATGAAACAAAAATATTTGCAACAAGGTGACAAAGAGTTTAATATGCCTTATATTTAATAGACCTCTCACAAATCTACTAATCACATACAAACCAGAAGAAAAATGAGCAAAGGACCTGAAAAGTGTATTAAACACTGAGATATCATCAAATTTGGCAAAGATGAAAAAACCAAAATAGCCAGTGTTAGCGTGAGTGCAGGAAACCCAGGCCTAGGCTCTACGGGCACTCTGGACCTGGTTGCTCCTGAATCACCTCATTCATATGTTTATTTTAGTACCCCACAAGTTGACTTGCTTGTCTCTCCCTTAACTGAACTCTTTAAAGGACATCTTAATCCTTTTTACATCCCCAGTAACCTGCGTCTACCCTCTAAGTGACACTCATGAATCACCTGAGCAGTACGTGCGTGAAAGACAAAATCAGACCAATCAGAAATATCTGGGCCTGAGATGACAGTGAAGAAGGCTAGACTCTGACAGTATTACTTCCTGAGGCCTCTGCATCTTATCACCCACCCAGCTGCTCAAGGCAAAAAAAAAAACATTGAGTCATCCATGATTTCTCCTTTCACACGCAGATTAAAAACAGCCAATATGTATTATGAAAATAAAGCCTTAAATTACTCAGAAAAATATCAATTTCTTGTACTTTACAATTTAAAAGCTTCATAAGGCAGAAGTGTGTTTCTAATGAATAATCAACAAAACTGTGACTCTAAGATTTCCCATTTCTACAATGTATCCTAGTTTACTACTGTCATTAAAGCAATAACTATCTGAAGCCAAAGATAGTTGGCACAACTAAAAAAAGCTATGCAAAAAACACTAATCTAGATGTAAGCTATATTTAACCTAATGTTAAAGGTTAATGTATCGCAATAATTTGTGAGTTAAAAAACACCATTGGCACAAGTCAAACAAAATAATGACTATAAGGAGAAAAAAATTGCCCTCATCCCCAAATAGGCCCTTTTCGTGATACAGATTGGTTTGTTCTTGGTGGGATTACTGGTGACACACCAATCTTTCCTCTTGAAAATAAAGATATATCTTTTACTAACATCAGGAGACAAATGAAAAATGCTTCAATTTTTACCATTTTTACTTCTACAGTTAAAAAAACAACTTATTCAGTAATTCACCAAATTCAAACAGTATAAACATCTTTTGGCTTTTTAACATTCACGTAGAGTAGCATTTAATAAATGAAATAGATTATATTAAAGACATTATTCTGAAATTACACATAAATTCATGATGATTCTCCAAAATAAGATAATAAAGAACATAATTATTGACATATAATTAACAACATATATAATAAGTTTTGGCTGCTAAAGTTTAAAATTCAAAAAGAAATAAATTTGCATTCAGGTTAACAAAGAAGGGGAAAAAGGCATCCCAAAAGAGTTGCTGCCTCAAAAGAGGCTATAAAAAGTTTTAATGCAAATAAAGATTACTATAATAAGTATCAGTGACTAGCCAATCATAAATTCTTCACATTTCAGAAAACCAATGCTAATTTTTAACTTAGTGCCACAGATAAACTCATTTTAAATTTCATATATGAAAAACCCACTTTTTGATGGGTAAAGGAGGAAAACTTAGCAAAAATTCTCTTCATCTTATCAAAAATGTAGTCTTCATCTTATTAAAGAACTACTAAAACCCAGCAAGAAATATAGGCGTATTTAACAGATAACATAATGACAACATAGTAGATCTTTTTACTGTTAAAGAGAGAGAGATGAAACTGTGATATAATAGAACACACAGTAAATGAAAAAGAGAAGGAAAATGGTTTATAAAGCAACAGACCAATCTTCAAGATATTTTGAGTGAAAAAAGATATAAAATACAGTATGTTACCTTCCGCATTGAAAGGGGCAGGAGACTGTGTGTGTGTTTATGCGTGTGTGTACATGCTTTTGGTGGTCTATACCAAAATCAGCTTTGGAAAAATACATATGAAACTGTTAACACAAGGGTTATCTGGGAGGAGGATAACATGGTAGCCAGAAAGTAGTAAAAGGTAAGCTTTTCCTCATTTCATCTGCTTGTGTATTTTGAATCTGAGCAATGTGAATGTATGTATATCAAAAGAAAAAATTAAAAGCACTTTACCTTGCACCATTGTTCCTAATGACTTCCACAGTTTCTTCAACAAAATATCGATCCTTGATGTACGCAAAAATATCATCACAAATTTCATGTAAGCGTGAACGATGGGTGAGGTTGGTCAAGTATAAAACTGGAATAATTAGTGGTTCTGGAAAGCTCTGAAGATTCTGTCTCGCTTTTCTTTCTGACTCAAGTGCTTCCTGATAGGTGAGTCCAGGTCTGCCCGTCACAGCACAGCTCCACACAAGACTGTTGCACAGAATGGTTCGCTCAAAAAAGTCACTGATGCAAAAACAAAGACAAAAATGCATTGCCCATCATTTCACAAGTTTCATATTAAAAGCTGACAAAGGATTGAGCCTTTATTGAAAAATTTTATACAGAATCATAGAAGTCATACAAAAATTTAGGAACTGGTCAATTTACACATTAATACAAACATAAGAAAAAGTATATTTAAACTAGACATTTACAGTTTCCAATTTAAAGGTACATTCAGCCAAAAGTGGACTGTGATTTCTATCAGTTTTGAAACTGAGTGAAACAAAATAAACTCAGCCTTTCTTTTTCCTTCTAATTTTTAAGCTTTCTCTTCCAAAGCACTCAAAACACTGAATTCAAGCACTTGACTATGAATTTTGAAAGGCTTTAACATAATAGTGAAAAACTGGGAAATCGAAGCATCTAACAATAAGAGAAAAGTTAAATAAATTATAGTACTTCATACAATCCATTAAACAGTAAGAGAGTTCTTAAGTAATGTAAACAGGAAAGACAACTTCCCAGTTTGCTCCCATCCTATATTTTTTTCAAAGTAAAAGCTGACCAAGACAATTTATGGTTCCCAAGGGAAAAAGTGGGTGGGACAAATTGGGAGACTGGGATGGACGTATACACATTACTATAAATAAAACAGATAACTAACAAGGATCTACTGAATAGCAGGGGAATTCTACTCAATACTCTGTAACAACCTATTATAGGAAAAGAATCTAAAGTAGATATAAATACATTATTAAGTGAGTCACTTTGCTGCACACCTGAAACTAATACAACATTGTAAATCAACTATACTCCAAAAAAAATTTAATAAGTAAATATATAAAAAAAGCTTACCAAAACAATATATAGAATATGGTCCACTTGTGTTAAAATAAAAAAAAAGAAAGGAAAAAAAAAGAAAGATGGAAGGAAAGTAGAGAAAGATGACTTAAGGAAGCATAAAATATTTCCGGAATTATAATACAAAATATATTATATGTTATATTAATACAAAAATCAAGGTAATAGCTACAGAATGGGGATGGGATTAAGGGACCATTCTACTCAGTGTTTTTCTACACTGCTGGAATTTCTTACTATGGCACTGATTTCTCTTCAAAACTTTAATTTGGTCATTTTTAAAATGCAAGAGATCTACTATAGAGATAGACTTCTAAGGTATATTAAGTAGAAAAAACTCAATCATTGAATGATATAATTCCACATGTATTAATATAATAATAGCAAAAATGTGCAAAGGTTTGTATTTATACAAATGCCATAAACAGATGTTCCCTATGGAGAAAGGGAGGAACTGGGAAGGAAGAAAAGAAAATTTGTTATTCTAAATATTTCCATATTGTTTGAATTTTTAAAAGTATTTAGTTGACTGCTGGAGGTCTTAGCTGCAACACACGGGATCTTTGATCCTTGTCGAGGCATGCAGGATCTTTAGCTGTGGCATGTGGGATCTAGTTCCTGACCAGGAACTGAACCCATGCCCCTTGCATGGAGTGTGGAGTCTCAGCCACTCAAACCGCCAGGAAAGTCCCTATTTGAATTGTTATGATGAGTATTCATGTTTTTGTAACAAAAATGGTTTTAAACGGAAAAGGTTAGAAATATGCAAAAAGATTAACAACAGTTGCCTCTAACTGGTAAGATTTGGGTAAATATTTTGCCCTCTTCTACATTTTGGTCTCCTTTTCAACAATTATGTGCAACCAACATAACTCACAATTCTCTAACTTTTTCTCCTTTCTGAGATCCACCTTTCCTTCTACCTTCATTCTAAAAACTGTTAAAAACTACTACATGCTTATTTCCTCATTAGTATATCTGTACAGGTTACCCCTACAGTAGGGTCTGATTTCCAAAGCAGATTTGGAGTAATTCCATTCAGATAGTTTCATCTGTATATTTGTCTGTAGTCTACAAGAACAACAAAAAATGAAACCTATAAAAGTAAAGAGAAACTAATCATACCTTAACATAAATGAGATCTAAAGAGATAATACACATAAGCCAAGTTACACGACTGTGCCTGCATGCTGAGTCGTTTCAGTTGTGTCTGACTCTTTGAGACCCTGTGGACTGTAGCCTGCCAGGCTCCTCTGTCCACGGGATTCTCCAGGCAAGAATATTGGAGTGGTTTGCCATGCCCTCCCTCCAGGGGATCTTCCTGATCCAGGGATTGAACCTGTGTTTCCTGGGTCTCCTGCATTGGTAGGCGAGTTCTTTACCACTAGCACCATCTGGAAAGCCCAGACTAATTCAGTACAAAGGAAAATCCTTTTGAAGTATGTACCCTTTAGTAATGGAGATAATGGGTGCACATCATTAAAATACAAAGTAAAAAGTGATTATCTTTTCTAGACAGAGGCAGATATCCTTTGGGAATTCAGAGGAAGGGAACAAGGAGAGACAGGCACGAAAGATCAAGAAATGCTAGGAAACACCTTTGGGAGGAAGTGGCATTAAGAGTTAGGATGAAATGGAAAAGTAGAGTTGAAGAAAAAACATGTCAGAGAGAAAAAACGATGAATATAATCTGATTTTTATAATAAAATCTATGTCAGATAAATACTTTATTACTAAGTGAGAGGCAAAAGACATACCCAATCGAGGGTTATCAACAGTGCAGAATAAAATGAATGAACAGATAGATCTTGGAAGAGATCTTATTCAATTTTTGCTGCCTAAAACTGCAGTTCACTCAGCAAGCTTCACAAAAAGTTTTAAACTGTTTCCTTTAGAAACAAACATAGGTTCCCAAGCCACATATTTAATGTGCATGAGATATTCTAATAATTTAAGCTATATCTAGTATACTACAGGTGACCTCTGCACTATGAGAGAGGAAGAAGGGGTGCTTATCTCCACACCGTCAAAAATCTGTATGTAACTTTACAATCAGCTCTCCTTATTCACAGTCAACTGTAAGGAAGTAAAGTGAAGTGAAAGTCGCTCAGTTGTGTCAGACTATATAGTCCATGGAATTCTCCATGCCAGAATACTGGAGTGGGTAGCCTATCCCTTCTCTAGGGTATCTTCCCAACTCAGGAATCGAACCAGGGTCTCCTACATTGTAGGCAGATTCTTTACCAACTGAGCTATCAGGGAAGCCCCAACTCTAAGGAAAAATATACTTCAAATCTAGCTATTTTACACATTAAGTAGTCTCTGCTTGTGCTCACTCACGTCCAACTCTTTGCAACCCCGTGGGCTGTAGTCTGCCAAGCTCCTCTGTCCATGTGCCATCTTCCAGGCAAGAATACTGGAGTGGGTTGCCATTTCCTACTCCAGGGGCTCTTCCCAACCCAGGGACCAAACTCGCATCTCCTGCATCTCTTGCATCGGCAGGTGGATTCTTTACCACTGAGCCACCTGGGAAGCCCAACTAGTTTAAGGCACTGCTATCAAAAACAAAATGGTAGCTACACATACAATTTAAAATTTTCTTGTGGCCACATTTAAAAACTTTTAAAGAAATACTAATGAAATCAATATTTTATTTAACTCAATATATTCCAAAATACTGCAATATGTAATCAATAGTGAAATATTTTACTTTTTCTTTTTTTGGTACTAAGTCTTCAAAATCCAGTAAATATTTAACATTTATTGTGCATCTTAATTCTGACAGGTGACATTTCAAGTTCTTAATAACCAATGGCTCCTGCATTAGACAACACAGCTCTAGCCATTGTAGGTCGGTATTTGAGAGGCTGGGATATTTGCAGCCATGGCAGGGAGAAGACTTTAGACTGAGCTGCAATAAACACTACTTATTTATTTTGATTAATTTTTTATTATTGGAGTGTAATTGCTTTATAATGTTGTGTTAGTTTCTGCTGTACAAAAATGTGAATCAGCTTATGTATACATATATCCCCCCTCATCCATGAGCCTCCCTCCCACCCTATCCCTCATTCTACCCCTCCAGGTCATCACAGAGCAGGCAGCTGAGCTCCCTGAATAAACGTTATTTAGATTTGTTATCACTGTTCAGAGTACCAAGGAAAGGAATGGTGTAAGTACCACAAACCTCCACTAAACATGTAAATAGACAACAACCAGTGATGTAGAGCTACCTTTCTTCACCCAGGTTTCCACAGCCTCTTGTAAAGGCTTTCTACTGTTTGTTTCCTTTGTGCTTATCTATTCTACAAAGCTGTTGTTGCATTATAGCCCTGCTATGCACAAAATCCACCATTAGGAGGAGGGAGGCAGGACACACTACCACAGTAGTGTGGGAAGCAAGGGGAAAGAAAGCCCAAAGCTATCTCTCCCTACTCAACACCCCCTACCAAAACGGAACCATCTCTAACATTATATACCTTCACTTCCACTTCTGTAATTCTGCTCTTCACCCATTCATCATACTCATTCAAATGTGTGGGATTTTGTTAATAATACTGAACTCTAGGGGATGGGTTACAGTGCCTCTTCAGTTTCAAAATTATAAGGCTATAAATAATTAAAAATTTCCAAGAAGCACATTTTTATTATTGTGAGGAAAAATTTATAAAATACAAAGTACTATTTTATATCAGTTTAGACTAATACAGATTATTATGTCTCCAACTGATTGCTATAATACATTCCTTCAACAATCCTCTTTACTAGAAATGGGCATAGTACTAGCCCAGAGGTCAAATCCAGACTTGCACATGTTTTTCTATTTTTATTGGAACACAATACATTTAGGTATTGCCTATGACTGCTTTCTCACTACATCCATAGAGTTGGGTAGGTGCAACAGACACCTAACAGCCCGGAAAGCCGACAATATTGACTATCTGACTCTTTAAGAAATTGTTTGATGACCCCTCACCTTTACTATTATTTCTTAAGGAAAAATTGCTTCTGAGTTACCAGGTCAAGTACTGGTAAGAACACACTTCTAAGGGCAACATTTCTGTTAACTTGCTGAGTATCTGGAAAACTAAAAACCTAGTAGAATAAGGTTAAGAACGAAGTGACATAAAAAACAGAAACCAAATACAATTAAGAAAAGATAAATGCAAAGCATACTCTATTTACTTAATGGCCCAAACTATTAACTAGACATACAACAAGAAAGATCCAGCACAAAACTGCAGAAAAAATCTAACAGACGTAAGCAAACTCCTCCATCTGCAAAATAATTAGTAACTGAGAAGGCAGCCATAGGTTAAAAACTAACATAACTCGACTAAACCAGCATACGGCATGCAATAGATGGAAAGTATGGTTTATGAACTTAGAAAAGTAGTAACTATTAAAAAAGACAGCATGGGTTGGTCTAACAATTGCTTTCACTGAATGGGTTCCAAGAGCAGATTAGGTGCTAATTATGGGCATGGTAGACTAAACATGTCTTATAGACAGAAAAAGCTGCAAGAGGAAAATTACGTTTGTTTTGGTGAGGGGGAGTTCAATTAATTAAAAATATAAAGTTTAAAGACACTATAACAAGATATTACTTTGCATTTAGTGCTGCCTCAGTCAGACTTAGTGACATACAAGGTAAGCTCCTAAACTCCTCAGATGACACTAAGGTGAGGAATGGGTTTCCCAGGCGGCGCTAGCGGTAAAAAACCTGCCTGCCAATGCAGGGGATGCAAGAGACCAGGGTTCGATCCTGGGGTTGGGAAGATCCCCTGAAGGAGGGCATGGTAATCCATTCCAGTATTCTAACCCAGAGAATTCCGTGGACAGAGAAGCCTGGTGGGCTACAGTCCATAGAGTCGCAAAGAGTTGGACACGACTAAAGTGACTTTGCATCAATGCAAGGTGAGGAATAGCAATACAGATTTTTAAAATCTAGACACTAAAGCCTTAAGTACAAATCAACAAAGGTGAAACATTATGGCTCTATCTTTCAGGACCCAACTTAGATGTTGTCTCCTATTTGAGGGCTTCCTCATCTCCCCAGCAGTTTTCAGCTCCATTGTCTATGTTTCCATTACACTGGCTCCACAGCATATGTGATTTATATCACTGAGTTACAGACACACATTCACTTCTCACTAGAGGGGGACAAATTATCTTACCATCTCCAAAGACATTCCAAAGTATAGCATCAAGAATAAACAAATATCTTCTCATTGGCAGTCCACATTTACTTTGATGTGTATCTAAAAGGTGGCTCAGCTGGTAAAGAATCCACCTGCCAATGCAGGAGACACAAGAGATGTGGGTTTGATCCCCAGGTCAGGAAGATCCTCTGGAGGAGGAGATTGCCACTCACTCCAGTATTCTTGACTGGAAAATCCCATGAACATAGCCTGGCAGGCTACAGTCCATGGGGTCGCAAAGAATCAGACATGACTGAGCACACACACATGTGAATGGAAAGGAAAGTATCGGAATCTCAGTTTTGCTACTTGTACAATATGACTTGGGTAATTTATACAAACTTCATTAAATTTGGTTCTATTTCTATAAAATAGGGATAATGTGCTCCATAAATAGTTAATATGAAAATTAAATAATATGCCTAATATACTAAATGTGTCTTCAATAAACAGCAATTCTTGTTTAGATATCCTACGTGCAGAGAAATCCTAGAAGAATATCCAGAAGTATAACTTTTATGGTAGAGGAATAATGCCAGAGGAACACATATAAGACTTGAGACTCATTGAAGAGAATGTTTGGCATTGGGAAAGAGGGTAGGAAAAGGGATTAATTGCAGAGAGATTATCAGCGAACACCCAAAATTCATAAAATCTTATCAACTGCAGAGTGGTGGACTACTTGCAAATGCAAAGACAGCTTTTGAAGGTGTGAAGATTCCTTAGAAATGACTTTCATACTCTTCTCACAAGAGGTATAATCTATTTCACCACCCATTTAATCTGAGCCAGACTTGAGATTGGCTTTGACCAACATAATACAGAAATGACATTGAGAGATACTTACTATCACCCTCCTGGAACCCTGAGACAAGGGTCTCAAGTTAGCTCTCTAAGGATGAAAGACCACATGGTGTGAAATGCCATTTAATATACACATATACTATGAATATATTAAATCATCACATAGTACACTTAAGATATCTTACATTTCTATTTGTCAATTATATCTCAGTAAAGCCATCCCAACTGAGGTCCCTGATATATGACTGAGGTTACCTCTCACTCCATCTAGCCTCAGCCTAGCCTGACTTGAGCTAAATGAGCACAGAGGGGCCAGCAAAAACCACAATGGCAACTCGAGGAATAGAGGGCAATGATAATGGATGGCTGTTTTGAGCCACTAAATTTCAGGCTGGCCTGTTACAAGTAACTGATATACATACTCTGCCTGAAGAAGAGAAACATGGTAGCCTGCAAAGCAGATACAAGGTTAAAACTTGAAAAGTATTTAGGAATCTCTGCTACACCATCCACAGAAAAAGGACTCCAAGACCCAAGTATCTGAGCCATGTGGCAGACTTATTACTAAAGAGAAGCTGAACATCTAGTTTGAAGTCACCAGTTACTGAGATTATTCAGCTTTCATTGAAAACCCTTTTCTCATGAAATGGCCTTCTGATAAATCTAGTTGATTTCATACATAGCTGATTATCAGTTTGGCAACTTGTCTATGTGAAGGACATTTTTGCCCACTGTAATTTAATGGCATTCTGGTTTGTACATATAATATCTAGAACTTAATCACTTGGGGGTATAGTAAAAAAGTCAAATAACTGAGCAGACAGCAGATAGTGGTACCTACACAAAGATCTAGGCAACAGTCCCTGTGTTTTTGGTGTACACTTATGCAAACTTTAACAAATATTAGGAAGAATTCTCTATAATAAGCATTAGTGAAGTTGCTTAGTCGTGTCCGACTCTTTGTGACCCCATGGACTGTAGCCTACCAGGCTCTTCCGTCCATGGGATTTTCCAGGCAAGAATACTGGAGTGGGTTGCCATTTCCTTCTCCAGGAGATCTTCTCCACCCAGGGATTGAACCCGAGCCTCCAGCACTGTAGACAGATGCTTTACCATCTGAGCCACCAGGGAACATATAATAAGCATTATGTGTTGGTAAATAAGAACACAAACTCTAGAGTCTCAGGTATGTGAGTGAGAACTCTACTGTCACCAATTGCTAGATAGGTAGTTTTGGACACCGATCTTGGACTTAATTCTTCTTACCCCAATCCCAGCTTTCTCATCTGCAAAAAGAGGACAGAAAGGACTGAATCAACAAGGGAAGAGCTCATGAACAATGAAAACAGGATGTTTTATAAACCAGTCACACTTTTCACTGCAGTCAGGTTGAAACATAAAGCTGGTTTGTCAGTGATGGTGTGGAAGAGATTCCTGCATTGTATATGAAAAATGTGACTCACATAAAGATGGGAAATACATTCCAAGAGTCTAAATGCCTAAAAAAAGAAGTCAAGGAGAGTCAAGTCACTAGGTAATACAAATCATTTTCCTATCCTACAAAACTAGGATTTCTGGGACTCAGACCTGCCTGTTCCATTTCCACAGACCAAAAAAAAATTTTTTAATGAAATTGTTGTCAGCTAACTAAATTATAGAATAAATGTTTATTTCATTTGAGAGAGTAAATTCTGTACTTTATTTAGCTTGCTCTATCTATGAGCTTCATTTTTCTTATATTTTTTCCCTTAGGTTTCATATATAAGTGAGATCATATAGTATTTGCTTTTCTCTGTCCAATATTTCACTTAGCATAATGCCCTCACGGTCCATAGGCATTGTTGCAAATGAAAGATTTCCTTTTAAAAAATTGAATAATATTCTATTGTGTATTCTTACCCATCTATCCATCAGTGGACACTTAGGTTGTTTCTTTATCTTGGCTGCCAGAAATAATGCCGCAATGAACATTGGGGCAGCATGTATCTTTTAAAAAAGAATTAGTGTTTTCATTTTCTTTGGATAAATACCCAGAAGTGGAATTGCTGGATCTTATGGTAGTTCTATTTGTAATTTTTTGAGGAACCCCTATATTATTTTCCATAATGGCTGCACCAATTTATATTCCTACCAATAGTGCATGAGAATTCGTTTTTCATTACATCCTTCCCAACCTCCCTTATTACTTCGTCTTTTTGATATTATAATAATAGCCATTCTAACATATGTGAGGTGATAACTCATTATGGTTTTCATTTGTCTGTCCCTTATGATTAATGATGTAAAGCACCTGTTGGCTCTTGAATATCTTCTTTGGAAAACCATTCAGATCTGTCCATTTTTAAATCTAATTGTTTTATTATTTTTTGCTGTTGAATTGTATGAGCTCTTTATATATTTAGAATATTAGCACCTTATCAGATATAAGATTTACAAATATTTTCTTCCATTTAGTACGCTGCCTTTTCATTTTGTTAATGCTTTTTGCTGTGCAGAAGCTTTTCAGTTTGATGTAGTCCCACTATTTTTGCTTTTACTTTTGGTGTTGGGTTAAAAAATCATTGCCAAGACCTATGTCAAGGAGCTTACCACCTATGTTTTCTTCTAGGAGTTTTACGGTTTCAGGTCTTATGTTCAAGTCTTTAATCCATTTGGAGTTAATTTTTGTTTATAGCATAAGACAGTGGCTCGGTTTCATTCTTTTGCACTCTAGCTTATGCATTTGCCTACAGTTAATGTGCTATTTTTTAGGTCTTCTTTACTTGTGGAAAGCAGGTCAAACAAGAGTTAGCAATTAGTTAAAAGAGTATACAGTTCAAAAATAAATAAAGGAGTTTGAACCGTATAATCACTAAGAATACATCTTTGTCATAGTCCCTGTCTGAAAGAATTCAGAGTCTAAAAAAGAGAAAATGTGATGCAACAAACACATTACATTACAGAGCAATAACTGCAGATGTCACACTAGATAAAATGGAGGTGGTGACCATTGCTGCTGGAAGGACAAAGGAGGAAGTGTTAAGCTATAATATCAAGTAAGATAGACAAAACATTACTTAGCAATTAAAAGGTCACTGGCAACCTCTATTAACCAGAGTTACAGGCAGTTACTTTGCCTTGTCCTGGGAAGCAGATGAGGTGGGAGCTGTTGTAAAGATCTTTGAGACTGATTAAAGATATATTCAAGAAATCAAAAACCTGAGCAAATAGGTGAGCATAGTGATCTTCAGACAAATACAAAAAAATATTCAAATTTATGCACTTAAAGGATAATCTTCAAACAACTTCACATACATCAATTTGTAATTTAATGAATTAGTGAAAACAGTAGCTTCCATCACAGTTCCTCCAGACTTGTGGCAAGGGTGAGATTACCATAATCTGCAGACTACCATCTACCATTCATCATGAATGTATTTTTAGAAAAATCTCTTTGTAATCATATAAGAGAAAGTAATTCAAATAAATTTTAACACAAATGGCAATCTTCTTCCAACTTTGCAATTCAAAGTCATAAACATTAATAGCCAAGAACATCTCTAGTTCTGCTTTGCTCAGGATATATGATTAAGTATTTTTTGCTCCCAAACCAATCCTACCTAAACTGCTCGTAATTTCCAAAAATCCAAACACTTCAGCACAGAGAAAACAGAAAACAAGCAAACCAAAAAAAACCTCGTTTTTTATTTCTTTTTGAATTTTAATGTCATAAGACAATAAAGGAAGCAGTTCCTTAACATAATGGAAGGTAGGTTTGGAATACCAAAAGTCTCTTCCTTTATTTGGCATTTTGGATTTCTCCACAATTATATTAACAACAAATTATCAAGAACCTAAGTATGTGAAAAGTGTTTAATTCAAAGAGGATAATGGTCATATTTATGCTCCCTTCTAAGAGAGTGCCTCAAAAATTGTGACTGCTTACATGAAAGAAAAAAAGTTTGAAATTGAACCCCATTTCCTATCTTGTTGGCACTTTTAAATACAACTTTGTGAAAAAATTCAGAATTACCAAGGATTTTACCTTAAATCTTCTTTAAAAATAAGACAACATCCTTTTCAAGTTACTTAATCCAAATTCACTTAAGTAGTTACAAGAGTGAACTATTTGAGTAACAAAACAAGTCCGTACAGGAGCAGAGTAAGATGTGCACTCTTATTTATTTAAAAGTATTGTGTGCTGAAAAACTTCTTTAGACATAACATGTTTACGTGTAACTCCTGTGGAGCTGGAGAAAAAGAAGGCTTGCTTAAAAATAAAAGCTTAAAGGAAACGTCTTTTCTAACCACCGCTCATTTCTCAGACAGGTGCAGATGCCTAAAGCCCTCCTTCCATCAAGCCCCCACTCAGAAAAGGTGCCTCCTACACACAATTTATTTGGTTGCTATAACACTTGGTTTCTAAGCCACAAAGGGTTCCTTCTGAGTGGAGAGGATAAAGCATAAGAAAAAGGGAGGGTCCGGCTGTTTCAGCGATTGATCAATTCAGGTTCTCACTTGGAGAACCTGCTTAAACACAGAGATCTGAAACACCCCGTTGTTAGGTGTCACACAGGACAAGGCGATCTCTTGGGATACACCAGGCAAGGGACTAAAATTTTAGGGGCTGAAACTACACACGCAGCAGCTCCGGATTCTTATCAAAACAATAGCGAGTGGCACATGTCAGGCGGCCCACATGCTCAGGGGGATAAAGAGGAGGCTGGTTAGGGTTGGAGTTGAACTTGTCTTAACCCCCTCCCCCAACGCCCACCGCCGAGCTCCGGGCTACGCGAAAATGAAAACGAGGGGGCGCCCAGGGCCGGGCTCTCTCCCCCTCCTTTTCCCCCGCCCAGCCCCGACTTCTTCCTCACCCGGTCTCCCGGGGGCGGAGACGCCAAGTTCCCCGGGGCCGGGAGTTAGTCACCAAGAAGAGGCGGTGACAGAGCGCACGGCTCGCTTCGCACACTACAAGGCCTAGCCGCACGGGACCGGAGGCGGCCGGCCGAGGCTCCGGTGTCCCGCGCTCCACGGCCCCCGGCCCGTCGGGGACCCCCCGTTGCTTCCCCGCGTCTCCACTCCGCTCTCACCCCACCCCCGCCCCTACCCGGGGCAGCTCCAACGTCAGGCTCCACTCCTGACTGAAAACGACGCCCAGCCCTGGCCGTTTCCTGCCCCCGGGGGGCGGGGATTCCCTCCCCGGGCCGGGGGACGGCAACTCCGTGCCGCTGACCCGAGAGGGGATCCCCTCGGCCGCCGGGCGGGGATCCCGGAACTGGCCCCGAAGCGCGCGTGTGGCCGCGGCGGGGAGGGGCGAGGCGGGGAGTTTCCGCCGCTCGGCGGCCGGGTGGCAGCCGCGACTAGAAGCGGTCCCCGCGGCCGGCGGGGACCAAAGGCTCCTCCGCCCCTGCCAGCTGTCCCTCACGCGCGCCGCGGCCGGTCGGGCCGCCGGGGGCCCCCGCGCAGTCAGCGGCTCGGGCTCTGGGGGCCAGGGAAACGCGGCCCGCGGCCACCCGTCACTTTCGAGTCGCCCGGCCAGAAGCCCGGGGCGAGGAAAAGGAGAGAGACAAAAAAGACGCTGGGGAGGGAGTCCCCACACTCCCTCGCACCCCCCGCGCCCGGCCCGGCCCTTACTCGTAGTGGCGGAAGATCTCGTTGGTGACTTTACAGTAGAAAACTTCCTCGTCGGGCCGCAGGTCCGCGGGCGGCTTCTGTCTCACAAACGGCTTTCGGTGTAGCAGCGGCATCTCGCGTCCGCCCGCGGGCTCACCCGGACCCTCGGCCGCCCGCGCCGGCCCCGCTTCCCTATCAAAATTGGAGGGAAAGGAAAGCCGGTTAAGGTAGGGAGCGCTCGGCAGCGGCGGCGTGGGCCGGTCCGCGCGCCGGGGGAAGCTCGGCTGCCTTTTGTGTGACTGACCCACCGCGGCTGCCACCCGAGCCGAGGTGGCTGCTGTCGCGACCAGGGTAGTGAGCCCGCGGAGCCGCCCCACCTCCGCACGCCCGGCTGGCGGCTCACAATGGGGCCGGACGCCCTGCCGCGGGCGGTGCGGGAGCGGCGGCCCCCTCCCCCAGCGCCCGCTCCCTGCCCGCCGCCGCCGCCGCCGCCGCCGGGGCTCACAACGTGCTAGGCGCGCAGCCGGCCGGCCCGACGCCGCGAGGGAGTTCGCTGCGGGCCGACCCCGGCGCCGCTCCGCTTTGTTTCCCCGCTCGCCTACGCTTCCCTGCCGGCGCCGGCCGGCTACCGAGCGACCACACCGAGCCCCTCACCTGCGAGCACGCCGGCTGCCACTTCTCCACCTTCTCAACTACAAAGGCGGCGAGGGGAGGCTCTGTCCCCCCGGGGGGTCGCTTCTCGCCGGCCCCGCCGCACCGCCGGCCGCCTCTTCTCCCGCTGCCACGGCCTGGCTCCGCGCGGGGAATCGCGTCCCACCGCCACTTCCCCGCCTCTCAGAGCTCCTGGGAAGTTTCTGATCTACTTTCGGCTCTGAAGGAGGAAGAGCTGTTGGGAGGAGCTTTTCACTTCTCGCTTCTACCTTTTTATTGGCTACTCGATGACTTTTACAGCCTGTCACTGATACAGGAAGAGACGGCGGAGAGCCTGGGAGAGCTACATTATTAATTAATGGAGCAACCCCTAGTGTAGAATCAGAAGCATCCTCCATGTTTGCGATTATCAGCCCAAAGATCTGGGGAGAGCGCTGGGGTTTCATAAACACATGGCTAACAAAGTAAAAGCCTTCCTTTTCAAGTCTGGCACCAGCGCTTGGTTCCACGATGGGTAAAGGATTCCGATTAAGATTTAACTAGTATTTTAAGGATGGGACGAGAGATAAGGAATAAGAAATGAAAAACCTTTTCAAATTTTCTTCTTCAGAATTAGAATTCTCATGTCTAAAATAAAATACTTTGCTAGGGTAAACATTCATCTCGAAAAGAAGATAACTTTTCTTGACAGCCGTGCTCTTTAATACTTAGGATAATTCAAAGATTTAGCAGAAGAAAAGACCAAAAAGAAAAGTATACGTCAGAAAATGTCATCATGCCTGTAGGACGACCCCCACATATTTAAAAACCACACCTTTAAAAAGTAATGTTTAGAATACGCCGCTGAAAATATATACAAGGATCAATATTTAGTTCAATCACCCAGAATTTCAAAGATTATGAATTTACTAGTGAAATTTCCCCTAAAACAACTTTCCTATATCTATGATTTCCATTTGTGAAACTAATTTTAATGCATATAATACATGTGACATGAATTTAAAAGAATTGTCAAAATATGTTTGCCATCTTTTTATTAAATGGTCATTTTCGCTGCTGCCCTTGACATTTGCTTATTTGCAGATTAACATGTAAGAATGGGTCTAAAAGACTTAAGTCTGAAGAACAGTCATTCAAAAAAGGATACAGTAATACTATGAAATGATCTCAGTTATAGAAACAATGTGGAATCATCTCTGTATCTTCAAATTAAGTACATATATACATTGGAACAGAAAATGTAAGAATTCTATCCAAATCTCAAGAGTTATTTTTAAACTTCTTTTAAGATACTTCTATGGTGGCTAGCAAAATAAAACTTTGTGATTCAAAAGTCATTAATAAAATTAATGCACCTAGTGTACAGTGGAAGAAGCTTGGAAATGCTCTCAGTAGTGAGTACATTCTTTAGCCTGGATAAAGTCTTCAAAAAATTATGAATGCAAAGATTTGGTGTTTTAAACTGGTCTCCAATTAGTACACCAAGTAATAATATAGAATTCCCTACCTAGAAAGTAACTTCCCAGATAAAAATGTTAGAACCCACAAAGATAAACTCAAAATGGGGACAAGGAGGGTGGATAATTTTCAACCAGTATTGAACCATCAACTCACAATTCAAAATCCCACCTTAAGCTAAAATTAGATGAAATTTTATCTGATTATATAGTATTTATATTTGTTAGATCTCACTATTTCCTAAGCTAAAATAATCTTGTTAAAATCATGATCAAAAATAGTAATGTTGATTTTACTTTTATTAAATACAAATTTTTAAACAATTGGATTCTTTATACTAACCTAAAATTAAAATTTTACTCTACTTCAAACTACTACCATCTAATTTTCCCTACTGCCGTATCCAAATTTCAGTAACTCAATTCTCTGAGTTACATACATAGGATTTACTTTAATTTCTGATATTTAATCATTGTTATACATAGTTATTATTTTAGAACATGTTTAGTAAGTTACAATTAACATATTCAAAGTTTATTTTTTATATGCTTATATTTGATCAAATCGATTGCATAGCTAAGGTACCTCAAAATAACACTTCTCCTAAAATTATCCTACATGTTTACTACTGAAAACTTACCTAATGTATTATTAATTTCATATATTGTTATCATGATCACCTTCTTGCTTCTTTACTACTTCTAGACTTTTGAGAGTGAAAAGCTGATTGCTGTATTCGAAAGTAGTTAAAGGATACTGTTGTGAAATAGGACTTTGTGTTTTTAAAAAATTGAAAACATTGTAAAGGAAACTATGAAAGTTAGAGTATCACAAAGAAAAAAAGAGAAAACAATGAAATTAAAATTTTATCAATTTAATTCAGTTAAACATTCATCCTCCATTTATGTGCCAAGACACTGTACTAGCTGATGTAAGGAATACAATATAAATGTATCCTGACCTCAAAAAATGTATGATCTTGTATGAAAGAGATGATGTAAGGGCAAACTAGTACAAGAATTGTGTGAGTCCTAATGACCATGAATAATACAATGCAAAAAGAGACGTAGAAGAGATTAAAAGAAAATATAGAAGGGGGCCCCAGGGTAGGTCCTAAATGAAGTCATTCACAGGGCATGATTTGAACGGCAATAGAAAGCTCATGTTCCAGCATACCCTCTCAAGTCTCAAGATGCAACCCTCCACTCCATTACCCCTCTGGATAAAGAAACCAGTGGCCCCCACTTAAATGTAAAGTATAAATATACTAGTTAGGCAGGACATATACCAGTTTAATATCATCAAGACTAGTTTAATATTTGAGAAGGTATACTGCCTTGCATAGGTGAAGACAAGACTATGAAATATGTATTTTTTAAAAGCTTGAGCTAGAATACTTTGCCTGTCTTCTATTGACTGATTAAGAAAGGCTTTACTTGGGTGATTTGGTGAGACAGTAGTTATCTGGAACTGAAAGAAAGCTTTCGGAACTCCTTTTTTTTTAACACATTTTTTTAAATTATTTTTTTATTAAGCTTTGGGAACTCAATTCTCTCATTTTGCAGCTGAAGAAATGGAAGTTCAGGAACTGAAATCTAGGCCTCCTGACTCCTTGTCTACTCTCTTTAGACATGGATTTGATAACGTTTAACTTTCTTGTATACCCTACTTGCACTGTATCTATAAATGAGCTAAAATACTATTACAGATCCTTCCTAAACTGCTAAAATGTGTAAGGGGATAAGATATACTACTCATGATCAGAAACAATAGTTTTTGAGAATTATCCAGAAAAGCAATCGGGGTAATACAAATCTTAAATTTGTCCAATTGAAGAGCTGACAAGACCTATCTCCATGCTTCAGTAAACACATCTAACAAATACAAACACTTCATGTCCCTTGCCTCTGAGTAGCAGTTATACAGGTATTAAGAGGATAGCTGAGAAAGGTGTCTTATAAATATATACAAGGAATATCTTCAACTTCATAACTCCTTTCCTTAGTATCTTAGTATCTAGTCTCAACTCTATGATCTCTTTTTATGTGCGTGCATGCTTGCTAAGTTGCTTCAGTTGTGTCTGACTCGGTGTGACCCTATTCACTGTATTCCACCAGGCTCCTCTGTCCATGGGATTCTCCAGGCAAGAATATTGGAGTGAACTGCCATGCAATCCTCTAGGGGATCTTGATCCCTTTTTAATGTCTTTATAATTCATGGCAATTTTGCCTATAAAAGGCTTTTATATATTGTTCTTTAGAAGCAATGAGTACCCGAAACCATTGGCCTTGTATTAGGATCGAGATGCTATACCTTAGCTGCCCATTGAAATTACCAGAGGGGTTTTTGAAAGATACTGATGCTTGGGTCATATCCTAGACTAATTAATACAATCTCTGGGGCAGGGACCCCGGTGTTTGGGGTTTAAAAATCAACTCAGATAAAAAATCAACTCATGATTCTAATGTACTGCCAAGTTGAGAACTACTAAGAGGAGATTGGATTGTTAATGCTGAAGTAGCAATGTTGGCAATTTTTGCATTCATTTTTTATTCAACCCCTTGTGATTAAAGATATGAATTATGGGATGGTAAGTAGGAGTTAAAAGAATGTCTGTGGCCATCATCATCATCACAGATATAGTTTACATTTAATGAATGCTTCCAGCTTGTCAAGCATTGTGCTAAGGGCTTTAAATGAATCATCTCATGGCAGTTCTCTCAACGAAGTACTATTTATCATTTCCATTTTACAGATGAAGCCACTGAGGCTCAGAGAGGATAATTAAGTAGGTTGCTCAAGGTCAGATAGTCCAGGAACAGAAAAAATGAAATTATCAACTCTATGGAGTCCAAACTCCTTACTACTACTCTATATTTCCAAGGGACTGATTTGCTAATCTAGCTCAGATATAAATTGAAGCAGGGAAATTGAGCCAATGCACTAAACAATGCATTTAGAACTTGTAATGATCAAGAATGTTTGTTAGAGGAAACCATGGAGAATTTTTAAAATTATCTCAGAGCAGGGAAAGCCTAAGTATTATAACTCACAGTCTCAAATCCATAAAGATAATTCTATAAAATACAAATTAAACGTCTCTGCATGACAAAGGCTACCACAAAGTTGGAAGACAAATAGCAAACTGGGAAAATAATTATTTGCAACTCACTGACAAAGAGATGATTTCCCTAATGTAGAACTTCCTGTTTTCCTGTCATATAATAATAAATCACAATAAGCCAAGATACACAGGAAAAAGAACATAAATGGCTTTTAAAACATATAGAAAGATTCTCAACATCACCCATAATAAGAGAAATGCAAATTAAAACTACACAGAGATGACATTTTTCATCCTTCAGATTTGCAAAGATCACCATCATATGTTGGTAAGTCTGGGGAAACAGGTACAACCTCTGTAAAGGGCAAATTGGTGATATTTATCCAAAATTACAAATGTACATAAAATCTCTGTCTCTAGGAAGGTATCCCATAAGTATATTTGAATATTAGACTCTATTTTGGCTTTGTTAGAAATAGCATTATCTTAAAATTAATGGAAGTGTCCATAATTAAACAAAGTACGATGTGTTCATACAGTGGAATGGTATGCAGACATAAGAATGAGAAAGTAAAAAAAGTTCATTAAAATATGCATTTAATGTATATTAAATGCAGACTTAATGTATATACGTATTTGCTTGATACATAAAATGCATCTGGGAAGACACTGTAAAATAACACACTGGTTGCCTCTGGGAAAAGAGTTGCTGGGGGACAGGGATCAAAGGAAGATTTTTCACTTGCAGAAAGTTGAATAAAAATTTTTAAGATACAGAGATAGATGGTAAGCTGGCAGGTCAGGACAGATAGCTAATATAATAAAGTCCTCAACACAACAATTGGAAATAAGTTTAGAATTGCAAATACAAAGTAAAAAATGTCTGATAAATACTTTACAAGGCCTAGCACAGTGCTTTTTCCATGACAGGAGTTCAATACATATTTGTTGGATGGATGAGAAGTTAGATGGATATATAAAATACAAACTTAATTTCATTACAGTGAAAGAAACAGAGTCGGATGGGTGGCTGCTTTCATCTTATCCTACAAATAGCATTTAGATTACACACAACGGAGAAACTCTAGACTAGGTTAATTATTATCCCTATATCAGTTTACAGAAAAAGTTATGCTATATTCAGCCAAATAGATTATTGTTTTTAAAAATTAGACATATAAGGAACAAGTAGAAAGTTTTAAAATTTGAATTACAGGGTTCTTATTTTTATCAATTGCAAAACTAATTTTTAAGTTTTAGTTTATCTGTAGTAAATAGCTACCAAATAAAAGTTGCACTAATATTTGCCATTTCACTTACTAATTTCTGTTAATACTGAGTATTAAATACTGGTATATACTACTTTGTTCCTCTTTCTCTTTAGTGTTAAGGCTACAACCTATTATCATCAGATATCATTTTAAATATTACTATGTATTTTAAAAAATCTACTACCATGCCTGGAACACAGTAGGCACTCAAATCTATTATAGAAATGTATTAAGTTCTTTCATTTTTTCCTTATAGTATTTAAATAATTATTATTTATAATATTTGCAATTAGGACCACATCTTTTTTACCAGTTAGCTCAAGTGGTTGAAGCATGGTATTCATGGCATACTGCAAGTCTGAGACCAGTAACTAGCCCCATATTGCAGTGTATCCACGGACTGCCTGGCAATTATGCATGAAGAGATAGAATTAAGAACAGTTAAAATTCAGAAACCAGTTCTGAACATGTAATTCTAATCTAAGAGTTCCTGGCGAAACATGCTAATGTTACTCTAAGACATTTAGGATTTTCTTCCTCTTACCTCCGTTGCCATCATCAGGCCTAGAACCCAGTAGTCATGATACTATCCTACTTTCTCTAGTCTAAATGGTTAGGTCAAAACACCCATCTTTTATTGTCTTAGCACAACTGAAATTTATCTTTTTCAGCTGAAAAAACTTTTTCAACTACCAGTAAGATGTTTCTCAATGACTTGCTAGCATCTAGACCCCATATTCCTGGCATCTAGAAACTAATTTACCTACCAGAATAAACATCTTGCCTATTTTTAGAACAAAAACCAAATTCCCCAATAGTAAATGCTCTCTTTTTTTCCATTTCAATCTTCCTTCTTAAAATAAAGACTTCACTCTAGGTTCCAGTGTGGTAGGCAGAATAATAGCCCCCAAAGATGTCCACAGCCTATTTCCCAGAGTGTGAATGTTATTGTACATGGCAGAAGAAACTTGCGGATATGATTAAGGTTAAGGGCCTAGAGATGGAGCAAGCTGCCTGGATTATCCAGGTTGGCCCGATCTAATCCTGGCAACCCACTCCAGCATTCTTTCCTAGAGAATACCAGGGATGGAGGAGCCTGGTGGGCTGCCGTCTATGGGGTCGCACAGAGTCAGACAGGACTGAAGCAACTTAGCAGCAGCAATCATGTGACTGCTCAAATGTAGAGAACCTTTTCTGGGTGTGGTCAGAGATAGAAGGGAGGACTGAATAAAGGTCAGAGGGATATGATGTTGCTGGTGTGGAATGGAGAAAGGGGGCCATAAACCAGAGAATGCAGTGATCTCTAGAAGCTAGAAGAGGCACGGGAATGGATTCTCCCCTGAAAGCCTCCAGAAAGGGACATGAAGCTGCCTACACCTTTATTTTGCCCAGTGAGACCTGTGTTGTGGACCTATCACTAAGTTTCTGGTAAGTTTTTAGAAAAGCAATAGAAAAATAATATATCCAGTGATGAAAATCTCAGCTGATTTTCACAGCAATAATGAATGATACCTTTGAACTTTAATGAATGATTTAGCCCTTTCGAACTGAGGTTATTAGCAATTCCTACTTCTAGAGTTTTCTGTTATGATTCCTCCAACTTCTACCTCTCCAAGTTGCAAAAATTCATCTAGTTATTTCATAATGCATTTTTACCTTAACCATACACAACCATAATATACAGTTAGAATCAGCTGTATATAGTTAGAGGATTATCAGTGAACGAAGACTTTTCCCCCTCAGTAGTTTCTGTCTCCTCAGACCTCCTTAGGGTCTTGCTCCATCCATCGTCCCTCTATCCAATATCAGGCTTTCCTTCACCACTGAGATCTCTGCCCTTAGGCTGTAATCTAGCTGCCAGTTTCTTTCATGAGGGTGGGGGTGGGGAGGGGATTAAGTACGTCTTTCTTGATCTCCAGCACTATTTCTTTTTCTCAACCAACATTTAAAAAAGGAAACCTATGCTCCTTGTTTCTACTTCTTTATTTCTCAACCTTCTGTAGCTTCCTCATACTCCTCCCTGAAGCTGCTTCTGATTCTAAACCCCTAACTGCCAAATCCAATAGACTCTAACCAAGGAGGAGTCCCCCTTATTCATTCCGTTCCTTGGCATCCTCTCCTACATTTGGCTTTGTGACACACTCTACCCTGGCTTTACTCCTATCTCTCTGAACTGCCCTGAGCGTCTCTGTGGTCGCCTCTTCCTCCTCAGCCTATTCCCTAAACCCTGGTGCTTCCCAGCTCTCTTCCATCCATTCTCTCCTGTCACTCTTCAGGGAAGCCTCCTCTAAACCAACATCTCCTCCGGACTACATCAACTGCCCCTATTCTCACTGAAACATGAGCTTTTCTAGGGTCTTCCTGTTCCCTTGGGGACTCCACCACAGCTTCTTGAAGATTTTTTGAGATGAGGAATGAGTCAACAAACCGACATTTTATGAAGATTAATCTAGGTGTGGTAGGTAAGACTGACTGTATTGAGTGGAGCCTGGAGACAGGGAAACCAGTCGAGAGGACACTGGAGAAGGACGAGTAGGGAATGACAACAGCCTGAATACTGCCTTGGCAATAAATATTTCAGTGGATGTATTTAGTGATAGAACTTGATTACACATCCAGGGAGAGAGAAGAAAAGTCAGACATGATTCAGAAATTTCAGAAATGGGAGACTAGAAAGGTCATAATTAACAAAGCTGGGGCAGTCAGGTATAGAAACAGGTTTGGGAGGAAGATGAAGCATTGGATTTTAGATATGGAATATCAAAGCAATGATGCCCTACAGGCGTTTGGAAGACTGGGCTCAGTGGGAAATAACCCACCTGCATTGCAGGAAATGCAAGAGATCAGGTTTGATTCCTAGGTCAAGAAGATCCCCTAGAGGAGGAAATGGCAACCCACTCCAGTATTCTTGCCTGGAAAATTCCACGGACAGAGGAGCCTGGCGGGCTACAGTCCATAGGGTCACAAAGAGTCGGACACGACTGAGCGCGCGCGCGCACACACACACACACACACACACACACACACACACACACACAAAGTTGATGGGTATACAAAAGTAAATAATACTTACTAAATAAATAAAACTCTTGATACTCTTTCTGCTCTTCAGGTGCTCGACCCAAGTATCAGGATGCTCTAGACTCTCACCGGCACTCCAGAATTCCTCACTGGTATTCGCACCATGAATCAGCCCCAGCATTTGCTTTCTGCTGCCTCTTCCTGATCTATCATTGGAAGGTATTATGAAACACATGCTCTCTAATCTTAGGGCCTCATGGACACCCTAACGTTTTTTAAAGCCATTTCTATTGACCACTCGACAAGTTTTTCTGACCCTCTTCATTTTTCTCAAGACTCCAACCTCATCTTCCTTTCTTAGCTGCATCTTGCCTCCTCATTTATTTACAAAATCTGGGCCACTCAGTATGACTTCTGTTCTCAACCCAAATTTTCTTTTCACCTCACCCTCTTTTCCTTCTCTGCTGTCTTCTTTCCAAGGCTACTGCTGTGCTTTTGACCATATTTTTTTCAACCTCTAGGATCTTATCCCATGCTTGTTTCTTTAGTATCTCCCCTCAGTTGCTCCTTTTTTGACCTGCTAACAAATTCAAGCCCACATTATCCTTTAAAAAACCTTCTTTTCCTTCACTTTGATTCCCTCAGAACTACCAACTTATTACTCTTTTTTGGTGTTACTAAGTAATATAAACTTTACCACTGTATGTCATCTTGATAGTGGCTTAAATTCTCACTAGAGCAGTTTTATTTATGTATATCCTGTATGTTTGTCTCGCAGACTCCAAAATTTAAGTTTCAGTAGGGCAGAAATCATATGGTAAATTAATGATAAAATGTTTTCAGCTACAATTAATCAAGAAATAATTGTGAGATTTGGGAGGCTGACTTCTGAAAAACAATAAATAATATAGTACTACTTTGCCTTTATTTGTTTCCAAGGAGTTAAAATTGTAAATGCACTTAGAGTTGTCACGTGATGGTTATCTCTTAGTCATAAGTCAATTTTTCTGATGTCTGTAACAATAGCAATTATACTCATTTAAGAATATAAGCACGAGTCTTGGGTGATCCCTATAGCAACAAATGTAGATGCTAGCACAAGAAGTGGGCATTCCAGTTTTAAATTTAGAAGACATCATGAGAATACTAATTTTTTCCATTATTAATTTAGATACAATTAATCTTACTTCATAAAAGTTATTTATGTTTTAGAACTTTCTAGCAGGAAAGTTGACAATGCTTTCCCCTCTCTGCTCTACACATACACCTAATTCTCCTTCTAGCATAAAAAGTTACCTTTCTTCAGTTAAAAAATAAATAAATTTAAAAAAAGCTACCTTTCGTCCTTGTCCACTATACTGCCTTTCTAACTGTTGATGAAGTTAGAGAAAATGCCGGAAGGTATTGCTAAGTATTTGGATTTAAGAGCTGAAGAATGAGCTGTGTAAAAACTAACTGTATAACCAACTTTTAGAAAAAGTTATTTTTGTAGTTTCACAAAAATAAAATGTGTATTTTATGTTATCTCAACAAAATTAAGGCCCCACAGCTAGAAAACTCCTGAAAAATATCTAAAGACATTATGATCTATAATACAGCAAGTTTATTCCTTTTAATTAAGTATAAAAATTAAATTAAAAATCATATAGACAGCAACTTTTAGGTGTAAAGCTCTTTGCCAAGCACTGAGCTTAATATTTAAATACAAGAAAGTCATAATGGCTCAGATTAAAGGTTTATGTTACATACATGTATAGGAGAACTACATTCCATATTATTATTCTTGTCTTAAGAGATAATAAAGCTGAGGTATAGCAGGGTAAAGAAATCACCCAAGATTCCTCTTCTATGTAGGTAGAAGAGCTGGGATTAGAATTCAGATCGATTAGATATCAAAGTCTATTTATTCAATAAATATTTCTGAGTGCCTTTTACATGTTAGATACTGTTCTAGACACTTGGGCTTCATCAGGGAAGAAAACAAGATCCCTGAACTCGTGGCATTAATATTTGTTAGCTGACAACGCCTCTGTCTTCTCGCCTGCCACCTATCTATACACGTAAAGATGAATTTATTTTCCCAAGATTAACCCTTCTACTGAGGCTGTTGATTTTATCACCTTTATCATAAGTCTCCTTTGAAACCCAGCTTCACTATTGCCTCTTTCACTGGATCCATCCAACCACATTAAGTACACACGTCATGTCTCATCTTGAGAGATGACTCTATGTCCCTATTTTCATTTCTTTTTCTCTCTCCAAACCATACCCCATATACCACAGCGCTCGTCTAACCCTCTGCTACCTCTTTTTCCTTCCAAAGGTTGTTTGCAGTCCTCATGTCTCTCAATTTGTCTACAACATTTAAGCATTCTGACCACTCCTGAAAACTCCTTCCTTGACTGATAAGAAGTCAGTTTATCCTGGCTTTAAAAGAACTGTATTTCTACATCCATAAGAGTATCTGTAAGAGAGAAATAGGACCATCTCCTGTCATCACAGTAAGATGTTGAATAAAACAGAAAATTAGCTAAATTTTTCTTGAAATCATCTAGAGGAATTTTTCCTTTTACATTTTAAGAGCATTCTAATACAAACAAGAAGACACATATTCATATTTACTGTATCATACATTTTACTGAAAAGTAGAGATAACCACAAGCTAGTATAAAAGTCGGATATCATTTCTACCACTCAGAAGGTGACTCAGACTGCCTCTGACTCAAGTAATACACTCAGAACCAGATACAAAAATTTAAAAAGCATGGATTTGGAATCATTTAATGGTAGGACAAAAAGTTCCACATAATATATACTATATGTATATTGTATATACATGCACTTTTAAAAAATCCTTTCCACTGTGAATTACATGGAACAGTGCACAAAATAAACATACAGCTCAATGAATTATCACACACACACACACACACACACACACACACAGAAAGAAAAAACCACTACCCCAGTAAAGAAAGAGAAGGTAGCCTGTACTCCATTGTTTATGAGATTCATCTATGTTTTTACACATGGCTGTAGATTATTCATTTTCATCACTATATGGCATTCTGGCATAAGCATTCACCATAATTTATCCATTTTTCTGTTGATGAATATTGGTTGTTTGCAGTTTTTGCCTATGAATATTCTTGTGCCTGTTTCTTGGACATGTGAGTGTGTAGATAGGAGTGAAATAGGACATACATATTTTTAGCTTTATTAGATAGTCAAACTCTCTCAAAGTAGTCATACAAATTGGCATTCTCATCAGAAGCATTATATAAGTTCTAGTAACTGCATACCCTCATTCAGACTTGGTATTGTCTCTTTTTCAGCCATTCTGGTGAGTATGTGGTAATACCTCACTGTAGTTTAAATTTACACTTTCCTGATTGCTAATGAAGTTAATTATCTTTTTGTATGTTTGTTGGCCATTTAGATTTTTCTTTGGTGATACTTGTTTACATTTTAAAAGATTTTGATATTACGTGGTTGAAATAAACAGAATAATTTTTGTTAGGTGGAAGGGGGGCAAAAGAACCGCTATTAAAAATGCTTTAATTTTGCTTCTGGGCTCTCTGAGCAAGGCAAGAAAAGACCCAAAGTTGCTCTGTACAGCAAAGGAGAGTTATTGTTTCTACTGACTCAGCTTAAGGCCAGCAAATATAGAAAAATGTTATTTTGGTAATAGGCGTTAGAGAAATTTGTCTATGTTTCAAAGCTTACTAGGTAAATTTTGTGGAGTCTAAAAGAACAAGGAGGCTGGAGCCAGAGGTATACTGCTGAGAGAGAAAGCATTAGCTTAAAGAATGGACTTCAGTCAGTTTCTAGTGGTTTTCGGTAGCAGCAGAGAGTCTCAAAAACAGAAAGAGTATTTTCAAGAGAGAGTATAAGCCTGACTGGTTCTCCCCCATAGGCTAAAAGTGAAGCTGCAAGTGGGGGCTGGGATGGGAGGGACAGCTAACCACTGGGTGATCATATATGGGAAATTCACAAATACAGAAGTTTCATTTCCCCTCCACATCAGATTATTGAAGCTTTTGGTAAATTCTATGCTATCAGATGAGAAGAATCCCTTATTTGCCAGATATACCTATAATAGTTCAAGATAATCCATCATGCTGGAGAAACAACAGGCTGTTGCAGAAAGCAAATGCCTTGGTAAGATAGGAGTTTTAATTTTCCATTTGGTACACAAAGCTTTGGGAAATGAAGTTTCCTTATCTATAAAGAGTGGAGGTAGATTCCAGGCTCATAAATATTTCTACACAAATTCAACCAAAACTTTGAGATATATGTAGATTACAATCAATAATATCTAATCTAGAAAACAGAATGCTATGGAAAGCTTTATTGTTATTCATTTTATAAAGTTAGAATAATGTGAGAATAAAATCTGAGGTACCCAGCGCGCGCGCACACACACACACACACACACACACACACACACACAAGAAAGCCACAGTATGACTCAGGGAACTCAAACAGAGGCTCTGTGACAATCTAGAAGGGTGGGATGGGGAGGGAACTGGGAAGGAGGTTCAGGAGGGAAGGGACACGGGTGTACCTATAGCTGATTCTTACTGATGTATGACAGAGCCACAAAATTCTGTAAAGCAATTACCCTTCAATTAAAAAAGTAAAGTGGCAATAAAAAGAAAACAGCAGATTAACACTATTTATGAAAACCGATGCCAAAATTCCCAAATAAAATACTAGCAACCAAATTCAGTGGTAAAGTATCAGAATAACACACCCTAACCAGGTGGGCCTTATTTCAAGAAAGAACAGATGGTTCAACATTAGGATATCAATAAATTAATTTCACCACATTAATGGATCAAAAGAGTAAAAATCCAAGAGTGCTTTGAGACAGAATGAAAGAGAACTTGATCAGATTCAATGTCTGTTCCTGGTTTGCAAACAAACAGAAGGGTAAATGAAGACACAATAAAGCTTATGTTTTATAAGGCAAAACTCATCTTTTTTTTTTTCAAAATTCAAACTCAACATTAAAATTTTGGTTACATTTCCACCAAAATAGAAAACAAAAAAATCCCCATAATTGTTGCTATTCCTCATATTTGTTCAGGAAGTTAGTTAATAAATGAGATAAGAAAAGTAAATAAGAGGTATAGTCTCAAAAAAAAAAAAAGAGAAATTATGACTGTGACGTAAAACCAGAACACCAAGCGTCAACTGAGAAACTACTACTACCACTAAGAGAGTTTCAGAAAGATGTTTGGTTACAAGAGAACTTTCCCACAGAGGAGCAGTAACCATTTGGAAAATATAAGGGAAGAAAAATCCCACTCAAAAAGTGCCCAGACTGAGATTGAAGGGTACATAGTATCTCTCTGTACATTTTTTAAACAACTTCCCGTGACTCTACCATAATTTCAAAATAAAAAGTTTAAGATGTTACACAGCTCACCAGTGGAAGCTAAGAAAAAGAACTTCTGAAATCTGTGGTGTGCCAGACCCTTACTGGATGCACCCAGAATGCTCTTTCCAATGAAAAATGGGACTTAACAAAACAACACATAGAGATAGATGGGTTCATTGCCCTATCTGGAATGCAAGTTTTCTATTGTAAATCGAACTATCATACCATCCTGTGTGTGCTAAGTCATTTCACTCATGTCCAACTCTTTGTGACCCTATGAATTGTAGCCCGCCAGACTCCTCTGTCCATGGGATTCTCCAGGCAAGAATACTGGAGTGGGTTACCATGCCCTCCTCCAGGGGATCTTCCTGACACAGGGATCGAACCCAGGTCTCCTGCAGCTCCTGCACTGCAGGCAGACTCTTTACTCCTGAGCCACCAGGGAAGCCCAGACCATCATGAACTCTCTACTTTTCTACTATAGACATGCCGCCCTTTCTATTATACATAGGAGCAAAATCAGTGGTCAATGTTTTTATTCACCCTCCCACCAAGAGTGAGACTAATCATGCCTTATCTCTGCAACCTGAGAGATCTCTTTTCTACTTTTAGGCTTTCATGTTCATTTTAACTTGATTTTACCTTTTAAAAAATGCTGGGCCAAAAAAGGCTGTGCAGGCACCCATTATAACACGATCTGGGCCCAACCTTGTCTATATGTTGTCCTAGTGTCCTCCCCTCAAAGTTACACCCCAACTCACACATTTCAGCTCTATTCCTATGCTGGTTCTATTCTTCCTCAGAGTTCCTGTAAGCCCCCTGATCTAACCCACTAAAAACACCACTCTGATGCCTCTATGCTACAGCAATAGCAACACTTCACTTTTCTAGAAAGGTCACTGGGTCTTGGGCTTCCCTGGTAGCTCAGTGATAAAGAACCTGCCTGCCAATGCAGTAGATGTGGGCTCGATCTCTGGGTTGGGAAGATCCCCTGGAGTAGGAAATGGCAACCCATTCCAGTATTCTTGCCTGGGAAATCCCATGGACAGAGGAGCCTTGAGGGCTACAGTCCACGGGGTCACAGAAGGGTTGGACACGACTTAGCAGCTAAACAACAGCCGCCACCTTGGTTCATATGGTGGCTCAATGCCACTCAGTAGAAAAGTAAGATTCTTTGGGACTTGCTGTCTATATTTATTTAGTCTCTGACTCTCCTAGGACTTAGCTTCACAACCAAAAGCATATTCTCTCTATTCTAACAAAGTAGCAGGTTTTGTTTTAGCCTGAATATTGCTTGAATCTTTTGAACGGCTTCAGGCTTACAAATCATCTATTAGTAACATAACTTTCTATGCATGTCCTCAAGGACAGCCTAAAATTTCATTTGGCTGTGACTCTGTTCTTCATAATAATGGGTTTCACAACTAGGTAGGCGCCTGTATCTTCTGGAGTCCACTCCTACTGTATGTTCAGACCTTGGGAAGTACATTCAAATGTTGATTCCCAAGAGGCAATCAGCACAGAAGGTTCTCAGCAACTTGCACTTATCTGTTTTTTGCATTATCTTTGTACAGTTTAAAGTCTAAGCAAAGTAGCAGGTCTAATAAAAAGCTAAATTTGAACTGTCGTGTTTCTGTTTGTCTTTTAACTTCACAAACACATTCCAAAGCTGTTGCAACCAGTCTGTTCAAGAACAAAAGCTCATTAGTGTGTGTCAACAGTCAGAGAAAACATAAATTGCAATAACTTAGGGCTAAAATTTCTAAAATAAGCAGGACCTAGGAAAGTTCTACATAACTTTAATTGGCCCGAAAAAAAAGCGACTATTGCCTCCAAATTTTGTACAAGTCAGATATAATTGCATAGACCAAGCCCTTGTTTTGCAAGTACAGATTAAGAATACATATTAGACTAAGCACTATCTTCTCAAGGAAGCACTTCCTGTACTCCCGCCCCCAAACACTCATAATGCTGAAAATCTCTTTCTTTTTGTCCTTACTCCCTTACAGAGCTCCTGTAACACATTGTAACCACTTGTTTGTATGTCAGTATTCCTGGGATAGGAGTGGGCCTTCCTCCCCTAAAATAAGACCTGACCCTGTTTAATAGATCCTGAGTGAAGGAACATGAACGAATGAACACTAGAAATAATCTGAGCTGTATTTTCTGCATCTCTATTGTATGAATTTATAGAGATTTGAAGTAGTTTTTCCTTTTTTGAATCATGAACAAGGTTGAAATAAGTACATGTTTTAAAAAGTGGGCTTCCCTGGTGGCTCAGATGATAAAGAATCTGCCTGCAATGCAGAAGACTCGCAATGCAGAAGACCTGGGTTTGATCCTTGGGTTGGGAAGAATCCCTAGAGAAGGTATTGGCTACCCACTCTAAAGAGATTTAGTCTCTGCTATTAACTTTATTCACTAAACTTCTGGTAGTGGTAGGCACTCAGTTTTCTCAGTGGTGGGTTAACGAATCTATAAAATCAGAGGTTTAAATTAGATGCTTGACACAGAACCAGCTTATTCATAGATTTCATGAGGCCCCTCACATTATTTCGTAGTATAAAAACATAGCTTCGTGCTTTAGAAAAATTGGTATCATGAGCAGGGTCTCTGAAGTGATTGTTATTACTTTTAGGAAGGTATTTTTTGTTTTCACATGACATATCCTTGTGCATCAGCAGGACAGCACTTTTGTAAACACCGCTGTTATAGCACTTGTCACTTTGTAGTATAATTATTTGCTTCCTTAATGGCTTCCCTCATTAGACAGGTAGCTCCTCCAGGACAGGGCCCAGTGCTGCTGCATTTATGCATCTTTGTATTACCCCCTCCAGCGCATGTCTGATGCACTGTGGACATCTATAAATATTTCTTGAAGAATGAATTCATTTTCCGTGTCTTAGGTCCACCGTGAACTAGTATAAGCTTAAGATTTCACATATCTCTAAAGGAGCTCTGTTGTTGAATAAAGGAGTTGTCCTAGTTATTTTAAACTCCTTTGTATTTCTCTGTGACTTGTGGCATTATTGTTATTTAAATTTTAATATTTCACTTTAAATAGGTAAGAGAGCATATTAACCAGGAACTGATTCATATATTGGGGCTTCCCTGGTGGCTCAGTGGTAAAGAATCTGCTTGCCAGTGCAGAAGACATAGGCGACTCAGGTTCGATTCCTGGGTTGGGAAGATCCCCTGGAGTAGGAAATGGCAACCTAAATCCACTATACTGAGGAGCCCAGCAGGCTACAATCCATAGGGTTGCAAAGAGTCGGATGCAACTGAACACACACATACACACGATTCATATATCAAGTGGGTAGATCGCAGCATTTAATTACCTATGAACTGTTTTGTTAGAAGGGTTGTGAATTTATTTTAATATCTGCAAAGGTTTTTACCATGTTGGGATGAAAGATGATCAAGATTAATGCATCATTAAGAAGAGTACAACCACAATTTGCATGTGCAAATTTGAAAGTACATCTAACATACCATTTCAAATTTTGTAAGAAGACATGTAAATGTTCCACATCATGGCTACCACCAAAAAACAGAAATAATTTAGATTTTTACTAATGCTTTTTATAGTCAATAATGTGTAGATAAAATATTTTATCTGTTAATAGAACTTAGTCTTCAGCTACATTCTAGGAGCATTTTTGTTTTGATTTATTGCTGTGGTGGTTGTGAATACAATTAGCTCCCAAATTACTTTATCTCTAAAGCATGCCTATATTTCATGGTAAAACCACTTACTTCATTGTCCTTTAATTCTCATGATCCAATCCATAAAAAAACTTTTTGTTTCTTTTAAATATCACACAAATCAAATTTAATTTTCCTACCACCACCATGAACACCATCCAAATGCAAACCAATCATCCCTGGCTTCAAATAGTTCCATGCCCTCTTGCTCCACCTGTAGTTATTCTTCCTTCTCTCTTAGCAGCTCTCCATGCTATAGATTTTCTTTTTTTTAATAAGACCTAATCATGTCACTTTCAACTCTACAACCTTCATTGTCTTTCCATTGTCCTTAAAGCCCACACTCCTTAGCACAGCCTCCAAAATCCTGGTCATTCTAGCCCCTCACCTACTCCAGTTCCTATTCCAATCACTGCTTGGGCATCCTTCTTATTGAAACTCTTTTTCAGTCCCTGGTGCTCCTGATCTTTCCTGATGCTGCTTTCTCTGCCGGGAATATTCTTCCCAGGGTTTTCTGCTAGTTACTTGTACCCATCCTTCAGAGCTCATCTGTCTCTTCCTCATGGAAGCCTAGCATAACTTCCTCTGCTAAATTAAATATGTTTTCTACAATCTCTCATAGCATCATCTGCATCTTTTTGTAGCCCTTACTACAAGGACCACTTTACGTTTATTTGTGTGATTACTTGGTTCTTCTGCTTCTCCCACTAGAGTGTATGCTCCAGGAGGGCACCATTTGCTCAGCCTTAGAGCCCCAGCTCCTAAACAGTGCCTGGCACATAGTTGCTCAATAAATATTTGTTGATTCTATTACTGCTTCATTTAGATTTACTATAAGCACAAAAGTAATGAACTTCTTAAAAAGCAGAATCTCAAAAAATGAAATTACCTTTCAGAAATAATTTTATTAGTTTAATTATTAAATCTGATAAAAGAGAGTTACATGAGATCAGAAGATCTATGTTATAAAAATTTTCACCAGCAATACCATTTTTACTAGCATATATCAATGTCACTCTTCTTTGAACTGTTACTATGAAATAATAATAAAAATAACAACAACAACAAATAACAGATGACATTTTTTGAATGCTAAGTATGTGCAGGCACTGTGTTAAGTGCTATATATGTATTATCTCAATTCAATCCTCATAATCCCTCAATACAGGTATTATTAAACCCATTTTACTCATGAGAAAATTAAGGCTCAGAGGTGTTAAGTCGACTTGCTCAGTCAGACAACTACTAAGTAGTAGAGGCTATATACCCAATAGTCAGCTCAGATTTGTCTGACTCCTGATTCCCTTCCCCATCCTTTCTCCCCCCCCCCCTTTTTTTTAACAAATTCTACAAGGTTTATTCTAGAAAAGAAGGTTCAATAATAGAATCTCATAAATAAGCCTCCTTATTGAGTAAAAGAAAAATATGAATATTAATAGTGCATTTCAGAGTTTCAAAATTGTTTAGTAACATAATTTAATTTAGTTGCTTCATTTATCAAACATTTTACCCACAGCTAGTATCATATTTGAGTTCCTCATTCTATTCTAACCATGAGTATCAATACACTGAGATACTAGGACACCTTAAGCCATGTTAGATCAGCTCTGACTTTGAGACTCAGCTCGGGCACTGACCAGCCATTTAATATCAGGCAAATGACATAACCATCTCACTCCCACTTCCAAACATCAGCTCCCACAAGTATAAAATGGAAATAACTGCACGTATCTTGCTGGGTTGCTGTAAAAATTAGGTACACTACACTGTATACAAAGTGCTCGACATATAATTGATATTCAGTATGTCACTTGATTATTACCTTATAGATGTCTTTATTTTTTTTCAAGTAATGTGTATTTGGCAACATTGTGCTTGAGATTGTCCTGGATAGTTTTCATTTCTATGATACAGAAGCACAGTCTCCGGAGATATTTGTCTGAGCCTGAGTCCTATTTGTTTTGGTTTAGAAAATAGGATCATTATACTCAAATATCCTTTAGCCAAGTGCTATGCCTATAAAGGATACCTAATAAATCCATGCTAAATAACTGAGTGATTACTGTACAGCAAATGTTTAAAGAATTCACAGGTAAACAGAAAAATCTACTTAAAATGGATCGGAAAGAATAAGCAGAATTCACAAATTACCTCTGAGTTTTACCTCTGATTTATTAAGCTCTGAAAATATAGATCCAATTTAATTTTTACAATTTGATGCAACAATGAAAAAGCAACCCTATTGTCTGCACATTTCGGTCCATATTACCGATTAGTCAAAAAGTTATGATTTATCATTCACATGAGCAAAATAAATGAACAAATATAATGTTTGCTAAAATGATGCACAAAGTTTAATCAGGCTCATGTGATAGTCCAAAATTTTTTTTATTTAACTGAAAGAAGTACACATGATTCAGATTGTCCACAAAGTATTGAAAGTTAATTAAAGTATCTGGATGATAGTAAAAATATATAAGACTCTTTCAACATAATCTGAAAACAATTCTGCTTTCAGAGCTATGCAAATTTTTCCCCCAACTTCTCCCTCAAGGAGAAATCCAAATTAGGTACTATAGTTTAAAAATAGATTCATGAGGTCTGCAACTAAAATATATACTGAAAAAATATATATATACTGAAATATATATATGAAACTTAAAATTATAGCTTAGTTTGTATCAATCAGCAGTATTGATTTAGAACCAATAATTAGTGCTAAAGTTCCAATCATTTTCTTATTTTATTGACTTGCTAACTAGGGAAAAATTTCACATACACAATAGTTAAATTCTACAGCAAATTCATTTTGAGTGTCTAACACTTCCAAAGTTTTATCCATCCTGATTTAATATTGATATGAATTAACATTATACACATTTTAAAGGATAGATTTATAATGCTATATTTAAACCTGTGTACTTTTATAAATGGTAATATTGTAGAAACCACAAGATTATGATTTTAATTATAATTATTATTTATTTTATATTTATAATATAATGAATAATCATTAATTTCCATGACATTTATATGGATATGACCACCTTTTATTCCTATTTTATGAAAGATTAATATAAGACTGCATATAGGGATATATCTAATAGTAATAAAACCAGAGAAAAGATGAGTTTCTGCTATGTGATTTTGGGATCAGTTTCCTAATTCTCACTTCAAATCTGGATGTTCAAAAAAAAAATTCCCACAATTAAATCTAAGCAAATAACCTCTTAATAAAGAAATATTTTATATTTAAACAATACAGGCTTTCCAAACATACAGTACTTGTCAATTAATTTGGTTAGGAACAAGACCCCTCTTTGAGATAAGCTAATTAATCTGTTTCCCAGGTGGGATCTGAAAGCCATAGGGAGACACCTTCCCCAAACCGCTGCCCCAGATTCCCAAGGCAGCTGTCAGCCATTAACATGTTAGTTTTGAGTTAGTTTATCAGTTACCAACCTGAGGAAGACTTGCAGGAAACAGCAGCTCAGCGAAAGGGAAAGAAAGGACAGCTGCCAAGCTAATGAGTCTGCAATGGTGACAGCAGGCAGTCTGGAGAGCAGCGGCAGAACACAAGTCCCTGGAAGAATGGAGAATGCAGAAAGATGCCACAGAAAAGGAGATAAAGGATTCATGAGAAAAACTTCACCTCGTTCCCAGTTTTTCAAACAAGCTGGAGTATTAGACAGTTGATTCCAAACAGTATTCAAAATAGTCAAACCATAAATACTAAATGCAGTTACAGATAACGAAAGTTCTAAACAGCTAAGAAATAATTAATTACCTTTTTTTTTGGTGTTGGAAAGTTACAGGCTGAATTTCATATTGCTGTGAATGTATTCTATTTATTCTACTGGTTTTTTCCTCCCAGCAGTTAAAAACCAGTAACCTACAGGAAAACAGTAGTATAATCTCAACATTCTATTAAAGTTGCCCATAATCAGCAAGTGAGCCAATACTGAAGTGGGAAAGGTGACTTACTGACAATTAGAGTGAAGTAAAGATATACATGTGTTTTCAATCTTTTATTAGGAAAGCTGAGATTACTCAACATTTAAGTTATTAGAGAAAAACATTCTTACTCTCCTTTTTCAGTTATTCTTTGCACACAGTTTTGATACATGCCTATAATCAGGTGTTGAGCTCAAAATATAAAGATAAGATAATATAGGGCTTCTCTGGTGGCTTGGTGGTAAAGAATCCACCTGCCAGTTCAGGAGACATGGGTTTGATCCCTGATCCAGGAGGATCCCACATGCTGCAGAGCAACTAAGCCCAGGAGCCCTAGCTACTGAGCCCTCGGGCTGCAACTGCTGAAGCCCATGTGCCCTGAAGCCTGTGCTCCACAACAGGAGGGCCTGCTGCAGCGAGATGTTCGTGCACCGCAATTAGAGAGTGACCCCTGCTCTCTGCACAGTCTTACTCTCTTTTCTCAGTTATTCTTTGTACACAATTTTGATATACGGCTATAATCAGGTGTTGTGCTCAAAATATAAAGATACAGATAATATAGGGCTTCCCTGGTAGCTCAGCTGGTAAAGAATCCACCTGCAATCCTGGAGACCCTGGTTTGACTCCTGGGTCAGAAAGTTCCCCTGGAGAAGGGATAGGCTACCCACTCCAGTATTCTTGGGCTTCCTGGGTGGCTCAGAAAATAAAGAATTCGCCTGCAATGTGGGAGACCTGGGTTCAATCCTTGGGTTGGGAAGATCCCCTGGAGGAGGGCATGGCAACCCATTCCAGTATTCTCGTCTGGAGAATCTGCATGGACAAAGGAGCCTGGCGGGCTATACAGTTCATGGGGTCGCAAAGAGTCAGACACAACTGAGCGACTAAGCATCTGCTCTCTGCAACTAGAGCAAAGCCTGTGCAGCAATGAAGACCTAGCACAGCCAAAAATTTAAAAAATAAATTAAAACAATTTTTTTAAAAAGATACAGATAATACAGATAAAATATTTGAGGGAGGGTATATGTCCATATTTTCATCTGTTTCAGATATCTGCAGGGACGCCAAAGACAGAAAAGAAAGCATGCATTTAAATAGGCCCTCTGGGCACTGTTGAGCCCATAAACCCTCCTCCAAAAATAGAGCAGAGGCCCTAGAAAAGGACCATTACCCCACCCTTCTTTTTTTCACATGTTCCTGAAGGAAAGCAGTATTTTATAAAAACAAAACAAAATAAAAAACCAAAACCCACCACCAAAGACAATGCTGCTGCTGCTCAGTCGCTTCAGTCATATCCAACTCTGTGCTACCCTATGGACTGCAGCCTACCAGGCTCCTCTGTACATGGGATTCTCCAGGCAAGAGTACTAGAGCCAATTGCCCTGCCCTCCTCCAGGGGATCTTCCCGATCCAGGGGTCAAACCTGGGTCTCCTGCATTGCAGGCAGATTCTTTACCACTGAGCTACCAGAGAAGCCCCAGAAACACAATAGGGATGGAATTAACAAGAGATGAAATTGTTTAGTCAGCAGCTTTCAAACACCATTTCAAATCTGAGTCTTCCCTATCCCACTGACAACACGAAGGCAGGCAGGAAGGTACCTTTCCTTTCTAGCGTAGCAAAGAACAACAGCATGTAAGAGAGCAGTTTGTGCGATGGTTTCTCACACCGTGAAGTCAGGCAGGCTTGGGTTTGAATTCTAACTCTGGCATTTTAATAGCTGCAACTAAACAATGTGTGTCTGTGTTTATTTCCTGATCCTGTGCCTACTTCCTGATCAGTAATGGAAGTTAGTGCCTTCCTCAGAGAGTTGTTCTAAGGATCAAATAAAATGGGCTCCAGGCATGGAGTAAATATTAGCCTTTCAGTCATCATAATTAACTCTCTCCCCTTCTACTATTCTGAAGTTGGGAAAGACAGATTTTTGAGACAGATCATAAAATATGTTACAAGTGACTTGTTGATAAATATTTGTTGAGCCAAGTCTGCCTTTAGCACTCTAACTGTAAGCCCAAAATACCAAAGATGTTAAATTTCTGTCTTGATAATAAAATTCTCTTTATCTTTCTCCTCAGGAGGTTGTGGAAAGAAATATTTCAAAGAGAAATAGGCCTACTGCTTGAAGGAATGGTATGATTTTAAGTTGGAAAAAAGAGACTTGAGTTCAGTCGTTTAAGTTCAGTCCAGTCGCTCAGTTGTGTCCGACACTTTGCGACCCCATGGACTGCAGCACGCCAGGCCTCCCTGTCCATCACCAACTCCCAGAACTTACACAAACTCATGTCCATCAAATCGGTGATTCCACCCAACCATCTCAGCTTCTTGTCCCCTTCTCCTCCTGCCTTCAGTCTTGCCCAGCATCAAGGTCTTTTCTAATGAGTCAGTTCTTCTCATTAGGTGGCCTAAGTACTGGAGCTTTAGCATCAGTCCTTTCAATGAATATTCAGGACTGATTTCCTTTAGGATGGAGTGGTTGGATCTCTTTGTTGTCCAAGGGACTCTCAAGAGTCTTCTCCAACACCACAGTTCAAAAGCATCAATTCTTCGGCGCTCAGCTTTCTTTATAGTCCAACTCTCACATCCATATACGACTACTGGAAAAACCATAGCTTTGACTAGACGAACCTTTGTTGGCAAAAAAATGTCTCTGCTTTATAATATGTTGTCTAGGTGGATCATAGCTTTTCTTCCAAGGAGCAAGTGTCTTTTAATTTCATGGTTGCAGTCACAATCTGCAGTGATTTTGGAGCCCCCCAAAATAAAGTCTGTCACTGTTTCCACTGTTTCCCCATCTATTTGCCATGAAGTGATGGGACCAGATAGACCATGATCTTAGTTTTCTGAATGTTGAGTTGTAAGCCAACTTTTCACTCTCCTCTTTCACTTTCAACAAGAGGCTCTTTAGTTCTTCTTTGCTTTCTGCCATAAGGGTGGTGTCATCTGCATATCTGAGGTTATTGATATTTCTCCTGGCAATCTTGATTTCAGCTTGTGCTTCATCAAGCCCAGCATTTCACATAATGTACTCTTCATATAAGTTAAATAAGCAGGGTGACAATATGCAGCCTTGAAGTAATCCTTTCCAAATTTGGAACCAATCTGTTGTTCCATGTCTAGTTCTAACTGTTGCTTCTTGATCTGCATACAGATTTCTGAGGAGGCAGGTTAGGTGGTCTGGTATTCCCATCTCTTTAAAAATTTTCTACAGTTTGTTGTGCTCCACACAGTCAAAGGCTTTGGTGTAGTCAATAAAGCAGAAGTAGATGTTTTTCTGGAACTCTCTTGCTTTCTCAATGATCCAACAGAATTTGCGAACTGGATTTCTGGTTCCTCTGCCTTTTCTAAATCCTGCCTGAACATCTGGAATTCATAGTTTACGTACTGTTGAAGCCTGGCGTGGAAAATTTTGAGGGTTACTTTGCTAGCATGTGAGATGAGTGGAATTGTGCAGTAGTTTGAACATTCTTTCGCATTGCCTTTCTTTGGGATTGGAATAAAAACTGACCTCTTCCAGTCTCGTGGCCACTGCTGAGTTTTCCAAATTTGCTGGTATATTGAGTGCACCACTTTCACAGCATCATCTCTTAGGATTTGAAATAGCTCAACTGAAATTCCATCACCTCCACTAGCTTTCATAGTAATGCTTCCTAAGGCCCACTTTACTTCGCATTCCAGGATGTCTGGCTCTAGTCCAGTGATCACACCATCGTGGTTATCTGGGTCATGAAGATCTTTTGTGAACAGTTCTTCTGTGTATTCTTGCCACCTCTTCTTAATACCTTCTGCTTCTGTTAGGTCCATGCCATTACTGTCCTTTATTGTGCCCATCTTTGCATGAAATGTTCCCTTGGTATCTATAATTTTCTTGAAGAGATCTCTAGTCTTTCCCATTCTATTGTTTTCCTCTGTTTCTTTGCACTGATCGCTGAGGAAGGCTTTTTTATCTCTCCTTGCTATTCTTTGGAACTCTGCATTCAAATGGGTATATCTTTCCTTTTCTCCTTTGCCTTTAGCTTCTCTTCTTTTCTTAGCTATTTGTAAGGCCTCCTCAGACAACCATTTTGCCTTTTTGCATTTCTTTTTCTTGGGGACGGTCTTGATCACTGCCTCCTGTACAATATCACAAACCTCTGTCCATAGTTCTTCAGGCACTCTGTCTATAGATCTAATCCCTTGAATCTAATTGTCACTTCCACTGTATAATCGTAAGGGATTTGATTTAGGTCATACTTGAATGGTCTAGTGGTTTTCCCTACTTTCTTCAATTTAAGTCTGAATTTACCAATAAGGAGTTCATGATCTGAGCCACAGTCAGCTCCCAGTCTTGTTTTTGCTGACTGTATAGAGCGTCTCCATCTTTGGCTTCAAAGGATATAATCAATCTGATTTCAGTATTGACCATCTGGTGATGTCCATGTGTAGAGTTGGCTCTGGTGTTGTTGGAAGAGGGTGTTGACCTATGTGTTCTCTTGGCAAAACTCTGTTAGCCTTTGCCCTGCTTCATTTTGTACTTCAGGTCCAAATTTGCCTATTACTCCAGGTATCTCTTGACTTCCTACTTTTGCATTCCAGTTCCCTATGATGAAAAGGGCATCTTCTTTGAGTGTTAGTTCTAGAAGTCTTGTAGGTCTTCATAGAACTGTTCAACTTCAGCTTCTTCAGCATTAGTGTTTGGGGCACAGATTTGGATTACTGTGATATTGAATGGTTTGCCTTGGAAACGAACAGAGATCATTCTGTCATTTTTGAGAATGCACCCAAGTACTGCGTTTCGGACTCTTTTGTTGACTCTCAGGGCTACTCCATTTCTTCTAAGGGATTCTTGCCCACAGTAGTAGATATAATGGTCATCTGAGTTAAATTCACCCATTCCAGTCCATTTTAGTTCACTGATTCCTAGCCATCTCCTGTTTGACCACTTCCAATTCATCTTGATTCATAGACCTGCCATTACAGGTTCCTATGCAATATTGTTCTTTACAGCATCGGACTTCCATCACCAGTCACATCTACAACTGGGCATTGTTTTTGCTTTGGCTCCATCTCTTCATTCTTTCTGGAGTTATTTCTCCACTCTTCTCCAGTAGCATATCGGGCATCTACCGACCTGGGGAGTTCATCTTTCAGTGTCATATCTTTTCACCTTTTCATACTATTCACGGGGTTTACTTCATTGACACAGAGTCTGTACTGGTTGGGGACATATATATTGTCACCTCTAAATGGAGAGAAACTCCTTGATTATTCAAGCTTGTCCAAGTTCAGCATGCTGTGGTGCTTCATTCATGTATGTCAAGTGAACAAACCTAAAAGCAGACTAGAAGCTCACAATAGGTGAAGAAATAGTAAGAATCAGCCAGCCACTCCAACAGAGTTCAAGATTCCAGGACTCCTGAGAATTATATACGTAGATGCTGAAAGAATTTGGCCATTGATTTCAGCATCAGTGTTAGTAATCTCTGAGAAATAATATTTTAAAGGGATGGGATAAGAAGGTTTCTGGAAAACTGTAAACTGGTTACTTTCCAAATTTTCAATAGTTTATATTTCAATAATTACTCAGTGTAAAGCTTGATTTTGAGAACCTGCAACATGGAAGCACATATTGCTAATTAGGAGCCAAAATGTATTCTCTCAAAATGTCATACAAAATGAATCTTCTTTCCTCTTTTGCTAAAGTTACTGGGTTGCTTTATCAGGGGAATTCTGTAGTCTGTCTTCGCTAATCACCATGGGTGAACAGTTAAGAGGAGCTGACCACTATGCTAGAGCTATTCAAAGTATGGAATTTTAGCTGTATGAGGAATTAAAATCTCTTAAATCAAACCTGGAACTATTAGGCAGGGACCAAATTATATAAGTTCATGAAGAGGAATATTTAAGGCAGGAGAACAGAAACACAGGCAGGAATCAATCTTATTAGAAATGGCTGCTAATTATAAATGGCAGACAAGTCTGAAACCTTTATTGGGTGTCAGAACGGAAAGATGAAGAGGTGGCTAGCAGGAAGCAAGAGTCATTTATCAAGAAAACCAAAGAAACGGTGAGGGAAAAGCCAAGTGAGTTAGGCATGAAGACCAAGTTCAGAGATGCAAGTTACATGAATAATGCTTTTGAATCACATTTTTTTTCACCCTAATGACACCTCTTGATGAAAGTGAAAGAGAAGAGTGAAAAAGTTGGCTTAAAGCTCAACATTCAGAAAACAAGGATCATGGCATCCGGTCCCATCACTTCATGGCAGATAGATGGGGAAACAGTGGAAACAGTGGCAGACTTTATTTTTGGGGGCTCCATAACCACTGCAGATGGTGACTGCAGCCATGAAATTAAAAGATGCTTACTCCTTGGGAGAAAAGTTATGACCAACCTAGATAGCATATTAAAAAGCAGAGATGTTACTTTGCCAACAAAGATCTGTCTAGTCAAGGCTATGGTTTTTCCAGTAGTCATGTATGGATGTGAGAGTTCGACTATAAAGAAAGCTGAGTGCCGAAGAATTGATGCTTTTGAACTATGGTGTTGGAGAAGACTCTTGAGAGTCCCTTGGACTGCAAGGAGATCCAACCAATCCATCCTAAAGGAAGTCAGTCCTGAATACTCATTGGAAGGACTGATGTTGAAGCTGAAACTCTGATACTCTGGCCATCTGATGTGAAGAGTTGACTCATTTGAAAAGACCCTAATGCTGGGAAAGTTTGAAGGCGGGAGGAGAAGCGGGAGATGGAGGATGAGATGATTGGATGGCATCACCGACTAATGGACATGAGTTTGAGTAAACTCTGGGAGTTGGTGATGGACAGGGAGGCCTGGTGTGCTGCAGTCCATGGGGTTGCAAAGAATCGGACACGACTGAGCAACTGAACTGAACTGAATGACACCACATCAGATAATAAATGCATCCTCTCTGCTTTTTAAGTAACTGGGACCCTGACAATGGCAAGCTGTAATTCTAGAGCACTCTTTCTCAATTCTGGCTGCAACTGAGTTTTTAAAAATACCAGTGCCAAGGGTCCCGACCCTAGACCAATTAAGCCAATCTCTAGGGGTGCTGTCCATCCTCAGTATTTTTTAAAAGTTCCCCCAGGTGAGTTTAATGTTCAGTGAAGGTTGTAAATTACTATCCTACAGGGAAATCTCTATTGTACACTGGTCTCAAACTTTTATGTGCATACAAATCACTTGAGGAATCTTGTTAAAATGCAGATTTTGAATTAGTAATTCTGGGTTAGGGCCTGAGACTCAAAATTTATAACAAGTTCCCAAACACCATTAGTGGGGTTGGTCCATAGACCATACTGAGAGTAATAAATAAAACTCTAGGACAATGCTATAGGACTCTATTTCTGGCTGAAATTTTTATATTGAATTAAGATCTATAGGCATGGTTATAAAATATTATGGTCATACAAAAAGAGAGGTAGCAAACAGTATCTCAGAATTAAGATTCAAAAATATTTTCATAAGCTGAAGTAAATAAGAGGAAATCTATTCTTTAACAGAGACCATCTCAAGTCTATCTTAGAAGCTAATACAACTCTGAAAAAAGATATTAAACTGTATTGTAAAGCAGTAATAATTTCACATTGTGGTAATGGATTATGAATAGGCAAATTAGCTAAATTGAATAGTAAGCAGAGAAATACAATTTAAAGCAAAAGAATTTGGAATATGATAAAAGTGGCTATTTAATATGGGAAGGATTATTCAATTAATCAAATCGAAACAAAATAAAAATGTGTTATTTCACTTAGCTCGATGTTTTCAAGGTTATCCATGTTGTACTATGTATCAGAATTTCATTTCTTTTGAAGGCTGAAAAATATTCCATTGTATATATGACATTTGTTTATTCATCTGTTGATAGGCATTTGGATTGTTTCTACTGTTTGGCTATTGTGAATAATACTGTTATTAATACTGAAGTACATGTTTGAGTTCCTGTTTTCAATTCTTTTAGGTATATACCCAGAATTGGAATTGCTAGATCTTATGATAATTCTGTTTAATTTTTTGAGGATCTGCCATACTGTTTCCCAGTATGTACCATTTTACAACCCTCAGCCATGCATGAGAATTCCAATTTCTCCACATCTTCACCAACATTTATTATTATTTTTAAATAATAGACATCCCAATGAACGTGAAGTAGTATATATAAGTAGTATCATTGTAATTTTGGTTTGTGTTGCCCTAATGACTGAGGCTTCCCAGGTGATTCAGTGATAAAGACTCTGCCTGCCAATGCAAGAGATGTAAGAGATGTGGGTTTGATCCCTGGGTTGGTAAGATCCCCTGGAGGAGGAAATGGCAACCCACTCCAGTATTCTCGCCTGGAAAATCTCATGGACGGAGGAGCCTGGCAGGCTTCCGTCCATGGGGTTGCAAAGAGCCAGACACGACTGAAACGACTGAGCATGCACGAAATAGCTACATCTTACATTCTCTTTTAAACCTAATGCCGGGCTAGATGACTCACAACTGGAATCAAGATTGCCAGAAGAAATATCAACAACCTCAGATATGCAGATGATACCATTCTAATGGCAGAAAGTGAAGAAGAACTAAAGAGCCTCTTGATGAGGGTGAAAGAGAAGAGTGAAAAAGCTGCCTTAAAACTCAACATTCAAAAAACTAAGATCATAGCATCCAGTCCCATCATTTCAGGGCAAATAGACAGGGAAACAACATATTTTCTTTTCTTGGGCTCCAATATCGCTGTGGACAGTGACTGCAGCCATAAAATTAAAAGATGCCTGCTCCTTGGAAGAAAAGCTATGACAAACCTAGACAGCGTATTAAAAAGCAGAGACAGCACTTTGCTGACAAAGGTCCATACAGTCAAAGTTATGGTTTTTCTAGTAGTCATGTACAAATGTGAGAGTTTGACCATAAAGAAGACTGAGCGCCAAAGAATTGATGCCTTTGAAATGTGGTGCTGGAGAAGACTCTTGAGAGTCCCTTGGACAGCAAGGAGATCAAATCAGTCAATCCTAAAGGAAATCAACCCTGAATATTGATTGGAAGGATTTTGATGCTGAAGCTGAAACTCCAATACTTTGGCCATCTGATGAGAAAAGCCGACTCACTGAAAAAGACCCAGATGCTGGGAAAGATTGAGGGCAAGAGGAGAAGCGGGAGATGGAGGATGAGATGGTTAGATGGTATCACTAACTCAATGGACATGAGGTTGAGCAAACTCCGGGAGATAGTGAAGGACAAGGAAGCCTGGCCTGCTGCAGTTCATGGAGTTGCCAAAGGCGGACACAACTTAGCGACTGAACAACAGAAAATATTTAACATTATATTGTTAATAAGATGACTACACTGTGGGCAATTTAAAAAGTAAGTTTTAATTCAATAAGACATTTTTTGTTGATTGTATATCATAGGCTGACTACACTCTACACCACAGCATCTTAGGGGCCTATAAAACAAGACATCAAGTGTGAGGAAAAAAAAGAACTGAACCACGGACTGAATTTAAACAAACAAACAAACCAAAACAGAGGTTGTTAAGAAGAGGAGTCAACTCTAGAGACAAGCGCTGTGCTTCAGCAAGAGGTTTGGGAATAAGTGGTGTTAAAGACCCCAGCCCTGGCCTATATCATTAAGGATTTTTATAATTAGAAAGTGAGTCTAGAGAGGAGTCTTCTGATGCTCTTGTGGAATACAGGCATTCCTTGGTTGTTTGCAGCAGATCACTTTTTTTTTCTGCCCTGCGTTAACCCAAAAACTTGGCTACTCACCCCGGGTGGGAGGCGCGGCCGCGCTCCCCCCGGGCCCCGCGCTCACCCCTCGCGTCCGGGTCACCCTGATCGCAGTCCTCGCATCCTGCCCCGGGGCCGCCACTCCTCCGCGGGCCTTGCCATCCTCCCTGCCCTCCCTAGAGCCCGCCGCTCCTCTTGAGCCGCGGACTCGCGCATCTCGCGGCTCCCGGCAGCCTCCGCCGGCGACAGGGGCCAGCGCTCTGCGCCAACAACGCCGGTCGGTCTGCGGGGATGCGTAGCTCCAGCTCCCGCGGGGCCAGGCGTCCGGCGTGGGCCCCGACCCTGGAGGGTGACTGTGAGCCCAAGAGACGCGCAGATCTCTTCAGGGCACCGTTCTTCTTTCAGGACGGGATTTCTGCGGACAACATGTGGAGTGGCTCTTGCCAAAGACTGCGGAAGCTTAACTGCCTTTCCCCTCAACAGAGCTTCAGAAGTCGGGGCAGCAAGCGAGGCTGGGTTGCTGGGTCGCTGGGGGCGGGGGTAGGGCTAGGGCGGGAAGGGGAGCTGAAAGGCCCTGAACACGTTGACAACCCAGCCTCTTGTGAGGTTATGAATTGTGGCCTGATCAGACGGTTGTGACCTAGTAAGACAATTACCTACCTGGTCACTTACACAGGCCTGCCTTTGATTGAATGACACCTTTTGAGAGCAGATGCTCTGGCCGCCTCTGTTAATATATACCTGTGGGGTGGATATCATAAGTCACAAACTTTTGTGAGAAGTAGGCTGATAGTCATCGAAAATTAAAAAGAACCTCAAGATGATTATGCCTCAATAGTCTGCTTACCCACTGGATAAAATTATGTAAAACGTAGTCCCTTCTTGAAGATTCGTAAGAATGGAGATTTTAAAAAATTATTTAGATAGTTTTTAAACACATGTAAATGTAGTCCATGTGCTAGGAAAGCAGCCTGATATAATGGGGAGAGTCCAGAGCTTGGAATCAGAGCAAGTGTAATTAAGTACCGGTTCTGCCTCTTTCTAAATTATGAACTTGAGCAAATCACCTAACCTCCCCCTCCCTTAATTTAGTCTATTAAATTCTTGTCTTTCCAAAAATTCTTTAATAACAGTGTTCTTATCGTACAGTGAAAGTGTACAATGTGTAACCAGTATCAGTTATAATATTGTTCCAATAAATGAGGTAGAGTATATAAAAAAGTATATTGTAAAGTGCTATACAAATATTAATTTTTCAACAAATTTGTGTTTTGTACACAACTTATACTGTGACCATTTATTCCCATAACCACTTATTTCTATTTCTTTACCTTTACAATCAACACTGACACTTTTCCTTTTCTCTACATTATTGAATTGATCACTGGACACCACTTTAAAATGACTTTTTGTGGTCATGTTATAGGTTTAATTTTGGCAGGGCCAACCTTATGAAAATTTATTATTTTCTGTGAGCCATGACATTTACAATTCAGGTGCCACCAAGTGGATAGTGGTGCCTGTTTTATGGTCATATGGACTTAGTGTCTAGCATATTCTCTGATTTGGATAAGATAATATAGTTTAGTCTATAAGCTAACCATTTTTTTCTATTGTATCTATTTTTTGAAAAAAATAACAGTCATAAAAGCATGACCAACTTAATCATTAATGGCACATATTGGACATCTTAGTCAGTAAGATATAGAGACACACAAGCACTTATATTCAAAGCCCCTCCCTCACTCAATTTCAACTCTTTTTCCTAACAACTTTCCAAAACCATCAAAGAGTTCTTTGGAGCTGAAGTCAGAGCTGGAATGTTGCACTATTAAAATGGATGAAAGGTGAAGGCAGTAGAGGGCTACTGAAGTGATGCATTCCTGCAAGCCCTGAAGAACAGGTGGGTCAGGTCGCCAAAGTAAAGCAGGTAAGGTAAGAACCAGAAGGGAGTTGTGGTATGCTCAGCATTAGTCACTGGGATGTCAGAGAGAATGTCGACATCAAGTCAAGCACCAAAATGAGCCAGGAAATTAGGACACCAAAAATGATGCCCTACCAGGGCAGTAATTAGGGACCAATATGAGTCAGGCTGCCAAGGGAAAATGCCGATGTATCCTTGTGTTAAGTCTTGTATGCAAACAGATGCCACTTGGAAACTAGAATCTCCCTTTGAGTTGATGTCAAGAGCTTTCCATTTAAGTCTTCCTTTTTTAAAAAATCTAATATTTATTGGACACTGATACATGCCATCAGTGTTCTGAGCACTTTATTTGTATTATCTCCCATAATTTTTATAACAACCTTATGAAGTAGACAATCTGTTTATCTGCATTTTATAGAAGAAATTGAGGCAAAGGAGGTTAACCAGCTTGTCTAAGGTTACTCACCCAGTAAATATTACTCACCTAGTAAATGTGACTCTATTTCAGGCAGACCTCAGAGCCTTCACTCTATACCACTGTAGGACATGGCTTCCTGCAGTTTTAACTCATGCTTATTATCTGTCATTTCGCTGGACTCAGCCCTGAGAGAGATGGCTGGAGACATGCATATCAGGTCCAGATAGTATTTACTCTATTTTTTCTTGTGAAGAATATAATATTTAAAGAAGTAGATATAACTTAACGGAAAACATTTTATTTTCTTTGAGGTTTAAAAATCTCTATGTAGTTTGCTGCACCAAAGCACTTGAAACTTTGTCATCATAATTCTTCATGGCAGATTTTGCTCAGCTTTGTTCATTTATGGAAGGCAAGTTGGCTTTATTGTTCCTCTTTCATGGAATGACCACATTTATCTGTCTGTGGTCTAAACTCTCAGTCCCCTCATTTTTCTTTCTGGAGCCATTATTGGGTTTAAAGGGATTTCAGGATGTCCAAAGGAAAATGTCAGCAAATGAGCTATGTGGAGCTAGAAACTGAGAGAAATTACAGCTAGAGATATGAATTTGGGGGTTATGATGCAGAAGTTATTGTTCAAGTTGTGGGAAAATATTCCAAAAATGAAAAAAGATAACTCACTTCAGGTGGAAAAGACTTTATAGATAATTCTAGTCCAGTCCTTCCCATAATTCTCAATGCCCCAGAACAAAAAAGTTCAGTTCTACTGCTGTACCTGTGATGATGAAAGCTCATTATCTCCTGCATCAGTTTCCTCTTATCACTGTGACAAATTACCATGAATTTAGTGGCTTAAACAACACAAAAATACAATCCTACAATTCGGGTGGTCAGAAGTCCAAAATGAGTTTCATGGGGCCAAAATCAAGGTGGTGGCAGGGCTGGGTTCCCCCCACAGGCTCTGGTGTAGAATTAGCTTCCTTGCCTTTTCCATGTGTGGACACTGCCTGCGTTCTTCGGCTTATGGCTCCTTCCTCCATTTTCAAATCCACTGACACAGCATCTTCACACTTTCCTTTGTCTTTGACCCTCTGCTTCCGTCGTCATATTTTCTTCAATTTTTCTGCTTCTTTCATCTTTTAAAGACCATTATGATTACAGTGGACTCATCTGGGTAATCCAGAATAATTTCTTTAACTTGATTGCATCTACAAAGTCTCTTCTGCTGTTTATGGCAATAGATGCAGAGACTCCAGGGATTAACATATGGACATCTTTGGGGGCCATTAGTCTACCACACCCCCAAAGTAGCCCACATCCTAATGGCTAGAAAGTTTGAGCTAAACTTTGCCTACATTTGGTTTTTGTGCATTGGCCTGGCTTTGTCCTTTAAAGTCACAAATACTAAGTTTAACATCTGCCATATAACCCTCCTTCAGATACTTGAAGATATATTGACCCCCCCTCTCTCCCCAAAAAACACATTTCTTCAGCAGCTTAATAGGGTCGTTCCAAATCCTATTATCTTGGTTGGCCTCCAATGGAAAACTTTGGTTTATCAATGTTAATTTGAAAATGTTGTGTGAGTTGATCAAGCAAGAGTAGGTAGAGCCAATATTCCTCTGATTCTAAGCACTGGATTTTTTTTTTTTTTTTTTTGGAGGATAATTGCTTTACGATGTTGTGTTAATGTCTGCTGTACAACAATGTGAATCATCTGTAAGTATACAGATATCCTCTCCCTCTTGAGACTCCCTTCCTCCCACCCACCCTCATCCTACCCCTATAGGTCATCACAGAGCACCAGCTGAGTTCCCTGTAAGCACTGAATTTTAATTAACATGATTGTAGTCCATTAAATTCTTGTTTTTCCAAATATGACTGAAAGACATGTTTACCTGAACTATAATTATAAAGTTGATTTTTAATTGAAACACTGGCTTTTACAATTAGGTTTATCAAATGACTCGTTAATGTCAATGAGCACATTAATAATTCTTAACTACATGTGATCTACACACTTAATTACATATAAGTTTCTATATAAATCATTAATAAAAATGTTAAGTGTGATGCAGTCTGTGACAGAGCCCAGCAGCATAACTGAAGGACTTGTCCAAGTGAACATTTATCTGCTTTCTTAGCTCTAAGTCCTTCAAACAAAATCTAACTGTGTTATAATCTAATCCACAGTTTTTCATCTTGTCCAAAAGGAGCTCAATGCTTTATGCTTTTTGTATTGCATTCTCCTTGACTACTAATCTTCCAATACCCTCTGAGAAAGAAATAGTGTAGCATAACTTTTTGGGGTAAACTCAGGCTGGCTATAAGTGATCAATGTCTTCTCCTTAAGAGCTCTCAAATCACCAGTGAAAATCCAGTCTAGACATTTTCCTGGTACGAATATTAAGTTTGCCAGAATACAGTACGCCAACTATAGTTTCCTTCTTTTGTTGAAAATTGTCTTGTTCTGACTTTACAGTCTTTTGATCCTTCTTTTCTTCCTCACAGTTCCTCAACTGTGAGTCACTGTGGTGACGTACATCAGGAATGGCCTCACGTGGAAGCCTTTTTGGTCCAGGCTAGGTTGTGAGGCAGGTTCAACTCTTCAGAGACTGATAGTCAGGAACACAAAGAGCAGTTTCTTTATGTGAGAGGAATGGGGTAGATGGTATATGTGGAGGCTGTATCAGTGGTAAAGTACAAAATAAATTCCATTGTTTAAAAATAAACTTCCATTGTTTTTAATTTAATTGCTTACTTGCTTAAGAGCTTCCTGACAAGTCTACAAAGAAGTTGGAAGGTGACGAGAGGAGAAATAGGAAACTTTTTGTTTTAAAACGTAGAGATCTTTGATCAAGTACATATTGGCAATAGACATACAATATATAACCAACACAATCAACGGTGAATAGGTCTTTAATCACAATTATCACTTTTCAGGCTAAAAATCCTTATTTTTACATATGAATAGTTTATACTCATACCATTAATTTAAAAGATATGACAACAGAAGTGTAATCTACAGTTCTGTTGATTTTTAATAAATAATTTGGTGAAAGACTTTCAGTGTGATAAGCACAATTAGCGACATGCCTGGTTTGGGTACTGGTGTTCTTAAACTTTTGTGGAGATTATAAATTTAGTCTGCTTCCACAATATAAGAATATATAGATATTGGACACAGATCAATTTAATTTAAAAACTGACTTTTAAATGTAAAATGAGATTTTTGGAAACGGTTATTCTCCTCTTGGGAAAACTTGCTCACTGTAGACTTCCAATTGGTTATTTGTTAAATGACTAAGAGACACTAACTGTGATGAGATGCCATAGACATTTCTAAATACTATGCTTTTATGAAAAAATACATAAAATATAGAGAAAATTCATTCTTTAGATACAAAGATGTCTTCGCACTTTTTTAGATTTTTCAACTTCTTTTTCTTAGTTTTTATGACACATTTCAGTAAGGAAGAGCTTTAAAAACCTGGGGCATGGATAGCACTATTGCTTTCAATTAAAATGCAATGACTATTTTCTTATAATTCTAGATAGATATGTTCATTAGAGCATAAACTCTCTGAGCATAGAACCTTGTACTATTTGTCTTTATATCCCCAGTACCTGGGGCAGAAGGAGTAAATCTTTGTATAAATGAGGACATTACCTTTCAGATCATTTATAGGAAGAGAACAGAACAAAAGAGGGTGTATAAAGATTTTCACTCACTTCGTTTAGTACATCTTATTCACAGATGTTTGTGTTTATTACTTGTGGAGAGCAAATGTAGTCTGAAGATGAAGAGGCAGTTCTTCATGACCTAAGTAATGAAATGAAGAGAAATGAAGAACTAAATTTCATATTTACTCATTTGACTTGCTCTTAAACTTTAGTCTGAGTTCGTTATATCCTCTCTACAAAATGGGCCAAGGTAGTTAAATAAGGTTACCAAGAAAGTTTTGAGGACAGGTGAATAAATGTGAAAAACCTTTCATTATAACAACTGCCTAGACATTGTACACATTTAAGAAAAGAATGGCGCTATGTAAATTTAATGTGTGTATAAAATAGACAAATCCTCTTTAGTCTTTGTCATTCTAAACAGCATTCTTACACCTACAGTTTGGGATTTTGACCTTTTAGTTAATCCAGAAATTTGGTCTAGTTAGCTCTTTCACACATGTGTGCATGGGTGTGTGCATGTTTGTGTGTAAATTTTGTTTTCCTCTCACATCAGGATTTATTTGTTTCTGGCAGTCACAGATAACAGTACTTCACAGAGCCACTTTAGGAGGTGGTTTAGAATAATTATTTAGATTTATGGTCTTGTGAAGCCAGATTTGTTTTTTGATAGAATGTATGTCATATAAATCTTTCTCATTAAAGTCTGCCTAATGATAGAGAAAAGTAAATATTACCTATTCAAACCTTCCACAAAGGATCTGGAAGCCAACATAGTCCTAAGATCTCTTTCAAGACCTATTTTTAGCTTTGAAAATTTATAGAATATTTTGCCAGAATAGAAATGCTCAGTATCTTGATTGTGGTATTGCCACAGGTAAGTACATGTGTCAAAATTCATCAAATTATACACTTAAAATGTATGGTGTATTGTATATCATGTATCCTGTGGTGGTTTAGTCACTAATTTGTGTCTGACTCTTTGTGACCCTATGGACTGTAGTGTGCCAGGCTCCCCTGTCCATGGAATTCTCCAGGCAAGAATACTGGAGGGGGTTGCCATTTTCTTCTCCAGGGTTCTTCCTGACCCAGGAATGGAACCTGGGTCTCCTGCTTTGCAGGCAGATTCTTTACTGACTGAGCTATGAGGGAAGCCCATCACATATCCTAATAAAATTATTAAAAAACATAACTTTGTGGAAGAATGAGTGAACTATAATTACAGAAAGCAACATAGATGAATGCAACAAACCTAATGTTCAGCAAAAAGGCTAGATACTGAAGAGTACATGATGTGTGATTCACTCTTAAGGGACAGCAGTAACTCAAAGAAGTATAAAAAGGTCTTCCGAGGTGACAGTGGTTTTGTGTCTTAAATTGGATCACATGAGTCCATTTACGTCATGAAAATTCATTTAGCTGTGTTTTTATGCACAGGATCTTTGTGGTGAGGGAACAGTTCTGTATCTTGATTTTGGCGGTAGTTATACAAATCTACAAAGATGTGATGAAATCATGTAGATTTTTCATACACACATACAAACAAATGCATGTAAAAGTGGTGACGTCTGAGTCTTAGTGGTAAAGTCTGTGGATTGCAATGTCAATTTCCTGGTTTTGATATTATGCTATAGTTATGTAAGATGCTACCATTGGAGGAAACTGGGTGGAAACTCCTATACTGATTTTTCAATTTCCTGCGAATTTATAATTATTTCAAAATAAAACTTCAATAGTGTAAAGTGGTATTTTAGTATGTGAGCATCTTTAAAATTTTCTACTTACATCCCTTTTCTAGAAATTTCCCTACTTCCCCTGCTCAGGATTGTGGTGACAACTATTATGTTCAGTCCAAGCTATCCCAAACCTGGATGGTGGTTGATTAGTCCAGGGGTGGGCATCTATCCTGATGAAGGGATTAGAGCCTTCTTCCGGAAAAAAAAAATGGCATTTGGACTGAGAGCTGTCTCTCTTCATGTGCCTATACCTTGTGAATTCAAGAACTTTCCAGGGTGTCCTGTTTTTCATCATGTAATCAGGGGTAGCAAAAAGAACCTGGTCTACAGAGAAAAGGTAAGGTGAAACAGATGTACAAAAAGTTGGAGACACAGGACAGGGAGAGCCCTGTGGACATTCCTGGCTTCTTATGTGCAGCTGAATTCCTCTCCTTTGGTTGGGAGATCCTTCTATGCCTTTACAGTAAATTCATCTGCCTACCTTAACAAGATTCATTTGGATTTCTATTACTTGCAACCATAATGAATCTTAGTCAGTACATCAAGGAAGATAAAATCATATTTATCCTTTATTCTTTTAAAAAAAAAATTTAAAAATTGAAGTATAGTTGATTTACAATGTTGTGTCAATTACATCTGTCTAGTAAAGTGATTCATTATACATATATGTACATTGGGTTTTTTTTAAATATTTTTTCCATTATGGTTTATCAATTCTTTTAACTTAAGAAGTATGACTTTACAGTATCTGAGATAAAGATTTCCACTTCCCCACAGTACAATCACACAGGATGTACTAAAGACTTAACCCATCCCTCACATTTTGAGGTGAGAAAACTGAAGCCAGAAAGGTTAAGGAACTTAGCCAAAGCCATACAGCCAGTTTCTAGAAGATCCAGAACCACTGTCCTGTCACTTCCCTTACTTCAATATCACATTGTATGTCCTGGAGGGAAGCCCCAGGATGCGCCATTGAAAGGTTTTATTTGCTTGTTTTTAGTGTAGAAGCTGTATACCTAATGACTCAGAGCATGGTTAATAAGGACTTACTTGAGAGATCAAGGGAATAGGGCAATAAATAGAGTTATAATTATAGGCACTTAATACTAAGAAAAACTTCAACATTTATCATTGTTAGTCATAGAGATATTCCATTTGTCATTAGAGACAGATATACGGAGTCTTTTGAAAGTCAAAGGAAACAGGACAGATTACTCAAAAATCTTAATTCAAATACTGAGCATCTAGAATTGAGGACAAAAATTTAAGACTATATTAAACAGGATGTCAATACCCAGTTTGACGTACACTTCCTGAGAGGTGGAGGTTTGCTCTGAAACTTCCTGCTTGGTCATAAAGGGGAACAAGGTAACTGGAAAACGTTGGTCGTTCTCTCTCAATCTGTTCCAGTGTGACTGGTCAAAAATGCTGATTTGGGATTGTTCTTAAAAAACAAAAGTAGCTGGAGCACAGCTTTGTGTGGACTAAATTTCAGGAGGCACCTGTAAGGTGAGAAGGAAGTATTTACCCAGTTTATAAATTAAGAGAAGTCTAGTAAACACGTGACTTGCTGGAAATCAAAGCACTGAATAGAAAAAGTACAAGTTGCAGCTTTCAGTTCTATGTTCCCTCAATGGAAGGAGCTGCTCTTGTCACTGCCAGAACATTGCCCCCCTCTCAAGAGTTGTAGCTATCTGCTTTATGATGAAAGTTGTCTGTTGATTGTGCCCCAACTCTGTCTCCTGGGGCTATGAACCATCACATAGCCTCTGTTGTGTATATCTGTAACTCTCACTATTCTTGTTCTCTCCTAAGCCACAGGTCTTCTTATCATTTTAGTAATTCCACTTGTAGAGGGCTTCTACTATTTCCCAAGAGTAGAGAACCCAGTTTCATCACTATCTCAGGCACACATACATTGCCCTTGGTCTTGAGTGTTTGACAGAGTACAAACACTCACTTCTTCACGTGCTTGAGACCTTAAAACCTGTGAGCTGGGATTGGGTGGTGGTGAGAAAAAACCTTTCTTACTATACAGTTGCCAAAAAAAAAATAAGTAAATCACTTTAGAAAGCTAAGAAAGGAAGGAAGGAAGGAAAGGAAGGGGGAGGGAGGAGGAAGGTTGGAAGGAGGAAGGAAGGGGCAAAAAAGAAATAATTAAAGGCATCCCAGCTTCTTAAGGTGTCTTCTAGGGGGAAGGCTGTAACCAGGGCAGGAAAGGCTGCTTTGGTCTCCTGTCAAGCACATTTCTCCTAGAGTACATTCCCAACACTTCCATATTCAGTTGGCTGAATATGGAACACTCCTTTTGAGAACATTTTCTATCTCTTCCTGGCCTGAAGCATTGCATCCTCATAATATTGTTTTGCAAACAAATGTATCATGCCTGTGGCTTTGCTGTTAGTATTTGGCATACACTTAATCCATAGCCCCCACAAGTTCCCATTAGGCAGAGTTCCACCTTGCAACTCTCTCTCAGAATTATCTTTGTAAGTGTATTCATTTTAATTTAGTAAACACTTGTTAGAGATACAGTGAGATAAATTGGAAGCTCATAATTCTCTATAACTTTGAAACCATGATAAATATCAGACATTGATAGGTAATATTAAAAAGGTACAGACAATAAATGGACACTCAGAAAGTAACATCAGGAGAGAACAAGTTGAAATGAGAATGATGGAGTTTTAGCAAAGAAGAACTCCATCTGAAAAAAATTACAATTCTTTTCTTTGATGACAAAAGGAATACCAGTTTTTCATTTTTAAAAGTTTGAAAAACACAGAAAAGCAGGAAAAAAAAAAGATACCCACCTTGAGATAATCACTATTAACATTTTGGAATACACATTTTGACATTTAATTTACATACTCATACTGAACAACAACAACCAACACACACACACACAACTGGGGTCTTATCTCTGTAACACTCTGTAACATACTCTTTTTTTTGTTTGTTTTTGGCTCTGCCACACAGCTTGTGGAATCTTAGCTCCTTAACTAGGGATCGAGCCCCTGCCTCCTGCAATAGAAGCATGGGGTCTTAACCACTGGACTGCCAGGGAAGTCCTCTTAACATCATTTTTTAATCTAATATTATATTGTGAATAATTACTCACACCTTAAATATTCTTGTATATCTGATTATCAGTTCCAGAATACAGATGGTCTGTACTCATTCTCTGCTATTAGTCATTTAGTTTGTTTCTGATTTACAAATATTATAAACAACACTGTTGTTAACTACTATACATAAATCATTTTGTAAATATCAGGTTATTTTCCTAAAAGTTGAACTTGAGTGTTTAAGCATTTTAAGGCTTTTATGACACTCCTACCAACAACATGTGAGGATTTCCTATTGTGATAGGTAAAACTTTTCCAGGGGTGACAATATCTCTTCTCTGAAAACTTGATTTGTTTTGAAGATGCAGAAATTGTGTAGCAGAGATTTTCTTTCTTGGCATGTCACACCAGGAAAGAAACACAATGTTCTGTCCACTCTACCCTGCCAACTTGGTGTTTGGGTGGGGAAGGGTACGTTTGTGTTTAAGGTGGCATCACACCCTTGTCACATGAGCTACAATACATAGATCAAAGAGGAGAAAAGTTTGGGGCAATTCTTTTCATCTTCAGTTTGCTTTTGCTTAATGCCTTCAGTGCAATACAAAGCAGTATACTACAAGTGGATAGTATGGGTTTTTCTTAACTGAAACTTCTCCCCTTTAAAGTAACAAATATCATCATTTTCATTAAATATTCATGAGTGAAAGATCAGATCAACGCAAAGTTAGGTCTTTTTTTTGTATTTAATTGTAAAGTATGTAACTTTTATTAAAAAAAAGAAAAAGAAAACCAAGTGGCATTAGCTTGATTTGAGAATATGATGAGGGTTAATCCCTTCCTGTTGCAATGAGTATGGCATTAAGTGTACAAATGTATCTCAATTTTTAGTGCAGTGCAACCTGTCTTTGAGAAATTTCTAAATTATTTAGAATTTATAAATATAATTATAAATAAATTTATAAATAAATTATTTCTAAATTTCTTAATTATTATTTAAGATGCTAATTATAAGATATATAAGTGTCACATGTGAGTGGTTTAACCTGACACACTTACAAAAGGGAACAAAGTATATTGCAACTTTATTACAAATCTGTATTAAGAGATGCATAGTAATATATAGATGTATATATAGTAATCCTTGAATAACAAAATATTATATTAATAATATATATAACAATAATTACATTGTTAACAATTAATATATAATAATATATCATATATAACAATATATTATTTAATATTGAAAAATACTATGCCAAGCAAAATTTCAACCTGGTGATTTATTTTGCCTGTCTAGTACTTGCCACTTCCACTCCTCCCCCAAGTAGAATATACACTTCATAAAGACTATAATCTTGTCTGTCTTCTTTACTGCTGCATTCCTATTCTGAACAGTTCCAGATATGTAGTAAAAGGCCTATAAATATTTGCTGAATGAATGAAAAATAGAGACATAATTTTAAAAGAATAAAAAATTGCATTAATTTATAAAAGTACTACAAACAAAAGTTGGAAAGGCATCCAATTATAAAACAAACCAGACTTCTCAACAGAGTTGAATGTTTAATCTAATTCCAAACGTTAAAGTGGTAGCACACATTACTGGTTCTCAATGAACGATTTAAGTGGATATTAGTTCTAATAGTTAAAATGCAGATGACTAGTAAAGGCATAGAGGGGTTCATAATACCAGTGTTAAAGGTGGCCTTTGGGGTTCTGACCGAACATTTGAGAAGTGGTAAAGCGTCAGTCTGTATGGGAAAGTGTTTAAGTCTGTAGAGGATGAAAATGGTAGTAACTGTAGGAGTAATTTCTCTTTTTCTGATTTTGTGGGCTTCTATTTAACTTTTGTTTTTCACCCTTATCACCCCAAACCTAGAGGATTAATTAACTCTGGAGGACCTGAGTAACTGATTTTTATAAATTGATAACTTACATAATTTTAGGAGAATTAATTAAAATATGTTAAACTTAATAGAAGCTTAAAAAGCCCTATCACTTTTTCAGATGACTATCATGTGCACCTTTTCAAACTTGAACTTTCAGCCAGTCTTTAATATCAGAAAAAGGCAGGTTTTTAAACCGATATTTTTATTATGAAATATCATAGACACCAAATGGTGTATAAAAATAAATATTTTAAAATAATAACTAATAAGACATCTACGTACCCACCAGTTTGAGAATAATTTCTCAAATTAACTATTTATGAAATCTGCCAAATGAATTGTCTGTTCTCATGTTCAGCTTTCTCAAAATGGCTTAATTAAATGCATACATTAAACTCCACAGCTCTGATAATTTCTACTACAGAGTACTCATTTCCAGAATTGAAGGTAGTTGCTACGGAGTTTGTTGTTGTTTAGTCGCGAAGTTGTGTCTGACTCTTTTGGACCCATGAACTGTAGCCTACCAAGCTCCTCTGTCCATGGGATTTCCCAGGCAAGAATACTAGAGTGCATTTCCCGCTCCAGGGATCTCCCCAACCCAGGGATCGACCCTGCGACTCTTGCGTCTCCTGTATTGGCAGGCAGATTCTTTACCACTGAGCCACCTAGGAAGCCCACTACAGAGTTAGGAGTATACTATTTTTCTGATTAGCAGAGAGCTAATAAGATAGCTATGCCTTGTACAAAAAAAAAACCCAAAATACCTCACAGGTTTTTTTGGTTTGTTTGTTAATGGAAAAGTGTGACTGGAAGCATAATTCTTTAAGATTAATTTCTAAACTCAAAAGTAAGGTCATGACACAATCACTAGGCAAGTTTCTAAGATTTTTCTGGGCAATAACTATCTTAACTGAATAGAGAATAAATCTCAGATGAATATTAATTTCTTTTTTGAGAGAGATTTGAGCTAAGGGTAAGTTAATATTTTCCAAATGGAATCTGCATTAGTTATCTAAAACCACAATAAACAAAAAATTGCTGCATAACAAATCACCACTTTGGGGGTTGAAACAATAAACAGTGGTTTGAAAATTTATTATCTCATAGATTCATTTCATTTTGAATAATTTAAATTGCTATATCTTCAAGTTGACTAATATTTTTTTCAGCAGTGTCCAGTCTGTTGTTAATCACATCCAGAGTGTTGTTCTTTTTAGATGATATTGTTATTGTTTATCCCTAGAAGTTTGATTTGGGTGTTTTTTTTACATTTTACATCTGTCTTCTTATCATGCTTGTACTTCCCTCTACCTTTGTGAAGGTATGGAGTATATTTATAATAGCTGTTTTAAATACACCTCACAGAGTATGTGAGGGCTTCCCATGTGGCTCAGTGTTGAAAAATCTACCTGCCAATGCAGCAGACACATCCTTCAATCCCTGGGTCAGGAAGATCCCTTGGAGAAGGAAATGGCAATCCACTCCAGTATTCTTGCCTGGGCAATCTCATGAACAAAGACGCCTGGCAGGCTACAGTCCATGGGGTTGCAAAAGAGTCGGATACAGTTGACTGCCTAAAACAACACCGAGTCTGTGGGTTAGGAAGCTATGTATGGCTTAGTTGGTCTTCTGACTCTGGGGCTCTTGCAAATGTGCAGTCAAGTGATGGTTGTTGTTACAGTCTTCTTAATGCTTGACTAGACCTGGATCCACTTCCATCTCACACAGGAGGATGTTGGTGAGGGGGGTTTAGTTCCTCTCAGAGCATTGCTCTAATGGCCTCAGTTCCTCACTGGCTGTTGGCTAGAGGCTGCCCTCTCTTCTTTGCCACCTAGACCTATCCATTGGGCAGTTTACAGCATGGCAGTCTCTCTCATCAGAATGAGTAAGTAATATAAGAGGTCGAGAGAGATGAAGATGGACTCCATAGTGTATTGTAATCTAATCTCAGAAAGGACATCACTTTTGCCATATTCTATTCATTAGAAACAAGACTCGAGGTCCACTCCACCCACAATGGGAGGGAATTACAACAAGGAGGTGAAGTCTAACGTGGGGATCATTAGGAGCCTCAAAAAGGGGCTGCTGCTGCTGCTAAGTCACTTCAGTCGTGCCCGACTCTGTGTGACCCCATAGACGGCAGCCCACCAGGCTCCGCCCTCCCTGGGATTCTCCAGGCAAGAACACTGGAGTGGGTTGCCATTTCCTTCTCCAATGCATGAAAGTGAAAAGTGAAAGTGAAGTCGCTCAGTCGTGTCCCACCCTTAGCGACCCCACGGACTGTAGCCCACCAGGCTCCTCCGTCCATGGGATTCTCCAGGCAAGAGTACTGGAGTGGGGTGACATTGCCTTCTCCACAAAAAGGGGAAGAGCTAGCTATTTTATTCTTGGGCAATTAGTGGAGGATAATAACCACATCCTCAGCCCACTAAAGCCCTTGTGTAGTAACATTTCTACTTTTATCAGTAGCCTTGTGGGCTCATTCCATTCATTTGACAGGAATGCTGACCATATAGCTTTTAGGTGATTACCATCCAGGAATGCCCTACTGGAGAGGTCGCTGTATTACAGTCCCTTATTGGCTACACCATCCTGTATAAAAACTGCTTCAAACTTTTTGTCATGCCTTTTTTTTTTTTTTGGTCAAACTTTTTTTTGCCTTTTACCAACCTAGAGCTGATTATTTTTCTATGAGGAAAATGTGAGGTAACTCATCTGAGGTGATTTTTAAACAATACTCACAGGGAAAAATGTATTTTTTCACTTTGAAAATTCTCTTTCAAAATAATTTCTTCTGAGTTGCCATCTTTGCTTTGTCATTCTATACCTTGTGCTGGGAAATGATCCTACTTGTTTCTGGCTTCATTAAAGTAAAAACTGACACTTGAAAGTTTAGTTTTATGCTTAATGCCTTCCATAATTTTAAGCAAATTTGTCAAATTTTACTTAAGAGCAAAATTGCAATTGAAGGGTAGGTTTTTAAAAAGCTGCTAGATCTACAATGTGCTTAATACTTGAAGCTGTAAAATCAAGATATGATAAATGACTTAAAAGAATTTTTGATGTGTTTTCTAAAAGCCTTTGAGGTGTTACATAAGTAGCTTAATGATTAGCTGGTACTATATTTTGGCAAAGAATCATAATTACTTTTTGCACTTCTCAATTGTTGGTTTTAGGCTTTTTTTTTTCTTTCCCACTTTTTTTTTTAACATTTAAAAGAATTCATTTATTTATAATTTTATATATAAAACATATACAGTTAAAATACAATAAAATGTTATCTTTTGCCCAAACCATTACCAACAATTCAAAGATATAATATCCATGTGAAGTCTTTTTTTGTTTGTTTATTTTCCCCACTTTTTTAACTTCATCTATCTTGTGAAATGATTCAAAAATTTTTAATCTGGATAGTTTAGTTAATTAAGAAAATATTAGGGGGCTTCCCTGGTGGCTCAGTGGTAAAGAATCCTCCTGCCAACGTAGGAGACATGGGTTTGATCCCTGATCCAGGAAGATCCCACATGCTGTGGAGCAACTAAGCCCATGCACCACAATTATTGAGCCTGTGCTCTAGAGTCTGGAAACTGCAACTACTGAGCTCACTTGCTGCAACTACTGAAGCCTGCAAGCCTTAGAGCCCGTACTTAGCAATAAGAGAAGCCACCGCAATGAAACGCCCAAGCACTGCAACTAGAGAAAAGCCCAGGCAGCAAAGAAGACCCCCCAGCACAACCAAAAAATAAATTTTTAAAAAAGAAAATATTAGGAAATAAAAAATTTATGGTGTGACTTTTGTTATCAGCAAGGATGGCATACAGGGACCAGAAGTAGTCTCCCACCTAAAATAATTTAAAAACTGAACAAACTGTGTGACCTAATAGTTTGTAGACTGCAGGTTGTACAGGACAGCAGTTTCTCAGCAAGAAAATAAACAGCCTGAGTCCTATAATTGTCCCTGGCTGTAGGAGATTTTGCAGCCTAAAAGCATAAGGAGAAGGAACCCAAACAGAAATCAGCTACCTCTTTGAGCTGAGGAAACAGAATCTGAAAATTGGGAAGGCGAAGTCACCCGCATTTTGATGGTGAAAACCAGAGCAAAGAGCTTTAGAGAAAAACTTGGATCTTTAGCTGAGTACCGATCAGTACTCAGTATGTGAGAAAACTACCAAGGTTGGAGAATCACTGAAAATAATAAACAGGATACAACTTGGAGTCATACAGGCCGGGAATCATTTGTGTTCCAATCAGGTAGAATGGAAAGACCTCTCAACACATAGAGCCTCGAATAGTCTTCAGAAGGTTCTCGCTTCAGTAGTAGGGCCGAATAAGCCCTATATTAAAGGTGTTCTGGACCTGTTCAACAAAGCTTAAAGGTAAGTTTTGAAAGCATCAAACTGTTTTCAAATAATATAGCTGCATCCCAGGACAAAACCCCCAAACACGTAAAGGAATACAAAACCTCCAACACAATGGCAGCCAGTCAAAAATTGGAAGGTATTCCACCAACAGAGGAGTGGATAAAGATGTGGTATATAAATATAATGAAATATTACTCAGTCATTAAAAAGAATGAAATAATGCCATTTGAGATATTAAAAAAGCAGGAAAATGCAATCTTAAATGAGGAAAAATTAATCAATAAAAACATCCCAGGAAAGATATAGATGATATATTTAGCTAGAGATATTAAACTAGGTAGTACAAGCATGATAAGAAGAGGGATGTAAAATATAAAAAAGATCCCAATCAAACTTCTAGAATCAACAACAACAAAGTCTAAAATGAACAGCACTCTGGATGGGACTAACAGCAGACTGGACACTGCTAAAGAAAAGATTAGTAAATTATTGCTATGAAAACATAGCAATAGAAATTATTGAAAATCAAGCACAGGAAGATATAAGACTGGAGGAAAAGAAGAGTAAAGCGCCTTTGGACTGAAGGATGTCATTCAGCACAACATATATGTAGTTAGTCTCAAAAGGGGAGGAGAAAGATGGAGAGATGAATAAATATTTGACAAATAATGACCAAAATTTTCCAAATTTGATGAAAAGTATAAAGTCACAGACCCAAGAAGCTCAATAAATCCCAAATCAAAGAAACAAAATAAAAAGCACCAATGCACATCAAAATGAGGTTGTTGAGGACCAGTAAAACAAAGAGAAATCTAAAAAGCAGCCTGAGGGCTTCCCTGATCCAGGAAGATTCCACACGGCACGCAGCAACTAAACCTGGGCACCACAGCTGCAGAGCTCACACCCTAGAGCCCACAAGCAACAACTACTGAGTCTGTGTGCTGCAACTACTGAAGCCCACGTGCCTAAAGTCTGTGCTCTGCAACAAGAGCAGCCACAGCAACAAGCCTCAGGATTTGTCATGATATTATATAAGGTAGACTGTGATGAGTTAAAGATGTATGTATATGAACTTTACAGCAATCATAAAACAGCCAAAGATGAATTGCTAATAAGCAAATACAGATAAAATAAAGTCATACAAAGTATTCAAATTAATCCAAAAGAAGTTAGGACGAGGGAAAAAGCAAAGAACAGATGAGACAAATAGAAAACAGCTAGAAAAGTGGTACATTTAAATTAAATCCTATCAATAATTATAGTAAATGTAAATAGTCCAAACACAAAATTTGAAGGCAGATATTGTAAGAGGCAAGTATTAGCCTACTAACAAGACCACACAAAGACATTTCAAGGAAATACAATTTTTATGAACTGAAAAAGAAAAATCATGTAATTATCTCAATAAATGAAGAAAAATAATTTGGCAAAATTTGATATCCACTCATGCTAAAACTCTCAGCAAACTAGGAATAGAAGGAACTTTATTTAACTAATAAAGGACATGCACAGAAAACCTATAGCTAATATATTTAAAGGTGAAAGACTGCTTTTCCCTCAAGATTGGAAACAAGACAAAGAGGTTTGTTTGTACCACTTAGATTCAGAGATTAACAGGAAATCATAGCTAATGCAATAAGGCAAAAAAAAGAAATACGTGTATATAGATTGGAAGAGAAGAAATAAAATTGCTTTTCTAAAGAAATCAACAAGAACCTACTAGAACTAATAAGTGAATTTAACAGGTTGCACAACATTGGTCAATACACAAAAATCAACTGTATCTCCATATGCTAGCAACAAACAATCAGAGATTGAAAAAGTTTTAAATACTGTTCATAGAAAACACGAAATACTCAGGAATAAATTTAACAAGAGAAATACAAAATTTGTACACTGAAAACTATAAAACATTGCTGAGAGAAATTAAAGAAGACCTAGATAAATGGAAAGATATACCTTCTCCATGGGTCAGAAGATTCAGTATTATTGAGATGTCGATCCTCTCCAAATTGATCTACAGATTTAATGCAATGCCAACGAAAATCTCGGCATGCTTTTCTGTGGAAATTTACAAGTGGATTCTGAAATTTGTATGGAAATATAAGGACCTAAAATAGCCAAAACAATTTTGAAAGAAAAACAAAGTTGCAGGTTTTACATTGCCTTATATCAAGATATAATAAAGCTATAGTAATCAAGATAGTGTGGCACTGGCAAAAAAAAGCAGGGCAATAGACAAGTAGAACAGAATAGAGTCCAGGAATAAGCATGCGTTATATGGCTAACTGACCATATAGCAAGTCACTGGAAGAAGAAATAGTCTCAAAAAATGGTGTCAAATAGTTAATATCCATATGCAGGGGAAAATATCTAGTTCTTTACCTTATGCCACATACATATGTATGAGCTAAAAGTGTAAAATTTCTACCAAAAAAATAGGAGAAAATCTTAGTAATCTTGGGTTAGACAAAGATTTCTCATATTAAGGACCACAAAAGACACAAAATATAAAGAAAAAAATTGATATAGTAGACATTATTAAAAACTTTTGCTCTTTAAAAGACACTATTGAGAAAATGAAAAGTCAAGCCCATGGACTAGGAGAATTATTTACAAAACTTATCTGATAAAGAATTTGTATTCTGAATATATTAAAAAAAAAAAAAAAACCTCCTAGAACTCAATAATAAGACAACCCACTTTTAAAAGGGGCAAAAAAATTTTTCTGAAATATTTCCATATAATCATTGGAATGGTTAAAATGAAGAAGATTGACTACACTAAGTATTGGCAGAAGAACTGTAACTTTTATACAGTGTTGTTTGTGATACAAAATGTTATATCTATTTTGGAAAGTGGTTTGTCAGTAACTTAAAAATTTAAATTTATATCTTTTTAAAAAATTTATTTATTTTTTATTAAAGGATAATTGCTTTACAGAATTTTGTTGTTTTTTGTCAAACCTCAGCATGAATCAGTCATAGGTATACATATGGTGGTGGTTTAGTTGCTAAGTCATGTCCGACTCTTGCAATCCCTGCCAGGCTCTTTTGTCCAAGGGATTCTCTAGGCAAGAATACTGGAGTGGGCTGCCATTTCCTTCTCCAGGGGATCTTCCTGACCCAGGAATTGAACCTGGGTCTCCTGCATTGCAGGCAGATGATTTACCAACTGAGCTATGAGGGAAGCCCTAGGTATACATATATCCCCTCCCTTTTGAACCTCCCTCCCATCTCCCTCCCCATCCCACCCCCTCTAGGTTGATACAGAGCTCCTATTTGAATTTCCTGAGCCATACAGCAAATTCCTGTTGGCTATCTATTTTACATATGGATAAACTTATATCTCTTATATAACCCAGACATTCCAGTCCTAGAATTTTACCTGAGAAATGAAAGCATATAATCACACAAAAACTTATACACAAACGTTTATAGCAGCTTTCTTTGTAATTGCCCACACTGGAACCCAAAGTCTGTCAACTGGTGAATGGATAGAAAATGGTAGTATTAATATATCCGTATGGTGGTTCAAAGAGTAAAGAGTCTGCCTGCAATATGAGAGACCCAGGTTCAATCCCTGGGTCAGGAAGATTCCCTGGAGAAGGAAATGGCAACCCACTCCAGTATTTTTGCCTGGAAAAATCCCATGGACAGAGGACCCTGGAAGGTTACAGTCATGGGGTTGCAAAGAGTCGGACACAACTGAGCAACTAACACATCACACACCATGGAACACTATTCAACAATAAAAAGGAAAAAAGTATTGATATATGCAACAACATGGATGGATATTAAAATCTTTTGCTGAATGAGAAAAGTTTGACAAAGAAAGTGTATGCAGTATGATTTCATTGATATAAAGCAAACCAATCTATTATGACAGAAATCACATCAGTGTTTGTCCAGGGCAGGAGTCAGGAGAGGGATGGATGACAAAGAGAGAAAACTCTAGAGGGGATGGAAGTGTCCATCATCTTGATTGTGGTAATGGTTTCAAAGATGTAGGCTTATGTCATGATGTGGTTACTATACTTACTGCACTTTATTGTATGTTGATTATACTTCAGTAAAACTGTATGGCTTAATACCAATATTAACATTAGTTGTAGTACATAGAACTAGTTAGAATTCTAAATGTGTTTCTTAAATGAGCCCTACTAATTGGTTTCTGCACATTGTTTTACCTGCAAACACTGTAGTCCTTTTGTAGTAATCAAAGACAATATGTCTTTCTCACATGAGTCACTCTGACCCTTCAGTTTTGAGTATAAATGCATCTATCAGTTCCAGTACTGATGATCAGTTTCCCAGAAAACTGTCACTAAATAGAGAGAAAAGAAGGACAGAATACTCCACTACTTTCAGGCCTGCTGCCTCTTTAGTTTTGGGGAAATTTGCTCTTTTAGAAATTTGTCAGCCAGGCATATTCAAAATCTTGTTTCATGTCTATAGTCATAAATGTAAGAGTTATCTTTAGTGCTAAAAAATGTATTAAGGCTCTGAAAATTCTAGATATCTATCCAACGGCCTCAGTGGACGTGTATGAGATGAGGAATAGAAAACCACTGGTTCACAGTGTTTACAGAGTAATAACTTTATGTCCACATACAGGTAAAATAGTGGGCTTCGCAGGTGGTTCAGTAGTAAAGGATATGCCTGCCAATGCAGGAGACACAGGTTTGATCCCTGGTCCCGAAAGATCCCCTGGAGAAGGAAATGGCAATTCACTCTGTTATAGCCACGCGCTCCGGGAAACAAGCTCACTCAGAAGGACGATGCAGATAGTGAAGTGCAGTTTATTACACCGGTGGGCCCAAGGCAGAGTCTCCTCTTAGCCAAGGACCCCGACCAGCATTTGTGAAAATCTTTTATACCCCCTGTGTACGCATCTGAACCCACCACCCCAATTTCCTTGTGACTTACATAAACAAAGGAAAGGTAAATACAATCACAATAACCCCATATACAAACAATCAATTATCAATAAGCCCGAGGTGACAGAAAAAAAATCTATGTCCTGTCCGGAGGTAGGGGGATTAGTGTATGTGAATTTCCCTTAGGTGATGAGTAACCTGAATACAATCTTCAAGATTCCCCTGTCCGGAGGGGGTCTTGTCCTTCTATTGTCGTCTCCACAGGCACTAAGCACAGAGTTCAGAGTCCATTAGAGAGGTGGCCGAACATGATCAGCAGGAACAGGCCTAAGATGGAGTCCAGGCCCCATGAATTCCTTCTTCAACTCCAGCATTCTTGGCTGGGAAATCGCATGGACAGAGAAGCCTCTGTGTGTGTTAGTCGCTCAGTTGTGTCCGACTCTTTGTGACCTCATGGACTGTAGCTCACCAGGCTCCCCTAGGGAGGCAATCATGGGGTTTCAAAAAGAGTTGGACACAACTTAGTGACTAAACAACAACATGTAAACTAGTAGTGATCGTACTACAATTATCTCATTTTTTCCTAATGAGTCTACTGAGATTAGCATCATTTTAAATACAATTATTTGCTTTCTGAAAATCAAGCATGTACTTGTTAAACTTAAGTATAGGTAGTTCTCTCACTTCATGATTTAATAATATAAACACTGTTGTGCTTAATACTTACCCAACTGTTGCAGGATAAAGCCACAGATATTGTTTATAATCTCGGGTACTTTTTTTTTTCCACTTCATTTCCTTGTTTAAAAAAGAAACTAGTTTTATTGAGATGTAATTCATACACCATACAACATATTGTTTTAACCATTTAAAGGGTACAGCAACAGTTCTTACTACAGTCACAGAGTTGCACAACTGTCCCTGGGATCTAATTCTAGACTATTTTTATCCTTAAAAAGAAACCTATCTGTTAGTAGTCACTTCCCATCCTCCCCCTGCCCCACTCCCAGCCCTAAACAACAATGCATGTACTTTCTGTCCCTATAGATTTGCTTGTTCTGGACACTGACATAAATAGAATCATATCTCAATCTTTTGTGACTGGCTTCTTTAACTTAGCATAATGTTTTGAAGATTCATCCATGTTGTAGCATGTATGAATATTTCATTTCTTTTTATTCTGAATAAATCAGTTCCATTAATCAGTTGATGGATTGGGACTTTCCCGGTAGCTCAGACGGTAAAGCGTCTGCCTACAATGTGGGAGACCTGGGTTCAATCCCTGGGTTGGGAAGATCTCCTGGAGAAGGAAATGGCAACCCACTCCAGTATTCTTGCTTGGAAAATCCCATGGATGGAGGAACCTGGTAGGCTACAGTCCATGGGGTCGAAAAGAGTCGGACACGACTGAGCGACTTCACTTTCACTTTCACCCTACTTTTTGGGCTTCCTTGGTGGCTCAGTTATAAAGAATCTGCCTGCCAAGGTAGGAGACACGGGTTTGATCCCTGAGTTGGGAAGACACTCTGGAGAAGGAAATGTAAACCCACTCCAAAATTCTTGCCTGGGAAATCACAAGGACATGCTACAGGCTAAGAACAACCCCACTTTTTGGATGTCATAAATAATGTTCTGTGAATTTTTGTTTATAGTACAAGTTTTTGTGTTGGATGTATATTTCCCTTTCTCTTAGGTATGTATCTAGGAGTGGAATTATGGTTCATATGGTAACATTTTGAGAAACTACCAAAACTTTTATTTTACAAAGCATCTGCACTATTTTATATTCCTCCCAGCAATACAGAAAACTTCCAATATCTTAACAACAACCTAAAGTACTTTTCAAGTTTCATTTTATGCTATAAATTGTGGGTCTCATGTTGCCAGAATACAGATATATTTTAAGGAAGTTCCTTTTTCCCACTTTGCAAAGAAGCTCCAGATATAATTTTTCTTCCTCTAAGAAAACAGAGTTAGACTAGTTTATCTTAGGGTGTCCTCTAACTCTAAAAGTGTATGCTTCTCTGAATCCTTCATCTTCCATCAGAAAGAATGGCTCATGTTATTTGCACCTTACAGTTTGACCTAAATAATGATGTCTGCTTGGCAAGGAAAAATAAACAAAACTGAAGTCCAAAACCTGAGTCATTGTTTTAAGTAAATCTCTCTCTGCTAGTTGCCCTCTTTGCTTATAAGCCAAAATCGTGGCATATTTTCCATGTTTTCAGTTGCTTTTGAAAAGTTCAGATATTATTTTATAATGTATATACAATTTACTAAATGGAGGGGAAAAGGAAGAAACTGAATCTACTTTCTACTTAAGTAACTTTCAGTGTGAAAATAGAATCACATTAAAAATTACCATCTAGGATGTTATATTCATAGTATCAAGCAATATCAACAAAAATATTAAAGCCATATTAAAGCTTTTCTTTTATTCAAAAGCCACAAAATTCGAACTATGACCTAGTTGTCATTTTTCCTCTTGGATTAAACACCCAACAGATCTACACACCACAGCTGTAGCTCTTACATTTGACAATTACTCAAGCAACTCTCACATTCATGAGGAATCCAAAGGCAAAGTGAAGAGGCTTCTCTCCATTAGAATCTGTTGATTTTGCCATTAATATTAGGCTATGAAATTTAAAATATAGAGGCAGCATAGCAAAAGAGCATAGGTTTTGGAGTTGATAGAAAAGAGGGTTGAATCTTGCCTCTGCGATTTACTAGTTGAACAACTTTGGGAAAGTTTCTTACCTTCACTAAAACTCAGTTTATTCATTTGCTGTTTGTTGTTTAGTCATGCCTACCACTTTTATGACCCTGTGGACAGTAGCCTATCAGGCTCCTCTGTCCATGGGATTCCCCAGGCAAGAATACTGGAGTGGGTCCCCATTTATTTTTCCAGGGGATCTTTCCAACCCAGGGATCCAACCCACGTCTCTTGAATCACAGGCAGATTCTTTACCGCTGAGCCACATTTACACAAATTCTTATCAAATGAGATTAATAGCTCTTACACCATTGGGTTGTTAACAGGATCAGTAGGTAAAGTGTTATATATAAAATATGTGTCAATAAATTTTAGGGTTTTTCTGTTTTGCCTGAAAATGTTCCTTGAGGGCTCAGAATTTAAATATATATCACCTTTCCAGTCTGGGAATCTGTCTTTGATTTAGGTCAGTATGGAAGTGTTTTAATAGAGCCTAGTTAGGAGTTGATTCCTTAGCTTGTGATATTTTCCATCCATTAGATTTAGAGGAGGTTTTCGTACATTTGTTTCTTCTTAGTCTACTGGATTACATTTTCAGTAATCCACATCGAATTTATTCCTAGGAGCTTAGTTTGGGAATATTTTCCTTATTCTCATCTTCCTCAAAGAAAGCAGAAATTTGAGAAAGTTAATTAAGTTTTAGACAATTTAGCAGCAAGATGATCATCGTTGTTGACAAATAAATTGAAATTCGATGTTCTTAGAAATGGAGCATTGATACAATTGCTTGATACAATTATGATTATTGTATCTATCAATTTTCTTGGGATGCTTCTTTAGACAAAAAGACTAAAATCAATTCTATTTATGTGCTTTTTCATATGTGTATTTCAAGATGTTTATCATTTAGTTAATGTACATAATACTCCTCTGAAACTCATGGTCCAGAAACATTAATTAACTTATCTTACAAGTGAATAAACTGCTGCCTAAAACGGTTGAGTTGCTTAAGGCATCTAGACAAGTCTAGGGAATTGAGTTGCTTAAGGCATCTAGACAAGTCTAGGGAAGTTAACAGCAGCTCAAGCTCTAAGCCTTGTTTAAGTAATATTGTATCCAGGAAATGAGTTCCTCTTAAAAGCAGAAATCTTTTACCATTCTAGCATGTCCCCAGAGAAGCCCTTAAGGGTGTTTGTTTTGTTTGTCTGCTTGTTTTTCTCGCTAGGTTCTTATTTATTTATATGAAAAGTGCTTGAAATCTTATGCTTCAACCAAATCCTTCTCTTCAATGCTAATAACATTGTTTATCTTGTGTGTGTGTTTCTCACTCTTGGTAGGTTCCTTTTCAAGCTATTGTCTTAAGTTTTGCTTCCCAGCATTCTTTTTTTTTTTTTGCCTTATACTTAGTGTTTAACTATTATGCTGATAGTATGAGATTCCATTCATTAGATTTCTTGCTATTGTCTCTTGACTTAATAAACTTGCTATAAGGCCTCACTGATTTTCTTACTGATTCTTTGTAACCTCATGGACTGTAGCCTGCCAGGCTCCTCTGTCCATGAAATTCTCCAGGCCAGAATACCAGAGTGGGTAGCCTATCCCTTCTCCAGGCAATCTTTTCAACCCAGAGATTAAACCCAGGTCTCCATCATTACAGGAGGATTCTTTATCGTCTGAGCCACCAGGGAAGCCCTGTCTATCTTTAGAAATGTAATTTTAAAAATTCTATTCACTCTAGGTTTGTGTACTCCCCCAACAAAGTGTGAAGGTCTCCTAAATATCTGATTACTTTTCCCTCCACCCACAGGGATGCTCTCGGTTCATTCTTACTAGATCTACTGGACCACCAAGTGGCTTTCTGAAAAGGGTATCCCTTTGCCTATTTTTTTTAGTATTTATTTGGCTGTTTTGTGTCTTAGCTTCAGTGTGTGAGATCTCTGTTGGGTTGTGTGGGATCTTTCATCACAGCTCATGGACTCTCTAGTTGTGTCCTGCAGGCTCCAGAGTGTGGGGGGTCAGCAGCTGCAGCATTTGGGATCTTAGTTCCCCAACCAGGGATTGAACCCACGTCCCCTGCATTGCAAAGCCGATTCCTTTTTTATTTTTTATAGAGTTTTTTTTTTTTTTAATTTTTATTTATTTTTGGCTGTCCTGGGTCTCCGTGGCCGTGCAGGCTTTTCTCTAGTTGTGGCGAGGGCTACTCGCTGGTTGCAGTGTGCGGGTTTCTCACAGCGGTGGGTTCTCTTGTTGCAGAGCATGGGCTCTAGGGCATTCAGGCTTCAGTAGAGCGGCTCCCAGGCTCCAGAGCACAGGCTTGTTAGTTGTGGCGCACAGGATTCATTGCTCCAAGGCATATGGGATCTTCCTGACCCATGACCCATGGATCAAACACATGTCCTCTGCACGGGCGGGCTGATTCTTTACCACTGAGTCACCAGGGAAGCCCCAAGGTGGATTTCTAACCACTGGGCCACAAGGGAAGTCTCATTGCCTGTTGTTTTTAATGATCATACATAATGTCTACAGAATCATGTTTCTATAGTTTAATTCTGACCATATCTGTATGCTGCTTAAAAACTTTGAATGGCTCACCCTAAGTTAGAGTAAGATGGGATCTCCTTGGCATACCATGTCCCTTTTGATCTGGCATGCATTCACCTTGCCAGACTGATGTAGTCCCATTCTGGACTACAGTCACACTACAATATTATCCTCTATGCTTCTGCATATACAGTAATCATCTCCAGACAAATAAGTAAGACATTTAAAGATTAAGTTAAATAATTCCACTTACAGACTATTAATACTGGCATAGGAATGTTTCTCCAGTATCTTATAGTTCTAATATTTGCCTCAAGCATTTGTTTAAAAATGTGTTAAGCATATACATATCACACAGGATACTTTCCAATATGTTAGACCATTTACATCTTTTTTTCCTGCTGTGTCAACTTAAAGATCCATAGTTTAACCTCTAAAAACAATCATTTTTTCTGTAATTCAAATCACGTATCTTTGGAAACCATCTATAATCTTTAATCTTGACTTTTCATATTACTAATAAACTCATTCTTTTTCATGAATGATTACTGACTCTTACGTAATCCTCTATTTGCTATTGTTAGTATGCTTTGTTGTGTCTGAAATTTAAGTGCCTAAACATAAGCAACTATAATAAACCAACAGATGTATTTAATCATATGTAAAACAATCACATAAATAACTTCCAGCTATTTTAAAATACTTTAATCTCAGAAGATCTGCACAGCCTGCTGGAAACAGCAATCAGTTGTTACTCACAGATCCTAGAAGTTTATAGCTTTCTTTTTAGATGACTAGCATCAGTTCAGTTCAGTCGCTCAGTCGTGTCCGACTCTTTGCGACCCCATGAATCGCAGCACGCCAAGCCTCCCTATCCATCGCCAACTCCCGGAGTTTACCTGAACTCATGTCCATCAAGTTGGTGATACCATCCAGCCATCTCTTCCTCTGTCGGCCCCTTCTCTCCTGCCCCCAATCCTTCCCAGCATCAGGGTCTTTTCCAACGAGTCAACTCTTCGCATGAGGTGGCCAAAGTATTGGAGTTTCAGCTTCAACATCAGTCCTTCCAATGAACACCCAGGACTGATCTCCTTTAGGATGGACTGGTTGGATCTCCTTGCAGTCCAAGGGACTCTCAAGAGTCTTCTCCAACACTACATTTCAAAAGCATCAGCTCTTCGGTGCTCAGCTTTCTTTAAAGTCCAACTCTCACATCCATACATGACTACTGGAAAAACCATAGCCTTGACTAGATGGACCTTTGTCAGCCAAGTAATGTTTCTGCTTTTTAATATGCTACCTAGGTTGGTCATAACTTTCCTTCCAAGGAGTAAGCATCTTTTAATTTCATGGCTGCAGTCATCTGCAGTGATTTTGGAGCCCCCCAAAATAAAGTCTGACACTGTTTCCACTGTTTCCCCATTTATTTCCCATGAAGTGATGGGACCAGATGCCATGATCTTTGTTTTCTGAATGTTGAGCTTTAAGCCAACTTTTTCACTCTCCTCTTTCACTTTCATCAAGAGGCTTTTTAGTTCCTCTTCACTTTCTGCCATAAGGGTGGTGTCATCTGCGTTTCTGAGGTTATTGATATTTCTCCCAGCAATCTTGATTCCAGCTTGTGCTTCTTCCAGCCCAGCATTTCTCATGATGTACTCTGCATATAAGTTAAATAAGCAGGGTGACAATATACAGCCTTGACGTACACCTTTTCCTATTTGGAACCAGTTAGTTCCATGTCTAGTTCTAACTGTTGCTTCCTGACCTGCATACAGGTTTCTCAAGAGACCCCATGAACAGTATGAAAATGCAAAATGATAGGATACTGAAAGAGGAACTCCCCAGGTCAGTAGATGCCCAATATGCTACTGGAGATCAGTGGAGAAATAACTCCAGAAAGAATGAAGGGATGGAGCCAAAGCAAAAACAATATCCAGTTGTGGATGTGACTGGTGATAGAAGCAAGGTCCGATGCTGTAAAGAGCAATATTGCATAGGAACCTGGAATGTTAGGTCCATGAATCAAGGCAAATTGAAAGTGGTCAAACCGGAGATGGCAAGAGTGAACGTCGACATTCTAGAAATCAGTGAACTAAGATGGACTGGAATGGGTGAATTTAACTCAGATGACCATTATATCTACTACTGTGGGCAGGAATCCCTTAGAAGAAATGGAGTAGCCCTGACAGTCAACAAAAGAGTCCGAAATGCAGTATTTGGATGCAATCTCAAAAATGACAGAATGATCTGTTTGTTTCCAAGGTAATATCACAGTAATCCAAGCCTATGCCCCAACCAGTAACGCTGAAGAAGCTGAAGTTGAACGGTTCTATGAAGACCTACAAGACCTTTCAGAACTAACACCCAAAAAAGATGTCCTTTTCATTACAGGGGACTGGAATGCAAAAGTAGGAAGTCAAGAAACATCTGGAGTAACAGGCAAATTTGGCCTTGGAATACACAATGAAGCAGGGCAAAGGCTAATAGAGTTTTGCCAAGAGAACACACTGGTCATAGCAAAAACCCTCTTCCAACAACACAAGAGTCTACACATGGACATCACCAGATGGTCAACACTGAAATCAGACTGATTATATCCTTTGCAGCCAAAGATGAAGAAGCTCTATACAGTCGGCAAAAATAAGACCGGGAACGGACTGTGGCTCAGATCATGAACTCCTTATTGGCAAATTCAGACTTAAATTGAAGAAAGTAGGGGAAACCACTAGACCATTCAGGTATGACCTAAATTAAATCCCTTATGATTATACAGTGGAAGTGAGAAATAGATTTAAGGGACTAGATCTGATAGACAGAGTGCCTGATGAACTATGGACAGAGGTTCATGACATTGTACAGGAGACAGGGATCAAGACCGTCCCCATGCAAAAGAAATGCAAAAGAGCAAAATGGCTGTTTGAGGAGGCCTTACAAATAGCTATGAAAAGAAGAGAAGTGAAAAGCAAGGGAGAAAGGGAAAGATGTTCCCATTTGAATGCAGAGTTCCAAAGAATAGCAAGGAGAGATAAGGCTTCCTTAGCAATCAGTGCAAAGAAATAGAGGAAAACAACAGAATGGGAAAGACTAGAGATCTCATGAAGAAAATTAGATACCAGGGGAACATTTCATGCAAAGATGACTAGCATGATAAGTGTTTAATAGGTTAGCATTAAATAATAAATTATTGGAAATGAACAAGATATTATTGGAAATCCAGCATTTATTCTATTTATTATTATGCCAGGTCCTACATATTAAACGTATTAATATCAATAGTAAAGTTCCAAACTCCCTTTAGCATTTTGTTTGGTTACTTGCCTATAATTTTCTTTGAAAAGTTTGAGTTGATAAGAAATAATCCCTTAAGTATTCCTGCAGTCCATTTCCTCTGCCTCTCCTGCCCCTGTCATATAAAAAACAGGTACAAAAAAAAAAAAAAAAAAAGTTTGAGTTGACTGCCATTGCGAATTTTTCATAAGCAAGTGATGACAAAAAGTATATTAGATAAATCCCTTTCAAAAGATAGATCTCCAAAAGGTTCTTCAACTCCAAAATGTTGAGTTAGTTTAGTATAAAAAAGTAACTTATATGCAATACTAAATATAAATTACTAGAACTAGTAAGTGTTCAAGTTTTGATGTTTCATTGTATTCTTGTTTTGCTTTTCCTGATTTCAAAAGAAGTAGAGTCACTTTAGAAAAAAGTGGAAAATCCAGAAAAGCACAGAAAAGAAAAAATAATAAATTACCAGTAATTGTTCTACCACAGATATAACCTCAATTTATATTTTAGAGTTTATCTTTCTAGTTTTGCTTTTTCCTAGAAACTGCAATTTTTTATTTTAGTCTTTGTGTTAGTCTCCTCAGATAAAGGTGTGTACAAGGAATCTTACAGAATAGAGATTGAAGAAATGAGATCTCTACCTACCCTTCCTCCCTCTTTCATGACAGAAGCTACTTCTGACCTTTTTTTGTTGTCATACCTGGACTTGCTATACTGAGTTGGTGACTAAAGGATACAAGTTGATATTTTGGACAGAATCAAAGAAACCAGGGGAAAACTTCTTTCAGATAATTATTTTAATAAAATTATCATGCAAAGTTGTATATATATATATATATATATATATATACAAACAACTATTTACAAATATGCAAGCATATGTACAAACACTAGAAAGGAATACACAGGAAATAATACGTGTTAGGATACTGAGATTCTGTTTAAGTTATTTTGTAATTATTTTACACCAAGGCAGAACTATTTTAGTTTCAGAGAATCTTGTATAAATGAATTTGTTCAAGAGCTTCTCTGTCAATATCCTTTTCTGGGAATACATCATAGTTTAGCGGTATCTCTTCAACCCAAGCAGATAACGGTATATTAACCTGAGGGGAAAAAAAATTTGTTCATATTATAAACAAATATGAAAATTACAGAATGAACTTACTCTTTTCAATTTCAAGAAATCAGATTTATATTACAATGAGAGGGACTAAGTTCTACACAGTGCCACATGAACAAATTCTTTGTCATAGTAAATGGCAGGCCTGTAGATTCAGGGACTCAATTAATTTACCTTGATTTGGGAACTTGAAAGGATAAAGAACATGTAGAGTAATTATTTTAATGTAACTAGTTTGATAAACTAGCTTAAACAACAAAGGATTAAAACAACAATGGGAGTACACAGAGAAACTAACTGTTCATATATACACAGTGATGGTGCTAACAAGTTGCATGAGAGGAGCTAATCTCCCTCTATAACCTTCACCAGGCCCTTCCCTTCACATTGCAAACCTGGGTCTTGAAGACACGGAAATTCTGGAGCCACCAGTGGATATACCTACTTGAAGTTTCATTAAATCGGAAAGCAATAATGTTATTCAAGAATTCATATGTAAAGACTGTTTCAAAAACATTTTGCTTTGGTTAAGTGAAAATCACTGAATTATTTCAATACATATAAACATTATAAACTGGAGAGCATGTATTTTAAAAGGTGTGTTTTTATGAGTATGGAAAAGTACGGCAGAATCACACCACTCAAGGGGTAGGGATCTCAAGGGGAGGGAACTGGGGAGATTACCATCATGTCTTCACGTATCTCTGGATTATTTCTCCTGTTATGGTAAACATGATTGTAATTTAGATAACTGACAGCAATTTTTAAGGAAGGTATTACTCATGATTATTTGGTTTCTTAAAGGAAGAAATAAGATACTTAAATTTGGCAGTGATTATACGCAATGTAAGCACTATGAAAGAAAATGGTAATACGATTCTGTATTAAGAAATGCTACACTATCTTTCATCAAGGGGTCTCAAAGAACTTTACAAATATTAATTAACCTTTATAAAAGAGTCAATTTATTGGGATGAATCTTATTATTAAGTATCATCCTTTTTTGTATGGAGAATCTGAGGAATATAGAAGCAGCTTGAGCAAGATTCCAAACTGACCTAGAAGCTAAACTGTTCAGAATGCGGCCTCCAGCCCACATACTGGAGAAAAAGTTATGATGTGGGTGTTTTCAAGTCTCTTATAAATTATTTAATAGCATTTGTTAACCTAAAACTGTAACTCCACAGTTAGAAAACTTGGGTGGAGAAGCAAAGGAATCTAGATCAGGATCAGAATGACACTCTCAGAACTCTGGAGGAACGTGAACAAACCACAAAACAGTTCTTAAGCCATAAGGTTTTGCTATTCTTTCTAGTGTTGTCACTAAGTTCAGACGGAACATTTCTAGAATAGTGTAACAGCTATCAGAAAAAAGCAGGAGAAAAGTTTTGACAATAAAAATGCTGGAAAAGAAGCTTACATACCTGAAGACCTGAGAGAGAAGCTTCCAGACCTGGCACTGTCACTAATAACGACCCTTGTTTCCTTACATTATGGCAGATATATTCCCAGGCTCTAAAACACATTAAAAACTTCTATGTTAGGTTTTACCAGACACTGGATATTTCTTTGAAATGAGGATTCAAAAGAATATGCAGCATAGGTGATATCTAGAAATCCAGATGGGCAAAAACGTTAGCCTGCAGGAAACAGAAATGCGGCAACATACTAGTAATTGGTAAATTCAGTTCGTGAAGGGATGTTGGCAAAATTGTGGAGTTACAATACTGAGAGAGATTTAACAAGATGGGGGATCAGGGTTAATACAAGCAATTGTGAGTAAGACCACAAAGAAGGTTCAGAATTGATACAGATGTCAAAGCTGGATCATGGTTAAAGCCCCTTCAATTCTTTATGATCTGTCAAACTTCCTACAGAATGGAACAGAGCTGAGGGGAGTGAGTGGGAAAGTCATGGAGAAAAGCCACAGAAGCCAGAAAACAAGCAAAGGCTAATAATAAGAATATAATATATAGATCTTTTAAAATAACATCAAGAGTGAAATCACACTTTATTTGGCTGTCAGAAATATTCAGTGGAAAGCCTGGTGGACAATATGATACCTGAGAAGTTCAGCGTGATCAGCTAGGTTTAAAGCACAAAGGCAGGCCATGTGCACATGTATGTGTCAGAGGGCAGTATCTGATCAGTTCTGATTAGCCTGTAGTGCAGACACGAATGGGATTTCTACACTGCATGACTCTTGACAGTACACCCCACTGGGGAGCAGGGGTCAAGCAAAGCAAGGAAGTGCACCCCCTGCAGTGGAGAGGGTGGGCAGCAGTGTTGTTTGCACTCACTTTAGTTAGAGCAATGGCTATCGGGTTTAGTACATTCTGGAGCTTATTAGGCAAAATGATAACAAATGGTCTTTTTCTCAGGTTAGATCTAAAACCAACTAGCAGTGTTTGATAATAATTATCGCTGCGCTTGGGCTAGAGCTGTCTGTTGTTTTGACGCAGTTCCCTAAAAATGATGTTTTTTCAAGTCTATTTAGTAAGACTGAAGAAGCTGATTATATTAACACGACTGGGCATGGCTCTAAAAATAGCACTTGCTGCTTCTGAGAAGTTGTCACTGCAGCAGTCGTATAGGTTTTACTTACTGAAAAAATACACAGAGGTACCTTTTAAGCTAAGAGCTACTGTACTTGCTACGATATAGAATAATATAGGTAAATGATCAGTTCTGTCAGAATGATTCTAATATCAGAATGCTTTATCTTCTAAACTTTCTCCTGTGTATTGTCATTCATGAAGACGATTAATTATCTATATTTAAAATTCATTGCACTTGACTGATTTGGAGAAGTGACTGAACACACAGGGTCAATACCTATTTGGTGAGTCATGCAGAGTTTGCAAATGAATTTTTCAAGATAGCATAAGCATGCAGCAGTTCCAGTATCAAGTTGACCAGTAATATCTGTCCTTCTTCAGCATTTAAAATCTTCCTTTATGAATCTTCCAAGAGTTTAAGGTGCTTTTCTCTTTTAACTTCTTATAACGTTGGTATTATTTCATTCTCTAACCATTATGTAATGTTTTGACTACTGGTCATGAACTTGAAAAGGTAAAAAGCTACACAAACTTTGTCTACTGGAAATTAAGTTTAAAGAGTGCACTATGATTACAACAACTTTGTTCATGTTGTGTTTCTGGTCTTTACCCTGTGAACAAAAAATCATTACCTATTCTGGCTGCACTTTGATGATATGATTAGCTTTCTGTTGGACAAGTTTCTTTATAAACGATTTACATTGCTAATTTTGTACTGATCTTAACCTAGAAGTAATAGATGTGTACGTGTGAGAGAGAAAGAATGAGAGAGAGAGAAGGTAAAGGGATAGCAGATAGAGGTTTAGTCATTCAAGATTCTACTCCATAGTAACTGTTTATGGTCTATAATTATATACCTTTTTATTTCTAAGCAGTAGAAATCTCCCTGATGCACTAATCCAAACATGAATGTAACGCCCTTTCATACATATGGAAAGGCACTTTTCCTTTATCTAGAGTTACGTTATGTCATTATGATAAATAAGTTAGTAAGCCTAACTGACTAGAAAATCAGTGTCTTGGACTGTAAGAATTTTCTAATTGGAGTAGCCTATAAGTCCTGATGAGCAGTCAGAGAAGTCACAGGGAACTCCCCGCAGTCCAGCGGTTAGGACTCCATGCTTTCACTGCCTAGAGCATGGGTAAGATCCCTGCTTGGGGAACTAAGATCCCACAAACAATGTAGTGTGGTCAAAAACTAAAAAGAAAAGAAACAAACAAAAAAAACTGATCACATATTTGCTAATTTTTCTATTGCTTAAATAGTGGAATAAAGTCTAGGAACCTACTATTACTATCTTAAGAACATTTAAAAAATTTGGTAATTATTCATTGTTTTTTAGGTGAATATTCTTATATCTTGTTCTATAGTCATTTATGGGCAGCAGTTAATTCCCATGATTCTGTGATAGGATAGCAAAGGACAAGTGTTTTTTCAAAGAAAAGAAAACTGAGGCAGAAAAAAATTTAAGACCTACTGGAAACTGATAACTTCTTGCATCCCTGACTGCAAAGCAAAAGCTTGGGTCATGACACCATTTTTCTTTTTAATTAATTAATTTATTTTAATTGGAGGCTAATTTACAATATTGTAGTGGTTTTTGCCATACATTGCACGACACCATTTTCTATCTCCTCAAAATCAGATGTAATATTTTACAAGGTTAGACAATCAAAGTTTGTTTTTATTTTCACTTAGACATAACACATTTTCTTATTAAAATAATCTCCTGAGAGTTGAGGTCATTTCTAAAAAGTTTAATATCACTCCAGGGCCCCAAGTTCAATCTGTGGTAGGGGAACGAAGGTCCTATAAGCCTGGCTACGCTAAGATAAATAAATAAATAACATACCTGGCCTGTTCTGCCTCGTTAAGAAAATATTCGAAGACATTATTCATTACAATAACATCAGCATTCTGCAGAAGAGAACCTTGTGTACAAATGTCTGCATGAAGCACCTAAAGAATGAATTCATGTAAGAGAACAAGGACACCATATCACATAACCACTTAAGAAATAGCTATTCATTCAGTGACATTGTGAGGCAGGTGGTAAGGGAGATTCACACTTCTTAAAATGGGAGTACAGTATATTTAATACTACTGCCTATGGAAGATACTTAATATCTAATAAAAACCATAAACTCGTGAAAACTTTATTTTTTAGACAGAATTATTTATATAGTCATAATTACACTCTCTTCACTCCCAATTCAGAGCTTCTTCTACTGGATCAGTAGTTATGAGTCAAAGGACCTAGGTTCAAATTCTGGCTGCATTATCAACTAGGTTTATACATCCGAGTAGTCAAGTGTCTTCATAAATAAAATGGAGTAATATCTGTCCTGATTCACAGAATCAAATGGGACTAAGTAAAGTTTAAAAAGTAATTTGTAAAATGTTAATACAAATATGTTAACTGGCCTTGTCTGACTCTTCATCCAAAATTTATTTGAATATATTATCTATCCAAGAAAGCAAACAATTTATTAGAAAATTATATACCTCAAAAAATTAGCTTAGACTATAATCAACAAGTCTTGTAGAACACAGGCAAGATAACAAGAAGAAATATTGATTTGCTCAAGAGCAAAGCAAATTAACTTTTACTTTAATAGAAGAGAAAAAGTTTTTTGTATTATATGATTTTTTTTCCAAAAAAGCACTTAGTCTTAGAAATAAATAATATTCAGAGGTGTTTTTCAGAATGTTTAAATCTTGATTTCTAATTAAATTGATATTCCTGTTACTTATGTGATTTATTATGTAACAGCAGTGTGTTTTTGTTCACTAAATATGGAATAGTAAGAAAAATCTATAAATTTAATATTGGACAATGAATTCTCTTTGATCACTTGCCTCTCAATTTATAAGATAAGAGAGAGAAAAAAAGGAAGGATGAAAGGAGGAAGAGAACGAAATGTTTTCCTTCTATAAAAAGGGGAAGGCTAGATTCTGAATCTTACTAAGATATGTCTTTGAATATTAGATTGAACTGAACACCAGAGATCCTTAGATACTCAGTACTTCTGTGCACTGCCATTAGAAGTGTAGGATCACTAGTGAAATGATAAGGATTATGGCATTAACCAAAAAACTTCCTTTCCCCTTTCTGGTTATTTTTCCCCTTACCTATAACAAACAGAAATTTTCTGTCATAGCCCAACTCAGGGCATCATTCGCCCATGAACTGTTAGTCTGTGGCACCCACAATTCCTCTTGCAAGTTTATAAAAGATAAAGAACTGTGAGCATTACTTAATCTTTTTGCTTATTTTCAACATTCAGGGTTTAATTAAATACACATCTGACAACATGAAGATATTTAAAATTCCTGCTAAGAAAACTATAGTTGATACGAAGAAAACTAAGAAAAAAATTCTACTTTCTAATAAAATTGGGGAGGAAGAGAAAAGTGTGAGTGGAACACAAAGATAGTAATTCATTTTCATTATTAATGTTATAAAATATTAACTCAATCTATTTCTATGCAACAGCAATGAAGGATAGATTCAAAGATTTTCCAACTCCAATGCAGAAGAAACTTGGCTAAATTTGCTACACAATGGATAACAGAATAAATATTTTAAAAAGTACCTTTATTCTGTCAGTGAACTGATACTTTTTTATGACCATTTCCTGCAACTGGCAAAAGTCTCCATTCAGTTCTACTCCATACAGTTGTGATGCTGAACTGTAAAGATAACCCTAAAGCATGAAGACACATGATGCAAAAGAATTAACTTTTAGTTGTGGGTTTATTTCTACTTGAAATTTTAAAAGGCAAACTTCTAAAACAGAATTCAATAAGCTAAAAATAAAGGTAAAGATAAATAACATTATATAATTTATGTAAAACAACTTCAAGAACTTAGACTCTTACTCATCAAGACCTCAACTGTAGTTTATTAATTTCCATTATTTAAAAGTAATTTTATCTTATTTATCAAATATTACTATTTTAAGCCCTCCTTTTATGTATATTTGTAGAAGGATACATTTTTCCCAAATAATGGCTAAAGTTCCTAAGAGCATAAAGATAAAAAAGTAATTATGTTTTTAAGGACTGATTTCTTACTTTTCTCGATAAAACTGCCTTCAACAAAGTTGGAAATAAGGAAAGTGATCACATATAGATTCTTTCTTTTTAATACCCTATTTCTGTAATTTCTTGGAACGTTACATCAGGGGAAAGTAAGAAAGCTGTTAACCTATGGGAAATATGACGGACACTCAAGCACAGTCTGACATAAGATGCGGGTGGCTGGAGGCGTGTCCTGTCTAGCTTTTGGAAGCCAGCCTGCTGTTTGGTAAATCCATCAAAGATAACTGGCCATCAGTTAACAAGGATCATCAAAAACAGACTATGTATTAGTACCTATCTATTTTTGGTTGTAATAACAAAAAAAAAAAGGAGAGGTCAAATCATATTCTGAAGACCATTTTGCATCAACTAACACCTATGTGTAAACTCAATTTATATTTATAGCTCACCATAGATATTTAGAATATGTTCAACAAAGCATATGTAAGTACTCCAAAAAAATATTGTTGACTGAATCAGTGACCTCTACAGAGGAAAATGACCATATGTTTAAACTCACTGATGCTGCCAAACACCTGCACAGTCACAATTATTCAGCTATATTTGTTTCTAACAAATAAAAAAATAAACAAGAGTGGACAAAATATGGAAAACAATCATAATCTCTAATGTTTGCCAAGCAAAATCAGCAGATAACCTGTACTTTGTATTATGGCTGTCTTTTCTAACTGTAGGATAAGAGTCAATGCTGAAAAATAAATGAAGCATGAAAGGGTTAACTGTTTCTGTTTAGAGCAGGCGGTGATGTTGGGGACGGACAGAGCCTGTTCTTGGCATGAACTTCTACTGCTGCTGGCCACATGTTTTAACACATCTGCTAATGACAACCAGAGACCACATTTCAGTTTTTTTGATAAAACCATTTAAGAATTAAAAATATTCATGATTTGAATTTTTTTAAAGAGTCACATGGAAGTGATATCTCAGACACAAAAATCTACGTAGAGACTTTGGATCACCAAAAACCACGGTGTGCCCTGTGTCCAAGATGATATCATCTGCTTTGCTCACTTACAGGTGAGGAAATGGATGCCAGGGGTGTGGAGTGATTTGCTCATGGCTGCAAGTGATTTCCTAGTCGGGCAAATTTGTCAGTTTTATAAGAGCTCTTATCAAAGCTCAGTGTGCTATACTGTTTTACGACAGTACAGAAAATGGAGTTGGAAGAGCGCTAAGTGAGTGACAGAATACCAAAGTGTTATGAGGGCCATCTGTTCCTGTTTTGCTGAAATTCCTTCACTTGTGTGACAGAGACAAACCAGGAAAGGAGATCAGAGAGCTGGCCTTTGAAAAGTCCAAATTCAATACGCTATTTTAACCATATCACTCTGTTACTCTAATAAAGCCAAGCTGTCACCTTAGATGGTGGCAGGCAAAACTGTTGCTAGTAGGAGAAGAAAGTATTTCCAAATGCTGACTGTGTCCACAAGTTGGACTTTACCCCATAAAGGACGGTGCCAAGCCTGGAGCCAACGTCAACCAAGACCTTTCCCGACAGATCAGGGAGTACGTGATGATAAATGAATTTCAATTCCATGAGAGAGAAGGAATGAGAAATAAATCCTGGAGAATGAGAACAAACATTAAATTTTGCTTGAGGATTAACAATTCCATTCTGTATTTCTAATTCTTTCACCTATAAAGTATATTTCATGCTTTTCTTAATCAATGAAAGCCATTCAGAGGTTATTTAGAAAACATTAGTGTGGTAACTTTGCACTCATTCACTCTGAGCTGTAAGACACAAGAACAAATACGCAATCTCTGACATTTAGCAGGCTTCTAGAAAACGGTTCCTCAGCTGGTTGTCCCCACCCCCACGCTTCTCATCTCCTTCCCTTCCATCCTCTAGGGTGTAGTCGGCCTTTCCCTTCCTCATCTCCCAGTGAACTGCTTTTCCGAGACGGCTTCCTAACTCCCATAGCACCTGTTTTTCTCATTCTACCCCAGAGTCATCCACAAAGCCGCCACCTCTCGCTGCATAGACTGAAACTACCACAGGAATGATCATCTCTGGGGTGGAACAATGTGGCACCCTAGCCAACCTAAAGTGTGGTCTGGAGAGCCGGAGACGGGTGGTATGGAAGGAGGTTAAGACACTCCTAAATTGTTATTTCCCTTAGTTTAATTGCTATAATTTCTAGCCTCCTAGCCCATTTTTTTCACTCCATTATTTCTGTAATGAAATACTTGGGAGAGCCTGAGTCTGTTTTTTCTGATATGGAGGTAACCCAAAGATTTTCTTTATTGTGTGCTAGTATATAATCTAATGGTCAGGAAACTTTGATCATAACTAATGAACGGTGGCAAATAAAATGGAAGCAAGCAGGCTAATCCCTGGGAAGAAAAGAAAGGGAGACTAGGCTTCAGAAGTAACACTGGAGGTGGTGGGGTGCAAGGGCATTGCGCACCATCGTCCTTATCTCACCCCATCCTCACTGCTCTCTTTGCCACATTAGTGTTCCTGCCCTAGGCTAGAGTCATCATTAGTGTCTTATAGCTGACAAGCTCCTTTCATATAGGGAAGAAGAGCCCCACACGGTGACAGCTTTCTCATAGTCACTGTAGTTATCTGGGCTGGTCTGGGCACCCAGTCACTATTTATAATCTGATTTTTACGCGAAAATGCATCCTAATCTCCAAATTTTTGTCGAACATAGCTCTTCTATAAATTTCTGTACATCAGATCTGATATGGTGTTATAGTTAGAATTCACTTTTTAATTTTCCCTCTTGTTCTTGTCTAAGTCTTTTTCTATTCTGTGAACTTCAACTACTTCAAATGGCAATTATGAGCACTATTTAAAAACAGAATCTTAAAGCAGTAAACCAGGGTAGTTTAATCCCCAACTATAATACAGGTACAATAAATTTGTATTAGCCACATATTACAAATTTGGTAGTAGTGAACTTTTGAGAATAATATTATCTAAGATCCGTAACATGAGCACATTACTACTCACCCACTCTAAGCAATGCCTCTAAATCTAAGTTAGCAGGGAGACTGAAATAGCATGTTTAAAGTAATACCCTAGACAATCATATCCAGCTTGAACAAAAGATATAGTAATAGAAGAGTTTACTTCTTAGCAGCATGGAGTCAGTCTAGTTTCCCGTTTGAAACACAGGTGTTGCATCTGAGGGACAGAGATGCAGGAGAGTATTACTAGAGCTGTCCTGTGTTACAGACAAGAGATGCTCCATGTCAAATCACAGCCTGCATAAACTCAAGATTATCCATCTCTGTCCTCTGAGTATGCACCCATCCAACATTATCAGATTACTGACTTCACAAGTAGATTTCTGTGGGGAGAAAGTTTTCAGCTCCCTTGGCAGTTATATTTCTCCCTGTAAATAAATCACTGCTATGGATAAATGTAAATCTCTTTTGAGTATATAAAGTATGAGTTAGTTTTCCTATATTCAACCACTTCCAATTAGTTTCAGGACCTGAGAAGTCACCTCCAATCAAATATGTTCAGTAAAAAGCAGAAATACTCCTGTAGAGGACATGAAGTGGCCTAACATCCCTGGACAACGTTTCTGTTTAGTTTCTCTGATTTCAGTAATTGGTAACAGCTAGGCTGCAGGTTTGGAGAAGGCAATGGCACCCCACTCCAGTATTCTTGCCTAGAAAATCCCATGGACAGCGGAGCCTGGTGGGCTGCAGTCCATGGGGTCGCACAGAGTCGGACACGACTGAAGCGACTTAGCAGCAGCAGCAGGCTGCAGGTTGGCCTTTTGCTTTTTAAAAAACCAAAAAACAGTGAATGCCTGGTCGAGAATCTGCATAGTCATGACATGTAAGGAAACGTGCGCACAAAGTCGTCAGGTTTGCAGGCTTGAGTGCCCACCTAGAGGTGCCGTCTGATGTGAGCCGCACACCATACAGTAGTTTCTGCTCATTTTTCCTTCCTCACATAATGAATCAATAAAGTCTTCATCATAAAGGAATGCATCAACGTGAACTGTGGGTTCTGGCTGCTGCTGTATCTGGTGGAGAGAAGAAAAACATCAAAAGAAACAGAGTACAAAGAAGTCTCTTTTTATTGCTAAATAAGGCAAAACATCAGTGGTTCATATGCTGAAATTCTGAGAGCAACAACAACCAGAAAGACAAGTTTCACTTATGGAAGTCAGCAACTCAGCTCTGCTTTCATGCTGTCTTTGAGACACTGGCAACTTGCTATTTGACCATGTCATGATGCAAAACATGGCTATGAGAAACAGATAAAACTTTTAGTTGAAAGGAGTATTTTGAGATCATTTTGTCCATCTTAAGTAGTGTATTTTACAAATAAGGAAACATACCCAGAGAGATTTCTCCCAAGAAGTGACACTAGTTAGTTCAGAGGGGGAGAGTAGAAACTAATACCAGGTCTTCTGAGTCCTACATGTCAGGGACTTACCCATCAAAATACTTGGCAAGTAATCTTTGCCCAGAAGTAAAGTTTTCAAATAATAAAAAATGTTTAGTAAAATTTCATGTTTACAAATTAATAATAGCACTTAATGCTGGTAGTAAGTGATATTAACAGCAAGCAGCTCCAAAGAAAAAAATGTTTGATCCCTTCTACTTCAACAATAATAAAGAATCAACAAAAGGGTGAACTTCACCCTTGATAAAAGTCAGGGAAATGGAACAGGGCAGAGAAAACCAAGACAATTACATAGGCAGGGACAGATTACTGTTGTATTGTTGGGCCCTGATTTGGGATGGGGTGGGGTCTGCTTGGCAAACAGGATACCCTCAAAAAATATCTTTTGAATGAATGGTACTAGGGAGCCAGAGGGTTACCGACTCAAAAGAACTGGGGAAATGGAAGAAGCACTAAATGAAAAAGCAGAATTCAGGACTAATGATTAGACTGGAAAGGCTAATGGGGTTAGAGAAGAATAGGAGAAACCTCAAGTAGCATGGCAGCCCACTCCAGTACTCGTGCCTGGAGAATCCCAGGGACAGAGGAGCCTGGTGGGCTGCAGTCCATGGGGTCACTAGGAGTCAGGACACAACTGAGCGACTTCACTTTCACTTTTCCCTTTCATGCACTGGAGAAGGAAATGGCAACCCACTCCAGTGTCCTTGCCTGGAGAATCCCAGGGACGGCGGAGCCTGGTGGGCGGCCGTCTCTGGGGTTGCACAGAGTCGGATACGACTGAAGCGACTTAGCAGCAGCAGCAGCAGCAAGTAATACTAGGAATAAATTAACTTAATGTATTTACTTTTTGGAGGGCCAAATGTTCTGAGGAAAGCATGGTTTCTAGAGGTAAGCAATTCCGAAGGTCGTCTGCTATGTTTTTCAATATAATGTCATTATTGTCCTGAGTGAATTCATCAAAATCTCCTGCCAAAGAAAAAAAGTATAGTTTTTATGGTTGCAGTCATACCTAGACTAAGTGATTACAATGGATGGTTATCTTCTATCAGATAGCATCAATTTATAACAATAAATAAACATTCTAGGTCCAATGAAATATTCAAATTCTAACAAATGTTCCATGGAGAATATTGAGTTTTTTCTTTAAGCTGCTTGAAAACATAAAACTTGACTATTTCAGCCTGTTACAGAACAACAAAGACATTTAAAAAGTATGTAGTACTCTTACTACTTAAACTTACTAGTAAGTAGTCAAATATTCCTTTTGTGACCATATAGACTTTATAAGTTTAGGAGGCATCACATAGGGATAACTTTAATCTGAGCATCCCTACTTCCAATAAAATGTACCCAAGACTTCAGATAATAAGCACAAACAGATGGCACCAACTATAGAATAAACTTTACAAGAATCATGTTGCTCTGCTGCATCTGAACAGTAGATAAAATGATCATTAAAACAGCACATTTCTGATGGCTCTGGCCTACTTTTAGATACACTGGAAAAAGGGGAGTGAGCGTGTGTGCCGATATATATAGCAATAAAGATGAAGAAGGTAAGTGACACATGGTGAATCTATGTGAGGGTGTAAAAGTGGTTTTCATTGTTCTGTTTTTTCAACTTACCTGTGTTTAATTTTTTTGTAAATCGGCTCTACAAAAGAATGGTTTCTAAGTAGCTCATACATAATTTTAAACACTGTAAAAGTTAGCTGTAGCCTGAATGCCAAATATAGACTGCAAAGAACAACTAATGAAAATATTTTACCTTTTTCTTAAAAAACTTTCTTATATTGAATTCTTGCTAGAGTAAAAGGACCTCAAGGGGACTGTGTTTTTCTTACTGTTTTAAAATAGCTATAGAAGGAAAACAGGTAGATTGTGAAGAAAATATCATCCATTTCCCCATACCCTATCCCTCAAGTCTTTGGTTGTTTTTAAATAAATTCATGATTTCCTTCTTAAACATATTAATAATAATTCTTGTGTTGGGTCAGAATGCTATTCTCAAGTCACAAATAACAATTCACTGTGTCCCTACATACACAGGTTCTTTCTCTGCATAACTTCCCTCTGAGCAATAGTAGTTAACATGAAGATACATGATTTGACTCCCTGAACTAATGCAGAAAGGCCTTTTAACTCTTTCTTTCTTTCTTCACCTATCTGCGACAGTGATCTAAGTGTTGCTTCAAATTATTTATAGAAGGATGCAGAATATATAGACAAAAATATTATGAAGATGCATTCCAAATTCTTCTATTTATTAAAAAAAAATTTATTATTATCTTTTTGGCAATGCCACACGACATGGGCGATCTTAGCTCCCTGCTCAGGGTTTGAACTTGTGTCCCCTGCATTAGAAACATTGAGTCTTAACCAATGGATTGCCAGGGAAGTCCCCAAATTGTTTTAAGTGGAATTTAAATAGCATCTGTGATGCAGTTTTTTTTTTTTTTTATTTTTTTTATTTTTTTTTTTTTTTTTTTTTTTTTTTTTTTTTTTTGTGATGCAGTTTTTTAAAAGCTTGAAGTATTTACTTTGTTATTAATTTAAATTCCTTAAAACATTATTTTTAAAGGCTATGTAATATTCCACCATATATGTATTAACCATTCACTCCTACTACTATACATTTGTATACAATTATAACTGTGAAAAATTAGGGACATTGCAACTAACATTTGGCATACTTTGGCCTCTTTGCATAACATTTGGCTTCTCTGCATTTATTTCCTTACTATAAATTCGTAGCAGAAGTACTTAAACATGGTAAAGGCTTTTGCAATATACATAATCACGTATGGATGTGAGAGTTGGACTATAAAGAAAGCTCAGCGCCAAAGAACTGATGCTTTTGAACTGTTGGAGAAGACTCTTGAGAGTCCCTTGGATTGCAAGGAGATCCAACCAGTCCATCCTAAAGGAGATCAGTCCTGAGTGTTCACTGCAAGGACTGATGTTGAAGCTGAAACTCCAATACTTTGGCCACCTGATGCGAAGAACTGACTCATTTGAAAAGATCCTGATGCTGGGAAAGATTGAAGGCGGGAGAAGAAGGGGTCGACAAAGGATGAGATGGTTGGATGGCATCGCCAACTCAATGGACATGAGTTTGGGTAAACTCCAGGAGTTGGTGATAGACAGGGAGGCCTGGAGTGCTGCAGTCCATGGGGTTGCAAAGAATCAGACACGACTGACCGACTGAACTGAACTGAACTTGCTACATACTGCTAAATTTCCTTCCTAAAAGATTATACCAATTTACTCCATCAGAAAAAAATAAGAATATGTGTAAGCCTTACTTCATGAAAGCCTTACAGCATTGAACAGTACTATAAAAACAAACTTTGTTGTTTTAATTTGCATTTCTTTAATTACTAGTGAGGCTGGACATCTTTTAACATGTATAATAATGATTTTGGAATGTGTGGTAACAGTATGTTGCTTGGAAAAAGATTAAAGGTGTTAATAAGTTGCCTTAGGAGAGTTAGGTTTTTCTCAAATTACATATGCAGGTGGGAAGGGAACGGAGAAAGAAGAGTTTCTCTGCAGAGCAAAATTCATTCTTTAAAAGTTTCCTACTTATATTTAATTAAGTACATGGGAAAAGAGAAGTCACCAAAGCTGACAGTCTATGAATCAAGTCCCACTTTTTATATCTAGTCAGGTATCAAGTCCCATCATGTTCTCTTTTGACTCCACTTCCTCTTCATTACTGCTTCAACTACTTCACAGTCACAGGTACCACCTCACACTTGGAAAACCAGGACAAACTCATAATTAGCTCCTGAATGATCAGTTTCTCCCCAATATAAGTTACCTTACACATCTATTTTGGAGAAGGAAATGGCAACCCACTCCAGTATTCTTGCCTGAAAAATCCTATGGACAGAGGCGCCTGGCAGGTCACAAAGGGTCCACGGGGTCACAAAGAGTCGGACATGACTGAGTGCCTAACACAACATCTATTTTAAACTAATCTTGCTTAAACTTCACTCATGTCACTCCTTCTCCTTACAGTTTTGGGACAGCTTTCCACTCTTCAATGTGTCCAGTATTACTCTAGACTTTCAAGGCCCTCTATATCACCAGAGTCTAATCATCCTGTTTTCTGCTCTCATTACTCACTAACATAATTTCTGCTGAAGACAGGCAAATTCCCTCAGTTGTTTTCCATATTCCTTCCTGTTCATATTGCTCCTTTCAACTATGGCCTTGTTTTTTACAATAAGGGCCTTCTCAAGTTACTTCATCTCCAGGAAGTCTTACCTTCAGCCCTTGGCTGTCCCTCACCCATATTCTTATCTCTAATGACTTATATAATTAAACACTGGGCCATATATTTCCTATTATTCATTAATATCTTATATTACTTTGAAGTTCTTATTCAAAGTTTAAAAATTTACTGAGTGGACTTCTGGTCTTAGACAAGATGGCTACTTCCCTCAATTTCCCCAGCTCCTCCCCTCTAAATACAGTGAAATACCCTGCACGTAAACCATAAGGACTCTGGCAACCATAAAGGACTCTGAAGGTTAGAAAAAAGGTAAACTGTCTAGGGATGTCAGGAATTAAGGAAGGAAGGACACCGTAGTGAACTCCCTCCTGGGTTTTCATCTTCCTTGTAGCCTGGACTGGGCCCTGGAGAGGTGAGTGACTGCCAACACCTATAGACCAAATAAACAAAACAAAACCTAAGACAAGTCGGCTCTCTCTCACCAAAGACCAGTAAAGGGGAAGAATAACAGAGGTGTACTGGGGAGCCCTAATCCCTAGCCCACACCTGGGGCAAAGGCAGGCTATCTGGTAAAAAAATACGAGGCTGCTGTCTCCAGGCCCTCTACCCAGTAGGATACAGACTTGCCTGAGGCCTCTCAGTCCTCTGCCCAGCGGCCAAGAGCAAACCAGGCCTGTACTGCTCGTCCCCCTACCCCCACTGGTGGAAGGCAGCTCAGTGACATAGGTATCTTTCTCCAAGCAGGAAACACCAGCATAGATTGAGCAGGAAGCCCCAGCAGTGCCAAAGAATGAAACAAACCTGAATAGCACTGCAAGGGCACTGAAAACTAAATGCTGTCAGAGCTACAGCTCACAAAAGCAGGCCAGAATCAACAGGTTAAACTTAAGCAGGGCAACTGCCTACTAAGAAAATCTGAACAGGATCAAGTCAGCATAATATCTAAAATATCCAGGATAAAATAAAAATTATCCTGGCATACAAACAAAATGTTCACGATATAACAGAACATCATTTATATCAAGAACAGGAAAAATCTTAATTTGACTCTCGCAATCTAGATGCTACTGTGCAAATTAGTCAGAGCTTGGATGATCAGACAAGGACTTTAAAGGTGCTATAATGAAAATGCTTCAATAAGTAGTTATGAATTATCCTGTAACAAGTGAAAAAAATAGAAAATCTCAGCAAAAAAGTCATAGAAAAAGAAATAGAAACTGCAAAACAGAAAAATAGAATAAAAATAATTTAGAAACCCCTTGCTGAAAGGGCTCCGTAGTAGAGATGACAGAGGATAGAATCAGTACACTTGAGTTGACAGATCAATAAAATTTATTCCATCTGAACAACAGAGAGAAAATAGAAAAAGAAATTGAACAGAGACCTAAGGATCTTTGGAATAATGAAAGATTTAACATTTGTATCTGAGTTCCAGAAGTAGGGGGAAAAGTGTGGAGCTGCAAAGTATTGAAGAATACAAACTCCCTAAAAACTCCCTAAATTAGGTGAAAGATCTAAACCTGCAGATTTAAGAAGCCAAGCAAAGTCTAAATATGATAGACCCAAAGAAATCCACATAAGAACATATCATAAACTTCTAAAAACAAGAGACACAGAACAAATCTTAAAAACAACCAAAGAGAGATGATTCATTCCCTACAGGGAAACATCAAACAACAGTGAAGTTTTCATCTGAAACCATGGGAACCAGGAGGTTACAAAATTTTTCAAACGCTGGAAGAAAAGGACCACAAGCTGTAAATTTTCTATCTGATGAAATTATCCTTCAGGAATGAAGGAGAAGTTAAAGACAAATCAGATGCAGAAAAACTAAAAAAGAAAAAATTTTGTTGCCTTAAGACCTACCCTTAAAGAATGGGTATAGGAAACTTCAACAGAAAGGAAACAGCAGAAGAGAGCTTGGAACTTCAGACAGGAAAGAACAGAATGTGTAAAAATAGACTATCTTTCTCCTCATTAATTTCTTAAATCATATTTGATGGTTACATCAAAATTTATAAAACCACCTGTAACGGTGCACAATGTAAATATATAGATGAAACATAAAACAATCATATTTGTAAAGTGGGGAACCTATGTGGAAATAAGATTTCAATATTTGAATTCCAGTGATAAAACACTGATAACCAGTAGATAGTGATTTTACATATGTATACTGTAATACTCAGAGTAACCACAAAGAAAACTCTACAAAGAAATATACTCAGAAACACTACAAAGAAGAACAGAATGCTAAAACTGTTCCACTTACCCACAGGAAGGCAAGGGGAGATAACAAGAAATTGAGAAAGAGAAGGGTCAGACAGGAAACAAACAATAAAATGCTAGACTTAAGTGCTAGAATATAGTAAGCAAATTGTAAATGGTCTAAATACATCAATCAAAAGACAGAGATTAGCAACACAGATTTAAAAAACACAACTCACCCTGGGTTGGGAAGATCCCCTGGGGTAGGAAATGGCAACCCACTCCAGTGTTAATATGCTGTCAACAGAAACTCACTTTAAACATGCCAGGAAGACTGAACACAAAAGGATGGGGGAAAAAATTGTGCCAACAGTTTAAAGAAAATAGGAGTGTCTATACTGATAATCTGATATTGTGGAAAATTCTGAAAGAGATGGGAATACCAGACTACCTGACTTGCCTCTTGAAAAACCTGTATGTGGGTCAGGAAGCAACAGTTAGAACTGGACATGGAACAACAGACTGGTTCCAAATAGGAAAAGGAGTACTTCAAGGCTGTATATTGTCACCCTGCTTATTTAACTTACATGCAGAGTACATCATGAGAAATGCTGGGCTGGAGGAAGCACAAGCTGGAATCAAGATTGCTGGGAGAAATATCAATAACCTCAGATATGCAGATGACACCACCCTAATGGCAGAAAGTGAAGAACCAAAGAGCCTCTTGATGAAAGTGAAAGAGGAGAGTGAAAAAGTTGGCTTAAAGCTCAACATTCAGAAAACTAAGATCATGGCATCTGGTTCCATCACCTCATGGCAAATAGATGGGGAAACAGTGGAAACAGTGGCAGACTTTATTTTTTGGGGCTCCAGAATCTCTGCTGATGGTGACTGCAGCCATGAAATTAAAAGACGCTTACTCCTTGGAAGGAAGGTTATGGCCAACCTAGATAGCATATTTAAAAGCAGAGACATTACTTTGCCAACAAAAGTCCGTCTAGTCAAGGCTATGGTTTTTCCAGTGGTCATGTATGAATGTGAGAGTTGGACGGTGAAGAAGGCTGAGTGCCGAAGAACTGATGCTTTTGAACTGTGGTGTTGGAGAAGACTCTTGAGAGTCCCTTGGACTGCAAGGAGATCCAATCAATCCATCCTAAAAGAGATCAATCCTGGGTGTTCATTGGAAGGTCTGATGTTGAAGCTGAAACTCCAATTCTTTGGCCACCTCATGCGAAGGGTTGACTCATTGGAAAAGACCCTAATGCTGGGTAGGATTGGGGGCGGGAGGAGAAGGGGACGACAGAGGATGAGATGGTTGGATGGCATCACCGACTTGATGGACATGGGTTTGGGTAGACTCGGGGAGTTGGTGATGGACAGGGAGGCCTGGCGTGCTGCAATTCATGGGGTCGCAAAGAGTTGGACACGACTGAGCGACTGAACTGAACTGAACTGATACTGATATCAAATAAAGTAGACTTTAAAGCAAAAAAAAAAAAAATATTAGGGACAAAGAAGAACATTGCGTACTGATAAAAGGATCGATCTATCAAGAAGACACAGTGATGTTAAATGTGCATATACTGAACAACAGAGCCTTAAAATATCAACACATGAAACAAGGACTTCCCTAGATGTCCAGACAGCGGTTAAGACTCCATGCTTCCATGATCCCCAGTTACAGAACTAAGATTCCACATGCAGCACAGCAGTGGAGAGGTGGGGGGAATGAAACAAAAACTGAGAGAGCTGAAAGAAGAATTAGAAAAATTCACAATTACAGCTGGGGAGTTCAACACAATACTGACAGGACTACTGGGCAGAAAATTAGCAAAGATATAGAGGAACTGAAAAATATCATCCATCAACAAGATCTAATAGATATGTATAGAACACTCCACTAAGCTGCAGTAGAATACAGTTTTTCCAAGTGCCCAAAAAACATTCACCAAGATAGATCATAATGAGTCATAAAACAAATATTAAAAATTTTTAAAGAATTTAAATCATACAGAGTATCTTCTCTGAACATAATGGAGCCAAAGTAACAGAAAGACAATAGGCAAATAGCCAAATGCTCGGAAAGTAAACAACATTCTTTTAAATAATGATAGCTACAATAATTAACAGAGAATAGAGCATTCAAAAAGATACAGACTAGATCCAGGCAAAAATGCACAAATAATTTTCAAAGATTCAAAAGCAATTCAATGGAGAAAGAACAGCCTTTTCAACAAGTAGTGCTGGAGCAAATGGACATCTACAGGGGAAAAAATGAACTTCAACCTAAACTTCACACTTTATACAAAACCTTTTTACAAAATTCTTTTAGGGTTTGTAAAAAAACCTTAGCACCTGAAACTAACACAGTATTGCATAATTTTTAAATAAAGAGGGGAAAAAAGCATAGGAGAAAATCTTCAGAATCTAGGGCCAAAGAGATCTTAAACTTGACATCAAAAAACAGAAAAAGGGGTAAATTGGAGCTCATTAAAATTAAAAACTTTTGCTTTGCAAGCTCTGTTAAGAGAATGAACAGGCAAATTACTGGGAGAAAATACTGCATGCACACATCTGACAAAGAGCTTATATCTAAAATAATAAAGAACTATTTATTATTTATATTTATTTTATAAATTTATATTATAAACATAATTTTGGAGAAGGAAATGGCAACCCACTCCAGTATTCTTGCCTGGAGAATCCTGTGGACAGAGGAGCCTGGTGGGCTGCTGTCCATGGCGTCGCACAGAGTCGGACATGACTAAAGCAACTTAGGATGCATGCATGCATTGGAGAGGGAAATGGCAATCCACTCCAGTATTCTTGCCTAGAGAATCCCAGAGACGGAGGAGCCTGGTGGGCTGCCGTCTATGGGGTCGCACAGAGTTGGACGTGACTGAAGCGACTTAGCAGCAGCAGCAGCATAAATATAACTTATATTATTTAATATAAATGTATACATACTTATATTTACAAAACTATATTTATACTTACATTTATATTACTTATTGATAACTATTTATTATTTCTGTTTACAATAGAAAATGGGCAAAAGACATAAACAGATACTACATCAAAGCAGATATACAAATGGCAAATAAACACATGACAAGATGTTCAACATCATTTGGGAAATGGAAATTAAAACCCAATGATAGGGCTTCCCTGATGGCTCAGTGGTAAACAGCCTGCCATTGCAGGAGACACAAGCTTGATCCCTGATCTGGGAAGATCCCACATGCCATGGAGCAACTAAGTCCTTGTGCCACAACTATTGAGCCTGTGCTCTAGAGCCCAGGAGCTGCAGCTACTGAGTCCACGTGCCACAACTACTGAAGCCCTCATGCCCTAGAGCCCGTGCTCTGCAACAAGAGAAGCCACTGCAGTGAGAAGCCTGCACATCACAACTAGAGTAGCCCCCGGTCTCTGCAACTAGAGAAAAGCAATGAAGACTCAGCACAACCGAAAAAAAAAAAAAAAATTGAAAAAAACCCCCAAGATATATCATTATACAATTTTCAGAATGGCTAACATAAAAATACTGAAAACACCAAATGCTAGTAAGGATGCGGGTCTTCCTTACTAGCAAGCGGCTCAGTGGTAAAGAATCAGTCTCCCAATACAGGAGATGTAGAAAGTGCGGGTTCGATCCCTAGCGGGGAAAGATCCCCTGGAATAGGAAATGGCAACCCACTCCAGTATTTTTTTTAACCTTTAGTTATTTGGCTGTGCTCGGTCTTAGTTGTGGCACGCAGAATCTTTGACCTTCCTTGTAGCCCGTGGGATCTTTAGTTGTGGTATGTGAATTCTTAGTTGCAGCATGTAGGATCTAATTCCATGACCAGGGATCAAATCCAGGCCCCATGCATTGGGAGCATGGTCTTATCCACTGGACCACTAGAGAAGTTCCCACACTCCAGTATTCTTGCCTGGAGAATTCAATGGACAGAGGAGCCTGGCGGGCTACAGTCCACGTAGCAGCAGAGTCAGACACGACTGAGCACGCGTGCATAGTGAGGATGCAGAGAAACAGGATTACAGTCACTCTGGAAAACAGTCTGGCAGTTTCTATAAAACTAAAAATGCACTTACCATATGAGGCAGCAATTGCATTCTTGGACATTATCACAGAGAAATGAAAACTTACGTTAACACAAAAATATGTACATGAATGTTCACAGAAACAGTATTCGTAACAAAGGCTTTACTGGTCTGGATACCTCATATGGCTTTTTTACTCACATGTATGGTGCCCAGGCTAGGACAGCAGAAACATGTAGGCTGGTTGGACATCTTGCTCTCCGTAAACTAGCTGGGACCTCCTGACACTGTGACAATCTCAGGGTAGTCAGACTACACACATGATGGCCAGATTCTGCCAGAGCAAGTATTCCAAGAAGCAGGAAGTAGAAGTTGTCAGTTTCTTAAGCCCTAGGTCTGAAACTGGCCTACTGTCATTTCTGTCAAATTCTATTGGCCAAAGGTGTCACAGAGAGCACCCAAATTCAAAGGGGAGAGAGAACACAGACCTGACTTCTCATGGAATTTAAAAAACAACAAACAACTTTATAGAGGTAGAACTGACATACAATAAACTGTGCATATTTAAAGTGTACAATTATGTAAGTTTTGACATATATATATATATATATATATATACACACACACACATAACATGTAGTATGAAAGATCACTATAATCATGATAGTGAATATAGTCATTATCCCCAATATTTCCTCCTGCCCCTCTGTAATCCTTCCTTCTCTCTAATCCCCTACCAACCCAGCCGCCAGAGATCTATTTTCTGTCACTATAGATTAGCTGGCATTTTCCTAGAGATTTAGGACTTCACTGGTGGCTCAGATGGTAAAGCGTCTGCCTACAATGAGGGAGACCTGGGTTCGATCTCTGGGTTGGGAAGATCCCCTGGAGGAGGAAATGGCCACCCACTCCAGTATTCCTGACTGGAAAATCCCATGAACAAAGGAGCCTGGTGGGCTGTAGTCCATGGGTTGCAAAGAGTTGGGCATGACTGAGCGACTAACACTTTCTATTACATAATCACTCAGTTATTGAGGCTATTAGTTATACGCTTCCCTGGTGGCTCAGATGGTAAAGAATCTGCCTGCAATGCAGGAGACTGGGGTTCAATCCCTGGTTCGGGAAGACCCTCTGGAGAAGGGAATGGCAATCCACGCCAGTATTCTTGCCTGGGGAATTCCATGGACAGAGGAGCCTGGTGGGCTATATATAGTCCACGGGCTTGCAAAGAGTTGGACATGACTGAGCGACTAACACTTTCAGAAGCTCTATTATGATGCTGGCTAGAAGTGATGAGTACAAATCCCTGTTTTATTCTTAGGGGAAAGAATTCAGTCTTTCACCATTAAGTACGATGTTAGCTGTAGATTTTTCATAGATCCCCTTTATCAGGTTGAGAATGTTTCCTGCTATTCCTACTCTCGTATTTATCAGGAAGAGATGTTGGATATCATCAAACGCTTTTCTGTGTCTATTGAGATAATCATATAGTTTTTCTTTTTAGTTAATATAGTGAATTACATTGCTTAATTTTCTAATGTTAATCTAATAGTGCATTTTGGAATAAATCACTTGTTCCTATTATTCTTTTTATATATCATGGCCATTTTTAATACACAATAAATGTGATGAAGAGAAAAGTACAATTATTTTTAATTATTTGACAGAAAAATTTTGTTTAAGAAGTATGCATTTGCCCAGTGTATCTTTTTAGTTTCTGGGAAAAACAATCTATTTACCTCATATACTTGATAACTTTCACAAATTCATAATGTTTTAAGATTGGAAAATCTGTAAGTTATGTGGCTACTTCCTCAGTGGCAATACAACACAGAACTGGAATAGTATGCTGTTTGACAAATGTAACTAGATCCCAGCCTTTGCTTTTTAGATTTAGTAGGAATTTCAAAGGATCTCTAACAACTTTGTAGCTGCTGCTAAGCAGCAAGTCCAATTCTGCTCAGTGAAGATGTATTTAAAACACAGGAAGCAGAGAAGCTTCTAGTCACCTACAATTATCTTCCTTAAATATTAAAATATTTTCTTGATGATTTTATTAATTTTCTTATAGCATACCTCAATTTTCTATCCTTTGTAACTTTTTTAAAATTTATTTTTAATTGGGGGATAACTGCCTTACAATGTTGTGTTGGTTTCTGCCATACAACAATATGAATCAGTGTTAAGTATACAATATCCCCTCCCTCCCACCCCACCCCACATTCCACCCCTCTATGTCATCACAGAGCACAGGGCTGAGCCCCCTGTGCGATAGTAACTTCCCACTAGCTATCTATTTTACACATGGTAATGTATGTATTTGTAACTTGACTCGATAGAAGCTTTTACACATTGTTAGTTTGAAATCCTCATTTGTATATGTATATTCAGGAAAAATTCAGAGGCTTCAGAATAGTGTTTGTTAACAGACAACTATTAACAAAATGCAATTTTTAATATGCCTAATGGGGACCCCACATACAGTTCTGGCTCTCAGTTCCCTTCACTTAATAGATTGTAGTTACTCTCCTATATGTTGAAAGCTAAGTCAAGAGTCCATTTTATATTCATACACGAAGTAGTATATATATATATATAAAGAAGTAGAAAAGAACAGATGCTCTACCGTAGGATTAGAGTCAATGCACTGAGGTCCTGTTGTATTTTTTTACTCTTTTTATTTATTTATTTGAGGTGGGAGTTGTCTTTGTGTGCTTTGTCCCTCATCCTTGTTTCATCCCTCCTACACTAGTGATCATTTGTTTCTAGACCTTTGGTATAAGCTGCACTAAAGTAAATACAAGTTCTATCTTTATTTTTTCTACATCTTCAGTTTATATCAGACATTGACATGTGCTTATCTCTGTCTGGTCCAAGCTTCTGGTTCTATCAGCTTGATTCCAAATGATCCCAGGTCTAGGGATGATAATTCTACTATTCCTTCAGAGACCAACAATATTATTCTTTCTTTTGTATATTTAAAATTATTGTGATTTTACTTGTTAGCAATATGTAGGTTTTTTTTACTTTCAATAAACTCTATGAAGCTCAAAACCAAAATCATAATGCCTACAAGTAAGACATTATGCAATAATTTTTTTTTCCTGGAAGAAGGGAATTAGGAAAATGAAAAGTTGTTGATTAGAAGAATTTTTTGTGCTGTATTTAATAAAAAAAAAGTACACTATGAGTTTCAGTTCTGGAGGCAATAGTGATGATGGTTGCACAATGTAAATGTATTTCATGTCATTGAACTGTACACTTACAAATGGTAAATTTTATATTATGTATATATTATATTACCACCTAAAAAAGGCTTACCAATAAATTACACTACCTTTTAAGATTTATATTAAAACATATTCCTTTGTCTTAAGCCAGAGGAAAAAAGTATAGTTGCTCAGTTGTGTCTAACTCTTTGTGACCCCATGGACAACAGCCTGCCAGGCTCCTCTGTTCATGGGATTCTCCAGGCAAGAATAAGAGACACTTATTTCTTAAAATATTCATGTAATAAACATTTTTCAGAAACCCTGTTTGTTTTCTAAATTGTTTAACAAACTGCCTGAGCGTCTCTGACTACAGTATCTGCTGGAGAAAGAGAACAAGGTGTTAGAAAAAGTAGAAACATATTCTTTAGGCAATAGTGTTGGGTCTTCTTGTTTACAAAATCATCATCCAAAACATGCTTTCAGTGATTTCAGAAAAATGGAGTCTCAACTGATGCCTCTAAAATTGGAGATTTAGATTACAAACGGTTCCACAAAACTGAAAAATCTTGAAGGCAAGGATATTTTAGTAATTGTGCAACTGCCAAAACCAGGCAGTAGATGGCAATTTTGCAGGCACCCAAGGGATTTTTGAATAAATGATCTTGTATTAAAAAATATCTATCTTGAATCTTCTTCTTCATAAAGAAGACTGAACGTCAAAGATTTCATGCTTTTGAGCTGTGGTGTTGGATAAGACTCTTGAGTCCCTTGGACTGCAAGATCAAACCAGTTAATCCTAAAGGAAATCTAAATATTCATTAGAAAGACTGATGCTGAAGTTGAAGCTCCAATACTCTGGCCACCTGATGCAACGATCCAACTCATTAGAAAAGACCCTGATGCTGGGAAGAATTGAAGGCAGGAGGAGAAGGGAACGACAGAGGACGAGATGGTTGGATGGCATCACTGACTCAATGGACATGAGCTTCAGCAGGCTCCGGAAGATGGTGAAGGACAGGGAAGCCTGGCCTGCTGCAGTCCATGGGGTCCCAAAGAGTCAGACACAACTGAGCGACTGAACAACAATCTTGAATCTTGTCTGTGTGTAAAAATATGAAGCTACCTCTTTGGTTTTCTCTACTTTCCAGGCTAAATCTCATGAGCAGATGTCCAAAGTAATTTTATTTTGGCATCTTAGCTAAAGTGATCTTCCAAAATGTGTAATAGTAATAAAAATAATGATAACACCCAAATGATTATTGACTCTAACAACACAAAGAGAGAGAAGTTCCAGGAAGAACCTCATGCCTGAAAGTCTAAAACTAGGAGTCATCAGCAAACAGGAATATTTCATGTCTGGCTGAAAATAAACATGGAATCAACGTTTAGGAGTACAGAAGCAGAGCATGGTTTGGAGGAGTTCTCAAACGAGGAATATCGTATTTTTTTGTGCTTTCACCAGGCTTCACTTTGCTAAAATCTATCTCTATTCTTCAGTAACTCGACCTAATTACCAATTTCATTTCTAACGTGTGCTTTTTTAGTATTAATATTATTCAAAACAAAGTCTTCCCCTCTCCGCTTTCTCTCTCTCCCCACCCTGGAACAACTCCTTTAAATGTATGGATTATTAAGACTAGTTGGGACTTCCCTGTAGCTCATGGTAAATAATCTGTCTGCAATACAGGAGACGTGGGTTCAATTCCTGGGTTAGGAAGATCCCCTGGTATTCTTGCCTGGAGAATCCCATGGACAGAGGAGCCTGGTGGGCTACACAGTCCATGGGGTCGCAAAGAGTCACGACTGAGCGACTAACACACAAACACTGAGATTAGCTACATGTGACTTTGCCTACAGGGTAAAAAACATCAAGTTCTACAGTCTAAAACTTATCTTGCAAAGGGCTTTTTTCAGGTAGAATCCTACTGGTCGTCCCAAATTTGTGGGAGTAACGGGGAGGTGGGCTAACCCATTCCTCCCACTTTTTTTTCCTTTAGGAAAAAGGGTAGACACAAGGCGGCTCCAGCTGCCTAAGTCTGTAGCGGAATCACAAAACCCAGAGCAGGGTCTTTCTGCACCCAGTCTTAAAATGGACTCTTACTCTGCCAGTGCTTGCGATATGCCCGGGTCAGCTTGCCCGGTAGCCGAGCAGAGACCAGCACCGCTACCCCATGGAAGGCTTCTGGCCTCACCCTACGTCCCCAAGGTCAGCGCCCACAGCATATCCTCGCCCCAACCTTCTGACTCTGGCTTTGATCGCTTACGGGTAGTTCGCATCCACTGCAGAAGCGCTGGGAGGTCTGCCGGAGCCACCGTACGGAGCAGTTGCAGTACTGCGAGCCGCGCGGAGCGGAATTCCATGTTGGAAAAGAAAGCAGAGCAGCGGAAGGTTCCCACTGCGCACGCGCAAGCAGAGGCCGGTTCAGACACCGGATTAGACTCTGCGTGGAACCCGCCTCTCTCGGCTGCCGAAGTCCTAAGCCCCGCCTCCTCCCTGGGGTTCTCACGTGCTCCCGGGACTCCCTACTCCCCCACCTCTCATAATTCCCCTCTTAGCTGGTGGTGCTCAGCCAAGTCATTTTTCTTAAGGTGGCGCCTGGAGGCTGAACTTCTTTCCTGGGATCGCATCCCTAGAAAGCCTCCTATCTTCATACTAACTTTAACGCCGCAGTTATTAAGCGATAGGAAACGAATGTCAAAGACCAGTCAAGGCAAAGAAACATCTCAATACACTCTCGGTAATCACATTGAAGAGACGTGGCGAGTGCCCCGGAAGCGGAAGTGTAGCCCCTCCTGAAAGGCTGGACTACGCCGAGTGGTGACGTTTCCTCATTGGGCGGAAGGTTCGGTGGCAGTCGTCGGTCTCCCAGCTGGTGGGAGTTGGCGTTGCGGTGCTGGGCGCTGGGACCCTAGTTTATCCAGTTTGGGAAGTAGGGCTGTGGGGTCGCACCTGTCTGTCTGGTCCCCGCGTTCCCTGGTTTCCTCCCCCGGCGTGGGGCTTCGCGAAGGTCTCCCCGGCCCCTTTGGGCCACGGCGGTAGCGGTGCTTTTTGCGGTAAGTGTCTGCTTTTTCCCGCCCCAGACTACCGACTAGCAGCTGGGCGCAGCCCCAGTCCTGCTTAGTGGGCTACACACTCCGGAGAGACTCAGCTGCTTTGGCCACCAGCTGTCGTCATCGAGACAGAGGTGCGCTGGCCCATTTTCATCTCTTGTCCCTCACCATAAGTTTTGTTAAAAGATGTGCTGTGACCCTTTAAAATTGTCTTCAGATTTGCCAGAGCCAAATTAAACGTACGCGATTGCAGGCCTGACTCTCTTTTGCTGTCCTGATCAAGAATTTAGATGTGGCTGCTACTCGGAAAATCTGTTGACTTGTACCAGATTTTATTTTTCCACGTTAACTTGTGTCTAATTAACACAGTGTCCCGCCTGTAGTAGGCTTTCAAAAATGATTAAGGGATCGTTTCAGTGGCGTTGACGACCTAAGATATACTGATGGCTCTGTCCGTAGCATCTGGTGCTACTAGCCACTTCTTGAAACTCTTTCTCCCCTGTTGGCGTTGTTGATGCTGTTCTCACATAGTTCTTTCATATATTTCATTCAACAAAATATTTACTCTTTCTTAGCTATAAGGATACAGAAATGAATGACGTGAACCCTGGCATTGAGGAGCTAACAGTACAGTGATACAGAGACCCATAAATACAGGTTATAATCTAGATGAGTAATGAGAAATTCTAGTAAGGTGTAAAGAGCCATGAGAGCTATGGGAACAAAGATGATATGCTTTGCTCCTTAGAAGATTTGTGACCTTGAGCAAGTTGATATTCCAATCTAGCCTCAGTTTCTTCATCTACCTTATTTTGAGAATGGAAGATTAGGTAACATGTTTGGTACTGTGCTAGAATACAGCAGTGGTGGTGCCAAAGGGGAGGGGAACTATTTCCTTCAAACTTCTTTGCCTTGATTTTTTGATCTGGTCAGTTAGTATTTTCTAACTAAATATAAAGTCCCGTGCAAAAGCATCTTCAAGCCCGCCTTCAAAGAGATTGATTACTCCTTTAACTCCACCTATCTGGAAATTCTGGACCTGCTACTGGAATACAGTAAGATAACCATAAATGATAGCTTTAATTTTTTTTTTAATTGATTTTCTTCTGTATGCCTTTGGAAAGGGAATTGGTAAAAGCTTCTCTCCTTCCTATTATTCTCAAAGTCTCAATGGACTCTTTTAGTTGGCGGTTCACCATTGCCCTATCCCATAAGCTCTCCCTGAGAGTTCTCATCTACTTCCATGGTATTATTGTTGTATGCCAACCATTTCCACATCTTTTTCTCTAGCCTCTGTTTCATGAAATAGTATTTTAGTTTCTGCAGATTCAATAGGTCTAAAACCAAGTTCACTCTCTCCACCTTCTTTTCATTCCCCTTTTTATTACATATGTCCTACACACACACGTTTTCCTCGTTTATCTCTGAGTTTTGACCCTGGGTTTCTAGTTGAATTTTGTGGTATTTGTTCATTTTTTAAAAGAAAATAAAGTGAACACTAATTGTCCAGCCTAGTAGTAGAATATTGTAAATAACCTTTAAAAGCCCCTTGAATCTTGCCTCTATTAACTCTTTAACTTTCAAATCAGCTTCACTTTTTTTGCGTTCCATTCATTGATTGGTTAATGGCATCACTAACCACCTGGTTATTCAAACTAGAGCCCTCAGAGTCATTATTGCCTCTTTTTCTCCTTCATTTTCCATAGCCATTTGATTATTAGGTCCTATAGACTCTGCTTTATGATTAACCCTTAGCTTGAGCCCTGTCCCTCTGTTTTGTGTTCTTCCTTAGGTCAAGCTCACATCTCTTGAATAGACTTTTGGAGTAGGTTTAGTGTATGTAGTCTCCTTACTCTCCAGTTTTTCTCCCTTCAGTGCCTTTGTTACATTGTCTCTAATTTTTTTTTTTTTAACTAGTCAAAGCAGCTTCCATTTATTTACAATTTTGAAACACATTTTTCATGACCTAGCTTCCTAATACAAAGAGCAAAATGGCAATGAAAGATAAACTTCATCAGATACTAAAATTATATAATTTGATCAGGAGAAAAATTAGATACTGGTTAAGTGAATTGACATATGTTTTCCTTTTCGCCTTTGAAAGATTTTATTCAAAACCTGAAATAAAGTGGTTTATTTCAGATCACACAATCACATTTCTTCTCATCCATGGATCTCAGAACTTTTTCATCCTGGTTTTGAGGAGGAGCAACTAGTCTTGAGTTGATGGGACCAGCATGATCCAGAAGGACCCCGTGACAGCACAGCCACGCATTTAGGACCATATTCCCACAGCAGAGAAGCAGGGAGTACCTAGAGGGTACTTCTGCTGCCGCTGCTGCTAAGTCGCTTCAGTAGTGTCGGACTCTGTGCGACCCCATAGACGGCAGCCCACCAGGCTCCCCCATCCCTGGGATTCTCCAGGCAAGAACACTGGAGTGGGTTGCCATTTCCTCCTCCAACATTGTCTCTAATTTTTAAATTATAGAACAGATTTTTCATTCTCTGGTTTCCCTTGATGAGTGTTGCTTCAGGCAGCGATTATTAACCCTGGCTGCACATAAGTATAGCCAGTGAAGTGTTTCAAAACATAGGTGCCTTGTTTGGCTCTTCTAATCAAGAATTTAGATGAGGCCACTTCCCCCATCATCTTCTGATGTTACCATCCCTGGAGATTCTGATTGAATACTTCATTTTTAGCTGACAGGTGTTAGCTGAATGCCATTGAAATTGCCCATTCCTTGAGCATATGCCTCATCCCTCCTCATCCATATTTTCAGGCTGTGTTCTTTTTAGCTTCAAGGCAAACTATTTCCAAGGAGTTCTTTTGACTTTGTTTTAATTTTCCTCTTGGTAACAGTTTACATAACGATTCTTTTTTATGATTGTCTTGACAGCCAGAAAGTATCTTAAAGAATTGATCCCCAGTGTTTTTGAATTATTAGCCATTGTTGCTGATTGAATTTTTGTATACATTTTCTGCTATTAAGTCATGAACTGTTGCAGTGGTTTTATCTTTAATATTAGAATGAATTTTAAAGTTGTTTTAAAATTTGAAAACAGAATCATTGTATTGAAGAGAATATTTCCTGATATTGATTGGTGCAAAATAAGACAGGGAAGTCAGTGGTGGCATGATACATAATTTATTTTCTGAAGTTAACAGAGGAGCCTTGTCTGTGTTAACTTGATGTAATTTATTGATTTGAAGTTAGAACTTTGCTCATGCTGGAACAATTCCTGGAGCACATAGTAGGTGTTTAATGAGTGACTGACTAACTGAATACAAGGGGCAATTCTTTCTTAACCTCTAGAATAACATCATTTTAATTCTCACAAAGAGCACTTTGAAAAATAATTTTCCCCTTAACAAAAAATAATACTCATAGTTGTTACCAACAATTTGAAAATTACAAGAATGTATTAGAAAATTTAAATTACTATTCACCATCTAGAGACAACAAATGTTATTATTTTCTAGCAGCTTTATTACAATAAAGTTAACATACCATACAGCTCACCTAAAGGGTACAGTTCAGTGGTCTTTAGTGTATTGGCACAGTTGTGCACCATCCAGGGCTTCCTAGGTGGCACTAGTGGTAAAGAACCCGCCTGCCAATGCAGGAGACTTAAGAGACACAGGTTCAATCTGTGGGTCAGGAAGATACCCTGTAAGAGGGCATGGCAACCCACTCCAGTATTCTTGCCTGGAGAATCCCATGGACAGAGGAGCCTGCCGGGCTTGCAAAGAGTCAGACCTGACTGAGCACGCACAACCATCACCACCATCAATTTTAGAACATTTTCATCACTCCACAAAGAAACCCCATGCCCACTAATACTTCTCATTTCCCCCTAATTCCCAAACCCTAAGCAACTATTAATCCACTTGCTTTCTGTATAGATTTTTCTCTTCTGGACATTTTGTATAAGTGGAATCATGTATTCTTTTGTCACTGGTTTCTTTCATTAAGCACAACGCTTTCAAGATTCATCCATGTTGTGGCATGTATCAGTACTTCATCTCTTTTGATTGTGAAATAATCTTCCTTGTGGTGGGTATGCCACATTTTATTTATCCACTCATCAGTTGAGGGATATTTGGCTTTTTTTTTTCTCTTCACTTTTTGGCTAGTGTGAATAATGCTTCTAGTGACCATTTAAGTATAATTCTTTGTGTGGATGTGTGTCTTCCTTTTTCTCAGATGTACCCAAGAGTGGAATTGCTGGGTCATACAGTAACTTTCTGCATTTAAAATTTTGAGGAATTGCCCAACTGTTTTCTAAAGGGCTGTACCATTTTACATTCCCACTAGCAGTGTATGAGAGTTCCGATTTCTGCACGTTCTCACCAAAACTTGTTATTACAGTTATCTCAGTGTGGGTCTAGTGGTATCTGATTGTGCCTTTGATTTACATTTCCCTCCTGGGTAATGCATTTTTTGGATATTTGTTTGAACAAAATACATTATGTGCAGTTTTGTAATCTGGCTTTTACCTTTAAGCATATTTTTAGCGTTAGCAAACATATTTACAAAAGATTTTCCCTCATTTCTGCTTTCCTCTTCACTCCTTCTTACACCATAATTCTTGTGAAAACTTACCTAAATTATAATGTGTTAAAAAGTCTATAGGAGTATATGCCAAATTATTGTTGGTGGTCATCAAGAGACAAAAAGAGGGTTAGGAGAACTGTATTTCTTCCTTTAATGTTTCGGTAATGTTTGAATTTAATGCACGTGTATCCTCTTGTAATCACAAAACTTAAAAATGAATTATTTTTTAGAGGACTGAGTATATTCAGAATGAGAAATATTCGTAAATTTGAAAGGTATTAACTTGTATTAGTTATTCAGATATAATCATTTTACCAAGTAAAATACCAATAGGTTGCTTTGTTAAATAGTTTACTTTTCTGTGGTCATAGACTATAAATACATATGCTATATAGAATTTAAAATATATATGTGTGTTTAATATTATAATCAGGAAAGCATATACTGGTTTGGGCTATTGACTGTTTTACAGGAAAGTATATAATGTAGAAATCATTTATCTAAAGATATTTACTAATAATAGTATATTTATATGTTTAGTTCTTTAGTGTAATATTTATCCAATAAATTAGTCATTGACTAGGGCATAGAAGAACGGTTTTATTTTTGCCTGTAGAATTTCCTGGATAGAGGAGCCTAGTAGGTGGAAGAATTTTTTAATAGGTGTTTTCATTATAATAAAATTTGGAATCTCTAATCATTAGAGTCTGTTTATATAATCCCAGATTGGGCAGGGTTCTGGTAGGACTATTTTTAATTGTTTATACAGAGAAAAATGGCTGCTTGGGCATTCCAGCTTCTGTTGAATAATAACCAATACATGAAATTGGCACTAAATGTTAAAAAGATTCTGGGGGAGTGATTCCTGGGTAGTGGGACAAACATTTTAGTAGTGTTCAGAAAATTTCCTGTTTATTCACACCTCAGCATTATAGGGAAAGCCAACTGACATCATCAAGAAAGGAAAGAAAATAATAGTTAATATACTGTGCACTTGCAGGCAGTTTTATACATACTGTCTCATTTAATCCTCACAACAGCCTTTCAGGGTAACTACCTTGATAATGGTATTATCTCCATTTTGCAGGTGAGGAATGTGAGGCTCAGAGAGATTAAGTAACTTGCCCAAAGTAACCCAGCCAGTATGTAACAGAGCTGGGATTTGAATTCAAGTCTGTCAGACTCCAAAGCCCATGCTCTTTCCAGTACTTCACACTATAGCAGGTAAGTATGATACTTGGCCCTGTGCCTGCCTTGCCTAGGGCACCCCAAACGCCTCACTGTCCAACTCTTAGATTCACGTTAGAAGAAAGTGTGATGGGCCAAGATCAGTCCTTGTGCATCCTGATTGCAGTGGACTTATCAGTTCTTTCTAGATATCGCAATTATTAATCTTCATGAAGAGGAATGTGCATCTTTGCTTTCAAAATATGATCTCCTCTTATGTAGTATGGCAGCAAAATTTGTTCCAGGAGTTTGCCAGCAAGGATCTAAAGCATCACTCATACTCTTAGACCTAAGGCTGTGTACTCAAGGGACTATAGGACGTCATTATGCTTTTTATTGGGTACGGAATGGCTGTTCCATTCTTTCACCTGCTTATATGGTAAAATTGTTGTGAGGGTGGAATGAGATAATAGATGTTAAACTGCATGAACTACTATACTGTAATCCCTTACCTTGCCAACAGCCCCATCTAAGTAGAGATTCTTCTTTTGTGAAACTCTAGTACATGTATACACATATTTAATTCTCTAAATCTTTTTAGTTAGCCCAGAGAATTTTGAGTGAGTGTGCTTGAATTGTAAATTATTCCAATTTGAGATATAGGGTTAGCCATTAACAGTAAAAGATATGTGTATTCTAGTGTGCATATTAGAACAAAGCAAAGTTAGCTTTTAAGAGTCTTGTTGGAACTTCTGAAATGTTATAATAAGGCAAATGAAAACTGATTGTACGATATCAATTATCTAGGTTATTGATTTTCTTGATTGTCATGCTATCTTCATCGGTTAATTTATGTGGTCTTTGAGAGAGATTTTTAAGGCCATTCGTGGCTTTGGCTCCCTAGTTTTGTTTTTTAACTAAGGTCTTAAATACATCATTCATCCATAAAGTTCATTTTTAGTAAAGACTTATTGCTTAAGACTGAGGGTAAATAAAGCAGTGGTAAATAAAGTAGTGAGCTCACAGGAGAAAGCAAAAGAGGCAAACATCTCTGCCCTCATGCAACTTACATTTTGGTTGAGGGAGATAGACTGCAATAATGTGTAGCTGATCCTTAATGACCAGGGTCTGAGCTGTGTGCGTCAACTTTTGTGTGGATTTTTTTCAATAAATAAGTATTGTTTGGCCAAAAAGTTTGTTTGGGTTTTTCTGCTATATCTTACGGAAACAAACAAGCAAACTTTTTGGGCAACCCAGTACCTGTATTTTCATTTTATAGACCTTTAAATTAACAAATGTGGGGAAAAGTTTGTTCAATTAGAGACCACAGTGTTTGGAATCCTAAGAACTAGGATCTGAGACAATTACCTCCAAGCTGTTTCAACTTCCTGCCTCTCTTTGGGTAAGTCATTTGTCGGTTCCTTTGTTTTTGAGGCAGAGATGGCAGTGCCTGGATTTTCTACTAAGATGGGAAACGGGCCAGTGCCACTAACCTCCCTTTGCTAAAGGGTCAGCTGTCAGTAAATCATGCTGGTAACAAAACAATGAGAGAAAATAAAGAGAAGGGAGTTTGCAATTTTAAACAAGTGATAGAGGAAAGCCTCATTGAGAAATTGCACCTGGACAACAACAATATGAGGGAGATGAAGGAGGGAGCTGTATTGTAAACCAGAGGATGAACATGCCCCCTAGTGCTAAGGCCCTGAGTCGCAGCATCAACAGCAAGGAACAAAATTTTGTGTGTGTGTGTGTGTGTGTGTGTGTGTGTGTGTGTGTGTGTGTGTGTGTGTGTGTGTGTGTGTGTGTGTGTGTGTGTAAGTGCGTAAAAGAACTTACGTCATTGAGGTTTTGAACAGAATTTTAATACCAGAGTTTTCAGAAACACATCTTTGGAAATTGTAGAGGAAACACTTTATAAATAAAAGGTATTATTAGATTATTATTTTTTCCCTACTGAAGTGTAGGTTTTTGTAATCAGGCAAATATATTTAAAAATATGCTACCAATAAGTAATTTACATAAGGAAAACTGTGTTGGGAAACTTCACAGAAAATTTTTTTTCAATTTAAAAGAGCCAGTCAACATGGGAAGATAAGAGTTAACTAGTATAGCTTTTTAAAATGGAGGATGAAAAAATAAGTAAAATGAAGGATGATCTGTTTATGATATGATCTCCAAAAAAGCTAATTGTGGTGTCATAATTAGGATTATATTACCTCTGGTAGTGCTGTGGTAAAGGATATAAGCTGAAACCCCTGAATCATATCTCTTACCAGAAGAATACTAACTTAATAATAATTTAATATAATGATTTGGGATAAGAAGTTCAAAGTTCTGGATCTTTTTACAAAGTGGTTGCTTTCCCTGCTTAAGTAACCATGTAATTGTTAAAAAAAAAAAAAGTAAGTATTTTTGGTATAACATGGTATTTTTTCAGCTCCATCAGGTATTGGTAATAAGTTTTTAGTTTCTAAATTATCAGATTTTACCTGAACAGAAGTGTGATGTTTAATGTAGAGCTCAACAGCTTGGAGTATCTCTTTGCCAGTGACAGGTCCTTGAGTGCCTTTTCCTTGCCTGCTTCCTTTGACTCCCCTCACCTTTCTGCTTTCTCTGTGTTGAATGAGTCAGCTGTTTAGTCTATAGATAGGATCTAGTCTAGATAACCTTGGTTTACTAAATTAGACCGGTTAGCTTGGAATAGTTATCAAAACAGCGGTTTTGAACAGTGAACTTTTCTGCCAGTATTGCTTATGTTGGACAACTGATGCCTGGTTTTCAGAGCCCTTTACACCTTGTATTTCCGTCTAACTATACAGCCTTCAGTCCTGACTGGAATGCTTTTTTTACTGTCTTCCAAATAGTACTCAATAATCTTTGAGTACAGTGCATACATAAGGTATGAATTTGTCCCAGGCTTTTCCGTGTTTCCATTTCTGCTGAAATGTTTCATTTCACCTTCTTCAAACGCCCCTTTGTCCTCTTCTCCACCTATCCAACTTCTTCCCTGTATCAGGATCAAACTCATGACAACCTTCTCAGTAAAGCCTATTCTGTCTACTTGAGCTTGTTTTTTTAAATATATATAATTTTTATAATTATTGGCAGTTGACCATAAGCTTTTTTTTTTTTTTTTTGACCATAAGCTTTTATTGCTAGCTTTGAACTACTACTTAACTGGTATTAGTCAAGGTTCTCCACAGAACAGAACTGATAGGATGTGGGTATACATGCGCGTGCATCACACATACACGAAACTCTTTTTATATATTATATGGAATTGACTCACGCGATCATGGAGGCTGATGAGTCCTGACGTCCCCAGGGTGAGTTGGCGAGCTGGAGACCCAGGACAGCTAAGCAGATGGCATATTTCCAGTCTGCAGTCTGGCGGGCTTGAGACCCAGAAAAGGCTGATGTTTCAATTTGATTCTGAAGGAAGAAAGAACCCTAGGCAGTCAGGCAGAGGAATTTTTAGATTTACTTTATTTTGCTGCTCATTCATGTGCCTTGTCTTGCTAGCTAGTCAACAACTTGATGGCAGGAACTGCAAGTCATATTTACTTGCTTGCCATCCATGACTTTGTGCATCCTGATTTACATGTAATAGGTACATCTCCGTATTTTATGAAATCGTAACATTTTAAGGGCTAGAAGGGGCCTTGAAGGTTATCTTGTTTTAGAGTTGGAGAATCAAGAACAACTTACTAATATATACCTCTTTCCTTAGTTGTTAGGAAAATGAATGAGATTTAATGTAATATCTATGAAAAGTTAAGTGATTTACTAATTTTAAAGCTTTTTTTTTCTGCTTAGAGCATGAATCAGAGTGTGTCCTTTAATTAGAAGATATTTCCTGGGTGGAGATTTCACCTTTTTCTTTTTCTTTCTCACCTTTTTTTTTTTCATTTAAGAATGTACATAGCGCATCAGTCAGTTATTTTTATTGACAAGTGTGCCAAAATGAGAACAGATTTAATTTGAAATGTCATCATTTCTTCAAAGCATATTGTCTGATATATCAAATTTACTGATTCATATAGAATATTCCAGTTAGGTATTCAAATATAAGACATTTTAACCAAGTGGTACGTTTAGCTTTTGGACCTGACAGTATTGAAGATACAGGTTGAGGCTGTAGAATTTGAAGTTACTGTATTTTAAACACTTAAGTACTTTAATTTGAACTTACTCTTCTTTAGAAGTTTTCATTTATGGGAACTGATATTGATTGTTTTCAGATATTTTTATTTAGTTTTTTTCCTTCCTAGATTTTCTTGTAATCACATCTTAAAGCTTTCAAGATGGTACTAGCAGACCTTGGAAGAAAAATAACATCAGCATTGCGCTCATTGAGCAATGCCACCATTATCAATGAAGAGGTATGTAAAAATACATGTGATTGCACATCATCACTAGCAGTGCAGATAGATGATTAATAATCTCTATATAGTTACTTCTAGGTGAAACCCATAAATGGGTATAGTAGTGTGTTTTATGAGAAATTGACTATGTTAATTTCAACTTTCTATAATTATCAAAAAAACCCCACCTTAACTTATATGTAATAATGACATATGTTTTATATTTCAAAAATGGCTTAGGTCTGGAAGTATGCTTTTGCTTTCTCTTGATATAGGCCTATAACTTTAGTATCCTCCTCCTTCCTTCTTGATTAGAAATGCATTTGTCTGATCTTTTCTCCTTGACTTTTATTTGACATTCTTATATAAGGCTAGTATTTCCATTTTGGCTACTTTGATTCATTTTCTCTGAAATCCTCTGTTAGTTTTTTGGAGGTTTTGTAAGCTGACTCCTTAAGATGATATCTGAAATACTTTTCCCTCCTGGTTTTAAGTATACGGTATTTCTTGCTCCCATTCCCCCCCCCCCACCACCACCACCATTGTATATTAATGGTTTGTCAACTGAAAGAAGATGATTATAGTCCACAAGTATATTTTACATTTTGTGGTACCAGTGGTAAACTACTGATTTTGGTTTTAGAAGACCTTGTTTAGTGTCCTGGTAAACCAAGTCATAGAAATTTGAGCAAGTCAGATTCAGAATTTCTTAATGTTTAAAATGAGAAAATAGTATTTACCTTTCAGGATGATTTTAAAGATCAAATGAAATAATAAATAAAAAGTATTTTCTGACTTGGAGGTTTAAAGAAAATTCTAATATAAAATTTGATATCAATACTTTAATAAGCTAGTGGAATTAAATAATTTGGGGACCATCTTTGAGCTCAGCTAGTCCAGCCTCTCTTTTAACAGCAATAGGAAGTCAGTTTCACATATTTATTTATTGGAAGAACCAGGATTAAAATCTTGTTTCTAATTCCACATACACAGCTTTTTCTAACAATTAATATTAAGTAGTAGATCATAATTTAAACCACTGTTTAGTCTTTGGAATTCAGAATAAATAAAATGACAACTTTTCAAATTGTTTTCCCTGTTGTATAACCCTTATGCTGTTTGTGTTTATAGTAGAAAAAGAAAAGAAACCAAGGAGATGAGGTTGGTGGGAAGTAAAATAACAGCTGTTGCTTAAATTGGCAGCTTCTCTATTCTTGATACTGTGCTACTAGGGAATTAACAAGGAGAAATCCCTCTAATGAAAGATCAGTTCCATTTTTATCAAATCCCTTTAGTGAGGGATAGAGAAATCTGATAAGCTGCTATATGACATATGACAGAAGTTGAAGATGAGAATTCATTCAAGAAGTGTTTGAGGGCCTGCATTTTTGCAGACATTTTTGCTGCCACCAGGGATATAGCAGTGAACAAAATAGATGAAAATCCCTACCCTCATGGAGTGTATTGCATTCTAATATGTAACCAGCTATTTCCATGAGCAGCTAAGGCTCATCTTTTTTAAAGACTTTTTTTATAGTTTGTTATCTTTTAACCACAATGCCTTCCAACTCAACAAATATGTGATGATAGTGAGTTATTAATGGAGGATGGTTTTCTTTTCAACTTTGTTCCTCTGCTTTGAGTGGAAATAGTAAAGGCTAGTAGGTCAGACTGGGTCACTTTCTTTTGTCACATTTTTCTCCATGGTAGTCCAGTTGAGAAGATGTTGCTGCATATCAGCAATAGGAATTCAGTGGCAACATGTATTGGATAGTAACTTTCTTTGACTTGTATATTGTCTTTACTACTATTACTTTAATATAGGGATAAAATTGTGGTGGTTAATACCTGGTTGAATAAAATGAAATGGAATGTCTTTTTTTTTTTTTTTTTTTTTTTTTTAGTGGTGCTTTGCAAGTTATGAGATCTTAGTTCCCCTATCTTGGATCCAGCCCACGCTCCCTGTAGTGGAAATGCAGAGTCCTAATCACTGGACCACCAGGGAATTCCCTGGAATGTCTTATTTTGACAAAATGACTATAGATATTTAATAAAATCTCTCTCAAAGGCTAACTGAAAACCTTTTCCCTCTCTAACGGTATACTAGTGTTTTTAATTAGTCATGGTTGTATGGTTGGATGTTTTTATATGGTTGAAATGAATTGTTTAAAAGTTCTATTTATTTATTTGCAGGTGTTAAATGCTATGCTAAAAGAAGTATGCACAGCATTATTGGAAGCAGATGTTAATATTAAACTAGTGAAGCAACTAAGAGAAAATGTAAAGTAAGTTAAGTTAAAGGTAAAAAACAGGCAAAACTAAATTTAGTTTACTGGGATAAGGAGCTAACTAGAAAAGTCTGCTGCATTATGAAACGTTTCTGCTATATAGCACTGGGAAAGAATAGAACTCATATGTTGGAAGACTTCTTTTATAGTGCGTTTCCATAATAATGGTTCAAAGAATAAACTACATGTGGCTTTCATTTAATTATGGAGTTCTTTCCATTCTACTACTCCTTTATCTGAATGGATTCAATCATATACTGTATAGTATTTTAACAGAAAAGCCTGTTAGCAATTCAGAGTCCTTAAAGAAAAGTGGTGCCGTTTTAATCCTCTTCAGACTAAAGATGGCATTAATCAGCCTCCTTCACTATTGGAGAATTGTATTCTTTTTTATCCCCTTTTGGTTTCTCTGTCCATATTCGATAAAGGACCAGTGTGTGTGGTCTTAGTCATTGTGTTAATTGGGAGAGGCACTGACTGGGGCAGAGCACATAGAATAATGGAGGGCACTTCAGTTAGCCGTCTCCGTCCTAGCCCTCCTCATGCTCAGGCCATCCCCCTCCTGTTTGTATTATCAGACTGACTATTCCATATAGGACTACTAGCATTTAAGCATTTATAACTGCAAGAAGTAATCTTATTTTCTGCTTGGCGTAAACATGTATAAATTCTGAATGCTGCAAGAAAAATAAAATGAATACTTCACAGTAATGTGAGGACAAATTAATATTTGGACTTTCAAAAAAACAAGCCTTGAAAAACTAACCAACGTCATATATCTAATATTTCATGGGAAATTCTTTATGGTATGAACCTGTGACTCTGTAGTAATTGTATGCATGTTAATTAGAAAAAATATTAATATAAATGATTGCATATTCTTACATTCTTTGGGGCAAAAGGTAATTTTTTTAAGTGTCTTAACTGACTTTTTCCCCTTTTTATCCTTAAAAATCCTCATTATGAAGGTCTGCTATTGATCTTGAAGAGATGGCATCTGGTCTTAACAAAAGAAAAATGATTCAGCATGCTGTATTTAAAGAACTTGTGAAGGTAAAAGTATATCTAGCTTGTGCTGTGATTTTCTGTACACTCGCTGCATTAGCACGGCAAACAGGAAATGTATTTCAGAATACTTTTTAATGTTTTTATGGAATATTTATCTGTATTAAAAATATTAATAGAATATTTTCTGAATACAAAATGGTAGACTTTTTTTTATTGTAAACTAAAATTCTGAGTACAGATGTGAAGGCCGGTATTTTACTCCTACAAAAAAATGCTAAAGCAAGTTATAGAAAGTACAACTTCACTATGTATTAATTGATGGGAGAGCCTCTCTGAGTTTATTCTCTTTAATATCAAGTTTTGCCTATTGAAGGTCCTACTTTTGTACAGAAAGTCACTCTTGGAAAGAGTTCTGCACTTTTATTATGTCTAAAAGATTGAATATCCTACACTTGCCTAGATTTTAAGCAATTTTGAATCAGTGAAATTTTATTTTACAACTTATACTCTATTGCCCTGTCCCACCTTAGAACTGATATTGCTGCTGCTGTTGTGAAGATTATGATGAGAGTCTTAGAGCATTAGAAAATATGTTTGAGTCTAATGGTAGGGGCAGAAAAGAAAGGAACTAAAAAAAGTTTTTTTTAAGGAACAACAGGTATCTGCTAGTGGTCTCCAGGTATTTTCCCCCTATATTGTGTGAATAGTTTCATTTACTCCTTTAGTTCCAACAGAACTGATTGGTACTTTGAGAAAGTCTAGTATCTCAGTTGGTTGTGACACTTCACTTTAGTCCTGTAGACTAATCAATTGGAAAAGAAATTCAGAACCTAAAAGAGGTCAGGAAGTTAGCCAGTCTGTCTTTTCAGTTTGCGGTTGAGAAAAGTGAGACAGTTAGTGATAGACCCAGGTCTGATCTCCATACTCCTTGTGTGGACTCCTCCTCACAATATTTCCAGTTTGCCCTTCATCTTACACCTGAGGTCAGCACAGAGGGAGTGAACATTTTTATTTTTAGGGGTTGGCATCTTTAGGCAATTCTGGAACATCAAGTGTTTTGTTAAGATACATTTACTGAGTGCCTACTTTATTCCAGGCTGTATGCCACATACTGCTGATAACAGAGATGAAAAAGACTGGGCCTTATACGCAGAAGCTCATGGTCTGGGGCAGTGGTTTACAAAGCAAGGTCAAAACTGTTTTCATAATAACACTAAGACATCATTTGCCTTTTTTTGCCCTCTTTACTGTGTTGATATTGCTCTGCAAACATCAAAAGCAAAAGTGCAAAAGCAATGGCAGGTAAAACCATTGGGTAAAACTCCCTAGCGTGAACAAGGCAGTGATACTAAACTATACTAGTAGTCATTGTACCCTTTACTCCCAGACACTTGCAGTGAAATAAAAATAAGTTTTTTTTTCCAAACGTGTCCTTGATGGAAATTATTAGTGGTGTTAAATCTTGACCCTTAAATATATGTGTGTTTATAGGATTTTGTGTGATGAAATGGAAAGTATGCAGAAAGCTGTATTGCTGTGTACCAAAATTTGATGGTTGTCTTGAGGAAAGCAACAGACAGTTAATCTGTGCTTATTTGGCCTTGAACCTTTGGCAGACATTTTCTCTGAAGTAAATAAAGTTGGCCTGTCACTTTAAGGCAAACAACTAACAGTATTGTAGCCAATGATAAAATTGTAGCCAATGATAAAATTCTAGCTTTTAAGTGAAAACTGGAAGCTTGAATCCTCCTCCATGAGTTTGACAGTGTCCCAATTCTTAACTCGTCTGGTGAGATCATTATGGGTATTAATAAATAAAATTTTTGATGTTGTGTAGTGACTTGTGTCAACAATGGGAGATCTGCCTAACTCAATAAACCACTATTTTCCAAATGACTAGTGTATAATGTTACAGAAGCATGCACCAGTGTAAGATCGATTCAAAGTCCAAGATAGGATAACACATTTTAATGTGATAGAATATGAAAATTCAGTACTGCAGTTCTAGGATGCAGGAGGAAGAGAAGATAAATTTATAATAACATCATTATTCAGTAAAACGTAGGGTCATAGAGAGCCGAGTGATTCTGCCATGGGATATAGAGAATGGAGGTGAATATAGGGCAGCATTAGTCTTCTGAAAGGGTCTAAGAGGAAGGGCAGTGGATTTATGTCTAAGATAGTTGTTTATTTCAGAAGTTTGCTTATGGATAGCTCCATGCCTAAGAAGATAACAAAATATATTTTCTTTTCCTCCCTTTTCTACCACATGGCTTTCCTTGAAATCAGGTGTAATATGGATTATGTAACTTTTATGGTATCATCTAGCATGGGCTCAGCAAATTTCTCTTAAGAACAAATAGTTCCAGTTTTGTGGGTCATACGGTCTTTGTTGCAACGACTCAGGTCTGGTGTTATAGCACAAGAGCAGTAAATGAGTGGGCATGTGTGTGTTAAGACTTTATTTACACATAATTGTAAATATGGTCTATGTCCTCTGGTCTAGGATATTAACTACTATTACGGTTTGATTATATAGAGATAGAGGTTTTGAGTTCCAAATGAGTGACTTGGAAATGTATTATTTTTTTAAATGAACGTTAAAAATGCCTCCTGCTTGTTAATTTGGGGACTGTCCGTATATGTACCTTAATTTTCCACTGATTGTCATTATAAAATTGGTGATTATTTTTTACTTTAAATATAATAACTTTATAGAGCAGTACAGCCAATGACATTGGACAGTTTAACACTTGACTCACTTGGAAAGCCTTTCACATGTAGTTTGTAATTTTGCTCATATATAAACACTTGTGAAATTGAACAGGAAGGTCGGTACCATTGCAGTATTGTAGCCACTAGCCACATGTGGTTATTGAGACTTATAATGTGGCTAGTTCATACTGAGATCTGATATTTGGTGGATGGATAAGAGATCCATGCCAAGTTTTAAGACCTAGCATGGCACATTTATTTAGGGAAAAAAAAAAGACCTAGCATGGGGAAAGGAAATACAAAATAGCCCATTAATTTTTAAATATAGATTACATGTTAAAGTTATAATATTTCAGATATATTGAGTTAAAGTATTAACATTAATAACACTTGTTTTTACTTTTTGAAGTGTCACTACTAGAAATTAAAAAAATTCTTATGTAGCCTGCACATATATTATATTTCTGCAGTGCTATTGTAGATTGCTCCTTTGCTCAAATTTGGTCTCACATTCATACACTTGCAACTTTTTCTAAAAAATGTTTTGAGATCCTTACCTCTGAATCAGTTTGGGAGTATAGGCTTGCTTATAACTTCACAATGCACTATTTTAAATTCTTAAATTTCACTATGTGTATATTATTACAGAGGGAAATAGAGTTGTGTTAGAATGGGAGGATTATGGTTGCCTCTTACATTGAAATGTCTTTAAATCATTTTTACAATTTGAAAGTTGTGGGAAGAGAGGTTTTGAATGTAACCATGTGCTAACCTGATTTTATCTTTGTTTTTGGTATGTAGCTTGTAGACCCTGGAGTTAAAGCATGGACACCCACTAAAGGAAAACAGAATGTGATCATGTTTGTTGGATTGCAGGGGAGTGGTAAAACAACTACATGTTCAAAGGTAAATTTTACTTAATTAAAAAAAAAAAACAAAGCCATGGGGAAGATCTGTTTGTGTAAATCAAGTGCTTTTACCAAGAAGACTGTCCTATTCTTTAAGGAGATGAAGATATGATTTTTGGAGAAGTAAAGGTGGAAAGTTTACCTTATACCCTGTGGCTCGGGATTCCCTTTTCACAATGTCTCACCCAGTATAATATGTATGGATCTTCATTTTACATTTCATTTTGCTAATTTTAAATTCATTATACCACCCTTTCCTTCATAATTGGGTGCCTCAACTTTGTTACCAGATTTTGCTTGAGAAGTCTCAACTATGTATAGTTTAGAAAGAAGAAAAAAAAAAGGCCTATTTCTTAGAGGATTATATTACTGTTTGTTTTTAATTAACATTAATAACATTTTTTACCATGGTCATTTGTTGCTTGGTTGTTTCATATCCTTTGAATGTGACTATTTGGCACTTAAACTCTTCAGGAAGTCTTTGGTATTCAGAATGTAATAATATTACTTTTTAGAAGAATATGAGCTGTTTTATTTTACTCCTTAAATAAATAATAAGTGTAAACAGAAACAATTACATGTGTAGTAATTTGCACTTACTGATTTTTAAAATCTTCCTTTCCCAGTTAGCATATTATTATCAGAGGAAAGGTTGGAAGACCTGTTTGATATGTGCAGACACATTCAGAGCAGGTATTGTGCTGAAATTTGAAAATTATTTCCTGAAATTTTTATTTTAAAGTTTAAGGACTCATTAACTTTTTATTTCATAGGGGCTTTTGACCAACTAAAACAGAATGCAACCAAAGCAAGAATTCCATTCTATGGAAGGTGGGTTCCGATTTTTATTATTATATTCGTATGTCTTACTTGATCTATCTGACTTTTTACTTTATGCTATCTGTCCACATTTTAATATGTACCTATAAGCTTAAATCATTTTTGGAATAAGGTAGGGGTATAATTAATACAGTGTTATCTTTTATTATTGTAACATGACTTTTCTGATCCAGCCTGATCAATCAGAGCAGATATTGTTTAGCTTATAATTCTTCCTATACTTACCCTGTCTTGCCTGCTTTCCAGACTCCTGCTTCTATTCCAGTTGTTTCTTTTAAGACCTGTCTGAAGCATTTCTCGATTCCGCATACCCTGGTGAATTCTACATTGTCTGTTTCTTTAGTACACCGTTTTTTAAGCGTTTGTGTTTGATCATCCTAAAATGCTTTATAATCTATGTTTATCTCAGAGTCTGATCATTGCTAACCTTCATTTGCTACATGGCTGTTCAGTTAGGTGATTTGTTTATGTTAAAATGACTGATTAAAAGAATTTAGTCAAGATTGAATTTAGAAAGACTTATTTGAGAGAATAATATTTTTCTTTTTGTTACTAATATATTAATATATGAAGATTATTATTAATATAGAAAACTTAAGCTAAAAGTTGAAGTAATTAAATGAATGATATCATTTTATAAATCATTATTTGCTACTTTTTGGCCAAAAAAACTAGTGAACTTTGGCTATGGTGTGCTCTTTATTTAAATTCTTTTATTAGTTGTTTTTGGGTTTTTTTTTGGCTGCAACACGCTGATTGCAGGATCTTAGTTCCCCAACCAGAGATTGAACCCAGGCCCTTGGCAGTGAAAGTGCAGAGTCCTAACCACTGAACCACCAGGGAATTCCCTCTTTTAGTTATTTTTTTATGATAATTTCTAGCAAATAGATTAAAGAATAATGTTAGGAATTTAATTTTTAGGAAAAGAACTTTTTCTAACATAGATTTAAAAATCAAAGGATAATAAGCAGTTACATATTTAGAGTTCAAATTTGCACAGTGATAGGTGTGAGCTGATAGGTGGCTCAGATGGTAGAGAATCTACCTGCAGTGCAGGAGACTGAGGTTCAATCCTTGGGTCGGAAAGATGCCCTGGAAAAGGAAATAGCAACTCACTCTGGTATTCTTGCCTGGAGAATACCACAGACAGAGGAGCCTGGTTGGCTACAGTCCGTGGGTTGCAAAGAGTCAGACACAACTGAGCAGGTAATGCTTAGGCTACTTACTTGAACTATCAGCCAAAGCCAGAGCCTTAATTTTTAACCAGTTTCTCAGTACTGTTTATTAAATAATCTCTCCTGTGCTTATGTATATGGAGTCAAATATTAGTGATCACTGTTTCCTTTGGTAGAGATGAAGTGGATCAGGCTGGGGAAGGAAGGATTTGAAATGATCTCTAATGTTCAATTTACATGTTAGCATTTATTGGGGGGTCAGTAGATATGTTTTTTTTTTTTGGTACCATTCTGTCTTTTTTAAAAAAAGAAAAAAACACTATTTTAATAAAAAATTTTAAAGAAGTGAAAGTGCTAACAGTTTCACTTCCCAATTACCAGCTTTTAGCAAGTCCATCTGTGCTTTTTTCAAATGTACTATATAAACAAACATACAAGAGATAGATAATTTTAAGTTGAAATAGAATCTTTTCATGCTTTGAACCTTGATTGCTTTAGTAGTAGTTCTATGGGTTGTAGAAATTTGTCAAAGCTCATTAAAATGAATACTTAAAATAGTGCATTTTATGTAAACATAATACTATAGACTTGATTAAAAATGGGATCTTATGACAAGATAGTGATTATTCTTGGGAGGGAGTAAAATACTAATTATTTTGTTTTCCTTGGTCTGGGTGTGTTTGCTTTGTGAAAATTCACTGAGTTTACAATTTGTGCAACTTTTCCATATATATGTTATATTTCATTAAAATATTTATTATAATAATGGGATCTTAATAATTCTGGACAATATGCTGTTAAAGAGAATTCTTTTTATGACTTCACTGTATTCCATTATGTGCATGTATGTAACTAATCTCCTTATGAACATCTTTGATCCTATTTCTTTATATATTTATAAGTTCTATTTTAATTGTATCTTTATCATATTTTAAAATAGCTGGTAATGCTAATTTCTGTCTTTTTCAGCATTTCTTGCTTCTTTCATCTGCTTATTTTCCTGAGTAAATTTTAGTTTTTTTTTTTATTTGGAGGAAAATTGCTTTATAATGTTGAGTTGGTTTCTTTAGTCAAGTTCCAAAAAGGAAAATCTGATTAAAACCATATTGAAGCCAATTAATTTAGAGGAGAACTGACATGTTTACTTACTTGTATAGTTCCATGTAGAAACTTGCTAGGTCTTTTTTGTTAAAAATTTCATCCTTAAGTATATTAATTTTCTTCTTTTAAGTTTCACATATATTCTTATTAAGTGTATTTCTACTTGATTTTTGTTGTTAATTTAGGGAAAAAACTTTTTTTTAAACATTATATATCTTTTCATTTGACAACGTTGATCTGTATTAAAAGTTGCCACTAATCAAAAGAATGCAAACTAAAATAAAACTTATTTTTTGAAATTCAAGTTGAATAGAGTTTTGAGGCTTATCAAAATATAATAAAATAACAACGAATTAAAGTTTTGTGAAGGACCTTTTCCTTTTAAAAAAAAGCCTCAATGATCAGACCATTCGATCCAAATTCAGCTTGTAGGAGTGTATCCTAGTTTAGAAGGAACAAAATTATGTACTATTCGTACTGGCTATATTTTTAATACCACGAAGTTAGAAAACCTTAAATGGCCAACAGTAGGGCATTTATTTAGTAAATGATAGCATAGCCGTCTGATGGAATGTATATAACTTAAAAGTCACGTGATACAAGAATGTTTAATGGTTTTATAAAGTGCTGCAGAAGGATGACTGTCCTCAACAAGTACACAAATAACCAGTGTTGACGAGGATTGGAGAAAAGGGAGTGTGCTTGCACACTGTTGGGAGGTGAATTGGTACCGCAGCTGCGGAAAACAGTATGCAGTTTCTCAAACTACCATATAACCCAGCAGTTCCACTCCTGGGAGGGAAAAAAAGGACACACTTAACTTGAAAAGCTACATTTACTCCAGTCTTCAGAGTAGCATTATTTATAATTGCCAAGATATAGAAGCAACTTAAGTGTCCATGAACAGATAAATGGATGAAGAAGATTGAGATACACACATACACACACTCACACACACACCCACCCCTACATACCATGCAATACTACTCACACATAAAAACGAATGAAAATTTGCCATTTGCAACAATTTCAGCTGAAAAAAATAATTGTGTCTCACTATATTGTATAGCTATAATGTATAGTGTACATCAACTATACTTCATTTTAAAATGCTTTCAAAAAACTGTTAAGTGGAAAAGCATATATGAAACACTATATTACAAGTTCAGTTATTAAAGAAAATGTAAAAAAAAATTGAGGGATACACAACTCATTCAGAAAAGATATGAACTGGAATCATTCAGGATTTCATAATTGGGAGACTGGATACTGCTTCCTGCTGCTCTTTAAGTGGCTTGTCATATTTAATAAATATTGGATTTTATACTTAATTGTAATTATGATCAGTATGACTTTTTCAGAATAGATTAAAGATACACTAGCAATTTCCAAATTATTAGTATTTGAACGTTTTGCTGTTGTGGTTGTTAAATCATTTTTTCCATGTTAAATAGCTATACAGAAATGGATCCTGTTATCATTGCCTCTGAAGGAGTGGAGAAATTCAAAAATGAAAACTTTGAAATTATTATAGTTGATACAAGTGGCCGTCATAAACAAGAAGACTCTTTGTTTGAAGAAATGCTTCAAGTTGCTAATGCTATAGTAAGTAGCTTTAATGTAACAACATTATAAGGACTTCAGTTAAAACCTGAGTTTGTGAACCATATAAATTATTTTTTGTCTGTAAGATTCCAAGTAATTTATTTCTATTTTGGGCTCCTTTATGTATATGATAAAGACTTAATCTTCTCTACATTAATATGAAATTTTCATGAGGATTGGAAATTTCATTGCTTAGCCATCTTATTAGTATGTATGGAAAAACTAACAAATAAATTGAGAATAACTTTTCGTAACTATTGAATTTCCTTTCTGTAAATTGTTTAAATTAGAAACATTTGCTTTAGGTGAATTTTGAAAGATTTTCAAAATGAAGCATTTAAAAATATTAATCATCATTTAGTGTCTCTTTAAAATCATGATGGAAATAACTTGGGGATAAGAAATGGTTTATAGGTAATCTGTAGTACATAGTATGAGCCCATATTTACCATTAAGGCGCTGGCAGTAATTCTTTGGTTGATGGTTAGTGCTGATAAGTTGGTTGTTAGCCATGCCGTTATCCTGACTTGGTGGGGCAGGTCTAAGGGAGATGGCTTCACCTCTGTTTTTATCCATTTTGGTTTCGGCGCCCACTCTTCTGCTTTTTCTTCTTCTCATTTACATTTGCTGTTCCACTTGCCCGGAGTGTGATTGGTCGAGATTGCTGCTTCACTTTTTCCTCTTTATTCAGATCTCAGCTCAGATTTTACCTCCAGACAGCCCTTCTCTGACCACCCTACAGAAAGAAGCCTTCCACACCTCATAACTGATTTTCTCTATCTCATTTTAATTGTTGTACATTTGAAATGTTTCACTTCAGTTCAGTTCAGTCGCTCAGTCATGTCCAACTCTTTGTGACCCCATGGACTGCAGCACGCCAGGCCTCTCTGTCCATCGCCAACCCCTGGAGTTTACTCAAACTCATGTCCATTGAGTTGGTGATGCCATCCAACCGTCTCATCCTCTGTCATCCTCTTCTCCTCCTGCCCTCAATCTTTCCCAGCATCAGGGTCTTTTCTAATGAGTCAGCTCTTCGCATCAGGTCGCCAGAGTATTGGAGCTTCAGCTTCAGCATCAGTCCTTCCAATGAATATTCAGGACTGATTTCCTTTAGAGGGTGGACTGGATGGGTCTCCTTGCAGTCCAAGGGACTCTCAAGAGTCTTCTCCAACACCACAGTTCAAAAGCATCAATTCTTTGGCACTCAGCTTTCTTTATAGTCCAACTCTCACATCCATACATGACTACTGGAAAAACCATAGCCTTGACTAGACAAAATGTTTATTTGCCTATTTTTTATCTGTCTCCAGTGACTTCAATGTAGGCCCCATAAAGAGAAGGATTTTCTTACTCATCTCTATCTGAGGACCTAAATGATGCCTAACACATACTACTTCTACAGTAAATATTTATTGATTGAATAATTATAATAAATACTTTTTATAGCTTCTATTGATGAAATTTACTTAAGATCAGTTAAAATATGTATCTTTTCTGTTTAAATTTTCTAGCAACCAGATAACATTGTGTATGTGATGGATGCCTCCATTGGACAGGCTTGTGAAGCCCAGGCTAAGGCTTTTAAAGATAAAGTAGATGTAGCCTCAGTAATAGTGACAAAACTTGATGGCCATGCAAAAGGAGGTGGTGCTCTCAGTGCGTAAGTATCATTAACACTGTGGTCCTGTGCCTTGGACTTACATGCTGTGTGTGTGTGTGTGTGTGTGTGTGTGTGTATGTTTTTATGACTTTATTAATCATTAAAAATCTATTCCAATAGTGGACCTAATATAGTCTATGAAGGAAGTGTAAATAGAAACAGAATTTTGGAGTCCCTCTGATACATCTGTAGTTCTGTTGTAACTAGTGAAAAGAAGCTTGAGCTATGTACTTTTGTCTAATAAGCTTTGAAATCAAGAAATTTGTTTTCCTTTTTGAGGTTATTTTATGTTTTCTTTTTCTTTGCAGAGTTGCTGCCACAAAAAGTCCAATTATTTTCATTGGTACAGGGGAACATATAGATGACTTTGAACCTTTCAAAACACAACCTTTCATCAGCAAACTTCTTGGTGTGTACAGTGGTGGGGATATAGACAAATCTCCAAGAAATAGTGTGGCTTTTTAGGACAGATTAGAATTTTAATTCTGCCCTCTCACTGACTAGTTCAGGAAAATAATTTCCTTCTATGATTTATCTTCTTCACCTACAAAATAGGGATGATGGTAACCTGCTTCCCATGTTTAGAGTGGTAAAAACGAGCTATTGGCTGGAAAGTTCCTTGGGAAAGTTTTAGAGCACAGTACAGAAGTATGTGGTTGTAGTAATAGCAGTGATAATGGCAGCAAAATTTTCATGTTTGAGAGCATGGAATTTGGAATTAAACCCTGGACTGCAGTCACTGCTTTGTTATTTAACCTCTCTAGCTTTAATTTCTCACCTGTAAAGTGTTGTAGAAATACCTGAGCTGCCTATCTCACAGGTTTATTACTATATGTGCATGCATTTTTGCATAGTGTAGCAATATAACAAGTATACTATTAGCTATTAATTTTACTTTTTTTGGCTCTTATAGGTATGGGTGACATTGAAGGACTGATAGATAAAGTTAACGAGCTGAAGTTGGATGACAATGAAGCACTTATAGAGAAGTTGAAACATGGTATATGAGTAACAAAAAATATTTGATCTCAGATGACTTCCCTTGTTTTCTTTTGATAGAGCTACTATAAGTTTTATGAAGTGATAAGTCCATTAAAGTCATTTCTTCCAGTGTTTATTTTTTAGATGATTTATATGCAGATCATTTTAAATCTCAGTCATCTAAGCAGCTGTAGAATTGAGTGTTTTATTTTCTTTCTTATAATCAAATTGCCTTAAGATGAGTATTGAAGCTTTCATTGGGTTCCTTGGAGTAAAACAGGTTAAAAGTAAGCTAAAATACTCTCTTCTGATTGTTTGTTTACTTATAAGTTTTATATTTATATAATAAAACATAAAAAAAATTTAAAAGAGATTAAATACACATTTTCTTCACATTGAAGACAACTCCTATGAAAGTATGATTAAGAGCTTAATTTTTTAACCCAACAGAACTTTTTAAAAATAACCTCAATTTCCTTATGTGTAAAAAGCAGATAATACTAAGTATCTTCTTCATAGAGTTGTGAAGATGAGTTGATATATATATAAAATGTCTAGCACATCAGAAGCATTTAACATATATTACTATTGATCCTTTCTGTTTTTCTCAAAATGACATGACTCTTAATTTCCATGACCACATACTATACTGCCTCTGCTCCTTCTCACTCATCTTTTCAGGTACCTATGTCTTTCCATCTTAGATGGTGGTGTTTTCTAGTGATCGTTTCTAGGTCATCATCTTTCTCTGGAGCTTTGGACTCATATCTGTATGTTTGCTAGACCATGCTTGGATGTTCCTTAGACACTGACTTCAATTGGTCCTTATCTTCCCATCTCAACCTCCCACCCCAGTGTTGCCATCTACGAATGTTAACATCATGTCTTGTTTCCAAAGTCAGAAACCTGGGTGTTGTCATCCACTCATGTCTTCTTCACTCTGCCCAGTCCTTTTGCCATTAATTATTAGTCCTAGTGATTCTACTTCCTAATTATCTCCATTCCATCCCCTACTTCCCAGCAGCTATTTAAATTAATCTCTTATCTAGATTGTTTATTATAAGGCTTTTAACAGGTTTTGCAGTTTTTTGGATTCTTTCCCTTGGACCTATTTTTTAATACTCCAGCCAAAATGATCTTTCAGAAATGCAAGTTTGATCCTATTACTACTACCTTTCTTAAAATCTTTCAGTGTCTTCCCATTGCCCTTGGAGTGTTTTTGAATGACTCCACCATCTGATCCACATCTTCTGAGTCATGTTTTGACACCGTTGTTCTTAGCATTCCATGTGCCAGTCATGCTGAATTTCTGTCAGTTTCTCAAATGTACGCTACAGTCTTTTTTACCTTGGTGTCCCTCTGCCTGTCATAGTTATCCTCTCTTCCTCCTATTTCTGTCCTCCTTTACCCCCAGCCAGATTGGCTCACTGATGCGTCAAGTCTCTGCTTAAATATGCTTCAGGAACATTCTACCTTATCCCTAGACTTAGAACCCCTGCTGTGTGTTTCCACTGGACCCTGTAATTATTGTATTATCATCACAATTATTTTGATGTCTGTCTGCGCTGCTTGAAGTTGAAGATTGGTTTCTAATATATTCCCAGACAGCCTACTTTCTAGCTCCTAGGTCTCTTTAGGTCTGTGCCCTTGCTTCAGGGGCCTCCTTATTTCCAAATGTAGTGACCTTTCTCTTTTCTCTTGGCTCCCAAAATTTAACAGTGTTATCCGCCTTTTATATTTTCAAACTCTACACTTGGGTTCCATGACAGTGGACTTCCTATATCATCTTAGCTTCCATTGTCATTTCTGTATAATGGCCAAATATATATTTCAGCCTTAACCTGCTCTACCACTGTTTAATTCTATATTTCTAGCTGCCTACTATAACATTTCTTTTGATGTATTTTACTGCTACTTCAAATTTAGAATGCCTAAAACAACTACGTTCTTTTTTATATCATAGCACAAAAATAGGAAATAGTCTTTCTCTAACTGAAGTTAATTTGCATAATAATGAAATGCTCAGATTCTAAGGATATCATTCCATTAATTTTGACAAATGCTCACTGGGAAACAGAACATTTCCGTTACTCTAGGAAGTTTGCTTATTCCCCTTCCCAGTAAAACTTCATATAGGAATCCTAGAGTGTATATATAGAGTGTATATATATATATTTTTCCCCACCTGGTTTCCCTGACTCAGCATAATATTTTTGATATTTATCCAAGTGGTTTTACTTACCTGTACCCTGTTCTTTTATAGCTGAGTAGTAGTTCATCCAGAGTCGACCTATTTTCCAGTTTATTGACACTTTAGCTGTTTAAGAAACTCCAAATCTAAAGCAGTTTTTCCAGTTTTACATTCTCATCAGCAATATGAGAGTTCTGCTTGTTCTGTATCCTCTAACTTTTGGTGTTGTGTAATCCTAGTATGTATAGATTGTTTCCTTTGTTTTCACATTTCCTGTGTATGTTTACATCCATTTTCTCTGTAAAATATGAGCTTCTGTAGGATAGGATCTGTCTCCATGGCATTCTCCTGTAATCTTATGTAACTTCTCAGTGAATATTTATTGATTGGATATTTTATAAGTGTGCTTCAAGATGAGCCCACGATTAAGGAAAATACTAGTTTTAGTGAATGGAAATGTTCACTCTCTAATATATTTGCATCATTTATATTGTATTTCAGGTCAGTTTACGTTGCGAGACATGTATGAGCAATTTCAAAATATCATGAAAATGGGCCCCTTCAGTCAGATCTTGGTTAGTTATCCTAAAAAGTTTTTTTCTAACCTCTATTGTTTTTGTTAACAATTTCTAAGAATGGATACACTTGCTTTAATTATTTTAAAATTTGGGTAAAAATAGTTACTTTTAAAACTTAATATTAAAGCCATTAGTTAAATGTGAACAATTAATCTCAAGCTGTTACTGATTTTTATGTTTAAATATATGTTTTAGGGGATGATCCCTGGTTTTGGAACAGATTTCATGAGCAAAGGAAATGAACAAGAGTCTATGGCAAGGCTAAAGAAATTAATGACAATAATGGATAGTATGAATGATCAAGGTAAGATGGCAGATTTCTTGACTTGGAGGACTGTGTTCTCAATATCAGCAAGTTGAGAATTTCACTGTGTTCTTGTGGACAAGATGGGAGAAAATGTAGAATGAGCGATTATTATTTGGGAGATTTGTAGCTGCTTGAAAGCTCTTGCTCAAAAGATGTGATTATTGGGTTGACTTCATCATTGAGAGAAATGTCTAGTACAGTGCTTCTCCAAATGAGTTCTTTGGTGAGAACACCAGTTCTTCAGGGTGTTAATAGAAATAACTTGAAAGGGGAGTCCTATTTATTTATTGCATGTCTTCTCAGACCTCTAATATGCTAACAGGAATTGGGAATCTGTAAGAGAGGGACAGTTTAAGCAATATTGACCAATTTACTTTGCTCTGAAACTCTAAGCTTTCAGTCTTCTCAAGTATACTACTCTCTCTCTGTAATCCTAGGTTATCCCTCCCTCCTATACTTCTGGGTCCTCAGCCCATGGGTATTTCTAGACTCATGACCCCTTTATCTTTTTCCCAGTTTTTTAGCACCTTTTCTGATTCAACGCAGCAAGCATGCCAGGTCTTCTACTCTATCATCTGATCTCTGTTTACAAAGAAATACATGTGTTTGGCATTGAATTTTTTCAATCTTTGGCTAACTTCCTGATGAGGCTGTGACAGCCACAAGCCATTCTTCAAACTTTTTCAAGGACTTTTCTCCATCAGTAGAATCCTCCTCTGTGTCTCCAGTCTCTCCTTACCTACTGATTTTTTTCATCCATTAGTATATAAACATTAACTTCACAATTTCACATTTTCTGGGCTTTACTTCTCACTCATACTTTTACTTTGTCTCTTTTCAGTCAAGTTTCTTAAAAAAAAAATGGTTTGTGTCCTCAAACTACTGAAATCTGACTTCTGTACCCACCATTGCTCTGAAATAGATTATATGAAGATTTCCAGCAACCTTCTATTGGATCTACTCCAGTGGAGACTCTTCAGTCTTTTTCTTGACCTTTACAACATTGGATGTTCATTGCGGTTGCTTCTTATTTTCTATTACTTTTTTATTTCCACTTTTACCCTTTTCTTGTTAACTGCAGTCTCTTTCACTGGTCTCATCCTCAATCACCCTGAAGGAGTATATGCTACAAGGTTCTGTTCTCAGCCAGTATTTCTTATTATTGTGTTCCTTTTGTTGAATAATATCACTACTATATATACTACCTGATTATTTTTTATAGTCTCTACCTCTTTCTTGATCTCTTGGCCTTCACAGTAAACCAAATAAGGTTGTGTCTTTCTCATCTCTTTATCTTCAACACTGTAAAAATTTTTGTGTGTAGAATTAATAACTGCAGCCATATCTGGAGTCTTTACTCTTCCCTAGGCACTGTCATGAGCACTTTACATACATTAACCAGCAACAACTCTTAAGGGACAATTCTGGGTCAAAATCCAATCTAGCTTTTACAGATTAGGATACAGGGAAGTTGAGTAATCTGCCAAAGTCACTAGCTAGGGGATGGAGAGGCTGGGCTTCTGGCTTGAGAGTCTGTACTCTGGATCACTTCCTGTCAAGACGCTCATTAAATGGTGGACAAATATCTCTATTACATGTTTGAGAGTTTTCTGAGGAGTGTAAGTTCCAAAAGGTAGTTCTTCTCCTTTGGTGAGTGACACTTCCATCTATCTGCTCAATCATCCAAGCTGGAAACTGGTGTCAACTTAGATTTACATCCTTGCTGATTTTCTGTCTAGTGGTTTTACTGATTATGGATATAGAGGTGTTGAGATGCCTAACTTTTCTCCTTTCAGTTGTGTTAGTTTTGTTTCATGTATTTTGAAGTTCTTTTGTTGGGTGCATACACATTTAGGATTGTTTTGTCTTCTTAGTGAATTGACTTGACTCTTTTATCATTATGTATGTAATGCCCTCCTTTGTCCTGGTCAGCTTCATCTGCTATTAATGCAACCACTCCAGCTTTCTTTAATTAGTTGTCTGCATTGTATATCTTTTTCTGTCCCTTTACCTTTAACCTACCTATTTTATGTTGGAAATGAATTTCATATCAACAACATGGTAATTTTTTTTAATAATTCTGATAACCTCTTTTAACTGATATTTATATATTAGGATTTAGTTCTGCCATTTTATCTTTGGTTCTGTTTGTTCACTCTGATTTTTGTTCTTCTGTTTTCTCTTTTCTACTTTCCTATGGATTGTTTGAACATTATTGATTATTGTTTTATTGTATCTGTATATTTTTTGGTATATTTTACTTTTCTTAGTGGTTGCTCTAGGTATTACAGTATATATACATATGTAACTTATCCCAGTCTATTCATATTAGTATTTTTCACTTCAGGTAGAATATAGAAACCTTAACATCACCTTAGACTTAGTGAGTTATACTTCCTAAATATTTCTTGTATTTTCTCTCTCCTCTTGGTTCCCTGCATTAGTTCATACACTCATCATTTCTTACCTGGATTGCTACAGTAGCCTCCTGACATTTCCCTTTCTCTTTTTTCACTCCTCTTTTAATCTGTCTTCCTCACTGCCATAAAAATAATGTTTCTAAATACAACAATTCTGGGATCAAAATCTTTCAATGACAGTTGCCTTAATGATTAATTCCCAACTCCTCAGCCTGGCATAGGGCTTCCCTGGTGTCTCAGATGGTGAAGAATCTGCCTGCAGTGCAGGAGACCTGAGTTCGATCCCTAGGTCTGAAAGATTCCCCTGGAGAAGGAGATGGCTACCCACTCCAGTATTCTTGCCTGGAGAATTCCATGGACAGAGGAGCCTGGCGGGCTATAGTCATGGGGTCGCACAGAGTCGGACACTACTGCACGACTTCCATAGCCTGGCACACAAGTTCTGTTATAATCTTATCCTTATTTTTATAACCTCTTAATTTCTCAGCTCTTATCCATGCTTTGTTCCTTCTACACAAAACTATTTTCATTTATTCTGGGAATCCATATTCTGCTTCCTACAATGTCCCTTGCTCCTTTCCTTCTTAACTTATCTCATACTCGACCTTCAAGACTACACAGTTTAAGAGAAACCACCAGCATGGAGCCTTTCTTGACTTCCTTTCATCTTTGAGTTATGTCCCTTCTGCTTTTTGTTAAGTTCAGTCATACTGCTTACCAGGATGTGCTGTTATTAGCTTGTCTTCATTCTCTCACTCCATTTGAGCTCTTGGGAGGAATATGATATACATTTTTGAAATATTTTATCATAAAGATGTGGCTTAAAACTGCATTTATGAAATGGATTTAGAGGTTTTAATGGACTGTAAGTTTACTGTGAGATAATTTGATCTTTGTTTGTGTTGCATCGGTAATTAGTCTTCCCCTGGATTTCAGTTCACTTCTGGACAATATGCTTAGTGGACATAGACAAATTAGAAGATACATTTAGGAAATCAGCATGATAAATGGGGGGTGTTAAACCATATTATAAGAGAAACAGTCAAAAGAGTTGGATATTTGTCACTTAGAGGAAAATTCACAGGAGCCATGGTGACTCTGAAATAATTTGAAAGCCTTATTCTTTGTGCCTTGCAAGGCAACATCTATGCAAAATAGGAAGAAGTGTCAGACAAATGTATTTCATATTAATATGGGAAAATATTTTCCATAATTACAGGTATAATAGAATGGCATAGATTGAATTATTTTGGATAGTGGATCATCTCTCCTGTGGTTGTTAAGATCAAGGTTAGGTGATCACCTATTAGGGGATATTGTGGAGAGAATGCAGACATAATAGAAATTTTGTACCTGAGATTGTATGCAACTAACGCCTTGAGAAATGGACCTTGTATTCTAAGAGATACCAAAACATTGGAGGTGTTTATGTTCTGTTCATTCTTTATGTTACAGAAAGAATTAAAATACTAGTAGTAATTACTTGATTATATAGGAAATATAACAGGTATTCTGTTGATTATAGATAGAGCCTACCTACTTCTACTTGTTTATTTGCCTAAATTTATGATTTAAAGGGTAATAGTTATTTAGAGCTAAGGTGAGCACTTTTGTTGCTTTTTGAAATATACCTCTGGTGTATATTCTGAGGAGCACTTGGACTTGAAATATGGAAAGGATGGACAAAAAGTTTTTTCGAAGAAAAGACATTTTTCTGTAGGGTGAGTATGTGTGTGTTTGCTTCATTGTTTTTATAGCTTATGAATATTATAAATACTCTTTTGAATATATTCCATGTTTAGCTTATAAAAATCAGAGACAGACACAGCAGATGATAACAGCATTTGTTAAATCTGGTTGGTGGTTTGACCATTATATTTGTTTTTCTATATGTGAGATATTTAGATGTGACTGCTTTGACAGTGTGTGTACATGAAAGTAATTGACCCTTGCCTACAGAACTTGACAGTACTGATGGTGCCAAGGTTTTCAGTAAGCAACCAGGAAGAATCCAAAGAGTAGCAAGAGGATCAGGTGTGTCAACAAGAGATGTCCAAGAACTTTTGACACAATATACCAAATTTGCACAGATGGTAAAAAAGATGGGAGGTATCAAAGGACTTTTCAAAGGTAAGAGGGATAACAAGCGTATCATTATTTGACACTCTGAAAGGAAAGAAAGAGGTTGAGAAACTAAAAATTAAAGTCAGGAAGAACTGCCAGTATTAGAAAATATACTGCTGAATTTCATGTTTTATTCAAGTACTTCCAGGATTTATAATATGATCTGTGATTTATCTGTTTTCAGATTCAAGGTAATAAACACTAATATTTTAAAAAATCACACTTAATGACTTTATTTATGTGAAGTTATATATTAGGGAAAATTTAGAGACTATGAGAAAATATAAGAAAAAATTTAAAACACCCATTACATTCACTCCCCAGTGAATCCCATGGGTCTTACTGCAAATAACATTTGATATAACTAGTGTTTTCTTCTGATAGATTTTAACTTCTTTTCCATATTGTCAAGTATTCTTCAAAGTGTATCTCTTAGACAGATAGTATTTTCCCAGCTATGTATGTATCTTTGTTTAGCACAAGTGCATCTTTGTTGGATGTTTAGGCTGATTGATAATATCACTATCAGTTGTATATAAGTATCAGTTCTTGTGCCAGTTTTCTGTTCAGTCTCCCATGAAGCCAGGGATTTTTTCTGTTTTGATCAGAAACATAGGAGATGCTGAGTAAGTTTGGTAATAATTCAGTATTTTCCAATGTAATGGTCAGTTTTTCAGTATGTGTTTTAGATTACTCATATTTAACATTTCTTCGTACATTTACTAGTTTAAATTTTCTTGGTGAATCCCCTCTTATTTAGGTTTCTTGTCCCATTTGTTTTATTTTTTCCCTTATTGCTTTGTAATAACACTTTAAAATTCTTGTATTATATCTGCAAATATTTTCCCCAGTTTTTCATTTGCCTTTCATTTTTATATTTTTAATTAAAACCAAAGTTTTCATTTTTAAGGCAGCCGAACCTTTTGGTGTGATTTCTTTTATACTCATAACAGCCTTCCCCATGTTGGTACCGCAGTGTGAAAGTGTTAATCACTTAGTCATGTCTGATTCTTTGCAACCCCATGAACTGTAGCCCGCAGGCTCCTCTGTCTATGGAATTTTGACAGTTTCCTTATTTTTCTTGCCTGCTATATCCTGTTTTCTTCTTTGTGACAAGGGAGAAAAGTTAGACAAACTTGTTTAAAATTGGTTATATTTCCTAACACCACATGCTATTTCAGATAGTGATTTATAAATACATTAAGTCAGTTTAACATCTTTCCCAAATGACCCTGACTGTTCGTGATAGAACTACTGCAGATCTGTTGGTCAGAGCTTATCTAAGCATTGACTGCTCAATAAAGGCACAACCTGATGAAGTGGGCAGTGAATTTGGTGCACATCCTTGTCACACCAAAGCCTTAATAATTTTTTGAAGTTTTAAGTCCTCAGAGACAAAAACTCTTACAATGAATCACCGGTGGTCATAGAATTCACAGCTTACACAGATTTATTAATTATGAAACTTTAAAAATTTTTTATCATGTTTTATAAAAACATATCTTCTTTCATTTATAGTTCTTAATTCATTTAATTTATTCATATTAGGCAGCTTTGATTTGAATTTTCACAAATGTTCCTGAGAAGTACCGGAGTTAATGTTTCTTTGAAATAAATAGTTTTGCTGAAGCAAGCTCTGCTTATTCATTGCTGTTGCATCAATGATCTCTTTGACTTTCTGTGTCTTAAGAGCACAGCAGTTGTTCTCTAAAGGATGTTTTGCTTTCTTCTGCATCTCTTTCATTGGTTGCCTTTTTGCTGTAGAATCTCACTGAGTGTGTAGAAATTCACTGATAAATTGAGTTTCATTATATTTTTTTCTGTTCTCTGAAGCTTTGTATTTATAGTAACTTCCTAGATATATACATCTTGAGGTTCTCTCAGACTCATTCTTTCATAGCCATTTATCAGTAATCCATTCTCATTCCCAGTTAACCCATATCTTTAAAGTTTTTTGTTCAGCATTATACCATATCACTACTAAACAATTGTTACAGCTTACTGTTAATAACCACTGGATATGGTTTTGCTTATAGTGGCTCATTTCACAGGTATAAGTAAAAGTGTTAAAAATTTTAGGCTTTAAAAGCCCCTTAAATGTCCCTTAATATTGAATTTCACTTTTTCTTTCTCAAAAATATATATGTAATTGGGACAAAGATTAGAAGGGAATATGTACAAGTAGAAATAATTGTGTTAGAGTAAGATTATAGGGTTTTTCTTTATATTTACTCAATTTCTATGATATCCTGATTATATTACAGTCTATACTGATGCAAAAATTTTTTCAGGTGGTGACATGTCTAAGAATGTGAGCCAGTCACAGATGGCAAAATTGAATCAACAAATGGCCAAAATGATGGATCCAAGAGTTCTTCATCATATGGGTAAATACGAAGTTGTTGCCAGTTGCTAATACATGGTTTAGTTTATAAGGGTTGAGTTTTAATAAGCCTTCTGTTGTTAATCTAAAATCTGATCAAACAGCGTATGGTAGAAAAGGCCCATCTAATTTCTAAGTAGAATGGTTGTAATGGTGTTGTATAAGCTGGTTTCATTCATTCCCCTGCTGCTGTTTGTGATTTTTGAGCAAGCTACTTAATCATCTTTTTAAAAAAATACATATTTGGCTACACACAGGGTCTTAGTTGTGGCATGTGGGATCTAGTTCCCTGACCAGGGATCAAACCCATGCCCCCTGCATTGGAAGCACGGAGTCTTAGCCACTGGACTACCAGGGAAGTCCCCAAATTGTATTTTTATTTCTTTTCATTTTATGGCCATGTGGACCACCTTGGACCACCAGGGAAGAACCTAATCATCTTTTGTTAATGCTTCTTCTGGTGACTTTTTGCCTTAGTTTAGAAACTGGATAGTTTTAGTGATGAGACTTTGGAATTATATAACGATTTTGAAAACCAAGTTCCACTTTTACCATGTAACCTATGAAAAGTTCCTTAAACTTTCTGAACCTCACTGTCTCCTGTAAAATCACAGGTCATGTCTTGTCAGGAAGTTAGTACAGTTCTGGGCGTATAGTAGGTATTCAATAATGATGAATTGTTTTCATACTTGAAGTCCTGTGCATTAACCACCGCCCCAATTTATTACTATTTATAAGACTCATACTTCCCAGAGGAAAATATTTTTGTTTTGATTTACTGGCTCCCTAGTGTGTGATAGGTACTGCTTGTTCTAAGATCTTTTCATGTAGTTTGTATTCCTCATAACGAGATGAAGTAAGTTACTTATTCTCTTTTATAGATGAGGATACTGGTGATAATACAGTTTTATGTACTTTCAGGCTGGTGACCAAATTGCAGTCAGAATCCAGTATATTTTTTAGAAGTTTAAGTACTTACTAGGCAAAAGTAGCAGATGTTTCAAGTTCTGTATAGTAATTATCTGATTGTATTCTACTCTCACTCTAGGTGGTATGGCAGGACTTCAGTCAATGATGAGGCAATTTCAACAGGGTGCTGCTGGCAATATGAAAGGCATGATGGGATTCAATAACATGTAGAGAAGATGCCTTAATATAAACTGACTCTGTTGATTACATTATTTGCTGAGACCTCAGAATTTCCCCTCCTTTTTGCAAATGGGAAAAAAAGAGTATTTTTCTTGCCTGTCTTGCCCCCTTTCTTTCTCTTCTTGTCTTTTCCCCTCCTTTTCTTTTTCTTTCCTTCCTTTTCCCCTTCCTCCGTTTCACATGGGAGGAATATATGGTTGTTGTGGAAATCATTATATTTTTGCTTTAGATTTCCTTTTCTGTTAGTTTCAACCATCATAACACTTCTGAAGTTAAACAAATCATGATGTAAAATTTTAGTACTTAAAAGTTTTTAATTGTCTCAAAGGCCAACCATTACCTTTGTAAACAGTCCTGGTCAGTAGTTACATGATGTCTCAATAAAAGTGCTATACAATAAACTTCAAAGTCATTATAAGTTAAGGGGCTGTTAACTTTCTTTATGGTTTAAAATGATCAATGTATCATGTTAAAAGGCAGACAAAAAGATAATATTTAAAACTGTTCCAAAAGTATACCTTTATTGGGACGCATGGTAAAGTAACCTAACCATTAGTATTAGGAATTTTTGTTTAACTTGGAATAGTTAAGATAATTTTGCCATAGAAAATCTTAACTCTGACATTTAAATTGAAATTGTGAATTTGGTTATAGTTCACAATTTAATGTTTTGTATATAACTTTCATTTTTTTTACCTCATATTTTTGAAGCCTTAATGGCAATATTTGATTTTCTTGCAAAGCCAATTTTGTTATGTTTCTTACATACCAAAAATCTGCTTGAAGAAATTGATATACTTTGATGATAATAGCTGATGTATAGATCTCCTAATGGGAATATAATTGCAGATATTAGGATGTCATTATTATATTAAAAATAATGAGACCATAACAAGATTGACTTGGTTGTTGGTTACTTTGGATTGCTGTACAGTTCATTTAGAACAATGGCTCTTAAGTAAGTTATGTAATTAATTTAAAACACTAGCATAATTATTATACCTATTCATTATTCACATCATGAAGATAATAGATACGCTGTTATAACAATGTATTTTGAACGAGGATGAACTGATCTTCTGGAGAAGGAAATGGCAACCCACGCCAGTACTCTTGCCTGGAAAATCCCATGGACGGAGGAGCCTGGTAGGCTACAGCCCATGGGGTTGGACACGACTGAGCGACTTCATTTCACTCCCTTCATACTTTATTGCTGGAGAAGGAAATGGCAACCCACTCCTGTGTTCTTGCCTGGAGAATCCCATGGACAGAGGATCCTGGCGGGCCGTGGTCCATGGGGTCACAGAGAGTCGGACATGACTGAAGTGACTGAGCACGCACGCATGAACTGATCTTCAGCGAAGAATTGATTTATAGTAGTAGAAGAGAGTGAAAGAAATAGCTAGTTTTTGTAGTATTAATTTTTTATGTCTCGAGTGTTTTAAAAAGATCTTAAAAGCCAAAGTGTCTTCAGAAAATACTTACATAGAGAATGCAACTGATTTTCTTATTTACTTGGGTAAAGATTTTATATCCCACTAAATCATTTTCACCAGATAAAAACTTTAATATCCCTATGGAATATTTGTATACCCTGTAAAAATAATGTATCTTTTCTTCTGCAGAAATATCATCATAAGGTCCAGCTACAGAAATTTGACAATATAGAAAATACTGTTCTCCAAATTAGTCTTATTAAACTAATGCATGCCACCTTTTCTGGGCATGCATTATTGTGATTTCTATCCTCAGGGACCACTTTTCCATTTTGACCAAAAAAAGAAATGAGATACATGGCCAAACTTGATGGATTGGGGCATTGTTTTTAGCATTTTTTGTGTCTGATGCAAATTATCTTTTTCAGAAGCAAAATAACAGTGGCAAAGGCCAGTAAGAGTCCAGAATGTGTCATTCAGCTTCTATTTCTCTTTCCTCATCTATAGAACGAGGAAATTAGAGATGCTCTGACTCCAGTAATGCTTCAACCTGGCATCTTTTTTGTTATAAAAGCTATCTTCAGTTCTCAGTTTTTATCAAAGTACTGATTTTTTGAAAGCATAAGTATACTAAAATCCTTTAATTAATCTGAACAAATTTCCTTTTATTTTTCACTATTGTTAAAATTAGTTCCTTAGCTTTTTGATATATTTTCTATTACCAACTTAGAGCACTAGCTAGATCTAATATCATACAACATTGGATTCTTCCTAGATTTGATTATAATGTTATGTAAATATGTACAAATATAAAATTAGATATAATTTATTTTACTTACAGTGCTTATGTAATTTAAAAAAAAAAACGTAATTATCAAAAAAATTATAATACCAAGAAAAGGCAAATTAATAATTTAATGGATGTCAGTGTTCTGAAAGTATCATATTTGTTGGCATGTAGGATATAAGGTATACATACACAATGCATTGAAACTTTATGGAAGCATTTTTTGGGGAACAAATGACTTTTCATCATATAGTAAAAGTGATTTTTAAAGTGCGTTACATAAACCATTATATTGTTGAAATAAATATAGTATATCAAAATGTGAGAAGTCCTAAGTTCTGATATGCAATAATATACTAACCTTGAATAGAAGTATAGTGCACATGTCTATAAAGAAATGTATTATCATCAGAAATACTGATATAGACAAGGCAACAAAGCCAGGAAACTTACTAGAACTAAAGTCTCATGTTAATACTGGTAAAATCAATATATTAATACCTATTATCAGTGGATGTAGAGGTTAAGTAGCTCTAGTACATATAAACAAATATTTTGAGTAAAAAGTGGAACATGGTGTTTCAATGTGAAGAAATTTCAACTTACTGATTGTATGCAGTAAAAGCAAGTGTTTTATTATAGTAAAATAACAACCACAGAATTTGAATGAACTCTAATAAAAACTGTGTCAGTGAGAACAGTGGCTAAATAACAACAAAATGTAAGTAAGTTTTGGTCTTCTTAAAACCCGGCAATAATTATTAATAAAGCCAAGTAAGTTATCATATTCAAAACTAGAAAACCATCACCGCAGCTCTTATCTGTTCTGTTTATTCCTGACATTCACTGGATTGGAAACAGATTCATCTTCAAAATTCTGCTCTAAACTCCAGCTACTATGTTCTGAACATTAAGCTATTGCATTATGGTTGAACCTAATACCTTCTTTGCTTCTGAGCCACGAGTTATAAGAATGATGAATCTGTATCTTAAATTTCGGGGTATTAATTTAAATTTTACTTCTAGATCACCTGTATAGTCTGTGGCTTGTTATTGACGTGATATGAAATTTTGCTATGACTTTTCTCCCCACACTTTGTCATTAGGGGCAGATAATTTATTTGTGCTCATTGTTGAGTAATTGCTAACCCAAGACTCTAGTCCCTTCTTTACTGACCTTTTGCCTGTAATATGGGCATACTGCATACAAGGTAATTTTTGGATACTTTTTAAATGAAAATACAAATTGTAAGCTAGTGGTACATTTCCTTTGGTAATATTAATTGTAAGCTAGTGGAACGTTTCCTTCAGTAATATTAATGTGGTACACACAAGCTCTTGAATTTTGCAGGCCTGTGCTCCTGCTTGCAACTCTCGTTACTTTTCTCTTCATTCAGAATCATTATTTGAAGTGCATTTATATCTTTTAGCTTTATTTGCCCTAAAGCGTTCTCTCATTAGCCTTAAAACAATGCATTTTTTGGTGCCAGTTGGATCATAAATGTAAAAACAATCAAATTGCACATCAGCACCTGTTTGTAGGAGGATTAATGTAGATGAGTCTGACACTAAGAAAACCCCTATGTGAGGCCTGAGAGCCCTCTGACATAAAGACTTGCTTCTCATCGGAAGCAGAAGTGAGTAATATCCTGTGATTGTGATTTATTTTTCTTAAGAAACACATGAAAAAGTTCTGTGACCTTTCAGAGAAAAGTCCCATATCTACGTCATGAGGAGATGCAATACCTGCATATCTGCATAATTTAGGAATGATGTTTTTTTGCTTTTTATGATTTTAAAATAGAATGTAAGAAAGAGGTAACCCAAAATAGGCTAAGAGTTAGGTATATTCATGGGCCCATAATTTCTGACTGGGAATCAATTAAGGGGTTCAGCATTTTATTTCTGGCAGAAGTGGTGTAAGAAATACCCACCTGTTTCTTGACATTCCATTTGACAGGAAATACAGGGAGTGTGAAGCCCATATGTTGATGTGCCTTTTTTTTTTTTTTTAAGTTTCTTGTTTCGCAAGAATTTGTATTGGAGGGTAAATTTGTATTTTATATACAATTGGATTATTAAGTTCATCTCATCTGTTACTAGGGAAAGGTATGGTTTTCTTAGTCCAGAAAAAGTACTGTTCTCATGATTTTTTCCTTTTGACACTGAACCAACATCAACAAATTTATAGAGAATTCAGCAAAAGTTCAGCATGAGCAGCAAACCTGGATGTCCTTAGTATCAGTCATTTATGCCATTGTACCTTTTCATTTCCCCCTTTTGCCTATGATTCTTCCTGGAAAAAACATCACTGGAACAACATCTAGTCCCACAAAACTGGAGTGGCTTGGTTGCCTGTTCTGGATTTATCATATCCCTCAAAGCGGGCGTTGAGTGTTAAGAGTCAATAAATGGATCAGGAAAATCATTGGCAGCATTGTGATACTGTGTTGCCTCAAATACAGTGATCTGTGCAAACCTTAACCATGCAGAAGAATGGTTAGGTATAGATGTAAACAATTTAAGCAAGTACTTTACCAATATACAGAAGCTAACAGTTACTAAGAGCAATATCCCAGTTTCCAGAACAGTTCTGAACCAAGTCCAATATTTAAGGGTGATCAGCTGAGCAGATCAAACATTAGGGGAATGTTAAGGGAATCAGAATGAAGCCAAGTGAGTTTCTTTTGTAGGACTTCAATTTGAGTTCCTAGTCGTACACGACTGAGCGACTGAACTGAACTGATATCAAAAATACTTATCCAAGTATAGCAGGTGGTATTTAAGATAGCATGGATATTTCCATGTTCTGCCAGAAGGCAGTCCAAGGCAAATTGGTTATCGAATATAACATGAGTGAGTGAGTTTAGAAAAATTTTTTGGTCACTTAATGCTATAACTGTGGCATTAGCTATGTCTGCTGCTTTGGCAGAGAGATTTCAAACCATATTGTCAAGGGTTCCAATTCTCCACTTGGGGAATAAAATTCTTAGATAGTTCTGAAATCCCTTAAAAGAGATATCTCAGCAGAGGTGGGAAGTAGAGCATGTGTGCTATTTGGTAATTTCTGGAGAACTGAACACAGTCAAAGGGGCCAGTAAAAGCCCTGGGGCACATTGAGAACCTGAGGTTAGTGGGTGTTGAGGCAGGACATCTTCCAACCACAAATAGACACAGCCGGATGGGGCACAGAGAAAGGAGTCAAAGTGAAATTAAATCATGGATCAGTTATATTTGAGCAGCCTAGAAGCCTTCCTTGTAGGAACATGTGGGGATCATCATGAGGATATATTCTGTTGCACAGCAAGGTAAAGATGAGAGCCAGTGTTTCTTGATCCTATTGGAACAAATGTTCTAAGAACTATTGGGGGTTTCGTCTGATTCTGTTGACCAAACAGGAAAAAGGAGCTGTGAATTCAAGTAGGCAAACATGGTATGCTGGGAAAATAGTGGGGTTTTTTCTGATTCTATTGACCAAACAGGAAAAAGGAGCTGTGAATTCAAGTAGGCAAACATGGTATGCTGGGAAAATAGTTAATTCTATACAGGATATGGTGGAGGGATATTAGTAAGATTGGAAATAGCTAAGGCAAGGGAATCCCATTGTTTGATGAATGAGCCTGGGGTTCCAACAGCATAGTCAACAATCTGTTAGATTTCCTCCAGGGGCTAGACTTTGGGAAATGCAGACTAGGGCATTATTTTTCCAGGCATAAAGGTTCTGGATGAGTTTTAAGAAAGAATAATAACAAGTGAAAAAAAACTATCCAAGTAAAATCAGTCATTTTAATATAAAGAGGAGAAACAGTGGCTCATGGCCTTGGTTAAGAAAAGAATACTAAGCTGAATAGATTAGTTGAATGGCCAAAAATTGGAGCTAGAGGCTTCTTTCCAGGAAGAGTTCTGACAAGATATATGGTTTTCATAGAATTACCACCAATGGAGGATGCCCACTGTATGTAGTAGGGTAAAGAGTATTAATAAACCTGAAGCTGCAAGGAGGAGTCCCAAAAGTTCAATTCTCCAGTCCTTCATAGTCGAATTTAAGGGACCAAAGGACCTGGGTCACTTCCTTTAAACTTTCATTCCAAGCATGCACTCATGCATGAAGATTTTCACTCCCAGATAATGTGTCTATAAGGAGAAGAGCAGCAAGTTGCTGTTATCAGTTATTACATCTTGAAGGAGATAAAACAACTTTGTGATGATAGCAATTAGAACAAAGGAAAACAAGCAAGACTTCATTAATAGTGATCTTGAAATATACTGGCCTAACCTGAATCTTGGGAGAGCTGTCTATGTCAGGTGTCACTTGCTTCACTGGGCCAGTTTCAGCTTTTAAGTCTCCAACTGTTTAAGAAGCCCATTCAGGTAGGAAAGCCTTTTTCAAATGAGAAACATGAATCTAAGAATCAGCGCCTTTAGGTTTATTGGCACAGAGCACTTCTGTGCTGGTAAAGAGTACCTGATCGAGTCCCTTCCACCTGGGCTGCAAGGAGTCCTTTAAAAGTTGTCTTTTCCAATAAACATAGTCCCCTGGTTGTAAACTGGTTATGCGAGTTCTTCATCTCCGGGGAGTGCTTTACTGTGTAAAGGTTTTTCAACCAGGTGCTCATTTTTCTTTACAGTCTTAATGAGATTTTGGCAATAATGTAAAAGATATCCCTTGACTAGAAGAGACTTGTATAACACTGAGTCAAGAATTGTGAGTCATCAAGTAATTATGTCAAATGGTGACAATCCAAAGGATGTAGACCTTAAGTTTAATAAAACCATGAGTAGTAATTTAGGCCAAGGAGACTGAAAGAAAGACTCTGAGAGTTTTGCCAATTGTGGTTTTTTATATTTTTAATTAGATAATTGCTTTACAATATTGTGTTAGTTTCTGCCATATATCAACATGAGTCAGTCAAAGGTATACATATGTCCCCTCCCTCTTGAACCTGCCTCCCACCTCCCACTCCACCCCACCTCACCCCACCCCTCTAGATTGTCACAGAGCACTGGGTTTGAGCTCCCTGTGTCATATAGCAAATTTCCATTGGTTATCCATTTTACATACGGTAATGTGTATGTTTCAATGTTACTATTTCAGTTTATCCCTCCCTCTCCTTCCCTGTGTCCACAAGTCTATTCTCTATGGCTTCATCTCCATTGCTGTCCCGCACATAGGTTCATCAGGACCGTCTTTCTAGATTCCACATATATGCTTTAATATGTGGTATTTGTTTTTCTCCTTCTGACTTACTTTACTCCATATAATAGGCTCTTTGTTTATCCACCTCATTAGAACTGACTCAAATGTGTTCCTTTTTATGGCTGAGTAATATTCCATATGTTTTTATTATGCTATTAGTTCTTTTGGCTTCCTGGTGGCACAATGGGAAAGACTCCGCCTGCCTATGCAAAAGACACAAGAGATGTGAGTTTTATCCCTGGGTCAGGAAGATCCCCTGGAGGAGGAAATGGCAACCCACTCCAGTATTCTTGCCTGGAAAATTCCGTGGACAGAGGGGCCTGGCAGGCTACAGTCCACAGGGTCACAAAGAATTGGATATGACAGAGCAACCAAGCACACACACACACACACATTAGTTCTTTCCATTCGACCAGAGGATTGAGGCTGATGGGTACAGCAGAAATGTTGTAGGCTAGACTTCACAAGCAACATTTGGGATTTGTCTAGTGCAATGGTACTTTTATCATGTAATTCCGATAAGTCCCCACGTGAGAATAATCCCTTCCAATAATGTTTTGGCCACTGCAAGGGTGGCTGCTCATCTGCAAGGGAAGACTTCCATTCAATGAAAATATGCACAAACCATCAGAAGAACATATCTGGATCCTTGAGAGGGAGGCAGCTGGCTAAAATTCAGTTGGGGGATAGTAGAGGAACCAGCAGGTAAAGAAAAGTGGCCTTGAGAATATGAATAGGTTTTGGTGGGTTATAGCTCAGACAAATCTGATACCATTGACATATTTGAGCTGCTACTATGGGAGGTCTCTAAAAGTATTGATTCCCTCAGGCTATCATTTTATCAATTCTTTAACGAGTTATTTCCTGTATTAACTTTAAGATGGTTTCTTGAGCGACTGCAGAAAGAGCAGGATGGTTGTTTGGCCCATACCAAAGCCAAGGATGTTGGTCAAACGTGCATCCTTCAGAAGCCCATCACTATTCTTTCCTAACTGTAGCATGCACTTGCCTGTTTCTGATAATATCCTTTAAATCTTGGGTGTCCTTCCCAGTAGTACACAGTTCACTTGGTGTGAACAGTGACTGACAGAAGTTTCTTTATGAAGCCGAAGTCTTGTAATGCTGCAGCCTTAGCAACTGCGTCAGCCAATCCATTTCCCTTTCCTTCAGTGCTGTCTTTGGAAGGCCTGGCAACTTATCATTGCCAACTTTCATGCAGCAAGATTGCATCCAGCAAAGCCTTAACAAAGGGGCCATTTTCAATTTCACTTCCCCCTGAGCTCAAGAAACCTCTCTGTTTCCCAAGCATTTTAAAGTCATGAGATACTCCCAAAACATAACTGCTATCGGTGTAAATGTTAGCACGTTTGCCAGAGGCTAAAGCGTGCAGGTGCAAGTTAGTGTGTATGGTTCAACTTGTTGGGTTGAAGGAACTAGGGGCAGAGCATTGGATTCTATTATAGTGAAGGGAGTAGTGACAGCATATCCAGATTTCAGTTGTCCAGCACTATTTCATAGATACAAGAGAGATCAAGCTCATCTAAAGGTGTTTCTTGCAATCTGGATGCAGACTAGTCAAAAGATCAACTGTGGTTATGCAATCATGTGAGGTCTTATCTGTTGCTGATGTTAAGAGGGTAGCAGGATTTAGGGCATTACCATAAGACAAAAAGACATTTGGAGAGAAAAGCAAGATTTCATAGGATGTCAGTCACTGAGCAGATAAGAGTGTGTGGAGTGCCTCAACCAGTTAAGGAACAAAAATCCATAAGGGAGACCTCAAAACTGTCTATTCTATAACCTGCAGAATGGCAGTGGTGGCTGTTATTGCTTGGAGCAAGGTGAAAGATCTTGACCTACAGGCTTCAACTGTTGGCCCTAAAAGCCAACAGATCTCTGTTTTCCCCCATGGGACTGAATGAGCTCTCCAAGGGTGTTTCCTGTTATTAATAACTTCATGAACAAATAGCAGAAAGGGAAGAAAATAGTTAGGGTCCCCTACAGCAGGGGCTGTGGCCAACTGAACATTTAAAGTTTGAAAAGCTGATTCAGCCTCATTATTCCAAACAAGAGGATTGGGCCTCTGCCTTTTAGCAGGGAAAAAGGTTTTGTGCATATAAGAAATTAGGAACCCAACTCTGCAGTAGCCTGTTAGTCCAAAAAAGCGACTCAAATGGCACTTGGTGGGAAGAAGTGGGATACTGAGATGTGCCCTTGACGCATGACTCAAGTATCTTACCTGGATTGGAACAAACTGGAACTTTCTCCTTGAGACTTCTGCCTTTGTGTGCTAGCTGAGTTAGGTGGAATAGGCTGTCCTTGAGGCATGCTTCCTTAGAAGGAGAGCATAACAAAAGGTCATGAACATATTGAAGGAAAGTAGAGCTGTGGGTAAAATGCACACTGGCCAAGTCTCCTCGCACTATCTGTGAAAGGTAAGTAGCGTTTTCTGTGTAGCCCTGAGGCATAATGATCCAAGTATACTGATGTCCTTCCCAAGTAAAGACAAACAGGTACTGGCTATCTGGATGGACAGGAAGGCTGAAGAAAACACGACGTAAATTTATAACTGTAAAGAACTGTGTGCTCAGAGGGATTAAATTGAGGACGCTGCAAGGGTTGGGGGCTATAGGGTGATGTGGTGTGACTATACTGTTTATGGCTTAGAGATCCTGAACGAAATACCAACCTCAAGAATGAGACTTGCCTGTGGGAAGGACTGGTGGCCTACAAGGACTGGTGCATGGGACGATAAGTCCCTTCTGGAAGTGTGCCTTGACAGTCAGACGAATTCCTTGTAGGGCCTCAGGCTTGAGAGAGTATTGTCTGAGGTGAGGCAAAGGTTTATTAGGATCTACCTGGATCTTAATTGATAGTGCCTAATCAATAACCTCAGTTGTGTCCAACTCTTTGCAACCCCATAGACTGTAGCCTATCAGGCTCCACCGTCCATGGGATTTTCTAGGCAAGAGTACTGAAGTGGGTTGCCATTTCCTTCTCCAGGGGATCTTCCCAACCCAGGGATAGAACCCAGGTCTCCTGCATTGTAGGCAGACGCTTTTACCATCTGGGCCACCAGGGAAGTCCAATCAATAACCTCAGATATGCAGATGACACCACACTTATGGCAGAAAGTGAAGAACTAAAGAGCCTCTTGATGAAAGTGAAAGGGGAGAGTGAAAAAGTTGGCTTAAAGCTCAACATTCAGAAAACGGAGATCATGGCATCTGGTCCCATCACTTCATGGTAAATAGATGGGGAAACAATGGAAACAATGAGAGACTTTATTTTTTGGGGGCTCCAAAATCACTGCAGATGGTGACTGCAGCCATGAAATTAAGACGCTTGCTCCTTGCAAGAAAAGTTATGACCAACCTAGACAACATATTAAAAAGCAGAGACATTACTTTGCCAACAAAGGTCCATCTAGTCAAAGCTTTGGTTTTTCCAGTAGTCACGTATGGATGTGAGAGTTGGACTATGAAGAAAGCTGAGTGCCGAAGAACTGATGCTTTTGAATTGTGGTGTTGGAGAAGACTCTTGAGAGTCCCTTGGACTGCAAGGAGATCCAACCAGTCCATCCTAAAGGAGATCAGTCCTGAATATTCATTGGAAGGACTGATGTTGAAGCTGAAACTCCAATACTTTGGCCACTTGATGCAAAGAACTGACTCACTTGAAAAGACCCTCATGCTGGGAATGATTGAAAGTGGGAGCAGAAAGGGATGACAAAGGATGAGATGGTTTGATAGCATCACCGACTCGATGGACATGAGTTTGAGTAAGCTCTGGGAGTTCATGATGGACAGGAAAGCCTGGCGTACTGCAGTCCATGAGGTGGCAAAGAATCAGACACAACTGAGTGACTGAATTGAACTGAATGAATGTGTTCAATGTTGTTTGAAGAGGTAGACCATAATGTAGAAGGAATAGAATCCAACAAACCCTTGTGATGGGGAATCTCAGTATCAGGACGAGAGTTGGAGGTAGACCCTGAGGAGTCAAAATAAAAGTGTATTTCTTCTTTTAGGGAAAAGGAAATATTAGCATGTAATTTTCCCAGGAGGTCTTGGTCCCAAAAAGTGTACAGGGATAGAAGTAACAAGAAGGAATTAATGAGTTCCCTGAAAAGAACCTATCTCGAAAGGCAAGGGGGCCAACTGACTTACCTTCACAACCGTGTCTGGAACTCACACCATTTGGACCATTCTGGCACTCTAAGCAAGAGGGCCTGAAGGCTGGTGGGGTTCAAGACACAACAGTGGTATGTGTCTATGTCCACAGAGTGGTATTAACCTCAGCTCCTATAAAAGAAGGTCCAACTCTTCCAATGGTGCTAGTGGGAGTACTGGAAAGACCCCAAAACTTTTCTCAGAACTTCACGAGTGTTTGTTTACAAAAGGAAGGTGCTTTTCAAATTTCTCAGAACGTTCATGAAAAGGGTCCGAGAGAGTAGCTTTGGGCTGTGAATAAGGCCTTCTTTTTAACTTTGGGTAACTCTTCCAGTAGCCAGGCTGATTATGATAGTGGCAAGGACCTAGCCTTGAAAGGAACCCTGGAGAGAATTTTGGTCTTTCTGTTGAGGTGGCTGCTGAGTGGCAGTGGTCAGATGCTGCAGCTGCAAATTTATGATTTTAGTGGTATTGCACTTCCATGTGTAGGATTGTTTTAGAGAGATTATTCGCCAAATTCACCAAATCAGGAGTGGCCATTGCTTCAAATCGAGTGCATTTTTATTTTTAACACCTTTTAAACATTTTTTCTTGTGCATGATTGATTACGAAACTATAACTTCCTATTTGAATGGGATAACGTTAAAAATATTCTTTACTAAAATATGTATGTAGCTATGTCAAAACCATGAAAAGTCTTGTTTTTTATCTGATGGACACTCCTTGTTATTGAATTTTTGTTTTCCCAACCTTTTGTAGAAATAGGTATATATAAATTTACCTTTTTAGCTCTACATGCATCATTAGATAACTAAATTTAGGTAACAGTTATATTTTCAAGTAAATTATAGTAATACCTGAATTTATCTTTTTGTCACAGGTATACAATACAACTTATATTACAAAGTGAAAGAAAGATTTAGCATGTTGTTTTGTTGTCTACTTTTAGTTACCTATGACAGTCTGGAGATGATGACAAAAATGTCAATGCCCAAAATAAAATGATTAGAATCTCTGTGCTTTTCTCTTGCTCTAAGTTGTTCTTTTGCAAAAGACTGCTCTTCAATTGCATATTTGTGTTAAAAAATAACTATTCTAGTTCATCTTGGAATGTGATTTGCATTTTGAATTTTCAGTAAACTAAGAAATATAAACCATGAAAATAAGTTCTGTGGCAGTGAAAATCATGATTTGATGTTTAATTGCCAATTTGCAAAATAAAATCATGCAATTATAAACATTCCACTAATTTTTTTAATGATATAAGCTGTTGATTACCCTCTTGCCAGTTAACAGGAAAGGGATTTTTGAATACATGTAATGTAGAACAACTGGCTTGTTTTTGACAGCCAATCCATGGAGCCTTTAACAATTGGCCCTTTATTTTTCTTTTCAGTTTATTGCAGTTTGTTTTTGCTGTTTTGGATTGTCTCAACCCCTTCCTATTGCCACTAGGCAGCACTTATGTATCTTAGGAACAATAGATTATGAATTTCCATCTAATTAAAAAAATATAGATGGTTGTCAAATAATCAACTTCTGTTTTTAAGGTTTTCAATTTGGTTTTTAGGTCATCATAGTTATATTCAGGATAGAAAGTATACAGAATATTAAGCAGAAAAAGAATTTTGCATAGGAGAGGAAGGAATAACTAAAGTTGTACTGGTGTTGGGCCTGCAGACACAGAAGATACGCTACGCCATAACCTTGGGGAGTATTTATGAGATTTGACTGGCTTGAAAATGGAATTCAAAGTATAAAATGAAGTTCCTCTTCAAGACCAAAATAGTGTATTTTATTTTTGACTTCTACAACTGGTGAAAATTGCAGGAAAATTCTCATACTAAAAAACTACAATAAAAGACCACTTACCTGGAAATGCTCCAACTAGAGTAATGCAATAATGATTGCAATCATAACTTTTTAATTGGGTTGAACACTGGGAAAAACTGTGAAAGTCTGAAATGTTCCCTCTTACAAACATACACACACACCTAAACAGATAATAAATTATTCCTCACATTTGTTATTGTAAAATAGAAGCTTGTTATTGCCCTTGGCTCTTCTTCAGGTCTCACTTACTTTTCTAGTTACATATAAAGTATTTCATATAGGTGGAAGCAAAATTCGCCTTCGAGGCTCTTATTTCAAGGTATCTTGGCTAGATCGTCATCCATAAAAGAAATGGAATACGTAGCACGAACCTTTCATTAAAAAACATATTTTAAGCTATCACATCTCACCACAAGTCCTTGAAGCACACTACGAAGCTGTTCATATTTCAGAAGTACTGAAACCAAGGTCCGGGAATAACTGCCCGGGATGCAGTTGCTGAGCGGCTGCGTGAAGATCCCGAAGCCAGGCTCCCGGTCGAGGTACGAGGCATGACGTCACTAGTGGTGCCAGGCGGCGAGCTCCGGACCTGGGCCGGGCCGGAAACGCTACAGCAGAACGCCCCGCCCCTCCTCGCCCCGCCCCGCAGTTGTGCAGTCTAGGCCGTTGTTGGCGAAGCCCAGGGTGCCGAGCCGGATGGGCGGGGCGCCAGTAGCCCCGCCCCACGCAAGCCCCACCCCAAGGCCTCCCCGCTCCGCCCCGCCCGCCGAGGCGTGGCGGGGCGCGGCGCTAGGCGGGCCCTGCCGGTGAGTCCCACTTCCTGACCTCTGGCTCGGTCCGCAGCTGGGCGGGGAGGCGGAGGATGGAAGTGGGCTTATCGGCCGTAACCTTGTATCTCGCCAGCGCCAGCAGTCCTGTGGCGGCGACAGCGATGGAGCGGGAGCCAGCGAGCCGTGCGGAGGGAGAACCCGCGAATGCCTCGGGAGCTGGGGCCGCCGCGGCGTTCAGGGAGTCGGCACAGCAGGTAGGTGGGGCCGCAGAAGGCTGCGACAGCGCCGAGGCTGAGCGAGGCTAGAGAACCCCGCCTCCTGTCTGCCTAGTCCGCCGCCTGCCCTTTTGGCCCGCCCGGCCTTCCTTCGAGCAGGCCGTCCGCCGGAGGTGCGGTTATGGAGCTCTTCTTCACGGTGTCCCTGCCTCTGAGCGCCGGTTGGAGGGAAGGGGCGGACGCCCCTCTAGTCGCGGCGCAGCTGGGCAACCCCTCCGCTGACAGCGCCGTAGACTCCGGGAAGGCCTCGAGTGTCGCGGGATGAGGTTGCGGCTTCGGGTCTGCGATAGCTGGAAGGAAGGCGTGTACCCGAAAGGCTGTCCTTGGAGTATCTGGAAGCCAGGTGACGCTGGCTACAGTCACTTCTCAGTCTGTCCTTTTGGGATCGCCTTGCTCGGCGTCTGCCCTTTGGTTAGCAAATAGCAGCTGGGTAATGCGCGTTTACAGGCTTCCCCCCCCCCCCATTTAATACTTACTATTTGTGCACAAAGTGTACGTTTATCCGTATTTCACCAACGAGGTAATTAAGGCCCAGAGCTGCGCTGTCCAATAGACATAATGCTATCTGCATTGTAAATTGTATTTTCATTTAAAAACTAAAAAGAAACCAGTGCAATTAATTTAATATCCTATTTAGCCCAGTTTGTAAAAAAAAAAAAAATCAACATGCAATTTATATGACAGTTACCACTGAGATATTTCATTGTCTTTCTGTGCTAGTCTGAAATCCTTTGTGTATTTCAGCATATCTTCTCTTGAACTAGCCACATTTCAAGTGAGCCTTAGCCACACATGGTTACTGTATTGAATAGCATTAAGTTTAGAGCATTAGGTAAGGTTTGGAGGTTTGTTTTGTTTTGGATTTCGTGTCTAAAATAGTAATAGTAGGATCTTTGGCCAAGTAAAGCTAATGAAGGAATGGCTTTACCTGAAACCAGCTCGTGTGCTCAGTCCTGTGCCGAGTCGTGCTCAGCTTTTTGGGACCTCATGGACTGTAGCCCAGCAGGCTCCTCTCTCCGTGGAATTTTCCAGGCAGGAATACTGGAGCGGGTTGCCATTTCCCACTCCTGGGGAGAAACCAGCTCAGGAGTACAGTTTTGATGTTAAAAACCTGAGTTGCTTCTGTGTAAAATCTTTCCATCCTCAGTGAGAGCAGAGCTTTTGAGTGGCTTCATTTTTAAGACTAACTACCTGAATGTAAGACATATCCCCCAAACTACAGATTCCTAGAGAATGTTAGTTCTACTATTACAAGTAGTTTGCATTAACAAAAAGTTGTTCATAGGCTAGACTGTATATGGAGTTGTTTTTTCTCCTGCTTAGGAAGGGGGAAGGTAACGTGCAAGAAGGAATTCGAGGGTAATGCTAAATGGTTACAAAGCCACTTGTCATTTTCAGTTGTGTTGAGACCTCTTGTTTACAGGAGGTATACTTGAGCTGAACCTTTTAGTCCACAGTGTTTGATGTATTTTCCATATGATTTTTCCTTCTGTTACTGGAATTGTTTTCATCACGATTTCTGCTTTGAACCTCTCTAGTAGCAAAGTATTCATACCTGTATTGATTTACCAGATAAATGTTGTTGGAAGGGAAGCTCTTTGTTGCAACTTAGTACTGTTATGTTATTTTCACACTCTTGGTTAAAAAATAATAAAATAAATATTCAAACGTAAAGAAGACCCATAGAGCAAAGAGGAAAACATCATAGGGATCCACCCATCACCTGTTTCTCACATTCACTTTGCCCAAAAGTAACTGTTAGGTTTCTGGTGTATTCTTTCTGGGATTGCCTGTGCACATATAATCTTGTTAAACACAAGTGGGTTCATCCTATACATGCAGTTTTCTAACTTTCCCTTTGTACTTTCTCATGCACATTCCTGTAGCAGAGATGTTTCCGGGAACCCCCGATCTGTGCCCAGTTGACCACAGTAAGAGGGGAGAGGCCACTGAGGTGGAGACTTGGGTGGAAGGAGAGCCTGCCATCCTCTGTTTGTCAGAACTGAGAAATCCCAAGGACCATGTCAGGAAGGAAGGAAGAGATAGGAGCTTGGGTCTGTGTTTAGAACTAGGCTTCAAACCAGGCCATTTAGCATCTTCTCCGACTAGACTTTTAAGCAGAATCTCAGCATCAGTATTATTAAAGGAGTTAAAATTTCAGTACTACTTGTTCATTTATTTAATTAGCACTCCTGCTACCAAGTACGGTGTGCCAGGAGCTGTAGGCTAAAGGATATAGCAGTGAAGGATACACACGGTGCCTACTCCCATATTGCCGATTACCTATTTGGGGAAAATGATGCAGAATAAATCCCAAGTGTAATACATGTTATTAAGAAGTTCTGGGTACTATGCTAAGTCGCTTCAGTCGTGTCCGACTCTGTGTGACCCCATATTAATGGCAAGTTTCCTGAATTCATTGCAGGAACAGATTCCTCATTTCAAGTACCAGTATTAAGAATACTCAGCCTATATACCAAAACCTCTGCATCATTCTTCCCAGTCAATACTACTACTACTCAAAATGTAGCTTACAGACTGGTGCTAGTTTTTCAGCTATTTATTGCTGCTGCTAACTCGCTTCAGTCGTGTCCGACTCTGTGCCACCCCATAAATGGCAGCCCACCAGACTTCCCCATCCCTGGGATTCTCCAGGCAAGAACACTGGAGTGGGTTGGTTGCCATTTCCTTCTCCAATGCATGAAAGTGAAAAGTGAAAGTGAAGTCGCTCAGTCGTGTCCGACTCTTCGCGACCCCATGGACCACAGCCTACCAGGCTCCTCTGTCCATGGGATTTTCCAGGCAAGAGTACTGGAGTGGGGTGCCACTGGCTTCTCCCTGGGTACTATGGGAGTATATAAAAAGACAATTGCTGTTGAAAACAGGCCAAAGAAACAAGATAAGCAGACTTAAACAGTATGGTTAACCATGAAAGTTAGTAAAATGTTAATTGACATTGCAGTTCATAATTTCCTGGTGTTAGAAAATTGTTTTGTCAGATCGTTGGCATTTGTTGAAATGGAGTTTGTGTAGTTGGCAGCGAACATTTTCTTACCAGCAGGTTTATTGTTTATCTGTAAAAGTGAAACCTTTGCAAATTCAGAGAATAGCTTTCATAATTGTTGGAAATTTTGAATCAAATTATTTTCTGATTGATTTTACCTATCAGTATCTCCCCTAACTAACTCCCACCCTACCTCCTTGCCAAGCAGATGTTGGAATCACATGGCATACGTTCTTTCAAAGATATTTTTTTCTTCTTGGTAATCTGGTTCCTTAAGATGTGCAGTTCAGTTCAGTCGCTCAGTCGTGTCCGACTCTTTGCGACCCCATGAATCGCAGCATGCCAGGCCTCCCTGTCCATCACCAACTCTTGGAGTCTACCCAAACCCATGTCCATTGAGTTGATGATGCATCCAGCCATCTCATCCTCTTTAGTCCCCTTCTCCTCCTGCCCCCAATCCTTCCCAGCATTAGGGTCTTTTCCAGTGAGTTAACTCTTCACATGAGGTGGCCAAAGTTTTGGAGTTTCAGCTTCAACATCAATCCTTCCAATGAACACCCAGGACTGATCTCCTTTAGGATGGACTGGTTGGATCTCCTTGCAGTCCAAGGGACTCGAAAGAGTCTTCTCTAACACCACAGTTCAAAAGCATCAATTCTTCGGTGCTCAGGTTTCTTCACTGGCCAACTCTCACATCCATACATGACCACTGGAAAAACCATAGCCTTGACTAGACAGACCTTTGTTGGCAGAGTAATGTCTCTGCTTTTCAATATGCTATCTAGGTTGGTCATAACCTTCCTTCCAAGGAGTAAGTGTTTTTTAATTTCATGGCTGCAATCACCATCAGCAGTGATTTTGGAGCCCCCCAAAATAAAGTCTGACACTGTTTCCACTGTTTCCCCATCTAATTCCCATGAGGTCATGGGACCAGATGCCATGATCTCAGTTTTCTGAATGTTGAGCTTTAAGCCAACTTTTTCACTCTCCTCTTTTACTTTCATCAAGAGGCTCTTTAGTTTTTCTTCGCTTTCTGCCATAAGGGTGGTGTCATCTGCATATCTGAGATTATTGATATGTCTCCCGGCAATCTTGATTCCAGCTTGTGTTTCTTCCAACCCAGCGTTTCTCATGATGTACTCTGCATATAAGTTAAATAAGCAGGGTGACAATATACAGCCTTGACATATTCCTTTTCCTATTTGGAACCAGTCACTTGTTCCATGTCAAGTTCTAACTGTTGCTTCCTGACCTACATACAGGTTTCTCAAGATGAGGGATTAACAAACTATAGCCTGTGGGCCAGATCCTACCTGCCACTGACTTGTATAAAGTTTTATTGGAACATAGCCCATTCATTATGTATTGTCCATGGCTGCTTTTGCAGAGTTCAGTAATTGTGACAGAGATTACATGGCCCTCAGAACCTAAAATATTTACTGTCTCTCCTTTGTGGGAAAAGTTTACTCATTCCTGTTTAAGCTGCTATATCTAAAGCTTGAGTTTTACTGTATCAAAAGTGAATATTAAAATTTTAAAAGAAAACTTAAATGAAAATCTCTTTAATAAAGATCTTTATATGGAATGTGATGATTAGAATAAATAGAATGCCTTTTGAAATTGTGTATTATGTATAGAGTATTACTCAGAGTTCTATTTGTACTTAACTAACTTTGGCATTAGGATGAAAAAATGTGAATCATGTTTCAGCCTTCCTCTTTGTAACTTTTTTTATCTTTTTGAAAAAAAATATAGCCAAGAATCAGTTAATGGAGTTAGTAGATAAGTTTATACCAGTTATTATGACCCAGCCAGAATGTTTTTATTCATTAAAGCTGTCTAAAGAAGACAAAATAGTTAAACCAGTAAGAGACACCCTTTCTGCTTTGCCTGTGTCGTAGAAAAGAAAACTTAAACCAATGAGAGATTGCTAGAGGGAGAATGAAAAGCTTCTCCAGCTCTGATGGTGGGGTGAGGGTGGAATAAGGCATGAGGATGGACTACAAAAGGTCTCAGCTCTGTTCATGGACAGAGACTGTTGCTTTAGCATCAGATCCACCCAATTCATATGATGACTGGAGATCTAACCCAGCTCCTCTGACTTTTCCTTGCCTATAAAGTCTTGGTCTAAAAGGAGACAATGGTGTCAGGACAAGCATAAATCAAATTTCATACAAAAGGAGAGAAAATGAGATTGCGTAGAAATGGCTCACCATGCCTAGGGATTGGTGACAGAAGAACAGTAGCGTGGGTGGGCCATTTGTTGTCTGTATTATTTATGGGCACTATCAAGGGGTGGTTTTCTTTTATTAAGGACTAGGATATATTTGAAACCTCAGGACAGCTAGGGACAATTGTGGTTTTGTTTTTTCAGGTTATTTTATAGATAGGCCATGTTGTCAAGATTTTTATCTCAGTTTGCTCCACATCAGTTATAGTTGCTGTCAGTGATGTTCACGTGTGCCATGGAACAATTCATGGGTTCTTTGGGTTGGATATACCTGGATTCAAATCCTGGCCTATGATTAAACTTAACCTTTGGAAAGTGAAGGACAGAGAAGAACCGTATCTGTTTTCTAAGAAGGACTTTAGAGGGTTAACAGGAAATCATTCATAAGAATAAAGTTACTTATACTTGCATAACTGGGCAATTCTGGGCAAGTCCATTATTTTATCAGTGCAACTCCATATCTTTGCAGATGCAATTCAAACAACTTTTCTAGGTTTGAACAACAATCATGGGTTTAAATTATGTGTTGGCATGTCTCCAATCGTAAGAATCCTTATCATCGTGCTCAGTCACATGTGACTCTTTGCAACCCCGTGGACTGTGGTCTGTCCTGAAGTGGGTTGCCATTTCCTCCTCCAGGGAAGCTTCCTGATCCAGGGGTCAAACTCGTGTCTCCTGCATCTCCTGCATTAGCAGATAGAATCCATCTGCCAATGCAGGAAATGTGAGTTCAATCCCTGGGTCGGGAAGCTCCCTTGGAGAAGGAAATGGCAACCCACTCCAGTACTCTTGCCTGGGAAATCCCATGGACAGAAGCTGCAGTCCCTGGGGTGGCAAAGAATCCTTATAGAGGGTGAAATTTTTGAACTCTGGACTATCCTGGACAGTCCCACCAACATGAAGTCTAAGCATGGTAGTCATTTTAGGTTTAGGTTTTGGTTTAGGTTTAAATTTGAACCAGTAATACGTGAACATACTCTCATCATGAAAATAAAACAATAACAAAATACACAAAGCATGAAAACCCCACTGGCCACTCCTTTGGCTGTCCCTCCTTCTCCATCTTTGTACCTAACCCCAGGGGTAACCAGTGTGTCAGAGTTTTCTTTACAATTACTTGCGCTGTGCTTTTTTGAAATCTCTTACTAAGATGATACAACAGAGGCTTTCTTAGGAATTTAAACTTGGGACAAGATGACAAGGAAAAGCTCTTCATCCTCTCCCACAAAATGTGTTTGCTCTAAGTTTTGGAACATTGGCCATATGTATGAAGTGAAATTAGTGTTTCCCTAGGAATGAAATTTGGATGTAATTAGAATTCCATAGACTATTACAGTTTTAAAATTTGTAAAAATATTTTTACTATCAGGAAAACTGTGTTGTCCTATATATATATATTAGTGCCTGAGAAGTCTGGAAGTTCTCATATGGAACACTGGTGGCCTGCTTTTCAGATTTGGTTTACAAATGAGTTTTATTTGGCCTGCATGGTGCTTTATTAAGTTTTTCAATTTTAAAGTCTTTGGTTGGGGCATGCTTTTGTTTAAAGCCCTACTCTTCATCTATAGCAGTATTTACTCATTTTTGGTACCTGCTTGGACCTAAAAGGCATTTGAATTTGGGACTTCCGTTTTGAGAAAAGGAGAGGTTCAGAGTTAAGCTGAACTGGCTTAGGTGTGCTCACACATAGCTTAACTCAAATCTAAAGACTTCCCAGGGTTACCTAATACAAACTGTTTTTTTTATACTGCATATCTAACATATGTATACGTATCTGTATGATTTTCCTTTGATATTACACATTAATTCCTTCATAATTCTTTAAAATTATTGATGTCCAGCATGTCTTCACATATTATACAGCATTGGAATTGCTATGACCTGAAGTGTGCTGCTTGATTTCTTAGCTTTTGACTTAAAAAGTTTAATTGGTTAAGTTTTATTTTTTAACCTTGGTGGTGAGTGCGCGGAGGTTTGCTTTGTTACTCAGTTCATTAAACCCTTCATTTTTGCTGTTGATGTTCTTTTGTGTGTGTGACCTGTCTTATTTTTTAAAAAACTGTTTATAGACTGGCTTATATTCCTTTATTCCCTAAAGTAAAGCAACCCCAAATAATTTTGTTTTTTTGGTTATATGGAAGAAAATTAATCTCACTTGAAACTCTCCTTTTCCTGATTTATTACTGACATTAGATGAGTAATGAAAGAGGCTTTGAAAATGTAGAACTGGGAGTCATAGGAAAAAAGAAGAAAGTCCCAAGGAGAGTCATCCACTTTGTTAGCGGTGAAACCATGGAAGAATACAGCACAGATGAAGATGAAGTCGATGGCCTGGAGAAGAAAGATGTTTTGCCTACTGTTGATCCGGTAGGTTTGATACTGATGATCCTTTTGTCAGTGCGTTTTGTTCTGACTGATTTGTTTCCCTTAAACACTGAACGGAAGGAATCTTTTGAGGTTTAAATATGCTATATTCTGGTTATAACATTGTGTTATGATTTTGGTAGAAAGCAGTATTTTTACACAGTGTGGATGGACCTCTTTCCTATCTTGAGTAGCCTGAATAGTTTATTTTTGAGAGTCAGAAGTTTTTTGTCAGCGTGGATAGGTTTCTTTAAGATTTACTTCACTAAGCAGAGTGCTTAAATTCCTGTCCCTTTGTATTAAATATTATACCACTGATGGTTTCCACCAGACTTAGAACTGTCACTTCTTTTTTATATTGCCTTAAGTTTTGACTAGAAGATAGGAATGTATAGTTCTCAACTCTGTGTTCCTCACCAGCTGAACTTAAGAATTTCTAAACTATAAAAGATGTGACTGTAAAATTATGATTGGTTGTACATTTTTAAAAAGGGAATGTTGCCCTTCTAAGTAACCATTTTGAGAGTTCAGTTGCTGAAATATTTACTGACTTTCTAAAAGGTGCTGGTGATACAGCAATGGGCGGTGTAAATTTCTGCTTTTATACCAGTGGACAGAAGGGTAATAAACAATATATACTATAATTATCAGACTTTGGATAGTTCTATGAAGAAAATTAAGCAGAGTAGCAGAATAGAGAATTATTCATTTAGATTTGGTTTACAAAATGTTATTACTAGTTTTCTTCATATTTTGTTCTAATAAATAAATTTTAGTTATTAAAAAAATCAGATCCTGATTCTTTACAGTCAAAGGACTGTAAGACAGTATACTTTGAAGGCAATTCCAAATGCACGCAGAATATTGTAGATGTGTTTCATACAGTGGAAGAGCTGTTAGGTGGAGTATTCCATAGATGTCTGTTAGGTCTGGTTGCTTTATAGTGTTCTTTGTCTTCTGTTGCCTTGTTGATCTTCTGCCTAGTTGCCCTATTCATTATTGAAAATGGAGTGTTGGAGTCGCCAAGTGTTATTGTTGAATTGTCTAGTCTCCCCTCATTTCTGTCAGTTTCTTCTTCCATTGAGCCACTGTATTAAAATTTTCATTTCAGTTATTGTACTTTTTCACCACCAGAATTTTCATCTGATTCTATTTTATAATTTCTCTTCATTCATATTCTGTATTTGATGTGACATTGCTATCATACCTGCCTTTATTTCTTTACGTGTGTGTGCATGTGTGTGTGTGAGAGAGAGAGTCGCTCAGTCCTGTCCGACTCTTTGTGACCCCATGGACTGTATTTCACCAGGCTTCTCTGTCCATGGACTTCTCCAGGCAAGAATACTGGAGCGGGTTGCAATTCCCTTCTCCAGGGGATCTTCCCGACCCAGGAACCCGAGTCTCCTTCACTGCAGGCAGATTCTTTACCATCTGGGACACCAGGAAAGCCCTATGGTTTCCTTAATTCTTTGAACGTACTTATATTATAAAGACTACTTTGAGTTTTTCCTATTAAATCCAACATCCAGTCATTCTCACAAGTAGTTTTGTTGTCTGCTTTTTTTTTCCCCCAGTGTATGGGTCATGCTTTCCTGTCTCTTTGCATGTCTCATACTTTTTTGTTTGAAACTAGACATTTTAGGTAATATATTGTAACAACTCTGAGTGCTGCCTTCTGCCTCCCCCCAAATCTCCACTACCCAGGGTCTTGATTTTGTTGTAATATTTGCTTGTTTATTTGTCTAGTCAGTTGATGGGTTCGTTTAATGAATTCTGTTTCCTCCTCACTTGCTGTTCTCTGTTTCAAACTAGCTAATCAACTACAGTTGATCCTGTATCTTGATAGAATCGAAGAATTTCTTCCCAAGTACCTTTTACCAAAATCTTCACTGATTTTGAGAGTACCCTTAAGCTTAGACTTTTCCACTTCTGTTGCAGATGAAGTCAGTTCACATGGGAAGAAATTAGGAGCTATCTGTCTGATGGCCTACTTTTCCTCCTGGGCAAAATCTCAGGCAGAGCTCCAAAGTTGGGAGGTAGGGATAGTAGTGCATTTCTCTGTGACCCCCCTACTTTAGGAGCTGAATGCTGAGTTGAGGTTGGGAGTGGAAGCCTTAGGTCATGGCTCATCTCTTCTGGCATGGAACCACTGGCTAATGAACCGGGGTAAGGGCGGTCAGTGCCCCAGTATTCTCAGTTGCACCATGCTCAGGGTAGAGCCTCCGTTGTGTTAGTGGAAGCTGATGGAAGGAAGGGAGCCCTCCCCTGTCAACCACACTCACCTGGAAGTTAGTCTCAGGAATAGGTAGCTTCTGGGCAGGTTGAGAAATGCTGGTTAATGTCCCATTCTTTCTGGAAAGAAAGGCCTCTAGTTGGAAACTGGGAGTAGAAGGAGCCCTGCGTTCTTAGTTGTACCAGTCTGGAGTGGTGTTTCCATTTCACTTTGCTGGGAAGACCTATGATCTTGGTTCACTTACTGCATACTCTCATTTTCTTATCACATTTCCCTTTGTTTTCTTGATTAGTTGTTTACTCATTTGTCATATACCCTCAGGACCATTTCCAGAGGCTTTAAATGTTCATTTTAAATAATTTTCACCAGTTTCAGTGGGACATGGGTCCTCAGGGTTCCTCTCACTCTTTTGCTGGAAGTCCCTATCCATTCTTAAAATCGTAAGTTACCCTGTATGTAACATGTTGTCGGAATTTATTTGGATTCTTATGCCTAAACTAAGACAAGAAACCTGGGTGATAAGAAACCTGTCTGTATTTCCTTCCCCGGAAGGCAGCATGCACAGTCCGAGCTGGTTTTCAGGTCTGGCCAGTCATGGAGTAGTCGCCTTGCTGTGGCCAAGTATTTGACTGCTTCATCCTGGCCTAAATATATAGAATAAATTTAAGTATGAAGGTTGCTAACCTAACCTCTTGTTGCAGACAAAACTTACCTGGGGCCCCTACTTATGGTTTCACATGCTTCGTGCTGCCACATCCACCCTCTCAGGTATTGCTTTTTTGTTTGAATATTGCATAACCAGTATCATATATTCCCAGAACAGGAAGTTGGCCAAATAGGGTGTTTCAGAAATGAAGGAAAAACAATGGGGAATTTAGTCACTCCCTTCTCAGCAGCTAGCTAGCTACCATTGGAGATACTAATCTAACTTATACTTCACCTTAACACATTCTTTAGTGTCCAGATGTGTTTTGTAAAAAAAAGGACTGAAAAATAGCTAAACTCATTTAGATACAGTTTTCTTGTTTGTGAACATGAACAGAAAAGGTCTATTAGCAGTTATTTTGCTATTTTGCCATTTGGTTCCCTGACGTTGTTCTCGTTCTGTTTGACTGCTTATTCCCAGCAGTTATTGGGAGTCCAGAAGAAGCCACTAGTGTTTCTTGGGGAAATCAAGGAAGATACACAGATAAGATGTACTGAATGTTGATAATCTCTCCGAGGGCAGGGACTGTAAATTTTGTATTCCTTCAGTGCTTTGCACATAGAAAGGGCTCAAGAAATGTACATGGAATTATGTAAACCATTTGACTTTTGTATAACTTTTATATTTTTAGTTTGTGACTTTCTTGGAGAGAAGATTGCATCTGTTTTGGGCATCAGCACTCCAAAATACCAGTATGCAATTGATGAGTATTACCGGATGAAGAAGGAGGTGTGTCTCCTTTTTACATTTTCTTGATTCCCCTTCATTTGTTGTGGACTGAATGGGTTGCATAATGAAGACTTGTATCCTCTAGTTGTCCCAGAGATAGCCCCCTTACACTAGGCATTTCATTCTAGTCATTCTTTATCAGATTAGCATACATTTTAGAATTTTGTAATACTTAGATTTTCCTAGGATTGATGTGCACAGTTAAACTAGACTTCACTGTGCTGGGTGCTGAAAGTGGGAGAAAAATACTGTTCCATTTGGACATTTATGTTTTAACTATTCTTGTTACTTCTTTTTAGGAAGAAGAAGAAGAAGAAGAAAATAGGATGTCGGAAGAAGCAGAAAGACAATACCAACAAAATAAGCTGCAGGCTGATTCCATTGTTCAGTCCGATCAACCAGAAACACTGGCATCCAGTTCATTTGTGAATCTCAATTTTGAAATGGAGGGAGATTGTGAAGTAATTACAGAAAGCAAACAAAATCCAGTCTCTGTCCCTCTGTAGAATGAAATGACTATCAGACTTCTAAGGTAGTTTTTATACCGGGAACTTTCACATTCTCTATTTGGTGAGACTTGGGACTTAATACAATTATTTATATTTTAAATTATTATCAGGAAAAGGAAGAATGTTTCTTTATTCTTAAGCTCTATTTAGCAAAAGCCAGATATGAAATTTGGATCTTTGTATTGTGCTTTTACTGTGTCAAATTAGTGCTTTGGTTTTAAAATGATCTTTAAAAAAGGTTAAGGACATTCTAGAGCCTTAACCACCAACTAGGAAGAGTTAAATTATCAAGGTTGTCTTTGTGTAAGAAAAAAAATAGGTAAGTTGCTGATTAAGGCTAACTGGAGCTGATATTTGTGGTCTCAGATTAAAATGAGGATTTTTCCCCTAGATTTTCTCATGTTATGTCTTACATTTATATATCTAACCATTTTCATACTAAGAATGGTTTACTGAGTGTAATAAAAGGAGCACGATAAAAGCATTTTGAATTTTCTTTCCTTGAGAATTAACTTTATTTCATGGCAAGGTGATTGAGTTTATAACACCAAATATTAAGATGGGTTTCCATTTTTAATGGAGATTATTTAATCTTACTTTCTCTTTCAGTAGTTATTCAGATTTAAGTAACTTTGAACATGTTAAGAACATTAGTTATGGGATGAATTTATTAATGTATTTGTATTCAAATGGTAATACCTAGTGATTATCCACATAGCATCCTGGTTATGTCAGTCATTCAACCCTGAATGCCTCCTCTGGGTCAAGTAGTTGCAGGGTGATACTGGGGGACAAATGAAGACTTAACCCTCCAGGGTTCACTGTTAAATATTGTGCAAGGTGCAGTGGTAGCATAATGAAATTAACTGTCATTAACTGCTTCGAAGTAGCAACAGTGGATGGTTTGCTTGACCCAGCTGGCCATCTCTGTACCCACTGTGTCATTAGCAGACCTCACAAAAGTATAATATGAAATTAATTTTGAAAATACTCCTGTATGTGTTCAGAATCTTATGAGGTATCTGTATGACTTTGATTTATAACTTAATGTGGATAAGGAGAAATGTATATTTTAGATACGGGGCTGCTAAAAACCTATTCGCAAACTTAAAGAGCCTTTAGAGATTAATGGTTGTTAATAGTCTTCTAAATAGCATTAAGTTCAGTCTTAAATATATCTGCCTAAAGTATAGCTTCAAACAAACAGCATAGGTACAGTGGGCTTATTATGGAAGTCTGTTAGCAGTGAACATCTGGCCACTAAGTTCTTCAATTGAAATTTGAAGGATTTAGGCAAGATAATTCTTTATTTGGAATCCTCAGTTACATGGATTCATAGTATGGTGGTTCATGGCATGTGATGGTGATCTTTTTAGCCATGGGTATAAACTATATAATTTAGTGCTTAAAGGGTTAATCTTCAGATTATGTAATGTCATCATAAATTATAGTTTACCAGTAAAGGATGCTAATCTGATGTGTTCTCCTTGTTTTTATCTTCATTTGAGAAGATATTCAAACTCATATTTATTTGGGTATCTTGTAAAGGCAAGCGTATCTAAAGGTGACCTGAATCTTCTCTCTCTAGAGGCAGCAGATGTAAAAGAGTTGACTCAGAAACTTTTCTGATTGTAGTAGGAGGAAGATAATGATTTATGAAGGCATTACATTTCTTGAATTTTATTTTTACTTGTCCAACAGTGGCCAGTTTGTAATGTTTATATAGATATTCACTGTGCCTTAAACTTTTATACTTTTTCTTTATGCAGAGTATAAAATTTCCCATAAATGCATTAAATGGTTTTGTCTTATTTTTAAGCCTCTTTCACTTTTTCTTCCTTTCCAACCCTTTGAATAATTACTGTTCCTTTGGAATCATAGTTCATGCTATTCTACTCTCTTCTATTCTTTCACCTCTTAAAAACTAAACAGTATAATTGAGAATCTTTATACTTAACAAATTCTCTAACAAAAATTCTTAACAAAATGGAGTTAAATTTTGTGAAATGTAACCCTGGTGCTGGTTAATCAAGCTAGACAGATTTTTTAATACCAATGATTTTAATTAAAGTAAAATACTAGAATACTTTTTATTGAAATACTCTATTAAAATAAAAATGTCCAAATACTTCCCAGAAATGAAATGACCCTACTCTGATGAATGAGGAATCCTGTAATCTTTGATATACATAATACTTTGGAAGAAGATTCAAAGTTAAATGATATAATTTAAACTTTCTTTCAAGTATTCAAATTCTTATTGACTAAGTATTCCACGAAAACTTCATTTCTAAAGATTATGTATATTTAAAATGGACTCCTACCTTCACCAGATCACACTTGCCATATCTGAGCTAAGTGTAACCAGAATTTACTGCTCCTGATTTGGTCCCATTTCTTCCAGACCACTGCAACCAAAATTCCAATAATGAGAACATTTGCTGTGTTCTGTAGGCATATGAATTATTTTATTTAGACCCTTTCTAAGGATTCTGTGTCAAAAGATTTACATGCAGCATTCAAGATTACTTTAATGAATACAGTCTAGTCTTTGAGAGATCATGTATCATCAAGGTCTGTAGAGTTTTCATTATCATTTGCAACAAGCGCTTCTCTATTCTCATAAGTCCAAAAGCCATTCAGATCAATTAGAATAGTGGTGACTGTGTCTCCTTGATTACTGTTGATTAAATCCTGGAGAGAGATTTTCAAAGGATCCTTTGGTTTTACCATGTCAAAGATTTCATCCTGCAAGAGAGGAAGAAAAAAATACAATGAAATTTGCTATCTGATTTCCTTTAATTTCTATTACACAGTGATCTAAAATTTAGGGCTAGCACTTGAACTTATGTAAAATTTTTTTGTTCTAGTTTTTCATTTAACAGGCAATCCATCTCTTTTCTATATACACAGAATTTTAGTGGAAGATTCCTTAGGTAGAGGCATACCCTTGAGGATATTTTGATTTAATTTCCAGACCACTGCAATAAAGTGAATATTGCAATAAAGCAACTCATGTGAATTTTTTTGTTTCCTAGTGCATTACAAAGGTTTATCTTTATACTGTAGTCTGTTAAGTGTACAACAGATTATGTGTAATAAAATGCACATACCTTAATTAAAGAATATTGCTAAAAAACAGTGCAAACTATCATCTGAGCCTTCAACAAGTTGTAATCTTTTTGCAATAGTCATGTCAAACATCAGAGATCAACATATAGCTAATAATAATAACAATGAATGTTGTGAGAGTTACCAAAATGTGAAACAGAGACACAAAGTGAGCAAATGCTGTTGAAAAAAGGGCACCAATAGACTTGCTTGACTAGGGTTGCCACAAACCTTCAATTTATTAAAAAAGGTATGCCTATATGATTCTTGTAAAGTGAAGCTCAGTTAAAGCCACATAGCTAATTAGTGGCAAAACTATCTATTGTAGTGTTCTTTGAATATGTGGTTAACTACTTATATTTTTCTGTTGTCTTCTGGTTAGGGGTAAAGCAAGGACTTGATTTGGCCTTGGCTCAAAGTAAAATTTAAATGCTTTAGAGCCAAGACAGGGACAAAGCTTCATTTCCAATAATAATGTCAACATTTTACTCTGGACCTGGAATGAGTAGGGGGAATATTAAAGAATTAGTCTTCCACAATGATGATAAAAATAAATAAAACAGATGGAAGAACCTTTTCTCTGTTACTAACTGCACTATAAGATTACTTATGGGGAATCAGTACATGTTTTCTAATCTGTTTATAGTAAAATCACTCAATGTATTTAGTAGTATTTAAATTACATTTTTAAAGATTAGAACAATTCAGGTAAATGTATGACTTTTTAATCTGGTGTGTACGTGAAATTTCCCTTTCCACCCTGGTGGCAGTATAAAATGACTCGTTTTTAAATTGCCAGTTGCATAGTTTCAAATTTGTCTCATATATATTAAACTGACATAGCCTTTTATTATATTTGGTTAAAATGGGGTGGGTTATTTTATTACATTACTTCACCTGAACCAGTACTGGATAACCCCATGTGTTTTACAGCTGATGAAAGTCTGATTACTAAAATGTTAAGTAGTGGCATATGTTTCAAATAGTAGTAGTTTTTATACAGTAAGATTGAGGTCTCCTTAAATAATACCAAAGCAAGCAAGGAGTGGACTAACAAAGTGCCTGAACCTAAACAGTTTGCCCAAATTCAGTTTATGGTGGAACAGACTGCCAAAAGATGCAGGCTGTACTGATTCTCTTTTCAATCTGAATGGATGCTTCCAGTGAGAACACAAGACTGACAATGTTAAAATGTTAAACTGTGCAAATCATTAGCCCCATTATGGTCTCAGTTTCTAATGACTTAAATTAATTCAGAACAAATAACTGCAAATACTTGGTTCAGTATATCGTAAGTTGCTTTCAGGTAAAAACTTCATTTGATACAAATGATTATCTGCTGTAAATTACATAAATTAAAGAAAAAAGTAACCTTGACGTCTTGAAATGAAACAGGATCCTGTCCATGAATTTTCATTAGTTCTTGTATGGCCTGTATTTAATAGAAATAAATCCTTAAACAAAAAATAAAATACACAAAATTCCCTGTCCTGTTCCCATGGCCCCCTTTCTAGTTCTGTTTCCTATCCTATCAGACCATAAGTCTCATTGTTTTAACCATTCTTGCCAATTTTCGCAAATTCCTTGACCTTGCTTTACATCTGTTGAGCAAAACCTAAACACTGGATTGGTGTAGTCATCAGCTTTTCTAGACCTACACATTAGCTATGGAGAACTTCATAAGGAAAGTATATAAGAGTACAGATTACTATTATGTAAGATTACTATTATGTAAGAATGGTCTCCAACCCCATACAGGCCTTAAAACATGGCCTTGCAATTCTGTTATGACCTGCTCCTCCCATTTTCCAGGAATGCTGTTCACACCTTCACCATTCTTTAAGGCACCCAGTCCACCACCTCCCCTCCCACGCTATACTTCATATTCTTGACAGAAAAAAATGGAGGTAAACCTCCCTCAAATTATTTTATGAACTTTAACAAAAAAAAGACTGAAGAAACTGCAGTGATCCAGTTGGACTAACATATTTTAGGTGGGAGTCATTCACTGGAAAATGTGAAAGCTTAAAATTCTTGGAAAATAATCAATGAAATATGTTTTGAGTGCCACTCTGTAGTGCCACTGATACCAGTGTGCACCAGGGCATCTCTGCAGCATACGGGAATCCGAGTACACTCTCACCTACTGGCGCAGCAGACATGGATGAAGTGACCTAGAGTGCATAGGCAGGCCTAGCTTTATCCTGGGATACTGATGCACAAAGGCTTTACACACAGCAAGGCTCAGTACCAGTAACTTTCACCTTAGCCTATACAACCGAGTCTAAACAAATGTATGAAATATTTTCAATGTATTTAATAAATAATTTTTTAATAAATATTAAAAGAGTAGAAGATACTATAAAGAAGTAGTTGTGAAAAGGGATTGAGTAGTTTGAAAGATATTTACTGTGTTTTCCTAAAACTGAATTTTCAGTTAATAGGTCTGCTTAAAGCAGGGGCATACCTATGATAGGTGGTATTAGATTCTCAGATTAGTCATGGATATAAGTCCATGTGGCATTCAATTTTTAAAAAATGCATCCTCATACTGGATGTAATTTATCCTTATAATAATCTCTAGTCATTACTACTTAGAAAATTATAAGAGAAAGCCTTTCAGGGAATTTAACATGAAATTATGAAGTATATACTCTGAAACTCAGAAATCAGACAAAGTTATTTTAGGAGTATCACAAAATTTTTAAATGGAAAAAAAAAGCCTCCAGGGGAAAATGGTTTACGACAAAAATGTGAAAATGTCCATTTTTACTGTTTTAAAAAAAGGTCAAAAAGAAAAAAACAATGTCTTCTTACCATTGATCTTAACTGTATAAAAACCAGATGGTCTTCTGAAAACTAGCTATGTGGCAATGGAGTGGAACAGTACTGTACAAAACCATTCCATCAAGTAGAAAAGCCACCATTCAAACTGAGGAATGATTTATCTTAAAAGGGTGGACATTCCTACATTTACACCTTCTACAGCTGAGTGCTTATCAGATACAATACAATCAAATTCCACTTCAGAGCTCATCATGCTATTCTCTGAGACCACCTATGGCACAGAATAAGTGCTTTCAGCAAATCTGTTTCACACTGAAATGTGAATTCTAGCCAACTTTTAAATTTATATTTATTATAGCATAGCAATTAAAAGAATCTACAAGTACCAGGTTGGCAAAACTTCTGTGGAAAGAAGTTCCCTTTTCTGAACGTGTAATTAAGGTTTCTACAGAATTTTACATACTAGTTTTTGATCACCAAGAGCACAGAATTTCTCAGGCATGTTTTAATCTCGACTGGTTAATAGGCCTGACATGTATTTACACACTTTTGAAGTATCCTACAACTAATCAAATCAGCACTGATTTAGCCCATTTGTATTTTCAAAAATAGAAAAAACTAAAACCAGACTTGATTTCCTTCTGAAATCTGTTATATAAACCCTTTTGCTAAATTTAAACACCCCAAGTTAGATAAAATTGTCACTTGGTAGGTAATTTAAACCAAACTGTATAACAAAGATACACAAATGAGACTTACCCTAAAGAAATAATTAAGGGAAAAGACATTCAGATACCCTTTGTTCTCAATGTCAAGTAACTTAAAAATATACTGCAAAGCTGCAGGTTCTTTTCGGTTTTCTAATGCAAGAACAAAATCCAGGTAGGTCTTATAGTCCTAGAGAAAAGAAAATGACATTCATTAGAATCCTTATTTGTAATTTGTAATTTGTAATTAACCAGTTCAAGCTGGTTTTAGGAAAGGCAGAGGAACCAGAGATCAAATTGCCAATATCCGCTGGATCATCGAAAAAGCAAGAGAGTTCCAGAAAAACACCTATTTCTGCTTTATTGACTATGCCAAAGCCTTTGACTGTGTGGATCACAATAAACTGTGGAAAATTCTGAAAGAGATGGGAATACCAGACCATTTGACCTGTCTCTTGAGAAACCTGTATGCAGGTCAGGAAGCAACAGTTAGAACTGGACATGGAACAACAGACTGGTTCCAAATAGGAAAAGGAGTACGTCAAGGCTGTATATTGTCACCCTGCTTATTTAACTTATATGCAGAGTACATCATGAGAAATGCTGGGCTGGAAGAAACACAAACTGGAATCAAGATTGCCGGGAGAAATATCAATAACCTCAGATATGCAGATGACACCATCCTTATGGCAGAAAGTGAAGAAGAACTAAAGAGCCGCCTGATGAAAGTGAAAGAGGAGAGTGAAAAAGTTGGCTTAAAGCTCAACGTTCAGAAAACTAAGATCATGGCATCTGGTCCCATCACTTCATGGGAAATAGATGGGGAAACAGTGGAAACAGTGTCAGACTTTATTTTTGGGGGCTCTAAAATCACTGCTGATGGTGACTGCAGCCATGAAATTAAAAGACGCTTACTCCTTGGAAAGAAGGTTATGACCAACCTAGATAGCATATTTAAAAGCAGGGGCATTACTTTGCCAACAAAAGTCTGTCTAGTCAAGGGTATGGTTTTTCCAGTGGTCATGTATGGATGTGAGTTGGCCGGTGAAGAAAGCTGAGCGCTGCAGAATTGATGCTTTTGAACTGTGGTGTTGGAGAAGACTCTTGCGAGTCTCTTGGACTGCAAGGAGATCCAATCAATACATCCTAAAGGAGATCAATGCTGGGTGTTCATTGGAAGGACTGATGTTGAAGCTGAAACTCCAATACTTTGGCCACCTCATGTGAAGAGTTGACTCATTGGAAAAGACCCTGATGCTGGGAAGGATTGGGGGCAGGAGGAGAAGGGGACGACAGAGGATGAGATGGTTGGATGGCATCACTGGCTCGATGGACATGGGTTTGGGTAGACTCCGGGAGTTGGTGATGGACAGAGAGGCCTGGCGTGCTGCAATTCATGGGGTCGCAAAGAGTTGGACACGACTGAGCGACTGAACTGAACTGAACTGAATTAACTTTTCAAATGAACATCTGATGACTGGAGGCTATTTTGTAATCAAAGACGGCAATTTTTTAATATGAAATGAGAAATTCATACTTAACTATACTTAATGTTGGTTTCTAGGAATTCTATACACTGAAGTTAACCTGTACAGACAGTTTTTGGGGGCATAGCTCATTTTCTTATGAGATTTGCTGGGTTAAATCATAATTTTCATTCATTAGACTTTTGAAATGGACAGGAGAGTGACAGCTATTGTGTATTGCCACTAAATTTATATTTTCAGTTCAGTGCAGTCGTTCTGAAATACTGTTCTGAAATTTTAATTCAGATGACTTCCAATAAGTCGTCTTAAGAGTGCCAGATATTGTACAGTGATCTGACACTGTTCTCATCCAAAAGGGAGCAAAAGAATACAAGTGAAGGCTAAAAAGACATGAAGAGAACAGAAAGCTTTTTCTATGAAAAAGGCGTAGTCACTGATTACTTTTTTTGCATGGTTAAAAGAAGTAAAGTACTTAAGAGATTTTCACTTGGGAAAAAAATGTTTATAATCTTGGAAAGGATTTTTTTAGGCTAAGATTAAGAATTCTTTTCTGATAAACTCTATGTATAAGAACTAGAGATGCAGCCTTATCATGGTCTAAACTCCACACTTAACTGAGCTTCTGATTTTCTTCATTCACCATGTCATTAGTATACTCCAAGCTCCTCACTGTTTAGGCAGCTGTGGGAGTCACAAAGCAGTTTCTGTGCCTTTTCCCTCTTTTCTGTTGGCAGTTGGTTAATAATGGTGTCATTTAGAAAACTGTTATTGAAGCTAAATGATAAAACCTAAGACCCTGATTCTCTGCTGACAGTATGACTATTTCTTAAGCATCATTGGTGTGAAAAAGTTATCAGATCCTTAACACATATTTTTAATAGCAAGAATGGTGAGTTAAAAATGCCATTTAAAAAAAAATGCTATTTAGAATTTTCTTCTCAAGTATATGTTTTGCACTGTTATGATAAAAGGACAGGCGCATGTTAGCACATCTTTAGCTACTAAGGTAGTCACTTAGAATAATACAACCCGATTCTCAGATTTAAATCATGGCATATATGGTACTGTATCTGACCTGGTAATTCAATGAGTGAACCATCTATATGAAAATAGTCAATATTTACCTGTTTTTCAGATTTTTATGTTTTTACTAGCCCACAACATTCCTCTACAATAGGTGCACCAACAATGAAATGAACAAAATAGTAAAATTTTCTATTTGTCCTGAGTCCATAAGGGAAGTAATGTTTTTAAGCAAATTTACCTTAAAATCAGAGTCTCCGAATCTCAAAACAATTTGATCAGTTCATACTTCTTAAGATACTGTTATGCACTAACAAGAAAACACTGCTGTATCACATCAAGAAAAAGGCTTTTGTGATTAAAAATGGGCAGAGGATCTAAACAGGCATTTTTCTGAAGAAGATATCAGATGGCCAACAGGCACATGGAAAGATGCTCAATATCACCAGTCATTAGGGAAACACAAATCAAAATCACAATGAGATCACCTCACACTGTTCAGAATGGCTACCATCAAAAAGAACTAACGACTTCCCTGGCAGTCCAGTGGTTAAGACTTGGCACTTCCACTGCAGAGGGCATGGGTTCGATCCCACTAAGACCCCGCATGCAAAAACAAAAAAACAAATAAACAAAAGATAACTAAAGTGTTCAAGGATGTGGAGAAAAGTGAACCCTTATGCACTGTCGGTGGGAGAGCAAACTGGTCCAGCACTATGGAAAACAGTATGGAGGTTCCTCAGAAAATTAAAGATAGAACTATATGATCCAGCAGTTCTATTCCTGGATGTTTATGTGAAGAAAATGGAAACAGTAATTCGGAAAGATATGCACCCCAGTGTTCATAGCAGCAATACTTACATAAGCCAAGACATGGAAGCAACCTAAGTGTCCATCAACAGATAAGTGGATAAAGATGACATGGTATATATACAATGGAATACTACTCAGCCATAAAAAGAATGAAATCTTTACACAGGGAATATAGTCAATATTTTGCCATAACTTTGGTATGTAATCTATAAAAATATTGAATCAGTATGTTGTATGTATGAAACTAATATAACATTGTAAGTCAACTATATGTCTATTTAGAAAAAGAGCTTTTGGAAATTGTGGGAGTTTAAATTTTCAAAACTCAGAGGTTTAAACTACTACCATTTCTCCATCATAAGTGAGACACTCCTGGAAAACACGGTCTAAGAAGACACTGGTCATGGTTGCTGTTCCATAGCGGGAGAGTTCTTCTTTACTGAGCATGCCATTGTGATCCTTATCAAGATTCAAATACTGGCCTTGGGAAGAAAGACAGTAAGGAGACACTTAGGACCAAAAGAAACTTCTAACTAAAAGAACGATACACACTAACAAAAAGTTACTTTTATTGGTTAATATTTTGATTTTCAAACTAATTGTGTTACAGTCACGGTAGACACCTGCTATTCTTTAATCTCTATCACAACAATGTTAAGCCAGAAACCAGTCAAAGAAAATTCATCATGCCTTTATGCTATTTCACTTACCTTATTTGTTTTCAGTTTGCAACCTTTTTAGAACTGTCCTAGGATTCTAAATTAGATGGAGGCAGGGGGTCAACCAACATAAAGCACTGGAATGCTGGCACTTGAAAGCAGAGGTCAAGGTTGCCAAACAAGTCAGAAGATCACTCAACAGAATAGTGTAACAGACTAACGAAATTCAAGAAAAAAGCAAACTAGGTCCAAAGACATCCCTCTGTGGACCCTGAGAGCAGCATTTTATCACAATGCAAGATCATAGGTGACGTTCATATTAATGTTTAACAATAGTCAAACCACATTCCTTATGTTATATTAAAGTGCTAGAAATGTATTAAATTAAGAGTCACAAAAATGTAAAACACCAGCACTTTGTTGTACAGCAGAGGGTGGTACAACATTGTAAATCAACTATATTAAAAATATATGTATATATACAGACATATATATAAAATGTTGGTTAAACAAGTAAAATTCAGTAATCTAGGATAGAAGCTCTTAAGGAAATTAGAATATTTTGATCTTAAGATAAATTGTGCTGTGCTGTACTTAGTCGCTCAGTTGTGTCTGACTCTTTGTGACCCCTTGGGCTGTAACCCGCCAGGCTCCTCTGTCCACAGGGATTCTCCAGGCAAGAATACTGGAGTGGGTTGCCATGCTCTCCTCCAGGGGATCTTCCCAACACAGGAATTGAACCTAGGTTTCATGCATTGCAGGTGGATTCTTTACTGCCTGAGCCACCAGGGATGCCCTAAGGTAATCAGGCTATGTATAAAACTGTCCTTTGAATAGAAGTTAATGTAACATTTATTGAGGAACATATAATTCAAATTTTAGCATTATGATAAGAACATACCATACACCCTTAGGGCAGAAGGAGCAGAAAACCAATTTGTTTCTTGACTCTCCTTGGATAGTTCCTCATCCCTTAACTAGATGAACATAGAGACATAATTAGAAAATAGCAACTATCAACTGATAGAATTAAGTAATTTAAAAACATATTTACCTCCAATAAATCATCTAGGAAACTGCATGCTAAAATATCTTGAATTTTTATCTTCCCTTTAAAGAACAGAAACACAATTACTTAAAAACAAGAGCAACTCAATTTTATAAAAATGCTGTTTTAGAAGGGCAATCACACAATTGGTATTTTAAAGCTTCCTAGCTCTCGTGTTCCAAAGCCCTTACTATATATTGCTGTTAAAAGGTAAATCTGCAGGGAATAGTTAATAAAATCTCATATAGATATGTCTATCTATATACTACCAAATATATATCCAATTGATAAATTCCAAAATTACATTGATATAAGATTCCAAAAAAAGTTGTGTTAATTTTTTTTGTGGTTATGGATATGATACTGTTAGTAGTCAAATAAAGAGACTGTCTCCATTTTCCTTTGGAGGTGCTGGAATAGAAAACAATATAAAGCATGGTTAAGAGTAGAGAGATGGGATTTAAATACCATTTCTAGACATGCAATCTATCTAAGTCTCAGCTGCTTTACACATAAAATGTGGATAATAATACCTTCTTTATGGAGTTGAGAAGGAAATGAAAGAATCTATGTAAACTGCTTAGCACAGTACTCAGTACATAATAAACAGTCAAAACTGTTGGCTATTATTATTTTGTAAATTTCAAAGGGAAAATATATGTATGTATCTGTAACAAAGGCATTTAAAAAAGACTGGCAGCTACCCCATACTGTGATGGATTCACACAGCTGCACTTTCAAGGACCTAAAAGAATCAAGGACTTTGATTTGGGCCTTCTGTCTCTTCCTCTGTCCCAGTCTAGCAGGTTAGAACAGCTGATAGAGTGTACTGTTAAAACATGAGGCAAAATTTACAAATCTGATCCTCATATAGGATGGTTAACTTGAGAATGAGAAAAATACATCATGGCTAAATGGTCCTCCTATCTCCCAATTCATATTTTTCATCAAAAAGAATAATTCTCTAGTATATTACCCATTAGGGCTAGCAAATATATCAATACGTGGCTTCTTTAAACTGGAAAGAACCATAGGTCACCTAGTTGATACTTCATTTTAGAGACAAAGAAATTGTAAATGGTTATGTGACATGCCCACTGTCACATAGCTGATGATGGCTGGTGCAAGTAAATCAAAAAATCTATATATAAAAATATTTATGTATCAGTGGCAATGACATGTTAGGAAAATAAATTACATTTTAAAGACTCAACTCTGGTTATTGAGATTTAGAAAATACCTAAGTGAGATAAGATTTTCTTTTACCTGTTCTTAGAGGGTCTAAAAAGAAGAAGAACTTCCTAACTGCCGTACAGACATAAAAAGAGTAAAAAGATTTTTCCAGCCCATCTAACTGTGGCAAAGTAGGGATAAGTTCCAATATGTAGTTTTCTAAATCCTGCAAGAACAAAACAAAATACAATTTTACAGTGTTAAATGCTGATCTCGATTTTTCATTAGATACTAAAATACAATTTCAGTCCAAAAATTATTCAGCATTGAAACTATAATAATGAAATAAATTTATAACTGTGTTAGTGGTGAAGTTATTTTATATATGCCATTTATTTACATCTTAATATATTTTTGAATAGGTAACACATTCTACGTAGTTCCAAATACAAAATAAACAAAGAAGTATTCATTGAAAAGTTTCCTTCCTACCTATTTCTTCTCCCCAGAGGTAACTTACGTTATCAGTTTTTGATATATCTGTCCAAAGATAACCGATGCACATATAAGCCAATACATGTATATGTATATTTCTTTTCCTTTTTTACACAGGATGTAGCAGCATACCATGAAAATTCTTCTCTATCTTCCTTTTATCATTTAGCAATACACTTTGCAGTCATTCCATTTTGGCTCTCAAAGAACTTCTACTCTTTAAAATATAGCTGTGTATTATTTCACTGTATGAATGTACCGTAATCTATTGAACCAGTCTTCTACTAATGGACATCTAGACTGTTATAATCCTTTACAACCCTAAAATACTATAGGGAATACTCTGGCAGTCCAATGGTTAGGGCTCCATGCTTCCACTGCAAGGGGTACAGGTTGGATTCCCTGGTCAGAGAACTAAGATTCCACATGCCACTCAGCATGGCCAAAAAATAAATTAATAACATACTATAGGGGCCAAGCTAATTTTTCACTCATAGATACTATGGGAGGATATAGGACATAACTTCTGTAAGTTGAATTGCTGGGTCAAAGCATGTGCACATTTATAATTTTGATAGACATCAGCAAACTTCACACTTCTCCAGAAGGACACATTGATTTCACACTACCACCAGCATTGTGAAGGGTATATCAACAGCTTCCAAATTGTGCCCCAGGAGTGCTACACTAAATTCAAAGTATCAGCAAGATACTATAAATTAAAGGAAACACAGCGACATCTATTGGATACTGCACAACATGTCACCATGGGCTAGAGCTATGAATTCAAGGTCATTCACATTTCAATCACATTAGATTGAAATTTATTACATTTGATAACATCTATTCTTGCTCAGACAGTAAAGAATCTGCCCGCCATGTGGGAGACCTGGGTTTAATCCCTGGGTTGGGAAGATTCCCTGGAGAAGGGAATGGCAACTCGCTCCAGTATTCTTGCCTGCCACATCTCATAGGCAGAGGAATCTGGCGGGCTATAGTCCATGGGGTCGCAAAGAGTTGGACATGTCTGAGCTACTTTCACTTGACTCCATTTCATCCTTGCAAAGCTAGGTTTTTGGTGGTTGCTGTGATAAAGCAAATATCATGTGAAAATTAGTGTGGCAAAGGAATCAAGAATGACCATGTCCAATCCAGGGCTGAGTAACTGTACAGTGCCAGCTGAAACTAATGGTTAATGGGCTTCCCTGGTGGCTCTTGGAGAAGGAAATGGCAACCCACTCCAGTATTCTTGCCTGGAGAATTCCATGGACAGGGGAGCCTGGTGGGCTACAGTCTGTGGGATCACAAAGGGTTGGACATGATTGAGCACACAGCACTGGTGGCTCAGTGGTAAAGAATCCGCCTGCCAATGCAGGAGACGCAAACTCAATCCCTGGACCAGGAAGATCTCTTGGGGAAGGAAATGGCAAGCCACTCCGGTATTCTTGCTTGGGAAATCCCATGGATAGAAAAGTCTGGTGGGCTATAGTAGGGGTCGCAAAACAGTCAGACACAACTTCGCGACTAAACAACAACAACTGGTTAGTAAATGGAGTTGTTAGGTATTTCTTTTGGCCATTTTTCTATGGAAAAAATTACTGAGACAATAAGGGTACCTCAGTGAACTGGAAAAGTTTGGGAAACCATGGTCTATTTTACATTCCTTCATTAAAGTCATTATAGAACTTTTTGATCTTTGCCAATCTGATAGGTGAAAAATGATATTTTAGTGTAGATCTATTTGGCATTTCTTTCATATAAAGTGAGGTTAACATTTTTTCCCCTATGATTAAGAAGCATTCGTATTTACTTTCTGCAAACTATTTATATCCTTTGCCCCGTTTTTACTGGGTTAACAGCCATTTTATTCTTGATTTCCAGGAGCTTTTTATCCACTAGAGTAATCGGTCATTTGTCTGTGAATAAGTTGCGGATATTTTTCTTGGCTACTGTTTTCTTTTCTGTTTTAAGTCTTTATTGAATTTGTTACAATATTGTTTCTGTTTTATGTTGTCTTCTTGACTGCTAGGCATGTAGGATCTTAGCTCCCCGACCACTTGCTCGACCACCACAGATCAAACCTGCACGCCATGCACTGGAAGGGGTCTTAGCCACTGGACCGCCAGGGAAGCCCCAGCTTCTTGCTCTTTGTTTACGATGGTCTTTGCTTTACAGATTTTTAAAAAAAATTAGCTGAACTTGTTTTTTAGACTTTTCAGCTTTGTCATACTCAGAAAAGCTTTCCCTATTCCAAGATTATATATTTAAATGTCTCTCATGGTTTCTTGTATTTTACAATTTTGTTACTTTTGCTTTATCCCTCCTGAAATATAATGTTTCTACTTCCTCTGAGATGCTTTATAATCTAAGTTGTATAACCAATGGCATCTCATACATGGTGAGTCCCAAACTGGACTCTAATCATCTCCAACCCTGATCCTCACCTATTTCCCCCTATTCCACTATTTATTCAAAGTAAAAAATTTAAACTTGGTTCCTATCTTTTCTTTACCAAGGCCCCTACACTTTACCCCCAATATCTAATCCAGCAGCAAATTTTTGTTGTTGTTGGGGGGTGTGTGTCCAAAATAAACACTAAATTGATCTATTACTGGCTTCTTCACAGACATCCTCCCGGTCTGGGCCACTATCATCTCTCACCTGGACAACCACAGTAGTTTCCTAATTATTCATTGACTCTAGGCTCCTTACAATTCATTCTCCACACATCCAGTGATCTTTTAAAATGTAAACCAGGGAGTCCCCTGGTGGTCCAGTGGTTAAGACTTTGCACTTCCACTGCAGGGGCCATAGGTTTGATTCTTGGTACGGAAACTAAGATCCTACAGGCTGAGCAGCATGGCAAAAAAAAAAAAAAAAAAAAAAAAAAAAAATTTAAAATGTAAACCAGGGAGTTCACTAATGGTCTAGTAGTTAGGACCATCATGACCACATGGCCTAATACAAGCGGCCCTGCCTACTTCTCCAACTTCCCCTTCTGTCAACTCTGGTGCTGTGCTGTGTTTAGTTGCTCAGTCATGTCCAACTCTTTGTGACCCCGTGGACTGTAGCCCACCAGACTCTTCTGTCCATGAGGATTCTCCAGGCAAGAATACTGGAGTGTGTTGCCATGCCCTCCTTCAGGAGATCTTCCCAACCCAGGGATCGAACCCAGGTCTCCCACTTTGCAGGCAGATTCTTTGCAGATTCTTTACTATCTGAGCCACCAGGGAAGCCCAAGAATACTGGAGTGGGTAGCCTATCCCTTCTCCAGGGGATCTTCCGACCTAGGAATCGAACTGGGGTGTTCTGAATTACAGGTGGATTCTTTACCAGCAGAGCTACCAGGGAAGCCCCTTGTTACTCTAACCCTTGCTCATATGCTCTAGACACATTGGCTTCCTTCTGCTTCTAAAACAGATCAGGTTTAACTGTGCCCTGGGGACACTGAACTTGCTATTCCCTTTGTACTACATTTTCATAAGGCTGGCTTCTTTCTCGTCCTTCATGGCTAAAACTCAATCACTACTTCAAAGAGGCACCTTTCATCTTATCTAAAATAGATCCCCAACCCCAGTCATACTCTTTCCTAAGACCCTATTTTCTCCTTAGAACTTGTCAGTCTTTGAAATCATATTGCAGCTAATTTAGTGTTTGCCTCCTCACTCTGCTAGGAAAAAAGCACCTTATTATACATCAGGGTAAGGCTTGGCAATGTACCTAGCATAAATTAAGTGTTTGGTAATTGCTTATTTAAGAAGATTTAGTAGTTGAACGAAAGTTTGCCTATACTACTCAAATTACAGATGTTGGCTCTGGAAATCACTATCTTTTAAATAAGGGAGACACAAAGTCTGGTTTCAAAAGGCAAAGCACCAAGGTTAGGAGTGAGGTTTTTTTTCTTTGAGAGAAGTGTTTTCTTCCCTTTAAAAGGGAAGATTATTCCCTTTTAAACACAATTACAGAGATATACTGTTGCTTTTTTCTCCCTTGGCCCCATCCCTTTTTCAATTTTTGTTTCCATTCATGGTAAGAGGCAAGAAAAGATAAGTTTGTTCTGTAAACCAACTAATGGCTGACAAGAATCTTCAGAGCTATAGAAGTATTCCAATATCTGACCTGAATAAGTATCAACAAATGGTTAATATATCTTCCTTGCTAGAGAGAGATGGATAGAACCAAGAACCTTTTACTGTCAAGTCGATCTGAACTTAAAGGACAAGAACAGTACTGTGGCCCTAGAAAGGTTTTTCAGTGTAAATGTTCAGTATGAGCTAACAGATTCTATCTGTATAAATCTGGATAAAACAGAGTGTAACAAATTATAACAGGAAACAAACTATAACAGGGAATCTACATTTCTTTAAATCTTATATTTGAATATATATCTAAGTGATTAATTATTATCCTGGTTCATATTTCTGCATAACTCCATTCCCCTTTTATATATATTTGGGAAAAAAGCCTGAGCTGAAAAGAAACATGTCCATATAATTAAGATAGTTACACTTACAAGAAAAATAATGATTTGTATCATGAGGCTGTGATATTAATTCTTTGCTGATAACCTGGCCTAACTACATTAGTGTGTGTGTGTGTGTGTGTCTGTCTGTCTGTCTGTCTGTCTGTCTGTGTGTGTGTGTGTGTGTGTGTGTGTGTGTCTGTGTGTCTGTGTGCGCTCAGTTGCTCAGTCATGTTCAACTCTTCACAACCACCTAATGGGTAATAAAGATCCTCTTGGTAACTGACCTTATGACCCAAACCTATAGGTGGGAATATAGTCACATTATTTTTCTTGTATTTCCTAAAAAAGGAAAAACTCCTTGCCCTTACATTATCTGTAATCTCAACATCCAGTGATAACTATTATTTAGCATTTTGGTGTCTAAATAGTAGTTATGAAAGTAGGTTAATACTTACAGATTCCCGAAGATACCCTTGTCCAGCAACATCATATAAACTGAGTCCTATTCGTGTTTGATGAAGCCAAACTGACAGTAAACGAAAAAATGAAATATAATAATTATTAAGATCTATCCTTTGGTATATATATGCATAAAAGGAGATAAAGAGATTAGAAGGACAAGCTAATTTAATAACTCCATAAACATATATTTTCTCACATATACTATTCATTAATCCAAAAACTGCTTGAAATAAATATACCATAGAATTAACTGCAGATATCAAGAATTCTACCGTGCCTAAAGTGACAAAGTTGATGCCCTTGAGAATCCTGTTGTTCCACCAAACAGGAGTATAACGTTATGCCTTCAATGAAGCAGATTTTATTCTACTGAGGTTAATTACTGTTACCAAATATCAGTTAAAGATGGTACACACAGGATTTGACAAGTCATTATGGAACTTATAGGAATCATAACAACTCCATGTTGTTTAATTAAAGCTCCTTGAGTATGCGGCTACAGTTTTGAGTTTGAAACTATCCTCTCAGGCAACTCAACCTGTAATATATTGGTGAAATGAAATTACCAGTGAATTAAAATATTTCAAATAACCATCCATTAAAATTCTTGGTTCAGCTTTTGATATATCTAGTTAGCTAGCATCTTCAGAAGAGGTTTTTGTTTTGTTTTTTATAAACTTTTTTATAATAGTGAACCCAAATGTATGGTAGGCAATTTCAGCTCTAGTAAGTGTCAGGAGAGAATCATAATAATAGGAAAACAAATCTTGGTCAAAAGACAAGAACTTCTGCTATTCAAATTTAATAAAAGAGATGTTTGACATGGAAGGGATATTATAAAAGCAAAGACCCAAATTCTTGATTCTCAGATAGAAGCAGTTGAAGCAAAATGAAAATGGAATCACCTTTTCTCATGACATAATTAAAGAACTGCATGATGGAAATTCTTCCATAAGAATCTGTATGAAGGAGTTTAGCAAAGACTTTTGCTGTGAAAAATTGCCTAAGAAAAGGAAATAAATGTTAAATCATCTGCCAATATAATTTAAAAAATGACTTCTATATGGTTCAGCAGAAAATAGCATAAATTCAAACAACTAAAAATCAAAGTAGAGGGAAAAAATCAAAGTGAGAACTATAGTTCAAAACTTAAAATATTAAGTCATACATCTTTAAATTCTATTGCCTTAAGAATGAGGGACTATAGTGTTGTAAATAAACTATATTATTTCTTTTAACAACTTTATACCAATGTAATAGTCTTGACTGTAAATAATTTTATTAAACTTTATTAGTTTAATAAAAAGTTGACTTAAATGATCATATCATTGACTTAAATTTTCATTAACATTTATTTGATGCATTTAAAATGCTTAACGTAACATACTCTTATGTTAATTATATTATTCTTACTTGCACTTTGGTCCAGCTTTTTCACCAACCTTTAAAAAATTTTCATAATTAATCATTGCTTCTTCTCCAATCATGGGTGGTGTCTGGTGCTTGTCCAGCAAAAACCATAAGTTCTTAGGAGAATTGCAGAAATTTTAAGAAATTTAAGATGTTATTATCAACAGAACAAAAATTTTAAAATAGTTTTAAAATGTGTTATTTCCATTAAAATGGTAGACTACTGTCTATCACTGGGGCTTCTCCGATAGCTTAGTTGGCAAAGAATCCGCCTGCAGTGCAGGAGACCCCAGTTCAATTCCTGGGTCAGGAAGAGCTGCTGGAGAAGGGATCAACTACCCACTCCAGTATTCTTGGGCTTCCCTTGTGGCTCAGCTGGTAAAGAATCCACCTGCAATGTGGGAGACCTGGGTCTGATCCCTGGGTTGGGAAGATCCCCTGGAGAAGGGAAAGACTACCCACACCAGTATTCTGGCCTGCCTGGAGAATTCCATGGACTCTATAGTCCATGGGGTCAAAAAGAGTCAGACACGACCAAGTGACTTTCACTTTCACTGTAGGGTCAAACTGCAAGGGTTAAAATCCCAGCCCTGTCTGTAATCTTGGATGGTGGACTTAAGCTTCCTCTGTTTCAAATCTCATTTGTAAAGCAGGGATAACAGTCCCTACATCATACAGCTATATGGATAAAAGAGGAACTGTATATGAAAATTTTAGAACTTAGTAAACATTCAATAAATGCTATTTTTATTATGTTATTAGTAATCAGAGGATAATAGAAGATAATATTCTTCTTAATATGACTCCCTACAATAGTGGTTCTCAACTTTGGCCTCACATTAAAATTACCTATGGACTTTAAAAAACAAGACAAAACTCTCCTTGGGACACATAAGCTTTGTAGTTGATTCTGGTGGGAACCATCACATCAGAGCCTGTGCTTTCAGCCACTCTGCACTACTGTCTCCATTTAGGTGCCCTGGGATCCCACATGACACACGTAGTACAAATAAGAAATGGCCAAGAATTATTCCATTCTTACCTGCAATTCTTCATTATCTAATAGTTCCCTGCTTTTCCTTTGCAGAAAGACAGCTCTGGATTCTTCTCTTAATTTCTGTAGTAAGACTTCATCTTCAGCTGGCAGCTAAAAATACACTGCAGTTAATTTCTACAATTAAATTCTAGACCATTGGATTATGCAAAATGTATCACTTCATGGCAAATAGATGGGGAAACAATGCAAACAGTGAGAGACTTATTTTGGGGGGCTCCAAAATCACTGCAGACGGTGACTGAGGGCATGAAATTAAAAAGACGCTTACTCCTTGGAAGAAAAGCTATGACCAACCGAGACAGCATATTAAAAAGCAGAGACATTACTTTGCCAACAAAGGTCTGTCTAGTGAAAGCTATGATTTTGCCAGTAGTCATGTATGGATGTGAGAGTTGGACTATAAAGAAAGCTGAGTGCCAAAGAACTGATGCTTTTGAACTGTGGTGTTGGAGAAGACTCTTGAGAGTCCCTTGGACTGCAAGGAGATCCAACCAGTCTATCTTAAAGGAAATCAGTCCTGAATATTCATTGGAAGGACTGATGCTGAAGCTGAAGCTCCAATCCTTTGGCCACCTGATACAAAGAACTGACTCGTTTGAAAAGACCCTGATGCTGGGAAAGACTGAAAGCAGGAAGAGAAGGGGGTGACAGAGGATGACACGGTCGGATGGCATCACTGACTCGACTGACATGAGTTTGAGTAAGCTCCAGGAGTTAGTGATGGACAGGGAAGCCTGGCGTGCTGCAGTCCATGGGGTGGCAAAGAGTCAGACACAACTGAGTGACTGAACTGAACTGATCTGGTCTAAAAAACTATGTATGCTACTGTCTCAAAACTACTTTTTGTAACTCAATTTTGCTTAACTTCAAGTCATCATTTATTTAAAAGTTCATTTAACAAAAAGAGATCCACAGAGAATTCAGTGATCAGCGAGGCCAGTTCTGCCTGGAAAAAGCTAACCGTCTAGCCCAAGTTTCTTTTTTTTGATCCAGAGTTTACTTAAAAATAAACACAACGTTTAGTGTATGTCCACAATATATCAGACATCAATACACACATTCTAATTTAATCCTACTAGCCCTGTGAGATGGATTTCATCACACTCAATTTAGAGGTAAGGAAATCAAGAGATGGATGACTATCAAGTATGAATATGCAGTTAGTCAGTCCCAGAGCCAAGATTTAAATCTTTGGAGTTCAAATCTGTTTTAATTTTTTATGAGTTGTTTTCTTTGGTTCCTTGTTCCCCTCTGTCCTCATGTCCCAATGTTAATGACTTGCCCAAAGTTGTGCAACTAGAGTAATAAAACCTGCGTCTGGGTCTTCTGACATCAGGGACTCAGTGTATTTTCTCGTCTCCATTTCATTTCCATTACTGGGTATCTAGGTTATTTCTCCCTTAAGTAGACTTCAATGCTACTTCCTAGTGACTGCTAGGAGTAAAGTACTATGACAGATAATCAGTGGAAGATACCCATCCCCAAACTAAATGTATCAGAATGTGTCATACTCTTACTTTCCTTTTGACCCACCGCTTTTTCTATTTTCTCAATGTAGCCCAAGTTTCTGGAGAAGGCAATGGCACCCCACTCCAGTACTCTTGCCTGGGAAATCCCATGGACGGAGGAGCCTGGTAGGCTACAGTCTATGGGGTCTCCAAGAGTCGGACACAACTGAGCGACTTCACTTTCCCTTTTCCCTTTCATGCACTGGAGAAGGAAACGGCAACCCACTCCAGTATTCTTGCCTGGAGAATCCCAGGGACGGGAGCCTGGTGGGCTGCCATCTATGGGTCGCACAGGGTCGGACACGACTGACGTGACTTAGCAGCAGCAGCAGCAGCCCAAGTTTCACTTTATATTCATAGAACACTGTTCCCAGTGTAACCTTAGACTGATACAGAATTAAATCAGGACTACTTGAAGAGCGACTTTTAGCCAAGTATGCCTGGTGAGATTGGATCGCCTTACTTCTCAGAGATGGTCAAGCCAAAGTCTACTAATTGGCCTCCAAGGCAGAGGTTCTGCTTATTGTGGTGATTTCCCTAAGCTGGGCTTTAAAATGACTCATCCCAACAACTTTAAACAATTTGCTTTGAGCATTTCTTCTTTCTTTTATGTATCTTTGCCCCATCAAATATAGCTGTGTAACCCATAATCCAAATTCGGGGCTATGATTTTACTTTATTTCTAAGAACTAAGATGCCATCCTTTCCCATCAAAGGGATGGAGAAGGAATAAGCATTAGGAAGTGAGGCTGGGGTTGAGACAGGAACTGTGTGCCAGTGGTTAGTCAACCAGCTAACCAGCCAAGGAGAGAAGTGGTGACCAAAGATGACAAGTGGTTTCTCTTAAGCAGTGGAGTGGAAGGAGAAGAAGAAACCAGGGGAAGAACATCCCAAAGTCTACATCTGCAGACCAGCAACCATTTGGATCTGGAAGAGGTCAGCAAAGAGACAGAAATTGGGGAAAAGGGGATTCCCTCCGGAACCACAAGGGGACAGCTGGTATTGGAAATACAGGAAAGTGGAGTCCTGGGAATGGAGTGACGTCAGCATCTGAGGGCTGCTTCTGGGTTAGTAAGATAACAATTTCACAATCCTGATGACATGAGAAAATGAATATAAAATGTTCTGAAGTAGGTGGACACTCAATAAATGTCAATTCCCTTCCCACTTCCTCAGACTACAAAAAATTCTCAGTTGTCTAACTGCCTCTGATTAAGAAAGTATGAAATGCAAAAAAGCAAAAAGAAAAGTATGTATGCTGTGACCTCATTTTTATTAATCACACACATATAAAAATCTTTATTTATGTCTCTGGCATTAGCTGTTTTTTCTCTTTTCCACAACAAATGTGGATTAGTCTCATAATTTTTCAAAGGCTGGGAGACACAGTATTACAAAAAAGTTTCCAGTAAAATGATTCAAATGAAAAAAGTTTGTACTTCAAGAAATAAGTTAAAATTATCTGGATAATCCACTTATATCAATACCTCATTCCTTAATGCAAGTGAAACATAATATTTACTTTCTTTGCAAATAATATTATAATTAATTGAGTTTAGAAGGCAACAGGTTTAAGAGACATTCAGCTAAAATTCCAAAGTTAACTTTATTATGGTAGCTACACTTTCCACAATACGAAATAGGTCTTATTCTTTTCAGTAGCCTTCGATTTCAGCTGTAAATAGCTTTCTGAAAGTCTTACTGTTTTATCTACAACCCTCTTCAAAGCCTTCTTTACCATTTTGGCACATAGAAACATATAATTAAGTATAACTCTTAAAGTTTTCCACTCTCAATCTATTTTTCAGTTTAGACTTGAGCAAAGCATTTTACACCATATGAGTAAAAGACAAAGTTAAAAATTGTGACCAGCCAAGTAAATCTAAGTCTTATAGAAAGTCTGACAACAGAATCCAATAGAATACCACAACTGATATCCATAATAAAAATTAGGAAGAAAGAACTTTAAAAAAGTGGCAAGTAACAACTTGGTGTTCTTATACCAATTTATATGAAAAACTAAGATTTAACCAGGTCAAAAATAATAAGGTCAACTATAATAAAACAATATACAAAATTTAAAATATAATCAATTTATCTGTTTATAAAGTAAAAGATGTTTATCCCATTTAAAAAAAAATTACACTTAATTTATAAACTCTGCAAGACATTTGCTTAGATATCAACTTACCCTGTAATAAAACCGAGGAATGGTCTTATAGAATTCATTTGTGTTTTTTCTGCCTCCTTTCCATTCTGAGTAATACTTGGTAAATAAATCCATTTCTTCATCTTTTAATTCCTGTTCACTTTTTTTTTCTGGCAACAAAACAGATTAAGGAGGGAAAGAACTTTTAAAATCAGACAATATTTTTTCAAGACATCATACACTATGCTCTATAGCACAAAAAAGGCCTTCACAATTGTGTTTAGATACTGAGCATCTATTAACTTTCTTAAAATACCAAGAATAACTATCTTCCACTGAAATAGCCTCTTCTACATCTTCAACCAGTTATCAGATGCTCCCACTTCTTCTTATCACTGTACTTGTCTCTTCCTCAAGTCACTGCCTCTCTTATAGACCTGACATGTTCTAATTCATTTAATCCAAAGTACTCATTGAGCACATACAACTCAGTATCAAAAAGAAAAATCCAATCAAAAAATGGGCAGAAGATCTAAATAGACATTTCTCCAAAGAAGACATACAGATGGGCAACAGGCACATGAAAAGATGCTCAATATTGCTAATTATTAGAGAAGTGCAAGTCAAAATTACAATGAGATCTCACTTCACACCAGTTGGAATGGCCATCATCAAAAAGGCCACAAATAATAAAAGCTGTAGAGAGAAGGGAACCCTCCAGCACTGGTGGTGGGAATTTAAATTGATATAGCCACTATGGAGAACAGTATTAAGGTTCCTTAGAAAACTAGAAATAGAGTTACCATATGATCTAGCAATCCCACTCCTGGACATATATCTTAAGATAACTATAATTTGAAAAGATACAAGCACTCTATAGTTCATTGCAGCCCTATTTACAATAGGCAAGACATGGAACCAACCCAGATGTCCATTGACAAATGAACAGCTAAATATGTGGTGTGTGTGTATATATACGCAAACATACATACATACAATGGAATATTCCTTAGTCTTAAGGATGAAATAATGACATCTACAACAATAAGGATAGACCTAGAGATTATCATAATAAGTCAAACAAAAATAAATATCATACTATATCTCTTATATGTGGAATATTTTTAAAATAGATACAAATAAACTTATTTACAAAACAGAAAGACTCAGACATAGGAAACAAACTTACGGTTACCAAAACCTCACTGCACTTCATCCTCACTGAGATCTTTGATTCTATGATCTGTTTTCTTACAAGTTTTCCCTCTTCCTGGTCTCACTTCCTTCTCAATATGCCTGTAGCTGTTTTCCTGAAACTCTTCTGCCAGCATTTCTGCTATATCCGGATTTGCCTTGTTTTTAATAACTGTGTTGGAGAAAACTGCCGAATTATGTAAACATTTGGTCCCACAAATTTCATGGTAGTTAATAAATCAGCCTCTCAAAACTACCAATACATATTTTATTTGCCCTTGATGTCCTCTTGCTTATTCTTCTTGGTGACTGACTGTTCCAAACTTTCACTGCATTCCTCAAATCTGCCGTGTTCACCCTCAACAGATGAGAATCCTGCTCAGTTCATCAACAACTGAGTATACTGGGCATGCCTGGGTCCTCAGTTGCTTCATCTGTGTCTGACTCTTTGTGACCCTATGAACTGCAGCATGCCAGGCTCCCCTGTCCTTCACAATCTCCCGGAGTTTGCTCAAACTCATGTCCATTGAATCGGTGATGTCATCCAACCATCTCATCCTCTGTCACCCCCTTCTCCTCCTGCCTTCAATCTTTCCCAGCATCTGGGTCTTTTCCAATGAGTCGACTCCTTGCATGAGGTGGGCAAAGTATTGGAGCTTCAGCTTCAGCATTAGTCCTTCCAGTGAACATTCAGGGTTGATTTCCTTACCTTACTACTTTCCTTCACCTTACTACTCTTATTCTAATTTCTTATTTCTAACTCAGTAAGTGGTACCACTATCAACTGAGCCCAAATCCCAAGAGTCACTCTCATTCTACCATTCACCTATTCTAGGGATATACAAGTATATGTCTGAGTGGATGAGTGCATACACACATGCATCTTTCCAGAGTCAGGGATACTGACTCTCACTGAGATAAAATTGAACCAAAAAAAAATCTGAAGAAGGTATACAGATATCCAGGCAGAAGAGCATTCCAGGCAAAAGAAACAGCCAGTGCCAAGGCACGAAAATGGGAGTATGCCTGGTGTATGCAGGGAAGAGGGAGGCGGCCAGTGAACTGCAGCAGAATGAGCCAGAGGGAATAGCAGATGAGGGAGAGCAGATAAAGGAGTAGATAGGAAATACTGGAGGACTGGAAGTTTGGGAGGTGAGAGAAGGAACTGCTTTGTAGTGTAGGAGAGTCAATGTCTAGGGACACACGGAAGAAGTGTAGTTGAATGACTGAAACATCTCCTTTAGGTTAGTGAACATGAATTAAAAGTGAGACCAATTCAGCTGCCCTGGATGGAGGTGTGGACTAGGAATGCAAGTTTTAACCAGACTGATTAACAAGCCAATGTGAAGTAGAGGGAAAGAGACAAGGAAAAACAGATTATGAAGTCTAAAATGGGCAAGGAGGGAGGTAAAAAGTGTGACAATAAAAAGGCGGTAAGAGCAACGGAGTATAGGTTCCGGTAGGATCGAAGGGTTGTTGGCGCCGCGACTTTGAATTATCCCTCACAAGTCTAGGTCAGGACCAAGCAAGTGAGTGTCTAAGTAGCTTTTCATTCCTGCAAATCCCTTCCCAGAGAAGTGTAGGTCAAACCCCTCTGGATCGCTGAACCACGTCCCAGTCAGCCTCTTTTGTCAGGAGAGGTTTTACCAAAGGTGCTGCTCCTCCCCATCCATCGTCCCCCCAGCTCCCGGTGTTTGGGGCCAGGATCTCTCAGCGGGCTGCTCCTCCCAAACTCACTGTTTGGACTAGTGCTGGGCGTCGCTAACCGCCGGCGAAGAATTTCTTTCCAGTCCATGTCTGATTCCGGCCCACCAGTTCCCGCATTTGCTGTTTACTAACCGCTCCACCCTCTGCCAGCTCCGGCGTCAACGCCGCCCAGTCGCGTAAAAAGTTATGAAGGCCGCGTAACCGCCATCTTGGAAGCGGGCGGAAGTGGGGTAAATCGATCCCAGAGGCCGCTGCGGAGAATACCACGATCAGGCTAACGGTAGGGACGCGGTAACAACAGGGAGGGCGGACGTGAAAAAGACAGAAAGTGACCTTCCTTAAAGCGCCTTCCCAGCCTCACCATGCTTGATTCTAAAGGCGCCTGATAAGGGAGCCCGCGCTTTTATTTCATCTTGGCCCTTTGGCACTTGTGCACCACGTGACCCAGGGGTTCCTTTGGCTCCTCCGGCTGGATGAAAGAGCTTTCTAATTTGTTTATTTTCATTGTTTATTGCGGATATCTGGAGGCTTTAAATGCCCCCTGAATGTAACAGGTGCGTTCAGCAGCCGCCTGTGCCCCCTCCTGCCACTAAAAGGTTCACAAGTCGCCTTTTTCTCGCCTCCAGGCCGGACGGAACGCCTGCGACCAGCTTAGCCACGCCTCCGCGGCAGGGGCCGTCGTGGTGCATTGTGGACGCCGTAGTTTCCGCTGCTAATGGTTGCACACAGCATGAGTGATGAGGTGGGTGATTGAATCTAGTGAACTTCGTTTGTGACCGACCCGTACACAGAGCGGTGCCCTCGTGGACTTCTCTTCCTTACTTGTGTCTGTGGCTCGGCTCTCTCAAACCGCCCCCCCCACCCCTCCATTTCCCCATTTGAAGAGTTTGGCGGCCAGGGCCCCTAGACTTGGGCTTTCGCCTCTTCCTTGGCTACGGGTGGGCCTGAGGTAGGAGGCTTCCGACTTCTCGCCCATTATGCAGCCTGTCTCCCATGGGTTCCTGCCCTTTTTCAAGAAGAGGTGTGTTCCGCGTGAGTCAACTGGCGGGTCTTTGTGCTTTTTCCCTCAGGTTCGCTGACTGGAATATTAAGAGGCAGCAGAGGATTCCTGCTCTGTCTCCTAGTCCTGGAACTTGCGAGAGAGGTTGGATATCCCCACACTCCTGTTTTATGGAGAGAACTCAACCAAGCTTCGTTGCTGCTAGCCCCCAAAGCATTTGATTTGTGAGAAGCTGAAAATAGCCTTGTAGAAAGTTGCCCTTCGATTCTCCGCCCCCAGCCACCAGCCTGCAGAAGCTGGGGCTTTTTGAACATCTTTCTCAGGATCTAGTGCTGATTTAACTGCATAATGACTTTCTATTTCACTGGTATTCGAAGCTTTCCTAAGCTTTGGAAGAGCAACTCATACCTTGGGCTAAGTTCAAGTCACTCTTACCTCTCTCTCTTTCTCAAAGACTGTTATGGCATCAGGACTCAAGAGAAACGGTTTTCTGTTAAAACGATGTCTGCACAAAATACCAAAGGAATGAATCTGCTGATTGCCAAGGCCAGGTATGTCAGGAAACGAGATGAGGGTAGTAATACGCAAGTTTCTGCTGATTCTTCTCACATGTTTGCAGCTGGAGCGGCTAAGAAGAGATCACAGATGAATCCTTCTAGTAAAGCTCCTGTCTTGCCACCTGTAAAGAACATTATTCAGCTCCCGACAAAACCTTTGAACTCAGAAGAGTGGGATAAACTTAAGGAAGAGTTCAAAGAAAAGGCTAACTTTGAAAATTGGATTATTTTGCAGATGGTTAAATGCCGTAGCTCTCTAGATGTGGCCAAATCTGTGCTGGCCTGGGTAGCTGCAAAAAACAATGGTATTGTAAGTTATGATTTACTGGTCAAGTATTTGTACCTCTGTGTTTTTCATAAGCAGACATCAGAAATTATTGATGTCTATGAAATCATGAAAGCCAGATACAAGCGTTTAGAACCTGGAGCTTACACTCTTCTCATGCGGGGATTAATCTGTACAGACAGATGGAGAGAGGCCTTGCTGCTGTTAGAGGACCTCAAAAAAGTCATGATTCCTTCAAAAAAGAACTATGATGACTGTATCCAGGGAGCCCTGTTTCATCAAGATGTAAATGTAGCTTGGAATTTGTATCAGGAGTTGTTAAGTCATGATATTGTTCCTATGTTGGAAACTTTAAAAGCCTTCTTTGATTTTGGAAAAGACATGAAAGATGATCAGTATTCAGACAAACTGCACAACATTCTTTTGTATCTAAGAAATAATCGACTTTATCCTGGGGAGTCATTTGCACACAGTATAAAAACATGGTTTGAGAGGTAATTTTGATTTCTGTTTATATGTGTATTTTTATTTTAATACTGATACGTAAAAGTGGCCTCTTCCTTTTTTTTTTTTTATTAGTTGCTGAGGATTGTTCTATTCAGATTATATTTTTTTCTCTTAGTAAGATTGTTCCCCTTTAAGACAGTTTTCTTTCTCTTTAAAAAACCTGCTGTGATAATCTCTGCTCATTACATAAAAGGGAGATTATAGAACACTTGTTATTTTTATGTATTTTTTCCTTTTAGAAGGTTCATTTGTTTTCTGAGGTGTCTAGTATATGAGTATTTACAAATAGCACTTGTGGCTGGAGTTCATAGCAAGAAAACTGGAGCTGTCTTTGGGTCATTTTACTATTTTCAGAAGTTATTCTGAAACCTAGTTGTGATTGGTATAATGTATATAATGCACATATATATTCTCTTTATTGTCTGCATTTCACCAACTTGGGTAGTTAGAGCAGAGAGAGGTATCCTGCTCAAACCTCATATGCGTTAAAAAAGAAAATCTTCATCCTTCCTGGTTTTGATCATACCATATTTGACTACTCTCCAAAACTTTCTCCTTTGCTTTCCTTCATGTTATCTGCTTGATGATGGTCTTTTGTTCTTTATTTCTTTACTGCTAATTTGCCTCAGGCTTTTTCCTACAGGTTCTTTCCTTTCATCTCTGTTTTTCTCTTGCTTTTCTACTATATGTTATTTTTACAGAGCTTTGCAGTAGCAATCATGCTTAATTATCTTTCTTACCACATTTATTGAATATCTGCAGAGGAACTAGATAGTGACAATCTTTGAAGGCCAAGGATTTTGTATTTTATTCTGTTATCAAGAATGCTGGTTTTGGAGTAGTTTTTAAAAGATGATGCAAAAGCAGTGAGAAAAGAAGATTGGAGAGGGATTAAGATTTGAAACAGGGAGATCTGTTTGGAGGCAATTGTAGATTTGAGTAAGGGATGATGAGATCTTGAATTAAGAACTGAGAAAGGCGAGAAGGCAGTAGAATTGATAGGAATCGATGAGGCTTCCCTGGTGGCTCAGTGGTCAAGAATCCGCCTGCCAGTGCTGGAAACACGGGTTGGATTCCTGATCTGGGGAGATCCCATATGCTGCAGAGCAACTAAGCCCTTGCACCACAACTAACTAGAGCCTATGCTGTAGAGCCTGTGAGCCACAACTACTGATACTACACACTCTAGAGCCAATGCTCCACAACAAGAGAAGCCACTACAGTGAGAAGTCCTTGCCCACTGCAACTGGCAAGTATCCCGTGCTCACTGCAGCTGGAGAAAGGCCCATGCAGCATCGAAGACCCAGCACAGCCCCCCCCCAAAAAAAAAAAGGAATTGATAGTAGTATATGAAAGAGGAAAGAAGAAAGGATAAATTGATTGAGCAAATGAATGAATAAGTAGTTTTGAATGTCTCCAGTTTTAGACTAAGCACTGTGGGTGTTTTGTGATGTAAGATCTATTATAATGGCATTCATGACCTAATTGGGAATGCAATAGTAGACAGTTATCTAAGAGTGGTGTATAAAATTTGATAGTGAAAGAGAAAGAATGACTCTGGGTCACGAACAATCTCTGGCAGCTTTATGGAGAAGGTTAGAGTTGAGTTTTTTCTTTTAATTTGGCTGTACTGGGTCTTAGTTGCAGCATGTGGGAACTAGTTCCCTAATTAGGGATAGAACCTGGGCCTCCTGCATTGGGAGTGCAGTCTTAGCCACTTGACCACCAAGGAAGTCCCTAGAGTTGAGTTTTGTGCAGAAGTTATAGCTCCTTTCTGGGTAGGTCCTGTGAAGATAAATTTAGAATTAAAAATGGAGGTCAGATGATGAGAGAAGAAGCAAAGAGAAGGAGATCCAGAGTAGTGTACCATCACTGTCTAAGCATCCACTCTTCTAATCGAAGTGTTCTAAGAAAATATCCCAAACTTTCCAGAGCTCTTTCCTGTGATTATTATCTGTTCAGTAGGGTTTTGACCCTCTGGTGATTTGGTTTTGCAATTTTTTTTGTAGTATTCCTGGAGAACAATGGAAAGGACAATTCACCACAGTCCAGCAAAGGTAAAGACCAATGTTTTATTTTTAATCTGTTCAATTCAGGTTTAGTAGATTGTGTTGCTACTGGTTAAAAAGAATTTAAGAACATCTTAGAAATAGGATAGATTAAGTTACTTAGGATTGCCAGAAAGGTAATGTTTCTCATTTGGAGAATTTGCAGTATCCAAAATAGTTTTCTTGGTAGGTGCTGTGAGCCTGCTGTGATTCCTCTGACATGTTTTCCCTACAAATTTGGGCCCAGTTGTGTTTTAAGAGTGACTTTAAAAACTTTTTCTGGAGGTCAGCAGTCTACTCTTTTGGGTTTTTCTGGGACACTAATTTGTTATAGTGTCTGGGTTACAAAAAATGAGATGTGTATGATAATCACAAAGGTTATGATGTTCTTTTTCTAAATTACCTTCCAATTTTCTCATGTCCTAGAATTATTCATTTTAGGAAAAGTTCTTTCCCGGGACATTCTTTAACACATTCAATTGTAATTACAGTGGTCACTGTTTGGGCTGTGGAAAAGCTGTAGAGGCTATTCACCTGAGTTCAGAAGAGTATGAATTTCTCAAGGAGAAAATCATGAGGGATGTGATAGATGGAGGTGACCAATACAAAAAGACAACACCTCAGGTGAGTCTGGGACAGGTCTTAACTTCATTCTTGGATTGCTTGTCTGGAGCAGAGGGTGAAAATTTTTTTCTCTAAAAGACTAGATAGTAAATGTTTTAGACTTTGTGGGCCATAATGTCTCTGATGCAACTTTTCTACTCTGCTGTTGTAGTGAAAACAGCCACAGACAATGCATAAATGAATACAGTAAAACTGTATTCATGAGAATAAGTTGTGGGCTGGATTTTTTCGGCTGGCCATAATTGCCAACCCTTAGGAGAGATTGCTTTAGACTTTCATAGAATAATTGGGTTAGACTCTCATCCATCTGTTGAGCTCAATTCTGTTTCATCCGGGCACCAGTGCTCTTAAGCCAAAAACATAGATGGTTATTCTTTGTGTAAGTGCTTCCAAAAGATGTTTTTAATAAAATTCCATGAAAACATAGGTTTCTCATAAGTTTTCTAGTCAAGAGAGTCTAAGATAACTTGACAAAATTATTTCCAAGTCTTCTTCATATTTAATTTGTTTATTCTTGAAGTCATTCTTAATAGATGTATTTTGCTAATCTTCAGTATTTTATGCTGGTTTACTAAGATTAAGTTGAAGAAAAATGCTTTTACCTTGGGGGGAGGCTGCCTGTCATCTTACTGAAGGCTCTTTCTCCAAATACCAAATAAAAAGGAGAAGTGTAAAGTGTTCTGCCTTCTCACTTTGACTTAAAATTGTCGGAAAATGCTAATATGAAGACCTTTGATCCTCAGAATAAAGTCAAAATTGGGTCCTTGAAAACAGTATGTTCATTTTATGGAATACCTTTTAGCTGACTTTATTGGTAAAATTATAGTTAACATTTATTAAATGATGCTTAGAGCTTTATATTCATTATCTTATATCTTATTTCATCTTTACACTACCCTGTAAGATGTTGGTTTAGTTCTGTATTACAGATAGAGTGGTTGAGACTTTGTGAGGTTAAAACTGCCCTAGGATGCTCCACTAATAAAATCTAGGTCAGAGTGACCCCACATTTTTGCCTTTACACTCTGCTGCCTCTCATTGAATGAAAATTTAGTTTGTAGTTCTATATGTACTTGACAGCTGACTGGCTGTAGCAGCTCTTAATGCCTTGGGAATTTCTGCCAGCTAAACTGATTTAAACAAATTTCTTCCTCTCATCCAACATCTACTGAACGCTTACGTGTATCTTCTGAAGTAAGTGTTAAGGTAGATGCAGGATTGTGTAAATCATGCTGTTTGCTCCTAAAGACTTGATCATTTCTGTTGTGGGTTAGTTGAATATTCTTTCCATCCTTCAACTTTTTATTTAATAAAATTTTCAACCTAAAAAATAGTAAAAAAAAAAAAAAAAAAAAACCACAATGGACCCTTAAATACTCTTCATCTAGAATAACCAGTTATTATTCCACATGTTTTCTATGTGTTTTTATGAACCATTTAAAAGTAAGTTGTAGACATGTTACCTTAAACATATCAGTGTGTATCTTTTCTTGTTTGTTTGATTTTGGCTGCACCTCAGTTCCCCAACCAGGGATTGAACTCAAGCCATGGCAGTGAAAGCACAGAGTCCTAACCACTGGACCACCAGGGAACTCCTTGTATCTTCTAAGAATAAGAACATTCTGTGTAACTAAATGCTGTTATCACATTTAAGAACCTTAATATTAATTCAGTGTCATTTTAGTAAATACCACATATTCAAATTTTCCCCATTCCCCCAAAATGTATTTTAAAACATTTTTCTCTTACCCAGGATTCAATCAAGATTCACTCACTGCTTTTGGCTGTTCGTGTCTCTAAATCCAGAGCAGGCCTCTCTGCCTTTTTTTGTTTTTATGACATTGATATTTTGTAAAGTCTAGGTGGTTTGTCTTGTTCAGGGCTTCTCATACTTTGTACCTCAGAGTCAGTTGAGGATCTGTTGAAAATGCAGATTATGATTCACTTGTCCCAAGTGAAATCTGAGATTCTGTCTTCTGAACAAGCTCCCAGGTGATGGAATTCTGGTCTTTGGACCACTTTTGAGTAACAAGACTGTGGGCTAATTGTCTGATTGCTTTCTCTCCATTAATTCAGTTTATAAGCTTTTGGGGTGTATTACACAGACGATGCTATGTACTTCTTACTGCATCACAGCAGCCACATAATATCAGGTTGCTCTCTGTTGCTGATGCTCTTTGATCACTTGATTAAGGAGGCGACTGCCAGATATCTCCATTGTAAAGGCTCATTTTTTTTTGTTTATAATTTCCCTTTGTAATTTTTGTAATTAAAAGTTAAGTAATCTGTGGAGTAATAGTTTGAAACTATGCAGATATTTTATAACCCATTAACACTTCACCCAGTGTTTTTTACAACATGAGAATGAACTCTGCCTTTGGAAGGGTGCAAAGTGATGATTTTCTAGTTATTTCCTTAAAAAAAAAAAATGAATGGGGTTAGGTTCCACTACCATCATCATTCTTTTTGTTGCTCAAATTTTCCCAAATTTGGCCTGTGAGAATCTCTTGCAATCCAGCTTCTCTGTCTCTTTGACACCCCTTCATGCACTCCCCCCCAATATACACATCAATTTGGGGGCACTTCTATGTTTTCTGGCACAAGATGTCCTAGGCTTTTACCTTGAATAGCTTCTGCCTCAGTCATGGAATCACTAGTTGAATACTTTTGTTTAACACTCTCAATGGCTAAACCCTTAGTTTCAGCATGTGGGATCTAGTTCCCTGATCAGGGATTAAATCCGGGCCCCCTGCATTGGGAGCTCAGAGTCTTAGCTGGACCAGAAGGGAAGTCCCCCATCATAATTCCTTTTTAATGATATCACTGTAAGTCTAGATTAATAGAAGGAAGATTTGTTAGTTTTTTCTCCTGACAGAGACTTAGAGTCTAGAGCAAATCTTCCCCTTGGAGAATGTTCTGCTACAGAAGCTTCAGGCTCCAGACTGGTGAGATTAGTAAAGAATAATCATACATTTGGTTACCAGTAATTCACACAGCAATATGTGAACCGTGCACTTCCAGATATTCAAGCTGGTTTTAGAAAAGGCAGAGGAACCAGAGATCAAATTGCCAACATCTGCTGGATCATCGAAAAAGCAAGAGAGTTCCAGAAAAACATCTATTTCTGCTTTATTGACTATGCCAAAGCCTTTGACTATGTGGATCACAATAAACTGTGGAAAATTCTGAAAGAGACGGGAGTACCAGACCATCTGACCTGTCTCTTGAGAAACCTGTATGCAGGTCAGGAAGCAACAGTTAGAACTGGACATGGAACAACAGACTGGTTCCAAGTAGGAAAAGGAGTACATCAAGGCTGTATATTGTCACCCTGCTTATTTAACTTATATGCAGAGTACATCATGAGAAACGCTGGGCTGGAAGAAACACAAGCTGGAATCAAGATTGCCGGGAGGAATATCAATAACCTCAGATATGCGGATGACACCACCCTTATGGCAGAAAGTGAAGAACTAAAGAGCCTCTTGATGAAAGTGAAAGAGGAGAGTGAAAAAGTTGGCTTAAAGCTCAACGTTCAGAAAACTAAGATCATGGCATCTGGTCCCATCACTTCATGGGAAATAGATGGGGAAACAGTGCAAACAGTGTCAGACTTTATTTTTTGGGGCTCCAGAATCACTGCTGATGGTGACTGCAGCCATGAAATTAAAAGACGCTTACTCCTTGGAAGGAAGGTTATGACCAACCTAGATAGCATATTTAAAAGCAGAGACATCACTTTGCCAACAAAGGTCTGTCTAGTCAAGGCTATGGTTTTTCCAGTGGTCATGTATGGATGTGAGAGTTGGATGGTGAAGAAAGCTGAGCCCCTAAGAATTGATGCTTTTGAGCTATGGTGTTGGAGAAGACTCTTGAGAGTCCCTTGGACTGCAAGGAGAACCAATCAGTCCATCCTAAAGGAGATCAGTCCTGGGTGTTCATTGAAAGGATTGATGTTGAAGCTGAAACTCCAATACTTTGGCCACCTCATGTGAAGAGTTGACTCATTGGAAAAGACCCTAACGCTGGGAAGGATTGGGGGCAAGAGGAGAAGGGGACAACAGAGGATGAAATGGTTGGATGGCATCACTGACTCGATGGACATGGGTTTGGGTAAACTCCAGGAGTTGGTGATGGACAGGGAGGCCTGGCGTGCTGCTATTCATGGGGTTGCAAAGAGTTGGACACGACTGAGCGACTGAACTAACTAACTAACTAATTCACAAAGCAACTAAATATATTCACAGAAGGATTGGGACATTTTATGACAAGGGGAATTTTCTCCTTTTCTCTTTCCAGATGTTCTCCCCTTTCCCTCTTGCAGCTCCCCAAATCTGTATCCCATTTTTTTTTTTTTTTTTGTCGTCCACCTTTCATCTTTAAGCTGTTGATTTAACATAACATTGCTACTATTTATGGAATGATTACCTTATTTTGGGCACTTTTAGGCCCATTAAACTCATAGCATGTAACAGTCTTGAAAGGATATCACCCATTTGAAGATGGGGAAGCTCAGGGTGAGAACCATATCCACGGTTAACAGGAAGTGAAAGAAAACATACGGCTGGATTGGTTTGGGATTTAGCTTTTGTACAATAGTATTGGTGAAGCAGTAGGGACAGACATGGATCCAGATCATTTCTGGTAGATTGAAGTAGTACCAACTCTTTCTGAGACTAAGTAAGTAAGTAAGTGTTAGTCGCTCAGCCATGACTCTTTGCTATTGTTGTTATTCAGTTGACAAGTTGTGTCTGACTCTTTGTGACCCCATGGACTGCAGTGTGCTAGGCTTCCTTGTCCCTTACCATCTCCCAGAGTCTGCCCAAGTTCATGTCCATTGAATCGGTGATGCCATCCAACCATCTTATCCTCTGTTGTCCTCTTCTGCCTTCAGTCCTTCCCAGCATCAGAGTCTTTTCCAGTAAATTGGCTCTTTGCTTCAGGTGGCCAAAGTATTGGAGCTTCAGCTTCAGTGTCTTTTCCAGTAAATTGGCTCTTTGCTTCAGGTGGCCAAAGTATTGGAGCTTCAGCTTCAGTTTCAGTCCTTCCAGTGAGTATTTAGGGTTTAGGAGACAAGAGAGACAAGTGGGCTGGAGGCTCACTGAGGTTGGAGAGCAAGTATAAAGGGAGTGAGAGTGATCAGTGTCTATTAGGTATTTGATGTGAGAGATAGAGGGCTCTAGATGCCAAAATCCACGGTATGAGAGTTAAGCAGATGAAGAAACTGAGAGGCCTAAAGTGCTAGGTGGTCATCCACAAAGCTCATTACAGTGTCCATGGGATAATTTTAAAAAATAATAATTGCAACCACGTTATAGAATGCTTATCAGGTGCCTGGCATTGCACTTTGTCCTTTAGGCTGGCGATGAAGACAGTGAGTTGGAGGCCAGATTCTTGATAAATGTACAGGCTCTGGGGACAACACAGGTCACAGCAAAGAGGAGTCAGTAAACCATGGCCCACAGACACAGACTAGCCTACTGCTTGTTTTTGTAAATTAAGTATTATTGGAACATAGCCACACTTATTCACTTATGTTCAGGTGTATATCAGTATATTGCTCTTTGCTTTATTGTGTTTTGTTTTGTTTTTTTTACAAATTGGAAGTTTGTGGCAGCAGTGCATCGAGCAAGTCTATTGGTGCCATTTTTCCAACAACATTTGCTTACGTTAAGTCTTTGTGACACGTTTTGGTAAGCCATGAAATATTTTAGACTTTTTCATTTTTATTGTGTTTGTTAGGGTGATCCGTTGATGTTACTATTGCAAAAAAATGACTCACTGAAGGCTCAGGTGATGGTTAGCATTTTTTAGCAATGAAGTATTTTTAAACTGAGGTATATACATCATTTTTTTTAAGATATAATGCTATTTCACACTGAATAAACGGAAGTGTAATGTAAATATAACTTTTTAATACATACTGGGAAACCAAAAAATTTGACTCACTTCATTGTGATATTTGCTTTATTGTGGGGATCTAGGATCAAACCAGACAGATATGCTGGTCTCTTCTGTGGCTTCCTGTGCCCTGCAGAGTTGGGAAGGTACAAAAGAGACCATTCAGCTCACAGAACCTAAAGTATTTACTATCTGGCCTTTTAGAGAAAACAATTTACTGACCCCTGGTATAGCTGAACCTCATGAACCTCAGTTGAGGTGGAAAAGTAGCAACTTGGAAGATTCGGCAGGGACTAGGAGAGGGCCTCTCTTTTCCCCTCAATTCTGTATCATGTTTTTTTTTAATGTGGAAGCTTGGTTCACTGACTAGGGAATCAAACCCCTGCCCCCTTGGGAGTGCAGAGTCTTAACCACTGGACCACCAGGGGAGTCTCTTATAGCATGCTTTGAGAGAATGATTAGATATCACTTAAGAATAAGTAAGGAGTCATTGATAAGCATAAGAAGAGGGATGTCAGTAGTACACTGGGGGCCAAAGCCATCCAGGTTATTGTAACTCAGTGAACACATATTGAGGGTGAACTCTTCTTTTGAGAAGCTTGGATGAAAAGAAGAAGACAGATGGGATAGTGGTGGCTCGAGTTTGATAGAGGTCAAGGAAGGGTTTAGGGAGATGAGAGAGATGTGCATACTCATAGGATGAAGTAAGAGTTCTTAGTAAAGATAAAAGTGTTGAATAAGCAGGGCATGTAAGAGAATGGATGAAAAGGTTCAAAAGAAGGAAGGGTTGCCAAAAAGAGCACAGATAGGGAGGTTAGAAATGGAAGAAACTTCTTTGAGACTAGAAAAGAAAGTGAGGATGGGTGTGGATACAGATGAATTTATAGATAGGAGGTGAGAAGACTGAAGGAAATGACATCTGCTTTGTTAAATGGGGTGCATGGTGAGAGACGGGCATCCATGCAGGACTAAAGAGAGGGAAGAGGCTTCGGGTGGCTCTTGAGAGGAGTGATCCTTGAGAGATGCCAACTCAAGCAGAAGGATGTGGCAAGGGGTGTGTGCTGAGATTTGAATCAGTGAATTTGCAGACATTACTGTGCATGAATGTGTGGTTTAGTACTTTGCCAACAGAGCTTGACTCATCTAGAGTGGTAGTGCTGCTGCTGCTGCTTCTAAGTCGCTTCAGTCATGTCTGACTCTGTGTGACCCCATAGACAGCAGCCCATCAGGCTCCTCCGTCCCCGGGATTCTCCAGGCAAGAACTGGAGTGGGTTGCCATTTGCTTCTCCAAGAGTGGTAGTAGTGAAGACAAAATGCACCGTTGGTTCAGATTTTGGGTTTTGTTGGTTAGTTGTGGCAACGTAACAGGGAGCAAGGGAAGGTAGTTCTGATAGAATAGTGAACACCATCATCATGGGACCCAGACTAGATAGGGAAGGGAGGCAGGCCAGAGAGCGCTTGTCTGGGAGGGCTCCAGGGCCTGGGAGGGCTCCAGGGCCTCGCAGTCTCACATGAAGTAAAAGAGAAGATACTGTGATAGTAAGGGAATGAAAATTAGAAGGCTGAAATCAGAGAGCAGGTGAATAAAAATTTTAGGCTAAAATTTCAGAGGACAAGTCATCCTGAGCCCAGTCCTGATCCAGGGAGGGCTCTCAAGAGTGTGGCGTGTGCCCCAGGATAAAGTTCAGCTGCAGAATCTCAGTGCCCAAAGGTTCTTCATCTTGTGTGGTTTTTTTTTGTTGTTGTTGTTTTTGCTTACTATATGTGTTAATTTGCTAGAGCTGCCATAACAAAATACCGCAGATGGAGTGGTTTAAACAACAGAAATTTATTTTTGCACAGTTCCAAGATCAAGGTATAGGCAGGTTTGGTTTCTCCTGAAGTTTATTTTCTCTGCTTGGCTTGCAGATGGTCCTTGGTTTGTTCTCATAAAGACCTCGTGTTCCAGGGCATCCCAGCTGCGTCCTTATGTGTCCGAATTTCTTTTTCACTTGAGAACATCAGTCAGTTTGGATTGGGGCTCATCCTTATGATCTCATTTCACCTTAATCTCCTCTTTAAAGGCCTTATATTCAAATGCAGTCACCTTAAGAGGTGCTAAGGATTAGGACTTCAACTTGAGAATTCTGAGGAGGCCACAGTTCAGTCTATAAATACCATTCATTGCTAATATGTATTAAAACTATTGTGTTCAGCATTTTAAATTATTTTGTACTAGGAGTAAACAGCTGGAACTTCTTTCAATATTACTTTTAAAAGCTTGTTTATAATTTGGAAATGTGAGTTATAAACCACGGAGTAAGTACTAATCCAAGATGAGTTTGCTTGCTTTAAAAATTTATGGTTTCAGCTGATCTCCATAAGTATCCAAAAGTAGCGTTATAAAAATTGTTTCAGCTTAATGAAACTATCACAACATTGTCTGTTTATCAGCTATACCCCAAAACAAAATAAAAAGTTTAAAAAAAATGGTTTCAGGTTTATATGTTTTTACCAAGAAGTACTCTTTTGTTCAAAATAAATGAGATGGCACCCTTTAATGAAATGGTTCTCTTCCATGGCTACTTGTTAGAATAGTTTAGGGGATGTTTAAAAATTACTGATGGAAACTTACCTGGCAGTCTAGTGGTTAAGACTGAGCTTCTATTGCAGGAGGCATAGGTTCGATCCCTGATCAGGAAACTAAGACCCTGCATGCTATGCAGTGTGGCCAAAAAACCTCCAAAAGACAAAACAAAAATCCATGTTGAGTTATGCTTATTTTTTTTTAAATTACTGATGCTCAGGCCCTACCCCCTAGAAGTTTTGGTTTTAAGTGTACAGTTCAGTGGTATTAAATACATTCACTCACATTACTGTGCAGCCATCACCATCATGTATCCCCATAACTCTTTTCATCTTATAAAACTGAAACTCGATAAAACAGGAACTCCTCATTTTCCACTCCTTCCAGCCTCTGCCAGCCACCATTGTACTTCCTGTCTTTATGATTTTGACTACTCCAAATACCTCACATAAGTGGAATCATACAGAATTTGTCTTTTGGTACTGTCTTATTTAGTATAAGGTCCTCAAGGGTCATCCATGTTGTAGCATATTACAGAATTCCCTTACTTTTCAAGTCTGAATGATATTCCATATAATGCTTATACCACATTTTCTATGTCTGTTCACCCATTAGTGGACACTTGGATTGATTCCACGTTTTAGCTATTGTGAGTAATGCTGTTATGAACATGGGTATACAGATATCTGTTTGAGACCTTGCTTGCAATTTTTTGTGTATATACTGGGAAGTGGAATTGCTGGATCATATGCTATGTCTGTTTTTAATATTTTGAGGAATCTTCATACTGTGTTCCACAGTAGCTGTATTATAGATATTTTACATTCACACTGATAGAGCACAAGGGTTCCAATTTCTCCACATCCTTGCCAACACTGGTTGTTTTTCTTTTCCTTTTGATAATAGCTATCCTAATGAGTGTGAGATGGTATCTCATAGTTTTGATTTGCATTCTCTAATGATTAGTGATCATTTCATGTGCTTATTGGCAATTCACCTATCTTCTTTGGAGAAATGTCTGTTCAAGTCCTTTGCCCATTTTTGAATGGGAGTTGGAGTTGTTTTGTTGAGTTTTAGGTGTTTTTCTGTTTATTTTGACATATATTGATCCCTATATATTATCTGTAGGTATTTTCTCCCATTCTGTGGGTTGCCTTTTTATTCTGATAGTGTCTTCTGATGAATAAAATTTTTTAAATTGTCATGAAGTCCAGTTTGTTAGTTTTTCATTTCCTATGCCTTTGGCATCATATCTAAGAAAATCATTGCCAAGTCCAGTGTTGTAAAGCTTTTGTTCTGTTTTCATCCCTAAGAGTTTAATTACTTGAGATCTTATATTTAGGGTCCTAGATCCATTAAAGGGTTGAACTCATTTTTTTGGTATGTGAGTGGGTAGCCAGTTTTCTCAGCACTGTTTGTAACTGTCCTTTCCCAATTGAATGGTCTTAATACTCTTGTTAAAAGTCATTCTTAACGTATATGGGAGGGTCTGAATTTATTTCTCTTCCATTGGCCTGTATGTCTATTTTTATGCCAATATTACACTATTTTTAATTACTGTGGCTTTGTAGTAGTTTTGAAATCATTAAGTATGGATCCTCTGGTTTTGTTTTTCAAGATTGTTTTGGCTATTCAGGATCCCTTGAGATTCCATATGAACTTTAGTTAGTTATTTTAGAACAAATGCATTTTATTTTTTAATTTTTTGGCTGTTCTGGGTCTTTTTTTGCAGTTTGCAGACTTTCTAATTGCAGTGCTTGGCTTCCCTAGCTGTGGCACATGGGCTTAGTTGTCCTATGGCATGTGGGATCTTAGTTCCTTCTCTGACCATGGGAACTTGCTTTCCCTGCATTGCACGGCATATTCTTAATCATTAATCAGATTAAGGATCAACCTGAGGGACCACTAGGAAAGTCCCCCATATGAATTTTAGGATGGGTTTTTCTATTTCTGCAAAAAAAAGTCATTGGGATATTGATAGGGATTGTACTGAATCTATAGATTGCTTTGGTAGTGTTGCCTCTTAACAATATTAAGTCTTCTGATCCATGAACATGGAATTTGTTTCCATTTATTTATGCCTTTACTCTTTCAGCAGTGTTTTGTAGTTTTCACTGTACAAGTTTTTCACCTCCTTGGTTATGTTTATTCTTAGGAATTTTATTCTTTTTTATGCTGTTATAAATAGAATTGTTTCTGTAGTTTTCTTTTCAGATTATTCATTATTTATAGAAATGCAACTGATTTTTGTGTGTTGACTTTATAGCCTCTTACTTTGCTGAATTGATTTATTACTTCTGTGTGTGTGTGTGTAACCTTTATGGTTCTCTGTATATAAGATCATATCATCTGCAAACAAAGATAATTTTACATCTTCTTTTCCAATTTGGGTACCTTTTATTTCTTTTTCTTGCTTAATTGCTCCAGCTTGAACTTGCAATAAGTAGTGGTACAAAGGGCAGGGGCATCCTTTCCTTAGTCCTGATCTGGTCCTAAGGAAAAGCTTTCAGTCTTTTACCACTGAGTATGATGTTGACTGTTGGTTTTTATATATGGCTTTTATGTTGAGCTAGTTTCCTTCTACTGCTAGTTTGTCTAGTTTTTTTAAAGTGTTAAATTTTGTTAAATGCTGTTTTCTTCGTTATTAGAGATGATCATGTGTTATTCTGTCATTTTGTTTATGTGGTGTATTGTATTGATCAGTGTTCATATATTGAAACATCCTTGCATTCCAGGAATAAATCCCACTTAGTCATGGTGTATATCCTTTTAATATGCTGCTGAATTCTGCTTGTTAGTATTTTGTTGAAGACTTTTGTATCAGTGTTCATAGTTTTCCTTGCTTGTAGCATAAAGACACTGTAGTATCAATGTAATGCTGGCCTTGTAGAATGAGTTGAGAAGTATTCCTTCCTCTTTAAGTTTTTGGAAAAGTTTAAGAAGATTGGTATTTGTTCTCCTTTAAACGTTTAGTGAAATTCACCAGTGAATCACCAGGTCCAGGACATTTTTTTGAGAGACTTTTTAATTAATAATTCACTCTACTTATTATAATGTATGTTCAAATTTTCTTTTTCTTGATGATTATGCCTGTTTGTTTGCACTTCTATGACCAGAAGCAGCAGTCTGCAGTCAGAGCACAAATCCCCAGTATTTGCAGGACGAGGTCGTTTTTGCCCACTCTGGCTCCCATAAGCTGTGTGCAGGCTGCTGTAGGAACACGTATACATACAGTTGCCTGCCATGTGGTTTGTGGTGAGAGATGGGTAGCTATTGTTATTCAGAGAGCTAAAACTGATGAAATTAACCACAATTCATCATTTAAGGCTTCCCCTGAAAGTTGCAAGCCTTTAACAGGCTTCAGAGTTGCCAGGTGGTTACAGAATCAGACAGAGATTCTGTCAGTGCGCTGTTGTCTAGTCTTTCTAGGGAGACTGATTTCTGGTGCACTTTTCTCTGCCATCTTCTCTTCAAATCGATGAATTTTGACACATGGAGAAGGTGGCGCTAGTGGTAAAGAACCTGTCTGCCTAATGCAGGAGGTGGAAGAGACATGGGTTTGATCCCTGGGTTGGGAAGATCCCTTGGAGAAGGGCATGGCAACCCACTCCAGTATTCTTGCCTGGAGAATTCCTTGGACACAGGAGCCTGGTGGGCTATAGTCCATAGGATCACAAAGAGTCGGACATGACTGGAGCGACTTCGCACACATGCACGTATACACCTGTGGAACTGTCAGCACTATCAAGATAATGAATATATCTGTCACTGTCAAAAGTGTGCTACCACTTTATAATGACCCCCTTCTGTACCCACCCACTGTTCACTCTTGCCACCTCAGATAAACACCATAGGGATCATATGATGTATAATCTTTTTTGTATGACTTCTTTAATTCATAATTGAGATTTCCCTTACATTTTGTGTCTCAATCATTGATCGATTTTAGTTGTTGAATAGTATTCCACTGTGTGGCTATACCACAATTTTGTATAGTCGTTCACCTGTTGATGGATGTTTGGGTTATTACCAGTTTGAGGCTCTTAAAAATAAAGCTAATAAGAACATTTTGTACAGGTCTTTGCACTTTCTGCTTTTGTATTTGTTTCCTAGGGGTGCTGTAACCAAGTTCTTCAGCTTGAGTAGCTTAAAATGACCAACATTCATTATCTCACAGTTCTGGAGGCTAGAAGTCTGAAATCAGGGTGTTGACAGGACCATTCTCCTTCTGAAGACTCTGGGGGAGCGTCAGAAGCTCCCAGCTTTTGGCAGTCCTTGCGGTCTCTTGGCTTTTAACTGAATCACTCTACTCTCTGCCTCCTCTTCTCTGTGTGTCGTCTTTTCTTGTAAGAACATTAGTCATTGGATTTAGGACCTGCTTTACAATATGACCGCATCTTAACTAATTACATTTGTGAAGATCCCTGTTTGGATAAGGTCACATTCCAGATAGACATGAATTTTAGAGAGGACGCTATTTAACCTACTACAACTTTTCTTTCTGTTGGGTACATATGTAGGAGTGAAATGGCTGAGTTTTATGGTAGGTATGTGTGTAGCTTTTTGAGAAACTGCCAGGCTGTTTTCCAAAGTGGTTGTCCCATTTTACATTTCTGTCAGCAGTGTGAGAGGGCTCTGCATCCTGGCCAACACTTAATATTAAGGTCAGTCTCTTTACTTTTAGCCATTCTTTGGATGTGAAAAGGCTTCCCTGGTGGCTCAGTGTTAAAGAATCTGCCTGCCAATGCAGGAGACATGAGTTTGATCCCTGGGTCAGGAAGATCCCCTGGGGACTACAGTCTGTGGGGTTGTGTCGGCCTAGCGACTAGACAACAATGGATGTGAAGTGATATCTCTTGTGGTCTTAATGAACATTTTCCTATTAACTAAGAATGTAGAACATCTTTTCATGTACTGACTTGCCATCCATTTATTTTCTTTGGTGAGGCAGTATTTAGATCTTTTACCCATTTAAAAAATTGTTTTTTTTTTCCTTATTATTGGGTTGGTGTTGGAGAAGAGTCTTGAGAGTCCTTTGAACTGCAAGATCAAACCAGTCAATCCTAAAAGGAATCAGTCCTGAATATTCATAGGAAGGACTGATGCTCAAGCTGAAGCTCCAATACTTTGTCCACCTGATGCGAAGGGCTGACTCATTAGAAAAGACTTTGATGCTGGGAAAGATTGAAGGCAGGAGAAGAAGGGGACGACCCAGAGGATGAGATGGCTGGATGGCATCACTGACTCAATGGACATGAGTTTGAGAAAGCTCTGGGAGTTGGTGATGGACAGGGAAGCCTGGCGTGCTGCAGTCCATGGGGTCGCAAAGGGTTGGATACAGCTGAGCGACTGAACTGAACTGAAAAGTGACTCTAGGTATAAATCCTACGTTAGATATATCTTTTGCAAATATTTTCTGTCAGTCTGGCTTGCCTTTCATTTTCACAGAATATAGGTTCTGATTTAATTGCTCTGGTTTCAGGTCCAGGCATCAGACTCTCAAAAACTCCCATGATTTTAAAGTGCAAGTGGGGTCCAGAACCACTGCTTCTAATGTGAGATTTTGAAGAACTCGAATGTGTGTATGACAGCTTCTTTTCTACAGGATAATTTTGGGAGAAAACCATAGTCATAGGTAAATCATTAGTTATGTTTTAAAACTGTGCTTCTACATCACAACCAGCAGATGGCAATAGTGTAACATGTATTAATAAAAAAAATTATTCTAGGTTATGGCCAGGTCAGTCAGGTTAAAAGGATTTGATGAGCTTTTAATACTGAACTGAAAGGTAGCTGTGTAATTTTTGTTTGTCAAGAGGAGCTGTGTATGTAAATTTTAAGTGAATGAGGCAGAACTCCAAATAATATCCGTATACTACTGATTCAACTACGTGAAATTCATTGACATCAATAAAGATAAAAAAGGTGAATTTGGAGCTATGAGGAAAGTGTTAGTTTAATATTAGTAAGGATTTTTCCCTCTCATTTTCCTTCATTCTTATAACAATGATAATATTAAATTACACCTTTTTTTTTCATATTCAGGTGTCCAGGTATGAATTTGTCTTTAATCTTCTTACTAGGGAAAATTTCAAACATATGCAAAAGTAGAAAGACTAGAATAACAAACTCCTACTCAATGATTATTAACTCATGGCCACTCTTATTTCATTTATACTCCCACCATCCCTCCCTTGCCGCTCAGATCATTGTAAAGCAAATCTGAGCTTAATCACTTATCCTATAAATTATAGATTCAATTTTAAGCAACTTTCTTTGTATCTCTTAAGAAATATTCCTTCATAAAGTGATATTTTTCTGACAGAGTAGGAAACCCTTTAGAACAGCAATTCTCAAACTTTTTGGTCCCATGACCCTTTTATGTTTTTAAAAATTAAGTATTCCTGAGAGCTTTTATTCATGTGCTATTGTATCTTTTGATAATTACTGGGCTAGAAATTAAAACCAGAACCTTTAAGAGTAATATTAACTTAAAATAACAAAATAAAAACTATCATATGAACATAAATAATATTTTTTCTCAATAATAGTTCTATCATCTAAAACAAGAACACTATGGGAGAAGAGAGGCACCATCTTACATATTTTTAAATTTTTCTAATTACCTGGTTCACTAGAAGATAGCTGAATTTTCATATCTACTTCTGTATTCAGTCTTGTGGTTTGTTATTTTGGTTAAAGCATATGAAGACAATGAAGGCTTATAGAGATAGTCTGAAAGGGTGAAAGTATTTTGTTGGCATTTTCAGATAGTTATTCTTCTCTGATATTATACCAGTCTCCTCTGTACACCTGTGAGGAAATGAGTTTGAAAAAGGCAGATAATATCTTCAGTGCAGTTCAGTCACTCAGTCATGTCCTTCTCTTTATGACCCCATGAACCGCAGCACGTCAGGCCTCCCTGCCCATCACCAACTCCCGGAGTCCACCCAAACCCATGTCCATCGAGTTGACGATGCCATCTAACCATCTCATCCTCTGTTGTCCCCTTCTGCTCCTGCCCTCAATCTTTCCCAGCATCAGGGTCTTTTCCAATGAGTCAGCTCTTCGCATCAGGTGGCCAAAGTATTGGAGTTTCAGCTTCAACATCAGTCCTTCCAATGAACACCCAGGACTGATCTCCTTTAGGATGGACTGGTTGGATCTCCTTGCAGTCCAAGGGACTCTCAAGAGTCTTCTCCAACACCGCAGTTCAAAAGCATCAGTTCTTTGGCACTCAGCTTTCTTTATAATCCAGCTCTCACATCCATACATGACCACTGGAAAAACCATAGCTTTGGCTAGATGGACCTTTGTCAGCCAAGCAGTGTCTTTTTAATATGCTTTTTAATATGCTATCTAGGTTGGTCATAACTTTCCTTCCAAGGAGTAAGCGCCTTTTAATTTCATGGCTGCAGTTACCATCTGCAGTGATTTTGGAACCCCTCAAAATAAAGTCTGACACTGTTTCCACTGTTTCCCCATCTGTTTGCCATGAAGTGATGGGACCAGGATGCCATGATCTTAGTTTTCTGAATGTTGAGCTTTAAGCCAACTTTTTCCTCTCCTCTTTCACTTTCATCAAGAGGCTCTTTAGTTCTTCTTCACTTTCTGCCATAAGGGTGGTGTCATCTGCATATCTGAGGTTATTGATATTTCTCCTGGCAATCTTGATTCCAGCTTGTGCTTGTTCCAGCCCAGCGTTTCTCATGATGTACTCTGCATATGAGTTAAATAAGCAGGGTGACAATATACAGCCTTGACGTACTCCTTTTCCTATTTGGAACCAGTCTGTTGTTCCATGTCCAGTTCTAACTGTTGCTTCCTGACCTGCATACAGGTTTCTCAAGAGGCAGGTCAGGTGGTCTGGTATGCCCATCTCTTTCAGAATTTTCCACAGTTTATTGTGATCCACACAGTCAAAGACTTTGGCATAGTCAATAAAGCAGAGGTAGATGTTTTTCTGGAACTCTCTTGCTTTTTCCAGAGAAGGCAATGGCACCCCACTCCAGTACTCTTGCCTGGGAAACCCCATGGATGGAAGAGCCTGGTAGGCTGCAGCCCATGGGGTCGCGAAGAGTCGGACACGACTGAGCAACTTCACTTTCACTGTTCACTTTCATGCACTGGAGGAGGAAATGGCAACCCACTCCAGTGTTCTTGCCTGGAGAAACCCAGGGACGGAAGAGCCTGGTGGGCTGCCGTCGGTGGGGTCGCACAGAGTCGGACACGACTGACGCGACTTAGCAGCAGCAGCAGCAGCAGCAGCAGCTTGCTTTTTCGATGATCCATCAGATGTTGGCAATTTAATCTCTGGTTCCTCTGCCTTTTCTAAAACCAGCTTGAACATCTGGAAGTTGACAGTTCACGTATTGCTGAAGCCTGGCTTGGAGAATTCTAAGCGTTAGTTTACTCGCGTGTGAGATGAGTGCAATTGTGCGGTAGTTTGAGCATTCTTTGGCATTGCCTTTCTTTGGGATTGGAATGAAAGATGACCTTTTCCAGTCCTGTGGCCACTGCTGAGTTTTCCATACTTGCTAGCATATTGAGTACAGCACTTTCACAGCATCATCTTTAAGGATTTGATGTAGCTCAACTGGAATTCCATCACCTCCACTAGCTTTCATAGTGATGCTTCCTAAGGCCCACTTGACCTCACATTCCAGGATGTCTGGCTCTAGGTGAGTGATCACACCATCATGATTATCTGGGTCTTGAAGATCTTTTTTGTACAGTTCTTATGTGTATTCTTGCCACCTCTTCTTAATATCTTCTGCTTCTGGTAGGTCCCTACCATTTCTGTCCTTTATTTTGCCCATCTTTGCATGAAATGTTCCCTTGGTATCTCTAATTTTCTTGAAGAGATCTCTAGTCTTTCCCATTTTATTGTTTTCCTCTATTTCTTTGCATTGATCGCTGAGGAAGACTTTCTTATCTCTCCTTGCTATTCTTTGGAACTCTGCATTCAAATGAGTATATATTTCCTTTTCTTCTTTGCTTTTTGCTTCCCTTCTTTTCACAGCTATTTGTAAGGCCTCCTCAGACAGCCATTTTGCCTTTTTGCATTTCTTTTTCTTGGGGATGGTCTTGATTCCTGTCTCCTGTACAATGTCACAAACCTCCATCCATAGTTCATCAGGCACTCTGTCTATCAGACCTAGTCCCTTAAATCTGTTTCTCACTTCCACTGTATAGTCAAAAGGGATTTGATTTAGGTCATACCTGAATGGTCTAGTAGTTTTCTCCACTTTCTTCAATTTCAGTCTGAATTTGGCAATAAGGAGTTCATGATCTGAGCCACAGTTAGCTCCCGGTCTTGTTTTTGGTGACTGTATAGAGCTTCTCCATCTTTGGCTGCAAAGAACATAATCTGATTTCAGTGTCGACCATCTGGTGACGTCCATGTGTAGAGCCTTCTCTTGTGTTGTTGGAAGAGGTGTTTGCTATGACCAGTGTGTTCTCTTGGCAGAACTCTATTAGCCTTTGCCCTGCTTCATTCTGTACTCCAAGGCCAAATTTGCCTGTTACTCCAGGTGTTTCTTAACTTCCTACTTTTGCATTCTAGTCTCCTATAATGAAAAGGACATCTTTTTTGGGTATTAGTGCTAGAAGGTCTTGTAGGTCTTCATAGAACTGTTGAACTTCAGCTTCTTCAGCGTTACTGGTCAGGGCATAGACTTGGATTACTGTGATATTGAATGGTTTGCCTTGGAAACGAACAGAGATCATTCTGTCGTTTTTGACATTGCATCCAAGTACTGCATTTCGGACTCTCTTGTTGACTATGATGGCTACTCCATTTCTTCTAAGGGATTCCTGCCCACAGCAGTAGATAAAATGGTCATCTGAGTTAAATTCACCCATTCCAGTCCATCTTAGTTCACTGATTCCTAGAATGTCGATGTTCACTCTTGTCATCTCCTGTTTGACCACTTCTGATTTGCCTTGATTCATGGACCTAACATTCCAGGTTCCTATGCAATATTGCTCTTTACAGCATCGAACCTTGCTTCTATCACCAGTCCCATCCACAACTGGGTGTTGCTTTTGCTTTGGCTCCATCTCTTCATTCTTTCTGGAGTTATTTCTCCACTATCTCCAGTAGCATATTGGGCACCTACTGACCTGGGGAGTTCATCTTTCAATGTCCTATCTTTTAGTATTATTATAAAAACAGTTTTTTTAAAAAAATTATTTATTTTTGTTTGGGCTGGGTCTTCGTTGTTGCTCAGTCTTTTCTCTAGTTGTGGCCTGCGGGGGCCGCTCTCTAGTTGCACTGCATGGGCTTCTCATTGCAGTGGCTTCTTTTGTTGTGGAGCATGGGCTCTAGGGCACATGGGCTCAGTAGTTGTGGCTCCCAGGCTTTAGAGCACAGTCTCAGTTGTTGTGACCCTTGGGCTTAGTTGCTCCGCGGGTTGTGGGATCTTTCTCTATCAAGGATCGAACCTGTGTCTCCTGCATTGGCAGGTGGCTACTTTACCACTGAGCCACCAGAGAAGCCTTAAAAATAGTTTTTTAAGCTTGAAAAAGTCTTAAAGATATGCAGGGGTCCTCACACCACAGTTGAAGAACCACTGCTCTAGAAATATTCTGCTTTAGATGTAGTTTGCTTTTTCTTTCTCTTTAAAATTTTCAGTAATATTTATTTTCCTCAACTTTATTATGCAAGCATTAACAAATGAAGTTAAAAACCAAACTAAGGCAGCAGCCTTACTACTCACCACATTTTGTATTTAGTTTCTTCTATTCTTTTAATTCTTATTCTTATTTCATCATCTTTCACTTTCTAAAATGGAAAATAAAAATAATTTGTTAATTATAAAACATTTGCAGTTGAAATAGATAACTGTAAAGAAAGAAATAGTAGCCCGCCGTGGTCCTCTCATTTTGAACTTTTAATGAAGCTGGTTTTTTTGGTAACTTTTAATGAAACGTTAATCATGATAACAGTCCCCCATAATCCTGTGATTTAGAACTCGTTAAAACCTTAATGAATTAGAATTCTGTTTTCTAGAAAAAAAATTGGAGAAAGGCAAATTGCCTGTAGTCCACTTAATTGAATTTTTAGGGTTAAGTTTAAATCAAACCATTTGTTCTGCTTGATAATATCTCTTCAGTTAATTGACAAAAGGGAGGCCTTCTGGTGTTTCTCTAACTACAGATTTAAAACAGCATACGTGACCTAAATGAAATGTCTTTATAAAACTGATCTAATGTAGGTTTTGGTTTTTTTTTTTAATTTGAGAGTTGCAGCTGCAAACCATGAAAGATGTGAACCAACTGAGCTCTTCATCACAGTGTTCAGAACCTTCCACTCTCATCTTCTGTGGGTTTGAAGATTTGATTATCTCTAAGATGCATAGGAGGTTTTCCCCCAGAATTTTTTTAAAAAAAAAGTCGAGTGGTAAATGGCAAACTTTGGGGATTTGGTAGTTTAAAAAAAACCTGAGAAATATAATTGTTTCCCAGGTATAGTTTTAAAATCATGTGCTGGGAAGTCTATTTATAAAAAGCTCATTAATGGACAAATGGTCTTCAACTTATGAACATTTTACCCAATGTATACTTAATTACTAATGTTATTCCCCATTTCCTTTTCTTCAGCTCTACAATTAAAAACTAGGTATGTGATCTCTGGATCATCCAGGTGGTTTGGTGCAGGAGTTGTGGTTAAAAATGTGAAACTTCTAGAAAAATCAATGAGTTCAGAGGCCCAGGAAGGGTAAAAATGTAAAAAGAAAAGCAAGCTGACTCCTTGCAGTGGCCTTCTCGACATCAGACATCTCCATTTCTTCATCCTTCTTCATTTGCTCTGAGATAGCACTTACTGAAATTCTTCCAGTTGGGATCCAGTCATTTTTATGAGAGTTAGCTTGAAGTGGTGCATTTCCTCCTGATGGCTAGCTGAGTTCTGTTCTATAAGGGAAGGAGAATTATGTGTGACTGTAGTGGTAACTGCTGTTTTAGAGTTGGGTGGGTGATTTTTAGACATGGAGGGCATTTGGGGGCAACTTCTGAATAGGATGCTAGAGTGGTAGGTCTCACGTAGGTGACAGTGCTGAAGACAGAGGGACAGGGGCACCTTTAGTTGAGGAGGTTTGGACAAGGTAGGAGCATGTGAAGAGAAACTTGACTTATTTTTTTCTTAAGCCAAGGGCAAGAAGGTCTAGTTTTTCTTATATCCTGTGATCTTTCCTCCCTCAGATCTAGGCTGGTACCTTTATTGTTATAATATAGCCCCGTGACATAGTTTGGCTTGAAAACCAAGTCGTTTTTTTTTATAAATCTGTGTTTATGAGAAAAGTATTGTGAGTTCTAAGTGAGCATTTTGTAAGTGAATTGTAGAAGCAGTGTGTTGGAAGTGAGGTAGTACCAGATTGGCCACAGTTTGAAGGTTTTGTTTTGCTTAGAAAATGCTTCCTCAGATTTCTGATTCATTTTTCTTTCAGCGTTGACTAAAGGTATCAATTTTCATTGCCTTTTCATTTGTTCTTCCAAGCGAATAGAATAGTGTGAATAAGACAGAAGAATAAAAATGGTAACACATGGGTACTGAAGTCTGACAGCTTGTCTCTGAGGGAAGAGAAAACTAACATTGTGTAAGAGCAGCTGCTGAGATGTTGAGAATAACAGCAAAGGCCTCCTCCATTCTCTCCAGCACCAGACTTCTGATCTTTATACGATGTCCATCTTGCAGTCTTTCTTATCTCAGTAAATAGAACTTTCTTCTAGTTATTCAGATATCAAAAATGCAAGTCAACCTTAGCTCCCCTCTTTCTATCATACCCCACCTCCAGTCTACCAGAAAATATATCAGTTTTCTTCAAAGCATATATGACCACTTCTCATCACCTTTGGGCTTCCCTGGTAGCTCACCTGGTAAAAAATCCACCTGCAGTGCAGGAGACCTGCTTCAATCCCTGGGTTGAGAAGATCTGCTGGAGAAGGGATAGGCTACTCACTCCAGTGTTCTTGGGCTTCCCTGGTAGTTCAGCTGGTAGAGAATCTGATTGCAATGTGGGAGACCTGGGTTCGATCCCTGAGTTGGAAAGATCCCTTGGAGAGGGGAATGGCTACCCACTCCAGTATTCTGGCCTGGAGAATTCCATGGACTCTATAGCCCATGGGGTCACAAAGAGTCAGACATGACTGAGCAACTTTCACTTTCATCGCCTTTGCTGCTACCACATTTTGATCTAAGGCACATCATTTCTAGACTAGACAACTACAATAGCCATCTATCTAATCGTTCTTGTTTCCCATCACCCTGCTATCAGCTGGAGTGATTCTTGTCAATACATGTCACATCATGTTACCCCCTTGCTTAAAACTCTCCAGTAGGCTGAAACACAATCTTTCCAGTGACCTCTAAAACCCCTGTTAGCCTCTCGGATCTTACTGCATTTCATTCCAGCTGGCTGGATTGCTTGGTGTTTCTAGTCCTACCAGGTATGCTCCTGCCTCAGGACCTTTGTACTAGCTATTTCCTCTTCCTCCAGATATCTGTGTGATTATTCATCTACTTGCTTCAGCTCTTTTCTTAAATATTGCCTCCTTAGAGTAGTTCTTCCTGACCACCCTATTCAAAATTGCATGTATCCCCTCACCCATGCACTCTCTGTTTTCGGTCCCTGCGTTATTTTTCTCCATAACACTTACCACCATCTGACATACTATGTATTTTATATGCTTTTATTAATCTTTTCTCCATATTAGAAGCTCCATGAGAGTAGAACTTTTTGTCTGTTTGAACCCTGCAGTATGCGTCCTGTGTGTCAGGCAGCGTGCTAGGATCTTTGTTCTTTCTTCTTTTTTTCTTTTGCTTCACTGGACAGCTTGTGGGATCTTAGTTCCTCAACGAGGAGTTCAACCCACACCCTTTACAGTGAGAGCACGGAGTCCTAACCACTGGACCACCAGAGAATTCCCCAAGGGTCTTTGTTATTTCTAATCCTTGAGTTAATCCTACAGGGAAGGCAGCATCTCATTTTTGCTAGGCCTCAGAGAGATTAAGTGGCTTTCCTGAGCCAAGTTTTTAGTAGCAGAGCTAAGGTTTGTCTCTCTTGTTTCCAGAATCTGAGTTTTGTTCATTAAGTTTCCTTATGTTCATAATGATATACTGGGTCCCTTTTAAAAGATACTGTTTGATATTCGTTTGATAAAGGAAAGTATGCAATGCATTTCTAATAATAGTTTCCATTTTGCATTATCTAGACTTTTAAAAGATTAAAATGAAATACAATTAAATGTCTAAAGGAACATGCCTTCATTATCTGAAATGTTTACTTGTATGTTGTTCTGTTAGTCATTCAGTCGTATCCAACTCTTTGCGACCCCATGGACTGTAGCCCGCCAGGCTCCTCTGTCCATGGGATTTCCCAGGCAAGAATACTGGAGTGGTTGCCATTTCCCTTCTCCAGGGGACCCAGGGGTTGAACCCGGGTCTCCCGCATTGCAGGTGAATTCTTTACTGTCTGAGTCACCAGGGAAGCCCTTATTTTGGTAGAATAATATGTTTTACTTGTATGTAGAACACATTATTCCACCAAAGTACAAGATATAAAGAAGTATGTTTGCATTCTTGAAGAAGTTTGAGAGATCTTTTCAGATATTAATCCTGCTTGATTTGTTTTAACTGCTTTTTTTCTAAAGCAAACATTTGTATAAGGCTTATTGTACACTAATCACTATTATAAGTACCTTACAACTGTTAGCTCGTTTAACATCATCTTTATAATAACCATGAGAAAGTTACTTCATGATTCTTGTTCTGACTGTTGCTAGGCAACCTAATTATGTCTTAAGTCAGATAAGATCATCTTTTCCTAGTGGGGGCAGAGATGAGGGTAGAGCCCTGAAGACAGTGCAGGGTAGAAGAGGAAGTTGTGATTTAGGTGACTAGAGTACAGAATCTGTGTCTAGCATGGTGTCAGTCTGGAAAGGAAGAAAAGGACGTCAAATCATTGCTGAGGTTTTGATAGTGTGAAGCTTTTTAGACTACCTCACTGCCTTTCCTTTATATCTTTTTTTAAAATTAATTTTTATTGGAATATAGTTGATTTTCAATGTTGTTTCTGAGGTACAGCAAGTGAATCAGTTATACATGTACATATGTCCACCCTTTTTGGGTTCTGTTCCCATATAGGTCATTGCAGAATATAAGTGAAGTCTTGAGCAGAGCACATAACACCTCCTTAGAATCCAGCAGTACTTGTTATCTGAAAGTTGAAGCTCTGCAAGTGGTTCTCTCCTTTGGGGTTTCAAGAAATAGGAAATAGAAGAGTTAAGGATTTGGTATGTGAAAATATCAAACTTGAATCTGATCAACCTCTAGGGCCCAACCACTAATTTATATATAATCCTGTATATATAATTCCATATACAGGAAATATATGGGACATACTATATCTGAGGAATACAGTCACCAAATCCAAACTAGGAAGCTAAGACAAACAGACTAGTTTTTCCCAGTAAATGAATTGCAAACAGAGAGAAAGAGAACCAGAGAGAGGGAGAGGGAAAAGACCTGTAGATCAAAGAGATTTATGATTTATCCATCATTTGCAATGTATGGACTATATTGTGCCTTATATTCCTTATTTGAACAATCAAGTCTGAACACAGCTGTTGGAGATGATAAGAGATTATTGTTGATTTTTTTTTAATGTAATAATGCTAGTGACTTGTTTTCAAACTCTGTATTTTAGGGAATTCCCTGGCAGTCCAGTGGTTAAGATTTGGCACTTTCACTACTGAGGGCCTGGATTCAGTCCCTGGTCAGGGAACTAAGATCCCACAAGCCGCATGGCATGACCAAAAACACCCCCCAAAACCAGAAGTATTTCAGAGCTACACACTGAAATATTTACGGATGAAATGATGTGATGGGTGAGATATGCTTCAAAAATAACTGGGAATCGGGGGATGGAGTAGGTGGGGTCACATATGAAACAAGGTTGGCCATGAGTTGATAAAGTTAGTATGGATTCACTGAGATTTCTTGTTATAGTACTCTGTATACTTTAGTATATGTCTGAAATTTCTATTGTAAAAATTTTTTCAAAAAGATGACATGTTAAAGAAATGCTTATATGTTTTCAGGTTAGAAGTTATGAAGAGGGAGATTATAAAATAATGCATCCTTAGTGAATTTCATGCAGAGGCATGAAAAATCCTCCTGTAGTGTATTTTCCCCAAACATAATCATTAGAAAAGATGAAAATAGTTTAGAAATGTCATCATAGAAAGTGAAAGTCCATTTCTTTAGTCAAAAAATATTTTTAAAATACTGAAAATTGTCATAACATTTGCACATGGTAACACATTTCTTTTTCCACTCACGAAATGCGTGAGAGGTGAAATTTAGATCGGAGCTGGAGAGATTTCCTACTGAACCACATTGCTTTTGCTATTAATGTTTTTTCTGCAGTTGAAAAAAAATCCTGTACATGTGAATCCAGTTTGTAGTGAAAACTGTAGCTACAGCGGCAATCTGGCGTGCTCTGGTGTGCATCCACCCCTGCCTTTAGTGCGGGCGGCAGCTGCAGCTTGATTCTGGGTGGTGAGGCCTTCTGTGAAGGGAAATTTCAACCTGAGATCTCATGCATCCTCAGCAGTGCTGGTTGGGAGATGTGGAGGAAGGGGATTTCCACTCTTTGTTAATAAGATCTCCAGGCACATTTCCTCTTTGTTTTTGCATTTTCCTCAGCTGTGCAGCAGCTGCAGGGAAGTCAAATGTGATTTCCTGCACTTAGGAGTGCTGGCTTTTCTTTTGGAGATTTATAATTGGAAGAGTGGAATGTGTGTGGATTGAGCTAGCTACACAGATGATTTAAACACTGGTTTTTTAATACTTGACTCCCTGCATTTGTGCCAGTGGTAGATCTGTTCAGATGATTTGAATTAGCAGACAAACCCAGGCTTTCTCAAAGGCAGACATCTGTCTAGATGGACCATTGCTGTAATTAGAAATGTGATTCTTTGCAAGCTGACTAAAAAACAAAGAATTGCAAAATTACATTCTCCTATATTAATAAAAATACTATATTTTCTTTGTAGATTCATGCCATGTAAATGCTTATGTTTTGGGTTGAACTGATTATTTAACCTGTAAAATTCTCCAGCATGAGAATTTTTTCAGGGAAATAGGATACAGCCTTATCAGAAAGTGCCCACATGCTGTGTCACTGGAAAATGAAAAGAACTTAGTAATGCTTAGGAGCTATTCAACATTAGGTGAAAGATGAAAGGACTTATTATAAGTTAATACCTCTTCTGCATTCGTTGTCAGTGTCTCATGGCCTGATAACTGTGATTCATTTTTTCAAAATGCATTTAGGGGCCTGTACTGCATCTATGGGGCTTCCCAGGTGGAGCTAGTGGTAAAGAACCTGCTGGCCAGTGCAGGAGATGTAAGAAACTTGGGTTTGATCCCTGAGTCAGGAAGATCCCCTGGAAGAGAGCATGGCCACTCCAGTATTCTTGCCTAGAGAATCCCATGGACAGAGGAGCCTGGCGGGCTACAGTCCATGGGCTGGCAGAGTTGGACACAACTGAAGCAACTTAGCAGGCAGGCAGGACTACATCTACACATGGGCCAGACCTTTGAAGACAGAAACTATTGAAGTGACCTCTTCCAAGGTTGCTCACTATTGTGTTGATGGCACAAGGTTTCTGGACCTTCAGAGAAACTCCATATGATTATTAGAAAATAAGAACTGATTATTATTATTATTTGTAAATGTTTATAATTTTATTTTTCCAGTTTCACTGAGGTATGATTGACATATAAGTGTATTAGTTTGAGGTGTAACAACATAAATGATATGCTATCTGTAAGAAACTGATTATTGTTAAGTACCTATAACCTGACAGACCACTTCCAGAACACAGCCGAAGCACAGCTTTCTTGGTCCTGCTTGTCAGCTGTGTTATCAGTGAAGCTAAGCTAGGAACAGGGAAGCCTGGCGTGGTACAGTCCTTGGGGTCGTGAAGAGTCGGACACAACGTGGCGACTCAACAACGATAAAGCTGGTATTTCAATCCAAATGTATTTCTTGATATTGTGTAAAACTTTTAAAGTAGAATACCCCTCTAAGTAAAGGAACAATAATGGATTTGCTGGGAAGAGGCAAGGACCGCATCTCTTCCCTTCCTTGTCTTATGATAAGTCCTGGTGGTTTTCAGATTTTGTTCTATGGGATTCTGAACACCCGGAAATGTTGGTAACATTTTGTGCAAATTTGTGTGCAGTGTTTCAGTTGGGTTATGGACTAGCAGCGCGGGCAGACACCACATGTTACATCCAGAGTAAAACTAGATTTAATTCCTAGTTTATAAAGTAAAAATGCTGACATATATCAGAAGAGGGCCAGTTAGAGAAGAAACAGGTGCAGTATATTTCAGTGTGTTTCCCCAGGCCCCCGGAGTCCCCAGTGGGGCTGAAGAGCTAGTAACAGTGTCCACTCAAGGTAAGCTCTCTATCTTAATTCATGTTGCATCACATACCTTTTGTAGTTAGACTGATACCACCATTCACAGAGATTTAAGCCACAATCTGTGTGCCTCTTTTATGAATATTGGACTTTCCTGGAATCCATGTCCTCTCCTCACCAGAGAAAATCCATTTTCCTGCAATGAGCAAGTGTGTTTTTCTCTTGAAAGAATACCCAGGGCCTTTCAGTGACCCTGGTGGGATTTCTTCCTCATCTTTAGTCCCTTCTTATCCAAGGGACTCCTGGATTGTAGTTGTTTTGTTTTTTATCCTGGCTATTCTTTTAAATGCTAGATCAATACAAGTAACTGCTTGTGAGACATTTCTATGTGAATATGCCATTGTTGTTATTCACTTACTAAGTCATGTCCAACTCTTTGTGACCCCATGAACTGCAGCACACCAGACTTCCCTGTCCTTCACTATCTTCCAGAGTTTGCTCAAACTCATGTCCATTGAGTCAGTGATGCCATCCAATCATAATGTCCTCCATCGCCGCCTTCTCTTCTTGCCCTCAATCTTTTCCAGCATCAGGGTCTTTTTCAGTGAGTCGGCTGTTCACGTGAGATTGCCAAAATATTGGAGCTTCAGCATCAGTTTCTTCCAATGAGTATTCAGGGTTGGTTTCTTTTAAGGTTGACTGGTTTGATCTCCTTGCAGTCCAAGGGAGTCTCAAGAGTTCTCCAGCACCGCAGTTCGAAAGCATCCATTCTTTAGCGCTCTGCCTTCTTTATGGTCCAACTCACGTCCAAACGTGACTACTGAAAAAACCATAGCCTTGACTGTACGGACCTTTGTTGGCAAAGTGGTGTCTCTGAATATGTCATTATGAACTCAAATTCAAGGTTTCAAAAGTCAAGTTCTTCATAAATGCTTCTTTTTTTCTAGTCTCTGATCACATACCATTGAGTTTCCTTTTGTGTCTTTCCTCATTGCTGCCAAGACTGAGGCAGTTAAAACTTTTTGACTCCTCTCTTGTCCTTAACCTTTGTGTCAAATCCATCAGTTACCATGTTGTGCAGCACTTCTTGTATCTGCTTCTGTTGCTCGATTTCTACTCCTTCTATCTTGTGTAAGCGTTTTGCATCTGAGCCTCAATGTCTGTTACGTCCAACTGGTTTTCTTGTGTCTATTCCTTCCATTTTTTAAAAAATACTCTTCCTAAATCAGTCTTGTTAAAACACTGGTTTAATCATATTATTCTGTTGCCCAAAAACCTTCTACAGTTTTCCTTCCTACCCTGAAAGTAACTCCTTCTCCACAGTTTTGCTACAACCCACTTTTCAAGCCTCATCTCCTCTTACTCTTCTTTACGAACACCTGCTTCAGGCAGAGCTGGCTACTCACTGGCTCTGGACTACTCTGCTCTTTTCTTTGTCTGCTTTTCTCCTTCATCTCAAATGTGCAGGAGTACATTGCTCTCCCTCTTTGAGGAGCAGGACACTGATGCCACAAGTGTTTGACATCAGCAGATATGCAGTAAGTATTATTTATACATTAAGTCATCCAAGGTTTATATTACCTATGCCATAGTTACCATTTATTTAATTATACCATTTAATCATTACAATAACTTTGAAGGAAGGAGTATTTTATATACTTTACAGAGAGGAAACTGAGGCTCAGAGTTTGTTGACTTGCTAAAGCCACATGGGTTAAGTCACAGAGCCAGGATTCAAACCCTGATCTCTGGATTCCATTCACCCATGCTGTTTACACTGTACCAGTACTTTTATGTCCCTGATAGTCTGGTGTACACTTTTGAGCATGATGTTGCTTAATATTTAGCTTGCTTTTACTTGCTTAGCAGTAGCAGAAGGGAAGGTGTGCAGACATGAATTAGCAGTAACTGCTAGCAGGAATAATGAAACAGATGCAAACTGTGTCAAAGTTCACAGGAAGATAGAATTTCCCTTAATCCCCTTTATTACTGGTGGGATGACTCATCTTCCAGTTGTACATTGCTACTAAGTTATTCAATATTTATATAAGTTAGACATGGAAGGGAAAACCACTGATGAGATGTACAGAACACGTCATCTGAGTTCATGAGTGTTCCCGGGATATCCCCAAGATTTCTACCTGTCTTCTTGCCGTTTCCATTTACTGTTTGATTCTTTGGCCTTCTGAGTTTCTTTCAGAGTAAAATCACTTCCCGTTTTTTCTCTGCCCTCCACGTGAACAGTTTCCATTGGCTACTTTCTCACTCCTGCAGTGCACAAAGACTTACTATATGCTTATCTAACATGGCAGATTTAGTATTGTTTAACTTAAGCACTGGAAATTCCAGGATTTAAATTTTTTCCTTCTCTATTCTCTCTCTTCTATTCTTTTTTTCATTAAAAGAAGACGAAAAGATAGTGTAAACCATTTTCTTTTTATATTAGTAAAACTGAGTTTGGATAATAGTAAATTCTGCTTCATTGCTATGAGAAAATTTTAAACTTTGGTGACTTTTGCAGGTACAACTGATAAATTATTCTTTTCTGCTTTATAAACAAAATAAATAGCTTATTCAGCTCAATGAAGTAATGAATTAAGTAGGAGTCAGAACTAGAGATTGTGTATTTTTTTATGTAGTCATTAATGTGGCCTTTTTTCCCCCTCTGCATCTCAGTTTTCTCACAGGATTGTTTTGAGGCTATATCTGAAGATATATACATGGTGTAAAGTGTAGAGTAATCTGCAAGTGTGCACTTCAAGCAGTCCCCAGCAGAGAACACTTGATTTATGAATCATCTGTACATACATATGTACTGCAAGAGCAGGGGATCTAGCCTTTCTGAAGAGGGTGGGCTGAATTGTCTCTTTGGCCTTTGAGTCAGAATACATGGAAACAAATGACATGTAAACATACTTTTCTTACATACATAGAGTTTTTGTTATTCAGTAGCTAAGTCATGTCCGACTCTTTGTGACCCCATGAACTGCAGCATGCCAGACTTCCCTGTCCTTCACTATCTCCCAGAATTTGCTGAGATTCATGTCCATTGAGTCCGTGATGCTATCTAAGCACGTCATGCTCTGCTACCCTTGTCTCCTTTTGCCTTCAATCTTTCCCAGCATCAGTGTCTTTTCCAGTGAGTTGGCTCTTTGCATCAGGTGGCCAAAATATTGAAGCTTCAGCATCAGTCTTTCCAATGAATGTTCAACGTTGATTTCCTTTAGGATTGACTGGTTTGATCTCCTTGCAGGACTCTCAAGAGTCTTCTCTGGCACCACAGTTCAGAGGGATCAATTCTTTGGTGCTCTGCCTTCTTCATGGTCCAACTCTTACATCTGTAAATGTCTACTGGAAAAATCATAGCTTTGACTCTTTGGACCTTTGTCGGCAAGGTTTGTCGTAGCTTTTCTTCCAAGGAGCAAGCATGTTTTAATTTTGTGGCTGCAGTCACTGTCTTCAGTGATTTTGAAGCCCAAGAAAATAAAATCTGTCACACACAGAGGCAGTTGGGTTATTATTACTTTAGGGATTCAAATATCCTGCCACCATATGAAGACAGAAACCATATTTGCTTTTCTTTGGAAATTCTTTTTGAGGACTATGAATTATGTATAGTGCTCAATTTTTCTATAAGACTGTTCTCTCTCTTATTTGAAAAATAAGTATTTACTTTGAGATTTGGGGGAGGGGGAGTTTTCCAGTGAGTTTTATTGGTGTGATGTTTTTATTTTGTTTTGGGATCATCCAGTGAAAGGAGTTAAATATTTTGCATGTTTGCTTCCAAGGAATGGGGGAAGTTAAGCATTGAGTTGGTGTTTTAGAGCCGGTTCTTGGTTGATTGTGAACCAGTGGGGATTTCCAGGGTGCGTAAGTGTGGATGAACTCCTTGAACTGAAAGCAGAATTTTTTTTAAAAAGTGGTTAACAGGATTTCTGGGTTTCCAGGATCCAAGCCACGTTATTGTCTTTCCTTGCCTGGTGTGTTCTTTTCTAATTTGGGAGCAAGATTCTATGATGAAAAACATGTTGTCTTTTTGCCTTTCTTTTAACTGTTCTCTGTCTTTCAGGATCTGATATGAAAGGGAAGGAGAGTGGGATTAAAAAGAACATAGCTTTTTGTTCTACCTCTTAATCTAATTTCTAAACTATCTTTACCTGAATAACATCTGTTTCCATAAAGCACAAGCAAAATTTAAGAAATAACTTTATCCTTGAGTAAATTATATTCTGCCTGGGGTATTGAGTAGAAAAATCTACTTGGAAATATAACTGGCTGCTAGAGAACTTGTCTCTAACTTGTGATTCTGAATGGCTGAGGATTCTTTAGTGAAACTTTTTCAGTCTTTTATGTAATTGATACTGGGCTATCATTTTGTATTTCAAGACCAAAACAGATTATCTTCTTCCTTCTTACCCCCTGCTCCTCTCTCCTTTTCCTCCTCTTTTTTCTGTTTCAAGCTGTATAGTTTTCCATTTTGTCGAGTGACCATAATTTAATTACTTATTTAGTCTTTGGTTAATAGATATTTAGGTTGTTTTAGTCTTTCACTATTAACAAAAATGCAACAGTGAATGACCTTACACATTTGGAATTTCTCACATATTCTGACACAGCTGTAATATTCCTGCAGATTGAATTGCTGGGACAGTGGAGATGTGTCAGTTTTGATTGGCCTTTGTGGAAATTTTATCAGCATTCACATATACTGATCAGCAAAGTATGAGAAGTCTTGTTTCTCCACATCTTTGTCTTCCAGTGTGTCATCAAACATTTTGATCTTTGCCTATCTTAAATGAAAAATGAAACCTCAGTATAGGGTTAATTTACCATTTTCTTAATGGGTAAGTCAAGCATCTTTAGGTTTAAAACTCATTTGTATTTCCTTTTTGCAGAGTGCTTGCTTCTATCTTGCCCTCTTTTCACTTGAGTTACTGAGGTTTTTTAGTTGAATTGTGTGAAAATCGCTCAGTTGTATCTGACTCCTTGCAACCCTATGGACCTGCCAGGCTCCTCTGTCCATTGGATTTTCCAGGCAAGAATACTAGAGTGGGTTGCCATTTCTTTCTCCAGGGGATATTCCCAACCCAGGGATAGAACCTGTGTCTCCTGCATTGCAGACAGACTCTTTACCATCTGAACCCCTAGGTAAATCCTAGTTGATTTGTAGAAGCTCTTTATTTGAAAAATTGTGATTTGAATTATAATTTTTTTTCCTTCTGCACATTTTAAAATAGTCAAATTTATTAAACTTTTATGACTCCTGGGTTTCATACTTAGAAAGACCTTTTCCTTTATAAGATTATTTAAAAATGAATAAATACAAACACAAGCTCCTTTTGCCCCGATTACATTTGTTGTTTTTCCTTTACATTTTTGATCCATTTGGAACTTTTTCTGAAGTAAATGTGATAGGGTTCCAATTTGATTTTTTTTTCTTCAGTAATTACCCAGTTGTGTCAACACCATTTATTTAATAACGCATCTTTCTTTCTATGAGTTTGGATTGCCACTTTTCATCAAATATCAAATTTCCAGTATACTTGGGTCTGCTTCTGGGCTTAGCTATTCTCATCCTTTAATCTGTTTACATGACCATACTGTGTTGACAATTGGAGTTTTATAATATGTCTTAATATGTGGTGACGCTAATCCTTAGAACTGGGGTTCTGGCCCTTTCTTTAAAAACTTTCAAGGACTAAATATTATAGGCCCATGATAAAATGTACTGATAATGTTCCCTGGGGCAAAATCGTGTTTTGTAAATAGGACAGTCCTATGTCTTTTAAACTTTTTTGACCACAACTCAAGTATAAAATACACTCTGTGTAACAACTCATTTGATAACCAATAAAAACATTTACCTGCTCTTGCTACATGGGTTGGACTGCATTTTAACTGTTAACTTGTTTCACTGTAAACCTCAAAAATGCTGGTTGTAACCTATTAAACTGATTTCATGACCCAGTCACTGGTTGTGACCTACAGTTGAAAAAGAACTCATTGGACTTCTATTTCAGTGAAATCCCAGTAGTCCTTATCAGTCTTTTTTGGAGTAGGGAGCAGGAGAAAAAGGGTTATCTCTTCCTACGTAAACTAGGAAGACCACATCAAAGCAAGTAGGACTTCTCAACAAAAGAACTCATGGAGGGCACTTGCATTTCTCTCCCGTTTTGCAAGTATCTTGTAAGGAAGGACAGTAGTCTGGATTGGCATACCTTCTTAAAAACATAGGCCACAGATTATCCATATGTACTGTTCAGGAAAAGGAAAAACTGTTACACTGCAGGTGCCAGGAGGTTCAGGCCCATGTGAGGATGATTCTGCCATCTTTAAACAGAGTTGTTTTGCTGTCTTCTGGCTGTTAGGGCTCCCAGCTTGAGTGTTGTTGCACTATTCAACTGTACCTCCGGTGAGAACATGTATTTCTCTGGAAATCCATGGGAAGCACTTAAAATTCTTATTTTTCTATGTTTTTGTGATTTACATAGCATGTAGAAAGCACTATAAATGTCTTTGTGTTATTATTATTATTTGGCCTGGATATTTATAGAAATTTTTCTTCAGTTTCAGTATTAAAAATTTTGTGGGAAGACGACTAGATGAATGTTTTCATTAAGTTTCCGTGAAACTTGTGAGTCCTTAAAGACATGCTTTTATCTTAGAAAAATTTTAAAAAATGGTTTGTTCTCATCTTTTTGTTCTGATTTATTCCATAACACTCTTATGAGGCTTAAGTTGGATTTCTATTCTCCTTCATATCTCTAATTTTTTTTCTCTTATCTTTTGTTGTCTTCCTCTTCATTCTAATAGAATTTTTCTAAGTTTGGGCTGGATTTCACAGAATCCATGTCCTAGTGTATAACTATCTTTAATGCTTTAAATGAAGATTTTAATTCTGTTGCATTTTGTTTTTTCTTGCCCTTCTACTTGGTTTTCGTCAGATCCCTTTCCATCTGTTGCCATTCTCTTCCTAAAGTTCATTGCTATTTCTTTATAGATGCAACTGAGTTTTCCCCGTATGTTAAAAGGACAATAGTACAATTTGTCCTATGCCTACCCTTTGAGTTTTTGGTGATTCCCAAGACTCCGGTTTCCCATAGCTTCCTTCCTCTTTTCCTACTCAACCCACTCTCCTTGTTCATTTTCACCCCCTTCTCTGTACGCCTCTCTTAGCACCTGTATGCTGGTGATTCACAGATCTATATAGCTTCAGCTCTTGCATTCTCACTGAACTCCAAAGTTCCTGTTGGGCATCTTCCTGAATAACATTCTTTCAGTAACAGGATAAGGGTGGTAAACTATTTTATTCTTTGGTTGAAAGTATTTGCTTGAATGACAGCTTAACGATGTATTTTCCCTCAACACTGTGAAGATAGTGTTCCATTGTCTGCTGGCCTCTGTTTTAGTCACTGTTGAAAAGTTTGCTTTTGGTCCAGTCTTTGTTCCATCTCCATCCATCTTGTTGCTCTTAAGATTTTTTTTTTTCCACTTCTGTTATTTCACTGTGATGGGTATGTATGAATGTATTTTTCCTTCTTGGGATTCACTGAGCTTCCTGCATGTGAAGTTTCACGTCTTGAAACAATTCTGAATAATTCTCAGACCTTGTATGTTTAAATGTTACTTCTGAAATTCCTAATAGACTTTTGTTGGATCCTTTTACTCTCCTTCATGTCACTTACTCTCTTTTTCATATATTTCATCTCTTTATCTCTCTGATTTGCATTCTGAGTAACATCTTCAGATCTATCTTCAAGTTCACCGTTTCTCATCTGAGATGTGTCTGTTCTTCTCTTTACCCATTTGTTGAGGGTTTTCCCCCTAATGTTTCAATAATTTACAGACCATAAAATTGACCCATTTTAAGTATACAGTTCAGTGATTTTGAATAAATCTGTCCCTTGTCTGACCATCACACAATTCAGTTTTAGAATATTTGTCACCCCAGAAAGTTTCATCATGTCCTTTTGAGGTCAATCCCTACTCCGTCTCCTAGCTCCAGTGACCTGCTTTCTGTTTCTGTAGTTTTGACTTTATTAAAAATTTAATATAAATAGAATCATATAATCTGTAATTTTTTGGTTTATAATCTTTCACTTAACATAGTTCTTTTGCAGTATATTAGATTTAGTTTTAAACATAATGTTTTTGAGTTCATGTTGTTACATGTATCCATAGTTCCTATTCATGGCTGAATAGTATTCCAGTGGATGAATATACCACAATTTGTTTATTTACCAGCTCGTGAACATTGGAGTTTATGTCCATTCAACTCCATTTACTTTGGAATTTTAATTTTAGAACTTCTCTTTGCAGTTTTTTTCTTTGTTTTTTCATGGTCTCTGTCTTAAGTTCAGATTCTTTTATGTTTTAGTTATTTTTATGTGCTTATTTTATATTGTCTCTTAGATTTTTTGGTTTTCCTTTATCCTGAGTTCTTTGGGCTCTAATCCTTCTGTTGTGTTAGAGGATTCTCACACAGGGTGGATTATTTTCTCTTGTGTTTTACAATTCTTAATTGGTGAACTTGCTTTTTCTATGAGATTACCTTTATTGTTTGGATTGTTGATGGTGTCTCTCCAGGGAAGTTTTGTGTTTACTTCTGCCGAGTGCCCAAGTGATATTACTGGACCAGAACCTGTTGTTATGTAATTTTTTAATGGAGCATGATAATTTGTATCATACAGCTTGTTTAAATTTGTACTTCAAACTTACTTAAGATGTAAGCCTGGATTTTCTATTTATTTTTTTAAATTTTATTATGTTTTTGGCCATGCTACATGGCATGCGAAATCTCAGTCCCCTGAGCAAGGATCGAACCTGTGTCTCCTGCATTGGAAGCATGGAGTCCTAATCAACTGTATCACCAGGGAATTCTTGGAATTTCTTTTTCTGAAGAGATTTTTTTTTTTTTCCTACTTAGACCCCTGGTAAGGGAGAAGGAAATGGCAACGCACTCCAGTGTTTTTGCCTGGAGAATCCCATGAACACAGCAGCCTGGTTGGCTACAGTCCATAGGGTTGAACAGACACAGCAGCCTGGTAGGCTATAGTCCATAGGGTTGCAAAGAGATGGACATGACTGAAATGACTGAGCAAGCACACAGACCCCTGGTAAAGGTAGAGAAGCTGATATATTGTGTTTGAACATCAATGTGCTCACTTGTAAAGCTTCTTCTTTTATTGTAGAGTTGACTTCCAGGTTCCCCCCCCTCATTTGAGCCCAAGGTTTGATAGATCTCGCCCCTGTTTGCTGATACCCAGTCCCTTTCTGCTGTTTAACTTCCTTCCTGGACAACATTAACATCAACTCTTATCCATACCATTCTGATTTTCAGATCTGGCTTCATCTCTGGCATTTAGAGATTTATTTCACTTATTTTCTCAAAAGTTCACCATGTATTAAGTATTTTTGTCATATTTTATCCAGCCTTTTTACATATTTGTAGCAGAAAGGTTTTTTGGTTTGTGTTTTCATCTTAGTGGAATCAGAAAATTCACATAAAATTATAACTGTTCTTAAATAGGATTCTATACAGTAGTAATTATAACTATAATTACTGAATGAAAAAACATCTAAAATATAACTTGCTATTAAATGAGTATAAACTTTCTAAAATTATTAGTTATTAGAGTGGCATTTTCCAGACATGTGACTTCATTTTTCCCTGGCTAAATTAAGGCAATCATGCTAGTATTCCTTTTATTGAAGACTTATTTGGATCCCATGGTTTAAAGAAGGCACATGAAGAAATTTGGTTTTTACTGTTGTTCCCATGTTTAGAACAGTGCTTCCAACCAAAATAACTGGTATTCCCCTGTTTTTCCATACCCACTGTGACTAAAGCCAGTTGTTTTAATACTCCCTTTCTTCTGATCTTTGGAAAATATTGTCTGATGTTTGCAGTACATTGGATATAATTGACATGTTAAGATAACTACTTCTCTTAGTATATAAAGTTTTGAGTATCTACTATTATAGTTCTCCTGTTTCCCCTTAGTTGCTGTTTTAAAGTAGGAAATTAAATAAAATAAATGAGAGATCTGTTTTTAATTTCCTTGTGAAACCTGTATGAAAGTCTCAGAACAGAAGTAAACTGTCATAAACATATGGATCATCATCCCCCAAATTTGAAAATCTTAACCTCTTCTGAGTAGAAAGCTGGTGTGTAAAGGCCAGTCTGCAGAAGATGCAGGTTCTTGTACCATCTTCTTGTACCAGAAGATGCAGATTCGATCTCTGGGTTGGGAGGATCCCCTGGAGTAGGATATGGCAACTTGCTCCAGTATTCTTGCTTGGAAAATTCCATGGACAGAGGAGCCTGGTAGGTAACAGTCATGGGGCTGCAGGGAGTTGGACACTACTGAGTGACTGACACAGCACAGCACAATATCCATACAATGAAATATTACTTGGCAATAAAAAGAATGAAGTACTGATACGTGCTGCAACATTGTTAGACCTTGAAAAGATTTATGCTGAATGAAAGAAGTTAATCATATAATTGGGCTTCCCTGGTGGCTCAGTTGGTAAAGAATTCAGCTGCAGTGTAGGAGACTGCTTGCAATACAGGAAAGCCAGGTTCAATCCTTGGATCGGGAAGTTTCCCTGGAGAAGGAAATGGCAACCCCCTCCAGTATTCTTGTCTGGAAAAGTCCTTTGACAGAGGAGTGTTGTGGGCTATAGTCCGTAGGGTTGCAAAAAGCGGATACAACTGAGTGACTAAACCACCAGCAATCATAGAATGTCACATAAATGTGTGATTTGGTTATCTGAAATGTCCAGAATAGTTAAATCTATAGAAACAAAGTAGATTGATTAGTGGTTGCTGAGTGATTGGGAGGCAGGGACTGGGGATGAGGATTGACCACTAATGAGTGTGGAGTTTCTATCTTCTTTCATTTTGAGGGAGCGGCGCTACAGCTTTCGGGACCTTAGCTCCCCAACCAGGGGTTGAACCCCATGCCCTTGTCAGAGTGCTAATCACTGGACTTCCAGGGAATTCCTGGAGTTTCTCTAGGAGGGACAGACTGTTTTAAAAGTAGACTGGTGATGTGGTACAACCTGTGAATGGTACATTTCAAACTGTTGAATTGTGTGGTATATGAATTATGTCTCTGTAAAATTATTTTTTTAGTTGGAGCTTCTTTTATTAATAGCCAAGAAACAAATGGTCAAAGGATTAGTGAATTATCATACCCCAGATTATGAGCCAATCATCTGTCAATTACAATTTTGGCAGTAGACCTATAAAGAAATAATTGTTTCTTGCTTAAATGTACCACCCATTAAAACAGCTAAGCTTGCATATTTGTATTGTACTATGCCATAGTAAACTTCCCAAATGGTGCTAGTGGTAAAGAACCTACCTGCCAATGCAGGAGATACAAGAGACTCGGGTTCAATCCCTGAGTGGGGAAGATCCCCTGCAGGAGGGCACGACAACTCACTCCAGCATTCTTGCCTGGAGAATCCCATGGGCAGAGAAGCCTGGGGGCTACAGTCCACAAGGTTGCAAAGAGTCAGACTTGACTGAAGTGACGTAGTATAGCACAGCACATGCCATAGTAAGTGTGCTGTCTCAGACATTAACTCTTTTTCATGCTGTCTCAGCATGTTCTATTGAAGGGCTTTTGTGTGCAATGATATAAATTTGTTTAGTTTGTAAAGGGAGCATCTTGGGGACCTACCAAAAGTATTATAAAATAATTGAAAGCAGAACTTTAGTAATGGGAGAAACAACAACCCAACATGTTAGATTTTTCTGTTTTTCTATTAGAAGACGTGGATTGGGAGGATAATCTTTGGATGAGATTATATTACACATTCTGTGATTGCACAGAGGTTCCAGAGACTCACCTTTCAAACAAAGCTGCTCAAGTATACCCTCTTCCATTCTGTGGTTTTAAGGGATTTCCAAAAGTTGTTAACATAGAATATCAGAACTGGAAGGGGATTTTAATATGTTGTCTAGTTTAACTCTTTATTTTTACAGATGTCCGTTTTTCCAGTAATACTGAACTACCTTTGTCTATCATTACTCCTGAAGTGAATATAATGAGTACCAAGTATAGCACCAAGATGATAAATTGGGAATATAATGGGAAATATTTTTCATGTGAGTTACTAGTAAAATCTGAATTTTAGAAATTTAATGCACTTATTTTCCTTGGTTTATTCAGACTTAAACAGGAAATGGTCATATTGTATGTAAACTTTTAATTTCCTTGTAGTTTTATTTCCATTTATAAAAAATAATATTCTTATCCCAACCAATATTTAGTTTTGATGTGAATTGAAACTTTCTGTACATTGTGTAGAAAATATATTTGAGCAGAGAAATTTTAAACAAAGTGTTTGCTGAGTAGAAAGGAAAGAGGATGGTCCTACACAATTGGAGTTGGCAGGGATAGAAAAACTAAAGCAGCCAAGTGACATGAAAGCATGTTTATGGATCAGTGGTTATTTTAATGATGAAACACATGTTACTATTAGGATTTTCTTTCTTTTGTTTTTTAATCAGCTTTACATATAATAAAACTTGCCAGTGTACAATTCAGTGAGTTTTGACAAATACGTGCAGTGTGTCATAACCTCTACAATTAAGATATGGGATGTTTAGGGACTTCCCTGGTGGTCCAGTGATTAAGACTCCCCACTTCCACTGCAGGGGGTGGGGGTTCAATCCCTGATCAGGGAACCATGATCCTGCATGCCATGCTGCACAGCCAAAAAAACAAAAAAACAAGAACAAGATATGGGATATATCACCCCCCAGTAGTTCCCTTGCATTCAGTTGCAGTCAGTTCCCTCTCCCTCCTTCCTGGAACCATTAATCTGCTTTCTGTTGGTATCAGTTCAGTTCAGTCGCTCAGTCGTGTCTGACTCTTTGCGACCCCATGAATTGCAGCACGCCAGGCCTCCCTGTCCGTCACCAACTCCCAGAGTCTACTCAAACCCATGTCCATCGAGTCGGTGATGCCATCCAGCCATCTCATCCTCTGTCATCCCCTTCTCCTCCTGCCCTCAATCTTTCCCAGCATCAGGGTCTTTTCCAATGAGTCAGCTCTTCGCATCAGGTGGCCAAAGTATTGGAGTTTCAGCTTCAACATCAGTCCTTCCAATGAACACCCGGGACTGATCTCCTTTAGCATGGACTGGTTGGATCTCCTTGCAGTCCAAGGGACTCTCTAGAGTCTTCTCCAACACCACAGTTCAAAAGCGTCAATTCTTCTAAGCTCAGCTTTCTTCACCGTCCAACTCTCACATCCATACATGACTACTGCAAAAACCATAGCCTTGACTAGACGGACCTTTGTTGACAAAGTGATGTCTCTGCTTTTTAATATGCTATCTAAGTTGGTCATAACTTTCCTTCCAAGGAGTAAGCGCCTTTTAATTTCCTGGCTGCAGTCACCATCTGCAGTGATTTTGGAGCCCCAAAAAATAAAGTCTGACACTGTTTCCACTGTTTACCCATCTATTTCCCATCTGTTGGTATAGTTTTGCCTTAAATTTCATATAAATGACATTATACAGTATGGATTAGTCCTTTATGTCTGCCTTTTTTTTTTTAATTTAGCATAGTTCTTTTGAGATCCATTCATATGTTTTTGTGTATCTTATTGATGAGCAGTGAACCATTGTCTGGATATACCACAGTTTTTCTGTTCATTCACTAGTTAATGGACAGTTGAGTTGTTTCCACTTTGGGGTAATTACAAATAAAGCCATTATTAACAATCACATATAAGTCTTCGTGTGGATGCATGTTTTCATTTCTCTTCTTTGAATACCAGAGGTAGATTTGTTGAGACGTAGGATAAATATATGCTTAACCTTATAAAGTGTTAGTTGCTCAGTTGTGTCCAACTCTTTGCGACCCCATGGACCATAACTTGCCAGGCTCCTTTGTCCATGGAATTCTCCAGGCAAGAATACTGGAGTGGGTTGTCATTCCCTTCTCCAGAGGAATCTTCCTGACCAAGGGATCAAACCCAGATCTCCTGTGTTGCAGGCCGATTCTTTACCGTCTGAGCCACCAGGGAAGCCCTTAATCTTATAAGAAAATGCCCAATTGTCTTCCCGACTATGGTTGTGCCATTTTGCAATATTTGGGAGTTCCAGCTGCTCCATATACTTACTATGGTCAGTCTCTTAAATTTTAGCCATGCTGGTGGGTGGTTAATGATTTCTCATGGTGGTTTTATTTTATTTTATTTTATTTTTTTTTTTTTTTTATTTTTGTCGTCATTGTCATGGTGGTTTTAAATTTGTATGTCCCTAATGACTAACAGTGTTGAGTATCTAATCATGTGCTTATTGACCTAAAAGGAAACTTCCTCTTTGTAATTTTGACACAGTGATATTATCTGATCCACAGTTGATTATTCAGGTTTTGTCACTTGTCACAATAATGTCTTTTGTAAGTTTCTCCTTTGCCCAGATGCAGTCCAGGATTACACATTACGTTTAGTTGTCTTGTTTCTTTGGTCTCTTTTCATCTGCAACAAAATTCTGTTTTGTCTTTCTTGAACTTCGACCGTTTTTTTTCTGAAAACTATAGACCTAGTGTTTTGTAGAATGTCTATCAGTTTGGGTTTACCTAATATTTCGTTATGATTAGATTCAAACTATGCATTTTTGGCGAGATATCATAAAAATGCTGTTGTATCTTTGTCAGGGTCTTCCCCTGGTGGCTCACTGGTAAAGAATGCACCTGCCAATGCAGGAGTCTCAGGTTCCATCCCTTGGTTGGGAAGGTCCTCCGGAGAAGGAAATGGCAACCCACTGCAGTATTCTTGCCTGGGAAATCCCATAGACAGAGGACTCTGATGGGCTATAGTTCATGGGTTGCAAAAGAGTTGGACACAGCTTAGTGACTATAAACAGCAACAATACTCCTTGTCAGAGGCATCATATCAAGAGGCATACTATGTGAATATTGGTAATGACTGTGTTGCCCAAGAAATTTTTGTCTATCCTGATGTTATGTGGAATTCTATTTTCTTCTAGGTTTGGTTCTTACATTTAGATTTCATAGTTTTGGCTTTTGGGTTTAGACTTTCACTTTTTAACCCTTTATGATCTAAAACTAATTTTTGACTGTGATGTGAGCTAGAGATTGAGGTGCATTTTTTTCTCCATTGTTTTATTAATTTTCTTCTCTGTTTTCTGTTTCTCTGATTCTGTTCTTTATTATTCTATTTTCTTTGAAATGTATTTGCTCTTCTTTTTCTAGCGTAAAGTGAAAACTTGGATCAGTGATTTTAGACCTTTCTTCTTTTCATGTAATCAGTTAAAGCTAAGTATTAGTCTAGTGCAGCCCTCAAATATTTGTGTGTGTTATTACTTACATATACAATTAGATATATACAATTTAGATATACACAATCTAAAAAATAAAATAAATATAACAAAACTAAAACAGACTCACAGATACAGGGTCCAAACTGGTGTTTACCAATGGGGAGAGGGAAGCAGGGAAGGGACAAGATAAGGGTAGCAGCCCACAAATATTGATGAAAAAGTTGGCTTAAAACTCAGCATTCAGAAAACTAAGATCATGGCATTTGGTCCCATCACTTCATGGCAAATAGATGGGGAAACAATGGAAACAGTGAGAGACTTTATTTTCTTGGGCTCCAAAATCACTGCAGATGGTGACTGCAGCCATAAAATTAAAAGGTGCTTGCTCCTTGGAAGAAAAGTTATGACCAACCTAGATAGCACATTAAAAAGCAGAGACATTACTTTGTCAACAAAGGTCCATCTAGTCAAAGCTATGGTTTTTCCAGTAGTCATGTATGGATGTGAGAGTTGGACTATAAAGAAAGCTGAGCACCGAGAAGACTTGAGAGTCCCTTGGACTGCAAGGAGATCCACCCAGTCCATCCTAAAGGAAATCAGTCCTGAATATTCATTGGAAGGACTGATGCTGAAGCTGAAACTCCAATACTTTGGCCACCTGATGCGAAGAACTGACTCGTTAGAAAGTCAGTTTGGGAACGATTGAAGGCAGGAGGAGAAGGGGACGACAGAGGATGAGTTGGATGGATGGCATCACCAACTTGATGGACATGAGTTTGAGCAAGTTCTGGAAGTTGGTGATGAACAGGGAAGCCTGGCATGCTGCAGTCCACGGGGTCCCAAGAGTTGGACATGACTGAGTAAACTGAACTGAACTGAATATTTTACTATTACTTAGTTAAAAATATTTTCTAATTTCTTGTGTAATTTTCTTTTAACCCATGGGTTATTTAGAAGTATTATTCAGAAATGTTTGGAACTTTTCTAGGTATCTTGCTGCTGTTGACACTCTATAGTGATTGCATCAATTAACATTCCCACCAACAGTATATAGAGGTTCACTTTTGTGTGTGTATGTGTGAGTAATCAGCAGACATACTCTTTCAAATTTTAATATTTTGAAATGTATTGAAACTTATTTTATGACCTGAAGCTGTGGTTTGTCTTTCCATGTATTCTTGAAAGGAATAAATATTCTGCCATTATTGGATGTATTCTCTTTTAGATATCGATCAAGTCAGAGTGGTTAATACTATAGTTTAGCTCTTCTGTATCCCTACTGATTTTTATCTACCTTTTCTATCAATTATGGAGAGAGAAGTGTTGAAGTCTCCATCTATGATTGTAGACATTTATGTTCCTCCTTTCAGTTTTGTCAAGTTTTGCTTCTTGTATTTCCAAGCTCTGTTCTTATTTATGACTATGACTTCCTTATATATTGATTTTGTTGTCATTACAAAGTGTCCCTTTTTATTTTTTGTTAACACCCTTTTTTTAAAAAATCTATTTTGTCTAAAATTAGTATTGCTGCTTCAGCTTTCTCAAGCATGCTGATGCATGCATGCTATGTATTTTCTTCCTACTTTTCACTTTAAGCTTATCCATATCACTATATTTAAAGTACATCTCTTATAAACAGTATTTTACAATAGGATTGAATTCAGATTTAAAACAAGTGGGACTAATCAAACTGAAAAAAGCTTTTGCACAGTGAAGGAAACTGTCGACACCATGAAAATGCTATTTATTGAATGAAAGAAGATACTTGCAAAGGATATATCGGATAAAGGGTTAATATCCAAACTATATGGGGCTTCCCTGATAGCTCAGTTGGTAAAGAATCTGCCTGCAATGCAGGAGACCCTGGTTTGATTCCTCGGTCAGGAAGATCCGCTGAAGTGATAGGCTACCCACTCCAGTATTTTTACCTAGAGAATTCCATCCAAAATACTCAAAGAATTCATACACCTTAACATTAAAAAAAGACCCAATTAAAAAGTGGGCAGAGGACCTGAATAGACATTTTGCCAAAGAAGATGTGCAGATATCAACAGGCACATGAAAAGATGCTGAGCATCACTAATCACCAGGGAAATGAAAATAAAAACCACAGTGAAATATCACTTCACAACTGTTGGAATGGTTATTATTAAAAAGACAACAAATAACAAGTTTGGCAGGATGTGGAGAAAAGTGAACCCTTGTGCAGTGTTTGTGGGAATGTAAATTGGTGCAGCCACTATAGAAGACAGTATGGAAGTTCCTCAAAAAGCTAAAACTAGAACTACCATATGATCTAGCAGTTCCACTCCTAGGTATTTATTGAAAGAAAATGAAAACACTAATTTGAAAAGATAAATGCCCACCCATGTTTACTGCAGCATTATTTACATTGCCAAGATATGGAAGCAGCCTAAGTGCCTATCATTAGATGAATGGATAAAGAAGATGTGGTGTATATATATATGTATGTATGTATGTATCACAACAGAATACTAGCTCAGTCTTAAAAAAGAATGAAATTTTTCCATTTGCAACAACATGAATGTACCTAGAGGGTATTATGCTGATGTAAGTCAGACAGAGAAAGACACATTTTGTATGATTTCACTTATATGTGGAATCTAAAAAACAAATTAACCAACATAACAAAACAGAAACATAGTCATCGATTCAGAGAATAAACAGGTGGTTACCAGAGGGGATGAAGGTGGGGGATGAGAGGAATAGGTTGAGGGAAATTAAGGGGTACACACTTCCCAGTGTGGGAAATATAATCAATCAATAACAATGTAATCTTTCTATGGTGACAGATAGTAACCTGAATAGGCAGGTTGTGGTCAACCTGTCTACACTTACTGTGGTCAACTATGTTTCAAAAACAAGCAAACAAATTTAAGAAAAAGATCAGATTTGTGGTTTCAAAGGCAGGAAATGGAAGGATGACAAATTGGATGAAGTTAGTCGAAAGCCACAAAATTACAGTTATTTAGATAAGTACTAGGGATATAATGTAAAACTTTATAAATATAATTATTTTATTATCTATTTAGATAATAGATAATAGATCTACTATCTTTTATCTGTTTTATTTTCTATTTTCTGTTTATCAAGTTAACACTACTGTGTGTCATACAGGAAAGTTGTTAAGAGAGTAAGCCCTAAGGGTTCTCATTGATGAATGTTCATTAAACTTACTGTGGTAGTCATTTCATAATATATGTAAGTCAAATCATTATGCCATATACCTTAAACTTATACAGTGTTGTATTTCAATTATATTGCAATGAAATTGGAAGAGAAAACAAAGTACATGTCTTATATACAGCATTTTTGATAGTGTTGAATTTAAATATTTTATTTTGCTTTTGTTTTATATTTATCCAAAAAAATTTTGGTTCCTCTATTCCTACTTTTATGTTCTTTTGGGTTAATCAAACTTTTTTTAAAAATTTCATTGAATTCTTCTGTTGGCTTATTATCTATACTTTTTCTATATTTTTAAATATATGAATTGAGGTTATAATATGAATCCTTAACCTAGTCCACTTAGAGTTTAGATAATTTGTTCGGTTGCTAAGTCGTGTCCGACTCTTCGCAGCCTTGTGTCTGCAGCACGCCAGACTTCCCTACCTTCACTATCTCCCAGAGTTTGCTCATACTCACATCCATTGAGTCAGTGATGCTCTCTAACCATCTCATCCTCTGCTTCCCCTTTCTCCTTTCACCTTCAGTCTTTCCCAGCATCAGGGTCTTTTCCAATGAGTCAGCTCTTAGCATCACGTGGCCAAAGTATTTCAGCTTCAGCATCAGTCTTTCCAGTGAATATTTAGGATTGATTTCCTTTAGGATTGACTGCTTTGATCTCTTTGCTGTCTAAGGGACTCTTTTCTAGCACCACAATTCAAAAGCATCAATTCTTTGGCACTCAACTTTCCTTATAGTCCAACTCTCACATCGTACATGACTATGGGAAAAACCATAGCCTTGACTATACGGACCTTTGTTGGCAAAGTGATCTCTCTGCTTTTTAATATGCTGTCTAGGTTTGTCCTAACTTTACTTCCAAGGAACAAGAATCTTTTAATTCATGGCTGCAGTCACCATCTATAGTGATTTTGGAGCCCAAGAAAATAAAGTTTGTCACTGTTTCCACTTTTTCCCCATCTATTTGCCATGAAGTGATGGGACCAGATTCCGTGATCTTATTTGTTTGAATGTTGTTTTAAGCATGCCTTTTCAGTCGTCTTTTTCACCCTTCATCAAGAGGCTCGTTAGTTCCTCTTTGCTTTCAGCCATTAGAGTGTTACCATCTGTGTATCTGAACTTGTTGATATTTCTCTGGGCAGTCTTGATTCCAGCTTGGGATTCATCCAGCCTGGCATTTTGCCTGATGTACTCTGCCTATAAGTTAAATAAGCAGGGTGACAATATACAGCGTTGACAAACTCATTTCTCAATTTTGAACCAGTCCTTTTTTTATTCCATGTCCAGTTCTAACTGTTGCTTCTTGTCCTGCATACAGGTTTCTCAGGAGATAGGTACGGTGGTTTTAAGAATTAACCCATATCTTTAAGAATTTTCCACAGTTTGTTGTGATCTGCACAGTCAAAGTCTTTAGCATAGTCAATGAAGGAGAAGTAGATGTTTTTCTGGAATTCCCTTGCTTTTTCTACGATCCAGTAGATGTTGGCAAATTGATCTCTGGTTGTTCCTCTACCTTTTCTAAATCTAGCTTGTACATCTGGAAGTTCTCAGTTCATGTACTGCTGAAGCCTAGCTTGAAGGATTTTGAGCATTATCCTGCTAGCATGTGAAGTGAGTGCAATTGTATTGTAGTTTGAACATTCTTTGACATTACCCTTCTTTGGGATTGGCATGAAAACTGACCTTTTCCAGTCCTGTGGCCACTACTGAGTGTTCCAAATTTGCTGGCATATTGAGTGCAGCACTTTCACAGCATCATCTTTTAGGATTTGAAATAGCTCAGCTAGAATTCCATCACCTTCATTAGCTTTGTTCGTAGTAATGCTTCGTAAGGCCCACTTGACTTCATACTTCAGGATGTCTGGCTCTAGGTGAGTGACCACACCATTGTGGTTATTAAGACCTTTTGTGTATAGTTCTTCTGTGTATTTTTGCTACCTCTTCTTAATCTCTTCTGCTTCTGTTAGGTCCTTTCTTTGCATTCATTTATAATTATATTTTCCTTTAAATTCTTAAATCTATTTATAATAGCTACTTTAAATTTCTTGCCTGCTAACTCCTGCATCTGGACCTTGGGTTGATTTCTTTTGACTTTCTTCTCTCTTGACTGTGGGTCACATTTTCCTATTTCCTTTCTTGTTTATTAATTTTTAAATTGTGTATTGGACATTGTGAGGGGCATGTTGTAAAATTCAAAGGCTCTGGATTCTGTTATCTTCCTCTAGAGGTTATTGATTTTTTGCTTTGTCAGACTGTTAAACTTGGTTAGACTCAAAGTCTAAACTCTGCTGCTTTTGCTGAAAGTGAAAGTGTACTCGCTCAGTCCTGTCTGACTCTTTTTGACCCCATGGACTGTAGCCTACCATGGAATTTCCCAGGCAAGAATACTGGACTTGGTTGCTGTTCCATTCTCCAGGGGTCAAATCCCGGTCTCCCACATTGCAGGCAGATTCTTTACCATCTGAGCAACCAGGGAAGCTGTTTTTGTAGTGGATAGTAATTGAAATTTTTGTTCAAATCTTTCAAGTCTTTTACCTGTTTCCCACCCCCGCCCCCCGGGCTCCTTGGAATCTCTTCTTTTTTTTTTTATTTTATTTTATTTTTTTTATTTATTTTAGTTGGGGGCTAATTACTTTACAATATTGTAGTAGTTTCTGCCATACATCGACATGAATCAGCCATGGGTTCCATGAATAGATCAAGAGCTAAGGATTTAGCAGATTTATACACAGATTTTTGCAGTTCCCTCTTTTTTAATATTCTTTTTATAATTTTCCAGCCTCTCTGACAGCCTGAAACTCTTATCTTCTCAAACCAATTGATTATGATTTCTCAAACCAATCAGTCTACAGTTTTCTGGTTGATTTTCAATTGCCTCTCCCTACCATGCTGACTAGAGTGCCCTCTGGCAAAAAGCTGTATACAGACAAATTTCTCCTGTTGCAGTTCACTTCTTTTCTGGTTATCCATAGATGCATAACAAATCACCCCAAATATAGTGGCATTAAACAGAAACAATCACCTACTATTATTATGGTTCTAGGGTTTGACTGAACTCGGTTGTGTGGTTCTTGCTTGGCTCTTCTACTGTCGTAATCAAATGGAGGCTAAAGTCATCTTGAAATCTTCCTCACTCTATCGATTTGACAGTTGATGTTGGCTTTTGGCTGGGACTAGGTTCAACTTTCAGGTAGAATACCTGTGTGTGACCTCTGCCTGGGCTTTTTAATAATAGTTGGCTACTAAAAGCAAGCATCCCAAGAAGGAGAGCCAGATGGAAGCTGTATTTCCTTTTATTAACTGGCCTTGGAAGTCACATAGTGTCACTTTTGCCACACTCATGCATTGAGGTAGTCACAAAGAAAAGCTTCTATTCAAGTGGAGGGAATTAGACTCCACCCTGGTGGCCCAGAGGGTAAAGCGTCTGCCTGAAATGTGGGAGACCCGGGTTCGAATCTCAGGTCGGGAAGCTCCCCTGGAGAAGGAAACGGCAAGCTACTCTTGCCTGGAAAATTCCATGGATGGAAGAGCCTGCTAAGCTACCATCCATGGGATTGCAAAGAGTCATACACAACTGAGCAACTATACTTTTGAGGGTGAGGAGTGTCAAAGAATTTTTCAGACATGTTTTAAAACTATCAAACCTTCTTTTGAATGTTGTGTTCCCTTCAGTTTCTCCTTGCTTTTGGTCCTTCTCTAGTACCTTCAAATAATTACTTTTTATGTAGATAATGTCATGTTATCTGGTAGTTCATTATAGACTACTTTGTCATTACCGGGAGTAGAACTTCCTCTCCTACTTTCCTTCCCCCCATAGCACTCATCACCTTTGCCATTCGTATATTAACTTGTTTATATTCTGTCTCTTCCCGTTAAAATGCAAGCTCCATTAAGTTGGGATTTTCTCTCTTTGGTAACTGTTAGGCATATAGTAGGTGCTGAACAAATTTTTGTTGAATGAATGATAAATGAATTTTCAACTCTTCAAAATAGCCATGAGTAACCAAATCCTCTTGATAAAAGAGGAGTACAGATTATAGAGCCATGTTCCTTCAACATGGTTACACTGGTAGACTGGCATATCTCAGATTCACTTCTCCTTGGCTTACAGAATAGAGCATAGAGATGGTGACATTTTATTCTCCTCATTACTGCTGTATGAGTTTAGCAGTCTAGATAACTGATTACATTTCAGTCGAAATACCATGTTATGTACTTTGTGAAGTGTAAAGCACTATGAGATTGTAAGATATATCAGATCATTACATGCAGTTGCACCTGGTAGGCTGGTCTTGACAGATTTCATTTTGAAAGCATATTTCTGTATGTGTGTGTGTTTGTACATTTGTAAGGAATGAGTATTTTGACTTTCCAGAACAATAATGAAAGTTATAGCTGTATGTTTATGATAAAGACCTTACTAGGTTCCTATTATTTTATCTGACTTTTTTTTAGGAACTTAAGAGATTTCAGAACTTTGTAAAATACCATCCTCCTTTTGATGTTGTCATTGATGGGCTCAATGTTGCCAAGATGTTTCCTAAAGCTCGTGAATCTCAAGTTGTAAGTACAAGTTTTGTTATTCCACATCTCTGGAAATATTTATTGGACCTATTTGTGATCTTCCTTGGTTCTCTTAGTTCCCCATTGTCCCTTCCTCTAAAAATAAGTTCTCAAAAGTGCCACAGTGACCAACCAGTCATCTAAGATTCACTGTTTTTGTTTCTGACAAGTAAGTGGCTCTTACTGGCTGGGCAAGAGTGAGAGATTTAAAAGTCTCTGTAATAAAGGGCCAGTTCAGCCTTTTTTGTGTACCTTTAGGTAACCTTCTAGGTCTCTACTCTTTGGGTTATTCTGTCTTGTCCCTGTGGATCACATCCCTCCACTTGAAATTTATCAACTTATACTATTAAGAGGTATTAATCACTCACTGGGGCTTCCGTGAAAGCTCAGTTGGTAAAGAATACACCTGCAATGCAGGAGACCCCGGTTAGATTCCTGGGTTGGGAAGATCCGCTGGAGAAGGGATAGGCTCCCATTACTCACATTAGTGTTCTTCCAGACATACTGTGTTCATAAATTAAACTAAGTATTTCTTCTTTTGGTAAGGTAATCGTTTGTTCTATCAATTTCTAAGTATCCTAATAGTTTCTAATAGGAATATTAGGATTTTTTTATAGCATAGTGAGCAATTATTTTAATTCTCATTTTTACAAATTAGAAAATTAAGGCCAATTTTGTACAGTACATCCTTAGAAAGCAGTCATAACATCAAAATTTGATTGTAGAGAGCTCCTGGGTTTCAGACTTGTGGCTCTTACCACTGGCAATCTATGGCCATTTATCTGTAGTTAAACTATTATTTCGTAAAAATTGCTGCCAACTTAAAAGCTTTTTCTCAGAGATGCTATCAATACTGGTCCAATTTGACCATTTATATTCAGAAAAGGTTACAAGTACTCACTAACGACAAGGTTGATTTATAGAAATTTCTTTATATGCCTTTCCTTTGTTTGTGGCTGTGTTTTTATGGTCAGGTATGTACTTTTTACTCCTTTATTTTTATAAAGCACAAAAGTAAGTTGAAAACATTTTTGTGTCTTAGGTACTTGAAGGGCCTTTTGAAGCAGTAACATTGACAAAGACAAAGCCAGAATAGGAAACATGAAACTATTATCACTAAGGCATGATAGAGCTCAGAATCAGAAGGGTTCATTCCCATCTAATCTGCGAGAATAAAAAGTTTCTTGTTTGTGTACTTTTTGTTTGACTTTCAGCTTCAGACAAAGCAAAAGATTAGCTTGCCAGAAATATGTAGCCCAAATGGGCTCACTTTTGCCACTACCATGATGAAGATGTTGTAGTGGACACATCTTCCAGCTTTGTGGGAGAAAACTGCATATTTTTGAAGATTTTAGCAGATTTTGGCAAGTACAGAGGCAGAGAACAAATGATGGGCCAGGGAAATCATGACGTCTGCCACTACTTTTAGCTTTTACTCTTTAAATAATTTAATGTAAGCAACAGCTTATGTGACAAGTAGTTGTTATTACCCAACTTTCAGAGAACTTGTGGCAGTGCACTGGCATTATATTTGGGAAATTTCAGCTTGGAGACTCAGCTTAAGAGATACCACCTGAATAGCATTTAATAACATTTTAAATAGCTTTATAGTAGCATTTTAGATTAGAAGTTAAGAACGGGGATTCTGGAACCAGGCTCTTTATATTCAACCTACCACTTTAAATTGCTTTCATAGTTTGAGCAATTTATTTAACCTCTCTGTGCCTTACTTTCCCAATTTGTAAAACAGACCTAATGATAGTACCTATCTCTTAAAGATGTTGTGAAAAATACTTGGTACATACTAAGTACCCAATAGGAGTGACTATTATTGATTACTGTTCAAAGTAACTTCCCCAATGGGGAGTAATTCTTGATTTCATCTATCCCCTGTTGAGCAGTTTAAGATTTTCTCCTGTTATGTCATCCATGTCAGTGGAGCTAAAAGGAAATAACAAATCTCTGCCTTAGTATTAGATTTAGTATTAGTGTTAGACTCTAGGTGAGGTACTCAAATAATACTTGATTGAAAATTGAAGCCAGTTCCATCAAAAACTTTAGAAAAATTTAAAATATGATTTTAAGAAATGTTATTTTCTTATGATTATAAAAGTAATGTATATTCATTGTAGCAAATTTGGAAGTTACAGAAAATTATATATAATCCTAACATTCAACTATAATCACGGTCAATGTTTTATTTCCTTGCAGTATTTTTTATTTTTTTAACCTAAGTGAGCTTATATATCTATATTTTGATTTATAGTTGTTGAAAACTCTCAATAAAAGTAAAACTATAAAAGGAGTAAGAGAAATCAGGAATGTTTTAAAATATTTGAGATGAAAGGACCTTTGAAGCATATATAAAATTCAGGAACCCTAATGGGAAGAGTAGAGAAATTTGCTGGACAGTAAAAAATACTATAACATTGTTTAAACATAAAACAAACTGAAAAAAAATTGTAACACGAATGACAAAGGGCTAATTTCCTGACCATACCAAGGTTTCTTATAAGTAAGTCTGTAAGAAAAAGAAGAACCAAGCAGTAGAAAAGTGGTTTAACCTATTTCAGAATTATAGTTATGCAAATGAAAATGTTTGTCTTCTAGACTGGCAGAAATTTAAAAGTTAGTAGTATCCAATATTTTGATTGGTTTAGAGAGGTAGAGAGGAGGGTTAGGATTCAAACACAAAAAACAAGAATTAGGATTCCTAATCTTTTCCTTTGTGCACGCTTTAAGACAGCTATATTAAGAGAGAGAAAGAGAGAAATGACAAATGAGTAGGTTAAGAATATTTCTTTTCTGGGCTATTTCATTAAACTTTGTTTACAAATTTTAAAAATGTTTGAGCATTTTTAGATGCTATTAGGTACAGAGTTTTTTGGTGGGTAATTTGGCAATAACTTTGAATGCCTAAAATGCTGAAATTCTTCTCTTAGGAACTGTTATATTCATACTAGTATATAAAATTTTATGTCCCAATGTGTTAGTTACAGCATTGCTTGTAAGCAGAGAAGTCTAATCAACTTAAATATCTATCAGTCTAGGACCTGATATATATTGAAACATCTATTTTAAATGAATGAGGTAGATCTATATGTACTGATATGGAATGATAGCCAAAGTAAGTGTAAGAAACTAGTTGTACAGCAACTGTATGGCCTCACTTGTGTTAAAAGCAAACCAAAGGGATACCCATATATAAATGTTTGTTAGGTAAATTTGTATATGACTGGAAAATTCCAGAAGTTACACATAAAAACTTTTGGATAGTTAACTTTAGGAATTGGGGATATAGTATAAGACAAGAGAATTTCAGTTTCTCATCTTTATTTCTAAAATTTTGCTTCACAATAAGTATATATTTAAAATTTTAAACTCATCATCAGGAAAAGTAAAAAGGCATTCTTGGTAAATATTCTAAAATAACTGTCTTATGAATGTCACAATTTTTTAATCATTTGCCTGTTGTTGGGCATGTTAGATTGTTTCTAGTTTTTCACTATGGTAAATAATGCTTGGAAGAAGATCTCTGGATGTTTCAGATGATTTCTTGAGAATAGATTCCCAGAAATAGGACTCTTGAGTCAACGGGTATGGATAATTTTAAAGGTCTCACTCAGTTAAGTTCAGTTCAGTCACTCAGTCGTGTCCAACTCTTTGCAACCCCATGAACCGCAGCACGCCAGGCCTCCCTGTCCATCACCAACTCCCAGAGTCCACCCAAACCCATATCCCTTGAGTCGGTGATGCCATCCAACCATCTCATCCTCTGTCGTCCCCTTCTCCTCCTGCCCTCAATCTTTCCCAGCATCAGGGTCTTTTCAAATGAGTCAACTCTTCGCATGAGGTGGCCAAAGTATTGGAGTTTCAGCTTCAACATCAGTCCTTCCAATGAACACCCAGGACTGATCTCCTTTAGGATGGACTGGTTGGATCTCCTTGCAGTCCAAGGGACTCTTGAGAGTCTTCTCCAACACCACAGTTCAAAAGCATCAATTCTTCGGCACTCAGCTTTCTTTATAGTCCAACTCTCACATCCATACATGACCACTGGAAAAACCATGGCCTTGACTAGACGAACCTTTGTTGACAAAGTGATGTCTCTGCTTTTTAATAGCTATCTAGGTTGGTCATTTACTTTCTTTCCAAGGAGTAAGCGCCTTTTAATTTCATGGCTGCAATCACCATCTGCAGTGATTTGGGAGCCCCGAAAAATAAAGTCAGCCACTGTTTCCACTGTTTGCCCATCTATCTGCCATGAAGTGATGGGACCGGATACCATGATCTTAGTTTTCTGAACGTTGAGCTTTAAGCCAACTTTTTCACTGTCTTCTTTCACTTTCATCAGGAGACCCTTTAGTTCTTCTTCACTTTCTGTCATAAGAGTGGTGTCATCTGCATATCTGAGGTTATTGATATTTCTCCCGGCAATCTTGATTCCAGCTTGTGCTTCATCCAGCCTGGCATTTCGCATGATGTACTCTGCATATAAGTTGAATAAGCAGGCTGACAATATACAGCCTTGACGTACTCCTTTTCCTATTTGGAACCAGTCTGTTGTCCTGTGTCCAGTTCTAACTGTTGCTTCCTGACCTGCATACAGGTTTCTCAAGAGTCAGGTCAGGTAGTCTGGTATGCCCATCTCTTTCAGAATTTTCCACAGTTAATTGTGATCCACACAGTCAAAGGCTTTGGCATAGTCAATAAAGCAGAAATAGATGTTTTTCTGGAACTCTCTAGCTTTTTCGATGATCCAGCGGATGTTGGCAATTTGCTCTGGTTCCTCTGCCTTTTCTAAATCCAGCTTGAACATCTGGAAGTTCACGGTTCACGTATTGCTAAAGCCTGGCTTGGAGAATTCTAAGCATGATTTTACTAGCATGTGAGATGAGTGTAATTGTGCGGTAGTTTGAGCATTGTTTGGCATTGCCCTTCTTTGGGATTGGAATGAAAACTGACCTTTCCTAGTCCTGTGGCCACTGCTGAGTTTTCCATATTTGCTGACATATTGAGTGCAGCACTTTCACAGCATCATCTTTCAGGATTTGAAATAGCTCAACTGGAATTCCATCACCTCCACTAGCTTTGTTCGTAGTGATGCTTCCTAACACCCACTTGACTTCACATTCCAGGATGTCTGGCTCTAGGTGAATGATCACACCATCGTGATTATCTGGGTCGTGAAGATCTTTTTTGTACAGTTCTTCTGTGCATTCTTCCCACCTCTTCTTAATATCTTCTGCTTCTGTTAGGTCCATACCATTTCTGTCCTTTATTGACCCCATCTTTGCATAAAATGTTCTCTTGGGTATCTCTAATTTTCTTGAGGAGATCTCTAGTCTTTCCCATTCTGTTGTTTTCCTCTGTTTCTTTGCATTGATCACTGAGGAAGGCTTTCTTATCTCTCCTCACTATACATTACCAAATTGCTTTCCAAAATGATTGAAACAATTATACCAACAGTTATAAAAGTGCCCAAATAGAATACATGTATTTAATGTTGCTCTTTACATGATTGCTTCAACTATTTAGTTGCATTTCTGCTATGAATCTGCTAAGTAAATAGAGCTGGACAGTTTTTAACCCAGATTCTTTAGCTGAAACATTTTTAAAATTTGTAAACAACATTTAATAAAATAGCCCGGAAAGGAAATATTCTTGACCATTTTATTTGTTCTTTCTCTCTCTCTTAATATGGTTGCCTTTAAGTGTGCACAAAGGAAAAGATTAGGAATCCTAATTCTTGAATTTTTCATCTTTGTATGCGGACTCTTCCAGCCTTTTTCTGTGGAATAATGTACAGATCATTTATATTCTTCTCATGGACTCTGTGCATTATATGTTACAAATTTTACTTTGTCCTTTTGCATTAATGCTTAATTATATAGCCAGCATTGTTCTCTGTTAGTTCATAAATAAGAAGAGACCATTTTAAATTCATTATGTAGGGAGTAGCACCTTGATCACATATCTTAATCTCAGAGCCTACAGCTTAGGGGTGATTGAGATTTAAGAAACTAAAACTAGTTCTGGTTGTGAATTTATTTTCTCAATTTTCAAACGTATCTTTTTATATTTGGAATTTTTTGAAAGTCAGATTATATCTTATAATTGATGTCAGTAGAAACTCGCCAGTTAGCATACAAAGTTGAGGCTTTGTGGTGGTTGCCATTGCCTGAGAATGTGCAGGCTTAGCTGTACACAGTATGCGTTTTCTTTTTTTGGAAGTTTTAATTTTTTTTTTAAACTTTACTTTATGTTGGAGTATTAGCCAGTTAACAATGTAGTGATAGTTTCAGGTGGGCAGCAAAGGGACTCAGCCATACATATACATGTATCCATTCTCCCCTAAACTCTCCTCCCATCTAGACTGCCATATAACATTGATCAGAGTTCTCTTGTGTTATGCAGTAGGACCTTATTATTTATCTGTTTTATATATAATAGCTTGTTTCTGCTAATCCCAAACTCCTAATATATTACCCCCTGCTTCCCCTCTTGTAAGGTAAGTTTGCTTTCAATGGCTGTGAGTCTGTTTCTGTTTTGTAAATGAGTTCATTTGTATCACTTTTTAGATTCTTCATATAAGTGATATTGTATGATATTTGTCTCTGTTTTACTTAATGTGATAATCTCTAGATCCATCCCTGTTGCTCCAAATGGCATTATTTCATGTTTTTGTGGCTGAGTAGTATTCTGTTGTATATATGCATCATATCTTCTTTATCTGTTCATGTGTCAGTGGACACTTAGGTTGCTTCCATGTCTTGGCTATTGTAAATAGTGCTGCTGTGAACATTGGGGTGCATTTATCTTTTCAAATTAGAGTTTTCTTCAGATATCTTCCCAGGAGTGGGATTGCTGGATCCTATAGTAACTCTGTTTTCAGTTTTTGAAGGAACCTCCATAATATTTTCCATAGTGACTATACCAATTTATATCCCCACCAACAGTGTAGGAGGGTTCCCTTTTAGAGAAACAATCTTAAATAGATGATAAACCAACATACTTTAGAGTACAGTGAGATTTAGATGGGACTAGCCTTGACCCTTTCTAATTCATTTGTTTCTGTCTTTAGTTGCTAAGTCATGTCTGACTCTTATGACCCCATGGACTGTAGCTTGCCAGGCTCCTCTGTCCATGGAATTCTCCAGGCAAGAATACTGGAGTGGGTTGCCATTTCCTTCTCCAGGGGATCTTCCTGACCCAGGAATGGAACTCGGGTCTCCTGCATTGTAGGCAGATACTTTACCAACTGAACCATGAGGGAAGCCCAGTTCATTTGTTTAATAAAACTTGCTACTCACCTTTTAGATGTTTTTGAAGGGTTAAGTGTATTCTGCTTTTAAACAGTACTTTTTTTGTTGCACTTTTTCAGAAGAAAGGTTTTGGTTTGCATTTTTACTTTTGAGAAAAAGGAAGGGTTCTGAGTAACTGGTAGATTAATTATATAGCTTTCATTTTAAGAAGAACAGAGCATCTTAGCAGGGAATTCCAGTGTAGAATTGGGTACTGTTTACTGAGCACTGTTCAGTGCCAGGTAAAAGGTTTTGAAGTGTGAGGATGTGTCTGCAGGCTGATAAATGCTATGAATGCTGAAACATGACTAGGCTAACGCTTATGTTATGTAAACAAGAAAGTCAAAGTATACTTCTCATCCTTTTGTCCATTGCAGTGATTCTTGTGTTTATATATGACTCTTTTCTTAAAAATTTACTTGGAATGTCAGAATGGAGAATAATGTTTACCCAAAATACATGAAATTCTAAGTATTACAAAACAGTTTTGTAACATTTTCTCCAGAACATGTTGTAATTTTGGAGAAACAATGACTAGATTAGAAAGTGGTAGGTATGAACCCTTGTGTAGCACTTGAGCCAACCTTTATGTAGCACTTAGACTAACTTTTCTTTTTTGTTACCTGCTGCAAGATGTAGTGTTGTGGATTTCCTTGAATTCAAATTCTTTTAATTTAATAAACTACGTTTATGGAGCAGCATGGATTATTTTATGAACAGTCATCTCCCAACAACATGTTATTTTGGCTCTTACAGATACTTTTGAGGAAAAGCACTGCACAAATGATGCTTAGAGATTAAGTTAATTAGCTAAATTTAAGTAATTAAATTTAATTAAGTTAAAAATTATGTAGAAATTAAATTGTAGCCATTTTTTAAAAACCTGAGTGAGTGATTTGTACAACTATCCTCCAAGGATTGTAGCCTCAGCTATGTTTTTCAGTAACCCAACATCCAACTGACTGACAAATTTTAATGATCATAATTCCCAACTATATCCTGTAATCTAACCATTTCTTTCTATCTCCATTAACATCATCTCTCACCTAAACTCCCAAGTGTCCTTCTTGCTTCTTCATCCTTGCCTCACTGATTTTGCAGGATACTTAGCATAAAAGCCATGTTCCTTATCGTGGATTGTAGTACTTCTCATCATCTTATCTTTACCTCTGTTTTCAACCTCATCTCTGGTTTTTCTTTGCCTTTCACTGAATTATAGATACAGTATAACTTTTCCTATTTCTCAAACGTACCAGAGGTCTTCCCTGATTCTTCTGAAGTAACTTTATTCTCCTCACCCAACCTCTCCCTATATTTTTAGTAATACAGACTTATTTGTTTCTGTGGTGGATGATGTGAGTAAAGTCATCTAGGACCAGACAGCCTCCAGCAACCTGCCAGCTGATTGTGAGCACATGAATTAGCCTAGCCTATAATATATGGAACAGAATAATATCCAACTGAGCCAACCCATAGTTGTTGAGCCAACCCATAGTGTTGTGCGAAAGGCAGTGATTATTTTAACCCAAGTTTTTGAGTGGTTTATCACACAGCAGTAGATAATTGATTTAATTCCTTCATAGCACTTAGTATCTATAGTTATCTATACATTTCTCTATTTACTGTATTAGTGTCCTCCATTACAATACAAATGCCCTGAGATTCAATGTCTTGTGTTCTTGGCTTGCTGTCATATCCTCAGCACTGAGAAAGGGGCCTTGAACATAATAAGTACTCAGTAAGTACTTAGTGAATGAATGAAAGAATGAACAAATGAATGTAAAGTAATTCATATAACCTGTTAGAAATGACTCACCTGCTTTTCAGGATTAACTGAAAGACTTCTTGGCTGCTTACTTCACACAGTAGCTATAGGACCTAGGCTAAGTTATGTAACCTCCTGGTTCCTAAGTAATGATTAAATGAGCTAATTCTTGAAAAGCACTATTGCAGTGCCTGGCACTTACTCCAATAAATGAAAAAGGGGAAAAGCCACAACAACCCTTTGAGTGTATTTAGTTGTTCATTGTTTTCACTTTATAAAAATAAAAGCATAGTTGTCTTTTATGATGTGTTTAGTCTCCTAATTTAAATAACTGACTATCTAATCTCGTAGTTTTTTTCAGTTTGAGATCTTCTTTCTTTTTGAACTGATGCTGGAACCTAAACTTAGTCTGTAAATAAATGGCTAACTTCTCTAGAGTAAGTAAATAAGAAATATAACAACAGTATAGAGAAAATAAAAGACTGATAGGATAGGCTAGGTAATGCTGCAGTAATAAACTCAAATTTTCAGTGGCTTAAAATGAACCATTTTTTGTTCATGCTGAATGTCCATTTTAGGTCATCTTTGTCATCACCATTCTGATTTCAGGACCCAGAATAACTTTCTGGAATATCGCCAGTCACTGTGGCAGAGGGAAAAGGGAAAGTCATGAAGTACACACTGACTCAGAGCTTCTGCTCAGTTGTGATTCTAGCAGACACAAGCTACATAGCTAACCTGAGTTCAGCATGATAGGAAAGACAGTCCTACCATGTATCTAGAAGGAGAAAGAGGATTAGCATTTTTTAACAGCTCTGATGACTACCACACTGAAGTTAGTGATATCTTGCCTGTTACAATGGTCAAGTCCAGGAGCCAGAAATGATGTTTATCTTGTCAACGCAACCTGCCTGTGCCTAGTTCTTTTTTCAGTATCAGATTCTTTTACTGTGGTTTTATGTGAGAAGAACTGATGCTTTTATTGATTTTTTTCCCTAGAATGATCAAGTAGGAATTCTAAAGTCTCTATAACTCATACTTTACACATACTTTCATAACTTTCATTTTTAGATGGATTTTTCTTTTGCGCCACCAAGACATCGTTCATAACTGGTGATGTAAGGTTGCCTAGGGGGACAGGGAAATACTGAGCTTTCACCCAGAAAACAAAAAGATATAAAGTAGAAAACTTCCTTTTTTTCCCCCTACATTTTCCCCTCTTGTTAACCACTTCCCCCGTCACCATGATAAACATACCTACCCAGGATTTAGTCCTAATGTTTTTGTTTCTTGCTCCTTTTGCAGGTTGCATTTAGGGTTTTCAGTTGTTCATAAGCTCCTCTAGTGGAGGGTGTATAGGGGGAAAAGTACATCATTTTAGTTAATCTTGCTAGCTGTTCCAAACTCTGTTCCCTATTTTTGTAAGATAACAGAGAATTGGTTTAAAATAGCTTCCACAGAAAGAAAATTTATAATGTAATTTAAAAGAATTATGTTCAGGCATCAGCACCGAATGCTTTCATTCTTACAGTATGCTTAGGGCATTGAATAGATAGTAGTTTGATAGAAGCACTGCAGAATTTGTTTTGATTGCCATCTCTTTTTGGTTTTACTACAGCGAGAGAAAAGTGGAAGAAAGGGTATTAGCCATTAAAAGTCATTTGGCAGTAGCATTTACTTGGCAGTGAGTTCTCATTTTTTTCCTGCCACCCAAGTTATTTTATTTCCTTCTATTGATTTACATAACCCCTTGTAAATATTTCAATACCCTAAAGAACCTAGGATAAAATAAACTGTGCTCAGTGTTTTTTGGTATGCGTTTATAAAACCTGGGCATATTTTTTTTTTTTGACCAAATTATAGAAATGTTTGGAGTTTGACACCAGCTGTGCTTGAAATTATGTTTCAATAATGTTATAGTGACAAGGAACTCCTTATTATGTTTGTAAGTGCAAATGTTAGATTAAGTATCGAAGTAAAATTTTTATTACACCTCCTCAACTTTTAATGTTCCTCTCTATATAATTGTTTCTCCTGCTTAAAGACTAGCTCTTAAGGACTGGCTTTAGAGGCAGAAGGTGTTTTTCCTGGGGTTTCAGAACTTGGGGGTCATGCTGCTTTTATTGCCTTCAAAGAAGGCTGACCCATGTCTGCTTTGAGGTGTTTGAGTAATTTTTTTCCTGTATTGAAATCTGGAATCAAGAATGTGTCATTTTTCCCAGTTTACTTTCATAAATTTTACTCATTGCTAATGATTGGAAATAAGTGATTGGAGATTACATCTAAGCATTTTAATTGTAGTTAACTACTTAACAATAGTTTCTTTCCAGTGAATTTTAAAAAGTGATTCTTTCAGTGTTTTTAAGGTGAAGGGTTACAGGAACAATTATTAATCCAATTATTTCTAATCCAGGAAGGGACTTCACTTTTTACTTTGTAGAATTATATATATTTGTGAGTACTTATTAGATTTCTTTTTAAAAGTTCATGTGTTTTTAAAGAAAAGAAAATTTAAAATCTTTAAACTTAACTACTAATGTTTCCACTATATTTTAGAATATTGATTCTCAAACTTTAGTGTGCATCAGTCTCACCTAGAGAGGACTTGCTAAAACAGGATTTCTGACCCTACACCCAGAGTTCCTGATTCAGAAGTTCTAGGTTAGGGCTAAGAATTTATATTTCTTAAAAGTTCCTAGGTAATGCTAATGCTGCTGGTTTGGGGACCACATTTTGAGAACCACTGTTACATAAAGACATTTCCTCTGAAATGCACTCATACTGCTTTACAAAAACAAGCAATTATAGAAGTCACATACTCAAAATTATTAGAAGTCTAAATGATTCTTAGAGTAGGAATCTATTTTTTAAACTAAATATGTGAAACTCACTTTACAGTACTGAAACTTGGTCCTAAGAATAATATACTTCTTCCACTTTCAAAATAGAAGTTTGTCAAGTTTCCATAACCAGCAGCAATATTATCAAGTAGTTATATTAGTTATGTTAGCATTATGATGATTAAAGTCATTCTGTGCCTAGAGAATAACTTTAAAAAGAAAAAACTCTGTTAAATGATCCAAAGAGAATATGTTAATTGGGGAAAACCTGAGATTGAAAGTAATTATATGGACTATCAAAGCAGTGGAATTGCATGTTTCTTTATAAGGCATCTGAAATAATCACCCAAATAAGTCACTGTTAGTATGTATTTATAAGCCTGAAGATGTTTTTATAATCAGTGGAAACCATAAACTTGGACTGAAACTCTTAAAGCAACTCATCTGGTGACATTTAAATCCTATTTCATTGGGATTTAAGTGGCATTTAAGTCCTATTTCTTTGGGGTTCAAGAAGGTTTGATGAGTTCTCTCGTCCCTAATTTATTATGTGGGCATAGGTGATAGACCTAATCTTGACTCCTCATTTTTAAAATAGTTACTTTTAGCTAGTCAGGAGTGATTCCCCCAAGTGACTTGGGGAAATAAATAGGCATTAGTGGATGACGCCAATCCAGAATTCACTGAACACAAAAAATGGTCCTTGGGTTTTTTTCTTACTATCTATCTTTCACGACATGATAAGTCAGAGAAGTCACATTGCCCTAGGTCAAATAATACCAAACAACATCCGCTGGATCATCGAAAAAGCAAGAGAGTTCCAGAAAAACATCTACCTCTGCTTTATTGACTATGCCAAAGCTTTTGACTGTGTGGATCACAATTAACTGTGGAAAATTCTGAAAGAGATGGGCATACCAGACCACCTGACCTGACTCTTGAGAAACCTGTATGCAGGTCAGGAAGCAACAATTAGAACTGGACATGGAACAACAGACTGGTTCCAAATAGGAAAAGGAGTACGTCAAGGCTGTATATTGTCACCCTGCTTATTCAACTTATATGCAGAGTACATCATGAGAAACGCAGGGCTGGAAGAAGCACAAGCTGGAATCAAGATTGCCGGGAGAAATATCAATAACCTCAGATATGCAGATGACACCATCCTTATGGCAGAAAGTGAAGTAGAACTAAAGAGCCTCTTGATGAAAGTGAAAGAGGAGAGGAAAAAGTTGGCTTAAAGCTCAACATTCAGAAGACTAAAATCATGGCATCTGATCCCATTGCTTCATGGCAGATAGATGGGCAAACAGTGGAAACAGTGGCTGACTTTATTTTTGGGGGCTCCAAAATCACTGCAGATGGTGACTGCAGCCATGAAATTAAAAGGCGCTTACTCCTTGGAAGGAAAGTTATGACCAACCTAGACAGCATATTAAGAAGCAGAGACATCCCTTTGTAAACAAAGGTTTGTCTAGTCAAGGCTATGGTTTTTCCCGTGGTCATGTATGGATGTGAGAGTTGGACTATAAAGAAAGCTGAGTGCCGAAGAATTGATGCTTTTGAACTGTGGTGTTGGAGAAGATTCTAGAGAGTCCCTTGGATTGCAAGGAGATCCAACCAGTCCATCCTAAAGGAGATCAGCCCTGGGTGTTCATTGGAAGGACTGATGTTGAAGCTGAAACTCCAATACTTTGGCCACCTCATGCGAAGAGCTGACTCATTTGAAAAGACCCTGATGCTGGGAAAGATTGAGCGCAGGAGAAGGGGACGACAGAGGATGAGATGGTTGGATGGCATCACTGACTCAAGGGACATGGGTTTGGGTGGACTCCGGGAGTTGGTGATGGACAGGGAGGCCTGGCGTGCTCTGGTTCATGGGGTCGCAAAGAGTTGGACATGACTGAGCGACTGAACTGAACTGAACTGAGGAGGTGCTTCCTTCCATTCACGTGCCATTCCACCCAGTTCACCTGCTTGACATGTATAAGAGTTGTGTCTTGTCATGTGACTGCTAGAATGGTATGCACCACTCAGAATTATTCTTACATGTACCAATTGCTAATGAAGCGAATGATCAATTGTCAGAAAAGTGGGTAATATTATTAGTTAAGTAATCAAGGAAGTAAGTAGAAAGATGAGGAAGTCAGGCAAAATTTCGATAATGAATTGGCCTCATGTCATTTTCTTTCCAAATATCCCCAAAAGATATACTCTGCATAGTGTTTGAAACAGAAATTTCCCCAATTGCATTAGTCAAGTGATCGCATATCTTAAAACATCATTGTTAGGAAAACAGCGTTGCCGGGTTCCCGTATCTGTTTTCTCTCTGGCGAAACCTTAATGGCAAGTTGATTCTGCTCTTGATGTGTCACTGATAATTTTTGTGTGATAACTATTTAGGGTGTGGTGAGATTGTCTTTGTGAATCATTATTGTGTGTACTTTGCTTCTATGACAGTATTTTAAAACATGCATCTCAGGAATGTGGTAGGTAGAGTGCAGATATAATACTCACTCTAACCAAAAACATTTAAAAATATTTGTTAAGTCTGGTAAGCAGCAATTCCAGAGTGAGTAGTAAATTTACTTAAATATGTTTTTGAAGCTATATAAATTATTCTTACCTAATTATTGTTACAGTGATACCACTTTATTCATATTAACTTTGTATTAAGATACTTATTTTAAGATAAAAATGGTTTTCTTTTTAAAATAGTTTCTGTTTCAGACCTTTCATCATTGTAAAGGCTGATTTTTCTCCCAGTCAGATACAATTAAGATCAATCGATTAAGATCGATTCAGGTCTTAGGTTTTATTGCATTGTTTCATTTAGATGTGGCTTTTTTCCCTGGGTATTTTTATGAAGTATTCACTGCCCTCCGAAGTGGAGATTATTTATTTATAGATTATTTTCTGCTCAACTTTGTTCTATAAGAGATATAAAATGCTTATAATAACATACAGAAAATAAAATAAACTTAAGAAAAGAGCACAAAAGGAAAATAAGCTTAGGAAAAATAAGATGTTTGAAGTTGGTGCACGAAATTCGTACCATGAAGTAAGTGCTCTATTAATTTGACTGTCAATTCTGTTGACAAACTTGAAGATGAAAACATGATCCTTGATGAGCAGGGATCCAAACTTTTATCTGCCTGCACATCATTCATAAGCACCCCATAACCCCATTATAACATTTCTTTTTTTCTAAAGAGATGCTCAAGGGAGCTAAGCTAGGGATGAGGAGGGAGAGAGAGAGCAGAAAGTGTAGAAGTTTGAAGACATCCAATTCCAAGATTTCTTCCAAGGAAGTTACTTCCACTATAGGATTCATTGATTTGTAGGATTCACATAATTCATAAATTCAAACAGAAGCAAATTGTTCAGGATAAGTACTGTTATGTATTAGCATAAGCCAAAGAGATTTCTCCTGTGGGCCCTAATGGTGCAGTGCATGCCCTTCACAGCATCCTTGTTATGACCAGGTGAATGAGTTGTGTAAACATCAGCAGTAAAGGAATCAGACATGTATGAGCTTGAGAGAGGCCTCTGATTCAGTCATTCAGTACCACTGATGCTCTCTCCAGTTGGTCAGAAGGTCTGGTGGCGGGACTCATGCTTCTTGATCTCTTTGGAAAATGAGTAAGCTGATTTTTCACTTCTGGTCCACGGTAATTCATAGCAGTACTAAATCTTGTTTTAAATTTTTATAGTTATAATTTCACTGCAGTTAAAAAAATCTGGTTGGAAAGCAGATATCCTTAATATATATCTCATTTGTAGTAAATAAGATTTGAAGACAGGTGAGTTTGAGTATCAGAATTGCCTTTGGATTTTGTTAAGTGATTATAGCAAGTACCATTTCTTTAATGTGAAAAAAACTTACAAACTCAACATGACATCATTCAATCAGTAGAGCATTTTTCTCAGTCTTGTCTGAACTATAAATACCAAGAACTTTTTTGTGTTTATAAAGTTATAGAATTAGTCTTAATTGAAGCTTTGCAGTTATATGTAATAGGTCTCCCTCTCCAGAAAAAGGTATATACACATTATGGTATGAATGGCAGGAAAACCTCTTGAAAAATTTCTCATCTGTTTAGGGAAGAGGTAATAGATAGGCAAATCTTACTGGATTTAAGCTTGAAAGATAAATGGAAACAGCAGTTCCTCTTCAAATGGACCAAAATGACCCCACAAAATATACATAAAATGTTTTATCGATATCTTTTACCAAAATGAGAACTTGAAAGGGAAAATCACAAAGCTGTGTAGTTCCGTGGTTGTGAAAACATTTTAAGTATACCAAATTCTTCTTTCCAGTGTTTTATTTTATCAGTTACATTTCGGTGTCCATCACCTGGTTGGTTATCACTTTGACATGTCATCAGAGAGAAAGAATGACATGTAGACATCATAATATTTGGTTCCTTGCACTTTGATTTCTAATTAAGTCCTAGCTTTAGGGAGTCACTTTGTGCTAGGATGTCAGGCTGCAGGCCTTAGCCAAGTCCTTTCCCATTCCCACGCACACACCCACACACACAGTCACTCATGCTCACAGGGTAGTGTCTAATTACAGGTTCTGTTCGTGATTTTAACCTATTCATTGTAAACATTGACCCTGGAGATGAGAACCACAACAGGGGGTTGCTAACATACTTTGATTTCTCTCTCTGTGTTAAAAATTGAATGCATTATCTCCTGTAATCTGTACAACTCCATAAGGCAGGTACTATTATTATTTCTGTTTTACAGTGAAGAAACTAAGAGCAGAAAGATGAAGTTAGCTTGTCACATTGCTAATAACGAGAGGGTCAGTGTTCAATGTAGTCAGTAGATTCCACAGTCTGCTCATATCCTGACTCTCCTGTACTGCCATCATGACTTGACATCCAGCTTGGATCTCAAGCTGCTATGTAATTCTTTTAAATATATTTTGAAAATGAAGAAATTGGTTACACAGTCTATGGGAAGCTTAAGCTTATTGGGTAATAAAAAGGAGGATTAAGTTACAGAGATAGAAAAAGTAAAGATTGGCTGTTTATTCATTCAACTCAGAAATATGGCATCATTTATATCTCATGTAAATAGTATTCTTTTTATTGGCATTACTTTTATTCAGAAAAAATTGATATGACATTTATTCTCTTCATACAAAAAAATAATACACTTCCCCCCTTTTTTAGATTTTTTTAACCTTTTTATGAATAAGGTTTTATTTTAGAATATTTTTAGATTTAGAGAAAAGTTAAAAAGAATATAGGAAGTTCCCATATGCCTATATCTAGTTTTCTCCACCATTAACATCTTCCGGTAGTGTGGTACGTTTGTTACAATTAATGAACCAGTGTGGATAGATTTTCTTTACCCAAATGTCATACTTTGCTCAGATTCCCTTAGTTCTCATTTGCTGTCCTTTTTATGTCGTGAGAGTCCCTTTCAGGAAACCAAATTACATTTAATTGTGTCTCATTAGACTCTTCTTGGTTGTGACAGTTTCTCAGACTTGACTTGATTTTGATGACCTTGACAGTTCTGAAAAGTACTGGTCAGGTATTATGTAGACTGTCCCTCAGTTGGGATTTATATGTTTTTCTCATGATTAGCCTAGGGTTATGGGTTTGGCACCCCACTCCAGTACTCTTGCCTGGAAAATCCCATGGACGGAGGAGCCTGGTAGGCTACAGTCCATGGGGTCGCTAAGAGTAGGACACGACTGAGCAACTTCACTTTCACTTTTCCCTTTCATGCACTGGAGAAGGAAATGGCAACCCACTCCAGTATTCTTGCCTAGAGAATCCTAGGGACAGCGGAGCCTGGTGGGCTGCCGTCTATGGGGTCGCACAGAGTCAGACACGACTGAAGCGACTTAGCAGCAGCAGCATGGGTTTGAGGGAAGAAAGTTGCAGAGATAAAATGCTGTTGCCACAGCATTGTATTAAAAGTAGACACTATCAACATAACTTAACCACTGTTGATGTTAACTTCGATCACCTGGCTGTGCAAGTGTTTGTCAGGTTTCTCCACTGTGAGTTATTCTTTTTTCCCCCTTTTCATACTGTAATCTTTGGAAAGAAGTCAGTGTGCAGCCCACACTTAAAGAGCGAGTGGTCATGCTCCACCTCTTTGGGGGCAAAATATTTACACAAATTGTTTGGAATTCTTCTGGTCCAGAAATTTGTCTGTTCTCCCCTACTTGCTTATTTCTTTAATAATTTATTTATAGTAGTATGAACTCATAGATATTTATTTTATACTTGGTTTATAATCTAATATTACTTTATTTTGCTGTTCCCTTATTTTAGCTTTGGCAACTACAAGCTTTTTGTTTGCTCCTATGTTCCTTTGACAAACCCCGTAACTGTTTTTTCAAGTACTTCCTTCCTTCTGGCACTGCAAAATTCATTGCTGGTACAACATTATTTTTTAAAAAACTAAAAAACATAGCTAATTAGGTAGGCTGCTTCAATTTTCTTTGAAGAAAAAGTGTGCTGTCTGCTTTTTTGATTGTTGAGGACAATGAAAAGGAAAGGGTAGTATTTTTTGTACTTTCACTTCATTTCTCAAAATCAAGTAATATTTATTTCTGCCACATAGTGTAACGATTTTACCCAGTCACCTTTGATTCCCACCCCCCACCCCCAGGGGTTAATCTGTTTGTGGTTTGCCTGTTTTGGAGGATCAGCATGTGTTTTGGATGTTCTTTTTCCTTTTCCCTCTTCTTAGCAGTGGAATATGAAGGGTGCAAGTCAGAGGAGAAACTGGAGTAATAGTATTCACTTGTTCAGAGTGGCTCTCATGTTCCCGTGTCTCAAGTGTTCCAACAGGAGCTATTTCCCAACTGATAACACTAGTTACCTCCAAAGGGAATAGTTATATAGAATGTTGATTTTCATTATGATGCATTTGTGTAGTGTTAGAATTTTTTTAAATAATGAGCTTATATTTCTTTTATAATCTGGAAAATAATAGAGGTTTATTTTTAGAGTCAGTGGAAATGCAAAGAAAAGAACTTACCCTTTCTGTGGTTTGAAATGCTTTAGAACTTAACTTTTTTCCACACTTGATATACTGAACACTATTGGTTATTTTGCATGAGTTTTGTTTAGCTCTACCTGTCTTTTTTTTACTAGTTTAGCTGTATTAGTGAAACTGGCACATCTGCACAGTTACTTTATGTAACTGTAAGATTATATTTAGATTTAAAGATTACTTGAAATTCTGTGATGATTGTCTCAAGTATGTAAGGCTTCTCTTTAGCAAGGTTATAAATACATTATCTGTAGAGACCATTCTTCATATATTTCTCATAAAAAGACAGTAACTTTGGTGTGTTGCTGTAAAGGAATAGGTAGGAATCTTTCCCACTGGTTCTTTGTTTTGCTGCTTTTCCATGCTGTCCTGAGATTTGTTTTCTTTTTTATTTATATCCATTGGTTTTTCTGTTCCACACCTGCTGAACCTTAACACCCTGAGATTACTTACCTTTTGTGTCCTTTCTCTCTCTTTTAACTCTCCAACATTTACTTGCCAACTCAAGGAAAGTATTTTCCAGATTTTCATGGGCTATGGCTTGGTCTCAAAATGAGAGTGCCCTGTGACCACTTACCTAAGTGCTTTCAGGCTCCAGAAGGAAACAATTCCACTCTCTTTTATTTCTCCAACTCCCCCTGCTGCCCCCTGCCAAAAAAAAAAAAAAACTGAAAGTTTAAGCTGTTGCTACCCCATTTAGAAATTAAGATATTCCAAGATTTAATAGTAGAAAGAATAAGTAAAATATTGATAGAGCTTTATTTGCATTTATTTGTGTCACTTTAGAAACCATAAAATATGTCCTTTTGTCCTCTCCATGTGTTCTTATTTTTATTTCAGTACAGCACGCACAGAACAACCAAGCATTTATATAACTCAAAACCAAAGAAGTTTGTTTTACTATAACATGTTTGATAAATTTTAAATACAGCACCCTCCCTGCACCTGGATGTGTTCACCAGCTCAAAAATTTTTTTAAACCCCATCCTTTTAGGATTTTTGTGCAGGCTTCATCACACAAGCATGATCCATCATCATAGAATCAATTTCTGGCTCCTCTTGCCCTCCTAGAGGATGGAAGTGGGCTGGGGCTGAAAATTTCAAGCTTCCAAACACAGCTTGGTCTTTCTGGTGACCGGCCCTCATCCTGAAGCACTCTAGGAACCTACCTCATGAGAATAAAAGATGCATCTAACATCCTGGAAATTCCAAGGGATTTAGAAGCTCTGTTTCAGGAACTGGGATCAAAGACCAAGTATTAGAACAGAAGTTGACCTTAGTACCTTTATCACTTAGGAAATTATGAGGGTTTTTGGAGCTCTGTGACAGGAACCGAGAGCTGAGAACAATATATAATTTCTTATTTTACAAAGAGTAAAGGAGTATAGGGATAGGGTGGTATCTGAAGGGGGAATGGGGTGTGTGGTCAGGTAGGAGAGGATCCAGATGAAGGGTTGACGCTAACTGTGTAAGAGAAAAGGAATGAATGGCAGTGTAGAGTATCTGAGAGGGTAGAAAGCGATAGGGTCCAACTCTTAAATGGAGGAATTAGCCGTAACAAGAGGTATGGAGGGAAGGAGAATACAGTGTATGCAGTAGATATTTTCTGAAAGAGGATCTATTATTTGACTATGGAACTTTTATTCACAGAGTATTTTAAAGGACATACTAGTCCTTCAAAATATACTTGGGGAGATACTGCCCTAAAACATAACTGTCTTTTGAACTTCCTAGGGCGTCAGTTACTGTTCACTTGTTACACAAGAAGCTGTAGCAGATTCTGAAAATTGTTACCTTTTTTTTCTTAGTACATTTTAATCCTGAACTCTTTTTAGAGTAAATTAAGAGTAATTTTAAATAGTGAAATGCTCTTTGTACTTTCTTAAGATTAGTCTACAAGAGCAAAGAAATTATATATTAATGTAGATTTACATTTTATTCACTTTTGCTCGATTCTTGTCATTAATAACATAGATTTTAGTGTAAAGATGTTCTTTTGATAGAATTCATTTTGTATTGAGGTAAAAAAAAAATTTACCTTGAAAATAAAGTTAGAACGTCCTAAAGTTTTTTTTTTTTAATTGAATTGGTTCATTAAATTCTGAACCACTAAATCTTGAGCTTTGTAGTTCATAAATAGTATCTGTTATCTCCTTTAATCTGGCAACCACAAAAAACTTCCTGCAGAGAAACAACTTACATTTTAGCATTTTGCTTGCTTACCTTTCTCCTTTATAATTTTTTTTCTTCCACCCTAAACCTTTGTTAAAGGTGATGCTCATGCCACATGATCGTGTTACTGGAAAGTAATGTTGGGAGATTTGTGAAAGAAAAGAGAAAAAAAATGTTTTCTACTGAAAAAGAAATGGGTCAATAGACCGCAAGATCTAATGTTGAATTCTGTGCTCACACTAAAGGCATATGTCAAGACTCCTGCTTTCTTAGTCACCAAGTTACTTCTTAAGAATACTGTTCTTTTCTTTAATAAATCACATTCTAATCACTTTATGATTTCAGTATTTTTTTTACAGCATGGAGTAGCGATACCAAACTCATTTAGTCTGTCTCCACTGATTCCAATTATATTAATCAGAATGTTGTAATCATTTTATTCTTCAAATATTCATCAAAGCTTCCTTGTTTTAAGGCCCTGTACAGAGTGTATCCAAAGTACAAAGGTGAAAGAGGCATAGTCTCTTTGTTGAAGGATTTTATAGTCTCTTAGGGGAAATAAGAGAAAAAGATAAATGTCTACAGACAGAATACGATCAGCGTGTTAATTGTACTAGTAACTCTGCACAGAAACTGCAAGTAACATTTCTTAGATTTTCCTAATTGTTCAAACTACTCTTTCTGTCCAGTTACTCAGAAGTAATAAACATTTATGGTGTTTCCAGTTTATTTATAATGTTGTTAATATTGTTTTTCTTAGTTTTAGCTAACACTTATTAAGAATTTCACACATGCCAGGATCTACTCTGAGTACCGTACATACATTATCTCATTTAATCCTCATAAGAGTCTTATTATTTTCACCTTGCAGATGGAGAAACTGAGGGTTAGGGAATTCAAGAAACTTGCCTATGATAAATTTACAACCAGTAAATGTCAGATTTGAGCTGCAGACCTAGGCTCTCTAATGCCAGGGGCTTATCTTAATGACTCTTACATTCTCTCTCTATGGACCTTGCCAATACATCTGCTCTTTTAACAGAGGAAAACAGCTTCAGAATTGAAAGGAAAGCCATCAGCAATGTTTGTTCATTTATTTTAATTAGCTGTGGACATGATCTTAAAACAGAAAATAGTCTGCCAAAGAGTTCAAACTTATTATCACAAACTTATGGTTGTGTGTCCTTGTACACACAGCTTCTTTAGTGTGGCTCTTTCTTCTTGCTGTTCATAGCTCAGCTTCGGAATCCTCTCTAGGAAGTTCCCCCATCTCTCTGCCTGCCCCACCCCCCAGGAAGTCCTCTTTCTCCCCCTACGTCGTCCTCGTCTGTATGCTTTCCAAGCAGCCTACTTTCATCCCTGTCATAGCACCAGTCATATGATTGAATTGTCTAAGGTTTTTAATAGAAGGGACTGTTCTTCATTTTAGAAATCTCAATATCCAACACGGTGTCTGGCCTGTGATGAGTATGCAAAAACTGTTGAATGGATATTTGACTCAAGTGTTTTGAGGCTTGTACAGAACACTCTGGAAGCCACCTCACATCACTTTGATAGTGGTGCTTATGGGGGACAATGTACCTTTTGGTTCTCCAAAGTTTCTGGTGAATAACAAGTGCTTTTCATATCCCTGAAGCCTTGAGGTCATAGATGGCAGAGGAGGGAGGGAATGCTGCTAGTGAATTCTCTGAGTGGGGTAGAGAACTTCCTTTCCCCAGTGAGAACAGGGCCATGGTTTAGAGTTAGGGGTAAGGTAGTGTCAAACATGCGACCTCAGAGTCTGTCAGTAACTTACTGTTGACTGCCTGGGACCTCTGATAGGTACTGGCCAGGTCTACACTGTCCAGGCCCATAGTTTTTTAACACAACTTTATATCCCCACCAATCAGTGTCAGGTTTGAACCTTTGTAGCTCATTGTGCTCTTGCCTGGAAAATCCCATGGACGGAGGAGCCTGGTAGGCTGCAGTCCATGGGGTCGCGAAGAGTCGGACATGACTGAGTGACTTCACTTTCACTTTTCACTTTCATGCCTTGGAGAAGGAAATGGCAACCCACTCCAGTGTTCTTGCCTGGAGAATCCCAGGGACGGGGGAGCCTGGTGGGCTGCCGTCTATGGGGTCGCACAGAGTCGGACACGACTGAAGCAACTTAGCAGCAGCAGCAGCAGCTCATTGTGAAGATCATTCCTAAGTGTTTACCCCTAACTTGAAATCCCTCTCTTCTTTATCATAAGTTTGTAGACTAACAGCACCATCATCTATCAGATGGCAGGAAAACTGTACCCCTTTCCCCATCATTTATTGACTGGATGACTGTAAGTAAGACAGTGGAGCTTCTTTGGGTCTCAGTCCTCTCCTTTTTAAAGTGAGAGTCCTAAGTTTTTTGTGTTCCTGAGACCATGGAACTAAACTGGATTATTTCTCAAGGTCCATTCCCTATCCATTTTAAGATACATAATTTATATGAATTACTTATCAGTGTGCCATTGTTCACTGAGAGGGTTGATCGGAAGATTTTTCCCCTTTAGAGATTATGTATTTGCCATTTGTTTGCCATTTAGCAGTGCTCAAATTCTAACACATGAATGTATTGCATTTAGTGTGTTGATTTTTAACCCCTAAAGTTTCCTGGTATTAGGATTATCAATATCACATGGAGGCCTCTTATGGTGATTGTTTTTCTTTTTTTTTTTCTTTAGGGATAAGGGCCTAATATGCTAAGCAAGAATATACTGCCAGACCATTTACCTAAGGACACCTAGCACCTTTGGGGCATGTCACATCAATCAGTACATGAGATAAAGGCTGAAATGTTTTTGTCTAGGCCCTTCAACTCTCTACTCTCAAAAAAAGTTCTTGAGCATTATATAAAAGCCCTTATAATTCTTCTTTACCAAAAGCCTTACTTCCTGAAAACAGAAATCAGATTTTAAGAGTTAAGAACTATAGTCATCAGAAAAAGGTATCTCCTTCAGTATTACCATAAATACATAAATAGGTCATTGTCCTATTTTCCACCAAGAAAGAAATGCAAAGTATACAACATTTTAACAGTGAGAGTATCTGTCAGTGGGCTCCTAACCCCCTAATTCTATTCTTATTCTACTGTTCCATGTAACTGCAACTTTCCTGTTAGGTTTTTTTTTTTTTTTTTTAAACGTTTTATTATGAAAATTTTAAAAATACCTCAAAGTTTAAAGAATCTTATAGTGGATATCTACATACTCAACTCTTCGATTCTACTATTACCGTTTTACTATACTCTCTTCATTAGGTGTCTGTTGTTCTGTCTTCTGTCCATTCATCAGTTCATGTGGACTTTTTATGCATTTCAAAATAGATTACAGCTATCTATATTTATACTTATTCTCTCTTGATCAGTATTTTCACTTCTGCCAAAACTGACTGAACTCTAGTGTGTAGGCATGACCACTTCTGACTGACTCATGCAAGGCTTTACTCATATCACAAGCCTTTTCCTACAGTGCTATTGGCCTGTATGAAGTGGTTTTCACAGAGTAGACCAGTGACATTCTAGAGGGACATTCTAATCATAACTGTCCAATAGAAATATAACATTATTTAAAATCTTCTAGTAGCCACATTAAAAATGTTAAAAGTGAAAAGTTCACCTGTTTGGTAAAATAACTTTTAACTTTTTTTTAACCCATTGTAATCCAAAATATCATTTCAACATGTAATTAATACTTTAATAATTACTAATGAAATACTTTATATTCTATTTGTATAGTAATTTTCATGGAAATCCAGTACATCTCAATTCTTATTAGTTCTATTTCAAGTGCTCAGTAGTAACTTGTAGCCAATATATCAGACAGTATGGTTCTAGACCTTCAAACTTAATGGGTACACCATTCCTCCTCATAAATTTTCACTGTCTGAAAGTGCTGACATGGCAGTGAAATTTCCTAATGAATGTGAAAGAAGTAGTGATATTCATCACAGCAAACCCTAATTATACCCTTCCATGTTGAGGCCATTTTTATTCTTCATTTCTTTGTCAGAAACTTGCCATTTTTTTTTCTTTCAATCACTTCTCATCTACACTCAGAGTTGAGTTACATTCCCTATACCATCTAGGGAGTGTGTATGTCGAGTGTATTTTACTGCTTTTGTGCTGCTCTTCTTCTAATTTCAGGCTTTACCAGTTTGTCTTCTCTCATTTTTTGCTACAGCACTCTTTCTAGAACAGGTAAGATCTTTAAATTTCACTTGTAAAAATTAAAACTACATGCTAGTGTTAAAATACTAATGAGACCAGTTATAAAAATTAAAAATTGATCTATGGTGGAATTGTTCTATATCCTGATTGCAGTATTAATTAAAAGTTGTAAAATTGTGTATGTGCACCTGTATGCATGCATGCACACATACACATGCACAAATGAAGAAATTGACTAGTTGTTATGAATTGAAGTTTTTACTTTATTGGCTAGAAGAAAGGCTTTTGTCTGACTAACTGGAAAGATGTTCCTATTTATGAAGAGTAAAGGGTCTCTTAATTATTTGTCAGAAGACAGCTATATGCTTTCTTTGATCACTCACAGAATGTTTATTTAATTTTGGAGTATGAAGATGCTTCATCTCATTCTCTGATTTCAGTTAGTGTATTTTATCCAGAAAGTGGATGAGGAGAAGCCACAGGTCATACAAAATATATCTGATTTCAAATACATCTGGGTGGTTTTTATTTTTAACTTTTAGCTTCTGGTTATGTGTTGACTAGCACATAGCGAAAACTTAGATTGGGAATTTGGCAGGAATAGCAAAAATAGCTAGTAATTCTGACAGTGACACAATTTTGCAGGAAGAGGCTCATGTTAATAAGTATTAATTGTCTTGAAAAATCTACATATGTGACTAGCTAGAAATACCTTAAATGTTGCCTAATTCAGGTATTGGATAAATAGATTTGAATCCCTGAAAGACTAAGACATGCCTACTGAGTTTCTGATAAAAAGAGCGAAACAGTTCCCCTCCTCCAGTTTTCTTCAGCAGAGCAAGTCACACACTAGGCTTCATGACCACATCATATTGCATCTTTTTTTTTTTTGTAAAATATGGAACACTTCACGAATGTGTGTGTCATCATTGTACAGGGGCCATGCAAATCTTCTCTGTATCATTCCAATTTTAGTATATGTACTGCCAAAGCGAGCACTCACATTACATCTTAATAGGACTGGCTCAGATGCCACCATGAAACTGATCAACATTTTTAGTGGGTGTATAACACTGACAAGATTATTTTTTAATGTTTTTCTTAGATAATCATTTTATTCATGCTTTGCAATCACCTTATTCATTTACTTGTTTTTGTTTACTAACAGTTTCCCACCTACCAAGAATGTAAGTTCCATGAGAATAGGAACCTTACCCCTTTTGTTTACTGCTGTATTCCGAGCACTTAAAACCATGCCTTGCACATAATGACTGCTCAGTAAATATTGTCAAAAGAATGAGTGATTGTCTTTATAGATTCATCAGTTGACAACTACAAGCCAAGAGAAAATATCGCCAGGGCATCTGCTCTGTATGAAGACTGTCAGTGCTGTTCATGATAAAAGCTACACCTTATCCTTTTCACTTATCAAAATATTCATTTGTTTTTTTTGTCAATCATCTTTCCAGGATGAGGAAAACACAGGGTATTTCAAAGAATACTGTCTGTCAGGGATACAGGGTACTATTCAGATCTAGGAGTAGGAAAATGATAAAAGCCAAAGTAACAATACCTATATTATTTTGGGAAAAGCCAAAATAGCAATACCTATCAGTTCAGTTCAGTTCAGTTCAGTTGCTCAGTCGTGTCCGACTCTTTGCGACCCCATGAATTGCAGCACGCCAGGCCTCCCTGTCCATCACCAACTCCCGGAGTCTACCCAAACCCATGTCCATCAAGTCAGTGATGCCATCCAACCATCTCATCCTCTGTCGTCCCCTTCTCCTCCTGCCCCCAATCCTACCCAGCATTAGGGTCTTTTCCAATGAGTCAACTCTTCGCATGAGGTGGCCAAAGTATTTTATATTTTGGGAAAGAGTTATGTACTGATTTGGAAGAAGAAGGTGTTATCAATAGACAAATGTCTAATATCAATAGACAAATGCAGAAGTTGTGAGTTTTTATAAATTCTTATTCTGATTTGTGTCAAGCAATAGGCAAGAATGAACATGTCTTCTAAAACAATACTTTTAAATGGCTGGGTGCCTAGATTGCTAATGAGTATAGTCCTTCATACTTACTAAAAATTGGAAGAGTTATTATTTTTTGTCTTTAAAAAAATTTGTTGAATAAAAAATGGAAAGATCAGAAAAAATAAACTCTGGTTAGGATCTGATGTGGAGCTCTGTTCCCAACTCTGCTGCTACCTCCCTTTGTGATCTTGGGTGGTCTCTTTTTTTGAACCCTAATTTCCTTGTTTATAAAATGAAAAGACCAGGCTTAATAATCTTTAAAGACTCTCAGCTCTAAAAACTAAATGATTCCATCAGGCTCCACGTGAACAGCAATGCATTTCTTCCAAAAGAGGGTGCTGTGGTTTTTCTGAGTGCTCTAGCATTTTCTTGAGAGGAACTGAAGTGAGGTGCAATCTCAGCTTAATTTCGTGTCTTTAGACTTTCCGCTTTTGAGAAATACTGATTCCTTAAATTTATTTACTTGTTTATTTGAGGTGATATAAACTAATTCTTGATGTTATTGATACTTTTAAAAGCTTTTTCTAATATGTTGATTTAAAAAATCTGGCAAATAAAATTTCTAAGAAAAAATAAAAAGTACACAATATCACCACTCAGTATTAACATTTTGGTGTATTTCTGTTGTTTTTTTTTTTTTTTTGTATCATTCAGTTTTTCCCATATCTGTATCTAGAGAGAATGGGAGAGGAAGTAGAGATTTTATTTTGTTTTTGGCTTCTCCCATCTGGTGAGACTTTTTATAGAATTTGTTTTGGAAACTACTGTTTATATAGCCACATTCTTACTCAATATTTAGGTTGTTTCTGTATTTTAATATTAAAAATAGTGGTGTGAAGAATATCTTGTATGTGAATCAATGACATAATATGTTCAGATTTCTGAATCAAAAGCTAAACATTTTAAGGTTCTTGATATATTTGTCAAATTGCTTCCCTGAAATATAGCATTTTGATCAAATCATATATGGAATCATGCAATGTGTGACTTCTTAGCTCTGGCTTCCTTCTCTTTTTTTAAATTCAAGTATAATTGACATATAACACCATAGTTTCAGGTGTACAACGAAGTGATTGGATACTTGTATACATTGTGAAATGATCACCACAATTGACTCCTTTTAATTAGCATGTTTTCAAGGTTTATCCATGTTGTAGCATGTATCAGTACTTCACTTCTTTCTATCATCAAATAATACGCCATTGTATAGATATACCATATTTTGTTTGTACATTTATCAATTTTATTATTTTCACTTTTGGGTTATTATGAATAACAATTTATGAATATGTGTGTACAGACTTTTGTGTGGATATGTATTTTTGTTTCTCTTGGCTGCATATCTAGAAATTGAATTGCCAAGTCATATGGTAACTCTTTATTTAATCATTTGAGGAACTATCAGACTGTTTTCCAAAGTGACCACACCATTTTACATTCCCACTAGTAAATATATAAGGGTTCTAATTTCTCCATATTCTCACTCACAGTTGTTACTGTCTTAGTCATCTTAATGGGTGTAAAGTGGTATCTCGTTGTGGTTTTGATTTGCCCTAATGGCTAATGATGTTGATCATCTGTTAGTATGCTTATTATCTATTTGCTTATCTTGTTTGAAGAAATGGCTATTCAGATCCTTTGCCCATGTTTAAATTTGGTTAATTTTATTATTGAGTTGTAAGAATTTTTTATATATATTTTGGATACTGAACCTTTATCAGATATAGAATTTGTAAAAATTTTCTCCCCTTCTATGGTTCTTTTTACTTTCTTAATGTGTCCTTGGGACCACAAAAATTTGGAATGTTGATAATGTCCAATTTATCTAGTTTTTTCTGTTGTTTTCGTATCTTAAGAAACCATTGCCTAATCTAAGATCATAAAATTTGTGCCTTGTTTTCTACAGTTTTATAGTTTCAACTCTTACATTTAGATCTTTGATCAGTTTGAACTGATTTTTATATGTGGCATAAAGTATGGACCTAACTTCATTCTTTAGTTTATAGATATCCAGTTGTCTGGCATAGTTCATTGAAAAAGCAATTCTTTCCCCAATTGAATTACCTGAGAACTCTTTCTAAAAACCAGTTGACCACACGCCCCACCCACCCCCACCCTCCCCAAATCAATTGACCACAAAAGTGAAGGTTTGGATCTGGACCTTCAATTCTGTTTTATTGATCTTTATGTTTATTCTGAGGCCAGTACCATACAGTCTCGATTACTGTACTTTGTAGTAGATTTTGAAATTGGCAAGTATAAGTCCTCCAACTTTTTCTTTTTCAAGATTGTTTTGCCTATTCTGAGTCCTTGTGAATTTTTAGAATCAGCTTGTCAGTTTCTACAAAGAAGCCATCTGAGATTTTGATAGGGATTGCACTAAATCTAGATATTTTTAGGTGTTTTAAAAAATAAATGATGAGACTGACATTTTTATATGTTTGTTAACAGTTTTTTGAATTCATATCATTTCTGGAAGTTCATATGTTTATGCTTTTTTCTGTTGGGCTTATTAATATTTATTTACTTTGTATGTACTCTTTGTTATTATGAATAACTTATTGGCCCTTATGATGTTTATTGCAGGTGTTTTCCCAATTTGCCTTTTAATGTTGCTTAGGGCTTCCCTGGTGGCTCAGATAGTAAAGAATCCACCTGCAATGCAGGAGACTTGGGTTCAAACCCTGGGTCAGGAAGATCCCCTGGAGAAGGGAATGGCTACCCACTCCAGTATTCTTGCCCAGAGAATTCCATGGACAGAAGAGCCTGACGGGCTACAGTCCATGGGGTTGCAAAGAACTGGACATTACCGAGCAACTAACACTTCACTTTTTTTTTCATGAACTTTGGTATATAGAAATTTTGAGTTTTTTAAGAAGTCTTTTTTTTCCTTTGGTTTTTTTTTTTTTTTTCTTTTAATTTAGAAAATCTTGCTTCTTCCTGAATTTATTCTTAGTAAAGCAGGCGAACCTTGGCCACCTTGGTCCAGAAAGCCAGGTTAGTTAAACAATTTAAAGTTAGATTATTACATTTTTAAACTCACTTATTCTTAAAATATATGTAATAGACCTGTTTTGTTAGTATTAAAAAAATTTTTTTAAATAATTTATAATACATCAATCTATCTTAATCCCTTGCGTTTTTTGTGTTATTTTTGTTTTCCCACAAACCTCACCAAAATATCTTGCTACTATTTGTAGTATTTACTATGATAAAAGAGTATTCTATGCACATTCCTGTCATTGTGCATTCAGCACAGCAGTGTAACTTCAAGTTCTTACATCTAGCCTCCTTTAGGAAGAGTATAGTCTTGATTCTCCTGTTTCTACTTTTAATTCTGAAAAAAGGCTTTCATTTGGCTTTCTTTTCTTATGCTCTCTGTTCTTACTTCTTTCCATGCATCAGAAACTGTAAAAAGAAGAGTAGTTATTCTTCTGTCTAACCTCCCCCCGCACTGCAGCCTTTTCTTTCTCTCTCATTCTCTCTTTTTTCTCTGTTTCTTTTGTTCTTTCCTTTTGCTTCTCATTCTAATTGGCCAGCATTGAGCTACAGAGTTTCTTCTTTTTTGTGTGCTGAATTAACCTACTACCCCTTCATCTTCATTCTGTTTTTAAAAAATTAATTTTTAATTGACTTATAGTTAATTTATAATGTTTCAGGTGTATAGCAAAGTGATTCATTTATATGTATGTATATTCTTTTTCGGGTTATTTTCCATTGTAGATTATTACAAGACACTGAATATCATTCCCTATTCTGTATAGTAGGTGCTTGTTGGTTATCTGTTTTATATATAGTAATGTGTATCTGTTAATCCCAAATTCCTAATTTATCCCTCACCCCTTTGGTAACCATAAGTTGGTTTTCTATGTCTGTGAGTCTGTTTCTATTTTGCAAGTTCATTTGTATCATATTTTAGATTCCACATATATCATGTGGTACTTGTCTTTTTTTTGTCTGACTTAACTTCACTTAGTATGATAATTTTTAGGTCCATCATCTGTTGACCTTTCATCTTCATTCTGACTCACTTTCTAAAAAGTATATCATTCCTGGTCTACCTTAACAATGAGCGTTGGTACTACTGATATTTTAGGCCAGATAATTCTTTGTTGTGGGGTTATGTTATTCATTGTAGGATGTTTATCAGGATCCCTGGCCTCTCCTCAGTTAAATGCCAGTAGCATCCCCTCCCCTTTCTCAGTTGTGAATACCAATGTCTCTAGACATTGCCAGATTATGGGGCAAAACCATTCCTCAGTTAAGAATCCTGTAATTGACAAAGCAAACTAACTATTCTAGTTCCAAAATGTAAATTCCTATCTCAACCGTATTTTCTTCACTACCTTTTCTTATCTACTCCCCAAACTAGAACCAAATAAAATTCTTCCTTTCTACCCATGAGATCTATAACTTGATGCTCTATCGGAAGCATCCCTTATATTAGCCATAGCATACATTTTGAGATCATGGCATCTGTTCCCATGACTTCATGGGAAATAGATGGGGAAACAGTGGAAACAGTGTCAGACTTTATTTGGGGGGGCTCCAAAATCACTGCTGATGGTGATTGCAGCCAGGAAATTAAAAGATGCTTACTCCTTGGAAGGAAAGTTATGACCAACCTAGACAGCATATTAAAAAGCAGAGACATCACTTGGCCAACAAATGTCCATCTAGTCAAGGCTGTGGTTTTTCCAGTAGTCATGTATGGATGTGAGAGTTGGACTGTGAAGAAAGCTGAGCGCCGAAGAATTGATGCTTTTGAACTGTGGTGTTGGAGAAGACTCTTGAGAGGCCCTTCGACTGCAAGGAGATCCAACCAGTCCATCCTAAAGGAGATCAGTCCTGGGTGTTCATTGGAAGGACTGATGTTGAAGCTGAAACTCCAATACTTTGGCCACCTCATGCGAAGAGTTGACTCATTGGAAAAGACCCTGATGCTGGGAAGGATTGGGGGCGGGAGGAGAAGGGGCCGACAGAGGATGAGATGGCTGGATGGCATCACCAACTCGATGGACATGAATTTGGGTAAACTCCGGGAGTTGGTGATGGATAGGGAGGCCTGGCATGCTGCGATTTATGGGGTCGCAAAGAGTTGGACACGACTGAGCAACTAAACTGAACTGAACTTGACCCATGAGCGATCATTTATTAATTGAGTGACCTTACATCTCTCTGATGACTTCATCTATAAAAGGAGGATAAATACCTAAATAACTACTCATTGGATTTTTTGTAATTTAATTTTTTTTAGCACCAAAAGCATTTTGGGGGTCGCACAGAGTCGGACACGACTGAAGCGACTTAGCAGCAGCAGCAGCAGCAGCATAGCCAATTAAAAGTGTTGTAGTTTGAGGTGAACAGTGAAGGGACTCAGCCATACATATACATGTATCCATTCTCCCCCAAATCCCCTCTCCCATCTAGGTTGGCACATTAACATTGAACAGAATTCCATGTGCTATACAATCGGTTTTTGCTTGTTGTCCATTTTAAATATAGTAGTGTGTATATAACCTTTCCAAAGTCCTTAACTATCCCTTTCCCCCTGGCAACCATGAGTTCATTTTCTAAGTCTGTGAGTCTCTTTCTGTTTGTAAGTAAGTTCATTTGTATCATTTCTTTTTAGGTGCCACATTTAAGGGATGTCATATATTTCTTCTCTGTCTAACTTACTTTACTTAGTATGACATTCTCTAGGTCCATCCATGTTGCTGCAAATGGTCTTATTTCATTCTTTTTAATGGCTGTCTACTCATTGGATTTCAATTAGAATTAAATAAAAGAATGGGCTTCCCTGGTGGCTCATTGGTAAAGCATCAGCCTGCAATGCAGGAGACATATAGTTTTGATCCCTGGGTCAGGAAGATCTCCTGGAGAAGGAAATGGCAACCCACTCCAGTATACTTGCCTGGGAAATCCCATGGACAAAGAAGCCTGGTGGGGTACAGTCCATGGGGGTCACAAAAGAGTCGGATGCGACTTAATGACTAAACAGCAACAAAAATAAAACAATGCTTTTTAATTGTTGACCGCATTGTAAATACTCAATTAAAAGTAAATATTGTATCACCATCATCACTACTCCATTCCTCACGTCCTCTATTGAGCTGACTTTGAGATGGCACATAGGCATATCTCAAAAATTGTCCCTGATTCCACCATGCTATTCTTTCAAGCTAAAACTAGTCTCTCCCTCCTTGGAATTCCTTGGAAAAGTATTTTCTCTTTTTCTTGTAGCACTTGGCACTCTTTACCTCATGTTATAGTTCTTAACGTACACGTCTTTTCTTTACCACTTGTCATTCTACTCCTTACAGTTCTCAATGTGTCTTTCACCCTGTAGTCCATCCAATACATTCTCACATAGTACAGTAGTAGTAAATATTTCGAATCAGTAAATAGATTTAGAAACTGAACTGGTGAACAAGCCCAGGGTGTTACTGAGTTTAAGCTCTATTGCTTGCCACACAAAACAGGCCATTAAATCAAGAGACAAGGTGTTGGGGCCAGGAATAGCAACTTTATTGGGAAAGCCAGCAGACTGAGAAGATAGTGGACTGGTGCCCCAAAACCATTTTGCCCAAGTTTGGATGCTAGTTCTTTTATAGAACAGAGAGAAGGGTAAAGAAAGAAGTAAAGCAAAAAAACCCCAAAAAACTCAGTAAGTTGTTGCAAATATTTCCTGGTTCTGGCCAGACTTTAGAGGAGATGTGCTCATTTTTTCTTTCTTGCAGCCATTCACAGGTGGGCCTGGCCAGGATGTTTCCTGTGAACTTAAAGATTTTGGTTTAACATAGGCATGGGAGACAGGGTTCCCAGAAATGGACCATTATATATACTTTAAGCTACAGGCAACATCCCTTTAGGGATGGCAGCAAAAGCAATAGAATATAGAGGTTAACATAAAAGAAACAAATACAATAAGGATTTAGATTTATTCTTCCCTATTACAAGGGTAGCTTATTCTAACACCAACAGAATAGTAACTTGGGAGACAGGATGACAGACTGGTTAAGAGCTCAGAGCATAGTTAATAGGGTTTGGATCTACTACTTACTATCTGTGTGCAACCCAGCTCTTATCATATACTGGACTGTTCAATAAAATAGTTTTGTGATCAGCAAATAAAACTTCAGTAGGAAAAAAAATTCCTTTTTATCCAAAGTATTTTGTCTTATAAAAATAATTTAAGGATGTAAATAACACTCTTTGGTGCCAAACAATCAAGATGTATCCCTTTGCTTTAGTTGTACTGTCCCCCTTTTTAATTAACCACTAGGAAATAGGTATGAAATTGGAACTTCATTATTTTGGAATATTCACATTTTCTTCAAGAACTCATGAAGGTACTACTCACAGACTTTTCTAAGCCCCTTTTGTAAATTAATAGCAAGTTAAGGATAGAGTGAGATGGACCTATAGTTACATTTTTTCCTACAAAGTGACATAAAACAAATATGAAAGCTAGGGCCTACATTTGAAAGTGTTTAGACTGGGTGTAAACAGAGTCTAACATTCAAAAGTGTTTTTTACATTTGAAAAGTGTTTTGTGGCCACTCAGAAGATGGTTTGGACCCTGCCTGCATAATTTGGCTCAGCTACCATTTCCTATGTGACCATGACATTTGAATGGAGTCCACATCTAATAGCACCCTACATGTTAGACACAGCTTCATGTATTTTCTAGAGACAGGCTGGTACTATGAATTTTATAATATCACAGTGAATTTACTGGTGAATTTCTGTATGCTTACTTCCTTGTATCAAAATGTATCTCCTCTTGTCTGTTGCCTGGAGAGTAGAGGTATCAGTTTCTAGAAACACTGCAGAAAAACTTTCCTAAGTGGTGGCTTTCCACACAGACCCTGTTATTATTACTTTTTTCCACTAGGCAGGAAGTGACTAGAACAAAGATTCTTAGATTTAGAAGATCTTACAAGTCTACTTGTCTGAGATCCCCTGCCTCTGTCTTCATGTGACTGCCTTATCTGTCTCCTGGCTTTTCCTTCTGTCTCTTACAAGGTTATTGGATGCAGGACTCATCTGGATAATTCAGAATGATATCATCTCAGAGATCCTTAACTTGATTACACTTGAAATTTTTTCCCAAATAAGATCTCATTCACTGATTAAGGCCATGGATATGTCTTTCTGAGGCTCACTTGTTCAGTACTGCATCCCCAGTCTCGCTCCACATTCTGCCAGGTTCATTTTACAGCATGCTAACAAATTGTGAAACATTCATAAGTAGTTGGTGATAAGTATTTTGATATGCTGATGTGTTAAAAAAGCAAGAGTGTTCCAGAAAAACATCTACTTGTGCTTTATTGACTACGCCAAAGCCTTTGACTGTGTGGCTCACAACAAATTGTGGAAAATTCTTATAAAGAGATGGGAATACCAGACCATCTGACCTGCCTCCTGAGAAATCTGTATGCAGGTCAAGAAGCAACAGTTAGAACTGGACATGGAACAACAGACGGGTTCCAAATCGGGAAAGGAGTACATCAAGGCTGTATATTGTCACCCTGCTTATTTAACTTATAGGCAGAGTATATCATGTGAAATGCTAGGCTGGATGAAGCACAAGCTGGAATCAAGATTGCCAGGAGAAATATCAATAACCTCATATGCACATATGACACCATCCTTATGGCAGAAAATGAAGAACTAAGAGCCTCTTGATGAAAGTGAAAGAGGAGAATGAAAAAGTTGGCTTAAAATTCAACATTCAGAAAACTAAGATCATTGCATCCAGTCCCATCACTTCATGGCAGATAGATGGGGAAACAGTGGAAACAGAGACTTTATTTTAGGGGGATCCAAAATCACTGCAGGTGGTGACTGCAGCCATGAAGTTAAAAGACACTTGCTCCTTAGAAGAAAAGCTGTGACCAACCTAGAGAGCATATTAAAAAGCAGAGACATTACTTTGCCACCAAAGGTCTGTCTAGTCAAAGCTATGGTTTTTCCAGTAGTCATGTATGGACATGAGAGTTGGACTATAAAGAAAGCTGAGTGCTGAAGAATTAATGCTTTTAAACTGTGGTATTGGAGAAGACTCTTGAGAGTCCCTTGGACTGCAAGGAGATCAAACCAGTCAATCCTAAAGGAGATCAGTCCTGAATATTCATTGGAAGGACTGATGCTGAAGCTGAAACTTTAATACTTTGGCCACCTGATGTGAAGAACTGACTCATTGGAAAAAGCCCTGATGCTGGGCAAGATTGAAGGCAGGAGGAGAAGGGGACGACAGAGGATGAGATAGTTGGATGGTATCACCAACTCAATGGACATGAGTTTGAGCAAGTTCTGGGAGTTGGTGATGGAAAGGGAAGCCTGGCATGCTACAGTCCATGGGATTGCACAGAGTCAGACATGGCTGAGTGACTGAACTGAACAGTATTAAATGCTAAGGCAGAGAAGGAACACCTAGATCAGTAGTGAAGAAGTGATATCTAAAGTGAAAATGAAAGATCAAAAGGAAGGAGAGAGGAAGGAGGTGGCTAGATTAGTGTTCCAGGCAGAAAGGAGCATCCATATTCACTTCCTGTTTTAGAGCCACATCTCCTACAGGGGAAATCAAAGATGGTGCCTGACAGTTCCTCTTGTTGCTCCCTAGCAAATAGGGGCAGGTGTGAGCCTGGGGTAAAGAGAATGAGTCACTCATCCCAGCTACAGCATTTCAGGGGATGCCAGAAAACCTCAGTAATTAAGAACTATTCTAGTGCAGTATTTTTAAGAATTACAATTAATGTAAAAAATCCATGATGAACAAAATAACAAAACTTTGAAGAAAGAAGGATCAGTAGTATTGATTTTCTCTTTTGCCTCAGGCACCAATACAGTTTGGCATTGTTGTTGTTGTTCTTTGTTGTTCATTTGCTATGTTGTGTCAGACTCTTTGTGACCCCATGGACTGCAGCACACCAGGCTTCCCTGTCCTTCACTGTCTCCCAGAGTTTACTCAAACTCATGTCCATTGAGTCGATGATGCTATCTAACCACCTCATCCTCTGTTGTCCCCTTATCTTGTCCTCAATCTTTCCCAGCATCAGGGTCTTTTCCAATGAGTCAGCTCTTCACATCAGTTGGCCAAAGTGTTGGAGCTTCAGCTTCAGCATCAGTCCTTCCAATGAATATTCAGGGTTGGTTTCCTTTAGGAATAACTGGTTTGATCTCCTTGATGTCTAAGGGACTTTCAAGAGTTTTCTCCAGCACTACAGTTCAAAAGCATCAATTCTTCAGCATGGCACTGTTTTGAGGCTTTCTTTAAATTTTAATATTTTGTTCATCGTAGATTTTTGCATCAACTTTGACTTTTAAAAATACTGCATTAACATACTACTTATCTTGATTAGTGAGTTTTTTGGTGCCCCTTTATATTGTGTGTTCAAGGCTAAGTTCCTCAGTCACCTCACCCAGGTCCCAGCCCTGTAACTAAGACACACACACAGGATCCATGCTTAGCCCATTGGGCAGTCTCTCCTGGGGCTTGACTCTAGAGAGTGTAAAGACAGAGATGTGGTTGGAAATATCTCACAGCAATGGCAGTGGACATCTGTATTCTACTGCGTTGTGACTGTGTGCTGCGCATGCTAAGGCACACCTCTAGAGGCTGTCCCAGAAGCCGTGTGTAACGCCCTTCCTGTGCCATGATCTTGGTCATGTACTACTGTGGCCTCCTCTTGGTCTTGCTCCTTTTCTGAGCTGGTGGTGTTGTGTTCAGAATCCATATTTCCTTCCTTTTTGAAAATCACAATTATTCTTGTCTATCGCCAGACTTCTATCCTCCCTTCTTTAGAGAAAACCAGTAATGGTCGCATGATTGTATATGTAAGTTTTCTTGATACCTTAGGATGAAATTCAGCCAGGGCTAGAGAAACGAACTCATTTGAGGTAACTTTTTTTTAGTCACTTCCCCTTGCCTTGTACTGCTTTCCTCATTCAGTCTTTGACCAGAATTTCCAGCTTGAACATAATTTTGAACATTTATTATTTTTAGTCATCATTTCATAATATTACACTAACTGTCCAAATATAAATGACTTTTTTTTGCTGTCTATAACTTAAAAGTAATAATAATAGCTAGTCATTGGTCCTGAATACGTGAACCGCAGAGATTAATGAGTTCCACAGTCAGAGGATTTCACAAGTGCCAGAGGCATCCATGGTAAACAGTAATGTTTACCAAGAAACAGCTGGAAGATTTAGAGACATTATTCAGTAAGAACTTATGTCCAAACTCCAGTCTTGGGAAAGAATAGTCCCCAAACTGTCATATATCCAGCAGTAACTACAGGTCTGCTTCAGGAACTTCATAGCAAAACTCAGAAAATAAAAATTCAAACATATTTGGTAAAAAGCAACAAGAAGCTTAACAATAACAATTACCTGAGGGAGAGGTCAAGAGAAATACCAGTACTCCTCACTAGATTCACTGATGAGGCCTGTCCTGACTCCCTGGCTTCTATAGAACATTTGGCACCCTCAGTCCAACTTAGCGTGACCCTATTATTTACTATTTTTTTAAATTTATTATTATTATTTCTTGGTTGTCCTGGGTCGCTGTTGCTGAACCTCCAACCCACATCTCCATCTAATCTGTGAACACTTTGACGTTTACTTTCTCTGAGTTTGAGGTCCTCACATGTGAAAGATTTCCTTCCTTTGCTGTTATAAAGTCCAAGCAAGCAAGCACTTGTCACTCCTACATCACCTACAGTTTCCTCCCTGTCAGTCCTGAATAGCAGTTTTCTCTGTCATTTCCTCTGCTTTCTGAGAAATTGTCAATATGGTATCAATTTATCAGGTGTTCTACTTTTACCAGAATGAAACCTCTCCCCAGTGCTGGGAGAGGTGACATTTCCCGTTACTGCTGTACATTGTGTGTGTATCTGATTTGTAATCTGTATTAGGAAAGCATCATTGTGTGTCGACCACAATAGCATCATTAGAATAGAACATACCTTTCCAGTGTCGTGGGTCTCGGTGACACTTGCCTCCTTGTGTTAACCTTTTAAGTTTACTTTTCTTATTATTCATGTTCTGCTGCTGCTGCTGCTAAGTCGCTTCAGTCGTGTCCGACTCTGTGTGACCCCATAGACGGCAGCCCACCAGGCTCCGCCGTCCCTGGGATTCTCCAGGCAAGAACACTGGAGTGGGTTGCCATTTCCTTCTCCAGTGCATGAAAGGGAAAAGTGAAAGTGAAGTCCCTCAGTCTTGTCCGACTCTTAGCGACCCCATGGACTGTAGCCTACCAGGCTCCTCCATCCATGGGATTTTCCAGGCAAGAGTACTGGAGTGGGGTGCCATTGCCTTCTCCAATTCATGTTCTAGAGATTGTTAATTAGGAATGAAGCCATAGCCTGCTCTCTACTTGATATTTTTGTTGATAAATTATTTAAAGGCTCTACTATAGTATTCTTTAGGTGTCATACCAGCACCTCTATGTTGGAGCTCTTCTTGATTTTACATTATTTTATTGAGACTTCTTGGGGGCTTCCCAGGTGGTGTGGTGGTAAAGAATCCACCTGCCAGTGCAGGAGATGCAGGTTCAATCCCTGGGCCAGGAAGATACCCTGGAGGAGGGCATGGCAATCCACTCCATTATGCTTGCCTGGAAAATTCCATGGATGGGGGAGCCTGGCAGGCTACAGTCAGTGGGATCGCAGAGTTGGACAGGACTGAATGGCTGAGCACAGTGAGACTTCAAACACCACCCAATCATCTGCTTTAACACTTCCTGTCTTATACCTAATATGAAATGATATATATCCTTTTTTCCCCTCTCATTTCCTGTGGGGTGTGGCAAATTTGGAGGAAATGAACACTTAGGAAACTTGATCAAGAGTTGTACTGTTTCCTGGATAACTGTCTTTTAACTTGCATTATAGAGGCAGAGTTAGAAATCATACAGGGGGAAAGAAGAAGAAGGGCCGAAAATAAAGTCAAAGCAGAGCTTCTTCAAAAATAGAGAACTTTGAAAGTTCTGCCTAGTTTTATGATATCTGGGGACCTTCTCACTCATGGGGGCCAAACTTTTTCTTAAATCAGATGAAATCTAAACTATTTACAACAGACTTTATTTTGCAAACATTTGTTTAACGTTTACTGTGAGATATATATCAAAGGTGCTTTATAAACGATATTTCAGTAAATTGGTTATTTAATCCTCATAACAAATCCTCCTATCAAGGAAGAGCTAGTATTAGTTTCCATTTTATAGCTGAGAAAACTGAGACTTAGGTTAGCTAACATCTCTAAGGTCACTCAAATAGTAAGTAAACGAGCTGAAATTAAAATTCAAGAAATCTGACTTTGAGTCTAGTGCCCTAAACACTGGATAATGCAACCTCTCCAATTAATTTTCTTCCTAAAATTCCAATGGAGAAAAATGTTACAGCCTATATCAGAAAATACCTGATGAGCATGAAACCTTATTTAAAAAAAACAATTAAGGACTCTGTCATCTGTGTTGCGCGTTGATCTTTGTAGTTATAAGTTCCCCCAAAGCTGCTAATTATAGTAGTGTTCCCTCCCTGTTGTTTGTTGTCTGCTTGGTTCTCCCACCTGTATCCCAACTTTCAAATGACATGGTTTATATCTAGCTCTTTTTTGGGTGTTTTTGACCACAAGCTCCTTTTTCTGGGTTGTGGTATGTTATGGGATTGTGCGAAATTGATTATGTTCAGGGTTAGACTAACGATGTCCTTTCATCTGTTTCTCTTTTAGCTTAATTGTAACTGTTGTCTGCTAATTTTTGTATCTATCCGTGTTCATATCTAATTTACTTTTTTGTATAGATTTTGCTAGTATCAGAAATTAATTCTTTTATATGTCTTTGTGTCTGTTTTCTGTTCCTCTTTTCTAAATGTGTTCATCTTAATTGTTTTAACGGAAACTCTTACAGTTATTTTCGTAGAGTATAACATGCTAAGTCACCTCAGTCGTGTCCGACTCTGTGCGACCCCATAGATGGCAGCCCAGCAGGCTCCACTGTCCCTGAGATTCTCCAGGCAAGAACACTGGAGTGGGTTGCCATTTCCTTCTCCAGTGCATGAAAGTGAAAAATGAAAGTGAAGTCGCTCAGTCGTGTCCGACTCTTGGCGACCCCATGGACTGCAGCCTACCAGGCTCCTCCGTCCATGGGATTTTCCAGGCAAGAGTTCTGGAGTGGGGTGCCATTGCTTTCTCCGAGAGTATAACATACCACATTCATAAACTTATCAGGTATTCTGAATAAATCTACAAGGGCTTGGCTACTTTGATAGGCCATTTTTCTATTTCAGTAAAGGGAGCCCCAAGAAACAAAGTTAGTAAACATTAAGCTAAGGATTCTTTTTAATACTTGCCTTTCTTCTCAACATTTCACATATTTTTTATTTTTTAATTTGTTTATGCTTTCCTTTTTGGTAGTTGTGACATCTACCCTGCAACAGTACAACCTGCCTAATCTATAAATTAAAGTATGATTAGAAAAGAGCTTAAGAAATTTAGCTCCAGGTGAATCACATACCTTAGCCTGACCAAAGCTCTAACAAGCTGCAGCATTGTCACTAGAATGCTGGTGACTTAATGACAATTATTATTACTTAATTATTACTCTCATAAAACCTGTGAATTTAAATATGTATGTTTTACATTAGTTGCCATAGTTTTAGCTTTACTTGCGCACGAAATATTTACCAAAGACCTTCTATTGTTGATTTTTGTGCCATGATGTTTCTCAAAAGAAGAATTTGGTTTATTATGAGCCATATTAACTTTCAAATGTAAACATTTATTATTTATTAGATTGGCTTCCTGTTCTGTGCCAGGCACTGTGCTAGGTATTGTGACATGCAAAGATGAATAAAATGCAGTTCTTTCTTTGTCAAGGAGTTTCAGTTCAGCTCAGTCGCTCAGTCGTGTCCGACTCTTTGCGACCCCATGAACTGCAGCACGCCAGGCCTCCCTGTCCATCACCAACTCCCGGATCTACCCAAACCCATGTCCATCGAGTCGGTGATGCCATCCAGCCATCTCATCCTCTGTCGTCCCCTTCTCCTCCTGCCCCCAATCCTTCCCAGCATCAGGATCTTTTCCAATGAGTCAACTCTTCGCGTGAGGTGGCCAAGGTATTGGAGTTTCAGCTTCAACATCAGTCCTTCCAATGAACACCCAGGACTGATCTCCTTTAGGATGGACTGGTTGGATCTCCTTGCAGTCCAAGGGACTCTCAAGAGTCTTCTCCAACACCATAGCTCAAAAACATCAATTCTTCGGTGCTCAGCTTTCTTTATAGTCCAACTCTCACATCCATACATGACTACTGGAAAAACCATAGCCTTGACTAAATGGACCATTGTTGGCAAAGTAATGTCTCTGCTTTTAAATATGCTAGCTAGGTTGGTCATAACCTTCCTTCCAAGGAGTAAGCGTCTTTTAATTTCATGGCTGCAATCACCATCAGCAGTGATTTTGGAGCCCCCCAAAATAAAGTCTGCCACTGTTTCCACTTTTTCCCCATCTATTTGCCATGAAGTGATGGGACTGGATGCCATGATCTTAGTTTTCTGAATGTTGAGCTTTAAGCCAACTTTTTCACTCTCCTCTTTCACTTTCATCAAGAGGCTCTTTAGTTCTTCTTCACTTTCTGCCATAAGGGTGGTGTCACCTGCATATCTGAGGTTATTGATATTTCTTCCGGCAATCTTGATTCCAGCTGGTGTTTCTTCCAGCCCAGTATTTCTCATGATGTACTCTGCATATAAGTTAAATAAGCAGGGTGACAACATACAGCCTTGACTCCTTTTCCTATTTGGAACCAGTCTGTTGTGCCATGTCCAGTTCTAACTGTTGCTTCTTGACCTGCATACAGGTTTCTCAAGATACAGGTCAGATGGTCTGGTATTCCCATCTCTTTCAGAATTTTCCAGTTTATTGTGATCCACACAGTCAAAGGCTTTGGCATAATCAATAAAGCAGAGGTAGATGTTTTTCTGGAACTCTCTTGCTTTTTCAGTGATCCATAGGATGTTGGCAATTTGATCTCTGGTTCCTCTGCCTTTTCTAAAACCAGCTTGAACATCTGGAAGTTCACGGTTCACGTATTGCTGAAGCCTGGCTTGGAGAATTTTGAGCATTACTTTACTAGCATGTGAGATGAGTGCAATTGTGTGGTAGTTAAAGCATTCTTTGTCATTGCCTTTCTTTGGGATTGGAATGAAAACTAACCTTTTCCAGTCCTGTGGCCACTGCTGAGTTTTCCAAATTTGCTGGCATATTGAGTGCAGCACTTTCACAGCATCATCTTTCAGGATTTGAAATAGCTCAACTAGAATTCCATCACCTCCACTAGCTTTGTTCGTAGTGATGTTTTCTAAGGCCCACTTGACTTCACATTCCAGGATGTCTGGCTCTAGGTGAGTGATCACACCATCGTGATTATCTGGGTCTTGAAGATCTTTTTTGTACAGTTCTTCTGTGTATTCTTGCCACCTCTTCTTAATATCTTCGGCTTCTGTTAGGTCCATTCCATTTCTGTCCTTTATCGAGCCCATCTTTGCATGAAATGTTCCCTTGGTATCTCTAATTTTCTTGAGTTTATAATCCTGTAAATAATTAAATTCTTAATATGTAGAATATTTATAAGGACCTTAAGAAATGTTTAAGGAAAGAGCTTTAAAAAAAAATGCATAGGCTAAAGAAAACTACTTCTAGCTAAGGAGGAAGAAAAGAATGCTTTATGGAGACATAGGCATTTAATTTGGGTTAAGACACTTAGGTTTTTAGAGCTAGAGTTAGGAGATGGGAAAGAAGAGAGGTTGATTCCACATCCGCACTATTCAAATAGCACCATGTAGCCAAGTAGTACTTAGGAGATACAGGGTAAAGAGTCGAGGGAAAGTAATAAATATCACCTAATTTCTTTTTCTTTTATCAACACATGGCAACCTTAATGTGGTGTAATTTGAGAAGAAATATGAGATTTTATACCCGGTTGAGAAAAGTTGGTTAAACAAAGCAGAAAATTTCTCATTGTCTTCTTAATATTATTGGCTTGTTGTTTTAGTCACTAAGTTGTGTCTTGACTCTTTGCAACACCATGCCATGGACTGCAGCCCACCAAGCTCCTCTGTCCATGGAATTCTCCAGGTAAGAATACTGGAGTGAATTGCCATTACCTGCTGCAGGGAATGTTCCTGACCCAGGGATCGAACCTGTGTCTCCTGCACTGGCAGGTGGATTCTTTACCACTGAGCCACCAGGGAAGCCCAGTAGTATTGTTTATCTATCTCCAAAATCAAATGTTCGTTTTTTTTTTAATTCTAAAAAATAGTTTTAATGGAGTCCACTTATTTACCTTAAAAGTTATGTTATAATAACATAACACATTGGTATAAGGTCCTCTTGGGAGCATGAAAGCCATCTGTGGTCTGGGATACCTTCATTTAGGTTTTTCTGCTTTTGTCTGTAAATCTGAGTTAGTCTGTTTGCTTTTTATAGTCTTCCTCTTCTGTCCAGTCTATCCCTAGGCTAACCTACTGGTTAGAAAAGAGGAATCCCACCAAAAATAAGAGGTTCTTTTTACTTCTTGGAGAGTCCCAGTTTGTATCTCACAGCAAAATGAGATACATGGAAATTGGGGCATATTTAAAACATTTCTTAAAATTATCATTCAAATTATAAATTATTTTTTCTTTGTTGTTCATATTTGTACAACATGTTATTTAAAGACTTAGTCCATAAGCTGTAGCTTTACAACATTAATTTTTAAAAGTTAATAACCAGCCCATTGAGTATTATTGCCTTTCTTTACATGTGATAAAGAGAAAATATACCATGTAACTTTGATAAATGCATATGTTTAAAGGGTACGAAAATGTAAGCCTATATATATGCCAGGCTTTCATTTCAATTATTTGGCCCCTTTAAGAAAACCATGATTCCACAGGTACTGTAGATGGCAGTACTTGGACGGAAAATATAAGCAATACGAGAGATTTGAGAATGATTAGCAGGTGGTGTCTTAATGAGTAAAGTTCAATTGAAACGTTCTTTCTTTGTTAATTTTTCTCACTCACTGGATTTTTTTTAAACAATCATAAACTTTCTTTTTCACTCATGCTGTTTCCGTTCAAGTTTTCTTCCACCATCACCTGACCTCTGTCTTCACCCTACCTTGGTTTCAGAAATTACATGTTTATACAACCATTTTCTCTTTAGATGGCAGTGATTGGAAACTAGTCGATCAGGCCCATGATAGGGTCCTGTGTAGTTCTGTATGAGTATTTTTTCTCAAGCAGGTTGAGTACCAGATGGCATGGCTGTAAATTCTAACAGGGACAGGGAAACAGTGTCACATGTGTTTCAAATACACATTCAGTACACATCTACAGTTCCAGGGTCAATGAAGTCTGTCTTTGCATGGAGGGAAGACGCTCACTCAGGAATATGAAAAGTTCTCTTGTTCTCCCTAAGCATTGGGAATTTTGCTGCAGGATTCTTTCAGTAAATATTTACTGAATGCTAACGATATGCTGTGCATTGTGCTGGGTAGGCATATCGTGCATTATGTACATGAAAGGACAGGGTACCTCCCTCAGACACCCTTCCCAAGTATAAAGTGTGGTAATTCCTATGTTAGAGGCATGTAGAAGATGCAATAAGACGTAGAAGAGGAATAGATGGGTATAACAGACATAAAAATAATCACAAAATACTGTCCTTCTAAGTTTGCTGGCGTCAAACTCCTTCAAAGCACAGCACTTGAGGAAGTTGCTATTGTTCTATCAAAAAAGACACACAAGAAGAAGCCTGTTTCCTGTCCATAGCACAGAGGGAGAAGTGCCCGAGAGTCCAGCTAGAAGTGGTGTAAGTCAGGCCATGTGTGTGCGCTCAGCTGGGTTCAACTCTTTGCGACCCTGTGGACTAGAGCCCACCAGGCTCCTCTGTCCATGGGATTCTCCAGGCAAGAATACTGGAGTGAGTTGCCATTTCCTACTCCAGAGAATCTTCTCGACCCAGGGATTGAACTTGAGTCTCTTGCATTGCAGGCAGATTCTTTACCACTGCACCACCTGGGAAGCCCACAAGTTAGGCCACCAGTTGTGTAAAGGAAGATAAGGGAAACACACACATTTACTTGTTCTTAACTCTCTAGAAGGTGGCCCAAGAAATGGCCAATGTTGGTTGCCTCTGGGGTGAGGAGCTAGATGGCTGGGGCATAGTGTGGGAGAGAAACTTTTAATTGAGTACCTTTGGTTTCTTTTCGAGTTTGAGCCATGTGAATTTATTACCTAGACAAAAATAAAGTTAATGCTTTACTTCTTTGGTACATCACATTACCATATTTGAGGAGAATATATACTAGTTGTCTTTTATTTGGTGGGTTGTGTAACCTGCTAAACTCCCAAACGTGTAGTGGACAGGAGAAAAAAGTTTTGCTAAGGCTCACTTTGGCATCTGTGACTTTTTTTGTTTTGGTTACAGGGAACTTCCCACTGTTACTTTTCATAGTGCTCAACTAGTAAGTATATCCTGATAAACATCAAGTGGCTGAGTGGGAGTGGTTCCTCCCAGAGAAGCCAACTATAGTTTTGTTTTGTTTTTTAATGTAGCAAAGAGCTGTGTGTTTTTGTTTGGTTGTGTTTTAATGGAAATTACAGATGGTGTGTGCCCAGAAACCCTGGCACAAAACAGATTGTGAACAGAAAATTGTGGTTAAGTCCCTATGCATTGCTTAGAATTTGGAGCAGCTTAGCAGATTTCCTTCTTGAGATAAATTGTTTGTGATATGCCATTGGAGGACTCATAATAGGATGTGTAGCGGCATTAGCTTTCTTGAAATAATTTCTGTAGTTGAAATATTTTTCAAATACTGAGTATTTTAAAAGAAATCCCATTGAAGAAGCCATAGCCCATGTCCTTAGAAATTCAGTGTATGTTTATGGTTCATGTAAAGATGATGTTGGGGTTGTAAAGAAACAGAACTTTAGGTCTATTGAAACCTGATAAATAAAACAGAATGAAAAGTATATACAAGGAATAGTACAAGTTATGTATTTTATATAAATGCATATATGCTAAAGCTCAAGATATGGCTGGTGGACATTAACTGGTTAATCTTTATGAACTGTGTTGCTACTAATGGAGTAATAAAACAGCTAACATTATGATTGCATATATCAGGTTGCAAATCACTTCTGCTGTGTTTATCTCACTTGATCATGTGTTCAGGAATTTATTTGTGGTAGGTTCATATTATAATGAAAATCATATTTTTTCATCCAACTCCCATCTCTCTATATGGTTATGACCATGCAGATGCTTTTGACAGAAAAAAAAAAAAAAGCAGCTGAGTGGACTTTTCTTGATGAACTCATCCTGTTAACTGAGAAGAAAAATCTCACATCTACGGTAACATCCCATCTTTCCACCCCTTTTTTATATACTTTTAGCTCTGCCCTTTGTAAGTCCATGCCAGAGCATTGTAACATGTAGCAAGACTCTCCAAACTGGTTCTGCCACCCCTTCCTCCTGCTCTTTCATAGCAGGTAGGATTCCTTTCTAAAGTGGTGGGATTTTTTTGACCCACTTGATATCTTCCAATCGTAAGGAATCCTGTTCTGACATATACTTCATCTCTCTTCTCTGCTCTCAAACTTGTTTTCCCTTTTCTTTGATTCATTAATTCATTCACCCAGTCAGCAGATATCGATTGATCCTCTTAAGCACCAGGCCCTGTTCTTTGTGCCAGGGATACAGCAGTGAACGAAATAGAGCGAACTCCCTGCCCTCATGAAGCTCACTTTGTTTTTATTACATGCCTACCATCAGAGTTGCTGCTGTGGATAACCTCCCAGGTTCTTCTCACGTTTTCGTCTGTGTGAATATTGCCCCCAGAGTTGTGCGGTGCATGGCCAGCTCAGCTCCACACAGTGGTCCTGTCTACCCTGCCGAATTGACTGTCTACCAGTCAAAATTCATTTCTTATAGTAAAGTCAGTCAGTTGCCATGTTCCAACAGTGCCCAGAATGCAACCCCTTCCTAAAGGGAAGCACGCATTCCTCTCCTGTGGGGTGGAAGAGGATTTTGTGGGGAAACCAGCCTTTGTCTTTTCCTCAGACTACCTGTGTTGAGCCACTCTAAAATACACTTACTACTTCTTTCTTTACCTTCAGTAGTAATTGAAGGACTTTTTTCCTTTGCATTGAGTTCTTTTTTTTTCTTTGTATCGTGAAACATGAAGTGTTTTTTCTAACTTCTTTTCCTTCACAATGATTACAGCATTTTTTTCCTGAGCTGTGTAGTGGTTCTTCCACCTTCATTTGTGGCCAGTAAATGTGCAGTTGGTAAGGAGTCTGTACCCTGTATTTTGAAGACAAAGTTGCATTTCATGTATGTATTAGGAAGAGAGATTTGAGAAAAGAATAGCATTGAATTTCGTTATACCATTATCTTGCCTTGTAACAGCTCAGTTCTAAATTCTTTAAAGCTCAGGTTTTCCTTGTGATCAAAATATGGAGTTAAAATGCCTGTTAATAATACCCCTTTAATAATAAACGTTTCCATGGTCAGATGGAAAGGTTTAGAGATTGTGCAATTAGGGAATGTTTTCTATCCACAAATTCGCTAGCTGAGTGCTGTACATTCATTAATAACTAGGATCAAGGATGCTGGGATTCATATCTGCTTTGGAAACTAATTTTCCCAAATATTTTGTTTCCTAGATCTTTACTGAAATGATGAATATCAGACATCACCTTCACCAACTTTCTTCCCTAAGAAAGTTTGTCCTTTGATCTTTTCCATGTCTGGCCTTCTAAAACTTCACTTCTATTGCAGATCTCATCCTTTATAGGCCTATGAGGGACCTCTATTTCAAGTAATTTCTGGATGTATATGAATCACATATAAAACACGAAGGCTGCTGTTCCCCTAGCCTCACTTCTCTCCTGGTGCTTCACTTGTTGCATCCTTTTTAGACCTCAAACATGGTTAATGCTCTCAAATCCTTTCCTCTTTCGATTCTTGTTCCTGTTTTTAATATTTCATAACTGAATGCCTTAATCCTGGGCAACTCAGCATATATCTTTACTGCTTACACTGACGTAACACTCTTCAGTGCTCACCAGTGACTTCTGTGGGAAAATGGGAGCTCATATTGTTGAGGACCTTCTGTGGATCAAGCAGAAGGTAGCTGTGCTGGGCAATTTGATATGCAGCGTCTCATTTTAGTTCTCGCAACAGTCCCATAAATAGTGGTGTTTCCTTCTTAAGGATGAAAAAACTAAGGCTCAAAAAGGGTTAAGTAACTTGTCTCGTAGCAGATAAGTGGCAGAGTCACAGGATTAGACATACCTCTTTCCAAAATCCATTTTCTTTCTCCTGTAGCAGATCTGCTTATCCCTTCTTTCTTGAAATACCACTCTGGGCTATTGGTGACATGCTTTTCTGATTCTCTGATCTCTTGGATCACCACTGCTTTAATCACTAACTCTAGCTTAATCACTAAACAGCTTTAATCACTAAACAGCTGGCTTGCTCTAGTCTCTCTCGTCATCTAAACTTCTCAAAAGACTGGGCACACAGTTTCTTTCTTGCTACCCATTTGTTCCTTAACCCCTAAGGGATTGCTTAGTCTCCATCACTCCATTATAACTGTTTTCACTGAAGCTATCAATAATTTTCTAATCACCACTTCCAGTGGACAAATTTTAGTCCTTGTATTAATTTGTTTGGGCTGATATTAGAAAAAGATCATAAATTGGGTGACTTATAAAAAACAAACATTTATTTCTCACGGTTCTAGAGGCTGAGGAAGTCCAAGATCATGTCATTGCAGATTTGCTGTCTGGTGAGGGCCTGATTCCTTGTTTACAGATAGTCATCTTTTCATCTTCCATGGCAGAAGGGGCAAGAGAGCTCTCTTGTGCCTCTTTGTATAAAGGGCACCAATACCTTTCATGAGGGTTCGGCCTCACGCCTAACCACCTCTCCAAAACCCGCACCTCTCTGTACCATCATATTGGAAATAAGTTTCAACGTGTAAATTTAGGAGGAAACATAACATTCAGACCCATTCTCAGTGTTTGTTATATATGCTCTTCTTCTTGAAACTATTGTCTTTGGATTCTGTAAGTCAGTGCTATCCTTCTCATTATACTGTGACCATTCCTTGTCATTTCTGGCTTATCTGTTAGTTCCTCTTCCCCCTAAATGTTGGTATTACCTGAGGCTCTGTCTCAGGCTCCACTGTGGTGGATCTCATCTACTTTGTGTGCTATCAAGGCCCAGATCTTCATCTCTGCTCTGAAGTACTTAAAGCTAATTATATCCAAAGCTGAACTCAGAGTCTTTCTTCCAGCCCTCTCCACCTACAGATGGTACCACCATTCTTCCAGCCATCTACCCTAGAAACCTGGGAATGATCTCTGACTCTTCCCTCTATCCAATCATTTACCAAGTCTTGCTAGTTTTTCCTTCTAATTATTTCTGAAATCAGTTCTCCTTTCTCCCTCTATTCTGTAGCCCTCTCATTAGATATTTATTAGCTCCATACCCTCCTAACTGGTTTCTCATCTCCAGTTTGTGTCTTTCAAATCCATTCTTTTCCTTAGGCCAAAATCACCCATCTGACTCTGAAACTGAAATGGATTTATAGTTTGACTGTAAATTTACATTTTATGTTTTGATCATGGAGATAGCTGAATATATTAAAAGATTTATTTTGGTCATTGGTATGAGTTTTTTGTTATATAGTTCCCCTTTCCAATTTAGCCTTTTTATCTTATTGAATTAGATATAATATCTGCCCGTTAAGCGGAGCAAAGAAAATTCTATGCATATAATGCATATAACCATCTTGGGTTTTTTTTGAATTTTTTTTAATTGAATGATAATTGCTTTACAGAATTTTGTTGTTTTCTGTCAGACACCAACATGAATCAGCCATAGGTATATATATGTCCCCTCCCTCCCATCTCCCTCCCCATCCCACCCCTCTATGTTGATATAGAGCCCCTGTTTGAGTTTCCTGAGTCATACAGCAAATTCTCATTGGCTGTCTATTTTACATATGGTAATGTAAGTTTCCATGTTACTTTCTCCATACATCTCACCCTCTCCTCCCCCATTCCTTGTGTCCGTAAGTGTGTTCTCTATGTCTGTCTCTCCATTGCTGCCCTGCAAATAATTTCATCAGTACCATCTTTCTAGATTCCATACATATGTGTTAGTATACAATATTTACCTTTCACTCTGTGTAATAGGCTCTAGGTTCATACACCTCATTAGAACTGACTGAAATGCATTCCTTTTTATGGCTGAGTAATATTTGATTGTCTATATGTACCACAGCTTCTTTATCCATTCATCTGTCAATGGACATCTAGGTTGCTTCCATGTTCTAGCTGTTGTAAATAGTGCTGTAATGAACATTGGGGTACATGTGTCTTTTTCAGTTTTGGTTTATTCAGGGTATATGCCTAGGAGTGGGATTGCTGGGTCATATGGTGGTTCTATTCCTAGTTTTTTAAGGACTCTCCATACAGTCTTTCTTTTACATTCCCACCAAACACATCTTATTTTTCTGTCTGTTTCATGTGAAGGGTCAGAAACTAAAACATATTATAAACATTATTAAAGTTGGATACTGTGCTTAAGCAACCCTATGAAATAAGTGATTACATTTCTGTTTTACAAATAAGAAAACTGAGGTGCAATTAACTCACTTTGCAGAGGTCAAAACTACAGTACTAGATCCAGAATTCAAAGCCAATCTGATTTAAAGTCCATGGTCTTCCCACTCTGTCACATTATGATGACTTTTAGTATGCAGTTGTAATTTCCAAATGCACATATCTAGCCCTCCCCTCACCAGGTAGTTTTCTGGATTTGTTCCCACTTGCAGGTTAGACAGCCTACCAATCCCAGAAGCTGTAGTGAATAGGAAAATGATGCAAAGAGAGCAGTGTTGTAGGAAAACATGGTTGGGAGAAAGAACCTGTTTGGAAGACCAATCTGGAGACCTTATGACACTTCAAACCAAAGTAATGACAGTGGATCTAAAAAAGATGAATGTGCTTAAGTCAAGGAATTAAAGGAACGGATCTCTGAAAATATGTGTCAGCTTTGTTTTAATGAAAACTTAAGTCTCCTAAAATCTTAATCTTTTAGGGCATATCAAAGCTATATATAAATGTGCCACATTTGTGCTTTTGTGACCTAACAATAACAGTGTAGTCTTTTATAAGCCCTTCCATAGATATTTGATTTTTACCCTCACATATCTCTATGTATTTTTGTCATTTTATGTATGAGGAAACTGGCTTAGAAGCAAAAAGTATTTGCAGGGTGGTAGCAGCTCTCTAGTAATACACTGAATCCACATCCTGGGCTTCTGTCAGAGATGTTCTGCTTTGCTGAAAACAAAAGTATTTTTTAAAGCAGATGATCAAATTGAAGCCTTCTCTTCTCAGCATTTGAATGCCAACTTGGCAGCATGTTATGAGTTGATTAGGTCAGCCAATGAATAGGTGAGGACAGGGAAGTATTTATGATTCATGTTATGGACTGAGTTGTGCACCTCCACCAAATCTGTGTGTTGAAACCCTAACCCCCCAATGGTTGGGTTTAGATGAGGTCATGAGGATGGGGTTCTTCTGGTGAGATTGTGTGTGCTTAGCCTCTCAGTAGTGTCCAACTTTTTGCAACCCCGTGGACTGAAGCCTGCCAGGCTCCTTTGTCCATAGGGATTCTCCAGGCAAGAATACTGGAGTGGGGTTGCCATGCCCTCCTCCAGGAGATCTTCCCAACCCAGGGATCAAACCCAGGTCTCCCTCATTGCAGGTGAATTCTTTACCATCTGAGCCACCAGGGAAGCCCTCTGGTGAGATTAGTGTCCTTATAAGAAGAGAAAGAGACACAGAGCTCTCTCTCTCTCTCTGTGTGCCATGTGAGGACACAGCAAAGGGCAGCCATCTGCAAGCCAGGAAGGGAGCCCTCACCTGAACCTCATCCAGATTGTTTAAGCCACCCTCAGTTCAGTTCAGTCGCTCAGTTGTGTCCAACTCTTTGCGACCCCATGAATCACAGCACGCCAGGCCTCCCTGTCCATCACCAACTCCCGGAGTCCATCGAGTCAGTGATGCCATCCAACCATCTCATCCTCTGTCGTCCTCTTCTCCTCCTGTCCATGGTATTTTGCTACAGCAGCCTGAGCTAATGAGATAGTTCATAAGATTATTTTCTCATGATAACTCCCAAGTGCAGTATAGTCAAGAATTAGATGCCTGGTCTATGTCTTATAAATAGGATACTCATTCCCTTTGACAGGTGACAGATGCATGCATGACACGTTATTTCTTCTGCATTTCATACATTGCCTATTAGCAGTATGTAAATGAAGGTATATCAATGTCACATTAACTGCGGCATGTCACTTTGAAGCAAGTTTCCTACTCAAATGAATTGTCGCCTTGTCTAACTAAGGAAAACCAAGGATCTTCTGCTCTCGCTTCTGTTTAAAAAAAAAAAAAAGTTTTTGAAACAAAATGTTTACCTGGGAATGTTATATGAACTGGCATAGAATTGTTGGTTCATAAATCATTTCACTACCACTGAAGTGACTACTCAAAACTATTTTCTTGCATTCTGTATATATACATTCTAATTTTAGCATCCTTTAAAAATATTGTAGCTCCTACTTCCTAGATAGTGGTCAACTTTTCAACCATTTTTTCCTTTGTTTTAAAATTTACTCAGGTGGTTTTTTTTCAGTTTACCTGTTTCTATTGTGGAAGATCATTCCTTTAAAAATAGATTTTTGGTTTTTTGGTTTTTGTTTTATTCCCATTTGTACATGGATACCTTTATTGCATGTCTGCATGCATGCGTGTGTGTGTGTGTGTGTGTGTGTGTGTAATCACAGCCATTTCTAAGGCAACTGATTGTGTTTTGAGATGGCAGATAATCTAAGGGACAGCTGTGGTGTCACCTACCCTTTAAGGGTATCATTTTTCCTATGCTGCTAGAGGGGAAACCAAAACTAAGTTCAAGTAAATATTCTGGAATTAGTTTATAGAATCAGACTAATCAGACTGGATCCTTTCACTTTTTGAATCTGTAGCATATCAGAAGGTTTTGGGGATTTTCTATTAGATTATTCTTAGAAATTAATATCTTCACCTACAGTATGGACATAATTTTGATGAAATTTAAAAATACCACTTTAGGTATGTATTTACAAAATTGGGTAAAATGCCTTGGAGACTGTATTTTTTATATCAGTTTTTAAATTAGGAACATTTCAAAAAATCTTATTATCTTCAAAAATATTGAAGATTATGGCTGCACTATTAATGCAAGGAACTGTTACCTTGGAAATGGAATGTACAACCTCACATACTTGAGGGGTTTTACTTATTTATTTTGGTTTATTTTTTGACACATGTCTGTGTGAAGGTATTTCATATGGAATGAATGTAAAGGAAGATTTGACCTCCAATGACTCAAGTCATGTGGAAGTAATACAAAGTATCTTGCAGCCTTACTTGTTTTATCCTGAAAGTTAGTGCACATCTTGCATTTAAAGATAACACAGCATCTCTATGTTTGTTATAACCAAGATTCTCCCGCAAAATAAAACCTGCAGTAAATTGTCATTTCAGGAGGATATTGCCAAGTGCTGCTCATGTGTAGCCCAGCATGAGAAATACAGTGTTAGGCTTTCAAACAAAAGTACCTAGGCATTTCCCACAACTCACTTAGGAAGGATGGGGCAGTAGATGCTGCTGGAAAAATCATAGTTACAGATACCTGAAGAATAAGGAGCAGGATTAAGAAAGGAACAGTTTGAAAAGAAAGGAGTTAGGATCGAGAGTTTATTGCATAAGGTTGTGAAAAGTGAAAGCATTGGTCGCTCAGTTGTGTGTGACTCTGTGACTTGCTGGACTGTAGCCCACCAGGCTCCTCTGTCCATGGAATTTCCCAGGCAAGAATGTTGGAGTGGGTTGCCATTCCTTTCTGCAGGGGATCTTCCGGACCCCGGGATCAAACTTAGGTCTCCTGCATTGCAGGCAGATTCTTTACCATCTGAACCACCATAAGGTTACAGATTACTAAGGTGGGTTTCAGGCTAGAATTACCTTGGATTGAAACCTACCTCTGCTGTTTACTGGCCTGTGACGTTGCGCTACTACCTTAACCGTACTGAGCCTCAGTTACCTCATATTAAAAGGGTGTGTCTGAAGCAGGGAGGTAACAGTGATTCAAATTCACAGAGCACCTATGAGGATGAAGTGATAATGTATATACAAAGATTTGTAAGGTGCTTCTGATGCATCATAATTGCCAGATAAATCAGAGCTTAAGGGAGACAAATTAAAGATTCTACTTTTTGGTTTATGGTAATTTTTAATCAATATGCCTGAAATAAAGAGCCTCAAAACAGCTCTCCTCTCCAAACCCACTCAGTCCACCCGTGTCTCCACTTTGATTAGACAATATCAAATACCCTTGTCTCCTTTTATATCTAATTCCTCCTCTCACATCTGTCCCTCACATCACATCCCCTTTATTGCTTCCTGTCATTTCCAGTTTCTGTGTCCCCATTTCTGCTAAGAAAAGCAGAAGTGAGGGAAATGTGAGGGCTTGGGGATTTCTAAAAGCTGTTCCTAAGTCCTCATTGTTGTTATTATATTAAACTATAGTTATGTGAATATAGTACTTGCCAGATCTTTTCTCTGGGAAACACAAAGGAATTTCCCCATTCAAGTCTTACATTTTAACTTTTTAGAGGACAGGAATTATTGTATTGCACATACACAGTAGGAGAGTTATACAGTTATGAGAGCTCATGACGCTTAAGAAATCCTCTGGGTTTTTTTTTTTCACTGTGCATTTTGCCTGTGGGGAAACTTAGACTTTTATTTGCCTCAAGGGCACAAGTTACATTGCTGAGCCTGAACTGTTTGGTTTAAACCTCTGGGCTTATTTTTTGTACTTCAAAAAGGGTAGAATATTGGTAACTTCATACGGTTCATAGTACAAAGCGTGTGTGTGTGTGTGTAAAACATATCATGTATAAAGAAGACTTTAAATGGAAATGTATAATGTAAAGAATGACAATAAAACTTAACACCCCTGTTCCCACCGAGTTAAGAAGCTCCCTATGTGCCCTGTGTGCTCAGTCATGCCTGACTCTTTGTGACCCCAAGGGCCACCAGGCTCGTCTGTCCATGGGATTCTCCAGGCAAGAATACTGGAGTGGGTTGCCATTTTCTACTCCAGGGGATCTTCCTGACCCATGGATTGAACCCACATCTCTAACATCTCCTGCACTGGCAGGCAGATTCTTTGCCACTTGGCCACCTGAGAAGCCCATGTGCCCTGACTAATCTCTTCTTTCTTCTAAACCTCTCCTTTCCCCTACCCACCCCCAAACCCAGCCAGGTAACACCACCTTGACTATAGTGTAAACAATTTTCTTGCTTTTCGTTGTTTAGATTTGAAAACCTGAATAGCAAACTCAACCCCAGGTGTGTGAGGAAAGGGCCCTACTGTCACTATTAGATGACAGCTCCCTGGAGATACATTCTTTCAGAATTGTGAAGACAGTGTTATTGTGTTTCCAGAATTACCCTTGAAGTTTGTTCTGATTGCTTATCTTTTTTGTATGATCTGCTTTTCTTTTTTTTCCTTCTCCGGAAGCTTAAAAAAATTTTTTTTTCTCTGGTATTCTGAAATTTCACAGTAGGACAACTTGGTATTGTCTATTTGCCATCCATGAAATTGAATATGCAGTGGACGGTTTCATTCTAGAAACTGACATCTTTCTGTTTGGGGAAGTGCTCTTTGGCTATTTCTTTGATGACTCCTTCCTCTCTGTTACTCAGATGTCAGACCTCCCAGACTAGTTCTGAATTTCTTATTCTTTGTCTCTTTGCTCCTTTCATGGCAGACTTCCTCAGGGTCTTCTGTGTATTACTTTTATTGTTACTATTAAGTATGGCAGTTATATTTTAATTCCCAAGGGCTTTTCTTTATTCTCTTCCTTTAAAAAGAAGTCTGTTTCATGATTGCACTATGTTACCTCATAGGATTTTTTTTAATTTATTTATTTTTGGCTGTGCTGGGTCTTCCTTGCTGTGTTGGCTACTCTCTAGTTGTGGTGCATGGGCTTCTCATTGAAGTGGCTTCTTTTGTGGCAGAGCACGGATTCTAGGAACATGAGCCTTCAGCAGTTGCAGCACGTGGGCTCAGCACTTGTGGCTCCCAGGCCTTAGAGTACAGGCTCAGTAGTTGTGTCACAAGGCTTAGTTGCTCCATGCACGTGGGATCTTCCCAGGTCAGGGATGGAGCCCATGTCTCCTGCATTGGGAGGCAGATTCTTTACCACTGAGTTACCAGAGAAGCCCCTCACAGAATTTTTACAAGAGATTTTTGCAGGGGGTTTGCCTTCTCCCTTTACAGTCCTTGCTCTTTCAGGGTGTTTTTTGTTTTCTTTGTTTTAGACTCTTCCCTCTCGGAGTTCTCTTCACAGCTTTCTGATAACTCTCTACTGTCTGCTTACGATTAAACATGATCTCAAGAGCTCATTGGAAGCTCTTGAGTGTGTATGTAGATGGGGCATGTTGCGGTTGACTTCACCAGCTGGGTGAACTGGGTGGGTCATTTCTTGGGGAATTCCCAGTAATCAGAATCTTTAGGGTTTTTTTCCTCTTTCGCTGGTCAGATTCCCCATAGGAGAGTTTTCAGTCTTTTGACTGCAGGGTAAAGGCCTTCCTGCCAGTTTTCTGAGAGCCAAGTACAGGGGTAAAAAATCCGAGTCTCTCTACATTCTGTTTTCAATATGCATGCATTCATGCAATCTCTACTTTCAGTGTGGTGACCACACTGTCACATGTCCTTGGTACTCTAATCTAGGTTTCCTCTGATTTACCACATCCAAGTAATGAATCTTCAGACTTCCCTCCCCACCTAGCAGAGGCAACATGGATGGGGGCGGGCCTGCATGCTCAATCACTCAGTCGTGTCCTACTCTTTGTGACCCCATGGCTGTAGCCTACTAGGCTCCTCTGTCTGTGGGATTTCCCAGGCAAGAATACTGGAGTCGATTGCCATTTCCTTCTCCAGGGGATTTTCCTGACCCAGGAATCGAATCCGCATCTCCTGCATTGCAAGCAGATTCTTTACTGCTGAGCCATCAAGGAAGCTGGATGGAGGCAGAAGGCACACAAATCTAGGAATCTAATGCTTCTTCAGCAGTGTTCACTTGGTTCTCCCTAGTTAACCTCACACCCCCATTTAGCCTCACCGTTTGTTTCCAGTTCTGGAGTCTTGAGAGGCTGGGTTGGATCTTAACTGACCCCTCTTCAGATTTGACTGTCGGATCTGCAAGGTAGTTGCCACCTGTGTGTCTGCTCGCCAGCTTCCAGATTTTATTGCTATTGCCTCCCCTCTTATTCTTCATGTTTTTGTGGGTTTGTCATTTTAGAAAGACTCTGTATGATAGTTTTAATAGGAGTTTCAAGTGGGATTAAGATTAGATGCATGTGTTCTTTTTGCCATCTGATTCTGAAAGTTTATGTTCTACTGTTAACATGTTGAGAGATTAACACAAAAATATCCAAGTCTGTGATAATACGGAAAGAATCTTTCTTTTCTTTCTCTTCTTAAATTTTATTCTCTTTAATTCCATTTTCCTTTTATTTATTTATTTATTTTGATGGGGCGGGGTGGGGGGTCGTTGAAACAGCCAGGCTTCTGAGGTCTAAATTTACTAATCCAGGCTGTACTGTCTAGTAATAGCTAATATTTATTGAATACTTTTCCATGTGCTTTGTATCTACATGCATCTGAATTAATCCTCACAATAACCCAATTTGTATCTCTATTTTGTGTGCATGTGCTAAGTTGCTTCAGTTGTGTCCGATTCTGTGCGACCCCAAGGACTCTGTGCGACCCCAAGGACTGCAGCCCATCAGGCTCCTCTGTCAATGGAATTCTCCAGGCAAGAATACTGGTGTGGGTAGCCATTCCCTTCTCCAGGGGTTCTTCCTGACCCAGGGATCAAACGCAGGTCACCCTCATTGCAGGCAGATTCTTTATCTTCTGAGCCACCACGGCTCACATCACCATTTTACCAACAATGAAATAGAGGCTCAAAGAGGAAATGTATCAGAGGTCACACAGCTCTGTCCTAGAAGAAGTAGAATTTGAACCTTGGCAGCCTGATGCTAAAGCTTGTGCTCTTCATTACTGTTGTTATTACTATTTTATTACTTAATTACTATGCTATTAAACAGTAGATATAAATTGGAAAAGTCTTTTTTATGTCTGTTAGATTCATACTGTGTAAGCTCTTCTACTGCACAGATAGATGGCTTGGAGCATTAACTGGGCATGTCCAAGGTGTCTTTTTATATACTTAGGTCTTTTATATATTTTGAATGACAAGGTTTTTCCAGAAAACAAAACCAGTAGCCCTGGTGACTCAGACGGTAAAGAATTTGCTTGCAATGCGGGAAACCTGGGTTCGATCCCTGGGTTAGGAAGATCCCCTGGAGGAGGGCATGGCAACCCACTCCAGTATATTTGCCTGGAGAATCCCATGGACAGAGGAGCCAGGCGGTCTGCAGTCCACAGGGTCACAAAAAGTCGGACATGACTGAGCGAGTCAGCACAGCCAGAGTGTACAGTTGTGTGTAACTCTCTGCCAAGACAAAAGCTGTGTGAAGCTGTGCAGCCATGGAGAGACAACATAGTTTTCAATCCTCCAGAGCTCTGCTCACTATATTCTTTCTCTTTTAGTCATTAAATGGTGACTTATGAGCCTGAAAGTGGTTATATACTTTCCCAGTATGAGCAGATTGTTCTCTGTGTACGTGGACTGGATCTAGAACCCTGGGAGGAGTTTTTAATCAACTTTTAAAAGTGGAAACTAATTCCCTGGTGGTTCAATGGTTAGGACTCCGAGCTTCCAATGGGCCTGGGCTCAATCCCTGATTGAGGAACTAAGATCCCATAAGCCATGCAGAGCAGTAAAAAAAAAAAAGTGGAAATTAATATGTATCAGAATAAGTTAATTTAATCTTCTTGAAACTAGTTTTCAGTCTTCAAAATACTATGCTTTCCTGCCTCACAATGATAATGGAAAGACAGATATTTTACAGAAAAACTAGAAAGACCGAAGAAAGCAAGTAAATGTTTGCAGAAAAGTCACACTGTGAGTCAGGAGCCAAATCTTCTGTCTTCTAGACAGCTCTGACTCTCAGCTAAGTGGGGAAATCCATCCAGACCAATAATTTAATCATTTTCTAAAAGGCTGGATAACTGTGTGGGTGCTAATGGCATTAGGGAAGACATGGCAGGCAGGAAACACATCCCACACTTGGCAGGATGTTCCCAAGGCAGGAAGGGCATTTCTCTTCCTCGGTAGAATTGTTTCATTGACTAAAGACAGCATGAGATCATTGAAATCTCCCTAAAATACCAATGACTGACGAAAGCAGGATACAGGACATGGTGAGTCTCATGTAAACCAATGGGATCATTTCTGACATCATAATAAAGTGGTAGTATTTTGTGTATATAGTTTCTTCCAACAGATTCAAAGAGCTTTATATATTTTGTCAGTAATCAGAGTTTTAAAGCTGTACTTAAAGCACATGGTCCCAGAGGTGAGAGCAGGACTCCAGCTCAGTGTTAGGCTCTCCTCTCTGAAACTATGCCATAGGCTTACAAGGTTTCCACTCCTTGAATACCACCCAGTGAAAGCTTCCGTCCCCCTCCTTGCCCCAGCTTCTGTTGCTTCTCTAAAACACTTCCTTTTCTTACCTTCTTCCAATACTCTCATCCTCACCAAATGTTAATCTGGGTCTTACATGGTATACAACATCTGCTCATATTGTAAGCCTATGCCATAGGCTTACAAGGTTTCCACTCCTTGAATACCACCCAGTGAAAGCTTCCGTCCCCCTCCTTGCCCCAGCTTCTGTTGCTTCTCTAAAACACTTCCTTTTCTTACCTTCTTCCAATACTCTCATCCTCACCAAATGTTAATCTGGGTCTTACATGGTATACAACATTTACATGCAAGTCCAGCAAAGAAGTGTCACTAGGCTTCCCTGGTGGCTCAGTGGTAAAGAATCTTCCTGCCAATGCAGGAGACACGGGTTCGATCGCTGATCCCAGAAGATCCCACATGCCTTGGAGCAACTAAGCCCATGCAACACGACTACTGAGCCTGTGCTCTAGCACCTCAGAGCTGTACCTACTGAAGCCCGTGTGCCTAGAGCCCATGCTTCACAACACGAGAAGGCGCCACAGTGAGAAGTCTGCATACCACAGCTAGAGGGTAGCCCCCACTTGCTGCAACTAGAGAAAACCCCATGCTGCAACTAGAGAAAAGCCCTTGCAACAACAGAGGTCCAGCACAGCTAAATAAATAAATACATAAAATTATTTTTAAAAAAATTTTAAAAGGAAGTATCATTAACCTTCTTTAAATAGAAAGTGATATTACTCCCTTCCATTCTGTCTAGCAAGCAGCAATAATTCTCAAACGTAGAACTGAAGCTGAAACAGTACCAGTGGGTAGCTGGCAGATGAAAACATGATGAGAAGCCTTGAGCCACAGCAGTGGTGGGTTGCCTGCACTCTCCTCCTAGTTGGCATTTCCAGAGCTGCACAGAAAAATGCTGACTATAGCAGTCACTCGAGGACTATTTCTAAAACAGGGATTCTCTTCCGAAAACATAGTTCAAGAGAAAAGTGGTAGGAGCAAAGACAAAGAAGGGATTGAAACTGAATGTTAGCTTACCTACAGACTGTTGGAACATAGAAACAAGTAGAAAGCTCCAGGGTTGTAGTATAAGTTATAACTTCCTGTGTTTCTTCTGCTGTAAACTTGGTGGAGAGCACAGTGCATCAGTTATAAACACTGTCTGTGATCTTCTGAATCTGAGAACACTGCCTTCCATAGAATTCATCAGTCATTGTGCCCTGAAGTAGTTTTAAAGAATCCAGAGTCTTTCTTTTCATTTCTTGCTTTCTCTTGTCTGTCTTTGACTTAATCTCATCATATCCTGAAATCCACCCAGACTCAAATAGGAAGCCCCCCACCTTCCATCGTAGATCAAGTACCACATTACCATAAGGTTGTCTTTAGTGAAGCAATAGCATAAAAAGTGGACATGTTTCCTGGCTTTCGTGTTCCAGACAACCAGTGTGTAACTGGTATGAGAAATCGGTATCTTTTCATGTTGGAACAATATGCAGGCTGTTTTTGGTTGTTTTAAGAATTTCTATTTTTTTTTTATGGAATTTTAAGTTTTTCCACCTATAAGTAAAAATAGTTTCTTTAATGTCAACATTCTGTTTAAAATTAATTTGATCTCCTTTCTCAGCTCAGGTGCTGAACTACAGGGGTGTGTGTGTGTTTGTGTGTGTTTGTATGTGTGTGTGTAAAGAAGGGCAGGTCAAAGATGAAATCAGTTCACAGCCTCCTTGCATGGTTTTATCTGAGAAAAGTGAATCTCCAAAAGCTTAGACTCATCAAATACATGAGGCTTTGCTTCTCAAACACCCTACCTGGTTGCAATTTGCACCTGTAACAGAGTCTGACAATTCTTGGGAGAATAATTTCTACTTTATCAAGCTCCCATTCTACATCAGATCTGTTAGAGAAAACTATCCAGGGCTGAGCACCGGAATCTTCAAACTTCCCTTGGTTCTTGAAGAGCAACTGACATAATTCATTTCACACATCTAATAACAGCATTAGAAGCTGTCGGGGAATGACGCTGGGTACAGTGTCCAAGAGTGCTGGGCTCTATCTAGCTGAAGAGAGTTGAGGAAGGCAAGTGAAATCTCCTTCCTGCCACCAAGGCATCATCAGGATGTCTCCTCCGGGGTGCAGGCCACATTTTGGTGTTCTGTAGTGCTGTTACTTAGTCTTTCCTTCCTTCTTGAAGTACTCCTTATAGTCTTTCTGAGAAACCACTGTCTCCTGGTTTTCTCTTATGTCTCAGGCCATTCCTCAGCTTCCATTAATGGCTTTTCTTATAGCTCTATATCTTTTAAAGAATAAGATTCCTCCGTTTTCATCCTCAGCTCCTTTTGGGTTTGTTAGACCTCTTCCACTTGCTGATGGCTCCTGCCAGTGTGTTTCCTGATGACTCCAAATCTTTATTTCATCTTAAAGCCCTCTCCTGGATAGAGTCTCCTGACTGGCTGCCCACTGGCTTATTTACCCCCTGGTAGATATCATGAGCTCCTCCTCTCACAGACCCTGGCTTGCTACCATCTGTCCAGTTGTCCAACTCTTCTCTGGTTTATCCTTTTCCTTGTTTCCCACATTCAGTGATTAAGTCTGCTCAGTTCTGCTTTACTCCAGAAGGCTCTCTTCTCTCCATCCTTATCACCAGCATCTCAGTTCTCATCATCTGTTACCTGAAATACTGCAGAAGCCCCCTTACTTGATCTCCCTATTCTAGTCCAGCCTCCTTGCAATCCACAGTGTTGCTCTCTTTAAACTGGTAGTCATGTCATGCTTCTATTTAAATGCTTTGTTGTTCTCCACTGCTTTCAGCTGGTAAAAGATTCCTTATCACAGTTTACAAGGACCCTCGTGCTCTGACCCTTGTAGTCATTCCAGCCTTCTTTCTGGGACTCCCTGTGTCATCCTCCCACATTTGACAGCTTGCAGTTCCCTGACTTCAGTGTATTAATAAAGAGCCCTCACCTTCAACCAGTATGCTGCTGCTTTAAAAAAAAAAACAAAACACACAACTACATGCTGCTTCTTGTCCTTGGAAACTCCCATTCCTTGCCTGACCTGAAAACTCAGCTCGGTCGTTGCTTCCTTAGTGGTGACTTCCCTGACCACCGTCTCCACCCACAGTCTGATTTAGGTGCCCATCCTTTATCCTCTGTCTTAGCACTTTTTACATCACATTACGGTCATTTGAAGGCAAACTCTGGAGCTGGGAATAATGTGTCTTCATATTGGTATTCACATCCCCAGTACCCTCTGCCTAATGACTTGACAGAGAAGGTTGTCATTCATTTTTAATGAATAAACTACCCTTTTCACTTTATCAGGGCCACAATTTTAAATATACACATGCATGTGCACACTCATACATAACCGGAAACCCTTGAATCTGATCAAGTATCTAGATCCAGCTGCCAATTTATAGGAAACAAGGAAGACTAGAGAATATGTTACATGATACCACAAGGGTGCTGTTGACAAAGTCTAAATGTGGGAACTTCCATCAGAATAGCAGCCACATTTCTTTAATGGTAGTCAAGCTATGACAGTGTGTGGAGTTCTTTTAGATCTTGATTTTTTTAAAACTAAAAAAGCAATATAACCTAGAGAAATATAAATGCTGGTTGTAGGTTTGATATTAAGGAATTGTTAATTTTTTAGATGTGATAATGGTATTATGCTAATTTTTTTAAGCGTCCTTATACTCAGAAATACATTGACATATTCAAAGATGGTGTGATTTCTAGGATTTTTTTCAGAATAATCCGAAGCAGAAGTTGGTAAGGATATAGATGAAATTGGATTGGCCATGAGCCAATAATTATTGAAGCTAGGTGATGGGCACATTATGCTATTCTGCTTACTTTCGTTTGTATTTAAAATTTTTGGTAATAAAACTTTTATTGTAGTAAAATGTACATAACATACAATATATCATTTGAACCATTTTCAAGTGTACCATTCAGTGGTATTCAGCAGTTTACGTTGTGGGCAACCATCCCCATCACCAGGACATCACCTGAACTGAAACTGTACCGTTAAACAGTATCTCCTTATTCACGTCTCTTCTGGCCCCTGGCAAACACCATTCTGTTTTCAGTCCCTGAATTTGACTCCTCTAGGTAACTCATATAAATGAAATCATATAATATTTGTCCTTTTGTGTCTGACTTATTTTCAAGGTTCATCCAAGACCAAACTAGGCCTTCATAGGAAGGATCAAGGAGTATATGACAAATATCCATGTGTACAGAATGGTCAATATCTTAGAAGAGGCAGTTCTCCCCTTGAGACTCTGAACAGGGATTAGGTTTAAATGAGTGAGCTGTGGAAGAGTTTCCTTGGGCTCAGGGCAGTTCTGACAAGAGAAGCCAAGATCCACTCTGGGATGTTCTCAACCTGGAGAATCCAGAGATGGTGAGGACAGTTCTGGACCTGCCCAAGGGGCCTGAAGTCTGAGCCACACAGCAGAGCAAAATATATAGTACAGCTGATTCTGGAGAATCCCTCAAATTCCAGATTGCTCCCAGAACTCTGGGTACTTGGCACCTCAAGGTTAAGCTAAGATCCATTCTCACCATGCTCCCTCCCACATTTCTCTTTACGATGTCTAAAGGATAATTCTCCAAAAACCAGAAGAGTAAACACAGATTGCAGCTTAATATTTGGTACAATTTCTGGTTTGGCTTCTGTTCTAATTTGGTTTGTCTCCAGTAGGAATAGATAAGAAGGTTTTTTTATTTTTTATTTTTAATTCATAAGTGACATTACTCATACATGACTTACTTTTGGTGTAAAACTGAAAAGTAGTTCCTGAGCTTAGGATAAAAATACAATTGGCCGAGCTGCATGTGTTGGAAATAAGTGGGTAGGGATGCTCAGGAAGTAGAAAAGCTGCCTGAGAGGTGGGAGAGGGTAATGAGAGCAAGAGCTATTCTGAGTAATCCTAAATAGCAAGTGTAACTTCCTTTCCCTAGTCTTTTAACTTTTTATGTCCCCCTCTGCAGTCTCTGGCACTTCCTGGGTTTTATGGACTGTAGATCTTCAGAACTCTAAAGCCTTTAGGATCCAACGTCTACAGACATTATAGAAGTCCTATGCTAGTTTCCCAAGCAAGATAGCTATGATCAATATTCCTCATTATAGGATAAGTTCAGGAAGGAAAGTTTTAGAAACAACCCAAATATCCATGGACATGAATAGATAAAATGTTGTGTATACATACAATGGAATATTATTCAGCCTTAAAAAGGAATAAAATTCTGATATGTGCCCTGTCTTTTCATTGATGTATTAAAATCCTTTATATATTTTATGTTGTTATTAATATGTTAGGCGTTATGTCTGCCATTTTATTTTTTGTTTTCTGTCACCGTTATTTTCTATTTGTTTTATTTTTCCTGCCTTCCTGTGAGTTGCTTGAACTTTTCTTAGAATTACATTTTTGTGGGTCTATAGTGGGCATTTTGTTTTTGTTTTTTTAAATCACAGTGTTTTTGAATATATATATTTGTATAGCATTTTTAATGGTTGCTGAAAGCATCACATATGTACACACACACACACACACACACACACACACGTAACATCACAGTCTGCTGGTGTTATCACTTTAACAGGTTTTCTGTCTTGCTAGACTGCATCTTTTCTGCTAAGTGGCTTCAATCGTGTCTGACTCTGTGCGACCCCATAGATGGCAGCCCACCAGGCTCTCCCATCCCTGGGATTCTCCAGGCCACGAACACTGGAGTGGGTTGCCATTTCCTTCTCCGATGCATGAAAGTGAAAAGTGAAAGTGAAGTCGCTCAGTCATGTCCGACTCTTCACGACCCCATGGACTGCAGCCTACCAGGCTCTTCTGTCCATGGGATTTTCCAGGCAACAGTACTGGAGTGGGGTGCCATTGCCTTCTCCAAAGTCTTTGCCTAGAGAGAACCGGCCTTTGTTGGTCTTTTTTTGTTTCCATCCATGGCATTTCCAGGTTGCTGGCTTCTTGATCTCCAAGTATAGTATATGTGAGGCGAAAAGAAAATCCCAAGGTCCCTAGCCAGTCTGCCTTTTTATCACTACAAAGTCTTGTGCATTTGTTTTATATATAAAACATATGGGGGTTTTAGTTGTACATAGTGGAAAAAATAGGGAAAAGTATATCCACTCCACCTTCCCAGAAGTGGAAATTTCTCCCAGTTTTATTTTTGATCTAACATAGAATTAAGGTCAGTTTTCTTTTCCTTTACTGTTCTAAGTATATCTATGACTCTGGGCCAGCCCGTTGGATCCAGTCTTGGAATTTACCTCACAGGAAGTAGGCTCATAGCTAGATTGTTACAGAGTTTCAGGCAAGTGCCTCTATTCCATCCCATACCCTCATCTCTCTTTCCTGTGTCTTTATTCACCCTTGTTTGCATCATTACCAGACAGCTGCTACTAGCAGAGACCTTTCAGCCACACGATGGTGCCCCAGAGTAGTTCAAGCTAATCTAAGCCCTTCCTGCTCTTCTTTGGGCCCCTGTCTTTAACTTAATATTAGTAAATTCAAGGCTATTTATCTAAACTGAGGTATAGATATGAGTGACTAACCACAGACAGACACAGATGTTAAGACCCAGTTGTGTTTTTCTTTAAGCCATGTCTTCTCATATATATGGAATCAGTATCAAAAATTGGTTTTGTTTGATTTTTTTTTTTTTGGTGTTGAGAATAACTTTGGGAATTCATACAGGAATTTTTAGAAAGCAGTTGTCATTCCTCTTAATGAATTCAGTTGCCATTTTGTTTCTGGGCTCATTGAAAATAATCTGTAATCTCAGCATAGCTTTAAGAAAGGAATTTTATAAGTGCATTTTGAAAGAGATTCACTCTCCATGTTTTTTGAGGTGTTTGAATCCCTGAACTAAAACTTCTGTAGTGAAGATGTTTGATTACCAACCCAGCTTTTAAAATAGTACCTTATAAGATTATATAAAAATGCTTAGGATAAATAGACTGGCAGATAGAGTTAGATCTTTGGGTTATGAGTGATTTCCTCTTTCACTTTTCTTCTTGCCTATATTTTTCAAGTTTTTTACTGAAAATAGAGGTAGGCATTTTCTATTTCAAAATAGAGGTAGGCGTTTTCTTCAGCTAATCAGAAAATGTCTATTAACCATCCAGCATATGTGAAACCAGCATATACATCTTTCCAGGCTTGAGAATTGGGTAAGAAAATTATTAGGCACTCCCTCACTAAAGTCAGGAGCCATAACTTTCAAAACTTTGTAAGCTATGATACCTACCATGTGCCTTATACCTGGAGAGTTCTGGGAAATAACTGTTAAACGAACAGAGAAGCCATTACTCATAACTTTTTCTGGTTGTAAATTTGGGTCAGAGTCCTCACACTGGTATTGGTACACTTCTCTGCTCACATTCAGTGGCCATCTTGTGTCCATTCTGTCCATTCATTCTAGAACTAAGAATTAGAGATCATATAACTACTGTTTCCTAAAATAATAAGATTACTAATGGAGTATAATGGGCCAAAAATACATATAAATCCAAAGGATTAAACAGTACTTAAAAGTTCAGCTCTCACTAATTCATTATTAGACTAACAGAGAGAATCCATGTGTGTTAGACTAACAGGTACTCAAGCAGTATTTGACAACTGACCAAATAAATGAATGAAAAAATATTGAGTAAAGAATTTTACCTAATATCCTGAAAGTCTACATCAGAAGAAATTTATGAGTTAGGGAAAGCTAGGCTAAAATAAATGCCTTTCTAACCAAGACCCAAGAAAATTGAGGATTTCTTCAGTGACTTTCAACTTGTGATTTTCATAGGCCCTGGAGTTTTTATAAATTATAGAACTTTTATATTTTTGATACACTGTTGTGTAACTTAATTTAAAATATTTCATTAGCTTTTACATATTATACTTAGTAATATTCATTTATAGCTTAGATTAATAGGTTGCACATGAAAGTAGTCTATAGACTTTTCCTTATGAAAGACTGAAGGTAAGCAAGCTCGTCGAAGTGCAGGATTTACTAAAAATCTCACTTCAAACTTTTAAGAGGAATCCATGTGCACACAAGACATGTGGGAGTGGAAAGAATAGGGGGTAAATTCACTGGAAAATAAGCTGGAGGATGAAAATTGACAGACCTTTTAGAGGAAAGAGGGATTTGAGTGAAAAGTAGCAGTCTTAGCAGAATCATGATGTGGAAAAGTTGACTGAAAATTCCTTATCTTCATGTATACATATGGCTTAGTCCCTTCATTGTTCTGAAACTATCACAACATTGCTAATCAGCTATATCCCAATACAAAGTTAAAAGTTAAAAAAAACCAAAAAACTTTAAGTAAAAAAAAAAGTATCTATTCCAGCCATTTACAAACTTTTAACCAAAGAAGCGTTAGTCTCTCAGTCGTGTCTGACTCTTTGCAACCCCATGGACTGTAGCCTGGCAGGCTCCTCTGTCCATGGAATTCTTCAGGCAAGAATACTGGAGTGGATTGCCATTCCCTTCTCTAGGGGATCTTCCTGACCCAGAGATTGAACCCAGGTCTCCTGCATTGTAGGCAGATTCTTTACTATCTGAGCCATACTTTATTTAAATAAAAATCTATGCAGAATACCAATATGTAAGTAGACAAAAGCTGAGCTGTTTGTGTTGAAACGGGGTTGGGAGTGTATAGGAACCAAACCCCATCCTTCTTAGCCCCCCTACCTCTCTCCCAGTGGGCGCTACGGAACACAGTTTAAAAATAGCTCATCTTGTCTATGCTTAGAAACCTCCCCATGTATCCCATGTAGCCTGGCCAGTGGGCAGGTGTTAGATAATCATTTGTAACAAGGGAGCATTTTCCTCGGGCTTATTTACAAAGATGGACAGTTACCTCTTACCAGCAAAGACTGTTTAGGGATGTTTTCTCACCTTTTACCAGCAAAGACTGTTTAGGGATGTTTTCTCACCTTTTACCAGCAAAGACTGTTTGACCCATTGAGATTACCATCTGGGAGAATCACTCCCCTTACTTGAGATTCTTCCCGTGACTTTCTTGGGGACTGGCTTTGTGTTTTTCAGCTCTTGAATGTGGTCTCTTACCTTGCCAAGCAGAATCTTCAAGTGCTGGTCCTGGGCCGGAAGCATATGTTAACGCAGAATTCCCGGTGGAGAAGAGTTGAGATGGAAAAGATGCAAAAGCAAGCCAGCTTTTTTTTTGCTGACAACATGTAGGTATTGAAGTTATTAAGTGAATTACACTAGGCTCCAGTCATCTGCTTGTTACCTGTTTTTTTTCTATTTTTAAAGTACATGTGTGTGTGGGTATATATGTATACTCAGCCTCATTCCAAAAAAAAAAAGATTTGAGGCAGCTTATAAAAATAGTTTTTATAGCAGGATAAACTTAAATAGATGAGAAATCAGTTTAAAGGAGAAATAAGTTAAAGCCCAAAATGAGATTAGTACACAGAATGCATGCCATAAATTCCTAAACAGAGCATTTAACAAATATTTAACAAATACGAGCACCATCTGTGTTTTTGGAGGAACAACAGTGAACAAAAACAAGTCCCTGTCCTCTTGGAACTTAACAGTAAACAGGTAAACAAATAAACAGGTAATGTCATTCCAGGCAGTGATCAAAGCTGTGAAGACAATGAAGCAGAGTAGGGAGCTGGAAGGGGACTAGGTCCGATATCGAGGGGGGTGAATGGAGAGATCATCAGGAAAGGCCTTGGGGAGGGGGCAGATCTGAAGGGAACGAGTTGAGTCGTTTGAGAAAGGAGGAGAGGTCAGTTCGGTTCGGTTCAGTTCAGTCGCTCAGTCGTGTCTGACTCTTTGCGACCCCATGAATCGCAGCACGCCAGGCCTCCCTGTCCATCACCAACTCCCGGAGTCTACCCAAACTCATGTCCATCGAGTCGGTGATGCCATCCAACCATCTCATCCTCTGTCATCCCCTTCTCCTCCTGCCCCCAATCCTTCCCAGCATCAGGGTCTTTTCCAATGAGTCAACTCTTCGCATGAGGTGGCCAAAGTATTGGAGTTTCAGCTTCAACATCAGTCCTTCCAATGAACACCCAGGACTGATCTCCTTTAGGATGGACTGGTTGGATCAAAAGGCCCTGAACAACAACAAATAAGGGCCTTCCCGGTGGTCTAGTGGCTAAGACTCTGCACTCCCAGTGCAGGGAGCCCAGATCAGGGCTAGATCAGGGAACTAGATCCCGCATGCTGCAACTAAGAGTTCACATGCCACAACTAAAGATCCTGCATGCCACAACTAAGACCCACCACAGATGGGGAGGGGGGGGAAAAGAGGGCTGACAGGCAGGAATGAGAGGAGCTGGCAGGCCAGTGTGGATAGTCAGTTCTGAGGTCGCAGAGAAGGCAGGGACGACCTTACAGAGGACCTCGTGGGCTCTGGATTTTATTCTAAATACAAAAGGAATGTTGCTATGAGCTACAGCTTCCCAGGAAACCAAAGGAAAGTGGAAAACATGATCAGCGACAAAATACACAGTGTCCATAGAATATGCAGAAAGCAGCTGGTCAGGAGGAGCACAGGTCTACAACACTGTATTAACTGTTAGCACGCATTTAGGTTCTCATACTGTTTATGCTGACAAAGGCTAATTTACAACTTAGCATGGATCATGAGCGAACCTCAGTCCCGAGTCTAGGTTTCATTGGGTTGAAAGTGATAACTTCAAGATTTGTCAGTATTGTCCAAACCATTTCTTCTTAAAAAGGTCAAATGGAGGAATTCTCTGGCAGTACAGTGGTTAGGACGGCAATCTCACTGCTGTGGCCCAGGTTCAATCCCTAGTCAAGGAACTAAGGATCCCGTAGACCAAACAGTGCAGCCAAAAAAAAAAAAAAAGTCAAATGGCACTCAATGCATTAAGCTGGAAGCTAACCCCTCCTTCAGATCCCAAACTAAATCTCATTTTTCTGTAGCTAAGTCCTTTTATTTATCCATGGAGTGGGTACTTCCATCTCTCCAAGACGATAAGATAATAGTAATGCCCTTCATTCAGTCGCGTGAGGCAGCATTGGCTAAACCTGAGGAGCGCAGGCTTGAGAGTCCATCTACCCTGGTTCAGATCATGGCCCTGTCACTTCCTGTCTGGGAAGTGTTTCCCTTCTCTGTGTCTTCTTTTCTTCATAGGTAACCCTCATGGGGATTCAGTGAGAAAATACTTGCAGATAATACACTTGAAACTCTTGACACAGCACCAGGTACATGGAAAGCATCTATATTTGCTGCTGTCACCATCATCATTATTTTTCATAGGTGGAAGAACTGAGTAACGGTAGTGTTATAACCAAGAAGCCTGTTGGAAGTTGGTCTTGTGTTTGGTTTGGAGCATGTATTTATTGTATATGCTGAAATTCCAAACCCAGTGGTAAAGATTGATTCAGCCACCTTCTATGGCTTTGGATTTGAGTGTTTAAATTTTTAACATTAACTCTGTTTTCCACTAGTGTGCCAAAGAAGCGTGTTCAAACCTAAACTAGGGAGAATAGTATAGTGATTGCTCCCGTGACTGTCACTCAGCTCCCATAGCTACCGTCATTTGTTAACATTGTTCTATATAACCCCCACATTTTTTTCTTTTTCCTGAAGATTATTTTAAAGACAGATTCCAGTTATTTTATCATTTCACTTGAAATTGAAATACTTTAATATAAGGTATCCTGTAAAGGATCCACTTTGGGTCATTTGGATCAAGGTACTTGGCTTTATCACATGTTGCCATCTGAATCTCGTGAGTCAAGGTAACTTCTGCTGTTTTTACAGCACATGTATTCAAGCGCTCACTACTGACGTTGAGGGCTCATTGGAGACTTTGAGCTCCTGGCTCTTCTCAAACTGGAGGTGCCTTTGGGTGCTGATCAGGATGGCTACCCAGAAGCTACTTGGAGATACCAATTTCAGCTTTAAGGTTAGCCCCTTACTTTTGCAAGAAAGTGTCCTCCTGCCCTGTTAGTATTATGAATGTTTCTTGAATTCGAGTGAGGAAAGGGGTAGGGGAAAGATGTGCTCTGTAGTGGATGAGGCAGATGAGGAAAACTTCATGGGGACACAGAGGACCAGCTTTTAAGTATGAAGAGAGAATTACTGTTAGAATTCTCCATTCTAGTGGTAGAGTCCAGTTGAACTGCTAAGAATCCTAACCATTAGCATTCCTTTCCCTGTAGCTGTCCATCTGTGTTCTTGATCATTTTGTCTACCAGCTGAAGGCTTGCGGGTGGTTCATAAGTATCCTTGATTGATCATATCAGTTAAGAACAAAGAATACTTCTGAGGAAAGTAGACAAAGAAATAAACAGCATGGTGAACAAACACAGTTATGTTCTCCGCCTCTTTGGACGTGTGTTTGATTGTGTCCATTCTTATGTCTGGCTCAGCTCCGAGGACGATCCGTTCCTTCTGTATGCCACACTGCACTCAGGAAACCACTGCAAGTTTATCACAAGAGACCTGCTGCGAGACCACAAGGCCTGTCTGCCTGATGCCAAGACCCAGCGCCTGTTCTTTAAGTGGCAGCAGGGACATCAGCTGTCAATTGTTAGTAAGCATCCAGGAGCAAAAATAACCTTTCAGGTATGTTATCCATCCTCTCCATAACATCAGCAGAGCCAACTCTATAGTAAGAATGTGACATGGTCAAAGAACGGTGCAACTAGTTCTCGATGTTTTGTTTTTCTTAGCTTTAGTTTGGTATTTGGAATTAGCCAGATCCTAAAAACACAGAGTCTGCCAGAGCAATGTTTTCCTAGGGCAGCCCCACATTAACTGATGTATTGAAAACCCCTGAAGTGTCATCAGTTGTGACTTCAGTTATGTTATCAGTTACAAATCCCTATATATGTTTTTTTTTTCTATTTATTTGCCATAGCTCAAAATTCTGTATGTCTTATGACTCATCATACTTCTGTTTCTGCCGAATAACTCCCTTTTCCTGTTTAATCCACTTTTGTGGCACAGTCTCAATTGAGTTCTTTTTTGATTCTAGTTGAAATACCTGTAAGTACAAGGATGTCTCTTGTGTAAAAGCAAAGAGAAAATCTAAAGGCAATTTACTACAGAAAAATACACTAGCCAATGGTAAATACAGTCCAGGGCTCAACAAACAGACAAAAACAGCATTTGTGGGAAATAATGGTATCAAATGATACCACAGAAATGCAATCAGCAAAATCAACTGTGGGAAACAGTATAGGACCTGGTTTCCTCAACAACAAAAAACTGCAAGAAAAATAGAGTTGAAAAGAGAAGCTCTAGATTATAAGAGACTTGAGAGAGAGTTTAGCCAGTCACAATATAACAACCTTATTTCAATTCCTATTCAGACAAACTGTAAAATATAATTGCACACATATAATAATGGGAAAAATGTAAACAGTAGAAATTTGACTATGTTAAGGAGTTGTTAATTCCTAAGTATAATAATATTCCTTTTATATTTACAAAATAAGTTCTTATATTTCACAGATACATACTGAATTATAGAAGAAATGATATAATAATCTGAGATTTATTTCAAAATAATCTGAGGGGTTTTGGATGAATGGATGAAGTAAGATTAGCCATGAATTTTGATGATTTTTGAGGCTGGGTAACGGGTATATACGAGTTCATTGTGCTGTTTCTTTATTTTTGTATATTTGAAGTTTTCTCTGTTGCATATAAAATCATTAAAGACAAAAAAGGAATATACATTTTTTTTTCTTATAGAGAGTCCTAAACCTTAAAAATGAAACCTCCTCAAAAAGGAACTCCTAACAATAGGGTTCATCTTTTTTTTAATTGAAGTATAGTTAATTTACAATGTGTCAACTTCGAGTATGCAGCAGTAATACAATGATATATATATACATATATATATATATGTGGGGGGGGTGGGTGTTTGTATATATGTGTATATGTATATGTATATTCTTTTCAGATTCTTTTCCATTATAGGTTATTATACTGATTATCTTTCTCTGTGCTATACAGTAGGTTCTTGTTGTTTACCTATTTTTTTTTTTAAGTGAGGAAGTCTTTTTTTTTTCTCCTTTTTTCTTTATTTTTGGCTACACTCGGTCCTCATTGCTGCACACATGTTTTTCTTAACTGAGAATGGGGGCTACTCTTGTTGTGGAGCACAGACTCTAGGTACACAGGCTTCAGTAGTTGGGGCACAGGGGCTCATTAGTTTGGTTCTTGGGCCCTAGAGCGTGCAGGCTTCAGTAGTTGAGGCTCTAGGGCTCTAGAGCACGGACTCAGCAGTTGCGCATGGGCTTAGTTGTTCCTTGGCATGTGGAATCTTCCCAGATGAGGGATCAAATCCATGTCCCCTGCACTGGCAAGCAGATTCTTTATCTACTGCACCACCAGGGAAGTCTTCTCTTTTATATGTAGTAATGTGTATCTGTTAATCCTAACTATTTTATCCTCCAACCCCCACCACTCCTACTGCCAGGATTCATCTTCACAGAGCTAGCTGCTCTTTGAAAATCCATTGTTAAGTAAGACAAAGAATACATCTCTGAAGTAAACTAAGAAATCGTTAGAAAAGAAAGAGAAATGGCCAGATATTCCTTTAGTGTTGTTCTCAATGTGTGGTTCCCTTTTCAATTCAACAGCATATTCTCAGCTATGACACCGTGGTGCAAACAACTGGAGACTCGTGGCACATACCTTATGATGACGACCTGGTGGAAAGATATTCCTACGAAGTGCCAACCAAATGGCTTTGCCTTCACCGGAAGACGTAAAGACTCTTACCCCATGCTAAACTTGTGTCTGCCAACTTCTGGTTGGCAGAAGCATTGCTTCTGTTCTGTTTGATTCAGTTTTTCCTGTTTGGTCCAGTTGGTTTATATATCAATAAGTTGACTTTTTAATTAAATGAGATATAATATCTTTTCATAACCGGTTGCATTTTTCCCCCTAACATTTGTTAGGATTTGAGGTTTATCTTGTGCCAAGTCACTTCAGTAGTGTCCAACTCTTTGTGTGACCCTATGGACTGTAGCCCACCAGGCTCCTCTGTCCATGGGATTCTCCAGGCAAGAATACTGGAGTGGGTTGCCATGCTCTCCTCCAGGGGATCTTCCCAACTGAGAGATCAGACCTGAGTCTCCTGCAACTCCTGAATTGCCGGCAGATTATTTACTGCTGAGCCACTGGGGAAGACTGAGTGATGCCTACCGTTCTTTTATTGGGCCAGCCATTCCACTTACATGGGCAACAGGGTCTTCTGATATCCTTTTTGCTGCCCTTCCAGGTCCATCAATAGCAGAACCAGTCCATCTGCTGTTGGGTTCCAGGTTGTTTGTAAACCCCTTCTCCATTTCTGATATCTCATTCTCTACATGTTATCTCCTACCCACACTGAATCACTTATGATCCTCTGATAAACTGACTCAGATGTCAAAGGCTTATTAGCAACTTTTACTTATTCAATGATTTGGGCTGGAGGAAAGGGGGCACTTCCTTCTTTTTAGACTATGATCGTTTTTCTTCATCCTATAATGCCTTTTCAGGATTGATTCAGCGTTTTGTGAATTCCATTGGGCTTCCCTGATAGCTCAGTTAGTAAAGAAGCCATCTGCAGTGCAGGAGACCCCAGTTCAATTCCTGGGTCGGGAAGATCTGCTGGAGAAGGAATAGGCTACTCACTCCAGTATTCTTGGGCTTGCCTTGTGGCTCCGCTGGTAAAGAATCCGCCTGCAATGTGGGAGATCTGGGTTCAATTCCTGGGCTGGGAAGTTCCCCTGGAGAAGGGAAAGGCTACCCACTCCAGTATTCTAGCCAGGAGAATGCCATGGACTGTATAGTCCGTGGAGTCACAAAAAGTTGGACGCGACTGAGCAACTTTCACTTTCATTAATTCCATCACTTGGGATGTTGCTGCTGCTGCTAAGTCGCTTCAGTTGTGTCCAACCCTGTGCAACCCCATAGATGGCAGCCCACCAGGCTCCCCCGTCCCTGGGATTCTCCAGGCAAGAACACTGGAGTGGGTTGCCATTTCCTTCTCCAATGCATGAAAGGGAAAAGTGAAAGTGAAGTCGTTCATTCATGTCCGACTCTTAGCGACCCCATGGACTGCAGCCTACCAGGCTCCTCCGTCCATGGGATTTTCCAGGCAAGAGTACTGGAGTGGGGTGCCATTGCCTTCTCCGATCACTTGGGATGAGGGTTTTCCTAAATCATACATATTTGTTTCATTTCATCAAGTTTGGCTTACTTGACCAAAGTGAGTAAGTTTTCATAATTGTGTTTCTGTTTTACTTGCTTGCTCGGCAGTGTATTTTTTTTTTTTCCTTTTTTGGCAATGTATTTCTTGATTTTAACTGAAAAAATTCATGTCTGCCACACTTTATAACAGATCTTTCCTTACACATAATATATGATTTCATATTCAAGAATAGGCAAAACCAATCTCTGCTGAAAAAAGTCAGAATAGTAGTTGCCTGAGGATAAGGACACAAGAGAATTTACTTTGTGGAGGTGATGGAAAGTTCTGGGTGGTGCTAACACAGTGTATGTAATGTTAGTCAAAATTCATCACACTAAACACTTAAAATTGATGCATTTACAACAGCATAAGTGAAAAAAGTATATTAGCATAAAAAAGTTATTTACGTGAAATAAACAGCGGCCTAGTTTACATAAGACCACATACATGGATATAAGTAGGGTATATATTATGCACAGGGAGACAATCCAGGAAAAACAGAGGCAGGGATATTTGATTTCCTTACCCATTATTGGATTCAACACTGCCGCCCCCAGAGGAAGGAACTCTCCAGACGAGGGTCTGATAAATTGAGGGCATTGAAAGATGTTGAGAGTCAGGAATGCTAAATTTCATGAACTACATACTTGGAACACTGGGCTTTCAGTGAGCTAAACTTGTTTTTAAAGGAACTATCCTAGTTTTAAGAAAATTAGGGGGAAATGCATTTGTTAAATAAGCCTGTCTAAAAGCTTAATGCAGATTCCTCATAAGTTGCTCCTAGGGATGGGGTAGGATGCAGAAAGAATGTAGGACTTTGGAGCAGGAGTGAACCTTGAAGAACGTAAGGCCAAACAGTTGCATTTTATAGAGGAGGAAGATGTGATGGCTCCCCTGGATCCCACAGCTACTTAGTGGAGACATTTCAGCCATAATCCAGTACTTCTGATTCTCAGCCAAATAGTCTTTCTTGTACTGTACACTGTGATTTAGGCTAGAGTAGTTCATAAAAACTCAGCCTGAATGGTAGAGCATCCGGTGTGTAGATTTAGAAACTTTGTTAGCTACATAAGAGAAAGCAGGAAACAAGAGAAAGGGAACAGGGAGGGCAACCTCTTAAAGGGCCCACGCTTCCATAGCGGCTCATCAGGGTTGAAAATTGTGGTAGGGAAATTATATTATTTTCGAACTCTTTGATGCCATTCCAAAACAAAACCCCTAATCTCTGCTGGAGGTAAATTGAGGTGCATCTGTCATTTGTCTAGAAGGAGGGCAATTCTAGGCTGCTCAGAGTCAATTGCACTGAAATGGAACCCTGGGGAGTGCAGATTTTTTTTCTCTGAATGAAGACAACTGGTACTCAGCGCTTAGGCTACCTTTGTATTCTGATCACCTGAGTGAAACAAAAGCTACCTGTCTAATTCAAAGCCCCAGACACAGTGGGAAGAAGGAATTCTTTAAAACCTGCGCCCTGGATTGAGGGTATCTTTAGAGTCAGCCAGCCGTGAACAATGAAGGCTTTGAAACTCTGCCACTGAAAAGTATTTCTAAAGTGCTTTGTACTTCCCCCTGGCATGCTCCTGAATTTATATTCTCTTTTCCTCCTGCCGTTCTCAGACCCAATAAAGAGAACATCTCAAAGGGGAAGGCTGAATTCATTCTCTTAGGGTTCCACTGGGACTGTCTCACCTCGGATGCCTTGTTCTTCACATTAAATGAATTTTTCTCTTCAAGTTTGTGCTTAAATATAATTACTGCTTCCCTGGTCCTCTAGCAGGTTTCTTGCTTTTTTAAAAAACTGTCCTAAGATACTATAAAATGCATATGTACTCATATTATTAATAGATTTCTTTTTCCCTGATAACTTCCTTCTAAAGGAGGCATAGAAAGGAAGGATATGTTATGTAGGCACCTGAATTCTGGCCCATCATGGTGAGTCTTTGCTAAAAATCAAAATTACCAGGATAGTTGAGGGCAAAGCTAAATGGAGTCCTGGATCTGGTACTTTTGCCCATCTTTCAGCAACTTGGAATTTCTAGAGTGAGAAACATCTAGGGAACCCTTGTGGGAATGACTGGGAGTAGAGGAACATAGACCAGTGTGATGACATTGTGGGATTTAGGTTTGAGTTCTTTCAGGGCTGGGACTTAGGCAGACAGAGTTCTCAGTAAGTGGAACAAAGCACCAGCTTGAGCCTCTGATAACCCACAGGATGAGAGTAGGGTTGCCAGATAAAATACAGTCTCTCAGTTAAATTTGAATTTCAGATAAATGACAGTTCTTCTGTATAAACATGTCACAAGTTTTGCAGGGACTTATTTACCCTAAAATTACTTACTGCCTATCTGAAATTCACAATTAGCAGGGCATTCTACATTTTTACTTGCTCCATCTGGCAACTCTAGGTGGGAATTAGCTGGGAAGATGAGGGGTAGTGGGAAATGAGGCATCTATAAAGCCCATAGCACTGCAGGAGACTGGAGGGGAGCAAGGATAAGAAAAGACGTAAGTAAAAGGCAGCCTGGGCAGGAGGTGGGGCTGAGGGCAGAAGAGAGAAGACTAGCTTTTTTCTGCTTTATTCCAGACAATGACAATCTTGAGTCTACATGATACAAATGAAGGAAGTTCCATTCACAGATCTACTTAGAGGAAGCCATACAGATCAGTGGGATGAAAGAAAATATAGGAGACAGAAGCTTCTCTCAGTATTCAGTTCAGTCACTCAGTCGTGTCCGACTCTTTGTGACCCCATGAACTGCAGCACGCCAGGCCTCCCTGTCCATCACCAACTCCCAGAGCCTACCCAAACTCATGTCCACTGAGTCAGTGATGCCATCCAACCATCTCATCCTCTGTCGACCCCTTCTCCTCCTGCCTTCAATCTTTGCCAGCATCAGGGTCTTTTCCAGTGACTCAGTTCTTCGCATGAGGTGGCCAAAGTATTGGAGTTTCAGCTTCAACATCAGTCCTTCCAATGAACACCCAGGACTGATCTCCTTTAGGATGGACTGGTTGGATCTCCTTGCAGTCCAAGGGACTCGAAAGAGTCTTCTCCAACACCACGGTTCAAAATCATCAATTCTTCAGTGCTCAGCTTTCTTTATAGTCCAACTCTCACATCCATACATGACTACTGGAAAAACCATAGCCTCGCCTAGATGGACCTTTGTTGGCAAAGTAATGTCTCTGCTTTATAATATGCTCTCTGCTGCTGCTGCTAAGTCACTTCAGTCGTGTCTGACTCTGTGCGACCCCATAGACGGCAGCCCACCAGGCTCCGCCGTCCCTGGGATTCTCCAGGCAAGAACACTGGAGTGGGTTGCCATTTCCTTCTCCAATGCATGAAAGTGAAAAGTGGAAGTCAAGTCGCTCAGTTGTGTCCAACTCTTAGCGACCCCATGGACTGCAGCCTACCAGGCTCCTCCATCCATGGGATTTTCTAGGCAAGAGTACTGGAGTGGGTTGCCACTGCCTTCTCCGAATATGCTCTCTTTCCTTCCAAGGAGTAAGCATCTTTTAATTTCATGGCTGCAGTCACCATCTGCAGAGATTTTGGAGCCCCCAAAAATAAAGTCAGCCACTGTTTCCCCTGTTTCCCCATCTATCTGCCATGAAATGATGTGACCAGATGCCATGATCTTAGTTTTCTGAATGTTGAGCTTTAAGCCAACGTTTTCACTCGCCTCTTGCACTTTCATCAAGAGGCTCTTTAGTTCTTCTTCACTTTCTGCCATAAGGGTGGTGTCATCTGCATATCTAAGGTTATTGATATTTCTCCCGGCAATCTTGATTCCAGCTTGTGCTTGTTCCAGCCCAGCGTTTCTCATGATACACTCTGCATATAAGTTAAATAATTAGGGTGACAATAAACAGCATACTCCTTGACATACTCCTTTTCCTATTTGGAACCAGTCTGTTGTTCCATATCCAGTTGTAACTGTTGCTTCCTGACCTTCATACAGGTTTCTCAAGAGGCAGGTCAGGTTGTCTGGTGTTCCCATCCCTTTCAGAATTTTCCACAGTTCATTGTGATCCACACAGTATTTAATGAAAATAAATGCCACAAAAGAGTGGGACCACCAATGAATAAATGCAGTAAGTCTTGAGAAATAATCTTCAGTTTTCTCTTGTCATGTCTCTGTTATGGTGTTTCAAGATTCCCTGAAGACTTTTGTCCCCACATTTTGTCTGTGTTGGCAGCATCTGACAGATACTTCCAGAGACTGCATATATACAACTTGCTCTCAACCAGGAATTGAAGTAAACAGGAAACCAATTATCTAGTCACAGATAACAGCTAAAAATAATCTGTTTTGCTACCAGAGTACTCCAAAAAGTACACTCTTATCAAATGGATTAAGTTATTCAAATAACAATGATAATTTATTGTAAATAGCAGTGTTATGTGACAGGGTTTTGGTAGCCTCTGATGAAGTTAATGTAGGATTAATTTCAACCACATTTAAACGATCACAACATTAATGTTTCCAGTGTTAGTTAAAGTCAAACCCAAGAAGCAAAGGCTTGAGAAATCATAATTTCTTATATGATAGACACATAAATTCATGTTAAGGAGACCAGTTGAGATCATCCTGTCACTTTCAGCTGGGCTAGCACATTACTACATATCAAGTTTAGTTCACATCTGAATATTGCAAGTCCACTTTTTTCTTTTATTTATTAAAAAAAAAGGTTTCTTTTAGCTGATGTATAGTTGAATTACATTGATTCAGGTGTATAGCAAAGTGATTCAAATATATATATGTGTGTGTGTGTGTGTGTGTATTTGTTTCAGGTTCTTTTCCATTATAGTTTATCACAGGATACTGAATATAGTTCCCAGTGCTATACAGTAGATCTTTGTTGTTTATGAAAGTCCATTAATAAAACAGCTCTCTTGTGTCTTCTATGACTGCATCAGAACAAAGAATGTCAGTGTCCGGAATTCCCTGACAGTTCCAATCCTCATTTGGCTCTCAGGGGCAGAGTGACATCTCGGCCAGGCAGGATAGTATGGGGCCTCCACCTTCCTGGAACAGGTTCCTCTGGAAGTAGTTATGGCAGGTCAAACAAAAGGTAAGTTCCTCACCCAGACTTATTACTTAAGATATACTATATTATTAATTCTTTAAAAATAAATCATTGTTGTATTTTCTTCCTCTTTCCAGTGACCGTGCCATAGAATCCAAAGCTTCATTTTTATCTGTTCTCTGCTGCAAAGCTCAGTAGTCTAACGCTATTAAGGTTTTATACATATCTATGCCTGTTTTATATACGTATATATATATGTTGGTCGTTTAGTCACTTAGTTGTGTCTGACTCTTGGGGACCCCACAGACTATAGCCCCCCAGGCTCTTCTGTCTGTGGGATTACCCAGGCAAGAATACTGGGGTAGGTTACTATTTCCTTCTCCAGGGATCTTCTCAACCCAGGGATTGAACCCAAGTCTCCTTCTTGGCAGGCGAATTCTTTACCACTGAGCCACCTGGGAAGTCCCATATATTACACATTTATCTACATAATTTTTAAAAGATCATTCATTCTCTGTAAGCTCTTTTGTCATACGGTTTTTTTCCCACCAGACAAAAAACAAACTTTTCCTTGTTCTCATAGTCTTCTCGCACTTCTTCCTCATGTACTTCAAATATCATAATATAAATTCATAAAGCGAGGCAGTCAAGTTAAGCTAGGGCACTGCTGTACACCATAAAATCCTACTCACATGGTGGTGTACTCACAAAACACTAATCACGGTTTCCTTGTGTTCAGAAGGAAATTTGTGTTCCAGGAAACTGTCACCCTGATGATAGCTACTGGGTCAAATTAAAGATCATGTCCTTTGGCCCTTAGCCCTGTTCTGGCAGGAATAATCAAATCCTTAAAGAAATGGGTCTTTTCCAAGTTAGGCCCTCTGATCTGCAACTCCTAAAGAAATAAACTCTGGTCAGACTAATTATTTGAAGGTAAAGCCTGAGGAAGTTTTGCTGCTTTACACAACTAAGCTTTTTATTTTTTAAAGTAAATCATGTGGCTCTTTTTGTTCTTTGATAGGGAGGTTTCTGTGAGGAAATCAGTATTGAACAGTTTGTGCTTTGTAAGTGGCAGTTTTTTTCTCTCCCATTTCCACTGCTATTACCCCCAGAGATTTCAACAGCTTCCATATTCTGGTCTCATCATTTCTTTCTCTTTTGTTTTTTTCCTCAATATTTTTATTTATTTATTTGGCTGTGCCAGGTCTTAATTGCAACACATGGGACCTTTAGTTGTGGCATGTGGATCTAGTTCGCTGACCAGGGATCAAACCCAGGCTGCCTGCATTGGGAGTGTGGAGTCTCAGCCATCTGGACCACCAGGGAAGTCCTTGTTCTCATGGTTTCTTAACCACTTAAGCGGTGATGATCCCCCCTGGGAGATGCCAACCTGGATCTTTTAAACTACTTAAAAGTGCTCCACTTTCAGGATATCAGACTTTTGAGCTCTTCGTTTTGAGCACAACTTCCTTACCTGTTCCACTGCTTCATCCCTACCTTCAGTTCCTAGACCTGTTCTTAAGCCTCTTCCTTCCTCACCTAGAGGCCTCTCTCGTCCATCCCCATCTGGCTTTGCTTGCCTTCTTTCCCATCCCACCCTACCCTTAAACTATTCATTTCATGAATGCTTCGGTAACACTTCAGATTCATGTACTCATTCTACCTCCTGTGGTGTTCATCTTACCAATTCTAAACCTAACTTTGGGTAACCCGAGATCTGTCCACTTCCTCTACTCCTACACACCACAGTGTTGCTACAAAAGTCATGAAATTATGTTGCTGGAACTTCACTCCCATTTGAAGGTTCTTTGTTTCATCTTTCAATGAATTCCCATTAATTTCCTGAAGGAGCTCTCCCAGTCTTTGTCATCCTAACTTGAAAAATAGCTCTTCTCCTGCAGCCTTCATTTCCTTTCTGTTCAGTGGGGAAAGATAGCTTTCTCACTCTGATGGATGTAGGATCTTGTTTAAAAGGTTGGTTCAGGTCTCATTTGCCTGATGGTGCCAATGCTACAGACCATGTTTTGAGTAGTCTCAAATGAGCTCCAAGGTTATTTAAAAATAATTATAACATAACACTTAGGATTCTGTGTCCTGAGTCGTAACCTCACCACTCTCACTCTCGGCAGATGAACTCAGCAGGAACTAAGAACCATCTGTTAAGAGCCTCATCAGCAGTTTTTGCTCTTTCCAACAACCTTCTGCCCTCACCTTTTTCTTACTTTTCTAGGTTACTTTTTCTACCTGCATCCATACTATCCTTTCTTGCTAACTTCAGAACTTGTCCTCTCAGATAATCTCTTTCCATGGTCTCTTTCCCTCATCTTTGGGCTTGCCTGGTGGCTCAGATGGTAAAGAATCTGCCTGCTATACAGGAGACCCAGGTTCAATCCCTGGATCTGGAAGATCCCATGGAGAAGAGAGTGGCTACCTATTCCAGTATTCTTGCCTGGAGAATTCCATGGACAGAGGAGCCTGGTAGACTACAGTTCATGGGGTCACAAAGAGTCAGACATGACTGAGCAACTAACCCTTTCACTTTTCCCTCATCTAACTACAAATTCCTTTGGGTTTCTAGCCTGACAAACTGTACTTCCCTACACATAGTGTAACAGCCACACTTCTCAGAGAAAGGAGCCATCTCTACCCTTGCTTTCTTTGCAGTTCTCCATTTGCATTTGCTACCTTGGTAGCCTGTGGACCCTCAACCACTATGAAAACAACTCCTCTTCACCCCCACAAAGTGATCTCCTGCCTTAGTTTATTTTTCCTGCTCCTTACCTCCTTACCTCTTACCACATTACTTATTTACTCAATTAGCAAATCATGTCGATTTTACCTTCAAAATATCTGTCACAGGCTAGTTATTCAACTCTTAACTACCTCTCCAAAGGAAATAATTCTTTTTGAAAAAGGTTTGTACATGAAGATCTTCTTCATAATAATGTTATTGAGAAGAATAACAAAATAGGGAATAATGAAATGTTCAAAACAAGGGAAGGAAGAGACAAATATAATTTTAAATGTTACAATGATTAAAATAATACTCTGTGTCTTGGCATGGGTTAAGATTTTGTTGATTCCACAATGTAAGATTTTGTTGATTCCACAGTGTTACATTTCGTTGATTCCACAATCTCTGGGTTCTGGGATTGTGGTTGATTTTTAGTTCTCTTTGTCTTCTGCACAATCTGAAACTGATACTTGTGTAACAGACCATTAGGACTCTCTGTCTCCATTTCCACTGAGGCACAAATGTTAGTACATATCAAGATTCCCAGGTGAGTGTGAGGCAGACACTGCACATGCCGAATTTACAAAAGGAATAAAGGAGACTCTGCCTCACAACTCCTGGCCCCTCAGTTCAGTTCAGTCACTCAGTCACGTACAACTCTTTGCAACCCCATGGACTGCAGCACGCCAGGCTTCTCTGTCCATCACCAACTCTCAGAGCGTACTCCAACTCGTCTGTCGTGTCAGTGATGCCATCCAACCATCTCATCCTCTGTCATCCCCTTCTCCTTCTGCCTTCAATCTTTCCCAGCATCAGGGTCTTTTCCAATGAGCAGGTTCTTCGCATCAGGTGGCCAAAGTATTGGAGTTTCAACTCCAGCATCAGTCCTTCCAATGAATATTCAGGACTGATTTCTTTTAGGATTGACTGCTTGAATCTCCTTGCAGTCCAAGGGACTCTCAAGAGTCTTCTCCAACACTACAGTTCAAAAGCATCAATTCTTCTGCACTCAGCTTTCTTTATAGTCCAACTCTCACATCCATACATGACCACTGGAAAAACCATAGCTTCAACTAGTCAGAGCTTTGTTGGCAAAGTAATGTCTCTGCTTTTTAATATGCTGTCTAGGTTGGTCATAACTTTCCTTCCAAGGAGTAAGCATCTTTTAATTTCATGGCTGCAGTCAGCATCTGCAGTGATTTTGGAGCCCCCCAAAATAAAGTCTCTCACTGTTTCCATTGTTTCCCCATCTATTTCCCATGAAGTGATGGGACCAGATGCCATGATCTTCATTTTCTGAATGTTGAGCTTTAAGCCAACTTTTTAACTCTCCTCTTTCACTTTCATCAAGAGGCTCTTTAGTTCTTTGCTTTCTGCCATAAGGGTGGTGTCATCTGCATATCTAAGGTTATTGATATTTCTCCCGGCAATCTTGATTCCAGCTTGTGCTTCATCCAGCCTAGCATTTCGCATGATGTACTCTGCATATAAGTTAAATAAGCAGGGTGACAGTATACAGCCTTGATGTACTCCTTTCCTGATTTGGAATCAGTCTGTTGTTATGTCCAGTTCTAACTGTTGCTTCTTGACCTGCATACAGATTTCTCAGGAGGCAGGTCAGGTGGTCTGGTATTCCCATCTCTTTCAGAATTTTCCACAGTTTGTTGTGATCCACACAGTCAAAGGCTTTGGCGTAGTTAATAAAGCAAAAGTAGATGTTCTTCTGGAACTCTCTTGCTTTTTCGATGATCCAGCAGATGTTGGCAATTTGATCTGTGGTTCCCCTGCCTTTTCTAAATCCAGCTTGAACAACTGGAAGTTCACGGTTCATGGACTGTTGAAGCCTGGCTTGGAGAATTTTGAGCATTACTTTGCTAGCGTGTGAGATGAGTACAATTGTGCGGTAGTTTGAACATTCTTTGGCATTGCCTTTCTTTGGAATTGGAATGAAAACTGACCTTTTCCAGTCCTGTGGCCACTGCTGAGTTTTCCAGATTTGTTGGCATATTGAGTGCAGCACTTTCATAGCATCATCTTTTAGGATATGAAATCCCCTCAACCAGGCCAAAGATGTAAGAGAGTCAGAGGAAGGAAAAAGATAAAGATCTTTTCTTATAGAGAGCTGTGGCCAGGTTCCCGGTTCCTTGGGTGCCCTCTGACCTCAGGACCCTGGGAAATCGCCTCAATGGGAAGACTTGGGGCTCCTTCAGCAGTCTGGGGAACCCATCAGCCTCAGTGAAAGCTGAAGCCTCTGTGGACAGGCCTGACTCTGCCAGTAAAGCTAGAAGAACTGACAAGGGACACAGGAAATGAGCCAGAGAGAGCTGCTTCCCTGAAGCTGCCCCAAGGGCCAGGTGGGGGCCCAGCTGGGTAGGAAGAGAGTTGCCTTACTTTGTCTAAGCCTGGAGGGGAACTTCTGGATGGCCAGGGGTTGAGGAAGAGTGCAAGTGGCCACCTACATATAAAAATAGACTTAGCAGAGAACCACCCAAGAGCCTAGAAAAGTGGCCAAGCAGGGAAGCATCAGCTTTAACCATCTGTCAGGCTCACCAGAGACACCAGCTATAAACAGCTGCTAGGCCTCGAAAGCATTAAGCCACCCACCCTTACCTGTCCTCCACCTTGGCTGGTGGAGATGGGCGTATGAGGGAGGTAGGGGTGAAACTGAGCCAGGAGTGGTCAGGAAGGAAAAGTCAACCATGCCCCCACCCCTTTCCACTGGAAGCTTTAGTGTGAAACTGACCTAAGCTGGCAGGAAAGAAATGATACAGTACTGCTTAGAATCTGTTGGTATAGAACTGGATATTCTAATTTCTGAACTGATACTGCATTGGTGACTTAAAGTGACCATAGCACTGCATATTATCTAAGAGGAACAGAAAAGTAAGGGGTTCTTCCAGAGTTTTTATCTAAAGGCAGGAAAAATGAAAAAAGAGTGGGAGAACGAAAGTCAGATTGTAATTTTATCAGCTTATTCATCATGCTTGTCCCCAGAACCCAGGCACTCCCTTGTGCTCGCTTCCATCATTTCTTGCCCTCATAAAGGTAGCCACTCTCTAGCCTTCTAACAGGATAGATTTTTTTTTTTTTTTGCCTGTTTTCATGTTTGATGTAAATAGAATCATTCAGGATGTAAATAGAATCATTCAGGATGTGTTCTTTTCTGCCTGGCTTCTTTCATTCAGTATTGTGGGAGGTTCATCTGTATTGTCACATGTAATTGTATCTCATTCATTTGCATTATTCTATAATGTTCTATAGTGTGAATATGGACTTCCTGGTGGCTCAGACAGTAAAGAATCTGCCTGCAATGAAGAAGACCCAGGTTTGAGCCCTGGGTCACAAAGATCCCCTGGAGAAGGGAACAGCTACCCAGTCCAGTATTCTTGCCTGGAGAATCTCATGGACAGAGGAGCCTGGTGGGCTGCAATCCACGGGATTGCAAAGAGTTGTACACAACTGAGGGACTAACACCAGTGTGAATATACCACAGTTTATCCATTCTGCTTTGACAGGCATTTGGATAGCTTCTCAGTTTAATCGCTCAGTCGTGTCCGACTCTTTGCGACCCCATGAATCACAGCACGCCAGGCCTCCCTGTCCATCACCAACTCCCGGAGTCTACCCAAACTCATGTGCATCGAGTCGGTGATGCCATCCAGCCATCTCATCCTCTGTCGTCCCCTTCTCCTCCTGCCCCCAATCATTCCCAGCATCAGGGTCTTTTCCAATGAGTCAACTCTTCGCGTGAGGTGGCCAAGGTATTGGAGTTTTAGCTTCAACATCAGTCCTTTCAATGAACAGCCAGGACTGATCTCCTTTAGCATGGACTGGTTGGATCTTCTTGCGTTCCAAGGGACTCGCAAGAGTCTTCTCCAACACCACAGTTCAAAAGCATCAATTCTTCGGCGCTCAGCTTTCTTCACAGTCCAACTCTGGTTTTGCTTATTAGAAATAGTGCCATGAATAGTCTATCACATTTAATAATGGGCAGAGAGCTATTTAAAAATCTCTGGCATCTTACTTCCTTTCCATTTCCCTAACTACCACCCCAGTTCACGCCTTCTCAAACTTTAACTTGGACTAATAGCAGTAGCCTCCTAATTGATATCCCCATCTACAGTTCATCACAAATATACTAAGTTTATCTTCTGGGAGCATAATGTTCATCATGTTGTTTTCCTTACTCAGAAACATTAAATGTCTCCCCATTACCTTCCAGCCAGAGAAGTTCCTTTGGTTGGCATTCAAGTCCTCTTCCCTGCATTTGTACTCCAGAACATTTTTGTGTCCCAGTCAGGCTAAGCCATTGCCATGACCTAAACATAGACTCAACTCTTTTTTTTTCTTCCTCTGCCTCCCTGTTCTTGGCCACTCCCAGTCCACGTTGCATCATGGTGCCTCTCAGACTGCTCCTAACAGCCAACACATCTGTCAGAGTTCTTGTCCTCCCAGGCTGAGCTCAGACATGTTTCTTTCAGCAGGCAGCTTGCATTCCCTGTAGCCAAGGTCATTTCCCATCTGCCATGCTCTGTTGGCCACTACCTTATGTATCATGAGCTTCCCTGTGACAGCATTGCTCTCATTTGTGTTTCGTCTTTCTTGCCCACTGAACTCCAGCAGGGCCCCATCTGTTTCATCTGTGTGTCTCCAGAGCACCTGTTCCAGCTGCTTACCCATAGAAGAGGCTCAATAAATGCTGGTTGAATTATTTTGGAGAAGTTGTTTGAAAATGTCTTCCTGATTTTTGCCTCTGATTCCCACTTCTCCTTTGAGTGAATTCCCCCTCTTGCTCCTTGGTATTGTGTGTGTGTGTGCTGACTAGCTCAGGAGCATAGTCTTTGGTGTCTGGTGATTCACCTGATCCTCAAGAAATAATGATAACCTCTCAATGCCACCCTCTTTGATCATACTATTTAACCCCCTCCATGTCTTAAACGAATTAAATATTTATTAGGCATCTACATAGACTATGAAAACTGGAATACAATTTGCCCTGCACCTGTAAGACATCATTCCAAGAGTCTTTAGTCTGGAAAAGTGTTTAATCTGTTGTCTATGGTTGATTCTTGAAACTTGCCTTTTTCTCACCACGATGGATGAATTGCACACTAGGAGAAGTTTGCGGATCTCAGCTGAGGTTTATCAGGTACTTTCAAAGCAAGTAGAAAATAAAACTGGAGCACTCTGTTGCTTTCCCATCAGTACCTGGGTTCTCAAGAACTAGTTCCTAAATTAGTGACTGAAAATATTGGTTATAATGATTAGACGCCTCATTCATTTGCTCTCTCTCCCCCAGTTATCTCAAGAGAACTTGGGCTTATTCTGAGCACCAGAGATGACTTAATTTTGCAGTGAGAAAATAGGAATGAGACGAAGCCAATTAGGAAACCTCAAAGAAGAGGAAGTATCTCCAGGCTGAAGGGAAGGCTGTTGAGTCTTATTTCCTCTCTGTTCTTGACTCATCCTCTCAGTGCCTGACCAACTTCTCCACCCCCGTTTCCCCACCTGATCAGGGAGCTGGAATGGGTGTGAGGTTAGACTGGAGTTAGTGAGCAGAGTGAAGAAAGTCAAATGACATTCACAAAGACCCCAAGATGTAGGGACGCACCATGGGTGTGAAAATCTTGGTGAACTGACTGATGCTTACAATTCCCATCACCTGTCTACAGTCATGGGTGAGGCTACATGTGTGCACGACAGGGTGGGTAAGAACTGGCTGCTTTCAAAGTTAAGAAAACAGATTGAGTTTCACTTCTGAACAGTCGCAGCATACACTATAGCCTGGTGCAGTACTTGGCTTCCTTCTTGCTAGAGAAAGAACAAAACCACCACCGATCCAGGGTTTATGACTGCTGTCCCCTCCTTTCACAAAGGCAGAAGCAATTCTTAACTAGGTGACTTATTTTCTTTGTAGTGCTTAATATTTTTTTCCTCCATGCCTTTAAGGGTAGGTACAGCGTGCTCACCTGTTTCAAAGAAGAAATCGAGGTGATGGTCACCAGGTGATCTCTGGCCAGCGTCAGATCCAAATCCAGTGCTCTGACACTTGGAGCAAAGCCTGACCCTGTTCAGGACTCAGGCCCCTCCCTTCCCCAGTCTTATTTTTCACTGGAACATTTGCTGTTTTCTCAAGCTATGAAGGGCTTCCTGTGTTATCATGCCTAAGGGGAAGTTGTATGTTCAAAAAACCACCAACGGTTAAGCCCAAACCAGCTGGGGTCTTCCATTGCTGCTTCCAGTATTCTAGGGAGACCCATGAGAATTCTTAGTGTTTCTCTAAGTCCTTGGCTTTCAGAAATGAGCTCAGTCATCCATCAAGCATTGGGTCTTCATTTAAAGGGGGAGTTTGGAAAAACAAGAGAAGCATCAAAAGTTGTAAGAGGGCAATACTAAAGTTGTTACAGCTAAAAATCAAGGGTGACCTGAAAGCTAAAGGTTTGGCTCTCTAGAAGGAGGTCCTGGATAGATATAGTTAAGTAAAATGTCCTTTGGGTTGAGCCGATACAAGTTTATTCCCTTTCAAATCAAAGGACAGTGTTACCATTTTTGGAGATGACTGATCGAATTCCAGGCACAGAATTATATAGGAAATTATAAGGAAAGGGTGGAGTAGCAGGGCAATGATAGTTTGTGACTGCTGTGTTGACAGACACCACATTGTACCCACCATTGGTACTGGAGGGTGAGAGAACCACACACTAGGTGTTACAGCCGAGAGCACTGGGGAGTACTGCTTTATTGGAATGTGCTTTGAAGAGATTTTGAGCAGAAATATAACCAAATGCCTCATGTATGTCACAGTAGCACATCCCACACCACATTTGAGGCTCCATTTGTCCCTCTCCTTTGCCCATAAACTGTATAGTAGAACTAGAGTACAGAGAAATCACTGTTTTCTCTTTCCCCAGGACTCAGCCAGAATGACCGGAGAAGGCAATAGCAACCCACTCCAGTACTCTTGCCTGGAAAATCCCATGGACGGAGGAGCCTGGTAGGCTGCAGTCCGTGCGGTCGCAAAGAGTTGGACACGACTGAACAACTTCACTTTCACTTTTCACTTTCATGCATTGGAGAAGGAAATGGCAACCCACCCCAGTGTTCTTGCCTGGAGAATCCCAGGGACAGGGGAACCTGGAGGGCTGCCATCTATGGGGTCGCACAGAGTCGGACACGACTGAAGCGACTTAGCAGCAGCAGCAGCCAGAATGCCAGCTCCTAGGTAGCCTACCATAGCTGCTGAGATACAGAAAGAACTTAAGGACTTCGACTGGTATGAGAAAGATACAAATAGAACCAGGTTCTTGCCCTCAGTCCTCTTTTGAGGCACCTGATTGGGTGATGGTCTGGCCAGGGACCTACCTCCCTTCAGCTGATCAGCCAGAGCCACTACATCTCCAGCTCTGTCGTGGCCACAGTTGACTTCTGGGGCCCCTTAATATCAGGGCATCCTAACTCTCCTAAGATACTCTACTTACCAGTGTTTCAACACTTGCTCATATCACATGGAAACACAGATAAGCTTCATTTTTATATTCCCTGGCTCACTGAAACCACCAGCAGAGCATCCTAAGCTAAGGGCTAAATTCTTATATTGCCTTTAAACACCATGTGATTCAGTGTGTCTGCAGTCACTGGGAATCTACGCTGCCACTTTACCTTTGCCTTGTGGGTAACCCCTACCTCCACCCCCAGGGGAGAATGTGGGCCTTGCCAAACGGAGGCCCCCAGGAGATTTTCCAAGACTCACGAGATGTCAAGTCATCTCTAAAATTTTTCGAAAAACCAGAAAGTCATTTCAGAATGTCTAACTTGGTGGCCCCACAGAGAGGAAGATGAAATTTTCCACACAGACACAGCAAGTCTGCCCCCATAGGCTTGTGTTAAAGCTGCAGGAGCATTCGTACCCAGACTTTCATTAAAGCTCCCCAGCCCAGGGGGAAGTCCACCTGGGTGGGTAGTTTAGCTGCTGCTTGGCACCCAAGGCACATATTCTTGAAGTCTCTGCTTCCTGGGGATTTCCCTTAGCAATGGAATCAGCAAGGGGTTTGTCTTTCTGAAAGATTTCCCAGAGGAAATCTATTTGCCTATGTGGAAAAAAACTCAAATTCTAATATAAAATCTCTGGCCTTTTAGGTTTTGAGTTTGGATTTCTCATTTATTCACAAATCTCTTTGAATAAAAACAATTCAACATAGTACAAAACCCAGGTAGTGAGAATGCATATTCACTGAATGATCAGAGTGCTTACTTCATGCCAAGCACTGATGATACACTCAGGAGTATGGCCATTGCCCTCAAAGAACCTGATGTTCTAATTCTAGCTTTCAGTTTGTGTTCTATTGAAAATGAAGTTGACTCCTTGCAGGAAGTATCCTTTAGGGTAATAATAATGTATGTTGTTGTTGTTGTTGTTGTTCAGTCACCAAGTCTTGTCTGACTCTGTGACCCCCATGGTCTGCAGCATGCCAGGCCTTTCTGTCCCTTCACCATTAATAAATATATGCCATCCAAAATCCTAGGCCTCTTTTAGGGTCCAGCTTAAATGCAACCTCAACAGAGGATCAGAATTTATTTGAACCTGTGAAATAATTCTCATAGCCCAGTGTGTGTGTGATTTTAAATATTCCAGCATTGCATGGCAGGGTACACCTAGGGTGCTTCACTGAGAGTCATGTCTATGTGGAAAGGAAAGGCAGTTATGAAAACATTTCTCAGTTGTTCCCTTGTCTTTCTACAGTTTTCAGTTCAACTTTACAGTTCATTTACTGAACTTTTATGAGCCAAGCCCTAGAGCGGGTGGTAGAGAATACAGAGATAACAAGTATTCAGGCTCCGCTCTGCTCATCTTTCTTTCTTTCTGTGCTACACTGGGTCTTTGCTGTTGTGCACAGGCTTACTCTAGTTGCAGTGTGGGGACTCCTCATTGTGGTGGCTTCTCTTGTTGTGGAGCACAGGCTCTAGTGTGCTGGCTCAGTAGCTCTGGTGCACAGGCTTAGTTGCTCCATAGCATGTAGAATCTTCCCAGACCAGCGATCGAGCTCGTATCCCCTGCATTGGCAGGCAGATTCTTAACCACTGGACCACCAGGGAAGTCCTGCTTTGCCAATCTTTAGTGAAGCCTGTTACAGCTCTTTTAAGTTAAACCATATGATTACCAATATGTGATGCTTTTGACCTACAAAAATGGCCATTTTATTTGGTTCAGGGTAATAAAAATTCAAATTATATGCACTGGGCATATAGGGGGAAAGAGGCAGATTGGTGAATCTGAGCTTCTTAGCTGAGGAGATGGGAATGAGTGTCCTTACAGGAGGAATAGGGGTGTGAGGGAACTGGAGAGCTTGAGGAGGGATCAGGCAGTGTATCTCAGAGCTGTGCCATGGAATGTAGCCCTGCAATGGAAATACGAGGATGAATTGCAAGACAAGGCTGAAAAGAAAGGTACAGGTCAGCTAAGTTCAAGACTAAATTTTATCAAGTAGCTCAAAGAAGTCTGGGCAGAGAAGCAACTCAATGAGATGTTGCTCAGGAAAATGATTCCATGAGTGTGATCAACAGGAAGAAACTCTACTGTGCCAGACCAGGCCAACTGGTCTTAATCCAGGCAGTAGCAGTGGGAGTGAGAAGCAGAAGGAGTTATCCCGTAGGGAGAATCAATAGGATTTGGTGAGTGGAAGGCAGCAATCAGTCATCATTTAATGAGTGCTTATTATGTGCTAGGTATCTTGTCTAGTACCTCACTCTCTTGCCTTCTCTCTCCTGAACAGTCCCCATAAAGAGAATCCAGCCTTAAGGAGGTTGCATAAGGTCACATATCTGGTAATTGTCACAAATGGGATTTAAATTCAAATTTAAATAGAAAGGAATGCACTCCTAGCCCTTGTGCTGTAAGGGAATTCATTCATTCAACTAATACTTATTGAGCACTTTAATAAATGCTAGGTATTGTTCAAGCTGCCTGAGCTGTACAAGTGAACAAAACAAAGATTCTTGCCCTCCTGGCCCTTGAGTTGGGTGAGGAGAGACAATAAACAATGAGCAAAATTAGGAATTACGTGATGGAAAAGAGGAGAGCAGAATAAGAAGGATCAGAATTACCTGGGGGAGGTTTGGGAGAACTGACAACTATTGCAAGATTTTGACTCTGAGGACTTGGAAAGTGTAGTATGAGGGAAGGGAGAAAAGAGATGAGGCTTGGGAGAAAAGAGATGGAATGAGGTGTGTTCTGTTTTAAACATGTTAGGTTTGGAGGTACCATGTGTCTCAACATGAAAAATACCCCGTGGGTGATTAGAGAAGACTCAGCACTAGAGACTGATAACAGCCAGAGACCTAGTTTTGAGGAAATATCACCATAGAAGGGGTTGTTGACTGAGTTCACCCTCCGAGCAACCTTACAGAGAAGTTGTTTTATCTATGACTATTCAGGTAAACTTTCAGAGTTACAGTCTAAGGGGCTTGCTCAGAGTCTAAGGAAAAAAAAGTACTCAGTGTCAGGAGGAGTTGGTCCTGAGGATAGGGACCTAAACCTAGGAACACCTTTCATCAGGACACTTGGGAATCAGAGGGAGCTGGAAAGTACCCTGTGTGCCAGAAATGATGTCTGCACTTAGTGTTTTCTTAATTGAGTTTCAGTTTTGGATTTTCTTTTTTAGTAATGAAATAGAAGTTTAGTTTTTAAAAAATACTCTTGAGAAATTAGAACTTCCTTAAGAAACTCCTTAGGAGGCTCTCAAAATTTTTTTCTTTTAAATGGAAAGTGAGTTTAAGAGAAAATACATTAAAGGGGTTAAGAATTCCTTCTTCAATATTACTTACAACTGGTATTGAAATGCCAGAATCTTGTTATAGCTGGTTCTGCTGGTACACAAGCTGTTGGGCCAGCTACACTAGTTTAACATCTGGTTTGCATCTTATAATCACTAAATAGAAGTGTGTGTCTTGGGGTAGGTCAAAACAGGCACACTTTACAGTTTCAAAAGTCACTTGCTGTTCTCCCAGAGCTACCTTGTCTGTTTAGAAATTATTCTCACTACTTCATCTACCACCAGCCTGCTTTGAGCCTTGTCCCTTCTGTTCTTGTTCATTATCAATCAAGGCTACTGATTCCTTTATTACACCTATATTGCCTATTGTTAACTGCTCAGTAGTGTCCGATTCTTTGTAATTCTGTGGACTGGAGCCCACCAGGCTCCTCTGTCCATGGAATTCTCCAGGCAAGAATCCTGGAGTGGGTAGCCATTCCCTTCTCCAGGGGGTCTTCCAGACCCAGGGATCTGTACCTAGGTCTCCTGCATTGCAGGCAGGTTCTTTACCATCTGAGCCATCAGGGAAGCCCCATTACACCTATATTTCAACCTCAGTTCCACTTTTAAGACAAAACCGTCCAGAGCTCCTGGCCAAAGGAAGATCTTACCTGGCCAGAATAAAATTCTGCCCTGGAGTGGCTGGCAACACCCGCTCCCTTCTGTACCTAAAATTAACTGGCTACTGCCAGAGCAGCTGCGATCCATTTATTTCTCCCTCTCATAGCAGGAAAGAAAGTGGTTGCATAGAAACTGTCATTTGCAGAAACGTGGATGAACCTAGAGACTGTCAGAATGAAGTCAGAAAGAGGAAAACGAATATGGTATATTAACGCATATATGTGGAATATAGGAAAACGGTAAAGATGATCTTATTTGTTAAGTAGAAACTGAGACATAGACGTAGAGAACTAAGGTATGGATACCAAAGGGTGAGGGAGGGGAGTGGGATGAATTGAGAGACTGCCATTGGCATATATACACTACTACTGTGTATATTGCTTCCCTGGTGGCTCAGACGGTAAAGCGTCTGCCTGCAATGCGGGAGACCTGGGTTCAATCCCCCGGTTGGGACGATTCCCTGGAGAAGGAAGTGGCAATCCACTCCAGTACTCGTGCTTGGAAAATTCCATGGCCGGAGAAGCCTGGTAGGCTACAGTCCATGGGGTCGCAAAGAGTCGGACATGACTGAGCGAGTTCACTTTCACTTTTTTCACTGTGTATAAAGTACATAACTAATGAGAACCTACTGTACGGCATAGGCAATGTCTACCTGGTGCTTTGTGGTGACCTAAATGGGAAGGAAATCCAAGGAGGGGGGATATATGTATACGTATGGCTAATTGACTTTGCAGTACAGCAGAAACTGACACAGCAATGTGAAGCAACTATACTCCAATTGAAAGAAAGGAGGAAGAAAGAAAGCAAGCAAGCCGGTGGGTAAACAGATTAAGAACGCCAGCAAGCCAGATCCAGGCTAGATATACAGATGCCCAAACTAACGAGAGACTTCAATACGCGATCACTCAGCGAGGCAAATCACTACTCGAGGCCCCAGAAAGCTTTTTTGCTCTTGCTACAGTCAATTCATTCTCCAGATAAAAGCTCTAATCGCCACAAGCCGAACCTCACCTGCAATCTTCAAGCCGCCCACACGTGGGGCGGGCACAAGCTCAAGTCGAAGAACTCGCTCTTCCCCACCCCCACCAGAGGCGGGGCCTTGGAGCTCTCCCCGCGTTGGAGTCTTAACTTCGGTGCGCAAGAGCGGAAGAAGCCCGCCGATGCCCCGGAAGCAGTCGTAGCAACTTCCGGAGGGGCTTGTACGCCTGGTGCGGGAGCAACGGGGCCCGAGATTGTGCTTGGAATAGTGGTGCACCATGTCCCGGGGTTCCAGCGCTGGTTTTGACCGGCACATTACCATTTTTTCTCCCGAAGGACGGCTCTACCAAGTAGGTGAGTGAATCGCATTTGCCTTTGGTCCACTCGAATTGCTCTGTCATGGTACGGCCTGCAGCAGGAAGACGCGGCCGGAGTTTAGTCCCGGGCTGAAGCGTGGCCAGAGCTGGGACTGGAAGAGGGCCGAGTCCATGTGGAAGTCCCTCGATGTTCCCGCCGCTATCCGCAGGCTGAGATGGGAGCCTGAAGGCGGAAGGTCTATTGCTGTCCGGGGGAAGCGGCCGCGTCAGCTCTAGAGCTGCTCTTGAAACTAACATCCTGTCTTAACCCACGTCTGATTGGGTGCTACTGTGATTTAAAAGTTGGTGCTGAATTGTATAGTGAACTAGCTGTTTCCTGAAGAACAGCTTTACTGAAAATAAACCCTAAAGTAGTTAGAGTTATTCCGTATAGCAGTACATTTTGGTGGATCAAAAAGGTGTCAGGGTTTAGGCTGTGATTGGAAAAGTCAGTATTAGGTTTACAACTGGCCGGTGATGGTTTTCTTTTTGAGTGAATTTAGCACCTCAGAGCCTTGGTGAGGTCAGTGATCATATGTGCTTGGAAATCATAAGGAAGGAGTTGGCCTATAAATGAGGTTCTCTTCACAGTGTAAATGTTAGAAATAAAGATAACTTGGAATGAAACCAGACTACTGAATGGCTACATACTGGATATAATGTAGCAAGAAACAACATCATATAGGGTAATTCACTAACCCTTTTAACTCATCCCCAGTTGAAAAATATTATCTAAGATGAAACAGAGATGATAACTGTATCTTCAAGGAAGTTTCATTTTAAAAGTTTCATTCCTGAGTTTTAAAGACTTCTGTATTGGCTGTGCTTTGAATGTTCTATTTCATGGTTTTTAATATGTGAACAGGGAAAGTCATTTAAACCTAGACTTTTGTATACTATATTGTAAAGTCCAGCAATAGGCTTTAATGCTTCCCAGATTTGGTGGGTTGAAAGGCTGAATAGAGCATCATTTTAATAGTTTAAAAAGACTTGGAATAGAGCATGCAGTTCAGAACAGGTTAAATATCTAGACAGAATAACTTTAAGCTTTGTCTGGTTTAATAACACACTCCCTCTGCTACTCAGGGCACTGATTAGACATTGCTAGGAAAGGGAAAGTGAAAGAATAGTATGATTAAGCAGTACAATGGTGATGAGTTCAAGGCCTAGAGCCATAACTGGATTCAAATTCCTCCTCTGCTTCATAGACGGTGCTCACCTGGGCAAGTGATAGAACTTTAGCCTTAGTTTCTGTTTTCAAAGTTAGCCTAATAATTCCTCCCTTTTGTGGTGGTTTTGAGGATTAAATAAAGAAATATATGTATAGTGCTTAGCACAGTATTAAGTTCTCAGTAAATGTTATTTTTTGTTTGATTCTTTGGCTTTTTTTTTTTTGATCTGTTAGATAAGTAGCTCTGTAGACACGGACTGTTTCTTTTATGGTCCGTCCATGCTTGATTCTCTAATGAAATATACGTACATTATCACAATGTTGTGAATATTGTTTGTTAGTTTCTAAACTTTAGAATCTGCCAAAGACAAAACATGTAAGACAGAGTGCAAATTGATAATGGTGACAGTGGAAAAATAGAAGAAGAAAAATGGGGAGATGACAAGGGAATGGAAAGGTTAGTGGAAAGTATTAAAGATGTTCCTCATCTTCTGTAGTTGGGATTGAAAAGATAAATGTGGTCTAAATGTGATAAGTTTAAAAAAATGCAGGGATAAATTTAGTTATAATTATAAACAAACTGTTGATGGTGTTTGTTCTCAAGGAGTAGGGAAATTTTTTATTTTTACCTGTACACGTTAATAATTGTTGAATATTTTGTCTTAATGTGTTCAAGAAGGGGTGTGTGTGTGTAAACTGTAGAGCTATATAAAGAATATTTGGCTTTGAAATCCAACTTCAGAAATTTCATACATTATCAGTGGGGAAATAGGTCCGTAAGTCTGGCTACTTTGCTGTCTTCTGCGTTTTTGCTGGATATGTCTGGCAAGGGAGATAGGAGCAGTCACTTGAATTTGCCTCCCAGGTGAAGTGACTGCTGCCTGGTTGTTCCTGAGAAGGGAACATGCTGATAAGAAACAGGAAAGAAATGAACTGGTAGAGACAGACTGGAGAGGATAGATTTCTAATCTAGAAAGTGATAGTGTGTATTGAAGCCAGGATTCCTGGGGAGTCTTAACTCTGCACTAACTAGAGGAAGTATGGAATTTTACATATACTACATATGTAAAATACAATCCCATTTACCTTATAGGTTTCTAAGGATTTAATGAGTTCATAGATGTAAAGTACTTAGTGTCTGTCACATATTATTAATAAGCAGTCAGTAAATGTTTCTGTGAGGAATGCTGTTAAAATCCTTTACAGAAACATGGCTGATAAAAATGGAAGTTTTTTCATCTCAGGAGTTTCACAAGTAAATGCACTGAGACTTACTTACTGTTTACCTCTTTTGCTGTTTAAAAAAAAAAAATTCTTGTTTTGGAGACTTCCCTGGTGATTCAATAGCTTAGAGACTCCGTGCTCCCAATGCTGGGGGCCTGGGTTCAATCCCTGGTCAAGGAACTACATCCCACATGCCACAAATAAAGAGTCTACATGCCTCAACTAAAAGAGCCTGTGTGCTGCAACGAAGATTGAAGACCCCATGTGCCACAGCCCTGACTCAGTGCAGCCAAAAAATAACAATAATCATAAGAATTCTTGTTTTGAAGTAGTGTTTCTCAACCCAGACTTCTCATGCCCTCCTTGGATCTGATTTGAAATTGAATGTGTACATGTATACATACATGCATATATATATGTGTATATATATTCGTAAATATGTACATATTAAAAGTATACCAAAAAGTCATGAGGTCAAACTCTGCTTTGTTTTCAACCTCATATCTGCCCACCACACACATACTCCTCCCCACACACACACCACCAATATTTTTAATGACCCCACCTGCTTGAAAAATCACCATTTTGAGGAATGTAATATTAGGAGGCACTGTGAAATGAGACGCACTTCCTGCTTAAGTTTAAAGGTTAGGGAAAGACAGAACGGCAGTTTCGAAAAAATCTTAGCGGTAAGATTCTAGTTGTACAGCATTCAAATTGGATGTTGACATATCATGCAGAATACCTGCCTTGTCTCAGTAGAACACCTCTTATTTTTTTGATAACCAAACTTCAAAGAATGTAGGAGCCATATTTTTTCAGCCAGCGTTTATATGGGGAAAAATATTGTCCAGAATTCATCACAGGTTTTTGTTCATTTTTAAACAACATCTATTTATTTTCTCCCAGTTTTGTAAGTTAGAAGTCTGGTAGGCTTAGGGTCACACAGCTTGAAAATCACAAGGAGGCTGCATTCTTTTTTTAAATTTAAGTTTAGATTTGTTTTTTGTTGAGGTAACATTGGCTTATAACATTATATAAGTTTGTGTGTACAACATACTACATCATGATCACCACCAAAAATTTAGTTTCCATCTCAGTACAGCGTTTTAGACAAAATATGGGTGAAAAAATCTTGACTTACATTCCTTTAATTATCAGAATTTCAGAATCTGAAATAGATGCTTCACAGTGAGTGCCCATAAATGAGATGTGCATCTCTGCTGTTGCTGGCATCACACAAGCAGCTCCTATTGTGGGCCACTGTCAGGCACTGTGTGCTTGTCCTGAACATTTGGTCACAGTACCTTTTATTTTTAGCTCTTGTTTTTTCCTAGTTTAATACAAATGAGTCCTGGAAAAGTTGGAAAGTGTTGGGAAAAATTGTAGGGGAGGAAGCAAAGTGTATAAAAGATTGCTGTGGAAAAAGGTCTCTATATACAGACAACTGTTTATTAACTATTTTATTTATAATCAAGGATGCAGTTTTCATTCTAACCTAACGGTTTGTTGTTAGATTGAGCCCTCTGAAACTGCTGGTGTTGGACTGCTTTTTACCTGTAAAACTAGCTCTTTCATGTGGTTTAACCTAAGATATATATATATCGGTAACTTATTATGTATTTAAATTAAAAATTAAGAAATTGAGGACTTGAGATGAACTATAATCCATTATAAGTTTTCTTATTTAAAAAATAAGAAATGGGCTGAAATGGGCTATCAGTTCTTTTCTTGCATAATCTTGGACATTCAAAAACAGATTACTGAGATTAACATAACAGTGTTTGCTAGTTTTGTGCTGAATTTCTGAAATTTATACAAAAAGCAAAATTTTTAGTGATAGAAATAGTGTTTAATTACTGTTTCTGACATTTGAATTCCGACTCAAAACTAAATGCTCCTTTTAAATACTGCCTATAAACTTCTGTTTTTTAATTGGCCTTCATGCTCTTCTCTACTGTAAACTGTGATATTATTTTTACCCTGCCAGAGTTTCTTTTTAGTTACTGTCTCTAGATTCTTTACTTGACAGTTTCCATTTTTATAGAAATTACTATAATATATTTTATGGTGCTGTTGATTTTTTAAAAAATTTAAATTGTATAGTTGATGTACAATATTATATAAGTTTCAAGTGTGCAACATAGTAATTCACAAGTTTTAAAGGTTATACCCCATTTATAGTTATTGTGAAATATTGGCTATATTCCCTGTGCTGTACAGCATGTGTCTTTGTAGCTTATTTTATGCTGCTAAGTGTTAGTTGCTCAGTCGTGCCCGACCCTTTGCGACCCTACGGACTGCAGCCCACCAGGCTCCTCTGTCCATGAGATTTTCCAGGCAAGGATACTGGAGTGGGTTGCCGTTTCCTTCTCCAGCGGATTTCCCAACCCAGAGATTGAACCTGGGTCTCCTGTACTGCAGGCAAAGTTTTTACTGACTGAGCTATAAGGGAAGCCCCAGTAAGTAAGTAAGTGTTAGCTACTCAGGTTATGCTGGTGGTAGTGTTATAATGGGGATTCATTTACACAAAATCTTACTGAAAATTACACTGCATTACACTGTAATGCCGCATGGTAAGTACCAAAATATTGGTGCAGAGAAGGGTACTTGAGGGAGTGACACTGACAGAGAGAGCCAGGAATGTTTCCTTAGAGGAGATAAATTGATCTACATGAAGATTAGATAAGGAAACTTAAGGAGACTTGTGTATTGGTCAGTCAGGTGTGGCTGGAGCAGACAGTGACAACTGGAAAAAGACTGTAGCAAAATTTTGAAAAGATTTGGATGTTGTGCTACGGTTTGGACCTTGTCCCATGGATTTTGGACATAGCCAGTAGAAATCATTAAGAACAGCAAGATTATTAAGTAAGATAGCAGAAAAGTTGGGTATAGAATTAGAGTTAAGAGTAGAAAGGGACAGATGTCAGGAAGACCATTTTGGAGAGGGTTGTCCCAGTAATCCATACAAACAAAAGTAGGTAGAATAGTACAGTGACACATGTATTCATAACCCAGCTGTAATGACTGTCCGGGTTTGTCAGTCTCATTTTCATAACACTTACCCCTCTCTGCTGGAGTATTTTAAAGCAAATTATAGATAAAAGAGTAGACATTTCTCTTATAAGAGGGAAGTGAAGAGTCAAGAATGGTACCCAGGTTTGTAGCTTGAAAACTTGAGTGGTTAGTAATCTGAGATAACTATAAGAAGAGAGTTTGCAGAGATAACTGCGTGCGTGCTCAATCTGACTCTTTGTGACCCCATGGACTGCAGCCCACCAGGCTCCTCTGACCATGGCATTTCCCAGGCAAGAATACTGAAGTGGGTTCCCATTTCCTTCTCCAGGGGGTCTTCCCGACCCAGAGATCATACCCGAGTCTCCCGCATTGGCAGGGTGAATTCTTCACCACTGCACCACCTGGGAAGCCCAAGAGGTGTTTAATTTCAGCCATGCCTGTGGGAGAAATGGGCATTTACAAATATAAGTTCAGAGCTAAAGATGACAGTTAGTAGTGATTATATAGGATAAATCAGCCAGTGATAGGGAGAAGTGGTAGAATCCTTGGGGATACCAGTATTTAATGAGCCAGCTAAAGAAATGGAAGCAGTGAAGGAGACTGAAAAGTAGGAGATAAATAGCAGGAATTTTTTTTGGGGGGGGGGGCGCATCTCATGGGATCCTAGTTTCCTAGCCATGGATCGAACCTGAGCCCCTTATTATGGAAGCGTGGAGTCTCAACTACTAGACCACCAGGCAAGTCCAGGAATGATATTCTTAACTAAGAACTTTAAAAATTCAGTTTCTCAGTTGCACTAGCCATATTTCAGGTGCTCAGTAGCCTATTATATTGGATCGTGCAAATATAGAACAGTGCCTTCATCACAGAAAGTTCTGTTGGACAGCAGTAGTTTATATAGACAGGGAGAGAGAATTAGGACCCCTTTAATGGATCTTTGCTAATTCATAGGCACATTCTCTGTTGAGAAACATTTTTTATATGTAAAAATTTTTTTTATATTTTGTGGGACCAAATTTTATTATGTGGCGAGAGCCATAGCTCTTTTCCTTTGTGGCTTTTTATCTTTTGCATTATTTTAAGCAGAACAGGTAAGTAATGCACATGAGTGAAACCAGCTGGTGAGACAGGAGGAGGAGTGATGGGAACTGTGAAAAACTGCAGAACACATGTCAGCCCTAAATGATTTTTGCTCTGCTGGACAGTTGCTATGAGGGTCAAATGATACCAGAATTTTTTTCTAAGAAAAAATAATCCTGCTTTTATTTTATCAGACTTTTAGTAATTAAAATTTTCCTTGAAAACTGTGTATTCTAAACGAATTTGAGTAAGCTGAATTGGATCCATGGCCAACCTTTGACTTAGTGTCTACTGGTTGCAAATGTAATTTTAAAGCTCCTTGGTTCCTCCTTTCTTTGACTGTCCAGTCTGGTGGTGGAGGGGGAGATAACACAGTTCAAAATGCTAATGTTACTAGTGAAATAGGAAATGCTATGGGAATTCAGAGAAAGGGTTGAAGAATCCCTTCTAGGACAATCAGAGAAAGTATCCAGGGGAAATGGAGGACACTTGAGGGGAAGGACAGACTTTAGCTAGGTGGAAATAAGACTGATAGGGCAGTCCAGAGAGGACTTGAAGAAGCAAAAAGTATATTGTAAGAAGAGAGATGGTAAAAATTGCAAACTAATAGCCCTCCATATCCATAGGCAGGCTTCCCAAGTGGCTCAGTGATAAAGAATCTGCCTCCCAGTACAGGAGATGCTGGTTCAATCTCTGGGTCGGGAACATCCCCTGAAGAAGGAAATGGCAACCCACTCCAGTATTCTTGCTTGGGAAATATCATAAACAGGGGAGTCTGGCAGGCTACAGTCCACGGGGCTGCAAAAGAGCCGGACATGACTTGGTAACTGAACAATAACACCCATAGATGGAATATTTTTTTAGGCCAAAATTGTGTTCTAAACAATCAGGTAGTAACAACTGGCAATTGAAAATGTACTGAAATTAAGTGAGATCAAGGGTAGTGACCCAGTTATTAGACCCAGATACACATCTGTATAGAAAAGGTTGTGCCTAATATATATTTCTGTAGTAGCTATAATGATAATCATTTTGTTACTGATTGTATTCTCTCATTTTCTAGATTAGTATGGCTAGAGGTTTCTATTAGTTTCCTGTGGCTGCTATAACAAATTACTACAAACCTGGTTGCTTAAAACAACAGAAATTTATTCTCTCACAGTTGTGGAAGCCAGAAATCTAAAATCTGTATCATTGGACCAAGATCAGAGTGTCAAGCAGGGCCATGCTGTCTCTGGAGGCTCTAGGGAAGAATGCTTCCCTCGTCTTGTCCACTTCAAGAGGCTACCAGCATTTCTTGGCTTGTGGCTCCTGCTCCATCCCTCTAATCTTCAAGACTAGCATTTGCAAATCTCTCTGCTCCTCCTTCATAGCACCTTCTTCTCTCTGTGTGTAAAATTTCCATCTGTCTCTCTTAATAAGGATACATAGGAATGCATTTAGGGACCACTAGGATAATCTCCCCATCTCAAGATTAACTTAATCACGTGTGCAGAGAGTTTTTGCGGGGAAGGAGCTATACATGATAATGTTTGCAGGTTCTAGGAATTAGTACATGGATATCATTTGGGGACTGTTTTTCAGTATACCAAAGGGTTTATAATTTTGTTGGTTTGTTATTCAAACAATCAGTTTTTGACTTTGCTCATGTCCTCTTTTATGTCTGTTTCATTGATTTCTGACCTTTATTATTTCTTTTTTCTAATTTGGTTTTATTTTGCCTTTTTCTAGCTTCTTAAAGTAGAAACTTAGGTTTGCAGTGTAGAACTGGGGGCCCTAGCCGTTTTCTGACTGACTGTTCACCAGAGGCCACCAGTGGTTCTTTCCACAGAGCCACTTACCAGTCCAGCAGGTAGAAGGTCTAGAGTGAGTCTGCTAGCAAGATAGTCTTATATAATGTAATCAGGAAGGTGCCATCCCATCACCTTTGACATATTCAGTTAGAAGGGAGTTAGAGGTTAGAGATTTTGCCCGTACTCAGGAGAGGGGATTACACAGAGATGTGAACACCAGGAGGCAGGGATTGTTGACGGAGGCCACCTTAGGATCCGTCCGCCATAGCAGTAAAATTCCTTTTGAACACTTTCAGCTGCATCCCGCAAATTGTGTTATATTTTACCATTACTACTCAGTTCAAAATATTTTAAAATTTCCTTTGTGATTACTTCTTTGACCTATGGATTATTTAGAAGTATGGTTTTAAATTTTCAAATTTAAAAATTTTCCAAAATACAGGGTTTCTAGCACTTTGCTATACCATCCTTTTCTCCTGTGTGCCCACTCCATCCCAGGCTAATCGACTTTTTTCATCCATTTTGTAAAGTGTGTCTCCAGTAGTCAGCATACATTTGAGTCTTGCTTTTTTATCCATTCTGGCAGTTTATGCTTTTCATTGGAGTATTTCATCTACTAACATTTAATGCAATTGTTAACATGGTTAGATTTCTCTTTTTTTTGACATGGTTAGATTTTAACTTACTGTTTTATTTATTTCTGTATGTCTCTGTTTTGTTTGCTTGTTTTTTCCTCAGTACCTCCTCCCTTGGCTTCTTTTTGATTATTTGAACAGTTTTTGGAATTTCATTTTAATCTCTTAGCCTTTTGGCTACGTCTTAGCATTTTTTAGTCGTGTTTTAAGGATTATAATATATATGCTTAACTTTTTCCCATCTTTCTTAGAGTTAATGTTTATCATTTCACAAAAAATGTACAAGCCTTAAAACATTGTAAGTCAACTTACTCCCTTTCCTTCTATAAGTAATACATCTCCATATTTTACAAATTCCATAAATGTTGTAATTTTTGTTATGTATTTTTAAAGAGTTAAAGAGAATAAAATAAGTCTTTTATATTTATCCAGATATTTACCATTTTTTGATGTTTCTCATTTCTAAAGATTAGAGTTTTCTCTTGGTACCATTTTCCTTTAGCCCAGAGAACTACTTTTAGCATGTTGCAGATCTGAAAGTGTCTGTTTCACTTTCATTCTTGAAGGATGTTTTTGTTGAAAACAGAATTCTGAATTGATGGTTTTTCTTTACAGAATTTAAGGATGTTCCACTATCTTCAGGTGAAATCCATGGAATTTAAATCATTGTTCTCTTGTGTATAATCTGTTCTTTTTCTCTGTTCTCAAAGTTTTCTCTGCTTTTGATTTTCAGGAATTTGACTGTAATGAGTCTGGTTTCTTTTTATTTATCCTGCTTGGAGTTTGCTGGATCTTCGATATGGAATTTTATATCTTCTGCCAAATTTGGAACATTTTAACCATTATTTCTCAGTTTTTTGTTTGTTTCTATTTTGGGTCTCATTTTTTCCTCTCCAGTTAAACACACTTATACCTGTTGATATTAATCTGCAGACTTGTTTTTTTAAACCTGTTTTCTCTTGTTTAAAATTGGGTAGGGAATTCCCTGGTGGACCACTGGTTAGGACTCCGTGCTTCCACTGCAGGGGCACGGAGTATACTTTGATTCATTTTTCATACTCTTGGCTATATTATCTCCATTCTGCAGTTAAGTCCATTTGGTGGATTTTTAAATTTTAAATTGTATTTTTTAGTTTTGTGATTTCTACTTGGTTCTTTTGTACTTTACTGAGATTTCTTACTTCATCTTGAATATTTTTATTATGTCACTGAACATAGGTTTAATGACTTTGCCTGCTAATACAACATCTGGATCATCTCAGGGTTGGTCTCCTATAAGTAGATCACATTTAACTATGTTTTGTTTTGTTTGTTTTGTTTTCTTTTTTAATATGTTGAGCAATTCTAGATTATATCCTGGGCATTTGTGAATGTTAGATTGTAAAGACTGGATTTTGTTATGTTCCTCCAAAGAATGTTAGTTTGTTCTAGCAGGCAGTTAATTGATGGGAGCCTAAATGTCACCTTAATTCTTTTATCCTAGCTACGATGCTTGGAGTCTGTCTTTTGTTAAGTGTGGTTGTGGAATCAGCCAGAGATTTGGGCAATATAGACATTGAGGCTCTCCCTCGCTACTCTCTCCTTTCTCTCCCTCATTCCCCAGCAGCTGTGATTACTCCCCCAAGCTGTTCTCTAGCTCTTCAAGTCAAAAGGACTGAATTTTCTGTGGGTGTTTAGCCCAGACTGGGGCCTGCAGGCAAGCTGTAAGTCATGAAAATGGGAGAGTCATCCCATTCCATTCCCTTCTTCAGGCACTGACTCCCTTTCTAGAATCGGTGTACTTTTGGCCTCTCTGTGGTATCTTTGGGCAGTTATTGTTTTGGCTAGAGTTTACAGTTTGTCTGTGGAGGATTGATCTGGTACGGGCTTTATTGACCATATGAGAAACAGAACTGAGAAGCATTGTGAAACATATTTTAGCAATTATTTATGGTATAATGGGATGGTAAAAACAAGTTGTTATAATTTGATAAGGGATTTTTATCACAGCTCCTATTAAAGGAAATTCTTTGGTGTCATAGGTAATATCTTCCCTTAGATGAGCCTCATCACCAGTGGCTTTTTGAACCAAATGAGACCAGGCCTTAGACCTGGTGTGCAGAGTAATACTTGACAGAATTTTGAAAGCATTTATTATGTGTCAGATGTAAATAACAGCTGGAGTAGTGAGTGATTTTTTCTTCTATATTTCCTCTGTATTTTCCACAGTGAGCATATATTAAATTTTGTTGCAGTTTTCCTGGTTACAAAATATGTCTTTATTAAGTTTAAATATTACAGAAATAAATAACATTCAAAGGGATTGTCTCATCTGTAATTCTGCTCTTCATAGGCATTCTCAGCTAAACCACGTGGTACCAAAGTAGTTTGTTTTTATAAATCACTTTGATCAGCTGTTTTAACGTGGGAGTGGTTTGACAGCAACTAGAGAAGTGCACGAGCTGTAGTTTGTTGTAGATAAACTAAAGAATCCTATAGTGTAGGTAGTATGAAAGTTGAAAAAACATGATCCAGAAATTTTCAACTTGGTAGAGGGGCTAAAAAAGACAGAGTAATCTAACAGCAATTAAAGCTGCATACAATCAGTTAGTTATTGACCAAAAGTTAACAGAAATAGTAAATCTTGAGAAAATGTGGAGAACCTAAATTTGACCCAGGAAAACCAGACGTAGTAGGAATAATGGCTATGAAACAGATTTTTTTTTTAATGATAAAACAATTGATAAATATTTGGTATGATAAAAATTGTTTATTGGAAATTTGGTGTTTGCACCTGATGAAAATGATCAAAATGAAAAGAAATACAGTTGGTTTAATTATGGTTTATTATTATCATTATTATTTTGACTTTGCATATCTTAGATGGCATTCCGTGTTAGTTTATCAAGCTGTTTATTTTTAATGACTGTTTATTACTCAGTTTCATGGATCTATGATCATTTTCTCACGTTTTAAAAAAACTGCTCTATTTTCCAGAATATGCTTTTAAGGCTATTAACCAGGGAGGCCTTACATCAGTAGCTGTCAGAGGGAAAGACTGTGCAGTAATTGTCACACAGAAGAAAGTACCTGTAAGTAGTACTGCCCAGATAGACAGTTGTTGCAGAATGCAATGTAAGAATGTCTCATGAGTTGGTACAAGGGTACAAGGGTATATTATTATCTGTATATGCTAATGTTATTTTTATAAGCATAATGGCATTTCTAAGTCTTTTGTCTTCAGGTACCTCAGAACATACTTTGGTGAGCTAAAGTTTTTGCCCACAGAAAACATATCATCTTAAAAAGGAAAACAGAGTAGTGCCCACACCTCCATTTTTTATTGGTTTTAACTGTAAAATGAGCAGAAGACATTTATAGTTCATTGTTATAATTCCATAGTTTTTTTTTATCACTGCACAGACCTGTGATTTTTTAAAAAAATTATCTTGATTTGTTCTTCAGGACAAATTACTGGATTCCAGCACAGTGACTCACTTATTCAAGATAACTGAAAACATTGGCTGTGTGATGACAGGAATGACAGGTGACTGGCTTGATACTTACTTATATTTGTTATTTTCTCCAGATTATTTTTAATTTTAAAATGCTTCCCTTAATATCTGATTTGCAGTCTTCCAAGGCTAGTATCAATGTTCAGAGTATTGTGTGTCTTTTTGAAACCGTAAGTTTAATAGAATTAGATATCTATGCTACTGTCAGGGAAACTGAGTGAGGGCCCTCTCAAAAATGATTTATTTCATCTATGAAATGGTTTATTAATTTATTTCATCTAGGATATGGTTAATAATTTAAGGGGACATAAGTCAGTATATCTCAAACCTGGTGATAGTGACACTGGTTAGAAGTAGGTGACAGTTGTGAAAATAACTTTGGGTTTCTGTTTTCTGAAATCAAGGGAACATTCAAGCCTACAAAAAGGTGGAGAGAAACATCATTCTTTCTCCTTATAACTTGTTCTTTGGGAGATCATTAGACACTTTTAGAAATTATTTTGATGGCTGATGAAGAAGAGTTCAGCATAAAAGAGCAGAGCTATGTATAGGACTTCACCTTTTACATTTTTTTCCTTTTTTGTCACATACTTATTGCTGAGTCAGTCACTGTATGTTGGTGGGAGAAAAAACCATTGTGGACCACTTCTGCTTTCCTTAAGTCATAATGAGATACATGTATATGTTGGGACAGTTATCTGGCTTTGAGGTTCATTCTTTCCTTCTAACTAAATAAACCTTTGTTTCTTACACTCTAAGCTGACAGTAGATCCCAGGTACAGAGGGCACGCTATGAGGCAGCTAATTGGAAATACAAGTATGGTTATGAAATTCCCGTGGACATGCTATGTAAAAGAATCGCTGATATTTCTCAGGTCTACACACAGAATGCTGAAATGAGGCCTCTTGGTTGTTGTAAGTATGCAAAGAAGTCTCCCAAATAATTAATGAATTCAGATTGTTTTTTAGAGAACATGCATTAAGAAAGTTATTTCAGTAAGACTTGGGTTTTGAACATGTGGTTTGGAAAATTATGAAAGGTGAGAAAAATCTTTATAATAAATGGGTGTTGGCTCATTATCAGAGAAATGCAAATCAAAACCATAATGAGGTACCATTTCACGCCCATCAGAATGGCTGCTATCCAAAAGACTACAAGCAATAAATGCTGGAGAGGGTGTAGAGAAAAGGGAACCCTCTTACATTGTTGGTGGGAATGCAAACTAGTACAGCCACTATGGAGAACAGTGTGGAGATTCCTCAAAAAACTGGAAATAGAACTGCCATATGACCCAGCAGTCCCACTGCTGGGCATACACACTGAGGAAACCAGAATTGAAAGAGACACATGTACCCCAATGTTCATCGCAGCACTGTTTATATAGCCAGGACATGGAAGCAGCCTAGATGCCCATCAGCAGATGAATGGATATGTGGTACATATACACAATGGAATATTATTCAGCCATTAAAAAGAATACATTTGAATCAGTTCTGATGAGGTGGATGAAACTGGAGCCTATTACACAGAGTGAAGTAAACCAGAAAGAAAAACACCAATACAGTATACTAACATATATATGGTATTTAGTCAGTCGGTAAAGATAACCCTGTATGCGAGACATCAAAAGAGACACAGATAAATAGAACAGTATTATGGACTCGATGGGAGAGGGTGAGGGAGGGAGGATATGGGAGAATGGCATTGAAGCATGTAAATTATCATATGTGAAACGAATCGCCAGTCCAGGTTTGACGCATGATACAGGGTGCTCGGGGCTGGTGCACCGGGATGACCCAGAGGGATGGGGTGGGGAGGGAGGTGGAAGGGGGGTTCTAGAAGGGGAAAACATGTACACCCATGGTGGATTCATGTCAATGTATGGCAAAACAAATACAATATTGTAAAGTTAAAAAATAGAAAATAAACTAATTAAAAAAAAAAAAGATACAGGCAAAAAAAAAATAAATGGGTATTGGAAGGATAGGTTTCACAGCAATATTTTAGGCACTGCCTTTAAACATGAGACACTATTAAGCTTTTGTAGTGGAGATTCCACTGCAACTCCAGAATACTAGTTCAAAGAAAATGCCTAAATTAGGCATCTTAACATTGTAGTTGTTTCTTTTGACCACCCTAAAGATTCTGGTTCACACATGTATGCCTGTGATTCATATACTTTTATATATTTTATATTTTATGTACTTTATATTCATATAAAGAAGAATAAATTTCTTCTTTTAAAAAACAAGTAAAATTTTATTGGGAGAGAAATAAGATTTACTGATTTAGACATAATGGAATAAGTTAGCCTGGAAAATTCAACATGTCTGTTTCAGACAGCATGTCATTTATTTATGAGAATTAAAGCAGTCACTGTAATGGTTTTTCTTTAGCACCCGACCCTGTTTTTGACCTATTACTTAAAAAGTCTCCCTTGATTTCTTCAGTGATGCTCTTCTCCTCTGCCTCCTCACTTTCCTTAGCTCATGCTCGTCTACTGGTCCGTTAAATGTTGTTCATCAGGTTTCTCTTCTTGGTCCTTCTGTCCTCTTTGTTTTGTCTGGGTAATCTCATCCGCTTTCATGGCTTTATTTTACTGCCTCATCTATATGCCAGTCACTCCCTCATTAGCTTTATCCCAGTCTCTTCCTTCACGTCCCACAGATACTTCAAACTCGAAATCATTGCCGTTTTCCTACTCTCATCCTCAACTTTTTTTCTACCCCACCTCACCTTCCCTGGTCTTCTATTTAGTCAGACTATCAAGCTTTACTGCAGAATGTCTGGCCCTTCCATCTTCTGTGTCACTTTTTCATCGTCTCTTGCCTTTGCCACCTATTTTACCACCTTTCTCCCTCCTTACTCTTTCCTAAACTGTTCCATATTGCTACCTGAGTTGTCATCCTAGAGTTTTGTTCTTAATAGGATGTACAGGGTGTCTTACAGAGTTGCCTCTTTCTTGTGCTGCATTTCTCTTTCTCCTGAAGCTGCTGTAATACATGGATCTTTTTGTCATTCCCTGGGTGTGTCCTGACCTTTTATCCCTTTGTCTGTGTTCCTTTTGCCTTGATGGCCCTTCCTTTCCTTATCATGTGTTAAACCCTGCTCATCTTGCAAGACCCTGGAGTAAGGAAGTGTTAACTCCCCCCTGTTCCCCACTCCAGGCAGTAAGTGGGTATCTCTTCTGTGGTATCCTTGGTACTTTGTACTGTATGTCAAGTATAAAATGTAAAGAAATGTTATGGATAACATAAGACACTATATTAAAAAGGTTCAGATGGGGTTAAGCCGTTCTTTAAATACTTTGTTACCTGTTCTGCTGAGTAGAGAGAAGTTTTGCGTTTATCTTAATTGTATGCCATTATAATAACATATTTATAATGTTATGTGTACAGAATTTAGAATTTGGTTTATACTGACTAGTACAGGAATATATATCAACAGTAACAAAGAAGGGCATTACAGAGGTCCCTAGGTTTATTCCACTGAGTGCCAGCATTCCCAAGGTGAGTTCCATACACTTTCAGTTCTCTGGAACCTTAATAGGTAGTTCCTAAATTAAAAAAAAAAAAGTATTCTGTGGTCAAATAAATTTAAGAACTATTGAGGTAAAGTAGATCAGCTTACAGCAGAAGATTTTTAAACATTTAATATGCTTTTGTATATTTTCTAAAAATAGTATGTGACAAGTGTAGCTTTCAAATTTATCTAACCAGTTAACATCTTGAGGGGTTGGGGTTCAGAGAAACGTGCTTTAGGTAATAGCAGGGATTAGAAAATTGTTTGTATATTACATTTGTGATCATTCAGACCTTTTAAAAATCTGTGATAAAACCTTTCGCAAAGTGGAGATTTGTTATCTAATTTATCTGTGGTGATAAACTATGTTTTGTTACTAGTTTTCTTAAAGCAAAATGTTTTTTAAAAAACTCTGAAATTGGCTAACTTGATTTTCTTTGCTTTCATGAGTTGCCTTTTCTATATAACATCATTTAATTTCCACATTTATTGAGCACTTACTATCTGTCACACATTAAAAAGCCTGTTCTTAGGAATTATATATATATCCTGAAATAGCCAGAGTAATGATTAACAGCTATGTGACAACACCAAGAGAGATGAAATCTGATTGTATGAAGGTTTAAGATATTTAATGAGGGTCTTTCTTTCTGTCTAGGTATGATTTTAATTGGTATAGATGAAGAACAAGGCCCTCAGGTGTACAAGTGTGATCCTGCAGGTTACTACTGTGGGTTTAAAGCAACTGCAGCAGGAGTTAAACAAACTGAGTCAACCAGCTTCCTTGAAAAAAAAGTAAAGAAGAAATTTGATTGGACCTTTGAACAGACAGTGGAAGTAAGTTAACTGAAAGGAGCTGACCTTTTTTTTAAATGCTATATAGAATAATGAAGATCATTGCATTCCTGGGATATTCATGATATCCAAGTTTGTCAGGTTAATAGTAAAATTGGTGTCACATGGGAACAATGAGGACTGCTGTATTCATCTAAGTCTCTGTCTCATACTGTATTTGAGACTGCTTTCAGCAAAACACATAAAATGGGAAAATAAAACTGAGAATCAAGTCAAGACCCGGCCGAAAACCTGCATGGTTGCGATTCAAATTAGACGTAAGCTAACTGGAAGCAGAAGTGAGAAAGTTGAATCAGTAATGTTGCTCTTATGGTCCTAAAGGAAAAGCAGTCACACACCAAGTTTTTAGGGAAGCAGATATCTTCATAGTAAAATCGTATGCTCACAGGAGGACTTGACAGAGAAATTATAACTGGAATGCCTAGAGTCAGTGTTAAGCAGGATTCTTGAGAGGATTGTTAGTTATGATTGGAAAGTTTTAAATTGACAGGACAAGCCAAAATTCTTATACAAGTACTTAGTAACCTTAGACTAAAGAAGCTTCTTATTTATTGCTAAGAAGTTAAAAACAAAATTTTAGTAAATTGTTGAAAAGAAGGTCTGGAATACAGCAATTCTGAAGAGTAACATGATTCTGATAAACGAGAAAGGAAAAATTACCATCTAATAACTTTATGTTTGGTTGGCAGTATTATCATATACTAACAGGAAATGTGAATCTCGTTCTTATGTGGGAGGTACTGTCTAAATGTCTCTTAAAGTTCTTTTTTTTTAAGTTTTTTTTTATTGCAATTCATAGTTACATGAATTAATTAATCACATCACGTACAAAGCCACTTAAAACATTCTTAAAGTGTTATTACTGTAAATTCCTTGAAAGAAGGCTGTATTCGTCTTTATCCTCTCTGTGTCTCACTCCAAGTGCTGAGCATATTGTCTGGCATGTAGTGATCATCAGGTAAACAGACTGTTTTGTCTTAATCACCCTGTTTTTCTTGTGAGACGCCTTTCATTTATAGTTCAACTTGGTATAAACAAGTTTCTTGTTACTGGCAGGCAACATCTTAGAATTAAGCAATCTGTGTGGCTATTGAACTGCCATCTCAAAAATGAATAGCTTGTGGTTAATTCATGAGTTGAATAAGATTGGAATCTCTGAAAAATTCTATATTATTTTTAAATTGATGCTTTTTTTCAGACTGCGATTACATGCCTGTCTACTGTTCTATCAATTGATTTCAAACCTTCAGAAATAGAAGTTGGAGTAGTTACAGTCGAAAATCCTAAATTCAGGTGAGTTACATTGTTGGTTAGGTACTTGAAGAAGTTTGCCAAGTGATAAATTCTAGTGTAGAAAGGCGGAGGTGTGTTGGTTCATTCGTCCTATAACTTGAAGAAAAAACACTATTTTGAACTAGAGATCTGGTGGTGTTGTTATTGTCGTTCGTTTTATTATTTCTTTAACCGCGTCGGGTCTTGGTTGCAGCACACAGCATCTTTGTCGCACACTCTCTGGTTGTGTGTGGGCTCCGGAGCTCACAGGTTCGGTAGTTGTGGTGCACAGGCTTAGTTGCTCTGCAGCCTGTGGGATTTAGTTCCCCCATCAGGGATTGGACCCGCGTCCCCTTGCATTGCAAGGTGGATTCTTAACCACTAGACCACCAGCGAGGTCCTAAGAGGTCTGTTTTAAAACTTATTGGATGTCTCCTTAAAACAGACATAACTGCTTTTCTTTTCATTTTATTTTATACCTAATACCGGTGGTGATGTATAATAACCTTTTTTATATAAGGAGTAAAGTAAGAAAAGTGTTTTTCTTTTTTTAGCTTAAGGCCAATAGAAATTCAGCTCCAAACTAGTAGTTTTCAGATGGAGCTTTGATTATTTAATGGTTAGTTAAATGGAGCTTTGAAGAACAATATGAAATACTGATGTACATCAGACCCTATCTGGATATCTTTGAAACCCCCAGGTTTTGCATACAGCTAATTGAATATCTGATGCTGGACTGGATGCTTGTCTGTTCTTACTCACAGCTTCCATGAGTCAGATTTGTACTGGGTGCTTAACATGTTATCAGCTCACTTAATCCTCCCAGCAAACTTGTGAGGTGGTTTACTTTTACCATGAACCTGGATACTCTTGTGAATAGAGAATGTTGCTACTAAATCACTGATGCAAGGAACCTGCTGGAAGGCATGTTAACTGTTACGTGTATTTACTCTTAGGTCAGAATTAAAACAACACATGTCAAGGTTAGGGCTGGGGAACAAAAGTGTAAACTAAGCTTAACCAGACCTTTCAGAGCTTCATTAGTACATTTTTCTAGTTTGTCCTTTTTGTTGCTCCGGGTAAGTGATACAAACTTGAAAGATTTAAGAAAAATTTATAGAGCTTTTTTAAAAAAACATAACTGAATTCCCCTTTATCCCTTGGAGGAAAAGATTGCCCCCTTTTTTTTTTCAAAGCAGTCAAATTCCAGCAGGAGCAATTTCTCTAAAGGACCTCCAGTTAGTTCTTGTTTTCTATTCTGAGACCCTTCTGTAACTTTTAAAATCTTTATTTTCATCTACTAGTTAAATAAGAAAGCAAAGAGCCTATGTCTTCAGAAAACTCTTCTATCATTTATAAATTGTGATAGAATTTAAATAATAAATAGAATATATATATTTATATGTATAAATAATAGCTAGATAGTTAAGTATTTAAATAATAAGCATAAACAACTGTATAAACTACTTGCATGCATACAAAGTCACTTCAGTTGTTGTCTGTGCAACCCTGTGGACTGTAGCCTGCAAGGCTCCTACTGTCCATGGGATTCTCCAGGCAAGAACACTGTAGTGGGTTTCCATGCCCTCCTCCAGGGCATCTTCCTAAATCAGGAATCAAGTGGGTATCAACCTGTCAAATTGGGTGATAGGTACACAAGAGGTCATTACTATCCTACTTTTGTGTGTGTGTGTGTGTGTGTGTGTGTGTGTGTGTGTTTATTTTGCATAATAAAAGGTTTTTAAAAAGTAAATAGCTGTGGGGTTTTTTTCCCTTTGCCTTCCAGGATTCTTACAGAAGCAGAGATTGACGCTCACCTTGTTGCTCTAGCAGAGAGAGACTAGACACTGTAGTTAGTTTACCAAATCCGTGACGCCACTTGCCTGTGTGTTTGATAACAACAGACCAACATTTTGGGGGCCCCTCGATTGAAAAAGGAACTTCTCCCACTCTTGCTGCCACTGAAATGGTTAGGACTCTGTATAAATAAAACCATTGCTTTTGGAAAATAATCGTGTCCTGTCTTTTTTACCTCCAATTTCAAGTAGTAAGTCTTCGGTACATGCAGACTGTTAAATAAATGTTCACCACCTTCACATGGTAGTTTTTATTCATTTTGTTGAGAGATCCACGTTTCTTTGGCTTAAGGAACTTAATAGCCAGAAATTTAAACTATAGCTTGTATGGCATAATTAATAAATCACAAAACTAAAACTGTTTTCAAAACTTGCTCTGACTGTAGTAACTTGGCATGGGAAGCAGTCTTTTTTACAATTCCTCCTTCATTCCTGAACTTGAATTCCAAGTACCATTGGAGGTTTTAACTATAGTAAAATGATTAGCATTACTGATCTTCAGTAGTTGAGGTAGACATTTAATCTATACTCAATAAGAATCAGTATTTTTAAGAGCAGAAATTGTAGTTACCTTTGAGAAACAATAGGGTTAGAAAAGTTGCAGAAAGTGTATTTTCTTTGCTGGCTTAAGATTGATTATTTAAAGCAGACTTGAAGAAATTGGTCTATAGTAAAGGAAAGAGACCACCATAAACAACATTAAGGGGAAAAGAGCAAACTATATTCTGAATAATCTTTTTTTGAATTAAGTGTTTAAACTTCCCAGAGTAGATCCCTGGTGACCTCAGCCACTAATTGTTATGTAAGTATGTGGTTAGTAGCTCAGTCATGTCTAACTTTGCAACCCCATGGACTATAGCCTGCCAGGCTCCTCTATCCATGGGATTTTCCAGGCAAGAATACTGGAGTGGATTACCATTTCCTTCTCCAGGGGATCTCGACCCAGGGATCGAACCTGCATTTCCTGCATTGGCAGGCGGGTTCTTTACCACTGAACCACCTAGGAAGCCTCACTGTTACAGAGGATCCAGAAATCTTAGAATGTCTGAGGCCAATACATTTCATGTTCTCCTTTGCACCGGGTGAGTCTGGTGCTGTTGATGTTACCTCCGGCAGGTGAGCGTGGCTGCTGGTCCAGTACCAATCCCTGTAGTCAGCTGCTCCTATTCCTGCAGCCACCAGGCCCACAGAAGGGGAGCAGTGTGAACTTGTGACCACTAGATGCAGGAAACTTCACCGACCACATCCTCTTCAGAACTGAGTCATGAGTTGTACTGTGTCCTAAAAGGGAAGCAGAGTTCTTCCGATTCTGAGGCTGCTGCCCTGGGATTACCCATCCAGATCAACTAGGCTCTCTATAAAGGTGCTGCTTTCATTTCGAAAGTGGGGTCTGTGTGAAGAATTGCTCCCCTGAAAAGACTGAACTTCTGTACCCTGAGGGCGTTGAGTGGCTTCACCCTCCTGGAATCGTGGGTGAGAGACTAGCCAATAACTGGATTTTTCTATAATATCTGGTGTAGAAAGTGAAAATTTACTCATTTGTTAAGAAAAGTGTTAACATAATACAAAATCTAGATGAATTAAGAATTAGTTTTAAGTTAAATAACCAATATTAAATTGATTATTTTATACTTAAAAGAACTGGAAGAAACAGATGAGTTTAAGTATGCAAACATTCAGTGCTCTAATTCTGTTTTTAACAAAGTCTTGGATTGACAACAGGGTTAACATGGAAATCTTATTCAAATACTAAAAAAATATGTTAAAACTAAAAATTTTTACCCAAAGGGCATTTTGATCAACTCCTAGTAAGAAATATGCAGTTGAATACTGACATTCAGAGGGGTGTGTCCAGAGATTCATGAATATGAAGCTCTTTGGGTAAACATACAGCTTTCCTTCTTTCGGTACCCACATGAAGAAACATCTTTGTTCCATTTAGATTACATGAACAACCGAGTAGCTACTCAGCTCCCTCACTAGCTAACATTCAGATATGTGCCACAATCAAATTACTGTTTTAAGGATCTTTAGGGTCTCTTAAAGAATCAGAAATGCTAAGGTTAAATATATTCTGACCATCAATAATGACAAAATATAAAAAGCAAGTCCTAACAGCTAACATAGTAATGGCACTTCGACTGAAACCATGAGTGATCCTAGGATGACTATTAACCTTCATTTGTTTTACATTCTGGAAAACCCAGCTAATTTGTACATTTCTCTGCTTCCCTGTCTCAGGGGCTTCTTTGAAGCCTCAGGCCTTCTCTAAAGCCAGGAAACCCTGTTCAGTGTGTGCAAGGCTCACACCAGAAATTGTGTAAAGAATATCTGCCGAAACTGGTGAGTAAACGTCTAAGTTCTTGTGGGGCATTTCTGAAATGGGCCACGGTGTTTTAGTTGCTAAGTTGTGTCCAACTGTTTGCGACCCCATGGACTGTAGCCCACCAGGCTCCTCTGTCCATGGGATTTTCCAGGCACTTTTACAGCATCTTCTTTTAGGATTTGAAATAGCTCAGCTGGAGTTCCATCACCTCCACTAGCTTTGTTCATAGTGATGCTTCCTAAGGCTCACTTGACTTTGCATTCCAGAATGTCTGGCTCTAGTCCAGTAATCACACCATCTTGGTTATCTGTGTCATGAAGATCTTTTTTGTATAGTTCTTCTATGTATTCTTGCCACCTCTTAATATCTTCTGCTTCTGTTAGGTCCATAACCATTTCTGTCCTTTATTGTGCCATCTTTGCATGAAGTGTTCCCGTGGTATCTCTAATATTCTTGAAGAGATCTCTAGTCTTTCCCATTCTGTTTTTTTCCTCTGTGTCTTTGCGTTGATCACTGAGGAAGGCTTTCTTATCTCTTCTTGCTATTCGTTGGAATGCTGCATTCAAATGGGTATATCTTTCCTTGTCTCCTTTGCCTTTCTGCTTCTCTTCTTTTCATAGCTATTGTAAGGCCTCTTCAAACAACCATTTTGCCTTTTTGCATTTCTTTTTCTTCGGGATGTCTTGACCACTGCCTTCTGTACAATGTCATGAACCTCCATCCATAGTTCATCAGGCACTCTATCAGATTTAATCCCTAATCTGTCACTTCCACTGGATAATGGTAAGGGATTTGGTTTAGGTCATACCTGAATGGTCGAGTGGTTTTCCCTACTTTCTTCAATATAAGTCTGAATTTGCCAATAAGGAGTTCATGATCTGAGCCACAGTCAGCTCCTGGTCTTGTTTTTGCTGACTGTACAAAGCTTCTCCATCTTTGGCTGCAAAGAATATCATCCGTCTGATTTTGGTATTGACCATCTGGTGATGTCCATGTGTATAGAGTCTTCTCTTGTGTTGTTAGAAGAGGGTGCTTGCTATGACCAGTGCGTTCTCTTGGCAAAACTCTATTAGCCTTTGCCCTGCTTCATTTTGTACTCCAAGGCCAAATTTGCCTGTTACTCCAGGTGTTTCTTGACTTCCTACTTTTGCATTGTAGTCCCCTATAATGAAAAGGACATCCTTTTTGGGTGTTAGTTCTAAAAGGTCTTGTGGGTCTTCATAGAACCGTTCAACTTAAGCTTCTTCAGCGTTACTGGTTAGGGCATAGACTTGGATTACCGTGATATTGAATGGTTTGCCTTGGAAATGAACAGATTTTTCTGTCGTTTTTGAGATTGCATCCAAGTACTGCATTTCAGACTTTTTTTGACTATGAGGGCTACTCCGTTTCTTTTAAGGGATTCCTGCCCACAGTAGTAGGTATAATGGTCATCTGAGTTAAATTCACCCATTCCAGTCCATTTTAGTTCACTGATTCCTAAAACGTCAATGTTCACTCTTGCCATCTCCTGTTTGACCACTTCCAATTTGCCTTGATTCATGGACCTAACATTCCAGGTTCCTATGCAGTATTGCTCTTTACAGCATCAGACTTTTACTTCCATCACCAGTCACATCCACAACTGGGTGGTGTTTTTGCTTTGGCTCTGTCTCTTCATTCTTTCTGGAGTTATTTCTCCACTTATCTCCAGTAGCATATTGGGCACCTACCAACCTGGGGAGTTCATTTTTCAGTGTCCTATCTTTTTGCCTTTTCATACTGTTCATAGGGTTCTCAAGGCAAGAATACTGAAGTGGTTAGCCATTCCCTTCTCCAGTGGACCACGTTTTGTCAGAACTCTCCACCATGACCCATCCATCTTGGGTGGCCCTACACGGCATGGCTCATAGTTGCATTGAGTTAGACAAAGCTGTGGTCTATGTGATCAGATTGGTTAGTTTTCTGTGATTGTGGTTTTCAGTCTGCCTGCCCTCTGATGGAGAACGATAACAGGCTTATGGAAGCTTCCTGATGGAAGAGACTGACTCAGGGGGAAACTGGGTCTTGTTCTGATGGATGGGGCCATGCTCAGTAAACCTTTAATCCAATTTTCTGTTGATGGGTGGAGCTGTGTTCCCTCCCTGTTGTTTGACATGGGGCCAAACTCTGGTGAAGGTAATGGAGATAGTGGGGACCTCCTTCAGACTGTCCCGTGCATGCACTGCTACACTCAGTGCCCCCAGCCCCACAGCAGGCCACCGCTGACCCACACCTCCACTGGAGACTCCTGGACACTCACAGGCAATTCTGGGTCAATCTCTTGTGGGGTCACTGCTCCTTTCTCCAGGGTTCTTTGTGCCCCCCAAGAGTCTGTTTCCCAGTCCTGTGTAAGTTCTGGTGCCTCTATTGTGGGTAAATGGCAATCTCCTCCAAGAGGGCTTATGCCATACCCAGGTCTGCTGTACCCAGAACCCCTGTCCCTGCAGCAGTCCACTGCTGACCTGTACCTCTGCAGGAGACACTCAAACATTAAAAATAAGTGAGAAATTATTTATAACCAGAAATTATTTATAAATTTGTTAAAATTTATGAACATGTTACATTTAAAAAATTAGTAAGATTTGTTGTTTAGAAAGTTTTAGACTTACAGAAAAATCTAGTGGTAATTGTATTGAGTTCCCATTAACATCCAGCTTCGCACATACACGTTTTCCCAATTATCAATATCTTGCATCAGTGTGAAATGTGCTAGATTGACTGTTCTTAGCCAGAATTTCACATCAGAGCCACCAGGGGAACTTTCCCCAAGTGTACAAGCCTGGCCCCCTGCCTTGATCTTCACATCACAGAGGGTTCCCAGGAGGCTGCTTTGAGCATGTGTATTTTGAGGGCGCTCCCCAGTCAGGTCTGGTGTTTGCTGATCATTAGGAAATGCTGTAAGAGGTAACTGCAGGTGGCCTGGTCATAGTCAAGGGTATTTGGGACTTATCCCACCTTCACCCCTCTTTTGGTCAGTGGGCAGCTTACTAGTGTGCTAAGGAGTCAAGCAGGTTTCCAGGAACTGACCCATGTGTCTTAGGTTCTTGTCATCTGTGCCTTTGCTGACCTCATCCGTGACTCCTAAAGCAGGTTCAGGGGACAAAAAAGGCAAATATTCAACAATAATTAACCTCTCTGGGCAGCCCAGCTTGTGGCAACCTCAGCCTGGGGGCCCCTTGCAAAGGCTCCAAGCAGTTCCAGCACAGCTTTCTGCAGACCACCCCCTCCCATGCAATATTAAGGCTCCTCCAGATCCAGGGGGACATGGAGGGAACACAGGGGAATGTGCTTGCAGGAGAAGGGAATGTGCCATTGTCCCAGAAGGCAAGTGGTGTTACTGAAATTTTGATGAAGTTGTTGATGTTTCTTTTGAGCAGCTACCACAAGATTGTCTGCATGCAGACATCAACAGCTACCCTTATTTCAGGAGTTGACCTGCAAACCTCCGAGTTAATCCAATCATTTAGGTTTTTACCGAGAACTGCAGTGATTAATCCTCCACTGGGTACTACTGGAATGAGGGTGAAAAGGAGAAGCAGAAGAAGAACAGGACAGACCTGGTTTCCCTGGTCAGAGTAGGGATGAACCAGGGGCAGCCCCATCTAAGAGATTCAGAGTGCCTGCCTGAGCTTGGATTTTCCAGGGATAGAAGCTGACAACAGCACCTTGGTTATCAACTGGATCTAGCTGGTTAGTTGGTAACCCCCGTCAGAGCCACGTTCACCTTGGTCGTATAACTGGAGTCACTCTCCTTAGGCAGCCTCCAAGGGCCTGATGGACACTGGGGGGCTTCATAAGTTCTCGCCAAGACTGAAGGCAAAAAAGCTGAAGATAGCCGAGCTGGTGTTCCTTAAGTGATAAGGGTCAAGCTCTAGGTTTTGGATGGACTCATCGGACAAAATCACCTCCCTCTGCAAAAGAAGCTCGTTGATCCTGACAGAATGGCTGGAGAGACTTTCTGGTGCAGGGTGACCTGGAGAAGGCCACCAGCTTCTTTGTGCCTCTGTGTCCAGCAGCCTCCTGAGAAAATGAGCTCCGAGAGGGACCAGGGAAGGAGTGCTGTTTTGCAAGGGCCATGGGATTGTACCATCTCCTGTCAATGCAAGGAAAGTCCCCTTAGTTCTTAACTATCACCAAAAACATGGGGCCTCCAAGTCAGACCCTGCCTTGAGGCCTGGGGACACAGTGATGAACAAGGCCACATGAGCTAAGCCTCTCCGGGGAGACTAAGAATTCTGGCCCTTGCGGCTCTTGCAGAGTGTCTCCTCCAAGTGGACTGAGAGAGATTTGTGGCAGCTTCACTTCCTGTCTGCATCTAGCAGGGCAGGGGGTCGCTCGCCTTCACAGAAGCAGATTGGGCACAAAGGCCTCTTGTGTAAAACCAGGCTCCAGGCCCCCTTCTAGACAAGCTCTCCAAGGGGCATCCCCGGGACCAGCGGCCACCTGCCCAGGACAAGCGAGCAGATGTCTCTCACAACTCTGAAATGTCACGTGCATAGTACACTCCTTTCCTTCCACACACAATGTGGACATCCCTTCTGGGATGGCTTTTCTTTTCTCCTCTGTGTTCTTAAAAAACAAAACATTGTTGTATAACAGGGAATAAGGCAGCTTCTTCTGAAGCAGGACGAGCTGCAAGTGCTCACTGCTCATTTCCCATTTCTGAAAAACCCCAGTCCCAAGCCTCCCTTACCCAAAGTGGAGGAGGGGGGCAACTGATGGCCTTGGAAGGAGGGGCTTTCCAGGGAAGGAGATAAATAGTCACAGGAACCTCTGTCCAGGCACTTGGACACAGGACAACATAGCAAAACTGGGAGTGGGGAAATTCCTGCTGAAAAGGTCACAGCAGACAGCTCCAGCCATGAAATTAGAAGCTGCTTGCTCCTTGGAAGGAAAGCTATGGACAAACCTAGAGAGCGTACTAAAAAGCAGAGACATTACTTTGCCAACAAAGGTTCATCTAGTCAAAGCTATGGTTTTTCCAGTAGTCATATATGGATGTGATAGTTGGACCATAAAGAAGAAAGTGAAAAAGTGTGAAAGTGTTAGTCCTTCAGTCGTGTCCGACTCTTTGGAACCCCATGGACTGTAGCCCATCAGGCTCCTCTGTCCATAGAATTCTCCAGGCAAGAACACTGGAGGGGGTTGCTGAGTGCCAAAGAATTGATGCCTTTGAATTGTGGTACTGGAAAAGACTTTTGAGAGTCCCTTGGACTGCAAGGAGATCAAACCAGTCAATCCTAAAGGGAATCAACCCTAAATATTCAATGGAAGGACTGATGCTGATGCTGAAGCTGAGGCTCCAATCCTCTGGTCACCTGATGCGAAGAGCTGGCTCATCGGAAATGACCCTGATGCTGGGAAAGATTGAAGGCAAAAGGAGGGTAACAGAGGATGAGGTGGATAGATAGTATCGGTGACTCAATGGACATGAATCTGAGCAAACTCTGGGAGATAGTGAAGGACAGGTGTGCCTGGCGTGCTGCAGTCCATGGGGTCGCAAAGAGTCGGACATGACTGAGTGACTGAACAACAACAGCTCCCAAAGGTGGCACACCCCCACCAACTTCCCAACTCGGCATCTGCTCCATTCCAGTCTGGGCCTCAAGGAGACCGAGGTGACAGAGACACTGGCTAGAGAGGTGGGGGAAAGGGCTGCTTGCATCCCCGGGCTTCCATCCCTGACTCGAGTGCCAGGGACTTCAGCTCTCCAATGAAGAACCTCGCTCAATTCACCCACTGCTGACTGCATCATAGCCTCACTTTTCTCTTGCATTATAATGATACAATCATAGGATCCACCTCAATGAGATGCAATGAGAACTACATGACACAACGCACTTAAAGTGCGGAAAAGAACAGTATTACTGCCTCTCAACAGGGGTTCGTGAACTCTTCCAGAATGGCTCTTAAATGCTTTCAAAAGTTTCAAAAGTGTCCTGACCTTCCAAAATATGAGAACGTTTTCACCCAAGTAAGGGATCAGCAAGGCAGAAGCCAGCCTGCAGTTACAGAGCCTTCTTCCTCAGCCAGAGCTGAGCCTGTGTGGCCCTGGGCAACCTGCAAAGCCAAATTTGCGGCTCAGCCTGGGAGCCAAATCCCTGCTTCTTTCTGGATGAAGAGGTCCCTTCCTGGGCACCCCCCATTGCTCATCTGCCCACAACACGCACAGGCTGCAGCCTTTCCTCAGGCAGGACCCTGGCCTTCAGAACGAGGGCTGACCTGGCTCCAGTTTCTCCTGCTGAACAAAATGGCATTGGGGAGCCAGCCTCTCTGACCCTGCATGAACCCAAAGCCTCCTGGAGCTCCTAGGAAAACCTGGACTTCTGTCAGCTCCCACTCTCACCTCCCCTTCCAGGCAGGGCCTGCCAAGCAGTGCTTGGTTCAACCTGCCCCCCAGCTATGAGGCCCCCGGAGCCTGCTTCCCTCCCCCCCACCCCACCCCCCCTCTCCTCACCCGGGGTGTCCTGAGGACCCAGGCTGGGTCGATGGAGCGGGGCCAGAGGACAGGTGCCTCACCCAGGGAGGGTGAGTCAAGGCCAGCTGAGAGGGCGGGGCCTTGGAGGAGCTCTGGGGACAGCAGGAAGGGAAGGGGAAATGGAACCTTCTCCAGGGCTGCCAGCTCCTCTGGAGCTCTTTCTCTGGGCTGAGCCAGGAGACCCTGAAGAGAGTCACCCTGAGAGAACGGCCAGAGCTCTTCCACCTTCTCTTCATATCCTTGTCGGCAGACTGTGGCCTCTTGAAGCCTACCTGTGCAGGAGAATTTTGCAAATTGCCCTTGGCTTTGTCACCTGTGGGAAACTACACAGGTCATCTAACAAACCAGCCTGCTTATCAGGTGACTGGAGCCAGGAATATTGCAGGCCTGGGGTGGGGAAATCCTATCTTGCATGGCTTCCTTCCTTCCTCCCTCTGACTAGACCTCACAGGGGCGGGGCAGCCTTTCTGGACCTGGCACCCAGGCTGCTGGGCTCCCTGCCAGGTGTCCAGAGGACACCCTTCCTGCCACATGGTTCCTTCTCATCTTCCTAGGACACAGGGAACCTGAGGCTCCTGCTCTGGAGACTACATGGAAAACACCTGTATTTGCAGGGCCTCAAAACATCCTCCTCCAGCCTGGCTTTCTGCGAGAAGCTGAGGAGAATGTTGGTTAGGAGCATTCCAGTCTGGCTTTGGACTTCATGGAGCATGTTCTGCTGGTGGAGCTCTTACCAGACTAGGACTGAACAGTAGGCAATGCAAAGGTGCCCATGAAAGTCCTCCCTCAAAGCCCTGGGGCCAGCAAAGGACTATATTCATCAGTATGAATCCTGCCTGTGAATGTCTGCACCTGAGCGTTACTAGTGACAAATTTAAAATCTTGATATGCTGGTGGAATGCTGCTTGTTTTGTTTTGTTGTGTTTTTTCAGATTCTCAGCCTATTTTAGAGGGTTGTTGGACCTCCTTTATATGCAGAAAATAGGTCTGTCTCCTCTCATTTCTTAGTGGCTTTTGCATCCTGGGCTTCCCTGGTAGCTCAGTGGTAAAGAATCCGCCTGCAATGCAGGAGAGGCAGGTTTGATCCCTGGGCCAAGAAAATTCCCTGGAGAAGGGATGACAACCCACTCCAGTATTCTTGCCTAGGAAATCTCATGAACAGAGGAGCCTGGCGGGCTACAGTTCATGGAGTCACAAAAAGTCGGACACGACTGAGCAACTGAGCACGCACGACTGAGCATGGTCCACGTCCTACCCAATGAACACATCACCCAGGCCCATAGTCAGGCCAGTTTCCAAGAATAAAGAGAAAAGGAGAGAGGCCTGGTCTCCATTCCCCTCCCCTTGAAATTGTTCAGCTCTGCTGCTCCCAGTGTCTGCCCTGCCCACCCCCATGCAGTCAGGGCCTGCCTGGAGCCCCGCGCCCCCTCCCGGTGTGGCTCAGGGGCAAGAGCGCTGTGGGAATTTTCCATCTGACTCTGCAGCCCGGCTGGGTCCTCCTCAGATCATTATCCTGCCACCGACACCAGGCGTGTTGGGCAAGCTTTCCTGCAGGGCCTGGACCTGCTCAGCCCAGGCTTCAGCTCTGCAGCTCGAAAGGGCAGGAGCGGGTTTTGGGCCCCAGGTACCCTGCACCCAGCCTCAGATGAAGGCCTTATCTCCCGCCCCGGCCCCTGCCCCCCACCTGCAGCCTCTGCCCAGGCCTGTTTCCGCCTAGGCTCCTGCTCTCTTATTTCCTCCGGCTTTCCCTCTGGGTGGCTCCCGACTCTTCCAAAAACCCCCTCCAGGAAATTTGCTTGTTGCCACAAAATAATGCAAATATGCTCCTGAGGCTCCCTGGCCCACAGCCTTCTCTGCCTTCCAGAGACCTGGAGAGGGAGGAAGAGGCAGGTCGGCGCCCCTCGGTCCCCCCTCTCCAGACACCCCGATGGGGACAAGAACAAGCCGCTGCCACCGCAGGGCCTGGGGACCAGACAAAGCCTTGGCACGTTGTCTGAGGGAACCAAGCGCAGCCAGGGAAAGGCCACACAAGACCCTCAGATGCTCCCAGGCCCTTTCTGTCTGTTTAATAATAGAAAATGTTTGTGTTCGTGTTCAGTGTTTGTTTATCTCTGTTTATCTGATTCAAACTCCTTGCCCTGTCTGGAGCAGAAAGGGAGGACACGGGGATAGACACCTCCAAGCCCCACAGTCCCGGGGAGTGCCCAAGGCGGGGCCGGAGGAGGGCAACAAATCCTGGCTGGGCGGTGTCTGGGGGCCATGCCCTGACCTACACCGCTTGGTCACAGTGGCCTGATGCCCTGCACCCCCAGGGGCACAGGGCACGAGGCAGGAGTGAGGGCTGCCTTCTGTAGAGGAGAACGGGGGTGGGGTAGGGGCCATGGGAAGTGTCCGGGGCAGAATCGAGTGATGCCCAAAGCCTCTCAGTGGCCTGACCCCTCAGCTCTTCCCACCCCTCCCCTCAACACCACTCGGGGTCGCTGGGCTGAGGGGCTGAGGAGAATGTGGCCCGTCTCCAGCTCTCCTCTCCTGCGGCCGCTGCCTCCATGATGCCACCATGCTTGCTCAGGAGAGGAGTGGGATCCCAGGGGCTCTGGCTCCTGGTGCAGCAGAGGTGGTGGGAGCACTCACCTACCATCTCCTGTATACCAGCCCTCAGACCAGCACCGCAGATGAACTCTACCCCATTAACTCTCAGTAGCAATCCTATGAGGTAGATGTTTTCACGCCCATTTGACATGGGATCCTGAGGCTCAGAGAGATGAGCAAGGTCACACAGGTGGTAGGTGGTGACTCAAAGCCAGGTCTGTTTGGAATGCAACGGCTGTGGAGTCTTTCCCAGTTTCGGGGCTGCCGTCAACCAGAAGACACAGCCCTTGCCTTGTGAAAGCCAGCACATCCAGTCTCACCCAGCTCCAAACTCCAAGTCCCATAGAATCTTTGCACCTACAAAAGGGGAGCCCAGGGACTCCCTGGACCACAGGGAGACAGGGTTTGCCCCTAAAAAAGACAGGTGTTTGAAAACACAGCTTTCTGGGTTGGCCTGGGACTGACTGGATAAGAATAACAGGGCAGTAAGAATTCCCTGGAAGTCTAGTGGTTAGGGCTTGATGTTTTCACTGCCCAGGGCCCAAGTTCGATCCCTGGTTGGGGAACTAAGATCCTGCAAGCTATGTGGAGCAGCCAAAAAAAAAAAAAAAGTAACATAAAGTAGGTGAAACGGTCCCATGTTCACCTTGGGTGTGTGCGTGCTAAGTCTCTTCAGTCGTGTCCAACTCTTTGTGATCCTATAGACTGTAGCCCATCAGGCTCCTCTGTCCATGGGGATTCTCCAAGAAAGAGTACTGAAGTGCTAGAGGAGGTTGCCATGCCCTCCTCCAGGGGATCTTTCCAACTCAGGGATCGAACCCTTCATCTCTTATGTCTCCCGCATTGGCAGGCGAGTTCTTTGTGACTAGTGCCACCTAGGAAGCCCATTTTCACCTTAAGCCTCCAAATTAGGACATAGACCAAATGAGGTACAAGGCCTAATAAGAAGCAAGCCAAAGTAATTGTGCCTTCTGATTTCAAGGAAGAATTGACCTCATGTTGGATGAGTTATGTTTATCCTTGTGGCCCATTATGTGGCTCTCACCAGCCAAAGGCCAGAAAGGGTTTAGGGCTCTGGGGCAAAGCCTATAGGCCTGTGGCCTGTCTGCCTTCAGGCCTTGCAGCCCTCAGACTGCAGGTCAGAACCCAGGAGACAGGCTACAGGAGAAGATGAGTTACTTAACTGAGGCCTGAAAGCTTTTGAAATAAGGCCCATCTGCCCTCAGACAAGTGCTGTGTGCCTGTGACCCTGGAGACAGGGCAATGTCTTTGATCCGCCCAAGATCCCCCTTGGGACCGCTCCCTCCTCTTCTGACCTTCTCACCCCCGGGCCGCTCACCCCCACCTGCTGCATCTGTGGTCTAACAGCTGTGGAGGGTGAGCAGAGACGTTAAGCCCTAATGCCTCCAGGTTCGTAGCAGCTGGGAACTCTCTCTGTTGCCTGGTGGTTTCCAGCCTGTCTTCTGGAATGTTCAGCTGACAACATCTCTATCAGCTGTGAGTGCCGGGAGGCTGAGGACTTACGGGTAGGCAAAATGCATTTCAGCTTTGGCTTCCCAGACCGGAGACCACCGCAAATCCTCATGTCTGCTTTCTTTGGGCTGTTTTCCGGTTGGGAAAAATGTTATTGAGAGTATGGGAGTGGGGCCTCTTGAGACTCCAGGGTCTAGAGTCTATCTGTTGGCACGCAGATGGAGCCGGTGGGGATGGCAGGGAGGACAAGACCCCTTCTGAGAACTTGTGGCAGAGTGGGGTATGGAACTGATAAGGATCAAAGGACAAGTCCTGGTCTCTTGGGAGCTGCCTTGCCCACAGTGACCCTCCAGTTCCCAGCTTCCTGGTTGTTCCCATGCCCCAGTAGGCCCCACGTCCAGGGCTTTGGAGCCCCTGGCTGCCAGCATCAGAATCGCCTGGGTGCTTGTTACAGTTGCCCGATGCTGGGTCCCAGCCTAGATGTTCTGATCTCAGAGAAGAGAAGGACAGGGACTGTGGCTCCCAGTGCCCCCTGCCCAGGTGACTCTCAGTTTAGGAACCATCACCCTGTGCTCTAAGGCTGAGCCCAGACCAGGGGCAGCTCCACATGGAGAGCCTGTTTCCTCTTCCCTGGAGGCTCCCCCGCCCCCGGATTTCTGGGTTAAAGGCCAGACATTCCGGAAAAGCAACATTTCTCCTGGTGCTCTCCGCAAAGGAGCCGGTGGCTAGGCCTGAGAAGCAGCCAGTCCTCGCAGGAGCCCCTCTCCAGAGCCTTCCACCCTTGTAACCCCACCTGGACCCTGCCCCGCGGGCCTCCGGCCAGGCTGACAGCATGGGGAAGCCCCGTGGGAGCCTCAGAGGCAGTGGAGAGGTGCCAGCGAGGGTTGGGAACCCCACCTCCCCTGGGGGTGCTGCTGGCGCCCCAGGCCGAGGCCTCCCCACCTTGGGGTGCCCGCTGAGCCCCATCCCGTGGCACCCGCCCCCTCCTGCTTCCTCCTCTGCACTCAGAGCCTAGGAGTCCTGCTCTGGCCAACCCTCAGACTTGGATTCATCTTTCAAAACCAACCTCCACCCCCTCACCTTTTCTGCTAATCCTCCTGCCAAGCTGACAGAGCCCTGATGTTCCCTTCCCTTGGGGAGGTGGCACGTCCCTCATGTCCCTCACTCCGCGGGCCTCACACCATGTCGGCACGCAGAGCGCCCCGGCAGGCTCGCCTCTCTGAGCAGCCACAGGTGGGAGTAGGTGTGTGGAGAATGTGGTTCTTAACTGGGCTTGTGGTCTGGAGGTAGTTGAAAGCTTCTTTTTTGCCCCTCCTAACAAGGATTTGGGTAGGTTTTCTATTATCTCATTGCAGAGGTGAAGTAAGACCAGCTCAGTCACACCTTCTACACTTCAAGTAGGCTCATGGCTCTCGACTTTGGCTATTTCCTCCCTAATGTTTATTGCCATTTGCCATTATTTTGTTGGTTTGCTTTCTCGGTTTTTTGGTTTTCCAGAGTGTGAGTGAGGACAGGGTGTATTTGCTTCCCCGCTGAGTCTTAAGACGCCATGGCGAGTGAGACCCAGAAAGTGTTCACTAAATGTTTGTTGACTGAGTGCATAGGGCTTCGAGATTAGTGTTTGTAAACCTAAACATGCTTGTGAATTGTGTAAGGATTTTTAAACCTAAACATGCTTGTGAATTGTGTAAGGATAGGCATGACTTTAAATCATCAGTCCTACCCAGCAGACTCATTTGACAGGTAATTTAGCCTCGTGGTCTATATTTTCCAGGTCAGATGCAAGTGCCGCAGTGACTTTTGACCTCACTTCCACAGGCTCACCCCTCATTCCAATTGTGTGTGACTCAAGCCACTCGGGATGAAATATGATTGGTTAGGATGTGACCTGCCACAGTGGCCGAAGTTAGCTCACAGGTAGGGGAGGAATGGGGCTTCCCTGGTGGCTCAGTGGTAAAGAATCCGCCTGCCAGTGTAGGAGACGTGGGTTCAATCTCTGGGTCGGGAAGATCCCCTGGAGAAGGAAATGGCAACCCACTCCAGTATTCTTGCCTGGGAAATCCCATGGACAGAGGAGCCTGGTGGGCTACAGCCCATGGGGTCACAAAGAGTCGGACACGACTTAGCGACTGAACAACAACAAGGGGAGATTGTGGAAGCACACAGCCTGGGGTGGGGCCTGGGCTTTCTCACCCGGGGCCCTCAGGCTACTCGGTCAACCTGCCACTCACCTCCTAGGCTGAGAGCTCACCCCAGGAGCCTGAAGCGCTGACGACCAGGCCAGGCGTTTGGTCCTGAAGGTGCCACACTGGCCTCAGGGGATGGGTTACCCAGTGCCCAGGGCTCCTCTCTGATGAGTAACCCCCTCTGACCCTGACCCATGGGCATCAGGCACCAGCCAGCACAGGGCCTTTGTGAACTTGGAATAAAGGCGACCCCCCCCCCCCCCGCCTCATCCAGATGTTCACAGCCCAACCCCAGCTGGATGGGCCCCCACTCATACCTCCGCCCACACCTGCATGGCTGTACACAACAGTCCTGACCTCAGGAAAGTCCCCAAGATTTGTAGGAAAAGGAAAGGCGGACAGTACATTCTCCATCAGGCCCCTTCTCCGGGCCTTCCCCAAGCATTCCATTCCATCTGGCTTTACCATATCCCAGCTGGGCGGATCTTGGGCCACCCACCCCCTCAGTAGGACCCTGGGCCCTGGAGGGGGCTGGACCTGCCCCATGGCCCAGGATTCGAAGTGAGGTTCCTAGTTGGAACCAGGAACTGGTAGCATTGCCCCACCTGGCTCCCCTTCAAGGGCTGTCTGGAGCTCCTGCCCACACCTCCCCGCCCTCTGTCTCCAAACCTCCTCGCAGTGTTTACCACACAGGAGGCCAGGCGAGCCAGTGAGCTGGGAAACTCCCGGCCACCTCCAAGCCACGGCCGCCAGCTGAAATATAATTAGCCCGCCGCTCCCACAGAGGCGACACTGTGTGCTTGCCAAGCCCCTGCCTTCTACAGCGTGTTGGCAGCCACCCAGGATAGGCGAGCCTCCCAGTCTGCCTTCACTGGGAGGAAAGGAAGAGCTGAGAACACATAGAGAAGAGGGAAACAGAGCCACGTCGGAGAGGCCCGAGCTCAGGGCTGGGTCCCGGGGCGGGCCTTGGAGTGGCGGTCGCTCCAGAGTCACCCCCTCGTCCCTGAGCCCCTGAGCCCCTTGCCCTCAGCCACCCCAGACTCTGTGCAGGGTGTAGGTGGGGACGCCTCTCTGGGCATCTCCGGCCAGCGGCCGCCCTCGCTGGCTAAGGGTTTCTACAACAGAAGCGTCCTGGGCTGTGGGGGGACTTGGCCACAGGGGCCTCGGCTGGCCCAGATGAGGTGTTTCAAGTGGTTTTGCTTTTGAGGAACCTGCCTCCCAGCATTTCAAGGGCCTCCCCTGCCCCATGCCTGTCCCAAGGCCTTCACTGGCCACGGCCCCGTTCTCCACCCCACCCCTGGCTCCCACCTCCTGGCTGCTGGCCCCGGGCTCCTGTGGCCAAGGAAAGCTGCACAGATGCTGGCAGGTGCATTGCCCTTGACCCTGGAATGATCCCAGACTCTGCTGAAACTCTGGAAGGCGGGCAGAGCCAGGGGTTACTCTGAAGTCCAAGCCTCCAGAGCAGGGCCCTATGGGCCCACCCTCCCAATCCTCAGCCTGTCTTTTGTCGGCAGAAAAACTTTAGTCAAAGAATAAGTTTAATCAGAGAGGTGAAGAAACAGAGGAAAACTATCAAAGGAGATCAAATAATACTATAGTCATTAAGCAAAGTCAAGGACGTTTTAGATCCTTCTCAAGGGTTACAGATAATATTCTGAGCCATTTCCTATGAGCTGTCCTATATAGACTGAGCGCCCCACCAGGTGGAAGAAGTTAACTCTATGATGACCAGACTGTAGCTGAGACATTAGCTGCCACAATTCCCAGAACTGGCCTCAAGGAAATGGGAACAAAGCAACCCTGGAACTGAAGACTAACTGTATTTATGCTGATCAGACCACCAATGACCAATCTCAAAATAACTGTCAGAGCTGACTGTGCTGTTTCTACATGTAGCCCCTCCATCAGTCCGTAAAAACTCTAACCCACTGATTGTCAGTGCAGGGGGATTCAATCAGCCTTTGGACAAGTGTCCACCCTCCCTCCAGTTGCCAGCATCCAAAATAAAGCAAACTTTCCTTTCCACCATCCTTGCCACTTTATCGGTTTTTGAGCATCAAGCAGCCAAACCCCACTTTCAATTATACTGTCACTCTCCAGCATTGACCCCAAACCTCTGGAGGCCCCCAGTATACACCATCTCCTCAAGTGTTCCCCAAGGACCCTGCCCTACTTAGAGAAACACTGGCCCATAGCTCGTGACTTCAGTGCATATGCAGGAAGGAACAGGAGCAAACACTTCCCACTGTTGGGGGCAGCTGGGGACGGTCACCGGGTCCATCTGGGTTGTGGCTAGGGTCTCCCCTCCTGCAGCCAGAGTACTACAACCCACGCAGGCAGAATCTTCAAACGCCCTGAGGTAGGAGGACCCACCACCATTTCCTTTCTCCTCCCCAGCCATCCAGCCTGAAAGCAAAGGCCCATTGGAAGGTCAGAGCTTCTGGTACTCTTGACCCCACGTGCATCATAAACCCTTAACACAATTGTCTTTCCTGCAAGGGTTCATTGAGGAATTTACTGCTAGAAATCTAGGTAGTTCTCACAGTTCACAATATGTTGTTGTTGTTTAGTGGCTCAGTTGTGCCCGACTCTTTTGTGACCTCATGGACTGTAGCCCACCAGGCTCTTCTGTCCATGGGATTTCCCAGGCAAGCATACTGGAGTAGGTTGCCATTTCCTTCTCCAGGAGATCTTCCTGACCCAGGGATTGAACCTGTGTCTCCTACATTGGCAGGCAGAGTCTTCACCACTGAGCCAGTGGCATCTTTATCTCCTTCAAACATTCATTCCTTGACCATCATTTCTAAGGACTCTGCACACTTTTCATTTCTCTCATTCTCCACACCACTGTTTAAATTATCCTACATAACTGGAGAATCCCATGGACAGAGGAGCCTGGTGGGCTACAATCCATAGGTCATAAAGAGTCAGACACAACTGAAGTGACTGAGCAGATATTTGTTTATCATGTATCTTCTACCACAAGAACGTACATTCCATAAGAGACCTCTGTTCTGCTCGCTGGGATTTCTGCCCCTCCTCCCCCAGCCCTCTCCTGCACAATGCATGGTGTGTTAACAAGTGCTCCATAAATGTGTTGAGTGAATGAAATGCCCATGGTTTAGCCCCATCCTCTCTGCCAGGAACAGGTGTTCATCCTTTGATCACTCAGGAGGTTCATTTGAAAATTAGCACTGAGGCTGCCTCAGGCAAGGGGCTTGACCCCTGGGCCCGAAGAGCAGCCTGATGCTCACACGTATCATCAGATCATCCACGTGATGCAGGAAGGGGCTGATGAGCACTTGGTCTACATTCTTGCTGATAAAGATCCCATCTGGCCAGCACTGGCCTTGCAGACCAGAATCAGAAGCTTCCTGTGTGGCCCCTCACCCTCTTTCCCGGCATGCCTTCTGTGTGCGCCAACAGGAGGCTGGCCACTTCCTCTATGGTTTGTTTTACTTCTCCCTGATGTCCAGTTCTATTTGAACTTTGACACCTGAGGCAGGACTGCAGAGAGCAAGGGAGAGATGATCTAGAATCATCTCGGGATGATTCCCAGTGCTGCCTCAATCCCTTAGGTTCCAGCGCAGCAGGACGGTGGGAGGTGGTGGAGAAGTTCTCCACGGGGTATCCTGGAAATGTGCTGAGAGACCCAAAACCATGTCTGGACAGGTGTTCTGGCCGGGGTCTGCCTGCATAGGAGAAATCCCGAGACTGTAAGATGGGGCATGATGCTCCCCACCAGCCACTCAAGACAGAGTAGAACCTCTCCCTGGCAACAGCGCCAGGATCAGAGGAGGTGACAGTGCTGTGGCCTTGGTCCTCCATTCTGGGTGCTGGGGTAACAGCCTCAGACCTGGGTCGTGACCTGCAGATGATCGAAACCCCTCCCCCTCCCTCAGGAAGCAGGTGGCTTAACAGAAACACAGAGAGAAAAGACTTCCTCCCCACGTCCTGACCTCCCTGGTGCTGCCAAGGGGCTAGCTTGCCCCCAACCCCTCCCTCTCCCAGGCCCCGAACTCAGGCACCCACCAGATCCTGCCAGTCTTCTTACCACCTCTCAGGCTTCCTTGCCTCCCTTTCCAGGCCCTTCTAAAAATGCTATCAGGAATTCCCTGGTGGTCCAGGGGTTAGGACTCCACCCTTTCATTGCCAAGGGTCCAGGACCTGGGTTCGATCCCTGATTGGGGAAATAATATCCCACAAGCCATGTGGCATAGCTAAAAATAAATAAATAGAAATAAAGATGCTGTCACCTTGAGCCCCCAAATGGTGACCATGACATGGTTCCTTCTCTAACCTCTCATCCCTTGGTGAGTTAAATCTTCCTTACAGTCTGGTGGCATTACACCACTTTTCTGCCCCAAACCCCAAAGCGTACAGTACTATCTCTTGGGTACAATCCTGTCTTCAGCCTTTCCCATGAAGCCCAAACTGTCTTCCCAGCCGTATCACCACTCCAGCCAGGTCTATCTGTCCTTCAAATACATCAATCATCTATCCACTGATTCGTTCATTTATATTTACCATGAACAGTGACTTATAGGGATGAAAATCATCTTTCGTTTTGTGAAGGAGCAGGGACAGAGAGCAAGAAGGGATCCACAAATCCACTGACATGTGAGGTGGCCTCAGATTTTAAAAAAATTTTAAGTATTTATTGACTGAGAAGTTGTGTTTACTATATTGGTGGGTTTATAAAATAATTTATTTTAAAACTTTTTCAAAATAAGATTATTTAAAAAGATAAGGTACATTCAAGCAAATAACAAACTTATTTATATCAATTAGCCCAGTATTTTAAAATAACAAAAGAAAAATACTATTCTTGATACTTTCATCACTTTAATATTAATCCTGTACTTTAACTATGTCTATCTCTAAGTACCATGCCCCTGCTATTTTTCTGAAAAAAAAAAAAAAAGGGCATTATTTTCAATATGGGCTTATTACTTTTAATTTTTCAGAAAATTGCCTGCAGTCTTCTTTAAAGTTATGTTTTAAAGTTAACGGATTTGATATTTTGGACACTTTTAATCGACTCTTTCAATTGACCACAATATTTTTTTCCTGTTTTATTTTTTATTTTTCAAATTAATTAATTTATTTTAATTGGAGGCTAATTACTTTATAATATTGTTGACCACAATATTTTTGAATGAGAATTTACCCTTTGTATAAGTGCCCGGTCAGCTTAGGAGAATTCTGCACATAATGGCTGTTCCAAATTCTGATATTACAATCTGCCAATCTTTCAGAGCTGAGTTGCTGCAGGAACACCTAGCAACTGGGAGGGGTGGAGCAGTGAGAGCCCAGCTGGGAGTCAAGTTTTCATTAGCGGCGGGCGCTTGGACCGGGGCTTCCCCTCACAGCTTTAGTTTCCCCCCCCTTGTGTAAGGAGCAAGGATTCCGCCCGGCTGCACCCAGCCGGCAGCCAGCTGACACCCAGCTGGCACGTGCGGTGAGGGTCTCGACAGTGGACACGTGGAGGCGCTCAGTGCACCGGCAGCCCTGCTACCCGCAGGTGCGGCCTCCCGGGCCCCTCGCGGCTGGCTCCGCCTCCTGCCTCCCAGGACGCCCCGCCCACCGCATCCTGCCTGGGTCGGAGCCGCCGGGAGCTCGAGGTCCCGCTCAGCAGGCTGTCACACGTAAGTCGCGATTCGCGTGTACAGTGTGTTCCCCGTGCCCGGCACTGTTGTAAGCACTTTGCGTCAACATGAACAAATGTACTTCTGGCAGCTGCGTCTAGGACCCCTACAGTCATTACTCCGCGAGGCCCCGGGGGTGAGTGGCCGAAGCAGGCTACACTCCCAGGCAGGCCGGCTCCTCGGCTGGCAGGCTGCCTCCAAGGTTGTCCCTCTAGGTGCTCTCCCCACCCTCTTCCTGTGTCGGGAGGAGGGTGGCCCCTGCGTCCAATCCTGCCCCGCCCAGCGCCCTTGCCCACAGGCTGCCTTTCCGTGTTGGTCAGTGGAGCGGCCAGGAGAGATCAAAGGAAGGGAGGAGAGGGAGGTCTGTGTTAATTCCCCCGACGCCCTCCCTGCCAGGTCACCCGGGCTGGCTGTGACCCTGGAAGGAAGGTCGCAGCCTCTGTCAGGTAGCCTCTTGCACGGATCCTCTCCTTGATCCCAGTAAGTAGTCGGAGCCTGGAGCTCCACTGCTATTGAGCCCAGGTGCTGTACCACCCCCTCACCCAACCCCCTACCCTCTCACCCCTCACTGCTCTTCTTCCCGGTTTTGTTGTTCAGTCGCTCAGTCTTGTCTGACTGTTTGAGGCTCCATGAACTGCAACATTCCAGGCTTCCTTGTCCTCCACCATCTCCCCAAGTCTGCCGAAACTCATGTCCATTGAGTCAGTGATGCTATCCAACTATCTTCCCCCTTTACATCTTTGTAAATAGTTCCTTTGTCAGTGAAGTGTTCACCACCCTGTCCTGCCTCTCAGCCATCCATCCTGCAAGGCTTACCTTGTCTTGGGCCCTATCAGTTTGCTTCCTCTTCTTCTTCTTTTTAACTATTTATTTTTATTTATTTGGCTGCAGGGGGTCTTAGTTATGGCCTGCAGGATCTTTAGCTGTGACACTGGAACTCTTAGTTGCATGCTTGTAGGATCTCGTTTCCTGACCAGAGATGGGACCTGTGTCCCCTGCCAGGGAAGCGCAGTCTTTAAACCACTGGCTGTTAAGGAAGTCCCTTCCTTCCTTATTTTTTGAGAAGATTTCCATGGTTACAAAAGGAAGTGCAGTGAAGTCTCCCTTCCCCTCTTTCTTGAATACTCAGTTCTTCCCACAGGCAACTCATGAAATGTTTGGGTTTTTAAAAATTGTGGTTAAAAGTAATATAAAAATTTTCCATTTTAGTTATTTTTAAGCGTAAAGCTCTGCGGCATTAAATGCATTCACGTTATCACCACCATCTTTCTTCAGAACTTTTTCATCCTCCCCATCTAAGACTCTCTTCCCCCTGTCAGGAAGGAAAATAATTTTTTCCTTTACCCTTCTAGGTTCTTGTCTGAGACACCTCTTTCATGAAAGAGGGATTAACAGAAGAAAAACAGATTTAATTTAATTTTATATTTCCGAGGATCCCAAAGAAGTGACCAAAGTAGGCACAAAATCTCCAAAATGGGGGATTTTTTTTTTTTCTCTTGTTCTCAGAGGCACAAAAGAAGGTCAGAGTAGCTGTCCTTCTTGCACCGGCTACTTCTTAAGTAACTTTAATTCAAAATAACCAGTACACCATAGTGTCATGTTTTGGGGTGGCCTGCCCTGAACCCCATCTCCATGAGACACAAAATTCCTAAAATGATTTTCTGTGACTCCTTCCAGAGACGTTTTATGCATAGTCAAACAAATAATACAAATAAAACCACGAGTGGTAGCTTATTTTATGTACCATCTGCATCCTGCTTTTTTCACTTCATACTCTATCTTGAATATCATTTCACATTCATCCATAATGCAAGCTCTCATCCTTCTGCTCAGCTTTCCCTTGTTTGGATATTCCCATGAGTTTAGCCTTTCCCACACTGATGGAAACCGAGGGTGTTTTCAATCTTTTGCGGTTTGTTCCTAACCTCCTGTTTCCTCTCCTGGTTCATGACCTTGCATCTCTTGCTCTGCTTCCCCACAGGCAGACCAACCTCCCCCGTGACTTTAGGGCCTTCCAGTCCTCTGGACTCCCGACTTGCTGTCCCTTCTCAGGAGACTACCTGCTCCTTCACCCCTGGCTCTGCCGTGACCCCAGCCATGTCTCCTGGACCCAGTACTCTCCTGGTAGCCTGTATATCAGATGTGACATAAGGTAACTGGAGAGAGTGCCCATGGGTAGGGGTGCCTTCCTAACCCAGGCTCCTGGAGAGCACCCACATTACACCTGCAGGGGTGGAGGTCTGACTTCTGTCAGTGTCTGCAGGGGCCAGGAACTTGGCCCTATGTTTCCAAACTTTATTCGGTGCTAACTGAATTTGCTGGCACCTACTTTGGGAGGTGAGGCTGCCTTATAGCCTATTTGTCTTTCCGTCCGCACCCTACACTTTTTCCTGACACTGCTACCACCATCCCCACCTTCTAATTAAAATAAAAATTGTAGCAAAAAGAGAAAGAATATGGTAGAGAAATCTCCCCTCCAAAAAAAAAAAAAAAAGACTCAAGATTTATGCTAGATGGGTGGTGCAGGATCACTTACAATGAAAAATGCTCTTCACAAAATACTACGAAAAATAGCATGTGTTTTATAAGCACCCATATGATACCCACGGACCTCTCATTGCCCTGTGAGGTAAGTACTGTATTTTTCACCACTTTACTGGTGAAGAAAGAGGTCCAGGAAGGTCAAGGGACCATCCAGCAAGTGCCAGAGGTGGAGCACCACGAATGGCTGCATTTCCCCCTGAGTTTGACCTTCAGCCCTAAGGCAAGCCTGTTGGTGGATGATGTTGCTCATAGATGCTACTGAGGAGAGGATTCTAGAAAGATGGTACTGATGAACCTATTTGCAGGGGAGAAATGGAGATGCAGACATAGAGAACAGACTTATGGACACAGCGAGAGAAGGAGAGGGTGGGACAAACTGAGAGAGTGACATGGAAACCTATACATTACCATATGTTAAATAGATAGCCAGTGGGAATTCTCTGTGTGACACAGGGAGCTCAAACCCAGTGCTCTGTGATAACCTAGAGGGGTGGATGTAGGGAGGTAGGAGGGAGGTTCAAGAGGGAAGGGACATATGTATACCTGTGGCTGATTCATGTTGATGTATGGCAGAAACCAGTACAATATTGTAAAGCAATTATCCTCCAATAACTTTTTTTTTTTTTTTAAAGATCCATAGGCCTCAAGGCCTTTGAGGTAGTGGGCACTGAGGTGGGTAATGGACCAGCAAAATTAGATCAGGTTGGGGACTGAGCTCATGGAGGATGCTGGAGGGGACAATTAGAAATGGCTGGAGGCCTGGAGAGAGCTGAGGACGCGTTTGCACTATCCTGAGAGTTGGTGCTGCCTAGAAAAGTGAAAGAGGGGCAAGGAGAGGGGGTGCTGAGTGGGGAGGAGCCTCTTGTGTGCAGATGGCTGGATTTTACAGCAATCACCACTTTGGGGAAATGTGAGACCTTGTCCCTTATGACCAGAAGGCTTAGAGGTGGAGCTTTGGTTTGGCTGGAGGCAAAGTAAAGATGGCACCAGGGCTGCGGTAGCAATGGCTGAAAACCCTATGAGGAATGATTTCAGTTGTGTTCAAATGAAGCTTCGTGTCTGGTACCTTCCCTGTGGCTTGGCCCCTGCGGCTCCCCATCCTGAGCACCCCAGGTCTGAGGTTGTTTTACACTGTCCAGCTCCCTGGCCTGATGAAACCCCAACAAGGCAGGGAGGCAGGCTGGGGAGACCAGTGAGTGAGGAGGGCCTATCTGCAGACAGAGTTCTCTGGAGAAAAGCTTTTTCTCTGGTTCTTTGGAGCTCCGCTGAGGAAAGCCTTGAGGAGAAGCTGGGGAGTTTGGAGAGACACCCTGAGTACGCCCCTCACTGGGACCCCACCCATCCTGCCCTTCTTGGAGAGCTCCCAGGACAAAAACAGCCCGGCCTGTTACGACCAGTAGGTGATTCAGCGCCATGTACCCGACCGAGTGCCCAGACGTAGAAGGCCCACGGGGCTGGATGCCACCGAGGAGAGGAAGACAGGCCACAAACCCCCACCTGCAAAGGGCTTCCGGTGAAGGGGACATTGCAGGCATACAGACCACAGAAGCCCCAGATGGTGTCAGCTGGGGGCTTGAGAGAGTCCAGGCCTGGGGTAGCCAGCGGGCGCAGCAACACTTGTCAGGAGAGGCAGGGCTTAATACCCATTTGCTTTCTTTCCTCCTGGCAGTTCCTGATAAGCTTTGGCCTCTCCTCTCCCTGGGAGCCACACACGTGCACACACACTCTCACACATTTCTGGCCATTCTCTGTGTGCACTGCTTCAGGGAAGGGAAGTGACAATATAAAAAGAAGAAAAAAGTATAAAAAGTCTTCCTGATCTCTGGGGTCCAGAATTCCAGCTCCTCAGAGGAATGGAAGACACAGGAATAGATTTGGGGAACTGTTTGAGGGGCAATAGCAAGGCTTGTCGGCATCCTGGGCTTGGGAGCAGAGTCGGGGGTCTGTGAGATGTACATAGATGTTGGTGGGGCCCTGAGAAAGGGGCCCTGACCCGGTTTTCTGGGATGAGCCAAGAGGAGGTGGCAAAGGTCCAGGTTAGGAAGGGCCAAGTGGGGTGTCAGGCAGTTGGGTCCCTGCAGCTCTGTGGGCGGCAGAGGAGTCCTGTGCACCCCACCTATACTGCAGGACTGGGGAGGAGAGCACAGCCTTGGAAGGGCCTTGTGGACAAGAAGTAAGGGCAGGGAATTCCTCTGGATGCCAGATGGACAGTGGGCCTGGGGGAGCGAATGAGCTCAGGCCCCCACCCACGTCCTGAGTAAGCCCACCTGGACTCAGGATCCCCCAGGAACCTTGAGGGGATGAGGGAAGCAGCCAGTCTCTGGATTGCCAAGATTAAGTGTCTGCCACCTCAAGGGAGTGGGGACTGAAATGAAAAAATGAGGATAAGGCAAAGAAATCAATCCTTGTCCACCCAAATGTGCATATTGAAAATCTAACCTTTTATAAGACAGCAAATTTTCCCAGGTGCCTCAGTGGTAAAGAATCCGCTTACCAATGCAGGAGACGCAAGAGATGCAGGTTCGATCCCTGGGTCTCAAATATCCCCTGGAGTAGGAAATGGCAACCTACTCCAGTATTCTTGCCTGGGAAATCCCATGGACAGCAGAGACTGGCAGGCTATAGTCCATGGGATCATAAAAGATTTGGACACGGCTTAGCGACTAAACAACAACAAATATATAATAAAAAGCCTACAAATAATGGATAAATAGTAAGCTGGAGGATATTATTATACCATATATAATGAAAATGCTAATTTCTTTCCTATATGAGGAAGTCCTTTTAACAAATAAGATAGTTCATAAAGGATGTAAATAAGCAGTTTACAGAAAAATAAATACAAATGACTTCTTAATGCTTGAAACATATTCCTAAGCCGTAACTGGAAAAATGCAAAGTAAGATTCAATGAGATACCATTTTTCACCTACCAGGTAGGACCAGGTTTGTAAGTTTAATGAAGCCGGATGAGAGAGCAGACAGTCAGCCTGCTCTTTATGACTTTTTTTTTTGATGTGCAGCATTTTATAGTCTTGATTGAGTTTGTCACAATATTGCTTGTTTTATGTTTTTGTTTTTTTGGCAAGGCATGTGGGATCTTAACTCCCCAACCAGGCATCGAACCCACACTCCCTACATTGGAAGGCAAAGTCTTAACCACTGGACCATCTGGGAAGTACCTCTCCATGACTCTAGACGGTTGGGTAAATTGGCACAGCAAACCTATCAAAATTAAAGTACACGTTTCTTTTGTTTGACTCTGTAGTTCCAGTTCTAGGAACTGACCTTGCAGGTACATCTTCACATGTCCACAAGGATGTTTGTTCGAGACCATTCATAGCAGTAGCCTTGTTTGTAGTGGTAAAAAAGTGGAAATGCCCCAAACATCTATTAATAGGAGACTAGATAAATAAACGGAGAAGGCAATGGCACCCCACTCCAGTTTTCTTGCCTGGAGAATCCCAGGGACGGCGGAGCCTGGTGGGCTGCCGTCTATGGGGTCGCACAGAGTTGGACACGACTGAAGTGACTTAGCAGCAGCAGCAGCAGCAGATAAATAAATAAATAATGACACCAATGAAATACTAAGATCATTCAAAATGAAAAAGGTCTGTGTATACTGACATGGAAAGAACTTGGAGATATGTTGTTACTTAAAAAAAGAAACCAGGGACTTCCCTGGTGGTCCAGCGGTTAAAAGAGTCTACCTTCCAATGTAGGGGACGTGGGTTTGACCCTTGGTTGGGGAACAAAGAGCCCACATGCTGAGGGACGACTAAGCCAGCTCACCCTTACTAAGCCTGCGCACTCTAGAGCCCAGGCACCCAACTAAGACCTGATGCAGTTGAATAAATAAATTAATTTTTTAAAAAAGCCAGGTACAGAATACAATGTATAGTTTTCCTCCATTTGCATTAAAAAAAAGATTACGTAAATATATGCATGCTGATGCATGAACATTTCTAAAGAGGTTGCAGAGGTTAAGCAAATATCCCTGTGTTCTCATGGGATAATTTTGTAGTGTTTGAATGGTACAGCATCTGTGGGTGTCTTCTTATACCAGCATTTTGAGGTAAAGGGGCAGGCACGGGCAAAGGAACAGTGGGAGGAAGGCTGAGCAAGTACTTCTGTTGGCCAAGGGCCGAGTGGGTGGCAGGTTCTTGTGTAGGGAATTGGCGTTTTCCACGTGGATGGCCGCAAACTGCAGGGACAGGGGCTGAGTCACAACTGTGACAAAAGTCCACAACCTTCCAAAGGCAAGCTTTGCTGACGTGTTCCAGAACAGTTTATCCTTGAGAAAGGAGCCCCAAAGGGGCTCCAGGAAGGGCTGGGAAGAACTGATAAGCATTCTTAGCAGAATGTACCTAAGCTCAAAGGTGAGATCAGCAAAGAGTTTTAAAGAGTCATTTTAGATTATTACTGGGGAGGGTGCAAATGCTTGCACAGGATAAGAGAAGAAATCCAAAGCCTAGTAATAGATGAGCAATGAGGGAACTAGAAACATGAATTCAAGCAGAGTTAATTCCAATTCAAACAGGAAGATCTCACTTTCTACCACTGCTATTCAGTGTTGGTGGGGATGTGGAAAGACAAGTGATCTCAAACACCATTGAGGGGAGTGAAAATCACCCCAATCGTTTTGGAGAACAGTTAGGCAGTGGCAACAAGTTAAATGTGGATTCATGCTGAGCTTGATATTACTACACTACCTCAAGTTGTTTACCTGGTAGCTCAGACTGTAAAGAATCTACCTGCCAATGCAGGAGACCCAGGTTCGATCCTTAGGTCAGAAAGATCCCCTGGAGAAGGGAATGGCAACCCACTCCAGTTTTCTCGCCTGGAGAATTCCATGGACAGAGGAGCCTGGGAGGCTATAGTCCATGGGGTCACAAAGAGTGAGTGACTAATACTTCACCCTGAGCTAGAAATTCCACTCCTTGGAATCTGCCCTCTTCCATTCTGACAAAGGCATATTCAAGAATGTTCAACACACTGTGGTTTTTCAAGCAAAATGTTAGAAACAACCTAAATGGCTATCAATCAGACACCAGATAAATAATTTATGGGACATTCACACCATGGAATCCTTAAAATGCTTGAAGGGCTGAGGCAGATTTACATATGTTGGCAGGACATGACCTCTAAGACATACTGACAAATGAAACTAACAAGTCAAAAGCGTGGCACATATGGTGTAATACATGTATTTAAAGACCCTCCCAAATCCTAAGATTATATCATAGGGGATTCCCTGATGGTCCATTGGTTAAGACTCCATGTTTCCTCTGCAGGGGCCACGGGTTCCATCCTTGGCTGGGGAACTAAGATCCCACAAGCCAAATGGACAACGACAATAAAAGAAACAGTTCTAGAAGGATGTTACCTCTGAGGAAAAGAACTGGAAGAGGAGGAGAAGAATTGGAAGGGTGTGACAAAGAGATACTGTACATTTCTGTGCTTGGGGATTTTTATTTACTTATTTTTAGACAATGAGCCTGCATCAATGTATTGCTTAGCTGCAGTACGTATGGTTAGAGTAGATCCTGGTTTTATTAGTCATTAGCTGTGTAAGAGGCACAAAACTGAATCTCAATGAGCCTTACTTTTTTTTTTCTAAAAAGATAGGGCTAATAATGGCTTGTTATGAGGATTAAACTCATAGAAGCAAAATGCTCTGAACAGAGCCGACCCGTGGAAAATGTTCCGATTATCACTACTTGTGTAATTAAACATAAACTTTGTTTCACAAGGAGTCTGTGCCTGCTTGGATGGAGAATCCCACACCAATATGGCCAAACGTATCCCATGAAGGGCTTGAGAAGGGAGGGAGAAACTTGCTGTGTATGTCTCTGTCAAAGGGAGAGTCACAACTCCTGGAGGGTGAGGAGCCAGGCCAAGAAGTCACAGAAGGTGCTCCCCGAGCACCGTTGGGCTGACGTGGACAGTCTTTCTGTGGGACATCGTGCTGGTAAGCTGCAGTTTGAGGTGACCAATGTCAGTGAGCCAAGCTGGGGGAGCCCCTCTGGTCTGAGACACGACCTCTTTGAGGGGTCACTGAGAAGCAGTGACTTTGGAAGATGGACAGTTGTGTTTGGGATCCTCCTGTGGGTTCTGGTCAGGAGCCACTAGTACTCTGAGCTAACAAGGAGATGCTGGGAGCAAAGTCAGCCAGGCCTTGGACCTGGAATCACCTGTGTAGGCCTTGTGCTTTGGAGACTTATGCAGACTGCTGTGTTTCCGTCAGCAACAGATTCAACTGATAACTTTAAGGACATTTAAAACTTTTTGCCAGTTGATGATATTTCCCCCTCTCTGTTGATAGAAATTAGGCATGACTTTTCTTCCTCCCTTCACAGACAACATGCTTCTAGAAAAGAAATTCTTCAAAAGGGGTGATTAGCCCTCCCTGGGATGAGGTCTTTAAAATGCATCAGAATCAGAGTGGGAAGATAAGCAGACTAGAATGATCCATGTGGTACTGGAATAGAGTTGTAGGCAAAGTAAGAATTCATGTTTAACTTAATATAGACACAGATGGTTACTAGATAGAAATGGTTATGGATGTCTATAGACTAGTAAACACATTTTTATCTTTGCTCTGTTACCTGGGAAACGACACTCTAGTAGCAATGAGCGACACCAAGTACCTGAGTCTTGGTTTCTAGAATCATTCTCCTGTAACAGGAACCAGGGCTCCCTGGAGAATGGTCTGATTCCAGAACTGAGGTGGGAAATATACAAGATGAAACTGAAGCATCCTGTAGTGCCAGAGAGAAAGGAAGTGCTCACAAAACAAACACATGGATAGAGAAATGGCAAAGGGGCACAGGAGTCAACTGAAAGAGTTCCCAGTGGCTAAGTGGAAAATTTTGAGCAGTACAATAAATAAAGTAGTATTGACAATAACCCAAAGTCTAAAACAAGTCCATATTGATATAAATAAATGATTGAATATGTTCATAAATGGATAAGAGACATGTCTTCTGTGCAGAGCAATTTTTATGAATCATTTTATTTATTTTTGGCTGTTCTGAGTCTTTGTTGCTGTGTGGGCTTTTCTCTAGTTGCATCCAGTGGGGACTACTCTCTAGTTGCGGTGCACAGGCTTCTCATCTCGGTGGCTTCTTTTGTTGTGGAGCACAGGCTCTAGGGTGCGTGAGCTCAGTAGGGCTCTAGGGTTCAGGAGTTGCAGCATGGGGGCTCCGTGGTTGTGGCTCAGGCTCTAGAGCACAGGCTCGGTAGTTGTGGCGCATGGGCTTAGTTGCTCCACATGTGAGATCTTCCTGGATTAGGGATCAAACCCATGTCTGTTGCATCGGCAGCAGATTCTTTACCACTGAGCCACCAGGGAAGCCCCTGTGCAGAACAATTTAAAAATAGAAATGCATGTAAAGTCCAGAAATGCTCAAGACAATATCTTGGCATTTTCAGGCAGGAAATATATATATATATATATACGCACACACACACATATATATAATATGTATTTTTTGTGTTACTTGTCTATAAATATTTTGCTTATAAGAGCTTCAAAAATCGCAGTTTCCATTTTTACAGCATTCAAATTTGCAACATATATACATATATATACACATTTATATACACATTTACAAATTTAAAAGCTGTAAAAAATATAAATATGCTGTAACACTTCAATCTTGGCAAAGCTGCAAGAAACTTCAGCACAGACATCCATCACTGTGGGCAATATAAGTTCATACATGCCTTTTGAACAGCACCTTGGCAATATCTGTGAAGAAGTAGAAAAACATTCATACCCTTGAACACGGTAGTTTCTTTCTTTCCTGAGAATTAATCACAAGGAAAATAAATCCCAGAGAAAAGACAGCAGGGAAAGCAAATTGCATTTTGCTGCTATTTTATTCAAATGAACAAAGCTTGAAACTATTTAAATGTTCCACTGAAGTTTACAAAGTGATAGTCAATTGGAATCTTACTTGAGTACTAAACATATAATATGAGAGGTAACATGGAAAATGCTTATGAGCACTTTCGAGAAAGAAGTATAAAGCAAAACGTGTAGCTGTACTACTGTAATTATGACCGAGATACACACATGAGCTGGAGGTCTGGGAAGCTGAGCAGTTGGACTGTTGGCATCTGGATCCTTTCCATTTGCATCACACACCCAGCCTTTCCTCCCGCCTCCAGGGTCCAACACAGCCTGCTGAATTCCTCACCCAATGAACTCTCAGGCATAGACAGGGCGCTCAACTGGTACTTTTGGAAGAAATGTTTCCTTAGTGTTGCTATTATGTTCTCCAGTACCACTTTAAAAACTCGCCTAAATATTTACTGCTGAACCTGGATTCAAACCTGAACAGTGTCTGCCAGTGCTTCAGCCCCACTGAGACCTAACCAAACCCTCCCACGACTCACACATCCTATTCAAAGTTTCCATGACTATCACACAGCCACCTACCGGCTTTCTCAAACAAGAGTGAGAGAAAGCCCCTGCGCGCCTTCAGATGAAGCTGAGGATTTTAAAAGGTCAAGCAGGTCAGAAACTAGCTGCTTAAAACAGAAAGGATTTTCCAGGGAGATGCTCGGATCTCATGTGGAGGATGTAGGAATCAAGGCACCACAAGCCCGGGCCAGTTACTCTCGGTCTGGGGAAAGGGGCGGGGCTAAAGACCTGAGCAGTTTGGTGGGAACTAGCGGTGGGCCTGCGGCTCCGCCTCCTTTCCTCTGGTGCGCTGCGCACTGGATGGTTCCTGCCCCCCAGCAAGTATACTCGGAGTGCACGCCACGGATGTAAAGGTTCTAGGAGGCACGTTAAAAAGAGTGGAAAATAAGTGACATTGATTTTAATAATATATTATTAAAATAATATATTTTGCTTAATACAAAATCTCCAAAATATCGTTTCAGTATGTCCTTGATCAAAAAAAAAATGTTTTTAACATTCTTTTTTCATACTAAGTCTTTGAAATACAGCTTACAGCATATCTCAGTTTGGATCAGCCATATGTCAAGTATTCAGCAGTCACATGTGAGCAGAAGCTACCATATCAAACTGCACAGATCTAGAACTTTTATCTGTCTCCTTTTCTTTCCTTCTTCCATCCCTTCCCCCTTCCTTCTTTTCTCTCCTTCCTCATTCCCCTCCTTTTCTCCCTTCTTTCCTTCCTTCCATCTATATTTCTTTTTAAAAACATACCACTTTTAAGAAATTGAGGCATATGCCTACCTGCCTACAATGCTCACCTAGGCAGAAAATCCTGGAAAGCCTTAGTTTTTGGAATTCGCTGCTGTCCAGGGGCTGTTCCCTCCTGCTTGCTGCAGCTGACATGTGAGAAGATACCCTCTTTAGGCTCCTGACAGCCCCCTTATTAGACTCCCCTGGACACATCCAGCCCCCACATGCTCATCCTGCATGGTTATAGGTGAACAAGTTGAGCTGGCTCTCTCCATGAGCAGATGGGGGCAGGCTTATGCAGGCCCTTTCTTCTTTTCTGGCAGAGTCTTCAGCACTTGGCAAGACTTCCCAGGTCTTTTTCGTGACTGGAGTTGCACTTTGCATTGGAAGTTGGCTGCTGGCCAGAGGCCCTTCTAGCCTGGAGAGTCCCTGCATCCATCTCTGGGCCTGAGGGAAACTTTGAGCCCCAAAGTAGAGGTCTCATGGAGTTAATGACAGAGATTGTCACATGTCCCTTAGCAATCCTGGAAAACCGCTCTGGGAGCTAAGTTCCTGGAGAAGAGATCTTGAGAGGAGGACTTTTAAGGGGACAGGAGAGATAGAAAATAGAAAGTCATTTTCTAGGCATAATTTTACCCGAAGTCATTACTTCTTTAGTTGCATTTCCTCTCATTATCAAAGTAAATACACAATTGCAGTTATGCAATGATTTATGCAGTTGCTATGAGCCCAAAAGCACTTGCGTGGATGTGTGTGAGTCGGTGCATCCCTGGCTTCCCGCTCTTGGGGCAACAGGAGGCGCTGGGAATTTCTCAAATGTTCACAAGAATGTCGAGAGGGAGTTCTGAGTAATCATAATTCCTTGAACTTCTTGTGGGAAAATAAAGTCCCAATTTCCTTTTAGAGATAACTGTCTTTGAAAGCTGTTTACTGTGAGAGTTTTTGTTTATGGTTCAGAGAATGGTCAAAACACACTTCTGTGGAAGGTCCCAGCAAGTAAAAAAATCCCACCATAGGGACGTCCTGGCCCCCAGCATGGGAGCAAACTTGAACTACCCAGCTGGGCTCCAACACCTTCTGTATTTCTGATCCAACAGACTCTGGTGTTTTAGCCATGAATGTCATCAGTCTCATACACTGTTGATGTTGGTGTCTCCCCCTGCCTCTGTTCCCTCCTGCCCCTATAGGTATCTCCCAGCTGGATCCTGGGGAACCAAGTGTCAGGGAGACAAGCAGGATCTGCCTGCCTTGTGGGCTGGTCTGGGAGCCACTCCTCACCCAGGCCTCCCTGCTGAGCCCTCACCCTCCCCACTGGGTGCCTCTGTTCAGGGCCACACCCTCTCTGGCTTCTGGTCTCCATGAGCCAGGTTGACACATAGATTAAGTAAAGAGAAGGCAAAAAGAGAAAAGGGAAGGGAAAAGGAAAGAGGAAAAAAAAAAAGCCATCCCAAACCAAGATACCTGGGCCCTCTCTCTGCAGGGGTGGAGAACTGTGTTGGCAGCGGCTGTCCAACCCACAGACCCAGCTGAAGGTGGAGAGGATGCCATGGCGTCATGGAGCCTGCAGTGTGGGGAGCTGCCTGCCCGCTCTGTTGGGGCGGCTGGACCGTGTTCATCTAGCCTGGGCCCTCAGCACCTGTCAGCAGGCTGCTTTTGTTCTTTGTACAGAGCACAGTGAAAAGAAAAAGAAAACAAAAAAAACCCAAAAAATCTTTTGAGGGTCTGAGCCAATACAAATTTGATAATTACAGCAATAGCCCAGATACAGAGTGATCTCATTCCCTCAAAGGGTGCCAGGCCACCCCCTACCTTGTGCAGAGAGGCAGAGGGAGGGCAAGCCCCTGGGGTGCCCGGGCCTATTTGTCCCCGGCTGACCTCTGTGGAGGTCCAGGCTTCCTCACGAGGACCCCACAAGCATCACTCCTTTGTGCTTAGAAGCAAGAGAGCAGGGAGCACCTACATGGAAAAGTATAGGCTTAGGGTTTGTACCAGCTTTGCTTCATGGTTTTTCTGTTATTCCTTTAGTCATCTAACAGACACAGAGCTGAACACCGCCCGGTCTTGGCTCTGACAGCCCCTCCCCTGGGCGGCTAGAAAGGCCCATCTCTGGTGTATCCTGGTTTTTCCTCCAGGAGGTGGAGAGCCCTTGCTTTGAAAAGTGCCTACCGAGCAGTTTCGCCCCTCTGTGAATATGAACGAGCCTTGGCAAGCATGCGGCTGAATCACAGTCTTGGTGACACAGAGCACGTGGCGTCAAATTGCCCAGAAGTATGACTGGCACCCCAGCCTGTGCCTCCCCACCCCAAAGGGGACCCACTGTCAACACAGAACAAGGGATCCAAAGATTAGCCTTCTGGTTTTCTGAAAGCCAGTTGTTGAGTTTCAAGGCCTTCTCCGTACATGGTGAATTCCTTGAAGGCAGCTGAAGTAACCACTAATTTTTTTTTTTAACCTACCTAGGTTAAGTGCCTTTTTCTGAGAGGAGTAAGTGCCTCTGTGTGTGCCAAGCTGCTTCAGTCATGTCCGACTCTTTGCGACCCTATGGACTGTTGCCCACCAGGCTCCTCTGTCCATGGAATTCTCCAGGCAAGAATATTGGAGTGGGTGGCCATGCCCTCCTCCAGGGGATCTTCCTGACCCAGGGATCGAACCCACATCTCTTATGTCCCCTGCATTGGCAGACAGGTTCTTTTCCACTAGCGCCACTTGGGAAGCCCAAATTCCTCTGTGGGACTTCTGAACTTGAGGGGAGGGGGAAGAATGTTCTTACGAGAGAGTTGAGTGGGGCAATCAGTTCAAACAGCTGGCTGGGAGCACCTCAGTTCCTGACCCTGGAAGCTCATGGCCGACCTGGTGATGGTCTGCCTCAGTCACAGTCATGCCAGCCACAGCCCAGAACTGCTTCCAGCTCCTGATGTGCCCTGGGTCTGGTGTGACCCCAGTGGATGTCTACCTGACCATCCTTGCAGGATGAGGTAGAGGTGGGAGAAGGCAGGGCAGCCACTTATATCCACCGAGTCGGCTGGAAGCCAGGCATCTGGTGGCTTTTCAGTGACAAGCTGAGCCTGACTCATGACCCTGTCATAGCTCTTGGTGGCAGACTGACCCACAGAGGAAATTACACAGCACTCTGTGGCCATGGTAGAGGCAGGGGCTTTTCCAAGTGCATCAGCTGGGAAGCAGCCTTCACCCACGCTGGAAGCTCAGGCTTGGGGACCTCCACTAACTTCAGGTTAGTCCTGGTGACCACGGGAGTGAGACGGCCTGTGCAAACCCCTTCCAGCGTGCCCTGCTGGCGGGTGGGGCACCCACAGCCCCAGCCCGTCTGTGACAGAGCTGCCACGCTCCCCAAGTCAGCCTTCCACACACAGTTCCTGCGAAAGCAGATCCCAGTCCAGTCTCAGTCATTCACCCACAATCTACACAGGCCCTGGGAGCTTGCCAAGGGGCCCTCAGTCAGAAAGGACAGTGCCAACAGAACCAGAGGCCACTCCCCTCAGGTGGTTGTGTGACTCTAGGCAACTAAATTAAACTTGCTGTGTCTCAGTTTTCTCACCTGTCAAGTGGGTCTAGAATGCCTACCATAAGTTGTGGTGAGGATTAGATACTATATCAAAGGGCCCGGCACAGTGTCGGGCATGTAGTGTCGGGCTCTAATACATGGTCCTTGTTCTCAGTCTGCTCCGAGGCAAATTTCAGATTGGCCCCAACCTTCAGGGCTCAACTTTCAGAGCTGTCCCTCCCCTGTATCCAGGCTCCCAACTCACCATGCAAATATGTGGCTAGAGGAGGAGACAGAAGCTTCCATCATCACGGAGGAGTTGATTCTTCTGGGCAGTGTGAAGGGGTGGCCTCGCTTGAGACACTCTGCAAGGGGTGGACTGCTGAAGAGGATTCTTACCATCCTCCTCTTGTCCACTCCCATCTGACCCCCCAGGCCCATCCTGCAGAGAACTCTGGAGTGGGGGGAGCTGGCTCCCTACCCCCAAAAGCTGGAGGAGAAGGGTGACCAGAGAGCAGGAGGAAAGAAGTGATGGGTGGCACCCCAGGCCCTGTGTCTAAAGTTACTCCTGGGAGCCACCTCTGGGAGAACCTTCAGCCCATGTGGACTCTGATGGGTTAGAATTTTCTCCTGGAACCCAGAGGGCAGGATTGTCTTATGGACTCTTCCAGCCCACCTGTGCTGTCACCGCGGGCAAAGGCTGCACTGCCCCCACCCCCCCAGGCCATGACAGGGGCCCCATGCTGGGGTTACCAAGTGCCAGTTAATGGGGATACCTGCAGGGTGGGCAGCCCACGTATGCCTCTCCAGGAGGTATCAGAGGAATAGATCAAGTAGATGTGTAACAAGAAAACACTGCCCAGGACCCTCCCTCCTCCTAACCTGCTCTCCACCGCCACCTTGAAGCTCCCTCCCCTTCGTGGTGTGACTGCTCTTCCTTCAGCCTGAAGGCCCATCCACCAGCGCCCCTGGGTTTGGAGTGTGTCTCCAGGGCCCCGGTCAGGGTTCCAATTCTCTCCTGGGCTCAGTTCAGTTCAGTCTCTCAGTCGTGTCCAACTCTTTGCGACCCCATGGACTGCAGCATGCCAGGCCTCCCTGTCCATCACTGACTGCCAGAGTTGACTCAAATTCATGTCCATTGAGTCGGTGATGCCATCCAACCATCTCATCCTCCTGGGTTCAGGGCGGTCTTAACCAGCAGCCTTGGGGTTCCCAGAGGCCGAGGCCAGCTCTTGTGTCTGGTCCCTTGAAACTTGCACAGTGCCCAGCACACAGTGGGTGCTTGGCATTTGCAGAAAGTGGTGGGGAGGCCAAAAGCAGTTGTGTATGTGCACATACATGTGTAAGGGGGTGTGTAAGGGATGCAGATTCATTGTGCACCTGCTACGCAGGGTGTCTCATTTCATCAAGTCATTTGGTCATCTGTGTAGTTGCTTTGAGGGTGGCTTTTCATGTACATTCCTCAGCAGGGGTGGGGGTGAGGAGAGCTATGTTCTATTTTTATCTCCCCCACTGAAGGGTGCTCTGTTCACAGGGCCCCTTTCCTCCCCTGGCACTTTCCCCTACATGCAGCTGCAACTAGAAGCTTTGCTTGTAAAAGGAACTGGTTGCTTCACATTCACTCACCTCACCCACTCCCTCTGAGCCCTATGGGGCCCCAGTGCCAGCGTCACTTCTTCCGGGGACCCTCCTTCTTACCCCACCCCCAGACCAATGCTGGGCTGAATGGATGGGGTAGGATCCCTGCTTCCTCCTGGAACCTGGGAACCAGCTGAGACGTGACACCTCCCTTCACCCTCATCCCCAGTAAGGGTTCTCTTGGACTAGTGGCCCTTCCCTGCAGCAGCCTGGCAGTGGGAATAGCCCACGACTCCACATGGTAAAGGAGCATCTCTAAGGCCTTTTTACACCCATCGATGTTGGTTTATTTTCATCCATTTCATCCCCAGTTGAGCATTAGAAGGCAGTTTGGGGACTTCCCTGGTGGTCAAGTGGTTAAGACTCATACTCCTAATGCAGTGGGCCCAGATTTGATCCTTGGTCAGGGAACTAGATCCCACATGCCGAACTAAGAGCCTGCAAGCCAAAACTAAAGATCCTGCATGCCAAAACTAAGACCCAGTGCGGCCAAGTAAATTCATTTTTAAACCAAGAATGCAATTTGGAATTGGAGGCATGATGGTACATCTGGGAAAAGGTAGTTAGTTATTCCACATGTGATCTTTACAACCAGCCTGCATGTGAGTACATGGGGAGGACAATTATTATCTCTTATTTACAGATAGGAACCCTGAGGTCCAGAGATTAAGGTCACTCAACTGTTGCTCTGTCTTCTGAATCCTAACTCAGGGCCACTTTCTACCACCAGGTATACACAGAAGCAGGTGCCTGGCACACGGGCTAGAAGAGGCAGGGCTCAGAGAGAGTTTCTGGGGACATCTCTTCCCAGGGAACACAAGCCAGGAGACCCTTGGCTCCACTAAATGGCTGGCCTGCTCTGGGTGTTGAGAAAGCCTAGAAGCTGTGGTTTCCTGGGATGGGAAACAGGGTGGGAAACTGTGCACCACCTTTGGGCCGACATGTGATCATAGCTGGTAGTGAGGTAACATGACCATGTTACAATGTCCCAGACACACTTCCCATGCTTTCCAGAGATGGACTCATTAAATCCTCATAAAACCATAGATGGCAAATCTGATTCCCATTTTACAGATGAAAGGACGGAGGCACAGAGAGGTTAAGAAACATGTCCGAGGTTACACAGCTAGGAAGTAGCCAATAAATGACGCTTTCCCTCAATTCTTTTTGGACTATTGACTCCTGTGGGCAGAAAATGAGACTGGTCCCTACATCTGTGCCCTGAACATGAAAACAAGTGTCCCTAACCTCTTTTGTCATCCCTCTGCTTACAAAGGTGTTTTGCTTGGCAGGTACAATGGAGGGTGGTTTACTGGATTTTGTAAAAGCAAAATTGCTTTTAGTATTTTACGTTGTTGGGATAAGAAGTACAGGGGTTTTCATTTTTCAGCTCTTTGCAGTCATAGGTGCTTTCCATCAGCTCGGACTCTGCACAAGCCTGACCCGGAAAAGGGACATGTGATCTAGGGCTTTTCTGGACAGAAGACCTGGCATGCACCAGCTGCAGACAGCACTGCTCTCAGGACTGTGGCCTCAGTGAATGGCTGGAGAACATAAACCCAACCCAGCATGAGGCCCGGTGTTTTAGGGTAACTTCTTTTTAACTACTTACTTTTAATATATACATTATTGAGGTAGAGTTGACTCACAGCGTTTCAGGTGCACAGCAAGATGAGTCCATTATACATATACACATATATTATTTTCGAAAGTATTTTCTGTTATAGGTTATTACAAGATATTGACTAGAGTTCTCCGTGCTATTAGGGTAACTGACTGCATCTGGATGCAGCTCGTTGTAACAGTTATCTCTACACTGCAGTGCTGGACATTTGTCCCTGGGGCTTCTCTCACCAGTCCACCCTTCTCCGTAGAGGACCACGCTGGGCTCAGCCCAGGAGCACACAGCGGAGATGCACAGCAGGAGCGAGTGAGGCTGGCCTATTCCGTTACCCCACTGCAGGGTCTCTGGGCTCAGGTCCTACCAGGCTGCCCAGACTCCTGCCAGGCCAGGCCTCAGGGAATAGGGAGGCTGCTGCGAGGCCTGGGCCATGATCCTCATCTTTCTAAGCGTTAGTCGCTCAGTCATGTCTGACTCTTTGCAACCCCAAGGACTGTAGCCCGCTAGGCTCCTCTATCCATGGGAATTCTCCAGGCAAGAATACTGGAGTGGGTTGCTATTTCCTTCTCCAGGGGATCTTCCCAACCCAGGTCTCCTGCATTGCAAGCAGATTCTTTACCATCTGAGCCACCTCTAAACAGCCTCTTTATTAAGCTCTCCAATTACCCACCCTGCGGGTGAGGGCTGGTTGCCGCCTGTTACATCTCTGATGTGCACAAGAGTTTTCCCGACCCTCTCCTCTCAGCCAGCCCTCACGCCCACTGTATGAAGTCAAAGTGACCTCCAGCAACTCCACCCTCCGTTCTGAGCGGCCCGGAGCCCGGGAGATCCCAGCTCATTGGGTTTAATGGAACTGATGGGCCTGGCTACTGGAGGCCGGGTTACTTCCTGGGGGAGGTCCCGCAGGAATCTGGCAGATGGATGTGCCGAGCCCCGTCCTCCAGGGTGTGGAGCCTCAGGAGGCTCGGGTCGCTCGGGCCATCCACGGGTCTGACTGAGACCTCCGCTCTGTCAGGGCCTGTGCTGCGGGCCGCAGGGCGCACCCCAGGAGCGTCCAGGCAAAGAACGACCCCTCCCCCCACCGCTCTGCCGACACAAGGGCGGGGACGCCGCCGCCCAGCTCCCGCGTCAGCCGCGGGGTGGGGGGTGGGGCCACGCCCAGCGTTCCAGGGAACGCGGTCCTTTTTGGCAGGGGCTGCTCCCGGGATGCTGACCGCTCTGAGAGAAACAGGAAACGCTCATAAGCCGGTACCTCCTTGGCACTTTGGTCTTTTTCCTGGTCCAGAAAGCAGTATCAAACGCACCCTGTTACGGTAATATATGAGTCAGCTCTGTCCTGTTGGGGCTTCTCCCCCAGGTGCCCAGATGTATGGCTTGACAGGTGGCGGCAGGGACTGGAGAGTAAAGGGTCCTAGACTTTGCAAGCAGGAGGAGAGGTTGATAAGCTTCCGACCGCCTCCCTAATCACCTTATATTGTAGACAAGGAAGGGACCTGGATTGCAGAATCGGTCTGGAAACCAGGGCTCCCAGCGCCCAGCAGCACCCTTGCACCCAACCCTGCTCTCTGGCACGGAGCTGTTTTCTGAGCAGTTTTTCTAAACCTGTTGCTGGAGGCCCGCAGGCTCAGGTCAAAGAGGCTTTGTTGAAAAGTTGTTGTTCAGAAGCTGGGGAGAGACGACCCTGGCACATTAAGGAAAGTAGATGCCGCCTCCTGAAGCCCTCCCTGACGAGCCTTGTGGGAGTACATCCATTATCTGAAATCCTCTGTTTCTCGGGATCTCCCAAAGTAGACTGTAAACTCTAACCTTCACCTGGATCAGTCCGCATTTCCTGGAGAATTTCAGTTCTCCTTCTTCCTGCACAGTACAACGTTGGCAACGATTCCGAGGCAACATTCCAGCCTGCTGGGTTGCCGGTGCCCGGACCGTCCCAGCTGAGACAGGGCCTTCTACCTCCCAGACAGGGATGAGGGTGGGCGCCAGATGAGCCGGTGCTCATAGGGATTGTTTTCTGAAGCAAGGCAGATAAGACTTCCTCTTGTCCCCACTACCTGGTATCAGTGGTTGTATTATTGAGAGCTTATGGATGCTGCATTTTTGGACTGCTTCTTTCAACCCTGCAGGTTGGAACTACCAAAGCCCCAGTTTAAAGATGATCAAACTGAGGCACAGAAAAGTTAAGTGGTGTGCTCAAGGCCTCATGGCTGGCAAGCGGTGAGGCTCGGAGGCCTCCGTTAACTACTCCATTCTACTGCCCACTCCTCCCCAGAGTGATTTCCACCACGGCCTCCCTGCCTTTGAGGGCACTGAGGTACCCGCTGAGCAGAGAGTCACAAAGGCTGCCCAGGCAAGGCAGACTCCAAGATCAAAAAGCTTTTTCTTTTCTGTGTTTTTTCCATGACCCCTGAGCTGTGAGAAGTCCTTGCCCAGCCTGTACCCGTGGTTGCCCAGTGGGCCTCTGAGGTGAAAGGTCAGAATTGAGAGGACAGCGTGAGGAATGCATCCAGCCACCCCAACCCTATCCGTGGCACAGCCTACTGTTGGTGGTGGGGGGGGGCGGTTGTCATGGAACCCTCACCAGAGAGCTTGATTATTCAAACAGACTACAAAACAATAAGGCTAGAAACCAAGCCAAGATGCAGGGGTGGGAAGCCAGAAAAAATAGGAAAGGTACCTCCCTTATCAAAATCACAGAGGCTCAGTTCAGGGAGCAGCTGGAACAAAAAGTTCCAATTAAAACTCAAAGTAGCCACTGAAGGAGACAGTGTTGGAGGAAAGAACATTGTCTAGCCAGTTCCCATGTTCCCCAGGGCAGGGTCTGGGCCATCTTTCCTATGTCTGTGGATTGAGCCCACAGCACAGAAAAAGGGCACGTCCTGCTTAGAACTTCCTGAACCTGAAGCAGCCCTAGCCGTCAACACCTGTGCTTTCCAACCTTCTGTGACATTTACTAGGCCACTCATTGTACTAATTTCTTAATTTAGGAAAAATGAAATAGAAAAAGTCTTGGGAAATCTAGGAAGCTCATTGCAGGAATACCTCAGAAAGATGACTCAGCACTTCTTCATTTCACAAAGGGAACCAGAAGTTTCGCAAATACAACGTTGTTCTTGCTAAATAAGGGGATTAAACCAGGAACCTGACACCTCAACTTTTTGCTGAGTGCCCCTGGGGCTCAGTTAGAAGATTCTTTGTTGGCAGGAGGAGCGCTCTCACCTTTGCAAAAATAGTTGAGTCTGGAATGGCTGAGAGACTCGATTCAGCCAAGGATCACGAGTTGGTTCAGGCCTGGTAGCCAGCCTGTTTTTCTGGAACACCAGAGATTGTTGAACTGTTGATCCATTTCTCAGACCAGAAGCAATAGTGCCAACAGACAATTTTCCTAGGACTAGGACATGAGTCTGTGTGTAGTGTATGCGTGCAGGCTCAGTTGTGGCCGACTCTGTGACCCCATGGACTGTAGCCCACCAGGCTCCTCTGTCCATGGGATTTCCCATGCAAGAATACTGGAGTGGGTTGCTATTTCCTTCTTCAGTGGATCTTCCTGACTCAGGGATCGAACCCGAATCTTTTGTTTCTCCTGCACCCGCAGGCAGATTCTTTACCACTGTGCCAACTGGGAGGCCCAAATAGGACATGAAATCCCAATCAAGAGCAAGTGTCCAAAAAAATCTTATACTGACAGCATGATCAGTGGTTTTCTAGTTTGTTCACTATGATCCATTTGCTCTGATAAATGTGTTTTGTAACAGGTATATGAACGAACATTAACTACAATTCATCAAGAAATTAGATGAGTGGAAATAGAGTTTTATGTTTCTGTAGTAGCTTGTTTTGCCAAGTTACTTAAGTTGTTTATTTTTAAAAAGTACTTTCCCAGATGACATGCCCTCCTTACCAGTGCTATAATTTTCCTAATTTTGCACAGGCCTCACATATGATATATCATAGCCAGTGAGAGTTCAATCAACTTTAGAACATCCCAGCTGTGCATGTCACATCATATCACCTGCTTGAGGATGGCAACCGCAGCATGGTTTGGTCTGGAGCTGACTAGAAGAGTTGAGAGAATTCAAGACTTGTCCAAGAGTCCCTCCAAATCTCCCTGAGCCAGGGAACTGAGCCCAGCACTGCTGCAAACCCTGGAGAATCAGGACTGGGGAGTTTTCTAAGGCTGGATTTCTTTTTGCTCACATACACGCGCACATGCACACATGCATAGTTGTTTATCAAGTGTAGTTTCTTCCTTACTGAGAACCACCTTTCTATAAAAAGAGGATGTCAGTTGCTTCTCTTGGAAGCCATACCAGCCTTTAGTTGGCCCCGGAACTTCTCGCATTTGGCCTGCCCCTCTCTGGGCTGGGAGTCATAAGCATTGCTCCTGAGAGCAGCCTGGCACTGGTTTTCCCCAAGGACTGAAAGTTCTCGAGAACAGGAGCCACAGCACACTTTTTAAAACTCCTTATAGCACTTTCAAAAAATATATATACTTTAAAAGTAACCACGGGAGCAGCAAATGTTTTCTATACTTTTAAAGCATCCCCTAGTCTTGGTTCATGATATGTTTATGTATTTTTATACAGACTTGATCCTGTGTTTTTGTCCTTTCCGTCTTAACATCCTACAGTGTACACTGCACACATTTCCATGTGGTTCAGTTATTTGTTACTATGTAATGTAAACTACCCCAACATTTAGTGGCTGAAAGCAACCTTGATTTATGATTCCTCAAGATCCTGTGGGTTGCCAGGGGGCTCTTCTGTGCCATATAGTATTCCTCAGGGGGCTCCTTCAGCTGGGAGTTCACCTGGGCACCTCTGTTCCTCTTTTTGAGCTGCCTCATTCACTGTGTCTCCTCCTCCCACTGGCTAGTCAGGGCTTCCTTAAAGCATGACAGCTGGATCCTAAGAGGGACACCTTCCCAGAGAACAGATCTAAAGCACCAGCACTAATAAAAGCTGGTCTCTTATCATGCTTCCTTGGACTTGTTGGCCATCATCAGGCACCTGGTTAAGGCCAGAGAGGATGTGGGAGGGACTACACAAGGGAACAGATTCTAGGAGACGGGCTTCCTGGGAGGGCACAGTCTATCTACCATGCTGGAATAGTCTGCCACCACTTCCTTCTTATTCCAGCAGACGAGTAATAGTTATGGATTTGACATTTTCAGGCTCAACTCTTTGAGAGCGGACCTGATGTTGGCATTGTGACTTTGCAAGGATGACATTAGACTCGTGCCTCCAGGCTAGTGCTGAAGTAAGAATCACTTGCCGGTGAGTGAGCCTGGCTGTCGACAGAGCACCTGCCTCTTAACCAAGGCTGGGATGGCCTCCATTTGTCTTGATTACAGATAGCTCTTGTAAAGTTGTGACAAGGGTTGAGGGGAGAAATCAATACTTTTTTGTTTGTGGGGCTGGGGGAGGAGGACTTCAGGTGAGAGGTAAAACTAGTGATGGGGAAAAGGTGCAAGAGTAAGCACAAGACCTAAAGGGACTCTTGGTGATGACGTGATTCCAGGGGTGAGGAGACGGCTGTTCCCTAATGTTCAGGTATGGAGATTAGCAAAGATCTTGAAACATATCCATTGCAAATGTCATGGCTACTATCTTCATGGAATAACTCTTTTTGCAGGGAGTGTAGGGGGGAGGGATAAATTAGGAGTATGGGACCAACAGATATACACTACTAAATATAAAATACATAAAAAAACAAGGGTTTACTCCATATCAAACTATCTTCAATATTTTATAATAACCTATAATGGAAAAGAATCTGAAAAAGAGTGTGTGTGTGTGTGTGTGTATATATATATATATATATATATATATATATTTGTGTGTGTGTATATATATACATATATATATATATAACTGAATCACTTTGCTGTGTACCTGAAATGGACACAATATTATAGATCAGCTAAACTTCAATAATAAATAATTCATCTTTTGCTGATAAGAATATAATTTAAATATAAAAGGAAAATAATTCACCCAGGGGCAACTTTCCCATCTCCAGAGCTCCTTTCTGAACACCTTTCAAAGAAGGTATGCACAGCCAGAACCACTCACCCACCCAGCAGCAGTCAGTGATTCACAGCCCTGTCACCTGTGTTTTTTCCCAGGCTGTGGTCATATTCCTGCATGATATATTGTAAGTGTAAACATGGGTAGGTACATTTTGTGTTCTTTTAAAAATTCATCATACCTTTCATTTTCCTATTCCATATCACAGTTTGCTTAACTCTTCCTCTGCAGGTGGACATCTATCTAGGCTTTCTACACGGTTGCTATTATAAATAGTACTGCTCTAAACATCTTTGCAAGTCTTTTATTTTAGATGATTTCCTTGAAGGTAATAAATTTATACTCCCTGACCCACTTACCTCTAAAGTGGGTCAGGGAGTATATATGTATAGTTCTTGTTGCTTATTTCCAAACTGTTCCTAGACCCAAGCCACCCAAATATATTCCAGATGTATTGGAGTCAGATATGAAAAAAACAAACACCCCCACCCCCACTATGAAATCTAAAGGAAAACAGTAGAAAATAATATAATTGTTGGAAGTGAAAAGACTTTCTAAGTCTAAAAGGGAAATGATTGTGCAAGAAAAGATTGATAGAGTTGATTTAAAAAATATTTTAAGCCACACTGAGATGAGTAAAGACCATTTCCTGTGGCAATGAGGGAAATACACCTCTAAGCAAAGGCTGGTGTCCTCTGCATTCCACTGAAATATAGGTAAAGAAAAAAATCCCTTCCCAGGAACATCACAGAAGTAATGTTGACACTCTGCTTAGAAACCAGCTTGAGAATATATGTGGTACACCTGAAATGAACATTTCAACTAAGTCTGATGCTGTAATTATAAAGTCTTTAAGAATTTAAATAAAACCTGGTAAAAGATATTGATAAGCAAAGTGACAAAGTATTAAAATTCTTATGGTATCATTAAGTAGGAAAGAAAAAACAGTATTACTTCAATGTAAATAAAGGATACAAGTAGACAAATCACAAATAAAAGCAGAGTTCAGTTCAGTTGCTCAGTCGTGTCTAACTCTTTGCACCCCATGGACTGCAGCAGGCCAGGCTTCCCTGTCCATTACCAACTCTCGGATCTTGCTCAAACTCATGTCCATTGAGTCGGTGATGCCATCCAACCATCTCATCCTCTCTCGCTCCCTTCTCCTGCCTTCAGTCTTTCCCAGCATCAGGGTTTTTTCCAATGAGTCAGTTCTTCACATCAGTTGGTCGAAGTATTGGACTTTCAGCTTCAGCATCAGTTCTTCCAATGAATATTCAGGACTGATTTCCTTTAGGATTGACTGGTTGGATCTCCTTGCAGTCCAAGGGATTCTCAAGAGTCTTCTCCAACACTGCAGTCAAAAGCATCAATTCTTGAATGGTCAGCTTTCTTTATAGTCCAACTCTCATATCTATATATGACTACTAGAAAAACCATAGCTTTGACTAGACAGACCTTTGTCAGCAAAGTAATGTCTCTGCTTTTTAACAGGCTGTCTAGGTTGGTCATAGCTTTTCTTCCAAGGAGCAAGCGTCCTTTAATTTCATGGCTGCAATCACCATCTGCAGTGATTTTGGAGCCCCCCAAAAATAAAGTTTCTCACTGTTTCCGTTGTTTCCCCATCTATTTGCCATGAAGTGATGCGACTGGATGCCATAATCTTAGTTTTCTGAATGTTGAGTTTTAAGCCAACTTTTTCACTCTCCTCTTTCACTTTCATCAAGAGGCACTTTAGTTCTTTGCTTTCTGCCATAAGGGTGGTGTCATCTGCATATCTGAGGTTATTGATATTTCTCCTGGCAATCTTGATTCCAACTTGTGCTTCATCCAGACTGGGCATTTCACATGATTTACTCTGCATATAAGTTAAATAAGCAGGGTGACAATATACAGCCTTGACATACTCCTTTTTCAGTTTGGAACCAGGCTGTTGTTCGATATCCAGTTCTAACTGTTGCTTTTTCACCTGCATACAGATTTCTCAGGAGGGAGGTCAGGTGGTCTGGTATTCCCACCTCTTTAAGAATTTTCCACAGTTTTTGTTATGATCTACACAGTCAAAGGCTTTGGTGTAATCAATAAGCAGAAGTAGATGTTTTTCTGGAATTCTCTTGCTTTTTTGATCCAATGGATGTTGGCAATTTGATCCCTTTTCTAAATGCAGCTTAAACAACTGGAAGTCCATGGTTCACGTAATGTTGAAGCCTAGCTTGGAAAATTTTGAGCATTACTTTACTAGCATGTGAGATGAGTGCAATTGTGCAATAGTTTGAACATTCTTTGGCATTGCCCTCCTTTGGGATTGGAATGAAAACTGACCTTTTCCAGTTCTGTGGCCACTGCTGAGTTTTCCAAATTTGCTGGCTTATTGAGTGCAGCATTTTCACAGCATCATCTTTTAGGATTTGAAATAGCTCAGCTGGAATTCCATCACCTCCACTAGCTTTGTTTTTAGTGATGCTTCCTAAGACCCACTTGACTTCGCATTCTAGGATGTCTGGCTCTAGGTGAGTGATCACACCATCATGGTTATCTTTGGTTATGAATATATATCTTTGGTTATGAATATCTTTTTTGTATAGTTCTTCTGTGTATTCTTGCTGCCTTTTTTAATATCTTCTTCTTCTGTTAGGTCCATACCATTTCTGTCCTTTTATTGTGCCCATCTTTGCATGAAATGTTCCCTTGGTATCTCTAATTTTCTTGAAGAGATCTCGAGTCTTTCCTATTCTATTGTTTTTCTCTAATTCTTTGCATTGATCACTGAGGAAGGCTTTCTTATCTCTCCTTGCTATTCTTTGAAACTCTGCATTCAAATGGGTATATCTTTCTTTTTCTCCTTTGCCTTTCACTTCTGTTTTCTCAGCTATTTGTAAGGCCTCCTCAGACAACCATTTTCCCCTTTTGCATTTCTTTTTCTTGGGGATGATCTTGATCACTGCCTCCTGTATAATGTCACGAACCTCTGTCCATAGTTCTTCAGGCACTCTGTCTATCAGATCTAATCCCTTGAATTTATTTGTCACTTCTACTGTATAATTGTAAGGGACTTGATTTAGGTCATACTTGAATGGTCTAGTGGTTTTCCCCACTTCCTTCAATTTAAGTCTGAATTTGCCAATAAGGAATTCATGTCAGCTCCTGGTCTTGTTTTTGCTGACTGTATAGAGCTTCTCCATCTTTGGCTGCAAAGAATATAATCAATCTGATTTTGGTATTGACCATCTGGTAGTGTCCATGTGTAGAATCTTCTCTTGTGTTGTAGGAAGAGGGTGTTTGCTACGACCAGTGCGTTCTCTTGGCAGAACTCTGTTAGCCTTTGCCCTGCTTCATTTTGTACTCCAAGGCCAAATTTGCCTGTTACTCCACGTATCTCTTGACTTCCTACTTTTGCATTACAGTCCTCTACGATGAAAAGTACATTTTTGGGGAGTGTTAATGCTAGAAGGTCTTGTAGGTCTTCATAGGACTGTTCAGCTTCAGCTTCTTCAGCATTACTGGTTGGGCATAGACTTGGATTACTATGATACTGAATGGTTTGCCTTGGAAATGAATAGAGATCATTCTGTCATTTTTGAGATTGCATCCAAGTACTGCATTTTGGACTCTTTTGTTGACTATGAGGGCTACTCCATTTTATTAGAAGAAATAACAGCACAATTATTATTAAATAATCAAAAAAGATATGATAATCAAAGAAATGCACATTTAAAAGATATGCTTTTCCATTTATCAAATTGGCTGACTTTAAAAATGTATCACATCCAGGATTAGAAAAAAAAAGTGCTGTTGCAGCACAAGTGTTCTTACTAACCCACTGCCTGGAGAAGGGAGACTGGCTCTCTGAGTGGACACTGATTTAGCAAGATATGTAAGAACTGAGCAAGCACATGCCCTTCGACCCAGTACATGCCATTGTGAAACACCTCCCTAAGTATATAACCTTAAATGCGTAAGATGCTCTATATTCAACATTATTTCAAGTTCTAAAAGAAGGAAATAAACTAAATATCTAATGTTAGAGACATGATTAGGTCCATTACAATAGTCACTTGTTGAATGTTACGCAACACAGTCTGCTGACTGTGATGATGATGCTGAGCAGGAGAAATGAAGGCATGGAACAAAGCCTAGAGCATGATGACCGTTATACAAATGAGAATGAAGTCAACTCTGCCAAGACTGGTACTAGGCGCTGGTTACATGTCATCTACGTATATGAAAGTATACATGATGCATCGGGTGCCACAGGTGGTAGTTAAAGGGGATTTCTGTTTTATGTCCAGAGTCCCATTTCATTCTGAAAGGAGGAAACTATTGCAAGTAAATATCACAAAATGTGATATGCCTGGAGGGGAAATTCTTTGATTGAGATGTACCAATGTGATGGAATCAAAGGAGGTGTGCTTAAGAATCCTGGGGAAGATGAGGAAGGGGTTCTGCAGGATGAAGAGGAGTTGGCCAGCTACAGTCAGATGTATGGGCTGCTGGGTGGGGGACAGAGGCCTTTTAGGCATAGGGACCAGAAGAAGCAAGGGTGCACAGAGAGACTGGGAGGTTGGGCAGCCAGGGTCCGCTTATAAAGGGCCTTGTGCCCACCCAAAGGACCTTACGCTTCATCTTGAGGGTGCTGGAAGGCTCACTCGGGGGCTCTGTGAAGGTGAACTGGGAGAGAGAGGGACCCAGGGAGGCAGGGACCATCCTGAGGAGTCCTGGAAGCTCGGTGGTCAGTCCACCAGTCACTCACCTGCCCATGGCAGGCTCTCCCTCTTGTGGGCAGGAGCATCAGATCCAGCTGGAAGGTCCTGGAGCTCAGAGATCCCTGGCAAGCCCTTCTGGGCGGTCACATTGGAAGGCGGTATCAGGAGAGGAAAAGTGGCGGTCAGAGGTCTCAGCAGACTGCAGTCAGTGGGATGGAAACATGGAGCAAGTGGAATCTAGCTGTCATTTTGGGGGTGTCCACCACCCCATCCTAAGAGCACTCTGACTCCCTTTTCGGAGATTGCCTCATCCCTACTTCCCTCAAAGAGAGCCATGGGGGCCAAAACCTTCCAGCTCCACCCCCACCCCAGCCCAGTTGTGACAGGAACGTGGCCTCTGCCTGGTCAATCAGATGTTCTTGCCCAGGACTTCAGATCCTGAGTGAGTGAGCTGAGGGCAGCGGGTGGTTAGAAGTCATTTAGGGAAGCAGCTACAGGAGAGGTGACGGCAGCTTTGGTGTTCTGGCCGTGACCTTCTGGCTGACTAGAGCCCTCAATTCCTGACTTGCCCAAGTCTGGGCACCCCGGTCTCTTGTCCATTTTGTGAGCCCTCCATCCCCTTTGGGCTTCCACTAAATTCTCCTTTGCTTCAAAATTAGCTAGAGCTGGTTAATGGCTTACAGACAGAGCACAGGGCCCGAATCAACCACTCATCTGATGTGTTGAGGTGTTGGTAATTGGGAGCTGGTTGGAGTACTCCCACACTTTTCTCTTTGCAGTACGTCTCGTACCTAATTCATCCCCCATCACCTCCAGCCAGATCTGTGTTTTCTCACCGCTGGACAACTGCAGCAGCTTGCTAGCTGGGCTCCCTTACAGCTCACTGTGCATCCTAAGCTTTACTAAGCATCACTGTTGCACTTCATCCTGTGGCTTCCCTGCTCTGGAACCTAGTGTGACTCCTGATTGCCTGTAGGTCCAGTCCAGATGTGCATAGCCTTCTGTAGTCTGGTTCTGCCAGTGCCATCTGCCCATAAGAGCTCTGTGGTCAGGCTCCAGGTGGGCACCCACCTTGGCACGTTCTGCTGCTGGAAAGCCTTGTTCTTGCTCATCTGTCCAAACCCTGGCAAGAATTTGGGGCTGAGAGTTGGCTCTCTGGATCTGGTTCAATGCTGTCAGGAACTTGCCTTGGTGTGGGGGTGGTCACTGACCCTCCCTGGGGGCTGCTCCTGTTGTCTGTAGAAGGCCTGGGATGGTTGCTGGTGGTTTCTCACAGTTCTGAGTTGAACCAGTACTATTCAAGGCCCCTTCCCCTGCTCCTTTTGGTCATGCTTTTTCTTCTTGAGGCCCTTGACATGCCTTTTTCCTCAGTACTAGGATTTTAGGGCATGCTCAACTAGGGGTTAATGTTTTTGAGAACAAACTAAAAATGGGAATAGTTTTCTCTTTTCCTGATAATTAAAGTAATAAATGCACAAAGTAGAGAGTAAAATAACTCTCTCTCTTGAAAGTTTTAAAGTGTGATAATGGTATTCAAGTTATGCATTAAAAATACAGTGTTTATCTTTCAGGGATAAATACTAAAGATATTTAAGAATGGACATATGATACAATGACTGGTGCTACTTCTAATGAGATGGAGATAAAGAAATCGAGAGGTTTAAATGAAAGCAAAATTGTCCATTAGCTGATAACTGAAGCTAGAGATGAAAGTTCCTTTTAATATTCTACATTTGTATATATTTGAAATTCTCCATAATAAGTTACCAAAAACCCCTAAAAAACCCAACCACCCTCGAATCCAACCCCCCTGGAGATAACCCCTATTAACTTCTTGGGACATGTGTCTCTCAGTTTTGACATCTGAACCCACTTCTTACATTTGGGGGATGCCCTAAGTTGAAGCAAAAATGCCAGGCACTCACGTTCCCAGCCTCCCTTGCACGGGCGCATGACCAAGCCTCCAGCAATCACACCCTTCTGCCTAGACCTTGAATCACAAGCTAATAATAATGGGAGGGATTGTGTGGAATCCACTGAGTGCAACAGGCCAGGCTGCAGTGATGAGCTCACCAGCTCTTTTCTCTCAACTCTTAATACTGATGGGATTACTGTGCAAACTGCTCTGTAAGATGTCTTTTTTTTTTTTTTCTCTTCTACTTGATGGCATGCACAAGTGTCTGTGAGTACACAGACCCCCTCCCTCCTTCATTTTTTCAAACACAGTTGATGCTGCTACGGGAGCATCTCCTTCCTTACCTTTGCCGCAAGCGGGTTGGTAGAGGGAAAGGAAGGGTCGTCATAATACGAGTGCACTTTCCTCTCAGTGAGGCAGCGTGGGCACTGGGAGGGTGTGCCCGGTCAGCTGCTGCCCCTAATATGGGCTGCTGGCAAGGCCCCAGGAGAGGGGTATTCCTCACACTCTATAAGCAGGTTGTGCTTGCCCCGAGCAGCTGGCAGCCTGGCCCACTGCTGACCATGGGAGCAGAGGTGTCGCTTTCCACGGCTCCATGAGGCTGATGGAGAGCAGGAGCCTCCAGCTCACACCCAGGCCTGTGCCCGCAAGAACCTTTAGTTTCCCACTTCGGGTCAGGCACCTCATCCAAGGTGTCTCCTAGTCCAACCCCGTGGCAGCTTTTGTGGGTCAGGTCTGCACTGAATGGGCTCCCCTCCCCATAAGCGGGGGCCATGTCCCGAGGATGAGACGGGCTGGGTGAGGGTGGCGCCCTGGGGCAAGGGACAAGGTCAGGAAGGGCACGAGGGAAGACTGGATACCCCAGTTTGTCTTTAGAGGATCTGGTTCCTCAGGTCCTGAGTGACCCTGAGAGGCAGAGGAAGGAGGGGTCCTGCTTGGAGGGGACACCCTGCCGTAGGGAGGGTTGTCAGATGCCTCTCAATGCTGCTGATGTGAGTAATCCTAATAGCAGGAGCTGTCAGCTACTGAGCCCCTGCTACACGTGGGGCACTTCTCCAAAGCTTTACCGACACCATTCGTGATGGTTAAGCATCACAGCAACTCTTTGAGGCAGCTGCATTGCCCCGCTTTACAATGAGAAACAGAAGAAAAGAGGTTCAGCACTAACCCAGGGTCGTGCGATGGTATAGACCCAAGGTGGGATCCAGGCTGCTCTGAACCTCAAATGGCTGGGCAGTCACTCTGGGGGCGGCCTCTGAACTGACAGCCACCAAAGGTGGTATCTGCTGGTCCTTTGAAAAGTGGTCCTTGAAGCCCCGTTCCCTGAAGCCTCATAAGCATTTGGTCACTGTACCCATGTTCTACCCAGAATCAGCTGGAAATGTGTTCTAAACTTAATCATAAATTGCTTTGGACAGGGTTTCCCAGCAGGCTCAGAGGAGGCAGAGCTTTCTCTCTCCTTCGCTGGTGGGTTCCTGCCATTTGTTCTCAAGAATCCTCCGGGGACAGCCCCTGAGCTGGATCCGGTGTCTGGAGCCTCCCTGGCAGCCGGAGGCCTCTCGCACTGAAGCCTGGCATGCCAAGACTGTGTCCACAGTTCTGGATGAGTCTCCTATGCGCTCTGTCAATTACTTCTCAAACACTCCTAGGAGGGACATTTCCAAATTTTCTGATAAGGAAATTCTCTAAAATAAAAGTACTAGTAACAGATAACTTCTCAGAGTTAATAGGGGTTTACGTGGCTGGTGGAGCTCCTTGAGATTAAACAGCAGCAGCAGTGGGAAATGCCAGTGGTTGAGGATCTTCAAGTGTCTTCAGCAGATGAGGAGGCACCCCGACCAGCCTGACGAGGAAGAGCTTTGGAGGCAGAAGGGGTGCAGTTTGGGTCCCAGCACTGCCCCTCTTCTTGGTTGCATCACCTCAGACAAGTTACTAAACTCTGAACCTCAGTTTCCTCATCTGCAAAATGGGGATAATAATTCTGCTGTCACCCTCCTCCTTGTAGTGATCACGTATGTAAAATGTCTGGCATATAGCGACTGTTTGAGACATTAAGTCTATTATTATTAGTGAGCAGTAGCTGGATTACATGGGTACTTTGTAGTAGGGATTTGTGATTGTATCTAAGGCTTGTCCATTATGGGTAAAGTGATAGAACATGTAAAACTTGTTGTTTGATCCCCCTCCACTTCCTCTGGGCTTCCTGGGTACAGTCTCCTCTGTAAACTCCCTATTGGCCCACCCCTAACACTCACCTGTCATTGCTCATAGATTCATATCCTGGATTTTTAGTTTTTTTAATTTATCAAAATGTGCCTGTCCTGTGTCCTTGTATTCCTCAGGACCTCTAGGCCTAATGGCTAATCAGTTGAGGCTGAAATTACCCCCTGCTGCCCCTGGTTTATTGTCTACATTAACATGACTTTATTCTTCTATTGTTCATTAAGTTTGCTATTCCAGGACACTCTTGCCGAGACAAATAAACTTGGTTGTTAAATTAACAGAAATTTCCTGAAAGACCCATCAGCTCTTTAACAGGAAGCGTCAACAGATAGTACATGCTGGAGATACTTCAAAACCCTCACCTTGAAATCCTCACCCTGCTGTTTTCAACCCCAATCTGCTATATCAGGAAGTTGCCCCAATCCTAGTCAAGCCCCTAGAATGGAAAGACCTGTTTTAAGCCAGACTTGAAGTTCTCATTGAGATATATATACCCTTGCCTCTGCCTGCTAAGGGTGCAGTGGGAACACGGGTAGAGGGCCAAGTACAGAGGTTCCCTGGGGACACTGTTGCTTCATGCCTTGGGAAATGCTGCATACACCCCAGACAGGCCCTTCCCGGGTGAATCTGCCAGTGGGAGAGTCCAAGTTCTAGCCTCAAAGAGGCCCGACAGCTTTCTATTCCATCTGACTTGTTAATTACATGATATTTACATATCTATAGCTTAGAATTCACCAAGCCAGAAGTTTACTCAGTGTTTTATGGAAGAGAACAGCTGAGTTAATTGCAAATACACATAAAGGTTTTTGGAGCCCGAGCCACCCCGCTGGCTAGGCCCCGTGTGACGTGCCATGTGGCAGGGTCCTGCCTGGACCGTTGCCTCCTAAGGAGGGGGGTGGAAAGTCGTTCAAAGGAGAACTTTAAAAACCAGCTTAAAACTGAATCAACACTAGAGCATTTCATCTGAAAGAAGATCATTCACTGGTCTTTCAAAGTTGCATTCGCTTGTTTGCTTTGGGTTCCCCTGGAGATGAACATTAAAATAGTGCAAAGTTTTTAAATGTCTGACCAAAACTTCCAATGTGGTGACTTTGGGTAGACTTGGCTTCAGTCAGGAGCAAACAGAGACCACACAACTGGAAACTCCTGGAAGGAGAGACATGCCTCACTTCCTTTTATTTAGAATCATATGAAACTTTATCCTGAACATCCAGAGGAGATGAATTAGGATCCAGGCCCAAATCTGCCTCAGTCCCATGCGATTGTTTGGTTTACTGAGGTTTCCCAAGGTCTTACATCTTGCATGCTCTGCATTATTATGGAGTTTTTATCAGATAATCTTTCATTATGCAGCCCATCGAAGTTCAAACCATCCTTAAGTAATATTTATCCAATTTTGAAAGGACAAAAGTAGCAAAGGTATAAGAAACAGAATCAGAATTGATGACCTGAAGTCATTTAGTTAATAGGAATCTCCATGCATGTTGGGAGCTGCTTTATACCACAAGCTGGGAATGTGAACCCCAGAGCCCACCCAAGCCTGGCGCTGCCATTTACTGGCTGTGTGACCTGAGCTGAGTTTCTTAACCTGGCTGTGCCTTAGCTTCCTTTACCAAAAATATGAAAATAATAATAGTACCTACCTCACAGAGTGGTTTGAGGATCCCAGGACTTAATATTTATAAACCACTTCAGATAATGTCTGGCATAGAGCAAGTACTATGTACATGTGTAATATTGAATGCATAAAAGTAAATTTAGGGACTTCCTGGTGGTCCACTGGTTAGAACTCTGAGCTTCCACTGCAGGGGGCAGAGGGTACAAAATGAAAATATAACAACTTAAAAGCTTTCCAAAAATTTATCTTCAAACGGCTGAATGTTTTCCATATAGACTATATTCAGTGAATTTCTGAAATTAGGAAACATGAGATGCTGACAACATTTAAGGGGAAGTGATTCTTTAAGGTCTTCCCTGATGCATTTTAGTCAGTACTTGTTAAGGCTTCTCATGTGCCTTTTTTCTATTTTTTTGTTCCTTGTTTGATTTTTTTCTTGTTAAGGCGTCTCATATTCTGATAAGGATATTGTGGGGACTTTGTCATAGGGAAGCCAACCCCTCTTCCTATCTTCTTGAAGGAGGCCTGGTCAGGGCTCCTCCCAACACGCTGCAGCAACCTCATGAAAGGGACAAATAACCTTATTTTATTTTATTTTATTTTTTTTACATTTAAGAAAAAACATTTATTTTTAAATGCTGGGTGGGAGGGCACACGGAGTTCTAGTTTACAGTATAACTCGAAAGAGAACTTCAATTTGCTAGCAGAAATTTTCACTCTATTCTCCAGCTTCTAAACAGTTCCTGATGGGATTAGACGGCTGTTCCTCTTTCCAAATTCTGCTTAATTTCAGCTGTATATTTCCTATAGAATCTTTCTGTCTTCTTATTGAATTTAGCATTCCTTTCATTAATGTAGTCAATATCTGCATCATCATTATAAGGACGTCTCCGGCTGTATTTGTCTCGTTTTTCAATTTGTTTTTCCAGGTCTATGACCATCCTGTCAATTTCCTCTGTGGAAGGCACATGTGTCCCATGAAGAAGACTGTTGGATGTTGGGAAAAACTCTTCTCCATGCTTTTCTCTCAGTCTCTCGTACGTTTCCATGTCTGGTTTGATCTGTTTGGTCAGCCGATGATACTGGCGAAGCTGGGCAGCAGCATAATCTGAAAATCCCAGGTCGGGGTTTTCCCTCTTCTTTTTTCTCTCCCACTCCCATCTTTCTGCATCTTCTGCACTGATTTCTAGCAACTTCACTCTCTCATAGTCTTCCCCTCTTGCTGCACATTCCTTTTTCTTTTCTTCTTCCTGTAGTTCCCATTCCAAACGAGCTTTTTTGGCTTCCCAATTTGCAGGTAACTTAAGTATTTTATCTTCTTCAACAACTTCCTGGTGATTTAATTTACGAGCTTCATTCTCAAACCATAAACACAAAAAGGTTGTTGGCCGCTTCAGGTGCAGCTCCCGGAATTTGCGCAGTCTCTGTTCGCTTCTGGGCGGCCAGCTCCTCGGCTCCTGCGGGAGGCTGCTGCTCCTCTGCTCCACCCACCGGCACCTTCTCAGCAAGAGTCGCAGTCGCCATCTCCAAATAACCTTCTTTTAAAGCCAGCTTTTCTTCTCTTTGGGCTTCCCTTGTGGCTCAGCTGGTAAAAATCTGCCCGCAATGCGGGAGACATGGGTTCGATCCCTGGGTTGGGAAGATCCCCTGGAGAAAGGAAAGGCTACCACTCCAGTATTCTGGCCTGGAGAATTCCATGGACTATACAGTCTGTGTGTACATGCATACAGGGTTGCAAAGAGTCAGACACGACTGAGCAACTTTCACTTTCTTCTTCTTATTAGTGAATTATTCTTCAAGTGCATTACCTTCATGATTTTTGTCCTTTTCTTAGACCTCAGGCGATCACACTTTTGGCCTTGCATTGTATCAGCTGCTTTCCTTATTATTAATACACTTACCTGGTTCAATGGCAGGTTTTTTGGCCTTGGCCCCTATTTTAATGTCAGCCCTCAGGATCCAGCCCTTCTTTTCAAAAGACTCACATTGCCTGATGCCAGATGATCCTCAGGAGCAGCTGCAGAAACGCTTGTCCAGGTTTGTCGGTGGTACCCAGGGGGATGGCCGAGAATGGTGGCTTTAATAAATAACCAACATAACATTGTATTCAGAATGTTCCTCAGAGTGTAGTCCCCAGGCCAGCAGCACAGGCCTTGTCTGGGGACTTGTTAGAAATGCAAGGGTCAGGCCAGCCTGTGACCAAATGAAACAGAACCTGTGCTTCAACAAGATCTCCAGGGCACACAAATGCACATTCGAGTGCATGTTGAGTTTGAGAAGTGCTAGACTAAGGAAAGGGGCAACAGAGGATGAGATGATTGGGTGGCATCACCGACTCAATGGACATGAGTTTGAGCAAGCTCTGGGAGATGAAGGACCGGGAAGCCTGGCGTGCTGCAGTTCATGGGTTCACAAAGAGTCGGACATGACTGAGCGACTGAACAACAGCAGACTAAGGCATGCGCATCATTTGTCATTCATTCCATTGCTTTCAGGCTCAGCTCTGGAATCTCAGAGCTCGCAGAAATGCAAAAATGAACAGCATAGCATGCTGTGGATGCTTGGTTTAATCGCATCCCAGAAGCTAGTTTTGTTCTGAGCACAGCTTTGTTTCCTGCACTTGTTGAGAGGGGGCCGTTGGTCGCTTGGGATATAAGAGGATAGTTCTGGCCTGGGGAGCAGATAGCTAACTAGGGTGTAATCTCTTGGTCCGCCCCCCCTGCCACATTCTGCCTTGGGGGCCTCTGATCTGAGTTCACATCACATTCTGTGCCTCATCCTGTCATCCTCTCTTCTATGTACTATCTTTCTTTCCACCTGAGCAAGGAGCTCTTTGAGGCAGAGGCCATGACTGGTTCCTTTTTGTGTCTCTCGCACCTAGCACAGGGCCTGGAGAACAATAATGCTTCGTCATGCATTCCCTCTAGGAGGGAAACACACAGGGCCATCCAGTCTCAGTTTCTGAGATGCTCCCTTCAAATGGGGAAATGAACCGGGATATTCTTGTCCAGGTCCCAGAGGTTGGGGACGGCTTCTTGGGTATGTTTTCTGACTGCAGTTCCACTCTGACCTTTCTTGCCAAATGAAACTTCAACTTTACCTAGAGCGAGTTGATGAAAATCGGGAGGAGAGGGGGCGAAGCAAGTACCTCTCACTGACTCAGTTCTAACTGTAAGCACTTAATCACTTCCAGTAGCAAATGAAGTTTCAATGCAAATGCCCCCCGGCACCCCGCCTTGACAGCTCTAGGCCCCTCGTGAAGGAAAGTCTTCAAATTGCTCAGACTGGAGTTTGTCCCATCTTTAAAGAAAAACCCTTCCTTCTGGAAATGACTTATCCTGAGGATGAGTCAGGCAGAAAGAATCAAGGAACTAAATTCAAGGAAGTTGCTGACATGATTTTTATTCCTCTCTCATACCACTTCTCTTCTCCCCAAGGCTCCTATACTTCTACCTGTCTTGACAGGACCTTTGGCTTCTTGGAGAAAATCAGAGTGCATAGAAGCCTCCCAGTCTGTTGAACTGTTTTCTTTGAAAACTTGGGTTCTCATGTGCTTAGAAATTTGCAAGGGAGAGAATCTAAGGAAGATTTTCCATGGATTAGAATGTTTCAGTTCTAAAATTTTTCTTTAGGGAACTCCAGGCTCCAGCCACCAACCAGTGGTATGAAGGTAGGGTAGGTTAAAAAAAAAAAGAAAGGAGATGGAGAAACAGGAAGACGATCCGGAGAGGAAAGAAACTGAGGCCAGCTACTTCCAGGTTTATGCCGACAATGGAATCCACCCTGGGCATTAGGGTCCAGAATGAACCCAAGAAGGTGGAAGGCTGGGCCCAATTGGGTCAGAAGAGGCCCCTGTGTGCCGTGAGGCTGGAAGGTCATGCCTCTACCCATAAGCCCCTCCCCAAGGAGGCCGAGGAATGGTGGCCACGTCTGTTTGTCCCATCTCTCAACCCTCTAGTGTAGGACTGGAGTGACTTGTACACTCAACCACGGGGGGCAAAGAGGCACGTCCGACTGAGACCCGCTAAGGGAATCATTCCAAAATTGGGAGCCAGTTTCCAACCTTGGTTCTCTGAGATTGGAGGTGGATGTCCCTCCCCTCACCCCTCTGACCGCTTGTGTGTGTCAGTGGAGGGCTGAACCTGACATTCATGTGTTAGATCATGTAACACCTGTGTTCAGGTGCTCTGAGAGGGAGGAGTTTCAGCGGGGGCCCTGCAGCACCTGAGAGAAGATGAGACAGGTAGAGGGGCCACTACAGTGCTCAGCTCCAGGCGACTGAGGCTGCAGGAGGGGGGTGGAGCTGGCTTTGACCACATGGTCCAGTCTACAGCAATACTTTACACATGAAAGATTCAGGAGGTATTGGCCCCTTTTTGGTCTAAGAAGAAGAAAATTATCATATTCACTTGACTGTGACATCATTTATGGGTCAAGAAAAGGATAACATAAGGGAAGCATAATGTCCTCTTAGGCATAAGCCAAAGTACATGAGTTGTATTGATTGATACACCATTCTGCATTTTATGCAATGCTATAAATTTTCCTTTACTCCTCTGTCTAGGCAAGAGATGCATTTTAGTGATAAAAACTTTGACAGCATCTAAACCTAACCTTCACAAGTTACTGATTTTTTGTGAAATCCTCTTCTGTAGAATCACTCAGGAGAATCAGACTGAACTGATGAAAAGACCCAGACTTTGTCAGTTTTGTCCTGCAGCTGCTAACACTACAATAGGCTGATTTGCAGGTGGATGGTGCTTAAAAGCTGTTAACCACTGAAGACAAGAGTGCCTTAACTCAGTTAACCACCTGTCTGTCCTGAAAGGTGACCCCAAACAGGACATTCTCTGTGGACTTGTTCCTTCCCGTGTGAAATACAGGATGTTGTGCAACGGCTTGTATTTTTTCTTCAGCACTAGGTGTCCGGTACTCTGCTATGACTTTTGCGCGGATAGTCTTGTGCAATCTTCAGATGGTCCAGTTTGTAAGCGAGGAAACAAAGGCCCAGAGGTGGGCGCCTGCTAACACACGTTAGCGCTGTCCTATTTCTAAGCCCCCGTCCTCAGGAACTTCTCATACAGGAGATCTTTCCCAGCTCTAGAAAATGTAAATTTCGCATACTCCTCTTGCCAAAATAATTTCCTAAAGCGGAGGTAAGGTCCTGGAATAGCTTAAACCGAGAAGATGAAAGCAGGCGACAATGAAGAGCCTTCCAGCTGTAGGCCAAACAGCCTGCCCGCCCCAAGCCTGAGACTGGTGTTTCCTATCACCTTACAACAGCCTCCCTCCCACACACCAGGCCGGGGCTGCCTGCAAAGCCCAGCTGGGAGGCTGGTGTCGACAGTGTGAGAAGCTGCTCTGTGAGAGGGTTCCGCGGCTGTGGTGAATTCTCCCCCATGCTCTCCGCCTCCGCCTCCGCCTCCGCCTCCGCCTCCGCCTCCGCCTCCGCCTGGGGACTGAATGACTCTCAGTGTAGGAGACCCACAGCAGCCCAAAGCAAATGATCAGGATAACTCTGTTTGTAAAAATCTGTTTAATAAATATACATCTTAAAAGTACCAAAATAATTACCGACAAAATACACTATGTGCACTATTTACAGGAGGGGAACACACACCTTGACAGGTAGTGACTTTTAACCCCACCCCCCGACCGGTTTAACACACCTGATGGTTACACGTCACTCAACTGGCCCAGCCACAGAATCTACGGTGATTCAACCAACAAGCACAATAAATAAGAGTCCTTTCATCAGATTTTGAATAACCTTCCCCCCCCAAAACCCCACCAAAGGTGACATTTAAAAGAGGTTTTCTCTGAATTCCAATGATCTTTCTTGCCCCCTCTTCCAGAGTTCATGAAAATGACAAACTGAGGGTTAATCCAGAGTAAAATGTTCCAGACCAGGCAGTGTGGTTATAAGTACACCCCTCCCTCCCTTTTTTTTTTTTTTTTTTTTTTTTTTAGAAAAATAAAACTCTCTTTTTGTACAAATATACAAGTCCATGTTCTTTTAGCTTCTTTCTGAAGCTCATAACGTCAGACGCTGGCCTCCAAGCACACAGTCATCGTAGGGAAGCTAAAAAGAGAAAAAAAGGCAGGTTAAACTCGCAGGGCTTTGCCAAGGGTGCTGGGATGATGGGGAGGGCTGCTACTGGAAATAACTCAAGTATTCTTGGACTCCATTCTCTATACCCTGAATGTAAATGAACTTTCTAGGCTGAGGGAGTTTTGCCTTAAGGATCCTCTCTTTCAAGAAGAGCATAAAAAAAAAAAAAAAAAAAAACCACAAAGACATGCTCTTGGGATTCTGCTTACACACACTCAAGCTTGAGAGGCTCATTACATTGAGACCCTCAGGATAAGGAGGCACTCTAGGAGCTTTAGAAGGGGGAGGGAGAATGGCCTCTCTCCTTCCTTTTTGCAGAGCCATGGACAAGTTAATTGGGACTCACCTCATCTTCTGTGAACTCTGATTCGGTGTCATAGCTCTCCTCATCCTCGCTCTCTGGCAGCATCTGAAGGTTCTCTAGGGTCAGCTGGCCCAGCTGCTGCTGGATCCGGGTGCTGGGGCGGCCCCACGTGAGCTGGTACGGGGAGTAGCCCTGGTAGGTGACTCTGTTGACATCAGCCCCACACTTCAATAGGAGTGACACCAGGTCGGGATTTTGCAGGTCCACTGCCAGATGGAGGGCAGTTCGGCCATTGCAGGGCTCCTGGAACCATAAGGAATTCGAGATGCTTACAGCTGAGTTTGGAAGTTCTGCTTGCAACAAAAGCCCGTGATTGTATTGAGGACCAGGCTGGCCTGATGCACTCCATCTGAAGGTGTGAGGCACTCACCTGAGCGTTGACATCAGCGCCCAAGGACACCAACAGCTCCACGATGCCCAGGTAGCCATGAATAGAGGCCAAGTGCAGACACGTGTGGCCTAGAAGACCAAAAGTAAGAGAATATTGTAACCACTGTTTCAACACTCACTTCTCAAGCAGAGGCTTTCACCTATTCTTTTTTTTTCTTATTATTTTCAATTGAAGGATAATTACAATGTTGTATTGGTTTCTGCCATACATCAACATGGGTCAGCCACAGATATCCATACGTCCCTATTCTTTTAAGGGACACATTCTTAATTTGAAGAGCCCAGAATCTGGGTTCTGAATTGACTTTAGAAAGGCATCAACTAGGCCTTTATACATGTTTTCTCCATCTTTCACACATTGAGAGCTTAGGCCTTGCCTGGGCTCCTTTAATCAGCCTGCCTCCCCCTGGTCCACCTGACCCACCCTCTGCTGGGCAGGGCAGCCAGACGTACCATTGTAGTTGGTGGCCTGCAGGATGGAGTGGAGGTGCTGGGTCCCCCGGGGCTGAGTCAGGACTCCCACACTGGCCAGGCAGCCTTGCTCACAGGCAAGGTGTAGGGGGGTATTTCCTCGAAAGTCTCGGAGCTCAGGATCACAGCCAGCTTCCAGAAGTGCCTCAGCAATTTCTGGCTGGTTAGTGATCACAGCCAAGTGGAGTGGCGTCTAGAAACAGAAGAGGGACAGAAAGGATGAGCCATGGATCCAACCCACCGTCTGTGTTCCCTTGAACCCCAGAGATATCCTGGTTGCGGGTGCGGCTTTTCCCAGGTGCATACCAGGAGCAAGGCAAAATACCAGGACCCAGCTGGGCTTCATAAAGGCCTCCCCAAATCAATGGAATTTTCTGTTCTAGAATACTGGCTGACGCAGGTGTAAAATATCAGGGCTGATAATGACCAAAGCTTTGTTAATCTAGAAATCATGTGCAAGACCCGGTTTTATCTCGGGGTGGGAGCGTCACGGGGTCAGAGCGGTAGAGAGACGTTCGGGGTGGCAGAGCAGCGTACCTGCTGCAGGTTGTTCTGGAAGTTGAGGAAGGCCAGGTCTCCCTTCACTTGGCGGACCACTTCCATGGTCAGCGCCTTCTCTTCATGGATGATGGCCAAATGCAGGAACCTGAGCGGAAGAGAGGGAAAACCCCCAGGGCTGGTGAGTGCACTGCGTGGGGCCCGGGGAGGCGCGGCCCGCGGGGGATTGCGCAAGGCCGGGGTTTCTGGAGGCCGAGGCCGCGGTGTTTTCCGCGAGGTTATTATGAGCTGAGTGTTCCTGGCAGGCGCCCAGGGACTTTCCGGGCCCCCCCTCGCTCGGCGGCGGGCGCCGGCCAGACCGCCCCGCCCCTCTCGCCGTGCCGGAACGCCCTGTACTTCCCCTCCCGGCCGCGCGGCGCCCGCCAGCGGGGCAGAAACTCCCGCCCCTCCTTATGCAAGCGGGGACTTCGCGTCCCCGCCGCCGCCCCGCCTCCGGCCGAGGGGACCCGCACGGGGGTGTGTGTGCGGGGGGTGCGCGCGGCTGCAACGCATAGCCGCGAGAACACGGCCCTGGGAACCAGCCCCAATCTCCGACCCCCGCCCCCCCCACCCCCGGCCCCCGCCATCACCCGGTCCCCCGCGCGCAGCCGTGCACCTTTGCACGGCCTCGGGGTCGGTGCACGAACCCCGGTGCGCGCGGCCGCCGCGCGGGCCCCGCGCCTGGGGCTGCAGGCCCGGCGCCCCAACCCGGCCCCGCCACCCGGGCCCGCGACACTTACGAGTCTCCGTCCTCGGTGAGCTGCTGTTTCCAGGGCTCGGCGCCGCGCGGCGCCTCCTGCGGCTCGAGGCGGATCTCTCGCAGCTCCTTCACCATCTGCTCATACTCCTCGTCCTTCATGGAGTCCAGGCCGCTGTCGTGGCGGTCGTCCAGCAGCCGCTCCTTCTTTAGCGCGTCCCGGGGGCCCTCCATGGCCCAATCTTGGCCGGGCTCGGCAGGCTGGAACATGGCGCGGTGAAGGCTCGGGCGCTGCTCCCCAGGTGCACGGGCCGCGGGCTGCGCTGCGCGCTGGCTGCTCTCGGAGTCGCGGGCGGGCGGGACGACAGGCTGGAACTGTTGTGGGCTCGGCAGCGCCGCCGCGGCGCCCTATAAACGCTGGCAGGGGATTTCTCCGGGGCGGGGTCAGGCGCGGGGAATTTCCAAGCCAGTCAGACCAGAAAAGAGAACTGGCCTCGTCCTCTGCTAGGGGGAAAAGAAGCCTAAACCCCGCTCCAGGGTTCATCAGAGAAACTCCCTGTGATGAGCCACTGGGGTCATGTACAGGGAACTTTTTGATGAACGCTGAGTGGCTGGAAAGTCCTCCTGACCGGGCCCCCTCCCCGGGTACTTCCCTGCAACCTGCATGCAGTAATCCTGGCCCTCTGCAAGAAGCTCTCTCTTTCCCTGGGTTTTCCCGATTTGATCGATTTGATTTAGGGTCGTCAGCTGCTGAGATCCCAAATACGCAGGCGGGCAGGATGGTTCTTCACTGGGGCTTACCGACCTGCAGGTCTTTTCCGGTTTTTTTTTTTTTTAATCTTTTGAAAACGCGAGTGGAAATATTGGCCGGGTGTAGGGATTCACTTCCCCAAAGCTCTCTGCGGGGAGGACGCACTGGTTGGTGGAAGGTCATCGGCTGCCTCTGCCTTCCTGCCAGTACCAGGCTCTTAGCATCGTAGGCACCGGCCGAGTAGCCACCCCCAGCCCACTCTCCACCCCCACCCCCCCCCCCACGTGTAGAAGTTTCGAAAGTTTTTGGTATTAAAAGCCTAAATGCTTGGGGAACCCTCAAATCATTTCCTTGGGATTAACAATCCTGTTGACTGGGGGAGAGGCAAGCACTCTGCCCTGTATGCAGGAAAACGGTAAAAACGACCATGGTATTTTTCAAGGAAAGGGAGGTATGAATTTTTGTAGCAGAGGTTGTAGATCCCTTGCAATAAGGAAATAATTATGGAGGTCGGGTTCCCTGGTCTGCCCTGTGCTGCTGCAGGGAACAGACCCTGCATCTACTTCTGGGTGCTCCGCTGCGCAACTTTGCAGAAGCCATTTGGAGAAGGTGGCTGAAGAATGGGTAGAGTAGTGCCTTATCCAAGATAGGGCCTTATGGATGGCAAAGAAATTAGCTGCTAGGCATAGTGCAGGAGGCTCAAGGCAGCCCACGGTGCCCTTCATCCTGCCTCTGCTGGCTCCTTGCTCTCCTGCCTGGGAGAGACCTGCATGGGACCCATGCTTGCTATATGGGTAGCCACTCCAGGCTCACCACCCTCCTCTCACCTGAAGAAATAGAACCTAGGCTCTCTGCCCCACCCCCACCTCCTAGTCAATGAGAGGTATGCATTCATCTGTTTCTAGAATTGGTCCAGGCAAAATAAAGAAACTTGGGTCAGAGTTCTTCAGAATAGGTCCCAGGAAGCCTCTGTAGTTTTGCAGAGATTTCTGGTGAATATTGCATTCATCTTCAGCTTAACTGACCATATACTAACCAACTCTTCTCGTTCCTCATCTCCCCTTTCCATTCCCCTACCCCCAGTATCTGAATGTAGGGAGTCTGGGTCAATGGGAGTGAGGGACAAAATAGAGGAGGGGGGAAAAAGTAAAATCAAGAAGTAAAACTGTCAGGGTAGTAATGGTCATGTATTAAAATGAAAACTTCTCAGGGATAGAGTCCATATGTCCTCTGCAAGCCTGTGATACACAAATATGTAAGTATTAGGAGAGGTGCATTGGAGGCTTTAGGAGACCTCAGTTCCCAGCTCTACCTCTAATTACCTGCATAGTTGGAGAGATTAGCTGCCTTTGCTATGGGATACCTGCTTTTATAATAAGATTGGGTTTAATGCTGTTTAGATTTTTTACCAGATTAAAAATTGTATTACTTGATCACAAATGCTCATGTATCTTCGCTTAAGGATGACTATGGCTCTTAGAAATATCATGGTATAAATTTTTGAAGGGCTCCAACACTTTCTGCTATACATTGTTAGTTCTCAGAACTAATCTTGTAAGTAAGGACCTATTGTTCCCACTTTGCTGAAAAGAAACAGATGCAGATAAATTTACCTGGACATTCCATGGCAGTTTATCTAATTTCTATCCCAACCTGTTTGGCCAAAACAGTCATGGTATTAACACTTTTGAAAACACCTTGTGAAAATGAGACTGAACACACTATAATTTGAAAGATATGCAAAGTATTTTCTACTCCAATTGTTAGGTAAAATAGAGAGTAGATGTTCCCCCATCTGGGGATTTTCATATATAAAAAATATATTAAAAAGGTACAGAAATAGCAAACTCTGACTGCCCCACTTACAAAGGTACCTTAGAAGACAATTGTCAGCTGCAGGTTTGAAAATGATCATTGAAAAAAATCATGCATAAGTCCAAAGTATCTCAGGAATACATTTCTTTGCACCTCCTGTGATGGTTTTCTGCAGCTGCAGCCTTGGGCAACTGGAGGGGGTTATTATTCCGGATTGTTTAGTGTGACACCTAGTGGTAAGAGACAGACTTAAGGATGACTTAAGTCTGTGATTTGTCATGGTGCCTTGGAACTTTTGAAAAGACCCTGATGCTGGGAAAGATTGAAGGCAGGAGAAGGGGACGACAGAGGATGAGATAATTGGATGGCATCACCGACTCAGTGGACACGAGTTTGAGTAAACTGCGGGAGTTGGTGATGGACAGGGAGGACTGGCGTGCTGCAGTCCATGGGGTCGCAAAGAGTTGGACACAACTGAGCAACTGAACTGAACTTGGAACTTTTGGGAGGAGCTGAGCCTTGATGACCTGTCCCTCTGGTGGGGATTCCCAAAGAGGTACCTTTTGTTTTCCTGCAACCGGGGAGACAGTTTTGGGTAATGTGATCCAAAAGATTTTCTCTCTGTCATATGCTCTAACGGTTTAAATCAGCAAACATTACAGTTTGGGTGACAGAGAACATACTCGGAAGTCAGAAAACAGCAACAGATGGAGAAGAAGACAGCAAAACTGACTTTTGGTTTAGAAAGACCTTTGCACACTTATAGAGCCCTCCCTACCTCACTGTGAAGCATTTTAGCTAATCTTGACCATTTGAAAGATGTTAAAACCTCTTAAAGTCATGTTAAAGTCTTTCTTTTTTGGCTCTGGCAGGCAGCTTGTGGGATCTTAGTTCTCTCCCCACCTCTCCAATTGGACCTGGGCCCCAGTAGTGAAGTCCTAACCACTGAACTGTCAGGGAATTCCTTTCTTTTTTTTTTTTTTTTTTTTAATACAAAAGGCAAAAGAATAAGTTAGCCTTAAAGTGGCTCAGGAGCAGCCCTGGGGAAGCAAGCATCATGGACAGGATGGCCAGTGATGCTTGCTTGCTTCACTGGCAGCAGAAGCACTCCTGTGGGAAAAGGAACACCATTAAGGCCTGGGGGAGCTGCAGGCACCTCATGTGCTCTTCCTGGGTGGGGAATACACGGTGCAGACTGAACCTCCTCCCTGAAGCGTCCAGTGGCCTGGCAGCGTAGAGATTTTTCTGTAAGTTTGACCAGGTGGTCCAGCATGTTTGACTTTTCTTAACAGCATAGGCAGGGTGTCCTGTGTCAGTTGCCAAAACTTGTTTTAGCTCCAGCAAACCAAGCTCCTGAAGAAGGCTGTCCATGGCTCACTGCGGCCAGGCTGGAAGAGGGAAGAGCTATGACAAGCACCCTGGAGGGCAAGCAAGACAGGCAGGCTGCTGATGGATGCCCTGCTCTGAAATTCTGAATTTTTATTCTGCCTCGAATCCCAGTGTTCTTTCCTCCTGTGGTGGTTAGCAACCACCTCTGTCCATCCCTCTCAGAACCTGGGGCTCCCAAGCTCTGGAGCATTCTCCATAGAAAAACAGCTGTCAGGACTTTCTCAGTGACCTGAAAATAAGACTGTCAAAGCCTTCAGGGGTTTCTTTAGCTATAAATCCTGCAGTTTAACAGGACTTAAAGTTTTAAAGGGTCTTAAACTCCTCCGCCTACTTTCTAGTAGGGCCCAGGCAGTTTTTGCAGATGCGTGAAGCTGGCCACATGAGTCCGAGAGGGAATGGTGACATCTGTGACTAAGAGTGTCTCTCACACTCAACTCAGATAATTTTTGCCAAGCAGCACTTGAAGTTCAGCACTGACATTCCATTGTTAAAGAAAAAAAGTCAGAAAATGGATTTTAATGTGAAAAATCTCAAAGCGTTGTAAAACACCAAGCAAAATGCATGTCTGCATCCTTTAGCTAAATCGAGCCTACAGGCCCTAAGTTTATAACCTCTTTTTCAGCCAAGGTATGATGTTATTTTGGGACAAAGCACCTGTGGGGTAAGGCACCTGCCTTCGCCTCCCTTGGCAACATCAGGGCTCTGCTCTTCTGTGCAACTGTAACCCGGAGCTGAGAGTGGAGTGTGTCCCTCCAGGAACCTCCATCTGCCCCTGCAGGCAGGGCTAGAATTGCTGGAAGAGAGTTCTCTTTCCTCCCCCCAAAACTTTCAACACTATCCTGTAAAATAAGTGTAACAATTGTTCAACAAAACTCTGATTTTTCTTACAGAGACTACTTAGGTTTTTAAAAAATACTCACATGGTTTCAATAAACCTCTCCTTGAGGTGTTCCTGCTCAGCAGGTCTGCCTGTTGGATAACCAGCTGCTGCCAGGGGTGGGGGTGGCCCGCACGTGTTATCTGTGGCCAGAATTCCTGGTTCTCCCTTTCAGCTGTTTGTGGGCAGTAACCAAGCTACAGGTGTGAGGGTGGTTCATGTTCTGTTGTGTTCAGGGAGGAGGACTTGGATTAGGGAGGGGGTGGAGGTTTAAGAGCACATTGCTGCTTCTGCATGCCTGTGTGTTTGCTGTTCTTCTTGTGTGTAAATTCACTGTGAGTTCAGTCAGGGTACAAGGCAGCGGAGCACCGGGGCCTCTCCACTGGACGTGGGACCTAGGAGAGAGGAGGTCCCTGCTCTTGGTACACAATCAGGGGAGGAGGTCATGATCCTTCTCAGTGTCAGAGCACCTCCAGAAGCTGTATGGGGATGTAGACATTTTTTTTTTCCTGTGTGGTCTAAAGTTTTGGGAATGGTTTAGGTCAAAGGTAAATAGAATCATAGCTGCATCACAGATAACCATAGATTTGCTTCAGTTTATAAACAGTGAAGATTTAGGAACCTTAATCCTCAGCCTTTTCTTGTAATCACCAAGATAATGTCTTGCCCAAAGCTCCTTTGTGACCCTGTGTTCTCTGGAGTAGGGCCCCAGCTAAGTATTAAAAATCGAGATGTGTCTTGGAGTCTTCTCTCTGAGGCTGTTAATAATGGATGCTTATTAAACAATTGATTCTGAATGTTATTCTTAGGCTTTTTATTTTTAATTTTTCAACTGAAGTATAATTGATTTACAATATTGTGTTAGTTTCAGGTATATAGCAAAGTGATTCATATATGTACATGTATAATGTACATACTTCATATTATTTTCTATTATAGGTTATTATAAGATACTAAATATTGTTCCCTGGGCCAAACAGTAAATCCTTGTTGCTTATCTATTTTGCATAGGGTAGTGTGTTTTTGTTTATCTCATACTCTTAGGCTGGTTTTTAAATGCTGAAAACAAGTGAGAGGCGGAGTGAGAGGAAGGGTTCCAAACAGAAGCCATGAGCAGGGACAAAGGGGGAAACTGATGTGGGACATTTTCCCTTTGTTGCTGAGTCTCAGCCATCAGAATCCAGTCCCATGACTGTGACATATTCCCTCTGGATAAATCACTCAGCTTGGCTCTGAAATGCTCATCATTTCCTATATCCCACGGCTGTTTATATAGGCCACAGTTCAGGGATTATTTTAACCAAGAACACTGACATTTTTCAGCAAATGAGGTAAATTTATGCGTCACCAAATCTTTAATGCTAATATTTGAAAAATGGGCCATTTAGAAGAGAATATAAAGATCATGGGAGACAGGGAATCGGTGAGTGTAGGGGTACTACACTCACTCATTGAAACTCAGGAGGCTGGGGGAACGTGCTCAGGGCTGAGAGCAGGGTCCCGGTCTCTGTAAATAATCTATACACATGTGATGGTGGAGAGCGCAGGGAAGACCACGTACAGCCTGGGGACAAGGTAGGCTCTGCTGTCTGGAAGGGCTCAGAGTCACTCCCAGGGGGCCAGGGCATCAGGGCAGGAGAGAGAGGAGCAGCAGCTGGAGTTCGGGGTGGGGTATAGAGCCACAGTGGAATTTTCCTGCTGGAATGGCAGAATCCAGGCAGGATGAGGAGCTCAGTATTGATGGTATTGTCTGCAGCGACATCTTCAGGCTGTCCGTGGAATACCTTCTCCGAGGACCCACATTTTCTTAAGGACGGGATTTCGGGCAAGTTGGGTGGAAGACGTGCCCAGAGACTGGGTATTTAGGTGTGACTCTAGTGCATCATTTATCACAGTTCCCCGGAGAGCTGCATGTATTCCTGATCCTGAAATCCTTCTAGCTGATCAGTTCAGTGTATCCTATTTTTGATGTGACTCCAACCCGTGTCCTTCCATTTCCATTGTCCCCACATTAGTGTAGGCCTTATTTAATGACAGTAGCCTCTCAAGTTATTTATACTAAATTTACTGAACCCTTAGCATGACTGGCACTTGATGTACTTTATCCTATTTAATCTTCACAAGCGTTGTCTTAGATGGGGATTGTTCTCTGTTTTGAAAGGTTAAGTCACTTACCCAGAAAGCCAAAGCCAGCATTCAGACCCATTCCCTGTGCACACTGACAGTGTGGCTTGACTGTTCCTACTTAAAACTTTTTCAAAGGTATTGGCACAAATTATGTGTTATATTTTCTGTAGTAATAAAAATACATAAACACAGAACTTGCACTTGATTGAAAAGTGGTTGAAAAATTCAAATAGTATCAGAGGGTTACAATGAGACAATTAAATTTCCTTTCACTAACACACATTTTTGTCCTGTTGTTTCCTGTAACAGGACCTCTAATGACTTACCGTGACCTGTAGGACAGAGTCTTGAGCTCCTCGGGCAGCAATCACAGCCCTCCAGAGTTAGAGTTCGCCCAGTTTGGCCGCCCTGGTCCCCATTTCTCCCCAGCACCACCACTCTGCTCCTGGGGATCTGGTCTGTACTGGGATATATCCCCTGCTGTCCTTCCCTGCCCAGGGACCGGCTTCCTTGTACTACTTCCTTGCCAGGACGTACCCTTTCCAAGAGTCTTTCCCTCTGTTCCTTTCCCCAGAGTACTCTGCCCAGTTTTGAATCCTTCTGATTCTTATGGCCTGGCTTGTTCATGGGGTCTGAGGTCACACATTGACTCGTACTGCTTAGTTATTGCTCGGTGTCCCCTTTCGACCTAGTTGGACACAGAGATGGGGGTGGAATGAGCCCTGCTGGGAGGGGTGGAGGAAGTTCACGTCTTCTGTATTTCTTTTGTTCGGTCCATTGCTTAAAGTGCCAAGTATCCTCTTTTCAGAGCTAACATAACTGTTCTTTTTTAAACGGTAATTTAAAAAATATTTACTGATTTATTTTGGCTGTGTTGGGTCTTAGGTGCAGCACTTGGGCTTCCATCTAATTGTGGCATGTGGGCTGCAGAGCGCTTTGGGCTCAGTACCTGTGGAGCACGGGCTTAGCTGCCCCATGGCATGTGGGATCTTAGTTCCCTGACTGGGGATGGAACCCACTTTCTCTGAATTGAAAGGCAAACTATTAGCCCCTGGGCGGCCAGGGAAATCCCCATACTTGTTCTTTGACTCTTCTTCTGTTAATACCTCATTCTTCATCCAATCAACTCTTCTCTGTCTGGAAACAATCTCAAGAGCTTGTCTGGTCCAGCTTCTGCCGTGGAGTAAGGTGTTATCACTCTCATTTCGCAGAGGAGGGAGGCATTGTGGAATAAAGACTATTAGCAGGACAGGAGGCCAACCCAGAGCCATTCTAGAGCTCAGCCATCAGGGGACTGGAGCATTAACAAGGGGAGTGAAGAGACTGCAAACAGACCTAGATGGCGCCCCACGTCTCTTCTTTCCTCTCTGTTCCCTGAGGGTGACCTCTGAGGGGGGACCCAGGATAAATAAGAAGGCAGATGACGACTCCTCAGAACTTTCAGTACAGAGATAGATGAGGTCCTGAATGCTTGCTTATGATTTAGTCCAGTTCCTCAGAACAAGAGACCAAAGAGCAAGTTGAGGCAGAAGCTCTAGGTTAGAGGAAAGATAAGCATTTGCCTAGAGTATTTGCCATGGCAGAAATCCTTGGGGGACATAATGGAATGAGGAGAAGAAGGCTGAATGGGAATCAGCCTAGTTGATTGAGGGATTGCCCAGCAGGGTGATGCCTCCTCAGAGCTCCCATCAGTGGACTGCGAGGCTGAAGGCCCGTGGACATGTGGTTGGGTTGGATCCAGTGGAGAGGTAGCTGTCCTTCCAGGGTGATCTATTAGAAACAGGAGCGTTTTCAACACAAAATATATCTCAAGAGCTTGACCATGTATCACAAAGCATACAGCAACTAACATTAAAAAAGAAAAAGTTGCTCAGTCACGTCCAACTCTTTGCAACCCCATGGACGATACAGTCCATGGAATTCTCCAGGCCAGAATACTGGAGTGGGTAGCTTTTTCCCTTTTCCGGGGGATCTTCCCAACCCAGGGATCGAACCCAGGTCTCCCCCATTGCAGGTGGATTCTTCACCAGTTGAGCCACCAGAGAAGCCCCCAAATGTGGAACGCTTCAAGAATTTGTGTGTCATCCTTGCGCAGGGGCCATGCTAATCTTCTCTGTATTGTTCCAATTTTAGTAGCTGAAGTGAGCACCAAGTAACATAATCAGTACTTAAAAAGCCCAAGAACGATAGATGATGTGTCATATACTTCATTCAGGCAACATCTAGAACAATTCATTTCCCAGATGAGTTTTCCTTCAAGAGGAAATCCTAGTGAGGAGTTCAGGTCATTCAGTGCAGGCTCTAAATATCGAGTCGGATCACAGAAAACTTCATTCAAATAACATGACATGTGACCATACACAAAACAGTTTTGTAAAAGAAGCACAGGGAGGCTTAGATGTGTTAGATGTCAGGGCATCTTTGCAACTTTCCACTGTTAAAGGTTTTTACCTTCTCACTTCAAGTCTTTCTTCTCACTTCAGGTCTAGCAATTCATCAGGTCAGCCCTGGGTGATTCATCTTGGCAACAGCAGGATTGAAAATTAACATAGAGGTGGATGAGAGGGGTGCTGTCTGTAGGGTGTTGAACTGAGGCTAAAAATAGATGGGGGTTCCTGGGGAAGGCTCTTTCGTGGCCACAGGCACCACAAAAGGAAAACTCACAGGGGAAATCTGCCCACAAGAGAAGACAAAAGCCCCCGCCTCTGTCACCCCTTTTGCCCCACAGGAAAAGCTCGAGGTGACAGTGAATTTGGTGCTTTCAAAATGTCACAGCCCCCACAGACAGGCTGGCCTTCCTTCCCACCCCAGGCCTCGCATCATAGTCTTTCCTGCTGAGTAAATTCGCTTTCTGAGTTCCTATTCCAGGATCCAGCATGGACGGCTGTCCCTAACTGCCTGCAGCTACGTTTGGTCAAAGGACTGGTTACGCTAAAGGGAATGTGACATATTGACACGCTTGGCTAATACGAAAAAAGCAAATCCCTAGAGAAAAAGTGTTGTGTATATAAAGAAAAAATAAACATTAATTTGTCAAGCATTTATTAAGCACTTTGCTGTCAGGCACTGCTGGTGTCTGAAGATACAAAAAAAATAGGTTCCTGGCTGTGAGGGAACTTATAGGCTGATGGGGAGAGAATCAGATCCAGGAGTGATTTGAGTAAGGAGTGATAAATGCTGGGGTTGAAGTAAGAACAAAGTGTTCTGGGAGCATAGAATTAGGGAAATTAAGGCAGGCTGCGAGGGTTGGTCAAGGAGAGTTTTTTTTTTTTTAACTGAAGTATAGTTGATATATAGTATTATAAAAGTTACAGGTGTAAAATATAGTGATTCACAATTTTAAAGGTCATGCCCCATTTATAGTTATTATAAAATATTGCCTACATTCCCTGTGTTGTACCTATATCCTTGTAGCTTATTTATTTTATACATAGTAATTTGGACTGCTTAATTCCCATACCCCTATATTGCCCCTTCCCCCTTCCCTCTCCACACTGTATCAACTAGTTTGTTCTCTATGTCTGTGAGTCTGTTTATTTTTTGTTATATTCACTAGTTGGTTGTATTTTTTTAGATCCCACATATCAGTTATATCATCCAGTATTTGTCTTTACATGTCAGATTTATTTCATTCAGCATAATACCCTCCAAGTCCATCCATGTTGTTGCAAATGGCAAAATTTCAGTCTTTTCTCTGGCTGAGTAGTATTCCATTGTGTTGTGTTCCCTATATATGGAATATATATATATGCACACACACATACATTTATATATCAATCCTAAAGGAAATCAACCCTGAATATTCATTGGAAGGACTAATGATGAAGCTCCACTATTTTGGCCACCTGATAAGAAGAGCCGACTCATTGGAAAAGACCCTGATGCCGGGAAATTTTGAAGGCAAAAAGAGAAGGGGGCAGCAGAGGATGAGATGGTTAGTTAGCATTACCAAATCAGTGGACATGAATTTGAGCAAATACCAGGAGATAGTGAAGGACAGGGAAGCCGGGTGGGGGGGGGTGTCACAAAAAGTCCTACAAGACTTAGCGACTAAACAACAAAAAATATGTATATACCACGTATTCTTTCTCCATTCATTTGTTGTGGACCCTTAGGTTGTCTCCATATCTTGGCAGTTGTAAATGATGCTGCTGTGAACATCGGGGTGCATGTAGCTTTTCAAATTAGTGTTTTCCTTCCTTTCAGATATATACTCGGGAGTGGAGTTGCTGGGTCAGATGGTAACTCTGTTTGTAGTTTTTTGAGGAACACCCCCCATACTGTTTTCCACAGTGGCTGCACCAATTTACATCCCCACCAGCAGTGTGAAAGGGTTCCCTTCTTCCCACGTTTTCCCCAGCATTGGTTATTTGTGTTCTCTTTGATGATGGCCATTCCGACAGGTGTGAGGTGATAAAGGACAGCTTTTAAGGGACAAGTGAAAGTCAGTTAGAAAAGCGGGGAGAAGGGCATGCGGGGAGAAGGTGGCGTCTGTGGTGAAGCACCCAAGTGTGAAACAAGCAGTTGCACGTGGGCTGATGTGGGGTGGGGGAGACGAGAGTGTGGGCAGGAAGGAGATGAGGCAGATCCATGTGACTGAGCAGAGAAGCTGGAACAGTGCCTTGAAACCCATGGAGAGCCCCTGGGGGATTTTATTTAAATTTTTGTAAAAAAATTTTCTTTTCTTTTTTTTGGTTGCACTGAGCAGCATGAGGGATCTTTGTTCCCACCTGGAGATCGAACCCAGGCCCCTTGCAGTGGAAGCACAGGGTCCGAACTGCTGGACCACCAGGAAGGTCCCTGGGAGGTTTACGTCGTGGCTGTCATCAGTGTGCTTTGGGAGACAGTGTGGCAAACAGACTGGAGTGGGTTAGGCATGGAGCTGGTCGCCAGTGAAAGGCGGTGACTGCAAAGTGAGGAGAGAGATGGCTAAAGAGATCCAAGAGTGAGGACAGAGAGGATGAGAGGCAAGGAGAGAGAAGGAGGCATCAGGAGCTTCTAGTTCCTGACCTGGGCTGCTTCGTGGGAAAATCGGAAGAAGAGTGGGTGGGGGAAGTGATGGGTTCTCTGTTGGATGTTTTAATCCCAGGGGACCTGGAAACACATGACAGGTGATTGAATGTGGAGATTTCTAAGAGAATAAAATACTTGGGAGCTGTCAGCTTACTCGAGAAATGGCTGAAGTCAGGTTGAGGACAAAGTCATTCAGAATTGCGTGTAGATTCTAAGAATCAAGATGGGAACACCAGCACTTAAGAAGCTGAGGATAAGAAGCCAGCAAAAAAACTGAGAAAGAACAGCTCGAGACGGGAGGGAAATCGGAAGAGGGGGTTGTCCCAGAAGCTGAAAAAGGCGAGAGGTATGAGAAGATGGTCATCGGAAGAGGCGTCCAGTGTGGCAAGACTGTGTGTCTGTACAAATTGCTCACCAATTCAGGAAACTTGCGAAAAGGCCAGATTGAAAGAAAAGAAAGTTTTCCTTAAGATAGAATGTTGAATTACTTCAAAAACATATTTATAAGGTTAAGTAAAGAGGTCCTTCAGGGCTGTGATTGCAAGATTTTTTTTTTTTTTTTTTTTGCATCTCTAGGTCAAAATATATTGCTTTGGGAAAAAACACTAGGTTTCTTTTATCGAAATATAGTTGACTTACAATGTTGTGTTTGTAAAGCAAAGTGATTGTTTTATCAATACATACATATACATATATATATTCTTTTTTCTAATTTCTATTATGGTTTATCATGGGATATTGAATACAGTTCCCTATGCTCTACAGTAGGACATGGTGGTTTATCCATTCTATACATAGTAGTTTGCGTCTGCTAATCCCTCATCCTTCCCTCCTGACAACCACAAGTCTGTTCTCTGTATCCTTGAGTCTGTTTCAATTTCATAGATAGGTTCACTTGTGTCATATTTTAGATTCCTCACATAAGTGATATTATATGGTGTTTGTCTTTTTCTTTCTGACTTGACTTCATATGATAATCTCATGATGCTGAATATGGTGTTATTTCATTTTTTATGGCTGAGTAGTATTCCATTGTATATATGTACTGCATCTTCTTCTTTTTTTTTATTAAATTTATTTATTTCAGTTGGGGGCTAATTACTTTACAATATTGTAGTGGTTTTTGCCATACATTGACATGAATCAGCCATGGGTTTACATGTGTTCCCCATCCTGAACCCCCCTCCCCCCTCCCTCCCCCAAGATTTACCATTAGTACGTTGAAAGCATGGAAGAAAAATTTAGCAGCTCTTTCATTTTGTAATTGAAGAGACAGAAGTAGATGAGGTTAAGGGATGTACTCAACTAATGGATGTTGGATGTGACCAACTTAGGTCACACAACTAAGTAGACCAGGACTCGAATCCATATCTCTAGATAATTTAGCCCTCTGCTGTTTACTCAGTGGTTAGTTCTCTAACTGCAGCTTGCCTTAGTCACCAGAGGGCTTTTAAAACTAGATTGCCTCATCCCCCCTTCCCCCACTCCCCACCTCTGGAGATCTTCATCCAGTAGGTCCTGGGTAGGGCTTGAAAATGTCTTTCTTACAACTCCAGGTCCTCTATTGCTTCTGGCCAGGGACCACACTTTGAGAACCACTGCTCTAGATGCTTCTAAACACTTAAAAGTAGAGAGGATTCTAGAAAGCAGCTGGGTTTCCCAGGATGCTTGACCATTCTCTAAGAAACTCTCAGGATATTAATTCACTTGGAAAGAAATTCATGTGAGTCAGCGTCTCTGTGGCAAGTATGAATATGGAACTGGACTTGATTCATTCAAAGCTCTGTCCTGAGTGCCCATGCTGTTCTAGACACTTTATTTGGCATGGGAGATACAGTCCAAAACTCTGCCCTCAGGGAGCTTAACTTGTGCAGGAGACAGAAATATACCAGATAAATAAGTAAAATATAGAATACACCAGTGAGGGTGTTTTAAGAGAAAAATAAGTCAGAGAAAGGAGAGGAAACGTCAGGGCAGGAGGACATATTGAAATTTTAAGCAGGGTGGCTGGGGAGATGAGAGGGCACCGGTGAAGTAAAGACCTGAAGGAAGGGAGAGAGTGAGCTGGGTGAGTGCAAAGGCCCTGAGGTGGGCCCTCTTGCAGACACAGCAGGGAGGCAGTGTGGGTGAAGTGGAGTGAGTCAGGGGAAGAGCAATAGGAAATGAAGTCAGAGATCTCAGCAAGCCAGGTCAATGCTGGGATCTTAGGAATGGATTTTTCACATTTAGGAAATCCCTCCATAAAATGTTACTCCATTTCTCTTGTATAGACTGTACTGTCTACTGCTAAGGGAATACTAGGTCCCAGGCTTGAGCTCTGGCTCTAGGGATACTGAAGGAAGTTCCCTCCACAGAGTGGCTGAGGAGTTTGCAAAGCTGCTCGTTTTCCCCCCAAACAACTGACCACAGGCCTGTCTGCAGAGACAGACCTCGGGGGGAAATGTGTTTCTTTGACCACCTTCTCCGTGTGTATATGCACGGCCCCCTCCCCCCTTCCTCATCCATGCGCCATCCCACCCCCACCTCTTCACTCAATGCTGAGAGAATTGCCCTGGCAATGTCTGCCACATTTTTTCTGTATTACAAATGACATTGTCCGCACTTCTGGGAAAAACGGACCCCACCCACATGAGTCTTGGGCGGTGGCTCAGACCTTCAGTTTGTCAGCCTGCATTCTTTTTATGGTCAAGACTTTTGGATCCTGGCCCACCCCACAACCACCTGTACTGGGGGAAGAAAAAACCCAGTGCATTAAAGCACAGCCTAGGATGTTTGTCTTTCTGGAAGATTACTGAATTTATATTCGAATGTATAGAAGGCAAACTATTAGGCTTGATGGAACATTGTTCTAAGAAAGCTTTGCCTTTTCTTATATTCTCACGCACACAGTCTGACCTCGAATACGATTGGATCTATAGCACAGCAAGATGTTGGTGGTCTCTGAAGTCTCAGGCTAGGTCCTGCCCCAAAACATAGGACCAAAAAGATGCAGTCCTGGGGTCTGGGGGTTATATCCTAGGCCTCTGAGAATAGAGGAGTATTTATGAGAATTTATGTTTTCATGTCGGGACATGAGACGTATTTTCTAGCAGAACAAAAGAGAATTCTAAGCTCCCCTCACAATTTGGTTTTGAGTCTTCAGGGACCATATCTGTTTCCTTGAGTTGAATATAGTTTCGAAGCTAATACTAATACTGACAAATTAGTAAGTTATCTGTGGGTTAAAATGATAAAGTATTGGATTTAAGAACAAATGAGTTTTCACTGATGACTTTTCTTTCCAGACTTGAATTTCAGGCTCTTAGTGGCCCATGTAGCGTAGAGGGTGAGTTTCCCCACCTCTCTGGAACAGCAACTCTGTTGGCTGCTCTAGGATCTTAGGTGACCTGTCCCGCTCCTGGAGTCTGGGGTCTCTTTGGCACAGAGGCATTTTCTGTTGATCTCTAGAATCTTAGGTGGTGGGGGCTGAAGTGACCTTGAAGGTCAGTTAGTTCAAGTACTCTTTTTATGTTTAAAGTGTGTCTCAATATCCTCGCCAAGTGGCCTAGCAACTTTGGTAAAACACCTCTAGTGTTTGCACCTAGGAAGGACATTAAGTGAGAGGAGAGACCCCAGTTCTATTTACTGAAGAAGGCCTTTGTGCGGGAGCTGAGTTTTGATGTGGTTAATATGCTCAGTTCAGATGAAAGTCAGTTCAATTAAAAGAGAGGAAAAGGAAACTTGGCCAATGTCCCTCTTCTTTTGCCAAATGAAACAGTATTGTAGATGCAGAATAGAGAATATCTTTTTGGAAAACAGCTAAATGGCAAGCACCCTACACTCGTATTTCCCTTCTAATTAAAAAACAATGCCATTTAAAAAAAAAAAAAGGAAAAAGAAAAAACAATCCCAAATGCCAGACCACAACAGCAAAATGTTTCACAGTGCCCCCACCCCAATAAACCCTCGTTTCTTGTCTCCACCAACAAAAACAAATTTTATGGCCCAGTCTGCACATGAATCACTCTGTGGAAATGATAGCAAATGCAATAGCCCCAGACAGCTGCAATTATCTAAATGTCTCCTTATTAGCCATTTGAATGGTTGAAGCCTTATAATCAAATCAGAATGAATGCTAATCGAAATCTAATAGAGCTTACATCTGTTTGATTAGGTATCAGAATTTGATTCCGATATTGTTAAGTTACAGATATGGCCCATCAAGTCACACTAAAAATACATTTTATAACCTTAATGGCAAAAGGAGATGGATTCTTTCAATAAAGAAGGGCAAACTGGAACTGGTTCGTACTGTGCCAGCGCCACCTACCGGGATTTAGTGGAACGGCAGAGACCATCTTTCCTTGGAAGTGGGGCGCAACTATTTGTTGTCTGATTCCAAGAAGATTTTTGAAAATTAAGCAAGAGATACTGCCCACGTTTGTAATTCTGTAATTACATATGACTAGTGATCATGGCGAATATTAATAATGATTATTTCTGGGAGGGTGTGTGTTGGCAAGAACTAGAGGTAAAATTGGCTGGACTAGGAGCCTGGTAGGCTACAGTCCATGGGGTCGCTAAGAGTCGGACACTACTGAGCGACTTCACTTTCACTTGTCCCTTTCATGCGCTGGAGAAGGCAATGGCAACCCACTCCGGTGTTCTTGCCTGGAGAATTCTGGGGATGGCGGAGCCTGGTGGGCTGCCGTCTGTGGGGTCGCACAGAGTCGGACACGACTGAAGCGACTTAGCAGCAGCAGCAGCAGCAGGTGAGACCAGTTAATGGAGCACTGCTGGGTGCATAGCTGCAGAAATGAGTCTTAGCACTCCCCATGTCCTAGCTGACTCCATTCCTCCCCTTCTCTCTGCTAATGGAAGATTCACTTACTGTTTGTAATACCTCTGGAATAAACAACATGTACTGAATCTCTACTGTGGTGCAAATACAGTCTCAAAATCCTGTTGAGTAGTAGAAATATAAACCGTGGTCCCTTCCTCAGGGAGTTTGCAATCAGTTCTGTGAAGAGTTTGTAAAAAAATACGTGATACCTCATAGTGGCAATTAAGGGCTAACTTTTGTCATATAGTAGTCTGCTAAGAAAGAATGGTTGGGATGTAAATTTTAAAAAATTGAAGTACAGTTAATTTGCAATGTTGCGCTAGTGTCGAGTGTACAGCAAAGTGATTCAGTTATATATACATATGCATATATATGTGCATATACATATGCATATACATATATTCTTTTTCATATTTTTTCCATTGTAAGTTATTATAAGATATTGAGTATAGTTTCCTGTGCTATACTGTAGGTCTTTGTTGTTTACCTATTTTATATACAGTAATGTGTATATGTTAATCCCAGGCTCCTAATTTACACTCCCCCATCTCCCTTTGGTAACCATAAGTTGGGTGTAAATTTTTTGAGACTTTGCATGTGTGAAATACATTTATTCTACACTCAAGCTTAAGACAGTTTGCCTATATAAAGTATACTTTTCTCTCACTTGGTGAATACATAGGGAAGCTTGTTTGTAAAATATATTCCCCAGGAATTTGAGACGGAGTAGAGGGATGGTAAGTCAAATTTGTTGCTTAATTTACTAACTGCCTAGAAACTTAAGGTCTATATATTTGCATACTGGATTTGACCTGAATTAGCCCTGATCTTTTTTCAAATTTTTAAAATTGTGAAATACACATAACATAAAAATTGCCATCTTAATCATGTTTAAGTAACAGTTCAATGGTATTAATTGCATCCATGTTGTTGAGCAACCGTCACCACCATCCATCTTCAAAACTCTTTTCATCTTACAAAACTGAAACTCCACAGCCATTAAACAATGACTCCTTATTTCCCTCTCCCCTCAGTCCTTGGCAACCGCCATTCTACTTACTGTAATTTTGACTACTCCGAGTACCTCATACAAATGGAATCATATAGTACTAGTCTTTTTGTGACTGACTTAGTTCAATTAGCCTAACAGGCTCAAGGTTCATCCATGCTGTAGAGTATGTCAGCATTTCCTTCCTTTTTAAGACTGAAAAGTGTTCCTTTTATGCATATAGCACATTTTGCTTATTCATTCATCTGTCCGTGAACTCTTGGGTTGCTTCCAAAATTTAGCTTTTGCAAATAAAGCCACTGTGAATGTGAGTGTATAAATATATCTTTGAGACACTGCTTTTAATTCCTTTGGGCATATATCCAGAAGTGGAATTGTTGGGTTACATGCCAAGTCTATATTTAATTTTTCTTGAGGAACCACCATGCTATTTTCCACAGTGGCTGTATCATGTTATAGTCACACATGTAGTGCACACGGGTTCTAATTTGTCCACATCCTTGCCAACATTTATTATTATTATTATTTTTTGATGGTAGTTACCTAATGGATGTGAAGGGTTACCTTATTGTAGTTTTGATTTGCATTTACATAACGATTAGTGATGTTGAGCATCTTTTCAGGTGCTCATTGGCCATTTGAATATCTTTTTTGAAGAAATGTCTATTCAAGTCCTTTGCCCATTTTTGAATTGGGTTATTTGTTTTTTGTTGTTTTAGGAGTTCTCTATAGACTCTTTATTAATCCCTTATCAGATATATTATTTGCAACTATTTTCTCCCTTTCATGAGTTGCATTTTCATTCTGAAAGTGTTTTTTTTGGAGGGGATACCAAATTGCTTCATTTGAAAGAATGGTACAAAAGAACTTAAGTAGATGTTTTGGTACAACCTATAGAAAAGGTAAAGGTTACCCCCCAAAAAACACTTTCAGAGTGTTGTGAAGTCCATCTTTTGTAAATCAGTTATGTGGTCACCCAGTTCTTTGTATTACCCTGCTTATTCAGGTAATGAGTCTCAGTGAAGTCAACACGTGGGGATTGATCTTATCAGTGGCCAGTCCATGCAGCTCCAGTAGCAACTGATTCACGCTTCCCAACTGTAACGTACACTCCACTGCATTCAGCTCCTTCTCCCGGTCTTTAGGATCTGGTTCCTTGGTATCCTGGAAGAAGATGTGGTCACCTCATTGATTCTGCAACTTCATCCGTTTCTCAGCATGTTTCCTCTCCTCATGAGACTAGTGAAGAAACTATTTGGCAAAGTTCTGCAGAGCCACACGATCGCAGCCAAAGTAGTAGGACATGGACAGGCAGAGGTTGGAAGTGTAGGGCTCCAGGTTGATCTGGCAGTTGATGGTGGCCTCTGAGTCCTGTTGGTGGTTCTGGCCCTCCAGTGAGGGACCTCAGTAGTCAGGGCAGGTGGCAAGGAGAGGAGGTGAAGGCTGCCCGGTGCTAGAGCGGCAGCAGGGGCTGTGAGGCGGGGGGCTTAGGGGCAGCCTGAGAGCTCTGTAAGGAGGGTGGAAGGGCTGGCCTTGAGCACCAGCAGGCGTGGGAGGTTAACACCTGTTCTGTTCAAGTATTGTTTTAATTATTTATTTGGCTGCACTAAATCTTAGTTGTTGCATGTGGGATCTAGTTCCCTGACCAGGAATTGAACCCAGGCCTCCTGAATTGGGAGTGTAGAGTCTTAGCCACTGGACCACCAGCGAAGTCCCTGCCCAAGCGTTGTTGAAGCAGGAAACCATGGTTGAAAACATCTTTTGATGTACAATAGTTGTCAATTTTCATGAAGTCCAACTTGTCTATTTTTTCTTTTGTTGCCTATGTCTTTGGTGTCATCTCCAAGAAATCACTGCCAAATCCAATGTAGTAAAGCTTTTGCTGTTTTCTTCTCAGAGTTTTATGATTTAGGTCTTATGTTTAGTTCTGTGATCCATTTTGAGTTAATTTTTCTGTATGGTGTTAGGTAAGAGTCCAGCTTCATTCTTTTACATGTGGCTAACCAGTTTTCCCAGCACTGCTAGTTGAAAAGATTGTTCTTTCCGGCATTTTAAATATTAAAAATTTAATATTTGGTCTTCTCATTCATGAACTTGGGATGTGTTTCCATTGATTTATGGCTTCTTTAATGTCTTTCAGCAATGTTTTATAGTTTTTATTGTATACCTTTAACCTCCATAGTAAGTTAATTCCTAAATATTTTATTTTACAGTTTCATTTTCAGTTTGTTCATTTTAGTGTGTATTAATAGAAATGTAACTGAATTTTCTGTGTTAAGTTTGTATCTTGCTATTTGCTGAATTTATTAGTTCCAACAGGTTTTTTTGAGGACTCTAAGGGTTGTATACATATAAGATGGTATCATCTGTGAACAAAGATAATTTTAATTCTTCCTTTCTGATTTGGATGCCTTTTATTTATTTATTTTCTTTCTATTCCTAGTTTGTTGAGAGGTTTTTCTTTATATAGTGAAAGGCCGTTGAATTTGTCAAATGCTTTTTTTCTGCATCATTGAGATGATCGTGAAGGTTTTTTTTCCCTTCATTCTGTTAATGTGGTGTATTTATACTGGTCAATTTTTCACATGTTGAACCCTCCTTGTATTCCAGGAATAAATTTCACCTGGTCATGCTGTGTAGTCCTTTTAATATACTGCTTAATTTGGCTTGCTAGTATTTTATTGATGATTTTTGCATCAGTGTTCATAAGAGAGATTAGTCTGTAGTTTTCTTACGGTGTCTTTTTCTGGCTTTGGTACTGTAGTAATACTGGTCTCATTGAATGAGTTTGGAAGTGTTCCCTCCTTGTCAGTTTTTTGAAAAGTTTGAGAATGATTGGTATCAGTTGTTTAAATGTCTGGTAGCATTTCCCCTTTGCACTGCTTTTGCTGTGTCCCATACGTTTTAGTATGTTGTATTTTCATTAGTTTGCAAGTATTTTCTAATGTTACTTGTGATTCCTTTTTTGATATTTTTTAAAGAGTGTGTTGTTTAATTTCCACAAATTTACTGAATTTCCAACTTTGCTTCTTTTATTGATTTCAAATTTTATCTTTAGAGAAGATAGTTAAGGTAATAGTATTGTTTTAGTCTATTGAGACAATTGTGGCCTAACATGATTTATCCTGGAGAATGTCTCATGTGCACTTGAGAAGAATGTGTTTTCTGTGGTCAAGTAAAGTGTTCTATTTATATGTATCTGTTGGATCTGGTTGTTTATTGTGTTGTTCAAGTCCTTTTCTTACCCATCTTCTGCTATTTGTTCCATCAGTTATTGAGAGAGGAGTATTGAAGTCTTCAGCTGTTATTGTGGAACTATTTTCCCCTCAATGTTGTCAGTTTATATATTTTGGTGGTCTGTTATTAGGTGGATAAAATTTTATAATTGTTATGTCTTGATATATTCAACATTTGTTAATATACACTGTTCTTTAACTCTTGCAAACTTTTTTTATTTAAAGCATTTTGTCTGATACTAGTATTGCCATCTCTAATCTCTCTTGGTTTCTATTTGCAGTCTTTTCCCATCCTTTTACTTTTAACTTGTTTTTGTCTTTTGATCTAAAGTGAGTCTTGGGGACTTCCCTGGTGGTCCAGTGGCTAATACTCAATGTTCCCAATACAGGAGTCCCAGATTCAATCCCAGGTCAGGGAACTGAACTCCACATGCTGCAATTAAGACCCAGCACAGCCAAATAAATAAATATTAAAAAAATAATAAAGTGAGTCTCTTGTAGACAGATCATTATCTGGATCCAAATAATGTGGATCATTATTTTAAATCCATTATGCCAATCTCTGGCCCTTTTTTTTTTTAATTTTATAAATTTTGGCTGTGCTGGGTCTTTGTTGCTGTGAGTGGGCTTCTCATTGCGGTGGCTTCTCTTATTGCAAAGCACAGGCTCTAAGTACTTGGGCTTCAGTAGTTGTAGCACTCAGGCACAGTAGTTTCAATTCAAGGCTCTGCAGCTCAGGATCAGTAATTGCGGCACATCAGCTTAGTTGCTCCGTGGCATGTGGGATCTTCCTGAACCGAGGGTCGAACCCGTGTCCCCTGTATTGGAAGGCAGATCCTTTTTATAATTTTATTTACTTATTTATTTGTTTTTGGCTGTTTCGGATCTTTGTTGCTGCACGGGCTTTCCTCTAGTTGCAGCGAGCGGGCACTACTCTCTAGTTGTGATGCGTGGACTTCTCATTGTGGTGACTTCTCTTGTTGAGGAGCATAGGTTTCAGGCACATGGGTTTCACTAGTTGCAGCTCCTGGGCTCTAGAGCACATGCTCAGTAATTGTGGCACACGGGTTTAGTTGACCCACGGCCCACGGCATGTGGGATCTTCTTGGATCAGGAATTGAACTTGCATCTCCTGCATTGGCAGGAGGATTCTTTACCATTGAGCCACCAGGGAGGACCAACAGGCAGATTCTTAACCATTCTTCCACTGGACCATCAGGGAAGTCTGCAATCTCTGTCTTTTAATTGGAGAGTTTAATCTATTTACATTCAAAGTAATAATGGCTAATTTTATTTTGCTGCTTGTTTTCTATATGCCTTATACTTTTTTGTCCTTCACTTCCCACACTGCTGTCTTCTTTTGTGTTTAGCTGATTTTTTTTTTTGTAGTAAAACATCTTAATTTCCGTCTCATTTCTTTTTGTGTATATTCTTTAACTATTTTCTTTGTGGTTACCATGAGGATTACATTTGATAACCTAAATTATAGCATTCTAATTTGAATTTATACCAGTTTAAATTCAATAACGTACAAACACTCTTTCTGTACAGCTCCATCCCCATTCCTTTCAGTTATTGGTGCCACAAAATTACATGTTTATACACTGTGTCCAAAATCAGTAATAATTTTTATTTATTATTCATCACTTAAATTGAATAGGAAACAAAATGTGGAGTTACAAGTTATAATAATGCTAGCTTTTAGACTAGTAATTGTTTTTTTAAATGTATCAAAAGCAGAGTTACAAAGCACTTTTATAATAATACTAGCCCATGTATGTACCTTCAGTGAGATATTTATTTCTTCAAATGACTTTGAGTTACTGTCCAGTGTCCTTTCATCTCTACCCGCAGGACTCTAGCATTTCCTGTAGGACAGGGCTAGTGGTAATAAACTCTCTCAGATTGTGTTTATCTGGGAATATCTTAATTTTTCTCTCACTTTTGAAGGTTACTTTTGCCAGGTATAGGATTCCTGGTTGACAGTTTTTATCTTTTAGTACTTTGACTGTATCAGTCCACTGCCTTCCGTTTGGCCTTCAAGATTTCTGATGAGGAATCTGCCGATAACCTTACTGAGGATCCCTTGTACATATGTGATGTGTTGTTTCTATGGCTGCTTTCATGATTCTGTCTTTGTCTTTCAGCAGTTTGATTACAATGGCCCTTGGTGTGGCTCTCTTTGAGTTTACCTAGTTGGAGTTCATTGAGTTTGGTTGTTTATATTCATGCTTTTTATCCAACTTGGGAAGTTTTCAGCTGTTATTTCCTTCAAATAATCTTTTTCCCCTTTCTTTCCCTTGTTTTGAAAGTCCTGTAATGTGTATGGTGGTTTCCTTAAAGGTGTCCCACAGTCCCCTTTAGCTCTGTTAACTTTTCTTTAATCTTTTTTCTTTTCATTCCTCAGACTTGATCATTTCCATCATCCTATCTTTAAATTTGCTTATTCTTTCTGCCTGCTCTTATTCTTCTGCCTGCTCAAATCTGCCTTTGAAATTTTCGTTTCAGTTATTACACTTTGTAACTCCAGAGTTTCATTTTAGGTTTTCTATCTCCTTGTTGACATTCTCCATGTCTTCTTTTAGTTCTTTAACCATATTTATGATAGTTATTAAATAGTCTTTGTATAGTAGGTCCACCATCTGTTTTTTCTCTGATACAGTTCTGTTGGTGTGGGTTTTTTCTTTGAATGGGCCAACATTCCTGTTTCTTTGTATGCCTTGTGATATTTTTTCTGTTGCTGTTGATAACATGGACATTTCAATATAATGATATGATAACTCTGGAAATCAGATTCTCTCCCTTCCCCAAGGTTTGATGGCTTTTGGTTTTTATGGGGAGGGAGGTGGGATGAGTGTCGAGGAGAGAGGGGACACGTGTATGCTTACAGCTGATTTATGTTGATGTATGGCAGAGATCATCACAATATTGTAATTATAGTCCAATTAAAATAAATTAATTTTAGAAAGAAAGGGGAAAAAAATTGGTCTAGTCTGTCTCGGCCAAAGATCAGCTTGAGATGTAGACTTATGGTTGTCTCGGGTCTCTTTATCCCCAGAGTATAATTTAAAATTTTTTGTAATTAGAAAATTTGAAGTATAGTTGATTTATGATGTTGTGTTAGTTTCAAGTGTATAGCAAAATGATTCAGACATATGTATCCTTCTTCAGATTCTTTTTCCTTATATGTTATTGAAATTCTCAGATCTTTTTAAGTCTGTGTCTCTCCCCAGGCATGTGAGGTGACTTTCTCATTTCTTCTATATATACAGTTGCTTTTGAATGTCCTAGTGTTTAATGTCTGCTTCCCAAAATGGAGGATAAATAGTCTGTGCTATGCTGAGAGTTGAAATTGATGAAAATAGCTTCCTGGGAGTTACAAACATTCAATGGACTCTAGAGTTTCAAAATAGTTACATCAGACAGATTCTACTAGCACAATTGTTGTCCAGGTGGGGAGATATATTCCTGGTGCTTCTTATCTATTATCTTCTCAGAATCCTCCCTTCAGATTTGATTTTTTAAATTGCAGTTTTCTATCCCATAGTTCAGTTCAGTCTCTCAGTCGTGTCCGACTCTTTGTGACCCCATGAATCGCAGCACACCAGGCCTCCCTGTCCATCACCAACTCCCGGAGTTTACCCAAACCCATGTCCATCGAGTCGGTGATGCCATCCAACCATCTCATCCTCTGTCATCCCCTTCTCCTCCTGCCCCCATTCCTTCCCAGCATTAGGGTCTTTTCCAATGAGTCAACTCTTCGCATGAGGTGGCCAAAGTATTGGAGTTTCAGCTTCAACATCAGTCCTTCCAATGAACACCCAGGACTGATCTCCTTTAGGATGGACTGGTTGGATCTCCTTGCAGTGCAAAGGACTCTCAAGAGTCTTCTCCAACACCACAGCTCAAAAGCATCAATTCTTCAGCGCTCAGCTTTCTTCACCGTCCAACTCTCACATCCATACATGACCACTGGAAAAACCATAGCCTTGACTAGGTGGACCTTTGTTGGCAGAGTAATGTCTCTGCTTTTAAATATGCTATCTAGGTTGGTCATAACCTTCCTTCCAAGGAGTAAGCGTCTTTTAATTTCATGGCTGCAATTTCACCATCAGCAGTGATTTTGGAGCCCAAAAAAATAAAGTCTGACACTGTTTCTACTGTTTCCCCATCTATTTCCCATAAAGTTATGGGACCAGATGCCATGATCTTAGTTTTCTGAGCTTTAAGCCAACTTTTTCACTCTCCTCTTATATTCTGAAATTATACCAAATTTTTAAGAACAAAGCAGGAATATAAAAATATAATAAAAAGTTTGGAATTGATAGGAAAGGAAAAGAAAGGTCACCTGAAGTGATAAGAAAAGATTATTTCAATGCCAGCATTATGGCTTGTGATAGGCATAACAATGCTCACCCCTACCCCAACATGTCCATAATTCTCAGCTCCATGTGAAAATTTGAGGTTACATGGTAAAGGGGAAATTAAGTTTTCAGATGAAATTAGGGTTGCTAAGCAGATGATCTTGAGATGGGGAAATGATTCTGGATTACCCATGTGGACCTAATGTAACCACAAGGTTACCTATAAATGTGAGAGAGAGGCAGAAGAGAGAGAACCAGAGATATGGCAATCTGAAAAGAACTTGGCTGATGTTGCTGGCTTTGGTGGTAGAGCCAAGGACTAAAGGTAGCCTTTGGATGCTGTGAAGAGGTGAGGAAGTGAATTCTCTACTAGGGTGTCCACAACGAGCATGAGCCCAGTGAGACTCATTTTGGACTTCTGACTTCCAGAACTGTTAGATGATACCTTTGTATGATTTAAGCCACTAAATTTGTGGTAATTTGTCATGGGAGCTGCAGGAAAACTAAAAGTGGATGGACAGGAAGGAAAGCTGAAGGTGAGGAGGCAGTAAAGATCAAGGCCACTATTCTAGGGGCAAAAGCAGTAAACCAACTGAGGTTCTCAGCTCTACCAAATACCATCTGTGTGACCCAGATCAAGTTACTTAGCCTCTCCGTGTCTCTATATCTTAATCTATAAAAAGCAATAGTAATAACACCTCCTTACATGGCTGCTGTGAGGATGAGATGAGGCAATCTATAGGAGACCTTAGGGCAGTGCCTTTGGTAAGTCCTAATAATATGAGCTGCTGCTGCTACTGCTATCACTACTCTCACAGCTTTAAAAACAAAATATATATATATATATATATATATATATAATTTATTTGGCTGCACTGGGTCTTAGTTGCGGCTTGTGGGATCTAGTTCCCTGACCAGGGATTAAACCTGGGCCCCTACATTGGGAGTGTGGAGTCTTAGCTACTGGACCACCAGGGAAGTCCCTCTGGCAGCTTTTATATGTCTTTGTTGTTTTTCAGTGATCCAGTGTTTGTTTACAAAATTATTTGTATAACATATACATATGTAGCCAAAATTCACTTTCCATATGAAGTAATACAGATTAAAATTATATTAGAATTTTGTGTATAACAAGGTTTTATTTAAGTGAACATTCAGTTAAACCTGCCCTACTTCTAACCCCATTTCAGGTGAGATGACTCCTGCCTTCCAGACAGAAAACCGGACCATCGCAGTGGAAGCAGTTACTCTTTAAACCCTGATTGGTGACTACAGCTCCAGGTTAGTAAAATGAAGTTTGCTTCTTCTTAATCATGGTTACCAGGTACCAGTGTCAAGTGTTGCTCTTTTCTTAAGTTTTTGGAGTGGTTCAGAACATATAGATCTATAGGATATTAAATATGGCTCTAATGTTTGCAGTTGATGATCACCCTGATGTGAATTTTTTCCTTGATAGCTCTTCTAATTGGAAGTCTGTTGTTTTGTTTTGTGTGTACAATTTTACATAATTTAAACTTGTAACTTGAAATAATTTTATGGTCATAAAATTTGCAAAAATAGAAGAGAGAGTTCCCATGCATTCTTTACTTGGCTTCCTCCAATGAAAACATGATCAAAACCAGCAAATTGATGCTGGTACAATGCTAACAGTAATGAACTGCAGAGTTTGCTCAGATTTCACAGTCCTTACATATACTGTTTTTTGTTGTTGTTGTTGTTTGTGGTACAATTCTATGAAATTCTATAAAATGTATATATTTGTATAACCACGGTCACAGTCAGGTTATTGAACTGTTCTGTTGCCACAAAGAAACACCCTTGTACTTATTCTAGTCACACCCTCCTCTGTCACCAACCGCCCACAATGACTGATCTGGTCACCATCACTATAATTTTGTCATTTCAAGAATATCATATAAGTAGAATTATATGTATGATTTTGAGATTAACTTTTCTTTTTCACTCAATTTAAAGCCCTTGAGACCCATCCAGGTTGTTGCATTTGTTACTAGTATGGTGTTTTTTTTTTTTTTTTTTACTAATAGGTAATATTCTGTTATATGGGTATACCACAGTTTATCTATCCACCTAATGAAGGATATTTGGTTTCAAGTCTTTAGCTCTTACAGATAAAACTGCTACAGGCATACCTGCCGGTTTGCAGGTTTTGCTCCAGGTCTCCACAATAAACTGGATATTGCAATAAAGCAAGTCACATGAATATTTTGGTTTTCCAGCTTATATAAAAGTTGTGTTTATACTATACCATGGTCTATTCAGTGTGCAGTAGCATTATGTCTGAAAGAATAATGTATATATCTTAATTTAAAAAATATTTTATCTTAGCTAAAAAATGCTATTTAGCTAAAAGATGCTGTCATCTGAGCCTTCAGTGAATTATAGTAGTAACATCAGTGATCTTGGATCACGGGTCATTATAACACATATAATAATAATGGAAAGTTTGAAATATTGCGAGATGTACCGAAATGTGATGTAGAGACATGAGTGAGTAAATGCTGTTGGAAAAATGGTGCTGATAGACTTGCTTGACACAGGGTTGTCACAGATCTTCAATTTATAAAAAATGCAATTATCTGTGAAGTACAGTAAAGCAAAACAGTAAAACGAGGTATGTCTGTATCAAATTCATGTGTATTTCTTACGACCATAGCTTCATTTCTCTATGATAAATACTCAGGTTTATAAGATTTTAAGGGTTAAGTAAGATCATTAATGTTAAGGTACTTTGTAAATGGCAGTGCTCAATTTAAACTTAAGGTATATTACTCTGAGTTGTATTAATCATGATAGATTGTGACAAAAGGGTGAAAAAAATACAGAAAAGAGGTGATAAGAGTTGGTGGCAGATGGGATGGGAAGAGTGAACCCAGTTTTGGGCTTTTTCTTTTGGAGAAAATAAGATGATGTTTGTCAGGTAACAGAAGGTGTTAGATTCTGGGGCAGCTTTTTGTACAATGGAAATGTGGGACTGAAGTAAAACAAAAGGTTGAAATACCTTGGGACATTGGCGATGCACCAGCCTCTGCAGGATACCCACAGTTCAAGAGGGAATATTAATAGGAAGAAAGATGGACAGAGAGAAATTCTTTCATACATCCAACAAATATTTACTGGGCCTCTGCTGTTTGCCACGCATTACTCAAGACCCTGGATACACCGTGATGTTCGCTACCAGACAGGATCCCTGCACTGATGAAGTTTATATGCTAGACAGAGTGCAACGCAATAAACAAGTTAATGTATAAGACAATGTCAGGTGGTGATAAATGCTATGAACAAATTCCCTTCTCAATTCCCTACTTCCTCACCAGTAAAAGAACTGGAAAGGGAATTCCAGGGAAAGGAACTGGAGAGAGACTGGAGTTGCTCTTTCAGAATGTATAGCCAGGAAGTCTTCTTCAAGGAGGTGATAGCTTTTGAAGTTTCTGGGGAGCTGAGGTCATCGGAAGATAAGAATTGTGCCAAGACTTGGTTCAAGGGAAGTTGTCAGAGACATTGTGTACAGGGGAGGCAGGTTTTTACTTCTACCCTTTTAGGGCTGAGTCTGAGAACTAAGCTGACATAGAAGAGAGTGATGAGAGGAAAGCCTACAGATATATGTTTACATGACGCCAGAGCCCTCATAAGGAATGAAGACCCAAAACGATGGCCCTCCAACTTGCATTTGATTATTAATGCATTTATATTCTGTTTGAACACAGAGAAGCAAGTGTGGAAAAGTGACCTATGTGAGGAGGCCAAAGGAAGAGAAGAATGACTTGAGCAAGGTCAAATGTGTAGAATTCTCTTGGTCTCAGCTTCTCATCCTTGGTGGTAGGAGGAGGAGGACATAGGGAGGACCTCTTTCATACAGGAATTTCATCTTTGGCTTTTAAGAAAAAGAAGGAAGGTCACAAGCTTTTCTCTTATTTTCTGTTTTTCAAGTGCCTTTAACTCAAAATAGTCAATATCTTAAAGCAGTTTATTTTAGGGTAACGTGCTCTGAACTCCTTTGCATTCAAAGGAAGAAGGAAACTTCCTTTCCCCTTGTCAGAGCCCAAACCTAGGCTCGTCAAATCAGAGCAAGTTGCATTTCTCTCCTTTATGTAACTGTTTTGCTGTTTTCTACTCCCAGTGAAACAGTGTGCAAATGGAAGAGTACTATGGAAATACAAGTTGTGTTGTTATTAATGGTATTGTGGCCCCTACTTGCCTCTCACACACCATGATGATAAGATGTACCTCTTCTCTAAAGAGAGGAATTATCTTCTCACAAGTACTGGTGTGATTCATGTTCTTCTTTCCTTTCTTCTTCCTTTCCTTTCTTCCCTCCTTCTCTCCATCCTGTCCTTCCATCCTTCCCATTTAGGTAGGTACTGATATCTAAGTTGTTAGAAAGACCAGAGAAAAAGAAACAAAAAATAGCCACATAGACCATTCTTAGTTCTGCATCGTTTTGCCCTGCAGACAGGGCTGCTCCCACTGACCTATCCTTTGCAGCTTTCCTCTAGACAGGATGGGGGATCTCACTTTTTCACTGCCCCTTTGCTCTCTCTTTTCCAAGGTGAGGAGGAGGAAATCGGGAAGGAGTGAGCTTGAGGTCAGTTTTAAAGAAAATATTTTGGGTACAATTGAAGCTCTTTTTTAAACCCTTCTCAGTCTCAATTCCCTACTTCCTCACTCACGTGTATTCTTCCTGTCCCCGTTTTCATACTTTTGGTACCTATGAATGTGTCCATAAACAGAGATTACTGTTAAAGATTTACATAAATGGGGGATTTCCCTGGTGTTCCAGGGGTTAAGACTCCATTCTTCCAATCCAGGGAATGGACGTTTGATCCCTGGTTGGGGAACTAGGATCCCACATGCCAGCGAAAAAAAAAAGATTTACACAAATGGCATAGTGAATGTATTCTGTTGCAACTTGCTTTTTCACTCCTCATTCTGATTTGAGATGTATTCATGTTGATACATGTTGTTCATTCATGTAACTGGATTGCTTGAATATTCTACATTTACTCATCCATTTCTTTATTAGTGATTTCTAGGTTTTCACAGTTGTGGGCGATACTATAGTGAACCTTTTTTTGTATGTGTCCTCTTAGGTAGGTGCATGATGGTTTCTCTAGGGTAGTGATTCTCCAAGGATCGTGTCTAAATCAGCAGCATCAGGCTCACCTGGGACTTGTTAGAAATCCAGATTCCAGGACCTTCACCCAGGCTTACTAAGTCAGAACTTAGGGGTGGGGCCCACCAGACTATTTTAATAGGCTTTCCAGTGATCCTGATGCAAGCTTGAGTTTGAGAATTACTGCTCTGGGTATACATTTTTACAGTAGAATTGCTGGGTTATAGGATAGGTGTGTTTCCAAATTTATGAGATTTGGACAAATTGCCTTGAAAGTAATTGTGGCTAATTTACATTCCTAAATATCATCTCAGAGTCTGTAGCTTTTCTTAATCTTTTTTTTTTAAGATAAATGTTGCCATACAGAGGCTTTACATTGGACTGCAATTGAATTTATTAAAATTTTTCTTTGTGTTTTGTGGTTTTGCTCTTATTTGTATCTGGAGGTCAGAGAGAGTATCCTAAATGGTCTTCTGATCATTTAAAATTTTTACCTTTCCCATTTAGGCCTTTAAATTTTCTAAAATTAATGAAAAAATAGTAATGCTTTTTTTCTGATCTGCATATGCTAAAGAAATAGGGCTTTTGCCCTCTTTAAAATACCTGGACAGTTGCCTCAAAGATAAAGGTATCATTATAGGTAAACGTTTGGTGGGGGTGGGGTGAGTGGTGGAGAATACCCATCACATGGTGAAAAAAATGTAAAGAGCCAAGAGTTTTACTGTAAAGAAAAACTCAGATTTAGTTGAATTTAGGATCGCCAGGGGAGAAGTTGGAGCTGTGTTTTCTATGATTGTTTTATTTATAGCGCTGTGTATTTCCTGAGCTTGTTTGTTTTCATGCATCATAGATGCCGTTGTATATGGGGTCTTGTTAAAAATACACACAAGCTGTGAAAATTATACTGTTTTACAATACTACATTGCTTTCTGTCTATATTTGGATCCTTAAGCCCTCTGAGTAAGTAAGTGATAGTCCCTCAGTTGTATCTGACTCTTGGTAATCCCAAGGGTGGTAGCCTGCCAGGCTCCTCTGTCCATGGAATTCTCCAGGCAAGAATACTTAGGCCCTCTAGTGGCCCCTACATTAGTTGGCACTAGTTAATAATTGATCTGTGAACTTGGTATTATGTATTCTTTGATATGAAGTTCTTCATACAAATTCCAAGAAAACAGAAGATTTGGGGGTAATGTTAATTAGGAAGGAGTCTTCAAATACTTTTCTGATAGAGATCAAACTTTTTGTTTATTTTATTGAAGTATAGTTGTTTTCCAATGCTGTGTTAATTTCTACTGTATAGCAAGGTGATTGAGTTATATATATACATATATATATATATATACATTTCTTTACCCAGTGGCTAAGTGGGTAAAGAATCCGCCTGCAGTGTAGGAGATGCAGGAGACGTGGATTCGATCCCTGGGTTGGGAAGATCCCCTGGAGGAGGTCATGGCAACCCACTCCAGTATTTTTGCCTGGAGAATCCCATGGACAGAGGACCCTGGTGGGCTACAGTCCATAGGGTTGCAAAGAACTGGACACGATTGAAGCAACTGAACACAGCAGAGTGGTGGCGGGGAGGGAGGCTCCCATCTATTGGTAACTGACAAGTATTTGCTACCTTGGTCCCTGGCCTTCCTCCCTCCCCAGGGCACCATCACCTTTCCACCCAATTCTCCTTGTGCTTTGTTTTGCTCTTCCGGCCGGCCGCAATTCAGGTCCTCATGATATAATGTCTAGAGGTTCAGTTTTGTTGTTGTAGAAACCAAATGAGCCTAGAGGTTATTTGGTTTTAATTATCATTCGTTAACACGATCAATGTAGAGAATTTAGTCATTCAAATAGGTAATGGTGGGACATTTAGGTAATTACAGCTGTTGAATGTTCTCTCTTTTGCTAATTGTTTTATTGAACAAGATTTATAACTAGGTCTTGAAAAGGAGTGGCTGAAGCTGAGGGTATCAGAGGCCAGCGTTGTGGGAGGAGGTGGTGGAGAGATACCTGGGCCTAAGCCTTCCCTCTCCACTGTTTCAAGCTCTTCATATTTCTAAGAATAGATGTACAGTGAACAATCCCTTGAGGCTGAGGGAAAAGACCCAAGTCTGATTGTGTCTATATCTAGACACTTATGACCCCAAGGAGCCCCCTAAACTGGTCAGCACTAATTAATAATTAACCTATGTACTAATATTTTCTTTGATAAATGGTCTTGGTTTATTTGTGGCTCTCCCTTTCTCAAATATTCTCTGTCCTTTCTAGTGACCCAAGTCTTACCCTTTCTTCACAGGCTGATTTCAAAACCACTTATTCATTCAAACCCCTTTACTCTGTAGCCATTCATTCAAATTTATTATTTCAACCAACCAATATGCACCAGGTTCTGTGATGGCCCTGGAGATTACAAAAATGAGAAATTAGAAGAAAATTTAAGCTTGCTTCCTGACACTGCCTATGCCTTTGTTTATTGTGAAAAATTCTTCCATGACACTAGAGTTTGTGTTATTATGGTTTGAATATTACCTGGCCTTATAGTTATCAAACATAAAATGATGATCACAATGCCCAAATAAAATCCTGAAAAGTATAGTCGAGATTAGAAGTAGAATAAATATGAAATGTGGCTGGGATACTGATAGAAAATAATTCACAGAGACTATGCCGAAAGAATTAGAAGACTGACCATTTCAAAGTCTCTTTATTTCCCTGTGATAGTGAGTCCAGGTTTGGCCAAATAGGCGCGTTCCTAGTTGTTATTCTACACTCTATTTCCTTGATCCTTTATCTCTATGTCACCATATAAGCAAGTCTCATAAATTCTATTAAATATCTTTTAGAAATGGCTCACCTCTCCTTTAGCTCCTTGAGTGCCTTCATCCTACCTTCCAAAAAACAGACAGGCTGATAGAGGCGGTTCAGTAAATCCTTGAACTTGTCTCTGTCAGATTGAATTATAAATGTTTAGTCACTCATAACTTGTATTTATCTGTGAGTTCCTTAAAAGTAGGCATCATGTCTTATTTACTTTTTGTGTTAACACCAGCAAAGTGCCTGGCACAGGTAAATACTTCATAAATGGTTCCTGAATTTAAAAACATTAATAAACCAAGAACAGTTTCCTTAAAACTCACAAGGGGGCAGCAAGGAATAAAATTCTTCTCCGTTGTCTGCAAAATAATGCATCTTCAGAGCTAGAAGAAGGTTAGGTTAGTTGAATGAGAATGAACTTTTCTTCTTAGAAGGCTCAAACATTTCTTTTGAAAAGGACTTCACTGCACGTAAGGCACTCTCTAAGGCATCCTATAAAGGCTGCCTTTGATAGCTGCCTCACTTCCAGGCTTTTAAACATGCAGTCTATTGGCAGTCTTCACAAACATGCGTATTTAGTCTAAACTCCGTGCTTAGTTGCCTTAGCAGATTCTTCTAAGATTGTGTAATATTCACTGCCCTAAATTAAATTTTTTTGAGTACAGTGTTTGCTTGGCTTTCTGGTTTCTTACATAATCATATATAATTTTATTACCGTATTTAGTATCAACTCCCCATTTTTAGTACCCACTTGCCGATGCAGGAGACATAAGAGACGTGGGTTTGATTCCTGGGTAGGGAAGATCCCCTGAAGGAGGGCAGGGCTACCCACTTCAGTATTCTTGCTGGGGAATCCATGGACAAAGGAGCCTGGTGGGTTACAGTCCATGGTGTCTCAAAAAGGCGGGCACGACTGAACACGTGCACATGTACTATGTAAAGATATGTCTCATTCTTTTTCATAGCTTTAAAGTATTCCATTATAAGTATTGTAGTTATTTAACCAAGCTCAATGAAAGGACAGTTGAGTTATACTAGATTTTAAAAATTTTATAAACAATGCTATACTAAACACCCTTGACTACTTGAACATTTCCATGAGATGAATGTTTCTATTATTAGAAGTAGAAATGTTGAGTCAAAGGAGATGAACATTTAAAGTGTAATATAAATATAAATTCCCTTTGTACAACAAGAGTATTTCTTCATTTATGTTTCCCTACTTTCTTTTTAAAAAATTTTTAATTTATTTTTTCCCTACCGTCTTTTAAAAAAGCTTATTTATTTGGCTACCTCTGGTCTTAGTTGTGGCACACATGATCTTTCATTGTGGCACTTGGACTCTCTAGTTGAGGCACACTGGCTCTAAAGTGTTCGGACTTAGATGTTTTGTGGCATGTGGGATCTTAGTTCCTCGACCAGGGATCGAACCAGTGTCCCCTGCATTACAAAGCATATTCCTAACCACTAGACTACCAGGGAAGTCCCATTTTCCTACCTTCTTGCTGACGCTGAATATCATTAATTTTTCCATCTTTGGCAGTCTGATAGGTAGAAATAATAACATTATTGTTTTAATTTTATTTGATTAATTTTAGGGGAGGTCGAACAGCTTTTAATGTTCATTAGCAATATTGGTGTGCGTGACTTGCCTATTCACGCTCTTTGCCCATAGTTTTGTTTGAGGTGTTTTTCTTTTCCTTATTGATTTTTAGGTAGTTAATACATTTTTGTTTTGAAAGATCTTTTGGGTTCTCATTTTCAGTAGACTATTATCCTTCCCTGCCCTGGAAACACATTCTCTGGTTCATCTGTGGTAAGAGCTTCCAGGCCATTTAGTTAATGAAACCCTTTCCTGCTCAAGAGGGCTTGGTCTCTGATCATCAAAAGGATGATAATATCCAGGTTCCGTTTCTTTTAGAGCCAACATCTTTTTCTCTCACGTTAATTGCTTTATGTTCTCCCTGCCTGATGGATTTGACCTTAGGTTTTTCATGTAGTTCTTTCTTGCTAATATCCAGCTGTATTATATCAGAGGAAAATTAATTCCTTTGGAGTTTTGAGTGCATTAGATAAGGAAACTCCATTGTATCAGTATTCCTTTCAAGATGTGTCAAATTTTTGTCTCAACCAGAGAATCCCCTTTGATCAAAACTTTGTTCTTTGGAGTCCTCCTGTTCTAAAGCTCTTTGGACTCCCACCTCACCTGGGAGCCTGTGACAGCCATTATTTCTTTATCAGGGTGAGAATGCCTAGATTCCTGGTCCACTGGTCATATGTAATTTCTCTGAACTCCCTATAGTGGGAATACTTCTCTGTTTCTTAATTCAAATGACTGTCCTGGGTTTCTTTGTGCTATCAGGTTCTGCTTTGCCCCAGAAGCAGCAACAGTGACCTCTGGGGCTAGCCTGAGAAATTAATGAAGCCTTGTGGGATCCTTCACAAAGGAAGAGTTGGCATAAATGGGAGGTGTATTCTGTATGGTTCTCAGGGGAGTTGAAATAAACTAAAGATGAGAAAATGCTGCCACAGCTGCTATTGCCTGTGAGTAATGTGAGGGTGAAGTGTTGATAACACACGGATCCCCAGAGGAAACTTGGAGGGTGAGACCCTCATGATGCTGCAATGCTGTGTTCATGGTCTTAGCATTGATTTTCAAATAACACATTCACTTAAAGCCCAACTGACCACGGATGGATGCAGGATGGGTTGGTTATGCAAAGCCCACCCACAGCAGCCTTATTATCTCTACCACCAAGCATCAGGGTAGAAACAAATCAGGAATTCTAGGTCCTTTTCAGCCCCCTGCTTATAAATAAGCTTTGTTTGGAGACAGGCTGAAAGAGGGAAGCCGACAAGAATTTTCCCTCCATGCCTTTGAAAATGAATAGAATGAAATTTTGTTCTATTTTGTTTTTATGAGAAAGCATAATATTATTCAGTCACCTTTCCCTACTTGCCCCCACTTACCTTTCCACAGGTGAAACTGTGTACTCATCTATGTGGTTTTTCATATGGTAACTTATGCCCCTGGTACCTTTAGAAATATTAGGGTCCACCCTTAATGGTTTCCTCAGTAACTAAGGTCTTTTCTTTTTTTTTTGGTGTGATCTATTTCTCATGGTCTTACATTTATTTATTGTATAACTAACTTTTCCTCAGTTGTATATATTACACATGTTGCTGGTAGAAAATGTGGCAAATATCGCAAAATACTATAAAAAAGAAAATCAAAATCAACCACCTTCTTATTAAAGATAGCCACTATCATTATCTTGATATACATCTTTCCGTGTTGTAGATACATAAACAGGTCTCATTATTTGTGGTAGTTATGTTCTGTAGTTACTACAAACAGTGTATTAGTGAATATTGAACCATTGCTCCTAGAAAAAGTATTGGGTTAGGTTCCTGTGAGTCTCTGGTCACTACATTTTCATCAGTCAATTAATACATCGCCTTGTTTAATATGTGCTTCAGTTTGAAGACAGTTTAAAACATATTGTTAATTCATTAACATCGAACTCATGTCCAATGGCACTAAAACTCACGCCTGAATGAACCTTGTTTAGCACATATGTTTTCTCTGTGTGGCACATCGCAGGCTTCTTGCCCTTGGGAGCACTGGAAGGTACCTCAGTGCTATGCTCGGGGCCATTTTAAACAGAGAAGTCACCAACAAGAAGCTCAGAAATGTGAAAGGCATGGCAGTAGGTAGATCGTGAAAAGGATACTTGTTTACAGTGTAAGATGAACCAAGAAGGCAGTTGTCACCTTGTTTGACCTCAGCTGGAAATGTGCTCTTTGGGCAACTCAAACTTTGTGCCGCTTTGTGCAAGGCCACAAACGACTACAAACAGCACTGCAATGATTGGTTGTGAGATTACAAGTAAATTTTAGAGACGAGGTGAATTCACAAATACAAAATTCATGAGTGATGCGTGTTAATTATATATCTTGTTTTTCACTTAACAATATATGGATTTTAAGTGGTACATAGGGCTTCCCTAGTGACGGTAAAGAGTCTGCCTGCAATGCAGCAGACCTGGGTTCAATCCCTGGGTCAGGAAGATCCCCTGGAGAAGGGAATGGCTACTCACTCCAGTATTCTTGCCTGAAAAATGCCATGTACAGAGGAACCTGGTGGGCTACATGCCATGGAGTCGCAAAGAGTCGGACGTGACTGAGTGACTAATACACAAGGGCTATATAGTAGTCCAGGCTATGAGTACACCATGACTCATTAAACCATTTTCCTAGTCTTTGACACTGAGTTTGTTTTTGAATTTTTGCTCTTTTACTGTCATCCTAGAATGTTGAACTTTATTCATACCTGTTATTTACTTGGATACTGTCTTGTAAGTGAAATTGTGATTCTAGTTTCTAAAGACAGAATGTTATACAGTTATGTTTTGCACAGATAGTCTAGTACATGGCTTATATTTTTATGTACGTGTGTAGTAAAGGGTTAACTCAGGAGGCCTAGGTGTTTAAATCCTGTATATTCCAAAGATATTTATGGCTGGACTTTGGTCAGCTCCTGGGAGGAAAGCTCTAAGCCCTTGGAATATCTGCCTGATAAGAGTGTCTTTGTACAGTGACCATGTGTGCGAGCTCAGTTCTCAATCGTGTCTTGACTCTTTTCAATCCCCTGGACTGTAGCCTGCCAGGTTCCTCTGTCCATGGGATTTCCCAGGCAAGAATGCTGGGGTGGGTTACCATTTCCTACTCCAGGGAATCTTCCTAACCCAGGGCTTGAACTCATGTCTCCTGAATTTGCAGGCAAATTCTTTACCACTGAGCCTTCTGGGAAGCATAGTGATCATAGGCCACGCCAGATAGTTTATGTTGACCATATAATTTATGGTGAGTACCTGTTTTGGTTTAGTTGAGGTTCTGGGCCACACTGTATTAGCTAGACCACTGGGGGTGCTGGAGGCTGACTAGGTGAAGTTAGTCATGTCTCTGCTCCATGTCCATATGATTGATTTGCAATAAACACCTTGATCACCAAGGCTCAGGTGAGTCTCCTGGTTGGCAGTATGTTGTCGCACATGTTGCTGGGAGAATAAGTGCTGTCTTTCCTGGGAGAGGACACCTGGAAGCTTGCACTTGATTTCTCCTGATTCTGCTCTATGAAATTTTTCTTTTGCTGTTATAAACCATAACAATACAGCTTTTCTTTTTTAAAATTGAAGTATAATAGTTGATCAGAAGATGAGATGGTTGGATACCATCACCGACTCTATGGACATGAGTTTGAGCAAGCTTCAGAAGTTGGTGATGGACAGGGAAGCCTGGCATGATGCATTCCTTGGGGTTGCAAAGAGTTCGGACATGACTGAGCGACTGAACTGAACTACAGTGTACAGTTTCAAGTATTGTTGTTCAGTTGCTAAGTTGTGTCCAACTCTTTGCAAGCCATGGATGGCAGCACACCAGGCTTTCCTGTCTTTCATTGCCTCCTGGAGTTTGCTCAAGTTCATGTCTATTGAGTCAGTATGCCATCTAACCATCTCATCCTCTGTTGCTCCCTGCTCCTCCTGCCCCTTATCTTTCCCAGCCTCAGGGTCTTTTCCAGTGGGTCAGCTTTTCATATCAGATGACCAAAGTATTGGAGCTTCAGCTTTAGCATCAGTCCTTCCAATGAATATTCAGGGTTTATTTCCTTTAGGAATAATTGATTTGATTTCCTTGCAGTCCAAGGGACTCTCAAGAGTCTTCCCTAGCATGACAGTTCGAAAGCATAAATTCTTTGGCGCTCAGCCTTTTTTATGGTCCAGCTCTCACATCTGTATATGACTACTGAAAAAACTATAGCTTTGTCTATATGGACTTTAGTTGGCAAACTGATGTCTTTGCCTTTTAATATGCTATGTAGGTTTGTCAGCTTTCCTTCCAAGAAGCAAGTGTTTCAAGTGTATAGAACAATGGTTTAGTAATATCTATCTGTCTAGACATAGATTCTTCTTCGGATTATCTTCCCTTATAGTTTACTACAAAATATTGAGTATAGTCCCCTGTGCTATACATATAGCAACTTTTCTGAATTTTGTGTACCCCCAAGTGAATTATTGAAACTGAGGTGGTCTTGGGAATCCCCTTGATGCAATATGTTATATATTTATATATACATGGAGGATTCTATGCACCAAATCATGTATACTTATTTCCTGGGAGATTTAAAAGATTTCCAATTATACTGCACTTGACTTTTGCCTTACATTCTGTTTTTAGAAATCAATCTGTATTAGCAATTCCACTATTGAACATTTTTTTTTCCAAATGCTTATTGGCCATTAGAATTTCTTCTTCTGTGAATTGTCTATTCAGATTCTTTTTCTCAGCTGAGCTGTTTTTGAATTTAGAAAACAGTAAGCACATTCACATACACAAAGGAAATCAAACTTTATTTCCCTATCGGTGCATGGAGCTTGGTATTGTCTGTATAGCTAGTGATTTGCTTTATCTAAATAATCCCTAAAATTGCTCACCCCTCAGGAATACTAGCTTTCTCCAATATCTAATTTTCTTCTGCCCTGCCTCTACCTTTAAGTCCTGTCAGTCCCATTGGCAATCTCTCTTAGACCCTTTTCTCTGGTCAGAAGTTTCATTCACTAAATTCATTAATTTTTTTCCCTTTACAATATCTCTAATGTATGTATCTTTCTTTGCATTGCCATCATGCAAGGTTAGACGTTTAGACACTCACAATTTATTGTTATAATAATGTTTCTATGAATTCTGTAACTTTTGTCTTCAAATCCATCCTGCAGATGTCAAATTAACCTTCTTAAAACATGAATTTCATTGTGCCACTCTTTTGCTCAAAACCTTCTAATACTTTCTTTAAGGTCTTTGGTTAGACAGGGGAACTTCTGAGTGTGCTAACCACTCCCCAGTTGGTTTACTCCTGGAATCACCATCCAAGTTAAAATGGCGAGAGATATTCAAAGCCTGGTTAAGGTTGGCTAAACACTTTATGTTAAAGCAAGTATGGTATTTACTGATAGAATCAAGCTTGAAGCAGGCTGAGAAGGGTGTGATCCATAACAGGATTGCATGTAATGGGTGTGTATGTGCTAAGTCACTTCAGTCATGTCCAACTCTTTGCAGTCCTATGGACCATAGCCTGCCAGGCTCCCTTGTCCATGGGATTCTACAGGCAAGAATACTGGAGTGGGTTGCCATGTCCTCCTCTAGGGGATCTTCCAGACCCAGGGATCAAACCCGCATCTCTCACATCTCTTGCATTGGCAAGTGGCTTCTTTACTTGTAGAGCCACCTGGGAAGCATATAATGAATGCCAACGCCTAATTGTAGCATGTTTTTATATATGGTCTTCACTTCCAGGGGTCTCACTCCTGGTCTCTCCTTTTAGTCTTCACTGTAAATTGGGCTGGACTCTGGGTTTCTCCAAGTTAGTTCAAGAGAAGCCTACTCAAAATTAGGAATATTTGTTAGGCAGGCTGCAGTAGGAAATCAAGAGATACTTGGAGTAACAGGCAAATTTGGCCTTGGAGTACAAAATGAAGCAGGGCAAAGGCTAATATAGTTTTGTCAAGAGAATGCACTGGTCATAGCAAACACCCTCTTCCAACAACACAAGAGAATACTCCACACATGGACATCACCAGATGGTCAATACAAAAATCAGATTGATTATATTCTTTGCAGCCAAAGATGGAGAAGCTCTATACAGTCAGCAAAAATAAGACAGGGAGCTACTGTGGCTCAGATCATGAACTCCTTATTGGCAAATTCAGACTTAAATTGAAGAAAGTAGGGAAAACCACTAGACCATTCAGGTATGACCTAAATCAAATCCCTTATGATTATCCAGTGGAAGTGACAAATAGATTCAAGGGATCGGATCTGATAGACAGAGTGCGTGTCTATCTATATCTAACTATGGATGGAGGTTCGTGACATTGTACAGGAGGCAGTGATCAAGAGCATCCCAAGAAAAAGAAATGCAAAAAGGTAAAATGGTTGTCTGAGGAGGCCTTACAAATAGCTGAGAAAAGAAGTGAAAGGCAAAGGAAAAAAGGAAAGATATACCCATTTGAATGCAGAGTTCCAAAGAATAGCAAGGAGAGATAAGAAAGCCTTCCTCAGTGATCAATGCAAAGAAATAGAGGAAAACAACAGAATGGGAAAGACTAGAGATCTGTTCAAGAAAATTAGAGATACCAAGGGAACATTTCATGCAAAGATGGGCAAAATAAAGGACAGAAGTGGTATGGACCTAACAGAAGCAGAAGATATTAAGAAGAGGTGGCAAGAATACACAGAAGAACTCTACAAAAAAGATCTTCATGACCCAGATAATCGTGATGGTGTGATCACTCACCTAGAGCCAGTCATCCTGGAAAGTGAAGTCAAGTGGGCCTTAGGAAGCATCACTATTAACAAAGCTAGTGGAGGTGATGAAATTCCAGTTGACCTATTTCAAATCCTAAAATATGATGCTGTGAAAGTGCTGCACTCAATATGCCAGCAAATCTGGAAAACTCAGCCGTGGCCACAGGACTGGAAAAGGTCAGTTTTCATTCCAATCCCAAAGAAAGGCAATGCCAAAGAATGCTCAAACTACCGCACAATTGCACTCATCTCACATGCTAGCAAAATAATGCTCAAAATTCTCCAAGCCAGGCTTCAACAGTACATGAACTATGAGCTTCCAGATGTTCAAGCTGGATTTAGAAAAGGCAGAGGAACCAGAGAACAAATTGCCAACATCCATTGGATCATTGAAAAAGCAAGAGAATTTCAGAAAAGCATCTATTTCTGCTTTATTGACTATGCCAAAGCCTTTGACTGTGTGGATCACAACAAACTGTGGAAAATTCCTCAAGAGATGGGAAGACCATCTTATCTGCCTCCTGAGAAATCTGTATGCAGGTGAAGAAGCAACAGTTAGAACCAGACATGGAAAAACAGACTGGTTCCAAATAGGGAAAGGAGTACATCAAGGCTATATATTGTCACCCTGCTTATTTAACTTATATGCAGAGTACATTGCGAAATTCTGAGCTGGATGAAGCACAAGTTGGAATGAAGATTGCCGAGAGAAATATCAATAACCTCAGATATGCAGATGACACCACCCTTATGGTAGAAAGTGAGGAAGAACTAAAGAGCCTCTTGATGAAAGTGAAAGAGGAGTGTGAAAAAGTTAGCTTAAAACTCAACATTTAGAAAACTAAGATCATGGCATCTGGTCCCATCACTTCATGGCAAATAGATGGGGAAACAGTGGAAACAGAGACTTTATTTTGGGGGGCTCCAAAATCACTGCAAATGGTGACTGCAGCCATGAAATTAAAAGACGCTTACTCCTTGGGAGAAAAGTTATGACCAACCTAGACAGCATATTAAAAAGCAGAGACATTACTTTGCCAACAAAGGTCCGTCTAGTCAAGGCTATGGTTTTTCCAGGGGTCACGTGTAGATGTGAGAGTTGGACTATAAAGAAAGCTGAGTGCCAAAGACTTGATGCTTGTGAACTGTGGTGTTGGAGAAGACTCTTGAGAGTCCCTTGGACTGCAAGAAGATCCAGCCAGTCCATCCTAAAGGAAATCAGTCCTGAATATTCATTGGAAGGACTGATGCTGAAGCTGAAACTCCAGTACTCTGGCCACCTGATGTGAAGACCTGACTCCTTGGAAAAGACCCTGATGCTGGGAAAGATTGAAGGCGGGAGGAGACGGGAACGACAGAGGATGAGATAGCTGGATGGCATCACTGAGTCGATGGACATGAGTTTCAACAAGCTCTGGGAGTTGGTGATGGACAGGGAGGCCTGGCATGTTGCAGTCCATGGGGCCACAAAGAGTTGGACGCGACTGAACGACTGAACTGAACACAGGTATAGACCCTGCAAGGGGTGGAATATGTAGGGTTACTAAAAAAACTAGTGGACCAATTATTCCTCCCTAACTGAAGTCCAGACTGGAGGCTGGACTTTAATGAGTAGTACATAAAGACAAACAAACAAACAAGAAACACTATTGCTGCTACAGGAGGCCTTTATGGCACATAAAACTGTAGTAGGTAAAATGGCTGGAGAATAAATGCCAGCAGAGACAGATAGGGCCACATTTCTGTGAAATCCCAGCTGGGGTGATGCAGGTGCTAGGGTCCCTGCTCTTCTGTTCTACAATCCATTTCTGGGTGAGGACCCAATGGCCTGACTGCCTGCTTCTCTCAGAAGATTTGAGACTGTGTTAGACATGGATTACTGGAGGAACAGAGACACATGTGTTAGTTTTGACCCAGCTGGCAGGAAGCCCACAATCAGCAGAGATGTCTCAGATGTTTCAGGCAGTGGGCCTCTTCCAGCTCGTGTTGAAAGTGGTCATCAGTAGGAGCTCTTTCACTCCAGTGAGCTGACAAAGAGATGCATTTATAAAAGCAGTATGTTTCAGCTGTTAGAGCATTTGTCTAGAGTAGATGACTGGATCTTGTCTCTGGAAATTGTAATTTTTGATCTAGATGTGGGCCCAGGAACATGGTGTTTTTATCCTCAGGGAGGCTTGGAAAACACTGGCCTCAGGTTTGTTTGTGAAAAAAAGAGCTCTGACTGAGGTCAGAAGTGTTAGATTCTTTCTGAAATAGGCACTATGGGGCTGGAGGATGTTGGTATTGTAGCATGGGTGAAGTCTAATTTGCTAAAGAGCTGGGATGTGTCCAATCCAGGAACTGCATGGGTAATAGCCCTCCTTGAATAGATTCATCAGCAGCATGATCACTGATGAAATGTGGGATAAATCCAAGGAACCCAACTCCTTGATGAGCTGGGAAAAGGGATGCCTCTTTAGAACTGTGGAGATTTTTGTTGGGATCAATCATATGAACTTCTTGGATTAGGAGACATTGAGCTCATCTCACCAGGTTCCTCTAATCATTTCTTTGAGTCTACATTCCCAGAAGGAATAACCCTGGGTGGTGTCAACTGAGGGTTTATGTAAGGTCAGACCTGGAGAGTAATTTGTCATCCAGAGGGGACAGGAGAAGGTATATGTTTGTACTAAAAACACTTTGTAAGTGATTTTGATGTTCTGGTCAAGAATTCTTGCTTTTGAGGAATCTGTGATCTCAATTTGAGATTTAGCATAACCTGGCTACAGACTCAGCCTTGCCTGGCTGCCTCATAGTAACTCTCTTACTTTATTACTCTGACTTTCCTGATGCTTTAACAGCCTGGCATCTGGATTGAATAAATTCTCTTGCCTTGTGGCCTTTATCCACTATGACTTTCATGGGGCTTTCTGGTGTTCCATTACTCTGACCTGGTAGACCGGCTAGGGTTTACTCTCAGAAGCAAACTTGTCTGGGGTGGTTCAGCATCCTAGACCTATTCTACTCCAGTCTCAGAAAGCCAGGTCCTAGCATTAAACTGGCATCCAAGGCCTTCATCAGATCCTACTTTATCTTTCTGAGTTTCTCTCCCATCAACCTCTGGTGAGAACTCTTGGTATCAGTCGGACTAGCTCAGTTACTGCATTAAGACCATGTCGAACTTATGATGCTATATTAAAGCTACACTTCCCCACCAGTGGCTTTGCTCAAAGCCTTCCATACACTGGGAATGCCCTCTTCCTGCTTCTTCATCTGTCTGAACTCCTCTGGTTTTTAGAATAACTTTTTTTTCTGAATATAATGTTAATCTATGTATGTGCGTGTGAGCGTGCATGCTAAATCACTTCAGTCGTGTCTGACTCTTTGCGACCCTTTGGACTGTGGCCCACCAGGCTCCCCTGTCCATGGAATTTCCCAGACAAGAAAACTGGAGTGAGTTGCCATGCCCTCCTGTAGGGGATCTTCCCAACCCAGGGATCAAACCTGTGTCTCTTACTTCTCCTGCACTGGCAGGCAGGTTCTTTACCACTGGTGCCACCTGGGAAGCCCAATCTATGTATACTATAGATAATTTGAAATACTGGATAAATCACGAAGGAAAAAATAATCCACAGAAAAGATAATCCACTGTTGTTTCTTCCCACCTCTTTCTTTTTCTTATGTGTACAAGTGCATGTGTGGGATTAACAGCTAATTGTATTTATATATTTTGTTTTTGTTTCCACTTACTAGTTCCTCACTGCTTCCTCTCCTTGCTTTCCCTCTCCAGAACAACAAATTCCTCACTCAATCTCATGCCAGGTATTTTTACCTCTTTCTCTAATATCCTGGGGACCCTATCTTCTACTTCAAATACTTTGCAAAGAAAGATTATATTCAAAAAAGATTCTGATGCTAGCTCTCAAGAGAATAATAAACCTTATCTTGTAATAAGAGTACAGATAATGCATGTATTTAAAAATATTTTTGAATTTTACGTATTCATTAGGGTCAATGATCAACGTTTGAATGTTGGAGGAAAAAATGGAAAGAAAAATCTGTAAATGATCAAAATTTTGAAACTATAGGAAAGTTTAGACTACATCTACTCTAAGAATCCAGAAACATTAATGTTTTATATGTATTCTACAGTCTTTTTTTTGGTATACATTTGAAAAATAGAATTGGAAATCTACCCCACAGTTTGCACCCTGTTTTATTACTACTATATAACTGATACTTAAATAGTCTTTATAAACTGACCAAAATTACTGGCTTTTTACTTTACTAGAACAAACTCTCCTATGTTTACATACTGGTTTTGCATTGTTATTTTTGTGCACATTGTTAAAATCTAAAATATAAATGTTCATGATAGTTTTTAAAAGTGCAATTTTTATATAGATAGAATATAAGTACTAAATATAATTAAATCATACAAATCAAAGGTGGATTTTTAATCATTTAACAATGTCTGAATAAGCCATTTATTCTCCATTCACCTCTAGTTTTCTTGACAGTTGATCTCTCCAAGATCATTTCTATTCCATTCTATTTTTGATTATGTACATGTCATGTTATGTTTGTCAAATATAAGTATATATGATTGAAGAAAGTAAAATTGCAGATGCTTGACTCTTTTTGACTACAGAAACGACAATTGCAACACACACACATGCACACACACACTTAGAGTTTATCCTGTGTCTTAAACTCTGAATCTTCTTCAAGAGAAGCAGTCTTCATTAGTTACTCAGCCTGTGCCGCATAAATGCCTTTTTAAGTGATGCTACTGCTGCGCCTCCTCCCACACATCGCCCTCCTGGCTGGCGCTCCGAGTCCTCACCGTGAACTCGGTTCTTCATATGCGGCGGGGGTGGCGGGGGCGGAGGGAGGGGCGGATGGTGAGGGGGCGTTGGATAAACGTCCTGAATCAAGCAGCCTTTGTGCTGTGGTCTGCTGTCACTCTGCGTTTGCTCACTCGCATTTTCTGATGATAACTCGGACTGGCTTAGAAATGTCAGAGGCAGCTGTGGTTGAATCAAACTAAAGAGTGAGGCCCCTCTCGGTGGCCTCTGTTTCTTGCTTTCCTCTGGGGAAACACACTTTAAATGTGCCTGAATTGCATTTTTTGGCAGATTGTTACAGTAGAATATTGACTCTCTGATCTGAAGCCAGGCTTGTCCCAGGGATTGTCTGCTTTTCTGAGAGCTAATAATGAGAATTGATCAATGGTGGTGGTGGGAGGAAGGGGTGGGGTGGAGGGGGGAAGAACAAACCCTGATAGCTGTTCAGCGAACACTGGATTCTGAAGCCGTTTGGCAATTTATCTCTATTCTTTTGCATTATTTTTTCTCATCAGAAGTAAAGCAATTATTCAATAGACATTGTACAACTGAATTAAAGCAAAGTAGAGTCAGCCAATCAAATCTAATTTCTGTTCCTTTCTTTCTGCTAATTTCTCTATCCTTTGGTTCTCATCACCACCATATCCGTATAGGTCAAGTCTGATTACAGCCAACCCCAGCGGGAATTACATCATTTTCAATGTAATGGAATTTCATTATTGCAATAGGAAGCCTGGGAAGATGGAAGATCGTGTTCCAATTCACCCCCCAGGGAAGGAAAGATAAATACCTACCCTTCTGATTAATCATTATTCCTCAACCTCAAAACAAACAACTGAAATCCATTGGTGTGAGAGGGGACAGGGTGGTGGAAAGGCAAGCCAGTGATGATTTCTTTTTTAAGTTGAAACTTCCTTCTTTTTGATAAGTGATCTTCTTCTTCTGACAGTTTGATCAGTTTTATTTCATTTTAAAGCAGTGTTTCTCTACTTCCTGTCTAACTCAAATCCCTTTTTATAAAGGTAACTGTCTCATCCCGTCTCGCCTACAGCCTACCATCCAAATTCTGATATGACTCTAGAAGGGCCATGCTCCTCCCTTGTTGGGAAGCACTGTATCACCTTGCGGCAAAATAGTTTTCTTGAGCTTTACTTTGTTTGTTTGCATTGTGTGCACAATAGGTTGTTTTCTCCCAGATATGAATTTGTACTATTGTTGATTCAGTGCTTCTTCAAATTAGACATGCTTCTCTACCCTTGCTAGCCCCCCATACCCTAAGCAGAAGGCAATGGCACCCCACTCCAGTACTCTTGCCTGGAAACTCCCATGAACGGAGGAGCCTGGTAGGCTGCAGCCCATGGGGTCACGAAGAGTCGGAGACAACTGAGCGACTTCACTTTCACTTTTCACTTCCATGCACTGGAGGAGGAAATGGCAACCCAATCCAGTGTTCTTGCCTGGAGAATCCCAGGGACGAGGGAGCCTGGTGGGCTGCCATCTATGGGGTTGCACAGAGTCGGACATGACTGACGCGACTTAGCAGCAGCATACCCTAAAATGATGATGTCTTCCAAGAGACTTCTCAGAAGAGACTGACTTGAAGAGCATTTTTCTTTGGTTTTTAAGTGTGCTTGCTTGTGGATGACATATAGGAAAAAATTCCATTTGTTTTGTTTTAATTTTTTGAGATCTGATTGACATATATTAGTTTCAGATGTGCAGCATAATGATTCAATATTTGTGTATACTGTGAAGGATCACTAACATAAGTCTAGTTAACACTGATCACCACAGGAAGTTACCATTTTCTTTGAGAGCTTTCCAGATTTACTGTCTTAGCAACTCAAACATACTTATGGTATTATTAACTATCATCACCCTACTGTCTACTACATGCCCAGGACTTATTTATTTTATAACTGGATGTTTGTACCTTTTGACCCCCTTCATCTGTTTGCCCCCACTAACCTCCCTCCCACTGCCTCCTCCCCTCTGCCCAGGCCTCTGGAAACCACCAATCTGTTCTTTATATCCATGAGTTCAGGTTTTTCTTAGTTTGTTTCTTGGATTCTGCATATAACTGAGACAGTACCGTATTTGTCTTTCTATGTCTGACTTATTTCACTTAGCATAATACCCTCAAGGTCCTTCTGTGTTGTCACAAATGGCAAGGTCTCCTTCTTTTTTATGGATAATGTTCCTATATATGTATATATACAACATTTTCTTTATCCATTCATCCATTGAAGGACAGACACATGGGTTGATTGTATATCTTAGCTATTATAAACAATACTTCAATGACATGGTGGTACACATATTTTTTCAGGTTAGTGTTTTTTTTTTTTCCCCCTTTGGATAAACACCAAGAAGTGTAACTGCTGGATCATATGGTAGTTATGCTTTTAATTTTTTGAGGAACCTCCACACTGTTTCCTATAGCGGCTGCACCAATTTGCATTTCCACCAAAAGTGTACAAGAGTTCCCCTTTCTCCACTTTCTTACCAACAGTTTTAGTTTCTTGTGTTTCTGAAAATAGTCATTCTCACAGGCATGAGGTAATATCTTATTGTGGTTTTGATTTGCCTTTCCCTGACAGTTAGGGATAACTGAGTATCTTTCATGTACCATTGGTCATCTGTTATGTCTTCTTTGGAAAACTGCCTATTCAGATCCTCTGCCCATTTTTAATTGTGTGTGGTTTTACTGTTGAGTTGTGTGCATTCTTTATATATATTTTGGATATTAACTACTTATCAGATATGTGATGTGCAAATATTTTCTTCATTCCAAAGTTTCCCTTTTTATTTTGTTGATGGTTTCCTTTGCTGTGTAGAAGCTTTTTAGTTTGTAATTCCATTGATTATTTTTGCATTTATTGCCTTTGCTTTTGTGGTCAAATCCAGAGAAAATCATTGTCAAGACCAATGTCAAGGAGCTTACTGCCTGTATTTTTGTCCAAGAGTTTTATGGTTTCAGGTCTTATGTTCAAATCTTTAATCCATTTTTGAGTTGGTTTTTGTGTATGATGTAAGATAATGGTCCACCTTCATCCTTTTTCATGTGGATATCTATGAATTATTTCCCATATTGTAATATAGCATAGAATTTATTAAACAGAAATAGGCAATCACTGAATGTTTTTAGAAAGGTGAACTAAGTCAACTGTGACCTTGTAAAATAGTGAGGTATCAATGTAAATATGCTTTTTAAAAATAACTCTGACAACAGAATTTAATCTTCTTAATATCATTTCACTTAATGCAGAAATTTAGAAATTTGCTAGAAAATAAAGTTCAAGTTCTTTGCTCAGTTTTGAAATTAAGGGGTTCTGTGATTTATATGAAAAGTAAAAATGTTAGTCACTCAGTTGTGTCTGACTCTTTGCGAGCCCATGGACTGTAGCCTGTCAGGCTTCTCTAGCCATGGGATTCTCCAGGCAAGAATATTGGAGTGGATTGCCATGCCTTTCTCCAGGTGGTCTTTCCGACCCAGGAATCAAACCCAGGTTTCCTGCATTGCAGGCAGGTTCTTTACTGTCTGAGCCACCAGGGAAGTCCTGTCTGATTTATATATACATGTATATATTTGATGAAGTCCTTCAAATTTTGTCTAACATGTCTATAAAATATTTGTGTTTTAAAATGCAGAAGACAAAGAATAAAGTTTCAAAAGATAACTATATATACGTGTGTGTGTGTGTGTGTGTGTGTGTGTGTGTGTATATGAGAAGGCAATGGCAACCCACTCCAGTACTCTTGCCTGGAGAATCCCATGGATGGAGGAGCCTGGTGGGATACAGTCCATGGGGTCTCGAAGAGTTGGACACAACTGAGTGACTTCACTTTCACATTTCACTTTCATGCACTGGAGAAGGAAATGGCAACCCACTCCAGTGTTCTTGCCTGGAGAATCCCAGGGACGAGGGAGCCTGGTGGGCTGCCATCTGTGGGGTCGCACAGAGTCGGACACGACTGACACGACTTAGCAGCAGCAGCAGCAGTTTTCCCAACATGATTTATTGAAGAGACTGTCCTTTCCCCAATGTATATTCTTGGCTCCTGTATCGTAAATTAATTGACCATATATGTGTGGGTTTGTTTCTGGTTTCTCTTTTCCATTCCATTGATCTATGTGTCTATTTTTATGCCAGTATCATATTGTTTTGATTGTTAGGCTTTGAAATGTAGTTTTAAATCAGGAAGCATGATGCCTCCAGCTTTGTTCTTTCTCAGGATTGCTTTGGCTATTTGTAGTCTTTAGGATTATTTGTCCTGTTTCTGTGAAAAATGCCATTGTGTTTTTGTATTCTTCCTCGGAGTCTATGCCAGAAAATCAGGTGATGTTTTTTCCCTTGTTGGTACATACATATATTTATAATGATAATGTGTGCTGTGCTGTGCTAAGTCACTTCAGTTGTGTCTGACTCTTTGTGACCGCATGGACTGTAGCCACCAGGCTCCTCTGTCCAGGGGATTCTCCAGGCAAGAATACTGGAATGGTTTGCCATGCCCTCCTCCAAGGGATCTTCCTTACCTAGGGATCAAACCTGTGTCTCTTATGTCTCTTGCACTGGCGGGTGGGTTCCTTACCACTCGTGCCACCTGTGAAGCCCAAAATAATGATAATACTTAAAGCTTATTGAGGACTTTCCATGTGCAGGCTCTAAATGATTTAATTCTCATAATATCCTATTATTCCCATCTTAAGATGTAGAAACAGAGGCACTCAGAAGTGAGGTAGTTCACCTAAGGTCATGCAATTAGTAAGTGGTAGAGTCAGAACATGAACCCAGACAGTCTGAGCCTAGAGTCCATGCTTTTGATCTTCTTTTGTGTGTGGTTGTGTGGTCCAAGACTGGGGGGAAATACACTGTGCTAATACCAATGCTGCTGCTGTTGCTAAGTCGCTTCAGTCGTGTCTGACTCTGTGCAGCCCCATAGACAGCAGCCCACCAGGCTCCCCCGTCCCTGGGATTCTCCAGGCAAGAACACTGGAGTGGGTTGCCATTTCCTTCTCCAATGCACAAAAGTGAAAGTGAAGTCTCTCAGTCATGTCCGACTCTTAGCGACCCCATGGACTGTATCCCACCAGGCCCCTCCGTCCATGGGATTTTCCAGGCAAAAGAGTACTGGAGTGGGGTGTCATTGCCTTCTCCAGCTAATACCAATAATATAGATCAAATCCAGTAGCATAAATAATATTAAAACAAAAATTTCTTTCTGATCAAATATTTCAAGCTTCATTTGTTGACTTATACATTTCGAGTAATTTTAATTACACATTCTTGGTACAGAAATTATAATAAAACAGAAGTCTCTTGGAATTTCCTATAGTGGAACTTACTGTGTAAATTATACTGTAACAATACCAAAAAAGCTTATCTGTATTCTGATAAATGTTTTTTTTTTTAATCTGATTACAGTAAAATTACCTACACTATATATTTTTTAAAGGCCACACTGTTCAGCATGTACTCTAATGTGATTTTTTAAAATAGTGCTGTTTAAGCCAAGAAACCTTGAAATTTAAAAAAGGAACAATTATTTTGGATTAAAATTTTAAGAATCAAAATTTATAAATGAAGGATAAAATATCATTGGAATCTATCTACATATTCTCTGTGATCCTTTCTACCATTTAACTATGAGCTATAATAAATTCCAATGATATTTTATCCATTCATTTATAAATTTTGATTCTTAAAATTTTAATCCGAAATAATTGTTTTTTAAATTTCAAGGTTTCTCAGCTTAAACGACACTATTTTTGAAAATCACATTTTCAAAGATTAAAAGATACACGTTAAAGAGTCACGTTATAGAGATGTGAGTCCAACCCTCATATCTGGCCCTATCTACCTGGTTCCCAGCCCTCCACCACCAATTGCTGTTGTTAGTTTCTTCTGAATCCTTCCAGAAATTTCTACATATACAAGTAGAAATATGTAGAATACATATCCCCCACCCTTTTTCTTACACATAAGATAGCACTATCCTATACTTCAAATACTTAAGTATCCTGGAGATATTTTCCCATATCAATATCAGAGTTGTCTCATTGTTTTTGTACATCTGCAAAATATTCCAACGTGTAGATATACCATGATTTAGTTAGCTAATTTCCTATTAGTAGACACTTAGATTGTTTTCCAGTCTTCCGCTATTACAAAGTTTCAGTGGATAACCTATGCAATGTATCTACAGAAAAAGTTCCCAGCAGTGGATTCACTATGTCAAAGGACATACACATTTTTCATTTGGATAGGTAGTGTAAATTCCCTCCATAGCAGTTGTGTTAATTTACACTTCCACCAGCCATGTGTGAGAGCGCCTGATTCTCCATAGTTTTGCCAACACCGTGCATTCTCCAACATTTGAATTTTTGCCAGTTTAATAGCTGAGAAATAGTATACTTTTAATTTGCATTTCTCTTATTATGAGTGAGATTGGATATCTTCTCGTGTTCAAAAAAATCCTTATTTCCTTTTCTGTGAACTATTCATATCTTTAGCCCATTGTGTTATTAGATCAATGGTCTGTTTTCTATTTTTGTTTATAGGACCTCCTGGATAAGGGAGATTTGCCTTTTATCTGTGGAAAGAATTACTACAGACATTTTCCTCCAATTTGTAATTTGTCTTTTGATATCACATATAGTTTTGGTTTTTTATTTTTGTCATGCTTGATTTAAAAACTGTTTTTAGGTAGTTAAATTTATCCGTATTTTCTTTAATGACGTCTGACTTTCAAGTCATAGTCAGAAAGATCCTTCTCTAAGCCAAAGTTATTATATAAAGGAATTCTCCTTTTTTTTGTACTTCTATAGCTGACTGCCCTCTCTTATCTCCCTCTTTTCTTCCCTCATCTCCCTCCCTCCCTCCCAACTCTGCCTCCTTCCCTCCCTCCTATCTGTGATCTATTTGGAATATTTCTAGTATGAGGCATGGACAATACTTTGTCATATTACTTTGTTTTCATATTTATGAATTTTCTTTTTTATTTCCTCTGTTTCAGGTCAATACCCTACTCAGGGTCTCTATAGGGCAGAAAGCAGGAGTACCACACAAGACTTTGTTGGCTTTAGTTTCCAAAAGCTTAAGCTCTTGGAAAAATTTAGAGAGCTTGTGGAGAAAGAAAAATGGAGAAGGAGATGTCCAGGTAGAGGTAGAATGTACTGGAAAAGTGGGGTGGAAAGTGAGCCTTCTCCAGAGCTTTAGGTATATGGGATTTAGTCAGTTTTGAGGAAGATTCTAAGTCCTGAATATGTTGATGAAATAGAGGAGAACCACTAAAGATGCCATTTAGATAAGACCATGGAAGTCTTAGTGGTAACCTGGGCATATAAGTGACTGACGGCTAGAGCCAGTCCCATGCCCATTTGCCCCACCCCAACACACAAGATATCAGCATCTTCACAACTCACAAGAGATGAGGGAAAGGCTTGAAAAAGAACTAATCTTAATTTTTCTGCTAGCTCAAGAGATTGGGGAGCTGGAGTCAGAAATTAGGTTTTTCTATAAAATGAAGTGATATTTCTTGTTTTCTGAATTTTTGATCATGCCCACTACATATGCTTTGGTTTAGTTATGCACTAAACATTGTATCTTGGAGTGTATTTTACAACTCATTACAGCAAAATTTAAAATAAAAGATCAGCAAATTCAAGCTTTTGAGAAGTCATGAACTTGGATCCAGCCTGTGGGACGACATGTATCAAGTTGTCCTTGAGTGCACCTGGGCCACAGGTTTTGTGTTGGCTGGGAGTGGTGAGTGCTCAGTGCACAGAATTGAATTAGTCCGAGTCCTCAGCTCTTGGCACACTGTGGTGATTCTATTATAAGGTCTCTCTCCTGTTTTATTATCTATACCCTACATTTCCTATCTTACTTCCATTTTCTTCAAAGGCACCCAATCTGGAGGCTTTCCCCATGGTTACCCATAAAAGTTTAGAACAGTCCAAATATCTCTTACAAAAAGTAATTCCTGTTGACTAATGGAGGTGATTGGGAAAGAAACAATAGCATAATATGCAAGCTGCAAGAAGAATATAACTGGAGTTGGATAGTATTCTACTGGATTTTCTTCACCTGTGAAAATGAGGTTAATAATAACCAGCTCCAGATCTAACATAAAATATACAATAAAGAAAAATAAAACAGGATTATGTAATGTTTACAAGTTTTGAAGAAAAAAGAAGTATTAGAGAGCTTTCAAATATTGGATAAGCTAAATAAAGCAACAGATCTTTGTGTACTAATGGGAAATCCCAGAAGTCTTTATTTATTGGTATGTCAACTACTGTAAGATTGTGAGGGTAACTCACTGACCTGAAAAAACACATTTCAAACCAGTGTGAGATGTGGCTAATTGACTAATCAGAGTAAGAAAGACCCAGATGACTTTTTAGAATAATTCAGATCAGAGTGGATATTGACAGGGCAGATGGTGAATGGCACTGAAAGGCAGATTTAATTTATTTACTCTTTGTATCTTAGTTTCTGTAATTTTAATTAAAGTGAGTTAAACAAAATCTTGTCTAAGCATTTTTTCTTCCCAATATGAGAGGTGTTGACATATCACATCATTGAGTTGGGAAGATAAAGACAAGGGAAAGGATTGGAATTTGGTGTGAATTAACATATCACAAGGCTCTTGTGTCTGTAAAAGGTGAGGAAATAAACACATGTGTTAATGTAACTCCAACTGTATAGAATATTGTCAAGGCATGTGTGTGTGTGCTTAGCCAAATGCTGTTGATTCCAGAAATGTAATTTCATTTGATGGATTTTATTGTAATTAACACAGGGAGTTGTACTAACTCAGAACTCTTTTATTATCTTGGGAGAAGACTTGTGAAATGTATGCACTTATAAAATAGGATTCATGTTTTGCAGAGGGTTTGTAATGCTAATGGATCTTGGGAACCTTCTGGGATTATATCAAGCTTGCAATTAGGGTTTCTCTTTTGCAATCTCAAGTGTGGTTTACCTGGAGCATTTCATCTTAAATGGTATTTAATAGAACTTGGGAGCTCTTGAGGGCAGGGACTTGGATTTTGTTGTTGTTGTTACCTATTGCAAAGCACCAAGTCTATGGCTAGAGAAAACTAGCGGTCATTTTTATGTGTACTTTTGCTTATTCTTCAAATCCAGTAGAGATCATCTCTAACATTTAGCAGTTCACAAAAAGCATAAAGTTTACAAGAGCACATTAATAATATGTAGAGGATTCACTGTCTATTTTAAGAGGGCTTCCCTGGTGGCTCGGATGGTAAAGAAAATGCCTGAAATGCAGGAGACCTGGGTTTGATCCCTGGATCAGGAAGATCCCCTGGAAAAGGAAATGACAACCCACTCCAGTATTCTTGCTTGGAGAATTCCATAGATGGAGGAGCCTGGCGGGCTACAGTCTATGGGGTCACAGAGTCAGACACATATTTTGGTAATTAAGCAAAAATCTTGGGACTTGTATGAAGATAAGGGAAATAGGATAAGCAAAAGGAAAACTAATTCATGAATTTCTTCACGTAGTGGATGGGGTTAGCTCATTTCCTGAGGTATCCAGAATAAAATCCAAGATTCAGAAAAGAGCTACCTAGAAATTTTAAACCTCAAGTTTGAGGACAAGATTCACCTGCAGTTCTGAGTTCAGCTGACAACTTGGATACTGTCAAAGCAGAGTCTGCCCTTTCAAACCTCTCCTTGGGAAACTAATTAGCAGAATAATAAAAAGGCAAGATCAGCTCTTGTCTTCCTTGTTGGGGATATAAAAAACAGTAGTTCTAATTAGCAATAATTAAAATTTAATTAAGAAGCTCTTTGCAATCCTCCTTCCCCCTCCCTCAACTGGTGCTTGCCAGCTCTTGGTTGTGGAGCTGTTTTTATCCCTGTGGTGCTGAATCACAGCTTAATCATAAAGCCTTAGATCACAGCTTACCCAGTCCTGAGCACTAATCACCACAGCCTCCAAGAGTGACAAGTACATGGTCTAGATTTTAATAACGTGAGCAATTACTTTCTTCAATTTTGTAATCATAAATTATGATTCTTCTGTCCTCTTTATCAGCTGATTGCAGATGCCATTGCCCTAAAAAAAAAAAAATTATTTGTTCCCCCAACTCTACCCCTTGTTGAAACAAGGACAGTAGGGGGCCTCCAACAATATTAAATATTTGAAGTTTTATGCTTTAAAGCAGAAAATTGGCTTTAGAATAAAAGACTAAAACATTGGTGAAACCAACATTTAAAAAATAAAAGTAGGGACTTCTCTGGTAAGCCAGTGGTCAAGATTCTGTGCTTCCAGCGCAGGGGGCTTGGGTTCGTGGTCGGGGAACTAAGATCGCGCGTGCCGCATAGTGTGGCCCAAAAATTAATAAATAAAAATAGGAGTATATGACTTAAAAATTACAACAACATATTGCAGAGGGGGGTTAAGGAAAGCAGATATAGTATTGATGCTCTTCCCAAGCTTTATAGAGTCATCTAAGTATTTTTAAAATTTAGAATATTTAAAATTATAAAAAGCTTCTCTGGATTATATGCTTTAACATGATTACAATGATGAATTTTATGTTATGTGAATTTTATCTCGATAGAAAAAGGCACTCAAACTCTGGCTTTGTCCTAGTTTTGGGTATGAATATTAATCACATAGTTTACAGAGAGAGGAGAAAAAAAAACAAGACCTGATAGATCATTATGAGCAAAAGAAAAAGGAAATAATCAAGAACAGAGGAAAATTAGTTTTTTAAAAGCCATCGGACTAGGAAATATAACCTCAGTTCTTTAATTATTAAGGGAAGGGCTCTGAATCTGCTCCATTATCTTAATTATGTTTCTGGAGCAAACATTATTTCAATGTGATAAAAGATGACATGACACTAAAGGTAAAGGCTGAGCAGATGTTACATGAGTAACAAGCCAATAGGCCCACATTCTGGCAATTTCTTCCCCACTAGACATGTTCTCATTAATCTGTGATTAATAGGATTTGAGTATAGTAAATGATGATGATCTATTGTCTGTCTTTGTCGAGCACCATGGAGAGAGTAATTTGTCAGCTCAGCTTTTGTGTGACTATTTAATAGCAAAGAGGGAGAGAGAAAAGACGCTAATCTTCTAATTGGCATCTATAGAGAAGGTCTAGGAGAACACTGCCTGTACGGAAATAGCCCCAAATAATTCCTATGCCTGAGCCAAGCAAATATGGACTATGTGTATCTTTTTTGTAATGGTGCCTTCTATAGAATAAAAGGCAGGGCCAGGGGAAGAAAAAGCAGCAATGGAAAATCTTAAGAGATCATAGGCTAGCATTTACTTACTTTTGAGTCTTTTTCAACTGTTGTGACTTGCCAAAAAGTGGGCCTCCCAAAAATCACTTTTGTTTAAAAATTAGTTGCCCAGATGGCCCAAAAAACAGCATATAAAATAAAAAGCCACCATTGTCACTCCCACCAGCAACAAAACAGAATGCCCTGAACTTACAACTTTAAAAATTTTAATACACCAATTAATCAGTTATTTAGAACTAAAAGGGTTCAGTGGTTAGTCTTATCTGTTCTGGAACTTTCTTCAAATGACTATACCTTGGTAAGAACAAGTGTAGAGTTACTCTTTTCCTCCTTCCCTCTCTCTCTTTTTAAGAACTTTCTGCATGTTTTTCCATATTCTGGGTCTTTCCAGATACTCTTCTGGTGGCTGGAAATGAGTAAGACAAGGCCTTACTAAGAGGAGATAGCTACAATGTGTAAAAACAGCAAAAAAAAAAAAATTAGTAAATGCAGACTATATAAAGAACTACCTCTGATCAGGTTTGATAGAAATTGGTTAAGAATAAAAATAGACAATTAACAGAAGAAGAAATTCAATGTGAACAGTGAACATATGAATAGATGTTCAATATACCTAGTAATCAGAGAAACTTAACTTGAAACATAAGATCTCATTCATACCCATCAGATTGACCAAAAGTGAAATGTTTGACAAGTCCAAATAGGGACTCAAACCCAGCTGGGAGTGAAAAATTAGACAACCACTTTAGATAGCAATTTGTCCGTATCTAATAGTTCAGTTTCAGTTTGTCAGTGTTTATAGCATTCTTCTAGAGCTAGGCCCCAAGAAACCCTTGCCCATGCACAGAGTCAGGTGAAAGTATTCATTGCTGTATCGCTGATAATAGTGAAAACAGTAGTTAGTGTAGTTGTTTGGCATTGTTTTGGCAAAAGGTCAGAGACCAGATTCCAGCTTCTAACAACAGTGCTGAAATTATTAGACAGGCTTGTCTAATTTTATTGTTTTCATGAACTTGAGAAGTTACTTTCATTTCTTTGTGCTTCAGTTTCCTTATCTGTAAAATAAGGGGGTTGGATAGAGAACCTTTTAAGGTCTCTTCCGGTTCTAAAGTCTTAAGTTTCTATTTTTATTCTAAAACACCAGTCCTGATTTATATGGAGACAAAACAGATGACCAAGATTTTCCCCCACGTTAGTAATAAAAGCGTATTTATTCATGAAATGTTATGGCTGTTTTCAACAGGCAAAGGAAAGCTTTCCGTCTTGAAATGGGAAGCAAACCATTCTTGAGCAGTGCTAAAAGAAAGAGTTGATTGGTCATGATTAGACTTGGAGAAGGAGATTTCAAGATTTGGAGATTTTATCTACTTATATATAGGGGCTTCCCTGTGGTTCAGTGATAAAGAATCTGCCTGCCAATGAGGAGACGCGGGTTCAATCTCTGGGTGGAGAAGATCCCCTGGAGAAAGAAACATCAACCAACTCCAGAATTCTTGCCTGGAAAATCTCATGGACAGAGGAGCCTGGTGGGCTGGAGACCATGGGCTCACAAAAGAGTCGGACACAGTTTAGCGACTAAACAACAACAACCACATGTAGCGCGCGCACTCACACACACACACACACATGTACATATACACACACATATTTTCATACGTACACATTTTCTTCCTTCAAGGAGTTCATGGGAAGGTAGAGTTCAAGAGAGATGAATTAGATTTTTTAGACAGTAACATCTGCAGATACAAGATTTTACTATAGGAACTTCTAAGATAAATAGAAATATTTTGTCTTATATATTAAATTTCTGAACCTAACAGGATTCTGCATCAAGGGTGATTATTTTTAGATCAGGCAGTGAGTTGAACTTCTTTGGTTCTACATGCTGGGCTGCACATGTACTAGTAAATTCACATCACATAAGTTACTCTGCAAAGGACTCTCCTGCTTTCCTATAATACTAACTCTGGATGTAACGTGAAGGGACCAGAAAGCAAAGATATAAGCATTTGTCATAGAAGTTATAAGGCTATGCTGAGTGATGATAATCCATTTGGTAGTAAGTTCTTGATAGCCCCCAATGCTGGTTTTGCAGGATGTTGATTCCTGGTTGAAAAACTAATTATCCTGGAGGACAGTGAGTTAGAAAAAGGCAGAGAATCTTCTATGTATATTCCTCTAGCAATCAGTTTTGACAAATCAGACATTAAGATATGTAACACATCCGAAATTTCCTTAACTGTGTTTGCTTTTGTTTGTTATGGCCTTGAGAACCCTTCCCCTTTCCCTCTTCATTCCAAAAGCCTTTTCTATTTTGATTGGCATAAATTATAATGGTAAAAATATACTGTGGACTATTTGGGTTTAGTTGGAAGAAGAAACTATTCACCATGCATTTACTTCTTTTCAAAAACTGAGGTATAGTTAACATATAAAGTTGTAATAATTTCAGGTGTATAATATAATGAATTGATATTTATAAATATTGTAAAATGATCACCACCATAAGTCTAGTTAACATCCAATACTGTACTCAGTTCTAATTTTTTCTTGTGATGAGAGCTTTTAAAAACTACTACTCTTAGCAATTTTCAAACGTGCGATACAGTATTGTTAACTGTAGTCACCATTTTGTACAGTATATCCCTATGACTTGTGTATATATAATAACTGGAAGTTTGTACTTTTTGACCCCTTTCACACATTTTGCCATCCCCACCTCCTGCCTCTGGCAACCACCAATCTATTCTCTGTATTTATGAGCTTGAATTTTGTTTTTGTTTTTCGATTACACATATAAGTGAGGTCATATGGTATTTGTCTTTCTCCGTATGACTTATTTCTCGTTGCATAATGTCTTCAGGGTCCATCCATGTTGTCACATGGCAAGTTCTTATTCTCTTTTATGGCTGAATAATATTCCATTGTGTATATATAGCGTTTCTTTCTTTTTCAGTTATTTAAGGTTTATCTGAAGTTGAAAAGAAATAATATTTGTCTATAACTAAAATGTTTACCAGTTTCAGGTCATGACACATTTATTATTAATAATTTTTTAATTTAAACTTTTAATTTTCTATTGGGGTATAGCCAATTAACTATATTATGATAGTTTCAGATGACCAATGAAGGGACTTAGTCATACATATGCACATATGCATTCTCCCCCAAACTCCCCTCCCATCCAGGCTGCCACATAACAATGAACACAATTCCATGTGCTACACAGTAGGTCCTTGTTGGTTATCCGTTTTAAATACAGCAGTGTGTACATGTCCATCCCAAACTTCCAACTGTCCCTTCCCCCCATCCTTCCCCCAGGCGACCATAAGTTTGTTCTCTCTCTGTGAGTCTCTTTCTCTTTTGTAAGTTCATTTGTATCATTTCTTTTTAGATTCCACATATAAAGGATGTCATGTGATATTTCTCCTTCTCTGTCTGACTTACTTCACTCAGTATAACAGTCTCTAGGTCCATCCATGTTGCTGCAAATGACATTATTTCATTCTTTTTAATAACTGAGTAATATTCTATTGTATATATGTGCAGCATCTTTATCCATTCCTCTGTAGGTGGACATTTAGGTTAGCATTTCCTTTTTTAATCTTATTTTTTGGCTTTTGTTTTCACCACTCTACAGAAAATATTCTAAAACTAACTGCTTCTAGCTTGTAAAAGACAAATGTGATAAGGGGTTAACTTAAAAAATATACAAGGAACTTGTACACTCAGTAGCAAAACCCCTCAAATAACCCAATTTTAAACTGGGCAAAGGACCTGAATAGACATTTTTCCAACGAATACATAAAAATCACCAATAGGTACATGAAAAGGATCTTGACATCTCTAATTATCAGGGAAATGCAAGTCAAAACTACAATGAGATATCACTTTATACCTGTTGGATGACTGTTATCAATAAAGCAAGAGATAAGTGTAAGTGAGGATGTACAGAAGAGAGAACCCTGTGCAATGTTGGTGGGATTTCCACATCCCAGTAACTTTATGTTCCTAATCTCTATAATTTTATCATTTTGATACAAATGAAATACTATAAGTGTGTAACTATTTGAGATTGGTTTAGTCACTCAGTGTAATTCTCTGTGATCCATCCAAGTTGTTGCCTATCTCAGCAGATCATTCCTTTTTATTCCATGTTATGAACATACCATAGGTGTTTAACCTACGCTGAAGGACATTTGGGTTGTTTCCAGTGTCTGGCTATTGTAAATAAAGCTTCTACAAGCTTCATGTACAAGTTTTTTTGTTATAGTCTTAAAATCTTGAGCTTTTTTTGTGCTTTTACCCTCATTGACTATCCTCTTCTTCTTGTGTGTGTGTAAAAAACCTGCATCTTCTTTATTGTGCATACTTAAATTTCAGGACAAAATGAACAAAAAATACTACACAACATCCAAACGCCATGTTGACTGTCCTATTCTTAAAGTCAAAAACAAAGGATCCTCATCTGAATCCTTACATTTGTCAGTTGTTTCTCTTTAGCTCTTTCACTGCCTGACCTGCATCTGTGATTCTTTAAGGCTCAGACTTTGGTCCTCACAGGGCAGATATTTCTAGAAAAGATTATTTACTCTCATAGCTTTAAACACTAGTTTTTGTGCCTTATAGCTCTATATCTTTGGATAACTAGCTGTTCATATAGTATCACTACTTATATATTATGCCAGCACCGAAGTATAATATTTATTTGTCAAAAATGAAACTTTTTTCTATTGTGTACATCCTGAGAGCCTTCTAAGCCTCACCGCTCTCCTGGATGCCTAGGGGTATAGTCCTGTGCTGTTTGACTTATCCTCTTCTTCAGCCTCCTATATTCAATCAAGCATCAAACCCTGATGGTTCTTTCTCTGTGTCTTACGTTTTATTCTCTTTCTTTTTTCCTTATTGTTTTTCAGTTCTCAAGCTATCCTTCTCTTCCTTAGTCTCTCTTATGTTATATACGTATTATTATGCTCGATTCTGTGGCTAGTCCTTTTTCTTTTTGGGGGGAGTATGCTGACCAACTGTGCTTTTAAAATTCTTATTATTTTATTTTTTGTATTGAAGTACAGTTGATTTACAGTAGTGTTTCAGTATACAGCAAAATGATTCACACACATACACACACATTCTTTTTCAGATTCTTTTCCATTATATAGGTTATTACAAGATGTTAAAAACAGTTCCCTGTGCTATACAGTAGGTGCTTGTTGTTTAGTACTTTTGTTTTTTCTTCTGTATTCTAATCTCTATCAGAAGAGTCTGTCTCTCCTATAACATTGTTATGATACTCTGTTAAAGAATCTAATTTGTCAATACTTTCTATTATATATACTTCTCAGCTCTACTGCCATTTGATTTCAGTCAGGCTGATCTTCTACCTTCTTTCACAGATGAATTTCTGTTACCTCATACAGTATTTCCCATGCAATTTTTCTCGTATGTTTTCTTTACATGTTTTAAAATAATTTTTCATTGTAAATGTAATACATGTTCCATATTTGTTATAGAAAATTTACAAAATACATAAAAGCAGAAAGAAAAAAGTTACCATAATATCACCTCCTAGAATAATGGTGTACTCTGTTGTATATAGAATACATTGATAACAGTCTTGTTTTATTGCCTTCAAGTCACTATTATTTTTAAAGGCTTAAGATGCACACCTTTGCATTTCCTTCATACTCTAAGTAGCTTTCTGTGTGTGTGTTTGCTATTTGATGTGTGGGTTTTGTCTCGCAAGGATTGTAAGTGCATCAGGAACGCTGAGACGAATCATAGGGCATCTTGCCAGTCAAATTTTAGGGGTCACTTCCTGAGTCCTGGGTCAGTTGTTTGTTTACCCCTTCTCTTACATTGTACATTGATGTGATCTAGTTTCTAAATTCCACCACTTGCAATCCCAGAATTCCTTTTTCAAGAGTGCCAAGAAGCAGGATAAAGTTTTCAAAAGTTTCCTCCACTGAACTGTTTTGGAAGTCAATATACAAATTCCTTTTTACTTTTTAAATTTTTAAAAATATTGTTTATTATAAATTCTTTCCTTTGTTCTTTTTTTAATTTTTCTTTTAAACTGCTAGTAACTTTATAGAGCCAAACAGGAAGCAATAGCAATGCTGACAAACTACGTTCTTTTCCCCCAAACATTTTGGGGAAAGTAGAGTCACAAAAGAAATGTTAAAAATAATAATAGTTGCACTTCATTTTCATTGAGATATAGATGAATATTGTCTGTCTTCTCAGAGTCCAGTGAGATTTGTTGAGAAAACCCCACACTATTGTTTCCAATTTCAATGTTCTTCCTACCTAAAGTGTAGAAAAACCATCCACAATATCCCTTGAAAATCAATGTGTCACTCTGGAGTCAGAGTGCTTTTAAATCTGAGCTCTAATAGTTACTAACGGGCTGTCCTTGGGCAACTGACCTGATTTCTATGAGATCAGCTTATTCCTCTGTAAAATGCAAATAGCAAAACTTAGCTCCTCGGGGCATTAAAATAATCAAATGAGATATTGCATGTGAAGGGCCTAGCCTAGAGCCTGACACAAAATAGACCCTCAACAAATGTTAGTCTACTTTCTTCTTCCTTTTCTTCTTAGAGGACCTTGAATATTACTTCTGCATATAAGGGAACACTTAGTTACTTGCTAAATGAACATATGAAAAATCTTCTTTGCTCCTGAACAGAAATTTCTTTTCTCCCCATTTCTTCCTGTCTCCACTGATAACTTATATGCAACACAGCCTGACTGATAACTTCCATTAAATTTTTACTTAAAATGATAGTAGTTTGTACATTATGTACACCCTGGAAGATTGGGAAGTCATATTACAAAAATGACAGAATAAAATAGAAAGTGTCTATAGCTGCATTGAATGAATCAAAGAAAGATGTGAGATTGGGAAAATATCATTAATGTTTCCTTAACAAAGGCAGAAAAGTTTAGAAGGCAGTTATAGAATTACGTTAAGTTCAGAAAGGCATAAAACGATATTAACATGAATCTCTGGCTATGGAAAGGTGAAGAGGTTGACAAATCCTCTCCCAAAGTAACTATGAACTTGTACAGAGATTTCAAAATCAGTCATTTCAGGGCTCAGGGAATCTACAGGGCTCAGGCAAACAATGAATGGAAAATTGTGTATCCTTTAGATATTGGTGTGGAGAAGGAAATGGCAACCCACTCCAGTATTCTTGCCTGGAAAATCCCATGGATGGAGGAGCCTGGCAGGCTACATACCATGGGGTCGCAGAGTCAGACAGGACTGAGCGACTTCACTTTCACTTTTAGAAATTGGTGAGAAGTGGTGTCTTCAGTGAGAGAAGGGGTGTCCTTGCCTAGGACTATCTCCGTATTATACCATGATTTTGCGGGGAGGGGATGTTGTCCTGTTAAGGTGGTGCTTGCTATGAAAATCAGTAACTTTGATGCTGGATGAGGCTAACTTGACTTGGAGTAGAGGATGGAAAACCAGTAAGCCAGAAGAGCCTGCACCTGTCTCAGCCTTAGGTCTTGTTTGGAGCAAAAGGCAGACACGAGGACTATCCAGAAATTTAACAGAGAGATCCTAGCAATAAAAGAAATCAGTTTTATTGAGATGTAATTGACATACATCACTGTATAAATTTAAGATCTGCTGCATAATGGTTTGACTTACATATGTTGTGAAATGATTACAGCAGTAAATTTAGTTATCAGCCATAATTTCATTAGATACAATAAAAAGAAAAATATTTTTCCTTGTAATGAGACCAACCAATCAAATAAACTGTTATGGCCATTTCTAACCTTTTGAGATAAAACATTGAATCTAGAATCTCTGCGTGTGTGCGTGCGTGCTAGGTCACTTCAGTCAAGTCCGACTCTTTGCGACCCTACAGGTTGTAGCCTGCCAGCCTTCTCTGTCCATGGGATTCTCCAGGCAAGAATACTGGAGCGGGTTGCCATGCCCTCCTCCAGGGATCTTCCCGATCCAGGGGTCGAATCTGTGTCTCTTACATCTCCTGCATTGGCAGCTGGTTTCTTTATCACTAGTGCCACCTGGGTAGCCCATCAATACATTTGACCTGATCCAATTTTATGTTCCTCCCACCATTAACCTGTAGTTCTTTTGGTGTGAAGCACACCTTCTTATGGGTCATACTTTATACCTCACGCTTTGAAATGTGCTGAGGCTTGAATCTAGACCTAGGAGCAAAGAGAGGTGACAAGAGTTACTTCTGAGGAGACCCGGAGATAACTACTTCAGGGGAGGCCACTACAGGTTCTTTAGGCAAAAAAGGATTAACCTGCTCAGACAGGAATGGGTGGGCTGCTTCTACTGGCCAAGAAGCTCAGCAAAATTTAAAGGTTCAGTGTCCCCAACTTCAAGGGCATTTCTTACATGTCCCCAGTTCTAGTTTTCAGAGACTACTTTTTATCTACCTAAATGTACTTTAAATTTTACTTTAGATTTTCTTACTTAATTTTTATTGCGTTTTAATTAAACAGCATCACAGTACTTTGAAACTAGATTAGAATTTAATATGTACACAGCCAAGTGTGAAAACATTCCTAGTCATACAACTGAATACAAATCTAATTCAATATATTAAAATTTAGACAGCCTTGGAAGGTCATCACATGTTATTTGAGGTTGTGGTCTATGCAGTCATAGCAATCCATGATTAATCCATTCATTCAACATTCAATAAACATTTTATTGAATATTTCCTGTATGATTGGTCCTTTGCTTGACACTGGGACTATAAATATAACTAGGACATAATTTCTACATTCAAGGAGTATACAGTCTAGTGAAATAAAAAAATGTGCATCAATACCTAGTTTTCTAGACTTCCTGTTGTATGGTAGGAGCCATAAATCAGTAGCAATCAGGATATCACCTGATAATCATCCATGCCCTAAAACTTTGTCTAGCTTGCTCACCTAAACTGCTCCTGAGTGTGAAATAGGGACAATAATACCTGTGTGAAATGACTGTTGGGAGGCTTGATAAGATGCACAGTAGCACAGAGTTAAACACTCTATAAACAATAACTTTCATGAGTTGATTTGAAATATACCCTACTTAAAATCATGGAACAAGTGATATTTTCACTTCCTAGTCATAAGAATTTGGGTAAGATAATTATCCAAGACTCAATTCCTCTATGTGCTTTTAGAAGAAAAGGTTGTAGACTTAAATGGGTTTAATGGAATTCTTCTCTGATTATTCATAATAGAACATTCTCTTTTATTCCTTCCTGTTCCTCTACTACCTGTTCTCATAGACTCAAGTTGCTTTTAGCAGTTATCTAATTTGTAATTAGACATTGGCAAGGATGATTGCTTGATAATGTTGATCTTTCCCACTAGACAGAAGACTCAATGACAGCAGGGGCTATGTGTGGTTTTGCTTGTCATCAGCTCTCTAGAGTTTAGCATGATGCCTTGCACAATGCCCTACCACAGTGGTAGGCAGTTAGTAAGCAGAATAAATGAATGAATGAATCAAGAATCAATTGAGAATAAAACACGAAAAGGATGCCTATTAATGTTGCGAATAAGAACTGCTATTGGTAACACTATGGATTGCAAGTGATGCGGTGAAACAAAAGAATATGAAAAATATTGAAAAGGAGGAGAAAATACACTTATAGATGATATGATTATGCATGGAACACCAAGTAAATCAACTTAAAAACTACTAGAAATGATGAGAGGTTTTAGTAATTTAGAGTGGTTGAAAAATAAATTTATTAAAATCACTAGCCTTTTTGTATACCAACAAAAACCAGTCATACAAATAACAGGCTTTCTGTTTTTTCATTTGTTTCAAGCATGCTTGTAGTTGTTCAGTGAAGCATTTTTATCATGGTTGCTTTCAAATCCCCGTGAGTAATTCTAATATCTTTATCACATCAGTATTGACATCAATTATCTTTTATTTGTATTTGCTTTTAGATCTTCATGGGTTTTTGTTTGACAAATGGTTGAAATCTGGACATTTTTGTACTATATTCTGAGACTCTGGATCATGTTTAAACCTTCTGTTAGCTGACTGATGCTACTCCAGCATGGAAGTATTGTCTCATTACTGCTGGGTGAATGTATAAGTCCAAGTTTCCCACGGTCTCCATTGCACCTCACGGGGTGCTGCTTGCTGCTGCTGGGTAGGCGTGGAAGTTCTAGCTCCTTACACTGTCTCCACTGATGCTGTGGTGAAGGTAGCCTCTTTACTGCTGGGCAGTGGTGAAAGTTCTGACTCTCCACTCTGCCTCCTCTGACATCATCCTGGAGAAGGTACTGGGGCACTTTGTTAAAGCTTATTGAGACTGGAAGGCTAGGCTTCCTATTAGACCTTGTTGGCATCAATGGAGGTGGGATCACAATTTTTTCTGTAGTGTTTGGCTGGAGTAGAGCAGTTATTGTCTAAAAGATTTCTGTGTCTGCTGTGTTTCTGGTTCTCTGACTAGAGAAAAGACTTGCTGGGTCTTTATTTTTGTCTGCGCTTGTTGGCATTTCCAGCTTGCCAGCTTCTTGAGGCTTCACATCTGGGACATACGAGGCAAGAGAAAATCCAGGGGATACATACCATGTATGTCAAGGTTTTAGCCAGTTTGTCTTCTTCCTGCCTTTCTGCGTCTTCTTAGGTTTGTTTAAATATAATGCTCAGTGCTTTCACCTGCATTTAGAGGAAGGAATAGGGATAAGTATGACTATTCTATCTTACCAGAAGTAGAATTCCTGAAACCTATTTTAAAAAACTAAATTATGTCTTACCGATTCTTCCATACAACTACTACAGCTGCATATATATGTGTGTGTGTGTGTGTGTGTGTGTGTATATATATATATATATATATATATATATATATATATATAATTCTGTAAGCATAGATGGATGAACTTTATGTAACCACTCCCTCCTGATATGTATTTGTTTTCTAGGTTCAGTATTATAGAAACTAATCCTCCCTAGCAATTCAGAAATGCGATGAAATCAATGTGAGGTGACAAAATGAATTTGATAGTGGAAGCTTATATAAAAGGAAAAGGATAAGGTATTACATAACTTCTGTTGTCATTGTTGTTCAATCACTACGTCATGCCTCACTCTTTGTGACCCCGTGGACTGAGCACGCCAGGCTCCTCTGTCCTTCACTACCTCCTGGAGTTTGCTTCAAGTCATGTCTGTTGAGGTGATGATCCTATCCAACCATCTCATCCTCTGTCATCCCCTTCTCCTCCTGCCTTCAATTTTTCCCAGCATCTTTTCCTAGGGTCTTTTCTAGTGAGTCAGCTCTTTGCATCAGGTGGCCAAAATATTGGAGCTTTAGCTTCAGCATCAGTCCTGCCAATGGATGTTCAGGGTTGGTTTCCTTTAAGATTGATGGGTCTGATATCCTGGCAGTCCAAGGGACTCTCAAGAGTCTTCTCTAGCACAATTCAAAAGCATGAATTCTTCAGCACTTAGCCTTCTTTGTGGTCCAACTGTCATCTGTACATGACTACTGGCAAAACCATTGCTTTGACTAAGTGGATCTTTATTGGCAAAGTGATGTCTCTGCTTTTTAATATTTTGTCTAGGTTTGTTGTAGTTTTCCTTCCAAGGAGCAAGTGTCTTTTAATTTCATGGCTGCAGTTGCCATCTGCACTGATTTTGGAGCCCAAGAATAAAATCTGTCACTGCTTTCACTTTTTCCCCTTCTGTTTGCCATGAAGTGATGGCACTGGATGCCATGATCTTAGTTTTTTGAATGTTGAGTTTTAAGCCAGCTGTTTCAGTCTCCTCTTTCACTTTCATGAAGCTCTCTAGTTCCTCTTCATTTTCTACTGTAAGTGTGGTGTCATCTGTGTATCTGAGGTTATTGATATTTCTCCCAGCAATCTTGATTCCAGCTTGTGCTTCATCAGCTGGCATTTTGCATGATGTACTCTGCATATACATTAAATAAGCAGTGTGACAATATACAGCCTGACATACTCCTTTCCCAACTTTGAACCAGTCTGTTGTTCCATGTCTGGTTTTGACTGTTGTTTCTTGACCCGCATACAGGTACATGACTACAAGATAGTAAATATATACCTACCATAAAAATTATAGTAGTTTAATATTGATACAGAAAGTATAGAAGGATCGATGGTTCAGAAGGAAAAAACTCTGAATTAAATATAGGAAAGAAATTCCCTGGCTGTTCAATGGTTAGGACTTCATTGCTGAGGGCCTAGGGTCAATCCCTGGTTGAAGAACTAGATCCCACAAGCCACGGCATGGCCTAAATAAATAAGATATAGAAATATATGAGAATTGGTGTATGATAAAAAAAGTCATTTTTAACAAATGGTCTTAGGGCAACATTTTCTAAGTTAGCAACTCTGCAAAAATAATAAGTTGATTGCAGATTGCTAAAAAAAAAAGTAGTAACATAAATCCTGGATTATTAAAGAGGGAAGATATAATATCTGAAACATATAAAAGGGTTGCTTTTGTAATTATAAAATATTTCTATATATTAAAAAAATGGATATACCTATAAAACACTACACAAGCCATAAAAGTAAGTCAAAGCGAAAAAATTAAATAGGACAAAGACATAAAAAATTTGCTTGACATCACTAATAATCAAAATTATGAAAATGACAATGATATTTTTCATTATTCAGATGGGAAAAGGTAAAAATTGTTTGGCAAAATCTGACATCAGTGAGAGAGTATAGGGAAATTTGCCCTCGGTCACTGTCAATGTGGGTACAAACTGAAACATTTCTAGGAGGCAAGAGGGCAGTATGTATCATAATCTTAAATTAGAACACCTTCTGATTTAGTAATACTTCCAGGAATGTATCCTAAATGGTCATCACACTGTAGTTTGTAATAGCAAATTGCAGAATGGAAATGGCTTAAAAATGAAAGAAAGGGTACATCTCTACATTGTGTACTCTCAACAGTTAAAAATGGTTAAGTAGATCTCGTATTGACATGGAAAAATATTTAAGATGTTGAGTAAAAAAATATGACAGGTAGCTTTTTACATAGTGCTATTTATATAAAGCTGTATAAAGCTCTGCGTGTGTGCATGTGTGTGTGTGTGAGCATGCATGCCTACACATACCCTTTGAGAGATTCTAAAAGGAGCAAAGGTTTAGGTTCTAGAATTTCAGGTATATTATACTTTGTTCTTTGTTTTTTTCCATTTTATTAGAAGGAGAGAAATGTATCATTTTTAGAATCAGAAAAAAAGCTATTTTTATTAAAAATTTGATTGCAGCCATCACTAAAAAAATCTCAAAATTGTTCATAGCATATACTATTTAATATACAAATTGCATAAATGCATATGCAAGGTAATAATCAGTGCCATCTTTTGGTCACCTACATAACACATATGTAGGTGGCACACTTAAGCTCTTCTTTGTGTGTTGCTATAATTTCATGACCAGATAACGCAGGATGTCTTGCTGTGCTCTGTTGAAGAGCCGCATTACCATGAAATGACGTGATGTAATCCAGTAATGACATGGTGTAATACAGTACTGTCTGGCTGGGAAATCGTAGACAAATTACTTAGCCTCTCTGAATCTCTTAACCTTCCTCCTTTGTAAAACGAACATCTGCACTATCTACTTCCTAATGTCTATAAGGATCAGATGAGATGACGTGTGTGAAAACATTTTCTAAATTTTGAAGTGCAGGTGTAGTTCCCATTCTTATCACTGTGTTTATTAAAATAAGGAAAACTGCCATTAATAATTAGAAAGATTGATATTATCATGTATAAAATATGCTATCCAGGAGAGAACTTTGGAAGAAAGTGAAATGGGAAGAATAAGCCTTAAATCTAGAATAAGAATCAAACTTCGGTGACATCTTTCTACTGAGAATTGTAGAATGACATTTTGATACTTTGAACCAAATAAAACACAGAAGCAATTGCTCCATGGTGATGGTAAAGGAAGAAAGTGTAATCCAGCCACCAGGAAGATTTTGATCCAAAATGAAACAGTTTTATCCCCCTGCTAGTCAGGCAGAAACCCAATTATTCTTGTTTGATCTGCTACAGAGAGGCAAACCTGAGAAGCATAGATTATAGACAGTTTTATTGATTTCAGTCTTAGATATCAACAAATGAAAGTTTTGTACTTTGCATAGATGGGTACTATGCTGGTGTTAAGAATAAAACTCAATCAATAATAATAATTTTTATTTGACTGACTTTTTTCTCATTTTAATTACAGAGTTGGCTGTCTCATAATTCCTTTATGTGAATGCTTTAAAGGTAATCTCTCTCCAGATGAGAGTCTAATGTGGAACTACTTTTCATTTCATTTGATGTTCAGTTCAGTTCAATTCAGTTGCTCAGTCATGTCCAACTCTGCAACCCCATGGACTGCAGCACGCCAGGCTTCCCTGTCCATCACCAACTCCTGGAGCTTGCTCAAACTCATGTCCATCGCATCGGTGATGCCATCCAACCATCTCATCCTCTGTCATTCCCTTCTCCTCCTGCCTTCAGTCTTTCCCAGCATCAGGGTCTTTTCAAATGAGTTAGTTCTTTGTATCAGGTGGCCAAAGTATTAGAGCTTCAGCTTTAGCATCAGTCCTTCCAATGAATATTCAGGACTGATCTCCTTTAGGATGGACTGGTTTGATCTCCTTGCAGTCCAAGGGACTCTCAAGAGTCTTCTGCGACACCACAGTTTAATGTTGCAGACACCAAACTGGAATAAAGGAAACTTAAAAGCTATGGGAAGGTTGGGGGTGTAAAGAGAGATGAACTTAGATGAACTTTTCTTTATATTGTGTCAATCCTAATTACTGTTTGACTAGTTGGATCCAATGAAACATGGAAATAAGATCAAGCATATGCGCATGACCCGTGTAAACTAAACTACTCCTCCTTCTCTCTTGCTTTCCTTTGCACAACAGGGCAGTCTGAAGACCTGGGTTCTGAACTCAGATCTGGTCCTCATGAGCTTAGCGATCACATGTTGAAGGCTAGTGTGGCAGAGTGCTGAGAACTAGAATTTAGTGATGCTTCACTGCAGGCATGGGAATAAACACTTTACATGCACTCTTTTTTATCCTCACAACAATTCTGTAATGTAAATGGTATTATCCCCTTTTTGCAGGTGAGGGAGCTAAACTAATGAGAGTTAGGGAGCTTGGCACAGGTTACACAGAAGAGAAGTATTTTGAAGCTCAGATGAAGGAATGTTCAAGACAAATGTTTTGAAAATTATAAAATGCTCTACAAATTTTAACTATCAATACTATTATATCATTCTCAGCAAAGAAGGTAAAAAATTTTTCTTTCCAAGTGCTGTTTCCAGAGAGGCTTCTACCTGTTTTGATTGCAACTGCTTCCATTTCCAAAAAATGTAAGATTAGTATTAATACCTGCAGGTGTTCCAATGGCCTTACTGTCACAATGGTAGAAAGTTGTTTTTGCAGAGATGATGACAGATACGAGGAAAACAAAAGGAAATCTACTCTCCTCGCCACTCTGTTAGGATTTAATAAAATCCACTGTGTTAATAAAACAGTGAATTTTATTGTATGTGTGGGACTCATTGGGCTGATAATGGCCCTGCATCATAATGGGTCTCTTGGGAAAGGTCACTCTTGGCTCTGTGACTTTACTGTCTTGTCTCTTTTCAGTCACACAGGCAGCACACACACAAGCTATTTGTCAACTTCACAGGCACTCAGCTGCACACAGCAGTAACCCTCAGATTATCTTGATGGTTGGTGTGTCCTGAGAGATAAGACAGCTGCCTCACTCCTGAATGACTGGTGATTCCTTTAGAGGCTGTGGCCCTTTCTTTCATACAGAAGTTATCAGAGCACCCACTGTTCAGTTCAGTGTTCCCCTGTGGTTGTAACTGCTGTTAATACAATTAACCTTCTTATGGGAATATAATACCAGACAGTAGGGAAAAAGAGGCACAACTTCATTCCCACGTTCTGACTAGGACTTCGTGGTTTATCACATCTTTTCTCAACCCAGGGTTACTAATGGTATTTCTATTTGACTCTTCCCAGAAGTCAAATCATCAAATGATGCCTTTTGTTAATTCTCACAATCCTAATGTGTTATGATCCTCTTTTATTTGGTTGGGGAGACTGAAGGAATTCTCAGCAGGCCGATTTAGAAAGCACCAGAAAACCCCCTGGACTGAGAACTCTGATTACATGACGCACCGTCTTACTCTTCTTGTCGCACCCAGTGACCTCTTGCAGTGTCCCGTGGTTCTTTCTCCATGAAAAAGAATTCACCTTTTAGGGATTTAATCAAGCCAATGAAATATATCCAAGGTTGTATCTGTGATCCGTATTGACTCAAGGTTGTTCTGCTGCACTGATGTGCTATCATCAGGTTTTCTCCTCTAAAATTCTTTAAGTCTGAGCACTGATGACCATGGGCTTTGGGGGCTTGCTGGTCCCATTTCTGGGTCCCAGACTGTGCTTTACTTCTAACTTCAAAAACTTGAGAGAAGGACCCGATGAATTCTCAAAGGCATGGAACAATCTTATTCTCCCAAGTCAGAGCTGAGGATCAGTTCAAAATCTGGAGGAAGGCTAGATGGGTTGTTAGGGCAGGCCTTCCAGAGGTGGTTAGTTACCCTCATCCTGTTCAATATGGACTGCGGCATTCGTCCCAGCCAGCCATTTCTTAAAGATACACTCCTGGTCATACAGTGTGTTCTAGAATACCTTTGTTTCCTTTTTATAATGGTTTCCTTCATTGATATTCTCATTTTGTTCATATGTTGTTTTCCTGACTTTCTTTAGTTTTTTGGCCATGTTTTGCTTTAGTGATTTCAGTTTATTTCAGATTGTTTTAAAGTCTTAGGCTAGAGAGTTCAATGTCAGGGTTGGTTTTGGTCCAGTTATTTTATTCTAAAGGGACGGGCTATACTTTCCTGTTTCTTTGTGTGCCTTGTTTGTTGAAAACTGGGTATTTGGATATTATAATGGGATAATCCGGAAACCAGCTTTTACGCCTTCTCTAGGATGTGCTGTTTCTTATTTTTTTTACTATTGAAGGCTGTAGCAGTCTATTGTTTAGTGACTTTCCCGAACGGTTTTTGCAAAGACTATATATCTTGTCATCTGTGGTCCTTGAAGTCTCCATTCCTTCAGAGATTTCTTTGAAGGCTAAGAAATAAAATAAAAATTTAAAAATGGTCCCCTCCACCACAGGAAAAAAAAAAAGGATCAAAAAAACCACACCAAATACCTCTCCCAGTCTTTGCTGATGGGCTCTGAAGTAGGACATTCCAACACTTATCCAGGCTCACCTTGAGTTTGGCAATCAGCCTGAGATGAAAATTTAGGGTCTTCTCAAGTATTTTCTGAGCATGTATCTTTCCCTGTATATGTATGTGACTTTCTAAATTCCTGTGAGTATTCCTTGTATTGTTTAGTCGCTCAGTCATGTCTGACTCTTTGTGACCCAGTGGACCGTAGCCCACCAGGCTCCTTTGTCCCTGGGATTTCCCAGGCAAGAATACTGGCGTAGGTTGCCATTTCCTTCTCCAGGAGGTCTTCCTGACCTGGAGATTGAACTGTTGTCTCCTGTATTGGCAGGTGGATTCTCTACTACTGGGCACCAGTGCTCAGTGGTAAATACCCTTGGGTATTTTTGAATGTCCTAATTTCCCTTAAAACTTCTTTCAGTTTTTTTCCTCCAAAGTTTGGGTGGTCTATTGTATGCCTGGACCCTAATCTTTACCCCAGATATCTGTGGGTTATTTATATGCTTTTCAGCTTTTTTTGAACAATATATTCAGGTTTCTGGCCCAAGTTCTCAGTCCAAACAGAGACAAGCACTTGATTTGGCCCTTCAGGTAGCCTCACACAAGTTGGAATAGACATAAACAATAATTTGCAAATAAAGTCTGCTTTTTCTGGAACCCAGGACCAGAGTCCACTCTAGGAACAATGGGCCACTGCTGTTTCAACACTGCCCTCATGCTGGGATGCGGGGAGGCAAGCACAAGCAAAAAGGTCACAAAGCCTTCTTAGTTTGCAAGTTGTCGTTTGCTTGGTTGAGTATTCATTTAGTTGCTGCAAACCTTTGTTTTCCAGAGTCCTGTCACAGTTGATGCTGACAATTTCTATTTGTTTTTCGATGTTTCAGTGGGGGAATGAGAGCTTGGAATTGCCTACTCAGCCATTTTGCCATCATCATTATCATTAGCATTTACTATATTGGAATTTTTGATTTACAAAGCCCCTCTAATTTATGTATTGAGTTGGTGTTTCTGGAGTAATTTGAGACTTACTTATTTGTCCAGTTTATTTCTACTCTTAGTGAAAGATGTTGTTATCAATTATGACCATAATTTCTTATTTATTTAAATTTTTATTGGAGGACAGTTGACTTACAATGCTGTTTCAGTTTCAGGTGTACAGCAAAGTGAATCAATTATACATATATCCACTCTTTTAGATTCTTTTCCCATATAGATCATTACAGGGTATTGAGTAGGGTTCCCGAGGTCTTATTAGTTATCTATTTTTTATATAGTAGTATGTATATGTCAGTCTCAATCTCCCAATTTATCCCTCCCTGCCCTTTACCCCCTGGTAACCATAAATTTGTTTTCTACATTTGTAACTCTGTTTTGTAGATTAGTTCATTTGTACCTTAAGATTCCACATAAAAGTGATATAATGTGATATTTATGACCATAATGTCTACATTTAAGGTCCTGTAAGTCAGTAGTTCTCAACCCTGGCTGCACATCATACCTACCTATGGGATTTTTAAAATGCAGAGATACTCAGAATCCTCCTCAGACTTGAAAAATCTGAAACTCTGAGATTGAGTAGCAAAGTGAATAAATTCAACTAGCCTTCTCTTTAGAGTGCCATGGTGAAGGATAATACATTTTTAAACATGTAGTAAAGTACTATGTACATCACTGTAGTACAGGCACGCCTCGGAGATACTGCAGATTCCCTTCCAGACCACCGCAAAAAAGAGAATATGCAATGAAACAAGTCACATGAGTTTTTTGTTTCTCAGTACCTAAAAGAGTTATATTTACACTATACCATAGTCTATCAGGGCTTCCCTGATAGCTCAGTGGGTAAAGAATCTGCCTGCTATGCAGGAGACACAGGAGACATGGGTTCGATTCCTGGGTCAGGAAGATACCCTGGAGGAGGAAATGGCAGCCCACTCCAGTATTCTTGCCAGGAGAATCTCAGGGACAGAGGAGCCTGGCTACAGTCCATGGGGTTACACAGAGTTGGACATGACTGAGCACATGGCACACATAGTCTATTAAATGTGCAGCAGCAGTATGTGAAAAGAAACCATGTACATATCTTAATTAAAAAATACTTCATTGCTAAAAAATGTTAAGAACCATCTGAGTCTCCAATGAGTTAGAACTTTTTTTCTGGTTGAGGGCCTTGCCTCAGTGTTGATGGATGGTGCTTGATCTAGGTGGTGGTTGCTGAAGGCTGGAGTGATTGTAACAGTTTCTTGAAATAAGACTGCAGTGAAGTTTACCTCATCAACTGACTCTTCCTTTCACAAATGATGTTTTTATAGCATTCAGTGACGTTTGATAGCATTTTACCCACAGTAGAATTTTTTTCAAAACTGGAATCAGTCCTCTCAAACTATGTCACTGCTTTGTCAACTAAGTTTATGTAATGTTCTATATCTTTTGTTGTCATTTCAACAATCTTCACAGCATCTTCACCAGGAGTGGATTCTATCTTAAGAAAACACTTTCTTTGCTAATCCATAAGAAGCAATTCCTCATCCATTAGAGTTTTATCGTGAGATTGCAGCAATTTAGTCACATCTTCAGACTCCACTTCTAATTCTAGTTCTCTTGCTAATTCTGCCACATCTGCCTTGACTCCCTCCAGTGCAGTCTTGAAGCCCTCAAAGTCACCCATGAGGTTTGGAATCAAGTTCTTCCTGACTCCTGTTTAGGTTGATATTTTGACCTCTTCCCATGAATCATGTCCTTAGTGGCATGAAGAATGGTTTTCTTGTTTGAAGAAGTATTTTTTAAATATATTTTGCCCTTATTCATCAGAAGAATCACCATCTATGGGAGCTATATGTGCGTGCTCAGTTGTATCTGACTCTGCACCCCTGTGGACTATAGCCCACCAGGTTCCTCTCTCCATGGGATTTTCCAGGCAAGAATCCTGAAGTGGGTTGCCATTTCCTTCTCCAAGCAATCTTCCTGACCCAGGGATCGAACTTGCGTCTCCTGCATTGGCAGGCAGATTCTTTACCACTGCACCACCTGGGAAACCCAATGGCCGCTATATTCTTACAAGTTCAGTTCAGTTCAGTTGCTCAGTCGTGTCCGACTCTTTGCGACCCCATGAATCACAGCACGCCAGGCCTCCGTCCATCACCAACTCCCGGAGCTTGTTCAAACTGGTATCCATCGACTCAGTGATGCCATCCAGCCATCTCATGCTTTGACGTCCCCTTCTCCTCCTGCCCCCAATCCTTCCCAGCATCAGGGTCTTTTCCAATGAGTCAACTCTTCACATGAGGTGGCCAAAGTATTGGAGTTTGAGTTCAACATCAGTCCTTCCAATGAACACCCAGGATTGATCTCCTTTAGGATGGACTGGTTGGATCTTCTTGCAGTCCAAGGGACTCTCAAGAGTCTTCTCCAACACCACAGTTTAAAAGCATCAATTCTTCGGCACTCAGCTTTCTTCACCGTCCAACTCTCACATCCATACATGACCCCTGGAAAAACCATAGCCTTGACTAGATGGACCTTTGTTGGCCAAGTAATGTCTCTGCTTTTAAATATGCTATCTAGGTTGGCCATAACCTTCCCTCCAAGGAGTAAGCGTCTTTTAATTTCATGGCTTCAATCAGCATCTGCAGTGATTTTGGAGCCCAAAAAAATAAAGTCTGACACTGTTTCCATTGTTTCCCCATCTATTTGCCATGAAGTGATGGGACCAGATGCCATGATTTTAGTCTTCCTAATGTTGAGCTTTAAGCCAACTTTTTCACTCTCCTCTTTCACTTTCATCAAGAGGCTCTTTAGTTCTTCTTCGCTTTCTGCCATGAGGGTAGTGTCATCTGCATATCTGAGGTTATTGATATTTCTCCCGGCAATCTTGATTCCAGCTTGTGCTTCCTCCAGCCCAGCATTTCTCATGATGTCCTCTGCATATAAGTTAAATAAGTAGGGTGACAATATATAGCCATGACGTACTCCTTTTCCTATTAGTCTGTTGTCCCATGTCCAGTTCTCACTGTTGCTTCCTGACCTGCATACAGGTTTCTCAAGAGACAGGTCAGATGGTCTGGTATTCCCATCTCTTTCAGAATTTTCCACAGTTTATTGTGATCCACACAGTCAAAGGCTTTGGCATAGTCAATAAAGCAGAAATAGATGTTTTTCTGGAACTCTCTTGCTTTTTCAATGATCCAGCAGATGTTGGCAGTTTGATCTCTGGTTCCTCTGCCTTTTCTAAAACCAGCTTGAACATCTGGAAGTTCATGGTTCACGTATTGCTGAAGCCTGGCTTGGAGAATTTTGAGCATCACTTTACTAGCATGTGAGATGAGTGCAATTGTGTGTGGTAGTTTGAGCATTGCCTTTCTTTGGACTGGAATGAAAACTGACCTTTTCCAGTCCTGTGGCCACTGCTGAGTTTTCCAACTTTGCTGGCATATTGAGTGCAGCACTTTCACAGCATCATCTTTCAGGATTTGAAATAGCTCAACTGTAATCAGATTGATTATATTCTTTGCAGTCAAAGATAGAGAAGCTCTATACAGTCTGCAAAAACAAGACCGGGAGCTGACTGTGGCTCAGATCGTGAACTCCTTGTTGCCAAATTCAGACTTAAATTGAAGAAAGTTGGGAAATCCACTAGATCATTCAGGTATGACCTAAATCAAATCCCTTATGATTATACAGTGGAAGTGACAAATAGATTTAAGGGACTAGATCTGATAGACAGAGTGCCTGATGAACTATGGATGGAGGTTCGTGACATTGTACAGGAGACAGGGGTCAAGACCATCCCCATGGAAAAGAAATGCAAAAAAGCAAGATGGCTGTCTGAGGAGGCCTTACAAACAGCTGGGAAAAGAATAGAAGCGAAAAGCAAAGGAGAAAAGGAAAGATATTCCTATCTGAATGCAGAGTTCCATAGAATAGCCAGGAGAGATAAGAAAACCTTCCTCAGCAATCAATGCAAAGAAACAGAGGAAAACAACAGAATGGGAAGGACTAGAGATCTCTTCAAGAAAATTAGAGATACCAAGGGAACATTTCATGCAAAGATGGGCTCGATAAAGGATAAAAATGGTATGGACCTAACAGAAGCAGAAGATATTAAGAAGAGGTGGCAAGGATACACAGAAGAACTCTACAAAAAAGATGTTCATGACCCAGATAATCAAGATGGTGTGATCACTCACCTAGAGCCAGACATCCTGGAATGTGAAGTCAAGTGGGCCTTAGAAAGCATCACTATGAACAAAGCTAGTGGAGGTGATGGAATTCCAGTTGAGCTATTTCAGGAAAGATGATGCAGTGAAAGTGCTGCACTCAATAGTCTTACAAAATGTATGTTAAAAAGTAAGACTTGAAAGTCGAAATTACCCCTTGATCCAAGGGCTTCAGGATGAAAGTTGTGTTGGCAGACATGGAGACATGGATCTCATTGTCCATCTCCATCAGAGCTCTTGGGTGACCAGGTGCATGTCAGTAAGCAACAATATTTTGAAAGGAATCTTTTTTCTCAACAGTTAGTCTCAACAGTGGGCTTAAAATATTCAGTAAACCATGTTGTAAACAGATATGCTGTCTTCCAGGCTTTGTGGTTCCATTGACAGAGCACAGGCAGAGTAGATTTAGCATAATTCTTAATCCAAAGGACTTTCAGAATGATAAATGAGCATTGACTTGAACTTCAAGTCCCCAGGCCCCTAACAAGAGAGTCAGCCTATACTTTGAAGCTTTAAAGCCAGGCATTCACTTCTCTTCTCTGACTAAGTCCTTGATGGCACCTTCTTCCAACAGAAGCCTGTTTGGCTTGCTTTGAAAATCTATTGCGTAGTGTAGCCCCCTTCATCAATGATCTTATCTAGATCTTCTGGATAACTTGCTAAAGCTTCTTCATTGGCACTTGCTGCTTCACCTTGCACTTGAATGTTTCTTAAATCTCGTGAGCTAACTCTGCTGGCTTTAAACATTTCTTCTGCAGCTTCCTCACCTTCTTCTTCAGCCGTCCTAGAACTGAGGCGAGTTGGGGTCTTGCTCTAGATTAGGCTTTGACTTAAGGGAATATTGTGGATGATTTGATTTCTCCAGGCCACTAAGCTTTCTCTTTATCAACAATAAGGCTGTTTTGACTTCCTATCATTCATCTGTTCACTGCAGCAGCACTTGTAAAAGTCTTTGAAGAACTTTTGCTTTGTATTCACAGCTTGGTGAACTGTTTGGCACAAGAGGCCTAGTTTTGGCCTTTCTTGGCTTGGATGTGCCTTCCTTGCTCACTTTATTGTTTCCAGCTTTTAAGTTAAGGTGGGAGACATGCAGCTCCTCTTTTTTTACTTGAGCACGTAGCGGTCATTGTAGGGTTATTAATCTGCTTAATTTCAAAATTATTGTCTCGGAATAGGCGGTCCTGAGGAAAGGGAGAGACATAGGTGCTCCAGTCAGAACACACAATATTTGTGGATTAAGTTTGCTGTCTTATATGGGCGCAGGTTGTGATACCCCAGAACAATAACATCGAAGATCGCTGATCACAAGTCACTCTAACAAACACAATAACAACGAAAATGTTTAATATTCTGAGAATTATGAAATGTGAGACAGAGACACAAAGTGAGCAAATACTGTTGGGAAAATGGCATCAACAGACTTAACCCGACCAAAGGTTGCCACAAACTTCAGTTTGTAAAAAAACATAGTATCTGTGAAGTCGATATAATGAGATATGCTTGTAAAAGGTAAGTATAGCTCATTATTGAATAATGAAATGAAAATTTACTTATGGAAAATCTAACATTTTTTTAGTAAATCTAACATTTTTATTCTTAAATATTTTGTTTCAATAAAGATCGAACATACTATTTGAAGTTAACCAGTGATTAACTTTGGCAACAGTAATGTGTGCACACTTGAATTAGTTTTCCTAATTGTGTACTTATTACATATACGTATGTATGTCTATTTCTATTTGTACATATACATAATTAGGTAGTTATTTTAAAAGGTAAAATCTTCAAAGTATTTAATGTGATGTTTAATTTTTCATTATTTTATCTTGACCAGAAAAAAGGAGCAATAAAATTGTATCTCTAATTATCATACTGAGTGAAGTAAGTCAGAAAGCAAAATATGAATATGTATAATATTGCTTATATGTGAAATCTAAAATATGACACAAATGGACCTATCTACGAAACAAAAACAGACTCACAGACACAGAGAACAGATTTGTGGTTGCCAAGGGATTGGGAAGTGTGAGAGGGATGGAATGGTAGGTTGGGATTAGCAGATACAAACCATTCTATATAGAATGGATAAACAACAAGGTCCTACTGTATAGCACAGGGAAATGTATTCAACATCCAGTGATAAACTGTAATGGAAAAAATTTTTAAAATAATATATATAGATATGTAACTGAATCACTTTGCTGTGCAGCAGGAATTAATATGGTATTATAAATGAATTATACTTCAGTAAAAGTTTATACAAAAAACTTAATCAGTTTAAAGTAAATCACTAATTCAAAATGATAAAGATTCTTCTAGAGAAGAGACATCAGGGACTCCCCTGGTGGTCCAGTGGTTAGGACTCTGAACTTCGAGTGCAGGGGGTATGTGTTTGGTCCCTGGTCAGGAAACTAAGGTCCCGCATTGCACCCAACATCAGGCCCTGCTGAGTCACAGGCTCTCACAGCGTCCCTCACAACCTTCCTACTCTTTCTCTCTGCACTAGTGTTTTTTAAGTTAGCTCCCTTTCTGAAGTCAAGAGCTACCTAGACCCTCCTTCTTTATGGTTTCCTTGGTGGCTCAGATGGTAAAAGCATCTGCCTACAATGCAGGAGACCTGGGTTCGATCCCTGGAGAAAGAAATGGCAACCCACTCCAGTACTCCTCGCATGGACAGAGGACCCTGATAGGCTACAGTCCATGGGGTCACAAAGAGTCGGATGCGACTGAGCCACTTCACTTCACTCTTTAGCTTAGTCTCCAGGGAAAGGTGTTGGCTCATTTATTTATCATTATTCAACTTCTCTCTAGATAGATAGATAGATTAGATAAATGGACTAGATAAAGCCATTTATTGTTATTTTTAAAAATATTTATTTTATTGAAGTATAGCTGATTTATAGTGTTGTGTCAATTTCCAGTGTATAGCAAAGTGATTCAGTTACATGTATTTACATATGTGTATATATATATATGCATTCTTTTCATATTTTTTTCCATTATGGTTTATCACAGGATATTGAATATAGTCCCTGGTGTCATTCTGTTTTTCTTAAAGCCCTTTTGTTTTAAAGGGCTGGGGGAAAAAAGAGAAAATGTAATGCTTTTTTTTGTTCAGTAGAGGCACATTACTATTTGCTCCCTTAAGAAGGAATTTCAAGGAGAAGGCCTCAGAACATTTTAAACCAGTGTCATGAATGCTTCCTTTGAATAAAAACCCCTCCTAAAATAATGCTGTCCTCAAGAGGATCATCTAATAGTTTTTTTTTGCTATCTTCTTATTTCTACTATATTTGTATAATCACTGTGGTGAAATTATTGGAGAAATAGATGCTGCGATAGAATTTTCATGGTAAGGGCAATTTCTTTCCACCCTCAAACCCACCTTTCCTGCATGTACATACAGCATTATCTCTATATTTGTGCTTTAACTTGCAACACGCTATCTTTATTGTTTTTATTGGCAGGAGCTCCAGTTGACTTCCTCTATGACAAATGTTCACTACATTTTTAGAATTTCCAGTTGCGCCCCATCTTTTTTTCACCTTGGTTAGAGGGGCAAGGATCAAAGCACAGAACTGGGCCAGTCACTGCTTATGTTTGTGCTTTATCTCATTAAGTGCTGATCACCAGGAAAGCAAACAGCCTGTCATGAAATTTGCCTTGCAAACAATATAACAAAGAAATCTCATGAAAAGAGGCTGAGCAGAAGGTGTGTTTAATCTGTTGTGGTGTTGGTTTCAGCCCCAGTTTCAGACTGAGAATGATGATACTTGGGAAAAAATTGGGAGTCTGCCTGCGGGCAACATTCACCCCTGATGCAGAGATTGCTACAGAAATCTAACCAACCGTTGGAAGTTTTCAACATACAAATCAGGATTTATTAAAGGAATTAATATCTTTGAAGGCTCACAAAGCAATCCTGTTTTCCTGCAAGATGGATGAAAGGCAGAGATTTCAAAACATTTGCTAGAAAACATCAATAGCCAATCCTGCTGATTTAATTTTTTCAATCCCTCAGGCATCAAAAGAAGTTGTGACTTGTCCACATTTGCCTCAGAAGCAAAGCAATATTGTAAATTAAAGATGGCTGGAGCTTAGCTGGCTGCATTTCATTTTTAATTAGTTGGTGCTTCACAATATTTTTAAATGGTTCTTAAGCTCAGAAGCTAAGGAACTTCCTCCTTACATTTGTTGTGATGAGCGTGCAGAAAGTACGGGTGACACTCACTCACACACCCAAGAGAAAGTTCTTACACTTAGCTGTCCATCCAAACATGAAAAGAACTGGTATTTAGTCAGATCTATTCTTCTTCTTTATTCTTGAGCAAGCAGAGATTTCCGATTCCTTTTAACCAGACATAACCTCCCCGGAGATCAGTGCTAGAAATCAAAGCAAATTCTGACAAAGTGGAACAAAAGCAACAGATTTTGCTTTGGGCATTTTGTTAAAGTGTGTGGCTAATTTGTAGGATGCAGATGTTGGAATTGTGTTTTCCCTATGATAATAAAAATGGAAAAAGATCATGTAATATATGAGAGTAATCATTGATTCATTCAAAATATATCTGTTGACTATTCTGTCAGGCACTGTTCTAAGCAATTGAGATAAAGTGATGAAGAGGAAGTCAAAGATTCTAGACCTCATGGGGCTTGCATTCATTGGTAGAAATATTTCACCCTAAAAAATACTCTGTAAATAGGGAGGCAAATTCTGGGAGAACATGAACCCTATCAAGGTAGCATCAGATTTTCAAGAACACTTGACAATATTAGTGTATCTAAATCTGTAATCTTATCAGTTATGTTTAAACGTATGTGAAGAACATGTTAAAAAGAACCCTAGAAAAAGGAGACGTAAAGAATAGGAATTTGCCAGTATATCTTCGGGGCATTGGGCAGGGGTCCTCTGACTGGCAGCTTCCAGTCCCCTTTGCAAGGCAGCCTTGAGAGTGGAGGTGAAAATGTCAGACTAGCTTGATGCCATTAGTAAAGGTCCCCCAACTAACTTTCACTGCTATGATTCCAAGGTGATCAAGCAACCTTCAGGTATAATGTGGCTACCCATATGGGGTTTCCTACAGGGATTGAATGTATCAAGTACTCCAGTCCTTTTAATGTTAGAGTTCTCACTATGCATATAGCAGCATTCTGGTTTGCATTTAAATATCTTGGGAATTTGGTTACCATGAATCTGAACATCTTTGGGTATTCTAATGAAGCTAGATTTCTAGAACTGTATAACTGAAATTCAGACCCTCAAATAGTGTTTTCCCAAGGGTGGGTTTAAATTTTCTAAGTGTTAGTCGTTCAGTCATGTCTGACTTTTTGCGACCCCATGAACTGCAGCCTACCAAGTTCCTCTGTCCATGAATTCTCCAGGCAAGAATACTGGAGTGGGTTGCCACTTCCTTCTCCAGGGGATACTCCCAATGCAGGGCTTGAACCCAGATCTCTTGCATTGCAGGCAGGTTCTTTACTGTCTGAGCCACTAGGGAAGCCCCCTTAAAATTTCTGGTATGAGGGAAAAGCAACAAATAACATACAAGGGAGCTTCCCTAAGATGATCAGCTGATTTCTCAGCAGAAACTCCGCAGGCCGGAAGGGAGTGGCATGATATATTTAAGGTGATGATAGGGAAGAATCTACAGCTAAGAATTCTCTACCCAGCAAGGTTCTCATTCAGATTCAACAGAGGAATCAAAAGCTTTGTAGACAAGCAAAAGCTGAGAGAATTCAGCATGACAAGACCAGCTTTACAACAAATGCTAAAGGAACTTCTATAGACAGAAAAGGCCACAACTGGAAACAAGAAAATTACGAATAAAAAGCTCACTGGTAAAGGCAAACATACAGTAAAGGTAGGAAGTCATCTGCACACAAATATGATATCAAAACCAGCAATTGTGAGAAGAGGAGAGGTAAATGCAGGATACTAGAAATGCATTTGAAATTAAACAACCAGCAACTTAAAACTACCTTGTTTACATACAGACTGCTATGTGAGCTTCACTGGTGGTTTAGATGGCAAAGGATCTGCCTGCAATGTGAGAGACTGGGTTTGATACCTGGGTTAGGAAGATTCCCTGGAGAAGGGAATGGCTACCCACTCCAGTGTTCTTGCCTGGAGAATTCCATGGACAGAGGGGCCTGGCAGGTTGTACAGTCCACGGGGTTGCAAGGAGCTGGACATGACTGAGCGACTAACACTTTCACTTTCAGACTGTTATGTAACTTTTCTGGCATGAGAGTCACCTAACCCAGGGGCTTTGTTAAACACACCAATTCCTGGACCCATATCATGCTCATCCTGAGTCAGAAACTTCGAGAAGGGGCTGCACATCTGCATTTTACTAAGGTCCCCAAATGATTCCAGAGCACAGTAAAGCTTGAGGGTCACTGCCTGAGAAGCTGCGGATCAGTGCCAGTGAAGCTCTGTTCAGACATTTAACCCTTTTCCCAGATAACATCTTCATCTTTGTAATCAGAACAAGGTATTTCAGTGAACTGTTGTCCAGGCTGGGTGGTTCTCCCAGCCTGGCCTCTCTACTTCTCAGTCTCACGTCTCACTTCTCCTCTCAACCTTCTGTGCTTCAACAGTCTGAATAGGTGACTTACATGGCTGTATGCTCACAGAACTTGGACAGGTTTTTTTTTTGGAGGAGGAAGAGCAACAAATAGCATTCTGATTCCAGGCCTGAGTTCTAACGCAACTGAGGAAGTGCAATAAAGGAGGTGGTTTGAGAGCAAAATAACACTTTTATTCCTAATGGTGACTAGGTTGGAGACTGTGGCTTACATGTGGAAAATAGGGGCTTCTTAATTCTAAACTCCAGAATTAGACGCTCTTACCCATCCTGTCCCAGGGAGAAATGGATAACTACTGGCCTCTTCTCCCAAGGGCAATCAGTGACTTCTATGCTTGGGTAAGGCCGAGAGCCGACCAGGTTGATCAGAAAGAGGAGAGAGGAAGAAGCTGGCTGAGCTAAACATGCCAAGTTCTGGTCCCTAACGTACCAATCAAATGACATCATCCTTCTTTCCCTAGTGAGGAATGAGCAAAGGAGGGAAAGGCAAGAGTCTAGTAATGTCACCATAACAGATGTCCCTTGACAAAAAGCATCAGGACTGGGGAGCAGATACTCCGCTGACAGCGTGGCTGTTCTTGGTGGCAGAGATACCCTATTGCTCCCCACTCCTTCCCCTTATTGTATATGCTTTTCTCCACTCATCTTGCAAGATGCAGCTCAAATGTTAACACCTCTGTGAAGCTTGAGGGAACTGAAGGGAACACTCCTTTTATGCTGTCATAGGACTTGGAGCAACTTTTATCGGGATGCTTGTCATGGCATGTACTTATGTGCTTTCTCATGTGAGTGCAGGGACTGTGGCTTATATGTCTTTTTATTTCCATAGTAGGTATTCGATGAATTTTTGCTGGATGACTGAAAAAGTTGGTAAACTCAGATGTATTTAAATTCATATTCCTTTATAATACTCTGAGTTATATAAATAATATTATATTATCATATGTTCTATTCAATTATTATAACACATAACTAATAAAATATACTTAAACTTTATACTCCTATAATGTGTATTATATAAATGATATTATGTTGTATAAATAATACAAATATTAAATTAGTATTTTTAAAGAGCTTTTTGATATGAACACTGTTTTAAAAGTCTTTTTTGAATTTGTTACAACATTACTTTTATGTCTTGGTTTTTTGGCCATGAGGCCTGTGGGATCTTAGTGCCCCGACCAGGGATGGAATCCGCACCCCCTGCATTGGGGGGCAAAGTCCTAACCACTGGACCACCAGGGAAGTCCTAATATTAGTATTTTTAGGTCTTCATTTTAACACCAAGATCAGTAAGAAGACTATCAAGTATTTTCCTTTACCAGTCAGTTCAGTTACTCAGTCATGTCCGACTCTTTGCAGCCCCATGGACGCCAGGCTTCCCTGTCCATCACCAATTCCCAGAGCTTGCTCAAACTCATGTCTAGTCAGTGATGGCTATCCAGCCATCTCATCCTCTGTCATCCCCTTCTCCTCCTGCCTTCAGTCTTTCCCAGCATCAGGGTCTTTTCTAATGAGTCAGTTCTTTGCATCAGGTGGCCAAAGTATTGGAGCTTCAGCTTCAGCATCAGTCCTTCCAATGACTATTCAGGACTGATTTCCTTTAGGATTGACTGGTTGAATCTCCTTGCAGTCCAAGGGACTCTCAAAAGCCTTCTCCAACACCACAGTTCAAAAGTAATCAATTCTTTGGCACTCAGCCTTCTTTATGGTCCAACTCTCACGTCCATACATGACTACTGGAAAAACCATAGCTCTGACTATATGGACCTTTGTCAGCAAAGTAATGTCTCTGCTTTTTAATATGCTGTGTAGGTTTGTCACAGCTTTCCTTCCAAGGAACAAGTGTCTTTTAATTTCATGGCTGCAGTCACCATCTGCAGTGATTTTGGATCCCCCCAAAATAAAGTCACTGTTTATATTGTTTCCCCATCTATTTGCCATGAAGTGATGGGACTGAATGCCATGACCTTAGCTTTTATGAATGTTGAATTTTAGGCCAGCTTTTCCCCTCTCTTCTTTCACTTTCATCAAGAGGCTCTTCAGTTCCTCTTGGGTTTCTGACATAATAGGAGTGGTGTCATCTGCACATCTGAGGTTATTGATATTTCTCCTGGCAATCTTGATTCCAACTTGTGCTTCATCCAGTCCAGCATTGCACATGATGTACTGTACATATAAGTTAAATAAGCAGGGTGATAACATCTAGCCTTGACGTACTCCTTTCTCAATTTGGAACCAGTCCATTGTTCCATGTCCAGTTCTAACTGTTGCTTCCTGACCTGTATACAGATTTCTCAGGAGGCAGGTAAAGTGGTTTAGTATTCCAATTTCTTTAAGAATTTTCCACAGTTTGTTGTGACCCACACAGTCAAAAGCTTTAGTTTAGTCAATGAAGCAAAAGCAGGTATTTTTCTGGAATTCTCTTGCTTTTTCGATGATCCAGTGGATGTTGGCAATTTGATCTCTGGTTCCTCTGCCTTTTCTAAATCCACCTTGAGCTTCTGGAGGTTCCTGATTCATGTACTGTTGAAGCCTGGCTTGGAGAATTTTTTTTTAAAATAAATTTATTTATTTTAGTTGGGGGCTAATTACTTTACAATATTGTAGTAGTTTTTGCCATACATTGACAAGAATCAGCCATGGGTTCACATGTGTTCCCCATCCTGAACCCTCCTCCCACCTCCCTCCCCATCCCATCCCTCTGGGTCATCCCAATGCCCCAGCCCTGAGCATTTGTCTCATGCATAGAACATGGAATGGTGTTCCGCTTCACATATGATAATACACATGTTTCAATGCTATTGTCCCAGAACGTCCCACCCTCACCTTCTTCCTCAGAGTCCACAAGACTGTTCTATGCATCTGTGTCTCTTATTCTGTCTCGCATATAGGGTTATCGTTACCATCTTTCAAATTCCATATATATGCATTAGTATACTGTGTTGGTATTTTTCTCTCTGGCTTACTTCACTCTGTACAATGGGCTCCAGTTTCATCCATCTCAATAGAACCGATTCAAATGTATTTTTTTTAATGCCTGAGTAATATTCCATTGTGTATATGTACCACAGCTTCCTTATCCATTCGTCTGCTGATGGACGTCTAGGTTGCTTCCATGTCCTGGCTATTGTAAACAGTGCTGCGATGAACATTGGGGTACATGCATCTCTTTCAATTCTGGTTTCCTCGGTGTGTGGATATGTGGGATTGAATGGGTCATATCAGTGGATTGAATGGGTCATATCAGTGGATTGAATGGGTCAATCAGTGGGATTGCTGGGTCATATGGCAGTTCTATTCCCAGTTTTTTAAGGAATCTCCACACTGTTCTCCATAGTGGCTGTACTAGTTTGCATTCCCACCAACAGTGTAAGAGGGTTCCCTTTTCTCCACACCCTCTCCAGCATTTATTGCTTGTAGACTTTTGGATAGCAGCCATTCTGACTGGCGTGAAATGGTACCTCACTGTGGTTTTGATTTGCATTTCTCTGATAATGAGTGATGTTGAGCATCTTTTTTTATGTGTTTGTTTGGCTTGGAGAATTTTGAACATTACTTTGCTAGCATGTGAGAGGAGTGCAATTGTGTGGTAGTTTGAGCATTCTTTGGCATTGCTTCTCTTTGGGATTGGAATGCAAACTGACCTTTTCCAGTCCTGTGGCCACTGCTGAGTCTTCCAAATTTGCTGGCATATTGAGTGCAGCACTTTCACAGCATCATCTTTCAGGATTTGAAATAGCTCAACTGGAATTCCATCACCTCCACTAGCTTTGTTCGTAGTAATGCTTTCTAAGGCCCATTTGACTTCACATTCCAGGATGTCTGGCTCTAGATGAGTAGATCACACCATTGTGGTTATCTGGGTCATGAATATCTTTTTTGTACAGTTCTTCTGTGTATTCTTGCCACCTCTTCTTAATATCTTCGGCTTCTGTTAGGTCCATACCGTTTCTGTCCTTTATCGAGCCCTTCTTTGCATGAAATGTTCCCTTGGTCTCTCATTTTCTTGAAGAGATCTCTAGTCCTCCCCATTCTATTGTTTTCCTTTATTTCTTTGCATTGTTCATGTAGGAAGCCTTTCTCATTTCTCCTTGCTCTTCCTTGTAACTCTGCCTTCAGATGGGTATCTCTTTCCTTTTCTCTTTTGCCTTTTCCGTCTCTTCTTTTCTCAGCTATTTATAAGGTCTCCTCAGACAACCATTTTGCCATTTTCCTTTTAGGCTTTTCTATATTCCCAAAATTTCCCAACAAACTTCTGGTAAAGGCAGATATTGACTGTTCAAGTCCCATTTTTGAAATCTTATTGACATGATCTTATTAACATGGCACACATGATAGAAGATCTGCTTCGTGAATGATGCCCTCTTCAAGATAGTAATATAAGTGCACCTGGTCATGATTAAAATAAACTATTAGGTAATAAAGACTCACTTTTTAAGTAACTGCAGTGAAATAGAAACTACTAATAGGGAAGCAATTTCAGGTAGAAACTAAAATTTCAAAGTTCAATTATTTTAGAAAAATTTCTATTACGATTAATGATTCACATGTATATTTTACTATGAGAAGATTTCTTCTCTCCACGTTTACTTACCTTTTTTTCCATTAAAAAAATAAAATTGGGGTATATTTGACTTACAATGTCGTGTTAGTTTCAGGCGTACAGCAAAGTGATTCAGTTAAACACGTACATTTATCCATTCTTTTTCAGATTCTTTATTCATATAGGTTACTACAGAATATAGAGTTCCCTGTGGTATACAGTAGGTTCTTACTCGTTATCTATTTTATATATAGTAGTGTGTGCTTGTTAATCCCAAACTCCTAATTTATCCCTCCCCGCTACGTTTCCCCTTTGGTAATCATAGTTTTTGAAATCTGTGGCTCTCTTTCTGTTTTGTAAATAAGTTCATTTGTATCATTTAAAAAAAATTAGATTCCACCTGTAAGCAATACCATATGATATTTGTCTTTTTCTGTCTGACTTACTTCACTTAGTATGGTAATCTTTAGTTCTGTCCATGTTGCTGTAAATGGCATTATTTTGTTCTTTTCTTATGGCTGAGTCATATCCTATTTATATATGTACCACATCTTTATCCATTCCTTTGTCAATGAACATTCAAGTTGTTTCCTTGTATTGAATGTTGTAAATCGTGCTGCAATGACTATTAGGGTGCCAATATCTTTTTGAAGTATGATTTTCTCTGGATATATGCCCAGGAGTAGAAATGCTAGATCATATGCTAATTCTATTTTAAGGAACTTCCATACTGTTCTCCATAGTGGTTATACCAATTTACATTCCCACCAACAGTGTAGGAGAGTTCCCATTTCTCTACACCTTCCCAAGTTGATATACTTTGTTTAACTGTGCAAAGAAAGGATAAAAGGTATTTAGTCTTAAAGTTCAAACCATATATGTCTTCATAGCAGGGATGATATATCATCACAAACCACTAATTTCATACAATTTTAGGCATGAGAAAAGTTTCAATTTCAATTCCTAAAATCAACGTATAGATCCTTGTAAAAGAGACACAAAATATCATTTTTGTGGTATTCTCTTAATTTTAAGATGAATATTTGGTCTTAGAGAGTGTTTGACTGTCTCGAATACTAGTTTTGTTTGAAATTTACTTTTTGTTTCAATTGGTTGTTGTGGGAAACTTCTCAGATGATGGGTAGTAGCATTTATTAAGGGCTAAAATACATCGAGCTAGGATCTGCACAAGGCTAAATCTCTCCCTGCTCTTTAAGAACCAACAAAACAGAACTAAAGGCCAAAGAAAGCTTTTCCAAACAACAGTGTAAGTTGACTCAGCAAGAGCCACATTTGCCATTTTTTCTGAAAGAGAGTCAATGGTTTAGCGTATGTAGAACAATCAAGCCATTTTCAAAATAAGTCTCTCTTGTCATTTTAATACTCTTATTTCTATAATACCAGACATTCTTTAATTCTATTTCAAACAGGTGTCTGTTAGTACATTTTTTTCTGTTTAGGACCTTCTGTAAACTTTCAAGATTGATCTGTTTGGTCAATCAGCATCTGCTAAACCCTGGGCCCACATAATATCAGTAAATGTGCTTCTATTTTAACTATCTATTTACAGTCATAAGAGAAATAAACATATAAAATAAATGCATCTCAATGCATAGCTGTGCAGGAGTACAGATGTTTTATTAATGAAAATGAATCCAGCTTTTTGTAAGTCATGACAGCAATATAACATTTCATTGTTTGGTTCTGTGCTAGACAGTCCCTGCTGTTTCTACATAGAAATTCCTGTAATGCCTAATGGACATCTGGAAGAATTCAGCCAATTAATCAAATTCATGTAGGAGCTAGGCTAATGGCTGTCTGAAAGGCAGATTACATTAAATCAAACTTGCAGTATGAATGAAAGCACTTAATCATACATGCAACATTCATTAGATGCGACACAGCAAGTGTTTTGATTACTTTAATGAAAGATCAGGTAAAGTGCATCAGCTGAACAGATTGAAAAGACAGCATGCTTACAAATGTTTGATTATACTGAATATCAACAGAAACAGTGCCAGTAATTTATAGCAAAACATATTTGTAGGTGTCTAGAGCTGGTGATCTCAATAAAATTCAGAGCCTTTGCTCAAAACAATAGTTAATATATGATAAAACTTTGATCAGATGTCAGGGGAAGAGACAGATTGCTAGAGTTTAGTAATTTATAGTCACTGGGCATCTTCATGTTTTGAGTTACTTGGAGTCTCCTTGAACCCCACTTTCATTTGCTTTGAGATACACGGTTTTTTCCCCAGCTTCACTGAGATAAGATTGACATATAACATAGTGTAACTGTAAGATGGGCATTATTTGATATACATATAACTTGTGAAGTGATTACCACAGTGAGTTTAGTTAACACATCCATCACCTCACATATTTAATGTGTGTGTGTGGGGGTGGTGTGTGTGTGTGTGTGTGGTGAGAACATTTAAGATATACTCTGAGGTACATAGCTCCGCTGGTAAAGAATCTGCCTCCAGTGCAGGAGACCCAAGTTCGATTCCTGGGTTGGGAGAATCCCTTGGAGGAGGGAATGGCTACCCACTCCAGTATTCTTGCCTGGAAAATTTCATGGACAGAGGAGCCTGGAGGGCTATAGTCCATGGGGTTGCAAAGAGTTGGACGCAACTGAACAGCTAACACTTTCACTTCACTATGGTACACAGTTTTGTTTTGGTAAAAAGTTGTTGCTAAACTTAAAACACAATATTGAAAGAGTAGTTAACTTGGTATGTTGGGCTTCAAAATCTCATGACATGAATTAAAATGTTATTCTTAGTAGCTGTTCCTGCCTTCTAGATTTCTGAATATTTTCTACCTTTTTTTCACTAATGATCTCAATTTTTTCCGTGATATTTTGCTGAAAGAAATCTTATAAAGTGCATTCCTACATAATATTGATGTAGCAAATGCCAATTGTAGCTTTTTGGGTGAAACAAAGATAAAAGCTTTTTGTATCTAATATTTCTGTGTATGTCTCCACATATGTGAAGAATTTCCTTTTGGTAAATCATTTTGATATTAGGCAGGATTGGCTCAGATGGTAAAGAATCTGCCTGCAGTGCAGGAGATGTAGGAGACATGGGTTTGATCCCTGGGTTGGGAAGATCCCTTGGAGGAGGAAACGGCTATCCACTCCAGTATTCTTCTTGCCTGGAGAATCCCATGAACAGTGGAGCCTGGTGGGCTACTGTCCATGGGGTCACAAAGAGTCAGACATGACTGAGCAACTCATACTTTCACAGGATTGCCTTTACAGGTGGTGGACACTTTTTCCTGGGGCTTGGCAGAAGGACTGACTTTATTTCCCTAGATTGATGTATGGTTCTAAAAACATAGAAATGGACATAGGACCTTAAAAATCCTTTTTAGACATGTTATTCAATTTAAGCCAATGAATATGCAGTGAGTACACACTTGTTTAGATGCTACAGATGATAGCAAAATGTGAAAGATACGGGTTCTCATAGTCACAGGAGTTTATAATATTCTATCCACCAAAACATACAAAGAGAAAAATCAAGGCAACAGCAATAACAAAGAGAAAAACACAATCTAGAATGTATTCAAGCAGAAGCTAAAGTACAAATTTATCAATTTTGTATAAAATCAGAGAAGAGCTCAAATAAAGGGAAAGTTTGCATTTGATTTGCTTAATTTACTTGATGAGAAATATAGTTTAAGAGAATTAAAACTTCACTATTCCAGAATTAAGCATTACAGAAAAATATGTGAGTACTATTTTGCCTTTTTAAAAAATGAATTTATTTATTTTAATTGGAGGCTAATTACAATATTGTGGTGGTTTTTGCCATACATTGACATGAATCAGCCATGGGTGTACAGATGTCCCCCATCCTGGACCCCCCTCCCTCCTCTTTCCCCATCCCATCCCTCAGGGTCATCCCAGTGCACCAGCCCTGAGCACCCTGTCTCATGCGTCGAACCTGGACTGGTGATCTGTTTCAGATATGATAATATACATGTTTCAATGCTATTCTCCTAAATCATCCCACCCTCACCTTCTCCCACAGAATCCAAAAATCTGTTCTTTACATCTGTGTCTCTTTTGCTGTCTCACATATAGGGTCATCGTTACCATCTTTCTAAATTCCATATATATGCATTAGTATACTGTATTGGTGTTTTTCTTTCTGACTTACTTCACTCTGTATAATAGGCTCCAGTATCATCCACCTCATTAGAACTGATTCAAATGCATTCTTTTTAATGGCTGAGTAATATTCCATTGTGTATATGTACCACAGCTTTCTTATCCATTTGTCTGCCGATGGACATCTAGGTTGCTTCCATGTCCTGGCTATTGTAAACAGTGCTGCGGTGAACATTGGGGTACACGTGTCTCTTTCAATTCTGGTTTCCTAGGTGTGTATGCCCAGCAGTGGGATTGCTGGGTCATATGGCAGTTCTATTTCCAGTTCTTTAAGGAATCTGTTTTGCCTTTTTATAGAGATGTTAAAAATTGAGTGTATATCCAAATACTAAATTGCATAATATGTTTTGAGGCTAAATGAGTTGATTGTTTTTATGACAGGCTAGAAATTCTTCCTCTTTCCAGGTTCCTCTCATTACATGTACATTCACAAAAAGGGAAATAAAAACTACCTGGCCCATAATATAGCCATTATTTAAAATCTAACAGTCAGTTATTTTTCTACCAAGGACTTCTTGAATTTCAGCAACACACTAAGCATAAAACTAGAAGGAATGCCTCATGCAATGGTACTGATTAGGACTTCCCAAAACATTTAGCTCATGTCACAGTTACTTCAAAATGTCTACACTGTCAGCTGCTTAACCTACATGTGCATTGTATTCTGAACTACATGCTTTCTTGCCCCATTTATTTGTCTAATCTCTTTTCTTTTTATTGAAGTATAGTTAATTAACAATGTTGTGTTAATTTTAGCCCAGTGATTTAGTTATATGTGTGTGTATATACATACACACATATAAACCGATTCTTTTTCAGATTCTTTTCCTTATAGGTTATTGAGTATAGTTCCCTGTGCTCTACAGTTGGTTATTTATTTTATATGTGGTAGTGTGTATCCATTAATCCCAAACTAATTTATCCCTTCCCCCTGTTCCCTTTGGTAATCATAAATTTACTTCTATGCCTGTGAATATATTTCTATTTTGTAAATAAATTCACTTGTATCTTTTTTTTTTTTTGATTCTACAGGTAAGTGATATTTGCTTTTTTCTATCTTACTTTACTTAATATGATATCTCTAGGTCCATCCATGGTGCTACAAATGGCATTATTTCATTCTTTTTTATGACTAAGTAATATTCCATATATATATATGTATATATATATGTATATATATGTATATATATATGTATATATATACATATATATACACACACACACACATATACATACACCACATCTTCTTTATCCATTCATCTGATGGTAGACATCAATCTCTTTTCTTAATAGGTTAGGTAATGTTAAAATTCCTAGTTGTCAATGCTTCTGTTGGGACAAGGTCAACTATATTATGACCTTGAACAATGTAGGGATTAGGGGCACCCCCTCCCCCAGCAGTGGAAAATCTGCATGTAATTTACAGTGCCCTCCCTATATTCAGGCTTCCCAGGTAGCTCAGTGGTAAAGAATCCACCTGCCAATGCAGGAGACACAAGGAACGTGGGTTTGATCCTGGGTCGGGAAGATCTCTTAAAAGTAGGAAATGGCAACCTGCTCCAATATTATTGCCTGAAAATCCCATGGACAGAGCAGCCTGACAGGCTACAGTCCATGAGGCTGCAAAGACTCAGACACGACTGAGCACACGCTCCCTATTACAGCTCCTTCCGACAGGCAGTTCTGTATATTCAGATTCAAACAAGCAGCCACAGATTGGGTCATGTAGTACTGCAGTATTTACTGTTGAAAAAAATCTGCCGGTAAGTAGACTCCCTTGTGTTGTTCAGGGGTCAGCTGCAATTATTTGTATTAGCTCAGGTAGGTTGAGACAAAACGAAAGACTTTGTTTCTCCCCATGAGCAAATCATCACCTATTTATGTGACTGATCGATCAAGGGCTGTCACTTCAAATATGTTTTTAATCTCTTTTGAAGCATGAAGTTTAACATCCTTCACCCTAGAGAGCCCTCCTATGATGGGATTTCACTAATAGTGATTTCTGTCTGTCAGTCTATTACTACCAATCTGTCTAGCTGTCTGTCTGTTTCTGTATCTCCAGTTTTTCTAAGACGCCTTTTGTGACTTCATTCTTTGTACAGTTCAGGGGGAAATAGCAGCTACATGATCTTCTCCTATTGTGTTATAGAATCATATTTTCCAGACATTTTAAGATCATGTTTTTCTGAGATACCTGAACAATTGCATCTAAAGTGTATTCTTTGCTATTCCTCCAATTTCTTTTCCTAAAAAGAATCTGGGAGTAGAGGAGGCAGAATAACAATGCCTCCTTTTATCTGTATCTAGGAAATGCCCTCATTCCCAGAATTCTGGAAGAAAACATTACTGTGAGATAGAGCCAAGTACTTGGTCCTGCTTTTCCTGCACAGAGCCTTAGGAATAAGACGTGAAACCTTAAATCGGTTGAAATGTTTGCTGCATCACACTCCTTCTTTGCTGTTTTATTGCCGCTGGCTAGGTCATCTAAGGCTTTGTGACATCTAGAGCTCCTCCTTCTCAGGAAGTAGCCCTATAGGAAAGTGGACAGCATTTTATTCAAACTCAGTGGTTTTATATTCTTGACTTGTAATTCTTTTACCAAGGTTTTCATCCCTGAACCCACCTTAGAGTGAGATGGAACAGAAAGTTGTGACTTCTGGCTTAGTCACTGGAAAAACCTCCCTCTTGTTCTACTAGGCTTTCCCTGGGGCTCTTCTCAGAAGTGTTTTATTCTTACTTTGGTTAAGATGACTCTATAGTTGCTCACAATTTTCCATGGTGTCCTTTCTAATAATGCTCTTGATTGATCTTTTACTTTAGGTCAGGTGTGGTTGTTGGTCCTGGCTGTTGTTGTACTCGATTGTATCCAAGTCTTCGCGACCCCATGGACTGTAGCCCACCAGGCTCCTCTGTCCATGGGATTTTCCAGGCAAGAATACTGGAGCAGGTTACCATTGCCTACTCCAGGGGATCTTGCTGACCCAGGAATTGAACCCACACCTCATATGTCACCTTCATTGGCAGGCAGATTCTTAACCACTAGCACCACCTAGGAAGCCCTAGGTCAGATATGTGTTAATCTTATTCACAGGAAAACTATCTTTACAACTCTTCAAGGAAAGTAATATTTTAAGAATGAGGAAATAGTTTCAGAGAGGTTAAGTAAGTTGTTCAATGTAACACAGCTAGCAAATTGCCGAGCCAGGACAGGAACTTGGGTCTGTCCAAGGCCTCTTTAGCTTAGTAACTTATTCAACATCATCCTTTCATTATGTACTTTGATGCTAAGTCACTTCAGTCATGTCCGACTCTGTGCGACCCCATAGACGGCAGCCCACCAGGCTCCGCCATCCCTGGGATTCTCCAGGCAAGAATACTGGAGTGGGTTGCCATTTCCTTCTCCAGTGCATGAAAGGGAAAAGTGAAAGTGAAGTCGCTCAGTTGTGTCCGACTCTTTGTGACCCCACGGACTGCAACCTACCAGGCTCTTCTGTCCATGGGATTTTCCAGGCAAGAGTACTGGAGTGGGGTGCCATTGCCTTATGTACTTTATGTACTCCTTAATTCACTTTTATTTGTGTTCCTTCATCGTAGTACTTTGATGCATTCTAAGAGTACCTTTTTTTGAAGACATGGTTATATAGGAGACAGAAAAAGGCCTCATACCTTTAAATCTTAGCAGCAGCTCCAGGGAGAAGAATTCAGTCAGAATTTGGCTTGCAGAGATGTGAAGCCATCCAGATAAACCCCTGGAAGCTGGTCAAGCAGTTCTCCACACCTGGGTTACCTTGAGCTTGGAAATAGTGGCCAGAAGTTCCTCTAGGCTCAGTCCAATTTGGTTCCAAAGACTTCCGCAGTGCAGCAACTTAGTAAGAGTGTAGCGTTATTTAATTACTTTAACTCATTTTTAAAAATATTTTCTATGAGTAGACCATTATGCTAGGTACTTTGCAGGCAGACTCTGTCCCCTGCCTCAAGGGCATTCACAGTGTCAAGAGAGAGAATCTATTCAGTTGATACAAATATAGGTATGGTGGAGAGAGAACATGAATAGATGGCTCTGTAGTGGTGACAGTGTCCAGTAATGCCGCCGTGAAGCCTTAAGTCCTGAATTAGTATTCTGGAGGATCCTTGGTTGTGAGATTAGACCATATGCAGATCATTTAGCCATAAAACAGATAACATTTGAGTCTGTTCTAGGTGAGTTCTTGGAAGCAATCTCTGATTTGATGGCATGAAACCAGAAGAGGTCATAAATCAAAAAAGAAAGAAGTTGAAGGAAATAAAGCTAAGCCTCAGCATTCAATAGCAAAACAATATTTCTTCTTAACATTTAAACGAACAAAGACAAAAAAAATGGCCAGCTTGAGAGGAAATGGAGGAATGAATGACAATACAGTTCTTAGTGCCATTAGCCTTCATAGCTAAGGTTTTTAAAGTGCTTTACAAAATATTATGCTTCACAATATCTCTATGAGACAGGCAAGTGTTATTATCTCCATGGAAAGGTGGGGAAAAGAGGCACAGAGGTTTGCTTCTTTTATGCCAAGTGAAGCCAAATATTTTGTGGAGTATTTGAAATAAAACTTGAAGATAGAGAAGCCAAGAGAGAGAAGGCTGGAAGAATTTGTAATTGAGGGGCATAATTTCACACCACAGAAGTGTCTAGAGAACATTAATATAGTGAATCTTCATTTCCAGTGAAGTGGAATGAAAGCCTTGAATTGCTTCAATGCACCACATCGTGCAAATAGCAATTTCAGTTTCAGAAAATCCGCCACTCATAGTAGAGCTGTTCAGCGAAAATGGTTGTGATGAGGATTTCACACATAATTGTCCAAAATATGTTCAGAGTTGTCTACTGTGTGTCTACAGAATATATCTATATAGACTTTCTCAGTTGAAACGTTAAATAATTGCGGGCATTGTGTAGACTCTGAAAATATACTAATGAAGATCTAATGTGTCTCGGCTCCACTGTGTTATTTGTTCACGTGTTTCTTTTCCTTTTATTCCTCGCCTTTTAGATGCTGCTTTTTCTGTGTCCTCTCACTTTGGAATGTTTTTTAAAGGGTTCTGCACAGGGAAGACAGATGCAGTAGCTCACTAAGAATGAATGTCACCGTCCTAGTTTATTTATAAAATATTTATAAAGGATATAAATACATATTCATCTCCTTTAAAGACTTAAGTCTCAGCATTCCCAGTGAGAAATATGGTGTTTATAGTAATTTGTTTTTATATTTTTCAATAGACTGTTTGAAGTTAAAACATTCAGAAAGTTAGGTTGTCTATCAACAAGTTTCTGTCCAAACAAGGAATAAAGCCTATTGATCTTTTTAAAAATATTTTTATTTTGTGTTGGGATATAGCTGATTAACAGTATTGTGATAGTTTCAGGTAGACAGCAAAGGGGCTTAGCCCTGCGTATACGTGTATCCATTCTCCCCCAAACTTCCCTCCATCCAGGTCGCTGCATAACATTGGGCAGAGTTCCCTGTAAAACCTTTTGAACTTGACACCTAGTTAGGACTTTTGAAATAGTTAGTGCTCATGAATATACTATGTGGGTCTTGTTTTAAAACTAACATTCCATAAAAGATTTGAGGTTACAATGCTGCTTTCATTTTTAAACTAGTTTCAAAGGATTAAGCACAAGAAATCTTTTGGAGGGAACAAATCAATCTCTTTATTTATGATCAATTGAAATTATTAAAGCTGCTTACATAGGAGTTTCAACTTTATTTTGAAATTACAATGACTATTTAAAGAATAATCAGTTCAGTTCAGTTGCTCAGTCGTGTCTGACTCTTTGCGACCTCACGGACTGCAGCACGCCAGGCCTCCCTCTCCATCGCCAACTCACAGAGTTTACTCAAACTCATGTCCATTGAGTCGGTGATGCCATCCAACCATCTCATCCTCTGTTGTCCCCTTCTCCTCCTGCCTTCAATCTTTCCCAGCATCAGGGTCTTTTCCAGTGAGTCAGCTCTTTGCATCAGCTGGCCAAAGTATTGGAGGTTCAGCTTCAGCATCAATCCTTCCAATGAATGTTCAGGACTGATTTCCTTTAGGATGGACTGGTTGGATCTCCTTGCAGTCCGAGGGACTCTGAAGAGTCTTCTCCAACACCACAGTTCAAAAGCATCAATTCTTCTGAGCTCAGCTTTCTTCACCATCCAACTCTCATATCCATACATGACTACTGGAAAAACCATAGCTTTGATTAGATGGACCTTTATTGGCAAAATAATGTCTCTGCTTTTTAAATGCCGTCTAGGTAGGTCATAACTTTCCTTCCAAGGAGTAAGCGTCTTTTAATTTCATGGCTGCAGTCACCATCCACAGTGATTTTGAAGCCCAAGAAAATAAAGTCAGCCACTGTTTCCCCATCTATTTCCCATAAAGTGATGGGACCAGATGCCATGATCTTGGTTTTCTGAATGATGAGTTTTAAGCCAACTTTTTCACTCTCCTCTTTCACTTTCATCAAGAGGCTCTTAGTTCTTTTCTTTCTGCCATAAGGGTGGTGTCATCTGCATATCTGAGGTTATTGATATTTCTCCCAGCAATCTTGATTCCAGCTTGTGCTTCATCCAGTCCAGCATTTCGCATGATGTCCTCTGCATATAAGTTAAATCAGCAGGGTGACAATATACAGCCTTGACGTACTCCTTTTCCTATTTGGAACCAGTCTGTTGTTTCATGTCCAGTTCTAACATGCTTCCTGACCTGCATACAGATTTCTCAGGAGGCAGGTCAGGTGGTCTGGTATTCCCATCTCTTTAAGAATTTTCCAGTTTGTTGTGATCCACACAGTCAAAGGCTTTGGCTTAGTCAATAAAGCAGAAGTAGATGTTTTTCTGGAATTCTTTTGCTTTTTGATGATCCAACAGATGTTGGCAATTTGATCTCTGGTTCCTCTGCCTTTTCTAAATCCAGCTTGAACATCTGGAAGTTCATGGTTCATGTACTGTCGAAGCCTGGCTTGGAGAATTTTGAACATTACTTTGCTAGTATGTTTTAATTAAAAATTTTAATTAAAGTATTATTTACAATGTTTCAGGTGTACAGTAAGGTGATTCAGTCACACATGTATATCTATTCTTTTTTTCCTTTTTCATTATGGTTTATCACAGGATATTGAGTATAGTTCCCTGAGCTACTCAGTAGGACCTTGCTGTTTATCCATTCTATATATAGTAGTTTGCGTTGGCTAGTCCCAAACTCCCAAGGAATTATATTTAAATACAGCTGGAATTATATTTCTCACCTGATTTAAGGGAGAATTAAGCCCTAATAAATTAAATTTTTTCCTATTCATCTAGAATAGCACTAATTTTGTACTATCCTTGAGAGAATTGAGAGAATAGTCAAGAAATTTTCTGGGTACTATAGTTCAGATGAGGAATCTGAGTTGAAAATGTTGAGGTTTTCTTTATTTAATCTTTGCATTTCTGTCTCCTCTCAACAACCTCCCCCCCTTAGCAAAATATTAACAACAAACAAACTTCAGGGAAATTTTACTTTATTGGAAAACAGAACACTGCTTATATACAAGTGTTACAGTTATAATGTATGAAGGCAGATAAAAGTTTTATCAATGACTGACAACTCTATTAGACAATAATAGCCGGGCCAATATTCTAATTATCTCCATTGAAGGTCCCTGGGGAAGTAGAAAGGAAGCTTGAAGCTCAACATTCAGAAAACTAAGATCGTGGCATCCAGTCCCATCACTTCATGGCAAATAGATGGGGAAGCAATGGAAACAGTGGCTGACTTTATTTTTCTAGGCTCCAGAATCACTGCAGATGGTGATTGGAACCATGAAATTAAAAGACACTTACTCCTTGGAAGGAAAGTTATGACCAACCTAGACAGCATATTAAAAAGCAGAGACATTACTTTGTCAACAAAGGTCCGTCTAGTCAAGGTTATGGTTTTTCCAGTGGTCATGTATGGATGTGAGAGTTGGACTATAGAGAAAGCTGAGTGCCGAAGAATTGATGTTTTTGAACTGTGGTGTTGGAGATTCCCTTGGACTGCAAAGAGATCCAACCAGTCCATCCTAAAGGAGATCAGTCCTGGGTGTTCATTGGAAGGTCTGATGTTGAAGCTGAAACTCCAATACTTTGGCCACCTGATGCGAAGAGCTGACTCATTGGAAAAGACCGCAATGCTGGGAAAGATTGAGGGCAGGAGGAGAAGGGGAAGACAAAAACTTGAACTATACTCTGTTAGTAAAGAAGATACCTTTAGAGAGTAAATAATGATAGTTTTCTGTTTACCTACTCTGCCTTTAGTGTCTTTTTCCAGATTATTGCTTGGGCCATGTGGGTTTGGTGCTACAAATGCTGATCCAAAGGGCCCCAAAGGAAAAAGATTTCACAAACATTTTTTTTAAATTTCTCTGTGAGGAATGATCTATGGAATCAGTGTTTAAAGTTACATATAGTAAGTTTTATGGCACTATGAATAGTTATAATACATCAAAACATTGACTGTAGCCATAACAGCAATATCTGAATCTTTAGGTCTATAAATAGTGATACAAACTGGAAAATACAAGAAAGCTATCAATCTGCACCACTAAATATTAATGACAAGTTTGGTTGTTTGGGTGCTGTTTAAACAACTGGTATTAGGGTTCAGTTTGAGTTTGTAAAGGGCGTCTGTGGTGGCTCAAATAGTAAAGAATCTACCTGCAATGCAGGTGACCCGGGTTTGATCCTTGGGGCTGGAAGATCCCCTGGAGAAGGGAATAGCTACCCATGCCAGTATTCTTGCCTGGAGAATTCCATGGACAGAGGAGCCTGGCGGGCTACAGTCTATTGGGTCGCAAAAAGTCAGACATGACTGAGTGACTACATTTCACTTTGAATATGTAAAACTCAATAGTGCTGGTTTTTAAATCTGCTTAAAAGTAAATTAGATGCAGAGAAGCATGGCTAAAAATATCATATAAATTTTCATTATGCACACAAAAGTATTTCCCTTTAATAAAGATTTTCTCATTATACTTAATGGGAAACAACTAAAATGTCATGAAAACAGTCCAGTAGGGAAACTTGTACTATTTATCTTTAAGATCATAATTTTTTTCCTTCAAAATCTACACATATTCTTGTGATGTTTTCAAAAGTAGCTGCTGATATAGATTTGACTCATCTGTAGATCCTAGAGGAGACACTCTATAGGATCCAGATTTCAATTCAGCAACAGCTTTTTCTAGTTCTCTAGTTATATTCTTTTGCAATTCCCACTGACCACTTTGGTCAAGTAAGTCTCCATGCTGTTATTTGAAGGGCGTGGAATTGAGGTAGAAAGCACTACGTTTGCTCTTAGAGTAAGATTTCTGTTGAGCACTAAAGTATTATTGAAATTTCCAACACAAGGGGGCTCCAGGACTGGCCTCCTGGTGACAGTGCTGAGGCAAGATCTGTTCTGCTATTTCTCCACCCCAAGTTTGGTGCTGACCTCTGCCAGCCTCTCCTTAGTCTTGTCCAGTTTATTTGCCAATGGCTTTCTAACTTCTAGTTCTTCTAGGTAGAGTGGCTTATATTTTTCCAACTCTGCTTTATTAGAATCTTCTTGAAAAATATTCATCTTGGAGAGTTCAGATTCCAAGCCTTTAATTCTGAGTTCCACCTGACTTCTTATGAAAGCATTACTCTTCTCTCTTAACCGCTCTAAGTTTTCTTGAGATGCTGCTTTTACGTGACTTGTGAGTTGAAGTAACTTCTTTCAGTCCTATACCCTACCTTCTAGGTTAGCACGATCACGTGACGTGACCTCCTGTGAAGCCTCCAACATAGACTGCATTTTTAGGGTATCAGCCAGTTCTTGTGGAAGTTGTCTCACGGCTGCTATGGCAATCCTCACTGGGGCTCCTGCCACCATTGTTGCTGCCAGCGCAGGGCCCAGACCCCCTGGGCTCCCAGTCCCAGCTTTCCTGGGGCAGTGCGAGCCCCAGCAGGGCGTGGATTTCCTCCACCACACAAACATTCTTCAATTGTGTGAATTATTCCCTGGACATTATGACTGAATTTTGGAATCTGGGTTCCTTTGTTTTAAACCAAGAACTGTACATGTCAGTTCAAGCTGAGTGTGGTTGAAGTTGAAGTATAGCAGCACCAAAGGAACCGGAAGGTCCTCCTCCTTTTCAAAACCTGCTTTGCAAGCCAGCCTAGTGCCTCTTTTGATTGCCTCCAAGTTAGCATTCAGTTTTAGGTCAATGTCAAATAAGGAGATAAACCACAGATTTCACAGGGCATCATATAAATGTAAGAGGAATCAGTTCAGTTCAGTTCAGTTGCTCAGTCGTGTCCGACTCTTTGTGACCCCATGAATTGCAGCACACCAGGCCTCTCTGTCCATCACCAACTCCCGGAGTCCACCCAAACCCATGTCCATCGAGTCGGTGATGCCATCCAACCATCTCATCCTCTGTCGTCCCCTTCTCCTCCTGCCCCTTGATCCTACCCAGCATTAGGGTCTTTTCCAATGAGTCAGCTCTTTGCATGAGGTGGCCAAAGTATTGGAGTTTCAGCTTCAACAATAGTCCTTCCAATGAACACCCAAGATTGATCTCCTTTAGGATGGACTGGTTGGATCTCCTTGCAGTCCAAGGGACTTGCAAGAGTCTTCTCCAACACCACAGTTCAAAAGCATCAATTCTGTGGCACTCAGCTTTTTTCACCGTCCAACTCTCACATCCATACGTGACCACTGGAAAAACCATAGCCTTGACGAGACGGACTTTTGTTGGCAAAGTAATGTCTCTGCTTTTAAATATGCTATCTAGGTTGGCCATAACCTGCCTTCCAAGCAGTAAGCGTCTTTTAATTTCATGGCTGCAGTCACCATCTGCTGTGATTTTGGAGCCCAAAAAAATAAAGTCTGACACTGTTTCCACTGTTTCCCCATCTATTTCCCATGAAGTGATGGGACCAGATGCCATGATCTTAGTTTTCTGAACATTGAGCTTTAAGCCAACTTTTTCACTCTCCTCTTTCACTTTCATCAAGAAGCTCTTTAGTCCTTCTTCACTTTCTGCTGTAAGAGGAATAGAATTAATAAATTTATAGATTTTATTCAATGAAGTGATAAGTAATGAATAGTTTGTTCATTTACCCTGAAATGTGGCTATCTCTTGATATCTGAAGAGAGTTGGCTCCCAGACCCCATGGATATCCAAATCTGAAGATGCTCAAGTCCCTTATGTAAAATGGCATGGGTGCATGAGTGCTTAGTCACTCAGTCGTGTCTGACCCTTTTCCACCCCATGGACCATAGCCTGCCAGTCTCCTCTGTCCATGGATTCTCCAGCAGGAACACTGGTGTGGGTTGCCATTTCCTTCTGTAGGGGATATTTCCAACCCAGGAACTGAACCCAGGTCTCCTGCATTGCAGATGGATTCTTTAGCATCTGAGCCACCAAGGAAGCCAATAAGATTGTATAGTATCTGCATATAACCTATGCATCTCCTCCCATATAATTTAAATCATCTCTAGATTACTTATAACACCCAACACAATATAAATTCTATATAAGTAGTTGCCAGAGCATGACAAATGCAAGTTTTGGTTTTTGGAACTTTCTGGAATATTTTCCCAAATATTTTTGGTCCACAATTGGTTGAATCCATAGATGTGGAACGTGTGGATAAGGAGGACTGACTGTAGAATTATCATTTTTCTTAGCTAAAGCACAGTGATCATTCTGCCTTAGTACAATATATAACAAGTATTCTAGTGAAATCATCTCACATCCAGTGTATCTCACTATTAACCTCTGATGTAAAACTTGATTCCAACTAAATCTGATTATATTGCAGCGAATCTAGCATTAGGATGGTCCTAGACATACACATGAAAAACTTTCTTTGTGTTGCCTACTTTTCCCATTGATGTAACACAAAATATTACTTATGACATCTAATACAATGATTTAGGTAATAATGTCACCAGTTAAAGCTATGACATGGATATAATACATAGTTTCAGTTAGCCTATCAGACACAAATCTTCAGGAAACTAAGCTTTATTGGTTCAGATACTTGCCTGCTTGCTTTACAGAACACTTTGTTAAGTGAAAGGAAGAATAATGTCTACAATTGAAAAATAGAGGGAGTTTGGGGCTGGCAGAATGCAATTGCCCAAGTTAGAGCAAACCAAATTGATCTGAAATCATTTAGATAACAATGTGATGGTCAGCGGACAGCATTTGTTTATGAAGACAGATTATGCCAGGCAAATCTGATTTATTTGATCTTATAAAATTACTCAACAAGTTTGTGGATAAAGAAAACTCCATGGGCAAACAATATATCTAAATGTTTGTAATAGCTTTTGATGTGGGTCTGCATGAGATTAAGATAATTGAAATGCTAGGAAGATGTTGCCTGGATAACAATGCAATGGTGTGGTTATCAGATTTAAAACAAAGTAATCATAAAAAATGGATCGTAATAGCTAACTGATATATTTGGCAGAAGACCATGAAAGAGCTGGTATCTTTATAGATCAATATGGTAAACAAGTATGAAAATGACTTAGTGCACAAAAATTCATTTACTCTTTCTATAGGAGATAACAGATCATAAATAAAAATTAGTTCAGGGACTTCCCTGGCAATCTAGCTGTTAAGACTGTGCTTCCCATGCAGGGATCTCAGGTTCAATCCCTGGCTGGAAAACTAAGATCTCACATGCCACACAGCATGGCAAGAAAATTCAGAATACTTTACTTCTTGTCCAAAATGAACTATTACTTTATTCTGGCTTCTACTAATACTTAGAAATGTTATAATTTGTGATGTCTGCTAAAAGTATTAAGACAATCATAAGTATTACATAATCATAAGCTTGATAGGTTTTCAAAACATAATTAAATCTGATAAAAATCTTATAGATTTGTAACTAAATTCCTTTGTAGATTTTTAAAAGCTGAGAGATCATTTAACAGCAAATAGCTATAGGTGCCAGAAATGAGGATGAAGATCAAATGTACATTTCTTATTATAAATCACAATTTCACAGCTTGTAAACTAGAACTATGTTTTGGAAGACATATTTTTTTACCATCTGATACAAGTTTTAAAATATGCATTCTCTCTGAAAATGTAGCATAGCTAATGTAGTAGTAGCATTTCTACTACTCTGTATCTACCCTAGAGGAAACACTCTTCAATAGACTCAGAGACACAGGGACATGGATATTAATCATCACATTTTGTGAAGTGTGAACACAGAGCAACAGTGAAATAAACAATGGCATATGCACACTAGGGAATATTATGCAGTAGTTAAAAAGAAATAGGTGATATAAAATAAATAAAGAAAAAGGACCTACTGTGTAACACAGGGAACTATACTCAGTACTTTGTAATAATCTACAAGGGAGAAGAATCCATAGTGGCTGCACCAACTTGTTGATACATACATACATTTGTATACATACACATACGTATCACTTTGTTGTACACCTGAAACTAACGCAACATTGTAAATCAACTATACTTCAATTAAATAAAACAAACAGAAAAAGAAATGGGTGGATCTATGGGTCATAATGTGGAATGATTTCCAAAACAAATTGTTTTGTGAATAAAGAAAAGTGCAAGAAAAAGAACAAATAGCTGTTGCAATGGTAACAATTTTGAGAGAAACTGAAACTGCTGCTGCTGCTAAGTCGCTTCAGTCGTGTCCAACTCTGTGTGACCCCATAGACAGCAGCCCAACAGGCTCCCCCGTCCCTGGGATTCTCCAGGCAAGAACACTGGAGTGGATTGCCATTTCCTTCTCCAATGCATGAAAGTGAAAAGTGAAAGTGAAATTGCTCAGTTATGTCCAGGTCTTCATGACTCCATGGACTGGAGCGTACTAGGCTCCTCCATCCATGGGATTTTCCAGGCAAGAGTACTGGAGTGGGTTGCAATTGCCTTCTCCAAACTGAAACTAATTGTAAATAAAAATTAAGGAAATAGGATATGGAAGGAAAAAGGAATACAGCATGATGTATTTTTAAAGTCTTATTGTAAAATTGACTTTTTCCTTTCACATTATTTTTTTATTTTATTCAAGTATAATTGACTTGCAATGTTGTGTTTATTTCTGCTATATAGCAAAGTGACTCAGTTATATATATATATATATATATATATATATATATATATATACATATATATATATATGTATGTGTATATATATATGTTTTTCATATTTTTTCCATATGGTTTATCACAGGATATTGAATAGAGTTCCCTGTGCTATAAAATAGGACCTTGTTTATCCACTCTGTATATAAAAATTTGCATTTACTAATCCCAGACTTTCACTCCATCCCTCCCACCCACTGTTGGCAACCACAAATCAGTGCTCTATGTCTGTGAGTCTGTTTCATAGATAAGTTCATTTGTGTCATACTTTAGATTCCACATATAAGTGACATCATATGGTGTTTGTCTTTCTCTTTTTTTGTCTTTCTCTTTCTACTTCATTTAGTATGATAATCTCTAAATCCACCCACGTTACTGCAAATGGCATTGTTTCATTCTTTTTTTTTAAATGAGTAGTAGTCCATTGTATATATGTACCACATCTTCTTTATATATTCATCTGTCAATGGATATTTAGGTTGTTTCCATGTCTTGGTTAATGTGAATGGTCCCACTATTAACATAGGTCTGCACATTTCTTTTTGAATTATATTTTTGTCTAGATACATGCCCAAGAGTAGGATTGCTGGATCGTATGGCAACTCTATTTTTAGTTTTTTGCGAAGCCTCCGTACGGTTTTCCATAGTCACTGCACCAACTTATGTTCCCACGAATAGTGTAGGAAGGATCCCTTCCACTGCACCCTCTCCAGCATTTGTATTTGTTGACTTTTTAACGATGGCCATTCTGACCAATGTGAGGTGGCACTCACTGTAGTTTTGATTTGCATTTCTCTAAAAATTAGTAATATTGAGCATCTTTTCATGTTGTTGTTGGCCATCCGTTACATCTTTGGAGAAATGTCTATTTAGATCTGCCCATTTTTCAACTGGATATTTTTTGTTGTTGTTTCTGTGTTATGTGAGCTGTTTGGCATGTTTTGGAAATTAAGCCCTTGTCAGTCACATACAAAAATACTTTCAATATATGTGCATATATGTTACATTAAAAGGTTTAACAATATCTACAAAATAGCTACTAACCAATCAGAACTGACAATGGCCAGGGCTCTGAGCAAGGGTAGGGCTCTAAAGGCCTGTTGGTATGTTGGATACTACCTCTTTAACTGATGGAAAATGAGCAAGTGAGTGGTGTTTGGGAGAGGCTGAAATGTCTGCATGAGCCAAGGTAAGGCCATTTGGAAGGTGGTGGCTATTTGCTGATTGGTTATGGAAGTAGTTTAATATTTTAACAACAGATGTAGCTTTGCTGATGGGTAGCAGATTTATAGTAGCCAAAGGACCTAAGAAAAATAAAAAATAGAAATTTTTGAATAGGTTAAATTATAAAAAGTAAAATACAATTTAAATAAACAGACCACAAAACATTAAATTTCATTGGTAATTAAATAACTACAGATACTTAGTAAAAGCAGGGCTTTTCCCTTATTCAACTTGGAAATGTTATTTCTCATAAGTGGCAAAATATATAGTTAAGGGGAAAAGGTAAAGAAAAGGCATTTCTAAGCCTACTGATAGAAGCCTAAACAGGTACAACCTTTCTGAAGGACATTTTCTTAATATTCACCAAAAAAGTTTAAAATGTAAGTCTGATTGAATGGTTCTGGTAAACTAGATGAATCCTCCCTAAAACAACTAAAAGATTCAGATTTAAAATTTATTCTTCAAGCATAAAAGAATATGAAAAGGTAGTTTGGAATTACCAGACTAAGGGTGAAGGAGAAATGGGAATCCAAACATGTTCTGCCCAGAAGGAATTTGCTGATTGGCTAAAATCAGTGTTTGTCTGGGCTTCCCTCGTGGCTCAGTGGTAAAGAATCCACCTACCAAGCAGAAGATGTGGGTTCGGTCCCTGGGTCGGGAAGATCCCCTGGAGAAGGAAATGGCAACCCACTCCAGAATTCTTGCCTGGGAAATCCCATGGACAGAGGAGCCTGACAGGCTACAGTCCATTGTCTTGCAAAGAGACACAACTGAGTGACTAAACAACTAGAGTATTTGTCTTGATAACACTTGCAGGTGCAAAGGAGACAAAAAGCAAACTCCAGGACTTGTACATGACAGGAGGTCTAATAGAAGACCCTTCTCCACAAGATACTGAGATTCTAAAGCCCTTGAGTATTTACTGCTTGTATTCAAATTGCCTGGGTCAATGAATCTCAAAGCCTTGAACCTGGGTTAAAATAATTGTTGTTTGGCAGTGTCTCCAGATGCTTGGAGGAAGGAAATACAGATCTGCTCTTGAGGAATATACTTTTATCATAGGTTTAAATAATTTCTATAAATAATTTGTCAAATATGATGTTCAGCACATTCTCGTATCTGGCAGAATAGGAGAATGTATTATCTTCTCAATGATAATCAGGTGCACGAGGAAGCCAGATTAAATGAACAAGAGTCATCAGAGACAGCAAACAACAAAAACAGACCCATGAGGACTTTAAATACTAGAATTATGAGGCATGGACTATAACACAATTATGATGGTGATGTTTAAAAATGTAAAAGAAAAAAAATAAAAAAACAAAGATGTAAAATACCAGCTTGATGCCTTCTACAGAGAACAGGAAACTATAGAAAGTAAACAGCAAATCTGAATTTGAAAAAAGAACCAAGTACAATTTTACTGTGAATTTAAATATTGTGACTTTATTTTAAACAAAAACATATAGGTATATTTTACAAATAAAAATAAATTTTATGAGTAAGCTTATAAATAAAAATTTTAAGTCCAACAAGATTTTAAGTATAGGTTAGACACACCTTTAAGACTTAATGAATCTGAAGATACATCAAGGGAAATGATCCAGAATGCAGCCTGCAGAGGGGAAAAGAAGAGGGGGTAAAAGACACAGAAGATATGTGAGAATGTCTAACATGGGTTCAGCCACATTTCTAGAAGGAGAAGAAAGAGAATGAGATAAAACAATTCTTTGAAGAGTTAACTGCTGAGGAATTTCTAAACCGACAAAAGACTTCATGTCACTGATTTAAAGAAGTCTTATGAAAGCATGATTAATGAAAAGAAAACCCTATCTAAGCCAATAATATCTGAAAACCAAAGACAAAGAATAAATATTAAAAGCAGCCAGAGAAATATGTTCTGCCCAGAAGTTTTCTAACTTTCTTAATATTTTAAAAATAACCTTTGATAAATTAAAATTTTGTGATGTAATTTAAGAATTAATAAAAAGATATAAGCAAAGAGTATAATTTTAAATTAGTAGGGAGGAGGAATTTGATACATAAAAATCAGAAATCAATCTAAAATGTAAAAAAAGAAAATGTAACAGATCAGAGGAATGGAAAACACTTTTGAAGGTGGTAGGTTTCATTTCCAGTATAGTAGCAATTACACAAATGTAAAAGGACTAAATGCTCCAATTAAAAGTTCAAGACTATCTGACTGGTTAAAAAAATCCAGCTACTGTTAAGTGGAGACACCCTTAAAACATAATGTTAAAAAAGGTTGAAGTCAAATACATGCGTTGTAAATGCCCATCAAATAATAGTTGATGTGTCTAGGAGAAAACATCAGACAAAACAGACTTTAGCTCAGAAAGCATCTCTACAGATAAAGAGAGATACTGTATACTTCTGAGACATTTGGTTATCTGAACAGATAATGTTTTAATTTATATGCACCTATGACAAAGTCTCAAACTGTACGGAGCATAAATGAGAGACTACAAAGAGAAATATCATAATTTACCTTGGTTCAAACGGTAAAAGAATCTCCCTGCAATGCAGGAGACCTGGGTTCGATCCCTGGGTCAGGAAGATCCCCTGGAGAAGAGAATGGCTACCCACTTTAGTGTTCTTGCCTGGAGAATTGCATGGACAGAGGAGCCTGGCGGGCTACAGTTCATGGGGTTGCAAAGAGTCGGACATGATGAGCAATTAACACTTAACGCTTTCACCATATATATGTGGAAGGAGGCATATACATATATCGTACTTAGTCTGTTGTTTAGTTGCCAAGTTGTGTCTGACTCTTTTGTACTTGGTATATACAGCTGCAAAATATATGCACATTCTTTTCAAGCATATGAATGGGATTTATTTAAATTATAGATAAAAATTGAGAAGGCTTTTTCCCCCCAGCCATGTAGACAACCGTCATTATTATTTCAGAATGTTTACTGAGACACACACACACGTTATTCTGTGTAATCCTAAACTGGTTAGATAGTCAGTCTCTACCCTTATGAGTTTACAAGCAACACCAAGTATATAAATAGTGATAGAGAAAAAAAATATCAATAGTGAGCACAAGTAAGAACCAGTGCTGTTGAGAATATTAGTTCATCACATTCAATTTAATTCTCATTAGATGATGTAGGTATTGTTATACCTAATTTAGAGATTGTTGAGGCTCAGAGAGATGAAGTAAATTTTCCAAGATCATCTCTTCATTAAATGACAACGTTAGAATTGAGATCTACTTGTTTTATGAGTGATAAATCAACTCCATAAAATATCTTTTTGAGTCTGGAAGTAAGGCAGTAGGTTTTCATATAGAAGGATCTCTATGAAATTAGGAAGATGAAGTCTTTGTGCAGCCTTCACAAAGGTTTTAGTGTTTATAGTATAGCAGAGTTATATACTGAGCTGAAGAAGCAGCTAAAAGAATTTGATGAGAGAAGTATCTTAGAAGACAGAGCCGGGGCTGGTGATTGGGAGCATGAGAATGGCTGAGAGTAGAGAGCTATCATGTTTCCTGCACAACAAATTAAAATGCCTTCCATTGTGGCATCTGATGCCCATTGAAAATCATTGTTTTCTAGTTCAAGCTCACTCTTTTCCCATTGCTTACAGTTTCTGAAGTGAATCTCAGTTTCAACAGGCAGTCTTTCACGGCCAAGTGAAAGTCAAGTTTTCTCTCTGCTTCCCAGTTTTTAAGAAGGTGTCAACTATCTATTTCACTGCTTAACACGGGGAGAAAAGCACTTATAGAGATACTATACTAATGTAGTTCAGCAAGCAATCATTTAAATCCATTCAATATTTGAATAATTAAGGCCGTATCATCTTCTGTCAACTACTTTTTAAATTTTTATTTTTAATTTAATTTTTAAAATTTATTTCATTGAAGTATAGTTGACTTACAATGTTGTATTAGTTTCTGGTGTACAGCAAAGTGATTGTTTTATATATATATTTTTTTCCAGATTCTTTTCCTTTATAGGTTGTTACAAAATATTAAGTATAGTTCCCAGTGCTCTAGCTTCTTGTTGGTTATCTATTTCATATATAGCAGTGTGTATATGTTAATCCTAAACTCCTAATTTATTCCTCCCCTCCCCTTTCCCCTTCGGTAACCATAAGTTTGTTTTCTATGTCCGTGGGTCTGCTTCTGTTTTGTATATAAGTTCATCTATATCATTTTTTTTTTAGATTCCACATATAAGCATATCACGTTATATTTGTCTTCCTTTGTCTGACTGACTTCACTCGGTATGGCGATCTCTAGGTCCATCTACGTTAGTTCATCTATGTCAGTGCAAATGACATTATTTCATTCTTTTTTATGTCTGAGTAACATTCCATTGTATATATGTACCACGTCTTTTTTATCCATTTCTCTGTCAGTGGACATTTAGGTTGCTTCCATGTCCTGACTATTGTAGACAGTGCTGTTGTAAACATTGGGGTGCGTGCATCTTTTTGAATATCAACTTCTTGAATATTCTCTTGGATGAACTCCCTCCTTCAAGCTTCATTCCAGTCTCCTAACCTTCTCCACATCTTCACTGCAAGCACAGAGCCTTGCAGCCACACAGTCATGAGTTCTAGTTCCAAAACAAAGGTTTGATTGTATCATTTCTGTGCTTTCGAAGAAAAATCAGTGGCTTTCTCTGAATAATACCAACACTCAGTTTAGTGTGGTATACAGTGTTCTTTTCCATCCAGCCCTGACTTAATCTTTCCAGCCTCAGCTCCTCAGCTCCTCCCTTGGCAGCATCTCCTCACCACAAGGGACATCAGACTTCTTGCCCACATGTGGAGAACACAGCGCCGCAGTGCCCACGTGACAGCAGTCTGGGGCCCGAGAGTTTAAGGAACCTGTCCCAGTCATAGAGCAGGTAATTGGCAGACTAAGAATTCAAACTCAGGCCTGACTCCAAATCACGGGCTTAATCCAGTCTGCTACACTGTCTTTGGTCTTGGTATGTTTTGTGAATCTTTCAGTAAAACAAAGTTAATTTTGAGCACACCAAATGCTATGCCCCATCAGTGCTATCTGGCATCATAATTGGATATAAAATATCAGCCAGTCACATAAATGAGTCTGCTATTTCTGTAGAATTTATAGTTGCCATTAGTGTCAATAGTTTTCCTTTACCTCAGTAATAATACTGATAACACCTCCCATTCATTTAGGGCTCACTCTGTGCCATACATTGTGTTAAGCCTTTAAAATACATTAAAATATTTAATGCCCAAGCATTCTTTGAGATAATTGTTACTGTTTCTATTTTGTGATGAGGAAACTGAAGCTGCAAAAATGCTCAGCAAGGTGCTTGAGATGAAACAGCTAGTTGTGGAGCTGGAACTGAACTCAAGACCATCTCACTTTAGAGCCTGTGCCCCTGACGGCTACACGACTCTGTCTCCCCATAAAGCTCCTGAGAGACAGAATAGTGTAGTTTAATCTGAATTAAACTTGTCAATAACCTCCATGCCATATGCCTGAAATTCCTTGTTTTCCTCACTGGCAATCTTATCTTGCAAGTCTTGTCTTTCCATCTAAGTAGCCGGCAAGCTTCTTTCTGCTCCCATTCTCCTGGTTTCTTGGGTACTGAAGAGCTTAAGACAAAAACTCGGGTTTAGGAGCTGGTGTTTATTTTCCCCGGAGGAAAGGACTTCAGAGGAAGGGAATGGGAGTGATCCAAGCCACGGGTCAAGCGACTGAGGTGGGGAGAGAAAATCTTTCAAGGACGTAAAATTTCAAGGAAGACTTTTCTATTCCTCTAATTTTTTTCTGTACCAAGATTCCCAAATGTCTAGAATCTGGGGCTCTGTGTGACTCTGTCTCCCCCTTCTGCTCTCAAGGTGGGCTCTAGATTTATAGTTTGCAGTAATGAAAAACAGAGGTGCTCTTATTTCCTGAGTCAAAGAGTATGACTATTATATGTTGTGGATAGTGCCATCTTTTTTAAAGTAGTTGCACCGAGTTAGCATCCATTAGCGGTATATGAGAGTTCAGGTTGCTCTATATGCATGCCAACATTGTGATATTAACAGAGTTAAATTTTAGTCATTTTGGTGGTGGAGAAGGCAATGGCACCCCACTCCAGTACTCCTGCCTGGAAAACCCCATGGACGGAGGAGCCTGGTGGGCTGCAGTCCATGGGGTCGCTAAGAGTCGGACACGACTGAGCGACTTCACTTTCACTTTTCCTTTTCATGCACTGGAGAAGGAAATGGCAACCCACTCCAGTGTTCTTTCCTGGAGAATCCCAGGGATGGGAGAGCCTGATGGGCTGCCGTCTATGGGGTCGCACAGAGTCGGACACGACTGAAGCGACTTAGCAGCAGCAGCATTTTGGTGGTGGTGTCAAATTATTTCACTGTGGAGTTAATTTATATTTTCCTAATGATGAATGAGTTTGAGCACATTTTCATTTATTTGGATACAGTCTTCTGTGTAGTATCTCTTCTTGTTTCTTTTCTACTTGATTGTCTTTTATTGTTATTGAATTTGTAGAAGGTCCTTATAAATTTAGGATAAAAATCTTTTGTCACATATATGATGTAATACTTTCTTCTACTCTGTGCCTTTTTCACTTTTTTAAAATTTATTTTTTATCGAAGTATAGTTGAATTAAAATGTGTTAATTACTGCTGGTATAGAAAAATGACTCAGTTATTCACACACATACACCCACACCCCCCATATATGTTTTATATATATATGTATATATATCTAATATCCCTTTTAATATTCTTTTCCATTATGGTTTGTCACAGGATACTGAATATAGTCACCTGTGCTAGACAGTAGGACCTTGTTTATCCATTCTATATATCCCACTTGGCACAGAGATGCTTTTTTAAAATCCAGTGGCTCACTATTTTAGTCATCAATTCATTACAAATGTGCCAGACATTGTTCTAGATACTGGATATACAACTGTGAGCAAAGAATAGCTTTGAGGGACAACAGACAATTAACAAATAAACAAATACATATATAATGTGGTGACAGATGGTGGTGAATTCTGTCAAAAGAAAGCAAGGTGGGTAGCACAGGGAGAGCAAATGGTGAAGGTACTAGTGGGTATGGGGCTGCCATTTCAGCTCACGTGATCAGGGAAGGGTTTTCTGAGGTGGAATTCTTTGAGTCAAGACCCCAGTGAAGTGAAAGAAGAAGTTGTGAGCATATCTGTAGAAAGAACGTTCTCGTGGAATGAATGGCCTTGAGGTGGAAGTGTACTTGTCATGTCTTGGGAAAATAAGGAGATCAATATGTATGGAACAAAATGAGGAAGAGCCTAGTGGGAGTTGTGGTTTAAGAATCACAGGGACCAGTCAGAGTTTTGGATTTTACTCCAAATATGGCAGGGGGTCATTTCAAGATTTTGAGCAAAAGAGTGAAGTGGTCAGATTTATGTTCTGATGGGATCCATCTTGCTGCCCAATGAGAAATACATCATAGAGGGGCAGGGGTGGAAGCAGAGAGACTGAGGAGAGTGCAGTGGAAGGGAAATCTGAGAAGTCTTCAGACCCGGGAAATGCTTGAGCCAACAAGAATTGCTCACAGACTGAATGTGGAGTGTCTGGCTTCAGTCAGAAGTTTTTGAAATTTTGTTTAGGCAGCTAATTGAATGGAGGTGCCATTTACCAAAATGAGAATTAGGTTTAGGAAAATAAATCCAGTGCTTTGCCTTAGATGAATGAGAGGCCATTTGACTTACAAGTTCTTGTGGGAGAAAAGGCCCATAGTAGGTGCCACAGGTGTTTACCTTGCATAGGGCCATGTCTGTGTGGAGGCGAGGCGGTAGAGAAATAGAAGAGATACGGTTCCTTCTGAGTAATCATCTGATATTCAAGTGACTAGAAGGTAGGTCAGTTATCTGAGCTTGTCTTACACACACTATGATTTCAGGGCAAGAAGTCTCTCTCTGTACAGAAAATTTTTCTCATTGCTATTATCACAAAATTCCTGAATTTAAGTCAAAGTAATTCATTCCATAATTAGAAATAGGAAAATTCAAATGCAGATAGCTTGAGAGAGAATTCTGTGTGTATGACTTTTTATCAAACTACACCAGAGCGGATGAAGGTCCTATTGTGTATGCAAAAGGTCTTGACTGGTAAAAAAAAAAAAAAAAAAGTGTGATTATCAAGAGAAAGGATGTATTATAGATAAAGAAAGCAAAGATTTCACAATCTTGCTAAGGATACCCTATTTATCATAATTTCAAAGTGGGAAAATGGAAAAAGAAGTGTTCATATGTTGAAGGATTATCTGGATTTATAGCTAAGTGGAGAGTATCCATCTAAATTATTTTTCTCCCCTCTTTAGCCCCCTTTCTACCTTTTATTTAACCCCTAATCTCTCCCCCAAAGTGTTCTTCAACTGGAAGGCCATGGCGTGATAGAGGCTTTTCATCTCTTTTCTGGGCCCCGAGTTCTGGAGAATGTTACTTAACTGTGCAATTCCCATTTGATGTCCCACTGTCATTTCTGCAACAGTGTCCTGGAGGAGGGGCACCACGTCTAAGACCAGAAAGGATTTAAGACATTAATTTTTCCTCTCATTATCAGAGTGCTATATGCTTATTGCAAAAAAATTTTTAACAGAATTTTTAAAAACAACAAAAGAAATCTCTGCTATCTAGAAGCAAGGTCAACAACCTTCTGGCATATTTCTTTCTAGTCTTTTATTCATTTTGTACTTCCATAAGTGAGCTTTTTATTGTACCTGTAGCTTTGTAGCCTGCTGTTTTGCTTAACATTAAGACATACACATATGTTAGTGTCATTGCATTTTTAAAATTTTTATTCATTTATTTTTGGCTGTGCTGGGTCTTCCTTGCTGCACAGGCTTTCCTGTAGTTGTGGTGAGCGGGGGCTACTCTCTAGTTGTGGTGGGCGGGCTTCTCATTGCGGTGGCTTCTCTTGTTGTCGAGCCTGGGCTCTAGAGCACACGCTCAGTAGTTGTGGAGCATGGGCTCAGTTGCTCCGTGGCATGTGGGATCTTCCTGGACCAGGGATTGAACCTGTGTCTCCTGCATTGGCAGACAGATTCTTTACCACTGAGCCACCAGGGAAGCTCCAGTGTCATTGCATTCTTACGGCTACATAATCGTCTTTAGTATAGCTGCACTGCAATTTCAAGGTAGTTTCAGATTATGTACAATTACAAAAACACAGTGAAAAATGGCTTGTGCATGTATCTTTTCCCTTCTTTTGGATGATTTACAAAAGGAGTTGGTGAATTAAAGGGTATACCTATTTGTTTTAAAGCTTCTGATATTCACTGCTATACTGATTTCTAGAAAGGTTGTTATCAAGTTACACCTGAGGGGAAGTGAGGGAGGCCTATTAGAACTATCGGATCTGTAGAAAATATTTGATAGCCATTTTTCTTCTTCTTTTTAAAAATAATAATGCTTTTTTATTTTGAAGACACAGAAGAGAAATGACTATGCATTTTTTGTGTGTCTGTGTGTGTGTGCTCGGTCGTGTCTGACTCTTTGCGACCCCATGGACTGTAGCGCGCCAGACTCTTCTGTTCATGGAATCTTCCAGGCAAGAATACTGGTGTGGGTTGCCATTTCCTTCTCCAGGAGATCTTCCCGACCCAGGGATGGAATCTGTGTCTCTTGTGTTTCCTGCATTGGCAGGTGGATTCTTTACCACTGAGCCACCTGAGAATTGTTACGTACTAATCATCAGTTGCTCTGTTTCATAGTGGTAACATAGGGCTAACTCAATACTGGATAAGTATTAGCCTTAGCCTATGGGGTAGCCAATACAAGTGTTACAGAGTAGGGAGAATAGCAGATGCACTTGTGCAGGGAAACTCGTCTTTTAATGGAGGTCTGATGTTCACTGGATATTGAGAGAATGGGGTGATGAGGAAAGGAAAGAACAGAAGAGGCATTCTGGGAAGGGGATGAGTGAGAAGGAGGTGGCTGTTTCCCCCGAGGAGGGGGAATTGCAGCAACAGCAGAGCAGCTCCCAGGCAGGCGGTCAACTCTTCCCTGGGAAGGAATGAGGCAGAGCTGGTAGGAGGACAGGTCAGGAGCAAACCCTTTGGTAATCCGGGTGATGCTGATGTCCATTGGGTCAACCAGAAATTTCATGGCAGATTTCTGTAAACTAGTGGTCAGGAATAGAAATAGTACAGGCCAGGCCCTCTTTTCCATGAATTTGTTTATCTGAAAATAAAGATAATCCTTGAACACCATGTTTCTGAACCATCACAGAAAGATTATAGAGCAGTTACTTGATCTGATTGAATAGTTGTACAGATGGAAGAAGACAGGATATCTGAAAGCCAGGAGGGCTGGAAGGATGCTTGGATAGATGGATAGACACACTCACTAGCCATTTAACAACCAGCATCATTCATTCAAAAAATATTTATTGAATATCAGCTCTATGTCAGTCACTTCACTAAGTATTCTCACCTTATAACTGCTCTTCTAACTTTTCAAATTTCCATAACTTTTTTTCCTAGAAACGAATCCACATTTTCAGAAAGGGGAAAGACTGAGGAGAGGAGACTGCTTTATCTGTGTTTCCTTTTCTCTCTCTGGCAGAAATTTTAGGCAAAAATATTATCCCTCATGCAGTTTCAAAAGCAAATGTCACTCCCTCACTGTAAAACTTTAAGTGACTCTCTCTGCCTGTCCTGTGTAATGAAGTCAAAATTACACGACCTAGTCCTTTACATTCTCTCCACAGGCTGGTAAGCCATAGTTTTGCCTTCCACTCTTTTTTTGGTGTGTGTGTGAAAATTTTTATTGTGGTAAAATATATATAACAAAAGTGTCCATTTAAACAATTTTAAATTGTTTAAATTTAAACATGTGCAGTTTAGGCATTAATTGCCTTCACAGCGTTGTCCATCTCTCACTATTAATTAATAAAACGTTTTCCATCACTGCAGAAGGAAATTATATAACCCTCTTAAGCTATAAGTTCCCATTCCTGCAGCCCCTGACAACCAATAATAATCTTCTTTCTATTTCTATGAATTTGCCTAGATATTTCATTTAAGTAAAATAAGGATAAGCATTCTTTTTAATAAGCATTATAGACATTTCATGTAAGTGAAATCTTGGGATATTTGTCTTTTTGTCTCTGGCTTATTTCACTTAGTATGTGTCAGAACTTCAGTTCTTTTTATGGCTGGATAATACCCCATCAGTTGTATATACTACATTCTGTGTGTTTGTTGGTGGACACTGGGTTGTTTTCACTTTTGGGCTATTGTGGATAATGCTACATTATGATGGACATCAGTGTGACAGCATGTGATTCAGTCTCTGTTTTCAATTCTTCTGTCTATATACTTGGAAGCGCAAATGCTGGGTCATGTGGTTGACAGCAATTCTGACAGAGTACTATGCACCCAAGGAAAAGCCACCCCCCCTAAAAAAGGGGCTATCTTAAAGTATTAAAACTCTTATATTAGATTTTCCAAACCATACAGTATCTGGGTCATTAGGAGAAATAAGAGGAGAAAAATTGAGAAGTTGAGTTAGAAATCATACATAAAGTGGCATGTCAGAAACAATCAATTTGAAAAGCAAAGCTTACCTACACAGCTAAAGGACTCAAATAGTTTAAGTAGTGATTCAGAATATTAATTTTGATCATAAAGTGTCAGGTTTATTTATTTTATTTAATTTTGTATGGTTTCATGCTATTTAATGGGAGACATCATAATGGTGTTTTTCAAACTGTGGGACCTAATTCATTAGTGAGTTATCAAATAAATTCGTTTGCTATGACTAGCATTTTAAAAAAAGAAGACAGAAGTGAATAGAAAATACAAAAATGCATTGCACCTAGTTAAGGGTAAATGTTATTTTGTAAAACTTTTGTTTCAGTTACATGTGTGTTCTGTAAAATATTGCTTAATGTGGGATGTGATCAGAAAAAAAATAGTTTGAAGACACTGGTCTAGTGGAAAGTCTGAGCTTTGGAATTAGCGAGAACTTGGGCTCTGGGTGACTGCAGCCAGTGATACAACTTCTCCTGTGGCTCAGTCCCCTCATCATAAAAGGAGAATAATATCTACTTCTGTTTTGTGTTTGTGGAAAGATCTAGAGATTACTTAAGTACAATGCACAAAACATAGCCACTGATTAATAAATATATAATTACTTCCAAATCTTCCCTCAAATAATGCTCTCTATGTACAAATGCTTCATGCACTACAAGGAAGACAATATGTGTTATTGATGGCTGGATCTGTTATGCCATAGTCTACTCAGTCTGTTTCTCCAATTTTACTTAGGAGGCTTGAACACACAGTTCTTTTCCCTTCATATTCTCAGATTGTCCTTTTCTATACCATGGATTTGGGGTACTTTACTATGCATCTGCCATATATATTCTACTTATTTTTCATAGTTGAACTAGTGTCACAAACTTTCAGATCTCTTCTAGTGCTGAAAACAGTGCTGGATGAAAATGTATTGAGTTTTTAAAGGTCCACAGCACATCTTTGGCAAAGTATCTCTTACACAAGGGGAGCAGAGGAAATCCTGATTCCACCAGAATTTCTCACTCAATCTACTCCATGCTAAACAGTTCAGTTAGGCACTGTCATGTCTCTGGGTAGTACAAGTGGAAGGTGCGAACAGAGAAAGCACTTTATCTGAGGACAGTCGAAAATTAGATCCTGTTTTCCCCTCCCCGCTCCTATTCCCATGGGGAGGAGGCTCAGGAGGAGGCGTCCTGAGCTCCAGAGGCTTGCCAGCACGCACGCTCTCCCGCACTGAGAGCCCTTCTTCCCAGATGGATTCTCATAGTATCACAGACGCGCGCAGCCTCGATCGATACTGGATGGCAGACGTGCTCCCACCGTCAAGTGTAGGCACAGGGCGGTGGAGTCAGCCGCCCTGCCGCTCTGTCGCAGCTTCTCATCAGCTCGATACCAGCAGAGGAAGTTAACCCGTTCGCCGGCTGACACCCAACCAGCCCGTCGCCTCGCCGGCACCTGCGGCCCGGCGCCCTTCCCAGCTCTGCTCCCGCAAAGTGGGGGGGGGGGGGGGGGGGCGGGAGGTGGCTTTTCCATCAGCCTCTCACACGCGGGGGCAGCGGGGTCCCGCCGGCAAGGAGGGCGCTGTGAGGTGGTGGCCTCTCCGCCCGGCACCCCAGAGGGCCCCTGGAGGCCACTGAGGCAGGGAGCGCCGAGCTTCCTCACACTCCGCACCTTCCCTTCTTGCGTCTTCGCCGTGTGGGCGGCAGGGAGGAGGCGCAGCTAAGCGGGGCCCGCGCGCCTCCCGCTTAGGGGACCCGCGTGAGCCCAGTCCCGTGAAAGCCCCGCCCCTGCGCCCGTTCCCACTCCTGATTGGCTGGTCCAGCCCGAAGGCTACCGGGCGGCCCCCCGGCCCGCGTCGCAGCTATAAAGGCGGCGGACGCATGACGGCCGCGGCGAAGCTCGGGCAGCTGCGGTGCTCGCTGTCTCGCAGACACCGCGGCGTCCCTGTCACTGTTTTGCCCCTGAGCGCTCCGACTACACCATGCCTAGGGGCTTCCTGGTAAAGAGAACTAAACGGACGGGCGGCTCTTACCGAGTGCGCCTAGCCGAGCGGGTCTTCCCCTTTCTGGAGCCCCCGGGGGCGCCGCCCTTCCCCGAGGAGTCTTCCAGTGCCCCTCAGCCCGGTGTGGAGCGGGAGGCACCCCCAACTCCGGAGGAGGAGGCGGCCCGTGTACTGTCAGGGTCGTCCTGTCGGGCGGCGAGGGTGAGCCCGGCGGCGGGCGGGCGGGATGGCGCGGAGTGGAGGGCGGATGGTAGGGAGGGTCCGGGGCCCAGCCCCAGTCCCACGAAGCCGGCGGGCGTGGAACTGCGCCGGGCGTTCCTGGAGCGCTGCCTCAGCTCACCCGTCTCTGCTGAGTCCTTCCCCGGGGGCGCTGCCGCCGTGGCCTCTTTCTCCTGCTCGGTAGCACCAGCAGCTGCACCGACCTCGGGGGAGCAGTTCCTGCTGCCGCTCCGGGCACCGTTCCCGGAGCCCGCGCTCCATCCGGACCCCGCGCCCTTCTCGGCCACCCTGCACGGCCTGAAGCGGGCCACCGGCGGCGAGCGCCGCGCCAAGGCTCCTTCGGGCGGTGTGTCTGGGCCCGCGGCCGCCGGAGTCAAGAAGCCAAAGGCCATGAGGAAGTTGAGCTTCGCCGATGAAGTCACCACATCCCCTGTTCTGGGCCTCAAGATCAAGGAGGAGGAGCCCGGAGCGTCGTCCCGGGGCCCCGGGGGCAGCCGCACGCCGCTGGGGGAGTTCATCTGCCAGCTGTGCAAGGAGCAGTACGCAGACCCCTTCGCGCTGGCTCAGCACCGCTGCTCCCGCATCGTGCGCGTCGAGTACCGCTGCCCCGAGTGCGACAAGGTTTTCAGCTGCCCTGCGAACCTCGCCTCCCATCGCCGCTGGCACAAACCGCGTCCCACAGCGGCCAATGCAGCCACAGTCTCCTCGGCCGACGGGAAGCTGCCCCCATCGTCGTCCTCCCCGGATTCCGGGACTGTCGCGTCTTTCCTGGCCGAGGGGAAGGAGAACAGCCGGGCGGAGCGAACTGCGGATCAGCACCCGCGGGCCGGGGACAGCTCCGGGGCGGAGCAGCACCAGGACAGCGCCCCACAGCCTGGCCTCCAGGTGCTGTCCCACCCCGAGCCTCCGCTTCCTCAGCTCCCTTACACGGCGGGGGTGTTGGGGCGCCGGGTGCCTGAGCCCGGCAGTGCCAGTGGTGTCGGGGGACCCGAGATCTTCGTGTGCCCCTATTGTCACAAAAAGTTCCGTCGCCAAGCCTATCTGCGCAAGCACCTGGGCACTCACGAGGTGGGCTCGGCCCGCGCACTCGGCCCCGGCTTTGGCTCGGAACGCGGCGGCCCCCTGGCCTTCGCTTGCCCTCTGTGCGGGGCGCACTTCCCGTCGGCAGACATCAGGGACAAACACCGGCTGTGGCATGCGGTCCGCGAGGAGCTGCTCCTGCCCGCTCTGGCCGGGGCGCCTCCCGATGCACCGAACCCAGGCGGGGCATCCGACGGGAGTGCTCAGCAGATTTTCTCGTGCAAGCACTGCCCGTCCACTTTTTTTAGCTCCCCGGGGCTGACCAGGCACATCAATAAGTGCCACCCCTCAGAAAGTCGGCAGGTACTGCTGCTGCAGATGCCGCTGCGGCCGGGCTGCTGAGGGCCGAGAGACGAGGAAGATTGTAAGGTGGGCCGTGGAGAAAACGATCCTGGGGATTTCTGTGGGGTTTTCTTCAACTTGCGAGTTTACCCTCTTTCCTTATTTTCTCACCTGAAACTCTCAATAGTGTCAATGTTCCGCCTGAGGAGCGGACAGAAAAATGTAAAATCTCCCTCTAGAGCAGGTACGTATATGGTATAAGCGTTCCCGGTCAAGAACTGTCAGCTTTAAATCTTCCTCACAAGATAGGATTCCCCCCGCCCCCACAAAACTCTGGAGACCCCAACGAATCCTATATGACTTGTAATTCCTATGGAAAGTCGCAGTGAGTGCGTGCATGTCTCTACAAAGGATTCTAGCTACCAAAAGTGGAGGTCCTTTTTTTTTTCTCTAGCCATCACAAGCGCCTCTGTAGTTTCTGTCTCAATAGGGTCAGATGTCTTGCACTGTATATTCTGTGAATTAAAAGTTATGTGATTGGTGCCAAACTCACATTGGGTGGGTGGGAAATACAAGACCAGTGTCTGTGGGCAGGAAATGTAAGATGTTTGCACACTTTTGGGTGATGTGGAGATCTCCTTGTAAACTTCCCTTTTGTCAATGCTCAGTTCACTCTGAAGCTAGTGTCTGGAGGTGGGGAATAACACCTCTAACTGAAAGGAGTTGAGACCCACCCCTCCCAGATTCTCACCTCTAGCCCTTTTGTGTGCAGTATTCAGGAAGATACTTTAAACCTTTAATATAAGCTTTTGGAACATACAGAACTCATTTCCTAAAGTTTCAGTTTTAGTAGGGTTTCATCCAACTTGTTTTAACGCTTCTGTTGTAAATCTTAAAATGTGTATTATATGAGACACCATGTTCAGCTTAAGGAAGATGTTAATACTTATAACCCGCTATGAAAATGAATGGCAATTCATTCAATATTTTAGCAGCAACCTGGTTTTGAATTTCTTTTTGTAAAGCATATTTAGCATGCATTCTGTACCTATGCCCTAACAGCCAGAGTTTGGAACACTGGCTGAGTACTGCTGGACAGGTAGCCCATATTTGTAAGATGCTTACCACCAAATAAATGTACATAGCTGGTGCTTTGTTGTGTTCTGTTTGTCTAAGGAATCCCATTGAACACAGCCTGTTTCTAAATGCCACACTTCTCATCTCCCCAAAGCCAGTCATCTTGGTGACCCATTTAGTCGGAATACAGACAAGAGAAATTATATTTTGTAAATGATTATAATGGTGCATAAATGGGAGATTTTCCTTGGAAGTATGGCTGCATAGACTGAACTCCAAAAAGCAAGGGATATGTACTATTCTTCAAATATTAAAGATACTTTACCACCCAAAAGTGTCAACAGAAAATATTTTAAATATTTTCTTCTTTTTCAAAGTTAGTGAATAGTTTATTTGAAGATAAGTAAAATGTTAACTGTGCTAATTAACTTCAGTATTTTTAAGTTAGTATTTTCACTCCAATTTGTTACATATTATCAAACCATTAACTTGTTCATTTTTTTAAGGAAAAGCACTATAGACATTTGTAAGTAGGTATTTTATCTTTTTTGCAGTTCTTCACTTTGGTTGTGGGAAACTCTCTATCCATGTTTATCCTTTATATAAGCTTTAACGGGAATTTTAGTTTATTTTCTACATAGTTTCATAGGAATTTGTTTTTACTTATAAGGAAATCCAAAATTTTAAGTGCACAGGTACTCTGAAAGCTTCCCTTACAAACTGTAAAAAGTTTTGTTCCTGAATATATATTACCAAAAAAGTAAAATTTAAGTAATCAAAGCATCATGAGGGTGAGGTAAACAGATGCTAACAAGTGCATTTGAGGAAGTTTCTGGCAAGATGCTATGAAAGTGAAAAATCTCCTATTTTTAGCAACTGTGGTAGGATCTCTGAGAAATAAATTGGGGTGTATCCAAAGAAGAGAATTAAAATTCATTTTCCATGATTAGCTAAGATAAACCTAGGTTCATGCTTTATGGCCCTGCTTATTAAGTCTGAAAAAATATAAAAGACCACTTATGAACACAAAATGATAAGAATATTTTTATTGTATTATTAAATACCATCTTTTTTCCACTGTTACAAATTTGTAGATACTACATGAATGATGATACATAATTTATATTTTATAGTTTGCCGATACGATGTATTTATTTACACATGCAGTTAGTACCAATGTCATGCTACATTTCCTTAGGATATGCTCATTCAAAAAAAAAAAACGTGAGCAAAATGTGAGCAGCTTATCTACTGTAGGAAAATATTTCTGGAGAGTGGAATGTATACCAATCTGCACCTGCATGTTCAGTATTAACAATATTAGATTAATAATTTAGACTCCTGGGTCATGTTCCCTTTTCTTTTAAAATAATACACATAATTTAAGCCACACACTTAGATAAGTTTTCTTCTTTTTTTTTATACCCACCCCACCTCATTTTTCCCTTTTTGGTACTTAAGAAAGAACATAGATATACCAGGGTCCAGCAGCCAATAATAAGGGACCATAATCTCAAAACAGAAGTGGCATTTAACAGTGATACCATTTAAAAAGCAAAACATTAGAAAAATATTTGGAAGCTAAACATGAATCACAGTTCAGCACAGTGATTTTTTTGGTTATTAGATAGATATGTCATGGCATCACCTGCTGCACAGCCAAGAAACGAGACACTGCTTTGGGAAGAAAAAGGTAATGCTAAAATTATTTCAGCTGGAACTTGAGATGCTAGAAGACCATTTATTTTAAGTGGTTTATTTTGATAACATAAATAATCCATACACATCAAGTGTATTAACAGATCTGTAACTTTTGCCACAACTTTACAAATGTTTAAAGATGTACATTTATTAAAAAATTATATATTTACTGAGCCATAAAGTTGTAATGGGGCATGATAAAATCATGAGGCTATCTATCCAATTATATTTTGGCTCAAAGTTAATTATGAAATTTAAAGTAAAACTACTTAGACATAATTATCGAGGGAAGGTAAAGGGTGTAGAATGAAGTTTCACCCCTTCCCCCCCCATATGGCAGCTTGGAGTGTAGGGGAAAAAAACCAACCGAATAAACAACCCAAATCTAAAATACTAGGTTACAAATTATTTAAATCCAGTGTTTTCTAAAATAAATGTTCAGGAAGGAACATGCATATTACGGCAAACACAAAGCCTGGAAGGGTTAACACCATGTTCATGCTAAGGTGGCTACTGGTGACCACTGCCAGGCTGCTGTCTCCTTAGGACTTATTGGCGGAGCCAGAGGAGCGACGCAGCTTCATGGACATGCGGCTTTTGCTCGTTCGAGGAGACATTGGAGAGGCCAGGTCGGCCCCATCTACCTGCGCCGCTGTGGGAGTTTCACTGGGTAGGATCTCTGGGTAGGAGCCTGTGGGAAACAGCAAGTGCATTAGTGCAAATCCTCTGGCTCTCCTCCTACAAGAGTAACTTCTCTACTACAGATCCGAAGACCTTAGTGAGGTTTTTTGAGAGGAAAGAGCAAGCACCAAATTTGCTTGTTACAATAGTCTTTTCAAAATACAAAAGTATTTTCTTTAAAACCCAGTGATCTGGTGGCTTCTGTCGTCATAGTAGCCAGAAAGCACGAATCATTATTTCCAGAACCAGAACCAACCAGAGAGCTCCCCAGAAGAAGCAATGGGAAGCAAGATCTTTGGGACAGAAAGGACAGGGATCCAAAGCACCATCAGCATGCACATGAGGGCTTAAGAAGCAGGTGAGAAGGACCAATTCCTATCTCTAGAGTACAGAATATAATCAACAAAAGGGCCTTCACTGCTCAAACTGGAAAATAAAACAGCACCAAACGTTCCCCAAAGGAACTTAGTAGTATGAGACCATTAAACATGCTAGGAAGTTAAATTTAAATATGCTTTTAAGAAGGAACAAGATAAATTCTGGGTGGGAGAAGTGTCTCAATTTAGAAGAGATAAGTGATGCTCTTGTTTTCTTAAACTTCTATAGCTACCAGTAGAGTCAGTAGATATAAATATTTGAAAGAAGCAAAAAAACAAGTTCAAATTGGAAAATTCTTCATATCACGTACAAAGTAGTTCTTCACCTTTGTATGTTATTTCTATGAATTATGATTATCTAACTTACAGCAGTACTACAGAACTTTGCACACCATAGGCACTCAAATATTTCATTAAAAATAAAAACCCCTGAAAAAACAAAAAATCTGCAAGTAACATTTTTACAATTCTGTATATTTTGAGGCACTTTAATCCAGGTTTTGTTTTATGTACATAAAAATCATCTTCATGTGTGTCACAAGCAAAGGTACATGACACAGGCTGCAGGCTTCAACTGACACAGCTCCTTACCCTAGGAAACTTTTGGCACATCTGTTAGCCACTGGAGCTCCTCACTGACACTCTGAGCTTGGGAATACTTATACTACTACTTCCATATAGTGAAACACTTGTGCCTAAGTTGAAGTTATGAATATTTATAAGGAAACAAAACTGTTCAATAAGGGGTACAGATCCTACTGAGATGTCTTAGGAAATTAAGAATGTATCTCTGTAGAACACTTCCAAGTGTTTTCAAGGTCAAGTAGTATACTCAAGAACAAGCATATATTGTCAAGGAAAAAATATTTTATCACTAATCCTAATTCAGATAAATTGCCCTCTTTTTCAAAGTTAACTTCTCTAACATTCTTTCTTTTCTAACTGAAATGAGGTTAGCCTTCAAAATACAAGAAGGACATGTACTTCTGTTCGCCTTTACTCTTCCCGAAGATCTGAACTGGTTCATACTGGACCCATACTGGAAATCTTAGAGAATATGAATCTACGGCCCTTTTTAGGGGAGCACTGCAGATGGATGGCAGAAGGAAGGTGAAGAGCAGTAGCTCATGCTTTTCGGGTAATGCATACTTATTTCCGGCCAGTCATGAGAGGCCTTCCCATGTCTGTTTACCTTGAGATGGCCAATGTTTTCTAGTGGAGGTTTTGGGAGGAAGAGAACTATCACTGCATTTCTTTCTTTGTTGTGAATGAAGAAATGGAGTAGCGAGCAGAAATGAGAAAACAAAAGAGAAGACAGATAACAAATATGAGCGACATAGTGCAGAATTTTACAGGTGTTAACAGAGGAGCAGAGGAGACAGTAATCAGGTTTTTATTATGAAATACAATTGGGCATGCAATGTGTTAGGGTGATGAAGTTTCACAATGGACAAATGCTTGTACATTCAAATGTTATACTTACCCACTAACAAAACAAGTTCAAATAGGAAAAAAGAAAAGAAAAAAAGGTCTATGAGAAATTCTATAAACATCTACCTTTTAAAGTGTTCATTGTACTGGTGGCAGGTTGTCCTAATCACTCAATCATAAATTCTCTCGGGCTGTACTGTCCAACATGGTAGCCACAGCCACATTACAGTTAATTAAATGAAAATTTAAAATTTGGCTTCTTGATGCGCTAGCCACTTTTAAATTGTTTAGCAGTCCCAAGTGGTTAGTGGCAATCGTAATGGACAGTGCAGACACTGTCCATTTCCATCATCACAGAAAGGAACGCTGCTTAGAGTATGCCAAATTCAAAGAATATTTTTCTTCAAAAACAGCAATTCCTCTACATCCCCCTTACTACCTTCAAGGTGAAACCCCTTTCAGTCAACTGAGTCAAATTGGACTTTTTAGTGTGTGTGTGGTATACAGCTATTAGGACCTCCTCACGTTTTAGCAAATGATGTTTGTGATGGATACTCAGCATACCAAATTCTATAAATAATCGATGGTGGATAGATCTCAATTTTAGATTTAAAGAATAATGTGATACTTGCACTTCATTTCACATCCTACTGTAAGTATTGACTTATGTCACCTGAATCATAAAGAATGTTGACTTATTTTTATCAATAAAATATTCTCAAGTATCAAGTTTAAAAAGTATGCGCTCCTATGTTTTACTAATGTTTGAATAGTACTCACACAGACTGGTGTCTATATCTTGAAGGTACAATATATTGATTCATATTTTGTACACTGATTACAATGAACTTTATTACAAGCAACGTGAAGAATACGACTGGGGATCTATAAAGATTATAGAAGTGCACTTAATGAATTGTTATTTGTTGTGGCTTCGATTATACTACTTGCTGACAGGTATGACCCATTTAAAACTGCTGAAGTTACTGGAGCTACTAAACGATGCCTTTAAAAATATTGTGACTTTGAAAGCAATTCTAAATAATATTGAGCTAAGAGGTAGCGTCGTGTTAGAAACAGCATGGGCATAGGTTAGATAGACCTAAGTTAAACGACAAGTTTAGTTTGCTAGATACTGGGCAAACTAACCTGAGACAGCTTTCTTATTTGTAAAATGGAGACAATACTAGCTGTATTCCAAAGTTGTGGGAATGAATGCCTACAAATGCAAAGACCCCGACATATAGCAGGTATACAATAAGTGTATACAATAAAACTATGATAAGAGCAAAAATTAACAGACTCTAAATAAAAACAGATGAAGATTAGAAAAGACGGGATAGAAACTAGAAATAGTTTTTGAAGAAAATGACCAATAACAACATGTTAATTGGTAAAATGTGGAGAACATAACATAAAGTTTAGTTTGGGGGAAAATAGAGAATTTATCTACTTTTATGTTAATATTCCTACAAAATATAACCTTTGTTAAAGAACAGATTACCCAAGTAATCTTACTGCTTTAATATCGTTAAGAGAGTAGATGTGTGGTTAAGATTAGTGTGGATGCACCACTGAATGTCATACAGTTAACACATAATTTAAAATAAAATAACACAGAAATACAGGCAAACATGAGGTTTCTTATTAAGATATTCAAGAACTACCATTATTGCAGACTGAGAACATATCAGTCTAAACTTGTCATATTTTATCTCCTTACAAATGGGAAAACTCGGTTTAGGATAAATGAATTCATTTGAGTTCATGGAGATAATAAACAGCAGAACTAGGATTTAAATCCAGATTAGTCTGACTTCCAAAGCCCATAGTTCTCCCATGGCAACCTTAAAACTATATGAAAAATAATGAAGATTTTTCAATGGATGGAAAAGTAGAGCCTTCAAAATAAAAATTTTTAACAAACTCTAATTTGCAAACATGACAGGTTACTGGGCAATTTCTCTCCTGCCTCAATATCAAGAAGGGACTGAAAATATTTAAACTAAATGAATAATCATATTAGTTAAGATCATGCACTCTGAAGTCAGACTCTGACTTTACTAGGTGACTGGGTAAACTTTGGTGGTTTTCATCTCATAGAAGATGCAATGAGAGGATGCACAGTGATTTTTCTATTATTGTTATTTTCATTACACAAATTTTATACCGGAGTGACTGGTCTATGTGAAAACTGAACCTAGTAATTATTGTTATTAAAGGTTAATGGACTTTATTTAAGATTAATATTATTTGCTTCTTGGTCAACATACAAGCCAAATTTCTAAGTTCAAAATACTGAAAAGAGAATATATTTGGTTGCTTTTAATTTCAGGCTAACCTACTGATAAATATCATTAGGAATTTGTTTTTAAAAACACAGTAAACAAACTTACAGCTTATATGTCAAAGGCAGTTGATTTTCTATTGGCACTCACAAATAATATTTAGGATATATATAAAATAACTGAAAAGCTAAAATCTTTTCTTCTAGATCATTTCAAAGCCTGGGAAAAGGAGAAAACTTTAATGGCTAAATTTTGATGATTCATTCCATTGAAAGATTCAAAGAGATGGGCGTAATACTGTATCATCTACACGTGGCAATATAGATTTTATGAATGAATAGCAAAATTGAGGTTGGAATGAAGAAAGATTAGATTCTACTCTAGGTCTTCATAATCACTATTTAGATTATTTGAATCTTATTGCTAATTTTTAGAATATTTACTTAGGAACCTATATGTTTTCTAAAGGTAATTATACAAAGTGGTATATATATGTAGATATACATATATTTACGTGTGTATATAGTTGACCCTTGAATGTGGGGATTAGGGGTGCCAACTCTCTATGTAACGTCCCTGTAACTTACAGTCAGCCCTCTCTATATGCAGTTCTACCTATAGGTAGGTAGTTCTTGTTCCTCTGTATCTGTGGTTCTGCATTCACGGATTCAACCAATCTAATATTGTGCAGTACTGTAATATTTGCTACTGAAAAAAAATGCACGTGTAAGTGGACCTGTGCAGTTCAAACCCATGTTGTTCAAGGGTCAACTGTGTGTGTGTATATATGTATATATGTATGTATATATGTGCATATTCAGAGGGAGTCAAATACCAATCAACCGATTTTTAAAATAGTAAAATTTCTAACAATTTGTAGAGAAACAAATCCAAAGGGAGGTATCTAATACTAGCTCAACTAAAATAATAGAGTATTAGAGGTAATTCTAGATATGCTAACAGAATGTATTCAAAAATACTTATGGCTGATGATAGTAAAAAAAGGTAACACTGGAAAAGACTTGGGGTGGGGGAGAAAAGACTTAATTTGAGAAGATAATGTGACATTAGGGGAAAATATCAGGATTTTGAACTGCCAATATAATATGACCAGGAAGAGCAGTAATTTCAAAGTTTAAAGTCAGAGGAGAGGTGTTCATGAATATTAAGACATTAAAAAAGAAGGTCACTGTAAAACTTTTGATATTTTCCACACACATGCCTGACAAAGATAAAGGGATTTTTTTCCTGTAATTTTTTTTTAAAAAAAGGACATGAAAAATCTAATAATGTTTTAATGTGGTTATGGAAGATCAACAATGTGTGACATCACGGTATCTCCCTCAATGACCTTAGGGATAAAAATAATTTCCCTTAAGTATCAGTCTACTGCTACAGACAGAGTCCATTTTGAGAAAATACAGTTATGAAATTTATGGATCAACTATGATACACCAAAGATGTTTTTCATGTCTATTTAAATAATACCAAAAATTACCTAGAAAAATCCTCTTTGGATTTCAATGTCATCACAACTGATAAATTACTGTTATCCAGGAAGTAGGTATTAAATAAGCTTGAGCCAAGTTAAGTAAACTTAAAGTAGTATTTTTCCACTATTCTACTGAATAGAATTTTACTACAGGTTTGGTTAGAAGGAACAGATTATATCCTTTATATGATTATCATACTGGTATTCCTTTAAAACATAATTTCAATTTATTGTATTAGTACTGATTAGTATTAGTTTATATAGACGTGGTATGCATAGGCTATCTAAATTGATTCTCAGCTGCAGTTCTGAATGCCATTTCCTCAGTGTGGCAAATCAACTTTTTCATTATATTAAAAAGTAATAATGAACCTAAAAATCTTCACACTACTATGCAATTTTTGCAAACCATAAGTCAGGTCCATATGGCTATTATGTGGCCTATTTTATGTCTTCTCTCTACACTTTGACTTATTACTTTAAAGGGAGTTCTGCGTGTATGAGTTGGTTTGTGACAGGAAAATCAAAATTTGAGCTGATTGGGGAAAACAATCATTCTTCAGATGTCCTTATGTTTTTGCTACTGTAAATGGGTAAATGTTTCCTTTTTTATATTACTGTGTTGAGTTGAAAACCACTCTGGGGTCTCTCTGGGGGTCCAGGGGCGAAGACTTCACTTTCCAATGTAGGGGTGTGGGCTCCACCCCTGGTTGGAGAGCTTGCCTTGCACCCAAAAAAACCTAACATAAAACAGAAACAATATTGTAACAAATTCAATAAAGACTTTAAAAATGGTCCAATTAAAAAAAAAAAACCACCTTAAAACTACTCTGATAAAAATTTTATCTTTCATAACTATTCAAGTCTGTAAAAAAGCATAAAAATGTATTCAATAATATTGGAGTAAGTTATTTACAGGTAGAAAGACCTTTTTAAAAAAATTCAAGGTCATGTTTCTAATGGTTTCTAAAAGCGAAGACAGTTGAAAAAAAATTAACCAGGGACTTTGCTGGTGGTCCAGTGGCTGGGACCTCTGGGCTTCTTCCAATGTGGGTCCAGGGTTCATTCGATCCCTGGTCAGGGAACTAGATCCTGCAAGCTGCAACTAAGACCAGGCACAACCCCCTCACCCCCAAATTAACCAAACAGCTTTGACTTGGCTGCTGTATCATCCTTTACCTAATGTCTCAGAAAGTGAGACTACTACTTACTTCCCATATTATGTATCTGGTCAAATGTGCAGGATAATACAGAAAATATAAGAAAAATATTAAGAACAGGAATATGAAGGACTCCAGCTAGTAAACAACTACAACATAAAAACTGATAGCCTGTATACATTTAAGGGGAGAAGTTAGTCTGAACATGGTCTTATCAATATTTTCACTTGTGAAACTTATGGTTCAACTATATGATACACAAGTGTTCATGTCTATTTCAATAATGTAGTCTGATATTTTATCAGATATTCTCTATTATTAAAAATGAAATGTCCAGGTATACTTACTTAACTAGGTAAAAAGTATCGTTCTTTTACCATCTTTCTTAATGCCAAGCTGAGTAATTTCAGATAGTGATAATCCACCGAAGCAAACCTTAAGACTTTTTAATCTTTCAAAAGATTGAACCCAGTCTAATATAATTTTCTGTTAGGTATTTTATATTATTAATTGAAAGGGCTCCAAGTTTCTTTGTAAAATTATTTTTATAATGGCCAATTAAATGGTGACAGGAATGGAAACTTTAATTTCACAGACTAAACCTCAACTGAGAATTATTGTTATTTTTTTTCAAACCAATTAGGCCGGAAAAGGAGTACTGTGCCTCTTAAACTTATTTAATACAAAGAAAACTTATACAATATAAAGAGAATTTGAGGGCTTGTTATAGTGAATTTCAAGTATACTGTATTCTTTTTTCCTGCTTTCCTTGAATATCATTAAAATAGTCTTTGTATTTCAGGTGCCTAGTACAGTGTAAGGCACACAACAATAACTATTTGATGAGTAAAGATATCCAATAACAATGCAACACATTACAAAATACAGACACACCATTTCAGTTCAGTAGGACTACTTTTTCATGCTGAGAAACAAAAAAGTCAATACAACAAGGTGTAGCTAACTTCAACCAAGGGTTCTATTATTAGTTATTTTTATCCCAGAACCAATGTTAGTGTTTCATGCAGACCTAGGTTAGTAAATATAATTCTGGAAGAAATTTAGTGACAATTTCTGAAATGTTTAGTATGAATCAGGGCAGTGTTAAGTTTGCTTATTGACTGAGTTACAAGCTTAGTGCTTGCTAATTTTTAAAAAAGGAAATGGGGAAGAACAAAGGGTGTTTTGTGTGACACTTTGTCTTACCTTCAGATAAACAGAACTGATATTTAATGATCTAAAGAGGGAAAATAAAATAAATGAAACAATCATAAGGAGTGCAAAGTATTACAGAATAGGAAGGCCATGAGTCATTTATTTTCTTACTGATTTCTTAAAAATTAGTTAATTGTAAAAATGCAGTACCCTCTTATAATCTTCAAATATTACAAATAATTTACTCTGTTAAGTACTTCTAAATCTAGACCAGTTATTTTAACTTTATTTGTAAAATCAGAGATGATAAGGCAATATTCTTGGCCATAAAATTTGATCCTCCGAATCTGAGAGTGCCTGCTCAACTGTGTTTCTTTTGCAGATACTTCAGCAATGATTCTGTGAAACATAATTGTTACTGCCCTTTAGCTAAGATAAAATGTAGTGTATGTGTTTTTAATGAAGACCATTGACGTTTAAAGGAACTGTTTTTAGGTAAAAGAAAGTGTAAATCAAATTTATAGGCCAAATATGAAAATAATGATGAAAAATATCTATACTTCAATGACTGGAATTGTATTCAAGTAAGTTTTTCATTAAGAGTTTTGTTTTTTTTCTCAGAACAAAAGGGTATTGCATTTCAAGTTCGAATAATGACCAGTAACTAATACTTGCTTTTAACCTTACCGGCATCAGATGGTAAATGATGGTAGGGAGCTGGAGAAAAAACCTGTGCTGCAAAATCTTCAAATGTCGTTGGTTCTAAATGGTGCTGGACAATCGTTTGCAGATACCGTGCTCTCTCCTCATAGCTGATTTCCTTCAGTTAAGGTTGAACTTAAATGCAGCTTACATTGGAAAAGAACAGATCTCCTCAAAAAGGCCTATCACTGCTAAGCCATTACTTCTTAATAAATATATCTGCCAACTATTCTTGCATATCACTAAGAGTATGACTTTGTAAAGAGTAAAAAAAATGTAGCTATTAACCTAAGTTTATTCTTCTGGACACCACTATACCTGGTAGCTTAACAGGGATACATTTATTAGAATATAACTAACAGTAAACTGTTGGAAGAAAGAAAGGTTAACAGTTTACTTGGAAGAGGATTCAGCTGCTATCAGGGCAGCCTAGGCTCATCTTATCTGGTTAATCAGCTTCGATCTGCAGATGTACTCCGAAAAACCACATGATAAATATTATAATGCGGCTTAAAATACTATGTCTGAAATTCTATTTTTCATTTGCAATGATTTATTGTGAAAAATTCCTACATATCTTCTTCTTTTTCTAAATCCCTGCATTTTCCCAACAATTGTTCTCATTTTGAATGGAAGACTACTGTTGCTGTAACCCTTGAATAACTCCATGCAGTTAAGATAAATACACAGTTGAATCTGTATGTCAGAAAAAAATACCTAGTCAATTATAACACTGAAACAGGCAGGAATATTTGCAAAGAGTCCACAGGACTCCTAAATACTGTCTAACAAAAGCATCTACAGGGCACTGACACTGACAGAAAAATACTGTACTTCCCTTTCACCACATTTTCTTCTCTGATATTATTGACAAGCAACCAGTACCTTGAAGTGTTGTTGCTTTTGAACAACCCACTCCAGGCTTCCTGTTTCAGCAGGCCTGATTGTGCTGTTAGCACAGAGAGGGCGAGAAAGAGAGAGAATATTTCTGTTGTTCACGAAAGCAACTATGGAAATGGCTGTCAAAATGTAGAGCAGCAGGCAGCAACATACAATTATCAGGAAAAACTCACATGCTGATTTCATGTCGTATAGTTCCTGAACTGAGAAATCAGTTAACCTTTCTTCTACAACTTTTCAAAGTTTTCCTGCTGTACTCAGTGTGCTATGTTGATAGGCTTTACATAAAACATATAAATAAGTATGAAGGATAATAAAAATTTGCCTATTGCTTCTTTTCTATTCATTGAATTTTCCCTAAAACCCATTTTAATATTTTACCTTCAAAATTCATTATTCTCTCTTTTTAAAATTGCAGTTCAATTGTTGTTCTTCAGTTCTTTAAACTGTAGACCAGGTCTATAATCAAGACCAAGAAAAAATTCTGAAGAAGATAATTTAAAATGTTAATTCAGTGGGAGATCCCATAGTCGGTTACATTTACAAGGCATTATTGAGAGAAACAAAGTAAGTTATGTCTATATTCATTATGCACTTGACTTAAGACTGTGATGTCTTTTGCTATCTAAATGACTTGAGTAATCTCTTATACTACATTTTATGTATCAAATATTCAAATAATCTTAATTCCAATTTCTTGTAATCCATTATTTTCACTTCTGGGGTTGAACTTCAAAATAATTTCACTCCTGCAATGGGTAGCAACAGGAAAAGATGCTATATTAAAATGATCAGCAGTAAGGATTTTATAGAAGGATCATGCAGACATTTTTGAGTGTTAACCCAGAAAAGTAATATAGCACACTTCTGAGAGAGAGTATATGGTTATAAATGAAAGGGGATGAAACTGATGGTTCAATCTAAATAATACCACATATCTCACAACTTGTTGGAAAGTACTTTTTTCATTGGGGGAGATTCACAGCTGCTGAATTTTCTGCAGTTAATAGAGTCCTTTGATTCACAGCAGTGCCCCTTGTACAAAAAATACTGGCCTTTGTGTATTACCAGAAACTAATTTTCTATTTGGCTGAAAAGGGAAAAATGGGGTTATTGCTTCTCCCTCCTACAGAGCTTTTCATTATGCCTGATGCACTCAACTTCTAAGCTCTTCTGAGAAAAAAAATAACTGAAGAGGCAAGAGGTAGAAAAATGAGCTTGTTAGCACATTAGAAGTGAAGTATCTTGGTGGGCCCTAGAAATTCCCAGTGGTGTGTTAACTTATCACTCTATGCATGCTGGCACTGATAGTCTCCCAATTGATCACTCTCTTTTCGCACCAAAGGTGCTGCCAGGAAGCAAAGGCTGAAGGCCCACAGGAGAACAGTCTGCTATCAAAACAAGCTGTTTTTAAAAGTCTGCTTGAATGGGTAAAATGCTTCATGAAAAGTAGGGTGGAGACACCTACCTGCTTTTAAAATGCTCTACTTTCAGAGGGCCTATAAATGAAATATTTTATCTTATATTTAGAGTTTACACAAAAATTAGGCAGAGAGAAAGCAAATTTAGTATTTCTAAAGCAAGGAGAATACTTCCAAAGTAGTAAAATTTATTAGAACAAGAAATGAATATCTAGAGAAGATACATTTTGGGGTGTAATTCTATTTCACTATATAAAAGGAAATTCATAAAACTCTGAAGAAATTTCAATATATAAAGCTATACAAACTAAAATTATCTAGACATAATGTATTCATTTTGTAGAAAAAAACACGTGATGTATTAAAATTGCAAAAAAAATCATTAGAGGTAATAATGCTTACTAAACAATTTTTAAAGTTCAAGTATAGGTGGCAGAGTGAAGGAAAACAATCACTGATGGTTGAATTTAAATGAAAAACTGTAATGGTGATGTCTGCAGTTTCCTTTTGGGGGGTTAGTTTCAGAAAATACTGTTAGCTTAGTTAACAGTAGACTACAGTAAACTACATTCTAAAAGCTAAATTCTTTCTAATTTTCCAAGTTTGCTCTAGTCAAATAAAAAAAGCACAATAATATCAAAGCAACCCAATCTATGTACTCACATCTTTTCTCCTTTTACTTTGGAAAACATATATTAAGGTGATATACTGAACTCGAAGTACTTAAACTATAATCCAGTCCACAAACAAGGAGCCTTTTGTGACTAAGATGATTATAAAGTTCCAAACAGTGATGTTAGCATCTGCAATGGTAACCATAATCCAAAATAGTTAATTCCTATATGTCCTTAAAATAGGTTACCCACTTATTGCTTAAAAGGCAGCTAGCTCTCTAGGGAAGAGTTATTAGTACCTACAAATTGAGTGGCCTACACAAACCTGATGGATAATAACAATTCAAGCTATATTCCTACTGCAATTGTATGTTGCCATTGGCACTGAAATTACAAATGAAATGGGTGAGATGCTAAAAAGGTGATGGCATACTTACAAATTCAGAGTAAAACTTAAAGTACAAGTCTAAGTTGAATTAAGACAGTTTTTGTTGCAAATCTAAAACAACCCAAGCCAAAACTAGCTAGTAAAAAGCCATTTGATGAAGGAGACTTTTGGCTGGTAGGAATCTTTAATACAGAACTAGCCAATCAAAAGAAATAACACACAGGTGCTGCAATCACAGCAATATAATTACCCACTAATCCTCCTTTCCTTCTACTTTCTGCAAAAGCAGAAATGGGGAGAAGGAGTATTACCCTTTCTAAAAACAAGAAAAAGGAACTAAATATTTTTTATAGTATAAATAAATAGTTTAAACCCACTCTGTACATCATTAACATAATGTTAACATCAGTATTCATTTTAAGTAACTTCTTTTGATTTTAAACTTACATATGAAATAATAAATAATGGCCCTCTGTCACTGGATGAAGATCAGCTGTCATGAAACTAGGGTTCAATTTCAGCCCACTCCTGGAAAGAGATGCATGAATTCTCTGTGCCATATTTTAATCTGAATGTTAAATGTTAAAACAGTTGTTTTGACCTCTGACTCAAGTCCTTGTATCAAGTTGGTGCAAAAGTAACTGCGGTTTTTGCATTGTTGAAATTTGCCGTTTGATACTGGAACACATTCTAAATTAATGTGGTTATGTTATACATCATTTTAATGTGCAATTCTCGCCTTTTTTTTTTGCTAATGACTTATTACTTGCTGTTTACATTTATTTTAGACTATGGAAATAATGTTAGACAAAAAGTAATTTCAAGCAATTTTCTTATTTGAGTTCAAAATCAGTCGTAAAGCAGCAGAGACAACTCACAACATCAACAACTCATTTGACCCAGGAACTGCTAACGAATGTACAGTGCAGTGGTGGTTCAAGAAGTTTTGCAAAGGAGATGTGAGGCCTGAAGAGGAGGAGTGTAGTGCTGGCCACTGGCCATCTGAAGTTGGCAATGACCATTTGAGAGAGACCATCGAAGCTGGTCCTATTACAACTACATGAGAAGGTGCGGAAGAACTCAACATCAGCCATTCTATGGTCTTCCGGCATTTGAAGCAAATTGGAAAGATGAAAAAGTTCAATAAGTCGGTGCCTCATGAGTTGACCAGAAATAAAAAAAAAAAAAAAACATTGTTTTGAAGTGCTGTCTTCTCTTATTCTATGCAACAACAATGGAGCATTTATTGATCAGACTGTGACATGCAACAAAAAGTGGATTTTACACAACAACTGGCAATGCCCAACTTAGTGTGGTGAGATCAAGCAGCAGCTCCAAAACACTTCCCAAAGCAAAACCTGCACCAAAAAAAAGTCATGGTCACTGTTTGGTGGGCTGCTGCCCATCTGATCCACTATAGCTTTCTGAATCCCAGTGAAGCCATTATAACTGAGAAGTATGCTCAGCAAATCGATGAGATGCACTAAAAACCGCAACAACTGCAGCCAGCACTGGTCAACAGAAAGGGCCCAATTCTCCATGACAACGCCCAAGTGCATGTCACACAACCGACGCTTCAAAAGTTGAATGAATCGGGCTACTAAGTTTTGCCTCATCCGCCATATTCACCTGACCTCTCACCAACGACCACTTCTTCAAGAAGCTCTACAATTTCTTGCAGGGAAAATGCTTCCACAACCAGTAGGATGCAGAAAATTCTTTCCAAGAGTTCATCGAATCCCAAAACAACAGATTTTTATGCTATAGGAATAAACCAACTTATTTCTCATTAGTAAAAAATGTGTTGATTGTAATGGTTTTTATTTTGATTAATAAAGATCCGTTTGAGCCTAGTTATAATGATTTAAAATTCACAGTCAGAAACCACAATTATGTTTGCACCAACATAATAAATAGCAAGTGTTGTCTCCATGTGGACACTTTACAGTATCAGTTTAAGAAATATACATGCATTCATTTGCAAGAATGCTTTGATAAAACTTGTCTATGGTACGCACAAGAGCAACTTCTGAGTTATTCTGAGAAAATTAATTTCTCATGAGAAAAAACAGAATATGAAGAAAAGAGATGGTAAACAGTTAATTAGTACCACTTATTTCAACTTTACTAATGTATAGGAAAAACAGACAAAAGGTTATTTTTTTTTAAAGATAGATTTGGTTTTAAAGAAGCAACAACCTTTCATTCTCCACAATAATTTTCTAAATAATACAGTGTTCAAGTAAGGGGATATTATACGTCCAATGTAATTTGTGACTAGTCTCAAAGAAACTGAAATTTGTGTGCGTATGTATATGTATGTGTGTTTATATATGTATATATGTGTGTACACATGTAGTACATAAGAACGAATATAAAGTATAATTTTTCATAAAAAGGTGTTACAAAAATTATAAGCAGACATCAAAGGCCTACCATTGCCTAACTAATTTCCTCTTAAATTCAAGTTTAATGTTTTCTTTCCAAAACAAACAAAAACCCTACTGACTACTTTTTGAGTAAAGGCAAAGTATGAAGTGTCTATATCTGTGCTCGACAGCATAGCCTCAGGGATTCAAGGCCCATTCTGAAATTCCTAATTGAGTAAGCACTTGCCCACACTCATATGAATGTGGTTTCTTTGCTGTTTTACCAGTTAGGAATTTCATCTGCCTTCCCTCTACAGAAAATTCCAAGAATGGTAATTGCAGGAAGAGAAAGAGTTTTGCATAGAGACTTAAAATTTTTTTGCGAATACTACCTACATTATTTACAAAGTTTGCAAGATGGTTGGTAGCTTGATATTGACTCTGGTGGGAGTTTTCACATCATGGAACTCAATAAATGCCACAAATTGAGCCAGCTGTTAAGCACCAAGTGTGCCTCTTTCCTCATGCTTGTTCTTCTAATAAACCAGTGGGAGACTAATGTCTGAGGATGGAGGCCATGCCTTTTTATCTTACTATCTCCAGCACCTAGCACAAGACCCAGTAGTACTCCTTGACTGGTTTATTCATTCCTTCTATAAAGTTGGTTTGATAATTGATTAGGAGCCTGTTGATTTCCCTGGTGGCTCAGATGGTAAAGTGTCTACCTACAATGCAGGAGACCCGGGTTCAATCCCTGGGTTGGGAAGATCCCCTGGAGAAGGAAATGGCAACCCACTCCAGTATTTCTGCCTGCAAAAATCCCATGGACAGAGGAGCCTGGTGGGCTACAGTCCATGGGGTCACGGAGAGCAGGACACAACTCAGCGACTTCACTTATGCAGAGAGCCTGCTTCCTCTAACCCCAATTAGGCTCTCCAGAGACAAACCACCCTGGGGCAAATATAGTTGAGACCTTCCTAGGATTGAATTTAGAGACCGAGTTTGAATCTTACTTACGAAGAAGAGTTTGATTCTACCCCTATCCTTAATCTAGCTGACCTTTTTTGAACGAAGTGACTCAAGCACTGTGTATACCTATGTAAGGTGTAACATTAAAAGAAAGCTGATATTAATATAAAATAATTGCCCATAGAAGAAATGCTATAATGTTCAATGTAATCACAACTCATTACAATTTAGCATTGAAATAAACATTTTGTCCCATTGGTTGGGATAATTTTTTTTTTAAAGAAATTAAAATTTTTTTCATCAATTTTACTTATCATTCAAGTGGCCATCTGCAGTGAAGGGAGAAAAGGGAAGAACCTGGGACTATCTCTATAGATAAAATCAAATGAAAGGTATTTTCAAAATCATTTTGGATATCAAAATCAGATATCCAAAACTGCTCTGTACACTGTAAGAAGAGAGGTAAAAATATCTTTGAAAAAAATACTTGGGAATTTAAATATTTAAGGTTTTAAAAAGGCCATCTTGAGAGGACTGATCCCAAGGCAGCATTTATAGAGAATATTTTAGGACAAGTCAGAAACTGAGGAAGGATACAACAAAGATCTACCAAAATTAATTTCAGGAAACTCAGAAAAATGTTTATTCAACAATAAGCTTTTGCCTTGAAGGAGAATATAAAGATTTGCTGAGAAAAACAAAGCTGCTGACTGACTGGTAGAGTTGGGACTAGAACCTTGGCCATTTCAGAGTCCAGTGCTCTTTCTACAGACAATCTCAATGAAATGAATTTTAGATGGAAAAAAAAAAAGTATAAAAGGCATTTTACTCAGCTCAGGGATGACCAACACAATGACTATTAGCTTAACTTCTAAGATTGGCAATTTTCAAAAAATGTTTGTTTATATAGTTGAATCTCATATGTAGTATAATAAACATTTATGGCATGTTCTAAAAAATGAGAAAATAAACCATATTTGGCTTTTCAGTTCTAAAAGGCCATGAAATATTTTCAAACATTCTGAAGCAGTATCGTTATAGGATCTTGAAAATATAATGGAAAATTAGAATTTTATTGAGATGTAGAATATAGGTAGATACATTTTATTAAGTACAACTCAAGGATCTCATGACTATTATCATCAGGAGTAAAGTGGCATACTTACCTGAAATATACAGGGCAATGAAGTATCCCATAGACTGAAAGGCACTGCTCCTTTATAAAAGTAAGCTATATTGCTTACTTTATAAAGATCTAGTAAATTAACACTCCATTTCTTTCCTATAGCAATTAATTTCTTTAAGAAACATGGAGTCTAGTTCCTATGCAGTAAAAATAAAATTCTCCTACATAAACAGCATGAATCTTAGAACTATTTAACAGAAATTCTGAAAATCCACAACAGGTTATGACAAATAATTGTGTATGATGTTTATGATGTCTAATATTAATGAAATTCTTTAGTAGTTGATACTATCTACACCATGAAGGAAAAGCTGTGATTTGTCAGAGTAGACAAAGCTGGGCTTTAATCCATCCTTTTAACCATACTGCCAAGTCTATATTGTTTTCACTGCGTCTCAATTAGGAGACAGGCAGGACACCTGGTACTTCTTTATCTAAGTCCCAGGGGCTGCCAGATGACTCAAAATCCATAACAGGTGCTAAGGCACTGTGAGGAGAGTCCTATTCTTGAAAGCTGGAGTTGTATAAAATTTGGACCATATATAATTGCTCATAAATCAGTCAATTATTAAATTAAAACATTAAGTAAAAAGTTGATAAACCCAATTCTATATAACAAAATTTACGTAAACACACTTAAAAAGATTAACTTTAAATAAACAGGATTAAAAATTTAAACCTACCCAAAGGTTCTGAAAATCCTTCCTGATTTAATAATCCAATAATCATTGGCAGCTTCTAAAACCGCACTAACATTATCAAATATGTATGTTTCACTTTCACGAAAGTTATATAAACCAAATCATCTAAAAGAAAAACTAAGTTACTTGGATTTCAAATTCAATGAAATTAAAATTTTGTACTCTCATTCTCAGTTAAGATCTGCTTGAAAATATTATCAAGTAGTGAGACTTTCACAGTCAACAGAGAACTGCTTCAGAACTACCAAGTATGAGAGTAAGAGTTTTTAAAATATTGGAGGAAAATTAGAAACAATCACTTGTGTTTTTCCTTTTAGGAACAAAAATTTTAGTACATTAAGTTAAGGAAATCAAAGTATTTGGAATAAATACTAAACTTGGGTTATGTCAGAAGACTGCAAAAAGGAAAAAAATAACTAAGTGAAATTTTACAGTGTACAATTACTTAAGTGTTATCTCTACCTAAATGTGCACTAACTTAATTAAGATTCTGTTTAAATGCTATAATTATTAGGAGTACAAAAAGTGATTTATTATCATGGTAAACAGTTACAGGGTACAGCAAACCATCATTTAAGACAGTGTCATAGAATCTATGATAAACAATATATTGGCTTAAACTAATGCACTATATGCCCCTAGGGAATAATAGGCTCAGAGACAGGACTTTAACATTAAAATCTACCCATTAATCTTGACTTAACTATAATCTATTCTGTAGTAAAAGGAAGAATGGGTATTCAATGAATTACTGTTTTTGAAATATTGCACTGGGTGCTCATCTACTAAAATAATTTAAGCGTATATGAGAGATGGAATACTAAATTTTACAGAATGTTACTAATTTTATAAAACATGCATTTGATTTTCCCTCAGTTTAGCAAGAACATCAAAATTTTAAAAATCTATAGATTGAAAAACTTTTCTTAAAATAACTCTCTCTGATCCTTTGAAAGAACATGTTGCATAAATTATAATACTGCAGTATAATTTAGTCAACTTAATTTCTGCTGAAAAAAAATCATCTATGGAAATATATTGTGGGGTCAGGATCTTGGGGGCTGAAATAAGCTCTTAATATTTTTTTAAGTTGTAGATCATTGTTTTTTTGCATGAGAACCTCTAACTGCTTGATTAGACTGACCAGAAGAAAATGGAAAGACCTAGAGTGGTGTTTATACAAATATCACAGCATACATTGCCTCACTTTTAAAAAAGATATCCAAAATAGAATTCAAGGAGAGAAAGACAATCATGAGTGACTGAAACAGGCATCACCTACTCATTTAAATGATAAATCTAGTATTTAACCTTAAGATTTGCTTAGTGGATTATTTTAGCATTTGTGACTGTTACGCATAAAATTGATTTATATTTCTGTATCAGTATAGCTTATATATATTCAGATGACACTTGGGAATTCTTAAAAGCACACAGTAAAGGAAATTAAGCCAAATTTGTCTCTAACCTTACGTGATATATAAACTTTGGTGGTTTTAACCCACTTTCCCTTAAATTTCTATCAAGATTACAACACATTATTTTCATTTCATTTAAACATAAAAATATCATAAAGGAAAACTGACTTTTGCTCTGCTATAATCTCGTGGGCTGTTAACAGGGAATTACTACAGGTGGTTGCTTAAATATATTTATTTGCTTTCTTTTTGATAGCAGGTATGTGCTAAATAAAAATCAACACCTTTATCAACAGAGAATAAGTAAATGTAGAAACATCAGTTCTACAACAGCTATTTTTGCTGCTTCTCTTTTTCTCAACAGCAATTAGTAAAGCAACCCCTTCCCCTCCTCCCTAGTGCCGTCAAGCTGTTCAGAGCAGTTTGCAACTCGACAATGGTACCATTGTGAATGCTCTCTGGGCTTCCTTCCCACAGAGAGTTAAATGGGCAGTTCCTGCTGCCCATGATTGGTGTCCAGTGAAATAATACTCAAGAGCCAGGTTTTATCAGCTTCACGCCAAAGAAGTGAAGCCAGGGAACCCAAGCCTTCATATCATACTGGACCATATGCCAACCCTGATGGCCCCAAAGGTTTATCACTAAGAATCAGGATCCATCATGTCCCTTGTGAAATTTCACTTCACATACCTTATGTGAAATGCAAAGCTTCACTAAAAACCGAACCTTCTTTACAATTGGCATGAACAGATGGACGGTAACAGTGGTTTGGCAAGCAAAAGTTAAGATTTAAATAGGCTGTATTCTAGTGTTTGAGAGGAAAAGCAGTTAGAAGAAAATGAGGAGATCTGTGATCCATAGTTTAATTCCATTATTGAGTTATTAAAAATTCAATAGCAAAATCCCTTATATTTAGTAAAAAAGGAAATTAACGGATTAAAAGCACTGCAATTCCTTCATTAAACAAGGTTAATTTCAGCTTTATATCCTTCATTCTTTGCTCTCTGAAATCCCCAAATAGCATCTGAATCTACTACTGTTTTTTATATTTAAAAAAAGACTGGAATAAAACTTACACACTATGTAGTAGGTATAACAATAATGTAAGCACACTAGTGCATCTTTGTCACTAATATCAACAACAAAAGGGTTTAATAGAGAAAAAGTTCCTTTCTAGCATAGGTCAGAAGTTAGTAAAGATACAGAAGTAGAGAAACTTCAAGTTTTGTTGTTTTTAGGGAAAAGCTGGACAATCACCTGATAGTTTTTTATTTTCTTTCTGGTATACTATGATATAACCCAACTATCTAGATTGGACCGTATGTGGACCATACTGTCATGCTGGATGGATGTGACAAAACAGGTAAGATGTTGGTGGTGCTTTCTATTCTTGTCAGAATAGGATAAAAATACTTCATCTGTCAACAACATGTTAGAGTATAATAGTACGTAAAAGTACATTTTCTGAGCTCTTGCTACATGGCAGACAGGCTGCTTAGTGCTTCATATGGATAATCTCATTTAATCCTTACAACATTCCTGAGTTTGGTACTCTTTTTACAGATTAAATAAAAATCAGACATAAAGACAGTGACACACAGTTCTGGACTCTGAAGCCCATGCTGATTTCCTAACAGTCAGCTGCCACACTTTAAAAAATAATTAATTTATAATTAAGGACTTAACTAAGGATAGTCTGTATTTATCAATATTATCTTCTGAGGAAATGATCTACAAAAGACAGTAGATATATAAATTTATGTAGTTTCTCAATAAACTCACTTTCTTCTAACATGAAATGGCAGCAATATTGATGGGCCTCCCTAAGAGGTTTTATAATGTTCTATCGTAATGAATGGCAAACTGCATTAGCGGAGCCAATCAATTACATTTCATTTCGTTTTGGCTCTTATACTTTTGCAACAGGTTCTTTACATTTGAGTAGCAGAACTGCAGGGATAACAAACTGTGACTAATTGAAGAATGATCATTGACTTCTGGTAATTTGTCTGATAAAGTTAAACAGAAACCCAATTCTGGCATTTACGAAAAAAGTCAAATCTAAACAGATTAGAAGAAATCAAATAATATTGGTTTGGTAGGGAAGAATATTAAATCTAGGAGGAAAGTGTTTTTTTTTAAAGATAACCATTTAGTTTCATAATATCCCTTATAATGTATATTTCAGAATATTACATGTTTTATACACATATATATATAAAATCTCAAAATATAAATTACAAGGATTATAACAGACATGCTCCATTCCACCTACTCAAATCTCACCTTTGAGGCCCCGATTTTCTACACATTCTTCCCTAATTTTCTGACTCCAAAGTAATGATTTTTTCCTCAAAACTCCCATAGCATTTTATCTACAACCTGACCATTACACATTTTACCTTGTGTAATTTGTAGTGTAAATATATATTATCTCTATTAAATTATAAACTTATAGAAGAGATTACCATCTGATTTGTCTTTGTATTTCTCTCAAAATCTTTACCATTACTATGTAAGTGATCAATAAATATTTTTTGATAGAAGAAAAACAGTACAGTTCTATCTTCTTACCTGGTGGTGGTTAAACTAATTATTCATCATATTTAAGACTAATAAACTTTTTTCAAATTATATCTTGGAGTAAGAAAGGTTAACAAAATTTAAGAAAACTAAGACATAGGAGATGGTTAATTTTATGTCAACTTGGCTAGGACATAGTACCCAGTTTTTGGTTAAATACCAGCTTAGATGTTACTCTGAAGGTAATTTTTAGATGTGATTACCATCTCTACCCTAACTCCCACAGATTTCAGACTTGCCAGTACCCACAACCATGTGAGTCAATTCCTTAAAATCAACCTCTCTCTCTATATATATTTAAGAACATGCATCCTACTGATTGTTTTTCTGAGAACCCAAATACAATATGATTATGTACTGTAACTTCTGAAAATATTCTATAATAAATTTCACATTAAAAAAGAAAAACAGGATGTATATGATATCAACATATTTAACATTTATACACAGTCATAATGTCTCTGGGATCAAAACAAATAATTTAAAATTTTTATTTAAGAAAAAGCCATGATATGACTTTTGATCATGAAATTAATATTCTCACTACAAAAAAGTCAAAAATAACTAAAAAAAAAAAACACCACATCAAAACACACATACACTCTCTTTCAACAGGTAACTACTAAATGATGGCTAAACATCAACCTGAAATAGCCCTCAGGTTCAATGGTTACCCAGAATGTGCCTACTCTTCCTCCCCAGTGATGCATTTGAATTCTAACTGCATGATCAAACCAACAAATTGAGCTCGAGACAAAAAAAAAAACAACAAAAAAACCTAGCTGACAAAGTCAGAGGTTGTAAGGAAATGCTTTTCAAGTACAAGTAATGCAAGAAATGACAAGTGAAGTGAAGGAGAGGTTTCAAAGCTTGAAAGACAGTCATCAATACTGACAGATTACTGTAATTCTGGCTGCCAGCATGATCGATTTGGGCAGCATATGACAATCAATATTGTCCTCATTTAGTGAACAGCATTAGATTCATAGATACAGAAGATGTTCCTAGGATAAAACTTAAGCTGTATTTAATGATCATAAATAGCACAATTTATGCTGTGGAATCTTAGTGGGTACTTTTATTGGGCATAAAATAACTGACACAGCAGTTCAATTATCCAAATATAATTGAGTTTATTACATATTCTTTTACTCCTTCATTTCTCTTATGAGGATTAAAATAGAACCTGATGGTTTTCAAAGCCCATTTCTATCTCAATTTTTATTGTAATTTCATAAGCTTTATTGATCTGTTTTAGAATACATGATTTTTTTTCCTTAATGTGAGCCTATCTGTATTTGTCAAAACTACATATTTAAAATTTTATTATTTCTGAAATATTTGCTATTTAAGATGAAATGACATCTATATTTTAGTATCTTAAAATGAAACCACCTAGTTGTAATTTATTATGTAAACTTTCACTTAAAAATCAAGTAATCTACCTATATTGTCAATTCCCTCCATATTTAAAATTAATATACACCTTTGTGAACCTTTGTGAAGAGAGACTAGTTCTTCAGATTAGCAAAGGCTAAGAGTATCTCTACTATATACTTAAATAGTATGGGGAAATAACTTCTATACAGCTTCTAAATTCAAGCTTCCAAGTCAAGAAAAACTTGTTTGATCTGATTTAATATTTTTACTGATTGTTGCTGAAGTGGTTTTCCTGATAGAAGTTCCTCACATCTGCTGTGTAAAGTGTTCATGTTTACTGTTTTCATCTTAAATTCTCTCTCATCTTAGAATTTTCTCCAGTGTGGTATCTATTAATGTCTCAGCAAGATTAACTACAAGAACTTCATGAAACAAGCCTGAAAAATTCAATTCAATCAATTAACCGACCAACCAACCAAATATAAAAACCCAATTAGGCAACTCCTTGCTGTTTGGTAGAGTTGTTTTATATTGACTATAATCTTTACACATAACAGAATTAATCACCGCACAAAATAATGTACCTTATTTCATTTACTAGGCACATCTAAAATTCATTATCTCATTTACTCTTTGCCACAATTCTGAGTTTGGTGTTAGCATGTTTTTTTTTATTAAAGATGAAGAAAGTTAGGGTTAGAGATTCTGGGACTTGACTATGATCACAAGGCAGACCTCAGGTTAAAATCAATGTTTCTAACTGCAAATCCAGCTATTATACCTCTAGTGTAACATGCAAATCTGAAATAGTGCTCAAGAGGTGCAGGTAAAGGAAATTAAGCCACATCCTTACTTTTCATTGGTATACTTGAACTACTTGGTAAGATGTGCATCTTACATGCTGTTTATCTCTCAGGCCAGAAACAGTTTGTGTTAGTTCAATAAATTGAGTTCCTATTGACACGAGAGGCAAGTAGAGGTTTGTATTAAACTCTAATCTCACTCTCATCACTTTCCCAAAAGATTTAAGGCATTCTTAAAAACTTTTGCACAACAAAGGAAACGGTAAGCAAGGTGAAAAGTCAGCCCTCAGAAGAGGAGAAAATAATAGCAAACGAAACAACTGACAAATAATTAATCTGCAAAATATAACACACATTTCTCCAAAGAAGACATATGGAGGGCCAATAAACACATGAAAAGATGCTCAACACTGCTCAATATTAGAGAAATGCAAATCAAAACCACACTGAGGTATCACCTCATACCAGTCAGAATGGCCATCATCAAAAAGTCTATAAACAATACATGCTAGAGAGGGTGTGGAGAAAAGGGAACCCTCTTACACTCTGGGTGGGCATGCAAACTGGTACAGCCACTATGGAGAAGAGTGTGGAGATTCCTTAAAAACAGAATGGAACTGCCATACAACCCAGCAATCCCACTGCTGGGCATATACCCTGAGGAAACCAGAATTGAAAGAGACACATGTACCCCCCCCCAATCCCCCCAATGTTGATTGTAGCACTATTTACAATAGCTAGGACATGGAAGCAACCTAGATGTCCATCAGGAGATAAACGGATAAGGAAGTTGTGGTACATAAACATAATGGAATATTACTAGGCTATAAAAAGGAACACATCTAATCAGGTGGACAAACCTGGAGCCTATTATACAGAGGAAGTAAGTCAGAAAGAGAAAGGCAAATACTGTATATTAACACATATATATGAAATTTAGAAAGATGGCACTAACAACCCTACATGTAGCACAGCAAAGGAGACACAGACTTTGGGACTCAGTGAGAGAAGGTGAGGGTGATATGACTTGAGAGAATAGCATTGAAACATGTATATTACCATATGTAAAACAGATGACCAGTGCAAGTTCAAAGCATGAAGCAGGGTACCCAAAGCTGGTGCTCTGGGACAACCCAGAGGGATAGGGAGAGGGGTTCAAGATAGGGGGACACATGTACACCTGTGGCTGATTCATGTCAATGTATGGCAAAAACCATCACAATACTGTAAAATAATTATCCTCCAATTAAAATAAATACATAAATTAAAAAGATTTAAGGCATTCTTTCTACTGTGTCTTAAATGATGGAAAACACTAACCTCAGGATGAACATCAGGATCAGGGGAACTATAAAGAGGCAAAGGTCAGAAAGACATCAATTGCAGTAGAGCTGACAATGTGGAAAAAATTAGTTTATGCACAATAAACTTTCTAGAGATATTCAGGAAATAATAAACTGAATCTTTACATTTCATAACAATGACCACTTCAAATCTGAGTTTTCAACTAGAAGTAAATGAAGATGTAATCACTACAAATAAGAAATGCTATATAAATGTCACTAAGCTTAATTAATCAATGTAACATGTCAGAAGCTACCTATAATTCTATTCTACAGTGTCAGAATACATGAGAAACTACACAGAAATCAGGTTACTTAAGTCAATGTTCCTTACAAGAAGAAAACACATGCTGTAGACTTACGATAAATCTATTTCACATGCAATAGGATATTTTAAAAAGCCTTCCTTGTAAAGCTTAACATCTATAGTTTATTATGTAGAAGAAAAATAATTGAAATGTTTTTAATCATATAGAAAAAGTATATGGAGACACAAATCCACTTTACGAAGGAGTAACAGCAAACAACCAATACTTTGGCCACCTGATGCGAAGAGCTGACTCATTTAAAAAGACCCTGATGCTGGGAAAGCCTGAGGGCAGGAGGAGAAGGGGACGACAGAGGATGAAATGGTTGGCTGGCATCACCGACTCAATGAGTTTGGGCAAACTCCGGGAGTTGGTGATGGACAGGGAGGACTGGCCTGCTGCGGTTCATGGGGTCACAAAGAGTTGGACACGACTAAGTGACTGAACTGAACAGAAGAGAATTTAAATTCTAAAACTGTGTGAATATTTCGTCCCAGGCAGTGCTCTATGAGTTTTACACATATTGACTCATTCAGTTCTCATAACACTATAGGCTAGATATTATTATCATTCTTCATTTTATGGATAAGGAAATGAGGCTCAGAGAAGTTAAATAACTTGCCCAAGGCTACAGAAGGAAGGAAGAGGTGACCAGTATTTGAGTTCAGGCAATCTGACTTCAGAAGTCATGTTCTAAAACATTCCATGTCCTCTCATACTTCCATGTTTCTGTTTATATTGTTCCCTCTGCTTGGAATACTCTTCTTAATTTCATCTACCTGATTAACTCATTCATCCTTCAAGATTGGGTCAATCCTTATATTCTCAGAAGTGTTTGCTGATACCACTCTCCCTTCCAGCTGAGAGGCCCCTTGTTATAATAACTTGCAGAACATTCCGTGCATAACTGTTATTATAGTATAGATACTGAAAACAATATATTTCCTCAACTAGACTGAGTACTTTGCAATGACTGTTTTGGTTATCTCTGCACATCCAGCTTAGCAGAACACCTAGTATATAATGGGGCTCTAATTATCTAACCAAAAGACAAGTACTGACTACAACTGTATAAAAGAAAATATCATAACTGTTTAAACACTGGGGAGGAACTCCATCATCTATATGTCAATAAACAAAAACTCCATAGGTCTTAGCCACAATAGAAGAAGTTACTTTGGAAAGTGGAAAACAACTGTTAAACCAGCTGTTAAAAAGGATACAAGTTTTGATACAACGGAATCAGCGATTTCAGAGCACGGCTTGCATTTATAGCTGTTGCTCGAACCATAATAGGTAGGACCTTTCCATTCACAATAGCACCATCAAAGAGTGGACCAAAGAAGGGAACCTGATTGAGAAATTAGAATAATTTAACAATTCAAACTGGAAAAAGGCTGCAAATAACAACAATCGAAACAGTTTGCATATAAAAAATCTTTCTGCTTCCTCTTTAGTTCTTCCTTTAGTAGAAATGCTATTCAAATTCTCTGCCGTGATGGGTCATTCCTACTAGGACAACAAACAAAACAAAAAATGCCAAAGGTCTACAGGGGTTCCATTCAAAGAATTTTGTGCTTCATGTAACTGATTAAACAACTTATGCTACCTGCCAATTTTCCAATTTTTGTAGCCTCAATTGTATACAAAAACCCAACACTTCAAGTTACTTTATTATTTTCATGCAATGCCAGCTTTACCAATGAACCTAAAACACTATTTTTTATTATATGGTTTATCAGAAAAAGATCTATGTCACTATTATCAGATGACTGATATTTTCAAGAGTATTCCATTTGAATATGGCTAGTATAGCTAAAGGCAAAGACATGAGCTATGGATAATACAATAAATATTTTATGTTTTGTGGCCACATATTGCCTCTGCTGTATATTCTTCTTCAATTTTTCAAATGAAAAAAACCCACTAAAAATGTAACATTCTTAGCTTGTGGGGTATACGAAAACAACAGGAAACGGGCTATCATTTGCTGACCTCTGATTAGATGAATCCTAAAAAAATCTGGCCATAAGCCATTGTTTCACACATAGGAAACAATCCATTTCAAGAAGATTCATGATCAACAGTCAAAAACTAGTTTTTCCATAAACAAAACATACTCAAAAAAAAAAAAAAGACACCAAAACACTGCCAAACTTTTATTCTTCTGAAAGAAAATACTTCTGCAGGTGTTTCTGCCCTATAAGACATTCAACTAGAACTATTTGCTTTTCAACTTTGTAGAATTCTCATTATTAAGTGACATAACTAAATAATCATGTAATCTTAACAAAATATATCAACTAAAAATATAGGAATCATACTGTTCTAAAAGGGAATGATTACTTCTTACCTTGTGTTTTAGGAAACTCTAAATCATCCTGTTAATAAAGATACGTCTTTTTGTGGGCTTAGTGTAAAGGAACTTCCACTCTGGCACTACCTAGCCTTGTCCCATTCAAGTACAGTTTCTATCTGTTTTTCCTATTTTAGCTCCTTCTGAACTAGACCTGGACAATTCACATAGCTACTAGAGTCTGTGTCACATCTCCCTCTCCATTTTTACACAGCCTAATTCGTCTGAGAGAAAGAAACTCACAAATCCATACAGAACTCAAAATATTTTATTAAAATGTAAGATAAAGAATTCTTACCTCTGGTTTTTTCATTATCTGGATACTGAACATGTGGTTTTTCATCGGGTATATTATAATAAGGACATCACCAAATTCTGTAGGAATAATTCCTCTCCTGTAGTCTCTAGTATGCTCTGACCAAACAATGTGCACTTCATCATTTCCTAAATGTCTCAACTGGAAAACCAAGAAAATAATTCATAGTGCTTGAGAAAATACTGTATGTTGTCATACAGCTACTGACAACATACTATAAAAGGATTAAAAGGGAAAGAAATTTAAAAAATATTTTTAAAACTTCATTTGACCATTTTTCACAACATGCAGAACACAAACACTCAGAAAGATGTTAGGAGATGTTGCAGAAGACCAGATAATTTTCAACTGTCTACAGTCAATGGGAAACAGAGAAATTCGATTAAAAAAGATTCACATACAGACCACTCTTCTTAACCAGCAACTGCACCAATTTTCCACTACCAAACCTTTTCAAAATTGTTTAAAAGAGTGTTTTAAAAAGTGATTGATTTAAGACTGTTCTTTTTTTCTGACCACTCTCTGGAAGTGCTAATGAGTGAAAGTGAAAGGGACTAAAGGAGGCAACAGGAAGAGAAGTAAAAGAAGTAAATAATTCATAAATTACCTTTGGGGTAAGAGAAAGTTGATTATATTTGGCTCAACAAATTTATCTCCAGGTTTTCTTTGCCTATGAAATTTTGCCTATGAAGGTGTTTTTGGCAATCAGAGTTAACACTATGTTGATTAAAATTATAAAAAGTATCTAAAAGTTAGATTTCTATTAAGTTATTAGAAAAATTAACTTAATATCCATCAGTACTGAGTTTTCTTCAAGGAAATATGTTTAAACTTGTATTTTAATATACAGTTTGGTTATCTTGGTACATTTATTGATTCGGCCACTGAAAACAGTTGAGTCCATTTTTGGTGCCTATCTCATGGGTTTTTCTATTACTTTCAGATAACTTGAGATACTGGAGACAGAAATGTGTGGAAGAGAAAATTAGGGTAAGTGCTGTCAATATTCTTAGTATGGGCTAAAATACAGGCAATTTCTGTTTTTGAAACATGTGATTTATTTTGGCTTACTTACTACACAGCAGCATTACAAACGTGTGATTCAAACAAAGAAAGGAATTAAGTCCAGTTAATAAAAGGCTCTCTTCTGTCATCCTTTAACCCTGAAGTTCTTAATCTGGGTTCAAGACAATCTATGTATTTTGTACAGTCTGTGTATTTTTCTGAGAAGAAAGTCTATCATACAAGACTAGGTAACACAAAAAAGCCAAGAACCAATGTTCTAGTGGTTCTTAAAAGTCTCCAACACCAATCTATATAGAAAATCCTAATCACTATGAATAAAATTAAGTATATGAAAACACAAGGTAAATCCCTGAACTTGAAAATTTATATTCCTAAGTAAGAAATGTCCTCTCTTCTTTGACGGATTATAAGATAGTGCCAGCTATTACTCTAAAGACAGTGCCTAGCTAAATCTATAGAGCAGAATCTATTATTCTAGAAATATATTTTTATTTTCTTTTAAAGAAGACTTTTTTTTTTTAGGTCTAAGTGGATTAAAGTTTCTTTTTGGAAACCATAAACGTGCTTATTGCCCTAAATACATGATGATACACCTCAAACATCAAGACAATGTTTATTTCAGGTTTTAATTATCATTATTTACAACACACACACACCTTGAATGATAAAAATGCACAGCTTGGGCTTTGTGACATTTTTAAAAACCAAAAATGATTACACAACTCAGAAAAGCCATGGCTCTATAATTTCATTTTTTAATCAAAATACTTTAAAAATATCCTTCCTATACAGCCATCCCCATGTGTCAGCTTCCCTAATAGGTTTATGTTAACTGAATACAAAAGAAATGTGAAATAAATTTAACCAGGAGGGATGATCCAATCTAATTTTGATACATTAATGTCATATGCTGTACATGTTACAATAGCAGCCAGATCTAATACTAAGCTCCAGGCTATACTGAGATTTCCAAATGGCAGATTGTTCTAAGTGATATCAAGTATAATTGAAGTAATAAACGATAGTAAAAGCTGAGCACACTGTCAGGAAGAATTTAAGTATTTACTTTTTAAAATTAAATGAGTTAGGTTAGGAAAGACAAGACAACTGAAATAATGCAGGTCTCAATTTACAGAAAATTCCTTTTATTTATCTGCTACATTAACCCTTGAACTCTTGCCAAAGCTATCTATAATTTCTAGTGCCCACTTATCTAAAGAAATGAGAGAAAAGGGCAACTGTAGTTTTATTTGATAATGAAAGTTTGTCTTCAAATATCTACCACAGAGTATTAAAAGTCTGTTATGGAAGTTTAACAGAAAAGAATAATTTATTTTTACAAAAATTCTGTAATGCAGATATCTGTGGCATAGAACCATGCATATAACAAAGTCATTCAAAACATGTTGAATCATTTTAAGGAAAAATCTTCAAGAACACCCCTTATCATTTATATCCAAATGCTAAAAAAGTAATTATTTTGTGTTGTTGAGGCATGTTTTTATATCTTTGTCTTTAAAAACCTGTTATATAAAATTAACTAAATTACTAATTATTATTATATAATAATTAAACAAATGGAGAAACTGCTCATCACTACCATGTATCTTGGAGTTTTTAAAGACTACTGAAAATAGGAATTTTGAGTGGTTAACAGTTAATGGAAATTTCAGAAGTGTGTTTGACATTTGACATAAATGTTTTATATAATATTTTATATTTTAAATTATTTTATCTATACCTTATCTTTTAAGGATTTAAAGGATCGTGTGTTATGTACTGGTTTCTCGCTGGGCTTCCCAGGTGGCGTTGTGGTAAAGAATCTGTCAATGCAGGAGACACAGGAGACTTGGGTTCGATCCCTGGAGGAGGAAATGGCAACCCATTCTAGTATTCTTGCCAGGAAAATCCAATGGACAGAGGAGCCCGTCCATGGGGTCACAAAGAATCAGACATGACTTTAGTGACTGAGCATGCATATAATTATGTATACTGAGAAAGTTTTTCTATATACTGAAAACTCACAAAGAAATTCCTACCTGCGTATCTTTGTACCCAGATGCCAATCACTTCTGAAATAGAGTGTAAGAATTCTATATATGGGATAGGCCTATTAAAATGATTGGCAAGCAAAATACTCTTTCAAATTCACTTTGACTGCTATTGAAGTCATTTTGGAATTCAAGGCATATAACATAAGCTGCAGATTATCATTATCAATTTATGAAGCCAAAATGGTTAAGTTTACAAACATTCATTTTCCTGGATTATTATCTCAGATTATTGATATTTCTATTAAATTTTGGTGTGTGGAATAGAACAATTTCAAATGTGGAATGTGCTCAGTCGTTCAGTTGTGTCTGACTCTTTGCGACCCCATGGACTCCTCTATCCATGGAATTTTCCAGGCAAGGATACTGGAGTGGGTTGCCATTTCCTGCTCCAGGAGATCTTCCAGACTGAGGGATCAAACCCCAGTTTCTTATATCTACTGTACTGGCAGGCAGATTCTTTTCCACAAGTGCCACCTGTGGAAGAGAATATAATATCTACATATGCTCTAATACAACCAGAGACTACTTCCTTTGTTCTGTACACTCAATTATTCTCTGCATTTTTACAACACTGGCTTAAACGGAAGCTGTAGTCAATTCAAACCCTTAAGACTTTTTCTTAGAAACTTTCTTTTAAGTAGGTACAACTGACTACTAGAACTATAGCTCTTAATAAATTTTATCTTACCAGGTTCTGATTATCTTTAAGCCTGTCAAGGTCTTTTGTTAGCATGATTCTTCTATTCAACATGGTGGCTCTGACTTTTCTAGATTTGCGTTATCTTTAAAATCAAATTTTTGTGTATTTATTTAGATTTTGGATAAAAATGTCAAAAGGACAGATCTGGGTAGGAGCCTTATAGCAAGTCATTACAGATGTCCTTCTTGGTTAAATGAATATCCAACATTTATTAAATGTTTTCTAAGTGCTCTGTGATAATTTATTTAATGTTCACAACAATGCTATAAAGTTAGTATAATTATTATTAACTTTATCTTTATAGGTGAGGAATTGAAGCTTAAAAAGACAAAGTTATATAACTAGTGTGGCAGAGCCAGGATTGAAACCCAAGCAGGTTAGTTTCAGAAACCACACTTTAACCACCTCTATACGTTGCCTCTCATTAAATAATTAATTAATGTCTCTAGATATAATTACACAACCAGTCATGAATATACTTATTGAACTATTATTAAGGCCACATTTCTTCAACCTGTCCACAAGAAACAACTTAGTTAAATGCTTTATACTGTCTATGGCCTTCCCTGATGTAGTAATCCTATTAAAACAAATTAAGTTACTTTGATGTGATTTGTTATGGTGAACTCATGCTAGCTCCTAGTGATCACTACTTCATTACCTAAGTGCTCACGAACCATCTGTTTAATAATCCTATTTTGCCAGGCCCTGACATGGAGCTCACGAATATTAGTAATTTTTGTACTTGGTGGCCTGATCCATGTCCTTTATGAAAGTCAGATGTTTGCCTATCGACATCAGTGTTTCTCATTTTCCATGATTATCAGGAGAGATTCCAGAGTCAATTCTAGATTTCCTCAGTGAAAATCATTCATTTGGCACTGGAGACTAAAATTCAGGTAATGTAACTGTATCATCTCTTTTACAAAATCTACTTATCCCCCGATGTCCCTATTTCCATTAAAAGCACCTAACAACTAATTATAATTACTTAGGGTCAAAACCTGAAAGTCTTCAATTTCTGTTTTCCTTATAGTATCTCTGGGCTTCTCTGGTGGCTCAGATGGTAAAGAATCAGCTTGCAATGCAGGAAACCCGGGTTCAATCCCTGTGTCGGGAAGACTCTTCAACAATGTGAAAAAATATACTCATACATTTTCATAACTCACTTGCTGTCTGGATCATTCATTCCTAATAATTAGGAAAAGCTTCTTGAAGCAACAGGAACAGCATCTAGTATTATAATACTTCAGCAGAGAGGACACTTGATAAATATGCTATTAAAAAGATAATACCACAGTACTTAGCAATTTTTTTCTATTATTACATAGTGTACAGCATAAAAATAAAATTACTTGCACTTATGGCTTTACTTAAATATACCATTTAGATGGTGGTAAGTGCTTAAAAATATAAAATAGGGTAATGTGATAGTGTTACTGGGTAGAGAGGGCTTCCTTAGCTCAGATGGTCTGGAAAGGTCTCTCTGAGGAACTGTCACATGAGTCTGAGAATAGAACAATGCAGATGAGAAAGCATGTGTGTGTGTGTGTGTGAGTCAGTGTGTGTGTGTGTTTGTGTAAGTTGCTCAGTTGTGCCGGACTCTTTACCACTCCATGGACTGTAGGTCACCAGGCTCCTTTGTCCGTGGAATTCTCCAGGCACGAATACTGGAGTGGGCTGCCATTCCCTCCTCCAGGGAGAAAGCCTGATGAGTTGGCAAAAGAGCATTTCAAATGGAAAGAAACAGTAAGTGAAAAGCCCCTGAGTTGGGAATGAGCTCGATGTGATGGCAGGTTATAATGACAGCCAGCGAGACCAGGTTCTGGTAAATGAAAAGGAAAGTGACAAGAGATGAGATTGGAGAAGCAGACAGGCAAATAGCCAGATCTTGTACGGCACTGAAGGCCATGGTAAGGAATTAGTCTAATCTATGTGCAATGAGATGTCCCAAAAAAAAAGGACCCAAAAAAGATGTCCTTTTCATTATAGGGGACTGGAATGCAAAAGTAGGAAGTCAGGAAACACCTGGTGTAACAGGCAAATTTGGTCTTGGAGTACAGAATGAAGCAGGGCAAAGGCTAATAGAGTTTTGCCAAGAGAATGCACTGGTCATAGCAAACATCCTCTTCCAACAACACAAGAGAAGACTCTATACATGGACATCACCAGATGGTCAACACCAAAATCAGACTGATTGTATTCTTTACAGCCAAAGATGAAGAAGCTCTATACAGTCAGCAAAAACAAGACCGGGAGCAGACTGTGGCTCAGATTATGAACTCCTTATTGCCAAATTCAGACTTAAATTGAAGAAAATAGGGAAAACCACTAGTCCATTCAGGCATGACCTAGATCAAATTGCTTATGAGTATACAGTAGAAGTGACATATAGATTTAAGGGACTAGATTTGATAGACAGAGTGCCTGATGAACTATGGACAGAGGTTTGTGACACTGGACAGGAGACAGGGATCAAGACCATCCCCATGGAAAAGAAATTCAAAAAAGCAAAATGGCTGTCTGAGGAGGCCTTAAAGATAGCTGGGAAGAGAAGAGAAGAGAAAAGCAAAGGAGAAAGGGAAAGATATTCCCATCTGAATGCAGAGTTCCAAAGAATAGCAAGGAGAGATAAGAAAGCCTTCTTCAGCGATCAATGCAAAGAAATAGAGGAAAACAACAGATTGGGAAAGACTAGAGATCTCTTCAAGAAAATTAGAGATACCAAGGGAACATTTCATGCAAAGATGGGCTTGATAAAGGATAGAAATGGCATGGACCTAACAGAAGATATTAAGAAGAGGTGGCAAGAATACACAGAAGAACTGTACTAAAAAGATCTTCATGACTCAGATAATCACAATGGTGTGATCTCTCACCTAGAGCCAGACATCCTGGAATGTGAAGTCAAGTGGGCCTTAGAAAGCATCACTACGAACAAAGCTAGTGGAGGTGATGGAATTTCAGTTGAGCTATTTCAAATCCTGAAAGATGATACTGTGCAAGTGCTGCACTCAATATGCCAGCAAATTTGGAAAACTCAGCAGTGGCCACAGGACTGGAAAAGGTCAGTTTTCATTCCAATCCCAAAGAAAGGCAATGCCAAAGAATGCTCAAACTACTGCACAATTGCACTCATCTCACACGCTAGTAAAGTGATGCTTAAAATTCTCCAAGCCAGGCTTCAGCAATACGTGAAATGTGACCTTCCAGATGTTCAAGCTGGTTTTAGAAAAGGCAGAGGAACCAGAGATCAAATTGCCAACATCCACTGGATCATCGAAAAAGCAAGAGAGTTCCAGAAAAACATCTATTTCTACTTTATTGACTTTGCCAAAGCCTTTGACTGTGTGGATCACAATAAACTGTGGAAAATTCTGAAAGAGATGGGAATACCAGACCATCTGACCTGTCTCTTGAGAAACCTGTATGCAGGTCAGGAAGCAACAGTTAGAACTGGAGATGGAACAACAGACTGGTTCCAAATAGGAAAAGGAGTACGTCAAGGCTGTATATTGTCACCCTGCTTATTTAACTTATATGCAGAGTACATCATGAGAAATGCTGGGCTGGAAGAAACACAAGCTGGAATCAAGATTGCTGGGAGAAATATCAATAACCTCAAATACGCAGATGACACCACTCTTATGGCAGAAAGTCAAGAAGAACTAAAGAGTCTCTTGGTGAAAGTGAAAGAGGAGAGTGAAAAAGTTGGCTTAAAGCTCAATGTTCAGAAAACTAAGATCATGGCATCTGGTCCCATCACTTCATGGGAAATAGATGGGGAACCAGTGGAAACAGTGTCAGACTTTATTTTTTAGGGCTCTAAAATCACTGCTGATGGTGATTGCAGCCATGAAATTAAAAGACGCTTACTCCTTGGAGGGAAGGTTATGACCAACCTAGATAGCATATTTAAAAGCAGAGACATTACTTTGCCAACAAAAGTCCATCTAGTCAAGGCTATGGTTTTTCCAGTCGTCATGTATGGATGTGAGAGTTGGACGGTGAAAAAAGCTGAGCGCCGCAGAATTGATGCTTTTGAACTGTGGTGTTGGAGAAGACTCTTGAGAGTCCCTTGGACTGCAAGGAGATCCAATCAATCCATCCTGAAGGAGATCAGTCCTGGGTGTTCACTGGAAGCACTGATATTGAAGCTGAAACTCCAATACTTTGGCCATCTCATGTGAAGAGGTGACTCATTGGAAAAGACCCTAATGCTGGGTAGGATTGGGGGCAGGAGGAGAAGGGGACGACAGAGGATGAGATGGTTGGATGGCATCACTGACTCGATGGACATGGGTCTGGGTAAACTCCGGGAGTTGGTGATGGACAGGGAGGCCTGGCGTGCTGCAATTCATGGGGTCGCAAAGAGTCGGACACGACTGAGTGACTGAACTGAACTGACGTGCAACGAGAAGCCACTGCTATACCATCCAAATTAAACCAGCCAGTGATAAGATAAATTTACTCTGAAGCATTTATATTCCCTGGTTTCTCTATCTTCGATTCTTATCATCAGGAGTATATTTATAGAAACTGGGTTAAAGGTGTTAGTCATTCAGTTGTGTCCAACTCTTTGTGACCCTGTGGACTGTAGCCTGCCAGGCTCTTCTGCCTGTGGAATTTTCCAGAGAAGAATACTGGAGTGGGTTGCATTTCCTTCTCCAGGGGTGATCTTCCCGACCCAAGGATGGAACCTGCATCTCCTGTATTGCAGGCAGATTCTTTACCACTGAGCCACCTGGGGTTAAAGGCCGAGTTTATTATATTAAAATTATTTTATGTAATGTGGCTAAATTTGGGACTAAAACGATGTATATAATTCCACAGAATTATTAACTATTACATTAACTACACTTTTACTACCACAATGAAAAATTTTTTTATTATTCCTTCAATTTGTTTTTCATTTTCCAGACTATACTACAATATAGTTCTTTGCAAAATGAAGTATATTTTAATTCTATTTCTAGATAAAATCCAGAAAAAATGGATTTAAAGTTAAAATCAGACCAAGCAGTTCTATAAAGCTCATTTACTTGCGAAACTATTGTGACCAAATTTCAAAACAGAAAACGAACTGCTGTCCAAGACACTAACAGTGTTTCAGAGAGAACTGACTTAAATAAAGTGCTTCTTTCCCCTCTTTTAGGGGGTCTAGGAAATGAAAGATAGGCTAGAGAGTCCAACTAAGTAGGTTACAATTATCTCAACTTGATCTTCATCAAATTCCTAAAAGGGTGATTCAGCTACCTATGAAGCAGAGTATCAGCAAGTGGCTAGAACAAGGAGACAGAGGAAATGAGACAAGCTCCTGTGAACACTTTATACCAATGCTTGCAGCACTTTTGATTTTTAGGGGTGAATAAACTCAGTTAAGTGGAAATTATTTTTAACCATTTTCTGTCAATCTTCCTCAGGTAGAGATAATTTACAGAACAGAAGGTTGGACTGGAGTTACATCAAGATTCTTAATATGGTGGTGTAATATTTCTAAGAGAGACTACTTTGTTAGACTGAATGCTTGGTTAATTCGTTAAAGAAAAAAAAAAAAAAGTATAGTTAGTCCCTGTTGTAAAAATTCTGTTGCTATCATTTTGATCCTTGAAAAAGCCTTTCTTGACAAGAAATAAACAGCTACACTTATTTACCTGTTTACCAAAGACATTTACCTCTAATTCTAAGAACATAAAATGCTTAAAAATAATTTACAGAACTACCACATGATAGTTTAAACAAAAAGTAAAAACTAAAATTAGTTTCTATAAAACAGATATAAATGATTTTCTCCTATCAAGTTTAAAACAAAGAACCAGAGTCATAAATAATTCTGCCTTGCCAGAGGCACAGCTATTTCTTTATACTGACTGTCGACTATCTAATTGAATTAGAGGTATTAAACTCCATGCTGAGGTCAACAAGCCTTACTTCCTTCGATATTACACTTCAACCAGTGCTCATTAATGTGTCTACTGAATGGATTAACACACCTAAAGATATATGTACAAAGGAAAGGGGGACAACCTAATGATATCCAATTGTTCATTTGTAATAGGACACATGTTCTAGGCCTCAACTTATTACCACTAATGTGGAATTTATTAAATTCAGGAGAAAAAATACCAATACAGAAAGTGATTTTTTTATTAAGGAGAACTGGTATAAGACAACTAGTTTCTACAATGTAGTTTAAGCAGTTAACCTTTTATTAAAAAGAAACTGATACTATAATAGAGCTAAAATATAAGCTTGTTACTTAGAAAAATCTTACATACTGTAGGACTCTGAAGAGCACTGAGCAGAGAAAAATAGGTAAAAAGAAACCTCATATAGAGAGCAATAAATATTAAGCTTTTTTGGTATCTATGAAAAGAACGTTTAGAATAATTTATACTGAATTATGAAACAGGGTAAATTTTTCCTCTCTCCTGAATTAAGTGAAATATTGTATCAATTTAGTCCCACCTCGATAGAGTAGATTTTGTTTAAGATTACTTAAATTACTACTGGAGAAAACAAGAGAACTATACCTTCCAAAATGATACCACTTTATTACATATTGTTTATAATTTTGAAAGGTTTTGTTTTTTTATGGTATTTTGTTTTTATATGCGAAAGAAGTGATATTTTGAAGATTTTTCACTACAACAAACAAACAAACTCCTAAAATGCTTTAGGTTAAAAAAGCCTATCTAGCCAGGGTAATTTTCTTCAGTAAAACAGATATAGTTACTTTAGCAACTAACGTAACAGCATGCTTGCATTATAAATTTTAAAATGATAAATATATGCTTACATTTTTATTTTTTATCTACCTACCTACCTACCTACCTATTTATACATTTATTCTGGCTGCACCACACAACATGTGGGATCTTAGTTCCCTGACCAGGAATTGAACCTGTGCCCCTGCATTGGAAGTGCAGTCTTAACCACTGGACCACTATGGAAGTCCCTGTATTTTTAAAAGTTACAATACTTCTTACACTTCAGTACTAAACAACTGGGAAATTGTGCCATGTATCTGCCTGCATTCTTTTTTTAATAATTTGAAAAAAAAAAAAAACCCACTAAGTAATTGGAAAAAAATACCTGTCCTATTCCACTTGGTAAATTGTTAAAATATACAATTTTACATTTATAATTAATTAACTTAAAGGGAGAGAAAAATATTTTTGTCTAGGGTGTTGTGTCAGCAAAACCATGGACCAAGGAATTGTTTCTTTAGAGACCCTGAAAAACCATGATCTTATATACAGAAAACCCTGATTCTACAATAAAATCTGTTAGAACTAATATATGAATTCAACAAGTACAAAATTAACACACAAAAGTCAGCTGCATTTTTAACAACAGAAGAGGAAATTGTAAAAACAATTCAATTTTTAATACATTAAAATAATAAAATATTAGCATAAGTTTAAGACATATGTTGAAAACTACAAAATATTGCTGAAAAAATATGAAAGACTACATTAAAAAATGGAAATGTTTCCCATATTCATGGATTGAAAGGCTTAATATTATTAAAATGACTACTAAAGTGATCCAAAGAGTCAGTGCAATCCTACTGAAATCCCAACAAGGTTTTTCACAGAAATAGAAAAACCAATCTTAAAATTCATACAGAACCTCAGGTGACTATGAATAATAAAAACAATCTTGAAAAAGAAGAATGAAGTTGCAGAATTCCTATTACTTGATTTCAAAACTTACTACAAAGTTACAGTAATTAAAGCATTTAATTAAAGCAAAAGGACATTCAGACCAATGGAATAAAGTAGGGAGTTCAGAAGTAAAGTTTTACATAGATGACCAATTGATTTTTGACAAGGGTGCCAAGACCACTCACTAAAGGAATGCGTAGTCTTTTAAACAAACACTGGTGCAACAAATGAATAGCCACATGTAAAGGAATGAAGTCAGACTTTTATCTCATACTCTACACAAAAAAATAACTAAAAATGGATCCAAAACATAAACATAAAAGCAAAAATTAAAATACTCTTAGAAGAAAGCACATGGGAAAATAGCCACGACATTGGATTTGGAAATGAATTCTTGAACTGATTCAGAAGCAACAAAAGAGAACATAGTTAACTGAACTCCATCAAAATAAAAGTTCTGTGCATCAAAGGACACTATCAAGAGAGTGAAAAGACAACCCACAAAATGGGAGAAAGTATTTGCTAGTCATATATCTGATAAGATAGTAATATCTAGAACATATAAAGAACTCCAACAACATAACCAGAAAAATACAAGCAACCTAATTCAAAAAATGGGTGGAAGAGCTGAACGGACATTTCTCCACAAAGAAGATACACATATGGCAAATAAGCACATGAAAAGATGCACATCATTATTCAAAAGGGAAATGCAAGTCAAAACCACAGACAGTGTAACACTCTGCACCTATTAGGATAGCTGATAACAAGTAATGGCAAGGATGTGGAAAAACTGGAACGTTTGTGCATTGGCTAGTGGACATGTTAAACGGCACAGTCAGTTTGGAAAACAGCTGGACAATTCCTCAGAAAGCCAAACACATAATTTCCATGTTACCCAGCAATTCCACTCATAAGTCTATACACCTAAAAGAACAGAAAATAGGAATTCAAACAAATACCTGCATGACAATGTTCACTGCAGCATTATTGACAATAGCTAAAAAGTGGAAACAACCCAGTATCTATCAATAGATATATGGACAAACAAAATGCATATACATATCATGGGATACTATTCAGTCACAGAAAGGATGAAATTCTGACATGCTTCATCAATGAAGCTTGAAAACATTATGCTAAATGAAATCAGACACAAAAGGACAAATACTATATGATTCCAACTTATATAAGATATCTAGAATTGGAAAATTAAAAGAGAAAGAAAGCAAATTAGAGGTTACTAGGGGCTGGGTGTAGGTGGTAATGGAGAGTTATTGTTAATGGATATAGAGTTCTGTTTGGGAGGATAAACTTCTGAGATTTCCAGTTTCCAGCTTGGCAAGTAAGGAGAACAGAAGTTATCACTCTCTCCTATCAACAAGTAAAAAGCTGAACAACTAAAAAATCAACTATAGTACTCTTCTTAGATCAGAGAAGTGAGGTCATAGGGAAAACTGCTGTTCCAAAATCGGATAGGCAAATATGACGAATAACAATTTAACAGAGTAGAAACCTCTGCACGAACCAGCGCCAGAGAAGGAAAACCTGAGTTGTTGCTGACAAACTGCTGGAGACTCAGTGTAAATAAGAGCGACAGAATGAAGATCAGAACGAGAGTAGGATATGGCAGGGATGCGGGAATTACAACTATGATTAATATGCTAAGGGAATTAATGGAAAAAAGAAACAACATGCAAGAACAGATGGATAATGTAAGCAGAGAGATGGACATTCTCAGAAAGAAAAAAAAATGCTAGAGATAAAAGAGAGCAATGTGAGTAAAATGAGGAAAGCCTCTGATGGGCTCATTAGTAAACTGGACATGGCTGAGGAAAGAATCTCTGAGCTTGAGAATATAACAACAGAACTTTCTGAAACTGAAAAGCAAAGAGAAAAAAAAAAACCTGAAAAAACCTCCCAATATCCAAGAACTGTGAGACAACCACAAAAAGTGTAACATTTATGTATAGGAGGAGAGAAATAAACAGAAGCAATAGGATTGAGAATTGCCCCAAATTAATGTTAGGCACCAAATAACAGATCCAGGAAGCTCAGAGAACACTAAGCAGGATAAAAGGCCTCCAAACTACATCTAAGCATATCACATTCAAACCTCAGAAAATCACAGATGAAAAAGTCTTGGGAGAAGCCAGAGGGAGGAAAAACATTTTACCTATGGAGAAGCAAAGATTAAAAATTATATCTGACTTCTCCTAAGAAATGAAAGGAGGAAGAGAGAAGAGTAAAACATTTAAAGGGCTGAGAGGAAAAACTACTAATCTAGAATTCTATACCCTGTCAAATTATCCTTCACAAGTAAAGGAGAATAAAGACATTCTCAGACAACAGCAACTGAGGGTATTTGTTGCCAGTAGACCTGCCTTACAAGAAATACCTTTTCAGAGAGAAGAGAAATGATATATGATAGAAATCTGGATTTGCATAAAGAAAGGAAAAGCATCAAAGAATCAATAACTGAAGGCAAAATAAAAACTTATTTTTCTTATTCTTAATTGATCTAACACATAATAGTTTAAGGTAATAAATGGCAACAATGTATTTGACAATGTATGCTTAGGTATATAAGCGCTTCCCTGGTGGCTCAGACAGTAGAGGATCTGCCTGCAATGAAGGGGACCTGGGTTTGATACCTGGGTCAGGAAGATCCCCTGGCAAAGGGAATGGAAGAAAAAAAAAAAAAAACCCACTTCAGTATTGTTGCCTGGAGAATTCCATGGACAGAGGAGCAGCAGGCTCCTCTGCTCTGTCCATGGGGTTGCAAAGAGTAGGACACAGCTGAGTGCCTAACACACTCATCTATATATATATGGTTAAGTAAAAGTGAAATGAATGATAGCAATGACACAAGGGATAGGAAAGAAAAATTGGGCATATAGGTACTTTCAGTGAAGCAGCATGTGTTATTTGAAAGAGGACTTAGTTATAAATGAATAGTATAAACTCTAGGGCAAGAACTGGAAAACAATTTTTTTAAAAAAGCACAAATGATACGTTAAGAAACAAGAGAAAATGGAATCGTAAAATGCTGTTGTTATAACCACAAATGGCAGGAAAAAAATGTAAAATACAAAAACAAAGAACAAGAGAAAATAATAAAAAATACGGTAAATATTAGTCCAATTATATATTAATTATCACTTTAAATGTCAATGATTCAAATACATAGAGACTGTCAGAGTGGATCAAAAAAAAAAAGCCCTAACTATATGTTGTCTACAAGAAATCAACTTTAAATACAGAGACACATACAGATTCAAAGTAAACAGGTGTAGAAAGATATACCATGATACCACCAATAAGAAAGCAGGAGTAGCTATACTAATTTCAGAGACAGCACACTTCACAGCGAGGAAGATAACCCGGGATGTAGAGAGGCATAACCTAATGATAAAGAGGTCAATATTCCAAGAAGACATAACCAATCCTTAAGGTGTATGTACCTAACAACAGGGTGTCAAAATATGTGAGGTAAAAACTGACAGCACTGCAAGGGAAACAGAAGAATCCACTATTACAGTTGGAGACTTTAATATCCTTCTCAGAAAAGGAGAGACCTAGCAGGCAGAAAATTGGTAAGGATATAGCTGAACTCAACAGCTTCATCAATCAAGTGAATATAATTGACATTTATAGACTATTTCGTTCAACAATAGCAGATTACACATTCTTCCCAGACTCTCACACAACATTCACCAGATAGACTATACTTGGGCCATAAAACACACCTTAACAAATTAAAAAAAAATAGAAATCATATGATGTCTGCTCTTAGACCACAATGGAATTAAACTAGAAATCAATAACAAAAAGATAGCTGGTAAAGCCCCAAATGCTTGGAAATTAAACAGCACAGTTTTAAGTAACACATAGGTCAAAAAATATTTTGAAGTAAATGGAGAAGTTCTGGAAATAAATGTTTGTGATGGCTGTACCACACTGTAATTGTACTTTATGACAAAGAACTGTACATATTAAAATGATTAAAATGGTAAATTTTATGTTTTATATACATATTTCACCACAATAAAAAATTTCTATACTTATAAATGAAACAAACTATTAGTATTGAAAGTTTAATCCCTCAATATACTCTAATATATCCAATACTTAAAAATTTCACCATTTAGGGTATAATTTCAATTAGAATTCAACCATTTAACTATTCTTAAATGGTGTTAACACATTTCCAAAATTAATTTTGCTATGATAATGGATTGTTAAACATCCATTTCAGATTCTTCTTAAATAATTAAGGAAGACCTTTGTGACTGTTGCGAAGGAAGTAAGAAATCTTAAGACATTTATACAAAGGTTGCAAAACCACAACTTCAAGTACCTTATAACCATCAGGTTTAATATATTGAAGTAAAAATATCCTACCTTAGTTTCTTTAAAAAAATTTCAACAAAAAATGATATACTTTGTTCTGCTCTTATGTTTGCAATTGAAGATACTATTAATTTTAGACTCTGCACTGGGGGGTTTAAAAGTTGTATCCATGATTCCATGAAAATGAGGATCGCTGACAAGTTCTTAATGATTACAATAATTTATCTTTTTGCACTATACCCATAATTGTCTCTAATTTCAGTATGGCTTATTTTCATACAGATTTAAAATGAGAAGATGGAAGAAAGCGCTAAACTGAAGTTTTACGCCAACCCAACTCTTTACCATTTTCTTGTCAGTATTCACGTCTCATTCTGTATTACTAAAAACTATATCCTAAGATATGCTACAGAAAGTCTGTGACTAAACATACTTACCTTCCTACACATCAATTACCTATACCTTTACTATTCATTCCAATCTAATTAGCATCCATATACTAGTTATTCTAACCATTACTCATTTAGTAGGCAATTTCCAACAGTATTCTAAAATGTAAACAAAAAACATCAAGGGTATTAATTCAATCTTATAAAGTATTTGAGAGGAATTCTGAAGTTCCTTTTCAAAAGAGTATAAATATAAAACTGTTTTCATAGGTTATTAATGAACTGTGAAGCGCTCTGATACTAAGTAACATAAGAGTATTGAGTAAAATGATCTATCACATTAAGCAGGTTACATTCACCAGTGGTTTTGAATAAACTGAGGGATAGGAAAAAAAAGAAGATAAAAGAAATGGTGGATAAGGTTTCACTTGAAAAATATATTTCTCCCTAAAAACACCAAACAGGGATTGAGCACACACAACTTTATTCCAGGGTATGTCTGTGGTCACTAGAATGATTTTTGAATGCTGATGTCTGCTACAGCAAAATGGTGGTGTAGGTTTTAAAAGACATAGGCCACCATTAAAACCATTTCACTATACTGCCCATAAATTCTAAGGCAGTGAAATCTATTTTAATGAATTAAGACTTATTTTATCTGCTATATTAATTTTAGTTAACATTTATTATAAAGCACATTTTAAATGCTTTATAATAATTTACATTTTCATTTTTTTCCCTTTCCCTCAATCAATATAAATGTTATATCCATCTCTGTGTGGGGACGTGAATTATAATTTCACCAATCTGAACATATACAGTAGTTTTTCAATTTGTCAAATGCCCATTTTCTTGAAGGCATATGCTTTTTTAAGACTATAACCTTCAATCATATCATTAAGAAAACAGTTTACTCTGCAACAATACTGTATCTTAAGACAGTACTAGGTGAAGAACAGAGTACTCAGAAACAGCTCTTAATCAATTAGATTACTTGCTTACATATTTTACTAAGATTCTAACTCTGAGCACTTTTTCCTTACCACTTACTTTTTTGGTCAAAGAGTCATCAGAATCCGAAGGCATTCTTGTTGATACATGAAATATTACTTCAACTGTAGAGGTAGCAAAATATGGTGTGGTCAATCCAGTGCTTTTATTTTTTTGTAGTCCTCCCATGAAACCACAGTGGTTTGTAAGATTTACCTAGAAGCAATGAAAAGACACATAATGTTTATTACCTAAACCAAACTAAACTCACTATGGAAAAAGACTCAAATCTCTCACTTTGCAAAAATATGGGGAATGAAGTCTTTTGCATACTACCAACCATGGCTTGTCCCAGAATTATTAGTTAGAGCTATTTCTATACACTGGTAGATCTTCTTAAGTATCTGAGGATCTCTAATTAGTAGGAACTAATTAGCAAAGGAATCAACTGCTGAGCACTATGCATCTTTTGTTAGGCTACTAGGTGTTAAATTGTAAACGCTGTGGGGGAGACACCAAGAGCAGAGAGTAAAAATCAAGTGGCAAAAATCAAGACTGGAAATGATCTGGGGAAAAGTTAAAAAAAAAAAACAAAAACAGTAATGTCACTTTGATTAAATAATTAATTTGGTGTGACATATTTATTCATCAAAACTGGCTTCCTAATTATTAGTACCTATCATAGCCCAGAACAAAAATACAAAAACGTACACTTTAAATGCATTAAAAAAACTTCAAATTAATCTGTGCAAAGACTTTTAAATCTCTTTTTCCCAATTATAAGTATGATACATTTAATATCAGGGTCATTTCACTGGATGATATCCTCTGGACTTGTTCGACACACAGACCAGTAACTTGTGCTCACTGTAGAAAACCAAAGAAATTGTAAAGAAAAAATCAAAACTTAAAACTACTCGTATCTCTCCATTCAGAGAAACCAGCTATGCATATGCTTGTAAAAAACAAAATATAAATAAGTGCAAAGTAGAGACTTACAAAAGCAAATTTCTGCATATTTGAACTGAACATGTCTCTACTAGCAGTATATCCTATAATGGCTGAATGTATAAATAACAAGTTAGCTGTCATGCCATTACTATAAGATTTCCTCATTTATAATGTTTTAAATTTATTTTTTAACTCAGTAATACATTCATACAATTAAAAGTTCAAAAGATACATCAGTATTTTTTCTTCCATATTTCTCATCTCTAGCTACTCAGTTTCACTCTAACAAAGCAATTTCTTAAGTATGCTTCCAAAAATGTTCTCTATATACAGTTAAAATTTAAAGGTGTGTATGTGCGCATGCACACACACACAACATAGATATACAATGTTCTGCACCTTGCATTAATGCACTTAAACATCTTCAAAAATACTCATTAGTAAAGAGCCTCATCTTTTTGTTTTTATGACTTCACAGAAGTCCCTTTTCTTGATGTACAATAATTTAATTAGTGCCCTACTTGAAGGATATTTAGACTTTCCCAATCTTTTGCTATTACAGTCAATGCTGCAATGGATAACACTGAACACATATTATGCTGCATTTGTGAAAGTAGATCTGTAGGACAAACAGTCAAGAGTGGAAATGTAAGTCAAAGGACATGTGCATTTCTGATTTTGAAGTGAAGTGAAGTGAAATCGCTCAGTTGTGTCCGACTGTTTGCGACCCCATGGACTGTAGCCTACCAGGATCCTCAGTCCATGGAATTTTCCAGGCAAGAGTACTGGAGTGGGTTGCCATTTCCTTCTCCAGGGGATCTTCTCAACCCAGGGATCGAACCCAGGTCTCCCACACAACAGGCAGACGCTTTACTGTCTGAGCCACCATCTGGCTTCCCTGAGCCATCAGGGAAGTGCTGATTTTGAAACCCACTACCAAATTGCTCTCTGTAGACTGTACCAACAGTTGCATGAGAGTGTTTCCCTCATACGTTCTCAAACATATTATCAAACTGTATGACCTCTGCTGATAGGTTAAAAAATGATATTTTAAGTGTACATTTTGTTGTTTTCTTTTAGTGAGAAAGTTATTTACTTGCAAGTCAATTTTCTCAGTACATAAAGGAGAAAGTCTAAGTTTAGCTCTCCTTGCTATAAAACAGTTCTGTAACATGTGCAGATCTCTATTTTTTAATTAAATGTTTTGTCTGGAGATTAATTATAGATTCTACAAAGTTTTAAGAAATAATAGAAAGAGATCTTATGTACCCTTTGCTCAGATTTCCCCAATGCAGAACCATATTATAACCAGGATACTGATATTGACATGACTGAGACAACATTTTCATCACAAGGATTCCCCGTGTTGCCCTGTTAAACGACCCACACCCGCTTCCCCTCTACCCCACCTCCTTCTTAATGCCTGGCAATCACTGACTTGTTCTTTACTACTAAAACTGTCACTTCAAGAATATTATGTAAGTGGATTATATAGCATGTAACTTTTCCAAATGTTTGGAGATTTTCCCATTATTTCTCTGTTAATGATTTCAAGTTTGATCCTACTGTAGTTGGAGAACACACTGTATGATTTCAACACCTCGAGATGTGCTGAAGTTTCTTCTAATGGTTCATACATGGTCTATCTTGGTATATGTTCCTTAGATACTGAAAATGTGTAATGATATTGCTGGGTGGAGTGTTTTATATAAATGTCAATTAGGTCGTATTGGTTGTTGGTGGTGTTGAGACCCTCTATATACTTGCTGATTTTCTGTCTACTTCTCTCAGTTGTTGAGAGAGGGGTCAAATCTCCATTTATAATTGTGAATCTGCCTATTTCTTCTTTCAGTTCTATCAGCTCTGCTTCACATATTTTGCAGTTCTGTTGTTTGCTGCACAAATGTTTAGGATTTTTAAGTCTTCTTAGTGGACTGACTCTTTTATCACTGTTACACAATGTCCCTCATCTCTGATAATTTTCTCTGCTCTGAAGCCTACCTTATCTAATATAAATTCAGTCACTCTGGCTTTCCTTCAAGATTTGCACAATTTTTTCTGTCCATTTACTTTCTACCAGCCTATATTATTATACTCGAAGTGAGTTTCTTTTACAATTCATATAAGTGAGTCATGTTCTTTAACCCACTCAGCCAAATTTTTGGAAAAAAGAAATTTATCTATTTATTTGGCTGCCTTGGGTCTCAGCTGAAGCACATGGGATCTTTCAGCATGCTGGATCTTTCATTGTGGCATGCTAGCTCTTTCCTGTGGTTTGCAGGCTTCTCTCTCAAGTTGTGGTGTACAGGCTTTAGAGCATGTGGGCTCAGCAGCTGCAGCACATGGGCTTAGTTTGCCCTGAAATATATGGGATCTTAGTTCTCTGACCAGAGATCAAACCTGCTTCTCCTGCACTGGAACATGGATTCTTAACCACTGGAGCACCAGGGAAGTCCCGACTCTGCCAATTTTAATTGTTATGTTTAGACCATTAATATTTCCTGTAATGACACATATATTAGAGCATAAGCTCACCATTTTATTTTTTTGTTCTCTGCAAATCTGCTGTTTCATTTCTTCTATCTCCTACAAGTTACTTGAACATATTTTAGAACTCTGATTTTAGTTTTCATTTTGAGTGTATCTTCCGTTATATGTTTCTTACTAGTTTTTCTTGGTATTTATTATATTAAACACACCTTATTACAGTCTACCGATGTTGTCATTTTACCAGTTTGAGTGAAACATAGAAATCCTATGTCGCCTTATGTCCTTTAACCCTCCCCTGTTTGTAATATAACTGCCATGAATATTTGCTTGGTGGTGGTGTTGTTTAGTTGCTAAGTTGTGTCTGACTATTTTGCGACCCCCATGGACCGTAGCCTGCAAAGCTCCTCTTGCATGGGATTTCCCAAGCAAGAATACTGGAGTGGGTCACCATTTCCTTCTCCAGGGTTTATTTCCAACCCAGAGATTAAACCCACGTCTCCTGATTTACAGGTGGATTCTTTAACACTAAGCCACATGGGAAGCCCAATTTCCAGTATACTATAGTTATATCTGAGTACTTTACATGTATTTTCCCCTCATACCACAATTACTGAAGCCCACGTGCCTAGAGACCAAGTTCTGCAACAAGAGAAGCCACTGCAATGAGAAACCCATGCAATGCAATGTATAGTCCCTGCTAGACACAACTAGAGAAAGCCCACATACAGTAATGAAGACAGCACAGCCAACAATGAATAAATTAAAAATAAAAATTAAAAAAGTAGGTTCCTCCATTTATATGTATTTTTAAATATGAATTAAAATTTCAATACATGATGAATATATATGTATATTCATCAAAATCTCAGAGCACAAATTTTGCTGATCCAATATATATAAAATGTCTGCTATTAATGACAAATCAATCAGCCACATCAAATTCATTTTCTGTTAGAACATGTCTGACTCACCATTTTACAATTTAAATAAACATACCAGTTCAAATCTCTATGACAAACACCTCACTTCCCAGTTATAATTATTAAGACAGACAAATTGGTTCAGGAACCTTGCTATGAATTGGTTACTAGCATGACATAAAGTGTAGCACCTTCCAATATTTCCTGCTTTGCAATTGGAGATACTCTGTCTCAGGAACATGCCCTCTTGAATGAACTGTCTCTTTTTAGGGTACCAAACCTTAGAGGGCAATGTAGGCCTCAGGTGAGTGAGAGGTATACTTTAACAAAGATGAAGAACAGAAAAGGAGAGGCAAGAGACTGGTAGAAAGGTTCTCACACATTAATTTTAGTAAAGTTGAGGATCTAGAAACTTATCTCCTCAAAACTAACCATGCCAACATGGTTAGTTAGAATCCTTGGGACAGTCCTAGAATATTTGTATCTTCATTTTAAGATCACTAGTCTAATGGCCATAATTGTGAGGAAAATCCGGATCTTGTAAGTTTATGAGTTTAGCACATTCTGACAATATATTATGTGATAAAACAGTCAAAAGATTTCCTAAGTCCCAATTGCTGCTGTCTTTGTAGATGAGATATAAGGCAGAAACAATAACAAATCCATTGTTAAGTTGCTGAGTCTCCTAAAATAATGCTTCTAAAGTAAACTAAAAGGAAAAAGAAAACTGCTGCTTCCAAACAGAAATAAAATGATATTTATATAATTTAAAACAATACCTCCCAACCAAGACCAGCTACAAAATCTTCATATGCTTGACTTCCTCCTGTATTGGTAAGAATGGAATGTTTGTCTTCTTGTCCTTCAGCAACATAAAATACTGCAATCTTGTGTGTCTCTCGGCTATAAAACAAAAGATTTCACCATTCATTTAATCATTAATTCATCCAATAATAAACTTCTAAATATGGGGCAATAAAAAAGATGAAAATTCATTAAACCTTATAATCTGCAGAGAGAAATCTAAGTAACTATAAGTAAAAAATTCTGAAAGTTACAAAATTGTGATTTGAACAGAAGAAAAGCATGATTACTTCTGACTGAGAAATTAGAAATTTAAAAGAGAAGGCAACATTAAGCTCGGTAAAGGGAACTAAGATTTGACAGATGAAGAAGAGAAAAGTATCAGGAAAGACACATAGCTGTGAATGAACAAAGCATCAAAAGAGCTGCCTCTTGTACAATGTAGCTGAATCCCAGAGTTAGAGGGACTGTGTTTTAGAACTAAAACTAAGTAGGAGTACAGAGAAGAATAAGAAATGATCCATTTCTCCAAATTACTTAGAAGAAATTCAAACATAAATACTATAAAACTTTATGAAATAACTAACAAGTTCTGAGACATTTTAGTTTTAGTTCTCACTAAAATTAAAAATGCTCCTAAAAGCAAACTTCTTGTATGAAATTTGGCGTTCCAAGATAACAATAAACGACTCAAGCAAACAACAACTACCAATGTACTTCTGATTCAAAGATACAAAGTAGAAAGTAAAAGAAATGGAACAAGATGCTATGCAAACAGTAATCAAAAGGGCTGATGTTGCTATATTAGACTTTTAAATAAAAACGTTACAGGTAGTTCACAGAGAGACGTCCTAGGGTGAGGTGGGGATTGGTTTGGCTGCGAGGGGTTCCTTTTCCCTTTCTGGGTATGTATGTCATTAATGTTACACTTCTCCCTCCTCCCCGCTTGTCTGTCCCCATCCCCGCATTTGTATGGTACAAACAGTAAAGACTAAAAAGCAATTAGAGCTAGTAAATGACTTCAGAGAGGATTTAGGATATAGTATCAACATACAAAAAATCAACTGTACTTTTATAAACTAACAGTGAACAATCCAAAACCAAAGAAAACTATTTCTTTTATAATAGCATCAAAAATACACAATAATAAAAATGCTTAACAAAAATATTTTGTACTAACAAAAGTACAAAACTTAAATACTCTGAAAGCCACAAAATGTTGTTGAAGAAAAGTAAAGATCTTAAAAAAAAAACCCATATTCATGGACTTAAAAACGTATTATGATAATATTTACCAAATTGATTATAAATTTAATACAACTTTTACCAAAATCCTAGCTTCCTTTTTTTTGTAGAAGTTGATAAGCTGATCCTAAAACTCACAAGAAAATGCAAAAAATTCCAAACAGTCAAAAAAATCTTGAAAAGAAGAATGAAGTCAGAGGACTCATAATTCTCAGTCTTAAAGCCTGCTACAAAACTATAGGAATCAATGGACTGTGGTACTATCATGGAAGTGAAAGTAGTTCATTCCTGGCCGACTCTTTGTGACCCCCTGGACTGTAGCCTGCTAGGTGCCTCTGTCCATGGAATTCTCCAGGCAAGAATACCGGAGTAGGTAGCCATTCCCTTCTCCAGGGGATCTTCCCAACCCAAGGATCGAACATGGGTCTCTTACATTGCAGGCAGATTCTTTACCATCTGAGCCTCCAGGGTATCCCGTGGTACTACCATAGCAAAGACATATATATGTGGTCTTTTGTGACAGGATTTTTAGCACAGTGTTTTCAAAATTCATCTATGTTGCAACATGTGTCAGCACTTCATTTCTTCTTATCCCTGAATAATACTGCATTTGTGAATGTACTACATTTCGTTTCTTCATTCATAAGTTGTTGGATATTTGCGTTAGTTTCACTTCTCGGCTGTTATGAATAATGCTGCTATAAACATTTGTGTCATTTTTTAACAGACAAAAAAGGCTTTTTGCAACAGCACCAAGCCAATTCAATGGGAGAAAAAAATTAGTATTTTCAACAAATGGTCCTGAAGGAACTGGGTATCTGTAATGCAAAAGAATAAAGTTGGAATCTTACCTCATATCATATACAAAAATTAAAAAGCATCACAGACCCTAAATATAAGGTCTAAAATTATAAAAATCTTATTAAAAATTAGTTCACAGAACTATAAAACGTCCAGGTAAAAAAAACAACATGAATGTTTATAGCAGGATTATTCATAACAGCCAAGAAGTGAAACTAACACAAATGTCCATCAACTTATGAATGAATAAACGAAATGCAGTATATTCACGAATGAGTATTATTCAGGGATAAGAAGAAATGAAGTGGTGACACATGCTGCAACATAGATGAATTTTGAAAACACGGTGCTAAGAAGCCCTCACAAAAGACCACTTATGTTTGATTCCTATTATATTAAATATCCAGAACAGGCAAATCTATAGAGAAAGAAAGTAGACATATGTTGTCTACATCTGGTGAGTAGGGGGTACTGTTATGGGGTAATGGAGAATGACTAGTAATGGGAACAATGTTTCTTTTTGAAGAAAATATTCTAAAATTAAATTGCTGATAGCTGTCTATGAATATACTAAAAACATACACACTTTGAGTGAACCTTATGGTATGTGAATTACATCTCAAGAAAGCTGTTATAATTTAAATTGGAAGTATGAAGTAAATTTAAGTTGGAAGTATGTGTAAATTCTGATCCTGGCAGAAAGGGGACCTCTCAGTGTTCTCAATATTCCAGGTAAAGGGCTATCAGCTAGAATTCATAAATCACAATTTATAAAGTTGAGCAGAGTTATACAGAAATGTTCACCTAATACTAAGTCAAGAAGAGAAATACATGTGCCAAATAGGAAAATTTAGAAAATAAATCTTTAAAATGCAAAAGTAAAAGAGGAATCACTTTATATTATCTATGTCCTTTTTAAACTTTGTAAAAGTAGAGCTTGTTGTTGTTTGGCTGCCCAGTCGTGTCTGACTCTTTGCAACTCCATGGACTGCAGGCCTCTAATGTGAAGGAGACCTTACCTGCCCTTTAACATCAGATGTTAATTTTTCATCATTCCTTCTGATTTTTCTACTTACTACTTCTACTAAAATGCTTGGTATATATTGGATTGCCATTAAATTATTATGTACCACAACAGTGAATGAAGTAAACTGAATATTCATTATATGAATCTGGCTGTAACATTAATTTTAAAAACATGAGAACAGACAAAAATTTAACTAAAATATTCTAATAGGTGAACCATGCTCTAATTAAATACGAAATTCTAGTAAATTTAACCCAGCAAGAAGTCATAGGACCTAGGAAGGTTTATCCCAAGAATGGAAGAACTATTTAATATAAACAATCTAATTAGTATGTATCAACTAGGTAACAAAGCAAAGGCTGACTGCAAAATAAATAAAAATATATGAACACTTGACCTGATGCTGAAAAGGATTCCGACAACATTTAACACGTGCTCATTATGAAATTTCATAGGAAACAAGCTCCTTTTTCAGTATGATAAAAATAATCTATTTCAAACTAATAGCCAATATTTTACTTAACGATTAAACTGAAGAGTCATTTCTATTAAAAGTAGAAAACACAGGGATGACCAGTCTTCCTATAGCTTTTTAATACTGTAGTAAAAGTTTTACTCAGTGCAATAAGACATGATGATATAAGCAAAAAAAAAAAAAAAAGCATAACCTTTTTTTGGTCATTACTTTTTGAAAGGAGATAATTTGCAGAAAATGATTATACACCTAAACAAGTTCTAAGAGTGAGACAACTATAAAACGTTTAAAATCAGTAAGAAAATTCATTAAGGTATTTGGATACAAAATACAGTGAGGGGAAAGATTCTACTCAGAATAGCAACACAAAAGTAAAATATACCCCTAAAAGTAATGTCCGGGTCTCAGAACAAATAAGAAACACTATGATTATGAACGGGAAGAATGACAATAATAAGGGTGTTTACTCTTTCCACAGGAAAGTTTTATTGCAAATCCAATCAAAATATCAATGGGATTTTTTTCCCCCTGTAATACAACATCATAATTCTAACAAAACTCTGGAAGAAAAAACAGGTAAGAACATCTCCAAAAAGAAGAATGTGTGTGGATGAGATGAGGAAGAAGACTGATCCTATCAGATACTAAATTATAAAACTGTAATAAACAGGAACATCTCCAGAAAATTGATAAATTAATAGCAATAAACAGATAGCTATGAAACAGCTTAATATTTGATAAAGACAATATCAAGTCAATGGGAAAGATATGGTCTTTAACAAATTCTATAACAAATTATAGAAATAGACTATTTTCCAACATCCGATGTGGTTCCATTTCTCATTCCATAAATCAAAATACATTACAGATAGGATAAAAAATTAATATAAATACTTAAAAACCTAGAAGGAAATGTAACTATTTAATTGATTTTAAGACAGAACTCTCTAAGGCCAATTACAGAAATTAAAAAGATTGAGAGATAATAATTACTACATAAAAATGAAAAACTTGTATGTTAAGCAACCTAAAAATGTTGAAAACTGAACTAGAAGAACTCCCACAATAAACACAAAAATTAATCCTTAAGACATATACACATGTAAGAGAGCTCTTACAATTAATAAAAATTCCTAAAGAGGAAAAGGACAGTAAGAGAGAATTTGGAGACAGATTAAAAATTTTTTACAAATATATGAAAAATATTAACTTCACTAGTATTTAAAAACTATAGGTTATAAGATACCATGATCTGCCCCTCAAACTATAAAAATTAAGAAAATGTGATTAATATCTTGTGCTGAACAGGCTGCAGTTACACAGTGTTGATGGGATTAGAAATCAGTACTTACTGGAAAGCAATTTTATAATATATATGGCCTGAAATAAGTTCTTATGCTTTGACCTAAGAATTTTATTTCTAGGAATCTACCATAGGGGAAGAAATAAAAACTCCTGTCAAAAATTCATAGAACTTGGTGCCATAAAAATATTTTTTTTGAAGAATATCAAAATGGCTGAATAAAATGCTCACAATATAGTTTCTTTTAAAGACATAACTTACTACATATTACTATGATTCCAATTTTGTAAAACAAAAATGATATATATATATATCTCTATCAAAAAGAAAGACTGAAATACATAAAGAAATGTTAACAATAGTCTTATGAATAACAAGTGTTATTTTCCTATTTTCTGTAGTAGCCAAAGAAATCATACATTATTTAAAAAAATTTTTTGAGGAAAGCTAAAAACAAGGGAAAACAAGAATGACTGGAAATGAATATAAACTACATTTTTCTATAAATTTGGTAGAAAAAACATGAAAGGGATATACTATAGCTTGAAAGGATAAAAACTGAGGAAAGTTTTGTTTTAAACACATAACAAACTAACTTAGAGCAAGAGAAGTAGCTACTGCTGCTGCTGCGTCGCTTCAGTCGTGTCCGACTCTGTGCGACCCCATGGAAGGCAGCCCACCAGGCTCCTCTGTCCCTGGGATTCTCCAGGCAAGAATACTGGAGTGGGTTGCCATTTCCTTCTCCACAAGAGAAGTAGAAATACAAGATAAAGAAAGAATAACTTTCTGAAGATCCTAGAGCAGACTAAGAAGGTAGGAAGCAGAAGCATAGAAAGAAAAAAAACGCTTTTCTGACAAAACAAGCAAGAGAAGATGGCTCAATACAGAGAAATTTAACAAACGAAGAGGTAAGGTATGTGTGTTTGATGTGGGAATGGTCTGAATCCTCTTCTTCACTCTGCATTCCTACAGAATAGTGATGGCAGGGTGAACGGCTTGTTACAAACTAGTTTCTCAATGGTCAGAATATAGAGATGACTTTTGACTATACTGACAGCTTGAGGAACAAAGAAGTGGTTTATAATAATTACTTTAAGAAGTATTATAAAAGTGAACAAGGGATAAAAAAATTCGCCAAACAACAGAGACAGCATTGTCGAAGTAAAGATCCATGAATCCACAGTAACTCCCTGTATCATAATAGTCTGATAATTTTCTCTAGTAATGTACTGTTGCCCAGGAGTAGAGAAAGCAGATGTTAAGAATGATTCTGATTAAAGAACAGGTTATAGAAATATACATCTGTATCTATAAACTTAACAGTTTTGAGGTTGTAAGAGAAGGCATTTTAAAAATGGTTAACAATATGTGAATTTGCTTGACAGGCAAGCAAGCAGAATCAGTGGTGGGTGGGCAAACTGACTGGGAGAACATGAAAAGCAAAAACTGTAGACACAAAAGTATAAAACACCACTCAAGCAAGATGTTGAGACAGTTAAGAAAGGTGAATGTTAAGGATGTTGTGGATTTCAAATTTCAGAAATATAAGCATTCTTAATAATGGTAACATCCAGTGTTGCTTTACTGATGTTTTTCTAGTTATACTGCCAAAAGGGACCTATCCGTAAATTTTATTTTTATGAACCTAAAAAGTAAAGTAGTACATATGTGTAAGTTGACCATATGGGAATTTCAGTTAAGTAATACTTTGTAGTTTCTAGTATGAGTTTCCCAGGAAATCGCATCCAGATACACCAGGAATCTAGAGATTATTAAAATAGTGATATAACAAGATTTTCACACCAAAAGCCACATAAAAATGGGTATATATCCAAGGTCTTAAAAAGAAATCAGATTTATAGCAATATAACAAACTATCTCCATCTTCTTCATTTCATTAATATTTTTGTAGCTACTAGCTTATATACACCAGTCATTTCACTTTGGCCTCTTACACTAATCAAAAGGGAATATCTAAGTATGGGGAAACTAAAGGACATTTTATAGGTTCAATCAGATTTATTCAACTCAAAAGATGATTCTGAAGTATATAAAAAGATATAAATAATCCAAAGATACCAAGCCTTTAAATGTAGCTGTACATTTTTTTAAATGCTTATTATTTCTAAGATATGTGTCAGTGAAAAAAGTTCGTGTTCATAAATTTATACTTCAACAATACATTATTATTCACATTATCAACAGAAACAGCTGAGGTGCTAGATATAGACTTGAAAATTTCTCAACTTACCACTGCCTTGAGTCCAAGTTCCTAAGTTCTCTAAGTAGTTTTTCATTTTTCTTCAGGAGATGAAAGCTCCTCCTAAATAGAGAGATTTATAAACATTTTCATCATCTTTGCAGTGAATGACATTACAGTCCCGGAAAGACTTTCCACTCTACTCATGCAACTCTGAACACTTTTCTTGCCTTTTCATACTTCTAACACAAAGGAGAACAGACCCTAAAACAAATGTAAAGAATATATGTCATTATTTCTATTGAGGCCCTTATACATTTCTGCTTGTGGATCATTATCTCTTGACCATGTAAATGTCTCCTTGCAGATGCTGTGAGTTTCCCAAACTCATATTCAGAAAAATGGATAAAAGTACTTTGTAGGTTCCTTCTCAAGAGTTTCATAATAATGTGTGAGAAAGCTGTCCCTCATGAGAAATATTTCACAAAATCTAACTCTTTACCTGATAGGGATGCATAATCCAGATGGAATTTGTTTCTTTCTTGTTTTACATTATATGTATTTTTTACACTACAAAGCAGTGTGTAAATTTTACTAAATACATTATACAGGTGCTGAATATGTATAAATTACATTCATGAAAGTACAATAGAGCTTCCCTTCTTTAGTTTTTCTCAAGAAACAATATATGGGCCATTGCACAGCAAAAGAGAGTAGAATAAATTTATATTAGTAGCAATTACCTGTACTGGACATACCAAATTGTGTTCCTGATATAACCTGTTTTTCCCATAAGGCAGAGGATATCCTCTTTTAATAAATGGAAGTGTTTAAACCAAGTAAGATTATAAACACTAGGTAAGCAAGTAGAATTCCAATTCAATGCTTCACATGTATCTGAATTACTTTAAGATTTATTCATCCAGTTATATCTGAGCTGCCCTACTATAAATTGAACAAAAACAATACATTATATATATAAAAACACTGCATCTTTCACTTCCCTACAGCTTTTAGTATCACAGAAATTAAAAAAATAAATGTATGCTAATAATGCTTATTCTTGTACAGTTTACAGTTACAGCTTATACTTGTAGAGTGTACAGTTTTACTATTTTATATACATTGCCTAATTTAATTCTCACCATCATGTGAGGTAGGAGTTATTTCCTCAATCTGCAGACTGTGGCCCGAGGCTCAAAGTTTAAGTTTCTCTAACTTGGATCTTCTGATTTAAGTCTAATGCCTTTTCATTTTAACTCCTACTTAACTTCCTTACAAAACTGTGTGTACTGCAAGTTTTTAATGAGGTTTTGCAATATGCATGAAAGAAAACAAAATTAAGTAACATTAAAAAAAATGAAATCTAAATTCTTTTTGTGATTTGATGCTAAATCCTGAGTTAATTTCTCTGATACAAACAAGAAAGTATCATATCACCGTTTGTCTAAAAAAAATTAGGCTTATATGACGCTGTAAGAAATATACACTGGGGCTGTGTCCCCAATTCCTCAAACAGAGCTCTTAAAACTCTTATAATTTCCTGAGTGTAGGAGGTAACAGTAGAGTCTTACACAGACTTCCTAAAACCTCTGGAGTTTCCTTTTAATTTTGTTCTAATAAGGTAACTGTTGGTGGTGTTCTCGATAACGTCAGGATGGTGCCTCATCACCAGAAAGAGTAAGCCACCAGAAAGAACAAGCTTGAAACTTTCAGCCCTGCCTCTGAGAAGAGAGAAAAACTAGAGAATTGAGTTAATAATCAATCATGCCTGCACAGTAAGACCTCCATAAAAATCCCTTAACAACGGGATTCAGAGAGCTTCCTGGTTGAACACAATCAATGTGCTGGGAGGGTGGCACACTCCAACTCCACAGGGACAGAATTTCCACACTTGGAATCCTTTCAGACTTTACCCCAAGTACCTCTTCATCTGGCTGCTCATCTATATCCTTTAATTTTCCTTTATAACAAACTGATAAACCTAAGTAAATGTTTTAAGAGTCATTATAATTAATTATCAAATCCAAGAAGGGGGTTGTGGGAACCCCTGATTTATAGTCAGTTACCAAGAGTATGGATGACCAAGACTTGCAATTGGTGTCTGAAATAGAGGGCAATCTCATCAGTCGAAGCTCTTAACTTGTCTGTGGTAACTCCAGGTATTGTTGAAACCGCCTGGTGTGAGAAACTCACACATTTGGTGTCAGAAGTGTTGTAAGAAAAAATAGTTTTTCCTATTAGCTTACATGAAGGTTGGAAAAAAGATTTTTCTCATTTATTTGAGCTATGCGTTCTAAGTCAGATAGTTATACTAGTCATTATGAAAATGTTAGAGTTAATTCATTATATTCAATTATCTTCTTACTCCTTTGAAACCCGATTATGATTCAGTGGACTAAAAAGAGAAAGAAAATCTGCCTACTGGTCAAAGAACTAATTGGTAGGTAAAATTTAGTGAGGGAAAGAATGGAGACTAAAATGCTGATCATAAGATGAATAAGACTAATATTTCTTTAAAAAAAAAGGAAAAACCTGTCCTTTATTCTTACCTTTTGTCCCAGGAATTCATTCCCAATATACTAAGAAGCAATCTGCAATAATAAAATGCTGACTGAGGTTTCTGAGGTATTGGTTCATCTTGTTCTGCAGCTTTCATGTTTAAGTCATTAAAGTGTTTTTCAACAAATTCTTTTTCCTCTGTATGCTGCTTAAGGATAGCGTTAATAACATCATTCTCCTGTTTTTCAGAAATGCACACAGGCTGTGGAGCAGGAATATTAAGTGAGACTCCAGTTCTCTGTAAGCATTCAGGACTGGTTACACCTAAATACTGCAAAAGCTCATCAAGAACATCTTCTTCATCTCTTATTGTGTCCCAAGTTGGTACAGTTTCTCTAAAACTTCTTTTAAACTGGAGGGAACTCCCATCTTTAACTGTTTTATCTTCTAAGCATTCATTAGATGCAGAAGACTCTTCTGGCTTTTCTTGGTGAGACAATGAAAGTACGAGAGATGTAGGTTCTGATAGACCACTTACAAGAGGTGGTCCATACAGGATGGCAGAATCCCATGAATATTTTCCAGATAGATCACGTACTATAATTCTGACATTTGAATTGGCTGATGCAAGACCAGCAGATAAACCTCCTCCAGGTATACTCTCTTCAGCTCTGATCTGGATACAAGACACTAAGGTTGTATTGTTTAACACAAAAAACTGAATATTTGGACTCTCAAAGAGTTCAGGGGAAAGTTCAGTGCTTTCACTGTAATGATTGTCATGATTCTCACACACCTGACTTGTTAACATAGCAGGACCACCACTCATTGGATAATGGCCCAAGTGATTCACCAGATGTGTAATAACAGTGCGGGCAGCTATGGAGATTAATCCTTGTTGCATTTGAGTTTTCACTAGGAGTAAAGAAAAATATAAGTGAGTGAGAATACTGCTGCTTCCTAGAGAGTCATATAACAATAAAACAGACAGCAAATAGGGATTCCATCACATTATCAAAATCACATTCAAATATTAGAGCAAATATTTTCAATGTAGCATATGAACTACAAGAATGATGGCAAAGAAGAAGAAAACTACTCTGATCAAGTTTTGTTAATTTTTATAAGAAACCCCTTTTTGAAATTTTTGCTTATGGATTCATATTAATAATTTAAATTGAGGCCCTTAAATGTACATCATACCTCCAAAGAAGGTTCAAAAGTGTTTTAAGTCATGTGAAATAGCTTAGCTCCCAGATTAAAAAGTCAACGAAATCCAACTGATAAGTTTCTTATCTTACCAGGAGATGCAGAGACATAGTTTGTAACATGCCTTAAATGTCATTTAACTATGGCTTATATGGATGATGTAAAAGTGTCAGAGAAAAGTGATCTTTCAACTAAACTTCAGGAGTCAGGATCAATTTAAACAGTGAGTCAGTGTAGCCTGCATATGCGAAGGAAACTTTAAAGGAAAAGTATTTATGGCTTGCTTATTTTTCTAAGGCAGTGAACAGGTAAGGAGTACATCTATATGAGCAACTTAAAAAAAAAAAAAACCACCCATAGGAAATGGTAAAAATAGAAAACTCAAAGAATATAGCAGTAAGAGGCCTGAAGAGGCAAGGTGCCTAATGTCAGGACCTGAAGGAAGAGGAAAAAGGAGGGAAGGGTGGGAGGAAGACAAAGGACACAGAAAGAGAGTAAAGGGAGAAAGAAAGAGAGTAAACTCAACTTTTAAAAGTTCATAAGGGAACTATGTTGTACATTGTTGGTATGATTACTTAAAAAGAGGAGAGAGAAACAAATAGTGCCATATGTTCCAGGCTACAGCCTGGAAGATTCAGAACTGACCCCCCTTGGTACAGGCAAAGAGTAAGCAACTAGTCAGCAGTTATGCCATTAATACCATCTTCTTCATTATTCCAAATATAAAAAAGATAAATTTTCTTTGGACTTTGTTGATTTGGAAATGTTACTGAGTGTCAAAATTTTAATCTTCTTCCATAATCAATCAAGTTTTATTACATACATGTATATATACACATTCTTCAATTTACTCAAAAAGTTCCAATTTCATCGAGCTGTTCTTTGATTACAGTTAGGGCTAGCTATGAAAATGAGCTATTTTAACACTAGATAACAAACTAAATGACTAATCTTAATTCAATCCTACATTTTCAAGACCTATTATGGTACAGCAAAAAGATATGCCACTAAATGATGAGAAATGGGTAATCTGAATCTAGTGTCTGCTTTTGTTTCTCTAATTATAACTTAGAATATAATGAGTGTTCACACTGTAAGGGGCCTTGCAGATAAGCTAGCCAATACTTCTCATTTTGCACAAGAAGACAAATGAGTTCACAAGTTCAGGGATTTGCCACAGAAGATATCACCTTGGGGCAGTGTTATTTTCATCTTTATCACAACTCAAATCTCCATATTTTTCTCTTTTGTTAAACTGTCCTTTTCTTTTGGCAAATTACTTTGACATATGGAAAGAACATATACAAAAAAGTTTTTTTCTGTGTACAGAATCAAAAAAGTAGTACTTAGCATAAATTAATAAATGGTCAAGATCAACTGGAAGAGCTCATTTAAACTAAGCCATGAAAAAATAAATAAATAAACTAAGCCATGTTTTAAATAGTAATAGAAACTTATGATTAAATTAAGTTTTTGATGCAGGAAAATTTTTTTGCCCTTTCTTCCTTTTGAGTGACAAACAGGTGACTCACTTAGGCAGTGAATCTTCTTTGCAGAACATTTCTAAAGAAGCAAAAGAGTGTAACTTAATAGAAATGGACTATAAAAAAGAGAAGTATTGCTGACTTTGGCTTCTTCTGTGATCATGGACAAGTCACATAAAACTTCTTAAACTCCATTTTTCTCTAAGGATAACATGGGGTTTTTGGTAAAGATGAACTGAAAACTCATATACAAAGCCTGATATAACTGAAACAATACAAATCAATTTTGAGAGCAATGTAAGTCACAAAGGTTTTATGAGTTCCTTTTGCAAACTTGCCTATAACTAAACTGCAAGAACTAGCCAGCTCCTTCCCTAAAACTGAAATCCTTAAGTCTAGGTCCTGTCCGTCCTATACATTATACATATTCCCCTCAAGGAAAGAGACAGTGAGAACGCAGTTTAGTGAGCTTGTTCACAAATGTCATAATTACTAACACCGAGAACATTTAACAAATGAACTTAGATTTCAGAAGTAGGTAAAAGCATTTTCTTTCCTAAACTGCTACTCTAAATTCAGGACATCTATAAATATAAAAGGATTAAAAAAAAAAACCTCTCAATTGTTAATTGGGCAGTTAGGTTTACTTAGATTTATTTTGAATCATAAGCTATTGAACATACATATCTTCTACATATCTACTTAGACATAAGAAAACATGAAATTCTCTAATTTAGAAATTAAAAATGAAATTCTAAAATAACTAGACTTGTGATAAAATGCAAAATGAAGATATCAATGCTTCTAATGCTTTGGGTAACTATCATTCATTTAAATAAGTCTATTCAAGGTTGTCTTTTCAGATCGTCAGATTAAACAAACCCTACAGCATTTGCAGCAAACCCATAATTACATATTATTATGGCACACAAAAGCAGCAAGACATAAAAAGCTGCTGCAATTCACTGCACTATAACAGAACATGCAGAGGAAGTTAATTTTGGCAAATGCTTTAAATATTAGCTTTGCATAATATGTATAGGTGAAACTATAATTAAGACAGAATGAGCCTCCTTTCACTCTGACCCTGCAAATGATGACTTTCTGCTAATAAGACTACTGCCATTTGACAAAAAGCCAACTTCACTACCTTGCTTTATTCTTTGGTAAATTTAATAATTACAGCTACTCCTGCCAATAGTTTTCAAATCAGACTTGTTCAGTCCAATACTGAGCTTGTTAGGGACACTGTGTGTTTAGAAATCTTTGGCCAAAAAAGTACTTGAAGATGATGATGCATGCCTTAGACAAGGGCACAATGACTAGCCATTTTTGCCACATTAAAAAAAAAAAACCCTCAGCATGTAGTCACTACAGACCACAGAATCACCTGCTGTTAGCTCACAGCTGTTCCTAAAAGGTTCTGCATTTATCTGGTCCTTAATACCTTTAAGAAAGTCCAAAGGGAACAACTTTAATACATTTAGAGAATAGTACCCCATGGAGTATTTGGTATCAATATAAAGCTCATCTGTTTAAAATCTTTACACCCTTCTTTTACAGTGACTGTTAATGGCAGAGTAAATTTTACATGAAATACATTAAAACTTCCCTTTTAGTAAGTAAATATTAAGTAAACTATTTCACTGTTTAAGGAATATACTATATTGCCCTGAACCAAGTTTTATCATTTTACACTTAAAAATGCAAAAAGGAAAGAATATTTTCATTTAACTTTGTTTTTAAGTAAAATAAACACTGTATTATATTATGCCAAATCTAAAGAAATAAGTCACCTATATCAATTATTGTCTGAATTATTTTTCTTACATTCCTAGTTCACTTGTACATATGTGTTCTAGACAAACTATTAGGTATTTGTGATTGACTCAAAACCCAAGCCCTGTATTTCCTTGATACATAACTTTATACCTTCACTTGCATTTTATGTCATCAATCCATTACCATGGCCACATTCTGGATGTTTTAATCATTTATTACTATTCTACCTTTAAAAATCAAACTCTTCCTTAATAGTTTATACTCTGACCACAACCTCCTAGTCTAGTGACTTTCCAATTCTGTTCTGTAGAGCTCTTGGGAGAGGGCTCTTAGACATGAATGGGAGAGAAGTCAGCAGAATCTTCACTGTAGCTCTACTTTAAGAAGTTTTACAAAGTAGACTTCCTTGTGAAATTTATCTGACGAGTGTCTGCTGCTTAAAAACTCATTTAATAAACCACTGTCCTAACATATTGATAAGCTCAGTGGTTCTCAACCTTGGCTGGATATTAATCACCTGCAATGTTTTAGAAGCCCCGGCAATCCCAGATCAATATATCAAAACCTCTATGGATGGGACCAGAATATCATTGTTCAAACTTATCACCAACCACATCTACTTTCTGATTCACATGATCACCTCTACTTTCTTCCAGCTTGTTAGCTATTTCCTAACATCAGTTCAATCCTCATCAACCCTAGATTCTATAACTAAACCATATACCAATATTCTGAAAGCCATCGTTCCCTTGTCTATCTGCCAGATCCAATTTACTGAATGTTGAGAGATGCAACCAAAACGTTGTGGTTTCCACTTTCTATTGGGTCCTCGATAACTTCTGTCAGTCCTATTGATCTATTTCAATTTTCTTCATCTTTCTGATTTCAGAAGAGCTAATATTGATACCTAAATTTTCTAGCTCTCAGAAACTTCACTCTGTTAATGAACCCCTTACAACTTTCTTTCTCAGCTTATAATTGAGTTTAACTCTTTTTGTCTTTAAAACTCCTTTAATCCTGAATAATCCTATCTATTTTATCATTTTTCTTGACTTTTTTAAAATAAAAAAAGTTGAGTTTTTTTAAAGAGCACTTTTGACAAATGGCTCTACTTCCTTAAGTCCTGCTTGCTCTTTAACCCACAGCCATCCACTTCTGTCTCCTACTTCTCTGCTGAAACCAAAGCAGATGTATTTATCAGTCTTTCTGTACATAATATCTCTTATCATTTAATACCTTTGGCCAGTCTTTCAAAAATCTTTTGCTTCTGTTTCGGAGAAACTCTCTTTTTCTGGTTTTCCTTCCTTTCCAACCTTTTCTTCTCAGAACACACACACCTGTGTAAATACATATTCCTAACAAAGACCTCTCTGCTAAGATGTAGATCTGCATGTACAATGAACTGTCCCACTAAGTCACATGAATATCCAATAGGCGCTCCAAGTTAAACCATTTCTAATACTGCTCTCATTTCCCTTCCTAATTCTCTAAACTTTCTCATATTCTCGGTCTAGTTTGGGGAAGATATAACCAATTTAACAGTTTAGCAACTCCTGTTTCTCCTACTGCAACAGCATCATGATTGGTCTCTGATCCTGCATTAACCTCCCTAAAAATCAATCTAACATATTAGAGATCAAGCAAATCCCTTTTTCTGCAAAGAACAGAGAGTAAATTATCTTCGTTTTTATGGACCATGCTCTCTCTGCCCAGACTATTCAACACTGTTACTACTACACAAAAGCAGCCATAATGATACATAAGTGAACAGCATGGATGTGTCTCAATAAAAGTGTATTTAGGTGGCAGGTGTGGGCCACAGTCTGCTGACTCCTAAAATACTACTCTCAAAGAGCTCTTAATACTAACTTTACCATGTATATCACCTCCTAAACCCTTCAATAATTGCAGGATTCCTCTGGGCTACCCCTGCATCTTTTTTTATTTTTAATTGAAGGATAATTGCTTTACAATATCATGCTGGTTTCTGCCATACACTGACATGAGTCAACCATTGGTATACATATGTCCCCTCCCTGATGAACTACTCTCCCACCTCCCATCCCTCTAGGTTGTCACAGAACACTGGGTTTGAGTTCCCTGCATCATACTATACCCCTGCATCTTGGATATACTTTTATTTTTATATGTAGTCATATCATAAGGTTACTTGTCTACATATTTCCTTATCTCAGATAGTAAACTCACTGAATATAAAAACTATATGGTTAAAGAACTTAATCAGAAATAAAAACTATATGGTTAAAGAACTTAATCAGAATAATGAACTTAATCAGAACTTAATCACAATATGGTTAAAGAACTTAATCAGTATCAGAATACCTATAAGTATAAAGGGAATGTCATCACATATCATCTTAGTAATTGTGTATCTGAAGTTATTTCTTAAACTAAAAATGAACTTAGTTATAATATACATGCAAGGTAAACAATTATAAAGTAAGATATACTACCTTCCAGTATTTCTACCTAGGCCTCAAATCATACCCTGGCAGAACCCAAGCAACAATACTGTCCTGAAAAGAATTCATTTTACCTTCTGTTACTGGCTGGAGTTTAGAAGATCGTTCCGAATCAGGAGAGTGCAAAGGTTCAGGCTCTTTTAGGCTTTCCAAATGCATAAAAGGATCATAATCTACAGATGCCAAATCAGAAAGGCTTATTGGAAAATACCTCGGATTGCTAAAACACTGAGCTCCATAAACACACCCATGTAATACCTGCAAATACAGGGGGAAAAACATACCAAATTTTCCTTTTCAGTGAAAATAAAGGTAAAAGGAGAAAACAACTGCTAATACAAGAACTTGACAAAATTTTTGAATATTTAAACACAGCTCTTCAATCAAGGTAAAATTTATTTTAAAAAGAATGAGCAATATTTAACTAATGATTCTCACATTCAACAAAGATTTGACTGTTCAAAATTTTTCAATGAAACAAAGTCTTGTAAGAAGTACTTTTTAATTATCCATAGGTACTGTAAGATAAATCTATGTTCTTAGAAAATTCCTAGCTCTAAAACAATGAAAATGCAATACTAAGAAATGTTAATTCTTTAGGTTTCAAAAATCCTTGGTTACCAAATAAATAATAAAAAGCAAAGTTTACCTTATAAATACAGTTAAGGACAGATTTTTCTGTTTTATCATTTTCTGCTCCTGTAGCATGGACTGGTTGGAGCAGTGTCTTAAGAGGTAAGGCCATGATCCAGTCCAGAAGGCACAGAAGTAAGGATACCACCAACTGAAACAACAACAAAACCCCACATCCTCAGTATAACCAGAAAACAGAACATTCAAACTTCAAATTACCTGTAAGTATAAAATATACACAGCAAATCCAATGAACTTTCACCCATTCTCCCACCGTAAGCTTTCGTGAACAGCGAGCGTAAAAGAGAACGAGGAACTAGCTACAAGCCAGGTGATTTGGCATCTCTCCCTTGGGTGGCAGGCTTAAATGGTGAAGTGCTAGATGTATGGTCTAAACCCTTCTCTCCTCTGACAGGGTGTGAGCTGGGAGTTTCCTCCTGATTGTATGGCGTTATGCTAGGAGTGGGGTTTATGACAAGAGTGCTACAGCCTTTCCTATCTATTTTTGATGTAGGTATTTTCTCAGTCACTTGATGTGTAGAGGTCACTTGATTAATTTCTGGATTTCTTTCAGAGAGGTCCAAGAGAGGAGGAAAACTCAGGAGCCCTCTAGGTCACTATCTTGGTGACTCCCTCTCTGCCTGTACTTTAACTGTTACTCTTCAAGGTGTTAATACTTTGCTAACCTATCTTACTCTTTAGCTTCTCCTTAAGTGATCACATATATTCCCAGTTTAATACAACTCATGTATTGACAATGCCAATAATTTTGTTTCCAGCCTCAAATTTACTACGTTAGTTATATAGATGGTGGTCTCTACCTGGGCATCACTCCTTACGTGCAACACACTAAAAACTGAAAATTCATCTTTCTTCAAATATCCTGCCTTTTTCTTTATTCCTGATGCTAGTGATGGATGACATTTTGTCAATATTTACCTTTATTCCTTTAGCTTTATTTCAGAACATTATAAACTCTCATGGAGATTACTGTAATTAACAATTACTATATTATTCCTTTTGACTTTCACACGTTAAGTGATCTCTCACAAATCTGGCATTTTGTTGCATATTAAAACCTTTCCAAAAAGTCGCTTTCAAAAAAACAACTTTCTCAAAAGTCCAAGGTTCTTAATGTAGAATTCTGACTCCTTTCTATGTCTAATGCCTAATTTCCCAACCTTGAATCATGCATTTCATGTCCTATAATATGGAAATAATTGCCTACTGCCTTCCATAACATTATGTTATGTCTTCCCATAACATTAAAAGATGCCTGCTCCTCAGAAGAAAAGATATAACAGACCTAGACAGCATATTAAAAAGTAGACACATTACTTTGCCAACAAAGGTCCATATAGTTAAAGCTATGGTTTTTCCAGTAGTCACGTATGGATGTGAGAGTTGGATCATGAAGAAGGCTGAGCATTGAAGAATTGACGCTTTTGAACTGTGGTATTAGAGAAGACTCTTAAGAGTCCCTTGGACTGCAAGGAGATCAAAGCAGTCAGTCCTAAAGGAAACTGACCTTGAAAATTCATTGGAAGGACTGATGCTGAAGCTGAAGTTCCAATACCTTGGCCACCTGATGCGAAGAGCTGACTCATTAGAAAAGAGCCTGATGCTGGGGAAGACTGAAGGCAGGATGAGAAGGGGATGACAGAGGATGAGATGGTTGGATGGCATCACCGAATCAATAAACATGGGGTTGAGTGAACTCTGGGAGATAGTGAAGGACAGGGAAGCCTGGCGTGCTGCAGTCCATGGGGTCACAAAGAGCTGGACATAACTGACTGAATAACAACAACTGTCTTCCCATAACACACCATGAGATTGTACACATGATTTTACTCATGCTATTCCCTCCACTTGGAATAACTCTCTGACTCTACTTGTTTCAATTTATGTAGAAGACCCCATTCATCTTTAAGCAATTGTTCCCTTAAAACAAGTCCTCCTGCCTTGATAGTTAATTACTTCCTCCTCTATCTTGTATCATACACATTTTTCTACTTTTTACAGTGAGCACTTACTATATTGGATTGCTTCACTTGCCTCTCTCCTCTTCAAAATCCATGAGAGCGAGGACCATCTTATTTATGTCTGTTAAACTAGCTCCAAGCAGAATACCACACACACACATATTTTGTGATCAATAAATGTTTGTGAATAAAGTAGGCAGGGAACAAAAACCTGGTAGTGGAGCTTTTTCATATGAATTGCTAGGCCTTTGGAAGACAAAATGATAAAGAAGGAGGTGGCTAATCAGTGACCCAGATATAGTTCACAAATTGGATTTGGAATTCTTGACCATATTTTAAGACACTAAAATGAAGGATTCCTGCCTAAAAATGGAGTAACAGGGTCTTTTAAAGATGAGGAAGAATGTACTTATCAATCATTAGGTAATACGATCAAATGAGTTTTAAACTAAGTACAAAGAGGAAGAATAAAAAATTCTTAGGTAAATTCATGAAGTTAGTGATATGGAAGACAACAGCAAAGATCAAAAAATATTAAAAAGCATCACTGACTCAATGGGACATGAATGTGAGCAAACTCTGGGAGATAGTGAAAGACAGAGTAGCCTGGCATGGTGCAGTATGCGGTCAAAAAAAGTCAGACATGATTTAGCAACTAAACAACAACAAGCCCACACAAGAAAATAACTGAGAATAGGTCCAGAAACACAATTATAACTGCAGAGTTCTGTAAATAATGGGCAGAATACATGAGATTTCAACACAATATGATTAAGAAATCGTAACACTGAGATCTGGAGAAGAGAATTCAAGATTGGGATGTGAAAATGGGAAGGAATAATTTTCAGAGAAAATTATTAGGATCTAGAGCAGCACTGTCTGATAGAACTTTGTGCAATGATGGAAATGTTATATATTTGCCCATGTGGCTACTGAGCACTTGAAATGTGGCTGGTACAAACAAGGAATTAAAATTTTTATGTAAATGTTCAATTTAATTGTATGTAAAGTCACACATGGTAAGTAGCTACCATTTGGGCAGCACATATCTAGAGTCTCTACAACAAGCTATGTGCAGAAAATTAACAGACATATGAACCAACAGCAAAGTGGAACCTATAGTCTTCAGGAAAAAAGCTCAATGGAAACAGACTCATCAATAATCCAGATACTGAATTTAGCAGCTAGAATGTTAATTACAATACGTATGTTAAAAATCTATGAGAGAAAATGGAGATAACTGATGAGATAATGCAGAATTTCAGGAAAGACATGAAAACTGTAAAGAGATATCAAATAGAAACTTTAGACTAAAAGTACAATATCTGAAATAATTAAAGGAATCTCATAAGAAATTTACTGAGGTAAATACAATCTTGTAGAACTTTTTGATGGCCAAAGGGTATGTCTTCTCCAAAGCGTCATGCCTTTATACATTATATGAACTCTCCTTAATGGAAATTTCTTTACTTCCTATCAGTAATAGTTATATAAAAATGCATGGCTTCCTTAAGAATGAATTCCTCACAATTAATAACTTTCAAGCATAAATAAGATCATAACAAGTAAAAAAAATAAAATGGACAGAACCCTCCCAAGTTCCCTACAACCCTAAAATTTAAAGACTATCAAATGACTATGATTAATTTGAAGTATGAACTAAAAATATAATTTAGTTATACTTAAATTATGGAAAGCTATATCTCATAATTAACATAAGATTAATTGTGTCCCACATAAATATATATACCTTCATGGTTTAAAAATATAAATATTTTACTAGATAATCACATTGTTAAATATAAAAACAAATTTAAATTACCCTCTTGTCCATTTCATAAGATGATGCTTCCGTACTTGGCAAAAGATGGGTAATAGTGGCTATTAGAATCTGTAAGAAATTAAAAATAGGCTCAAAATATGTCAAACTAATGCTGTATCTTAAAACAAACACTAATGCTAATACAGTGATAGAAAATACATTATTGAAAGTTTAAGCCAAAACATATTGTTATTTCAAAGTAATAGGTCAGTTTTTCAAGTATACTTAACTATCAAACATTTACAGTCTTAACGTACAGAACCAAGTTATATATGCTCTCTTAACTATAAAATGGTTTTCTTATAGATTCAATTCTTGAATCAATATGTATAAATATACAAGTAATATATGTTCTGACAGAAAAATCAGAAGATACAGATAAGCAAAATGACATATAAAAACCATTGGTAATTTATTACTCAAGATATCTGCTTTGCTCAACAAGTTAAGAAGGAATGTATTTTAACATAATAAACTCCATATAGGACAAGCCCAAAACTAACAACATACTTGAAGGTAAAAAGTTAATGTTCTCTCCTCTAAAGTTGGGAACAAGACAAGGATGCTCAGAACTATCATTCCTATTCCACACAGTGTGGGAAGCCCTACCACACCACTTAGGCAAGATAAAGAAATAAAAAGCATCCAAATCTGAAAGGAAGAAATAAAATTATTTCTATTTGTAGGTGACATGATCCTATACCCAGGAAATCCTAAACATTCCACCAAAAAAACCCTGTTAGATTAGAACTCATAAGTGAATTTGGTAAAGGTACAGGATGCAAAAATCAACATATAAAATTCAGTTGCATTTCTATACACCAACAATAAACTATCAAAGAGAAATTAATTTATAATAGAATCAAAGTCAATAAAATACTTAGGAATAAATTTAACCAAGGAGGTGAAAGACCTATATCCTGAAAATTAGAAAACACTAGTGAATGAAACTGAAGAAGACAAATAAATGGAAAGATATTCCATGCTCTAGACTGCAAGAATTAACAGTTTAATTGTTCACACTACGCACAGTGATCTACAGATTCAGTGTGATACCTATCAAAAGTCCAGTGGCATTTTTCTCAGAATTAGAGAAAACTATCCTAAAATATCGTAGAATTTAAATGGAATTCCACGCCCTGCCACACACACAAAACCAAAGAGCCAAAGCAACCTTGAGGAAAAAGAACAAAGCTGGAGGCGTCACACTTCCTGATTTCAAGTTTTATTATAAAGCTAGAGCAATCAAAATATGGAACACGGACATGGAACAACTGATGGGTTCAAAATTGGGAAAGGAGTACAGCAAGGCTGTATACTGTCATCCTGATTATTTAAATTATATGCAAAGTACATCATGTGAGACGTCGGGCTGGATGAATCACAAGCTGGAATCAAGATTGACAGGAGAAATATCAACAACCTCAGATATGCACATAGTACTACTCTAATGGCAAAAAGTGAAGTGGAACTAACGAGTGTCTTGATGAAGGTGAAAGAGGAAAGTGAAAAAGCTTGCTTGAAGCTCAACATTCAAAAACCTAAGATCATGGAATCTGTTCCCATCACTTCATAGCAAACAGAAGGAGAAAAAGTAGAAGCAGTGAAAGACTTTATTTTCCTGGGCTCCAAAATCACTGTGGACAGTGACCGCAGCCATGAAATTAAAAGATGCTTGCTCCTTGGAAGGAAAGCTATGACAAACCCAGGCAGCATATTATAAAGCACAGACATCCCTTTGCCGACAAAAGTCCATACAGTCAAAGTTACGGTTTTCCCAGTAGTCATGTACGGATGTAAGAGTTGGACCATAAAGAAGACTGAGCCCCGAAGAATTGATGCTTTTGAATTGTGGTGCTGGCAAAGATTCTTGAGAGTCCCTTGAACTTCAAGGAGATTAAACCAGTCAGTCCCAAAGGAAATCAACCCTGAATACTCATTGGAAGGACTGATACTGAAGCTCCAATACTTTGGTCACCTGATGGGAACAGCCGACTCACTGGAAAAGACCCTGATGCTGGGAAAGACTGCAGACTGGAAGAAAAGGGGCAACAAAAGATGAGATGGTTGGATGGTATGACCTGACTCAAAGGACATGAGTCATTTATCTGTAAGGGGTTAATATCTAAAATACACAAGGAACTTCTACACCCAACAGCAAAACAAATTATCTGAATTTATAAAACGGCAAAGATTCTGAGTAGACGTTCTGCCAAAGACACACAAACGGCCAACAAAAACATGGTAAAGTACTCAACATCAGTTATCATCCGGAAAATGCAAATCAAAATCACAATGAAGTGTCACCTCACATTTGTTATGATGGCTATTTTTAAAAAGACAAGAGAGAACCGATGTTGGAGACAATGTGGAGAAAAGGGAACCTTATACACTCTTAGTGGGAATGGAAACTGGTACAGTCATTATGGACAACAGTATGGAGGTTCCTCATAAAATCAAAAATGTAGCTACCATATATACTACTTCTGGGTATACATATGAAGGAAATAAAATCAGTATCACAAAGGGATATATGCACACTCATGTTCACTGCAGTATTATTCAAAATAGCCAAGATATGGAACAGCCTACATGTCTTTTGACAGATAAATGGATATAGAAATTGTGGTATACATACATACACGATTGAATATTATTAAATCATGGCAAAGAAGAAAATCCTGCCAGTTGTGAGAACATGAAAAAACCTGGAGGGTATTATACTAAATGAAATAAGCCAGAGAAAGATAATATTGTATGGTATCACTTACATGTGGAATCTAAAAAAGGCTGATTTTATAGAAATAGAATAGTATAGTGGCTGCCAGGGGCTGAGGTCTAGTGAACTGGGGAGATGGAGGTCAACGGGCACAAATTTTCAGTTGTAAGAATAGTAAATTCTAAGGATTTAACGTATAGTACAGTAAATACAGTTAATCATCCAATACTATCTTAAAGTTGCTAAGAGTAGAACTGAAGCATTCTCACCATAAAAAAAATTAACAATGTGAAATAATGAATATGTTAATTATCTTGATCTTGGTAACCCTTCTACAATATCAAACCATTCCTTTATACATTTTAAATATAATGTATTTATCAATTATTCCCCAACAAAGTGAGGGAAAAATAATTTACTCTTGTCTTCCTGGATATTGTGGTATATATACTTGCAAATATATGACTTTTAAAAAAAATTTTATAATGTGGCTTTTTAAATTAACATATATTGTACACTGAACATAGTATGAATAAAATTGATAAAGTATGAAATAGAAGACCTTATTAAAGAAAGCAAAATATTAATATGGTTTTATCATTTACCCTGAAAATTTCTTGATCTTATTCAATTTTTTAATGTGTATGTTAAAAATGTATTGAGGTAAACTTATTGTATTTTTATTGCATGCTATTTTTATAAATGAGTGCTTCAAGTAAAAAAATTCCTCTAAAGGTAATTTACACTGTAAAAGGTTTTACTCACTAATTGAATGAATCTAGTATATCAGATTAATACTTAATACTGGTAATAGAACTGGGATTCTATTCCTAACTATGCAAGTAGGTAGCCATTAGGGAATTCCTCTACTATTTTAGCATTTCATTTCTTCATTCAATTAGAGGTGAAGTATAACTATTTATTTGTAGCCATTGGCCACCATAATTTATAGTGAACCAATCTGCAAAAACTCTACACACCTTACTTAGGTAAGTATTAAAATACATAAACTGAGAAAGAAAATAAAGGAAAGCATTTGGAGGCTTTCAAATGAGAAAAAAAAAAATCTGCTTAAATACCTTAACTTTCAACAGCATAACCAATCTTAAAGAGTAAAATTTTCAAGTTTTAAAATTTCAAATGCTTTAATACCAACATATATATATATATATGAACATTCACATTTAACTCCAGTTATCAAGTCCTGCATGATTACGACAGTAGCTGCAGCCAACACACTTTTTAAAATTTATGTCCCATAACTTTCATGGCAAAAGGTATCAGTGTTTTATATATATTTTCTCATTTAGTTTCCAGAGCAACTCTGTGAGGTAGGTATTTTTATCCCAAATGCAAACATAAAGAAAGTCAGAGTTTAGAGGACTGAGTAATTTGTTCATAGTTACAAACTTAGTAAATGGCAGAGCTGTGGGTTAATTAAAGCAGGTCTAACCTTCAAACCCAATCTCTGAACCATAATATTGTATTAAACTCAACAGATATTTATTTAAGAGATTCTATATGAAAGTCATACTACGCATAAAAAATAATAAAGAAAAACTGTCACTGTCTTAAAGAAGCTTAGATTTTTTTACACAAATATATTTAGTGCTACAATGGGACCTTGGTGACATGGTTGAGTGGCAAAAGCCTGGACTTGAAATTTAACAGACTTGGGTTTGAACTCTGTTTCTACCCTGGTTTAGCTTATGACTTTATATAGTTACTACATCCTCAGTTCTCTCATCTTACGTAAAGGGAGAAGAGGAGGAAGAGATAACGTAACAGTCTGCTTCAAATGACCTTTCATGAATTGAATGAGGTAACATATGAAAAGGTGACTAGTATAATGACTGATACATTGTAAGTGCGTAATAAATATTACTATCTTTCCTAAAAATGTTATAAGAACATGAAGATAAGAAAGATAAATTCTGGTTGGAGAGAATAAGTAAGGATTCTTGTTTTTTGAGGAGATGGTATTTAAACCAATCACTGAAAGATGAGGTGGGCAGAGAAAGAGCATTTTAGGTAAGATGATGAGTAAAGGGTATGTTTAGGGGATAATAGCTGACTCAGGTGCCTAGACTACAGGGTATTTCATCAAAGGAATCTGTACATGATTCTGAAAAGATGGTATGGGTCCTCATCTGGAGGCTTCCAAGTAAATCGCAACTAAAGAGTTTGGGTCTTATTTTATAGGTAAAAGAAAACTGACTCTGAGGGAGAAGGTGAGGGTGGGACGTTCTGGGACAATAGCATTGAAACATGTATATTATCATATGTGAAACAGAACACCATTCCATGTTCTATGCATGAGACAAACGCTCAGGGCTGGGGCATTGGGATGACCCAGAGGGATGGGATGGGGAGGGAGGTGGGAGGAGGGTTCAGGATGGGGAACACATGTAAACCCATGGCTGATTCATGTCAATGTATGGCAAAAACTACTACAATATTGTAAAGTAATTAGCCCCCAACTAAAATAAATAAATTTATTTAAAAAAAAAAAAAGAAAAGAAAACCACTTGGAGACTTTAGTTTCATTGTTTTTTTCTCCTGCAGGAAAGTGACATAAGTCATGTCAATATGAATGATGACTTGGAGGGATGACCTCAGAAGCCAGGAGACCAGTTTAAAAGGCTATTATAGGATCTTGTGTTACAGGAAGCACAGAACACACAGAATTTAAAAAAAAAAAGAAAGAAAGAAAATACTTTATAAATGACTGGCAGAAAAGGAAAGGGAAGGAATGAACCAAAATAATGTTCTGATATTGGTAACTGAAGGGATGGTATGTTTTCTAACCTAAGACAGGGAATGATACTGAATATACATTATAAAGACAATAGCAATAATAAATTTGCACATAGCATTTAAAACCAACCACATAATCTCTTAATATATTAAGATAATATAATATAGAAAAGGACTACCATGAACTATGGTATTTCAAATATGTACCCTGAGTGGCCACTATTTAGCTATGCAAAATTTAAAGAGAACTATTAAATAATTTTATATTTCAGGGTATCCAAATGTAAGAATCCTTAACAAGTCATAATAAACAAATGAGAAATTACTTACTTGAATAATTTTCAAGGGAGAATCAGGCTGGTAAATCTGAAGTCTAGGTACATAATGAACCAGCATGTGAAGCATGTTACAAGCTACATGGGCTACTGTTTTATTAGTAAACTGCAGTAATAAGAAGAAAAAAAATAAAAAAGAAATATGATAAAAATTTCTTCTTGATATTATTCATCTATGCACTAGTTGTTGAAAAATTTTTAATTGTATATATATATTTGTCATTCTATATTTATGTTTATTAAAATATTAGAAAGATAAATATAACCTGCAAAATTAAAAATCATAACACATTCCAAATATACAATTAACTTTATTTTTTCTTTGTAATGTTTGTCCTCATTAAAGTTTTTATTTCATTTCTAGAAGGGCCTCTAAACTGCTAATCTTGTTATCCCACTTTTCCCCATTCCAATCTACTGGATACGATACTTCCAAATTGTCTTCTGAACTGTTCTGATGTGACATTCTCTGTGCTTAAAAATCTTAGATGACTCTCCACTGGTATAAAGTCAAACTTCTATGCTTATCTCTCTATGACCAAATCTTACCCACTCTTTAAGCCATGACTAGATGTGTCCTCTTTCTAAGTCTTCTCTGATACCTAAGTCAAAGTAACCTCTGCATTCTCTGAACTGAATCAGCAGCTTACATGCACCATTCATCTGGTTCTCTCAGCTTTTTAAATTTTATTACTCTTATTTTGATCTTTTTCAGTCATCATATTACTAATCTCTTCAATATAGTACTCACATTTCTTTTTTATTCTGTATTTCTCCTCTGCCTAGCGAAGCACCTCAAACATAGTATATACTCAGCAATACCTGTCAAGTATTTTTGTATTTTGTGTGTTTAGAGTTCTATATAGATATTATGTTACAAGTTACACACCAAAAAATAACATCACTAATCTTTTTACTAGTAAAAATATTCATTTGTTCATTCAGACTCCAAATAATCAGGTTATTATTTCTGAACAAATCTGATTCTGGTATAACGAGGGCATTTAACTTGAATGATAAAGCCAAAAAGTGGAACAGCTTAAGAATTCAGGAGGTAATAGAGATCAAAGAGTAGGTTACAAAAATACTGATTAAGAAACGGTAAACAGCCCTACATATGTTGTTAAATGACTGATTTTCTTTATAGCAGTCATCCATATGTATTTTAGGGACAAAGCTAAATATACAAAAAGTTGAGATAAAATAGGCCATCACTAAGATACCCTAAATTCAAGAGCAGAACTACTAAGGAAAATGTCAGACTCAAGGAAATAATGTAATGCACAAGATATAATTAACATTTGGGGAAAAATGATCATACATTCTATACTATCTTAATATAGTCTTCTAAATATTTACTTACTTACCTTTAAGGAAACACAAATTACATTCAGAGCTTCCTTAATTTGAGGATGATGAGACTCATGGACTAGTTCTTCACAAATCCAAATACCTAAACTGCAAAGTGCTACACATCTGCAAAAAGGCAACCAGTAATGGTACAAATAAAAGCAGGATGTGCCTGTAAATGAAATGAAACCACCACCACAACCAAAATATTCCCAACCAACCAACCTAGAGTGAAGATGCACAATTTAGGTGAATTAATCAATTTGTTACTGTTAATCAATTCATTACTGTTCCTTAATCAATTCGTTACCTAGGAAAATAAAGTGGGAGAAAAGTATATTCCCAAAACTCTAAGCCTTATTTTTTAAGTTTAATTTAATTTTTATTTTATATTGGAGTATAGTTGATTTACAATGCTGTGTGAGCTTCAGGTGTACAGCAAAGTGATTCAGATATACATATATCCATCCTTTTTAAGACTCTTTTCCCATATAGATTATCACAGACTATTGAGTAGAGTTTCCTGTTCTAAGCCTTATTTTCAACTACAATTTACTACCAAGATCATAGGTGGGGATAAAGACACAGGATCTTTCTAACAAACCTATATTGAAAAATTGATATCATCAATTTCCCAAACAAATATGCAACCTGCTTTCAAAAAGGAAAATGTAATTTTATTGACTGATAGCAGTAATAAGATATTTTTTCTTTCATATCTTTTAAATTTAACATTAACTAGCTACGAATTCTCTTTAAAACAAATTGAGAACACAAAACTTATACACTTTATAAAGGAATTCCAACAGAAACAGAACATGGAGAATTTTCATTTTGTTTTCTAATGTGAAACTCCAGTTCCCTACCTCAACTGAGTTTCAGCTTGAAGAAAGTTATCTGGTGATCAGAATCAGTAAAAATTCTATTAGTGTGTTCAAGTATAAGCTTCTAATGAAGCATGGAATATTTCAGGGTACAAAAATAAGTCAACTCCTTCTAGTTTTTCTGATATATCTTCCATGTCCTGATACTGATATTCTTAAATTTCAGAACAATTCAGTGCAGAAATATTTTTCTTCCTGAACGTAATGGATCAAAGTCCCCCTTTCAGTGCTAATGCTACTAATTTACTATCAAAACTGCAGAAAGTCTTTATGCGCGGTCTACTGCTTTCTTTCTTTCTCAGTTCGTCCACCCATAAACTTTATACATTCACAGATCTAAATAATCAAGTGTCAGGCTTAGTAGTGGAAGGAGCTGTAATCCTAAAATAACAATAAACTCTGAAGTGAAGCAAAGTTCTCCATGGATGCAGCTAACTAAAGGCACAGACTGGAATACAAATATTTTTGTTTTTTGGTTGTATATGTATGTAAGGCCATACATTCCTGAAAAGTATAGGAAAAGGGTGTGTGTGTGTGTCTGTATGCGTAAGGCCCTACATTTCCGAAAAGTATAGGCAAACAAGTTTAGAAAATGTTTAATGTTCAACTTCTGGGATTCTCCTATACCGTCAACACAAGCTGTTATGTTAATGATTCCTAAATCTATATTTGGATAATTATGTTTTAGGCTTAAATATTCTTTCACTGGAAAGGCAATGACATTAAAAAAAAGGGGGGGGGGGGCAGAAGATCTAGAATCAGAAGCTTAAGGTTCAAATCTGGTTCCACCACTTATTATTACTTATACATCTAATAAGGCTCTGAAGACAAATTGCCAGGGTTTCAATTATGGCTCTACATTTTCTGTGTGATAGGGCAGATTACTAAAATTCTCTGGGCTCCCATCTATAAAAAGGAGGATAAAAATTGTTGCAAAGATTAAGTGAGGTAATAAAGTATTTATAACAGTGGTTGGCACTTGGAAAAAGTTTAATGAATGTTAGCTTTCTATGCTGCCATTTTCTTGCCAGTAAAATTGGAAGAATAATGATTCTAATAATTTCTCAGAATTGTGATGAGGACTGAATAGCACAATATTATTGGAATATCCCTGTAAACTTAGAAGGTTGTCATTATTAGCACAGAAAATGCTAGGGAAAGAATACTGAAAATCATCAAATTTAGGGTTAAAGCTAAATGAAATGAAAATGTGGAATAATGGAAAAGACAATATCATTTTCTAGAGTAGCTGAATTTTAATAAGATTAAAAGAAATCATTTTAGATACAGAAGGTGAAGATACTGAAGAAGGTAACTAGGATTTTATTTTATTTTTACTGAAGGAAGTTTGTAATGAAAAATTCAATCATCCAAATAATTTAAATTTGTGGTTCAGAATAGCTTTTGTGCACTTGAAACAACCTGGACTGCTAAATAATTCAATTAACTTTTAAAATAAAACTGCACACACAGAAGAGTTATGTCAAGTCTTAAGAAAGTCTGACTTACCGTGCAGGACCAGAGGGCTCATCTCTTGCAGAGCTTAACACAGTTTTGATTATAAGTTCCTAAAATGAAGAAGAAACAGTAGCAATGACTAAGATTTCATTCATTTATTCAGCAAATATTTATTAAATAGCCATTATGGGCCTAGGCACTAGGGATACAACAGAGAAATAAAACAGACATTTTTGTTCTCATGTACATAATTTTAATATAGTCCAATGTTATTCATAAAATTAGCTAAATAAAACAATAGTATGGTCTGAATGTTTGTGCTCTCCTTGCAAATTCATACATTGAAATCCGAACCCCTGAAGATGATGGTATTAGGAGGTACTTAGACCATGAACAGAGAAGGCAATGGCATCCCACTCCAGTACTCTTGCCTGGAAAATCCCATGGATGGAGGAGCCTGGTAGGCTACAGTCCATGGGGTTGCTAAGAGTCGGACACGACTGAGCGACTTCACTTTCACTTTTCCCTTTCATGCACTGGAGAAGGAAATGGCAACCCACTCCAGTGTTCTTGCCTGGAGAATCCCAGGGACGGCGGAGCCTGGTGGGCTGCCATCTATGGGGTCGCACGGATTCGGACACGACTGAAGCGACTTAGCAGCAGCAGCAGCAGACCATGAGGGTGGAACCTTTACAAGTGGGATTAATACTCTTATATGAGAGACTCCCACAGAGTTCCCTAAGCACTTCTTACTCTGTGAGGAGATAGCAAGAAGGCACAAGCTAAGAACCAGGAAGAGGGCCTTCACCACAATATGACTATGCTAGAGCCTTGATTTGGGGTTCAGCCTCCAGAACTATGAGAGATAAATTTCGGTCACTTATAAGCTATCCATTCTGTAGTATTTTGTTATAGCAGACAAATATTTTTGGAAATTTATCACCAAATGTATATGTTCAAAAACTATTTCCCGATTTTGTTGTTGTTCAGTCACTAAGTCATGTCCAACTCTTTGTGACTTCCCTGTCCTTCACTATTTCCCAGAGTTTGCTCAAATTCAAGGCAATTAAGTTGGTGATGCTATCTAATCATCTCATCCTCAACCATCTCATCTTCTTCTCCTTTTGCCTTCAATCTTTCCCAGCCTCAGGGTCTTTTCCAAAGAGTCAACTCTGCATCACAGGGCCAAAGTACTAGAGCTTCAGCTTCAGCATTAGTCCTTCCAATGAATATTTAGGGTTGATTTCCTTTAGGATTGACTAGTTTAATTTCCTTGCAATCCAAAGGACTCTCAAGAGTCTTAATAGTACCACAATTCCAAAGCATCAGTTCTTCAGTGCTCAGCTTCCTTTATGGTTCAACTCTCACAACCGTACACAACTACTGGAAAAACCATAGCTTTGACTATATGGCCTTTGTTGGCAAAGTGATGTCTCTGCTTTTTAATACACTGTCTAGGTTTGTCACAGCTTTCCTTCCAAGGAGCATTTTTTAATTTTATGGCTGTGGTCACCATTCAAAACCCAGGAAAATAAAATCTGTTACTGCTTCCACTTTTCCCCTTCTATTCGCTATGAAGTGATGGGGCCGGATGACATGACCTTGGTTTTTTGAATGTTGTGTTTTAAGCCAGCTTTTTTTTCCTGATTAGAAAAGCAATAATATGTTCACTATAAAGATAATTAAAGCAGATTTAATAGCTAAAAGGTATGAACATCATTTTAAACATTTCAAAACTTTGAGAATTATCATTTAAAAGCAAGCTTCTCCTTTAAAAATTGTAAACCATGATAATGTGTGAATTTGGGGAGAAGGGCCAGTTAATAGCTAATGTGTTTTTTAAAAATCATTCAATTAGAGGTTTTCAATGGCTAAGTCAAATATCTTTCTTGGTAAATGTCACATTGCACTTCAAAATACTTTCAATTATCTTTTGATATTGATTTCTAACATAATTCTACAGTGATAAGAGAACAGATTCTGTATGATTTCAATACCATTAGGCCATGCAATTTTTGTATCTTGTTTTAGGTCCCTGGATATGTGCCAGTGTCTTCTGGCTTATAGTCCATAGAAACTGGAATAGAATTTGTATTTCATTCACTAAAGATTTATCACATATACAGATTGTAAGGTCCTTAAGAGGAGTGAACTTCTACTTACCTTTGTGAATTTAGCATCTAGCCCAATGGCTAGGAATTAATAGGTAGGTGGAAGTTACCTATTGTTTAAACCCTAGAGCTTTCTATGTAAGCTCTTTCCTCTCTGTCCATGGAATTCTCCAGGCAAGAATACTGGAGTGGGTAGCCATTCCCTTCTCCAGGGAATCTTCCAGACCCAGGGATCAAACCAGGTCTCCTGCATTGCAGGTGGATTCTTTACCATCTGAGCCACCAGGGAAGCCCTCTATGTTACAGTGTTATTATTATTATTTTTTAAATCACTTCAGCCATTACTTCCTATACAATGGCCAACAAAGTAGGAGGCCACTCAGTTCATGCAAATCACATATAGTAGGAAAAACTAAGCTTAAAGAAACTCAAAACTGCCTAAGAACACTGAAGCTCTTATTTTTGATTTTCAGAATCTTCTGAAAGTAGAAGAAACCAAAGCCATTACATCCCTAAAGAGTAAAGGTGAATTTGCATAATTTCAATCAAGTATCATTGCAAATTCACATCAGCCCCTACGATTTTATGTTTCAGTGAAGTTCACTTGTCTAAAAAATGTCTGAGTATATTCTCCATGCCAAGCATCATGGTAAGCTTGAGGATGAAGCAGTAACTAAGACCTTGGTGTTTATTTGTCTAAAGTATAAATCAGACACTGAAAAACAAGTGTGATAAAGAAAAATAAAGGTGGTGTGGAAAGTATATGCAATACTCCAGACAAAAATTTGTCTTAAAATTTTTTTCAGAGAAAGCACATGTGTTTTAAAAAAGTCATCATCATCACTTCCAAGGAGACAGAATGCTACTGTCTTGTCCCTTCTTTATTCTCTTTTTCCTTCTAATTCTAGGGCCAACTCGGCTCACGGAGACCATTTGGCAATTACTGTAACAAGCACAACTTCTTAGGACTGTTAAACTCATGGGAATTTATAGTAGGTAAGAGAGGTTTATTATCTGGGTAAGCAATTGCATGGTCACTTCAATTTTGCACCATCTCTTATTTAAGCCTGTTAATACTTCAGGTACATGGGATCCCCACCCCAATTCCATAGTTTTCTAGAGCAGAAAAGAATATTCCTTAACATTGTTTGATTCATCACCTTGGCAAACTGGAAGAAGAGAGTCAAATGTGCAGGCCGAGTGCCATCACTCTTAGAAGCCTTGTATTAGCAGTATCATATCTGACTCATAGGATTTCAATAAATGTTCAGTGAGTGAATGAATGAATCCTAAGATAATGACATATAAGTGGGTTCAATAGTGAGAAAATGTTTCCATAGTAGTTACAAATAAAAAAAGGCTATGCTCCTAATGAACATTCCAGCCTTTGTGTCTGAGGGGTACAGCTGGCTGATGTTCTTTAACAATTGTGTGGCTTTCTAGAGGAAAATAAAGAATGCAAACTTTCCTGAATATACTGTTATGATTATAAATTAGTCTCTGACTTCTTACCTTAACATCTGTAAATTGAGACACAGCAATATCAGGGATGTTGGGATGAAGAGCAGGCAGTTCACAATACAAGTTGGGAAAACAAACCAAAGATCCCAGAAGAACTTGTGCTTCCACTCTTGGTGCCTATGTATCAGATTTTAAAAATCTTTAACTTATCAGAAAAATTACTTTATTACTGAATTAGATTACACAAGGAAGTAAGAGTACAAGACAAAATACAAAAAGGAAAGGGGAACAAAAAAAGAGTACGTTTTCACCTATACTTTCCACATAAACTACTGTTATTCTCAATAAATGCAATGAACGAACAACATTCCTTAAGGGCAGCTAAAAAGCAGAAATGTGGCTGCAGCTAATGAGTATGTAGACAGGAATACAGTTTTAGCTAACAGCATAAAATTACCCTAATTTCGAGGAAAAACAATACTTTCATTTTAAAGGCAACTTATGCATTATAATAGATTGTTCTAATGAGTAGAAGACTCAATGTCTCTATATTACATCTGTAACAACCTAAGGATGTTCACTGTATCTTCAAGAAACAGGCACTAGTCTAGATGAGTTTTATGGTATTATGTACATGATAAAACACTACATATACTACTTAATAAAAACAAAATTAAAAATTATGCTTGGACTGCAGATGAAGGTAACTTTTCATCCTTTGTTTAGCTATATTAAGCCATTTCTTAAGTATCAGCACTGAATGTTTATTTTTCTTCTGCCTTCTTGCATGCCCACGAACCACCAACATCTACCTACTGATACAATGCTTTACTTAACTTACTAAAATACCTACACACTGATGTATGTTTAAGCACACCTAACAAAGATGCTAAAACAAATCTATTAGAAATATAAAACATCTTCTATATACATAAAACAAGAATCTATCTCCAAAAGGGTTTCCTTATGTTAATAAACGCTTAACAGAAATGATGGAGTATTCTAATTTTCAACAAAATAACTTATTCCCATATTTAAAACATAATCCAGATTTACAGATACAAGGCCAGAGGCATAATGGAGCACAGTGGGTTTACAACCACTATCTCAATTAAAAATCAATTTTACTACAAAAGTGAAAAAAAAATTAATGGTCGCTATTAGCTATGGATTTTCTTTAAAGCTGGACAATAAAACTGGGGATACTTGTTCAGATACGTGGGGCATAATGGAAGGCACAACTGGAATGCAACTGTAATTAAGAAAGGCAACACATAATCAAATTACTTTGTAATCTGTCTAGGGATGGGGGGATTAACAAAAGGAAGATGATATGTATGGGATCTAAAATGAGGCTCAATTCTAATTAAATTATATATTTTCCTGAACATTAACTTGTCATATTTTATCAACAATGGCTCTTCCTCTGTTGCTTTGTTAGCTGCATCTTGGTTACCTGCTGTTTGTTATATTATGAAGGATAGGAAGTAAAAACTTACATTGAGAAAAGCTGAAGAAGCCACTCTACCAGCTGCTACAATAAAATCCATAATAAGCATTGTGGCACCAGGCAAACCAAGTGAGAAAAATTGAGGTGAGCAGTGCTTGATGATTGTATTGACAATATCCTTAGGAATAAAGAAAGGAGGAGAAAAAAAAAATCACAAATGTAATTCTGGGTATCAGCTAATCAATATCCTTAAATATAGATAAGATATGAAATAATAAAACAAGTAATAACTATAAGTGCTTGCCTAATAGGAAAGACTAATTTTAATTCTTCCAAATAATCCATGCTTAGTACTATATTTCGTCAAAAGAAAGTAAACTTAAAACACTTTTTTTTTTTAACTGACATCAACCCTGGAGAGTCAATTAGAAGAAGGCTCTTCACTTCACAGGGTTAAAAATCTAAGGCCCATGTGTTGTAAAACTTAACTCCAGAGTAGTTCCTCCTGCCTCCTACTTGCTTCCATGAGATCATGTTGATGTCTGAAGCTGCATGACCTGCTATGTGGCAACTTGGAAAATTCTTTTTTAGAAAAACTGAAGCTCTTTGATGATAGACATCTAGCCTCAAAAATCTAAATTTAGGCATTCTTGAGGGAATATTCTTAACTTGGTTATTCATTCATGTTGCCTTTGGAATTTACCAGGAAGATGAAGTTCACCAGGTTGTATTACTCAATCCAATTTACCTTAAATGAAGTTCTTTATCCATAATTTCGAGTGTAAGGTAAAACACTGTAATTATTTCAAAGTAACACAAGAAGTTTTTTCACTTTTCAGAAAGATATATCATCTTTCATATTAACTTAATGCTCCTTAAATAAACTGCAAGTGATGTACTGAGTCTTAAGAGCAGGAAAAAAAACTTCCGATCACTGCATGACTAGCTGAGCAAATCCTAAGTCTAAAGTGCCAGCTATGTGTGTGCTTCATCACTCAGTCATGTCCAACTCTTTCTGACCCCATGGACTGTAGCCCGCCAGGCTCCTCTGTCCATGAGATTTCTCAGGCAAGAACGATGGAGTGGGTTGCCATTTCCTTCTTGAGGGGATCTTCTGACCCAGGGGTCAGATTCACCATCTCCTGTGTCTCCTGCGTTGCAGGTGGATTCTTTACCCACTGAGCTATCGGGGAAGCCCTAAGCGTGTGCTGTGTGTGTGTGCGTGCTTAGTCGTATATTAGGACATTTAAGGAAGATGCTCTCAATATAAGCAAAGGATGGTTCTTCAAAAACAAACTGGTTGGTACAACACCAGAAGAAACATGCATTGAATAATCAAGTTAATCTCTCAACTGCAACAGCTTGTTTTGAAACCATTTTTCAGGATAAATGATGTTATAAATGGGAGAAATCAGTAAATAAACTACTCACATAAAGGAATGCTTTTTAATTCTATACCTTGAAAGTCAAGAGTTAAACAGATTCAAGAATCAAAGATAAAGTCATAAAGCAATTTCTTACAAAGTACATATATTTACCTGATCAATATGAAGTAATCCACAATGCATTATATTGTAGAAATGTGTTAGAAAATCTCTGTTTGGAGAAACATCTTGTCTTCTTTTCATTGTATTACAAATAAGTTTATAGGCATGTAATTTACCTTGTTTATATTTATCAGTTAACATGGTTGCCTACAATTAAAAGATGTTTTCAATACTCAAAACCAAATACTATTTATTAAATACTGAAGCAACTGAATACAACAAGCAATATATTCGTTTTCATTTATTTCTGTGTTGGCCCATTTTCTTTATTGAACCAAATATCAGAATTACTAGAATTATCTTTATTGCTAAAATGATACAATGTAGGTGTGAATAACTACACACTGTTTCACTTAGGGAAATGCACCAAACATATCAAATAATACTTAAAAGAATCAGTTCCTTAAAAGTACACAGCATACAGAAAATTGAGGTTTACATTTCATTTAAATATAATAATAATATTCTGTATTCATCTTTATTTCAGTAATAAAATTGATGCATCCTAAATAATAATTTTGTTAGGCCCACTCCTCTCTATATAACCCCTTATGGCTAGTTAAAAACTAAGTGCTTTACAGGGAACTATATTCAATATCCTGTGATAAACTGTAATGGAAAACTACATGAAAAAGAATGTGTCACACACATAATTGAATCACTTTCCTACACAGTAGAAATAACACAACATTGTAAATCAACTATACTTCAATGAAACAAATTTTTAAAAAGCAAAACAAAACAAAAAACAAAATTAAGTGCTCTAGGAGACTACACAGCAGTCTCTTCTCTCTCAAATGTTTGAGACTACATACTTATTTACTAAATGCAATTTTTAAGTTAATATTTTATATATTAAACTTACCTTAAAAAGCCAAGGTGTAAGAATTCTCAGTGGAGGAATCAAAACCGGTGGAGAAGGAGAGGTCAGGTTATCAGTTGAAATGCCAAGATTATCTCTAATCTGTAATTTTCAAATAAAATGCAACAAATCTATGATATGAAATGTATTCTCTTTTCTGGTTTGTTTTACCTTAAACCTGAGATCTAGTTCCTACCACCAACTATATATTCAATCATGGTTAAGGCATCAGTCTGTAGCAGGGGACTGGGGAGGGAATGTTATCTAAGGCTTTTTCTATACTTCTTAATACTTTATATTTCTTTCCTTCTCCCTTTTTAGGTTTTGTTTATTTTTTTACCTTAGCTAGATTCTGCCAAAGTTCACAGAGGTAATCAAAAACTTGAGCATGTATTTCAGGATCCGTAATAGCGTTGACATCTCCCAAAATACCCAGCATCCTTCGCCACATTACAGTAGCAACATCGGCATGCCATCCTGTAAGAGTGCCCCCTGCCATCACACTACAGCATTCAGATGGAAACTCACTGATTTCTATAGAGAAAAATAATACACAAGTGTCAGTAATTTTTCCAGAGAATTGATCAAAAAAATACATAGGAGTCAAATTAATAATCTTAAATATCTACAAAAGTGAATAAGAGAAATGTCAATATGCCTTAGTGTTATTTTTTTCTAGTAAGGTCAAAACCTGACTAGTTCATAATTCCTTATTATGACAATATGGGCTTCCCTCATAGCTCAGTTGGTAAAGAATCCACCTGTAATGCAGGAGACCCCAGTTCGATTCCTGGGTTGAGAAGATCTCCTGGAGAAGGCATAGGCTACACAATCCAATATTCTTGAGCTTCCCTTGTGGCTCAGCTGGTAAAGAGTCTGCCTGCAGTGCAGGAGACCTGGGTTTGATCCCTGGGTTGGGAAGATCCCCTGCAGAAGGGAAAGGCTACCCACTCCAGTATTCTAGCCTGGAGAATTCCATGAACTGTATAGTTCATGGGATTGCAAAGAGTCGGACATGACTGAGCGACTTTCACTTTCACTTATTATGACAATAATTATTTCTTCAATAGTGCTTCTATCTAGATTTACCTAAGGAGAAAATGACACAGATACAAGATAGAGAAATTTATGTTTTGAAATAAGGATGTTATATATAAGTATGTACTCTCTCTTTCATCTAGTAGCTATTTCAAGTTACCTCATCAAATTTAACAGAAAATCTCAGGCTGAAGGCAAATCCTGTAGGAAACAAGTCTTCCTAAGCTTGTTTCTTTGTAATTAAAACTTTCGAAGAATAATATTTCTGTATTTCACAATCAAGTCACGTCTAGCATCAAAAGGGATTATCACAATGGCATAAAAAAATAATCTAAAATTTCCATAATTAAATTTCTTTTATTAATATTGACATGAGTATATGTAAGACCTACAGGTAACCTAGGGTCCTAGTCTCATTTCTGTCACTAATTATGTGATACTATATAAATTATTCAATAATCTCTCTAAGGCTACAGCTCCTCATCTGTAAAATAGATGGTTTAGGTAGGTATCATTATAGATCTCCAGCTTAAAACAAGTCATTATCCTATGCAACGTATATAATGAAAAATGTAAAATCATTAGAAAGTCAGTGAAGGTTTTTCCTGCTTGATAACATCTCAATGTACTGATAATTTACAAAGTCATATGTAGCAGACATATATCCTTTACGTTTAATGTTTAACTTTTTTCTCTTTGCATGGAAAGTGTGCAGTAACTGAGTATATTATTAAAAAGTTACTGAAGAATCTTTCATAATAATAAAAAAAGGCTTCTAGTGTAAATTCAATAAAATGAAATTTTAAAAAAACACTAGAGTTAATCATCACTGTGAACATCTTCTCTGTTCTACAGAACCTTCATAATATAGTGATATATCAACCGATTTGTAACTACGAAGGATATAATTGGAACAACTGAGGATAACTGACTATAGACTAAAATTGTAGTAATACATCAATGTTAAATATCCTGAATGTGCCATTATGATTTTTCAGGAAGTGTATACTTATTCTTAGGACATAGTTGCTGAAGTGTTTAGATGTAAAGAGTCTGATACTTGCTCTTACATGGCTCAGAAAAACAAGGGCAGGTACAGTGGTGGTGGTGGTGGTGGTGGTGGTGGTGGTGGGTGTGTGTGTGTACAGAAAAGGATACAGTGGTAAAATATTAACAACTGGTGAATTTATCTGAAGAATTTATGGGTATTCATTTTACTACTCTTGCAACTTTTCTACCAGTTTGATATTTTTTCCAAATGTTGTGGGAAAAAATTGAAAATAAAAACCAAAAAGCCAAAAAGCTGCAGGCCAAGAAAGAGGAGGAAAGAAAAGGTCAGAAATAATCTATTGATACAAACCAGAAAATGAGGGCTATGTAATTACAAGGTAATTGGGAATTAAGAGTATGAGTATCTTAAAAAAAGCAGGGAGGTTGGGGAGTGGGGAAAGGAGGAAGCAGGGAGGTGAGGAGTGAGGGAAGCAGGGAGGTGGGGATGGGGAGAGGAGGAAGCAGGGAGGTGGGGATGGGTGAGGAGGAAGCAGGGAGGTGAGGACAGGGAGAGGAGGAAGCAGGGAAGTGAGGATGGGTGAGGAGGAAGCAAAGAGGTGGGGATGGGGAGAGGAGGAAGCAAGGAGGTGGGGATGGGGAGAGGAGGAAGCAGGGAGGTGGGGATGGGGAGAGGAGGAAGCAGGGAGGTGAGGATGGGTGAGGAGGAAGCAGGGAGGTGAGGATGGGTGAGGAGGAAGCAAAGAGGTGGGGATGGGGAGAGGAGGAAGCAAAGAGGTGGGGATGGGGAGAGGAGGAAGCAGGGAGGTGAGGAGTGAGGGAAGCAAGGAGGTGAGGATGGGGAGAGGAGGAAGCAGGGAGGTGAGGATGGGGAGAGGAGGAAGCAGGGAGGTAGGGATGGGGAGAGGAAGAAGCAAGGTGAGGATGGGGAGAGGAGGAAGCAGGGAGGTGGGGATGGGTGAGGAGGAAGCAGGGAGGTGAGGATGGGGACAGGAGGAAGCAGGGAGGTGGGGATGGGGAGAGGAGAAAGCAGGGAGGAGAGGAATGGGGAGAGGGAGAAGTCATGTGGTTTTAAATTTCTTCCTCTGGCCAAACAGTAAATTTGCCACATCACCAATGAAAACTTGTATATTATTCATTATAAATATTTTATCAACTGTGTTCTCAGAAAAAGTTTTTAGCATATTTCCAAAATGATATTTTATCCTGATGCTTGTTACATCATGTAGGGAACAGCAAAAATAACTTTTTATTAACTTCTAGTTTCTAAGGCTTCCCAGTCACTTTTAAACATTTGCTTAAGCATAAAAATATTTCATTTGGACTGCCTACTTTACAATAAAACATCAAATAACAAAAATCAGAATGTAAATATCTTTAAGAACAGGGAAAAAAATGTTACAGCAACAAATTTCCCAAAGACAGAAAAGTTCAAAAGACTTATAATAATACTTATATAACATATATAAAATACATAATCAAATTTAAGATGCATTATTCAAGATTTCCTGACACTAATGCTCCCAAAAGAAAAAATGGCAAAGATCTAATTTTTAAATATTGCCTAGGTCATCTGGTGTCTGAAGAACAGAGTGGTGGAGCTTCTCATCGAGCTGTAGATCCTTCTGTTCCATGTGATCTATATTCAGTGTGGAAGGAGAAGGTGTCTGTGACCTGGATCCCAGAGCTGAATGGACTGGAGAGGCACTTTCTGAACCTGTAAATATAATTTCATAAAATTACCATAAAGAGTATATTTAATACCCTCAACCTAAGATGTAATGCTTAGAAGCCCAATAAAACACAAATTGAAAATATCAAAAGATAAAATAGATTATAAACTGGGTGAAGAGTTCAATAAAATCATGATACTGTACAAGATTCATATCTAGCAGTCGCATTCCATGTCTACCATGGGACTAGTGTGGAATGAGAACTGGACTTACCAGTTAACAGGGACCATCAGTGAAAGCAAGAATGTCTACTCCCATTCCCGGTCCAGCTACAGAAACTCTGGTACCCACTGCTACTTTACTTCATTTACTTCAGGCTTGACGTGATTCAGGAAAAGAGAAGCTTCCTTATTGCTATATACCACTACCATTGCTAGCTTCAACATTTTTCATTTAAAAGCATATTTTTGAGAGCCAGCTTTGGTTTTGCAAATATAAGCATTCAATTTCTTTTAAATTGCTGAGTACAATTTCAGTGAATACTGAATGAATGAATACATTACAACTTGATAATTTATTCACTAGTTAATGGATATCTGGACTATTTTCAATTTAGCTACTATGAATAATGCTGTTATGAATGTTCACATATAAACAACTGAAATAAATACCTGGGAATGGTCATATAATAAATGTATTGTTTAATTTTAAAAGCTACAACCATACTTTTGCAGTGGCCATATCACTTTGCGCTCCAATTAGTAACGTATGGTATTTCCAGCTGCTTCACACTCTCTTCAACACTGGTACTGTCAAGGTTTTTTTTTTTTTTTTTAACTTGAGCTGATTTATCATATGTATAGCGGTATCCCATGGATTTTATTTATATTCCCTGCTTACTAGTAATGTTGAGTATCTTCTCATCCAAATTTATGTTTCAGGACAACTACAGTAAAAGGTGTTATTTTAAAATACTTTTTCTAGTATTTCTCTTTGAGTAGTAATTTAAATTCTCCAACAATTAAACTGTGGATCCAACCTAACTGGTTCCTGTCTTCCACTCAGCCCTCATTCTGCAACGGGCAGATATTTCACCTATCATCCATCAAAAGGGCAAACTACAGTAGGAACCAGAGTAAATTTGGATAACACAATGGAACGCTTGAATATGGGTCACAGGCTGCTCAGGCTTCCTCTGGTCACTGTACTGCTCTTGGAATAAAGCGACACCTTTCATGACTCAATTTCTTGGACCCCACGTGTCATACGATTGTCAGGTTTAACCACACATAAAAAGTTGCTGAAATTCATAATTGACTGTATAAATACAGAGTATTAGTACAAACAGTTTCTTTTTGGAGGTGTGGTTTATCTTTTCAATAATATTTTACCAAAGAAATATACAAAAATCTAGGCTAATTCTGAAAATCAATCAAAAAGATAAAGTGCAGTGCCTCTTAACATTTTTCGGTTATTTATTCAAAAATTGCTGCAGGAAATGCTCTGGTGCAAACATCTATAAAATTTTGCATATGATATTAGAAGTTCATAGAATTTCCCAAAGTTTATCCATGTGGACTCCAGGTCAAGTGACTCTTATAATAATGTTTTTTCTTTTTTTTATCTCTCCATTGTTACATAAAGATGAGTGAAAAATAAGAATACTTAAATAGTAATAAGTAATAAATAAAATCTATCAAATAAAAGCCTGCAAAAGTTCTTTGGTGGCTTAAAAAAATGCATTTAAGGAATACATTCCCTTGAGTAACTTTACCAGTAACCGTTGCAACTTCAGTACAGAAAGCTTGTTGATTAAGACTGCTTGTTTCCGAGTCGATGTGTAGTGTGGTTAGACTAGCCACCTCTTGCTCTTCGGCACTCTGATAATGGCCAGAACCTGAATCCATGTCAGCAGAGGATGCATTCCCAGTATCAGCTCCAAAACCAAAATCTACAGGAAGACATGCTAGTGAACAGACGTTCTGATTACAAAACAAAAATATTTACAAAACAGACAGAGCTATTTTATCAAAATAATATGAACATCCCCCCTAAATCTACTTCATATTTACGTACCATTCAGGCAAGTGTAAACAATGTTAACACTTTGAAGTTTATAATTAGAAACAAATTTTTCAAGATCTTCGGAGCCTATTATTAACAAAAATAATGATAAAAGGACAGAAACACATATCATCACTATTCTTATCCATGTTTTCTGGTAGATGGAAATATAGCTAACTGCTTTTCAAGTTTTAGAATCTCTAGAACATATCTACATAGAGATATGTATCATATAAATGGCACATATGCGGTAAAAGTAATTTTTCTCTTAAAACTCATTTCCAGTCCAAGATTAGAGTAGTATATAATCCATGAGGGCAAGAAATATAATTCTCCAATGAATCTCCCAGCTCTTCATAAAGTTAGTTCCCAAGATTTTGACTCTCTTCTTTTAAATGCTGGTATCCTTTACTGACTGCCAAGTGTAATACAGAATTATAGCAGAAAAGCTATGTGGTAGTAATACAGCACCAAGTAACATCGCTGATGTCACTTTAACATGAAACGATTATTCAAGTAAGGTTCTGGGTACTGTAACATTGAATGTAACTATACTGAACATACTGAAGCCCTGCCTGTACTAGATGTTAAGTGTTAGTCACTCAGTCGTGTCTGATTCTTTGCGACCCCAGGGACTAGAGCCCACCCGGCTCCTCTGTCCAAGGGATTCTCCAGGCAAAAATACTAGAGTGGGTGGCCATTCCCTTCTCCAGATCTTGTCAACCCAGGGATCGAACCCGGGTCTCCAGAAATCGCAGACAGATTTTTTACTGTCTGAGACACCAGGGAAGCCCCCATGACGAGATAGTGGTCCCCCAAAATGACCGCATGAAACAGTCCCTCTCATAAGCATGATTGTCCCTTATTCTAACATCAAGTCCATCCTAATGTTTTCCTCTTCTATGTTTCTGGTCTTAAGATACCATTTGTTTTATGAAAGAAAAGTGTTTTTTTTTTTTTTTTAATGCCTTTAGTTGGCAAAACAAAGTAGTCTCAACCTGAAGTGACTCCCCAAAAATCCTTACAAAGTTTCACTGAAAATGAAGTCAAAATACATATATAGGAACCAACATTAGAGAGGAAGGTGATGGTTATATAATCCATAAGTCAGTCTAGAACAGAAAACAAGTTAACAGAAAACCATATTGCTCAAGCAGTAAAAAGATACTTGCTGTCAAATTTTCGGCCATCATATTGGAAAGCGCTGAAAGAATCCGAATGACTATCTGAGCTGATAAGATCACTGCTCCCTGCACTGGCAGGAGAAGTCCACTCTGAGGGCACACCTGGGTCATCAATAGGACGCATTTGGTTTTGCTTATTTAGAATATCAGGGAGGTCTTTGGGAATTTCGAGGCTACCTGGACTACTTCCTCTTCGTGTCATAGTCTAAAAATTCAAGAAAAGTTTTACCATTAAAAAAAAAAATGTTTTAAATTCTCATTAAGCATCTGAAATCTTTAATTTCCAAGATAATCATCACAATAAATACTGAAATTTAGGGCATGAAGTAGGGAGAGAGGAGGACACTAACTGAAGAGTCTATGTAACTGTATGTAGCCAGAGCCTGAAGCACTGCTGGTCTGCCTAAAGCAAAGAATCAAATATCATCTGGTGCTGGGCCTGAGACTCTGAAGACTAAAAGGATCCATGGAGTGAACATTAAGTTAAGAAATTCAAAAAAACAGAGGCCAATGGAAGAGGAAATTCCCCGGTGGTCCAGTGGTTAGGACTTCAGGTTTCCACTGCAGGGGGCCCGGATTCCATCCCTGGTTGGTGAACTAAGATCCTGCCAACTGTGCAGTGCAGCCAAAATAAAGAAAAACTTAAGAAAGGAAAATGTAATGGAGCTGTAGACTTTCTCTGAAGACAGCAGAAATCCAAGTGAAATAGTTTTCTTTTTTTAAAAAAGCAATTCCACATGTTTATCTATATAATTTCACATGTTTATATTTAAAATTGTGGGAATTGGGCCAGAAGACCTCTACTGTTCTTTCCTGCTGAGGACTGCCAGCAGGCATCAGAGCACCCTAAGAGCAAAGATGAAAAACAAACAGCTAGCAAGGTAGTGGCTTATAACTGCAGTAGCTGAGCAAACAGGTGTACCAGTCTTTCACTCTGGTCAAAACTAAAAGCCTGCTTGTTTTATGTCTTTGGATAAAGAATATTATAAAAACTTAATTTAAAAATCTTAATTTTAAAAAAAGGCCTAAATTTGAGGTGAAGGCTGACTGGAATGAAGTTTTTCACATGTGTATCACACACACATATATATAAGAGGTATGTATCTTTTAGTTTTCTCTATCCTCCTCTTCAAAAACAAATAAATAAAATAACACTTACTGAGACATTACCACTTCGAAGTCGTTCTGCTATAAACTCATCCATCAGATCAGGAACATTAGCATTGCTGCTGCCAATATCACTATTAAGAGAGGGCAGTTTTGTGCTCATGTCCTCTTTATTGACTAAAAACAAATAAACAACTATATATAGTGAGTAAAGACTTAACTACATTTCCTAAATTTAAAACAAACAAAAACAGCCACAACAAATTACCTACGCCATATCAATTATTTGCCAAACATGCATCTAAGAGGAATTTTTCTCCTTTTAGATTTAATTTTAAGAATTAGTAAATTGATATTTACTTTATTTAACTAAGCAGATGTTAGTCAATCTTCAGTACCACCTTAAACAGCAAGAAAGCTTATAGATAAGCACTAGTTGGGAGTTAGGTTAATATTGTCTATAAAGAAACTGGTATATTTTTCTTTCTTCCTGTCTCTATGCTTCCATTTGGAGCCTTAATAATTTAGAAATCCATCTTCCCCAAAGAATATTTACAAGGAATATATCCCCTGAATTTTAAGTTAAGATATTAAGTTAAAATTCTATGATTTTGACATAATGTTGTTTCTGTTCACTACAAAATGTAATTTTACTGTTTGAAGAAAAAAGATTTTCACAAAGGTTTTTCTTTTTTAAAAAAAAAATAGTTATTTTGAATTTTTTAAGACTATACTGTGATTTACATTAACATGGACGTTTTAAAACTTGGGAAAATGACAGAAAGTAAGATATTTACTTATTTCACTATTATGCCATTGAAAAGGAGATTGTTCCACAACCAAAGGAAATCAACACTGTTAATATTCCTAATGAACTTCAAAGCATTTCAGGTTAAGAAAATATACTGGTCAGGAACTCACTGTGAAATACCATTATCTTTATACTACTTGGCCAGGCTTTGCTAAGCTGTCAAATACTGCCCTCAAGTGGCATTAATGGCTCAGTGCAAGATGCAGCGTTCTGTTAATCATGCTAACAAAACCATGTTAAACAAATAAAATCAAAACCTACCTTACTGCTGAAAGTTAATTTTCTATAACTGTACAGTTATTTTAAATTTGAATCAAGATATGAGAAAACAGTTACCATAATCTTGCTTTCTGTAATCTGTCCATAGAGGTTCCATATCTAAATCATGATTGGCTATCATGAAACCTTTATGCACATCTAAAATCTCAGAAAAAAGAAAGTAATGATAAGTGTTTTAAGGATATGACTTGCATTCTATACAAATGAATGCAAAACTAAAAAGCCTACAGCTTATTTGGAAACAGAGTTCATGAAAGTAACTAAGCCCACTTTGAGGTTTAAGAAATAATTTCCTCTTCAATAACAATTAACTAAAAATGTTGGTATTCACTGTAGGATCCTGATTTCCATTACGTTGTATAATGTCAAAATAATTTTCTACAAGAAAAAGTAAAACTAAATGAATCAGCAGTAAAAATAAATGAAACCAATTATATAGAGCTGGGATCCTTTTAAATGTAAACTATTGGGGGAACAAGGGAGAAAGTATTCCAACTCAGTAAACTTAATTTCAAGTTCATGTAGTAAACACTAAAAACATTTGATTTAGATATAGATAGTCTTTGGAAGGTCATTAAATTTTCCTGTATCCCCTCTTCTCTATCTTGTTCAGCAGCAAAGAGGTTTAACTAAATGCTTTGTAAGGGAAATTAGTAATTTAAATAAACATTTTACGCTGGGAAAAATACAGCTGGGGAAAGGCGCATGCATAACCAAACAGAGAGAAAGCAGTGACCATCCCAAAGCTTTTTGATTGCTTATAGCTTGCTTCAGTTGCATTAAGCCAAACTGGTGCTGTCTTCTCCTTTTGCGCTCTGCACACTGTTAGTGCTCACCTGCAGCTTTCCTTCCAAAATAGCCCATTACATGACTGTACAGATCCCTCAGTGGAGCCTCTGGTGGCATTCTGTTCTGCCTCTGTGGGGAAACATTTGCCTTCGGCTTCGAAAGAGCATGGACAACAGTTTTATAAACGCCACCCAGGGAGCCCTGCTGTAGTCCTGCCTCATGACTTGATGACTTAATAGTACTACGACTACCTAACTGATTAGTTGCAATTCCTTCTTTCTGTAATATGGCGGTGGGAATCTCTGTTGTTTCCTTAATTGTTTCACTGCTTGCTGATGCTGCACTAATTGCATCTAGAGGCCTGTACACACCAGGTTTTACTAGCTCTGCAGCACTGCTGGAGCTGGTGTGGGGGTTGCTGATGTTGCTATTACTGCTACCACTAAAGCCACTGAGCTTCCGCAGTCTCATCTTCCATGGAGCCTCTTTGTTTTCCAGAGGATTATAGAACTGAACTGACTCAGTAGAAGGTCTAAAAGTAACATGAACACTATTTCGCTTTTTAGTAGCAATTTTCATGATTTTGGCTCTGTGAGTTACTGTTTCAGACAAGCTCCTTTTAGTTGGAGAAAGCTTGCTAGTGCTTGTAACATGAGGCATTCTACGGTTAACAGGTGCTTTTAGTGTAGTTTTCTTGGCATGCAAAACATGTGGGACAGTGATTTTTTCATTAATTTGCACACCCTTAACCTTTTCAGCCAGTGTTATATCTATACAGGCATCTAATTCTGTGGCTGTTTGTCTGTACAGATGTTTTCTCTTTTCTTTATCACAAGGGCTACCTGAACTAGGTTCCGATGACTGTTTATCATTGTTTAGTTGTTTACATTTTTCAGAAGTTTTTGTTTTCATAAAGCTGTCTACCTGATTGGGTGCACTAACATTTGTGAAGACAGCGGAGTTTGGTTCTTTTTGAAACTGTATGTTTTCAGGAGTTCCAACAAAAGAGGTGGTATTTTCTGATTTACTTTCCTGGTCTATGTACTCTAATTTATCTAAGGATGATCTTTCATCCTTATTTACTGCAACAGAGGTCACTTCCTGCGAAGCTGCATCTTTATCTAACTCGTTTTTACTGTGACTTTCTTGGGTTTCCTTAAAATATTCTTTCAGGGAGGAAAGAAGATCATCATCTCCTTCAAGGTCAATGTACTGGATTTGTTCAAAAGCTGAATCTGCAAGTTCTACTGGATCTATTAAGTGACAGAGATGGTCATATATGCTATCACCAACTTCCAGAGAAGACTCTCTGCTATGAGTGTCAGTGATGTGGCTCTCAGTGGATCTAGTTATTGAAGAGGCCTCTGTGGAACTCTGCAAGCTTGGTGCATGACGGGATGGACTGTCAACGACAGGAACTGCACCTTTAGCTCGCTCAACAGTGAATGGTTCCAGGATGTCAGAAGTGCTGCTACTTCGAGGCAATGGCTGCTCCTCACTCAAAGCACCAAAAACTTCATTTCCAGTGTCTTCACTTTGCGAAAAATGTCTGACTCTAGTTGGACGAGGAAGTATTTGAGCATCATCAATATCTGTTAAAAAAAAAAAAAAAAAGAAAGAAAGAAGCAAAAATTATAGAGTAGAAACTATACAAATACAAAAAATAAGCATTAATTTCAACCATTTTCTAAGCATATGCTTAAAAATAAAAATTTTTGAGATTTTTCTGTAAGCTCAATGAAAGAAAATCTACAAATTTGTTTTTAAATAATGATGGGAACAAGCCAATATAGCATGTAGTATAAGTGAATTAGAATACTACCAGAATACATTTTAAAATGTTAACATGCATAGAACAAACAGTGAGGTGATGAAACATTTGGAAGTGCAGTTAAAGATAGAGCTGTGCCAATAAATCAAGCAATTCAAACTTGCTATTCAATTTTTCCTAATAAAGTTTCTGGCAGAAAAAAGTAGATCTTAACACAAAAAAGCTGATCTTAGTATCCCACTACAGAAACTCATAGGGTCTCGTAAATTCCTGTTCCCTTTCTTAGCAGGCAAGAAACATCACCTTTTCTTCAAATTTTGCTTATCTATTTGACCACTTATTACACAAGGAAATCTCTATCCTCTTCCTAACGTTCTCTTTGTCAGGAAACTAGTTATCTGTTCTACTGAGGTATTTTACTTTATTTTATTATACTATTAAAATGTATTTACCCCTACCCTGCAAAATCTATTCACCCTATCAAATAAAATCAATACACTGCTAAAAAAAATTGTACTTTTTCATTTCTGACACAAACAGCATTAATCTACTAGGAAGAAATCTCCTCTGCCAAACACTGGCCCATTCCATTAGGTAACCATAGAACTCTAAAAACTGCACTTACAACTTCTTACATTCTTTTACAAATCACAGATTTGAAAGTCAAAATGGACATTATAGATTATTTAACTCTTCTACTGAACAAACTGAGTCCTAAAGAGAGGAAACCACTCTCTCAAGTTTGAGAAGCAGGCTTAGTGTTCCATGTCATTACACTGTTTTTGCTGCCTGAAGTGCTGAGTATATGATAAATCTTCAAAAATATGTATAAAATTGAAAGTCACAATATGAAATACTATTTAATTGCAGAGATAGATACAAATCAAAACTTCTACTACTGATAAAATGTCATGTCTACAAAAACATTTTGATATTTTACTAAAAGACACGTTCAGAAAAATACCATGAAAAAGAGACAAAGAGTCAAAAAGCCCGATATTGGTACTCATTAGGCTTGTCATGTATAGATTATAAGTAACAGAACTGATGAAAATGAGAATATTTAGATCCAGAGAAAACAGTTACTTGTCCAAGAACACAGATATATTTATTGAAATGGTGCAAGATCTAAAACTTAGGTTTTCTTACTCCAGATTCTAAGAAGTAAGTTTTCTCATTTATAAAATGGGGATAGTAATTAAAAATATTCTCAGGATCTATGTGATGGATGAAGTGAGGCAAGTACCTCTGCTATTTCACTGATATCACTTTCTTTGTATGAGGTCCAAAAGGAGCCACCTTATACTAAATTCAAATCAAGAGCAGTTTGTGATATACTAAAATTGCACTATATTCCTGAAGATATACATTGAGACTCCCAATACATGTCAAATATAAACTATCTCCTAAAGTTGAAACAAGTCTTTATCATTAAGTTGAGGAGAATACTTTTAAAAAATGTTAGCTTTCTTCTTCATACATTTCACTTATAAATTCTTCTAAAGGAAAAACAAAAGCATTTCCGCAGAACCTTTATGCATATATTGTATTACTGTAGCAGATAAGTAATGCATATTTGTGCATCTTGACAAATGCTAAGTATTTTTGGTTTGTGTCCCATAATAAGTCATAAGAACCTCTGCCAAGAGATTATATTCACCATGCACTCCAGTTTCTTCCCACAAAATATTCTAAAAGGACTCAGCAAAGAATACAGATTATATAATTTTTCTATAAAAATTAAGAATTTTATAGTTGGAATTAATTTTTTAGCTGCAAATTTAAAATGAAGATATTAAAACCTTGTTAAAATCTAATGCTATGAGACTAGAAAATATATGAACTTCAGGAAAAAAGTTGAATATTAGTTTTAATGTTTAGTTTACTTTATTGATGATCTCATACTTTTTCCATTCTAAAGAAACCAATAAAGATTACTGTGAAGTTCTGTTTTTAGGCATTTCCTCCCAAACCCAGTCTTCATGTTGCATGTTAGGAAACTTAGCCATTATTTCAGCTTGTTTTTCCCCTCAACTTTTGTTAGTACATATGAATATCTAAAAAAATATCAAGTCTAAGAGGGCAAGGGCTTTGAAGAAAATGAAAATATTTTTCTAACAATAATGTACTGTTAGTAAATCTAAGTTTCAACAAAAAAGCTTTCTGAAAGTTTTAAGTTTTAAATACAGTTCTTACCTGGGCATATAACACTAATGCTAATAGCGTAAAATCAAAGAAAGTAACCACTGAGAGGAAATCAAAATCAGCACTTGAAATTAAGCAAAATTGACTCTAACAAGGCTTAAAGTTTAAAGAAATAAACCTGAACCTTATTTAAGATAATGTCTAAATGACAGCTCAGTCATACACAGGTGGTCCTGTATTCGTTGGGGACTGGTGTCCAGGAGCCCCCCTGGAAACTAAAATCCACAGATGCTCAAGTTTCTTATATAAAATGGCCAAGTACAATAAATACAGTTGGCTCTCCAAACCAACAGGTTTACATGTATTCAACCAACCTTGGATATGATGGACTGACTGTATAGTCCTTCCTACATGCACTGTTTTAAGCATCTTAGTATATTAACTCATTGAATCCTCACAATAGCCTCACGAATTTGGTGTATTATCCCCATTTTACACATGAAGAAACTGTAAGACTTGCCTGAAGATACACAGCTAGAAGGTGGAGAGCTGGGATTTGAAGGAAGGCAAAAATTAGTCCATGTTCTTATCTCCTGAATAATATATATTATGTATTCAGGAAATAATAATTAAAAATTACTATTAACAAATTATAAATCAGCACAGTAATTTGTCTTTATAAAGCTAAGAATCTTAGGAATCAAAACTTAGGTCAACTACAAATATTAGTAAATTATACAGAAAAACACAACGGATAAACTTTGTACTGGATTGCTGAAAATAATGGTAATAACAGGTTAAAAGAGACATGGCCTTTAAAACTATTTGATTACACTGCTTACATTTTACCTTGAACAAGTGTCTAATTAAATTAGTTCAATCTAAAGTATCACTAACCAATGACTGAACAAAACAAGAAAAAAGTTTTTTAGTAAACTTAAAAAAATAAGTGAACATTGAGAAAATGCTTCCTATAGAGCCTAAAAAGTATCTGAAATGTAAAGTTTCATCTCTGGATTTGCTTAATAATGTTTTACCATTAAAGTGTTGGAAATCATCTCTGGATTAAAACGTAGTTTTTTCTGAATGTTGTGTTTGAAAGAAAAGTTTTCTTTGATACTTTGAAAAGATAAGCTGTAAATGAAAGTGTAATATTAGCTTGTAACTGTAAAAAAAACAACAAAACCTCTTTTCATTGAAATTTACCATTTTTCAGGATTTTTTTTTTTTATATTAACATGCCCATATCCCCATTATCTGAAATAGCTCTTGTCACATAGTAGGGGCTCAATAAATACTGGTAGAAGGGAAGCATATCTTTTATATTAAAAACTAGTAGCTGCTAACTAGTAAAATATCAAGCTAGTTTCTCAAGGGGAAAAACTTAATTTATAATACTAAGATACTACTGGAAAATTTTAATAATTTCTAAAATGAGGTACAGAAAAAAGTACCCAAATCCCTTTTACCAAAGCTAAATTCTATTCCCAGTTAATCACAAACAGTAGCTATGAGTGGTAATATTTTTACAGCTCTTGAATTCGTAAAATCATTTATATTAGTATATGTAGAAACTGATGTTATTTAGAGGCTCAAGGTTTTTTTTGGAATTACCTGAAGGAAAAGACAAATGCCCTTTATGTAATTAAAAAAAAAGTTTTTTTTTTTGCCTATTTGGGCTATAATGAAAATGTACCTTCAAGGTAAGTTAAGAATTATTATTAGTGAAGGCTAGCAAAAACTCTACATCTTTTTAAGACTGGATGTTCACTTTGTAGGTAATTCAAAGCAGTACCCACATCACTAAAATCATATGAAAAGATTGAAAAGCAATAAACCAAGCCAAAATAATTAATTTTAGACCACTAAAATTTAAAATACTAAACTATCATCTACTCTTACCCTTTTAATGTTGTTTCCTTGACTCAAATTCTGGAAATAGATAAATGACAAATATATTTTTTATAAGAAAATTATACAGATTTAGTATTTGTTTGCAAACGTGTTAAATAATACCATGTTTAACTTAGCTTCAAGTTTTTCTTGAGATGTACTTTTAAAAGAATTAACACAAAGTATTTCAGTGAAAAAAATTCTAGTGTAATTTAGAATTACACTAGAATCTGCTGGTGTTCTAGGCACAAAAATTGTAGAAAATTACTATCACATATTGGTGAGAAGGAATAAATTCCTTGATTGTGCAAAGAAGGGCCTACTTGTTTGATTAGATAGGAAATTCTCCTGATTAGGCAGATCTTAGGAACAAGATGGGGCATGAGACATACCATCTTCTTTCTCCTCATACTCAGAAAGTAAAAGTTGAAAGATCAAAAACATTTTGCTCTACAGTGCTCAATTCAAATAATGAAGTACTGCTAATAACCTTAGTAGTCTATGTAACATGGCTTAGACAGCCTAGAATTTAACAGCATCAAATGTGGTAAACAAATTAACAGTTTTGAGAACTAACTGGGAAGAAAGTGGGCCTGTAAACAATTTCAGACTGAGACAGTACTTGATTAGAAAATAGTAACAACAGTTGCAAAAGTAATTGCCTACCATGCTTATGTTCTTTTTAAATGCTTTCTACCATGAAAGTACTTTTTTGCAGTGAAAGCTAATTTACTTAAGAAAAATTACTGCGATTTCTGACTTCTCTTTGTTTTTTCAGGAAAATAGAGAGTGCTAGACTTGGCTACCACATATGTAAAAGCACAATCTGGTGGTACAGGAGACACGACAGGGAAAATGTGCCTGCCCAGACATCATCACTACCTGCAGAGCTTTAAAAAATAAAGTAAGATCTCCTGCAACCCCCAGGACATTATATCAAAACCAGAGACAGACACAAGTCTGGGAAGAAACATTTGTTCAATACCAGATGAGTTCGATGTTAAGAACTCATGTCACTGACTATGTCAATGCCCTTGAAATAGTTCCCGGAGCTTAAGAAAAACTCTCCAAGGATATTCAGCAACTCAATTAGTTTAGTCTATCTATATAAAGTTATACCACATAGAATCACATTTACAACAATGTAGATTGAATGATCATCTAACCCAGAATACTGGAGGAGAAAAAAGGGCTAGATGAAAATAGAGTACACTGAAAACTCACAGTTGATTCTTGGAAAGAAATCATAGTATGTTAAAACAAACAAATATAAAAGAATTAAAAGGAGTGCTTTTTGCCATGTAACTATTTAAGAGTATCAGGTAAATATTTTTCTGGAAAATTATACTTCTAACCAAAAGCTAGAGTGATTGTCTATGGGTAGTTTCATTGTCTTACTGGTGAAGCAGTTATAGAAACCTCAACTCCTGTTCTTAAGATGATGCACCCAGGAAATATTTATTATGAGTTCAACTAAGCCCGCTTACATCAGGGGGACAGATTAAACAATGAAAAACATAGTTCACTTTCCTTTTTAGCTTTCACATATGTACCTCCTCTTGGTCTGGGAAAAATCTCTGATCTTACCAGGATTAGGGATGGTGGAAGGGACCTTCATGAACCTGAAATAACATTATTAATAAAAATGCACCTTCTCTCGCATAAACCTACAGTTCATTAGGAACTAAAAGGGTACAAAGATAGGTTGTTAAAAAAATAAAAATCAGTAACCTCACCAAAAGTCACAATATGAGGGAAACACTCCTACAAAAACGACAGGAAAGCACCCAAGAATGCACAAGTAACTTTCTTTAAGCCAGCACATTTTGCATAATAAGTACAGCTGACTCTTGAACAGGGCTCTGAGCTGTGCTGCTGCTTAGTCGCTAAACTGTATCCGACTCGTTTGCAACTCCATGGACTATAGTCCGTCAGGCTCCTCTGTCCATGGGATTTCCCAGGCAAGATTACTGGAGTGGGCTGCCATTTCCTTCTTCAGGAGATCTTCCCAACCCAAGAGATTGAACCTGCCTCTCCTGCAGTGGCAGACGGATTCTTTACCACTGAGCCACCAGGGAAGCCCTTAAGCTGTGTGGGTCCACTTATTTGTGGGTTTTTACAAATAAATATGTACTACAGGACTACACTATGTGTGGTTGATCAAATCTGTCCATGTGAAATCACAGAAGTGGAGGGCTCATTGTCAAGTTATATATACACTGATTTTGGATAATGTGGAAGGACAGCAACCCTCACCCTTCCATTGCTCAAGTACCAAGTGTATATTAAAAACAAACTTGCTTCTGTCTAAAAGACAAGGCACTATAAGATTCTAGTCATACAGAAAAAAAATTTTTAAAGAAAAAACTAACCTAAGGTGGTAGAAATGACAGTGTGTTTGTGTATGTGAGAGAGAGAGAGAGAGACTGACTTGAAAGTGGCACTAGGGAATTTTGGGAGTAATGGAAATAATCTATATTTTGTTTGGGGTGAAAGATGATGAGGGGTGTACAATTCTCAAATTTAATTGAAAGGAACCTAGAACTATGCATTTTATTATGTTAATGATGCCTTATTAAAGAGGAGATCATCCCAATACTGTAGATAAAGGACCCGAGACAGAAGTGGAAAGCTGACTACTTCCTGAGGAAAGGTTCTGAGGCTCCTTAGAAATTGGGGCTTCATAGAATGGTTTTGTTCTTTGGTTTAAAAATTAGTTATTAGAATTCTATACACTATTATAATCTAATACAAAGATTTATTCCAAAGCAACTTTTCAATTATATACTTGATTCCCCTAGCTTAAATTTCATTACTACAGATGATGGAGAATGCACTATTTAATATTTAGCATATATTCAGTCAAATGATGACATTATAAATGAAATTATAAATATGCATTACTACTTCACCTGACTACCTGAGAAGAAAAAAAATCAGACATGAACAGAAAAAAAAAAAAAAAAAAAAAAAAACCCAGCCATTTACAACCCCAAATATTGGTCATTGGCACAGCACTAAACTTAGCACTTCCAGAATGAACTGCAAGGATAGCATTAGAGTTCAAATAACTCAAAATGTTGATTTCTCAACCACTTTCCCCATTTCCCACACCTCCCCCAAAGAAATAAACTTTGAAGAGTTTATTTGATTAAGCAAAATTTGAAAGCAGAAGGATTAAAAAGTGAAAAAGGTGGTGCAGAAATTAGCAGAGGTGGCACTACCTGAAAGCTCATCAGAAAGGGGAGTGAGAACAATATCAGGCAAGAAGGGTTTGGAAGTATGGATCAGAACAGGAGCACTTTTAGCACTGCGTATATAGGCCGATGGCAGAGCACATTCACCAATGGATCGGCTTCTCATGGCTTTAAAAAAGGAAAAGAAAGAAGTGGGGAAGGAAAAAAGAAGAGTGACTATAATGAAAGGCTTGTGTCATAGAAAAAGCAGCAACAGAGAAAACTAAAAGATACAAAGGAAGGAAATCTTAAATTAAAACATTTCAGCACGGCAAATACTGGCAAGCTGTAAGAAAAGAAATCAGAGAACACACATGACATTTCAAATGTAAATTTTTTGGTGTAAAGCAGGAAAATGATTTTTTTTTGTTGTTTTTCATTATTAGCAATTACAATGGTATAGCATTAAAAACAGCAGACACTTTAATTAGCACTATGTTCTCAAAACTAAAGACTGAAAAGTTCATTGAACAGAAACACTTAAAAGAACCCATATCAATAGTTCCAAGAGATTTGGGTACCATATTTGGGCATTTTTCTGAGCCATTCTGAGCCACTCTTCTTAATGAAGCTGAATTCCAAGAGCAAATTCCTACTTTCATACTTTTCCCTAATAAAGTTTCAAAGTTACTCAACAGGTCTTTTTTAGAGAACTATATGTAATTCATAATCTAAAGGGTTGAATCTCATGGTTACTAACTGTTCCTGATAGAAGAAGAAGGCTTAATTAAATCAGTATCTCTTATTTATATTAAAGGTAACAGTATCTAAATTTTAAAATTTTAAGTAAAAATATTTATAGAAAATAGCATTTGGAATCAGCATTAAGAATCAAGTTATTGAGAAAAATAAGTTTGTGTTTATTCAAATCTTAAATATATTACAAAAAAACTTAAAAGATTAAATTTTTTTTTCATTTGTATTTAGTTGTATTTGGTAATTTCTTAAAAGAAAAGTAACCAGTTTGCAAAATTAAAGACAAATTTTGACACCCTTAGAAATAAATTAATAGTAAAGTTTATATCTCAAGTACTTTCAAACATTTAGAGATTCTTGAATAAATGAAGGTATGAAGATTTTAAAAGAAACAATAATGCATAAAATCCAGTGTAATGGTGACATTAATAATACATATATACATATATATTTGAATGTTACCATCATTTCAAAAATCTTAAGGTTTTTCCTGATTATTAGAAACAGCTGGTTCCCCAATGCCTAAATCCCTTAAGTGTATCAGGGCCTTTGCAATCGAACAACAATATCCACTGAAACTTCATCTCCTCTTCCTGTTATTCCATGCTACTGCCACACAGAATTTTATACCATTTCTTGAAAATTCCATGCTCTTTCACAACATGGCCTTATAAGTTCATAATATATTTGGTCTTCTTTTCTTCTTGACACTCCTTCATATATAAAATGTCATCTCATCTGTGAAGCTTTAAGACTTTCCCACATAATTTACTAGCAATACAGCAGTTACCAAAACAAACAAGAATTATTTACAAAGCTTACAATCTATTTTTAGTGGACTGTACATTTTATATGCCTCCCAGTTTTTCAAAGGCAAAAACTGTATCTTCTTATCTTTATATCTCCAGTGCCTGGCACATATAAGCTCAACAAATCTTTACTGATCGAGTACCTATATTTGGATAGTGCAGCAAGATCATTTGAAAAAAACTAAAGTTTTCATTGTGAACATATAGAAGAGAAAACCAAAAAAATTACTAACCAAAATCTAGATGTATGTCATAGAGTTTATCACTGGAAAAGAATAATCTAAGAGTCCCTATTCCCCAAATTTATTAATGTTGGCAGAATAATGGATTCTTTAAGAGTAGCTTTTCTATAAGTTTATATGTAGCAAAATGTGGAAGGTTGGAATATATTAAGAAAAGGCAACAACATGCCTTCAGTGTATGACTTCCCATGTAATATGTTAAAGGTTAAGTGTATTTTAAAATGGAAACCATATACAAAATGTCAGAGTATGACCCTACTCATGTTTTTCTGCTGGCTTCCTCTCCCTCTTGTGAAAGTGGTCAACAATTTTATGGTCCAATTTGAAATAAAAGTTATGTTGACTTCAAGATAATCATTCCTTAAAACTTGTTAGAACAAAGATATAAACACAAAGGTAAAACCTAAAGTGCTGCTTATCAACACAAAAGGTAAAATACCACCTACAGTGATAATCAGATGTGATTAAAAATAGAGATATTTCTTTTAGAACCAAATTAAACCAAATTCTCAATTTCACAGATGAATTACAAGCTTTCTTGTTGTTCTCCCCTTTGGGTTAGGTAATTCCTTGGAAATAACAATTCCTTCTATTCCTTCTTTTCTACCACCAACTTGAAGCAAGAGCTTGGGCATTTCCCTTGGAACTTTCCCCATAATCACTATGATGTAAGTTTGTGTGTTATGATCCTGAATGAATTCTTCAAAAAGACACCCCTCCATCTGTTACTATCTTTATGTTTACCTGGAAATCTATTAAGTGCCTCACAGCTGTGCAATCTACACTATAGAAAATAACTTACAATGAATTAGCTACACGGATTTTGGGAGATTTACTAATTTAAAGCTTATATCACAGAATGTCTGTAAAGCCACTGATACTGGCCTAACTTCAACGAATTACCCTACAATGGTCCCTTAAGTGTTTAAGTGCAAGGAAGTGTCACACATCTCTCACTTTAAATCAAATGCTATTAACAGAAATGATTAAGTTTAGTGAGGAAGACATGTAAACAGTCAATATAGGCCAAGAGCTAGACTGCTTGCTCCCAACAGTCAAACTGTAAATGCAAAGGAAAAATTCTTGGAGAAAATTAAGACTGAGGAGACAAATGATAAGAAAGTAACACAGTCTAATTGCTGGTAAGGAGAAAGTTGTCTGGAAATATCAAACCAGCCACAGCATTGCTTTAAGCGAAATCCTAATTCAGAGTAAGGCCCTAACTCGATTCAATTCTAAGAAGGCTAAGAGAGGTGAAGAAGCTGCAGAAGAAAAGTTTGAAGCTAGCAGAGTTGATTTATGAGATTTAAGGAAAGAAGCCATCTTCCTAACATAAAAGCACACAGGAAGCAGCAAGTGGTGATGTAGAAGCTGCAGTAAGCTATCCAGAAGATCTAACTAAGATCATTAACGAAGGTAACTACATTATACAACAGATTTTCAATGTGGACACAATAGCTTCTACCGGAAGAAGCCATCAAGGACTTTCATAACTAGAGAAGTTATTGCCTGGCTTCTAAGCTTCAAAGCATAGCGTTATTAACAAAAGTCTATAGTTTACATTAGGAATCATTCTTTGTGTTGTACATTCTACAGGCTTCTAACAAATGTATAATATGTATACACAATTACAGTATCATACAGAAGAGTTTCACTGCTCTATTTAAACCCTCTGTGCTCCACTTATTCCTCCCTCCTCGTTGCCCTGCTTTACACTCCTTGGCAATCAGCAATCTTTTTATTGTCTCTTCCATTTTCCCTTCTTCAGAATATCATATAGTTGCAATCACCATGTATGTAACATTTTCAGATTGGTTTCTTTCACTTAGCAATAGCATTCGGAGCTCTTCCATATTTTTTTCCATGTCCTGATAGCTCACTGTACCTTTTTAAAGAATAATATTCCACTGTATAGATGTACCACAGTTTGTTACATCCTTCACTTATTTAAGGATATCTTGGTTGATATCTTGCATGCCAATGTTTGTCTGGACACATGTTTCCAACTTACCTGGATGAATGCCAAGGATGGTTTGATTCTACAGTAAGAATATGTTTACTTTTCTGAACTATGAAACCATCTTCCAAAGTGGCAGTACTATTTTGCAGTTCCACAACCAATGAGAGTTACTGTTGCTCCATATCCTTGTCAGCATTTGGTGTTATAAATGTTCTGGATTTCAACCATTCTGATAGATGTGTAGTGGTGTTTCATTGTTTTCAGGGCAATTTAATTTCAAATACTATAGACTAAACCTACAGACATATCTACATACAGGCACAAGTTACAGTTCAGTTCAGTTCAGTTCAGTTCAGTTGCTCAGTCGTGTCCAACTCTTTGCGACCCCATGAATCGCAGCACGCCAGGCCTCCCTATCCATCACCAACTCCCGGAGTTTACCCAAATCATGTCCATCGAGTCAGTGATGCCATCCAACCATCTCATCCTCTATCGTCCCCTTCTCCTCCTGCCCCCAATCCTACCCAGCATTAGGGTCTTTTTCAATGAGTCAGCTCTTTGCATGAGGTGGCCAAAGTATTGGAGTTTCAGCTTCAACATCAGTCCTTCCAATGAACACCCAGGACTGATCTCCTTTAGGATGGACTGGTTGGTTCTCATGGCAGTCCAAGGGACTCTCAAGAGTCTTCTCCAACACCACAGTTCAAAAGCACCAATTCTTCTGTGCCCAGCTTTCTTCACTGTCCAACTCTCACATCCATACATGATTACTGGAAAAACCATAGCCTTGACTAGATGGACCTTTGTTGGCAAAGTAATGTCTCTGCTTTTAAATATGCTATATAGGTTGGTCATAACCTTCCTTCCAAGGAGTACGCGTCTTTTAATTTCATGGCTGCAATCACCATCAGCAGTGATTTTGGAGCCCAAAAAAATAAAGTCTGACACTGTTTCCACTGTTTCCCGATCTATCTGCCATGAAGTGATGGGACCAGATGCCATGATCTTAGTTTTCTGAACGTTGAGCTTTAAGCCAACTTTTTCACTCTCCTCTTTCACTTTCATCAAGAGGCTCTTTAGTTCTTCTTCACTTTCTGCCATAAGGGTGGTGTCATCTGCATATCTGAGGTTATTGATATTTCTCCCAGCAATCTTGATTTCAGCTTGTGTTTCACCCAGCCCAGCGTTTCTCATGATGTACTCTGCATATAAGTTAAATAAGCAGGGTGACAATATACAGCCTTGACGTACTCCTTTTCCTATTTGGAACCAGTCTGTGTTCCATGTCCAGTTCTAACTGTTGCTTCCTGACCTGCATACAGGTTTCTCAAGAGACAGGTCAGATGGTCTGGCATTTCCATCTCTTTCAGAATTTTCCACAGTGTATTGTGATCCACACGGAGAAGGCAATGGCACCCCACTCCAATACTCTGGCCTGGGAAACCCCATGGACGGAGGAGCCTGGTAGGGTGCAGCCCATGAGGTCGCGAAGAGTCGGACACAACTGAGTGACTTCACTTTCACTTTTCACTTTCAAGCACTGGAGGAGGAAATGGCAACCCACTCCAGTATTCTTGCCTGGAGAATCCTAGGGACGGGAGAGCCTGGTGGGCTGCCATCTATGGGGTCGCACAGAGTTGGACACGACTGATGCGACTTAGCAGCATTGTGATCCACACAGTCAAAGGCTTTGGCATAGTCAATAAAGCAGAAATAGATGTTTTTCTGGAACTCTCTTGCTTTTTCAATGATCCAGTGGATGTTGGAAATCTGATCTCTGGTTCCTCTGCCTTTTCTAAAACCAGCTTGACCATCTGGAAGGTCACAGTTCACGTATCGCTGAAGCCTGGCTTGGAGAATTTCGAGCATTACTTTACTAGCATGTGAGATGAGTGCAATTGTGCGGTAGTTTGAGCATTCTCTGGCATTGCCTTTCTTTGGGATTGGAATGAAAACTGACCTTTTACACTCCTGTGGCCACTGCTGAGTCTTCCAAATTTGCTGGCATACTGAGTGCAGCACTTTCACAGCATCATCTTTGAGGATTTGAAATAGCTCAACTGGAATTCCATCACCTCCACTAGCTTTGTTTGCAGTGATGCTTTCTAAGGCCCACTTGACTTCACATTCCAGGATGTCTGGCTCTAGGTGAGTGATCACACCATCGTGATTATCTGGGTCATGAAGATCTTTTTTGTACAGTTCTTCTGTGTATTCTTGCCACCTCTTCTTAATATCTTCTGCTTCTGTTAGGTCCATACCATTTCTGTCCTTTATCGAGCCCATCTTTGCATGAAATGTTCCCTTGGTGTATCTCTGATTTTCTTGAAGAGATCTCTAGTCTTTCCCATTCTGTTATTTTCCTCTATTTCTTTGCACTGATCACTGAGGAAGGCTTTCTTATCTCTCCTTGCTATTCTTTGGAACTCTGTAGTCAGATGGGAATATCTTTCCTTTTCTCCTTTGCTTTTCACTTCTCTTCTTTTCCCAGCTATTTTTAAGGCCTCCTCAGACAGCCATTTTGCTTTTTTGCATTTCTTTTCCATGGGGATGGTCTTGATCCCTGTCTCCTGTACAATGTCACAAACCTCTTTCCATAGTTCATCAGGCACTCTGTCTATCAGATCTAGTCCCTTAAATCTATTTGTCACTTCCACTGTATAATCATAAGGGATTTGATTTAGGTCATACCTGAATGGTCTAGTGGTTTTCTCTACTTGCTTCAATTTCCGTCTGAATTTGGCAATAAGGAGTTCATGATCTGAGCCACAGTCAGCTTCCAGTCTTGTTTTTGCTGACTGTATAGAGCTTCTCCATCTTGGCTGCAAAGAATATAATCAATCTGCTTTCAGTGTTGGCCATCTGGTGATGTCCATGTGTAGAGTCTTCTCTTGTGTTGTTAGAAGAGGGTAACTGCTATGACCAGTGTGTTCTCTTGGCAAAACTCTATTAGCTTTTGCCCTGCTTCATTCTGTACTCCAAGGCCAGATTTGCCTGTTACGCCAGGTGTTTCCTGACTTCCTACTTTTGCATTCCAGTCCCCTATAATGAAAAGGACATCTTTTTTGGGTGTTAGTTCTAAAAGGTCTTGTAGGTCTTCACAGAACCGTTCAAGTTCAGCTTCTTCAGCGTTACTGGTCGGGGCATAGACTTGGATTACCGTGTTACAGCAGTATACATAACTATATTCTGTGTCATTTTTAACACCACAAACTGGAAATAAACTGAAAGTCCATCTTGAGGATACAAGTTAAATTATGGTACTGTCATGTAATATACATCTGATGCAAGGTGTTTGACATTTTCTGATATGCAATAATTATTAAGATATATCATTACATTCTGACTTCATCTCCTTGCACTCTTGTCTTTCTTACTCTACACTTCACTCACTCTGGCCTCTTTACTCTTCCTTAAATAACAAAGCACACTCTTAGACTAGAGCTTTTATTCTTTTCCTTCTGCCTGGAACACATTTTCCCTAGATGCTTCCTCTCAGTTTATTCAGGTCTCTGTTCTTATATGATTAGACAGGTCTTCACTGACTTCCCTATCTAACACAATCCTATTTCTCTATCCTTATAATCTTGCCCCTTACCCTGTTTTACTTTTCTTCACAGCACGTAATACTGCCTGATGTTTGGTTTATCTGCTTATTATGTGTCTCCCCTGACACAAGAATTGTCAGCTTCAATGGACTTTATTAAGTTTGTTCTCACATGTATCCTCAATGCTTATAACAAAGCTTCCACTGTAAGTCAAAGTATTTTTCATTTGAATGACTAAAAGCCATGCATGCATTATACTATATGCACAGTTTTAGAAAAATCCTCAAAAACTAGTAATAGCAGTTATCTCTAATGGGGTGACCTGGGTGGGTGAAGAGCAGTGATGCAGTAATGACTTATTAGAATACATATATGCTTTATCACAGTTTGAATTTTTAACTATGTACATTCCCTAAAAACATAAAAAATTAAAAATTTAGGAAAATATATGTCTAAAGAATGTAATTTAATGTGTTGCCCCTTTTAGTATTTTCTAACTTTATGTAGGCACCTTTCTAAACAAAATTTATTATGCATTAAACTTTTGATTGGTCAGTCCAATGAAAAGCCAGATAAGATTTTGACAGAAGTATCAGAAAGTAGTTACAGCCAGGCATGCACTTAAGATGAGTATTTTAATCATTATATGCTTTTATAAAGATTAGAAATATGCCATCATGTTAGCTATGATTTCTTCTCATTAGACACCTAAGATGTTTTTCCACTTCCCTAAACTTTTATCTTTCACATTAAGCATAAATTACCTCTATAATCAGAAAAATATATATAATCTTTAAAAAATATTCTATTTTTCAGTAAAATAAAGTAAAAATTTAAACTTAGAAGAATTCCTTTTTAACCAATACAGAAATATTTTCTATATATGTGACCTTAACATAAAATGAAGAAAGGCATTTCAGATGTAATCAACATGTTCTGTAAGAATTTCAAAATATAATTCTATACCAAAATGTCTAAGTATTATATTAATTTTTATCCAATATCCTTTTTCCTTGGATAATTTCTTCTTCTTGCTTGACATACAATCAGTATATATCTATGGTTATTTTACAGGCAGGAGACAACTGTGAAAATATTCTTTTGAACAATTTTAAACATTTAAAATTTTTTTAAAACCTTTAATTTTCCTATTCTCTTTCTACTTGTTTCTTCCTCTAGAACTCTAATTCTTATCACTTTAGAATACCTCATTTTATGGAAGACATATCCTACAACAATTTTAAATTTATTTAAGTGTTTTTCATTGACTCTGTGAAATATAGATACATTCCCAAAGAAAATTCCACTTTCATAGAATCATAGAATTGCAAAGCCTAAAGTAACTTCAAGCAATTTTTGTTTCAGGCATGTGAGATATTATCATTCCAACTACACAGATGAGGTAAATAAAGCCTAGAAAGTTGAGTAAGTTATTCAAGCTTATCTAGCTATTTAGTGATGAGAGTGAAAAGATTTCAGGACAAAGTCCTCTTGTTTTTCATTGCAGCAGTCTTTCTACTATGATGAAGACCAAGTTTTAAAACTGAGAGGAAAAGGAGTGAGATGCTAACTAGGTCCACAGTATGCCGAGTGATCTCACATCCAGAAATTCTTTCCATCATTGCCCTCTGTTGATATTTCCAAGACTACAAATGTCTTCCCTACGTGTTAAAGGCAGCAAGGAACCTAGCAATATACTCTACCTTGGCCTCAGCTGGCTATAAGCAGAAAATGTAAATTCCTCACTGGAAGTCTGTGAAGCCAATATAATTATATTAATTGTAGCACTGAAAATAAGCTACCCTATTTTTTTCATGTTTATTAGAAAGTAGTATCCGTTAATGCATGAGTTCTGTACAGTGAATCAGAGTTCTACTTCTCAATTCTGTAAAATAACAATTTAAAATTATTGACATCAATGGTAAAATAAACTACAAAAAAACAGTAATGTAAGATACATCTTACTAGCATAAAGGAATAACACAGTATGTTTTCAGACTCCAAGTATTCCTGAAAAAAGTTATGCTACAGAAGTTTTTCATTTAACAACAACAAAAAACAACTGATAGGAAAACTGTGTGGTTTCAGTTACATTGTTATTAAGAACTATAAACATATCACTGCATACAATTCTCATGATTTTAAAAAGTACATACCAACAGTTTTTTGCCGTACTATACTCCTTGCCTTTTCTGTGCCTGGCGAACCAGTGGTTGTTGCACTTCTCTGCCTCATTGGAGCTTGGCCAGGCTGATCACGACTCCATCCTCTAGAAAATGACTTGTCAACTGAAACTTTCTGAAATTCATGTCCCACTCCTAGAAATGCAGATGTTCAATCTTAGTGCACTGTCACCTCATCAATAACTGCATCAAATTATGTATGCCATTCTGCCTCAGATTCTTAGCTTTACTCATAAAGTAACTAGATAACATGCTTGTGTACTGAAAGGGTTTTTTGAAATTTATTGTGTAAAAATCATTCCAAAACTGAGGCACATTTTTAAAAATACACCATCAACAATAAGTGATAATAAATCCTCTGCCACCCACTTGTTTCATATGGAAGTGAAACATTTGGACAAGCAAAAAAGGATAGAAAATGAACTAACCAAAATCCATCCTGTGAAGGAAATTTCTCTATTTTACCTGCCAATAATAGCCACTTGGGAAATAACCAGTCTAGGAAGAAGTAGTTTGGTCACATACTTAACACTCTGGACTGTTAAGTATGAAATGTGACTCAGGTAATCTCTAGATAGCAACTAATTATTAATAATGAAAAATCCTAGCAAACTCAGTATTATAAAAGTCCTCCCCAGTGGCTGAGTAGGTAAGGAATCTGCCTGCAATGCAGGAGACCCAGGTTCAATCCCTGGGTCAGGAAGATCCCCTGGAAAAGGAAATGGCAACCCGCTCCAGTATTCTTGCCTGAAAAATCCCATGGACAGGGGAGCCTGGCAGGCTACATCCATGGGGTCACAAGAGTCAGATATGACTTTAGTGAAAAAGCACTATTACCAGTATTATAAAGACATGTTTCTTTGATATAATCACTATGTTAACTGTCCCTCTCCAGCTTTTTAACATTAGACAGATATATAATCCATAGTCAAGGAATGTTTGCTTTTAGTCAAAACTAAGGAAATGCTTTCAAAAGAATTCCTCAAGTACTTCTTATTGAATACAGTAACATGAAATAACCTTCTAAGTTTTAATAAAAATATGTGTATGATAAAAAGGAAGAGTGTTTTCTAATTTTTCAGTTTGGTTAATTGTTAAAAATAAAATATTTAAGATTCTGAATTAACTTTATTAGATATGCACAGAATAACATACAAAATACTTTATTCCTCATCAAAATTACCATTGAATTTAAGGCTCTTCAAGAACAGTTACAAGGTACGTACATGTTTCACTGTTGAAAATTTTTAACCTTCAAGGTAAATTAAGGAGGGAATAATTAAGAGAAATATGACTTTCACTTTCACTCCTCTCCCTGGCTTGATACTCCCAGACCAAATTATTTAAACGAATTTATATGAAGCATCTCTGTGAACAACTCTTACCTTTCCCTTTGTGCTTTTTTTGTTTCTGTTCACTCAGCTTATCCAATGGTAAATCACTTAGATCCAAACTATATAAATTTCTAGCTAAAACTTTAGTTAGTGTCTCCATAGTCAGCGACCATTCAGTGGCTAACTCTTCCCAATAGGTCAACGATGACAATACTGAGAGCAAGTCATCCCAAAGTTCTCGAGAGATGTACACATTTAGATTTGCTTTAATCCAGGCAACTATAAGAGTCTATAAAGGCAAATAACCAGAAATAATAATGAAATGTTCAAAATCAATTATTAAAAAATTATCCCCAAACTAGTAGAACTTTAAATCACATAATATCCATGATATCCTTTCTCGGTACATAATACTTGTAAAAGTAACACATGCACTCATTAGCGTCTACTCCAAATTTCAACAGCTGGCAATTTCCAACACTCTAGCATTAGGACAAGTGACCAAAACTGAAAAGAAAACTCCCTAAAGTTTAACTACCCTTCATGGTACATTACATTAATGTTAAGTACATGTTGTTCAAAAAGAGGTAAGTCTCCACATTCTTAAAGTCTGAAATAACTGAGCAGTTAGTTACTGAACTAACTACTGACTACTAACATTCTCAAATTAAAGATTGGAATCACTAACTACACAATTTGAATATTCTAAAAGAAAAAGTTACCAGAGATGTATTTAACTTATTGATATATGTTTCTGAAAATTTGTATGTAAACTTGAAGGATAAAATTAAATTTGATTTTAAAGACACCAGTGGAATTAAAGGTGTTCCTTTAATTCAATCATAGAATCAAATTCAATCATAGAATAAAAAACTTATTTATAAAAGGGCAGAATTACTGATCAGACTATATACACTTGAGACTTTACAGAATTCTACTGAAGATAAAATCCTACTGAAGAAATAGTCACAAAATAAGTTTTTAAAAGCGTAACTCAACAAATTTTACATAAGTTTAACATTAAACATAAAGATAAAAATAAGCAGAGTTTATGATATAAAACAGTAAACTAGTGCTTTCCATTCCATTCAGAGAACAAAAATATTATTCCATATAGCAAGCTAAAATTGTATCACCCAATAGCACTCACCATTGGGTTAGTTCTAATGATGAGGGGGGAATAAAAGACTAATGAAGTCAAGAGGAATTTAAATAATAAATGTAGCTGATTTGAAAGACGTATTCACTATCACCACAGAATTTTAGGTAAACTAGCACTATCTGGGAAAAAAATATTAAATTGAAAAGCTACACTAAATGGCCAAGAATTAGATCTGAGATAGCTTTTATCCTTGATATTAAGAGCCATTTTATCCATGTGTTTATATTTAATGTCTTATCTTTAAAAAAAACATTATTTTGCTTTCTGTTTTCCAAATAATCTATTACATATGTAAAGTCAGTATTCTATCCTTGGGCTGGAAAACACAACATGTAATTACCATATTATCAGCTACTACTGATACTTCAAATGAAGACTTGAAGAGAATAAAGTCTTACAGTACACTATGGTGGGAAAGAATCTTTATTTGCTTTTTTTTTTTTAAACTACAGAACAACTTAAAAGGAAGTTTTGTTTTTCTAACAATGCCAGAGACTTGGAAACTCATAAAGCAAACAATTAAATCGTTACCACAAAGCCTCTGGCAGCTTTTTGCAATCATACGAAAAGTGTACCCCACAAGAGATAAAGTAAATGTCATCAGTTTAACACTTTTTTCACAGGCCTGATTGGTATTTCATCTATTCTGCTAGGCTGTTAACTTGTATGTATGGCAAACATACTATTTAGATACGCAACTTTTATTTGGCTCTACAAAAGATCCTTTAATATGATTTCTGATTTAAAGCTTTTTTCCCCCAGGAAACAAGTTCAAGGCTCAATGAATCTTAAGAAAAAAATACGTATCTATCCACCTATTTATCTATCTATTTATTTATTTATTTTTATTGCCTGGAAAAGTGGTCCTGCAAGTCGACCTGCCAAAGTCATATTTTTTTTCCCCTGGAACTGTAGAAAAGCTTGTGATGGCATCTTCAGTACAGACTCCGTGACTCTGAGCAACACAAGCAGCATCTGTTCCCTTAAAGTAAAAAAATTAATTAATGTTTCCTTCTTGCATATGTTTGCTTTTGGTTAATGAATAACTTTGAAATTAATACTCGCTATAAAAATGGTATTATCTTTCAATAATTCAAATACCAAATATCTTTCAAAATTTCAGAATTCTTTAAATATTAAAATATAAATTTTCATTTTACAAACCTACACCAGCCATTTTTCAGCCATAATACCTCTCCATCAAATAAAAATTTATACAAAAGCTGATGAATTAGGGGTGAGAATACGGAGACTGCTCCCATCCCCCCACCCCACAAATCAGGCAGTGACCTTACAGAGCTGTCTGAAGAACACTCATCTGTCTTTACAATACAGTTCTACCTTGATGCCTGTCTACCTCATCCATCTTTACAACATGGAGAAACTACATATCTAGAATTGTACCAGGTTCAATTTCGGAGAAGGCAACGGCACCCCACTCCGGTACTCTTGCCTGGCAAATTCCATGGACGGAGGAGCCTGGTAGGCTGCAGTCCATGGGGTCGCTAAGAGTCGGACATGACTGAGAGACTTCACTTTCACTTTTCACTTTCATGCATTGGAGAAGGAAATGGCAACCCACTCCAGTGTTCTTGCCTGGAGAATCCCAGGGACGGGGGAGCCTGGTGGGCTTCCGTCTGTGACTTAGCAGCAGTAGTAGCAATTTCAAAAACTGCATGATACTTTAAGACTAAAAGATCACAATGAGCCTGACGAGAAAGCCAGGATCATTACTCCACTGCTTCTTTCTGTTCTTTCCAGTATGATCATCTTTTAACTCTTTATCCTTGATGTGTACTGCAAGTCACCCAATCCTATTATATTATCCTTACCATGCCTCTCTTTCCTTAATGCTTAATATTAATATTAAGACCATAAAACTACCTTATTTGCACCTGGTAATTCAAAAATTGACTGAACCACATGCCAAAAAAAAAAAAAAAAAAAAGTCTGACAAGGGGATTTCGGGCAGGTATATAGACAGACTAATAGCCCAAGTCCCTATCACAGCTTCCTCTTCTTTGGGTTGTCTGAAGGCCCATTCCAGGCACAGCAACATGTGGGACAGTCCTGTGAGAAGTGTGCTAGAGGCAGCAAGAGATCCCAGATGTAGGTATCATGGTTTTCTGGGAAGTGAGGGCAGAATTAAATATAAAACTATCACTTAATGAACAATATCTGAATTTGTTAACAAATATATATATTCAGCTCATAAAGTAAAAATCAGAGGTAATGTATTTGTAACCTTTAGGCTTCCAGTTTCATAATATGAAACAAAAAACCATTTAAAGTCAACTACACATTCAATAAATAATGGGATTTTCCAAGTAAATCTTTCTGATTTGTGGTCCAACTCCAATTCACTCATATATTATTAGATAACTTCACTTTATAATACAATAATGATTTTAATTATAAAGTCTTATAAATTCAATGTAAATATGTGAGTAATCTTTCATAATGCTATGACTTCAAGGGAACTTACAAAAATTTTAAAATTGTGTTCCACATAGAAGTCTCTCACTTTAACCTGGCTCAAGACCATTGATTCAAAGCATATGAAAAGAAAAAAAGGGGAGGGACTAACAAAGAATGGTTCAAAGTAAAAGTTATTGGCTGACAATAACTTGGGCTCTGAAGTCAGAAGGACCACAGTTCAAACCAAAGCTGTGTGAACAATGATAAATTACTTAATTTCTTTGTGCCTAAGAATCACCATGCAAAATTATCTACCTCATGGGGCACTACAAGGATTAAGAAAAAAATTAGATGTAAGAAGATTAAAAAGATGTGACACAGAAAAGTGCTCCAAATAAGTTAATAACAATAACTACTTCTAACTATGTCAATATGGATAACAAAAAGTTTTTCAAAATAAAACTATTTTCCTATATATAACAAAACAAACTAGGCATATTCTTTTACTAAGTACTCCCCACTTTTAAAGAATGAGTCAAAAGAGGAAAATTATATACATAATAAGGATGTTCACTGTCCTTCTCTCCTCCAACAACAAAATAAGTAACTAAACATCCAGCAAGAGGTGGTTAGTTAAGGTTTGGTACATACAGAAGGCATAACACTATGTGACTCTATGTGGTTTGGTGAACCAAACGTTCACCAAAGGACAAACAATGACTACCTATAGAGAATGAGCTTCTGGGAAACTTCTATTTTCTTTCTAAAACTTTTTTTTGTTTGAATTTTACAATGCACAAGTATCTTTACAAAAACTGAAGAACTGCTCTTCGCATCTCTCTAAAAGTCCTCTTTTTTTCTTTCAATTGAATTTTTATAGAGTATCCATAATATATGACACTATGCTAAGAAATGTAGGAAATATAAAAACAAGACGACCAGTATATACCTTTTAGAGCATCTTAATTCAGTGAGGTAAACAGACATGTATAGAAGCAATTTTGGAACTAAGATAATTTTGAAAAGATCTACAACATAGGTGATGCTCTTTAACCATCTCATCCTCATCTCTGTTGTAGATCTTGTCAAAATCATCTTAGGTCCTAGATTATTTGTATAAATGTCCATCACCAAATGAATGGACATAATTTGAGCGAACTCCAGGAGATGGTGAAGGACAGGGAAGCCTGGCATGCTGCAATCCAAGAGTTTGCAGAGTCAGACACGACTTAGTGACTGCAAAACCACAAAACAACAGAGGTAGAAACACAGAATGAAAGGAAGAGAACTGAAGGAGGAAGAATATGTGAGGAAAGGAAGGCAGAATCTAAGGATAGTTACGGTAACAACAGGAAAAGATGACAGGAATTAGATTCTCTTAAGAGACTGCTTAAGAGAGAGCAATCTGATAAAGCTGGCAGGTAGGATCGTATCCTGCAGGACAGAATTAAAGCTTGAGAAAGGGCTAGAAGAGTAGTCAGGAGCCTGACTGTACAGGGCCTTGAATATCAGGTTGAAGAATCAGGCATTCATACATTCAAACATTTATTTAATCATTTACTCAAACATACATAAATTCATTTATTCATTCATGCATGCCAGTATTCATTCCTGAGGGAGGCCATCACATGCCCACTTTAGAAAGATAAACAAAGGGATCTTGTAAAGTTTGATCAAAGATGTTTTAGATAAAGTGAAGCAGACTGTTGTTGTCATCATGATTATTACCTAAAATATTACAGTCATTCATTCATTCAATAATGGAAGCCTGTACAATATTGTTACCGGCCCTGTTCACAGACACTATTCCTCTAGAATTTACTATGTGCATAAACACTATAAAAAAAAGAAAAGCATTTTTTTACCAAGTCTTTTTGTCCATTGATACTTGCACAACCATGAACCGATAAATGTTAAGAATTCGTTTACACATATCTGTGTGCTCATCCAGAAGACTTTTTATCTCATTTGCAGGTTCAAGAAGAAATATGTTTGAAGAGTTTATAATAAACACCTAAGATAAAAGAAATCATAAGCTGTTTGTTACAAAATTTAAAGGGAAAAAATTCAAGATGCTAGGTGATCTACAACAAACTTAAAAGCATTAGACTGTAGGTTAATTCTAGTCTTGCTTCTACCACCAGTTTGATATGGGAAATTTAAGTTCATTAAATTTATTTTTATGTTTATCTAGACAAATATACAATTACTAGCAGGCTCTTAAAGAAAATAAACCAAGTGAAAAACAGCAATTTTTAAAAGCGAGGCTTTAACATAATAACCTTATTGTTGTCATAAAATGGAAAGAATAAAAAAATAAAAACAGTTTAGGATAAAAGAGGATAGATACCTCAATCAAGATGATAGATGATACCTCAATCAAGGTGAACTTTCTGAATGAGTTGTTCAAAATCATCTATTTTCTTTTTCCATGTTTATTGATTACGTGTGCATATGTTTTGTTAATAACAGACTGCATATTACAGTACTACTAATCAGGATCCATCAATATGTATCTTTAATTTTAAATTTATTATAATATCATTAATTATACTTTGTTATAGAGGACAAAGTTGTTATATTAGTGACAGGTAAGTGCAAAGGTTCTCAAAACACTCTGGAGGAATAGAACATTACATCTATTGTGAACCAAGGACATTTACATCTTCCATACCCATAATTTTGATTTAAATTCCCTGTATGAACTCTGTAACAAAATACAGCTGTAAAATCATGTGAGCAAAGAACACTTAAGCTAACTTTAAAATCGTGAAAAGAGCTGACTCTGTAGGTCTACCAACACTAAGAAAAGCAAAAGAGAGGCACAAATAACACTAGAAATAAAATAAGGATTTACCTACATACTCAGTAGAGAATTTTAAAATGATGGTTTCATGAATAACTTTATGCCAATAAAACTGAAAATTTAATAAAATGGATTTTGTAGATAAAACATAAACTGCCAAAACTGACTCAAGAAAAAACAGAAAAGAGGTACAATACAAAGACAGTGAACTGCTAATCAAGGTATCCCTGATCCCTCCGTAAACACCACCAGGCCTACGTTGCTTTGCAGGCAGTTTTGTCCAATCTTCCCAGAAAATGATCCCTATTTTACATAAAGTGTTTCAGAAACGAAAAAAGAAAAAAAAACTACCAAATTTATTTTCATAAAACTACAACCCAGTTATCAAAAACAGATAAGGACTGTATAAAAAAGTAAGATACTTCAGAACATACAGACAAAAATCTTCAAAAAAGTAGCAATTCAACTCAAGCAAAATATAATACTTTATGACCAAGTAATATTAACCTCAGAAATGTAACAATGCCTTGACATCAGCAAAGTTTAATAATATAATGTACCCTATCAACAGATTAAAATGGGAAAAGGTAGAATCATCACATTGCATAAAGAAAAGCATTTAGCACTTATTCATTTTTTTTTAATTTAGCACACTGGAAAAAAAAAAGGTAAAATTTCTTAATCTGAAAAAGAGTATTTATCAGGAACTACAGCAAATGTTTTAACAGCAATTGAACTTGAAAAGTTCTGCCTGAACCTGAATACATGGAAGTAGTGCCAAAAGTCAAGAACAAGACAAGAATTCATCACTATCATCTCATTGTCCCGGGAAACCCAGTAAGTAAAGGAAGTGAAGTGACAGGAAGCAGAAAATGAATATAAATAAGGATGACTTAAAACAGAAAAGACAAAGGTCAACTATGTGGCAACCTGGAAGAAAAATGTTTCTAAGAAAAGGAAAAGCAAGTTTAAATGACCTGAGGTGAGAGCCGGCCTAGCATACGTGAGGAATACCAAGTATACAGTGAAGTGAGGACAGGGAAAAGCAGTGGGAGGTACGTTGAGAAATAGCCGGAGCACATAAAGCAGAGCTTCTTATACTGCCAGTGGTGAGGTACAGGTTTCCCCTTCAGTCTTTGGCAGACCAATCCTATTGTAAAATCCAATTTTAAAAAATGAATAGGAAAAAGGAAGTGAGAAAAAGACACACAAAATACAAACCCAAACTTCTCATCAGAATCAAGGGATATTAAATGATTCAAGTTTCTGAACTTTCACTCTCAATTTTGTAACTACCTGTGGGCTGGCACTTGTCTGTGGACCACATTCTTTGAGGAGCAATGATGTAAAGGCTTGACAGATCACTGGGAAGAACTCAGTGATAATGAAAACTCACCAGAGGCTTTGGAACAGAAAAATGACATGATCTGATTTATGGGATCCCTCTGGCTACTGGGTTGAGAATATACCAGGGTGATGGCAGGTGCAAGACCAGAAGCAAGAATAGTAATTAGAAATTTATTGCAATATTCCAGATGAAAGATCATTGAGGCTTGAACACAAGAGGTAGTGTGAGTGCTGAACAGTAGTCAAATTCTATATACATTCTGAAAGTTGACAGGATTTGTTGTCAAATTAGATATAAGATATAAAACAAACACAGGAAATAAGATGGCCTGAGCAACTGGAAAACAGAGCTGCCATCAAATGAAATGAGAAAAACTGCAGGAAGACCATGTTTGTTGAACAAGATAAGTCAAGTTTTAGATACGTCAAATTTAAGATGTCTATTAGATAGTCAAGTGAAGATGACAACTTGGCATTTGAATATTTGCGTTCAGGACTCTTAAGAGTTCAGATAGTAAGTCTCAGACTAGAAATAAAAAATATAAGTTGCAGTGTATAGATGACACTTAAAGCACTAGGAATGGATAAGATCAATAAGACATCAGTAAGTTTACATAGAAAAGAGAGCCAAGAACTGGTTCCTGGGTACTTCAACATGAAACGTTCAGAAATATTTTGAAAAATAGTTTAAAAAAAAAAAAAAAAAAAGAAACCAGAAACCTGAGAAGTAGCCAGTGAGTTAGGAGAAAATAGAAAAACAGGAGGGTATGATATTCTGAAGGCCATTTGAAGAATGGCTTTAACAGAGAATGATCTACTCTGTAAAATCCTGACAAATCTGGTAAAATCAGGATTGAAAAACTCCATGTGATTTAACAATGGAGAAGTCACATGTGGCTTTGACAAGAACAGTAAGATTTAAAAAATGAATAAATACAATGAACTAAAAATCAGTAACAAAAAAAAACACCCAAATGAATAATGGAAAAACATATTAATAGGCCATACACAAGAAAAGATACTCTATTTCAGTAGTGATAAAGGAAAAGCAAATTAAAACAGGGAAATACAAACTAAAAAGAGTAACATTTCATACACACAGGAGCAGCAAAAATTAAAATGTGACAATATAAGCTATGAGGAAGAGACAAGGAAATGAGAACTTATAAGCACTACTAAGGGAATGTAAAATATTATAATCATGCTGAAGAACAATTTGGCAATTAATAGTTAAGTAAAACTAATAACGTACAAATTCTCCAACCCAGCAATTCCACTTCTACATATATATCCTAGAGAAATTGTCCAACATGTACCCAAAAAAACGTGTATAAGAATGTTCAATGCAGCATTATCTGGAATACTGAGAAACTGGAAACCAACTTAAAAAACCATCAACACATACACACAAAAACCACCAACAGAAAAATGATTAAGTAAAATGCAAAATAATCATAAATTGTAACACCACAAAGTAGTTTTAAATGAATTAACTACGGCTATATATCAACAAGAAATCTCAAAAACATAATGGATAATGTAAAAAGTTTCTGATGACAGTATACCATGACACAATTGATATAAATTTTAAAACTTACAGAAAAAAATGCAATGTTTATCAATATACATTATGACATGAAGGTTAAGGAAAAAACAACATTAATAGGGCATAACAGTAACTGATAAATGTGTGTGGTGAGTTCACTGTATTTAAAAAATTACACTGAAATACTGAAATATGTATTTGAAATAGTTAATGATTTTTATTTCATTTTATAAAAATTAACAAAAAGTGATCTACCTGCAAAACTGCCTGGGCACCAGCTCGTATGTTTTGTTCTATGGCTTCTTCAGAAGCATTATGAAGAACATCTTGGTAGGTGCCATTTTTAGGCCAAGTGGAATTTCGAACATGATCAGCAACATTGGTCCCATTTTCCTGAAGCAAAATATCAAGTTAATACTTTATCAATTAAAAATGCTGTGACAAGTCAGTAAATTGAAGCAAATTGGAAAGTACTAGGTCCCTCTGTTAAACATCTTCTCAAAATAGAAGATATCCTATTTGTCTACAAAAGTAACATATATGTACACTGTAAAAAAAAGTTCCCATTGACAAAAATATAAGGAAAAAAAATCACCCATCAGGACCAGTCAGAAATTGTATTATTTCGGATACAGAGACATTTTTCTACCTATCTAATGTATAAACCTCCCCTCTTACACTTAGACACTCAAAATGGGACTGTATTGGGCTTCCCTGGTGGTGCAGTGGTTAAGAATCTGCCTGCCAGTGCAGGGGACACAGGTTCCATCCCTGGTCTGGGATGATCCCACATGACACAGAGCAACTAAGCCTGTGCACCACAATTTCTGAGACCGTAAGCCAGAATTGCTGAGCCAGTATGCCTAGAGTCTGTGCTCCGCAACGAGAGAAGCTGCTGCAATGAGAAGCCTGCACACCACAACAAACAGTAGCCTCTGCCCCCACTCGCCACTAGAGAAAGTCCCAGCACAGCCAAATAACTAAATAAATAGATCTTAAAAAGAATGAGATCGTATTATTTATAGCTTTGTAAAAGATAAATCCTCTTCTAAACTAAATGCCAGAATCCAAATGACTTTAATAAAAGAAAATAGCTTCTATTTATCCTACTTAAGAAAAATAAAATTCCTGTTATCCAAAGATAGATAAATACTGACACTTCAAACCATCAATACTGCAGCTGTCTGCCTGAGTATTGGCTGTCAAAGTCCTGTTGATTAAGGAGTTCCCTCAGTTAAACAGAAATTTCACTCAATGTTGTTCTTTTTTTTTTAAAGCTTCTAATTTCTTTCTGCTTTTGGTCACTCAATAGTATCTTCAATTTTTTTTTTTTTAGTATTCTGCCTAGAGCTTACAATTTTAATATATGGGAGATTTGGTCTAATCAAACTATTGTTTCATTACCAGAAGCAGTATTGGAACTAAGCTCTGTCCGAGTAGCCAATACAATATTACACTGTTCTCTTAAGCTCCATACTTCTCGATCAGGTTATCTTTGGAACAGTTCTTCCTGAATGACCCACAAGCACCTCAAATTCAAGACACTTAAAAGTAAATTTATACAAGCATACTCTCCTCATTTCTACCAATCCTAATATAGCCTCCTTGAACATAATCACCACACTTGCACTTATTTTCACTCCTGTTCATGTGTGAATGCAACTAACTTGGTTGCAAAAGAAAAAGCCTGGGATACCTTCTCATTCCTCATATATAATTAATCATCAAAACATTGATTTCACCACCAGAGGAGCTCATAAATCTGTCTTCTCCCTTATATTCCCACTGCAACTGCCACTGTCCTCTATCAGGTGCCTTTTATCTCCTTCTGGTACTTCCTAGCTAGTGTCCTTGCCTCCAGACTGGCCTCCAATCTATCTTCCATCTTAAGCTTGGTAGGAGCCTTCTGAGATTTGTAACTATCCATGCCATTTTTCTATTCAGTCTTTCCAGTGTCTAGAATGTAATCAAAGTCCATCATGATAGCACACAAGTTACTAAACAGGGTCTAGTTCTTGTCTATCTCACATTTTTTATCACTCTCAATCACCGACTCTTAGCTACAGCCAAACAAAAGTATTTTCAGTATATGTACTACAGCATCCATTTTGACTTAGTCTCACGGTTTTGTTTTGACTGAGATGCACACCTTGCAGGATCTTACTTACCCAACCAAAGATGCATCTGGGCCCCAGCAGTGAAAGCACCTCATCCTAACCACTAGACCACCAGGGAATTCCCACCACACTTTAAAATATTATACCTTTTGTAATACCATCCAATTTTGATCTAGACAATGACTGAAAGAATCAGAATACAACCCCTTTTAAAGTTGTGACATCAAAGAGCTTTGGGATAGAGTACTGAGATAACATATTATCTATACTGTGAAATATAATTGACTGTTCAACAACACTGGGTGTAGGGCACCAACCCTTTGAGCAGTCAAAAATCTGCATCTAACTTAATAGTTGGCTCTCAATATCCACAGTTTCTCCGTTATCAACAGATTTAACCAACTATGGATTATGTGGTACTGTAATATTCACTATCGAAATAGATCCTCATATAAATGGACCCACACAGTTTAAACTCATGTTGTTCAAGGATCAACTGTATACTGAAAAGTATCTTTACCTTCCCATCTATCCCATATAAGCACACTTCTGTGAAAATCTTATCTATTAAACTTATACTAAAATACATAAGTCTTATTTTACCTCTTCTCTTTTTTCTCCTTCTTCCATTGAAATATCATGGTCTGTGACATTGTCAATGCATGGAAGGTCTGAAGAAGAGATCACAATTTCTTCAGGCTCTTGCATGAACAAAGGTTTTTCTTCTTGCTGGATCCATTCTTGATATACTTTTACCACTTTTCTCATAGCTGCTGCTTCGCAAATTGGTAATAAAAATGCCTAGTGAAAAAAAGAGAGAATATAATGATACCTTTTACTTTATTGCAAACTACTATACATTTCTATCTTAATAAAATGTGAGATATAAATGATTCTTAAAAAGCTAAAGTCAACCAATTCATTGTGAGAAAAAACCTTTTGTTTCCAAATAATCTGCAAATACATTAAGACAAATACTTTTGGTAGGTAGACATGGGTTTCCAACCCTAGGAGCAAAGATTTGTTTCAATAGTGTTATTTCAGAATGAACATATTCCCTGTAACTGTGCTCCTATAAGTTTAATGTAAATACAACTTTTTATAATAAATCACATTTTTGTAGATTAAAATAAATTTTGATAAAGATTTTAATTAAAAAAACACGACTCTAAAAAGCAATAAAAACACTATGTAACAAGGCAACTTAGCTTTTCACAACATATTGTTTAAAAAGGTAAGTTTTCTTCCGTCATTTTACTCACTTAAAATTTTACAAGCTAAATAATATGACAAAAATATTTAGAAAGTTTAAAGGAATACCTTACAATTATCCTTTCCTTTCAGTGTTATCTTAAGTTTAAAAAAACCATTTTCCTCAACACAAAAACATCACAGGAAAAAAAAAGCTTTTTATACAATTCATACTTATAAAAATAAAGCAAGAAAAACACTCAGTCTCACTACTCAAAGTCCTTCCCTTATAATATTTGTGTTTATGTGTTAACATTTTTATTGTATTTTTTTAACAAATAAAATTGGTATTCAACTTACTTGATTTGTTTTTGTATTTGTTTTACAAGGATTATCTATAAATTTCAGCTATAAAAATCACACGACCTTTACCTAAAACCTGATACTTTCTACTCGAGAATTATCTGCAAATATTTAATAACAATCATGGGGTCAAAAGACTATTTTATCTGACTGAAACTAGCCAAGAAAATAATGATGAAAAGTTCATGTGTAATATCAATAGGGTATTTCATGTTGTTTGGTAATCCTTTTATTTACTGCTATTATTGATTCCCTAGAAAACTACATTAGTTGCTACTTTCCTCCATCTAACAAACCCATTCCCAAATTCTCATTCTCATGTTCTGACAGTTTAATGGTCAATGGCATAATTTTGATCATCACTGCCTGCTCTAAGACTATTTCACAACTGAAGCAACAGCTCAGACTTCCTTAAAAATATTAAAAGAAAAAAAAAAAGCTCAATCTCCAAAACTTCTATTCTCAAATACTGAAAAATTTACTTAAAAATTAGCATGAGAATTCTCTGTATTTTCTGCTCATTTTTGTTTTGAACCTAAAGAGAGAAGTCACTCAGTCGTGTCCGACTCTTTGTGACCCCATGGACTGTAGCTGACCAAACTCCTCAGTCCCTGGGATTTTCCAGACAAGAATACCGGAGTGGGTTGCCATTTCCTTCTCCAGGGGATGTTCCCGATTCAGGAATCGAACCCAGGTCTCCCGCATTGCAGGCAGACTCTTTACCATCTGAGCCACCAGGGAAGCCCTTGAACCTAAAACTGCTCTATAAAAATAAAAGATTATTAATTTTAAAAATATTAGCTCCAGAGCTATGATTTTCATTATTGCACAATTATCACACTATGTTCCAAGTGGCTGGATGTATCTATTAAAGACTAGAGTGAATACATATCACATTTGTCCTTATAGGCCACGATACTGATTTTGCCTACACACTAAACAAGGATCTTGAGGAAAGATTGATCTTATAGTCGTGGCTAAAAATCTGATGCATAAAAACTAGAGGGCCATTTTATACATTTACAATGAGAAATAGTTGTCTCAGACCAGAACGTTCAAATCCATGTGAGTGAGTGAAGTCGCTCAGTCGTGTTCGACTCTTTGCGACCCCATGGACTGTATGTAGCCTACCAGGCTCCTCCGTCCAAGGGATTTTCCAGGCAAGAATACTGGAGTGGGTTGCCATTTCCTCCTCCAGGAGATCGTCGCGACCCAGGGATTGAACCCAGGTCTCCCGCACTGTAGGCAGATGCTTTACCGTCTGAGCCACCAGGAAGTCAAATCCATATACTGGCACCTTAATCTTTCTACAAAGAGGTACCACTCACAATCACATACAAGTGTTAATTGATAATAAGGGAATCTGTCATTATAGGCAAGAATATGTGAATCAATACTCAGCAAATTTTCTCTCTACAGGTAGACCTATGAGGTCATCTCCACTTTTATGATTCTATGACCATAAAACTACATCAGAACCAGAAAACTACAGGGAGAAAGAATCAAAACAACAAGAGGTAAAAAAATTAGTAAAATATTTAATGGTATCAGCTTAAGGCAACCTGGTACATAGTTTTCTAATAGCTGGCTTCACCAATGGGATCTGATTTACCAGTAGCTAAGGCTCTCTTCTTTGGTGAAAAAACACTAACAAAACATGTTAGTCTCTGATTACTTTTTTAATGGGCTTCCATTATTAACCAACGCAGATTGTGACGGACACATTCTTTAAAATTTAACTAAATACAGTGAGCATTTAGCAGACCTGGGAATTTTTTGTCTCCTTAGAGACAGAGAGATTAGAGACAAAAAGGTTAGAGACAAACCTCCTTAGAGACAAAGAGGTTCACATTTTGTCTCAGAATACTTAATTTATGTTAACAAGAATATTTCATTTTCCAAATTAAAAAAAGAGTAGAATTATTTACTTTTTTGTAAATCTCTTTAATGTTTAGCTTAATAGAAGACAGTTGGATTCTCTTATCTGCTTGCTTCCGCATTAAATCTGATACAATATCATATGTCAGGAATCCTGGGGAAAATTTCACTGTACACTTGTGAGAGAGCAACAGTGAAAAAGGTTTTGACCTTATGAACCTCAAAAGGTTCTGGGCATTTCTCAGGAGCCTCAGATTATACTTTGCCACCCACTGCCTTCAGAAAATTTTTTTTTACATATATATGTATATTTATATATTTTTAAATTACATACATCTAAATAAATCTGTGGTGCTTTTAAAGGTTAAACTCTTTATGTGTTTTATGTATCTCACATTAAAGTACCTGCGGCTCGTCACTGTCCTGCAAGTACTAACAACATACAGCACAAAGAATGGGCTTATTTATAAAATAAAGCATTGATGTCTGGAGTATTATTATGCCTGATGCTATACTGAACTGAACTGATGGGATATGGAGAACAATTTTATCATTTCAAATGACCTGGGCATTTATGCTTTACAGTTGTACCTTTCTTTTAAAGATACATAACATTATAGATACCCTCATCTGAGCTAGAACTCACAATCATTAAACTGGCCCTAAAAAAAGTTATCACCTATATAACAAATTATCTCAAGACTTGGCTTCCAGAAATACATGTCAGCCCACAGCTAGCACTGACAAAGTGCCCAGCACTCAACAGTTACTCAGCTTCTTGATTAATTCACCAAATTTGATAATTTACCAAAATTCACTAAACAAATTCACCCAAATTTATTTGGTGCCTAACTCACTGCCAGGCACTATGGCTACAATGATGAATGAGTAAGATAAGTATTTACGGAGGGTAACAGAAAGATAAAAATTAAACAAACATTAAAAAATTTCTAAAACTCAGGAGAGATACTATGAAGGAGAGTACAGTTTTCAAAAACATCATTAAAAAGAGGTCCTTACTGTGCGTGTGTGTGTTTGTGTATGTGCCCGTGTGCGTATACCTGCTTTGTGAGTGGGCAGGTGAATGGGTGAGGGTGGTCATGGAAGACTTTTCTGGTGTACTCACATTTAAGCTATGATCTTAAAAGCTGAGTAGCCAGGCAAGAAAAGGAGGTGGGAAGGAAAGAGAGGAAGGCTGAAGACAGGGAAACAGTTAAGTGTAATGGCTATGAGGATGAAATTATTTGAAAGACGAAAAGACAAGACATTACTACTAAACTTACCTCAAGAGGGACTTGTGCTCTAGCTGGGATTGCTAAGGGTAAAATCATCATATGCCCATATACCTAATAATTAATGAAATATTTCTGACTATACCACAGTATGAAACATATGAGCCTTCAAATTAAGGAAAGAAATTATTACACAGATTCTCCATTGTGCAAACTTATCATCAGTATTAACCAAGTAAAAACAGCTTTTCTACTATAATCTAATCTTAGAAATTGATTCCTTTCAAAACACTAATGATTCATTGGAGTCACCATCCTAAAATCTATTTTTAAGTTTTGCCTTAAAAACCACTTTTAAAAAGTAGCTGTTACAATAAAAATAACATCTCAGAGAACTTCAGTTCCCAGTAGTATTCAAGCAAGATACCCTAGAATCTACTTGCACAGAACACCTAAAAGTTGTCACATAAAAAGTATAATATACCTTTTAAATGAATGGTCAGCCTGTAAGGATATTCTGAGTCTAGAACAAAATGAAAGTATTGATCTACAGGAGCAAGTAAGCAATGCAACAGGTGGCAGAGCTTTGCTTTAATGCCCTCTGTGTGGACTGGAGAGACCATATAAACGTGAAACCAATCAAGGGTACATCCTCAAAATAACGGTGAGCTAGGAAAGGAAGAAAAAATTAGACTCTAGAGTAGAGTCAGTGAGGAAACTTGTCTGCTGACTTCGAGTAAGGAATACAGTCTTCCCTGGAAACTCGTATTCGCAGGCTGGCTATCACCTAACTTTGAGTACTGCAAAGTGAGAAGAATCGTAAGCTAAGAATTGTGATGTAAAGTAAACCAAGGTTGATAGGACTCCTGAATACCTGAGAGAAGCAAGTGCAAATCTTCTCTGGAGGAACACATGCTTCAACCCAGGTTTTGAAGTAATTTTCTTAAGATTCCAAAGAAATGTAAGCTCTTAACACAAAAATCCAAACAAACAAATGAGGGTGAATAAACAAACAACAAACAAGGCCAGAACAGCAAAAACCTAAGTTACTAGAATTACTGGAATAAGAATATGAATATTTTAATATTAAGAAAGTGAAAATATAAATAAGCCATTGTAAAAAAATCACTACACAGATACTTTAAAACAACCAAAATTAACTTCCAGAAATTAAGATATAAATAGTATCATTAAAAACCCAAAAAGGGGAATTCTCTTCCAAGAGTGTGATAACTAGGTAACCAATCGTACAACTGAAAAAAAAAAAGTAATTCATCTTTTAAAAAACTTTTATCTTCTTAAATGCACTGATGAGCCAAAACTTAAGAAGAAATATTTGAAAATAAAAACCTACATGAGGTCCAAACTCAAGAGAGGCTTTAGGTGTAGCAATAAAGTGGTTTCATTTTGAGTGGAACCAATTACTCTGGTTTTTATGGATCTATAGGGGCAAGGAAGAAAGAATGATAGGAAACCTCCAAACAAAGTTGGGGTTTCAAAGGAATATATATCATGAGTGAAATGCCAGGCTGGATGAAGCATAAGCTGGAATCAAGACTGCCAAGAGAAATATCAATAACCTCAGATATGCAGATGACACCATCCTTATGGTCAAAAGTGAAGGGGACCTATAAGAGTCTCTTGATGAAAATGAAAGAGGAGAGTGAAAAAGCTGACTTAAAACTCAACATTCAAAAAATGAAGATCATGGCATCCAGTCCCATCACTTAAAACTACCCCATTAAAAGTGTGCAAGGAAAACTGCCCATACATAAAGGCAAAGTAGGTAACAGACATCTCAGAGACACTGTAACCAGAAGCTAGGCTTAATACAGGTTTACACTATACGTTCATATTATCTGGCTGGCTTAAACTTCAGGAATTCAGTTTAATGTGAGATTGGAAGAGTTTCCTGGCATCTATATGAAGTAAATGCATCTCCTCTCTGGAACAATCAACCTTTAACAAACCAAATCAAGAAACAGTCATAAGTAGCAAAAGCTCAGAATCAAAATTCTGATCACAAAATATTTCAAGAGAATACACAGCACCATGAGGAGGAGCATTCAGAAACAAAATATGGCAGACTCAGACCTATAAAGACTTTAGGAATATCAGGAGGATCAGTCAATCAACAGAAAATAAAATACAAATAAAATAAAAAAATTTCTTATCAGTACATAAGAAGTAAGGCATGAACTAGAGACCTAAAATTGACCAAACAGACTGGCCAACTTCCAGAAACAGTTGTAATTAGAAAGGAAGTATCCAGAATGTAGCATGGAGAGACAAAGAGATTGAAAATATATATGTGAGATTGGTAGATGTACAAAGCGGGAAAGTTTAACACATATCTTGAAATGCAAAAAAAAAAAAAAAAAAGGAACAGAGGCAATACTTAAAGAGAGAATGACTGGAAATTTTCCAGAACTGTCAAATTATACTAATCGATAAATACAGTATGCCCAAAGTGTCCTCTGAAGAATAAAAGGAAATCTAGACCTGAACAGTGAAAAATGAAAGTCACTCAGAGGTGTCCAACTCTTTGCGATCCCATGGACTATACAGTCCATGGAATTCTCCAGGCCAGAATACTGGAGCGGGTAGCCTTTCCCTTCTCCAGGGGCTCTTCTCAACCGAGGGATCAAACCCAGGTCTCCCACATTGCAGGTGGATTCTTTACCAACTGAGCCACATAGGAAGCCCAAGAATACTGAAGTGGGTAGCCTATCCATTCTCCAGTGGATCTTTCCAATCCAAAAATTCAACTGGCATCTCCTGCATTGCAGGTGATTCTTTACCAACTGAGCTATCAGGGAAGTCCCAAATATGCCACAGTAAAATATAAAATACCAAATACTTTAAAAAAAGGTATTAAAAGCCAAAGAAAAGACAATTGACCTATAAAACATCAAGAGTTCAACTGCTGATTGACATGTCAACAGTAACATGGTAAAACAGAAAAGTAGGAAAGTATCTGAAATGTACTGGGTGAAAATAACTGTCAATCTAGAATTTTATGTCCAGTGGAAAAAATACGAGGGCAAAATAAAGGCATTCTCAGAGTAAAAATTTGTGTTTGACACCCACTAAAGTAAATTCTAAATGATGAACTTCAAGCAGAGGAAAGTAATTCTAAATGAAAGACCCAAAAAGGAAGAAATCATAATCAAAAGGAGTAATGAATAAAACTAAATGTAAATTAACTGAACACACAGATAATAATGATACTGGAGTTAAATATATCAACATGCAAAATAGAACTGAATTATTTGATAGTAATATATTATTTGGGGAGAAATTAGAATAATAGGGTTCTATTAACCTTGTATTGATTAGGAAGAGGGTAAAAAAATAATAACTTTATATTTGGAAAGTGATGTATATATATTAAAATTTAGATAGTAATCACTCAAGGAAAAGGAAAAGAAAAAATTTTCAAACCAAGTGATAGGAAGGAGGATACAGAATGAAAAAACATCAATTAAAAAGAAAGCAAAAAATAAGAGGAATATAAAAAAGTACAGACATAAGAAAAGTAAAAAGAACAAAATAAGATCATATCAATAAATCCAAACATATCAGTAATTATAATAAATATTCCAGTTAAAAGACAAAGATTTTTTTAAAATCCAACCATATTTACAAGAGACATATAAAATGTAATACAAAGGACTGAAAATTAAAGAATTAAAAAAAATATACACAAGGATAATTCTAATAAAAAGTGATACTAATGTACTAAAAGTAGATAGACTACTATAGGTAGACTTTAAGCAAATTAAGTTTTCTTTTTTACTATAGATAATTTCTACAGATTAAATTAAGGTCCATAAACAAAAAGTTTAACTCACCAAGAAGATACAAAATTATAAATATGTATGTACTTAATTACAAAGCTTCAAAATATACAAAGGAAAATTTATGGAACTACAAAGAAAAAAATGAGCAAATCACCATCAAAACAAAAGATTTTAACACACTCTTCTCCATAACTGTGAGGTCAAGCTGACCAAAAACTTTAGGTAAGAATACAGAAAAGTTCACCAACACAATAATAAGCTTGATTTAATAAACTTTAAAAATCATGAACTTCATAGAAAAGAATACATTCTCTTCAAACACATAGGACATTTATGAGGACTGACTACATACTGATTACACAAATTATATCCTCTGACCAAAAAGAATCACATTAGAAATCTGTGAGAAAAAAGAAAACTAGAAAAATCTTATTTGTTTGGAAGATAGACACCTAAATAACTCACAGGTCAAAGAAGGTATTAACATGAAAATTAGAAAACGTTTAGAAGCAAATAATATACATACAAAGTTTGTAGACTGTAGCTAAAACAGCATTAAGAGGTAAATTAACAATCTTAAAAATGCTTATATGAAAAAAATGTGAGGCTAATTAAATTAGCTAGGAAAAGAACCATCAAATAAAATCAAGAAAAGTAGAAGGAAATAACAAGGAGCAAAATTAATAAATGAGAAAATGAACATAAAACACAGAGGATCAACAAGGCCAAAAGTTCACTCTTTGCAAAGACTAATAAAACTGACAAATCTCTGGTAAGAATCATCAACAAAAAACAAACAAGGAACAAATACTAACAGGAATGACAAGGGAAAACATGAAAATAAATGCTCCAGAGATTTAAAGAGATTATAAGAGAATGCATTTAAAAACAAACGTAATGAACAAATTCCTACAAAAACAAACATACTCAAACTGACTCAAGAACTAGAAAAACCTTATAGTTCTATAAGCTTTAAATTTTCCCATAAGGAAAGTATTCCACTCATACGTAAATATCTTTCCCTTCACACTTGTCATATATTCTGTCAACCCAAACCTTAAAGCTGGCAACTCACTGCCAAAGCTGGACAAAATGTTACAGCTTGTTTGTTTACCTTAGATTGATAAAGCTAAAGCTGCCTCATGCTTTCTTTTACATATCAACAAACATGTAGGAGATGAAAATCTGCTTTGCCTGGAGAGCTCCCTGGCATGTGAAGACAGTGTAGCATAGAATAAAGAGCACTAACAGAATTTTAGTCCAGGATCTACCACTTACTTGCTGTGAGACTTGAATGATCCCCTTCAGCTACAAAACTCAATGATGTTTACCTGTAAAAGTTAAGTACCTTTGCTATTAAGAGCAAATAATTAGTTTTCAAAAGGTTTATTTTCCCATAAAATTTCTGTATAACTGAAAATGTGCACTTAGGAATTTCTAACTATCTTCATGTGAAATAGCTTTTATTTTCCCTTCCCTCTTCATTTTATTCCCCAAACAATATATGCCTTAAGCAAATTTAATTTCAGAATGCCTTAGAAGACAAAACTGAGCCTCCATGCAGAGGATAAAGACACTCTGAATTCATAAATCACTTTTTATTAATTTTAAAGTGGAAGATAAAATAATTTTACTATAACTTATTAATAAATTATAGGAAGAAAACTTTCAAACCATAAAGTGAGCCCCTAAGAAAATTATTCTGGTAACAGAAGAAATATTGGGGGGATAATTATTAAACCCAAGTTATCATAAACTAAAAAATAGCTGAAAATAATATCTAAGGATTAGATGTAGTATGTTTTAAAAACTAAATATGAACTTTAAAAAACTTTTTCATGAAGAATAAATTCTAAATAGCTAAAAGTCATATATTCAACATTAAAGGCAAAAGTTTGTATTAGAAATTAAAAATATTGAGATATTTTACCTGACGAAATATCTCTGTGACAAAGTTTACGTTACTTCTTTTAGAAGAAAAAACTCTGCGAACTATTTCAATGTCTGTGAGATGCTCTTCATCAATACTACAGAGACTAGAAGAGCTAGGTTCTCGCTCCGTGAGAGTGCTTGTGTTGGAATGAGACTGTTCAGGTTCTGTACTTCTATCTGCTTTATCAGCATTATCATTTTTGTTTTCTTCTCTGGATACCAAACTAGCGGCTGCTCTCTAAAATAAAAACAAAAGGGAAAGAGTATCACGATCATTTAACTCAATATTTGTCTCCCATAAAAAACACTGATGAAATCCAAAGCATTCCATAAGTAACTTATAGCATTGTTTAAAATCTAGGAATCGAGTTTCATTTCGAATGCATGCTAAACAATTAAATGGCAATGAAATAACTCAATATCTAAGTGACATAGTGATACTCACTAAACATCTATTCAATTAAGTTTTTCAGTGTGTTTGCAGCACAAACAAGTTAGGAATTAGACTGGGTAAAAGAATAATGCCAATGGAGTCAGCTTGACCTTCAATAACAAATACCTTAAAATTGGCCTCTTTATTGTCTTAAATGTGTAAATAAATCTTGGTTTATTTTACCATAAACAAAGATTATGTAAGCAAAAACTTCTTAAAAAAACCAAAGGAACAGAAAAAAATATGACAGAAAAAGTAGAAATGAAGCTATCATAAAATATATATTAGACAACTCTACATTCTAATAACTTAACAATTTTCACTATGACTGAAGATGATGGCTAAACTTAGGGAAAAAGTAAAAGTCTTAAGGCAGTAATAAAGAAATTACTACCATGGTATGATAGGTAGCACTATACAGTGGCATGATAATATACTTTCTGGTACATTATTCAATTTTTGGTCTCAGTTCTATCATCTATAAAATAAAAGGATTTTAAGTATGTAAATGATCTCAAATATGCCTTCCCAACTAAAAAAAAAATCTGATTTTTAGTTTATTGAATTCTGCGATCAGAAAGAATAGTTCTGCTTGAGAGTGTTTACATTCAAAAACTCTTTGTAGAGAATCTAGAACAATGTTTTGGGGAAAACACATCACATAATCTGCTACAGACAAATAAAAGGCTAGAGGGAATATAAGTCAAATTTTTTGAATGTTAATGAACATACTTTATACCTCCACTTAACTTTTAAAGTACTTAAAGAGGTTGTATAAAAAGCACACACATACAAAATATTTTTAAAACTAAATGAGTAAATCTGAGAAAAGGAAAATAAATTGAAAAACACTGCAATAAAGACAATTTCAGGGAAAAAAATGCACATTGAGAGGAGGGGCAAGTGAAAAAAAAGGGTAATGGTTTAATTAAAAACAACAGAATTTTAAATATTAGTCCTTCTGCTGCATAGCTGTGTAACTTTACATCACATTTCTAGAGTCAGTGTTCCTGAAAAAACGGGACATGACATGGTGACAGGACTTTAAAACAGTACTCTATGAATGGGATTTCCCTGTTGGTTCAGTGGTTAAGCATCTGTCTTCCAACACAGGGAATGTGAGTTTGATCCTTGATTGGGTAACTAAGATCCCATATGCTACAGAGCAACTACTGAGCCCCGTGTGCTACAACAACAATTCAACGCAATCAAAATAAGTTAACTAAATATTTAAAAAGTAAATAAAAAATAAATAGAACTATGAAGGTCATTTAATTGCAAGTTGTTTCCAATTGCAAGAATTTGCACAATTCAGAATATTTTTATTTGTACAATTTAGAATATTTTTATACTGTACAATTAACATGAAATAAGGTGAGACTTGTATATGACTGAAATTATCCTCTATACAAGTTTACAAATTGCATTTTTCATTAAGAAAACTATTGTTTCTATAATACTTATTAAAATATGGATTTACAAATACATTTATAAAAAGAAAGTAGCATTATTATTTGTTTTAAATGTGTTCTACATCTAAGAAACTGAAATCAGTGGAAAAATCCCCAAACTCATTTTTAACTTTAACAAGTTTGCTCTGTGTGTGTATTACCTGAATATTTTTTGGCAAGACTTCACCCTCCATCCCAGGAATATGAGGTCCTGTATGTGGCTTTGGCTCCAGCCAGAATGAAACCAGCCAACGAATGACAATAACACGAGCCTTAATGAAAGGCTCTTTTGTACAATAGATTGCCTCATTGGTTTCAGCATCCTTCTTTATCATGACATAATGTGGCTTTGGTCTCATCTGTGGAATATCTACACAGAATGAAACAAAAACCAAAATAAGAAAGGAATTATGCTTAGATAAATCTATGTTCTTAAGTATTTCAGAAAACACTGTGATAATATCCTGATTTAAGAAATAAATACATTTTAAAATAATTTGCTGGATATTAGCATGGAATCTAGAAGACTGAACCATATACAGCCGATATATGGAAATGTGCAAAAATATCACTAAAAAAGTCATTAAAAATACTAAGAAACTTCCAGAGCCATTTAAAATTAATGAGAGCTCACTTCAATTAACTAAGTCTGAGACACATATTTTGATATCATACAAAGTATGAAAATTTTCATAGAAAAATTATTTTTAAAGCAAATATTGTTTTCAATGGTAAAGGTCTGCTACTCTAATTTAAGTCATTTCTACCAGCCTTAATGTCTGTGCCTAAGCTTGTGAGCTGTCTAAACTTGGCAGAGCTTAAAACAGAAACATCTTTGTGCAAAAAAGACATTTCCACATACAGGCTGTCAATGCCTTCTATACATGGCAGTGGTCTACTTCTAACCCAGGATTTGTCCTCGAGGCTACAGCTTCAAGGTTCCGAAAGACATTTTGACATAGTCACTAAATACTGGACAAGATATGATCAAAATACATGACAATGTAATTATTCATACAGAATTCGAAAAAGACATACAAAACCAAACCTTCGAGGGACCTTTAAAAAGTTTTACAAAATAGTTTAGAGATGATACCAAACATTAGAATTAAGTTTAATTTGTGATCACAAATATTCCTGGTAGGCTAACTTCTCCAAGAGGTGATACCCAGAAATAAATTTTTGATAAATCTCTTCACTTGGAATGAAAATTCTCCACTAATAAAACTGTACTTTCAGTATGAAATTCAGTTTGAATCATGGTACACTATTTCCAGTTAATCAATACAAATTAAATGTGGCAAGTTTTCTGCAGGTAATAAATGCTCAATTCATACTGATGAATGTTTTACTCTTATGTATAATATTTTAGAAAATTACAAAGATTACTTACCAAGTACAGGATGATATAAACTATTTTCCTTACAGATGTTTGGGAAAATATAAGGCAAATAATATTTCTTAAAATGTGAAAACAAAAATGAAAATCCTCTTTCTTGGTTTTCTTTGTTCTTCCATTCTAAACTCTTTACCTAAAAATAAACAAAAAATTAGACTCATTCCAGGAGAAAAAAAAATACTAGCTATTAAAAGCAAGCTTATAAGAGGCTACCTAAGCAATAAACTAAACTTAGACTACAAAGATAAAAAGCTAAACCTGTGTATGTACATATGTTTATGTAAATAGAAATACTTGTGCCAAGCAAATACATTATACAGTTGACCCCTGAACAACCTGGGGGTTGAAGTGCTGATTCTCTGTGCACTTAAAAATCCATTTTTAATGTTGCAGTCGGCCCTCCATATTCATAGATTTAAGCATCAGTGGCTTGTGTAGTAGTGTAGATCATATTTATTGAAAAATATCTGGGTATAAGGGGACCTATATTGTTCAAAGGTCAATGACATATGTTATCTTTCAAAAATCTTATAATGTGCTCTGGAAAACTGTCAAAGATGACTTAAAACTCGGCTCTACTACTGACAAAGATGATAGTGTTCTTTCCTCTTTCTCCCTTGCTGAATAATTCAGCCTAAAAGTCAAACAAAACAGGCATATGTGAGAGGGAAGAATGGAAGGTATGAAACAGTGCCACTCAAGTGCAAGCAATCTGAGCCTGACCACAGGAGGCATCCATGAAGGGAGTATAACAGAGGCAGTAGTTCAGGGAGGACTCAGAGTCTTACAGGGGTGAGGAAAGTATCCATGAAGTGTAGAGGGGAGTAAGCCAAAAGGAGAAGAGTTGTGAAACATAGGGTGTGAAAACTCCAGTAGGCTGAGGAAGATATCTAAGTAGGGGGATAATAAAGGCCCAGAGTGGACCACAGCAAGATACTCCTGTACATTAACTTCAGAATGACTAAAACTACAGACTGACCATATCAACGGATGGTGAGGATATGAAGCAACCTTATATAGTCCCATACATTGCTAGTGGAATATAAAAAGGTACAACCACTTGGAAAAAAGTCAATATATACCTACCATACAATCTAGCCATTCCACTACTAGGTATTTACCCAAGGGGAAAGAAAGTCTGTATTCACACAAAGACTTATTTACCAATAATCATAGTAGTTTTATCTTTGACAGCCCCAAACTAAAAACAATTCACCGTACCATCAGTAGATGACTGGATAACAAATCATAGCATATCCATACACTGAAAAGTTACTCAGCAATAAAAAGAACCAAACTGTAGATACATACAATGATAAGATTTTTAAAATTATTATGCTGGGAAAAAAAAAAGGCCAGACCAAAATTAAAAGGAAAAAAGAGGTACAATCTGATTCCATTTATATAAAAATACAGAAGATACAAACTACAGTGAAAGTAGATCATATCAACAGCTGCCTGGGGAATGGATGATGAAGGGTGGCAGGCAGGAACAGCAGGGTGGATTACCATGGGATCTGAGAACTTTTAGGGGTGATACATTCATTATCGCGACTGTTGTGATGGTCTCATGGGTGTTTACATGTAATAAAATTCATCAAAATGTACTTTTCAAACATTACAGTTTACTGTATGTCAAATGTATCTCAATAAACCAGTAAAACAATTTTAAAAATTTACATTAAGTACAAAAGATTTTTTTAAAATAAAAACTGGTGATACTGACATTAATGGTAACTACTCACTACAAAACACATACTATGTATCATAGTTGGTTATTCTAAGTACTATACACTAATTACTTAAGCCCCAACACCAAAATGGGATATGTATTATTTTTTGTCTCTACTTTGGGCACAGAGAGGTTAAGTAATTTACCAAAAGTCACACTATCAGTAAGATGCAGAGTCAGGATTCAAACCCTGGCCATCTCGTTCAGGGTGCAAATTAACTTCGTAATGTTTGTTTCTGAGACAGGGAATTTCTGTGTTCAGAACAATTAAAAGTAATGTGTATAGGCTAAAAGTGTTTTCATCAATCAGGATATGCACATTTCATATATAGCGACAAACAGGTTATCTTACATAATACATACACCTAAAATTTTAAAAGTACAAGTAGGTTTAAGTACAAATTACAACACTCCACCTTCTAAAGGCATCCTCTGTCCACCTCCTCAATTGCTGCCTCTAGTCAGATTGATTCCTGAATCAAACAATTTTTCATTTAAAGTACCATAGCTGCTTTCATAAATGAAAAAGACTAGAAAGTAAACACAACTGGCTCACATGAGGTACATACACATAAAGTTCAGTTCTGTTCAGTTCAGTCACTCAGTCGTGTCTGACTCTTTGCGACCCCGTGGACTGCAGCACGCCAGGCCTCCCTCTCCATCGCCAACTCCCAGTACTCAAACTCATGTCCATTGAGTCAGTGATGACATCCAACCATCTCATTCTCTGTCATCCCCTTCTCCTCCCGCCTTCAATCTTTCCCAGCATCAGGGTCTTTTCAAATGAGTCAGCTCTTCGCATCAAGTGACCAAAGTACTGGAGTTTCAGCTTCAACATCAGTCCTTCCAGCGAATATTCAGGACTGATTTCCTTTCGCATGGACTGTTTGGATCTCCTTGCTGTCCAAGGGACTCTCAAGAGTCTTCTCCAACACCATAGTTCAAAAGCATCAATTCTTCAGCACTCAGCCTTCTCTGTAGTGCAACTCTCATATCCATACACGACTACTGGAAAAACCACAGCCTTGACTAGACAGACCTTTGTCGGCAAAGTAATGTCTCTGCTTTTTAACAAGCTGTCTATATTGGTCATAACTTTTCTTCCAAGGAGTAAGCGTCTTTTAATTTCATGGCTGCAGTCACCATCTGCAGTGATTTTGGAGGCCAAAAAAATAAAGTCTCTCACTATTTCCACTGTTTCCTCATCTATTTGCCATGAAGTGATGGGACTGGATGCCATGATCTTAGTTTTCTGAATGCTGAGTTTTAAGCCAATTTTTTCACTCTCCTCTTTCACTTTCATCAAGAGGATCTTTGGTTCTTCTTCACTTTCTGCCATAAGGGTGGTCATCTGCATATCTGAGGTTACTGATATTTCTCCCAGCAATCTTGATTCTAGCTTGCGCTTCATCCAGTCCAGCATTTCTCATGATGTATTCTGCATATAAGTTAAACGAGCAGGGTGACAATACACAGACCTGATGTACTCCTTTTCCTATTTGGAACCAGTCTGTTGTTCCATGTCCAGTTTTAACTGTTGCTTCTTGACCTCCACACAGATTTCCCAGGAGGCAGGTCAGGTGGTCTGATATTCCTATCTGTTGAGTTTTCCAGTTTGTGGTGATCCACACAGTCAAATGCTTTGGCATAGTCAATAAAGCAGAAATAGATGTTTTTCTGGAACTCTTGTCTTTTCGATGATCCAGCTGATGTTGGCAATTAGATCTCTGGTTCCTCTGCCTTTTCTAAAACCAGCTTGAACATCTGGAAGTTCTCAGTTCACATATTGTTGAAGCCTGGCTTGGAGGATTTTGAGCATTACTTTGCTAGTGTGTGAGGTGAGTGCAATTGTGCGGTAGTTTGAGCATTCTTTGGCATTGCCTTTCTTTGGGATTGGAATGAAAAGTGACCTTTTCCAGTCCTGTGGCCACTGCTGAGTCTTCCAAATTTGCTGGCATATAGAGTGCAGCACTTTTACAGCATCATCTTTTAGGATTTGAAATAGCTCAACTGGAATTCCATCACCTCCACTAGCTTTATTCTTAGTGATGCTCTTCCTAAGGCCCACTTGACTTTGCATTCCAGGATGTCTTACTCTAGGTGAGTGATCATGCCATTGTGATTATCTGGGTCATGAAGATCTTTTTTGTAGAGTTTTTCTGTCTATGCTTGCCACCTCTTCTTAATATCTTTTGCTTCTGTTAGGTCCATACCATTTCTGTCCTTTATTGTGCCCATCTTTGCATGAAATGTTCCCTTGGTATCTCTAATATTCTTGAAGAGATCTCTAGTCTTTTCCATTCTATTGTTTTCCCCTATTTCTTTGCATTGATCACTGAGGAAGGCTTTCTTATCTCTTGCTGCTATTCTTTGGAACTCTGCATTTAAATGGGAATATCTTTCCTTTTCTCCTTTGCCTTCACTTCTCTTCTTTTCACAGCTGTTTGTAAGGCCTCCTCAGACAACCTTTTTGCCTTTTTGCATTTCTTTTTCTTGGGGATGGTCTTGATCCCTGTCTCCTGTACAATGTCACGAACCTCTGTCCATAGTTCTTTGGGCACTCTGTCTATCAGATCTAATCCTTTGAATCTATTTGTCACTTCCACTGTACAGTCGTAAGGGATTAGATTTAGGTCTTTCCTGATAGGTCTAGCGGTTTTCCCTACTTTCTTCAATTTAAGTCTGAACTTGGAAATAAGGAGTTCATGATCTGAGTCACAGTCAGCTCCTGGTCTTGTTTTTGCTGACTGTATAAACATAAAGAGTCTACTATAAAAATTTCTCTCTTCAGCTCCCTTTCTAAGAGGTTCATAATCCCTCTAGTGATTTTATTTCAGGAAGGGCATATTAACATATATTTTCAGAAGTAAAAATCTGTTACTCCTCCTTTAGGAAAATAAGCAAGTATCTACTATAACAGAATAACTGGAAGGAGCTGAAAATGAACTACCCACAGGATAGTAAGAAGGGTGATATAAAAGAAGATTATACATACCTGAATTACTATATATTTTAAAAGTGCTTCAAGAAAATAGCTTGTAAGATCTTCTTGTCCTTTATCTCCTGATTGTGGGGGGACAAGTGGAGTGATTTCCTCTATAGTGACTTGAGCTATCCAAAGACAAAAGTTTGGTATAACCACAAATTTAAGAATATGATAATATGACCCAAGTAAAATTTAACTACAAAATGGATAAGCAAAGAATACTGCTTGAGAACATTCTAATGACTGAAACTTGAAATAAATCTAAGGTCATATTGACAGTCCATCACAACCATCAAATTTAATAATCAACTTTTTCATGAACCCCTGATTAAGGAAATGTGACACAGGGATGGACAGATATTCAGGGATTAAGAGTGAATAATGTCTGCCTGAAAAAGAACTGCTCATGATATTTTCAAATTCAGGTTAAGAGTGTACATGATAAAAATTCCATAAATATTATAATAACAATAATAATAATATGCTTATTCATCAAGTAAAGGACAATCTGATTACCCTAGGTAATGTTCATGCTTCTTGTTTAAAGTAGCATCTTTATTCAAAGGATGAAATACTACTAATATTTCCCTTCCAGAAAGAAAGAGAAGTTAGCATTTTAGTTCCTTGTTTATAAAAGTCCACTTGTAAAAAAGAAGAAACTTGCATGTTTTTTTAACATTTCAGATATTCAAAAACATTGACTAGAACAAAAGCAATTCAAGAACATCAACCCACAACTAACTAAATTCTCTTAAATATTTCCCAGTACCTGGTTTAGCATAAGCAGGCTCCTAAACCTATTTCTGAGTAAACGGCAGGCAAGAAATTAAGCCCAAAGATGGCTTTTTTTTTTTTTTTTACAGTTCTCTTTGCACAAAGTAAAACATACTTGCACTTCAGTGTACATCAAAATTACCTACGGATACAAGCTAATAAATGACAATTCAAAATTAAATGTAAAAATGGCCTATATTAAACAATAACAGGGGTCCTACAGGTCCTAGTGAGAAAGCCTCTCCCACAGCTAGCTAATTCCTAGAGAGAGAAAACTACAGGCTTGAAAGTTTGCCTTTGAAATACAAACTAAATATTCAGAGCTCATATCTCTACCACTTCCTCTGTTGGGCTCTTACACACAGGACTATTAGTCCCCTAACCTAATGACCCCTAGGACTAGGTACCAAATAACCAGAGACAGCCTCTATGTCCCAGAGCCTGCTATTAATAAAATTATCCAAAGTAGCCAGTGTGAGACATGCTCACCCTACTTCACACATTTCTGACTGAGCTCGTGCCCGTGATATCCACCCTTACCTTCAAGCCCCATCCCCAACTGACCCTGGTGTTTCCCTGTGTGACCACCCTCCTTGGTGTGGCACACCCCCTTCTCCTGGGAACTATGAGTAACAAGCTATCTTTTAACAGCAATCATCTCCTGACCTGTTGGCCTGAATATACCTGGATGTTTTAAAATTTTTATTTATTTACCCCTTTTACTGAAGTATAATTGGCATACAACATTATACTAGTTTCAGGTGTACAACATGATTCAACATTTGTACACACTATAAAATAATCACCCCAATAAGTGTTTACCATCCATCACCAAAATTACAAAAAATTTTTTTCTTGTGGTAAGAACTTCTAATATTTATTTTCTTAGCAACTTTCAAATTCACAACAATTGTCATCAACTACAGTTTCCATGCTGTCTATTACATCCTGATGACTTAATTTACTTTCTTACTAGAAGTTTGTAACTCTAGATCCCCTTCACCAATTTTGCCCACCCTCAAACCCCTCCTCCTACCCTGCTCCAACCCCCCTGGCTACCACTAATCATTTCTCTATGAGTTTTGTTTTATAAATCACACATTTAAAAACATGGCCTTGGATTAACCAGTTAAAAATGTACAGACATTTAAAAATATATTTTAACAAACTACACAAAATTTTTAAAATAATGATGGAAAAGATGAATCTTACTTTCTTGAAGGTTGAGTGGAGGATTAATGAGATTATCTAAAGTTCGAGGTCCATATTCAGACTGTGGTGCTGAAAATCCAGGGATTAAGCATGAGAACATCCAAAGCTGTTCTTTGCTACAGTTATTCTGAAGAGCTTGCAACCATAATAAGAAAAGCCGAACACCTTCCCGCCTAATCTAAAATGAAATGAAATGAAAAACAGTAGTTTTATTTAAAATGGAAATATTTTCTTCCTTCCATGTCAAAATTCTCTGGACGACGGTTACAGACTGATACTCTGCAAAGGAGAGGAAGAAAAGGAAAGAAGGCAGGAGAGGGAGACAGAGTGATAGCCATGACAATTTATTGACCCCCTTAGCATTTACAAATCTAAATTCATGGATTCTGAACACATAAACTTGGTCTCTAACTACTTAAAGCTATCAGGTAATTTTTATGCTATAATTTTCACTTATAAAAAGTCAAACTCATTTCATTCTTGTTTACTTCCATTCTTCCCAACATTGCCACTCTAATCCAAGAAGAAAGGAAAGAGGGCAATGACGACTCCTATTAACTGCTAAAAGGAGGAATGGTCATGGGGATCCGGATTCACTGCTAACTCATTGCTCTTGTCCTTTAAAGACTTATCGGCCTGAAATTATCTCATTTATTTAATTGCTTATAAAGGGCAATTTTGGCCATTACTGTATTTTTAAGCAACTAGAACAATGCCCAATACACAGAAAATAAATATTTAAACTGAAGAATGCTCTTTCAGGAAGACAAAAGGAGAAAACAAAGGCAACTCCAAATCTCCAAGCAAAACACAAAGTTCCTCATTAACCTAACCTCACTGATAGCTTCGGATATTACTCGACCACAGCTTTGTAGACAACTGAGCTTCCCAGGTGGCACTAGTGTTAAAGAACCCACCTGCCAATGCAGGAGATGTAACAGATGCAGGTTTAATCCCTGCGTCAGAAAAATCCCCTTGAGAAGGGATGGCAACCCACTCCAGGATTCTTGCCTGGAGAATCCTGGACAGAGGAGCCTGGCGGGCTACAGTTCACAGGGTAGCACAGAGTTGGACACGACTGAAGTGACTAAGCACACATGCATGCTTTGTAAACAGCCACTGCCAAAGCTAGGCATCTGTTGCCACCCTCTCAGTTCAGTTAGAAACAGGACAAAGCTGTTATTCCATTGTACTACAAACCCAAGCCTTAACACCAAAAGTACCTACAATGAGACTTTTACCCAACTTACAGCAAGATGCTTTTGGACTGAGAAGCTTTTCTAACCACATCACAATGGGATAATGAAAACGAAGAAAAAAACAAACAAACCATTTTTACCAGATGTACTACTTCCCTCTACATCTCACGATAGCTATGGTAAAATGAAGAATTATTTGTTGAATAAGCTTAATAATTTGTATTTTCTGGGGACCACAGGGCAAAGCACAGTTGTCCCTCAGTATCTATGAGGTATTGCTTCCAGGACCTCCCCTACCATGGATACCAAAATCAGCATATGCTCAAGTCGGATATATAAAATGGTATAGATGTAGAACCCATGGATGTGAAGAGCTGACTGTGTTTCTGCCAAATGAGTCAAATGCAGTGGTAAAACTACAAAAGTTTTTCACTAGCATGGTCAACTGACCATGCTGCTATTTTTTAAGTGATTTCACTTCAGTCAAGGGAACTGAAGATTATTCAAATTTATTTAGGAAAACACTGATGCAGGCAAGTGGAGCAGTTGACTATATGCTTTCCTCAGTTTTTTAAAAAAAATCCCACAGAAATGGGGCTTCCCTAGTGGCTCACTGGTAAAGAAACCACCTGTCAATGCAGGACACATGGGTTCAGTTCCTCTTCAGAAAGATCCCACATGCCACAGAACAACTAAGCCTGTGCGCCACAACTACTGAGCCTGTACTCTACAGCCTAGGAGCCACAACAAGAAAAGCCACCGCAATGAGAAGCCAGGACACAACCAGAGAGTAGCCCTCGCTTGCCACAACTAGAGAAAAGCCTGTGCAGCAAGAAGACCCAGCACAGCTGAAAACAATTAATTCAAAAAGTTTTAAATACAAAAAAGAAATATAGTTACATTATACCTTCAAGGAGTTTCCTGTGTGTAGTAGTTTCTTTAAAATCAATCCTGAAAAGAAAACATGATTTTAAACATTCATATCTTATTCATTTCTAAATGTCAAGAGTTATCAGTCTTGAAAACACTTTAAAAACAAGTCCTTGGCCACCTCCAAATTATTCTTGATGACCTTAACATCTCTCTGGCCATAGTCCTGGGATAGAGGGTATATAAAAAGTCACCATTTTAACACATGGTTTACTGGAATTAAATATGATTTACCCTATTAAAACAAACAATAAAACCAAAATTGCATTTAAGGCAACAATCTATATATTTTACTTAGACTAAGAATATAAATAAATACTTTCACCATCACTAATACAAATAAAAACCACTGCAGAAAATTATATAATCAAATAAACACCTGAAACTCAAGTATTTCTTAACAAATGTTTCCCCTGTACTACTTTTTCTTTTCAAAATACTCAGAACCATCTATAATATTCCTTTTTCTTGTGATTATATAACATTTCAAACCTATAATAAAATAATGAAATAATATTCACAAACAACCAGAAGTCCACCATTCAGTTTGAACAAATCTAAACAGTGTCATGTTTTCCATAATTTCAAAGTTTCATTTATTTATGTTATCTATGATATTTTATATAAGTATCACTGAAGCCTCCTGTGAACTTATCCTGAATCATTTTCCTCCTTCCCTCCCCAGAGGAAATCTTATCCAGATTTTGTTATTATTATCTCCAAAAATATTTTGTGTTATTACTACTTATTTATAAATCCATAAAATATTTAGAAATAGTTTCTATGTTTAAAATGTATACCAGTAACAAAATTTCCTCTACAGCTATTTGTTCTAATCTTGCATCTTTTTTCTTTCTAGTAACAGCAAGATTACATATTTTTATATGAAATATATATATAAAATGATTAAGACTATGACTCTATTGTTTAAGTTTTATATATCATACAACAATAAGCTTTACTATTTCAACAAATTGTGTTGATTTATCGCCAATTCCCTTCCTCGTGTCTGAGCAAATTCAGTTTCTTAAAACAATTCTATGTAAAGCCTAGGTCTTAATCAGCTCTCTTAAAAAAATCTATACATGCTAAATGCATTGCAGTAACACCAATTGAACCCTGGAACAGAAAAAAAATAACTTAATTGGAAAACTAATCAAATCTGATGAGTGTTTTTAATCATGCATGGGCAGTAAATTCTGTCGGATGCTTTTTCTTCTACTGGCATGATCACAGTCAGCATTACAGGTGGTCTTGCCATTTATTCTATTAATACTGTATTTTTCACAAAATGCTTTTCAAATGTTACACCAATCTTGCATCCCTGAGATAAATCTCAATTGGTTACCATTTATATACCGTCTTTTCGTCATACTACTAAATTTAGTTTGCTAATAAATTATTAAAGATTTTTGCCTCTGTGTTTATGATGGATATTGAACACTACTGTGTTCTTTTGTGAGGTCTTTAATCTGGCTTTCTTATCAAGATAATAAGGGACATGTACATAGATTGGGAAGAGTTCCTTTATTTTCTGAAAGAGTTTGTGACCAATTGATATTACATCTTTTTAAGACATTTGGAGTTAACCTTTCCCTTGTGAGAAAATTTGTAATTGTTACCTTAAGTGCCTCAGAGATTTAAAAATTATAGACATTACATGGTATATTTGAAATGAATCTTTCTCAATTAGTAGATGTTGTTTTTAAGGTATTCAACAACAGGGAACAACTACAGACACAAGGAGATACAAAATGGAATACAGCTTTTCTGGCATCAGCACTGAAAGTGAGTTATCTAAACAAGGGCTCCCAGGTGGCTCAGTGGTAAAGAATCTGCCACCAGTGTAGGAAATGTGGATTCAGTCCCTAGGCTGGGAAGATCTGCTGGAGAAGGAAATGGCAACCCATTCCACTATTTCTGCCTGGAAAATCCCATGGACAGAGAAGCCTGGCAGGTTACAGTCCATGGGGTTGCAAAGAGTTGGACACAACCAAGGGACTGAGCACATTCTTTTTTTAATCAGTTTGAATAATTTGTATCTTTCTAGGAATTTGTTGATTTTACTAAAACTGCCTTGGGAGACTTCCCTGGTGATCCAGTGGCTAAGATTCCATACTGCCAATACAGGGGGCCTGGTTTCCATCCCTGGTCAGGGAACGAAATCTCACATGCTGCAACAAAGACCCAGCACGGTCAAATAAAAAAATATAAAGAAAAAGCTGCCTAACTTGTTAGTGTAAAGTTGTTCAAATTACCTTTTTTTTTTTAAGGATTCTTAGTGACAAAGAAAAATGACCATTGATATATCTTCTCAAATTGGACATTTATTGGAATACTACTCATCATGACAACCAGATAGCCCAAAGCTCTTTTACAGATTGAAGACTACATTCCTCAGGAGAAAAACTTTAGAAGTTCAGATGTCTAGAGAAGTTTCTTCACAGATAACCAAAAACATTTTCATGATAATGAAATAAAAAACAGGATTTCACTATTCTATTGAGCACCTTATCATGCTTATTAGCAATTTATATGTCTTCTTTGGTGTGCTATTTATAAAAAACTGATCTGTCTTGCTGAGTTGCTAGAGTTCTTTATATATTAAGGACACATCATTTTTAGTCTTGAGCTTTATCAAAACAGTTTATTCTCAAAAAGCTTTATTTAAAATGTTGTCTGTTTTAGCCCCTGCATCAATATCCATCCTATATGTAGTTTCTTTTGTTTCCAGAACTGCTAATTGGGATGACTTATCGTTTCAAAGCCTCAGAGATTTTATTTGCTACAACTGATTAAGAATTGTAGGGCCTAAATAAATCTATGACTCTTTTTTAATAGGAAAATACAACTTTTACAAATGAATATAGGGTCTTTAACATTCTACTTCAACAATGTAGATATGGTGGCTGTCTATGTATTCGCCACAAGAGAAGGTCACGAGAATCACTAGCAATCACCTTTGTTCTCATTGAGACACTGAACCAAAGCCAGAAATTGCCTACCTGCAGATTCCTTTTTCATCCAAGAGGGAAAAAAGGCTTACAATGACAGTCAGAGAGTCCTGTTGCAATGCTATGATTGTTAAAGAACCAGACTCCAAGCTAGCTAGCATCTTGGCTTAACTCCTTGTAAGAGAAGCCTGTGACCTCCTGCCTACTTGGTCTTTCACAGTAATCCACAGCAGGGCTGCACATTTTTCCTTTTCAGCTTCATCTCTTGATCTGGGAAGTTCTACTTTGGCTCTTCAAGCAGTAAGCTAAACCCCAGGTTCCCTCCTTTTTTTTTTTAATGGAGCAAACTGCCAACCTGCACTGCTTGCTCTCAAACCTGGAACCCATGGCTCTTACTCTACTTGGCACTTTGCATTTTCTCTCCCATTTCTGATTACAGAATATTTACTTTGATGCAGAGTCTACTTTTATTTTACTTTTAGGCTTTATAGTTTATAATCATTGCTAACATAGTCAGAGTAAGTAACAGGTGGATCAAAGAAATTTAACATGCCACTATGGAATCTAACATGCCTTCATGTATGTTTTTATCTTATATTCCCAGTAAGTTTAATTCTGTATTCTTTATTTTTACTGAAGTATAAACTATGAACTCACTTCAAATAATAACCAACTCATTACAGAATATGTTCAAATATTATCATTTATTTCAAATGTGAAATAGTATTTATATTACTTACCAATACTATGAAACTGCCATCGCTGATGAATTCTTTCTGGAAGAAGTTGTAAAATTTTCTAAAAATCAATATGAATAAAACAAAGAAAAGTATGAAAAGCAAGTAACAAGTCCACATCTTGAACAATGTGAAAAATTAAAGAACTTACACAAAGCCTTTAAGAGTTTCTTATGCAGAAGATAGTATTACAAATACAAAATCATCTTTGAGCTAGTCTGATGGTAGTGGCACTACTTCAGCACTGGCATACTGATCAGTATCTGAAAACTCCAGAAAACAACAGGCTACACTAACTAAGTCTTGGAACAGGAAATTGATGATATTTATCTTTTACAATGATGTAAAAATTATATTTCTCTTTAGTGAATAAATACTATATTTTTTAAGGCTTGTTTTCTATTCTTAGACTTTCTGGGGAAACAACTGATCTGTTTTAAATTCTTTTAGATACTAATATCTGTGGTATTTTCTCTTCAAGTAGTTCTTTCTCCTATTTCGATAAACCTAAGAGGGGAAATATTTTGCTTTCACAAAAATCCTATCAAATACTTGTACTAAATTAATCAGGTGAACCCAAAGACACTTATATATTATAATGGCTATAGGTATGAGAAAAAAATTTTAAAATTCAGGAGCCCTATGGCTAAGCTAACCCATACATACTTCTACAAGTCTGGAATATTTCTTACATAAAATATCTTCAAAATTTTGTCTTTATTTTCCTTTACATATTGCACCCATATGAATTATTCTAGTTCAATAGCTGCCTTATTATGCTGTTGAACTATGTTCTCAATACTCATCTGCTTGCTGAATGGTATTTGTTATTATTGCTGCTCTATTTTAGTACTATTTAGAGTCACCATTAATTGAATGTTCATAAGGGCCAAATAATAGACACTTTATATAAAGGATATTTCATTAATCCTCAAAACCATCCTAAAAGGAGTGATCTCATTTGCCATAACATGTTAAGAAATGTGCTTAGGTTACAAACTGGAAAAACAGATTCCAGCTTCCATATTCCTTTTTCCAGAATCTGTGCTTTCATACTATTCTGTTCAAAGAATGGTATGCCTGTTTTTACACTTCTCTGTCTTCCTTTTCATAATCGTCTCTAGTCCTTCTCATATAAGAGGATGATGAAAAAATTATAAAGCTATTCCCACATAAGATACATAAAATTCTTCAGCCTTGCCCTCCTACATTTCTCCCATACTTAGCCAGCAACTGTATAATTATATTTATTCCAGTATGGAAAGAGACAAAATTACAGAAAACTGAAAAGACAAGTCTGTGAACTACTTAAAGTACTTCTACATTATCACTATTAAATTACACTTTATCATCTTTTTATTCAGTAATATTAAAGATGAAAGAAATCATGTATACTCTTAACTACACAGAAGAAAACAGAATATCAATCCTATGTCATACTAACATTCCACAATGATGCATTTTATTCCAGAAAAAGGAAGTCAGTTTATTTAGATAATTTCTTGATCTTTTAAATCATTAGTCTCTAAAGGTCGAAGTCAGATATTGCTACCATCAGAAGTACAAAAACAGCACACAGGTTAAGTTATTTTTTCCAAAAGATAAAAACCCTACATTTAACACTTCTTTTCCTAATGAAATTTAGTGATGGATTATAGACAAACATTTCAGTTCAAAGAGTAACAAATGACCAGTACAGATTACATACAAAAAAATAAGTATTATGTTTTAATAGAAGGAATACCCTGAGAGCGCTTCTATTAACTAGTCAATGATCTCCATTTCCTAAATAAAGTTTCACGAATGTCTGAAGGAATACTTGCCAGGAATTATTATCTCTTCTCTGTACATACTTTTTTATTCTTTCTCAAAATATCCATGCTTTAATATTCCCCTTGTAAACAATTCATGCAAACACTTTGGGAGGTAAATATGAGCAAATTCCTCAGGGTTAATGACTAACGAAAATTAAGTGCACAGCAGGTACCAAACCAGTTACTTCTTTTGGAATGCTTTAAAAAAAAAAAAAAAAAAAAAAAACTTTCTTTTTTTAAGCTGTGACTAACTCAGCAACTGAGCAAGATCAAATTCTTTAAATTCTTCTAAACCATACCAAAATAGTCAATCCACAAAACAGTGCATTTTATCTTTAATTAGCAGTAAATAGAATAGTTCAATCTTTAGAAACTGATTTCTAAATTCTTTATGCCTTTCAAAACACAAGGTCTAATCCTGGCTGTTTCCTGATCACTAAGATTCTCAATAAAGATTGGAATACTCCTATCACTATTTGATTTGAAAGCCAGAATGAAGAGCAAGGAGTTATTTGAAAAGCATGTGTGTCCCTCATTTTTATCAAGGTGCCAAAAATAAAACAGAAATTTTAACAGAGTATCATATGTTGTTATTTCCTTCTGCTTATTTAGCAATAAAAACTTGTTCTGCCCCAATAAAAAGTAATATGGTAGAACAATGTATAAAATGTTTAAAACTATTCTATACAAGTTTTCAATGAAAAGCAGTTAAAGCAGAAACTATGAACTCCTTAGGTATGTAACAGTTCCATGAATTTACCCTCTCAAGTAAGAATGTTTTCGAATTTCTTAAAAATATTCTCCATTGGTGTGAACATTCCACAAATTAAAATTTTCATTGCTTGTAAACACCGTAAATATTGTACCAATTGTGGCTTCAAATGCATAAAACCATTAATTCTATCTGTACCTAAAGTGTTACCTCAGAAAATAATAAAGACAGGCATTTTTTTAGGTTAAACAATTAAGTTTTAAAAAAAAACATGGCAGATTCACAGTGCTTGTTAATATTCAATATATTCCTTTGTATGTTCCAAAAGTTAATTTTGGGAAAAAAGTTACATGGGTAGGTACGTACCTCAAAAATAAAAAGTATAGCATCCAATTCCTCCCTTTGAGACTTGTGACCTAAAACATTTTTACAGAAAAATATTTAAACATTATCATTTTGTCCTCAATGTCAACAACCACTTAAAAAGCTTAAATATTTCAGGCACAGTTTTTTCTCAGTGATTCTTTAATAAAATATTTAAACTGTATTCTGTTCAATGTGTAGACAATATCATAGCATCTCTACTCTTTTTAGACAATTAAATTTAGGTTCTACATATTTATGTCTAAAATACAAATCAAAATATATTGTGGAAAACTCTTAAGTGAACTCTTAAAAATGAAATTACGAAAATGACTGCTCAAACCTGACACATGGCCCTAGGGCAGAGTAAAGGTGAGAAAACAGGTAAATCTGACCAGAGAAAAGGCAAATCTTTCTAAGCCTTCTCAAAATAATAAGGGTGTTATTAATACTACTAACCCACAGTGTGAGCAGGGTGTCTACAAGCCATCTAAGAGGAGAAGTGAAATAATACTAAAATTCCAATGTGCAAGAGTCTATTTTAAGTGAATGTTTGTGACAATTATTTGAAACATCAGCATAAGCCAGGATTGATTTTAACATCTTACCTTTCTGTTTAAGACTAGCTTCAATAGTAACAAAATTCTCAAAAAACACATAATATATATGTGAAAAATGTTGGTCAAAAAACTGTTTAAGATCAATGGATTCTGCATTCTCTGAAAAATAAATGAAAACAGTTTTTAGTGATTACTATTTATATCACATTCAGCAAATATTTATTGTGGCAAGTTTCCTTCAAAAATATCAAAGAACTGCTCTTAAACTTCTATTAAAATATTTGAGAGATTTATTTATACCTTATTCTCACAACTTTAGTTTTTAAAGATTTTAGTTTTAATTTTAAAAACTGGCCAAATCAGGTTATCATAATCTTTGAAGAAAACAATGTCTCAGAAAGTTTCATCCAAAATCATTAACCAAACCAAAAAAAGAAGTTTTATTCTCAATTCATAGCTCACATTTCATAACTTCTCCCCAAGACAGTTAAAAATCAGTATTTCTAAGAGTAATAAAACATGACTAAAATAATTTATTTTAAATATCTAACAACAGGCTTTACAAATAGGCATTTAAGTATTACAAAACTCATAAAATACTGCTACAAGTGTAGTGTAGTCCAAAGCACAGAAAACTAAACATTTAACTGTATCCACAGCAGCAAGTGTTGGGTACTAACACAAAATTACTTGCAAAACACAGGAAGGAGTGAAGGTGAGGAAAAAAGAAAAGCTTTGACACAGAATGTATTATCTGAAAAGATCTTTACGGACAGGAAAGAATTTGGATATGATGTGGTGGTTTTGAATAAGAAAGACATTCTTGGCATAAACAAAAATATGAAGTAAGGAAAACAGGATAGAATGCAGAAAAATCATTCATTTTGGCTAGCTTTGAGCATTTTGATAAAAATAAAATGGAAAAAGTAGACTTGATATGTCATAAAATGTCTTAAGTGCAAACTAAGGAAACGGCATTTATCATTTAAAGCAAGATAGCTACACAGGTATACAGGTGCTTGTGCTTAGTCACTCTGTCTTGTCCAATGCTCTGCAACCTCATGGACTGCAGCCTGCCAGGCTCCTCTGTACATGGGGATTCTCCAGGCAAGAATATTGGAGTGGGTTGCCATGCCCTCCTCCAGGGGATCTTCCCAACCCAGGAATCAAACCCAGGTCTCCCACATTGCAGGCAAATGCTTTATCGTCTGAGCCACCAGGGAAGCCCAAGAATAATGGAGTGGGTAGTCTCTCTCTTCTCCAGGGGATATTCCCAACCCAGGATTCAAAACAGGCTCTCCTGCATTGCAGGCAGATTCTTTACTTACGCATTTTATTGTTTATTTTCAGAGGGAGTGAGAAAGTTGGGGAAAGGGGGAGGAATTAATAACTTTTATGTACTTCCAACTATTCAAAATTCATTTACAAAAAGCACATGTCTCTTCTACAATAAACAAATCTGAAAAAAGCAACTGGAAAAAAAATTTTTTTTTTTTTTACATCCTGGGAGTAAAATATAGGATAAACTACTACTTGTTGCTAAACTCAAGTTAAAGGTAAGAATCAATTAATTTCTTGGAATGCTTTAAGGCTGAATAGAAGATTTCAGTATAAAGTTAAATATTAACAACATATACACAGCACTTTAAACTCTCTCTGGTGTATTATCTTATCCTATGAATATTCATAACAACTCCTGAATGATACCTCATCTATGGAGTTTTCCAAGACCGTTTCCCTTTTGCTTCACCCTCCCAAAGGAAGGGATGGATGCCCTCTCCTAATTTCCTTCTGTTCTCTACAATTCTCTCTCATGCAAGTAATTATGTCTGAAGTATTTCCTTGTCTCTTTTCCAGGACTAGTCTATAGCTTCTTTAGGACAGAAAGTGTGTCTACCTTAGCATTTCCAAAACCTTACACAGTGCTGAACATGCAAATGTGTTTTATTATAAATAAACAAATAATTTTAATTTTATTGTATTCACTTTGTAGCTCGGAAATTTATATCTTGGAAAACACTGCATAACCTACTGACAAGCAAAATAGCATTGTTTCATCTTGACTGGAATAAGAACACCCAGGTTCTATTCCTACCTGTAACAATATCTGTGTGACTCTTCAGAGAACTGGGGGTGGGGGGTAACAGCTAACATAAACAATATTTCCCATATGCCAGACACTCTTCTAAGCTCTTTATAGAAATTAATTCTTTTATTCCTCAGAATAGCACTATGAAATAAGGATTATTATTATCCTAACGATGAGGAAACAGGCATAGAGAGTTTAAGTAATTCAGTTAGTAAGAAACAGAGTCATGGATTTAAACTCAACACAGCCTGGACTGGGCTTCCCTGGTGGCTCAGACTAAAGAATTCACCTGCGATGTGGGCAACCTGGGTTCGATCCCTGGTTTGGGAAGATCCCCTGGAGGAGGGCATGGCAACCCATTCTAGTATTCTTGCCTGGAGAATCCCCATGGACAGAGGAGCCTGGCAGGGTACAGTCCATGGGGTCTCAAAGAGTGAGACACGACTGAGTGACTAAGCACAGCACACACAGCCTGGACTTAGTGCTTACGCTCTTTACCTCTATGTTATTCAGTGTTAACACATTTATAAGAAAAATAACAACAAAGATAAGAATAATAGTCACTGAATACTAGTTAAACATATTTTAAAGAATACCAAAATAAAACACATACACTAAAATAAACAGGAAAAGTATTCTATTTTCCCCATAGAGTAGTTTGAAATAACAAAGAACTAGGAAATCAGAATGAAATAAACTGCTATAATTATCACTAAATTTCCGGAAACTAATGTTTCTAACAAAACTAATGTCCCCAGGGAAAAAAGAAAAAGAGAACAAAAACAAAGCAAAACAACAAAAAAAATCAAAACATAACAGAAGCAAACGTGAATCAACTCAAGATTTTGCAACATAATTTAGGAGCCAAGACAGCCTCTCTCTATTTCCTTCCCATACCCCAGGTTAAACAAAGCCTGGAAACTACATACTTACTAATAAAAAGTACTGGATTGAAAATAAGAAATTTGTTTTTTAAATCTGTATCTATTTATAATGATCTAGTTAGCAAATAAAAGCTCTTATAAAATACTTTTGCTCATCAATTCACAAAATTTACATGGTGGGGGGAAAATAGGAGAAGAAACACACAAAAAATGTGGATATAAAAGGACAGGTAGATATAAAAGAATAACATAAAAGAAGGCTTCACTAGTTTAAAAACAACTCTATAAAATAATAACACAAGAGAAAGGAAAATATAAAAAAAAAAAAGAAAAGCAGGAAGAAAGATTATGGGAAAAACTTCTACCCAATACCTTTCCCCCTCAAATGCCCATAACCCATTATGGGTATTGTTTTTTTCTCTTTCTGTGAATGCCTCCATTAATTTCAGACAATATAGCTCCTAATTATGTCACATTAGCTGGTACAACTGTCCCTCTGTATCAGCAGGTGATGGTTCCAGGAAGCCATCAGATGCCAAAATCCAAGCACACTCAAGTCCCTTACATAAAATGACATGGTATCTGCATATTAACGTATGCACATCCTCCCACACACTTTACATCATCTGTAGATTTCTTACAAAACCTAACATGATATAAATGCTATATAAATAGCTGACTGGGTGCAGTGAATTCAAGTTTTGATTTCTGGAACTTTCTAGAACTTTTTCCCCTAAATATTCTAGATCCACAATAGGTTGAATCTGAGGATGCAGACCCACCACTCCAAAATGGAGTGCCAAATATATTATTCTCTTATAGATACTGGATGTTTTGGGGGACAGGAAGCATACCTTAGCTTCTTTAACCTTTGATATTTTTTTCAAAATCTTAATCTGAAAGAGTGCTCTGCATAGTGCTAAACTGATGGCTGGAACTTAAAAGCTTAAACATTCAAAAATTTCCCCAATTTTAGAAATACTTCTGTTTGATTTGTCTGTGAACTAGAGTTTCCTTAAAGGAATCAAATAAACATTTCAAATATAAATTAAGATTGAAGTTTCTGAGCTTGTAAAAAACTGACTCAGGCTTAGGAACGCTTTGAAGACCTTTGGGAATACTAACTTTAAGTGGCAAAACAGTTCCAGACCTCACTGAGTTTTCACAAATAAAATTTCAGATGTCTCTTTAAGATCTTTTTATAAATAAGGTTAACGTATCTATTTCCTACTATATACTTTGAAGACATTTAAGCTCTGTTACATACATAATTAACAATTACACAGTTTAGAAGCCAGTATTCCTGAGCTTAAATTTCAAACACCTGTACTAAATACCTCCCTTATAAAAGTTATCACATAACCCAAGTTGGAAGACCAAAAATTCAACAAATTTTGCAATGTCATCATTCTTCCTCCTCACCTGTTTAAAAAAAAATTACCATTTAGAACTTTTTCTCAAATGATGGCATTACACTAAACTATGAAGTGTAATACAAGGAATCTGCTTCTAATAATAAAGTAAAGAACAATGCAAATTATTTCCTTAAAATAACTAATAATAATGAGGACTGATGCAACAATATGGTGAATAACACACCAAAAACCTCTGCAATTGCAGAGACACAGAAATGCTGGATAAAAATAAATACAAGCTCAAAACAAGAGAGGGAGGAGTGGAAATGAAGAAAAGAGAGTAAGTAGGAAAGGAGCAAGTGGGATGTTGGAAAAGGGCTAAGAGGGGAGAGGAAGACGGTAAGAATGTGGAATGGTGCAAGGCAGGAAGGGGCTGAAGGGGCTGAAGGGGAAATATGGAGGGAAGGAGATTGGAAGGAAGGATAAAGAGAAAGGAGAAAGGTAAGGGGAAAGAAACACAAAAATGTAGTATTAAGATACAAACAATATGGAGTTAAGCACAAATAAGGAGGAAAGCAGAAGAGAAAAGTAGGAGGAAAAGAGAAAAGAGGAGGGGGGCAAAACACAAACAGGCTGGAAAATTATAAATAATACATTATCAAGTTCTAAAAAGAGGCAGATATATGAGAACTGAAAAGAAACTGAGAAAATGGAGGAAGAAAAGAAAGGACAAAGGAAAGAAACAAATACTTGGAAGAGAGCCTGGTGCTCTTATTCAGATTGTTCTAACACAGAAGAGTAACAAGATGAAAATATTATATAAAGATGACGAGAGAAGATGGTAGAGTAGGAAAATGTGTGCTCACGTCCTCCTGCGAGAGCACCAAAATTGCAACTAGCTGTTGAACAACCATGGACAGGAGGGCGCTGGAACCCACCAAAAACAGATACTCCATGTCCAAAGACAAAGAAGAGACCTGTAGCAAGACGGTAGAGCAGCTCAATCACGATAAAATGAAATCCAATAACCTCAGGGTGGGTGACCCACAAACTGGAGAACACTACTACCAAAGAAGTCCTCCCACTGTTGAGAAGGTTCTGAACCTCACCCCAGGCTTCCCAGCCCGGGGATCTGATAAAGGGACTGGGAATCCCCATGCAATCTGACCTTGAGGGACAGCGGGATTTGATTACAGGACTTCCAGAGGCCTGGGGAAAAGGGACACACCAGTCTTAGAAAGCACAAACAAAATTTTGCACATACCAAGACCCAGAGGAAAGGAGCAGTGACCCCATAGGAGACTGAACCAAAATTACCTGCTAGTGTTGGAGGGCTGCCTGTGGTGGCATGGGTCGGTATGGGGACAGGGGCACTGGCAGGAGCAGGCTGGAAAGGGCCCCCTTAGTGTAAACACTCTTTGAGTTCACCATTAACCCTACCATAGAGCCCACAGACCCCAAGGCTGGGTCAGTTCAGTCGCTCAGTCATGTCCAACTCTTTGCCACCCCATGGACTGCAGCCGAGTACCTGAAGAACTATGGACAGAGGTTCGTGACATTGTACAGGAGCAGTGATCAAGACCATCCTCAAGAAAAAGAAATGCAAAAAGGCAAAATGGTTGTCTGAGGAGGCCTTACAAACAGCTATGAAAAGAAGAGAAGCTAAAGGTAAAGGAGAAAAGGAAAGATATACCTATTTGAAGGCAGAGTTCCAAAGAATAGCAGAGAGAGGTAAGAAAGGCTTCCTCAGTGATCAATGCAAAGAAATAGAGGAAAACAACAGAATGGGAAAGACTAGAGATCTCTTCAAGAATATTAGAGATACCAAGGGAACATTTCATGCAAAGATGGGCTCGATAAAGGACAGAAATGGTATGAACCTAACAGAAGCAGAAGATATTAAGAAGAGATGGCAAGAATACACATAAGAACTCTACAAAAAAGATCTTCACGACCCAGATAACCATGATGGTGAGATCACTCACCTAGAGCCAGACATCCTGGAATGCAAAGTCAAGTGGACCTTAGGAAACATCACTAAGAACAAAGCTAGTGGAGGTGATGGAATTCCAGTTGAGCTATTTCAAATCCTACAAGAAGATGATGTGCAAGTGCTGCACTCAATATGCCAGCAAACTTGGAAAACTCATCAGTGGCCACAGAACTGGGAAAGGTCCGTTTTCATTCTAATCCCAAAGAAAGGCAATGCCAAAGAACGTTCAAACTACTGCATAATTGCACTCACCTCACACACTAGCAAAGTAATGCTCAAAATCCTCCAAGCCAGGCCTCAGCAGCATGTGAACCGTGAACTTCCAGATGTTCAAGCTGGATTTAGAGAAGGCAGAGGAACCAGAGATCAAATTGCCAACATCCGCTGGGATATCGAAAAAGCAAGCGAGTTCAAGAAAAACATCTATTTCTGCTTTATTGACTATGCCAAAGCCTTTGACTGTGTGGATCATAACAAACTGTGGAAATTCGTAAAGAGATAGGAATATCAGACCACCTGACCTGCCTCCTGAGAGGCAGGTCAAGAAGCAACAGTTAGAACTGGACATGAAACAACAGACTGGTTCCAAATTGGGAATGGAGTACGTCAGGGCTGTGTATTGTCCTCCTGCTCATTTAACTTATATGCAGAGTACATCATGAGAAATGCTGGATTGGAGGAAGCAAAAGCTGGAATCAAGGTTGCCAGGAGAAGTATCAATAACCTCAGATATGCACCCTTATGGAAGAAAGCGAAGAGCAACCAACGAGCTTCTTGATGAAAGTGAAAGAGGAAAGTGAAAAAACTGGCTTAAAACTCAACATTCAGAAAACTAAGATCATGGCATCTGGTCCCATTACTTCAGGGCAAATAGATGGGGAAACACCGGAAACAGCGGCAGACTATTTTTTTGGGCTCCAAAATCATTGCAGATGGTGACTGCAGCCATGAAACTAAAAGACGCTTACTCCTTGGAAGCAAAGTTATGACCCACCTAGACAGCATATTAAAAAGCAGAGACATTACTTTACCAACAAAGGTCCGTTCAGTCAAGGGTATGATTTCTCCAGTAGTCATGTATGGATGTGAGAGGTGGACTATAAAGAAAGCTGAGTGCCGAAGAATTGATGTTTTTGAACTGTGGTGTTGGAGAAGACTCTTGAGAGTCCCTTGGACAGCAAGGAGATCCAACCAGTCCATCCTAAAGGAAATAAGTCCTGAATATTCATTGGAAGGACTGATGTTGAAGCTGAAACTCCAATACTCTGGCCACCTGATGCGAAGAACTGACTCCTTGGGAAAGACCCTGATGCTGGGAAAGATTGAAGGTGGGAGGAGAAGGGGACGACAGAGAATGAGATGGTTGGATGGCATCACTGACTCAATGGACATGAGTTTGAGTAAACTCCAGGAGTTGGCAATGGACAGGGAGGCCTGGCGTGCTGCAGTCCATAGGGTCGCAAAGAGTCAGACACGACTGAGCGATTGAACTGAACTGAATGTATTTTGACAAAAAGCTCTATTTACCAGGAAGCCTTAATTTCAATTGTTCATGAAGAGGTATAAAATATAAAAAGCATAAACCAACAGCTATCTAAGAAAAAGCAAAGCCACTTAAAGTGTGGTAGATTTTGGAGAGGGTGGGATGTATGGAAAAAGTGACATGGTAACACACATTACCATACCTAAAACAGATAGCCAATGTGAATTTGCTGAATGACTAGGGAACTCAAACCAGGACTCTGTAACAACCTAGAGGGGTGGGATGTGGAGAGAGGTTCAAGAGGGAGAGGACATATGCATACCTATGGCTGATTCATGTTGATGTTTGGTAGAAATCAACACAATACTGTAGAGCAATTATCCTATGGTTAAAAATAGATAAATTTTTTAAAAGTATGGTAGATTTTAACACATCTGTCTCATATTTAGCAAAGGTAAGGACTGGAAAAGGTCAGTTTTCGTTCCAATCCCAAAGAAAGACAATGCCAAAGAATGCTCAAACTACCGCACAATTGCACTCATCTCACACGCTAGTAAAGTAATGCTAAAAATTCTCCAAGCCAGGCTTCAGCAATACGTGAACCGTGAACTTCCAGATGTTCAAGCTGGATTTAGAAAAGGCAGAGGAACCAGAGATCAAATTGCCAATATCCGCTGGATCATCGAAAAAGCAAGAGAGTTCCAGAAAAACATCTATTTCTGCTTTATTGACTATGCCAAAGCCTTTGACTGTGTGGATCACAATAAACTGTGGAAAATTCTGAAAGAGATGGGAATACCAGACCATCTGACCTGTCTCTTGAGAAACCCGTATGCAGGTCAGGAAACAACAGTTAGAACTGGACAGGGAACAACAGACTGGTTCCAAATAGGAAAAGGAGTACGTCAAGGCTGTATATTGTCACCCTGCTTATTTAACTTATATGCAGGGTACATCATGAGAAACGCTGGGCTGGAGGAAACACAAGCTGGAATCAAGATTGCTGGGAGAAATATCAATAACCTCAGATATGCAGATGACACCACCCTTATGGCAGAAAGTGAAGAAGAACTAAAGAGCCTCTTGATGAAAGTGAAAGAGGAGAGTGAAAAAGTTGGCTTAAAGCTCAACGTTCAGAAAACTAAGATCATGGCATCTGGTCCCATCACTTCATGGGAAATAGATGGGGAAACAGTGGAAACAGTGTCAGACTTTATTTTTTTGGGCTCCAGAATCACTGCTGATGGTGACTGCAGCCATGAAATTAAAAGACGCTTACTTCTTGGAAGGAAGGTTATGGCCAACCTAGATAGCATATTTAAAAGCAGAGACATTACTTTGCCAACAAAAGTCTGTCTAGTCAAGGCTATGGTTTTTCCAGTGGTCATGTATGGATGTGAGAGTTGGACGGTGAAGAAGGCTGAGCGCCAAAGAATTGATGCTTTTGAGCTGTGGTGTTGGAGAAGACTCTTGAGAGTCCCTTGGATTGCAAGGAGATCCAACCAGTCCATCCTAAAGGAGATCAATCCTGGGTGTTCATTGGAAGGACTGATGTTGAAGCTGAAACTCCAATACTTTGGCCACCTCATGCGAAGGGCTGACTCATTGGAAAATACCCTAATGCTGGGTAGGATTGAGGGCAGGAGGAGAAGGGGACGACAGAGGATGAGATGGTTGGATGGCATCACCGACTCGATGGACATGGGTTTGGGTAGACTCCGGGAGTTGGTGATGGACAGGGAGGCCTGGCATGCTGCAGTTCATGGGGTTGCAAAGAGTCGGACACGACTGAGTGACTGAACTGAACTGAAGGATAGTAACTATGTGTAAGATTTGAACAACACAATCAGCACTTTACCCTTAAAACTCTGAATTCAATACAGGATAAATCTTTTCATGTAAAAGTGAACTAATAAGGACGCAAACTAAAGAGAAAAAGAACCAAGAAAAACAGCACATACCATGCTCTCTGGGCTTTCCTGGTGGCTCAGAGGTAAAGATTCTGCCTGCAGTGTAGGAGACCCAGATTCAAACCCTGGGTCAGGAAGATGCCCTGGAGAAGGCAATGGCAACCCACTCGTCTTGCCTGGAGAATCCCATGGACAGAGGAGCCTGGTGGGCTACAGTTCATGGGGTTGCAGAGAGTCAGACACGACTGAGTGATTAACACATGCTCTCTGACCAAAATTAAGTAAATTTAGAATTAATAACTAAAGTTAACCCCCCATATAAAAGGAGGAAAGTGCTGGAAAGGACTAGAGGTAAGATTCCCAAGTACTCATATAGGCCAGGAAGAGTACCTAATTCCCACAAGCCAGACTAGGAAAACGCACAATTGATGCAGCAATTAGCCCTAGAATCAACACTACTCAGAGCCACTGAACATAGCATAAAAGCAAGATGCAAACAGATCAAACTGTTTTTAAGATCATCTGAACAGAGCTCAATTTTATAGGTATACAAATATCCAGGATGAAATAAATGCATCTTGTCTGGTATTTAATTGAAGACTACCAGGCATGCAGAGAAGCAGAAAAACCTAAATCATAATGAAAATAATCATCAAATCAGATTTAAACCAGATTTTAACACAGATGTTAGGCAAGCAGAAAAGGACATGAATGCAGTTATTCTAACCATATTCCACATACCCAAAAAGTTGAGGATGGAAGCTATATAAAAAGAACTACTCAAATCGAGCTTCTAGGTATCAATCAAAATTACAATATCTAAGGTGAAATGTTAAGAAATGTGTACATATAGGTACTATAAACATTGGGCTGCCCTAGGTGGCTCAGTGGTAAAGAATTGTCACCTGCCAATGCAGCAGATGTGGGTTCGATCCCTGGGTTTGGAAGATTCCCTGGAGAAGGAAATGGCAACCCACTCCAGTATTCTTACCTAAGAAATCCCATGGATTAAGAAGTCTGGTGGGCTACAGTCCATGGGGTCGTAAAAGAGTCAGACATGACTTAGTGACTAAACAACTACTATAAACATTAAAGCAACTACTAAAATAAAACAAAACTGTACTGGCAATAAGCCAAAAAAAAAAAAGAATACAAAAATCACAGAAATACTTGATTAATACAAACAAAGGCAGAGAAAGAGAAACAATAATGAAAGGGGATAAGTAGAAGATAAAGAATAGATGACAGACTCTATATAAATACCCACATTAAATAAAAATGATACCCTCAAAATGTTAGACACTGTCAGATGGACAAAAAAAGCAAAACTCAACTACGCTGCTTCCAAGAAATATCAAGTGTGCACTTAAAATATATGAAGTTTACTATATGTTAGTTATGTATAACATACATTTTAAACAGCTCAGTAAAGCTGTTTAAAAAAACCTAATTTAATATATATTCAACATTATTTTCATTACTTTCATTCCAGTATGCTTTTTGAAGTGAGAGTGGGTGAAATGGAACTTCAAAAATAAAGTTTCTGGAATCACTCTAGGAAATGCATTGATCTACAAAGTATTTCCTCAACACTGAAACCTATGCTCCTCTGTGTCCACAGAAGTTTTTGCACATGTGAATACATTCTTGCACTGGCAAGCAGATTCTTTACCACTGCACCACCTGGAAGCTCCCTGTGAATGCATCTTAAGAAAAAACCCCCAAAACTTGAAAAACACTCATAACACATTTATAGAGGAATTTAAAGCAATATAAACAAAACCAAAAAACAACCACTTTTTTCTTAATGCTTTCAAAAATAGTCTACTGCCCCAACATTTTAACTAGAAAATCATTTTAACTAGAAATAATAACTCAGAAAATAATTACTAAAATCAATAACGTAAATGAAAATGGCAAACTCACTCTTGTATTTAACAATGTAGCAAGCAGGCAAGTCAATCTCTCTCTTGATAACTGTCCTGAATGTTTTAATTCATCAAAACAAAAGCTAGGAACCTATCTCCTGTATAAATACTTAAGTTTTTTTTTTTATCTTTCAAATACTTATTATTCATTAGTCCTTTATCATGAAAAGCAAGCAGATACAAATCATACTAAAAACATGCTAAAATTTCAAAGCAAGCAAAATCACTTAAGATATGTAGCTCATCTCTTTATCATACTGATGTTTCAAAATAACTGCAGAAAAGCTCCTGATATGATAGGAAAATAAAAATGTATAGAACTGAAAGAACAAAAAGCACTGAAGGAAGCATTAATATGTGATCATGATCTGAAAGCATATTAAAAAGCAGAGACATGTCTTTGCCAACAAACGTCCGTCTAGTCAAAGCTATGGTTTTTCCAGTAGTCATGTATGGATGTGAGAGTAGGACTATAAAGAAAGCTGAGCGCCAAAGAATTGATGCTTTTCAACTGTGGTGTTGGAGAAGATTCTTGAGAATCCCTCGGATTGCAAGGGGATCCAACCAGTCCATCCTAAAGGAAATCTGTCCTGAATATTCATTGGAAGGACTGATGCTAAAGCTGAAACTCCAACACTTTGGCCCCTTATGCAAAGAATGGACTCGTTGGAAAAGACACGGATGTTAGGAAAGACTGAAGGCGGGAGAAGGGGATGACAGAGGATGAGATGGTTGGATGGCATCACCGACTCAAAGGACATGAGTTTGAGTAAGCTCCAGGAGTTGGTGACAAACAGGGAAGCCTGGTGTGCTGCAGTCCATGAGGTTGCAAAGAGTCAGACACAAATGAGTGACTGAACTGATAATCTGAAAATATTTATAAGCCCTTTAATTTTAAGATTAAAATCTATAAAGTAAAATAAAATTTTTTCTCTTGCCTTCAGCGATTCCACATAGGTACAAAGGAAATGAGGAGATACAGTGAAAAAGAGAACCTAATAAACAAAGATACAGTGTGCGATTTAAGAACAAAGTCAATTCTGTTTTATCAAACATACAAGCTAAGTATGGAAACATAAAGATAAGGAAAGGCAAACAAGTTGTAATCACTTATGCTTACTTAATAGTTTATATCCGCATAGATAGCACTTTTACAGTTACACAAACATAATCTTACTCATTCTCCACAAATATATTTTTGAAATTCTCCACACAAAGCTATTGAACAATTCCAAACCAGCTCTGCTGAGCCCTCAATCACCACCACCGTATTAGCCACACTTGAGGTGGTAGGCCAAAACATAAACTTGTGGCCAATTTCAACTGAATTCATTCTGAAAGAACAGTATTTTTAAAGAATTATTTGAAAGCTACACAGTCCAGCAGGGGATGAGATAGGAACTCTGAAGTTTAGGACAGGCAGGCACTGCAAATTACCTAGAATTCAGAGGATTTAGTGCAGTTGCATCATACTACCTTAAAGTATCTCCTTACACTGGCTGATTATAGCCTATTCACTTCATCAGAATACCTAAATTTTCACTAATTAAATTCATTTGTGATATCAAACCACTCTAACACACAGTATAAAGAGTTAAGTACCATTCAAACATTAGTATAAATTGGTATCAACTGCTCATACAATATGAAGATGGGGAGAAAAGAAGGTAACATCATTACTGAACACCCACCATTCTCTAAAGACTGAGCTAGATACTTTTAGTTTCATTAATCCCCATGGAGATAGGGACCTATCAATTTTATTTTACCTCTTCATTTTATTAAAAAGTTAAAAATAAACTCAAAACCAAGTTTCAAAGAGACCAAGACACTAGATCAAACAGCAATTAACAGAACCAAACTGAACTAAGAATAAAGTATGCCTTACTCTATGCTACCTCCCAAGACACACAAACAGTTGTGACATTAAAGTTTAGGGCTGACACAAGTCAATGCTGAAGGAAGAGGATACAGAAAAACCATTACAATAATGTCAGCAACGAACTGTCTTTTTCCATGTTCACTATGAACTTTTCTTTTCTGTATACTTTCTCTTTAAATTGTGGTGTCTACCAGGAACATGTCCTCCTCCTCCTCCATCTGATACAACCTGAACTCTATGTACATAAAAATACTTCCCTAATCCTTGGACTTTGGTGGAGGTAAAGAAATCAGCCTGCAATACAGGAGATGTGGGTTCGATCCCTGGGTCGGGAGGATCCCCTGGAGGAGGGCATGCCAACCCACTCCTGTATTCTCGCTGGGAAAATCCCGTTGACAGAGGAGTCTGGTGGTTTATGGCCCATGGGGTCACAGATTTGGATACCACTGAAGCAACTGACCACCACCAATCCACAGCTACTATTTATTTCATGCTCTTTTCTGAGATTCGGGCTTACATTACCTATCCACTTACATCTTCCACAGGTGTTTCAGACTCAACTTAGCCCAAAATGAATCCACCATCTTTCCCCTCATCTTCAAATTCTTTATTATTAACATTCCCTTACTACATTGGTAATATTATCTAAATCTTAAGCTTGACATTCAATTCAGATTCATCCCCCTCTTTTCAGCTCCCTCCACTCCACCCCACCCCACCCTCACTACTCAACAAGTCACTCATTTTTCACCTAAACAGCTCTGCAATGAATTTCGATGCCTGCTGTCATTTGATACTTCACGATCTTTTGCCTGAATTTTATTAGTAGCCTCCTTACCTACTCTCTCAATATTCTAAGCCCACTTTTTATCCATCCTCCACACACTGCTACCAGAATAATTTACCCAAACCTAAGTCCAACTACCTGTATCACTCATCTACTTAAAATATTTACAGGGCTTCCCACTGTAAACAGGATAATGCCAGGTTCCCTCACATGATATACAAGTCCTATTTTTCTTCCCTAACTTCTACTATCTTGCCCACTACCCACTTCACAGTAAGACACTAAATGAATCATGGTGCATACATGCAAGTGAATAGGCAGTCACTAAAAATATTCATAAAAGAATATTTTAATAAAACTAAGAAACATTAAGTATTTATAATTTAGAAAGCAGGTTATAAGTAGATAATATCAGCAAGAACTCCGAAAATCTCCATTAAAAACAATTAAGCAAAAGTAAACACTAAAAACCAACTTTTGTGGAAACCTAGAAATTAATCAAAGGCTTGCAACAAAGACATTTATTCATGAAAAATGGCTGAATCTCAATAAAGACAGTAAACTCTGTGGCATTCCAAACTTATTGTGTTCCCATCCTTCATCCTCATCTCCATGGCCAGCCTTAAACACCAACAGTCCATGAACACAGTGACAAGCAGCAGCCTATCAAGTCACTGGAAGAATCAGAACAGAATCAGAGTTCTTTCAATGCTTCGCTCTGAGAAACATCATTATTTGACTCACCTATCTGCTCCTTCGAAAACCGAGCTCACAAAGCTTGTCTTTATTTAACTTAATTCAGAACTCACCCAGTACAACAGTTTTTCTCTTGGAGTCATTTGTGAAAAAACAACCAGTGGCAATTATTTAACACCATAGCTGCCTAGGGAAGCCATCACTGATGAGGTAAACAACTAACCAAAAAAAAAATTTAAAAAGGGAAAAGTCGGGAGATGTGCTACCAATAGGCAACTTTAAAGAACACCAACACATTAAAGGGAGTATAGAAGGCCATGTGCATGAGCTACGAGCGTATTAAGGAAAAACTGGAAAAATATTTAAACTTTCACCTCTGGCTGATCTTGAGACTACACAAGAAGGATGTGAAGGCTAAAAAAGTGCTGTAAACTGTTTCCTGAATATTGATAGTATGTCCCAAACACATACACAGAGCCCCTTGGTGAAGACTAGGAGACTTACCGACTCCAGGCTTGTACCATCCAATCATTAGCTGACCAGTAGGCTGAATGAGTGAAGAATCCAGTGGTCATAAATAGAAGAAAACAGACTGCACATAGTTCAGGAAAGTCATTAAAGAATCACACAGCAACAATAACAAACAGAAGCAACAACAAATCATGGGAGAGAGGGAGAAACTGTTTTCCAGGGTTGCTGGAAGATTTAAAATGTTAACATATCAATAAAAATTACAGGACACAAAGATACAAGAAAGTATGCTCCATGTAAAAGAGAAGTCAATAGAAACTCCCTGAAAAAGCACAAACATTAGATACGCCAGACAAGTGTGATAGTATCAAACACTATCACAAGTTTTAAATATGTTCCAAAAGATAAAATCATGTCTAAAGAACTAAAGGAAAGTGTGAGAATGGTATCTCACCAAGGAGAGAATGTCAACAGTAAGGTGGCTTCCCTAGTGACTCAGTTGGTAAAGAATCTGCCCGCAATGCAGGAGACCTGGGTTCGATCCCTGGAGTGGGAAGATGCCTTGGAGAAGGGAACAGCTACCCACTCCAGTATTGTGGCCTGGAGAATTACATGGACAGAGAAGCCTAGCAGGCTACAGTCCATGAGGTCACAAAGAGTCGGACACGACTGAGCAACTTTCACTTTCAGTTCTTTATGTTTTAAAAAAAAGTTTTAAAAGTACAATAAACAAAATGAAAAGCTCACTAAAAGCTTAAAAGCACATTTGAAATGGCAAAATTAAAAATAAGCAGGGCTTCCCTGGTGGCTCAGTGATAAAGAATCTGCCTGCCAATGACACGGGTTTGATCCCTGATCTGGGAAGATCCCATATGCTGCTGAGCAACTAAGCCTATGTGCCATAACTATTGAGTCTGTGCTCTAGAGTCCACATCCCACAACTACTGAAGTTGTGCACCCCAGAGTCTGTTCTCCACAGCATGAGAAGCCACCACAACATGAAGCTCATGCACCACAAATAGAGTAGCTCCCACTTGCTGCAACTAGAGAAAAGCCCGTGCAGCAGGGAAGAGCCAGCACAGTCAAAAATAAAAGAATTTTTAAAAATAAAATACAAATAAGCAAACTCAAAAGATAGGTTAGTTGTAATTATCCAGTCTGACAAACAGAACTTAAAAATAATGAATAAAAATGAACAGAATCTCAAACATTTCTGGGTCACCATCAAATGCAATAATACATATATATCAGGAGAACCCAAAGGAAAGAAAAGAAACACAAGAATTTCAACAAGTAATGGCTGAAAACTTCCCAAATTTGATGAAACACACTTCTCCATATATTTAAGAAACTCATTGGGGCTTCCCTGGTAGCTCAGTGGTAAAGAACCCACCTGCCAGTGCAGGAGATGTGGGTTCAATCCCTGGCTTGGGAGGATCCTCTGGAGAAGGAAATGGCAACCCACTCAGACCCATATCTAAGCACCTCATAACAAAACTGTCAAAAGTCGACAACAGAAAGAATCTTGAGAATACGAAGAGAGAAACAACACATCAGTTAGCAAGAAAGCCTCAAAAAAGAAAAATATAATTTGTCATCAGAAAATAGGGAGGCCAGAAGTCACTGAGATGACACAGTCGAAAAGCATAAGGAATACACCTGGCAACCAAGAATTCTATGTCCAGCAAAACTGTCCTTCAAAAATTAAGGCAAAATTAAGGCATCCCCAAGTACACCAAGACTGAATTTGCTCTTAGAAGGTGAATCCATCAAGATGAAATGAAAAGATTCTAGATAGTAAATTGAATTTGCTGGAAAAAATACTTTGACCTGTAAGTGAAAAAATAATAAACCAAATACATGGCATTCAGCTAAAACAATGCAGAGAGATAAATTGAGAGCTTTAATAAACACCTCAATACAGATCTGAAAATCAATAACATAATGTTCTACTCCACAAAACTAGAAAACAAAGAGCAAGAGCATGGGGAAGAAAGGAAATAATACGAATTAGAATGGAGATAAGTAAATCAGACAAGAAAAACAATAATAAGAAATCAAGGAATCAAAATTAGTTCTTTGAAAAGATAACAAAATTGACAAATCTTTGGCTAGGCTATCCAAGATAAACTGTAAAAGAAAACATTACTGCCAATCTTAAAGTAATAGAAAACATATTAAGAAATACTAGGAGCAACTGTATGTTAGCAAATTAGGTGATCTACATGTAAAGAAAGCTGAGCACCAAAGAACTGATGCTTTTGAACTGTGGTGTTGGAGAAGACTCTTGAGAGTCTTTTGGACTGCAAGGAGATCCAACCAGTCAATCCTAAAGGAAATCAGTTCTGAATATTCATTGGAAGGACTGATGCTGAAGCTGAAACTCCAATACTCTGGCCATCTGATGCGAAGAACTGTCTCATTGGAAAAGACCCTGATGCTGGGAAAGATTGAAGGCGGGAGAAGAAGGAGACGACAGAGGATGAGATGGTTGGATGGCATCACCGACTCCGATGGACATGAGTTTGAGCAAGCTCCAGGAGTTGGCGATGGACAGGGAAGCCTGGTGTGCTTCAGTCCATGGGGTTGCAAAGAGTGGAACACGACTGAGTGACTGAACTGACATATAATGGACAAATTCAAAGAAAAGACATAAAAGAAACTACCAAAACTGCCTCAAGAAGAAATAGAAAATCTGAACAGATCCATAAAAAGACTTAATAAAAAAGAAAACTGACCTCAAAGAAAAGACCAGGCCCAACTGGCTTCATAGGTGAATTCTAAGAATAGAAAGAACACTTTCAAACTAAATCAATGAGGCCAGTATTATCTTCACTTCAAAATCAAAGACATTACAAGAAACCTGCAGATTGATATTCCTTATGAATAAAGACACAAAAATCCTAAACAGACTACTAGAAAACTGAATACAACAACATATAAAAAGAATTATACACCATGACCTAGTGGAATTTATCCCAGAATGCAAGGTCAATCCAACAAACAAAAATCATCAATGCAACATACCATATTAGTAACAGGATCAAAACCCACATGACGGTCTCAACAGACATGGAAAAAGCACTTGACAATAGCCAACATTCTTTAATGATAACTTCACTCAGAAAGTTAGGAAAAATACATATATATACACATGTCCTCGGGGCTTCCCTGGTGGTTCAGTGGTAAAGAATCTGCCTGCCAATGCAGGAGACACAGGTTCAATCCTTGGTCTGGGAAGATCCCACATGCCATGGAGCAACTAAGCCCATGTGCCACAATTATTGAGCCTGGGCACCGCAACTACTGAGACCACGCACTGCAACTACCAAAGCCTGAGAGTCCTACAGTCCACGCTTGGCAACGAGAAGTCACTGCACTGAGAAGCTCATGCACTGCAATGAAGAGTAGCCCCTGGGCTCACTGCAACTGAGAAAAGCCTGCACCACAACGAAGACCCAACACAGCCAAAAAAAATAAAATAAAATTACATATAATAAAATAACATCCTCAATCCTCAATCTGATAAAGGGTATCTATGAAAATCCCATACCTAACTTCATAATGACTGATGAAAGACCTAAAGTTCTACCCCTAAAAACATAACCAAGACAACAATGTCTGCTTTTGCCACTTCTATTCAACATTGTACTGCGAGCTTCTGCCAAAGAAATTAGACATTAAAATAAATAAAAATCACATATATACTGTAAAGTGAGAAGCATTACATCTCGATTCACAAAAGACATAATTTTGTATATATATATAAAAAAAAATCAGGCTGAAAAACTATTTTCGCTAAATCTGGAAATCTGTTCTCGATCTAGATCTGTACCTCCAAAACAGAAAACAGTTTCTCAATTCATATCCCTAAATTCAAAGGCACTCTTTTGAATACTGAAAATAATCAAACATACACACATTTAAAAATACTAGTAAGGGAAAGGAAATACTATTACATTAGGAAAAGAAGGCATACTTTAAAACAACAGAGGGTGAAAACAACAACAAAATAAAACAGGATAAAAACAGAATGAGTCAGAATGTGAAAAGTTAATTTTAAACACTGTGTAGACCATGCTTCTCAAATTATATATAGGGACAGCTGCTTTTTGTTTGGGGGGGATTTTGTTCGTTTGTTTTCAAATTTCAATTCAAAACAGACCAATGCTTTACAATAAATTGCTAGAAAATACAGTGAAAAGCACCTATACTCTATTCAATGGTCTATACTCTATATTCAACAAGGCAAGTCCTCAATGACACAACTGGATGTCACAGCATTATCACACTGAGATGAGCTTCTCAACATCTCAATTTCTGCACTTAACATGTTACAGACCTGTTGGAGAAGGCAATGGCAACCCACTCCAGTACTCTTGCCTGGAAAATCCCATGGACAGAGGAGCCTGGTAGGCTGCAGTCTATGAGGTCGCGAAGAGTCGGACACGACTGAGCGACTGCAGTTTCACTTTTCACTTTCATGCATTGGAGAAGGAAATGGCAACCCACTCCAGTGTTCTTGCCTGGAGAATCCCAGGGACGGAGAAGCCTGGTGGGCTGCTGTCTGTGGGGTTGCACAGAGTCGGACACGACTGAAGCGAGTTAGCAGCAGAAATAAATAGCTGAAAAACTAGCACCAGTCTGAAGGCTACATTTTGAGTAGTAGTAGTATTGACTGGGAAGAATGATGCAGAGGTTTTGGTATACAGGCTGAGTATTCTTAATACTGGTACTTGAAATGAGGAATCTGTTCCTGCAATGAATTCAGGAAACTTGCCATTAAATTGTAATTTCTAGGGTGAGGCCTGATATCTTTATTTTTTAAAAGCTTGAAAGACCACTGCCCTCAACATTCCTGCATTTATAGCTGTGCTCTTCTTTTACATCTACTAAAATTTCAATCATCTTTCAAGGTACACCTCTAATGACCCAGCTTCATGAAACTTTCTTCAGGGCATCTTGTTTATATATGATCCTTCTGAGAATACAAAATCCTCCCTATGCAGGGGACTGAGGTTCAATCTCTGGTCAGGGAACTAGATAAGACCCGGTGCAGCCAATATATAATATACATATTATATATATGATCCTTTTGCCTTTTATACTCATGTTTCATATTTGACATGATTCTCTTATTATACCATCAAGTCGTTTATTCTTTAGCAGTTGCCCCAAATCTAGCAAAGCACCGTATTACAGTCAGCTATTCAAATCGTTGCTCAGAACTATTATTTTCAGATTTTTAAAGAAATGGAGGCAGAAATGAATAATTACTTTTCTTAAAGTCAATTTACAAGAAATGGCATGATTATAAGCAGCAGCTTATGGTAACAACCAACTTGCCTCCAGAAGGTCCTAAGGACAACTGACAGAAAAGAAAAGATGACTGCGAACTCTGAAGCTACTGATTTTAGAAAATTCAAACACTGACAAATTTTTGGCAACACAAACACACCTTTTACTAGCTATGGTACTTTAGTTTGGGGTGGTGAAGCAAAGAATAATGTTGCTAAGTGATGCAACTTAAAGATTTGTGTTATTCAAAATAAAATACCAACAATGAATTTCACTTCCTTTCTTTTATTCTTTTTTACTAAAATATAATTTTTAAATAAGTCCCTCTCTAATTTACCCATTTTTAATAGGTTAGAAACTGAAAATACAGAATCAAGACCATCATCAAGTATATTCAGAGGTTTGTACTCAATTTATTTCTTAAAAACAAAACTGCTGACTTTAAATAGGTCATTAATATCTGATTTAACTTTAGCACCTTTAAGGTTCCAATTAAAATTCAAATGTTTAAAATTTTTCCATAAACTCTGTGCTTCAAATGCATTTTTTCATATAATACCTGAAATTATGTTAATTTTATAGACGGCCAAAGCATCTATAAATTGTTAAGCAAATAATACAGCTAAGATCAGAACCCAGATATTCTGATTGTACACACTATATCCCCGTTACTAGTTACTTAATACTCAAATTTCCTTGGAGATCAATTAGTATTTGCCATACTGGTCTGTTGAAGGAACTAAGTCAGGTAACACATGTGAAATGTTTGGTTCAGCACCTGTCACATGCACGTGTTCAAAAATATTAACTCTTATTTCCATACATGACAGCTGCTTCTATAAACGATTTCATTCTTTAAAAATTTCCAAAAGATAGAGAAGAGATAGACCCATATCTAAAATGTACTTTGTGTTCATGAGAAAATTTTAGAATGCTAACAATTTCTGAGAATGCTAATGTTCATCTAAAGGAACATACCTAAATTCTAAAATCAATCCCCAAATAATATTTAGACTAGTTCAATTTTTTCATTATTCTAAACAACACTGCAGTGTTTAGACACACTCATCCACTTAGTTCCTCAGGGAAAAAAACACTAAGAAACGGAAGTACTGGTTTCAAAGCATATACACGTGTACATTTAAAATTCTCACATTTAATGAAGCCCTCTAATTTACACTTGGCCAGCAATGTATGAGAAAATCTCCTTCCATTATGTCTTGACAATATCCTTTACAATTTTCTCCCAATTTCATACATTTTTAACAGTTTATAAATTAAAGAAATTAACTCCTTTAAACATGTTGTAAATGTTTCTTAGCTGTTTGTCTTTTAACTCTGTTACTGACAGATTTTACCATTAAAAGTTTTAAATGTTTTATAAAGGTAAATTTATCCAACATTTCCATGGCAATTTCTAACTTTAAGTTTTAAGAGCTGTCTTCTCTATCCCAATATTGCAAATGTATTTGTTTAATTTGCCTTCCTTTTTATACTGAAGAATCTAAGTAATGTAGACCATACTCTGTTAAAAGATATAAAGTAGTGATGTACATACGCTTTTTATCCAAAAGAACATTCTTTCTTCCTAATCTTTATCTAAACCACCATTTAATGAAGTGGTCACATGAGTTCCTTCTGCAGCAAAGAGAAGCCATCCCTTTTAATTTTAACATTCTTTTTAAATGCACCTATTCTTGAACATAAAAGATGTGCCAATTTTTCTCAGAGAAAAATATAAAACTTTATTTTATGAACTTTAAAGAAAGCCTAATTAAATAAATGGAGACTCCTTGAGATAGGAAGAATATAGCTGACCCTTGAAAAAGATAGGTTTGAACAGCTCAAGTCCATTTACACATGAATTTTTTTTCCAAAGTAAATAAATACTCCAGCATTACACAATCCATAGTTGAATCTGTAGATGTAGAACCAGGGATGTGGAAGACCAACTATAAGTCACAGGTTGATCTTCAACTGTGCAGAGGGTTGGTGCCCTAAACCTCTATGCTCTCTCAGGGTCAACTGTAGATATACCATAGATGGCAATCTCCTTTGAATTAAACCTACGGATTCAAGGCCATTCAATTTTTAAAATCCTAACAATAGTCACAAAATTTAATCGATTTTCAAATTCATATGGAGAAGCAAAACAACAAAACATTAAAAGATTTATATTAGTCTACTGTGGCTGCTGTGACAAGAGCCACAAACTCAATATTCTGTTCCATCTTCTCCTCCGTGTCTATCTATAAGTCAGTTTATTCTGTTAGGTATGTTGGGGGTGGTGGTGGTATATACTTCAAACATGGCATGTTGTTGTGCTCACTGATTCATAAGTTTTTTGAAAATCAGATGTTATATAAGAGTCATGAGTTATTTCAATAGTGGTGAAGATTATACGATAACCTCTGCCATAATGCCATAAGCATTCTTCATTTAACATCCTATTTTTTTGCTTTTATTTTTCTGTTTCACACAGGACAAATTTTAGATTTTGAGCCAATTTTTTGCACAGGTAATTAAGTTAACCCAAGGGTTCTTTCTGATACTGACTTCAACGGTTTTTTCTATCCTCCTTCATTGAAAAAAAGTTGTTCAAAGACCAGCTTTGCTTTCCCCGTACCTAATATATTCATTCATGAATTACGTAATATTTACTGAGCACCTAATACATGCTGGGCACTATGCTGAGGTCAGGGATACAAAACTGAAGAGACACACTTCTACTCTCAGGAATGTTGTAAGATATAGGCATACAAATAAGTAATTACATTGTAAAATAACCAAATTACTAGCAGTAAATAGGAAAAGTTCCTCTACCTACCAGATGACAGAGAAGGCTTCAGCAAAGCTCTACAGGTTTCCCACCATTCTTAAGGAAGAGGTTTTAAGGCTTAAGGCTTTCAGGTGTAAGCATAATTTTTATCCCCTGCTTTTCTTTGAATACAGTTGCCGTCTTATACTGTTTAGGTGCCTTCTCGATAGCATCTGGTCTACTTTTTCATTGCACCAGTGGTCATCCCAGAAGTCTTATTACCACTCATATTCATGGAGTACTACTTTTACACTCAGTATACCTAATTCAAAATTGGTTTGTAAGTAGTAAGTAGTGGTATTTTCTAAAAATGGATTAATGCATGCATCCAAATCATATTAGGTTTTCAACTTAGAGTTCATACAAAGTCTACTTCCTTTCTATAGTAATTGTCCCTCCAGACTGTAGTTTTGAAATCCAATAGGTGGGATTATTATTTTGTTGCTGATGCTTCTTTCTTTCTTCCTTTCTCCTTCCTTCCTCCCTCTTATTCTTCCTTAGTAAGAAGGTTAAAAGAAATGGGCTATTGATTATGGTACAATAAATATCATTAGCAAAAGCATAGGCATCACAGAAAGTGATTTCTCATTCAACATTAATGAAATACAAAATACCAGAGAGGGGTAACAAGAAGTTGAAGAAGAATCTGAGACTAAGATAAAGTTTTCTTTTTCTACCACACTGTCAAAGTTTTATGTCTTAGTGAAAGATGGTGATGTCACTTATACCAATAGAAAAAAAAATTTCGATTTGTAGACATTTGATCTTGTCTGTTAGAATAGATCTAACAAACATACTACTTGGCTATTTTTTTATTCTCTCCAAAATCTATTTCTACCACATGACCTTTCTAAAAGAGACATTAGATAATATATGAACGTACATATATACACAAATTGTGATTGAACTCAGAATAAAAAGTTTTAACTAAAAAAAAAAAGTACGCTTTCTTTTCTAAGACACTGTAAACTTGTAACTCAACATGTTTCTCTTTTCACTTTGGCTGCCAGGAAATCTAAGACTCAAGTTCAATGCCTTATAGCTATAACCAGCTCATCTCTGGAACCTGATAATGTTACCTTTAAGTAATGGCTATTCAGCTGTTTTTTTTTTTTTTATCACTAATTGTTCTAGTCTACATTTTATTCAGTCCTATAAGCCATGTAAAATTCTTTGGATGGAATAAAACCCTTAATAAGAGAAGTTTTAATGCAACCCCCCCCCCAAAATTGGTATATTATGGAACAGTTTGTTTTACTAAGCAAATTAATCAGTAACACTGTTCATGTAAATAATCTGCTCAGTATATCACTTCTTCATAAATACACAAAGATAAAACATTTCAAGTAAGAGTCAAACTAAAGACTATAAAGAGTTTATACAAATTAAAGAATAATGAAGAGTGAGAGTTGGACGGTGAAGAAAGCTGAGCACCAAAGAATTGATGCTTTTGAACTGTGGTGTTGGAGAAGACTCTTTAGAGTCCCTTGGACTGCAAGGAGATCCAACCAGTCCATCCTCAAGGAGATCAGTCCTGGGTGTTCACTGGAAGGAGAGATGTTGAAGCTGAAACTACAATACTTTGGCCACTTCATGTGAAGAGTTGATTCATTGGAAAAGACCCTGATGCTGGGAAGAATTGGGGGAAGGAGGAGAAGGGGACAGCAGAGGATGAGATGGTTGGATGGCATCACCAACTCGATGGACATGGGTTTGGGTAAACTCCGGGAGTTGGTGATGGACAGGGAGGCCTGGCATGCTGCGATTCATGGGGTCGCAAGGAGTCGGACACGACTGAGCGACTGAACTGAACTGAACTGAATGACATGTATATAGGATTACTTACTAACTTTGCATATCAAATTCTAGAAACATATTCAAATATCAACTTAGTTTATTTTCATAGGCAGTTTACAGTTCACAGTGACTCCTATACATTTTCAGATTTCCAGGCATATCTGTTCCAAGTTAATCTATACCGCTTTCAAGTTATTTACTTAATGAACATAAGCAATACTTGTTTCTGTCTTTATACATTACTTTCTGTATCTAATGAACACTAGTTTCTCATTTTCCTGATTTAAGATATTTTAATCCAACTTTCTTTTTGAAAACATTGATATATTCAGATTAAAGAACAATTTAAGATTTTTCAGATATAATCAATAGTCAACTGATCATAAATTTCTTCTCTAAATATAAAAATGTTAAAATGTGGGGGCCAAGTTGCATGGCTATGAAAATCCAATTTCCAGTCTCATTCATTTAGGAGAACTTATTATCGGCATCTGATGTCCAATGTTTTGAAAACTGTTTATGTTTCAGGGGTTTTTCTGTTCTTTGGTTTGTATGTTTCAAGCAGGTATGGACATAAGATAGGGAAAGTCATTCCTCACAGATGGCAAACAAATGAAGTATACCTTTGACAGCTCGTTTACTGACTTAAGAGTTTACAGGACATGGTGAGAGGAAAGGGAATCTACGCATAGCCAGTGGAAACTGTGAGTTGAGAAAATGAGGTGGCAATCCAAGGAAACCAAGGTAGGTAGAATCCACATGACAAAAGTACCGAAGATGAAAGAGCCACACTTAGTAAGATCCTAGAAGACCGGAGAAGGGTTCCTTTCCGTCTGAGCATAGATACGTGCACGGAAACTTGCCAAGACAGGAAAAAGAACCATGTGAGAGAATGTGAGAGAACAGGGCCAGAGGCTCACATAACCTGGGGAACAGTGCCTGTTCCCAAGAGCTGGGCTATGAAAAAATCCCTCATACCTGTGGGTCACTGAATGGAATATTCAGGAAGGTATTGCCTCATAATACATAATTATCCCAGATGGATCCACTCAACAAACTCTAAAAGCAAGACTTGAAATAATCAAACTGTTTTCAAGTAATTTAACAGCATCCCAGTAAAAAGCTTAAGAATTTACAGGAATATAAAAATACCCTGAGGCTAAGAAGGTAAAATTCACAAAGATAACTCAGCATTTGAAGAAGCAGGAAAAACAACCCAGGATGAGAAGAATAACCAATGGACAGAAACTGACCCAGAATAGATAGAGATGTCAGAATGAGCAGAGAATATTACAGAGGGTATTTTACTTGTATTCTATATGTTCAAGGAGCTAAGAAAATACACAGATGATATAATTTTATATGTACATACAGACACACATACACAAAGAACTAGATAAAAACTACAATGTCTGAGATGAAAAATAAACCAGTGGGATGGCAGACTAATATAGCAAAAGACAAGACTCGTGAATTTGAGGAGTAGCTATAGGAACTACCGAAGATAAAACATAGAAAAAAGAATCTAACAAAAATGGAAAGAATATTAGTTCCTTTTCAAACGCTATGAGACCTTCCAATATAATACTTACTAATAGATGAGCCTGATATTAATACCTTTTTATATGCCAATAAGTGAAACAAGAACATATAAGAAGGGAGGGGAGAAATAACTTGGAAAAAATGGCCAAAAAGTTTACAAACTTTATGAAAATGCTAAACCTACAAATCTAAGAATCTCGATGATTCTATGGCAAGAAATATTGAGACAACTACACCACTGCACATCATAATCAAATTGTTCAAAACAAGTGATGCAGAGAAAATCTTAACACATTACTGAGCACTGGTCAGAGATGTATTAACGCCATAAGTGTTAGTTTCAGCAAAAATTCCATGGTCAATAATGTGTTAAAAGTAGCCAGAAAAAAAGGAGAAAAAAGAAGATATATACAGAGTAAGATAAGGGGAAAGCAGACTTCTTATCAGAAACAATGCAAGCAAAAAGACAGTGGAGCAAAATCTTTATTTAAAGGACTAAGGAGAAAAGCCATCAATCTAGAATTCTAATTGCAGCAAAACATCTTTCAAATAAGAAAGCAAAATATAGATTTTGACATTAAAAAAGTAAAGAATCCATCACCAGCAGAGCATCATTACGTAAGAAATGTTAAAGGAAGTCCAACAAAAACAAAATGATGCTGGATGGATAGAAATATCTCTGCAAAGGAATGAAGAGCACTGAAAATGGTACTACATGGGTAAATATATATCTTTTTCTTCATTATTTAGAAGTCCTTAAAAGATAACTGCTTGTTTAGACAAAAGGAACTATTATAGGGTTTACAACATGTGTAAGTAAATGTATGATCAAAAAAGTATAAAGTCTGGGAAGATAAATGAAACTTTACTCTTGTAAAGTTCTTATACAAGAAGTGGTACAGTATATCACTTAAATAGTAAATAGACTCTGGCAAGTTGAAAATAGTTATTATAAATCTTAAATCAACCAGTAAAATATTAAAAGATTATAGCTAATTAAGACAACAAAAGAAAAATGTAAAAAAATCATACATTTATTCAACTAATACAAAAAAGGGCAAAAAAAGAGAACTATGAAAAGATAAGCCAAATAGAAAAAAGCAAGATAACAGACACAAATTTAAATCAAACAAATCAATAATGACTTTAATTGTACATTATCCAGTTCTAAATGATAAGCTACTGGTCTGAATCTGAACAGAACAATTACAAGAAAACTAAATTACTAACCAAAAGTATCCCCAACAAAGAAATATCCAGAACCAGATGGCTTCAATAGTGAATTCTACCAAACACTGTCATTTGCTACGGCATAGGCGGACTTTGAGGGCATTATGCTAAGTGAAATGACAGAGAAATACTGTATGATCTCATTTACACGTGAAATCTAAAAAACCAAACATAAACAAACAGATCAAAATGGTGGTTGAGGCAGTGAGTATGAGGGGGAAATGGGTGAAGAGGGTGAAAAGGTATAAATTTTTAGTTATAAATAAGTTCTGGGAATGTACGGTACAGCACCGTGATAAAGAAAAAAAGAAAAAAAAAGTCATCCAAATATCTTAATTAAAAGGCCAAGATTACATTAAAAATTAAGATTCAAACATACATGCTGCCTCCAAAAAATCTTCTTTATATAAATTAACAAAACAAATAGATTAAAAACAGAAAAATATATATCCTAGTAATGCTAGTCAATGAAAGCAGAAGTCTCTATATCACTATTAAGGTCGATTCCAGAGCAAAGGTTATCACCACAGATAAAGATCATTTCATAAGGCAAAAGAAGTCAATTTATAAAGAAGAGATAATAACCCCAAATGTTTAGAAACCTAGTAACAGAGCTTCAAAATACATTAAGCAAAATCTGATAGAACTCAAAAAGAAATAGACAAACCCCCAATTACAGTCAGAAATTTCACACCCCCACATTCAATAATTCATAAAACAAGGAGAAAGAAATTCAGCAAGGATATAGCAGACTTGAACAATACAATCAAACAACTTGTCCTGAGACTTTTCAAACACTCAACCCAACCACAGCAGAATATATACTGTTTTCAAGTGAATATGAAACATTCATCAAGTTAAAACATATTCCGGGCTATCAAATTTCAATAAATTTTGAAGAATTCAAGTCATAAAACATACATTTTCTGACAATAATGAAATTATATTAGAAATCAGTAACAGAAAGATATCAGGATACTCCACCAATATTTGAAGCTAAAGAACACACAGGTTAATAACCCATAGATCAAAGAAGAAATAAAAAGGGAAACTAGAATGCATTTTGGACCTAGATGAAAATAAAAATACAAAATACCATAATTTGTAGGAAACTGTTTAGAGAAAATTTCTATCAACATATGTATACACTATAAAAAAAAAGGTCTCAAATTAATAACCTGTGTTTACACTTAAAAAAACTAGAAAAAGAGCAAATTAAACTAAAACTAAGCAGGAAAAAGAAATAATAAAGACCACAGCAGAAATCTATTAAACAGAGAAAAATCAATGAAGTCACAAACTGGTTCTTTAGAAGATCAGTAAAAGTGATAAGCATCCAGCCAGACTGATTAGGAAAAAAAGATAAATTATCAATATCAGGAATGAGGGATGACATCATCACAGATTCTATAGGTATGAAAGAATAGGAAGCATTATGAACAACTTTATACCTGTAAATCTGACAAATTAATATGAAATAAGAAAATTCCTTGAAAGACACATACTTCTGTTTCAAGAAGAAACATATAACCCAAACAGCCCTCTACCTATTAAATTAGTTAAGAACCTTCACTCCAAGAAAACTCCATATCTAGATGGCTTCGTTGGTGAAGTCTACCAAATGTTCACGGAAAAAAATGATACAAATTTTCTATGAACAATTCCAGAAAACTAAAAAGAAAGGAATGTTTCTCAATTAATACTATAAGGCTAACATGTTAAAAAAAAAGCAAAAACACTACAAGAAAAGTAATATCCCCCATAAACATAACTACAAAATTACAAACATTCTAACATAGAAAATTCAACATTATATGAAAATGACAAGATGTCACAATTAACTTTGGCTTACAGAGGACTGCAGAGTTGATTCAACATTTGAAAATCCATACTGGAATTTAACTCTGTTCATTTAATTCTATTAATTCATATTAACAGAATGAGGGACTTCCGTGGTGGTCCAAGGGTTAGTTAAGACTTTGCTTCCCAGTGTAGAGGGTGTGGGCTCAATCCCTAGCCCAGGAGCTAAGACCCCACATGCCTCAAGGCCCCAGAAAAACAGAACATAAACAACAGAAGCAATACTGTAACAAATTCAATAGAGACTTTTAAAAAAAGTCAACAACAACAAAATCTTTAAAAAACAAAATGAAAAAAATTTAAAAACCTGTTAACCTCAACAGAAACAGAAAAAAGCATTTGACATATCTAGTATCCATCCTTGATGAAAACTCTCAGCAAACTAAAAGAGTAAGTCTTTCTCAACATGACAAAGAACATTTATTAAAAAGCCTACAATGAACATGATATTATATGGTTAGTTAAAAAACAGATCACCTTACCCTTAAGATCAATAAAATGACAAGGATATGCACTCTCACCACTTCTATTCTACACTGTACTAGAAATTCCAGTAAGTGCAATAAAAGAAGAAAAAGATACAAAGGCATCCAGATTAAAAAGAAGACTTAAAGACTCTATTAACAGACAATGAGTTCATGTATGTAAAAGATTCAATGAAGTCTATAAAATACTAATAGAACAAGTGAATTTAGCTCAGTTTCAAGATACAAGCTCAATGTACGAAATCAACTGTATTTTACTAACAATCAGAAATAGTCATGAAGATACCATTTACAAGGATATCAAAAGTAGAAAATATTTAGAGGTAAGTGACAAAAGATGCATTTAAGACATGTAGATTAAAAAATACAAAACACTGCTAGAGAAATTAAAGCAGCTCTATATAAAATGAAGAAACATACCTTCTTCTTGAGTCAGAGAAATTATTACTGTCAATTTTTCGCAAACTGACCTACAGATTCATCACAATCTCATTGCCAGCAAAATGTTTTATCTATTCATTTATTTTAGAAACTGAAAAGCTGATCTTATGGAAAGTTAAAAGACAAGGCATAGCTCCCTCCTCCCACAGCAAAAAAAAAAAAAAAAAACCTTTGGAAAGGAAGAAAAAAGTTGGAGGGTATACACCATCTAATTTCAAGATTTATTATCAAGTTGTAATAATAACAACAACAATAAAAAGCACTGTGGTATAGGCAGCAACACAGACAAACAGATCACCAGAACAAAACAGTCCCAAAATAGTTCTATACATATAGAGACAACTGAATTTTGGAAAAAGTACAAAGGCAATTCAGCAGAGAAAGGAAAGTCTTTTTCAACAAACGGTGCCAGAACACTTGGAGATCCATATGCAGGAAAAAAAAAAAAAAAAAAAAAATTCAATCCATATCTCAAACTATATTCACAGCTACCTCAAGATGGATCACAGACATAGATCCCCAAATGATAAAACTCTAGAAGAAAGCATAGGAGAAAATTTTTATGACCTTGGACTTAGGCAAAGGTTTCAGATACAAAAGCATGAACCATACAAGAAAAAGTTGATATATGAACTTAAAATTAAGAATTTCTATTCCTTTGAAGAAAATGTTAAGCGAATTAAAAGATAATATTTAAAAAAACACTCTGCAAATCATGTATTTGATAAAGTACTTATATACAGAATACAGGGTTTCCCAGGTGGCATTAGTGGTAAAGAACCCGCCTGTCAATGCAAGAGATATAAGAAACGCGGGTTCGACTCCTGGGTGGGGAAGATCCACTGGAGGAGGGCACAGGAACCCATTCCAGTATTCTTGCCTGGAGAATCCCATGGACAAAGGAGCCTGGCAGGCTACAGTCCATAGGGTTGCAGAGAGTCAGATGTGACTGAAGTGACTTAGCACACGTACAGAATATATTCAGAATCTTCAAAACTGAGTAAGAAAGCCAACAGCTCAATTTAAAAATAGGTGAAAGATGTGAACTTGATTTCATCAAAGAAGTCATATATAATGGCAAATAAGCACGTGAATAGAAGCTCAATGTTATCAGATATCAGGGAAACAGTAACTACACCTGCTATATAACTTATTACAGTGGTTGACAAGAAAAAGAAATACCATTATCAGGTGGTGTTGGTGCATTTCTACAGGAACTACAACTCTCATATACTGCTTGTGAGAATGCCAATTGGTTAAAAAAAAAAAAAAAAACCAAGAAACAATACAACTGCCATAGGATTCATCCATTCCAAAGTATTGACTCCAAGAGAAAAGAAAGCATATGTCTACACAATAGGTGTACCTCACAGCAATTTTACATGTAATAGTCCAAAACCGAAAATCCACATGTTCATGTGACCAGGACAATCAAATTACAGCACATCCATACAATAAAAGCGGTAAGAGCAATGTACTACAGACACATTATCAAACAACAAATATAGAGGAATTTCAAAGTGTGCTGAGTACAAGAAACCAATCCAAAAGAGTAAGCACTGTTAATTCCACGTATATGTTATGCATGGGCCTTCCAGGTGGCACAGTGCCAATGCAGGACATGTCAGAGACGTGGATTTGATCCCTGGGTTGGGACGATCCCCTGGAGTAGGAAATGGCAACCCACTCTGTAGTCTTGCCTGGGAAGTCCCATGGGACACACAGTCCCATGGCTGGCTACGGTCCGAGGGGTCACAAAGAGGGGTCATGCACACATACACACACACGTATGTATATAAAAGACACAAACTAATGGAGAGCAGATCGATAGTTGCCCAAGGGTAGGATGGCAGGCAAGTAAGGGTGAGAGGAAGGGATTAAAAGGGGCAAAAGGAAACTCTGGGAGATTATAGATGTTATTTCTCGATTATCTGACTATATTCCTAATCATGATGTCATGATGGCTTCACAAAGTGTATGTATGTCAAACAGTATTCAATTACGCCCAATGTTCACAGCAGCATTATCTACAATTGCCAAGATATGGAAGCAACCTAAGTGTCCATAATGGATGAATGAATAAAGAAGATGTGTATATATACAACGGAATACTACTTAGCCATATAAAAGAATGAAATTTTGCCATTTGAAGCAACATGGATGGACTTGGAGGATGTTACACTAAATGAAATAAGTCAGAGAAGGACAAATATTATATGATATCACTTGTATGTGGAATCGAAAAAATAAAACAAACCAGCAAATACAACAAAAAAAGCAGCAGACTCGCAGAGAACAAAGCAGTAGTTACCAGTGGGCTGAGGGAAGGGGGAGGGGCAAGATAGGGGTTGAGAGGTACAAACTACTGTACATAACATGGGGAATATGGCCAATTTTATAACTATAAATGGAGTATAACGTTGAAAAACTGTGAATCACTATATTGTACACCTGTAACTTATACAATATTGTGTATCACCATACTCCAACTTTTTAAAAAGTATTCAATTATATGCTTTAAATTTGTGTGATATATCATTTATCAATTACACCTCAATAAAGTTACTAGAAAGAATGATTCAAAATAATCAATATATCAGCTAGGTAAGCACTTACCTTTTTTTAAGCCAAGAAGACTGAACTGTTACCTTGCCATACAAGAAAATTAACATTTAGTCAATATCCATTATATGCTAAGCATTATGCTAGCCACTTGACAGATACTAAGTTATGTGCTTAGTGTCATCTTAAGGCCATTCCTTGGGGGAAAAAAGGGGGGGGGGGATGGGGCAGAGCAAGATGATAATATGAAACTTTAGCAACTAGACAAGATTTTATTTCTATTCTGTAATAATTCTAACTTCCAGTTCCTAAAAATAAAATATACAACATCAATAAACACAGATTTAAATCTAAATCCTTCAAGTTCTATAAATTCAGCTGGAATTGTCCTTCAGTGGGACTACATGCCAGGACAAAGGTTTACATTACATGCTTAAATTATGTTCTCATATAGTGGTAAGCACTGAATTCTAAAAATACCCTTAGTGAATGGCAATTTAATTTAAAGGTTAAAAATATAGTTTAGATGGGACCAAAAATCAAAATCCTGTGTAACTGGGATTCTGCAAACTTATTTCCTCATAGTGGTTATGTATTAATAAAACCTGCACTTAACTTGCAAAAAGGATTTGAAGTGGCTCTCCCATCTGCAAAATGGGAGACCTCTAAGCCATCTTTCAGTCTTTGCAGTTCTACTCTCCCCTACTCATTTGCTTAGGAATTACACTAATTATATTTCAAAGTCACTGTGACCACACAGAAATACAGAATATTTCATTCAATTAATTAATGTTAGAACCAAGTAGAGTACTTAGAGGTCCATCTTTTTTGTTCTACATTTGACAAGGTTTACTTCAGCACTATTGCCATTTGGAGCTAGAATACTGTTGTGAGGGATTATCCTGAGCATTTCAAGATGTTCAGCTGACCTGCTACCCACTAGATGCCAGCAGCACCTCTCCATAGTTATGACGATCAATAGTGTCTCCAAACATTCTCATTGTCCTCAGGAGAGCAAAACAGTCCCTGTTGAGAATTACTGTCCTAAAATGAGTGCAGCAATCTCTCTATATGGACCTTCTTCACTCACAGGGCAGGCAGTCTGAAAACGGAGTCCTCCATTTGAAAGTTCTTAAGAATATTTTAAACGTTTATAGATAGTATATGCTCCTTTTTAAAAAAAAATAATAAATTACTAAAAAGCACAGGTTTTTGTTTTTAAACAAACAAACATTGTTTTGTTTTCAAACTGAGAGAGCTAGGCCCTACAAAATACCTGATACCTATGACCTCTTCATTCAGACCATGTCTCCAGCGTGGGAAAAAAAATTTCTAAGGCCAAAGCATAAACAAACCATTCCTTACCTAAGGAACCGTGGCAATTAATTTAGAAAATGTCAATACTCTATTTGAATTCAACTTTAGAGCTCTGCCACTACCCAACCTACATCTTGTCCTAAGTAGGTTATCAAATATCATTGTCTTCAATTTCAAACTGCCATTATCTGTGGTAATATCTCCTACACATTAACCTTCCCTATCACAGTCTCCTAGCCAAATTTTTTCTTCAATGGCTTAACCCTCAAGTAAAATGAAAATAAAAAGATCACAATGTCAACTATGTCTAGAAAATTTGTATTTTCTTGAAAAAGTACCTTTTTACATGGCTACACTGGACTTAATCACTTCCTTACTATTACACAAGAACAAACATAATTTACTTGTGATACAGATTTGCTGCAATAAATGTAGGAGGAGTAAAAAACCAACTGGAGATGAAATATGGGTTCCAGCTCTGACTCTGTCTCCTAGTACTTGGATGACCAGGTAACAGTCCCAAACTTCAGCTCTCTCAGTTGTAAAAAATGGAGAGTAATAATTTAACTAACTCTAAAGTTATTGTGTGGATCAATTATCACTTATGCGAAATCATTCTGTAAAATGTCATACAAAGGTTGGGTACTGGTAGTATCCTGTTGGTATGAGTAAACCACATAGTACAGAAACATTCACCTCAAATTAAGAGAGACTTAATTCACAGAATAAATGTCACTTTTTAAAAGGAACATTCTTTACGAAGAGAGCCTGAGATGATAAACCTTGGTCTAGGATTCAGGCATCTGGGTTCTAAACTCAGTTCTGCCATTAACTCTATATATCAACAAAGGCAAACTTTCCTTTTCACCTCAAATTTCGTATAAAAAGATCCAAGTTCTGGACCAGTTGTTCCATAAGTATTATCACAGCCTACTGGCCCACGAAATTACCAAGTGTGCAAGAAACTCATTTAACCCTACATCCACAATTCAAGAGTAGTTTGGTCGGCCGCAAAACAGAAGGTAACAGACGGTAAGAAAATTTTATTTAAAAATAGAATGCTGTACGATTCTCCAAAAGAAAAGGAAGCTATAAACTACCTTGTTTTCTACAATTAATCATAGTTCTCCCTCTAAATGATAGTAATTATGAACAAGGTGCATTAACAAGGGCGGGGCTCTTTCCCACAAGCTTTTAGGGAACCACCCACACTTCCCAAAGAGGTGTAACTGCTTCCTCCTTGCCCTCCTTAGCCAAGAAACTTGAAAGATTAGGGTTTGTATTATCTGAGTTTTTTTTTTTTTCTTTTCACTTGGGCGGGGATGGCGGTAGTCATCTGACAAACATATCCTATAAACACCATTATCTGCAACAACAAGTTTCCAGAAAGTCTAAAAATAATCTAAGTTGTTAGAGTAATAAGTGTTTTTAAAACAGTTCGGGCTATTAACTCAAAACGAGGTAACCCTGTGTGTGATTAGCGTTTGCCAACTACCAAGGGTTCCCTTTCCCAAATTATCCGCCCTCCCGCGGCTCTGAAGAGGCGATGCCTCGCCCTCCGCTAGAGCATCGCGCCAGGGCCGGAGGGAGAGTCCCCAGGGGCTCCCAGGAGAGAGAAGGCCGGGTAACCCAGGCCTCCAGACGCCGTCACCCCTCGCCCCTCACCAATGACGATGCGCAGGTGCTTGAGGCGGGTCAGCGCGTCCTTCTTGGTGTCCAGCACCTTCTGCGTAGACTTCTTCACGTCCCCGTGCGGCTTCTTGGAGAACATCCTGCCGCCGCCACGGCCGACTCCGGCCCCCTCCCGGCCAGGTCACTGCGGCGGAAAGTGGAGGGAGTGGGCGGGGAGGAGACTAGTGCGAGCGGCTCATTCACTCCCCAGCCTTGCGGGCCCCGGCGCGGCCGACTCGTCCCAGACCAAGGCCAGGGCCGCCACCTCCACCCGACACGCGCGGCGTCTGCAAGGCACCTTCGCCTCTAGCTCCAATATGGCGGCTCCCCTCTTCCAGTCCTGCACGGAGCGACGGAGACCCGGGCGGGTCGCCCGCCGCCGCCGCCGCTTCCTGCGGCCGCCGCTCGCCGCCACAGGCCGGGGCCGAGTACCCAGGACCCGTAGCCGCGGAGGTGCGGCTGTCGGCGGCAGCGGCAGCGCTCCTCTCTCCCTGAGGCCCCCTTAAGGTTAAATCTTCTTTAGCAGCCGCCAAGGAGACGGAGTGTGGTGATGGGGTTTCACGACTTTGCCGTCGGTGGCGAATGGTCCCCGTGGCAACCGCCTTCTGACGTCAAGAGTTCTTGACGTCACGCCAGCGTGAGATCACCCGTGGCATTGCCTTCCTTTAGTTTCCTGTGTAAGTAGCCAGAGGAGTATCCTGAGGAAGTCAGGGAAGAAAATCCTGCGTGCGCCTTTGAAAGCGGTGTTTCCTAGCCAAGCCCCCAGAGTAGTCTGTTTTTAAAGGTCCTCCGCCTGTCCCTGCTATTTGCTATGTAACTTAAGAACATAGCTCCAGAACATCAGAGTAGATGTGCAGTGTATTTTAGACGCCATTTCTGAAGGCTTTGTTTGTAACACCCCTTCATTTCCTTAATTTGAATTGTGTATAAAGAATTTTTGTTTGTATTGCAAAGTGATGATTAATAATTTACTGTAGTTTCGAGATTTGTGGTATTATAGTACATCCTCTTGGTTAAAATTGTCTTGCACAAATGAGTTCTCCAAAAGCTTGTTGCAGTACAAAGAAAAATTACAGGGAAAAGAAATCTGGAGAACTGTAAGGGTTAATTTTCTTCATCTGTAAAGAGTTCACAAATCCAGGAGAAAATTGCTAAAGCACAGGGAGAAAAGTTAGTAGAAAACATGAAACAAATATCACAGAAATGTGTACTCAACTAAAACATGTGAAAAATGTTCACACTCGTGGGTAATTTTTAAAAATCAGAGTAAAACAACATATATTTAAACAATTTAAACAGCTTTTATTGAAGTGTACCTGATATACAGTAAACTGCATATTTTCAAAATGTGCAATTTGGTAAGTTGGATATTTGCATACAACTATGAAAACTTAAGCAGTCACAATAGTGAACATACCCATCAGCCCCCAAATGGTCTTCTTGCCCTTTTGTAGAAGGCAATGGCAACCCACTCCAGTACTCTTGCCTGGAAAATCCCAGGGACAGGGGAGCCTGGTGGGCTGCCGTCTATGGGGTTGCACAGAGTGGGATACAAGTGAAGCGACTTAGCAGCAGCAGCAGAGTTTCATGGAAGAGTATGCTTATAGTATACTCTTGTCTGATTTCTTACACTCAATATAGCTTATTTTTAAATAATGTAACATTTCATTGGTCAAACTAGGAGTTTAAGTTAGTCGTCTTACAAAAGGTGAGGGCAGCAGCAGACAATCCTATTGCTTACGAGAAAGAAGCATTAATGACTTCAAAAGTTGGCATTGTGTATCAAGACACTTAAAAATGTTTGTATATACTTTGATTTATTAGTTTCTCTTTTAGGACCCTATTTTAAACTATCAGAAATGGGAAATATTTATATAAAAATATTAAAGCATGATTTATAACGCTGAAGGATTGGAAACGATGAATGTCCTTCAGGAGATAAAACATCCAGTAGGTGGAATGTCACGGAACCATGAAAATTATTAATATGAAGACTTTTTAATGACATAGAAAATACTCAAGACACTATTAAACAAAAAAGCAATACAATGCTGAAGATGTTCTCAAAACTATGAAAGAAACTATGCATGTCTTTTTTCTTAACAATTTCAAAAGAAGAAAACTATGACGCATACACCAGATGAAAATAGACTGGACACAACAATGGGTCTGCTCCCAGGGCCTCAGTTTCCCAGTCAGAACAGACCTAGTCTCAAGAGCTCTCTGCTACGTAGTTAGAAAAAAAATTCAAAAAACCTCCAAAATTGTGATTATAGCTACAAAGGAAAATCACAGGTGAATTTAATTATTTTCTTTACATTTTTGCTTAGCTTTTTTTTTTTTACTAAAAGTCATATATTGCTTTCACAACTTAACAAACAAGTCTATTTAAAGAAAATTAAGAAAATGTAATGTACCAATTTTAAACTTGCAAAACAATTTAAGATGTATGTTAAGAATAGAAACTCCTTGAAAATAAAGCCTTTTTTGAAAAATTTATATGTCCTACTGTGGTAGAGGATAAATATTTGTTGACGGTAAAATTATGTTTACATTAAAATGGTTTCTTTTGCTAGTGTAAGAGTCATCCAACCCCATGATTCTGGCTATCATTTATTTGGTGATTTTAGACACCTATGTCCCTATTAGTAACCCAAGTCTCTTTTCTGAGCTTCCACAAGCTACTCAAATTCAGTATATACAAAACAACACTCATCATCTTTGTCCTCTCCGCTCCCAAACCTGATCTTCCTCCTTCATTAAAAATCTTCACTGGTACTACCACTGTTAGCTCAGATTTTCAATCCAGTTGTTTCATCTTAAGTCTTCTTCTCTCTCATCCAGTCAGTTACCAACACCTGATGATTCTGCTTCTTAAGTATTTTTTGATTTAGTCCTCTTCTCTCCATTATCACCACCTTTGTTCAGGCTTAGGGCTTCACCATTTCTAGCCATGTATGCTAGAAATGGCAGTGGTTTCCTCCCTACCCCCACATCTTAGTAAGATTTGAGTATTCATTCTTTTTTAAGTAAATTTTAAGAGTAAAAAAAAGATGCCCGATGGTCTTCCAATCAGTCCCTGAATATCTGTATTAATGAGGAAAAGATGTGGCATGGATAAATCAAGACATTTCTTTTTCTTTTTTTGGTATACATATTTGCTTAAGGATATATTTTATAGTCAGGAAATGCACAGCACTTTGGATCAAAAAACAAAACCCGGATTGAGGAAAGGCTATAAACATGTCCAGATTTTATACCTTGCTCCCAATTCATAGTGATTACAACCAATCTCAAAGTTTGTTCGGAGAAGGCAATGGCACCCCACTCCAGTACCCTTGCCTGGAAAACCCCATGGATGGAGGAGCCTGGCAGGCTACAGTCCATGGGGTCGCTAAGAGTCCGACACAACTGAGCAAATTCACCTTCACTTTTCCCTTTCATGCACTGGAGAAGGAAATGGCAACCCACTCCAGTATTCTTGCCTAGAGAATCCCAGGGACAGGGGAGCCTGGTGAGCTGCCGTCTATGGGGTCGCACAGAGTCGGACACGACTGAAGCGGCTTAGCAGCAGCAGCAGCAGCAGCAAAGTTTGTTAAGATGATGCAGAAAAAGCAGACCTAGACTCTTGCTCTTTCTAAACTTATTGAAGTCGAATTTTTAAAAAAAGTATTTAGTCATATTGATTGTGGTGGATATATGCTGGATTGTCTACCATCTGGTAATCATACCCAGATTTTTCTTTGGAAAGCCACCCCTCTCTTGGTCTCATTTGATATGCTGCCGCACTGCCCGCTTTAGACTTCAGTATTCTAGCACTAGGCAAAGAAAGTGTGTTAGGGATGGGCACATGACCAATTCAGTCTAATAAAACTCTCTCCTACAACTACTGCAAAAGAGAATTTCTTTTTTCCAAGATGAAAGCCTGAAACTGCTAGGAATCAACAGGTGAAAAGAATCTGCTGAGGATGAGGCCAACATTCTTGAGAACAGAGGGGATAGTTAAGTAGAGGGTAAGTCTTAAATTGCTTGGGCATTTGGATCCAATTTGCCTGAAGTACCATGGTCTTTTCTATTTCCCAGGTCAACAAAGTCCTTATTTTGCTTTAGCCAGTTTCACTTGGGTTTCAGTCACTTGCAATAGGAAAAGTTTTTGACTTAGACATTTTAAAGATACTCTGCTAGGCTGAATAGGGAGTAGAAATTTAAAAGAAAAAAAAAACTGTTCGAAAACAAGATCACAACCCTCTTCTGAAGTCCTCCAGCAGCTTTTTCTCTACCATGACACTCACGTTACTCTATGTTGTAGTCATTCTATGCTTCATCTCTATTATATTAGGCTGTAAGGCAATGGCACCCCCTCTCCAGTACTCTTGCCTGGAAAATCCCATGGATGGAGGAGCTGGTAGGCTGCAGTCCATGGGGTCGCGAAGAGTCAGACACAACTGAGCGACTTTACTTTCACTTTTCACTTTCATGTATTGGAGAAGGAAATGGCAACCCACTCCAGTGTTCTTGCCTGGAGAATCCCAGGCACAGGGGAGCCCGGTGGGCTGCCGTCTATGGGGTCGCACAGAGTCGGACACGACTGAAGCGACTTTGCAGCAGCAGCAGCAGCAGCAGCAGCAATCTGTCTTTAAGGCAGGTTTTAAAATTTTTTCCTATGTTGCATAATTCCAGGCTCCAAGAGTTGCTTTCTCTCCCTCTTTTCCTCTGTCTTCTCTCTCTCTTTTCTCTGCTCTCTTGAGTGCTACCTGGCATGAGGTAGGCACCCAATACATATTTGTGGAAAGAATAAGTAAACACTAGGCACTCAGTAAATGCTTACTGAATTTATGCAAAGATAATAGTTGCAGTTTCTGCTGAGGATGGTGGAAAGAGGACTAAGAAAGAAGAAACAATGCTCAGTAGGGGCAGACCAATATATAAGCAAAGCCTATCTTTTATTATTTTTCAGGTTTCGATTCACAGGGAAATGTGTTCTATGCTTTCCTTAGGGTTTGAGGTGGAATTTTTTTTTTCCATCTTTTATGTTAATCTGTTTCAACTATGAAGATTAAATAACTATTAAAGCTTTAAAAGATCAGAAAGTTGTACATGGTTGCGACAAGAATAAAGATGCAAGGAATAGGGGAAAAGAAAAATTGTCTTTATTAAATATTTCCATGATTTGTCCATGAAAATGAAAGTAAGTTGTGGTCCCTAGAGACTCAAGCAGAAAGATAAACTTGGAGGCTACATTTTGGGCAATTCATTCTGTCCCAAATGTATTACTAAGAATATTTAGCATACTATTTATGTGTTTTGTTTCGTATATATTTTTTTCTATTTGCTATATCATGTCCCAGTTTTTTTTTCTTGCTGCAAACAGAAAGACTTCTAAACAGAGCTATATGCTTTCAGCAAAATTAATTAATCTTGCTTTCCTTTTCTATTATTGTGGTTTTTTAAATCCTCTTTCCTTATTTGCACCTCATATAAACATGGGTATGCAAAGAAAAACATTTTCCTCTGCAAAGAAAAATTCAGGATGTCCTATTACATTGATGGAGTCACCAAAAGAATCTGCAATAGCTGAAAAAACCAGTAAAATTCTGAATGATGTAAATTGAAATTGTGCTTGGAAAATTTCCTCTATAAAATAAGAGTGAGTCTGCTTGTTTACAAAACTGTTTTCCTGACCCATATCAATAGCCCTGTCTAAAATACAATGAAATACTTGACTAGCATAGAAAAATTTTTTAATTCAACTAAGAAGAGAGCTCTAAGACCTACCCCAACATGTTGTTAAAAAAAAATCCCACCCCAGTGTGTTGCTTAATAGTTGCTTATTTCAATGACAATATAACCTTTTTTTTAACTTAACAAAAATTTATTCATTTCCCACATGCATAGCTTGTATCATGAAAGTTACAGAGCTTGTTTTCAGAAAACATTATGATACAGTGGAAAGATAAATGAATTATTCAAGGGATTTGGGTTCTAGTTCCTCTCAGCATCAGTTTTCTCATTAGGAAAGTCAAGGTGTGCTCTCAGTGATTTGTGAAATCCAGGAAATAATAGTGTTTTCAGTCACGGTCTTTAGAGTTAGGTATATCTGAGCTGGACCTTTCGTTTCAGGATTTACTTTATCAGGGATCTCTGGCATAGAGTCTAATCTCTCTGAGCCTCATTTTCTTCATATGTAAACCATATCAGTAATTGTGATAATTAGGTAAAAAGTGGTATTGAAGGTGACTTCTACAATGGCTGACATATGTTACTTCCCTTTCCTTTCCTTGACAGACTTTTAGTGCAGCAACTTGTGTAACTGTTTAAAAATTTGCTCCCCCACTATCCCATATCCCATCTTCTTGCAAAATGCCCAGTACAAAATGCTCTCAGTAAATACCTGTTGGATGGAAGAATGAGCGTCAGTCCCCTTCCCTTTCTCTGGCAGGGCACACAGTAAATGATTGCTGAATGAATGAAATAATTTTAGAAAACAAAAAATGTAACATGTCATTAATAATAATTATATGGCTGGCACACCAGAGGAAAAAGGAAACACCATAACACCGTAGCAAAACAAGCTGGCACAAATGTAATTTAGAGATAGCATGCCCAATCCACTGCCTGATTTTCTCTTTAAAAGCTTTCCCCATTGGGGACATATTTATTTTGAAAAGACAAACCTAGAAAATTATCTTTATAATAGTGCTTGTGAAAACTAGACTTCAAACTTAAGTTTAAAATCATGAGCATCCCAAGAAAAATATGTCATCATCAAACTCCCCCATGTGAACATTACGTTACTATTTTTTATGAAGTCAGGTTTATTCAAATTGAAGACACCTTTAAAAACTGTTTTTAATTGGCTTTATTTCTGTAAATCAGTTTTAGGTTCACAGATGCTCCTTGCCCCTACACGCGCACCGCCTCCCCCATTTAGCAATATCCCCCATGAAAATGGTACATTTGTTACAACTAGTGAGCCCACACTGACATATCCTTGTCACCTAAAGACCTTAGCTTACCTTAGGGTTCACTTTTGGTGATACACATTTTATGGACTTGGACAAATGTATAGCAACATTTTCCCACTGTTATAATATCATATGGAGTATTTTCACTGCCATAAAAATCCTTTGTGCTTCTTCTATTCATCCCTCTCTCTAACCCCTGGCAACCACTGATCTTTTTATTGAACAGACTCATTTTTTAAAACAATTTAAAAATGTACAGGAAAATTGGGCCAATATTATAAAAACTTCTCATGTACTCAACTGCTGCCGTTTTCCTATTATTAACATCTTACGCTAGTATGGTATATTTATTACAATTAATAAACCAATAAGGGGTTTCCCTGGGGTCCAGTGGTTAAGAATGCACTTTCTAGTGCAGGGGATGGGGGTTCAATCCCTGATCAGGGAACTAAGATTCCACATGCCTGGTGGCAACTAAGCCCTTGGGCTGCAATGAAGACCCAGTGCAGCCAAAAAATAAAAATAATATGTTACCATTATTAACTACATTCCACAGTTTTATCTTTATCTGATGCCCTTTTTCCATTCTATGATCTTATCTAGGATACCTATTACATTTAGTTATTATTTCTCCTTAGGCTTCCCTTGGCTGTGATAGTTTCTCATATTTTCCTTGGTTTTGATGACCTTAAGAGTTTTGAGGCGTACTGGTCAGGTTTATTGAAGGAGGCCCCTCTACTGAAATCTGTCAGTTGTTTTTCTCATGATTAGACTAAAGTTGTGGGTTTGGAGGAGGAAGGTCACAGAGGTAAAGCCATTTTCATCACATCATATCAATGGTAAATACTATCAACCTGACCTCCACTGTTGATATTGACCTAGATCACCTGACTGAAGTACTGGCAGGTTTCTCCAATGTAAATTTTTGTTTTGTTTTGATTTGTTCTTGGATTTTCCCTACCATCCTCTTCGGAGGAAAATCACTATGTGAGTCATTATTAGTTGATTGCATTTTATTATAAAAGCTGTACATTTTCTTCTATTACTTTAGACATGGTGTCTGCTTTAGTTTCATTACTTGTGAATGAGAAGGTTGAAATTCCAACTGTGTTGCATTAGTAAAAGGAGGAGCAGAATGCTTTCCAGCTGATTCCTAATGAGACATGATTGGCAAGGAACTGAAGTTAACAGAAAATTAAAAACCGAAAGAAGTGATCAGGAGAGAGACTAATAGTTTTCAAAGCTCTGTGTCTCAGGATCAAAATTATTAAGGGCCTCCAAAGGGCTTCCCAGGTGACTCAGGTGGTAAAGAATCTGCCTGCAACGTGGAAGGCCTGGGTTCAATCCCTGGGTCATGACGATACCCTGGAGAAGGGAATGGCAACCCACTCCAGTATTCTTGCCTGGAGAATTCCATGGACAGAGGAGCCTGGTGGGCTATGGTCCATGGGGTCATAAACATTCAAATATGACTGAGCAACTAACACACACACACAAAGAGCTTTTGCTAATCTATAACATTATTAAAATTAAAGCTGAGGAAACTACAAAATTCAGATGAAAGAAATTATGTATACAAATTATGTATATATGTATATATATGCATATGTATATATGTGTGTGTATGTATACGTATATATGTATATGTGTGTATATATATACATACGTGTGTGTGTGTGTGTGTATATATATATATATATATATGTAAATGGAGAAATGGACTTCCCTGGTGGTGCAGTGGATGGGAATGCACCTGCCAATGCAGGGGACACAGGTTCGATCCCTGGTTCAGAAAGGTCCCACAAGCTGCGGAGCAAGCCCATGTGCCACAACTACTGAGCCCCCTATAACACTAGAGCCACAACTATTGTAGCCTACACGCCCTAGAGCCTGGACTCTGCAATAGCAGAAGCTACCACAATGAGAGGTCTTCCCTGGTGGCTCTGGGGTAAAGAATCTGCCTGCAATGCAGGAGTCACAGGAGACGCAGGTTTGTTCCTGGGTAGGGAAAATCCCTTGGAGGAGAGCATGGCAACCTACCTCAGTATTCTTGCCTGGAAAATCCCACGGACAGAGGAGCCTGACGGGGTACAGTCCATAGGATCGCAAAAAGTCAGACACAACTGAAGCGACTTAGCACACAGCGCGCACACACACACACACACACACACACACACACACACACACACACACACACACACCCCACAATGAGAAGCCTGAACACCATAATGAAGAGTTGTGACTGCTCACTGCAACTAGAGAAGAGCCCACGTACTGCAATGAAGACCCAGTGCAACCAAAAATAACTGGAGAAATATTTCATGTTCATGGAATGGAGCATTCAATTTTTTGAAGATGTCAGTTCTTCCCAACCTTATCTGAACACAATACCAATCAAAACCCCAGGAAGCTATTTTGTAGATATCAACACACTGATTCTAAAATTTATGTGGAAAGGTAGAAGATCCAGACTAGCCAACTAACACTGAAGATGAACAAAGTCCCTACCTCCTTACTTGAAAACTCACTTAACAACTGTAATAATCAAGACAACAGTGTGGTATTGGTGAAAGAATAGACACAACCATCAGTGGAACAGAAACAGAGTCACGCAAATATAGTCAACTGGTACTTGACAAAGGAGCAAAGGCAATTCAATGGAGAAAAGATAATCTTCTCAATAAATGTGCTGAAACAAGTGACATCCACATACAAAAAAAAAGGCCTAGATATAGACCTTTCAACTTTCACAAAATTTAACTCACAATGGAGCATTTCTGAAGGTAACATACAAAACTATGAAACTCCTAAAAGAAAATGGGAGAATACCTAGGTGAGCTTTCATTTGGCAGTGAGTTTTTAGATGTAGCACCAACAGCATAATCCATGACAGACAAAAGAAATGATGTCAGATTTTATTAAAGTTTCTGCTGTAGGAAAGACATGGTTAAAAGTATCACAGGATAACTCACCAACTGGCAGAAAATCTTTGCAAAATACATATGTGATAAAGGACTTATTTAAAATATACAAAGAACTCTCAAGAAAACAAGTGACCCAATTAAAAAAAAATGATGAAAAGACTGAATAGACACCTTGCCAAAGAAGATATACAAAAGGCAAATAAGCAAACGGAAAGATGCTCAATATCATTGACCATTAGAGAATGACAGATTCAAACAACAGTAAGATACTACTGCACACATATTAGAATGACAAAAATTCAAAACAACGATGCACTAAATGCCGGTGGGAAAGCATTCATTGCTGCTGCTGCTACTGCTGCTAAGTCACTTCGGTCGTGTCCGACTCTGTGCGACCCCATAGACGGCAGCCCACCAGGCTCCGCCGTCCCCGGGATTCTCCAGGCAAGAACACTGGAGTGGGTTGCCATTTCCTTCTCCAGTGCATGAAAGGGAAAAGTGAAAGTGAAGTCGCTCAGTCGCGTCCGACTCTTAGTGACCCCATGGACTGTAGCCTACCAGGCTCCTTCATCCATGGGACTTTCCAGGCAAGAGTACTGGAGTGGGGTGCCATTGCCTTCTCCGATTCATTGCTAGTGGGACTGTAAAATGGTATAGCCTGCTTTGGAAGGCAGTTTGGCAGTTTCTTATAAAGTTAAGCATATTCTTACAATATGATCCAGCAGTTACACTCCAAGGTATTTGAAAATGAAAATATGACTGATTTGAAAATATGGCTTCACCAAAATCTGCACACAAATATTTGTATTATCTTTATTCATAACTCCAAAATTTGGAAGAACCAAGATGTCCTTCAATAGGTGAGTGAATAAAAAAACTGTGCTACATCCACACAATGGGGTACTATTCATCAGAGAAAAAAAAAGCAAGCCAAGAACACAGGGATGAATCTTAAATGCATATTACTAAGTAAAAGAAATAAGTCTGAAAAGGCCACATACTTTATGATTTTAATTACATAACATTCTGGAAAAGACAATATGATAGCAACAGTAAAAATTAATGGTGGTCAGGAGCTTGGAGAGGAGGGAGAGAAGGTTGAATAGGTAAAGGACAGGCAGTTTTTTAGGGGGTAAAATTATTCTATATGACATTTTAATTGTGGATACTCAACTCTATGCATTTATCAATATTCGTAGAAACTTATAGAACATCTAGTGAACCTTAATACATGCAAATTAAAAGAAATAATTTAGAAGGCTATAGGAGCCCCAGATGGAACACAGAATATGACAAAATAATTTAACACTATTACATGTATGAGCCAGCTTCACTGAAGAAGGTAGGGAAAACATACTCATTTGAAAATGAAAGAAATCTGTAAGACTAAAGACTAAAGAAAATGTATGTAAACACTGTACTCTAGTTGATTAAGTCTTTTTCCCATGAGGGTATGGCTTAATTTTGATACTGGTATATATGTATACTGAAATTAAATAACTACATTAAGTGGATAGCAGATGGCAGGACCCAAGCTTCTTCTTGTTGGAGTGGGAGTTTTTCAGATAAGCACAGGGAGGTGGGTAGAATAATCCATTTGGTAGTGGATTTGAGTTGAAGAGATCTCCAGGACCTTGTTTATCTTAATATAGATACAGGCAGTTGCATATAGAAATATTTACAGATAGGTATGTGTGGATGGATTAGTAAACACATGTCTATTTCCTTGCTCTGCCAGCTGAGAGGACTTGGAAGCAATGACACCCTAGTAGCAGCAAGCACTCCTATAGCCAGACGTTGGCTTTAATACCATTTTCCAATTAAAAAACAACAACGACAAAGCTCCTTGGAATAATGTCTGGTTCTAGGACTGGAGCTGATTCTAGGTTTCGTACACAAGATGAGCCTGGAGCACTTTGTAGTGCCAGAAATAAGGAAATCCATCACACACACAAAAATAACAGGAATATATCAACTGAAAGAGCGCTCAATAGCAAAAGTTAAGACAATGTGAACCACAAAATAAATTAGTTAATCTTAGATTATAACCACAAATATAGACATCCATGAGTCCATATTGATATAAATAATAATTGAATAAAAGGTAAATGGGGGAGAAGAGACAAACCTCCCATTCAAGAAGATTTTCAAAGAATTTATATACTCAAGGAGATGGAGAGTAACTCCCTAGTTCTTAAGTGTGGTCTGCACATTCAGAGTTTCTTCCAAAGAGAATAGTACAGAAGGGGCAGAGGGAGTAACTTTACAGTGGAGAAATGACACACACTCAGCCAGGTGATCAAGGTTAAAACCAGCAGGGAGGCATCACATTGATAGTATGTACCCTTGGTATAACGTAATGAAAATGGCACTTCTGTGGTTCCTATTTAAAACCTATAATTTGAGTCTAATCATGAGAAAAACATTAAACAAATCCCAGTTGACCAGTGCTCCTCAAAACTGTTAAGGTCAAAACCAAGGGAAGTCTGAGAAACTATCATAGCCAAGAGAAGCCTAAGGAGAAATGAAAACTAAAGGTAATAAGGAATTCTGATGAGATCCTGCGATACAAAAAGGACATTAGGTAAAAACCAAGGAAGCCTGATAAACTATGTAGTTTAGTTAATGATGTATCACTGTAGGTTCATTAACTGTAACAAATGTACCATATCATTTGTAAGGAAAGAAAACTGGATGTAGGGCAAATGGGAACTCTCCCTGTATTAGTTCAATTTTTTGTATAAATTTGAAACTGTTCTAAAAATAAAGTCTCTTAAATCATTAACCTGAGAAATCATGAAGCTATTTTAATATGCATAAAATAACAATGATATGCCATTGCAAGATAACGTTCATAATTTTTTGAAATATGTATTTTGAACTGACATATTTATGAAAAAATAAAATATCTTTTTTTAAAGACAAAAAATGTTTTGTGAGAACAAATATATAATTGGAAAAGGGGAATATTTTAATAATTTTTTTCAGATAACTGTGGCCATTCTACTAAAACTAAACTCAATGAGGGGTAGTTTCTTAAATATTAGTTGTAACATGGATTATGAAAGCCTATCAATAAACTTTTTGTATTCTTTACATTAAAATCTTGTATTTTAAATGGAACTTTTACTCATACATAATTTTGTAGCATTATACACTTGCCATTTGGAAAATAATTGTTCACTGAGATATACAGATATTCCAAATGTTAATACATTTCATCAAACAATATAAATATTTTAAAAAATCAAATACATCAGAAAATCCTTAAAGTATTAGAAAGTTGTCATGCTCACCATGGTGAATAAAAGTTTTCCGAATTCCTAATTGTCATTTGGAAGCTTGAATTTAACCTTTAGTAATAAATACTGTCAATTGTTTTACTAAAAGTGACAGGCTCACTTTGTTTGATGTTTTGTGAAAATATTTGCCAAATATCCAAGCCTGAAAAACTATAGTTTGTCAGTTCTTTCAAATAAAAATGTCATTCCTTGAATCAAGTTGTTAGGTTAGCTTACAATTCAACTGTGCAAGTATTTTTCCTGAAGACCACCATTGTACTTTAGTATGTAGGATTTGCCACCGAAAATATTAAAAATGATGTACTCAGTGCTTTGGTTGATTAGGCGTTGTGTCCAACTCTTTTGCAACCCTATGGACTGTAGCTCACCAGGCTTCTCTGTCCATGGGATTTCCCTTGCCATTTCCTTCTCCAGGAGATCTTCCTGACTCAGAGATCTTGACCCATGCTTCCTGCATTGACAGGAGGATTCTATATCACTGAGCCACCAGGGAAGCCCATTCAGTGCTTGGGATCGCATAAAGAATAATCTCTCCCGATTCATCTAGGATATTCATAAGTGAAATTGGTGATGAAGAATACAATGAATGTTGGTATGGTTTGGTACCACTGCCTTCATGCTAATGTGCCAACCATTTTACTTATCATTGCTTTTGTACCTTCACTTCCAATGTCAATAAATTTTGTAATTTCTTTCTGTTGGAATTTTATAAATTATGATTTAATTTTTTGGGAAAACAGGTAGCATTTACATACAAGTCAAGAAGGAGTAGGAGAATTAGGAATGTAATATACAACATGATAAATATAATTAACTGATGTATGTTATGTATGAAAGTTAATAAGAGTGTAAATCTTGAGTTCTCATCACAAGAAATGTGTTTCTCTATTTTTTAAATTTTTGTAACTATATGAGATGATGGGTTTCCCCTAGACTTGTGATAATCACTTCTTAATGTATGTAAATCAAATCTTTATGTTGCATCCCTTAAACTTTTGCTGTGCTGTCAAGGATATCCCTTGGACTGCAAGGAGATCAAACCAGTCAATCCTAAAGGAAATCAGGCCTGAATATTCATTCGGACTAGTGCTGAAGCTGAAACTCCACTACTTTGGCCACCTGATGTGAAGAACTGACTCCTTGGAAAAGACCCTGATGCTGGGAAAGATTGAAGGCAGGAGGAGAACCAGACAACAGAGCATGAGATGGTTGGATGGCATCACTAACTTGATGGACATGAGTTTGAGCAAGCTCCAGGAGTTGGTGATGGACAGGGAGGCCTGGAGTGCTGCAGTCCATGGGGTCGCAAAGAGTCCGACATGACTGAGCAACTGAACTGAACTGAACAAGGATATCTCAGTAAAACTGGAAGGAAAAAAAAAGAAGCATTGGAAGAAACTTCATGATTGGTTAAGGTCAGAAAGTGCTGAAAATAGTATTACAATGAATATAGAAGTTCTTAAGTGAAATACATTTTTAATGAGATGTGTTGATGCAAAGGCTGCTAACATTATTTAATAGCATCAGGAAATTAATTCAAAGAGAAGATAGATAAGTTAACTATATTACATATCGTTTCTCTCATGCCCCATATTTAATCCATTAGTAAGTTTTGTTGATTTTTATCTCCCATTATCTCAAATTTTTTTTTAATAAATTTATTTATTTTAGTTGGGGGCTAATTACTTTACAATATTGTAGTAGTTTTTGCCATACATTGACACTATTATCTCCAATTTGTCCATTTCTTTTTGCCATACAGCCTCTACTCCTGTCCAAGCCACCATTATCTTACCTCAACATATGATTGACTTCTTCCTTTATTACTCAATTCATTTTCCACTAAGCAACCAGTGATCTTTTTTTTTTTAAAAGATCTGATTTTAAGTTACTATAATCTTACCACTAATCTAATGGCATCCCTTTGTACAAACTTCCTAATGGCAACCCACTGCATTTAGGATTTAGAAAAAAATCAAATATCCTTATAATCTACCAGGCCCTGAGAGATGTGGCCTTTCTTTAACTTACCTCACCTTTTGCCCCTTTTACCTTTAAACACTGACTGTCCATAGAGATCTCTTAATTCCTCAAACATGAACATGAGAAAGCCCTTTTCTACATCAGGACCTTCACATATCCTGTTCTTTCCATATACAATATTCCGCCTTTCCATCCAAGCTGGCCTAATGCCAAACTGTCAGATATTAGCTGAAATATTACTACTTTAGAGAGGTCTTACCTGATGCCCACTTCTACAGGTCTCTGTGTTATACTCTCGTAACACCAGTAGAGAACATCCCTTAATTTGCAGAGTTAACTGTTTAATATTTACCTCTTTACTTTTCTCTGAGCTCTGTGCAAGCAGATGCTGTGTCTGTTCTGTTCATCAATGAATCTCCTGAAACCACTGCACTACCTGACACACAATACACATTCAATAAATAGCTAATATAAGTGAATATGATAGGGAACTTATGATAAGAACAGAAAAGAAATTATGATAGGAGATTTTTAAATATTTTATTTGCTTTTCAAAACACATTTTAAAGAAAAAAAAATTACCTGTCTGTTGTACTCAGAACTCTTTCAGCTGAAAGTAAGAATAACCAGAAAGACCACTTCAATAAGAAGAGTAGCTCATTAGTTCACATAACTGAAAGTCTAAGGCGTAACACTGAACACATGTGGATCCAGGTGCTTAAATGAAACTCATCAGGAATCTTTGCTTTTTCTCTCTGCTCTTCTGTTGCTTCCCATGCCTGCCTCCCTGCTCCCCCAAGTTGCATGTAGAGGAGAAATCGTCCTAGCAAAGCTAGGTTCATAGGCTTCAGGGACCTTTTAACTTCTAGAGACAAAAACCCCTTCTCAATAGCTCCAATAAAAATTCTGGGGACTTCCTTGGTGGTCCAGTGGTTAAGACTCCATGCTCCCGGTGCAGGGGGCCCTGTTTCAATCCCTGGTCAGGGAACTAGATCCCACGTGCTGCAACTACGAGTTATCATGCCACAAGAAAGACCTGGTGCAGCCAAACAAATAAATAAATTAAAAAAGTAAATGTTTTAAAAAAAAATTCTGTCAATGTCCATCATGGCCTAGGTTGGTCCACGTGTTCATCCCTGGACCAAGAGAACATAATATTCTGATTGGCCACTTGAACCACATGGGAAGAACGAAGCCGAGGGAGTTATTGAAGGGAAAATCAAGGAGCTATTGCTTCAAAAAGGGGACAGATATTGAGGAGGCTAAAAGATTCCCACTGTAACTATACAGAAAAATTATTTGAAGAGGAAAAATACAGATTAAAAATAAAACTGTATGTAAAATATTTGTCATTGACAAAAGTCTTTAAAGAGAAAAGAAAAATTTCTCTACTTAAAAAAAATCAATTATTGACTACAGAAAAGAACATGATAATATGAGCTATGAGATAGTGGAATAATAATAACATAAATATGCTAATAGAATATTATCAGGTTTATAGTTAAACTAATCCAAGGACTAATTTCTGCAAATAGACGTTAATACAGGGATGGGCCCTGTACCGTCAACAGGCTATTTCAAGCACCTTCAAATAGTTTCATTTTTCCCAGGAGAAGGGCATGGCAACCCACTCCTGTATTCTTGCCTGGAGAATCCTATGGATAGAGGAGTCCTCTGGCTATAAGACCACTGGTTCACAAAGAGTTGGACACAACTGAAGTGACTTAGCATGCATGCATGTTCATTATCTTGGCTTGGTAAATAGAACTTAATTTAAAGTGCAAACATAATATGTAAGATGCCAAGGCCATCATATTGATGACAGAATCGATTCTTTTTTATTCCAGAATCTATTCTTACATTAATAATAATTATAATAATTTTATTTTAGGCTTCTCTGGTTTCTCAACTGGTAAAGAAGCTGCCTGCAATGCAGGAGACACTGGTTCAATTCCTGGGTTGGGAAGATCCCCTGGAGAAGGGATTCTTGGACTTCCCTGGTGGCTCAGATGGTAAAGAATCCACCTGCAATGCGGGAGACCTGGGTTCAGTCCCTGGGTTGGGAAGATCCCCTGGAGAAGAGAATGGCTTTTTATTAATAATAATTGTTAATAATCATATTAATAATTGTTAAATCTCAGAAGTGAAATAGTTTCTCTTTCTAAGTGAAAAGTTGTGTGTAAATTGAATAAAATTAGATATTTTGCTTAAGTAAAAGAACAATTTGGAATGTTTTACAGTTTTTTATTTCATTAAGCATGCCCAGATATTCTAAGCTTAGTAAATAACATGTCTTAAAAAGATCAAGTAGCATTATTAGTAGAGGAAGCATTGTTATCCCTAGCATGAGTGTAATGGTGATATGAAAAACTGTCATCTGTCTTATTATAACAATAAAATGATTAACATTAAAAAAATTTTCATTCTTAAGCAACTGAAATCATGGTGCATGCTAATGCGCTTTACTTGTGTCTGATCTTTGCAACCCTATGCACTGTAGCTCACCAGGCTCCTCTGTCCGTGGGATTCTCCAGGTGAGAATACTGGAATGGGTTGCCATACCCTCCTCCAAGATCTTCCTGACCCAGGGATTGAACTCGCATCTCTTCTGTCTCCTGCATTGGCAGGTGGGTTCTTTACCATGGTCTCATATAATTGATAATAAATTGGTCTTATTTAGTTGTCAATGTAGACCTCTAAAGACCTATATTTAGTTTGAATGATTAAAATGTTTACCCTGATTTGAGTATTAGCCATTAGTTACTGCCTCCAGCCTTCTTTTTTCTAACTGCTGGCATCTGGCCTAGGTGCGTCAGTTGTGACAAGGTTTGTGGACGTACAGTTGATGTCTCAGTTCCACCGTGTGTTTGGAATTAAGTTTGTGTGTGCTGCTCAGTTGCTCAGTCATGTCTGACTCTGCGACCATGTGTACTTTAGCCCATCAGGCTCCTCTGTCCATGGAATTTTTCAGGCAAGAATACTGGAGCAGGTTGCCATATCCTTCTCCAGCGGATCTTCCCAACACAGGGATCAAACCTGCATCTCTTGCATCTCTTGCATTGGCGGGTGGATTCTTTACCCCTGAGCCACCAGGGAAACTATAATGAGGGTAAATCAGAGTAAACAAAAAAGGGCTTGTAGCTTCCTTCCTATACCTACTTTATTCCAGATAAAAATGAAATTGAATATTTTATACACAGAAGTTTTAATCTTTTCTTCCTATCCCCTAGGCTATACTCCCTAAAGACACACAGTGTATTTTGGAGACCACTGACCTAGAGAAATCCTTACATACAGGCCCCAAAAGATAAATACAAGAATATTCATAGAGGCAACTGTTTTTAGTAATGAAAAATTTGAAAGCAACCTACCTGTCCATTAACAGGTAAGTGAGTGAAATTTGTTTGTGTGTGAGAGAAATTTTTAATATTTATTCAATGGAATATGTGTACTCAAGGGACTACCTTAGAGCAGATCAAAGTTACCTGGATTAGAGCTACCTGTGTCATAATAGATACGTCTCAAAAACATTGTTGAGGATAAAGGAAGTTGTAGTATTATATGTAGCATGATATGATTGTTTAGGTCTTCCCTGTGCCTCAGATGGTAAAGAATCTGCTGGCAATGCAAGAGACCCAGGTTCGAACCTTGGGTCGGGAATATCCCCTGGAGAAGGAAATGGCAACCCACTCCAGTATTCTTGCCTAGAGAATTCCATGGACCGAGGAGCCTGGAGGTTATGGTCCATGGGGTCACAAAGCATCAGACACGACTGAGTGACTAACACTACACTACATGACTGTTTAAAACATGTTAAATAGTCATTTCTATAATATACAAAAAATGAAACGTACACATGCATGGCAATCAAAACACTGAAGTCATAATAATGGTTATTCTGGAGAGGGAAGGAGAAAATTGGGAATGAAGAGGGATGTGGAACAAATGCAATAAAAAGATAAGATCTGACAAAGCTTAGAGGGCATTCTGTTGTTAAAATATAATATTCTGAATTACCTTTCAATGTGTTGAAATTATCATGTCAATCTTAAAATTTTAATAAGGCAGATTGAAAAGTTATACCAAAGAAGGTATAGGAGAAAAACTAGAAAGAAAAAGACAGAATTATTTTATGTCTACTCTATGCCAGAGTGAGCTTCCCTTGTGGCTCACCTGGTAAAGAATCTGCCTGCAATGTGGGAGACCTGGGTTTGATTCCTGGGTTTGGAAGATCCCCTGGAGTAGGGAAAGGCTACCCACTCCAGTATTCTGGCCTAGAGAATTCCATGGACTATATAGTCCACAGAGTAACAAACAGTCGGATATGACTGAGCGACTTTCAGAAGCCAGAGCAAACCCAGTAAGAAATGGAGTGGTATAGGCCTATTTACTGAATACTAAAATGACTAGGGATTATGGTGGGCATACCATGGGAGAGAATGAGCCAAGAGCTAAAATCTCCAAAAAATGAGGGGGGTGGGGTGAGCCTGGGACGTATGTACAGAACAGCCACAAGTAAAGAGACTGTGTGGTATATCCTGATGACATGCTGGGGGCTTTTAGGGAGGGGAGGTGGAAATGATCATCTAGAAGGAACGAGGGCACTGAGCATACCTACTCCATGACACGGTTCCTAGGGGAGCGCCACATTCCCTTTAGAACAGGAAAGTTAAGGGAACTTTCCAGAGAAGAGGGTAATGATATAGCAGATTTTGCTGATGACCGACCATGAGTTTTAGAAGGCTCTCAATAAATGAGTGCTTATTAAGGATTAGTGAAAAATGAGACCTAAAATGTATCTAATGATTGTATAAACTCTATGTGAAATGTAAAGTGCTACATAAATGGAAGACATCATTCCTACCTTTTAAAATGCCTCAACTGAGAAAACTTTATTCTGCTTTCATGGCTTTTCTTAAACATTAATTTGTATTTTCTAAAAGTAACAATATTCTTTTCCAGCTTTATTCATTTTTGCCCTTATGGTTCCTCTTACATTTCCTATGTATCTTTTCTAAAATCTGTTTGCGGAGAGGAGAAAGAAACTCCTTTTAAGCAATACATCTTCATGCAACTCTAATTGCTTAATCTCCCATTATTTTGTCTGCCTTAAACATAAATACATTGATGACAGGAATTTTAGAGCTTGAAGAGAACTTAAAGATACTATAATGCAAACTTTTCACTTTACAACTGACCAGAGAGTATATGATTTGCCAAATTGACTTGCCTGGTTACTAGCAGAACCAGGGCTAGAATCCATGCCTCCTCTCCAACTTCCTTCTGTTTTTCTCTAAACAGCAGAAACACAGAAATCATCTGCTAGAGGGACACCGTATACTGACAGTTGACTGCAGGCTCTGAGGTCAGACTACTGAAGTTCAGATCTTAAATCTGCTACTTACTAGTTGTGTGACCTTGGCCAAGCAACCTAACTGCTTTGTGCTTCAGTTTCTCCATCTACAAAATGGAAGGCATAATTATATCTACTTCATAGAGTTGTTATAATGGTTAAATGAATTAACGTCCTTAAAGCACATACAGTGCTTGGAACATGAAGAGTGACCAGCAATCCAAGCTAGTGTTACTATTTAGCACATACTCTGCTAGCTGCTGATATAACAGAGATTAACAGAGGCCAGGGATATTAATCACAGCTGCTTTTGTTTGGTCTGGAGTTTAATAAACCAAACCAAACCAAAGTAACAGCAAAAAATGCACTGGAAATAATGTTTCCAAGCCTGGTTATTTCACGTCAAGTTTTAAATTTCCAGTTTCTCTTGAAAATCAGAAGGTCTGACATCTAGTCCCAAATTCAGATGTAGCAACAACTGGCTGGAGCTAAAAGCAGCTACCCAGCTTTAGTCCATACCACTCACATAATGTATTCACATGCTTGCCTCTGAAACTGCATCCCAGGCTAAGACAAACCCTGTTCTCAAGGAATTCACAATCCAATAGGCAAGATGCATCTGCTAAATAACCCACAATACAGTGTGACAGAAACAAGTACAACGTTGCCAAGCAGTAATCTGAAGGAACAGGGGCATGTACTAAATGGTGGAGGGGTTGCTGGTGACGAATGTTGTCAAGAAAGTGGCTTTGAAAAAAAAAGGAGTGCAAGAGGGTTGCAGAGAAACAGGATACGCAAAGAACATTGAAATGGCCAACAGTTCGTCCGTTTCTCAACTGATGAGTTCAGTTTTGGAGACTACAGTTAAGAAAAGGACAGGTAGGCTGACACTAGATAATAAAAGCCCCTTAATTTGGATTTCAGCCAAGAGATGGATAGCCCTTGAGATGTTTTCTGTCATTAAATTCTAAATCTAACTTTAATGCATTTATGCTTGGATACTCTTACCATTCTCTGTCAAATGTCTTTGGACCTTGTGTTTGAGAAAGAAATAATTTACAACCCACAATATTCTATGAAATCTCTTTCAATAGCAAATTGCCACTTCAGGAAGAAGTCTTGTCTTTATAATTGATAAAATACAGTTTTTAGGCTTGTCTGCAAGTAAAGTTTCCTTATCTGTAAAATGGGTGTAATAGCACCTAACTCAGGGCTAATAAATTGGGAATTCAACTCAATGTAAGTGATGTAAAGAACTTATCAGGGTATTTGATACAGAGTAAAAGTGGTTAATTAGTATGTTATTATGATTAGGATATATAATGAGTTTTCTTTGTCTATCATCCCTACCATTGAAAAAAGAAAACATTTCATTAAGTCAAATATGTATTTTTCATTGAAAACTTAAGTTAAGACTGGAGGCATATTCAGGCTGCGTATGGTAAACTGGAGCTGTGTTAGTCGCTCGGCTGTGTCCGACTCTTTTTCACTTCCATGGACTGTAGCCCACCAGGCTGCCCTGTCCATGGAATGCTCCAGGCAAGAATACTGGAGTTGACAGCCATTCCCTTCTCCAGGGGATCTTCCCGACCCAGGAATCAAACCTGGTCTCCTGCATTTCGGGCAGATTCTTTGCAGTCTGAGCCACCAGAGAAACCCGCATATGGTAAAGAAACAAATGTAAAACACACTAGAGAAAAGTGCCAAGATAAAACTTCCTTTCCTTTCATATTGAAAAAGTTTCAAGAATAATTTAAAGATTTTTGTGCAACATAGAACGTGCAAGTTGTCTGCAGAAACTAATTCAACAATAGTTTAATAGTGGTAGTAAAAGTGCTTAGGTAAAGAGACATTTCTCCAGTTCCTGTAGCCTTAAAGAGGAGGAAAAACCCTCAGGCAAAAGACCTTCTCACATCTGACAGTAACATCCTGGATGGCCTGGAAGCTCGGACAAACACTTGGCGGGAAAAGAATAAATACAGACCAAAATCTCACAATCTGTTTCTGTTTAGTTTATAAACTGCGACCGAGTCTGGCAGCTTTCGTGCCTTGTGGGACTTGGAGTCCAGAGGGGAGAAGCGATCAGGGTAGTCGAAGCTTCGAAGCTGGCGGCCCCTGCAGGTCTGAACGGTAAGGACTACAATTCCCGATACGCACTGCGAGGCCGCGCCGTAATTACCGGCAACCAACCGGACCGGAGCAGGACTCGCTCCATCCCCCGGCTCGGGAGGACGGCCTCCACCAATGGCAGAGCTCTCAGTGCTGAGCCTGCGGGTTAGGTTGTGAGGCTCCGGCGGGGGCGGGGAGGAGCCGAGGGGGTTCTGAACGGGCTCGGCGGCTGGGTGGGTCGGGGCGTTCGGCGCGCCCTTCATTGAAGCGGCGGTGGCCGGGCTGGGCGCCGGGAGTGGGAAGCGGCGGCGCGGCTGGAAAATGCCAGTCCATTCCCGAGGGGATAAGAAGGAGACGAACCATCACGATGAGATGGAGGTGGACTACGCCGAAAACGAGGGGGAGCAGCTCCGAGGACGAGGACACCGAGAGCTCGTCGGTCTCCGAGGATGGCGACAGCTCAGGTACGCGACCCAGCGGGCTGGGACCCCGAATCCTCGCGCCAGGCTAGCGACAGGCCTCTCTCCGCACGCCGGGCAGCTGCGTCCTGCTGGGAGAGCGGGGCGGGGAGAGAGGGAAGGGGCGGAGACTGGCTCCCGGCCCTCCGTGGCACCCACGCTGTTCGCGGGGCGCTGCCCAGCTCCTGGCGGGTCCCGGTTGGCGGGGCGGAGCGGGGCAGGGCGCGGGCCTGGACTCGTCCAGCTCGCGGACGCTGCTCGGTTCTGTTCTCCATCCGCCCCGCCCTTGGGACCTCTGGGTAGTGCCTCGGGCTCTCCGGAGCGGAAAGTGTCCCGCATCTTGTCTGGCAGACGCTGGAAATGCCTCCTCTCCCCACACCGCCGACTTATTATTTTGCACCTTTGCAGCCCTTCTCAGCGTGTGTGTGGGTTGTCAGGAGCCGAGGGTACTCGGTCTTGGCTGGTTTAGAATTTATTAATGTCAGCTTCCAAGGCAGCGTGTCAGTCAGTACTTGACATTCGTCCTCTTTCGGGGGGCTGACGTGGGAACTGGGTCATCTGCATCACTTCTGTGAACTTTTCAAGACTGAGAAGAGCCCAACATCAGGACTGATTGGAGATCTTCATATGCTTATAAATAACCGGCTGATTTTTGGCAGCTTTGAAGTTCTCCAAATCTTTTCTTCCTTGCAATCTTTTCTAACTTTGTGCTGTTTCAGATTTTTTTTTGTTTGCTTATTTGTTTTTGTTTTCTGTTTTGAAGGGAGTGGGATGGGGTAGAGTGGAGGGGGACAGGTTAACACCACAAATCAATTTTTGCAATCTTTTAGGAATGGTTATTTTAAAAAGAAATGAAATTTATGATTGCCTGGGTTCTTTTCCTTCTATCCATACAGTGAAGATGAGACTTATTTCTTTGTTTTGGCCTGATTTTGGCCATGTGAAGCAAGGATTGATGACAGGCTGATGACGCCTATCATCACCCTGACACTCTCTTTTTTAGGTTTCCCTTTCAAAGAAAACCTCCATAGAAATATGTAATTTCAGTCAATAAATCAGCCACCCCGAATAAGTGTTTCTGAGTGACTTCCTTTTGCAGTATTGGGTTCTATTCAGTGGAAGGTATAAATAGTTATGATCTGACCACAATTAAAGACCTGTCATAGGCCACCACTTGATTCACTTGCCAAATGAACGCTTATTTATAAACAGTATTGTAGAAATTCATAGGTAAAGGAAATCTTTTCAGTGCCAGGTGGTCAGCAAAGGCTAGTGGGATTACCTAAATTATCATGAAGAATGGGTGGAATTTGGATTGGAGTGGTAAAGTTCAGGTGTTTCTGTAGAAGAAGCAATATAAGAAAAAGTGCAAGGCCAGAGGTTAAGCCTTATTTAAAAGAGAGAAAACCAGTTTGGTTGGGAGAAGGATTTGAGCTAGAAAGGGAAAAGATATTGGTGTGAAAGACTTCAGTAAAAGCAGAAAGTGGGATTGATGACTACAAGTTTAGGAGTCAATGTAAGAAGAAAAACCCAAATACAAGGAGAATGGTGGTAGTTTGAGCAGGAATAGAAAAAAAAAAAAGATTTGAGATGAAGGTAGAAGATAAAATATTACAGACATGTTGTTTTTGAGGTCCTGATGGTATATTTGAGTCAGAGTGCCCAACTGACAGGTGATAATGTGGCATTGGAACCTGCCTGGGATGGGAAGCATAATTTGGAACTCATCTGCTTAGTCATGAAAATAGATGAGATTTCAAAAGTGAGGAATACAGAGAACATCTATACTATATGTGAGTATGTTTTCTAGATCTATAAAACATTTCATCTTCACATGTTCTTTGTTTTTGTTTTTATGAGAGTCAGGATCTCGCAAAATGACATCTATTTACTAAAATTCTGCCTCTCTAATTTTTATGTTGATCCTTGTGGGTTTTTTTTTAATTACTGTTTTTTATTCTATCCCAAAAAGTAATGGACAGCTTAATTTATGAAGAATATGATAATAATTTGAAGCACAAGTCATATTTTTTAAGTACAAAGAAATTAAATAAATTTTCCAGTTGCATGTTGCTTTTGCATCTCTTTTCTACCATTTATCTTGCATGTTAAACTCCCACTGTTTTATTCTTTTCCAACCTTTGTACTGGGCCAGTCCTAAAGGCTACAGAAAAACTCTATCTGGAGATATTGGGGAATGAGTAATCTTGAGGGACCACATTTTAAAGAGTCAAGGAATAATCTCTTAAGAGCCAGAAATAATTTTAATCTGTTTCAGAACAATATTTTAAAAATCATACTTTCTTGCTGTAGAAAGTAACTAACCATAATTTAATTTTTTCTCATAGTTTGACCTTTATTTGATGATGATCAATATGAACATCATTTTGTGCTTAGGTTATTCTGATGTTGTCAACTATATGTGATGTATTGATAAAAACAGACAATATGAAATATAGGAGAGAGCTGGTAGCTATCAGTTGTTTTCCTTGAAAAGTTTGCTTGTCTTCCTCCTTCCTCTTTCTCACTGACTGACAGTAATTTGGGGAGAGGGAACAGTGGGAGCCTAGAAGTAGGAAACCAAGATACTCTGTGGTAAACATAATGAGATTAGTTTTATGTTTTTATTTGACTTGCAAATTATCCATGTGAGCATTCCATAAGTGGAATTCCATAAGTATTCTTGAGCAATATTAACCTTTAAAGGACATAATCAGTTTGGTGCTAAAGTTCTGGTGAGTCGGTGGAAAACAAGCTGAAAGTGGATTAATTACTTTATAGTCCTAGTTTAAGGTCAGCCTTTTTCTTTTTGGCTGTGCTACAGCATGTGGGAACTTAGTTCCTTGACCAGGGATCGAACCTGTGCCCCTTACAAGTGGGAGCACAGTCTTAACCACTAGACTCCTGCCCCGTCAGCCCTTTAAATCATTTTAAAATGATTTAAGAGTGAATAAAGAGGCTTTCCTGGTGACTCAGTGGTCAAGAATCTGCCTGCCAACGCAGGAGACACAGGTTTGATCCCTGATCAGGGAAGATCCCACATGCCGTGAAACAACTGAGCCCATGCACCACAGCTATTGAGCCAACTCTAGAGCCCAGGAACCGTAAGGACTTAGCCTGAGTGCTGCAGCTGTTGAAGTCTGTGCACCATGCAGCCTGTGCTCTGAAACAAGAGAAGCTGCCACAGTGAGAAGCCCATGCGCTGCAGCGAGAGAGTAGCCTCCACTCATTGCAACTAGAGAAAGGCTCACACAGCAACAAAGACCCAGCACAGCCAAAAATACATAAATAAAATTATTTTTAAAAACAAATAAAATTAAGAAAGTCTAGCGACTGTTTTAATTCTTTTCTGTATTTTACATTAAATCTACAGTGGAAATTATTTTTGGTAAATGTTTAAGTCAATGTAAGCCTTGCTTCAGATTTCAGCTTTTTCTGTTTTTTTTTTTTTCATTCGAATTATCATTCAGATGTATTTGGAACATAGCCTTAGTTTTATCTTTGATATTTGCATTTTATTAACAGAAATGGACGATGAAGACTGTGAAAGAAGAAGAATGGAATGTTTAGATGAAATGTCCAATCTTGAAAAACAGTTTACCGATCTCAAGGATCAGTAAGTAGTAACTTCTGAAGGTCACTGTCACTGAATCTCAACCTTGTCACATGTATGCTAGCATGAGAGAAATTATATTCATTCTAAATTATTTTCCTTTTTATTTTTTATGTGACTGACTGACCTGAAAAAGGCTTCAACTATTGTTTGCCTATTGAAGACCTCATTAGCTAATCAAGGGTTTTGAGGCTGGTTTTGGGGGGGATTTAATAAGATTTTTATGTCGATATTGGTAGTGAAAGTGCTTTCCTTGGATTGCCACACCCTTGGTTCTAATATGCTTCATTCATTCCTTTGTTAAATAACTGGATAAAGATAACATTTTTGAAAAAATTTGAGAATAAGAGTTATTTCCCAGAGATGGCATGGTGATTTTTATTTATATCTTAACATTGGATAATGTATACATTGCATGTTTTCACATGCATTGTTTAGTTGGCTTCTCTGTAAGGTTGGAAGATAGTTTTATCTCTCATTTACTCTTGAGAAGATTGATGCTCACAGAGGTTAAGTGATTTGTTCATAGTTTATCAGAAGGTGATAAATTAAGCCAGGCTTTCTGCCTCTTAAGTGCTATGGTGTTCCTTCCACTAAGGCACATTACTTTGGAGGAATTGTAGTGGAATCACAGACCCTGAATCCAGGCTTTCTTGACAGATTCCAAAAGTATAGTAATAGATTATTTATTATCTACTGTAAAGATCGAATGAGCAGTATATAAAATTCTCAGCCATTTGTCTGGCATATAGTGTATGTTTATAGATACTGTTTTTTCCCCCTCTTTATAATGCCAGAACTCTTATGTAAAGTTGGTAATGCGAGAAAGGGCTCCAGTGATTGGAGAGAATAGAATAGATGCAGATTTTAAAGAAATCTTAAAGGTGAACATTCAATTTGGAACTTGCTGGCAAGGTCACGGGGCATGATATACTTTAGGAGACATAAATGAAAGGGAGAAGCCTTCGAGACCATAGATAGTTTAACTTATTCAGAAGCTGCCTCTTCAGTTTGTGGATTCTTTGTGATTTTGCTGCTTATTCTCTTTCTCCTACTTCTTCTCTAGAGAGGCCCAAAGAAGAGATGAAAGCCCATTTAATATCTGGAATTGCCAGCCTGAAATAAGACAGATTTCGTTACCAGATGAATCCTGCTGTTTATGCCATTTCTGATGTTAACTTTCATTGGTATTAGTGATGAATATATAGATAATGTTCTATGCTAGTGTGACAAGTTAATATAAGCAATCCAAAATAATCCATAGTGTAAAATTTTGCCTTTAAAAACCATGATATTTTCTAATGCTAAAGATTTACAGTATTAATTTGAAGTTAAAATTAGTTTGGATTCCCAGGAGTCCATTATTTGGGCAACACAGAGAGTTCATTCAGTTTATTTGGTATCATTCTGGAAAAGAGGAAGCAAATTTGTATTTTAGCATAAGAAATCCATGAAAGAGTGATTCTTAAACAGTTATTTAAGATATACGTATTGAGCTTTTATAGAGCCTTTTTTGGTTATCCAAGAAATGAAAATTGTTGTAAAGCTCTAGTATAATATATTACATAGGAGAAATTTGCATCTAGTGAGTCATTAGGTCTAATCTTGTTCCCCTTGGGGCAGGCAGTTGCTTTGGTTTTTGCTTTCTCATGGCTTACCATGACCACCAGCCAGTTCCCCCTACCAGCATTATTCATTTCTGAAAGTATTAAAAGTAGACTCATTAACACTATTTAATAGGATTCTTTCTCAAGGAAATTGGTATCTATAAATATATTTTTGAAAAAAAAATCTTGGCACAAGGTTTATAATATTTTTTTTGTCTTGCCCCATTGCTTTGTTTTTTTTTTTTGTCTTCTCATACTGTGTATCTCTTTAAGCTGTCTCAAATCCTCGTTGGAAGAGGTGGGAAATATAATATTAATAATAATAATAATAAATATCCTGCTTTGCCTGTTCTAGCACTATAGGGCACATATAGCACTCCTTTCCTAAGGCAGAAAATCCACAAACTTTGCAGTTTGTAAAGTGATGGAAGGTGAGTTCTTCCACCTTCTTAAAAAGAGAGAGGGACTTGTCCCATCCAGGTGTCCATTCGTTTCAGTGTTCAGCATCCAACAAACATTAATTAGCTTCTATTCTCTGAATAGTATTGTGGTTGCTGCTGCAAGACTCATGATCCTTGCCTTTGATGAGTTTATACTTGATTCCAAGGTTGTAGAAATTATACTGATTTTGAGGAATCTATTCTTTTAAAAGAGAGTTAATTGAATACTGTTAATTCACATATCCTCTTCATTCAGGATGTCCACCTATTCCGGATACCTTATTATCTATATTTTGTGTGAGTTTGATGTTTTTCAGGTGCATTCATCTTTTGTATTAGTTTTTTTAGCATTTTGTCTGAAGTTGTCTTTATAATTTCAAAAACTATTAGTATCGTGTTATACTTTTTGGATTTCATACATTGTAGGTTGAGTTTTAGAAAAATTTAACCCAGACATGATAATGTATTATTTTGGAAGTTGATTCAGATAATTTTTCCTTTCTGGTTTTAAAAAAAAGAATATTAACTAGTTATTAACTAACATGAACACTCAAACTTGCTTTATTCCTTTAAAATCATTATATAAATCGCTATGCTAAATATAATGATCAATAATAGACAATATTAGTTGTCTTAGTTGTATTAGTTGGTATTTTCAAGAGGAAAGAGCGGAATATTATATGAACACCAAGTATCATCATGTTTTCAATAGTCAACTGCTGTTTATACAAACACCTATAAGCATAATCAGTGGTTTCTTCTGGGAATTACTATATGGCATCCTTGTGATGTATTATGACATATTCACCTATGATACAGTAATAAATGGCGAAAAAATTTTTTACATAATCTTAAATTGTTAATCTGCTTTGAAATTTTAGAATATCTTTGAAATGCCACAAAACCAAGGTTAGAAGCACTTCTCATAAAGAATGACCGTTTCAACATTTTCTTGTTAAAAAAGTTCTATCCTGCAGGACTATTGGTAAAAATAAACATTGAGTTGCCTCACATACCGTCTATGATAATCAAGCTGTAGGTATTGATGTGACAGCTGTTACATTAGGCCTGTTTGCATGTTGACTCATAAAAAGAGCAACGGGGATTCTTTGCCCCACTTTTCACTTCCCCATCTGCCGAGCAACTCATGTTGTTTTAGCTTCTTCATTCGCAGTCTAGGTGAGCTGAGGATGCCAGGTCTTAAGTTCCCTAGCCTTTGGTTTTACCTTCATCACTGTTTCTTCTTTGTTCTCTTAAAAATGAAGTAGGTTGAATATTGTTACACTGACTCCTTTTCAGGAGATTTGGAGAGGAGACAGGGAATTATTTACTTTTGACAGCTAGTAATGCCTGGTATCTAAATTACTCAAAATGATTTGTTCCTTTTAAACTCAGTGTTTATTTGACCTTTTCTCTTAGAATTGATTTATTCTGCAATTAAAAACATCTACAGTGTCCAGAGGTAGTTATTCCGGTTGTATTTTTTTGATTTGTAAATTAACCATTAAAAAGCGATATATCTAAAAAGTAGAAAAACATTTCTTTGTGATTATTTTCATAAAAGTCAAATGATGTAACTGTGTTCTTGTCACCTGAGATCAAGGAAAAAATACATTTGGTAGGCTATTAGACTATGAATGATATTAAGAGATAATGTATAGAAATGGTAAATTGTTAGCCTTTACTGGGCTTTTAAAATTAATATCTTAATTTTTGCTTTGTTAAGACTTTATAAAGAACGATTAAGTCAGGTGGATGCAAAACTACAAGAAGTCATAGCTGGAAAAGCACCAGAATATTTGGAACCACTGGCAACTTTACAAGAAAATATGCAAATTCGTACAAAGGTAGCAGGTAGGAAAGTGAAACATGTTTTCCATATAATAGAATATGAACTCTTCAATAGATTTAAAAGGTGTTTGTCAAATAAGTGGTTGTTGTTAATAGAAGTACAAATGTATTTACATTGACCAGAGTATTATACTATCAGTCAAAGTGAAACATGTTTTCCATAAAATAGAATATGAATTCTTCAATAGATTTAAAAGGTGTTTGTCAAATAAGTGGTTGTTGTTAATAGAAGTACAAATGTATTTACATTGACCAGAGTATTATACTATCAGTCAACCCACAGTTATTTTAATTTATTAAATGCCTCCTGCTTTTCTCTGCTGCTGTGGAGGGTTAAAAAAAAAAGCCCTCAAATTGCTCACAGTGTTGTTGAAAGGGTATTTCCACATGTGAAACAGTTAGAAACCAGGATATTTTCATTAAGAGATACTGTTACTACCATAGTTTATTTTTCTATCAATGCTCAGTTTAAGTCCTCTTAGTATTTTTCATCTTTAAGAGTGATAAAGAGTTCTTATTTATAAAAACTTTTAAAAAACATTTGATTAGGATGTTAAAGAGCAGGGAATTAACCTTCAAATCTGTAGTTCAGTTATAAGTTTTTATTTTGAAAAGTTTGATGATGCATTTGTGACTATGATTAAATGAAGATGTATTTATTTGTATGGTTAAATTTCAATCTTCTGTTTTCAAGTGGGATCTGGTCTCAGAATTGTGTCCTACCATGCATAACAAAGGATATATCTATTTGAAGATCATGTAATGATTTTTCATAGTCAAACTAAAAACTGAAATTTACTGGAGATGCTGATTGTTTTCTTTTTGGGGAACAATAATTGATCCTCATACACCTGTTATGTATTAATAATACCTACGGCATTGTTGATAATAGGTTCTTATACTGAATCCGCCTTAAACTGAATTATAGTTGAGTGCTTAATATGAAGTATATAGATAATGTGATGCTTAATCTGCTATCTTTGCATATTGACTTAGCACATCCTTAAAAGTAAACATGTCCTTACTTTTCTTTAACATTTGAAAAGAACTAAGTGAGACTTCCTAATGTTTTGAGACTATTACTTGAGTCAGTTATTCACTTTGCTACTAGGTGGCCTCCTTTACTTTTTGATTGTACAAAGAGTAGTGTGTGTGATTGTGTTGCTGATGGCATAGTTCCAGATAGCTGTTTCTTGCCTTTACTGTACAAGAAAGAGTATTGCAGTTCTAGGGGCAGCTATGGCATAGAGTTAAGTACGTACATCTAGACCTCTTTGCCATTCTTGTGATGGCGTATTTGCATGGCCTATTTTATGTGGTTTTTTTAGGGTGCCTATTTTATGCGGTTGTCTCGGTACCTCTAAGTTAAACTCTCTTGAACATCCATCCTCTAGGTAAGCTCTGTCAGGAGCACTCAAATGTCCGTGTTAATTTATAAATGTTGTTACATTAGTTTATACATTTAGTCTTCTTGGAAGCTTCATACTCTGAAAATAAATGATAGTTAAAAAATAGTGGTTTTGATGGTTATGGTATCCAGTTGTTAGTTTGAGTATATATGGTTGAGAAACCAGAGTTTTTTGACTCTGTTTCCCTTATGAGTCCTGAGACATTGTTTTTCATAGGTGAAGAGTTTTATTTTCATTTTAATCATTCTCTGTCAAGCATTTAGAAATAATTCTTTAGAAAAATGGGTAAGAACTAAAATTTGCAGCGTAGTTTCTCTCTAGCTCTTAAACTCTTAGGTTTGTAGTCTTCTTTGATGTAAATTTTGACTGAGCCTTGTTATTTCTGGTTTTTAAAGGTAAAGTTAGACCCGCCAATGTCTTCTTGATTCATTTTATAAAATAGGACAGAATTCTTACAGGGAAGTGATAATGAAACTCCTATTGCTAACATAATCAGAGTAATTGTGTTTGGTTGCAGGAATCTATAGAGAGCTCTGCTTAGAATCTGTAAAGAACAAATATGAATGTGAAATTCAAGCTTCTCGCCAGCATTGTGAGGTACTGTTATTTTGCTTAACTTTTAAGCTGATTTCAATTCTTCAAGTCTTCTTCTGAGTGCAGCAGTTAAAAAAGTAAAATAAATGAAACAAATTGAATAGTACTTTAGCTCAGCCCACTTATGCAATTTTTTTAAATACAGTTTCATTGGAAGCTATATTGGAAATAGGACACAAAGAAAGAATCATACAAAAGAACTAAGTGATATAATTTTAGAAGTTTTGCAGCTGTCACCTTAAAAAGACTTTGTAATGATTATGTCATCTGGCATCACCAAAATTAGTATAATTAGTATAATGTTAAAGACTCAAAAAATGTATATCTAGTAGTTATATAAATTTCTCAATTTTTAAATCTGTTTCCACATCTTAGGGCAAAATTCTCTATGGGGGGAAAATGGATTCTCTGTGTTCTGTTTATTTTTAATAGCACTGGAAAACATAGTGTTGATTTTGCAGATTACTTTTCATAAGACCTAGACAAGATCATAAATAACTAGTGAAAATAAGAACAAGTTCTATGATGATTCTTATCTTAATGTACCATATCTTTATCAACCATTAAAATACTGGGAATAGATAGATATAAAAGTGATGGAGCTTGTGTCCTTTTCTTGGTTATAACTGAGAAGAAACATCTTTCAATGTTTACTGGCTGTTTGTATTTTCCTTTCTAAGAAGTACCTGTATATATTTTTTGCCTTTATGTTGAGCTTTTAGTCTTTTCCTCATTGTCTGTAGAGATTCTTCATATATTCTGGATACAAATGCACTGCTGGTTATAAGCTTTGCAAATATTTTTACCCAGTCAATGGGTTATCTTTTTCAATCTTTTTGATGACCTTTTAAACAAAATTTCACATTTTAATGTGGTTGAATTTATCATCTTTCCTTTATAATACTGTATATGTTTCTTGTGTTTTCCCCACTTTGAGTGAAACGATATGTTTTCTTTTAAAATTTGAAATTTTGCTTTTTGTTGCTAAACTACCTTTAATTCATTTTCATGTGTGATTAAAGTATGGGTCTAATTTTAATTCTTTGCATATGGATAGGTAATCTCACTGTTTATTACATACTTCATTGTTTCCCCACTAATCAGCAATTCCGTCTCTTTTTTATACCAAATATCCACATATGTGCTGGCTTGTGTTTAGCTTTTTTTTTCGTTTGTTCCAGTGGTCTGTTTGGCTCCTCTTGCACCAGTATCACACTTTCTCTTTTTACAGCTTTCATCCTAGTAAGTTGATGACTCAATAGCCTAATAATTTTACCTTGCTCTTTTCCTTCTTACAGTTGTTATTATTATTAATTTTATTTGTTGTTTAGTAACAGCTTTTTAAAAATTACTTTTTTACTTTTTATTTTCTGCTGCTGCATAGAAAAGTGAGTTTCATATATTGATACTATATCCAACCATGTTACCCTTTCTTAATTGACTGTAGATAATATAAATAAATCATCATATAAATAATAATGTGATCTGTGAATAATGCCACAGTGAAAGTGATGTATGTATTCTTGGAAGCCTTGGTGAAGTTCAGTTGACCATACATGCGTGGGTTTATTTTCAAGGCTCTCTATTTCTGTTCCATTGGTCTAAGTTTTATTCTGGTACCATATTGTTATAACTACTATAGTTTTATAATATGTTTTAAAATTAGGAAATGTGAGGCCTCCTCACATTTGATTTTTGTTTCTCAAAATTGTTTTGGCTACTTGGGGTCCTTTGTATTTCCATATGAATTTTAGGATTGTTTTTTCTATTGCTGTTAAAAAAGTCATTGGAATTTTGATAGACGTTACATTGATTTTTTAAATTGCTTTGGGTAGTATGGACATTTTAACAATAATGAGTCTTCCAATCCATGAACATGGGCTCTCTTTCCACTTATTTTTGTTTTCTTTAATTTCTTTCATCAGTGTTTTATATTGTCAGTATACAAGTCTTTCACTTTAGTCTATTCCTAAGTATTTTATTGTTTTAGATACTCTTGTAAATGAGATTTTTAATTTCCCATATTTCCTTAATTGTATCAGTTTTTGCTTTATATATATGTATATATATAGAGAGAGAGAGGGAGACAGAGAGAGGGTCTATATTAGCACACATATGTTAAAATTTTTGTATTTTTAATGAGTATAACATTTTATCCTTTTTTTAATACCGTTCTGACTCTGTAACAGTGATTTTTGCCTTAAAGTCTATTTTGTCTTGACAATTAAAGCAGGTACCCTAGTTTTATTTGGCTTGGCATCTGCCTGATAAAAGGTTTTTTCATTCTTTATTTTTTTCCTCTTTCAACTTTTTTCTGGCCTTGTATTTTAGGTGTATTACTTATAAATAACATATACCTTCATTTAACTAAAACTATTCTAACAATTTTTGTCTTTTAACTGATAAATTTAGTCCAATTATTTTGATATTTAAGTCCAACCTATTCTGTGTTTTTAATTTGTTCTGCTTTATCCTTTTTTAAAATTCTCTCCTGACCTTTTTTTGATAAGTATGTGTGATTTATTGAGTTTTAAAATTACATCAGAAATGTATATCCCCTATTTCTATTTTATTGATTACCTCCACACTTTCCATTTCTGTATTTTAAAGATTATCTTAAATTTTCAGTATGCATACCTCCATTAGTAGAATCTAAATATCAATCAATAGCTCTGTCCTCCTCAATAGAATTCGTATATAAAGGACCTTAGAGCTCTTGACTGCAGTTACTCCCTCCCAAATGGCAAGTTATAGTTGTTCATTATTTCTTACCTTTCATACTTTAGATGAGACATTACTTTGATCTCATAGATTTAGTTCTGTTTAGGTTTTTCCATATTTTATTAATACTAGTTACTTGTTCACTGTTTTTTAATTATTAAATTAATTAATTTGTCTATATCAGATCTTAGTTGTGGCATGTGGAATCTTCACTGCTGCCTGAAGGATCTTTCTCTAGAGGGTATGGGATCAGTAGTTGCCACACGCAGGCTTAGTTGCCCGGAGGCACATGGGATCTTAGTTCCCCAACCCAGGATCGAACCTGCATCCCCTGCATTGGAAGGGGATTCTTAACCATTGGACCACCCGTGCAGCCCCTTGTTCACTGTTTTTGAGTTGCAACTCTTCCCTGCAGGTTTGTGTTTTGCTTTTTGAAGAATATCCTAGGCATTCCTTCCCTGAAAGTCTTTTAGTTTAGTTTTTATTTGTCCAAAAATAGCTTTATTTGTAAACATCGTGGAAGAACAGTTTAGGGGGTTATAACATTCTAAGATGACAATTATTTCCAGTTAATATTTTTAGGATCTTGCTTTCCACAGTCTGTGCTAGAAGCCTACAGTTATTTTAGATAATTTTTTTCCCTTCCCCTCACTGGGTGCAGAAACTCTTCTCTTTGTTCTTCGGTTTCTGTACTGTGTGTCTCCACAGGATTATTTTTCTCTCCTGACTTGGATTTGTTGTGACTTCTGCATCTCAGAATTTGTTTTCCATTAATTCTGTTTTATGTTTTTTTGTTTGTTTTTTTGGCCACGGGGCACGTGGAATCTTAGCTCCCCGACCAGGGATCAAACCTGCACCGCCTGCATTGTGAGGCGAAATCTTATCCACTGGACTGGCAGGGAAGTCCCTCAATTAATCCTGAAAATTTCTCAGCTGTTAACTCTTCTGGTATTGCCTCTCTTCCACTGTCTTTACTTCCATCTTCTGGAACTCTAATAAGTCATATGTAAGTCCTCATTTTGTCTTTCATACTGCTCAATAGTTAATCCGTATTTTTATTCAATAAGTCATTATCAGACATTCTTCAGAGCCTAATTCTGCTGTTTCTTATTTCTGCCAAACCTCACAGTTTGTTTCCTTATTTCATGATTCTGGAGGCTTTATTGGTAGGGATTCTGTGAGCCTTGGACAGAAGACGTAGCTCTTTAGATTGTGTGTATGTGTGTGCGTGCATATGCTCAGTCATGTCTGACTCTTTGCAACCCTGTGAACTGTAGCCCTCCAGGCTCCTCTGTCCATGGGATTCTCCAAGCAGGAATACCGGAGTGGGTTGCCATTTCCTCCTCCAGGGGATCTTCCTAACCCAAGGATCGAACCATGTCTCTTGCATCTCCTGCATTGGCAGGCGGATTCTTCACCACTGTGCCACCTGGGAAGCCCCCTTCAAATAGTATCTGCTTTTTTTCTGCTGAGTTGTTTTAGCCAGATATTCTCATCTACTACCAGCACATGACTGCTTTAGTTTTTTGGCTTGGGATTTTCTGTGTTTAAATCTCAGATATGTAGAAATCAGACCTGAGATGATATATGTTCAGGGAAAACTTTTTTCTCCACTTACGCTCTATGCTGAGACAGATTTTCCTCAGGTTTAAGTCTGCCTTTTCATAAAATGTAGTAGTAACCTTTCAGAACCATGCAGGGATCTCAGTTACCTCCAAGATCTTTCTCTTTTAACCAAATAGCCACTAAAAACCATGCCTCCTCTGTTCAGTAACCAGCAAATACCCTCAAGGAAACCACAGTTTCAGTATCAGGTTGGCATGCTGGTTTCTAGCTCCTTGTTTATGTTTGATCCTTGGGGATATCTCTTATTTTCTTGAGAGATTAGCTATATCTTTAAAAAGATTTTGTGGTATTCTATCTAGAATGTCTGGATGTGTTGGGAGTTTTATTCAGTTTTGTTTTTTGTGAATATCTAGTGCACTACATTGCCATAAATAAAAGCCAACAAGATAGAGTCAAGTAATGTTTTTTACGTAGGCAATTGTATTGATATTCTTTCTCTTCCATCATTTTTCAGCTTTGAAAGTCCTCGCTTCTTCATAGAGATGCTGAATATTTACCTCAGTTTCTTCTGGTTTAGTTATGGCTTGATGTTTTAAATGTTTAATATATAATTACTATTATAATTAATCTCTTTAATTATATAATTAATCTGAAAATACTCACCAGTAGTTCAAGAGCATTTTAGATAGGAAATAGAAGGTGAATAGGAACTTTAAATATTTAGAGTGTTATGTGTTTTACATTCACTCTCATTTTAATGCTTGCAACAACTTGACAGAATAGGAATTGTCTCGATTGTTATGAATGGGTTAACAGAGACTCAGAGAGGTTAAGTAATTTGCTTGGGGGTCACACAGTTAATGAGCAGCAGAACAAGGAGTGAATCCTTTGTTTGATGTTTCTAGTTGTTTATGTAGTTCAGCGTTAAGTCTGAACCTTGTTACGCAGGGCTTTGTATCTGCTCGTTCCTTCGTTCTTCATTTGACTCATATATTAATAAGGGAAATAACCCGAGGAGCGAGGGAAGTGGGAAGAAGGAAAACACACTGCCAGTTGTCAGAATAAAAGTTTGATTAGCAACAGATAGGAAAGAGGGGCTGGGACCAGAGACTAGACCGGTTCACGCAGGTATGCACACAGAGAGTGTGCCGAAAACCACAGAGGCGATCAAGGCAGCAGATGGTTTGTGTCAAATTAAGGAAGAAAATCATATTTATAGAATACTATAATGTGCCTGAAATACTAAGATGGGTAGAGATGCTTTATTTAGGTTATCTCATTTAAGCCTCCCCATAGAGCTGGAAATGAGTTTTAAGATGTGATGGCAGGTGGTAGCAAGGTTTCGGCCAGGCCCATACGGTTCAGGGTTAGCATTCCTATTTTTAAAAATTGTTGAGAGCTCTTCAGAGCTCTGATTTTTTTTTGGTTTTAAATTCATTTGATTGTTTTTTTCTTATTATAACATTAATAAATGTTTGATGAGAAAACTTGAGAAACAAGTCTAAATAAGAGAGTAAAAGCAACCATAATCTACTAAGCAAAAGTAATTACTGTTAATAAGTGTGCGTGCATGCTCAGTCGCTCAGTCATATCCAACTTTTTGCGACCCCATGAACTGTAACCCACCAGGTTCCTCTGTCCATGGGATTTCCCAGGCAAGAATACTGGAGTGGGTTGTCATTTCCTTCTTCAGGGGATCTTCCCAACCCAGGGATCAAACCTGAATCTCCTGCATGCAGGCAGATTCTTTGTCAGTGAGCCACCCAGGAAGCCCTAAGTGTGTGTATGTTTGTATAATTGTTTTTCACATAGCTGGTGTGACTCTTTGTATACTATTTGTATCCTAACATTTTTATAAGCAGCATTTCATAGCATATCCTATTGCTCTAAATACTTTTTTATTAAAGGGTCATTTTGTGTTTTATTGTTTATTTTTAAAAATTAGAAGATGGTTCTTTTAAGGCACTAGCCTGCCATCTTCTTGATCAGCTGGCCCCCCAAAAAAGTCTCTTTCTTGCCTCAGCCCCTTGTCTCTCAGATTCATTGGCCTGTTGTGCAGCGAGCAGATCAAGCTTGGACTCAGATCAATTTAGCTTAGCCAACCAGGAGCTTGCTACTCGTGGCTAGCTGATCCTAATCAAGGAATATTGGGGCAAGACCCTAGCAGCTGCTGGGACCATTTGTCCTGAGGTTCTTTCCTTCAAGATTCCCTGCAATGGCCTGGCTGCCCCCAGTGCTTGGCAGTTGAGAAAAGGAACAGACAAACTTCTACTAGTTGATAGACTCGGATTTTGTTTGTAGGGATTCATTAATGACAAACCCAGCCCGGCGTGAGATAGGTCTATAATCTCTTCAGAAACTCGACATCTTCCAGCTCAGTTCAAAACTGAGTGAGCATCCAGGAAACCACTGGCTCATTCACTGCTCTGATGAGGTTTCAGCTTTGGAACCCAGAACAATAGAGAGTTATGCACTTAAAGCTCAGAAAAGGATGCAGAACACTATGTGCAAGATCAAGCCATGAGCCTTTGGAGTGGGAGCACTGACTCCGAGGCCCTAGGCTACCAGAGAACTAACCCTAGGTGGTATCAAATAGTGAGAACTCACACAAAGGAAACCTCTGGAATACAAGACCCTGCATCACGCATCCACCAGTAGCACCCTGTGCAGGACGCCTCACCTAACAAACAAACAAAACTATAAACCCAATCATCAGCAGACAGGAGCACCACCTCACCCAGCCCTGCCCATCTGAGGAAAAAGAAGCGAACAGGCAGCACAAATCTCACCCTATACGAAGCTTACACACACCACTGGACCAAACTTAGGAGGGCAGAAACCAAAAGGAAGAAAGAATTCAACCTTGAAGCCTGGGAAAAGGAGACCTCAAGCACAAGAAGTTAAAAAAAAAAAATAATGAAAAGGCAGAGAAATACCACATGAAGGAACAAACTAGAAAAAAAGGAGTCCAAATAAATGAAGAGGAAATAGGCAAACTACCTGAAAAAGAATTCAGAATAATGATAGTAAAGATGATCAAAAGTCTTGAAAACAAAATAGAGAAAATGCAAGAATCAATTAACAAAGACCTAGAAGAATTAAAGGATAAACATGCAGAGACAACACAATTACTGAAATTAAAAGTACTCTAGAAGGAATTAGTAGCAGCATGTCTGAAGCAGAAGAAGGAATCAGTGAGCTGGAAGATAAAATGGTGGAAATAACTTCTGAAGAGCAGAATAAAGTAAAAAGAATGAAAAGAACTGAGGGTAGTCTCAGAGACCTCTGGGACCATATCAGATGCACCAACATTTGACTTATAGAGGTCCCAGAAGAAGAAGAGAAAAAGAAAGGGTATGAGAAAATTTTTCAAGAGATTATAGTTGAAAATTTCCCCAACATGGAAAAGGAAATAGTCAATCAAGTCCAAAGGGCACAAAGAGTCCCATATAGGATAAACCCAAGGAGAAACATGCCAAGACACATACTGATCAAACTGACAAAGACCAAACACAAAGAAAGAATATTAAAAGCAGCAAGGGAGAAGCAACAAGTAACATACAAGGAAAACCCCATATGCTTAACAGCTGATCTTTCAGCAGAAACTCTGCAGGCCAGAAGGGAATGGCAAGATATATTTAAAGTACTGAAAGGGAAAAATCTACAACCAAGGTTACTGTACCCAAAAAGGACCTCGTTCAAAATTGATGGAGAAGTAAAATGCTTTTCAGACAAGCAAAAGTTAAGGGGATTCAGTACCACCAAACTGGCTTTACAACAAATGTTAAAGGGACTCATATAGTCAAGAAATATAAGAGAAGAAAAAAGATCTACAAAATCAACCCCAAACAATTAAGAAAATGGCAATAGGAACATATTTATCAATAATTACTTGATGTAATTATTGTAATGTAGATGTAAATGGATTAAATGCTCCAACCAAAAGACACAGACTGGCTGAATGGATACAAAAATAAGACCCATACATAAGCTGTCAACAAGAAACCCACTTCAGACCTAAAAACACATATAGACTGCAAGTGAGAGGATGGAAAAGTATATTCCATGCAAATGGGAAGCAAAAGAAAGCTGGAGTAGCAATCCTCATGTCAGACAAAGTAGACCTTAAAATAAAGAAGACTACAAGAGATAAGGAAGGACAGTACATAATGATCAAGGGATCAATCCAAGAGGAAGACATAACAATTGTAAATATCTATGCACCCAACATAGGAGCACCACAATGCTATAACACTAGGTATCAGTTACAAGAAAAAAAACTGTAAGAAACACAAACACATGGAGATTAAACAACACATTTCTAAATAACCAACAGATTACTGAAGAAATCAAAAGGGAAATAAAAAAATTTCTAGAAACAAATGACAATGAAAACACAACTCAAAACCTATGGGATGCAGCAAAAGCTGTTCTAAGAGGGAAGTTTATAGCAATACAATCCTACCTCAAGAAACAAGAAAAACATCGAATAGACAGCCTAACTTTACACCTAAAACAACTGGAAAAAGAAGAACAAAAAAACCCCAAAATTAGTAGAAGGAAAGAAATCATAAAGATCCGAGAAGAAATAAATGAAAAAGAAATGAAAGAAAAAATAGTAAAGATTAATAAAACTAAAAGCTGGTTCTTTGAGAAGATAAACAAAATTGACAAACCTTTAGCCAGACTCATCAAGAAAAAAAGAAGAATCAAATCAACAAATTTAGAAATGCAAAAGGAGACATTACAACAAACAGTACAGAAATACAAAGGATTATGAGACTATTATGAACAACTATATGGCAATAAAATGGATAACCTGGAAGAAATGGATGGATTCTTAGAAAAGTTCAATTTTCCAAGACTGAACCAGAAAGAAATTATGAACAACCCAATTACAAGCACTGAAATTGAAGCTGTGATCAAAAATCTCCCAAAAAAACAAAAGCCCAAGACCAGATAGCTTCACAGGAGAATTCTGTCAAACATTTAGAGAAGAGCTAATGCCTATCCTTCTAAAACTCTTTCAAAAAATTGCAGAGGAAGGAACACTTCCAAACTCATTCTACGAGGCCACCATCACCTAATACCAAAACCAGACAAAGACAACACAAAAAAAGAAAACTACAGGCCAGTATCCCCTTCTCCTCCTGCCCTCAATCTTTCCCAGCATCAGGGTCTTTTCAAATGAGTCAGCTCTTCGCATCAGGTGGCCAAAATATTGGAGTTTCAGCTTCAACATCAGACCTTCCAGTGAACACCCAGGACTGATCTCCTTTAGGATGGACTGGTTGGATCTCCTTGCAGTCCAGGGGACTCTCAAGAGTCTTCTCCAACACCACAGTTCAAAAGCATCAATTCTTCGGTGCTCAGCTTTCTTTATAGTCCAACTCTCACATCCATACATGACCACTGGAAAAACCATAGCCTTGACTAGATGGACCTTTGTTGACAAAGTAATGTCTCGCTTTTTAATATGCTATCTAGGTTGGTCATAACCTTCCTTTCAAGGAGTAAGTGTCTTTTAATTTCATGGCTGCAATCACCATCTGCAGTGATTTTGGAGCCCCCCAAAATAAAGTCTCTCACTGTTTCTACTGTTTGCCCATTTATTTGCCATGAAGTGATAGGACCAGATGCCATGATCTTAGTTTTCTGAATGTTGAGCTTTAAACCCATGATCGAGTTGGGTTTATTCCAGGGATGCAAGGATACTTCAATATATGAAAATCGATCAATGTGATACACCATATTAACAAATTGAAAGATAAAAACCATATAATAATCTCAATAGATGCAGAAAAAGCCTTGACAAAACTCAGCACCCATTTATGATTAAAACTCTTCAAAAAATGGGCATAGGAGGAACCTACCTCAACATAGTAAAAGCCATATATGATAAGCCTACAGCAAACATTCTCAATGGTGAAAAACTGAAAGCATTCCCCCTGAGATCAAGAACAAGACAAGGGTGTCTACTTTCACCACTATTATTCAACATAGTTCTGGAAGTCCTAGCTATAGCAATCAGAGAAGAAAAAGAAATAAAAGAAATCCAGATCGGAAAAGAAGAAGTAAACCTCTCACTGTTTGCAGATGACATGATACTTTACATAGAAAACCTTTAAGGTAGTATCAGAAAATTACTAGAGCTAATCAGTGAATTTCTCAAAGTTGCAGGATACAAAAATCAATCAAGGTTGCAGGATGCAGAAATCACTTGCATTTCTATATACTAACAATGAAAAATCAGAGAAATTAGGGAATCAATCCTATTCACCATTGCAACAAAAAGAATTGAATATCTAGGAATGAACTTACCTACGGAGACAAAAGAACTGTACGCAGAAAATTATAACACACTAATGAAAGAAATCAAAGACGACATAAACAGATGGAGAGATAGTCCATGTTCCTGGGTAGGAAGAATCAATATTGTGAAAATGACTATACTACCAAATGCAATCTACAGATTCAGTGTGATCCCTATCAAATTACCAGTAGGATTTTTCACAGAACTAGAACAAAAAATTTCACAATTCATATGGAAACACAACAGACCCTGAATAGCCAAAGCAGTCTTGAGAAAGAAGAATGGAGCTGGAGGAATCAACCTACCTGACTTCAGATTATACTACAAAGCTACAGTCGTCAAATAGTGTGGTACTGGCACAAAAACAGAAATATAAGAAACCAATGGAACAAGATAGAAAGCCGAGAAAGAAACCCATGCACCTATGGGTACCTTACTTTTGACAAAGGAGACAAGAATATACAGTGGGGCACAGATAGCCTCTTCGATATATGGTGCTGGGAAAACTGGACAGCTACATGCAAAAGAGTGAAATTAGAACACTTCCCAACACCATACACAGAGATAAACTCAAAATGGATTAATGACGTAAACGTAAGCTGAGAAACTATAAAACCTTTAGAGGAAAACATAGGCAGAACACTCGATGACATAAATCAAAGCAAGATCCTCTATGACCCACCTCCTAGAGTAAAGGAAATAAAAACAAAAGTAAACAAGTGGGACCTAATTAAACTTAAAAGCTTTTGCAAGCAAAGGAAACTATAAGCAAGATGAAAAGACAGCCCTCAAAATGGGAGAAAATAATAGCAAATGAAACAACAGACAAAGGATTAATTTCCGAAATATACAAGCAGCTCGTACAACTCAATGCCAGACAAACAACCGACCCAATCAAAAAGTGGGGAAAAGACCTAAACAGAAATTTCTCCGAAGAAGACATACAGATGGCTAACAAACACATGAAAAGATGCTCAACATCGCTCATTATTCAGTTCAGTTCAGTTCAGTCGCTCAGTCGTGTCCTACTCTTTGCGACCCCATGAATCACAGTATGCCAGGCCTCCCTGTCCATCACCAACTCCCGAAGTCCACCCAAACTCATGTCCATCGAGTCGGTGATGCCATCCAACCATCTCATCCTCTGTTGTCCTCTTCTCCTCCTCCCCCCAATCCTTCCCAGCATCAGGGTCTTTTCCAATGAGTCAACTCTTTGCATGAGGTGGCCAAAGTATTGGAGTTTGAGCTTCAACATCAGTCCTTCCAGTGAACACCCAGGACTGATCTCCTTTAGGATGGACTGGTTGGGTCTTCTTGCAGTCCAAGGGACTCATTATTAGAGAAATGCAAATCAAAACCACATTGAGCTATTACTTCACATGGGTCAGAATGGCCCTCGTCAAAAAGGCTACAAACAATAAATGCTGGAAAGAGTGTGGAGTAAAGAGAATGCTCTTGCACTGTTGGTGGGAATGTAAATTGATACAGCCACTATAGAAGACGGTAAGGAGATTGCTCAAAAAACTAGGAATAAAACCAGAATAAAACCAGCATATGACCCAGCAATCCCACTCCTAGGCATATCCAAAACTGAAATAGACACATGTATCCCATTGTTCATAATAGCGCATTTGCAATAGCTAGAACATGGAAGCAACCTAGATGTCCATTGACAGATGAATGGAAAAAGAAGTTGTGGTACATATACATAATGGAATATTACTCAGCCATAAAAAGGAACACATGTGAATCACTTCTGTTGAAGTGGATGAACCAAGAACCTATTATACAGAGTGAAGTGAATCAGAGAGAGAAATATAAATATCATATTCTAATGCACATATAGAATCTAGAAAAATGGTACTGAATAATTTATTTACAGGGCAGCAGTGGAGAAACAGACATAGAGTATAGACTTATGGACAAGGGGAGAGGGCAGGAGAGGGTGAGATGTATGGAAAGAGTAACATGGAAACTTACATTACCATATGTAAAATAGAGAGCCAACAGGAAGTTGCTGTATGGCTCAGGAAACTCAAACAGGGGCTTTGTATCAACCTAGAGGGGTGGGATGGGGAGGGAGATGGGAGGGAGGTTCAAAAGGGAGAGGATATATGTATACCTGTGGCTGATTCATGTTGAGGTTTGACAGGAAACAACAAAATTCTGTAAAGCAATTATCCTTCAATAAAAAAATAAAAAGAAAAAAATTTTTTCTTCTAGTTTTATGAAGATGTAACTGACATATAGCACTGTGTAAGTTTAAAGTGTGCATCATAGTGATTTAATTTACAGGCATCATGATATCATAAGTTTAATGGGCATCCATCATCTCATTTATATACAAAATTAAAAAATAGAAAAATAAATTTTTCCTTGAGATGAAAACTCTTAGGATTTACTCTTAACAACTTTCATATATAATACACGGTGGTGTTAATTATATTAATCATGTTGTACTTGTTTATTTTTTTGTTGTACTTGTTTATTTAACTGGAAGTTTGTACCTTTTGACGGCCTTCAACCAGTTTTCCTCTCCCTAAATACTCTTTTAAAAATCTGTTTTTACTGGGTAATGTGTGTACATATTTCTGAAAGCACAGGCTTATAATGCAAAACAGCCGTCTCCTATCTCTGTGTTCTACATGCAAGCAGCAATTGTCTATCTAAATCTTTTATCTACTGCTTCTGGAGTTTAGCCTCATTTCTAAATAATATTGGTTTTGAATAGTACCTTTTGAAAGCTGAGGAATCCATAATAGTTTCCCTCATCTCATTCTTCTAATATTGTTATATCACAATTTTTGTTTTTGTTGTAACAATAACTATTTTTTACCAACCCCAGAGTTATGCTTTGCTTAAACTTCCCTTCTTGTATAACTATTTTTATTTTTACCTTGGGATTAATTGTTTCATTTATTGTTTGTTAGTTTTCTCTTATTTATCAGTCCTCTCCAGAGACTCCAGCAGATTTATGAAAACCCCCAGTGACATTTTCCACATGGTCAGATGCATCAGGTAATCCATGAGACCTGTTTTCTCCATCCTGGGAGCAAGTCCTCCATCCCTGGACCCGTTCCTTTCTGCTCCATCCTTTAGATACTTTCTATGCCAGCTGCATCTCTTCACAAGTAAAGTAATTCCCTTTACTCCTTTCCCTGCTATAATCTTGTCTTCTTTTTTCAGTTTTGTTGAGTAGCTTCTTGGGAAAAAGTGTATAGAAGTTAGTTGTTTGAGACTTCTTGTATTGGTTATCTATTGCTTTATAATAAATTACTCCAAAATTTAGTCACTTGAAACAGTAATCAGCATTTTATTTTGCAGTCTCTATGGTCAGGAATTGGGAGCAAATTAGCTGGGTGGTTCTGGCTCAGGGAATCACATGAAATTGCAGTGAAGAGGTCAGCCAGGGAAGCAGCTATTTGAAGGCTTGACTGGGGCTGTAGGAGCTGCTTCTACGGTGATTGACTTAAAGACTGGCAGGTTGTTGCTGGTTGTTGGTTGGAAGCCTTATTGCCATAGGCCTCTCCACAGGCTGACTGAGGGCCCCCATGACCTTGTGACTAGCTTCTCCCAGAGTGAGTGGTTCACAAGAGCAAGACAGAAGTGACAGTGTTTTTAATAACCTAGATTTCTGCCACATTCTGTTCCTTACAGATGAGTCATTAAGTCCTGCCCACTTTCAAGGGGACAGGAATTAGGGGCTACGTTTTGACGGGAGGCATGTCAAAGATTTATTGGACACGTTTTAAAACCCTTACATCTTTCATGTCCGGAACCATCTTTTAACTTACCCTTCAAAGTATGGAATTCTAGATGGTAAGTAATGATGTTTCCTCAGAATTTTGAAGGCATTTTCCCATTGTCTTCTAGCTTCCAGTATTGCTTTGAGAAGCCTGTTATCATTGTGAATCCTGATCCTCTATACATGACCTGTTTTCTTCCTGAATAGCTGTAAGATGTTTTCTTTATCCTTGATGCTATGGAACAGCAAGGTGATATGTGCGTCTCTTTTCAATCATGTGAATACTCAGCGGAACATTTATATCAGGAAACATATCTTTTGTTCTGAGAAGTTTCTTATATTGTTTCTTTTCCATTATTTTCTGTTTTCTCATTTTGGAACTCTTATTGGTTAGCTGCTGAACCTCTAATATTGATCTTTGAATTTTCTTATATTTCATATATATATTATATTATTACATATTATGTAGATCTTATATATTATATTTTATTATACTTCCCTCCACTTCCTCCCTTCATTCTTATTTTATTCTTTTTAAGAGTGTATTCAACTTTCTTTTCCAATCCTTTTACTAAATATTTTATTTCCATTTTGTATTTAATTTCCAAGAGCTCTTATGTCCTCTGATTACCCATTTTTTATATTTTTTCTAACTCCTGTTATTTTCTCATGGGTGTAATCTCATCCCTTTATGGGTATTAAATGCAGTTGTTTTGAACTTTTTTTCTGTATCTTGACTTGTTTCGGTTTCTTTATACTTCTTTTTTGTTCATTTGTCTCTGTGTCTTTCATTTTGATGCTTGTTCACAAATAACTAGCCACCCTTGGCCATCATTCATATCTAGGAATGAGTCAATAAAATCTGCCTGTGTGCAGAGCTTGTCAGCTGCTGAGCTCTAGAAGTTTTCTTCTCACTGGTGAGCCTTTTTCTCTTTAGGGCTTCCCATGTATTTTCCCCTATCCAGACCCTTCTTCATTTCTTTTTAGATTTGGAAGTACGACTCAGACTTTTTGAATAGTCCCCCTCTCAAATTCTTTCTTTACAGAATGCCTGCGTTTGTATAGTGTGCATAATGCAGATCTTGGGGTTCTGTCTCAGTTTAGTTATCATGTTCAGAGGTTATGGCATGGCATTGTGCTCCTTCCTTTGTTTGATAACTATAAGTGTAGTTTGTTAATTTATTTTGTACATGTTTTCTGTTTACTTCATTATGTCTTTGGGAAGATAAATATGATCTGGATTCACTTGTAATTTTACTGTAGCAGTTTTTCCCTACTTTTTGAATTCTGAATGTTTGTTATCTGCAGAGTAGTAGTATGGATGTCGGAGGAGGCAATGGCAACCCACTGCGGTACTCTTGCCTGGAAAATCCCATGGATGGAGGAGCCTGGTAGGCTGCAGTCCATGGCGTCGCTGAGAGTTGGACATGACTGAGCGGGTTCACTTTCACTTTTCCTTTTCATGCATTGGAGAAGGAAATGGCAACCCACTCCAGTGTTCTTGCCTGGAGAATCCCAGGGACGGGGGAGCCTAGTGGGCTTCCGTCTATGGGGTCGCACAGAGTTGGCCACGACTGAAGCGACTTAGCAGCAGCAGCAGCAGCAGTATGGATGTACAATGATTTATGTAGCCAGTACTCTGTTATTGGATTTTACTTTGTTCCTGGTTTTATGCATTACAAGTATTGCTGTTGTAGGCATCCTTTTCCATGCAACATTGGCCAAGGTTGGTATTTCTTTAGGATGGAATCCTCAGCTTAATTCCTAGATCAAAGGATATAGTCAGTGAAGTGCTTAATACTTATTTGTAAGTTACTTTCTAAATTGTTGAGTTGGTTTATATTCTCTATATCACTTGGCATTGTTTATTTATTTATCTTAGATTAATTTGTTTATTTTAATTGGAGGCTAATTACTTTACAATATTGTAGTGGTTTTTGCCGTACTTTGGGATGAACCAGCAATGGGTGTACATGTGTCCCCCATCCTGAACCCCCCTCCCACCTCCCTCCTCATCCCATCCCTCAGGGTTGTCCCAGTGCACCGGCTTTGAGTGCCCTGTTTCATGCATCAAACTTGGACTGGTGATCTGTTTCACATATGGTAATATGCATGTTTCAGTGCTATTCTCTCAAATCATCCCACCCTCGTCTTCTCCCACAGAGTCCAAAAGTCTGTTCTGTATATCTGTGTCTCTTTTGCTGTCTCACATATAGGCTTGTTATTACCATCTTTCTAAATTCCATATATATGCGTTAGTATACTGTATTGGTGTTTTTCTTCTGACTTCACTCTGTATAATTGGCTCCAGTTTCATCCACCTCATTAGAACTGATTCAAATGCATTCGTTTTAATAGCTGAGTAATAGTCCATTGTGTATATGTGCCACACCTTTCTTATTCATTCGTCTGCTGATGGACATCTAGGTTGCTTCCATGTCCTAGCTATTGTAAACAGTGCTGCAATGAACATTGGGGTACATGTGTCTCTTTCAGTTCTGGTGTCCTCAGTGTGTATGCCCTGCAGTGGGATTGCTGGGTCATATGGCAGTTCTATTTCCAGTTTTTTAAGGAATCTCCACACTGTTCTCCATAGCGGCTGTACCAGTTTGCATTCCCACCAACAGTGTAAGAGGGTTTCCTTTTCTCCATACCCTCTCCAGCATTTATTGTTTGTAGACTTTTTGATAGCACCCATTCTGACCAGCATGAGATGGTACCTCATTGTGGTTTTGATTTGCATTTCTCTGATAATGAGTGATGTTGAGCATCTTTTCATGTGTTTGTTAGCCATCTGTGTATCTTCTTTGGAGAAATGTCTGTTTAGTTCTTTGGCCCATTTATGATTGGGTCATTTGTTTTTCTGGTAGGCGGTTTATTGTAACTGAAAAGAATAAAACAGCTTTGCCAAGTGAAGAATAATATTACATACTGCACATTTTAATTTACACTTGTATTTGTCTGTCTGTCTCTTCTTTTGGCTGTTTTTGGTAGTGAGTATGGACAGTATTTAGATTTTTCTTACCAATTTATCCATGCTTGTTTAATTTCATCTGATGGTTATTAAGGTTTTGTCATGTTGTGGATATTTTTTATTGCTTTCTTCTTACCTTTGTTTGCTTTTTAATGTGTCTTTAAATTCTGTGTGCACAAATAGTTTTTTAAAACATAACTTGTCCTTCAGATTTTTGTGCTTTGAAAAACTTTCTTTGTCCCAATATTATTCACTATCTTTCCTTACTTCCTTTAAATTTCATTTTGTAAATTTAACTGTTTAGTCCGTTAATTTTTTTGTATAACGTAAGGCAAAGAACCTCATGTTATAGAATTTTTTTCTCTGTATTAGTTCAGTTCAGTTCAGTTCTGTCACTCAGTCGTGTCCAACTCTTTGTGACCCCATGGACTGCAGCACGCCAGGCTTCCCTGTCCATTACCAGCTCCCAGTGCTTGCTCAAACTCATGTCCATCGAGTCGGTGATGCCATCCAAACATCTCATCCTCTGTCCTCTTCTCCACCTGCCTTCAATCTTTCCCAGCATCAGGGACTTTTCCAGTGAGTCAGTATTTTGCATCAGGTGGCCAAAGGATTGGAGTTTCAGCTTCAACATCAGTCCTTCCAATGAATATTCAGGACTGATTTCCTTTAGGATGGACTGGTTGGATCTCCAAGGGACTCTCAAGAGTCTTCTCCAACACCACAGTTCAAAAGCATCGATTCTTCAGTGCTCAGCTTTCTTTATGGTCCAACTCTCACATCCATGCATGACTACTGGAAAAACCATAGCTTTGACTAGATGGACCTTTGTCGGCAAAGTAATGTCTCTGCTTTTTAATAAGCTGTCTAGGTTGGTCATAACTTTTCTTCCAAGGAGCAAGCGTCTTTTAATTTCATGGCAGCAGTCACCATCAGCAGTGATTTTGGAGCCCCTAAAAGTAAAGTCTCTCACTGTTTCCATTGTTTCACCATCTATTTGCCATGAAGTGATGGGGCTGGATGCAATGATCTTAGTTTTCTGAATGCTGAGTTTTAAGCCAACTTTTTTTCTCTGTGCAGTTGAACTCATTTTTCTCTTGTCATCTATTGTCATCTGGTTTTCAAATGATTTGAAAAGTCACCTTTTTCGTAACATTTCCCACAACCAGAGTCTGTTTCTTGGCTTTTAAATCCTCTTCTGCATATCTTTTTATTCCAGTGCAGCATACTTTAAAAAAAAAAAAGACTGTAGCCTTTTAATATGTTTTGTTCTTTCTCTGGTAATGCTAGTCCTTGAAAATCTCCCAAGATGCTAGTGAAGGTTCAAAACTGTGAGATGCCTTAGTCAGGGAACTGCCAAGAGGCAGTTGGTTCTGAACCCAGGCCAAAGGGAGACCAGTGCAAATATGGAACGTTGGAGCCACTTTCCTGGCACTCCCTAACATGACCCTGATGAGAAGGAGCATGGTATCCGTTGGTGAAAGGGGTCAGTGAGCAGGCTCACTAAGTATACATGTGAAGATTGGAGGGGTGTAGAAATTTGAAGCCAAATGTGTAGTTATAATTAGTAATACTTTAAAAAAGCTAAATTACCTACTGCGTATAGAAGGCTCTACAGGCACCAAAGCAAGGGAGTTTGAATGCCTCTTTCTTTTCCGGGTGTCTTTTTACCTGCTTCATTTATGACTTTCTTTCCTTCTCATGGAAGGCTCTTGAGGGGCTGGGGATAAGGGAGAGAACCAAGAATAATGAGGATAGAGTCTAGGCACTTCTATTTGTGTAAATTAAAGTATACCTATAGTGTTTTTTAGAGATACCTTCAAAACTTCAAACATTTCAGTCCCATTGTACCTTTTTTTTTTTTTTTAATTGTAAACAATGACTGGTAGGTTTATTTCAGAATTTCTGCTTGGCCTAGGGCAAATATATCAATGAAATACAAAGAATTCACCAGTTACAAGTCCATATTCTTTTTTTTAATGGTAATTTTTGCAAAAAAATTTTTCATTGAAATATTCTTGAAAGCAAAGTCTTTATCACTTCTGTTTAGCTTTCAGAGTCCTCTTTGGTTGGAGAATCTGGCTCTATTCATAGCCATCACACGATCTTGACTGTGCAGCCTGTTCTCCCTTCTCATCTGCTATGTTCAGTTCAGTCGCTCAGTCGTCTCCGACTCTTTGCAACCCCGTGAACTACAGCACACCAGGCCTCCCTGTTCATCACCAACTCCCTGACTCCACCCAAACCCATGTCCATCGAGTCAGCGATGCCATCCAGCCATCTCATCCTCTGTCGTCCCCTTCTCCTCCTACCCTCAATCTTTCCCAGCATCAGGGACTTTTCAAATGAGTCAGCTCTTTGCATCAGGTGGCCAAAGTATTGGAGTTTCAGCTTCAACATCAGTCCTTCCAATGAACACCCAGGACTGATCTCCTTTAGGATGGACTGGTTGGATCTCCTTGCAGTCCAAGGGACTCTCAAGAGTCTTCTCCAACACCACAGTTCAAAAGCATCAATTCTTCGGCGCTCAGCTTTCTTCACCGTCCAACTCTCACATCCATATATGACCACTGGAAAAACCATAGCCTTGACTAGATGGACCTTTGTTGGCAAAGTAATGTCTCTGCTTTTTAATATGCTGACTAGGTTGGTCATAACTTTCCTTCCAAGGAGTAAACGTCTTTTAATTTCACAGCTGCAATCACCATCTGCAGTGATTTTGGAGCCCAGAAAAATAAAGTCAGCCAATGTTTCCACTGTTTCCTCATCTATCTGCCATGAAGTGATGGGACCGGATGCCATGATCTTAGTTTTCTGAATGTTGAGCTTTAAGCCAACTTTTTCACTCTCCTCTTTCACTTTCATCAAGAGGCTCTTTAGTTCTTCACTTTCTGCCATAAGGATGGTGTCATCTGTATATCTGAGGTTATTGATATTTCTCCCGGCAATCTTGATTCCAGCTTGTGCTTCCCCCAGCCCAGCATTTCTCATGATGTACTCTGCATATAAGTTAAATAAGCAAGGTGACAATATACAGCCTTGCTGTACTTCTTTTCTTATTTGGAACCAGTCTATTATTCCATGTTCAGTTCTAACTGTTGCTTCCTGACTTGCATACAGGTTTTTCAAGAGGCAGGTCAGGTGGTCTGGTATTCCCATCTCTTTAGGATTTTCCACAGTTTATTGTGATCCACACAGTCAAAGGCTTTGGCATAGTCAATACCCCATGAACAGTATAATAAGGCAAAAAGATAGGACAGTGAAAGATGAACTCCCCAGGTCAGTAGGTGCCCAATATGCTACTGGAGATCAGTGGAGAAATAACTACAGAAAGAATGAAGGGATGGAGCCAAAGCAAAAGCAACACCCAGTTGTGGATGGGACTGGTGATAGAAGCAAGATTCGATGCTGTAAAGAGCAGTATTGCATAGGAACCTGGAATGTTAGGTCAATGAATCAAGGCAAATTGGAAGTGGTCAAACAGATAACAAGAGTGAACATCGACATTCTAGGAATCAGTGAACTAAGGTGAATTTAACTCAGATGACCATTAGATCTGCTATGTAACAGTTCCCGATTCTTGTAGTAGAATGTAGATAATGCTAGACTATTCAGTAAAATTTTACCAAAAGCAGAGGAGTAAGTGAAAGGAAGTAAGCATAGAGAGTGACATGTAATGAGATAATTTTTCAAAGGGGATCTAGTTTTAGCCTTCTTCAGCTCTGCTTTCTCTCTACCTCCGGATTGCTTCAAATTTATAAAAGCCATCTTTTCTCTACCCCTTGGGAGAACCTTCTAGCATAAGTAGACTCTAAATTTCAAACTCAAAAGAGAAGAATTCATGATTGACACTGGAAATGCTGAAAATAGGCATGGCTTATGCCTTCCACAAGAAATCGTAACTAGCTGTATTCCAGTAGCTACTACGAGACAGTCATATCTCGCTATATCCCAATAGGCTATTGTCTTTACTAGAGATATGCATGTGGTAGGTGGTGGCAATCTGTCACAGCCTTTTATATGGTAAACCTATATGATTTATCATATAAAATTATAGTGGAAAATGGCAACCGACTCCAGTATTCTTGCCTAGAAAATTGCATGAACAGAGGAGCCTGATGGACTACAGTCCATGGGGTCACAAAAAGTTGGACACTACTGAGTGCGCGCGCGCACACACACACACACACACACACACACACACACATTATACTGATGCTCATCCTGTGGCTTTTAAAATAAAGGATACAGTATTTTATAATAAAAAAAACAGTGGGCTAGAACAAGTAGACCTGGATTCTTGTCTGATTTACTAGTAAATAGTCTTGTCTCTTAGCCAGTGGCTCAGTCTTTCTATAGTTTTGTTGAAAGATTGGGATATAATTAGTCTGTAATTTTACGACTTTATCTTTAATTGACTCGTTTAAAATAGTTATAAAATTTATACTTGAATTTTTCTTTTGATGCTATATTAGTCTCTTTTAATATGATTGATATATTAGTGAGGAATTGTTCTGATATGAGAAAAAATAGTTTGTTTTACAATGATACATTTTACAGGACAGGCTCTCCATTGTGCTGACAGGGGACCTGCCTGTATATAAAAGGGGTTATAGGAACTCACTATGAGTTTTTTATGAAGTAAATATTTGCTTCTTTATCACATACAGATTTAGATGTTCTTAAACAATTTAATTGTATATAGTTCTCTTTATACTTAGATTCTGTACTTTCTAGTTTTAGTTCATTCATATATTTGACATTTCATCATTAAAATTTTTAAGTTGAATTTAAACAAAAGCACCATATGTTAAAATACTTAAAGAGTGAATAATTTGGTACTGTTAGTTAAATATGGAATGATTCTTTTCGTCCTACTTATGTGTGATCAATTTTTTTTCCCAGAGTGAAAAGCTTTTGTTATATGATACAGTGCAGAGTGAGCTAGAGGAGAAGATAAGAAGGCTGGAAGAGGACCGGCACAGCATTGATATCACCTCAGGTAAAGGGAACGCCGTGACTGTCACATTAGTGACACTAAACCTTTGGTTTAGTGAGGTGTCTCGTCACATCTAGTCTCCTATACAAATGGTGTATAAATGAAGTGTCCTAATGAGAGGGCAAGGAGGAAGACTGTTAAAGAACTTGCTGTGATTGTGAGTGTTGCTTTAATTTGAACTCATACTTCAGAAAGATGTAGAAAATGAAGCACATGAAAAGGAATAAAATAAAAGTGTAACAGGAACAACAGGCATAAGAATAATGTACTGTAAGAATAGTTATTATTATTACAACACAAGAGTAGTATTGGGAGACAGCTACAGTATATATTCTTTGCTCTAAGTCTTGATGTCATGTGGAAGAAGGAATAGAAGCCTTTTCTCTTGGTCCTACACAAGCTAGGACAAAGGGATGGATATTATAAGGAGGCAGATTTTCGTCTCAAAAAAAGGAAATATTTATTAATAATTAGATTAGGCCAACGTGAAATTGGCTTTTTCAGGGAAAGGCTTTCTACACCTTTTGTTATAAATTCTGTTTCTCCAGTACAGAGTAGGCAGAGCAGACGAGCTGAGCTCTCAGGCCATTGTTCCATTAGTTGGGTGACCACGGGTGACAGTTGTTTTAGCTTTTCTAAGTCAGTCTCTTCGTATAATTGAAGTAATGAGACTGTCTGCCTGAGAGGTAGCTTCAAAGATTAGTTGAGACCATTCATGTGATGAATATTTAAGTGCCTGACATACATGTTCATCAGTTACTAGGCGTTAAGTGCCAAATTGAATTTTGCTCTAATGAAAGCAGAGGAAAATTCATAAATATATGGCTGTTCATGAAATTATATATAGTCATATATATATATACAGTATATACCCATATTTATAGCATATAAACATAGCCACCAATGCAGTTTTGCTACTATGAAATTAGTCTTTTTTTCCCTTTGATCTCAAGAAATCAGATAATACTTAATTTTGATTTACTTGCCAGAGCTGTGGAACGATGAGCTTCAGTCAAGAAAAAAGAGGAAGGATCCTTTCAGTCCTGACAAAAAGAAGCCAGTTGTTGTGTCAGATATCCTCTTTCAAATTTTCTGAGTTTTTTTAATTTTTTGTTGTTGTTTTAATGTACGTTTTTACACTGTGCATATCTTTGTAACTTTTATTAGTATACATTGTCTTTATTTGCATGATCCTGTAATAAGAAAAGATGATTTTTAAAAATGATTGAAAGCAGAATGGTATAGATTAAGCAAGGTAGAGAGGATAAGAAATTTAGCATGATCTCAACTTTGAAAGTTAATATGGCTTTGTAGATCACAAGGGCTTTGAAATGAAGCAGCTGTTTATCGTATAGCATGATTGCTTAATTCTCATGTGTACTTTTTGACATTTTTAATGTCTCTGAAACTGGAATGTCTTTAAATCAAATTAATATATACATTCAATCTTGGCATTCCCTATGGTACCCTCCCCTGGCTCCTGCTTTCCCCCTCAGCCACCTCAAAACAGTGATTAGGTTGTTGGTGTGTCTTACTGTTAGAGACACCATAGAATTAAGAGAATATGGTTATGAAGTACTAGAACATACTTGTATCGGTACTAAGTTTTTTGAAAAACAATTTGGAGTCAGAATTCAGCATGCTGAAGGTTTATGTCTGAAGTCATTGTTCCAGTCTCTGGAAAACAGAAATTTGGAAGTGTAGTTTAAAATTGAAATTCTTACAGCTAAACTGACCTTGACTTTTCAACGTCCTTATATAGTTTATATGTTACAAGATCTTGATATTCTTGAAGACTGGACAACAATAAGGAAGGTATGATTAAAGAGCAATGGAATTCAAGTATATTTTTTGTAGTCTACTTTTTAAGAGTCTATAATTTTTCACTAATATATCAAAATATTGTTGTAAATATGTTTTACTTGTCAACAGTCTCTCTAAGGCAGTCATTACTAATACAGATAACTGTGGATTGCAAGAGTATTTTAAGAGAGGCATGTTAGCAGTTTGACTGTATTTTTTCCTGTGATAACATAATTAATAATTTATGGAAAAGTATTTAGGTTGCCCCCAAATAGTAATGAATTACCATTCTGTGCCTAGTTCGTAGCCTGGTACTGGCTCACAGAAGGCACTCATATGTATTTGTTGAGTGAATGAATGTGAGTGAATATTTGAACTATTATTATACATTTTTGCATTTTGTCATTAAACATAGAAATGTTAGAAGATTTTGTGTGCTTGTTTGAAAGTGGAGACTTGTTTTCCTATTAAAATTTTCCATTCTCAGAAGCTTCTTAGTTGAGAATTTGAGATTATATTAGGTATTGATAACACCTCTAGAAGAAATTTTTATTCTTTTTATATTCCCATGGTTTTAGACATTACCAATTTATTGAAGCAGGTCATATTTCACTGTGTTTGTTATTAAGCTTGTAAGTTTTATATATTAAATGGATATTGAAATATACTTTGATTTTGAACTCAGAAATCTTTCTTCTTTTTTTTTTTTAATTAAGGCAATGGCTACACTTGGTCCACATAGAGTGAAAACAGAACGTAAGTCATTTTGTCTGAGTTCAGAAATCTCTTTGGAGACTTTTCAAGTCATCTGCATACTAAACCACTCCCCCATCACTGGTTTCATTTCATCAATGAACACTATATGCAGAACTGTGAAAAATTCTTCTGGAGTCTTTGCCTCATAGAAGTTTCAAGATTTCTGAATGGAATGTATTTCTTCTTTAGTGTTTCAGCTGCATTACAGTTGCTAATAATGGATCAGTAATCTTAAAAGTATTTATTTAGTGTTTTTTAATGGGCTCAATAATTCTGTAGGGAAGGTGTCTGGAGTCCGTGGATGGCCTTCAGAGAGCCTGTGAATAGGAATTGTGGGCAAAATTACTTCTGTACCTATATTTTCTATGAGAGAGACTAGAATGCTGGCAGTGGGATTCATCAAAAATCCTGAAATCACTGCCAAAGTAGTGGCGGACATTATTGTCTAGAATAATTTCTCTGTTTCTACTTTCTTTCACTGTATAGATTTGAGCCATAGATTCCTTTAAGTCTCACTACACTGTTGAGTGGGTCTCCTCCCCAGCCCCTGTTATCTTTAGCATGTGTATTCTTTTGTTTTCTTCATGGCACTTACCACAATTTGTAATTTTTTGATTATTTACATGTTTACCTGTCTCCTGAGAGAATCGTAAGCTCCACAAAGGTCAGAAATCTGTCTGTTTCAGTCACAGTGCTCAGAAAACATTTGTTGAATGAATGAATGAGTGAATACTTACTGAAAACCTTTTACATACCAGGCACTTTTTGAGGTCAGTGAATGCAGTGGTGCAAGAGTTGAATCTCCTGGAACTTCCTTGAGGGAGGCAGAATGATAGTGTATATGTAAATAGATAACTAACTAGATAATGACAAATTGTAATAATTGCTATGAAGGAAATACAAAGCTGTGGTGAAGATTAACTGAGGAGTGGGTAGAGTGGTTGGGGAAGACCTTTCTGCGGTGGTGACATTTGAATGATGCAGAGGGGCGTATTTCATGGTGTGCTTTTGACAGTGTGCTTCCACAAAGAATGTTTTTTTTTTTTCCTGCATGAGTTTATCTGATGAATCTCAAATCATTTCTAGAATTTCAAAATGAAAATTCTACTGAGGGCATTTGCTTTTTACAATCAAAGGCCTGGGAAATTCTTGGAATATATGTTAAACTTTGCTTTTTTGAAAGTGTCAGTTGAGACAATAAAAAGTGTCAGGCGAGACAATATGAAAAAATATAATTTTCAGTGGAAATATAATAACTTAGATTTTAAATCTTACTTAAAATTGGCACGAGTAAAACATAATGCATCGTCTCTCCTCCTTACACTTGTCTAGTTATTGATTTATTATATATTGTTTGTGTGTGTGTTAGTCATTAGTTAGTCATGTGTTAGTTGTGTCCGACTCTTTGCAACCCCATGGACTGTAGCCCGCCAGGCTCCTCTTTCCATGGAATTTCTCCAGGGGAGAATACTGGGTTGCCATTCCATTCTCCAGGGGATCTTCCCCACCCAGGGATTGAACCTGAGTCTCCTGCTTTGCAGGCAGATTCTTTACCTTCTGAGCCATCGAATTTTCAGTGGAAATATGACAACTCAGATTTTAAATCTTACTTAAAATTGGCATTAATAATGGATAATATATCTGCCCTCTTGCACTTGTCTAGTTAATTGACTTATTATATATTGTTTAGCTTTATTAAATAGCTCTATTAAAAACAGTGAATTATATAAAAAAATGTAGGAAATGAAATTCTCTTTGTTTTTATTAGATGTAGGTTTGTTATCTAAAAAAATATCTTGTGTTTTTTCACATATACGTGTGGATTGGTATTAATGCTTAAGTGTTCTGCACTTTTGTTCTTCTGACAATGTCTTATTAATATAACAGTTTTTGAACTGATCCCTTTAGCACCCGTGAAACTGGAAAAGCACCTGCACAGTGCTAGATCTGAAGAGGGAAGGCTATACTATGACGGTGAATGGTATATACGTGGACAGACGATATGTATTGACAAAAAAGATGAATGTCCTACAAGGTAAAAAGCCTTTATTGTTTCAGTGCTGCTTAGTATTAGAGTGTACTGCATTGTTGTCAGTAAATTTTTGCCGCTTGTGTAGTGCATTCATAATACATTAATAATTGCCTATGGATTTCTTTCTTCTTGTGACGTGTGATTTGATTAGCATGTTTGAACACCGGTGTTAATGTTATACACTAGAGTTACATATTAAGTTCATGGACACAAGCATTAACATAAGTGAAAAGATTAGAATTATTTAGCCAGGTAAGAAATCCCATTTGTTAATTCTTACAATAGATGACTTGTTATGATCCTCATATTATGACCTTTAAACCAGACTACTATGAATTTGACAGTGTGCTTCCACCGTATGGCTCTTAATTCTTAACTTTTGGGGGTGTATTTTAGTATTTTGTATTAAAAAAAATTGCATCAATTAGAATGGGAAAGGAATTGAAAATTAATGAAAATTTAGAGTGATGGTAAGTAAAGTATAACTTGCAAACTGAAAATTGCCTTTTAAAAGATTCAACCTGTCTGGGCGTAAATAAAGTTTGTATAATTATTTATAGAGCCTTCTAAATTTTCTCTGGTGTGGCCTTTGGAAAATATTAATGTGCCTCACTTATTTAATTCCTTTAGTAGTTTATTATTTAATCCTCAGAGTTTTTTTACCCTCTACAGTAAGAAAATAATTTTTTCTAGGTAGTAATAGTAAATAAAGTGTTTGCATTTAGTATTGAATACTCATTTCAGGAGCAAACTTTTCTCATAAAAGTCCATTGAGCTAATTAATTACTAGGTTATATATATAATGCCCCTGGGTTTTTTGCTTTATCTTGTTGCTTTTGAGTCATATAACTACTACTACTTAGAATCTGTGTGTATGCATGCTAGTTGCTTCAGTTGTGTCAGATTCTTTGTGATCCCATGGACTGTAGCCTGCCAGGCTCCTCTGTCCATGGGATTCTCCAGGCAAAATACTAGAGTGGGTTGCCATGCCCTCCTCCAGGGGATCTTCCTGACCCAGGGATCGAATCCATGTCTCTTAGAGATCCAGTATTGGCAGGTGGGTTTTTTACCACTAGCACCACCTGGGAAGCATATATATTATATTATATTATATATAAATACCCCTGGCTTCTTTGCTTTATCTTATTGCTTTTGAGACCTATAACTACTACTGTGTAGCATAAATGTGGTTAAAAAGGAAATGCTTGTGCTCAGTCGCTAAGTTGTGTCTGACTCTTTAAAACCCCTTGGACTGTAGCCGGCCAGACTCCTCTGTCCATGGGACTTCCCAGGCAAGAATACTGGAGTGGGTTGCCATTTCATTCTCCAGGGGATTTTTCCTGTACCATAGATCAAACCTGTGTCTGCTGTATTAGCAGGTGGATTCTTTACTATTGAGCCACCAGGGTAGCCCTAAAAAGGAGATAAAATAGCATAAAAGAGGATTAAACATAAACATAGTTTTAGAAAGACTTCTGTTAGGTTGGTGCAAACATAATTGTGGTTTTGGACTGTGAATTTTAAATCATTGTTACCAGGTTCAAGCACATCTTTATTAATCAAAATAGGAACCATTACAATCAACACATTTTTGCCAACGAAAAATGAGTTTATTTCTGTAGCATAAAAATCCATGCTTCGATATGTGGTGAACCCTTTCTTGGAAAACATTTTCTGCACCCTGCTGGTTGTAGAAGCATTTTCCCTGCAAGAAGTTGTCAAGATGCTTGAAGAAGTGGTTGTCAGTTGGCATGAGGTTAGGTGAATATGGCAGATGAGGCAAAACTTGTATCCCAATTTGTTCAACTTTGAAACGATGGTGGTGTGATGTGCGTTTGGGTGTTTTCATGGAGAAGAATTGGACCCTTTCTGTTGCATGCTGGCATTGCAGTTTTCAGTGCATCTCATCAATATGCTGAGCGTACTTCTTAGATCTGATGGTTTTGTCAGGATTCAGAAAGCTGTAGTGGATCAGATGGGCAGCAGACCACCAAACAGTGACTATGACCTTTTTTGGTGTAAATTTGGCTTTGGGAAGTGCTTTGGAGTTTCTTCTTGGTCCAGCCACTGAGCTGGTCATCGCCGGTTGTTGCATAAAATCCACTTTCTGTTGCCATGTCACAGTCCAATCGAGAAATGGTTCATTGTTGCCTAGAGTAAGAGAAGACGTCACTTCAAAACACGAGTTTTTTGATTTTCGGTCAGCTTTGAGGCACTCACTCACTGAGCTTTTTCACCTTTCCAGTTTGCTTCAAATGCCAAATGACCATCAGTTCAGTTCAGTTCAGTCACTCAGTCATGTCTGACTCTTTGCGACCCCATGGACGGTAGCACGCCAGGCCTCCCTCTCTATCACCAACTCCTGGAGTCCACCCAAACTCATGTCTGTTGAGTCGGTGATGCCATCCAACCATCTCATCCTCTGTCGTCTCCTTCTCTTCCTGCCCTCAATCTTTCCCAGCATCAGGGTCTTTTCAAATGAGTCAGTTCTTCATACCAGGTGGCCAAAGTATCGGAGTCTCAGCTTCAGCATTAGTCCTTCCAGTGAACACCCAGGACTGATCTCCTTTAGGATGGACTTGTTGGATCTCCTTGCAGTCCAAGGGACTCTCAAGAGTCTTCTCCAACACCACAGTTCAAAAGCATCAATTCTTCGGTGCTCAGCTATCTTTATAGTCCAACTCTCATATCCATACATGACCACTGGAAAAACCATAGCCTTGACTAAATGGACCTTTGTTGACAAAATAATGTCTGTGCTTTTTAATATGCTGTCTAGGTTGGTCATAACTTTCCTTCCAAGGAGTAAGCATCTTTTAATTTCACAGCTGCAATCACCATCTGCAGTGATTTTGGAGCCCCGAAAAATAAAGTCAGCTACTGTTTCCACTGTTTCCCCATCTATCTGTCATGAAGTGATGGGACCAGATGCCATGATCTTAGTTTTCTGAATGTTGAGCTTTAAGCCAACTTTTTCACTCTTTTCTTTCACTTTCATCAAGAGGCTTTTTAGTTCTTCTTCTCTTTCTACCATAAGGGTGGTGTCATCTGCATATCTGAGGTTATTGATATTTCTCCCGGCAATCTTGATTCCAGTTTGTGCTTCTTCCAGCCCAGCGTTTCTCATGATGTACTCTGCATATAAGTTAAATAGGCCTTGACGTACTCCTTTTCCTATTTGGAACCAGTCTGTTCCATGTCCAGTTCTAACTGTTGCTTCCTGACCTGCATATAGGTTTCTCAACAGGCAGGCCAGGTGGTCTGGTATTCCCATCTCTTTCAGAATTTTCCATAGTTTATTGTGATCCACACAGTCAAAGGCTTTGGCACAGTGAATAAAGCAGAAATAGATGTTTTTCTGGAACTCTCTTGCTTTTTTGATGATCCAATGGATGTTGGCAATTTGATCTCAATGATCAATGTTGTGTACTTCAGCAACTTCTCGTGTAGTTGTAATAGGATCAGCTTCGATGATGGCTCTCAATTTCGTTGTCAACTTCCGATGACCGGCCACTGCACTCCTCATCTTCAAGCTCTCAGCTCCTTTGCAAAACTTCTTGAGCCACTATTGTACTGTATGTTCATTATCAGTTCCTGGGTCAAATGAATTGATGTTGTCAGTTGTCTCTGCTGCTTTACAACCCAGTTTGAACTCGAATAAGAAAAATCACCCAAATCTGCTTTTTGTCTAGCATCATTTCCCTTGTCTAAAATAAATATAAAATACACAGCAAGTAATAAGTCATTAGCAAAAAAACATAAAGTGAGAAATGTATGTTAAAAAATGACGTATAACATAACCACATTTATTCAAGAATGTGTTCCAATATCAAATGGCAAAGTTTAACAATGCAAAACCACAATTACTTTTGCACCAACCTAATATTTAAAGATTAATAGTGTTTAAAAAAAAATCTGTATGAGTATCATTGATGCTTGACACTGGGAATTAAGATTTGTATTTAGAACATATCCTATAACCATATCGATACGAGTTGGAGCGGTAATACCGTGTAAGGAGTGGTTTTAGCTCCACTTTTTTGTCTTTTGGAGGTGAGGTGGGTAGGGGTTTCTTACTAAACTTTTTTCTTTGGTTTTTATGTAAATCTGTCTCACCTTTAGTGAACTGTGTTAGCAGTGGCTACATTTATCTGCAGTTTTCTTGATTTTCAAGATCTTTTCTCTGATCATGTATTTGTAAATAGACGGTTTGTAATAGCTTCATCAGAAATTTAAACATATATACGTTAGAACTGATGGCCTTACTTTACAATCTTATTTTACCCAAAATTAAGCTATTGGGCTTGAAAGCTAAAAGGAGCACTTTTGTAGACTAGCAGCTTTCCTTCTGCTCTTCCTTGATTGTATGGTGGTGACCTATTTTTACAGATCATGCTTTATGTTGATTAGCAAAATTAGTGTCAAGTAATAACATGCTTTTTCCTGTGTTTCTTGTGAATCTTTGGAGGGCAGGTATTGATGCCTGGTATTTATGATACAGTATGTAAGTGGGTGGGCAGTAACTGACAGTATTGTGGTACTTGCTGTACATGTCTGCTCTTTTGAAACAGATTTTTAGTAAGCATTTTCCAGAGGTAAAACTAGGTTCATATCCTAATTTTATTTCTAGGGCAAAATAGACAGGGATGATCTTGAATCTGTTCCCAAATTAATATTTTTATCTTTGGTGTTTCTACACTTTTAAGGCCACTTCGTGCAATTTAGAAAGTATTGGCCTCTCTTCCCCTAGTCATGTTCAAAATTAACTTCTAAAACCTCAGGAATAGTACAGCGATCGAAGCCCTCTATATGGCAGCATAATTGGCTGTAGTATGTATTAGGGTACAACCAAATCAGGTATTCCTGGTGGTCTTATGCACTTTAATTTCTGTTATATTGAGACTTAAAAGGATAAAGAAGAGATCTACTTATTAACACTTAGGGCAGGAATATCTGCATTTTTCCGTTTGTTTTCTCACTGTTTTACCTCTGCAGACATCTTCCTGTGCAGATCACTACTTCAACGTTGCCAAATGTTAATTAACATATTTGACTTCTTAAATTCGTTATCAGCAAAGTTATGAATGTTGTTCTGTTTCTAATTAACCTTAGCAAATGTACATAATGTCATAATCTGATAGCATTTGACAGTACTTATGTATACAATGTTTCATAAGCATTTTTAATAAGATTTGTATTTTTAAATTTAGTATATAATAAAAAGATGTGTCTGAGTGGCATTCATAGTGTCTTGAATGAATTGTGCATGAGTTCTTTTGTTATTTATAACCTGTCTACTTCTGAGAAGGATTTGAGCCAGTTTACATTAATAGATACGGCGTGTTGAACAAATGTTACTGTTTCTCTGTTTCAGCCTCTGTTGCAGATATTTAAGACAGATATTTAAGTTATACTTAGTTTAAATATATGCATATATGTTCTACTTTAATAAAAATATATTGTATAAGTTCTGAAATTTTAAGTAAAAGTTTTTATTTTAAAAGCCATGATTTAGCACATTTACTTTCAGAACTTCAATGTTTATATCATATAAAACAAATTCCATAATATTGATACTGATTCAGGTAAGCATATGCTTGTCTGTGATTGAAGTACTCTAAAATAGATTTCATTGTTGTCAGTTTGCCATTTGACTTCTGGTCAAATAGTTTAGGGGAACTATTCAGTTCAGTTCAGTTCAGTTGCTCAGTCGTGTCCGACTCGTTGCGACCCCATGGACCACAGCACGCCAGGCCTCCCTGTCCATCACCAACTCCTGGAGTTTACTCAGACTCATGTCCATTGAGTTGGTGATGCCATCCAGCCATCTCATCCTCTGTCGTCCCCTTCTCCTCCTGCCTTCAGTCTTTCCCAGCGTCAGGGTCTTTTCAAATGAGTCAGTTCTTTGCATCAGGTGGCCAAAGTATTAAGAGTTTCAGCTTCAGCATCAGTCCTTCCAATGAATATTAAGGACTGATTTCCTTTAGGATGGACTGGGTGGATCTCCTTGTAGTCCAAGGGACTCTCAAGTCTTCTTGGTGCTCAGCTTTCTTTACAGTTCAACTCTCACATCCATACATGACTACTGGAAAAACCATAACCTTGACTAGACGGACCTTAGTTGGCAAAGTAATGTCTTTGCTTTTTAATATGCTGTCTAGGGGAACTGTTAGAATCTGCAAAATGTGATATAGCAGCTGCTAACCTTACAATCAGCCTCTGTCTTAGGATCAGTATGTGGACCTTTCCTGTCTCAACTTAACAGGATTTCATGTTTAGTCTATCCCTCCCCAACATTTCCCATTAAGAGAATCTAATCATTACTAATCTGGTTCATCACTAAAAATAGTTAGCAAATGGTAAATGCACACTCCTTTCTGTCCCTTCTTCTCACTGGCCACTGAGTACTTCTCATTGCAAACTTCTTTCACATAAAAGTTGTTTTGATATATGTATTGTTACTCAGTACTCAGACACCCCTGGACAGAGCCATATACAATCTTAAATAATTGATAATTAGTTTAAAAGAAGAACAAGAATGTTGTCTGTTATTTCTGATTTTGATTTTGGATCCACCAATATAATGAATTTATAAGATAAGGAAAATGGATGTAGGATGAATGAATACACTAGTTAGGATTTATGTAGTTTCTTGCCAAGTTGGAATATAAACTATTTTAATTGTTAAAGATGAGGAACTCTGAAGTATTTTTAAAAGAACATGCAAGCTCATGAAGTTGGGGAAAACGCATGTTCCTTACGTTGTCCTCATGGATAAACTGCCAGAAGTATGCCTGATACATCAGGTGGGATTAATTGAGGCATATCTGTCATTGGTCACTGTGGCTCAGAAGTCTTGTCCTTTACCTTCATAGGCCCCAAAACTTAAACTTTATCTATATGCCTTTTTGTGGGCTGAATTGTGTCTGCCCCTCCCCTTAAATTCATATGTTAAAGCCATCATACCCATTACCTTAGGATGTGTATTTGGAGATGGGGCCTTTGAAGAGGTGATTAAGTTAAAATGGGTGTTTACATTAGGCCCTCATCCAGTGTGACTAATGTCCTTATATTTTTTATTTTCAAAATTTCTTTTGAGGAAATTTGGACACACAAAAATCTGGACAGCAGATGGGTGCACGCAGAGGAAAGACCATATGAAGACAGAAGTCCACCACCTGCAAGCCAAGGAGAGAGGCTTCAGGAGAAACCAAACCTGCTGACACTTTGATCTTGGACTTCTAACCTCTAGAACTGTGAGAAAATGCATTTCTGTCGTCTAAGCCACCCAGTCTGTGGTATTTGTTGCGCAAGTCTGTCAAACTGGTAACACGCCCCGAGTTGACCACTCTGGGAAGGTTAGACCAACTCACTCACGGTGGATTGAAGTGACAGCTGCATGTCAATTTAATAATTTACACTGGGAAATATAACTGAGGAGACCTGACTCAAGTCAACTACTTGGCATATTGTTTCCTTCTAGGAAAATCTGTGAAATCAAACTTGGAATCCAAAGATTGTTTTGTTGAAACTTAGGGAGTCCACCCCTCCTCTCATTATGCTGGACACATTGTTATAATCTGATTTTAAAAAATTCTAGTGAAGTATAATTGATTTACAATCTTATGTTAATTTCTGTTCTACAGCAAAGTGATTCTTGTACACATATTTATTCTAATTCATATTTTTTTCCATTATGGTTTATCACAGGATATTGAGTATAGTTCCCTGAGCTATACAGTAGGACCTTGTCATTTTTCCATCCTGTATAGTTTGTATCTGCTAGTCCCAAACTTCAAATCCATGCTTCCCCAACACCCCTTCCCCCTTGGCAACTGCAAATCTGTTTCCTATGCCTGTAAATCTATTTCTGTTTTATATATATGTTCATTTATGCTTTATTTTAGATTCCACATATAAGTGATGTCATTTGGTATTTGTATTTCTCTTTCTTACTTCGCGTAGTACGTTAATGTCTGTGTCCATCCATGTTGCTGGGAATGGCATTATTTCATTCTTTTTATGGTTAGTAATCCATTGTACACATACACCACACTTTTTTTTTAATATGTATTTTTACTTATTTGGCTGTACTGGGTCTTAATTGCAGCATGTGAACTCATGTTGAGACATATGTGATCTCAGTTTCCCCACCAGGGATGGAACCCATGCCCTGTGTGTTGGGAGCGCAGAGTCTTAGCCGCTGGATCACCAGGAAAGTCCCAACACCACATCTTCTTTTTCCATTCATTTATTGGTGAATATTTGGGTCGTTTTTATGTCTTAGCTCTTGGAAAATTCTACTGCTATGAACGTAACATAGAGGTGCATGTATCTTTTTTAATTACAGTTTTGTCTGGATAATGTAAGCTTGTAATTTGAATGCCTGCCATGTGCTGGGAACTATTTTTTTTTAATTTATTTATTTTTTATTGGAGGATAATTACTTTACAGAATTTTGCTGTTTTCTGTCAAACCTCAACATGAATCAGCCATAGGTATACATATATCCCTTCCCTTTTGAACCTCCCTCCCATCTCCCTCCCCACCCCACCCCTCTAGGTTGATACAGAGCCCCTGTTTGAGTTTCCTGAGCCATACAGCAAATTCCCATCGGCTCTCCATTTTACATGTGGTAATGTAAGTTTCCATGTTACTCTTTCCATACATCTCACCCTCTCCTCCCCTCTTCCCAGGTCCATATGTCAATTCTCTATGTCTGTTTCTCCATTGTTGCCCTGTAAATAAATTCTTCAGTACCATATTTCTATATTCCGTGTATGTGCGTTAGAATATGGTATTTATCTATCTCTTTCTGACTCACTTCACTCTGTATAATAGGTTCTAGGTTCATCCGCTTCATTAGAACTGCCTCAAATGCATTCTTTTTTATGGCTGAGTAATATTCCCTGTGTATATGTACCACAACTTCTTTTTCCATTCATCTGTCGATGGACATCTAGGTTGTTTCCATGTCCTCAGTTCAGTTCAGTCGCTTAGTCATGTCTGATTCTTTGCGACCCCATGAACTGCAGCACGCCAGGCCTTCCTGTCCATCACCAACTCCCAGAGTCCACCCAAGCCCATGTCCATCGACTCAGTGATGCCATCCAGCCATCTCATCCTCTGTCGTCCCCTTCTCCTCCTGCCCCTAATCCTTCCCAGCATTAGGGTCTTTTCCAAAGAGTCAGCTCTTTGCATCAGGTGGCCAAAGTATTGGAGTCTCAGCTTCAACATCCGTCCTTCCAGTGAACACCCAGGACTGATCTCCTTTAGGATGGACTGGTTGGATCTCCTTGCAGTCCACTGGGCTCTCAAGAGTCTTCTCCAGCACCACAGTTCAAAAGCATCAATTCTTCGGCACTCAGCTTTCTTTATAGTCCAACTCTCACATCCATACATGACCACTAGAAAAACCATAGCCTTGACTAGATGGACCTTTGTTGGCAGAGTAATGTCTCTGCTTTTTAATATGCTATCTAGGTTGGTCATAACTTTCCTTCCTAGGAGTAAGCATCTTTTAATTTCATGGCTGCAGTCACCATCTGCAGTGATTTTGGAGCCCAGAAAAATAAAGTCAGCCACTATTTCCACTGTTACCCCATCTATCTGCCATGAAGTGATGGGACCGGATGCCGTGATCTTAGTTTTCTGATTGTTGAGCTTTAAGCCAACTTTTTCACTCTCCACTTTCACTTTCATCAAGAGGCTCTTTAGTTCTTCTTCACTTTCTGCCATAAGGATTGTGTCATCTGCATATCTGAGGTTATTGATATTTCTCCCGGCAATCTTGATTCCAGCTTGTGCTTCCTCCAGCCCAGCGTTTCTCATGATGTACTCTGCATATAAGTTAAATAAGCAGGGTGACAATATACAGCCTTGATGTACTTCTTTTCCTATTTGGAACCAGTCTGTTGTTCCATGTCCAGTTCTAGCTGTTGCTTCCTGACCTACCTACAGGTTTCTCAAGAGGCAGGTCAGGTGGTCTTGTATTCCCAACTCTTTAGGATTTTCCACAGTTTATTGTCATCCACACAGTCAAAGGCTTTGGCATAGTCAATAAAGCAGAAATATATGTTTTTCTGGTACTCTCTTGTTTTTTCGATGATCCATCGGATGTTGGCAATTGCCTTTAAAATGTTTTAAATAAAAAATATATTCTTTTTCAGATTCTTTTCCATCATAAGATATTGAGCATGGTTCTTTGGGCTATACAGTAGGTCCTTTTTGGTTATCTATTTTATATATAGTAGTGTATATCTGTTAATCCCAAACTCCTAATTTATCTCTCTCCACACCCTTTCCCCTTTGGTACCATAAGTTTGTTTTCTATGTCTGTGAGTGTATTTCTATTTTGTAAATAAGTTCATTAGTGTATATGTGTATTTTTAGAAATCACATGTAGTGATATATTTGTCTTTCTCTGACTTACTTCACTGAGTATGATAATTTCTAGGTCCTTTTATGTTGCTGCAAATGACATTATTTCATTCTTTTTTATGGTTGAGTAATATTCCTGTGCGCGTGTGTGTGTGTGAGTGTGAGAATGTGTGTGTGTATACACATACTACATCTTCTTTATCCAGTCATCTGTTGATGGACATTTAGGTTGCTTCCATGCCTTGACAGTTGTAAAGAGTGCTGCCTATAGCAGGTGTCTTATTTCTAAAACCCAAAACTGATCTTTTTACACTCTTGGCTAAACTTCAGTACTTTTGCACACACTTCAGTTCTACTTTTCCTGGAAAAGACTTCTTCCCTAGCCATGTGGTTCCAGTGGAGCAGCCATCTCGCTCATGTTCTGCCATTCATGGTCAAAGTTGTTTAGATTAGGTGGGTCTGTAACTCAGGCTGCCCCAGTTGGAACCCTTCCCTAGGAGCTTCCAAATTTTATCTGTGGAAAGAGAGTCAGTCTGGGAAGACAAGCAGTAGGCAGTTAAGCTTCTTGTTGTGTGGAGAAAGATAGTATAGAGAGCTGAAGAGATGAGAGATGGACAGGTAGTTCTTGGCACTTAACTTCCTGCTTCCAACGGACTCACAGCCCACCTGCACCCTTGTTTTCCTCATGTTACAGGAATCTTCAAGTTAATACCCCCTTTCCTAATTTTTTTTAGTTGACTTTCTGACACTTAACATTTATCATGAACACTAGGGCTTCAAATTCTATTGATTTCCGTCTTAAAAAACATAATAAACTTCTTTAATTTCACCACAAATTCAAGGAATAAAACTAAAGGGTATTGGTAGAATTGTTCATGTGAGAAGGAAAAGCAGTCCCTGACAACTGGGAACTGTCTGGTGCTTATTTTGGTATTCTGTTGAACATCAACAATTGCATAAAACATCGTCAAACAGGGCCACTCTTTGTCCATGATGAAGTGAGACAACATATCAAGACCCTGCTCCCCCTCATAATCTTGTGTAAATAGAGACAAAACCAGGGTCAGCCTGCCAACCACAAAAATCTGAAGCCTTCCCCTGTCCTGCCTAATATGAACAGCTGCTGCTGTCCTATCAGTGATGGCTTTGGCCTTGTTTCATTCCTGCTGCCTTATTCGTAAGACTTATTAAGATGCCTAATCACAGAAGTGCTGCGCTTCCTGACGGTATCCCATTCAGAGCAAAGCCCCACTTGTGAATGCAACCCCAAATCTTCTACTATAAGCCCACATCTTTTAAGTCCTTTCTCACACACCTGCAGTTCCCCATGCTGTGTGGTGCTCCCTTGTGCAGTGAGCAGAAAACGCAACTTATTGAACTACAGGTGTGTTTGTTACGAGTGGTCTTTAGCTGGAGGGTGTTAACACATGGAACCTTTAAGCCTGTTTTGCTTGAAGAGTTCTTGTTAGCTTTAGTCTAAAGATACTTAGGTGTATTCTAGACAGTGTTTTGTCTAGAGCTCCCATTGTGTGATTATAGCTAAATGATAAAATATGGTAACCTTTTGATTTTTCAGTTACATTGTAGAAGAATAGTAAAAGACAAGGTGAAAGGGCATTTCATGATAGACACTTGTACTGCAATCCGACTTACATAACACTTTGCTTCCCCCACCAGAAAATAACGTTAATATTTTAACTACTTTAACCAGGAACTATCTCTCTGAAATGTAAAAGTTGTATTACGGTTGCATTTTGATTAAAACCTGAAGGTGGCAGTAAATTCCTACAAGTCTTAGGTGCTTAGTTTGGAATTTATAATTTTTCATCTAATCATTCAAAATTGTACAGTGAGTCCGCAGTCGCATTTAATTCTGTTTCATACTATTTAAGGGATGTTCAGGAAGAAGATAAAGTTCTAAACAAGCATTATACTGTTATTACTGTTTACTGATTAAAAAGACGGAGAAGGAAATGGCAACCCACTCCAGTATTCTTGCCTGGAAAATCCTATGGACAGAGGAACCTGGTAGGCTGCAGTCCATGGGTTCGCTAAGGGTCGGACACGACTTCACTTTCACTTTCACTTTTCACTTTCATGCATTGGAGAAGGAAATGGCAACCCACTCCAGTGTAAAGAATTTACCAGGTAAAAGGCTTAGGAACGTTGCAACAGATTATATGCTTTAGAGTTACTACAGAAACAAAATATGGAATAAAACAAAGGAAACATTAGAACTTTTCATACAGATCAAAGTGCTCTGAAGGGATGTGGTAGTAAACAGTTTAATTTGTCTATTAAATTAATAGCCCTGTTGTGAGCTTTTGTTCTCCACTTCCCTGGTTTTATCTTCAACATTCTTTAAATAGTTTTGTATGATTGTGTTTTACCCAGTGATCTACCTATAATCAATAGGATTTCTAGATTATCATTAATCAGGAGTAGCCTAACTGATAATTTCATAAAGGACATTTATAAAGGGAAAGTTTATAAATATTAATTCATATTGGAAAATGAATTATTTCACAGCTCTTTAACATAAAGATCTAAAACAAGACCATTTCAAGTTCTTTCTCATATTATCATTCTCTGCATTGTCATTGTTACATTATCTCTCATTGTCATTGGTATGTTGATCTACACCCAAATTTAGAGTTATGTTTTAGTGATCCCAGTATATAGACACACAATTATTTGAGCTTTGAAAATTGGGAAACAGGATCTCTGTAACCTTACTAGATTAAAGTTAAAATAAACAGGTACTCTGTGTATTGGGGCTTCCCAGGTGGCTCAGTGGCAAAGAATCTGCCTGCCAATGCAGGAGATACAGAAGACACAGATTCAATCCCTGAGGTGGGAAGATACACTGGAGAAGGGAATGGCAACCATTAGTTATCAGTTTAAAAGTTATTAAAATATGGATGGTCTGAAATTTTAAGATATTATTTTATCTCTTCACTTAGTTTTATTAACTCTATTTTAAACTATTCAACTCTATTCTTAAGGTTATAGTATAGTAATAAATGACTTTGTTAACCACAGTAAATACTTTAGTTTTCATAATTCATATGATTTATTATTTTTTATGGTAGTTTCTCTTAGGTAGTCAGAAATTTTACATGAAGAATGAAAGAGGTTAGTCACGAGTTTGTTTACTTTTGACGAGGGAAAAATATAAAGTTAGAAGCAAATACATCCTGGGATTTCCCTGGGGGTCCAGTGGTTAGGACTCTGTGCCTGCAGTGCAGGGGACATAGGTTTGGCCCCTGGTCAGGAAGTGAGATCCCACATGCCACAGGGTGAGCCAAAAAGTGTATATAAAAAAAGAAGCATAGACATCTGACATGAATATTTATTCCTGAAATATTAATAACTCTTCATAGCATAAAATTTCCCAAACAGTCATTTTTAATATGGCAGTTATTGTCAATAGTTATACATGACTAGCTTATTTCATTTTCAAATAGTGTTTTGATTTATTTGTAATACTTGAAAAAATAGTAAAAAAAAGTCTTTTTTAATATTTTCATTATAGAATATATCTAACTTAGTGAGACACCGATAACATTATCCCTCACAGAGAGCCACTAATTGTGCTGTGTGTGTGTGTGTGTGTGTGTGTGTGTATTGTCTTTAAGGACATTATTTTTGAAGATCTATCAGCGTCATTTAAAAAGAAAGTCTTTTAAGTGTAGGTTCAGTGTAAGTTAGAGCTATTTTAGCTTATGTGCTTGAATTCCATTTTTCAGATGGAGAGAATAATAGTAAATATAAATATGACTCCCTATTTGTGATCCCCAGCTTAAAATGTAGTTATTACAAATTAAATCTCCATCAGTAATTATTTGTAATTATTGACTCTAGTGGTGATTAATACTGGCTGTCAGCAGAGGGCGCTTTGAGGTTTTCGCTAGTACAATACCAAGATACTGGCAGCCCAGGAGTGTAGACCGTTTTCAAATTGTCTTCGTAAGAGTAAAGACATTTCTAAGATTTCTTCATTTTCTGTCTCAATTTAAAAACTCCCAGACTGTGTGGCAAGGGATAACAAGACCTTCCAAAAAAAGCCAGCTGCAGTCCCAGCTGACAGCACAAACAGGTGTGTGATGGTCCCATGTGGTGAAATCTGATGGGTGTGGAAACTCCCTGAATTCTTTATCTCAGCCCCTTTCAGACTCCATCATCACTGTCAGTGGTTCTCCCGTAGAGATCTAAATGGCAGCCAGAAATGAAAGCCTGTGGTTTTAAAAGTCTAATTTAGTCCATAAGAAAGTAAACACTGAATGGAAAAGAGGAAGCCTGAGGGGGAACCAGTGCCTAGGTAACTTTCTGGATGACCTAGGGCAGTGGCTTCCTTTCTGACAGGGACACTTGTCCTAACACATACACATGTATGTGCACATACATACCACTCACACACACCTAAAACAAAAGTATCTTGAAACAACATTTACCCTTCTAATGTATGAAGGAGGGATCTACATTTCTAAATACTAAGGTGAAATATAGAAAAAAAAATTTTTTTTCCAAGGAAACTGACAAACTTGACTTGAAAGTGTGTTTGGCAGAAACAAAAGGCCACTAAGCACCTAAAACACTTCCAAGGAAGAATAAGGTAAGGGAATATTGTCTTACCAGATACTAGAATTTTAATAAAGATTTTGTAGTTAAACAGTGAGGTATCATTGCAAGACTGGATGCTGAGATCAGTGGAAAGAACAGAGACTGTAGGAGAACACTCAGCCCACTTGGACATCCATGGATGCTTGATACACAAGAGAAGGAGAACCTCAGAGCCGTGGGGAAAGAGTGGACTTTTCAATAGTGGTTGTGGAAAAATAGTTACCCCTATAGGCAAATATGGAAGCTGGACTTCTACCCTAATACAAAAATTGATTTCAGATGGAGAATTCTGGAGAGATGGTGATGACAGCAGCATGATTTTTCAATCTCTTTTATTTTTCACATAAAAGCAGTCAGAGAAACCAGATAGCAGAACAAAAGTTCATGGATTCCGTTTATGATTAAACAAAATGGAGAAGTTTCCCTACAAACCCCGAACTATAGGTGGGTGGGGCTAACCCACCATGAGCCACAACACACAAACAGCATCTGGGTGGGAGGAAGAGGGAAGCAACAGGGAAGAGGAAACCCTTAAAGTAGCCAACAGGGGTTCACTGGAAGGCAGCAGGGGCTGCTTTGAGAAGAGTGGCTGACACTTGCAGAGGTTTTGCTCTCTCCAGTACTGAGGGCCTTGAAGGCAGATGGACTGAAGGTGTGGAGAAACCCACCCCATGAGCTTTCCAAATGTCAGGGATCCACACTGAGGAGAAACTTCTGGGAATATAATCAAAGTTGACCAGGATAGAGACAGTAGAGACTAAGGAGAAAGAAGGTACAGGCTGAAGTGGGGTGTGGTAACAGAAAAAGAGCTCAGAAAACAAGCCACCATATTTTTAAGCATCACATAGAAACAACTCAAGGGGAAACTCTAACATTGGAGAAGGTGTCCTGTGCCTTGCTGATTCTAGCTGTCCAGGAAAACCGTTTTCATATTAAAAGAAAGTATCAAATTCAAATCCCATACAAAGTTAGTATAAGAAAAAGCTAGAAGTAGAATAATATCCCTAGGCTGGAAAGACATGTCTACAAGTCAGATCAGAACAGTGATCTACTATTTCAAAACCACTCACAGATATTAAAAGAATGTTACAAGACATGAAAGAACAAATGTTTCACAATTAGAAAAACTCAGAAATGAGGTGACAGAACTCAGCTAACAATAAAAAAAAAAAAATCATTTCAAAAGGGAAGATGAAACTAGAAGGAGCACAAGAGTGAATAAACCCAATACATAGTCCTTAAAAGAAACAAGGTGCAAAGAGGAAAATTAGAAAGTCAATAAAGTAGGAGTTGAAAGGGATTCAAGAGGAAAATGACAAGTACTAAAGACAAAGAAGATTGATTACATGGATTATGATATCCCAGAATAAGAAAGGCAAAGTGAAGGCATAGAGCAACACTAAAAAATGTAATTACAAAAAACTTTTCTGAGATTAAAAAAGGATTTGAATTTTATGTTGAAAGTATAACTGAGAATATTGAATCAGAAGAAACAGTAACAGGACATAACAGGACATTCTAGTAAAATTACTAAATTTTGAGGAAAAATAAATATTTGGAGGTTATCTAAAAAAAAAAAAGCATATACATATAGAAAATTAGATTATCACTGGATTTTTCAGCAGAATGCTTAATCCCAGAAGAGAATTGAGAAACATATTTAAGATACTCAAGGAAAGAAAGTGTGAGGCAGAAATTTTATATTCAGCACACTTGACTTTAAGAAATAAAGGGCACAAATTGTCAGCAAACAAGCACTCAGGGAACAATATGGATGTACTTGGAGGTATTGCAAGCCTGGTTCCAGACCACTGCAATAAAGCAAATGTAGCAATAAAGTGACTCACATAAATTTTTTGGTTTCCCGGTGCATATAAAAGTTATGTTTCCACTATATTTTAGTCTATTAAGTGTGCACTAGCATTATGTCTAAAAGAAGAATATACTCACCTTAAAATAATGCTGTTGGGAAAACAGTGCCAATAGACTTGCTTGAAGGAGGTTTGCCACAAAGTCAATGTTTTTGGCCCTACTGCGTGGCTTGTAGGATCTCAGGTTTCTGACCAGGGATCAAACCCAGGCCATGGCAGTGAAAATACCAAACGTAACCACTACCACCAGGGAACTCCCCCATCAATACTTGGAAAACTCAATATCTACAAAGTGCAATAAAACGAGGTATGCCTGTATTCCAGTGAATGCTGCCTAAGCATCTGTAGGAGAATGAGCTTCAGACAACCAAAATGACTAGAGAGATGTCAAAGTACAGGTATTAAATATATGATTAACCATATAACTAACACTGGGGGTTAAGAGTTGTGGTATATTATTTTAGAAATAATATGCATTTCAAGTTAAAACACTTTTTCAGCCTATATCTTTAGTGTGAGATGCTGTTTCTTGCAAAATCCACTACCAGTTTTAATAAGTATCTCACCAACAGTAGTGTTGCAAAAATCAAACTTGAATAAATTAAATGCTTGATTATTATCTGATTCAGCAAAGAAGTCATTCAGATCACTAGTGAATGAGATTCCTTCTAACGTGAATATTGGTTGATTTATATATATATATATATATATATATATATATATATACACACATTAAGGAGTAAGACAAATGTGAAGATGTGTATCACAAGTTCACTCATTTGTCAGTGATGCAAATGACCTCTTTGATGAATTGGGTAGTGGTTCTTAGGTATTTTCTCATTTTGGGGGTGTTATTCCAAAATGTAATGGCTATAGACACACTATACTTTTAAGTTTAATTTGCATTATTAACATTTCCTTCATCACTTTCTTAAATCTAGGCAATCATAAAAAACTATAAATCAGGCCCTAATTTGTAGCCTTTGTCAATTTCTGTGATGTGCATACTGCCACCATGGTCGATTTCAGGCTGCCAATGAGTTGTCACTGAAGGCAGGGTTGAGAAGAGTTGTGAAGCCTCTCTCCATGATAGAGTAATATGGTGTTTCCACCATGCAGTTATAATCGATATAAAACCTTTAAAAGCATAGCTAGTGATAACATGTAGTAAAATATTTAGGAGATGATAAGTTTTGGGTATTTTCTACCTTTTCTTTCTGTATGATTTAATTGTAAGTTTATATAATTTAATTTTTTATAATGGATATGTTTAACAACCAGCTTGCAAAGTTCCTGAAAAATATAACAACTGGCTCTCCTGAGCTAATATGAGTTGGCCCTAGCATACCACTTGATAAGAGGGAGAGAGTATATGTAGTGTGTAATGGCTTGAGAAAGTGGAGTACAAGTATTTTAAGAATAGGAAGAGTATATGAATTTTTAAAATATTTTCTGTATTATTGGTGTTTATTTTGGCTGTTCTGGGTTTTTTTTGCTTGGCGGGCTTTTCTCTAGTTGCTGCCAAAGGGGGCTACCCTCTAGTTTCGATGTGAGGGCTTCTCTTTGCAGTGGCGACTCTTGTTGCAGAGCATGGGCTCTAGGGGATGTGGGCTTCAGTAGTTGCAGCATGTAGGCTTAGTAGTTGCAGCTCCCAGGCTCTAGTGCACAGGCGCAATAGTTGTGGTGCATGGGCTTAATTGCCTTGTGGAATGTGGGATCGTCCCAAGCCAGGGATCAAACTTGCATCTCTTGCCTTGGCAGGCAGATTCTTGACCACAGACAGAATCCTCTGCATTCTTGAGAATCAGAATTCTTATATGGAAGAAAGGAGATATAATATAAAAGTGGTTACATGAAACCTTGAGTTGTAATTGGAATTATCGATATCAATATGTGATATTATCAGTATCAGTAACAAATATTTCACATATATTTTGTAGTTCTGTCCAATGAACAGTCCAAAAACAATAATCAACCCAGAAATAGCGTGCATCCTTTATGCTTAGATTGTGATACAGTGTAAATTCTCATAATTTCTCATTAAAAGAAACTAGGGCGTTGGGGAGGAGTGGTCAAATTGAGGACTTGGGCATGAAATGAACAAGACAAGCCTAAGGCATATCCTGTATTACCAGAGAGAAAGAAAACTGTCAAATAGCTAGGGTCACATCAAAAGGATTCAGAGGGCAGCTTTAAAGGGCTCCTAGTGGTCAAAGATGGGACAATTTGAGCTCAAACATGGTGATAATTACAATGGATTGAAACTCATAAAAATGTTTGCATTGAAAAGCTTATAATGATTGTGTGTATGTGCGCATGTGTATATATACCCTTTGGAGAATGATAAGGAAGCAACTCATTATCTTGGAAACTGGTGAATAAAGAGAATGAGTCCACATTTACCCTGCCTTGCCTGTATGAGCTATACCAATTGGTAACAAGAGAGTAGATTATTATAAAGGTAATCTAACAAATGAAAATAATATCGCTATTTGGCCATTTCTAATGAATGGCCATAAGCATTACACATTAATGACTGCTAATATCACAAAATAAAGAGATAATCAGAAATTGTATGCCTTTTATAGTCTTGAACCTGAGTCTAATCCAGTTTCTGTATGCAATGGACAATTTGCAGAAATTCAGAGAACAGAAGAAAATTTTGGATTGTACCAACAAAATGCAATCATCAAAATCCAGTCTGTGGTAAACTCTACAGGTTAAATGGCTCAGGTTCTTCAACTGAAAATGCATAAGGAAATGAAAGGGATAAAGGGAGAACTTACAGGATAAGAGAACTCAAAAGACATATTTTTAAAAAATGAGGCAAGAATAACAGTGTGTTGACAAAATTATTTTTAAAAAGCAGAGGAGTGATTATCATAAAAGCTAGATGGGGACTTCTGTGATGGTCCAGTGGTTAAGAAATCACTTTCCAATGCAGGGGATGTAGGTTCGATCTCTGGTGGGAGAACTAAGATCCCACATGCTGTGGGGCAACTAAGCTCATCTAGAGAAGTCTGTACTTCAGCTACTGAATCTGCATTCTCTAGAGTCAGTGGTCTGCAACGAGAGAAACCTATGCTCAATGAGAAGCCCTTGTGCCACAACTCGAGAAAACCCACACGTCACAGCAAAGACTCGGAGCAGCCAAAGAATGAAAAAAGCTAGATGGGAAGCTTCTTCGTGTGTGAAGAGGGAGAGTGGTGACTGGGAATGGGACACATGGAGGAAGCTTCTGGAGGTGCTGACAAGATTCTACTTCTTGACCAAAGCATGTTTGCCTTATGGTAATTTCTTGAGTTATATGTGTGTATTGCATGCTTTTCCTGTCTTCATACTTTATTTTGCAATAAAAATATTTTAAGCAATTAATTCCAGATGAATTTTGGGCTTGTGCCACAGAGACTGCAGGGCATCCTTATCTACCACAGATGCCTCTAGCTCATAGGATTTGACATATCCTAATCCATGTGGCAGGCCTGCTTGGAGCACAGCCTACAGCTGCTGCCGATCCCTCTCTCACCATGGGTGCCATTCAAAAGTAGCAGTGTATGGAGTCATCCAGCCAAAGGGTTGGAGTCCCAAAAATACACACTGTCTCCAAAATCCGTAGAGGACTACTGTTTGCTGTGCTTCCTTCTTAGCAGTAGATTGTACAAGGTGCAGTGAATTGGTCTTTTCTTGGATGGTATGTTTCAGCAGGACTCAGGTCACCCAGTCTCACTCAGGACAGCTTGCTTCATTAACAGGGCAAGTCCTTGAATGATTGTGTAGTCATCTTCCACTTTCTGATATATACATTTCTTATCTGCATTTAGAGGCCTCCGTGACTCCCACTGCATCCACCCAGGGCTCAAGTAATTTAACAAAATGTCATTAATGTAACCGACCAGTGTCATATTCTGTGGAATGCCCAGATAATCAAAGTCCCTTTGGACTGTATTGTAACAGAGAGCAGGAGAATTAATGTAACCCTGGGGCAAGACCATGAGTGCGTATTGATAGGTGTTGTAAATGAATGTGATTTGCTTCTGATCTTTTTTCCTCATAAGGATTTAAAAGACTGCATTTGCCAGGTTAATAGCTACATACCATATGCTGGAGTTTGTCAGTCTGTTCCATTAAACATAGCACATCAAAGTCATAGCACAGCAGCTCAGATTGGGGCTATCACTTGGTTTAGTTTATAGCAGTGCACTGTTCTGCCCTGATCTGTGTGATTTTTGCTGGGCCTGTAACAGAAGTCTGTCTCAGATTGCCTGCCGAGGGATTCTGCAAGGATTAGGGAGAGGGGTGTGTAGGGGACAGAAATCAGAAAATTTGAGAATAGAGAAAATTTTATCTATGTTATAGAGATGTGAAGAATAGAAAATTAACATGACTAGAAAAACAGAATTCCATAGTTTCTTCTCAGTGTTGAGAGCCCATGTTCGGTTATGACCCTAAAACCATAGTTGTTCAGTTTCTCAGTCATGTACGACTGTTTGTGACCCCATGGACCATAGCACGCCTAGCTTCCTATCCTTCACTATCTCCCAGAGTTTGCTCAAACTCGTCCATTGGGTCGGTGATGCCATCCAACCACCTCATCCTCCGTTGCCCCCTTCTCCTGCCCTCATTCTTTCCCAACATCTTTTCTAGTGAGTCGGCTTTTCACACTGGGTGGCCAAAGTATTGGAGCTTTAGCTTCAGCATCAGTCCTTCTGATGAATATTCAGGGTTGATTTCCTTTAGGATGGACTGGTTTGATCTCCTTCCTGTCCAAGGGACTCTCAAGAGTCTTCTCCAACACCACAGTTCAAAAGCATCAATTCTTCTGCTACTTGACTGTGATTTTCTTCCAGCAAAACTCAGAGGACAGTAGGAAGAGTCAGAGAGTTGGGTCACCCAGGGTCAGAAGGACTACAGGACAATGGAATTTTAAGGCTGTACTCCAGTATTCTTGCCTGGAAAATCCCATGGACAGAGGAACCTGGTGGGCTACAGTCCATGGGGGCCACAGAGTCAGACACAACTGAGCAAATTTTTTTTTTTGGCCACACCATAGGACAGATCTTAGTTCCCTGATCAGGGATCGAATGCTTCCCTGGCAGAGAAAGTGCAGAGTCCTAACCACTAGGCTGCTAGGGAATTGCCCAAAGCTGTGCTCTTAATACGGTGTCTATTCTGCCCTTGACATTTTCCATTTCTTCCATGGATGTTGATCTGGTTAAGTAATGCTTGTTATTTCTATTTTTTAAGAAAAGTTTGTATTCATACATATTTTTAAAGTTTTAGCATAGAGTTGTAGGTAGTATTTTGTAAAGAAAAAAAAATTCCATTGTCTGTCCATGGAATTCTCCAAGCAAGAATACTGGAGAGGGTAGCATGTGCTTCTCCAGGGTATCTTCCCAACCCAGGGATCAAACCCTAGTCTCCCGCATTGCAGACAGATTCTTTACCATCTGAGCCACCAGGGAAGGCCCATATCTATGGTTAGCACCCCATTTCTTTCCTGCCTGTCTGTATATATTCCTTTTTCTTGACTAGCTAGAGATTGGTGTTTTCATTTTGCTCCTCAGGGAAGCTGTTCTTAGGTTTATTTTTCAGTTGCACTGGTTCTAAACCCCTTTTAGGGCTGTTCACATTTGATTCTGTTTCCTGCATTAGACAGTAGGCTGTGAGTGGAAAGAGACATACCTGGAGGTTCCTCTGACCCCAGGAACACTTGACTGCAATGTCTTCCACAACCATGGATTCAGTTCATTTTGATAAGATTGACTTAAATCTTCCTGTTTGGTAATTTTCCTTTAGATTTTAAAAGAAATTAGAGATTTTATTAAATCTGCCCTAGTTTTTTTAGTTTAGGGCTTATCAGTATGGGTTTTTCCACTTCCAACAAATCAATGGAAAATTTTTACACATTCTATCTTATAGGTTAAACAGATCTAGGCAAATTATTGTATATAGGATGGAGAACAACAAGGTCCTACTGTATAGCACAGGGGACTCTATTCAGTATCCTGTGACAAACCAAAATGGAAAAGAATATGGAAAAGAATATATATATGTGTCTGGGTATATATATATATATATATATATATATATATAATGGAGACACTTTGCTGTACAGAATAAATTAACACAACATGGTAAACAACTATACTTCAAAAAAATTTTTTTTAAAGGCTCTATTTACTGGGGGGCAGGGGACAGGGCATGAGGGAAAGGAAGGAGATGTTAGAAAACTCTATTTTATGATTTCTGAAATTGGACTTAAGAACTGATGTTTGAATTGTTATCCAGCTAGCAACTTGCTGGCTTTGGGTATAGCTTCATTGCACAGTACTAATGGTATGAATACAATAGAATTGAAGAGGTTAATTTTCTTTCTACAAGAATGTTTTGGTAGAGTGTTTGTGAGTGGGTGAGATAATGGGCATTTGGGCTTCTTGTATGGTGCGTGGGGAGATGAATATCATTACAGCCAGTATGATGGACTATTTGGTGATATCAAAAGACTTAAATATGCACATACCCTTTGTCCCAGAAATACTGCTGCTAAGAATATATCCTAGGATAATAATATAGACAAAAGGGCAAAGATATATGTATGTACACAGATATTCTTTGCATCAATTTGGAACAGAAAAATGGAAACTGAAAATTTTGAATAATAGTAATTTGTATAGATTCTGATATAGCTATACAATCGCTAGAGAATTATGCAGGTATTTTGCAAAAACATGAATATGTGTTTGTATGTGTGTGTTTGTATATAACTGATACTTAAAAATCTGGACAGGAGTTTTAGTTAAGGTACCAGCAGGACCCAGATGGCACACTCAATTTGAGTAATTTGGGCCAGGTTCCATATAGGGGTTAGGAGAAGGCAATGGCACCCTACTCTAGTACCCTTGCCTGGAAAATCCCATGGACAGAGGAGCCTGGTAGGCTGCAGTCCATGGGGTCACAAAGAGTCAGACTCGACTGAGCCACTTCACTTTCACTTTTCACTTTCATGCATTGGAGAAGGAAATGGTAACCCACTCCAGTGTTCTTGCCTGGAGAATCCCAGGGACGGCGGAGCCTGGTGGGCTGCCGTCTATGGGGTCGCACAGAGTCGGACACGACTGAAGCGACTTAGCAGCAGCAGCAGCAGCCATATAGGGGTTATTCACAGGTATACTCATGGACTGTAACCTGGCAGGCTTCTCTGTCCATGGGATCATCCAGGCAAGAATACTGGAGAGTGGGTTGCCATTTCCTACTCCAGGGGATCTTCCTGACCCAGAGATCAAACCCACGACTCCTGTACTTCTTGCGTTAGCTGGTGGATTCTTTACCACTGAGCCACCTGGGAGGCTCAAAGGAGCCAGAGGAAGAGGCTATTAGGGAGAACTATGTGGCCTTTTGACAGGATTTGTGACTTTTCTTAAAGTGATGGAGTCTTCCCAGAGCAGCTCCACAGTGTGGTTGCTGGAAAATTAGTATCTTGGCCTTTCTTTCCTTCCTCTCCCTACTCTCCTACTGGTGTCCTTCATTCATTTGAGCTTAACCGGAAGTCAGACTGCAAAGAGTCCATTGATGCAGTCCATGTAGATCAACCTATAAAACACAGAGCAGGGTGGGCAGGATTCAGAGGGGATCCCGAGGGGACAATCAGAAAATACCAGCTCAACAGATGTACAGCAATATGTTAACAGAGGTTATGCTGGAGAGTGGGAGTATGGATTCATATTCTTGTCTGTTTCTTCTAATTTCTTGAAAATGAACATATCTGACATATGAGTTTTAAAAGTTCTGTCGGGTTTTTTTGTTTGTGTGTGTGAAAATAGTTTACCTTAAATTATCTGAAAATTATGAACTTGCTTTACCGAAATTTAGTTGTTTTGTATCTGAATGCCTTCTCTTAACCCGTAAACCTTATTTACTTAAACAATATCCTCCTCAGGGTTTCTTAAGTGACAAAACAAGGAGTTCGCCTAATTCCAGCAGATGTTAACGGTTGGGGTTGGGGTAGGGATTTAGCTTTATCTGGGAATGCTTATCGCCTTTTGATGAAATTATTGGTGCCACTGTGACATTTAAAGCCATTGTATGGAAAAGCAGTCTGAGTTTCTCAGAAGAAAGGAGCTTTAAAAGACGAATGTAATTCTTTAATCCTGCTAGAATATGGAATTTAGTTGGATTAGTAGATAGCATTATTAAAACATTATTCTTGACATGAATTTATTCGACCAGATTAAGATAAAATAGCCTGTTTTGTGTCCCTCAGGGGTGCACATAGAAACATTTATGTTAATGATTTTTGAGCGCTTCTCTACCCTGGAGGAGCCTTGATGTGTATGTGAGTTCATTTGTACTGTTTCTTTTTAGATTCCACATATAAGGGATGACATACGATAGCTCTCCTTCTCTGTCTGACTGACTTCACTCCACATGAGTCTCTCTAGGTCCCTCCGTGTTGCTGCAGATGGCATTGTTTTATTCTTTTTGGTATTAATACAATATTCCATTATATGCATGTACCACATCTTCTTTATTCATTCCTCTGTCGAGGGACAGTTAGGTTGCTTCCATGACTTGGCTGTTGTACACAGTGCTGCAATGAACACTGGGGTTATGTATCCTTTTGGATTATGTTTTCCTCTGGACATATGCTCAGGAGTGGGATGCAGGGTCATATGGTAGCTTTTTTTGGCCTTTTATACAGTTCATGCGGTTCTAACGGCAAGTATACTGGGGTGGTTTGCCATCCCTCCTCCAGTGGATCACATTTTATCAGAGCACTCTCTGCTATGACCTGTCCATCTTGGGTGGCCCTACTTGGCATGGCTCATAGCTTCATTGACTGTAAAGAAGGCAGAATGCCAAAGAATTGATGCCTTCGAACTGTGGTGCTGGAGAAGACTCCTGAAAGTCTCTTGCACAGCAAGGAGATCAAACCAGTCAATCTTAAGGGAGATCAATGCTGAATATTCACTGGAAGGACTGATGCTGAAGCTGGAGCTCTAGCATTTTGGTCATCTGATGTGCATAGATGACTCACTGAAGTCCCTGAGGCTGGGAAAGATCGAGGGCAGAAGGAGTAGAGGGCATCAGAGGATGAGATGACTGGATGGTATCACTGACACAATGAACATGAACTTGGGCAAACTCCAGGAGATGATGAGGGACTGGGAGGCCTGGTATACTACAGCCCATGGGATCACAGAGTTGGACATGACTGGGCGACTGAACAACACGGTAGCTCTATTTTTAGTTTTTTAAGGAATCTCCATACTGTTCTCCATAGTGACTGTGCCAATTTACATTCCCACCAACAGTGTAGGAGGGTTCCCTTCTCTCCATACCCTCTCCAGCATTTATTATTTCTGGATTTTTTTGATTATAGCCATTCTGGCTGGTGTGAGGTTATATCCTGTGGCTTTGATTTGCATTTCTCTAATGAGTGATGTTGAAATCTTTTCATGTGCCTATTGGCCATCTGTGTGTCTTCTTTGGAGAAATGTCTACTTAGGTCTTCAGCCCATTTTTTGAGTGGGTTTTTTGTTTTGATGCTGTTAGGCATCGTGAGCTGTTTGTGAATTTTGGAGGCTCATCCTTTATCGGTCACATCATTTGCAATTATTTTCTCCCAATCTGTGGGTTGTCTTTTCAATTTATTATTTCCTCTGCTGTGCAGAAGCTTTTGAGTTTACGTAGGTCCCATTTGTTTATTTTTGTTTTTATTTCTATTTTTCTGGGAGACGGATCAAAAAGGATATTGCTGTGATTTATGTCAGAGGGTGCTCTGCCTCTGTTTTCCTCTAGGAGTTTTATTGTTTCCAGTCTCACATTTAGGTCTTAAATCCATTTTGAGCCACAGTCTTTTTCTGACTCTCTTTTACTTCTTTCACTTTTAAAGACTCTTGTGATTAAATTGGACCTCCCTCCCAGATAATATGAGGTAATCTCCCTGTAATTCTAACTGCAACCTTAATTACTCGTTGGTGTTATACAACATATTCAAGGGTTCCAGGAACAGAATATGAACATCTTTGGGAGTCATTATTTTGCCTAGCATAGTCTATCTTCTGGACCCTAAGTATACAAATACACATCCCATGTGTAAAATATACTCACCACATCACAAGATCTCTAATTAAAGCATCAACACAAATAAATAATTCATCTAAATCTCATTAGCTCAAAAATCCCAGTCACAACTCTCATCTAAATCATGTATGGGGGATTTTTCTGCCTACCACATACATGTTACATACTGAATACGTAGATCAAGACAAATAAATGACAGTAGATTTCTCATCTGAAACAATACGGATGAGAAAATAGTGGAGCAACCTCTTTCAAGTACTGAGGGAAAAAACTGTTAATTAGAACGCAATACCCATCAAAATATATGTATTTTATTCAATCTCAAATAAGACAAAAAAGAAGAGAAGGAAAAAAAGTAAATGGGATATACAGAAAGCGTAGTAACATGATAGACTTTAACCGTACCAATGATGGCACGAAATGTAAATGTTTGAAGACCCTAATAATTACAAGGCATAGATTCCCAGATTGGATTAAAAGAGTAAAACTCAATTATATGCTGCTTACAAGAAACACACTTTATTTAAATTAATTTTTATGGGAGTATAGTTTGTTTTCTATGAAATAATTTGTTTTCTTTGATGCAAATAATATGACATTTTTCAAATCTCAGAATGTAAAAAATATTTCTGCACAGTAAGTGTTTGGGATTCCTAGAAATTCTGGGTAGCAGAGATTCTTCGTGAACTTTCTCTTTGAGGAACAGTGACAATTGGGAGTTTTTTTCTCCTCTACTCCCCGGTGTAAAGATTAGTTGAGAGATTGAGTCTTCACTTAAAGATTATTTCAAAACTTTCTTAACTAGTGTTTTTCATTCCTAAAGGAGTGAAATCAACCTCTTTACAGTGAGTTTTACATCTGTTCTCAACTGATCTCCCTCAATTGCTGGCTATGTCTAATTTCAGCTAAACTATATGGTATTTGACACAGAATCTAAAATAATTGTATTGGTCATTTTTGTCACATTTCAAAGATGCAAGCATTAAGAACATCTCTGAAAGTGAAACAGGGCAGTGAATGTGCAGATGTCAGTTGACATTACCTGGCTTTTTCTCTCCCTTTAGTCAGTTATGTACATTTATGGCTCATAATGAGCACACTTGTCTGATATTTCTAGTTAGAGCCAATTGAAGCAAATGGTTCATCACTTTCTAACACAGCTATTAAATGTCTCTGCATTTAAGCCCTAAACACATGCCTTTGGCTCAACTAACACCTTTTAATTTGTTTGGTTTTCATTTTTTTAGAATTGGAATTCTGGTTATGTAAGCTAAAGTTTTGCACAATACTCATTAAATTGTTTTACCCTTTAAAAACAGCACAAATATGTATAAGTTAGCCTATGTATATATATGTATATGTTTTTAAACTACTGGTTTGATAGAAAGCTGTGAGAATGCTGCAGTGTTGTCGTTCAGTTACTAGGACGTGTCCCCCTCTTTATGACCTCATACTGAAACACGCCAGGTTCCTCTGTCGTCCACTGCCTCTTGGATTTTGCTCAAACTCGTGTCCATTGAGTCAGTGATGCCATTCAACCATTTCATCCTCTGTTGTCCCCTTCTCCTCCCACCTTCAGTCTTTCCCAGCATCAGGGTCTTTTCCAGTGAGTCGGCTCTTTGCATCAGGTGGCCAAAGTATTGGAGCATCAGCTTCAGCAACAGTCCTTCCAATGAATATTTAGGATTGATTTCCTTCAGGATTGATTGGTTTGATCTCCTTGCTGTCCAGGGGACTCTCAAGAGTCTTCTCTGGTACCACAATTTTAAACCATCAATTCTTTGGTAGTCAGCCTTCTTTATGGTCTAGCTCTCATATCTGTACCTGACTACTGGAAAAACCATAGCTTTGATTATATGGACCTTTGTTGGCAAAGTGACGTCTCTGCTTTTTAATATGCTGTCTTGGTTTTCATAGCTTTTCTTCCAAGGAGCAAACGTCTTTGAATTTCATGGCTGCAGTCAGCATCCACAGTAATTTTTGAAGCCCAAGAAAAGAAAATCTGTCACTGTTTCCATTTTTTCCCCTTCTATTTGCCATGAAGTGATGGGATCAGATTCCATGATCTTAGTTTTTTTTTTTATTTTAGTTGGGGGCTAATTACTTTACAATATTGTAGTAGTTTTTGCCATACATTGACATGAATCAGCGATGGGTTCACATGTGCTCCCCCTCCCGAACCCTCCTCCCACCTCCCTCCCCTTCCCATCCCTCTGTGTCATCCCAACGCTCCATCCCTGAGCATCCGTCCCATGCATAAAACATGGAATGGTGTTCCGCTTCACATATGACAATATACATGTTTCAATGTTATTGTCCCAGAACGTACCACCCTCACCTTCTCCCTCAGAGTCCACAGGACTGTTCTGATCTTAGTTTTTTGAATTGAGTTTTAAGCCAGCTCTTTTCACTCTCCTCTTTCACTTTCATCAAGAGAATCTTCAGTTCCTCTTCACTTTCTGCCGTTAGAGTGGTATCATCTGTGTATCTGAGGTTGTTGATATTTCTCCTGACAATCTTGATTCCAGCTTGTGCTTCATCCAGCCCAGCATTTCACATAATGTACTCTGCATATAAATTAAATAAGCAGGGTGACAATATACAGCCTTGTGGTACTCCTTTCCCAATTTTGAACCAGTCAGTTATTCCATGTCTGCTTCTTGACCTGCATACATGTTTCTTAGGAGACAGGTAAGGTGGTCTGGTATTCCCATCTCTAAGAATTTTCCACAATTTGTTGTGATCCACATAATCAAAAGCTTTTAGTGTAGTCAATGAAGCAGAAGTAGTTGTTTTCCTGGAATTCCTTTGCTTTTTCTATGATCCAGGGAATGTTGGAATTTGATCTCTGGTTCCTCTTCCTTTTCTAAACCCAGCTTGTACATCTGTAAGTTCTTGGTTGAGGTACTGCTGAAGCCTAACTTGAAGGATTTTGAGCATAAACTTGCTAGCATGTGAAATTAACCCAATTGTATTGTAGTTTGAACATTCTTTGGCATTGCCCTTCTTTGGGTTTGGAATGAAAACTGATCTTTTCCAGTCCTGTGACCACTATTAAGTTTTCCAAATTTGCTGACATATTGAATGCATCACTCTAACAGCATTATCTTTTAGGATTTTAAATAGCTCACCTGCAATGATAAAGGACAGAAGTGAGGCTCTTAAAAGCTGGTCTGGACCCTCCCTGAGGTGAGACACTCTCTTGCTGGCCTTGAATAAATAAGCTGTCACAAAATAAGTGGTCATGTGGAGAAGCCCATGTAGCAAAGAACTGTGAGTGACTCCTTTGGAGCTGAGGGTGGCCTTCAGCAAGAAACTAAAACCCTCAGTTCTATACTGCAAGGAACAGAATCCTGCTGACAGTATGAAGGAGCTTGGAAGTGGAACTCTCCCCAGTCGAGCCTCTGATGACCTAGTGGACGCTTGGATTGCAACTCGGTGAGGCCTGAAAACAGAGAGCTCAACTCAGTTTGCTTCTGACCTGCAGAAACTGTGAGGTAATGTATGTATGTTGTGTGTAGCTACTAAGTCTGTGGTAACTTTGTTACACAGCAACATGACCTCATACAGTCCCCTCATCTCTAATCTCTTCTAATTTTTCTTTCATGCTTCAGATAGCATGGTTTTTCTGAATGAAAATTTTGGTAGTATTGAGATTTCTCCTCTGCGTAAAATCTTGCAATAACTTCCCATGGTCTAAAAGATGAAGTCGACACTTGCCAAGTATGTTAAGAATCTGCATGACCTGGCACTCACCTACCTTTTCCTCTCCTCCTCACACTTCTCTTGTGCATCCTGTGCTGTTATAGTGGATACCTCTGTGTACCAAACACTCTTTCACTTCCATGCCTTTGTATGTGTCCTTTTCCTCTGATTGCTTATCCTTTCCACCCCCTTGTAGGCAGTAGGATTATTTCCTGGTATTCCTGTGTCTTACTTCTGGGTATATTGTAGGATGGCACTTCCCTTCTCCAATAAAGGTAGGTATGGCCATGTAACTTGTTTTGGCAAATGAAAACAAAGCAGAAGTGACAAATATCTCATAGACAGAGACTCAAAGAGCCATTGAATAATTTATGAAATCCCCTTTTCTTGCTGTAGTAATTAGTGGTGCTCCGGACAAAGGAGACTCTGTCTGGGTCCCAGAGTGAGGAGATGTGAAGGGTCCCCAAGCCAAGCTGACAGGTTTGAGATCAACTATAAATCTTTGTTGTTATAAGCCACCAAGACTTGGGGATTTGGGGTTCCTGCCGGATAATTTATGTTATACTGATGGATATGTCACTCCCTTTTGTTGAGATATACATCCTATAGACTTACCTCAAATTCCTGACTTCTCTAGACAGTGAAAAGTTTTCTTCTCTGTGTTCCAATAGATGTTAAACCTACCTCTTTATCTCTGTAGTATCTATCTCATAGATTGCTGTGAGGGTTACTTGAGTAAATAGATAAAGAGCTTATTAACAATAGCTGGCACATTCAGTTCAATTTAGTCGCTCAGTCGTGTCTGACTCTTTGCGACCCCATGAGCTGCAGCACACCAGGCCTCCCTGTTCAACACCAACTCCCAGAGCCCACCCAAACTCATGTCCATTGAGTTGGTGATGCCATCCAGCTATTTCATCCTCTGTCGTCCCCTTCTCCTCCTACCCTCAATCCTTCCCAGCATCAGGGTATTTTCAAATGAGTCAGCTCTTTGCATCAGGTGGCCAAAGGATTGGAGTTTCAGCTTCGACATCAGACCTTCCAATGAATACTCAGGACTGATCTCCTTTAGGATGGACTGGTTGGATCTCCTTGCAGTCCAAGGGACTCTCAAGAGTCTTCTCCAACACCAGAGTTCAAAAGCATCAATTCTTCGGCACTCAGCTTTCTTTATAATCCAACTCTCACATCCATACGTGACTACTGGAAAAACCATAGCCTTGACTAGACAAACCTTCATCGGCAAAGTAATGTCTCTGCTTTTTAATAAGCTGTCTAGGTTGTTCATAACTTTCCTTCCAAGGAGCAAGTGTCTTTTAATTTCATGGCTGCAATCACCATCTACAGTGATTTTGGAGCCCCCAAAATAAAGTCTCTCACTGTTTTCCCCATCTATTTGCCATGAAGTGATAGGACCAGATGCCATGATCTTAAGTCCTCAAAAAGGATTAGCTGTTCTCATCACTGGGGCTTCCCAGGTGGCTCAGTGGTAAAGAATCTGCCTGCCAATGCAAGAGATGTAGTAGATGTGGGTTCCATCACTCGGTCAGGAAGATCCCCTGGAGGAAGAAATGGCAACCCACTCCAGCATTCTTGCCTGGAAAATTCCATGGACAGAGGAGCCTGGCAGGCCATAGTTTATGGTGTCACAAAGAGTTGGACATGACTGAGCACACACACATGCATTCTAATTATTATAGCACCTCTCTTGTTGTATTGCAATCATCTGTTAAATATTTGTCTGTTTAGACAATGCTTATTTGGAGAGCAAGGACTGTGTTCTTTTTCATCATTGTGTCATAGACACCTGGCCCAGTTCCTAGAACATAGAAGGTATTTACTATATATTTGCTAATAAATGTATATTTAATATATTCCAGAAACCCCGATTTCTAAGTTTTCCATGCAAAAATCCCCAATTTGTATTTTGTTACCGTAATTTATAGTGTGTTTGAGAAAGTTATGCTTTTCATTATTTTCATAGCTGTTGAACAATGAGGGACAGTTACTAGACTACATTTAAGATTTTAGTAGACTTAAAGTCAGCCTGTGACCTTTGACAAGTTGTTTAATCTTTTTAAGCTTCTTTATCTTCATCTTTAAAATGGATGCCTACCTACTTCATGTGATTGTTATAAGGAATTAACTAAGTGTGTGTGTGCTCAGTCGTGTCTCAGTCTTTGCAACCCCATGTAGCCTGCTAGCCTCCTCTGTTCATAGGATTTTCCAGGCAAGAATACTGGAGCAGGTTGCCAGTTCCTGCTCCAGGGGATCTTTCCGACCCAGGGATCAAATCTGTGTCCCTTGTGTCTCCTGCATTGACAGGCAGATTCTTTACCACTGCACCACCTGGGAAGCCCCATTAACTAAATAATTTTTTGTAAAATAGCACAGTACTTGGACAAAGGAAGACAATGAATTTTTTAATGGTTGACTTACATATTGTGAAATGATTACTAAATAAGTTTAATTAGCACCTGTCATCTCATATAGATACAATAAAAAAAGAAGAAAAAAACTTTTTTGTTAATTATTTATAATTTGTTATTATTAGTTCTTATATTTACATTTGGCTTTTCTTAGCTAGCTTTAAGTGTCTGTTTGAAAAATTAGGAGTTTAATACTTCCCCCTTTATTTTTCATAGAAATGATATGGCAATAATTTTCGCCACATGCCTTGAGTTTTATACTCTCATTGTAAGTAACATGAAATAATATTGTGCCTATTTAACTATTTGAATTAAAAACAATACCAGATGTTTCTGTTGTCATTGTATGAGAAATTCACTCATGTATTTAGCATTGTCAATATAATACAATTCTACAAAGACCCTCAGCTTGTCCAAAGAGATGTTAGATATGAAAAGCACATTTTGCCTATTTTTTCTGCAATATCACCTTTACATTGTTTCTATCTCAAATAACCAAATATTATCTGTATTAAATCTAGATGTACCATTTTTTACAGCTGCTTGCATCTTTAAAGGTAGCTGCCAAAAATACCAGAGAAGGAAATGGTAACCCACTCCAGTATTCTTGCCTAGAGAATCCTGTGGATGGAGGAGCCTGGCAGGCTGCTGTCCATAGGGTCACACAGAGTTGGACATGACTGAAGCGACTTAGCATGCATGCATGCATTGGAGAAGGAAATGGCAACCCAATCTAGTATTTTTGCCTGGAGAATCCCAGGGACAGAGGAGCCTGGTGGGCTGCCGTCTATGGGGTCGCATAGAGTCAGACACGACTGAAGCGACTTAGCAGCAGCAGCAGCAGCCAAAAATACTGTCAGTGGGTAATCTTTAAAGCCTTCTAGAAACCCTGTTCAGTTCTTTTCAAATGAAATTGCAATCTAGTTAAAACTAAATATCCCTTTAGAAACAGGAGATTAGAAAAGAAAATGGCTTAAAATGTGACTCATTCTTCTGGTTTGAGGTTTTAAACAGACATGCAAGGGAGAGCAAAATATAGATTTTTATTTCATGAAGAGTAAGAAAAATTACCTTAGTGGTAAAGTGATACCATTTTGCATGAAATACTGCAATTTCTTGAAAGAGTAATCAAAAAACTTATTTGGATCATTGTTAGCAAAGTTCACACTAAGTTTCTTCAAAACATAGCTCCTAATGTTTCTCCGAGCTTTTCATAGATCTATAATGGTAGAATAAGGAAAATATTTGATATTAGGAGATATTTCCTCTGCATCATAATGAAACTTCCAATTGTCGTCTTCACTATTTTAGCAAGATTTATATTACTGTAGATGAACTTTTAGTCCTTTTTTCTTTTATATACCGTGTTCCAAAATTAATTACAATACTCTGAGGTATAAATTGTGGTGAACGAGTGTTTGGAATTGATTTTTTCTTATAAAATATTTCAGAAGTTAGAAGTAGCCTTAAGTGATTGGACCAGTTTAAGATGTACTTTACTTTTAGAAGAAACTAAAGCACTTTGTTTCACCATCTATTATAGCTTTTCTTTGTCAGTTTCCCCTGTTGTAAAGAATACAATTTGTTGTTATCATAATCAAAATGATCGAATGTATGTTTGAAAAATAGGATTCTTATAAATTCTTGCCTCAGAGTTCTCCAAGCCAGGCTTCAACAGTACGTGAACCGTGAACTTCCAGATGTTCAAGCTGGATTTAGAAAAGGCAGAGGAGCCTGAGATCAAATTGCCAACATCCGTTGGATCATTAAAAAAGCAAGAGAGTTCCAGAAAAACATCTACTTCTGCTTTATTGACTATGCCAAAGCCTTTGACTGTGTGGATCACAATAAACTGTGGAAAATTCTGAAAGAGATGGGAATACCGGACCACCTGACCTGCCTCCTGAGAAATCTGTATGCAACAGATCAAGAAGCAACAGTTAGAACGGGACATGGAACAGCAGACTGGTTCCAAATTGGGAAAGGAGAACGTCAAGGGTGTATATTGTCACCCTGCTTATTTCACTTATATGCAGAGTACATCATGAGAAATGCTGGACTGGATGAAGCACAAGCTGGAATCAAGATTGCTGGGAGAAATATCAATAACCTCAGATATGCAGATGACACCACCCTTATGGCAGAAAGTGAAGAAGAACTAAAGAGCCTCTTGATGAAAGTGAAAGAGGAGAGTGAAAAAGTTGGCTTAAAACTCAACATTCAGAAAGCTAAAATCATGGCATCTGGTCCCATCACTTCATGGCAAATAGATGGGGAAACAATGGAAACAGTGACAGACTTTATTTTTTTGGACTGCAGAATCACTGCAGATGGTGATTGCAGCCATGAAATTAAAAGACGCTTACTCCTTGAAAGGAAGGTTATGGCCAACCTAGATAGCATATTTAAAAGCAGAGACATTACTTTGCCAACAAAGGTCCGTCTAGTCAAAGTTATGGTTTTTCCAGTGGTCATGTATGGATGTGAGAGTTGGACTATAAAGAAAACTGAGTGCGAAGAATTGATGCTTTTGAACTGTGGTGTTGGAGAAGACTCTTGAGAGTCCCTTGGACAGCAAGGAGATCCAATCAGTCCATCCTAAAAGGAATCAATCCTGAATACTCTTTGGAAGGACTGATGTTGAAGCTGAAACTCTAATACTTTGGCCACTTGATGCAAAGAACTGACTCATTGGAAAAGACCCTGATGCTGGGAAAGATTGAAGGTGGGAGAAGGGGATGACAGAGGATGAGACGGTTGGATGGCATCACTGACTCAATGGACATGAGTTTGAGTAGGCTCCAGGAGTTGGTGATGGACAGGGAAGCCTGGCATGCTCCAGTCCACGGGGTCACAGAGAGTAAGACACGACTGAGCCACTGAAGTATAACTAACTATAAATTCTTGACTCAGATGACTTAGTGAATTACTGTTGGAGCTGTTATTTTCATACCAGGAAATTTCTAGGTTGGAAATTTCATATGCAGAATTGGCAGTTATATGTTTGTTTGAACACACAATGATGCGATTACAGTGCCACTGTCAGCAATATTTTCTTGTGCCTTAAAGGTTACCACTAAACACTTAAAAATCTGACTGTTAGTTAACAAGTAATGATGTAATTGGTTTGTGTTTCTAGCACTTATTGTACTCATATGAACAACAAAATAAGAACAAAAGTAATTTCTTCTGGGATCCATTATTTCCTTCCTTTCCTCTAAAGGTAAAAGCTGCACTAGAAGAGTAATTTAGAAAAAAACCTTTTATGAACAAAACATGCCACGTTTCAACTTCTTAACTCATAACAACATCTGCATTTTCAAAGGTGTAAATTGTCAATCATGACAAAACCACCATATTGGCATCTAACATAGCAAAAAGGTAAACATCGTTGCCAGGGCAATCCTGTACTTAGCACAGGGTGTTCCATGTGCTGGCGTTTGGGAATCAGACAGACCTTGGCTTCTTCCCTAGTTTCTTCTTGCTGTGTGAAACAGCCAAGCGACTCAGGGCCCTTTGGTCTTAGGTGTGCAAATTTTAAAATGGTGATAAAAACATTGCAGCCCTAGGGTGTGGCTCACATGGTAAAGAATCTGGCCGTAATGAGGGAGACCTGGGTTCTATCCCTGGGTTGGGAATATCCCCTGGAGAAGGAAATGGCAACCCACTCCAGTATTCTTGCCTGGGAAATCCCATAGACAGAGGAGCCTGGTGGGCCCCAGTCCATGGGGTGGCAAAGAGTCAGACATGACTGAGTGACTAACACACACACAAAAGCATTTATCTCCCAAGGTTGCTGTGACGGTTAAATAAACCCTTGTAGGATATACTGTTTGGTACAGGACAAGTACTTAATCCTCTAGAGGAAGAAATGACAACCCACTCTAATATTCTTGCCTGGGAAATTCCGTGGACAGAGCAGCCTGGTGGTTACAGTCCATGCGGTCGCAGAGTCGGACATGACTTAGCACACACACACAAGCACTTAATACTATTACTATTACTATTACAAGTGTAGTATTTTATATTTTTATACTTTATACACTACTTTCATATAAGGTCTCTCATTTGAGATAATTAGCTCCTGGATGACAACACAGCTTTTATCATAGAACTATGTACAAGCATTTAATAAGCATGATTGCTACTGGATTTGTTCAAATGAAAAAGCAGCATATTCCCCTTGCTTTGATGTAAGATCACAATGTATGAAAGGTAATATTCTTTACTCAAATCGTTACTGACTTTAAACCATTTAAAGGTACAATTTCATTCATTTGCCCTTGTGAGGCTTTATTCCACAAACTATTACCCCACTTTATAAATGGGGAAGAGAAATGTGAAATAATTTCCCTAAGGTGAAAGGCCAATCAGCTCTATAACCAACCTTCATTTGGTGATGAAATGTTTGAAATATGTTGTTATCTTCTCATCTGGCTCTTGGTAAATCCTGAAATTTTCAAATCTAGTTGAGGAGCATCTGAATACACAGGAGTGAAAAGCAGGCTAAGAGAGTGGTGGTGTGAAGCCTTTGGTAGTGACCCTGCCATCCAGTCTTGGCCATTTCTGCCTTTAATCTTCTCATTAATCAGCAAGTGTTAAGTCCATTTTAAAACTACCCTGTAACCTCCAACCTCAAGAAAATGAAGAATGGTTTGGGGAACAGTTAAAAGTCCCATGATATGTTGAGAATTTTTTAATGAGAGTTCTTGCAAACACATTTCACCCAAAGGTTGAGAGTTTTTTCCTCCCTTGATCTGGATGGAGTTAAGTTCTTGCTAGAAGGAAGCAGAGTGGCATGACCAGTATGACCTGGTCTCGGAATAACCTGGTGGACAGCTTGCTTTCGGGAGTATTTCTAGCGGTGGATGACAGTTGCTGCCATTCTTTTACACCCAAACATGCTGCTGACGGTGGTGGCCAGTTTACTCAACAAAAATATCTGGGTTGCAACTGAGCTAACTGGCAAATTATAGTTTTTCCCTGGGGACAAAAGGTTCTAAGAGTCTTGTGGGAAAAGAGGACAGACATGGAGACTTTATTATTTCATTCTGATTTATGCTTGGTGCTAATTTATGAATGGCTTCCTTTTAATTAGGTGTTTTTCTAATTTAAAACAGTGTTTGTGACTCTAATAACTCCCAAAGCACAAACTCAGGACATTAACTATTGGGGGGGGGTTTCAAAAAGTCTTTCAATCACAAGGCTATAATTGATTTTAAAGCACATGAAAGAATTATTTATTATTTTATAGGATAATTTTGGAAACATGAAAAACAGCTTCCACTGCTAAGTAAAACCCAACTTCCGTTTTTCAGAATTACAAGTTTTGTTGTAAAAATTTTTAACCCAATGAACATATTTGCTTTAGATTTATGAGTTAAGGTAAGTCAGAAGCGGGTCTTTCATTTGGGTGTTTAACCAGGAAACTTATTTTGAAAAGGAAAAAATAAAGCTAGTTTTAAATTTCTTGTTTCTTTGCAGATAGTTTCCAAACCTGAAGGCATAACTGAGGATAAAAGTAAATGGAAAGGGACATCAAGGAGTCAGTGGTCATACGAAAGAAAGCACACTAAACAGTGACATCAGTAAATTACTATAACCCCCAGGACACTAACACCCTTGAAACAAGTGCATGGCAAATAATGTTTTTATGGGTATACTTAATAATTTTTTCCCAAGATAAAAATTAAAACCGAAGTGTTTCATGGAGTCATTCTGAGATAATCTTTGAAATATTATCAAAAAGGAACTGGTCTGTTTTATATTTCAGGGGGGAAAATGTTCACATTTTAGAATAGCATTCTGTGATTATTTTTAATGGGAAAATAAAATATAGGTGACTTCTCCAGAAATCAATATCCTCTTTTCTCCATTCTTGGTGTTTTGCAGGCTGATTAATTTGCAGAGGTTGAGTTTGATTGCTGCTGAAGTAGAAAGCATTATAGCTTCTCTGTTATTCTTCAAGCCACTTGGCTAAAGTCTTCCGTTCTATCTCTATGTATTTATCTACCTTTCCACATGGCGCTTAGCACTGGAGCTTTGGGCCTCTCCTAAACATATTGTGAAAATCTATTGTGCTGAACTCTCAAGTCTTGCTGTGAATAGGTAACTACCTCCCCCTCAACCCCTACCCAAGATAGCTGTTCCGTGAGGTAAAGGTAAATGAGCCAGACAGAAACAGGCATTTATAAAACAGCTTTGTGTGTCTATGAAGAATGTATCCAGCTAAATTTTGAAAGCAAAAAGGGGAGGCTCTGAAGGTCATAAAATTTATATAAATCATATAGCAATTAAAGACATAATGACCAAAATAAAACTTGCTCAACATCTAATGTGTGGTATTTTTAAATAGTTGAATGGAAGAATTCAGTATTTTCAACACTCATGGTATACTCTCTTGGTTATGGTTATTGGTTATTAATCAATCCTGGATAAATATTTTTTTCAGTTGCTAATGAACAGTTAATTGAATGAACTATATCGTCAATCTTCTTTAAATCACCTCTTTTCAGATCTTTGAAACATTTGAAACAAAGCATAAAGCAAAAAGCAATATTTTTGATAGGTCAATTCTTTAATAAAATATTTCTCTATATTTCAAGTATTTCAGCATTAAATAATTGGGATTATTGTAAGTTATTTGACTTTAAGTGTAGATATTCTCAAAGTTGCATGAATATGTGTGTTGGAAAAAAACTAGGTAACATTTGTATAGCTAGCTCCAAAGGTTAATTTGGTTTAAATACAAACCGAGTCAGTATTATAAAAGCCTTTCAATATATTTGATCTGTTTTTCGGACATATGATTATAAGTTATTGTACATCTTGTTAGAGTGACTGTCAAAACACATTAAAAATACAAACTACATAAGTTCATGCCCTTTAGAAGGAAAACTCAGTTATAAGATAAATGTATTTCTTATACAGATAGAGATTTATGCTTTAATAATTATGGTTATGTTTATATAATGAAAAATGGAAAGTTCTTCAATTTTGGTAGTTGTTGAAAATGTTAATTCATTATATTTTCTGAAACATGTAAAGAAAGCATTAAATCCTTTAATATAGAGTCTATACATAAAATAATCTGAATTCTTTCCCAGAAGCAAACCTAGAATCAGATTGGTGAATCAACACTATTATTGCCACTGCAAACAGCTACTTAAGAAATCTGCTCCCAATTAACCTCATAGACAAATGAAAAACCATCTTCTAAAAACAGACACATTTATTTCTGTAAATATGTAAATTCCTCAGCATTTCTATAATGTTGAAATAAACTGTTTTCAATCTGTATTTATAGATTAGAGTTGGGAGCAATTTCTCTGTCCTTTACAAACAGCCTTGACTGCCTACTCTGAGTTCAAAACTGCCTTAAAATGTGTAATTTTTTGTATACAAAAGGCATTCTAAAATTGTATTATGTAGTTATTGTGCTAAAAGAATGACCCTTGCCATGCTTTGTTTACTGAATGTCAAATTTTCATTTGTATTACAGCTGTGTACCACAGCAGTTTCAGTTTTGTATGAAGGGCAACTAATGCACAAAACAGTCAAACCACAGAGCAGTAATTAGTCTGGAAAAGATCAAAGTGCGCTCTTCTAAATCCAGCCAATTTGCTCTGGGTGTGCAAAACCAATAGTCTTTCTTTTGCTAAGGTCTCTTATTAATTTTTGCTTTCGTTTGCTGCAGAGCAGCTGCTTTACTGTCAATCCAACATCCTGCTTAAAAAAAAATCCATTTTGATGCCACAAATGCAATTTCAATGGGTTTAGGAATAATAACCAGCTTTTTTTTCTTTTCCTATCCCACTTCTAGGAGATGGAAACCTGAAAGTTTTCAGCATCTGTAAAGTGAAAGAAAGCAACAGAAGGCATAGCACTGTTTGGATTTGTTGCTCTAGAAAAAGCTGAAGATGAATGATCTGTAAATATTTCTGCTTTTAGTGCTTTTAACCAGCTTTGTTCTTATCTGCTGCTTGCCTCTCCTTTTAGTATGAGTTTTTCTTATCCTTTTTATAGTCACATTATGGTTTTTTAATGGAGATATTGAAAGATCCAAATTATTAACTAAATTGATGATGGCAGAAAAAGAATTGAATGGTTTACATCTCTTGGAAAGCAAACACTAAAATCAGTAGTATCACTTGCTATTTTCTTGATGTAATTATTATTATTTTTGACTTAGTATGGAAGCGGTCACTGCAAATGATAAATAAACTTTGTTAGAGGAGGTGATTCAAACTTGTGAAGGTGAAAAAGTACAATACTATCACTTAAAAAATGAAATATAATCTTGGAGAATATACTTTACGTGTAGTGTATGCATTTCTCCCCTTCTCCATTTCTGTCATTTTGCCTATAATAGTCTCTCTGGCAGAAAGTAGAGAGAAAAAAGCTGGTCAGTTTATTGATTCCTATTAATATGGCAGCTTTTCTGTAATTGTTACCTTGGACTCTGCTCAAATATTTTCTTTCCTCTCTCTATATATGTATATTTATATATATAATATATTAATATATATATGTAATATATTTCTTAGTAAATTTCTTTACCCAAGCAATGGATAGTAACATGTACTAGCTGAGTAAATCAGTTTTTGTGTGTTTACTGTCTCAACAATTTTCCTGACTTCACAACAAACCACTTAAATTTTATTCTGAGTTATAGTCCACTCCAAATATATGCCAAGTATTTGTTTTAGTGTCAATATAATCAGACACTGAAATACAGCACCCCCAAACCAAAAAGTGTAATGATACAGAGAATTTGCATAATGAAAAGAAGCATAATAATTCAATCTCATTTACAATAATTGATTCATAAACAAATGCATCATGTCCATGAAATGACCAGATAGGTTTATTCTGGAAGTATTTTCAACTGAACAAAAATTTAGTGCTTTTGAAAACTAACAAAATGATCATACAGAGAAGTTATCTCTTTCTTCACACAGTATGTACAAATCAGGCACTAACTACTGATTTTACTCTGAACTAACCATGACATTCTAAATTAACTTCAGCTTCAGAGCCCTCATCCTTTTATTATAATATTTGGTGTCTTATTAAAGTTTGTCATTGCCCAGGTGACTCAATGGTAAAGAGCCCTCCTGACAACACAGGAGATGCAGGAGACATGGGTTTAATCCATGGGTCAGGAAGATTCCCTGGAGGAAGAAATGTCAACCCACTCCAGTATTCTTGCCTGGAGAATCCCGTGGACAGAGGAGCCTGGTGGGCTACTGTCCATGGAGTCCCAGAGTCAGACATGACTTAGCGACTGAGCATGCGTGCACGCTATAGTCCTTATGATGCATTCCATTCTTTTTCCACTCATCATTTTTGGAGGGGCCAACTCCGAGGATAATAATGTGATAGGAATACATCTATGCTAGACATTAACTAAATATATTTAACCTATGTTTACAGCTGCTATTATAGAGTCTTTACCTGACTCACTTATAAGACAAGTTGAAACATGACATTAGGCAGATAAAATAGCCTCAAGGAATGTATACAAAATCTCATTTAGAAAATTGTTTAAAATCTGGGCTGAGATTTTTTTTTGTTGAGGTTTGATTGATACACAGCTTTGTATTAGTTTCAGGTTTACAACATAATGATTTGATATTTGTATATATTGTGGATTGATCACCATAATAAGTGCTTGACATTCATCACCATACATAATTACAGGATTTTTTTTCTTGTGATGAGAACTTTTAAGATCTACTCTTTTAGCAACTTTCACATATGCAGTACAATATGGACTGAGATTTTTTTAAAAGATACTGAGAAAGAAAGAGGTTCTAGAAAATTTAACAGACTTTCTTCCCAGAAAAAGAAGAAAAGCTAATTTATGAACTGTAAATTGGTAGTCACTATCGATTTGTATTAAACTGTTAAGAGAGTAGTTTGTGAATTCTTGCAAAAGGAATTGCCATTGGCCAATGCAGTAAGGCAAGACAAAGATGTAAGAAATGTTAAGGACAAAAAAGAAAGACACAGAAAACTTAAGACAACCAGCAGAGTATTAAAAAAATTGGCAGACAATGAGGTGCTGGATAGCAGACCAATGATAACAACAAAATCATCAACAGAGTTCTTTTATATTTGCACTGGTCAATTAAAAAATAATGGAAATTGTGCCTTTCATTATAGCAACAAAACTTGAAATATCTAGAAAGTGATCTAACAAAATGTAGAAAATACTTGTAGAAAAATATTAAAATTCTATGAAAAGGCCCAAAGAAACTTTTGTCTAATATGATCTCAGCTTTTTATTTATTTATTTATTTTGATTTATTTGGTCATGTTGCGTGGCATCTTAGCTCCCTGGTCAGGGATCAAACCCGGGCCCATGGCAGTGAGAGCACCGGGTCCTCATCACTGGACCACCAGGGAAGCCCTGATCACAGCTTTTAGAAAAGAGTTTGAGACATGGTAGACACTGAAGAAATATTTGTTGAATTAATGAACGAATCTGAATAAATGAAGAGATACGTCATTGTAATCAGTGGGAAAGTTAAGACTGTAGAGCCCTTAATTCTTTCTTTTTCCAGTGCAGTTCCAGTATGGTAGAGGAAAACTTAAAGGAGGGTAAGTGGGATTGGAAATGTGCTATCAGGAGAGTAAAAGCAACAGTGGGCCTCTCTGGTGACTCAGTGGTAAAGAACCTGCGTAGAAATGCAGGAGATGTGGGTTTGACCCCTGGGTGAGGGAAGATCCCCTGGAGAAGGAAATGACAACCCACTCCAGTATTCTTGCCTGGGAAATTCAATGGACGGAGGAGCCTAGTGGGCTACAGTCCATGGGGTCACAAAGAATCAAGACACAACTTAGTGACTGAGCACACACACAACAACAACAACATAAAATAAAACAGCAGCCAGGCAGATAGTGATGATAATAGGATACCATGAACCAATCAACTCAGTAACAGGTGCCTGAGAGCCAGGAGGGGCAAAATGAAACAATACAATTTTCAATTAACAGAAGCTAGCAAGTGATGAAATAAAATTGGAGACTGTGTCTGATGGGCTTGATAGTTGTCACTATCCAAACAGCACTTGAGTCATTTGATGGATTGTCTTGAACAAAATGAAATAGGATAAGCACAAGGAGGAAGCCTTGTTCTTAAGTCCAAAGACTCAATGACAAAAACACCGTATGAGAGAAATGCCTTAACGAAACCACATGTAAAAAATTTAAGAGTTTAGTTAGTTTTAAGCTCAGTATGAATTAACAGGAGGGAATAACTGACCCTTCTCCTTCCCCAAATAAAGCAAAACAATCATTTTTAGGCTGCATTAATCAAGAAATAAAGTATAATCATATAAGCCGAAACTCTTAACTCTGTAAGCCCAGCCTTCTGATATCAATACTTATCTCTCATAGCAATTCAGATTCAACAGATATATGAGCTTTCTCTCCTAAATCTGCTGTTCTCTTGATATTTCTTGTCTGGGAAGGCCTGTCTTGGTAAGTACTCTACTACCAGTGAAATTACTTATGCCCCTAACTATGGAGTCAAGTCATGCTTATTTCAGATCTTTTCCTTATCCCCACATACATTTGGTTTTCTGTGTTTGTTTTTCACATTAGCCATTGTTCATCTCGCTCTCCATTGCTATCATGTTGTTTTAGGCCTAACTACTCTGTTGTTGTTCAGTCATAGACAGTCATGTCTAACTCTTTTGTGACCTCATGGACTGTAGCCCTCTGGGCTCCTCTGTTCTCTATCGTATTCAACTCTCAGTTTCCTAGCTGGTCAGTCTCCAATCTTGCATGACTAGTTAAACAATTTCTAGGGTATGCATTCTTAAAACACAAATGATGATTTAATTTCCCAACTCTAAACACTTCCATAGGTTTTCATTCTTCCTTCCCATTACCTGTGCTCTATCCGTAACAGTATTTGGAGCGTGCATATCCAATACGAGTATAAATGTACATATATAAATATTTATTTTGTACATGATAAAACATACACAAAACAGAAATTTAAAAAGAATGAGGTACTCTAAGAATTTAACTCATTCAAAATATCATTTATTAATAGAACACCTATTTTGCAATATATTTAAATAGGCTTCGTTAATTTTTAAAAACTTGACTTAAATTTTTTTTGATAGAGTGATTTGTGGTTCAGTTTTGTTTTTTTTTTTTGATGCTTGCTTTTGATTGCTGCAGGGGCTAAACACAGGGTACTTCAAAAACAAAACCAAATAGAAATGCATCATTGGCTATGATTAAAACAGCTTGTATTTTTCAGTCCCATCCAACAATTATCCAACCTTTTCACTAAAATTTGAGTAATACATTTCCAACTTCCATAATTTCAATCAGTTGTTCTTGTGAACTAACTAAAAGGCATTACATTTTAATGTTTTTTTTTTTTTGAACAAAAAGAGCTGCCATGAAATCCTTTATTTACAAAATTTGAGAATGTTAGAAAATCTTTTTTGTGCTTTTAAGTGTGCAGGTGTGAGAACAACACTTTCACATTGTTTTTGCTAATGAAATTGCATAATAATAGAAATGGTGCCATTTCAAATATGCTCTGTCCATACATGTTTCTTCTGAAAAATTGTTTCTTTCTCACTCATGGCTAGACTCTCATCTTTGTTCTGAAAGGACAGATTAAGTCTATTTATTTATTAAGGACAATTTTTCTGCAGCAGTTATAGATTTATAACAAAATTGAGAGGAAGGTCCAGAGATTCCCCATATACCCCCTTACACAACACCTCCTCGATTATCAACATCATTTACCAGAATGGTACATTTTTGACCAAAAATGAATATTTTTGACATCATAATAACCCAAAGTCCATGGTTTACCTTAGGGTTCACTTTTGATGCTGTATATTCTATGGGTTTTGACAAATGTATAATGATATATATCCATGCTAATACCGTTTAGAGTATTTCAGTGCCCTAGAAATCCTCTTTGTTCTGTCTATTAATCTCTCTTCTGTCTCCCACTCTGGGCAACCCCTGGTGTTTTCATTGTCTCCATAGTTTACCTTTTCCAGAATGTCATATAGGTGAAGTCATACAATATGTAGCCTTTTCATTTTGGCCTCTTTCATTTAATATTAGAGTAAGTCACCCGCATATGAATGAACCTTCAAGCTGTGAACTTTCAAAGATGTGAACATGCATTCACATGTCGTCATGTAAGTTAGTTTATGTGTTTGGTTTATATTGTCATATGTGTGCAGTGTCTACAAGCAGAGCAGGAAACGGCAAAGGGATTTTCTCTGTTTGAGGAGGCAGTGTTGGTTTTTGAGGCATGAGACCCGAGTGCAGAACTGTACACAAAGGTTACAGTTGGTGTTGTCAGTGGTTCACATTTTGGCCCTTCTAATAGGTGTGAAGTGTTATCTCATTGTTGTTTTATGTTTCTCATTGTTTGCATTTTCGTGATGACATGTGATGGGGAGCATCTTTTCATACGTTCATTTTCCATCTATGTATCTTCTGTGGTGAGGTGTGTGTTCAGATCAATTTTCAATTGAGTTGTTTGTTTTCTTGAGTTGTTTGTTTTCTTGCTGAGTTTTAAGAGTTCTTTGTATATTTTCAATAACAGTCCTTTATCAGATGGTGTCTTTTTAAAGTAACGTCTCCCAGTCTGTGACTTGTCTTCTAATTCTCTTGATGTTGTCTATTGCAGAGCAGAAGTTTTAAATTCTGAAGAAGTCCAGCGTATCAGTTGTTTCTTCCATGGATCATGTCTCTGGTGTTGTATCTGAAAAGCCATCACCATGCCAAAGGGCATCTAGGTTTGCTCCTGTTATCTTCTAGAAGTTTTCCAGTATTTTGTTTTACATTTAGGTCTATGATCCATTCTGAGTTAATTTTTGTGAAAGGTGTAGGCCTGTATCTAGATTAATTTTTTTTTTTTTTGCGTGTAGATTTCCAGTTGTTCCAGCACAATTAGTTTAAAATATAATCTTGACTTCATTGTTTTGCCTTTGCTCCTTTGTCAAAGACCAATTATCTTTATGTGTGTCTATTTCTGGGTTCTCCATTCTGTCCATTGATCTATTTGTTGATTCTTTTGCCAGTGCCAAACTGTCTTGATTAGTAGTTTTATAGTAAGTCTTGAAGCTTAGTGTCATTGGTCCTCTAACTCTGTTCTCCAAAACTGTGCTGACTAGCCTGGGCCTTTTACCGCTCCATAAAAACTTCAAAATTAGTTTGTCAATATCCATGAACTAACTTGCTGGGATTTTGACTGGTGTTGGTTTACTTTAAAAAAATCTTCTAGGTAGTATGCTAATGACATCTATTCTCGTCATAGAAAAGGTAAGCAAATTTTGGACATTTATTTGTAAAAGAAAAATGTGCAACTCACCTTTATATGTGGAAGTTCCTTTTACATTCTTTGCTGTGAGATAAATGTCTGCTAATCTCAGATTTGCATGACAACTTTTCACCTCATTAAAAGGTGATTTCAAATTATTTTAAAGATATGGGCTACATTTTAAAGGATTTGTTTTTGTAAAATTAATGCCATCAACAAAATATTCATCTGGATTCATCATTTTTTACCCAAATTTGCTTTTAATGATGCAGGTAACGAACTTTTTCCATTTGTCTTAAGATTTCCTTCCTTTTTTTTTCTTTCACTCAAGTTTGTATTTCTACTCAGTATTTCCTTAATGTAGCCTTTTGAAAAGAGGTCAGTACTACTAAGGAGAACATATATTCCCCTCTACACTTCACTGTATTGGCTTGCAAAAAAGTTCTTCACATATTTTATTATTGACACAGTGTCTAACAAAATTAAAAATAGAAACTTGTTAGAAATATCTATAGTTTATCCAATGGTTTAGTGAATTTTCTAGTACTTATTTCTTCAAATATTTAGGCCTTTATCTATCTATTTAGCATTTTAACTAGTCACCGTCTTAGACTGGGTTCCCAAAAAAGCTGATCTTGAGGCAAGAATTTGAGTGGTAGTAATTTATTTGGGAGGAGTAGATCCCAGGAAGCGTGGATGAGGGATGGCAGATGTGAGAAAAGGAAGGAGGGGATGATCCAATAAAGGAGATGTTGTCAAGCGAGTTCCTGCTGTGGGAAACCAGGGTTCATTCCCGCAGAGAGCTTAGGAGCCAGTACCGAATTTTTCCGAGGGCTGCCCTGGTGGCTCAGGGGTAAAGAATCCACAACCCTACCGATGCAGGAGACAGGAGCTTGATCATGCCTCAGAGCAACTAAGCCTGTGTGCCACAACTATTAAGCCTTTGCTCTAGATCCTGGGTGGAGAAGGAAATGGCAACCCACTCCAGTGTTCTTGCCTAGAGAATCCTGTGGACAGAGGAGCCTGGTGGGCTGCTGTCCATAGGGTCGCATAGAGTCAGACACGACTGAAGCAACTTAGCATGCATGCATGCATTGGAGAAGGAAATGGCAACCCGCTCCAGTATTCTTGCCTGGAGAATCCCAGGGACAGAGGAGCCTGATGGGCTGCCATCTCTGGGGTCACACAGGGTCGGACACGACTGAAGCGACTTAGCAGAAGCTAGATCCTGGGAGGCATAACTACTGAGCCCACGTGTCACAGCTCCTGAAGCCCATGCTCCTGAGGGCCTGTGCTCCGCAAGATGAGCAGTCACCACAATGAGAAGCCCACACATTGCAACAGAATAGCCCCCGCTCACCGCTACTAGAGAAAAGCCCGCGCAGCAACAAAGACCCAGCACAGCCAAAAATACAAATATTTTTTTTTTTTAAGAATTTTTCTCAGTTGTTCCACTTGAAGCAGTGTAAATATTCTCTGACTCTTGTCTGTCATTGGCTAAACATTAATCACCCAGTGAAAAATTCCATGGACAGAGGAGCCTGGCAGGCTATAATCCATGGACTTGCAAAGAGTCAGACATGACTGAGCATCTGAGCATGCAGACCCCTGACACACACTTTGGCCTACCTGTTTGCAGATCTAGAGGGAACCCTCAGACACAGGGATACTGGTGCTGCTGCAAGATGTCCACAGGAGGAAGAAGACTCTTGAGAGTCCCCTGGACTGCAAGGAGGTCAAACCAGTCAATCCTAAAGGAAATCAGCCCTGAATAGTCACTGGAAGGACTGATGCTCAACTTGAAGCTCCAGTCCTTTGGCCACCTGATGTGAAGAGCCGGCTCACTGGAAAAGACCCTGATGCTGGGAAAGATTGAAGGCAGGAGGAGAAGGGGACGACAGAGGATGAGATGGCTGGATGGCATCACTGACTCAATGGACGTGAGTTTGAGCAAGTTCCGGGAGATGGTGAAGGACAGGGAAGCCTGGCATGCTGCAGTGCCTGGGGTTGAGAAGAGTCAGACACGACCAAGCAACTGAACAACAACAAAAAGTTCTGGGTAGAGTCACTACATCGTCTGCTGAGGTCTCCATATGGCCTTGAGAATGCTTTTGACCATGTTTCCTAAGGCAGGAAGAAAATAACCAAAGTTATTAAGTAAAAACTCTGCAAAAGAGGCTTATAAACTTTATTGAGTTTGGTAAACTTTGTAAGGTCTTCATATTCTACATGTAAATTCATATCTTAAGTCATATGTCAATGACTTAACAGATTTGAATGTGTTGTTAGTATTTTTACCTGACAAAAAGATCCTACATGGAGTAGAAGGATTAGCTCTCCCTTTTTTTAAACTCTTATTTTGCTTATCTTATTAGAGTTTTTGGTTTTGGCTTTCTTTGATGAGATCTTTCAAAAGTCACTTGTCTATTTTGTGAGGGTTATTTACTTTAAAGTAGCTAATATATGCAGCATTTTAAATAAAAACAAACAAGTTAGCCATGGTGATGGCTAACTGTCCAGGTTTTCATGTGTGGAATTCCCATTTTTCTTTCAAGTTGCTTTGCTTACATGTCACTGTTTGTGATATGTGACAGTTTGACATTTAAACCTATTGAGGGTGCCAGTGTCAATTCAAATGAAATATTAGTAATGCTTAATATTTGACTAGTTCTTGGCGTAAAAATCAATTAAAATAGAAATTTTCATACTCAAATGCTTCTTTGAGTATGTATATGAGCTCATACTTCCCGTGCCCAGTTATAATAAACTTTTTGGAGTTCCCTGAATTTATCATGTTGAGTCTTTATGTCAGGGCTTTTGCTTATACTATTGCTTCTTCCCAGAAAGCTCTTTCTGTGTGGATTCCTTGGTAATACATCTTCTATGAAACTTTTCCTGGCTCTTTCCTACTCCTCAGGGAGCACTGAAAACATACTCTTGAAATGTTAGTGTATTCTCCACCTTAGCCCTCATCCCTTCTGTTGAACATATTTGGTGACATTCATGGCTCTTCCTCTAGACCATTGCCTCCCTGAAAACAGAGATGTCTAATTTATCTTTGTATCTCCAGCACAGAGCCCCAAACAGACACATGATCATGCTTGTTGAATTAACCTCTGGAGGTGATAGTCATCTATTATATACACAGTATCATGGATATGAACTTGGGCAAACTGGGCAACTGAACAACAACATTGGTCAGTTAGCACAGAGGATTGTGTGTAGCTCTGGGTGCCTCTTGAAGAAAATCTTGGAAAACTTATATGTACTCAGAGGAAAAGAATTCCAAACAATGTCATGAGACCAATTCTAGCCTAAGACTTGTATAGGATAACAGGGAAGGGGGATTTTGGTTTTAATGTAAGGAAGAATTATCTAACAGAGCTGCTTGAACACGGGATGAACGGCTTTGGGACATGGTGAGTTTCTTGCCATTGGAGGTGATGAAATAAAGCCTGAGTGGATAACCTCCTTGAGCAGGCTGAACAAGGGCTTCAAGCATCTGGAGTGATCATAGTAAGTGGAGGAGAGTTTAGATAATCTTTGGATTGTAAACAATCAAGCTGAGATTTGAAATCATTTGATATGTCTAGTGATAGGTCTAAACTTTAGTAGATACTATTTCAAATAAAAAAAACACATACACCACAGTGAGGCTATTGTAAGTAAACAATTTCTGTCATTCAGGATCTCGAGACCCGGATGATACATACAGTGATGTAGCTTTGCCTCTCATGAGTCAGGCTAAGCAAGGTTTTGAGCAGGTACTGATGCTGTTATTTTTTTTTTTTGAATATAACTAGACATTTAACTTGCTTCCTCTTTTCATCCTAGAAGTAGAACACCTTCACTCCATCCAACTATGGATTTAAAATTTACAGTCTAAGAGTCCATAACAAACTGAGTATTGAAGAAAACTCAGTTATCTTTATATATTTAGGGTTGCCTAAGACAGAATTTTAAAAGAAAAGACTGAGCAATTAAAACTTAATTCAGGAAATAAATAGTATATCATAGGCCTAACACTGCAGAGAGAAGAAAATAATCTAATTGTGACACCCCTAAATGGTGAATCTTATAGAAACTGAGAGGTTAGCACATATAAACTATTATACAGAGACAATAAGGTCCTAGTGTGTAGCATAGGGAATTACATTCAATATCCTGTGATAAACCACAATAGAAAAGAATATGAAAAAGAATATATATATGTATAAGTGAATCACTTTGCTATACAGAAGTTAACACAACATTGGAAATCAACTATACTTCAATAAAATCAGTTAAGAAAAGAAATTAAGACTCAGTGAGGTTAAAGGGACATGGCTAAATGCTTGCTGTACAATGCATTGGTTTCAGAACCTAGACCCCAACCCATCACATGTAATTCCCTTTCTATGGGTTTCTCCTTTTTGCTGCCTCAAAAATTTAAGATGTGGCCCCTACCATAAACAGACTTTTGCAATCTCTTAAAGGCATAAGACATATGCATAAAACAATTAGGGAATAACAAAAATACAATCAAATGCAATATATGTCTTACAGCTAAAGAGTAGTTTGGAAGGTCAACAAGGTGAGAAATCACAGGCTAGAGGATGTGGATGTGGATGTTTTATTAAGAACAACTTTGAAAATAGCTCTAAAAGATAATTAGGCTTACAAATTTTTTCTTTGGTTCCCAAAGTTCATGTTGGCTTTGTCCACATTCATCAGGGCCTTTTGCTCTCTTTTATTTCTTTCTAGTTTTACTATTACTCATACTGGCCAATAGGATGCAAGCATCTAATTGCAGCAAATTCTTATACATTCCAAGTGACCCCCACAAAACAGGTTGCCATGGTAACCAAACAAAAAGGGATTGGAAAACAGAAGTAAAGTATATTTACTTAATGTCTGATGGGCTCTCTGCACAATTTTCATGAGACCTGTTTGCTGGCTTTCTTTTAGGTTTGGGTGCCAGTCACCACTTATTTTTTAAGCCATTAAAAGATTAAAAACTTTATGTGGCCTTTCTAATATAGAAAGTTGTACTGAGCAGTGACGTTACCAATATTAATTTTTAAATATATAAATCTCATTTAGAAATGTTGATTTATTACATGAAATTAACACAGGAGCTTGCAGTTCTTGTCAATGGAATTGAAGTGAACAGAAGGCTCATTTGATGATGGTAAAGAGTCTTTTAAGAATGCTACAAGAAAGGGAAGTGACAGTAGATTTGAAATAATTTTGTTAAAGGCCCTCCTATTTATTTTGCCACATCAATAATAAAGATGTTCACTAACCAGTTGAGATAGAGACTTCATTGATAATTATTTTATGTAGAAAGTCTTAATTAGTAGACTACATAATTAACAATTTATTGTGTTCTGGCTAGTTTTAATCCTTTGGTGAAGGAAGATTTTGACAATGAAACAAAGTCATTTAGGCTCAAAATAAGTCTAACATTTTCTGAACTGGGGACTAGGACCCACACTCTACATCCCATCCATTGTCTTGGTACCTCTTTGAAGTGCAAAAACATCAGAACTTCAAAGGCAGTCCAGAAAGATGGCATCTGCAGCTTATGGCCAACTCTGGAAATGTAGACAAATTTGCTAGGGGTGTTGGCATAATTGAATTGTCATTTTTTATTTATCATTATTTTTATGTATTTTTACTTATTTGAAATTTTATTTTGTTTTATTTTCTAGGCCACACTGTGTGGCATGCAGGATCTTAGTTTCCCCACCAGAGACTGAACTCATGCCCCCTGCATTAGGAGCTTGGGGGCTTCCCTGGTGGCTCAGATGGTAAAGAATCCGCCTGCAATTCCAGAGATCTGGGTTCAATCCTTGGGTTGGGAGGATCCCCTGGAGAAGGGCATGGCAGCCCATTCTAGTGTACTTGTCTGGAGAATACCCATGGACAGAGGAGCCTGGCGAGCTATGGTCCATGGGGTTGCTAAGAGTTGGATACGACTGAGCACGCACCCTTCTTTGCATCTTTCTAGGTTCGTTCTCTTATTCTAGCAGCTGAGCATATCATTCTTGGAGCAAGATTTTTCTTTAGTGAAGGGATTTGCCCCTTAGGAGTAGAGATGACACAATGCCAAGCTAATTCTGCTCTAGGGTCACAAGGAAAAAAAGGTAAAAAAAAAAAAAATACAAGTTTTCCCCATATAAATACAACTTGCTTGTAACAACAATAACAGAATACACAGAAGAATGTTCATTATGTATCTGTATTAATGCCTTAAATATGATCTATGTTATTTTTGTACTTTGGGATGAATATCTATTCCCTCTGCCTTCCAAACTGGGCCGTTTATGTGAAGGATGGTTATGCAGCCTTCACCAGCATCATCAACATCTGGCTACCATGTCGCCACAAAGGAAGAATTAGAGCCAACATGAAGTGTAATTCCTATCTGGAATGTTTCTGTATTGCAACCTCCAATTCAGTCATTCTTTGGAAAGGAGGTGGCAAGTTTGAGTGAATTTTGGAGTTAAGATCCAATAAGAACAATGGTCAGTGAGCTCCAGCATAAAGGTTAATGGAGGCAGATTTTATTCTGAAGAGACAGATTGGTAGATACATTCTTACGTTAAAGTCCCTACATATGTTATCTAGTTCTTGTAAGAAAAGGCCAGGTTTTAACATCAAAGGAATGTTATAAAGAGTTCTTCACTGAAGTTAGGGAGATTGGGAGAGTAACTTTGTCCTTTATCTCCAGCGAAAAATGTAGACTGGTTGGGGGGAAATAAGGTTGCTGCTAAATTCTTTCTGATTTCCTCAGCAGCAGCATTTAAATACTTGGTTTTCTAACTTATGAAATAATTGATATTGATTTTTCCTTACTTAACTAGAATTCATTCATTTGTTCCATTTCTGTCCAGTGAGCAAAAGTGCTCCACGGCTTTTCCTGGGTGTAGTTTTAATTAATAGTCTCAATAATCTGAAAAATTTTTTAGAGTCTTCAATAAGTGACCTAAAGATAATTAAAAAAAATTGCTCCCCTGGCAACAACAACCTCCCCTCCTCTTGCCAACACCCCCAGCAGCCTTTTCCTGATGGCAAAAAGGGGCTCATGCAACGACCTCAGCTGCTTTCTGTTTTTTCATTTGTTAACCCGAGTCCACTGAGGCTTGTCAGTAAGTCCCTTAAGTATCCAAAGGAATCCCTGTCTTTCCTCAGCTTCCTCTCGCCCAAGGGGCCCATTGTCTCTATTAGCCTGCCATAGAGAAAGAAGACGTTCGTGACATGCTCTAACTTCTCTGAAGTCAAGGATGCCTTCAAAAGCGAAGTGTGGGTGGTTGGGGGAGGGGAAGCAGCGCAGGGGACAACGGGGAGGAGGGAAGGAATTGTAAGCAAAGGGACAGCTGGGGGATTGGCCGGTTCTTCCGGGCATTCTGCAAGCCTCTTTGGAGGCAGTGAAGAAAGTAAAATTCAGAGGCATCTTTTAAAAAATGCTGTAAAGGTTCTGACTTCTTAAGTTGATCTACATTAAGGAATAAAGATGAGAGAAATAACGCCAGTCAGTGGGCCAGGTATGAACCCAACCCTATTTTCACTTATGTTTGCTATTTTTTAAAGGGACCGTTACATTCTCTATTTGGCAGTATACCAGAGGAACCAAAATGGGAGAGCTACAGCATCACATGGGGCTTCCCTGGTGGCTCAGATGGTAAAGAATCTGCCTGCAATGCAGGAGACCCAGGTTCGATTCCTGGGTCAGGAAGATCCCCTGGAGAAGGAAATGGCAACCCACTCTAGTATTCTTGCCTGGAGAATTCCATGGACAGAGGAGCCTGGCAAGCTACAGTGCATGGGGGTCACAAAGAGTCAGACATGACTGAGTGATTAACACACTGACACACACACACACACACACACACACACACACACACACACCCCTACACACACACCATAACATGGTTGTGGTCCTGGACCAAGATCTAGGTAGGTTTCCTCAAATGCTATCACAGTTAGAGGAGTATGGACTCTAGAAACACCTATTCTGACAAGAAGTCATAGATTAAAAAAAAACAACGATTTAAGTTTACATCTTAAATAGCTTTGGGTTAAATATGATTAAGGAGGGAAATTATGAAGAGAGAAGGCAGGAAATTTTTTTCTCAGTGGACTCATATTTCATTTCTAAAACTCAGGCAATTGCTTCTTTTACTAACATGTCATGCAAGTATTTTCTTAGGGAACTGGGGACAAAAATTCCACTTCTGAGGAATAGAAGATTGAAGACTAAGTGACTTTACTATTTAAAAATAACTTTTTCCAAGTATAAAAATAATCTATGTCCATTATAAAAAATTAAGGACGAATTAATGAGTTCCACACAGGGGAAGATGTGATGATAAGATTCTCTATTCCTTTTTTAAGAGTGAAAAAATGGCTTGAAAGAACAGAAGCAGTTTTCATATATGTTTGACCAAGCAGAATGGGGGCCAAGCAGAATGTTGAGCCTTCCTGCAAGGCTGAGGTTGTTCTGATTATGACCTGGTTCAGGAGACTGTCATAAGGGTTTAAGCATTAAGAATCTGGGAGGCAGCAGTGTTACCACTATTAGGTACATTTAGCCCATGGTGTTACCAAATTAGATTCATTTGGCCCACCTGCCCCAAATTAAAAATGAGGTTTACAGCTGAGAAAGAGTATATTGACAAAGCAATCAAGCGAGGAGACTGGAAAACAAGTCTCTGAGCTGCCTCCCTGAAGATGTGGGGGTGGGGATATTTATGCACCGAGCAGGGTGGTCTTAGGGGAAGGGGGTAAGTTGATTGGAGGCAGGGGAAAAGGTGAGGTAATTGGTCTTCTACACAGGTGTATCTAGGTTAAATTTTTCTGCATATCAAAATGGAGGCGCTGAGCCGTGATTGGAGAATGGAGTTTTCAAGTCTTCTGACGTCACCAGGTGAGGTTTAAGACGCCGGCGCAAGCTCAGTTTTAGGGTCCGTGGTCTCAACCTGCCCCGGCCGGCCTGCATTGGACAGGAGCTGACTACAGGTTCCTGTAAACCAAGTGGACTGTATGAAGCTGGGAAGGTATGCAATTCAAGAGAAAAAAGAAAAGGGGAAAAAAGCTAAGTACACTGAGGTTAATCAACGAAGAAAGGATTTAACAAGCTATTCCCTTCTCTGTTCTGTAAGACAAGCTTAAGAATTTCTGTTATCAACTTCTGTTAACTCTATGGGTCACCGTTTCAGTGGTGTGGCTCATCTTGGTGTCAAGTTTGAGTGATAGTGGGACTTAATTTTGGACTATTCGGTGAGTGGGAATGCTGTGTGTTTGTGAATAATTCAGAAATCCAGGGGTCTTCAAGTGAGTTTGGAAAAAAAAAGTTGTGAACATCTTACTGGTTGGTTCCTTTTATGTTTCTTCTCAGACATACCTGCTTAGAAGGAAAAATTAGGAGCTACTCCAACTTTTTTTCTTTTATCTTTCATTTGCCCTGACTAGGGAAAGAGGTGCTGCAGACTTGGTTTGGTTATCATACCTTCAAAAATTAGTTGCAATTCAAGATGTTTTCTTATGAGAATTAGCACCCAGGGCCATAATGTAACATCTGTTTTGCATACAAAATAAAATACTGCAAACAAATCAAAATATTCCTGTGCTGAACTGAAATGCTCTTTTAGTGCTTTGGGGGTGTTACCTGAGGCAATGCTTTATCTGCTTCTATGAGAAAAGGGCTTTAAGAAAGCTTCTCAAAGGAAGGTGTAAACCTCACAACAATTGGAAACATAGTACCCACTTCCTCTCCCACCCAGAATGTCTTCTGCAAGCTTGCCCAGGAACCAGAAACGGAAGGAGGCCTAACTACACTTTCATTGGGAGGTTGGAAGCTGGAGAGAGGATTGAATTGCCAGTGAACTTTGCACTGTGATTTCATATTGAAGTGGCTGCATCTGTGCCACCTGTTGATGGCATGATTGGAGCATTAGTCCTGGCTCAGCCTCGACACCATTGATAACTCTGCTTAACATCACCCCAGGGGAGGCTTTATTAGAAGACCAGTCACTTTGCCTGGGCAATGGTGTACATTGGTGCCCCATTCAACCCTTTTTTCCGACATTAGCACATTTGAATGGGCCACCAGTGAAGCCATTCAGCGAGAACAGGCAACCAGGGTTTCTGGGTGGCCTGGGGCTGAGCTGAGAATTCTCGTTAATGGACTGTGAGACTTAGTCTATTGAGGTACATGAACTCAGTGACCAAAGATATCCCTCACAGGAACCTGTAGGTCAGAAGTGGACAAAAGCAGACATGGACCAGTCAAAGTTTTTGATTACTGAGCTGAAAAGGGAACACAGATCCCTGTGGGGTTGCTCTGCGAGAGCTATTTGACAGAAATCTCAAAAATGCCCTCACACTCTGAGAGGAAGGCATTTACCAGAATTGCAGGCAGTGTGTGAAGCTATTTTAAAAATGTTTTTTCCTTCCACTTGTCTTTGTGGTAATTTCCTATTTGGCAGTACTTAGAAAAGGCCCCGATAACTAGAATGAGAAGAAAGGGTTGCAAAATTGAACTGGAAAAAGCATGCTTAAAAGTGAAAGGTGATCATGGGCAGCATTCCCGATGTCGCTGGTACTCTGGGTTATTTTCAGGGTCTAAAGGGACCAGAAAGTGTGCTTTGGGAACCAGATTTTGTGCATGTTTAGTATTATAATTCTAGTAGATTTCATTTTTACTCTTAAGATATAGGATAAAAAATACATCGTTTTGAAATAATACAAAAGAATAACTGAAAAAGGTTAAGGAATCATTTATGATCTATCTGCATGATTAATTATAATAATAGCTTGCTTAATAGTGATTAACCCTACACTGTTGCTTCTCACTTCTATGGGAGAGACATCCGTCCTGTATTTAGAAATGTCATCTATGTAAATATCTAAAGAACTAATACTCAGGTGCATGTGAAATTTGAAAAGTGTTCTGTAATTTTTTCAAGATGGCATTTTGGTAACTATATGAATACTTTATTCCAAACCAACTTGATTAAAATGATTAGAATTTTTACAACTTTTTGAGATAGCAATATGTTTTAAAATATTCAGAATTTTGGTTTTGTGAGATTTGGGGAACCTAATAATACCCGTAATCTTGTTCTGTAAAAGGAGCTGAGAAGGAAGTGTGTGTGTGTGTGTGTGTGTGTGTGTTTTTAAATCCTGTCATAAGTAAGAGAATGATTTTTATGTGGGAAGTATTCTATTTTAAAAAGTGTGACTGAGTGACTTCTCTGGTGGTCTGATGGTTAAGAGTCTGCCTTTCATCGCCAAGAGTTGCTGGTTTGATCCCCGGTCTGGGAACTAAGATCACAGAAGGAGCAACTAAGCCTGCAAGTCGAAATCACCACAACAGAGATCCCATGTGCTGCAGTTAAGACCCAGTGCAGCAAAATAAATAAATAAATGTTAAAAAAAGAAAGAAAAAAGTGGGACTGAAGGAAAAGGAAGAATCATACCTTGAGAAGAGTCCTATCCATTTATACTGAAACAGAATTTTAGGAGGGTGGGGGCTTCTGGGTCCATTTAGCTTATTGTAGCCGTAGTATGTTTAGTCGTTTGCCAGAGACCCACTTAGTACCTGGACTTAAAAGTAGCACTTGATCTCCAGGGAATTGTTTCATTACAACAGTAATAGATCTTTCTTTGTTAAAGGCTAGAATCCTTACATTTAGAAGCTGGTTTACCTCCTATTGGGATTTCCCTGGTGGCTAGGACGGTAAAGTGTCTCCCTACAATGCCGGAGATCCGGGTTCCATCCCTGGGTCGGGAAGATCCTCTGGAGAAGGAAATGGCACCCCACTCCAGTACTCTTGCCTGGAAAATCCCATGGATGGAGGAGCCTGGTAGTCTACAGTCCATGGGGTCGCTAAGAGTCGGACACGACTGAGTGACTTCACTTTACCTCATATTGAGTTGACTAAATGTAAAATTGATTTACATGCTGTCTGTATTTATATGTCTGTCTTGGTTATGATACTTTTGTTATATGTTTCCTAAACTTTCAAAAAGCGCTGGTAAAAGATAACAAGAACAATTTCAAAACTCGACTTTTCTCCCAAAAACCTTTGTAACAGTTTTGCTTTGCGTTTTCTTTTTTTTTTAAGCATTTCTAAAATCAATTCCCTTTCTTTCCACCTTCGTGTTAAATCTTTAACTTCCTTTAGGTATATACCCTGTCTAGGTTACTTCTGTTTCTTCTCTGTCTCCCTGTGCATGCATGTTCAGTTGTGTCCGACTCTATGCAACACTGTAGCCCGTCAGCCTCCTCTGTCCATGGGATTTTCCAGGCAACAATACTGGAGTAGGTTGCCGTTTATTTCTCCTTTAAGCTACTTCAAAATGTGTGGTAAAACAGTTTTGTCGATCTCTGTGATTCAGAGCAACTTGCCTCTGGAAACGCTTCCATCTGGGTCCTCTGTTGCTTTCTAGAGAAAGGGTCCTGAATATGCCACCCCCAAATATGCCACTTTGGCATAAAGGTTCTTTTGTGGCAATTGAGGAACTCACAGGAAGTGTTCTCTACTATCCTCCCTCTGGCCTGAAAAAAAAATAAAAGGGCATAAATCTCCCTCTGTAAACATGACATAAATTTGTAGAGGCGTCCCCTCTCTTACACCAGCGAGACCCTGGAGACAACTCTGGGTGGGTCTTTACAATAAACCATGTTAAACAGCCAGCTTCCCACAACTCACCGCTCCTGGGAGCTCTTGCCTCCTTTTCTGTGTCTAGTCAATCTTCCACAGTTTTATTCTTTGTTAAAATGGTTGAGAGGCAGTCCCCTCCCTGGTTTGCTTCTTTCCATTTTAACTTTTTCTGTGAAACCCTCATGTCTGTAAAATACTAACATCTATAAAGTTTGTATGCCTTTTCTCCTGTCACCTTTTTTCTGTTTGATTCACAGTCCCCCATGTTTTAAATCTGAGAGGATAGAGGAAAAGTTTTTTCTTTCCCTACACTAGGTAATCACTAAATTTTCTCTTCTGTTCCAATCAAGCCTGTCATATTGCTATTTCTCCTCCAGTTTCCAACTCTTTAGTGCATTGTTCTTCCATGTTGTCTTACCCAGCAGTTTTCCTCTCATTTGCATCCTTCTTTTCAGTTGAGTACAGTTCAGTCACTTAGTCCTGTCCGACTCTTTGCGACCCCACAGACTGCAGCCTGCCAGGCTTCCCTGTCCATAACCAACTCCTGGAGCTTGCTCAAACTCGTGTCCATCGAGTCAGCGATGCCATCTAGCCATCTAATCCTCTGTCGTCCCCTTCTCCTCCTGCCTTCGATCTTTCCCAGCATCAGGGTATTTTCCAAGGAGTCAGTTCTTCACATCAGGTGGCCAAAGTATTTGGGGCTTCAGCTTCAGCATCAGTCCTTCCAGTGAATATTCAGAGTTGGTTTCTTTTAGGATAAACTGGTTGGATCTCCCTGCAGTCCAAGGGACTCTCAAGTGTCTTCTCCAACACCACAGTTCAAAAGCATCAATTCTTCGGCGCTCAGCTTTCTTTATAGTCCAACTCTCACACTCATACATGACTACTGGAAAACCTTTGTCGGCAAAGTAGTCGCTGCTTTTCATTATGCTGTCTAGGTTGGTCATAGCTTTTCTTCCAAGCGACTTTTAATTTCTGGCTATAGTCACCATCTGCAGTGATTTTGGAGCCCAGAAAAATAAAGTCTGTCACTGTTTCCATTGTTTCCCCATCTATTTGCCATGAAGTGATGGGATAGGATGCCATGATCTTTGTTTTATGAATGTTGAGTTTTAAGCCAGCCTTTTCAGTCTCCTCTTTCACTTTCATCAAGAGGCTCTTTAGGTCTTCTTGATGAGTTTGATTAGTTTTTATTTTCAGTTAAAAATTTTACATCTCAAATGCCTTATTATTGGTTAGAAATGTCTTGGCAATGAATGGTTGTGGTCCCACTATCATGTCACCTCTGTTATTTTTGGAGGGCATGTCTTAGGGTAAGAAGAATGGGAATTCGTTTGTAAAATCTTAAGCTATCTTTTCTACAAGCAATAAAGTCTTTGGGTTTTATTTTAAAGGACAATGGCTTTAGATATCTAAATTTTGTTTGAAGATACTGTTAAAGCAAAGTTGAGATGAATCAGTTGATTACTATCTGGAAATTTTACAGCTTTCTCATATATCAATTAATGGGTATAAGGGTTAGTTTGGGTTTCCATATCTTTACTTTTCCAGGTAAGAAACTGCTGGGTTTGGATTTATTATATTAATAATATAATAATAATTTCCGTTTAGCCAATGATACTGTGTATGAAGAACTGAGTTAAGCATTTGACATACATTCTGTTACTGAATCCTCATAACAATCCTATAAAATAAGTACTTTATCATCTCTGTTTGACAGACAAGGGACCTTGAACTTTGAGAGGTTAAGTGACTTGCCCATGGTTACCTGGCTATTAAGTGGGAAATTGAATAGTTTTTGGAAGTGGTCTCAACCTGGTTCCTTTGAAGAAACAAGACCATCATTAGTAATTATATCTTACTATGCTCTGTGAATGTCTTTCCCTTTATACTTTATTGAAGACATATGGTGCTTTTCCAGCAGTTCAGGTGTGTAAGGGCACAGCCAAGGGCAGGGAAATGGTACTTGGATAAGTCTTATTACTAGGGTTGCAGCTAAGATCTGTGGCCAGAGGGGCCATTGTGGCTGGAGGATTGTGGGAAGGGGCATACTCAGCATTCCAACCAATGCCTGGGTACTTTTTGTTTGAATTTCTTCTTCAGCATCAGCCTCTGGCTAGATGTATGTGCTAACATGTTCTTATTCTCATATTCTGATGTTCACTGATTCTGATTTCTGGCCCCACCCTTCTCCATTTCTTTTAGAGTTCAAATGGTCTGCTTTCTGATTCAGTTTCTCTAGGTAACATATGAAAATATTTTCTGAATTGTAGAAGTCCAAATTATCAAATAATCCAATATTATGGTTACATTTCTGCTGTTTAGATGATTATTCTGCTGTGAAACCTCACCCAAACTTCTGGTTTAGGAAAAGTCACCTTTACAGTTTTCATCAACTGAAAAAAGAGCCACATTAGGTGTAATTATAAATTTTGATAAAGTAAAGCATGGGGTCGCAGAGTCGGACATGACAGAGCTACTGAACTGAAAGCATAACTATGTCACATTTTAGGTTAACAGATGGGGTTCAGGAGATGCTGCCGCCAAATATGGTATTTTGTCATATTGAGTATTTTAAGCTGAAGGAATTTGAGAAACCAGCATGTGCAAGAAGGACCTTCTGACCTTCCCCTGAAGCAGATAAAATATTTCATGTTAGAGATGCCCTCATTATATCTGGAGGAAAGGAGCATCCTTATCTCTGAAGATCTAGGGACCAGAGAGGATTCTGAATGAATAGGAATTGCTAAGCTTCCCTATTTACTTGCTTCATGCCCTTTGTCCTCTGATGCTTTTTCATGACTTACTCTTCACCAAACCTAATATAAAAATGCTCAGGTTTAACCATTTCTTTGGGTCTTCCTTTTGAAGTTTCCCATGTCACGTGAAAAGTATGCTAAATAAATTTGTATGCTTTTCTTTTGTTAACCTTTAAAAAATTTTTTTTTCTATGTAAGTTAAACTTCATTACCATATTCCTTTTTTTGTGGATGACTAATAAATATTATGGATTTATAGCATTTATTTATTTTAAAATTATTATTTTTAAAAAGTTTTTGGCCACACTGTGCCACTTGTGGGATCTTAGTTTCCCCACTAGGGATTGAATCTGTGCCCCTGATGTGAAAGTACAGGGTCTTAACTGCTGGACCACCAGGGAAGTCCCTGTTAAATCTGTCTTTTGTTATAGGGGTCCCAGTCAAGAACTTAGAAGGGTAGAGGATAAAGATGTTTTTCTTCACCGATACAGCCTACTATGTAAAAGTCTTACAGATTGCCTGAAATTGGCTTCTACTCTCAGGAGACACGAGGATAAGCATTGCTCGTATGAGAAGGATGACATTAAAATGCAAACCCGGCTTTACCTTACACTCTAGCTTTCTCCAGAGAGGGTAGAAAGTTGGCAGCAATGGCCAGTGCCATTTCACTAAGGAGATACACAAACAAAACATGAGCTTTTACAATCACCCTAGGAATTTTAAGAAATCTTGAGGCCAGGGTCCTACCCCAGACTCAGTTCAGTTCAGTTGCTCAGTTGTGTCCAACTCTTTGTGACCCCATGGACTGCAGCACGCCAGGCCTCCATGTCCATCACTAACTCCCGGAGTTTACTCAAACTCCTGTCCATTGAATCGGTGATGCCATCCAGCCATCTCATCCTCTGTCGTCCCCTTCTCCTCCCACCTTCACTCTTCCCCACCATCAGGATCTTTTCAAATGAGTCGGTTCTTCACATCAGGTGGCCAAAGTATTGGAGTTTCAGCTTCAACATCAGTCCTTCCAATGAACACCCAGGACTGATCTCCTTTAGGATGGACTGGCTGAATCTTCTTGCAGTCCAAGGGACTCTCAAGAGTCTTCTCCAACACCACAGTTCAAAAGCATCAGTTCTTTGATGCTCAGCTTTCTTTATAGTCCAACTCTCACATCCATACATAACTACTGGAAAAACCATAGCCTTGACTAGATGGACCTTTGTTGGCAAAGTAATGTCTCTTTTTAATATGCTGTCTGTACCCCAGACTAATAGCTAAATAAAAATATTTGGAGGTAGAGTCCAGGCATCAGATTTTTCTGAAAAGCTTCCTGAGTGATGCCAGTGTATAGCCAGGGTTGAGAAACACTGGTCTAGCACCGCATGTAGATCAGAAATTACCATATAACGTGGTACAAGGTCCTTTGGGAGATGGAGACATTAGAGTTAAGACTTGGACCTTGCCTTTTAATGTGGTTCAAAACACTCTTACCACAAAACTGGTTACTAATAATGCAGTGCGGTCACTTGTTATTAGTAACTGGTTGGTAAGTGAGAGAGGTTACCATTACGTATGTAGTACGTGATGGTGACTAAATAGCTTCCAATTCCTACCCTCATCCTTCCGGGTAATAATAATCACTCCTGTGTGCCAGATGGTTTATTGGCCTCATTTCATCTTCTCAACTGCTTATCACTTAGGTGGTACTCTCATTTTACCGCAGAAAACTAAGGCTTTGTGATACTGTTACTTGTGGAAGGTCTGAGCAACAGGCTTGGAAGGTAGGTCTATGGGGACCAGCATCCATGCTCTCTAACCATTAAGTTGTACAGTTTGGTCTTGGTAGGTGCCTGGTCAGTAGCAGTTAGGGTGAGCTGTGTGCCATAAAATGTTTAACGTTTTATACATTTACATTTCTTATTTTTTAAACTGTGTATTTTGAGAAATTCGAAACCACAGGAAAGTTGAATGAATAGGACACTAAATGCTGTATAAATCCCTTTCTGGAATTTATTTGATTGTTTTCTCATTGTTAGATACAGATTAAATATTCATGGCAAGGATACTGGATAGCTGATGTATAATTCTCAGTGGATCCATCAAGAGGTTCGTATCAGATTGTCCCACTATCGGTGATGCTAAGTTTGGTCATTTGGTTAAGTTGGTATTATGCCTAAAATCCCTGTTGTACAGTTAACCTGTGTGGTGATATTTTAAAACCAATAGTTTTTTACCGTTTGGTTTTAGTATCTGTTATGATTTTTACACTGTGGGTTGAAAATAGAGATTTTCTATTTCTATCGTTTTCTTGACATTCATTAGTTGGTATATTAGTTGCCTCAGGCTGCCACAACAAACTACCACAGCGTGGGTGGCTTAAACAACAGAAGTGTATTTTCTCATGGTTCTGGAAGCTAGACGTCCAAGACCAAAGTGTGGTCAGGGTTGGTTTCTGGTGATTCCTCTCTTCTGGCTTGTAGGCAGCTGTCTTCTCCAGGTGCCCTCACTGGCCTCTCCTGTGTGACTTGGGGAGGGAGGGAACCCTTGGGTGTGTCTCCCTCTCCTCTTCCTACAGGACACTAGTCCTGTAGGATTAAAGCTCTACCCTTGTGACCTCATTTAACCTTAATTACCTTCCTGCAGGTCCTGTCTTCAAATACAGTCACATTGGGAGTTAGGGCTTCAGCACTGGACTTTGGGTGGGAGACAATTCAATTATAACAGATGGTGTTCTGTAAAACGAGCTTTCTTCTCCCCACCCCTTCCCTCCTCCTCTTCCTTCTCCACCCCTACCATATTTTCTCCTTCTTCTGAGTTTCATGATGGATACATGGAGTTATTTTTCATAAACTGTACTATGACCTGTTTCTGTCATTTTTCGTGGTGATCGAATTGTCCAAGATGTGGCCAGTGGGAGCTTCTTCAAACTGGCGCCAGTATGTTTCCATATGACTATTGATGTTTAAACACTTCCTTCCTTTCTTGAATAAGATGGTCTAGTCTACCTTGTGTTTTTCCTATTCCAGTCATTTCTGGAATCGGTCATTTCTCTAAAGAAAGCTTGTTCCTTTTGGTGGGAGATGGTATTTAGAAACACTGTCTTTGAACTTGAGTTGCTAGCTATGATTACCTTGCGAATCTGTTATTTTTAACAGATTTCTCCATATAGTAGCTATAAAAACTGTACCAAAAAAGACTTTATTGAATTAGAGATTAACTCTTCAAGAGTACAATCAGGCATTTAGTAAGCATTTGAAAAGCCTTTGAGTGGCTTGGAATATAGAATGTACTTAGCAAATAAATATTGATAAATGAATGAATAAATGGCCTTGAATTATGGGGTTTGCTTGGTTTGCTGGGAGGAGAATTTGCCCAAGCTGTAGTGAGTGGAGGAGATTGACATCATTCCTTGTATATGTATTTATATATACATCTTATCTGCATTTTTTCAGTCTATAGCTTTCTCTCCTGTTAAGAAGAAAAATCCAGATTCCTACCTCCAGACGCTTTATAAGCTCTTGCAGCTGTTTCCCCAGGAGGTGATTCCTTGGAGCCTCTAACTTCTTATCAGTGGTTCTCAGAGCATCCCTTCAGACTTCTAGGGGGATGAGATAACTTATCCTGAAAAGATACTTGAAAAGAAATGTTTTTTCCTAGTTTAAAAAAAAACAGCTAGCTAAGGAATATTATTTCTTCACAGATGAAGAGAATCGAGTTAAAATGAAGCTAGGAATACAGATTTCAGAGCTCTTGAGACTCTCATATATTTAATATCTATCCCGAGGAACAAGGATTCAGTCACAACCACTCTTTGAGGATCTATTTACTGTCAAAGTGTAATTGAATTTTGATATAGCAGTTCATTTTAGTGGGGTTGGGCAAGGGAAGGTGATTACAAAGTAACAAAATGTAAGTGATGGTACCTTTGATTTTTTCTTTTTTTCTTTCCTGCTCCTGGATCTTAACAGATACTGGGAGTAAACCCCTTATCCCCTACAGTAGTCTTAGAAAACAAGGCATATACTTCAACTACTTCTGCTGTGAATAATCCATTGAAGCCAAACAGTATTATACTAGATTCATCAGTGTTCACAGAAAGGTCATATCCTTACATATCTCTGAATTTGTGGGACGCATATGGTGTACCACTTCTATAGAAGAAATATTTTCATTTTAGAATTCAACTTTTGTAACCTTTGGCAACATGTAGTATCAATGGCTCTTTGTTGTTCAAAAAAAAAGTAAAACTGTAAGCTATCCCCAAGGATATGCAGGGCGTTGCTATAGCGACAGAATCTGCCTCCTAGCACCACAAGAGAAGCTATGAATAAAAGATGGTGTTCTAAGGACAACAGAATAGAAGAGGTTGTTTCGATCCTTCTAATACCTGAAATTTGCTGTTATTTTGTTAAATGCAAAATAAAAATCTTGGGAAAAGGCCCAGTTCACTAAAGGGATGAATTTCTATATTGTACTTCAGAAGTCATGGGGAAAAATATACACTTTCTAAATAGAGTCAGGCCATGGTAGGAAGACCAGGAAAGGGCAGAAATGTTTGATTTATGGGGTTTTTTTGTGTAATTTTTTACTTTGGATGAAAGAATTCAAAGACAAACATGCTACTCAGACATACAGAAAATAGGACTATTTAAAATTTGACCCAACATAGTCTTTTTGTTATAAGTGTTTTGGTCATGCTACACTGCATGTGGGATTTTGGTTCCTTGACCAGGGATCGAACTCATACCCCCTACAGTGGGAGCATGGCGTCTTAACCCCTGGACCACCAGGAAAGTCCCTGGTTCTATATTTAAACATAGCACACTTGACATAAAATATAGGACAAAGCAAAGTGCTGTGATTTCAGCTTGCACTGTCTGTTCTGAATCCAGTTGTTTTCCTGTGTACCCACTTGGGTCACTGAGTTCTAGTTCCTAGTGATTTCTCCAAAACTGCCTATCTCCCTACTAACCTAGCTATGTTATATTATACTGGGTATTTGAGGACCCACATCTCAGGGTGACGGATAAAGGTTTCAGATGATGCAGAAGTAGATGAACTTTGACTCTCTCTCTCTCCCTGCCAACACACCTACATACATGTATATATACATGTATCTTTTCACAACTATATATCACATTTAATTTTTAAGAAACATCTTTTTTTATTGTGTGAAGTTATTGGTGGGTGAACTGTTATTCTGAAAAGAGGTAAAGAACTCACCCCTCTCTAAATGCTGATTTTCAATATATGAAGAGCTAAATTAAACTACTGCCAGAGATATGACTTCCCAGGTGGCACAGTGGTAAATAATCCACCTGCCAATGCAGGAGATGCAAGAGATGCAGGTTCAATCCCTAGGTCGGGAAGACCCCCCTGGAGTAGTAAATGGCAACTCTCTCCAGTGTTTTTGCCTGGAAAATTCCATGGACAGAAGGACCTGGCAGACTACAGTCCATGGCACCACAAAGAGTCAGACACAACTGAGCCTGTGTGAGCACATATGCAAGCTGTGATTATCAGAGCAAAGGAGCTGCTATGGACTGAATTATTTCCCCCCAACCCAAATTGATATCTTGAAGCCCTAACCCTGAATGTGACTCTTATTTGGAGACAAGGCATTTGTGGAAGTGATTAAGGTTAATTGAGGTCATAATGGTAGGACCCCGATCCAATAGGATTAGTGTTCTTGTAAGACGAGAGTTCTCTGTTTGTGTGCAGGTACTGAGGAAAGGCCACGTGATCACACAGTGAGAAAGCAGCCATCTGTGTCAGGAAAATAGGCCTCCCTAGGAGGTAACCATGTTGGCATCCTAATATCAGACTTCCCATCTCGAGAACTGTGACAAAATAAGTGTAAGCCATTTAGTCCATGGCATTTTGTTATGGCAGCCCAAGCTGGCTGATACAGATTTAAAAACACTTGGTACGATTACTTAATTTTCTTTTAGAGTCAGAGTTTAAGGGGAGGCAGGTATGCACATGATTCTCAAAGTTTTTCTAGAACTGGTCTTTTGTTAGTGTCACTTTAACAACTTTACATAATTGGGAATCTGAAGGTTTCTAATACAGTTAGTAATTGTGTTTAAAACACTATTTTGGCTATGAAACCTAGAAAAATAAGACCTTTCGTTTTAGTTGCAATAATTTTCCCACTTATTTTTGTGGTTGGATACAATTGCAGAAGCTTAACAAAAAGGCAGCATTTTGTTTTTCAATTCTGTCTTAATTTAGGTACTGATTGACTACATTTGGGAGGATGGATTAATAGACTCTAGGTTAGTACTGATTTTATGAGAATAGATTCCGGATGACCATTGTCAAAATTTCAGAGATCTTTTTTCCTGTTTAGTGTTTTCCTTTCCTTGGATCTCCCCATAAGTCAAAAGCTCCAGAGATTTTTTTTTTTTGATTAGCAAGGAGTCTATTCAGTTGAGCTGGTTATATGGCTTGGTTTTTTCTCCTAGTCTTAAAATTAAATGGTACACTAAAATGTTAATATTGAGGGGTGGGAACATGGGTTATTCTTTTTCTCCTACTTTCCCATTTATTTTTAAATTTTGTATAATAAGCATTCATCATGAAAAATAATAAAGTTGAAAAATAAGTATTAGAAGAACTTGTAAAAATCCTGTCTTCTTTGAGGAAGAATTTTAGGTGGTTTACAATAAAAGACATTTATGCAATAAAGCTAGATGAGCTAGGAATTAGAAATCTAAAAGCATGAAAAAAAGGAAGTAAATATTCGAACTGTGAGATTTAGTATACTTATGGTAACTGAACATTAAATTTAGCTCTGAGCTGCTTCATATCCAAGAAAAAAAATGGTGGATTAGAAAAAGGTCATTATCTGACCAAGAGAAAGTATATCATCTAAGTATACTTAGTGAAAGGACAGTTTTTTGCTTGTTAAACTCCTAAAAGGAACTTTTCATAGTATGTTTTATTTGTGTAAAACATAAAAAGTATTTTTATATGCTTGTAAATATAGAGAAAATGTTTGGAAGATACTCAGGGAACTATTGATGGTAATATTAAGTTGCCAGACACTTTTGCTGCCTAGCATACTTTCCCCTTACTTTGATAACAGTGTCCCTCTTCCTTAAGGGAACAGCTCCCCTTGTATTTTAGTCATGAGTTTCTGGGCGCTTCCAACTGTAGTTACTCCTTTGACCCAAACCAAGCTAATCAGAGCACATCTCTGGGATTTTTCTAAGAGAGAAAAAAACATCCCTTTTCTCATTGGATGACAGTGATGCAGGGTATGTTCCCTCAAGCCCTGTTCTTCACCACCCAAGATAACTAAGAATAACTAATGTGCATGTAGAAGCAGAGACCAGAAGCTCACACCCCAGGCTCATTCCCTGGGGCCTTTGGTACCACTCTGGTTTCAGCAGTGTTTGCTTTGATTCCTTGCCTTATCCCTAGTGGCCCTCACTTCTCCTCTGGCGTTTAACTTCCATCAAATTACAGATCTGTCACTTGCAATAGAAAGAATCTTGACTACTTGAATACCTCTGGGAGTTAGAATTGTGTGGGCAAGAAAAGAAGGATATGGGAGCTTTTACATTGTTTGGGGGAAAAAAAACTTTTTAAACAATAAGCACTTGTTGTATTTATAATAAAAATCCTACTGAAAATAAAGGCAGGAAAAATGTATCATGAAAAAATTTGTATGGGGACATTGAACAATACAGAAGACAGTATCTCCAGAAAAGCAAACACACTGGGCCTTTATTCATGTGTCTATTTCTTATGTTGAGTTTTGTTGCAGTCTGGGCATAACACTGAAGTGGTACTTGGTAGAGGAACTAAGCTAATGTGGTGCTCCATTACTGCTAAAGTAGCCTATGGAATGCTTAGAGGAGTGGACAGAAAACAAATCTCAGGCTGGCAGCCTATCAACCTAAGGGCCTTGACTAGTCCAGGTGAAGTTCTGTGATGAGAAGTTAAGTGTGCGTGTACTGTTGACGGCAGAACAATATGCTTTGGATTGTAGATGAGCAGATGGCGGGGTGGCATTTTATGAAAGATGAAGATAATGCTCAGCTGTGTTTTTACCAGAGTGAAAGGTCATCTCACTTGCAAATAGAGATGGGTCATGGAGGTCCTTGAAACTGAGGCCAAATTTTCTTCAAGAGGCAACTTCACATTTGCTTAAGTCCTTGAATGTACTTTACTGAGACCTTAGGGTAGCTTAAGATGGATACAGCATGTCACAGGGGAAAGAGACTTGAGCTAGTTTGCACTTCCAGTGTGACTCACCGACACCTGCAACCTTAGCAGCCTCCCTGGGCTGGGTTCCCCTTGAGCAGCTAGAGGTCCAGAGTTCCAAATGCTCTTTGACTATCTGTCTGCAAGTACTTCTTAACTTGGTGTATATTCCTGAAAACCTGTCTGTATTTCTTTATGCCCTCTCTAGTTTTGTTGTGCAGTTGCTCAGTTGTGTCTGACTCTTGATGACCCCATGGACTGCAGCACTCCAGGCTTCCCTGTCCTTCACCATCTCTCTCTCCTTTTAGGGTACCTCCATCTATCTAGTCATCCCAGCTGGTAACCTGGGAACCATTCTAGATTTCTCCCTTTGTCTCACTACGAGTATACAATACAGTTTCCCCTCTCTTACATATTTAGAGGTTTTGTCTTCCCCTCTCTATCTCCATGACCTCTGTTTTTGGTTCTGTGCTAATTATTTGTCATAGGACTAATTAGTTAAACTAGTATTTATTGAGCATCTATTATGTGTCAAGACCTATGTGAGGTTCTGAGGATTCAGTGGTGAGTAAAACCAACAGTTCCTGTTCTCATGAAGCTTGTAGTTACTGTGATACATTTCAACTGGTGTCCCTGCCTTTATTTATGTTTTAAAATTTTATTTGTTTATTTAGCTGCATGGGGTCTTAGTTGTGGCACCTGGGTTCTTCAATCTTCATTGTGCCATGTGGGGTCTTTAGTTGTGCTTTAGTGGGATCTAATACCCTGACCAGGGATTGAACTCCTGCATTGGGAATGTGGAGTCTTAGCCACTGTACCACCAGGGAAGTCCCTTAACTGGTGTGTCTGCTTTTAGAATACATGCTCAGTCCGTGAGCTTGAGTCCTTTTCTAAAATTCAAATGCAAGATGCAAATCTGATTTAAGTTAATTGCTTTCAGGATGAAATACAAACTCCTCAGCTTGGCGCATCAGTCATTCATGACCTGGCTCCTCCCTCTGTCTTCAGGCTCATTTTTTTCACTATAGTTACTTAAAGAGTGACTAAAGAGTGAACCATCTTCCAAAGCCACTGCTGAAAATTAGTATTCTTATATATATCTGACCTCATAGAAGGGTAAAATCATGGATTTTTATGTATTTGAGGTGGATGAACCTAGAGCCTGTTATACAGAATGAAGTAAGTCATAAAGAGAAAAATAAATATTAAAGCATTTATATGGAATCTAGAAGGATGGTACTGATAACCTATTAGCAAGGCAGCAAAGGAGACGAAGGCATAGAGAACAGACTTACGGATACAGGGAAGGAGATGGTGGGACAAATTGAGAGCAGCATGGAAACATTGTGCTGTACTATGCTAAGTGGCTTCAGTTGTGTCCGACTCTTTGCAACCCTATGGACCGTAACACTCCAGGCTTCTCTGTCCATGGGATTCTCCAGGCAAGAATACTGGGGTGGGGTGCCATGCCCTCTTTCAGGGGGACATCCTGACCAAGGATTGAATCCACACATCCCTTACATCTCCTGCTTTGGCAGGTAGGTTCTTTACCACCAGTGCCATCTGAGCATGGAAACATACATAGTATGTAAAATAGATAGCTATTGGAAATTTGCTGTATGATGCAGGGAGCTCAAATCAGGTGCTCTGTGATAATCTAGAAGGGTGGGAGTTGCGGGGGAGGTTTAGGAGGGGAGGGGACATACGTATACCTATTGCTGATTCATGTTGATGAATGGCAGAGACAAACACAATATTGTAAAGCAGTGATTCTCCAATTAAAAATAAATTTTAAAAAGATAGAAAATGTATTTCTTTCCCTCTCCATTTTAAAACATTATATTCAGTTCCTTCGTTTAGAAAACAATGGATTCAGGTACTTGATTTGGAAGTTCTTTTGCCTTTTGCTAAGTACTCTCTTAGAAAGAAGAGGATTTGTAGATAAATTATTAGAACTCACAAGAGATTTCATCAATGTTATTGGATACAAGTTCAATATACAAAAAAATTAGAAAATATAAGAAGCAGTGTCATCTGTAATAGCAACAAAAACTTCAAGCTACTGAGAACATAATTGACAAGAAAATGTTTAAGACATAGTTGTTGTTCAGTCACTAAGTTGTGTCCAGACTCCTTGTGACCCTGTGGACTGCAGCACGCCAGGCTTCCCTGTCCTTCACTATCTCCCAGAGCTTGCTCAAACTCATGTTCATTGAGTTGGTGATGCCATCCAACCATCTCATCCTCTGTTGTCCCCTTCTCCTGCCCTCAATCTTTCCCAGCATCAGAGTCTTTTCCAATGAGTTGGCTCGTCACATCAGAATGGCCAAACTATTGGAACTTCACCATCAGTCCTTCTAATGAATACTCAGGGTTGGGTTTCTTTAGGATTGACTGGTTTGATCTCCTTACTGTCAAAGAGATTCTCAAGAGTCTTCTCTAGCACCACAATTCAAAAGCATCAATTCTTCAGTGCTTAGCCTGCTTTATGGTCAAATTCTCACATCTATACCTGAGTGGAAAAACCATAGCTTTGACTATATGGACCTTTGTCTGCAAAGTGATGTCTCTGCTTTTGAATACACTGTCTAGGTTTGTCATAGCTTTTCTTCTAAGGAGCAAGCGTCTCTTAATTTCATGGCTGCAGTTCCATCTGCAGTGATTTTGGAGCCCCCCAAAAATAAAGTCTCTCAGTGTTTCCATTGTTTCCCCATTTATTTGCCACAAAGTAATGGGACCAGATGCCGTGATCTTTGTTTTTTGAATGTTGAGTTTTAAGCCAGCTTTTTCACTCTCCTCTTTCACTTTCATCAAGAGGCTCTTTAGTTCCTCTTCGATTTCTGCCATAAGGGTGGTATCATCTTCATATCTGAGGTTATTGATATTTCTCCTGGCAATCTTGATTCTAGCTTGAGCTTCATCCAGCCTGGCATTTCTCATGATGTACTCTGCATATATAGCTCAGTTGGTAAAGAATCTGCCTGAAATGTGGGAGACCTGGGTTGGATCCCTGGGTTAGAAAGATCCCCGGAATGGCCACCCACTCCAGTATTCTGGCCTAAAGAATTCCATGGACTGTAGAGTCCATGGGGTTGCTAAGAGTCAGACATGACTGAGCGACTTTCACTCTCACCTATTCTGCATATAAGTTAAATAACCAGAGTGACAATATACAGCCTTGACGTGCACCTTTCCCAATTTGGAACCAGTCCATTGTTCCATGTCTGGTTTTAACTGTTGCTTCATGACCTGCATACAGATTTCTCAGGAGGCAGGTAAAGTGGTTTGGTATTCCGTCTTTTTAAGAATTTTCCACAGTTTGTTGTGATCGATACAGTCAAAGGCTTTCAAGTGGTCAATGAAGCAAAAGTTAAAAGAGCTCATTATGAAACTTTACTAATAGATACAAACTATGGTTTTTCCAGTAGTCATGTATGGATGTGAGAGTTGGACTATAAAGAAAGCTGAGCACTGAAGAATTGATGCTTTTGAACTGTGGTATTAGAGAAGACTCTTGAGAGTCCCTTGGACTGCAAGGAGATCCAACCAGTCCATCCTAAAGGAAATCAGTCCTGAATATTCTTTGGAAAGACTGATGCTGAAGCTGAAACTCCAGCACTTTGGCCACCTGATGCGAAGAACTGACTAATTTGAAAAGACTCTGATGCTGGGAAAGATTAAGGGCGGGGGGAGAAGGGGACGACAGAGGATGAGATGGCTGGATGGCCTCACCGACTCAATGGACATGAGTTTGAGTAAACTCTGGGAGTTGGCAGTGAACAGGGAGGCCTGGCGTGCTGCAGTCCATGGGGTTGCAAAGAGTCGGACACGACTGAGCAACTGGATTTACTGACTGACTGACAAGATAGAATTAAATAAATGGAGATATGAAAGAGATTATGAATGAGAAGACTTAATATCAGTGTCATTTCTCTCTAATCCATAAAGTCGCTTTATTCTAATAAAAATTTCAAGTTGTTTTTTAATCTTGAAATTTGACAAATTGAAATAAAAATTCATTGGAATAATAAAGTGCCCAGAAGAGCCAAAATAATTTAAAGAATAAATTGGGGGGAGTTTACTTTGTTGAATAATATGATTTAATGTGAAATGATAGCAATTAAAACAGTGTGATATTGGCACAGGACAGGCAGTTAGACCCCATATGCAATTGTGACATTGTGTGTAATGGAGCTGGAAGCATAAATCAATAAGGAAAGTATAGATCTTTTTATAAATAATACTGAGACAATTGGCTATGTGTATGGGAAAAGAATTGGATTTTTATTTCATGTCACTTGCAAAATGAAATTCCTAAAGATAAAGATCTAGAGAGAAAATAAAACTAAAACACGAGAATATCTTTAATCTACAGGCTAAGAAAATTTCTTACATTAAAAGCACATCAAGGGACTTTCCTGGTGGTCCAGTGGCTGAGACTCCAGGCTCCCAATGCAGGGTGCCTGGGTTTGATCCCTGGTTAGGGAATTACATCCTACATCCTACAAGTAAGACCCGACTCAACCAAATAAATAAATAAATAGATAAATAGATAAATAAATATTTTTTAAAAAGCACATCAAGTAGGAAAATGAATATGTTTACCATATTAAAATTTGTATGCAAAAGGTATTATAAAGTTAGTTATTTTGAGTAATTATTTGCAGTACATTATCTGATACTGAACTCGTTGTTACTGAAAAATGTGCCTGAATTTCTTTATTTCCCACCTTGATGAAGAGCATCATTATGGACCTACTCACCCAAGCCAACAACTAGTCGATGGAATAAATTAAGAGACAAGTCAATAAGAAAAATGAAAATAACTCCACAAAAAAGGGGCAAATGATGGGGAAAAAAAGCCAAACTATAAAAGAAACCCTAAGAGTTAACATATGAAAGACATTTCAGCTTCACCGGTGATAAGGTAAATGTAATTAAAACAATGCCAGGCTCTCCAGGTGGCTCAGTGGTAAAGAATCCTCACCTGCCAATGCAGGAGCTGCAGGAGATAAGGGTTTGATCCCTGGGTGGGGAAGATCCCCTGGAGGGGGAAATGGCAACCCACTCCAGTATTCTTTCCTGCATAAATCCATGGGCAGGAGAGCCTGGTGGGCTGCAGTCCATGGAGCCCCAAACAGACAAAACTGAGTGACTGAGCACGTGCACACAAAATTAAAAACAAGCTGTTAGTTCACGTCCACCAGACTGGCAAGTTTCTACAAGTCTGGTAGTACCAAGCACTGGCAAGAATGTGCTGAAAAGAGAAGCTGTCATATGATGGAAGCAATTTGGTAAGACCTGATAAAGTGAAAGATGTACAGCCCTTAGTGATTCTAGTTTTATAACACCTTGCAGAAACTCATAATTGTATAAGAGTTGTAATGGCAAAAACTTGTAACATCTGAGACTTTCTTGAGCAAGAAATATGGAAAAGGAAATTTACACATTCCTTTCTCAACAGAAACTTATTTCTCACTGCTCTGGAGGCTGGAGGTCCAAGATCAAGGCATCAACATAGTCTGGCCCATTGGTGTGGGCCCTCTTCCTGGTTCATAGCTGGCATCTTCTCCCTTTGATCTCACGTCTCTTAGAAGCCTCTTTTGTAAGAGCACCAATTCCATTCATGAGAGCTCTACTCTCATGACCTAAGCACCTTCCAAAGTTCCCACCTTCCAATGCCATCACCTTGGACATTAGGGTTTCAAAATATAAATTTTGAAGGGAGACAGACTTGTATACTCACATATTAAATTACTGATATATTCAGGTTATAGATACATTCTTTTTTTGTATTTGTCTCATGTTCTCTGTCCTTTCTCCTTTTTGACCTTCATGAATAAAATATTTAAAGTTTTTAAATTTTCCCTCTTATAATCAGTTGCCCTCTCAATGCTATTCTTTTAGTGATTATTCTGAAGATTACCAGAGATATCCTTGACTAACTAGATATACTAAAAATTGATGCTTTTACCTCCAGTCAGTAAAACATCCGTAGAATACTTTATCCTATTTAACCTCTTTCTCTTTTGTGCTATGGTTGTCATTTTATTTCTCCATATACTTTAAGCCTACAGTATTATTGTTTGATAAAGTCAACAAACATTTGAATATAACCACATATTTACCTTCTCTCGCTCTACCTTCTGTCCTGTATTTCTGTGCTCACATCTGGAATCTTGGTACTTTTGCCTGAAGAACTCACTTGAATATTTAGTGTGGATCTTTTGGAATAAGGTTTCAGAGTTCTTACGTGCCTGAAAATATCTTTGTTTTAACTTCAATCTGAAGGCTGTTGTGCCAGGTATGTGGCGCCAAACTGGAGTTCATTTTCTTTCTGCACTTCGATTCCTTGGCTGCTTTTTTTCTGTTGACAACTCTTACTTGTTCTCTAAAGGAGGTGTGTCTGTCTTCTCTGGTTGCTTTTAAGATGTTCTCTTTGACTTTAGCTTTAAACAGCTTTGATCAAAGTATTTGTGATTCTTTTTTTGGGGGGGTGGGATATTTACCTCACTTGTGTTTAAACAGTTTCTTTAATCTATGGCTTGAGATCTTTTGTCAGTTTTTGAAAATTCTCATTCAGTTTTAGAACCATTGTTTCCTACCACTTCTCTGAAACTTCAGCTGTAGGGATATTAGCCATTTTACCACATCCTACATATCTCTTGTGCTCCTCGTGTATATTTCTTTTTCCCCCTTCCATGTTCTAGTCTTGGTTTTCTATTAACCTATCTTTCAGTTTCCTAATTTCTTCTTCTGTATCTAATGTGCCTTTAACTCTGTTTACTGAGTTCTTATTTTCAGCTATTGTATTTTATAGATTCCATTACCATGATGAAAGTCTCTATCTTGTCATTTATCTTACTGAAATTTTTAATTAAAATTATTTTAAAGTCTACATCTGATAGCTCCAATATTTGGATCACCTTCTGGTCTACTGTCTATTTTCTGTTTTTTTTCCTAACTTTGGTTTTGGTCATTTTTTCTATACCTGGTATGCTAAAGAGTTTTTTTAAAAAGAATATACATTATATAAAAAAGTTGCAAAGGCTCTAGATTATCCTTTTCCAAATATGAGTTATTTTTTTCTCTTTTTTAATGGAAGATAGAATGGCCATCTTGATTCAGTCACTAAGGAAGATGATTCAAGGCTGAATTTAAGTTTCTGTGAGGGCTGGTCTATTTTTTGTTTTGCTTTACCACAAAAGCATAGACTTCGGGGAGTCTGAACTGAAAGCCTGAGGTGTTAGTCAGATCAGATCATCTCTTCTTTGGTGGAGCTCAAATTAAAACGTGTGTGTGTGTGTGTGTGTGTGTGTATGTGTGTGTTTTTCTGGCTGTGCTGAGTCTTCATTGCAGCTTGTGGGCTTAGTTGCCCCATGGCATATGAGATCTTAGTTCCCAGACCAGGGGTTGAAACCCCAGACCCTACACTGGAAGGCAGATTCTTAACCACTGGACCACCAGGGAAGTCCCCTAGAATTTTTTTATCTCTTCAGCACCAAAAAACAGCCAGCAACTTAGCTCATTTGTGATTTAGGAATTAGCAAATTGGCAGAAAATTTTTAACTCACTTCTCTGTAATTCTTTTTCTCCTGGATACTGCTCCTTCTAATTCCTGGCTATCATAAGTGTCAGTTTTTATCTTCTGACCCTATGTAATTGACACAGTCTCTGAACTGCTGTTTTCTTCTTGACTGCCTAGCCCTGAGCCTTTTAGGAAAGAAATGGTGATAGGAGGTGTCATGGTCACTCTAGTGCATCTGCTTTCTCTCAAGGATTAGCTCTCAAGTTCTGGCAGTCTTGATTGCTCTCCAGTGCCTTTGAAAATGACTTTTTTGGGTAGCTTATTGAGATTTTCTAGTTATTATTAGCATATGAGTGTTTGTCTTATATAAGCTACTCTGGCAGAAGTTTCTGATCTCCTTTTCCAATTGTTCTTTTCTGTTGTGGATGACTTAAAACGGTTTTAAAATGACACTTTGATTCATTACAGTAGTTGGCGGACCTCTAACTGATTCATTATTAATAATGTATACATTAGAAAGAGTAAAACATATCAAAATGAGTAATGCTGTTGAAATTTAGTATAGTTAGATAACTATGCCTGATTCTTGTGGTTAGATATTTAAATCACACTAGAATTACTTGTATTACTCCATTTCCCTGGAAAAAGATGAAACTATGAATGGAAAACATACTTGTAGATTTTGTAATGTCATTAAAACTCAGCAGTGAGGAAGATTAACTTGTAAAACATTTCTCCATTGATTTAACTTGTTTGGTCAGAGAATTATTTAAAAAAAATTCCCTAACTTTTATTGCTCTGCAGGCTGACAGCGGTTTCTTTATGTCCTGAATTTACTGAATCAAGAAAGCCTTATCTAGGAGTCAGGTCAGACTTTACCTATACTAAATACTCTCTATCCAGTAACTCTATAATCTCACCAGTGTGAATTTTATAAAAATTACGAGACAATGTGACTTAGTGGAAAAGAACATAGGCTAGGAGTTCAGATATGCAGTTTCTAGTTTATTGACTATGCCAAAGCCTTTGACTGTGTGGATCACAATAAACTGTGGAAAATTCTGAAAGAGATGGGAATACCAGACCACCTGACCTGCCTCTTGAGAAACCTGTATGCAGGTCAGGAAGCAACAGTTAGAACTGGACAGGGAACAACAGACTGGTTCCAAATAGGAAAAGGAGTATGTCAAGGCTGTATATTGTCACCCTGCTTTATTTAACTTATATGCAGAGTACATCATGAGAAATGCTGGGCTGGAAGAAACACAAACTGGAATCAAGATTGCCGGGAGAAATATCAATAACCTCAGATATGCGGATGACACCACCCTTATGGCAGAAAGTGAAGAGGAACTAAATAGCCTCTTGATGCAAGTGAATGAGGAGAGTGAAAAAGTTGGCTTAAAGCTCAACATTCAGAAAACTAAGATCATGGCATCTGGTCCCATCACTTCATGGCAAATAGTTGGGGAAACAGTGGAAACAGTGGCAGACTTTATTTTTGGGGGCTCCAAAATCACTGCAGATGGTGACTGCAGCCATGAAATTAAAAGACACTTACTCCTTGGAAGGAAAGTTATGACCCACCTAGACAGCATATTAAAAAGCAGAGACATTACTTTGCTAAGAAAGGTCCTTCTAGTCAAGGCTATGGTCTTTCCAGTAGTCATGTATGGATGTGAGAGTTGGACTGTAAAGAAAGCTGAGTGCTGAAGAATTGATGCTTTTGAACTGTGGTGTTGGAGAAGACTCTTGAGAGTCCCTTGGACTGCAAGGAGATCCAACCAGTCCATCCTAAAGGAAATCAGTTCTGAATATTCATTGGAGGAATTGATGCTGAAGCTAAAACTCTAATACTATGGCCGCCTGATGTGAAGAACTGATTCATCTGAAAAGACCCTGATGCTGGGAAAGATTGAAGGCAGGAGGAGAAGGGGACAACAGAGGATGAGATGGCTGGATGGCGTCACCAACTCAATGGATATGAGTTTGAGTAAACTCTGGGAGTTGGTGATGGACAGGGAGGCCTGGCGTGCTGTGGTCCATGGGGTCGCAAAGAGTTGGACATGACTGAGCAACTGAACTGAACTGAAGAGTCTTGTTCTGCTAGTGATTGTGATTTGGATCCCATAGACTTCTTTGGGCCCCTGTTTCCTTATCTGTAAAAATAAGAGTTAAAGCAGTCAGTGGCTGTGGCAGGTTGTATTTTCCAAAGATGGCTTCTCACATCTCTATACCTGATCACACATATTCTTACAAAGTAACTGAAATTCTGCTTGCTGAGAGGTGAGGTCCATGTTGTCCTTCCCCACTCCTCCACTTTAATCTGGGCAGGAACTTGTAACTATTCCAACCAATAGGCTATGGTAGAACTGAGGCTATGTTACTTCTGAGGCAAGATCGTAAGAAGACAGCACTTCCACTTGACCTTTCTTTCTTGGGAGATAGTTGCTGCAACTTGGAACTCAACAACCCTGCTGTGAGGAAGCCTGAATCAGCCCTTAGAGAGACCAGATGGAGAGACATCTGAGTGGATGAGTGGCCAAGCAGGGATTTGAACCCAAGTCTGTTAGATTCCCTGTCCAGCATTTGCTATTTGTAGACTTTAATGATGGCCATTCTGACTGGTGTGAGGTGGTACCTCAGTGTAGTTTTGATTTGCATTTCTCTCATAATTAGCAATGTTTAGCATATTTTCATGTGCCTGTTGGCCATCTGTATGTCGTCTTTGGAGAAATGTCTTTTCGGAACTTCTGTCCATTTTTGATTGGATTGTTTGTTATTGAGTTGTATGAGCTCTTTGTATATGTTGGAAATTTAGCCCAGGTTGATTGCATCATTTGCAAATATTTTTTCCTGGTCCGTAGGTTGTCATTTCATTTCCTTTGCTGTATCAAAGCTGGTAAGCTTGATTAAGTCCCATTTGTTTTATTTTTACTTTTATTTTTATTTCTATTATCTTGGGAGACTGACCTAAGAAAACATTGGTATGATTTATGTCAGAGAATATTTAGTCTATGTTCTCTTTAGGAGTTTTATGGTATCATGTCTTTTATTTAAGTCTTAATTTTTTGAGTTTATTTCTGTGTATGGTGTGAGCTTGTGTTCTAACTTCGTTGATTTACATGTAGCTGTACCCTTTCCCAACATGACTTCTGAAGAGACTGTTTTTTTTTCTATTGTATATTCTTACTTGCTTTGTTGAAGATTAATTAGCCATAGATGTCTGGGTTTATTTCTGGGCTGTTACATGAGGAACATGGATAAATCTGAAAATAATTATGTTGAGTTAAAGAATCCAGACTAAAAAAGTACGTACTGTATGATTCCATTCATATAAAATGATAGAATATGTAAACTAATCTGTAATGATAGGAAGCAGATTAGTGGTTGCTGAGGATGAGGTGTGACAGGAATAGGAAGGAGAGATTATAAGGGGCCAGGAGGAAAAAAGAGGGATCCCCCAGAAGGCATGCTGGCTATGTTCATTCTCTGGATCATGGGAGATGGTTTCACTTGTGCACATGTATGTTGTGCATGCGTGCTCATTTGCTTCAGTTGTGTCCGACTCTTTGCTACCCTATGGAGTGTAACCTCAGGCTCCTCTGTCCATGGGGATTCTTCAGGCAAGAAAACTGGAGTGGGTTGCCATGCCCCCCTCCAAGGGATCTTCCCAACCCAGGGATCAAACCTGGGTCTGCTGCATTGCAGGCAGATTCTTTACTACTGAGCCAGTGGAGAAGCCCAAACATGTATGTTAAACCTCTCCAAGTTGTACACTTTAACCATATGAGTTTTTTGAATGTTAATTATACCTCAGTAAAACCATCAAAAATGTTAACCTGGACATTTATGTCTTGCATATTTTCCAGTGTTTATTTATAAAAATTTTAATTTATTTTTAAATGTTATACTCCATTTATAGTTATAAAATATTGACTACATTCCCTGTGTTGTACTATATATCTTTGTAGCTTATTTTATACATAATAGTTTGTACCTCTTAATCTCATACCCCTTTGTGGCCCCTCCCCCTTCCTTCTCTCCTTTGGCAATCACTAATTTGTTCTCTGTCTGAGAGGCTGTTTCTTTTTTGTTATATTCACTATGCATTACATTTTTAGATTCCACATATAAATGATATCACAGTATTTGTCTTTTTGTCTGACTTATTTCACTTAGCATAATAGCCCCCACTTCTGTCCATGTTGTTGCATATGGCAAAATTTCATTCTTTTTTATGGCTGAGCAGTATTCTGTCTCATATACACACCACATCTGCTTTATCCATTCATCTGTTGATGGACACTTAGGTTGCTACCATAAAATTTTAAATAATGCTGCTCTGGACATTGGGGTGCATGTATCTTTTTGAACTAGTGTTTTCTTCAGATATTTAATCAGGAATGGAATTGCTGGTTCATATGGTCGTTCTATTTTTAGATTTTGGTGTTTTTTTGAGAAATCTCCATACTATTTTCCACAGTGGCTGCATCAATCTACATTCCCACTAACAGTGTACAAGCATTCCCTTTTAGGGCTTTTAAGGGGAAAAAAGTACGCGAAGTTAAATGAGAAATTCTGTCTCTGAAGAGTTAAAAGTTGTCGTTAGAAAATGCTCCACTAACTTGAAGTGTTTCTTGCCTGTTCTCATTTAGAAATATAGAATGATGACTAAAAAATACTCAATATGCATGCCAAATTGAAGTTGATTAACCTCTGACCTTTACACATCATTTAATGAGGCGGCATGCACGCCGGCATGAAGAAGGCTCTGTCAAAATGCTGAGTTTCAGTTAATTCCTTTTCTGGAGCTCTTTGTTTTGCTCCCAGCCCACCTAATTTGACTCTTGTCATGCTCCATACGAGGCTGGGGGCTTTATATGAATCCCAATCAGTCACAGTTATTGGCAGAAGCAGAGTGGTGGGGAATGATAGTGTCGTGGAGTCTCATGTATAAAAAGATGTATGTGATCAACAGAAAATAAAATTTCCTTTTGTCTCTGGTGAGTCTAATTTAGCAATTATTATGGCATTTGAAGAAAATGTCAGTGTAGTCATTTTGTTTAGATTATTTCGTGTCTTGATGAGCTACGAAAAGAGAATGAATGCTGAGATGGGTGGTGTGTGAAAGAGAGCTGGCTGAATTTTCTGTGCTGTACACAAAGACTGAAAACAAATTGCCCGCAGATTGAAATAATTTCCACGGGGTCACAAATGTCAACAACATCTTTCAGAATTGGTTTTCTTTTTAAAACTAGAAATTTCTTTCATGATGTTGTCCAGCTATGAAAACGAGCTTTGCGTGAAACACATTTAGAGTCTTTGGAGGACAACTTGAAGCTCTTGGTGATGTCATCCTTTTATATTGTTTATTTTATCACTCTTATCCTCATGATCATCAGTGTCATTATTAAATATTTATTGATTGTCATGTGCAGGGATTTGAAAAAAAACCACCAAAACTATACATTTAAAACAATGTGAAAATGAAAGACTTCCTTTATATAGTTTCATTTTAATCATGTGACAGGTATATATATGATGAAATATCTGTAACTCTCACATAAACAATGGGAACCTTTTAAAAAATTAGCTTTTAAAAGCAACTTCGTACCACAGTTAGTGTCTTTTGACTATTAGTGTGAGGTTAAAGTAAATCCTTCTAGAATCTTCCTATCTTTGTAAAGTTGCCTAAGGGACTAGAAAGACTCTTCAAATCGAGGCAATAATTTGGGCCTTAGTTTCATAGAACACTGCTTATTGTCTGGAAGAGGCTGTGATATCAGGTGATTTTCTTATTCATTCATATGACTGAGATAAAAATATAAACCCTTAGAGGGAAAACACCAGTCTGACATGTGCTTCGCATCTTTTAGCCTTGGTGCATTCATTTTTGGTATTTTTTGTCTTGTGTTCGTGCTCTGTCGTTTCTGACTCTGCGAGCCCACGGACTGTGGCCCGCCAGGCTCCTCTGTCCATGGGATTCTCCAGGCAAGAATACTGGAATGGGTTGCTCTGCCCTCCTCCAGGGGATCTTCCCAACCCAGGGATTGAACCCTCATGTTCTGTGTCTCCTGCTTTGCAGGTGGATTCTTTACCTGCTGAGCTGTTGGGGAATACTTATTGAGCAGCTATTATCTAGGAAAAGATACAGATAATAAGCAGTTAGTTTGGTGAGAATATGACAGTACAGATGTGTGATCTAGGTATTGTAAGAGGCACAGACAAGGCTCCTTAGCTTCATGTTGGGGTTCCTGGTGGTGCTCAGAAAAGGCTTTCTGGAGCAAGTGATAACCTCAACTAAGATCTAAAAGTTAACAAGGCAGAGGGAGTAAGGAGGTAGAGAGAGGTTGTGGAGAGGCCAGTACCCATGATGAATGCTCAGAGGAGAGAGGGTGAGCTTGGCACTTTCATAAGAGTTGAATGTGGTTCAGTCTGGCAGGAGTACAGAATGAATGGAGGAGTGGTGAGGCATGTGGCTGGGGAAGTGAGCAAGGGCCAGAGCAAGGCCTAGTATACAAGGCCAGTGGACTAGAATACAAAGTATTGGGTTGGCCAAAAAAGTTCATTCCAGTTTGTCTATAGACAAACATCTCAAGGGAAAACCCAAACAAACTTTTTGGCCAACCCGATAGTTTAAGAGGGAAATTTCACTTGTTTGCAATTTCACTTTAGAGAAGACTTAATATATTTGATGAGAAGAAAAATACTTGAATTTGAAAGCAGATTATTATAAACTGTTATAGTGAGTATTTGTTAAATATATGAATGTGACTAAATATACTGCAATTTAGCCCTTTCTAGAAATATGTTTTGGGTAGTTTTTATTTCATTGTAATATGGCATAGTCATGTATGAATATATTATTTAGAATTTAAAACCACATGTAGTAGCCTACTTCCCTTGGAAGTAGGGAGACAGAAACCTCTTCCATTTCATTCAGTTCGGTTGAGTTGCTCAGTCGTTTCCAACTCTTTGCGACCCCATGGACTGCAGCATGCCAGGCTTCCCTGTCCATCACCAACTCCTGGAGCTTGCTCAAGCTCATGTCTGTCGAGTCAGTGATGCTTATCCAACCATCTCATCCCCCTTCTCCTCCTGCCTTCAATCTTTCCCAGCATCAGGGTCTTTTCAAATGAGTCAGTTCTCATCAAGTGGCCAGAGTATGAGAATTTCAGCTTCAGCATCAGTCCTTCCAATGAATATTCATGGCTGATTTCCTATAGGATTGACTAGCTGAATCTCTTAGCAGTCCAAGAGACTCTCAAGAGTCTTCTCCAACACCACAGTTCAAAAGCATCAATTCTTCAGTGCTCAGCTTTCTTTATAGTCCAACTCTCACATCCATACGTGAGTACTGGAAAAACCATAGCTTTGACTAGATGGACCTTTGTTGGCAAAGTAATGTCTCTGCTTTTTAATATGCTGTCTAGGTTGGTCATAGCTTTTCTTCCAAGGAGCAAGTTGATCTGGTATTCCCATCTCTTGAAGAATTTTCCAGTTTGTTGTGATCCACACAGTCAAAGACTTTGACGTAGTCAGTAACGCAGAAACAGATGTTTTTCTGGAACTTTCTCACTTTTTCAATGATCCAGCGGATGTTGGCAATTTGATACTGGTTCCTCTGCCTTTTCTAAATCCAGCTTGAATATCTGGAAGTTCACGGTTCACGTACTGTTGAAGTCTGGCTTGGAGAATTTTGAGCATTACTTTGCTAGCATGTGAGATGAGTGCAATTATGCAGTATTTCATTAAACTGCGGGAAAATAATTTTCATGCATCAAACATTTATAGTGTTCTCACGAACATAGGTTCCATGAAAACTAACTACAATGGAAATAGAAATGACAGAATCCTGTAATATTTACTTATCCTGTGATTTGGGTTTGTATTAATTAGGAACTTAATTAGGAAAACTTGATGCACTTGGGAAATGGAAATTAGAGCAAGAAATAGCTGCATTTTTAGGTCAAGTTTTCCACATAGTTCTGGAAAACAAAGCTATAACCAATGCATGAAATAGCATCAGAAGATTGAGTGAACTCCCTGCCCTTGTGAAGCAAATGGTCAGTCTGACCAACTAGAAAGTGAGGTGCAGAGGTGATGGAGTGTTCTTATAGCTACTTTGAAACTTCTCGATGTCTGGGGCAGTAGTGTGTGTGAGTAAAGGAGGGCGGTTTGGATACCTCTTCTCTAGTTTCTGAAGAAACTCTGGAAATTCTTGAATCTATTTTTATGTTCAGTGAGCTTCTAACTTTTACTTGATCATCAGCACTTTATCCTTTTATGACCTGGCTTCTTATATCCATTCTAGATTTTGAATATATATATATATTTTACCCCTTCTAGCTAGTTATTTTGCTATAGAACCTCTCCACTGAGGTGGTAGGAGGGCTGACCCTGAAGTCTTAGACCACTGTAGGATCAGGGAAGAGGCAAGTAGGTGGAATCTGCCTGCCATGTAGGAGACCTGGGTTCAATCCCTGGATCGGGAAGTTTCCCTGGAGAAGGAAATGGCAGAAACTCCAGTATTCTTGTCTGGAGAATTCCATGGACAAAGGAGCCTGGCAGGCTGTAGTCCATAGGGTCACAGAGTCGGACACAGCTGAGTGACTAACACACACTTTTTTCACACGGACCTCCACTGGAGCCAAAACAAACCCATTGAGGGCAAAGCTACTTCTGAATCTGGAGTGCCCTAGACTATACCCTGTATTTCTCTTAAGGACCTATTTGCCTTCCTAGAGACATCACTACAGTGATTCAAGCCAGCAGCCTCCCTGTCCTACTTCTCAACCAACCGCTTTCAGCTCCTGTTGAAATGAAACATCACCTTCCTATGCCATTTAACTTCACTGTAGTAGAATGTCCATCCACATTCTAATAACTGTCTTGGTTTTGGGGAGAACTCCATACTCAAATATGTCTGCTCTCTGTTCTCAGTCCTCTGTAGAAAATACCATAATCAGTAAAAATAATGTCTAGATCCCCACGCATATTAGCATCCAGATATGGCCATATGACAAATGCTTGCCAGTGGGATGTGTGTAGGTGGGGCCACTTCTGAGTATGGGTCTTAAGACGCTGGGCATGCACTCTTACGTGTTTCTTTTCCTTCCTGAGAGCTGGTATACAGCGGCGCCTGTGACCCAGCTTTTATCAAACAGGCATGGACAATATGCTAGAGTTTTCCTATTCAGGATGTGGTCCACAGCCTGTCAGCCTGGCATCCTCTGGGAACTTGTTGGGAAGGCAGAGTTTCAGGCCATATCCCAGACCTGAAACCAGAATCTGCATTTTTAACAAGAGCCCCAGTAGTTTCATATACATGTTAAAACCTGGTAAACCAAAAACATAGAAATGCCTTGGCTCTCTGAGTGATCACATGGAGCGTGGCTGCCCTCATAACCGGTGCTCTCATCGCAGGACTGCTGTGTGTGAAAAAAGAAGCATCTCTGGTAACCCACCAGAGTTTGAAGTCTCTTTGTTGTAATGGCTTCCTTCTAAGTAATTCAGTGTTGTTGTTCAGTCACTCGGTTGTGTCTGACTCTGTGCAACCTCATATATTGTAGCACACCAGGCTTCCCTGTCCTTCACCATCTCCCAGAGCTTTCTCAAACTCAGGTCCATTGAGTCGGTGATGCCATCCAACCGTTTCATCCTCTGTCATCCCCTTCTCCTCCTGCCTTCAGTCTTTCCCAGCATGAGGGGTTTTGTAATGAGACAGTTCTTCGCATCAGGTGGCCAAAGTATTGGAGCTTCAGCATCAGTCCTTCTAATGAATACTCAGGATTGATTTCCTTTAGGATTACAGTGTTTCTATAACTGATTTTAAGACTGAGGAAACTTGAGATTTGGAAACTATATCATGAAGGCCTCATAGGAAATAGGATCCAACTTGAATGTTTGTAATAAAGAGATTTTAATAATGGGAGGTGTGGGCAGGGTTAAGGATACAGGGCTACTGTGGGATCCTCTTTTAAGAAGTTTGGGAGAAAAGTAAAGGAAACCAACTGGCAGCTAGAAGTTACAGTTTTGGAATCAATCCTTGAATCTATTTGGGACTGTGAAGAAGGGGCTAGTGAAAGGGAGGAGATGGAACTAAAAGGAGATGATTGATGGGGTCCTAAAAGAGGCAGGGGGCTTCCCTCATAGCTCAGTTGGTAAAGAATCCACCTGCAATGCGGGAGACCCTAGTTCGATTCCTGGGTCGGGAAGATCCGCTGGAGAAGGCGTAGTCTACCCACTCCAGTATACTTGGGCTTCCCCTTCTGGCTCAGCTGGTAAAGAATCTGCCCGCAATGCGGGAGACATGGGTTCAATCCCTGGGTTGGGAAGATCCCCTGGAGAAGGGAAAGGCTACCCACTCCAGTATTCTGGCCTGGAGAATTCCACAGACTCTATAGTCCATGGGGTCTCAAAGAGTTGGACATGACTGAGTGACTGTCACTTTCACTTTCAAAGGAGGCAGCAAGGCTGGGGGAAGAAGGATGGTTATTTCTTTGGGATAGGAGGGAAGGATGGACAGAGGCGTGTGGGGCCATGTGATGTGTGAGTGTGACTTTGCTGAGGGAACTCATGCCTTCTCTGAGAGCAGGAGGTGAGAACATGTGAGAGAGAAGGCGTCATTTCCCACACAGGTTGTGGAGATCTTGTATGAATCAGGTGGAGGAAGGTGGCAAATATATGTGGGGAGGGCTGTGTCTAGTTTGAAAATCTCTCCTGTTGTAAGTCTTCTGCTTTGCTCCAGGGCACCAAGTAGTCCATTGGGGAACCACTCTGTCCCAGTAGAAAGTCATGCTTTTGATGAAAGGTCCGCTATGTTAGAAGCAGTTAGGTAGAGAAGTGCCTCAGAGTGGAACCTGGACCATTGGTAGCATATCCTGAACTACCATGTAACTCTGGGGCACTAACATTTCATTGTTGTTTCCTTGTCCATCGGCATATCCAGTGCCCTGGATCTGGGGCTTGAGCCCAGGTGCTTACCTGGTTGCTTGAAGAGAATGAGCTAATGCATAACAGAGCAGCTGCTTCAGTTTCACTAATTCAAGCCTCTGTTCAGAATTCATAGGTGGGAAAATTGTTTGGGAAAGGCTATGACCAGAGTTGGCTGCCAGCAGTCTTGTGTATTATGAGCCAGAAAGCTTGGAAAGATAGATACCGGCCCAGTGGACTCAAGTTCCCGCCACCTACTCTGTAGAATCTAGTTGGCGATGCTTGGGCCAGGGGGATGCTAGCATTATATAATATCTCCGTGTTAGCCAGCTTTACTGGCCAAACCATCAGGACAGCTGGTGGCTTCTATTTGGCAGCTGTTTTAAGAAAAGGATTTCTTTTATAGAGACAATGGATTTTTTCATCCATGTTTGGATGGATTTGGGCCTCTCTTCCACTGCTGAATTTTGTCCAGTTAAAAAAAAACAGTGAACAAGAACACATAATTCTCCATCTCTCTGTAACTTCTGATTCTAAGTCTATAGGGTAAAAGGGATCCACTTTGTACCTGCTGGATATAACCATTTCTGAATAATTTTTTATGTTGAAAGGTCATGTTGTAAATAGGGAGGGGATGTTTTAGAAGCATTCGTTAATGTTTTCACAAGGTTCATATCACAAAAGATTTATACCAGTATAAAACACTATAATACAAAGCTTGAATTATAAGACACCTAGTCATACAATATTTTTTTTGACGTGAATATAGTAAATAATTATAAATTCTTGGCTTTTTAAAAAATTCTAGGAACAAAATGACTGGACCCTTTTGGGAGATATTGTTTCTGTTGCTAATGTAAGATTTTTTTTTTTCTAACACTGTCAAGGTAAACTTGATTATCTAATTGTTTATGAAATAGAAAAAAGCAAATTCAAACTTAGTTGATGGGATAATCCACTGCTTTATGTTTTCCTTGCATTTCTGGCTAAATAGTGCTTATGAAAAATTTATTTGCTAGTTGTAGGCAGACTTATCCAAAAATAACCATGCATGAAAAAGGTTCATAGATGTTGTTAAATGGAAAAAGCAAGTTATATTATGTATAGTATGACTCCCAAACCTATAGAAAGAAAAATTAGCGTAGGCATACGCAAATACAGAGATGCATTTGTACGTGTGTAACATGTAAGAAAATAATTGGGAAGAATTGAGTTTTAATTTCATTTTTTATTGACTTTCTTTTTTCATTTACTGTTTTCCTAAATGGAGATACTTCTTGTGTGTGGGCAGGTGAGAGTAGACTCCTAAGGAACATGCTGCTTCTCAAGTGAGGCTGGGGACTGAAGCCTCCCAATTAAGTAAGGGCTGAGAGGTGTCATGTTATTTCCACGGTGAGCACAATGCTGCAGAATTGGAAGCCTGAAGTAATTGAACCCGATTTCTTCCCTAAAAATGTAAAATACTGTACATTTATTTATTCCCAATTGTTTTACTGTCAGCATTCTGTATTTGAGGTTTGGATAAAAGTTTACTTAATCAGAAAAAATTATTAAAAATAAAGGGAATTTTGAAGTGATGAACATAAACAGCAGTTTGTTAACCTGTGGAAAATGTACTTGATTTTTTAAAATTTGTTTAATTTTTAATTGAAGGACAATTGCTTTACCGAACTGTGTTGGTTCGTGCCAAACATTAACATAATGTACTAGATTCTGAGTCAAAGAAATCACATTCACTGTATTAACATGTATTCTACTAAGATGGTGGTTTAAGAAAGAAAAATGGAAAACGCCCAAGAAAGAACAACCACACGAGGCATACTGTCCCTGTGTATCCTGCCTCATCTTATACCCATCACAGACAGGCATGTTTTGGGGTGTGTTAAATTATTACAGAAGAGATGCCAAGTGCTGAACAGATTTATAAATATAATAATTGTTATAGCAAAGACATTTTATTGCAGCATAGAACCCAATATTGTCTGATTTCTGAAGACTTAAAAGATACCTACAACTTAAAGTAGGCCTCAGGGAAGCTTGTGGTGAGCCATCCAGCCCAAGGCAATTTATTGGCAGAATTAAATTCTGGCTAATTTCCTTAGTGCCTGTGGGTCCACTGCTCTCATTAACTGCACAGTTACCAGTGGAAAACGCATCTTTCAGTGCAGGGCACTTGGCTGAAGTGGAGCCAGCCTCCTGCAAAGTGCCTGGAAGATTGGTTTGGAGTATTCTGAAGTGGCTTGGGGGTCTCCAGAGACTCCCAGGCACGGTACAGTGACTCTGTTAGGAGCTCCTTCAGCCTCAGTGGAAGGTTCTGAAGTGAGACTGTACTAACAGCAGGCACTGTTGCTAAGACAACTTATGTGTGTCATTGTGTGGGGGAGGGGTTCAGCTCTGCAGCTCACCTCCCATCGCAATGAGAGGGATGCGAAGGGAGAGGAGGATATGAAGTGAAGGGAGCGCGGAGGCTCAAGACAAGTCTGGTAAAGACGCCTGGGCACAGTCACTTACAGGGCAGAAGAGGCTGGAGTCAGGGGTAATGGCAAGTTGCAGAGCATCAGTGGAGTGAGTTCAGACATCTTAGGAGAGGATATGGAAGTGAGGGAACCTGGAGATGAGGTAGAGATGTGAGGTTTGCTGCAACGACCTCAGTGGAAGGGCAGACTGGGGTGAAATGAGGCAGGGTAACATCAAAATACCTGTGGATTTACAGAAGTGGTTACGCCACACACTAGTTTCTGGAATTTTCTTTGTGATGACTTCTGCTTTTTTTCTCAACAAAGTCCAATTATGCTCTTGTGTTTTTTCTTTGCCAGTGCAATGCACAAGGTAGAGGAGTGTTTCATGAGTGACAGTTAGGTAAAGGAATGATTATGTTTATCTGTGGTCTTTAAATTGGCCAACATCCCAATGCTATGAGATGGAGCAGAGAGCAGGGGTTGCAGGAAGATGACATTGCTCAGATTGGAGAACACGGTGCTGCAGAGAGGTGGGTGCTGTGCACATGGTAAAGGGCATGGCAAGAATACTTGGGGTTGACTCTGGAACAGTTGCTGTTCTCCTTTCAAGGAAGAGGAGACTAGTTTGTGGCATTGAAGTCATGTCATCCTGGGATATGGAGAGCTCTGAGATGAAAGTACAGGGTGCATTGAGACCAGGCTTGTCTTTGGAGTCAACAATAGAGAATGTGATTAGAATCCTAAGAGTGCAACTGAAAGCCATAAGGATAAAAGGAAGAAAGGACAAGTCAAAGATTCGCCTAAGGATTGTAGTGCACTCTATCAAATTGAACAAGTTGGAGTAGCCTTATTGGCAGATGTCTGGAAGAACCAACTAGAATAATTTACTTCATATGCGTAAGCTGCAGAAAATCAATAAAGGGACTCATGAGGAATCAGGATAGAATAGGGAGGCATTTTCAGAGGATCTTCCAAGTCCATGAGGCATCAGAGGAAGCTATTACTTCTGACAGATTTGGGTGTTTTACAGTGAGAAGAAATTCCACCCTTAGTGAATATAGTGTATAGTGAGCTAGGAACAGCAAGTCCCTAAAATCTCAGTGATTGTGTACTATTTACTTATTTCCATATGCTCTGTGGTTAAAGTGAAGGGGCTCATATTTTCACTCACTGTTTGTTTTAGGATTATTTAGTATCAATAATACTGTGTGTATTAGAATGAAATATGTTTAAGGTACCAGCATCCTCGCCCTCCTGATGAGCCTCCCTAGCATGTAGGAAAGAAAAGGAAATATTATGGCTATAGTTTAGTTTAAAGCCTTTGGAGAGCATAAATAACAGTTTAGGCAAAGTATTCTTAGAGAATTTTTTCAGTAGTTTCTAATTTACAGACTTAAAAATAATGGGTAATTTTCTAAATGAAGTTCCATCATATACTTCTGTATATAATTATATTCTACTATATATATTTCTTTATTTACATTGCTATGAAAACAACTTTATTGTACCATGAGGTTAAAGTTATTAATAGCTCTTGTTGCCTAGTTTTTATGGCTATAGGGCAATACCGACATCTTATTTTTAGGGCATACTTTTAAAGATAAAGTTTGAAAAACTCTAGATACTGGAATATCTAGGTTTGTTTTTGTTTTTTAGTTTTTCTTCCTAGCTTCTAGTATCTGAATCCCTGTCCTACATTATTGGGGTTTCTAAGAGTTAAAAATGATTGATACTTAATTTCCCAGCTAATTGGATATGTAGCTGTCATATAGACTTGTGACTGAGACTTGGCCTGTCAGATGCATCTACCACGGACTTTGAATTGATAGAGAATAACAGGGAAGCAGGAAAAGTGGGGAGCCTTTCCTGGCATCACGAATAGTGACAGCAACAGCCACTTCACGGGGGCAGCAGTGCCGGGGGTAGGACATTGCCTGCTTGGTACTGTCTCACTGGTGAGTTCTGGGCGACAAATTTGTTTAGCAGTAATTCTGGCTGCCTGATCTTTTTCATTCCTGCTCATTTTCTGATCTTGGTCTTTTAATCTTCTCTGTGACTTTGGAGCTACCCAGAGTCCTTCTAGTAAATCTCACTTTTACCGAAATCAGCTAGTCATTGCCTGTTACTTGCTATTGCATTTTATATTTGTAGGTTTACCACACTGAACTGAGAGGAACCCAGGTTTTTCTTTCATTACCATCTGAGCCACCAGGGAAGCCTTCTGTGGTTGAATGCAACCATTGAAGACCCCAGGCAGGACTTCCCTGTGGCTCAGACAGTAGAGAATCTGCCTGCAATGTTGGAGAGCTGGGTTCGATCCCTGGGTTGGGAAGATCCCCTGGAGAAGGAAATGGCAACCCACTCCAGTATTCTTGCCTGGAGAATCCCATGGATGGAGGAGCCTGCCGGGCTCCAGTCCATGGGGTTGCAAAGAGTCGGACACTACAGAGCGACTAACACTTTCACTTTTTCTTTCAAACCTGTGACTAGATTAAAGGGGTATCAACAGTTCCAGTTTGCCCAGGACTGAGGGGGTTCCTGGGACACATAACTTACAGGTGTGTCTCTGTGTTGAGTTGGGCAACCCTATTCAGTAGCCCGGTGATCTTAGACATGTTTCAAATTTGCTGTAACTGTTTCTTCATCTGCAAAATAGAGCTCACCTGTTGTTATGAAATTCAAATCAGACAGTTAATATGGAAGTGCTTTGTAACACATTGTCTACCAGGGCTTCCCTGGTAGCTCAGACAGTAAAGAATCTGCCTGCAATGCAGAAGACCCATACAAAGGGCTGCACGAAAGCACAGTGGCATTAATGTTGAGTGGTTCTAGACCAGAGTCCTCACCATGACCCCTTAGACAGTGCCAGAGTGTGGTCCCAGGACCATCTGTATGAGAAGAACCTGTTATAATACATGATAAAAGTTCAAATGCATCTTAAAAATGAAGATTTCTGTGCTCCCCTCCATACCTACTGAACCTATGGAAACCCAGGTGGTGGCTACATCTGCAGATGAACTCCCAATAATCTGACTTTTAAAAAATTTAAACTGAAAAAAGTTAAAGTAGAACTTTAAAAAGTTTTCAGATTATTGTAATTCACACTAGAATCAGAAGATCCTGCCTTAAGAAGAGAAGAGAGAGGATTATTAACCCTGCTTGCCCTTCTTACTGACTAGAGTCTTCTGTTCTGGAGACCACGTTTTATATCCTTGTTGCTCAAAGTGTGGACTGTGGACCAGCAACAGTGGCCACCCAGGTACTTATTCGAACCATAGACTCTGAAGCTCTGTCCTAGTCCTACTGAGTCAGAATCTGTAGTTTAACAAGATTCAAGATCTCCAAGTGATTGGCATGTACTTTAAAGTCTATAAAGCACTGATGCATGTTAAGTGAATGTCAAAGAGCAGGGGAAGGACTGACTTGTCAGGTATAAGGTGTTGGGCCCAATAGATAACCCTCTCTTTTCCCCCAACCTCTCTACCAGCTGAGAGTCAGGCCAACGGATCAGATAAATGGGGATCAGAAAGCCAACATTTCTACTGAGAAAAGCTGCGTTGGGGCATGTGACTTTCGTGTGGAGTCAAGTTTGCCTATTAACTCATTCCTGCACTGAACAGCAGACAGAGTCAAAGGAGAGAAAGGACTCAGCCAGGATGCTAAGTGTCCACTTCCCAGCCCTCCGGCCAGTTCCCATATCTCCTTGCTGGGAGGAAAGTCACCGAGCTCCACCTTGGTGCTTCTTCTAACATGGGAAGTCCAGAGACCTTTTGTTGTCCTTTGGGAGACCATGAGTCAGTGTTGGGCAGTCTGCCCAGAAGCTTCAGAGTCACGGTGACACAGGGTCTTGATGCCACCCCATGGAGTCTGGGCAGGCAGCCCCTTTCCCCTCCTCAGCTGCCTCTTCTGTCTCCTCATTTTGCGTTGGTTGCACAGCTGCCAAGGCCAGGGAACCTATGGAAACCCAGGTGGTGGCTACATCTGCAGATGAACTTTGCATGCGGGAGCCAGTTAGTGAGCTGTATGTACATTTCTGAGAAGAGAGGACTGCATTTGATCTCTTGCTAAGATCAGGTCACCTCGGATTCTTCCTTTAGTCCCGGAAGGACTATTCTTCCGTGTGTAGGTTTCCTGCCTCCCTTACATGAAAATGACTCTGAAGTCAGGCTGATCGCCTTAATGCCTAACAGTATGTTAGTGATATGCAAAACCAGCCATTGAACTCCAGCATGTCTAGCATCGTCTAATCGTTTAATTGACCATAATGATTTTATTATCTTGGTTTAAAACAGGACAATTGGCAGTTTTTTCAGAGTGCTTCCAGGTTGATTACATATGGAAAAGGGAGGAGATATGTAATCTATATACCCAGTAACTGCTTTTTCAAATTACATTCATTCCTCTTTATTTTATTTGAAAGTGTAGGGAGTTCAATATAGTTCAAGGAAAGCATTGTGGTAAACAGCCAGCTTAAATGTGAGCAGTGTAAAGAGCAGCAGCTTGCAGAAATATTGCTATAGATACTAAGACCGTATCCTGCCTTGGTACAGACGGCACATAATTGAATCATGTTCAATAGAAAGCCATTACAAAACCGAACTTATTTGCAATGCTAATGTGGGGAAGACAGCTGTCACAGGGAATTAAATATAATCATTCAGAGCTTGAATAAATGAGGTGTCCATTATCTTCTGGCTGTGTTGCAGTCTACTTGAAGAACACAAATAAATGGTACTGTTGCAGTAACCAGCCCATGGTTTTGTTTTTTAGTCATAGAAATATGAGAGCGTTGGAGGCGGGGGTGGGGAGATAGTGAGACAGAAAAGAAGCTTGGCAGATAAATACAGGTAAGTGGGCAAAGAGTTTATTTCCCTCTTCCCCTTCAGAAACCATGGATGCAAGGACATAATCAAAATTCTATTTTTGATGCCTGAAACAGATTTTAATTCTATTAAAGATTTTTTTTCTTAATCGAGATTTCATCCCTTCTCCTTAAGACTCAAATCACAGCCAACTTACAAAGGAGGCTGAATGTGAAAGGGTAGAGTGGGGCGTAAACAAAGCTAATCCTTTTGTCCCTTCCCCAAGGCCTTCCTTCTCATCCAAATAGGATAATACAGATAACAGAACTTCTTCGTGGATAATCAATCTGCCAGTGAACATAAAGGATAGTTGGATCAGTGTTAGTTTAAAAAATGCCATTAATTATCCAATTAACAGAAAGGGAGGCTTCCTTTGGTTGGATCTGACCAAGCTATCTACAAATGAGTTTTCTTATGTTAATCACATGGAGATAGTAAACTATCATCTTTTTGACACATTAAAAGTTAGAAACAATTGTTAAAAAAGCACTTTTAAGACTATTTTCAGATAGACTATCTAATGCAGGTAATTCTTGAACGTGGGTTATCTGTCTGAAATTACATGACACTGGTTGAGAGGGAAAAGCCAGCATCCAGGGAACTGTGACTGGTGAGACCAGTTGGGCTTTCCTTATGACAGCTACTGGTCCAAAACGACCTCTTGGAAGTAAGCAAGGTTTGGGGAAAAGAGTCCAGTTCTTGGTTTTTGGTCTTTTCTGTAAACTATCAGTGAAGTTAACAGTCATTAAAAAAAAAAAAAGGTAGTAAGAGAGAAATTAAAATGATTGTGTGGGTTCGTATCTGTTTTATATAGCTAAGAAACATCAATAACCTCAGATATGCAGATGACACCACCCTTATGGCAGAAAGTGAAGAGGAACTAAAAAGCCTCTTGATGAAAGGAGAGTGAAAAAGTTGGCTTAAAGCTCAACATTCAGAAAACGAAGATCATGGCATCTGGTCCCATCACTTCATGGCAAATAGATGGGGAAACAGTGGAAACAGTGGCAGACTCTATTTTTTTGGGCTCCAAAATCACTGCAGATGGTGACTGCAGCCATGAAATTAAAAGACACTTACTCCTTGGAAGGAAAGTTATTACCCACCTAGACAGCATATTAAAAAGCAGAGATATTACTTTGCCAACAAAGGTCCATCTAGTCAAGGCTATGGTTTTTCCAGTGGTCATGTATAGATGTGAGAGTTGGACGGTGAAGAAAGCTGAGTGCCGAAGAATTGATGCTTTTGAACTGTGGTGTTGGAGAAGACTCTTGAGAGTGCAAGAAGATCCAACCAGTCCATCCTAAAGGAGATCAGTCCTGGGTGTTCATTGGAAGCACTGATGTTGAAGCTGAAACTCCAGTACTTTGGCCACCTCATGCGAAGAGTTGACTCATTGGAAAAGAGCCTGATGCTGGGAAGGATTGAGGGCAGGAGGAGAAGGGGATAACAGAGGATGAGATGGCTGGATGGCATCACTGACTCGATGGACATGAGTTTGGGTGGACTCTGGGAGTTGGTGATGGACAGGGAGGCCTGTTGTGCTTTGATTCACGGGGTTGCAAAGAGTCGGACACGACTGAGCAACTGAACTGAAGAAACTTAGCATTGGCTCTTTTGTGTCTCATGGTAGGTGGATTGTTAATGCAGCATATAAATTCAATTCAAGAAAGTAGTGCTTTGCTCTGTTAATTCCGACAGGTTGGGAAATTTCAGGTATTGGGAAATATTTTAGAAATGAAATATGAATACTTAACTGGATTGCTGTGTGGCTTCCCTCATAGCTCAGTTGGTAAAGAATCCGCCTGTGTTCAATTCCAGGGCTGGAAAGATCCCCTAGAGAAAGGCTAGGCTACCCACTCCAGTATTCTTGGGCTTCCCTTGTGGCTCAGCTGGTAAAGAATCCATCTGTAATGCAGGAGCCCTGGGTCCAATCCCTGGGTTGGGAAGATCCCCTGGAGAAGGGAAAGGCTACCCACTCCAGTATTCTGGCCTGGAGAATTCCATGGACTATACAGTTCATGGGGTCGCAGAGTTGGACATGACTGAATGACTTTCACTCACTCTTGCATTTGTAGTGTGGCAGAGCTGTAAATAAGGATTATTTCCCCAAACTCACAATCTGTCTTTTCCCACCAGGGCTTGTATATTTTGAGGTGGTTAAAAATCTATTCCTTTTGAGAGAAGACTGTCGGTGGAACATTTATTTTGATGGGCAGAGGAAAACAATGTGGCTTTGAGATTCTAAAAGAATTCTCTAGAACTTTGGCTTGGTAGGAACTTTATGGGGTCATGACATCTTAATGCCTATGCTGGAAGAGTATCTCCTACTGAATATAAAATTCATCCTATGTTCTGGATTTCTTACTTATTAGATGCCTGAATAATTTAATATGGGACTAAGTAGGTGTTTCGGCTGGATCCTTCAACATTTGTTTCTGAAAAGAATTTTTCTATCTGATTGCAAATACCACACATGTTTATAATAAAAAATTTCAAGCAGTAGAGAAATGTATGCTGTAGTAAATGAAAGTCCACCTGAGTGCAGCCTTCCAGGGATAACTATGGAGTCTCATGCACATCATTTCAGCATTTTTCCCTGTGTATATACAAACCTTTATTCCCCCTGAATATATATATAGAGAGAGAGTATAATATGGATAGTATAATTCCACATGTTTTATTCACCTGGTTGTTATGTCATAGCTGTTTTTTCATATCTGCAATACAGATCTACTTAATTTAAAAAACTGAATAATTTTGTGTTACATTTAATCACATTTATTATAATTTAATCCAGGAATTGGCAAACTATGACCCACAGGCCAAATCTTGCCCCCTGCCCTGCCCCGACTCCGTTCATATTTTATTGGAACATAGCCATCCTCATTTGTTTGTGTATTATCTGGCTACTTAACCCCTAAAAAGGCAGAGTTGAGTGGCTGCAACTGAGACTGTATTGCTGCAAATCTGGAAGTATTTCCTATGTAGACCTTCAAAGAAAAGATTTACCAACTTGTGATTTAACCAATCATCTGTTAGTTGGATGTATAGATTGTTTTTCATTTTGTGCCATAAAAAATATATTTGTAAATCTATCTTTGTGTATTCACTATTTTCTTTAGGGTGAATTCTAATAAGAAAGACTGCAGAGTTATGCCTTAAATTTTATAAATTAATGATTGGGTTCTAGTTAACAAGTTCTTATCTTAAGTGATGCCCTGTAAAAACCAATTAATTAATTTTTATTAGAGTATAGTTGCTTTACAATGTTGTATTAGCTACTGCTGCAGAGCAAAATGAACCAACTGTACATATACATATATTCCCTGCCCCCCCCCGCCCCCACCCCCGTCATTTAGGACACCACAGTGTAAAACCCAATTCTTAGAGATGTAGTTGTTACAATCTGGCAGACCCGAATGTACATTTTGGCTTTACGATTAGTAGCTGTGTGATTGCATAGATTCTTTTTGTTTTTAGTATATAAGTGGGACTTTAAAAAAATGTATTTATTTTTTAATTGAAGGATAATTGCTTTACAGAATTTTGTTCTTTTCTGTCAAACATCAGCATGAGCACAAGCAACAGAAATCAGTTTTAGCTACCTGAAGCAAAGAGCTTTATTGGCTGTTGTACAGTGCAAGGTTAGCTCAGTAGAGCCAGGCTGCTGAAGCTTTGCTCCTTTCAATACAGATCTGTCTTCAGAAGGGCTGCCCTTGACTGGTTCCTGGAAGATAACTACTCTGAGTCCTTGGAAGATCCTGCCTGAAAAGAGTATCTTTGTATCTCTGAGGCCTTGGGTCACGCTGTATCAGTTCAACTGGATAGTTAATGCCAACAACGTGACTTACAGTGAACACCATTTCTGTTTGCCTGAAGACTTGAGCTGCATTGTATTACTTTGACCCTCTCTGGGTCTGCAGACTGAGTAGCTCAGGTCAGGTGTTGCATGCCTATATGACTGACCCTTGTAAAAACTCTAGACACCAACGCCAATTTCCTTGGTGACCTTCCCTGGCTGGTACTGTCACCTGCCCTGGTAGGAGAATTAAGCATTGTCCATGCAACTCAACTGTGAAAAATTATCAGAGAGCTTGCCACTGTTTTCCCCTGGACTCCACTCTGTGTGCCTCTTTCCCTTGCTGAATTGATTTAATCTATATCCTTTGCTGTAATAAACCATAACCAGGAATATAACAGGTTTTCTGAGTTCTGTGAGTTCTTCTGGCAAATCCTCAAAACTGGGGGTGGTCTTGGGAGCCCCTGACTTAGATACATGTAATGAGTAGCTCATGTGTATATCATGTGTGTAATGAGAAGGCTAGAGAGTGAGGCCTAGTGTTAAGACAGAACCTGCACAAAAAGCGTGGTTCACTATACATGTCAGGCCAGGACCATTGGAATGATCAGGGTCTACCATTTCTGTGTTTTTGGCACCCTACTAAAGAGTAATGTTCCAGGAGAATTCTAGCTTAGGGCATGCGCTGCCCATCCCGTCTTGCTGCACTGGTGATGTGAGGAAGGATCTGAGTTTGTAAAACTCTTAAGACTTTGACTGCTGTTGTGGGAAAACAGTGTACAAATCTAAGTCAACAAACACTTATTATTTATTATCCACTGTTCTAGGCACTGGGAATATGTTGAAGAACAAGAAAATGTCCTTGCCTTCAGGGTGCTTACTTTCTGCAAAAGGTAAGTCTTCAAAAGGGTATTGATATGTATTTATGGAGCAGTAATGGATGCCGGATAGCCAAAAAAATAGTAACTGTCCACTTCAGCGTTTAGATGACTCAACCTTACTGTTTTCTGTAAAATGGGTATAAGAATGTTTAGACTGTTGTATCGATCCTATGAGATGATCTTTATGCTTGGCACACAGAAAACACTCAATAAGTGGTTTTTAAAAAATTTTTAATTTTTGGTTGTGCTGGGTCTTCATTGCTGCCTGTAGGCTTTCTCTGGTTGCAGAGAATAGGGGCTACTCTCTAGTTGTAGTGGCTTCTCTTGTTGCAGAGCATAGGCTCTAACGTGCATGGGCTCAGTAGTTGTGGCACACAAGTAGCTGTGGCTTGCAGACCCTACTAGAGCTCAGGCTTAGTAGTTGTGGCATGCAGGCTTAATTGCTCCTCAGCATGTGGAATCTTCCTGGACCAATGATAGAATCCATGTCCCCTGCATTGGCAGATGGATTCTTATTCCCTGTACCACCAGCGAAGTCCTGAATGGTGCTTATTGTTGTGTCTAAGAGTGGGAGTTTTGAATTTTGAAATGAAGCTGCCAGGGTTCAAATTCCACCTGCTTATTAGTTCTTGATCTTATGCAAGTTATTGAATTTCTCTGAGTAGGAAGTCTTCATTCATGTGCAATCTAGCAGTTGTATGGGGCTTGCACTTGGTTTAGTGCCCTGCTGCTGCTGCCTTGAAATTATTGATTATTTTTGAACACAGGGTCTTGCGTTTTCATTTTGTATAGGGCCCTGCAATTATCTAGTTGATTGTATCACTGAACTTTGATGTCCTCGTGCAAAATGGAGATAATAATACATACCATGTTATTTCTCAACAGTCTCATTTTAAACTCTTGGTTTCAAAGTTTTTCTCCTTTACATTTGTCTCCTTTTCAGATATAATATTATCACATTGTGTTCATATGAGTCCATTTCATTTGTTTTATATAAAGAAAGCCAACTCAATTTCCTACGGGAAAGTGAAATCTTAGTAAGTTCAAAGCATACACGGTCTCATGCTTTGCAGTGACGATTCACGCACTGAATGTTTCAACATCTTTCACGGACGACCCAGTGTTTTTGTATGAGGATATTGTTGCATTTAAAACTGAAGATATTAGAAAATGTAGAATGATTCATTAACTTGTATAATAGGAATATAGTCAGCCCTTGAAATTGGTGCTTTGATGTAGAGTGGGGTATGAAAGCAAACTTCAGTCCTTTTAAATGCCCTCTTAGAACTAATTCTTGCAATTTAGATGCCTGTGGCCTAGGACAGAGAGAAATATAGAACCTGTCCCACTGTATTGGAGAAAGTAAATTTGAATGAAAGATTGGAAAGGAATAAACCATTTCTGAGTGCTTCAAGCACAATAGCATAGCTGTTTTTTTAAACAGAGTACTTGTACTTAATTTTCACCCATCAACAGGTAGGAAGGGAAGTGAAGAAAAGTGAAAATAGCTTTATGGATCAACAGAGGCCTATTGAGGCAGTAAGAGGTTTGACATAAGCATATGTTCAAATCCTAGCAATTTAAAAATTTTCATATTCAGATTTCTATCCTCAACACTAGAAAATTAAGTGTTGGGTGTGAAATCCAATACCATTTGGAATCTCAGCAAATGACTCTAAAAGCTTGCTGCTGCTGCTGCTGCTGCTAAGTCGCTTCAGTCGTGTCCGACTCTGTGCAACCCCATAGACGGCAGCCCACCAGGCTCCGCTGTCCCTGGGATTCTCCAGGCAAGAACACTGGAGTGGGTTGCCATTTCCTTCTCCAGTGCATGAAAGGGAAAAGTGAAAGCGAAGTCGCTCAGTCGTGTCCGACTCTTAGCAACCCCATGGACTGTAGCCCACCAGGCTCCTCCATCCATGTTAGAGGCATCTAAATACGCCACTAAGGGTGTGTGTGTGTTTGTGGTGTGTGTGTGTGGTGTGTGTGTTTACGTGGGAAATGCTTGAGAATGCCTCAGCATGAGGGAAAGTACACTTCAGATTTGCTTCTCTTGGTGTTTCTATGAAGGCCTTTGTGCAAATGGACCAGGAGATTGCAATTTGGCAGACAAGGTCTGTTTCACTTCAGAGAGAAACTGAATTTGAAACTTAGAAAAAAACTTCAAAAAACTCATTTAAAAACTACCAGTAGAAGCATAGTCTGCTAAAAAATAAATAAAAAAAAAAATAGAAACATTGAGTTAAAAAATGAAATGACTAAAATTCATTGGATGAAAAAGTATTCCTCCTGCCTTGATGACTATATGACTAGGGATGAAGAAAGAGAACACACATGGCCGACATAGGCAGGCTCCGCATGCCGGGGAGTGAGGGTGTGGTGAGTGGAAAATGGTGGATACTTCTTCAATGAAGGGCTTTTTATTTTGCACCTAATTTAAGCTCAGAATGCTCCCCCTGCTTGAACAAATAAGAGGAAACGAGCAGTTAGCATGGGGTTCAGGGATGGGAGTTGAGAAGAGCTTCAGGTTTTAAAATTCATTGTTCGTTAGTTCATGTTCATGGGCTAAAAGCTTCTCTTTGGACCTCAAAGGTCAACGGTGTATTAATGCTCTATTATCGTAATTATTATAAATAGTTATGTTTTGCCACTTTTACTATGCCACTTTGTAAAATTACTTCTGAAAATAGTTTTTCTTCTGTGTCTCCACCCCCACCGTGACCCCCTGCCCCTTGCCAGAATGGCAGAAGGGAATTACTAGTGTTGAATCAAAGGGAACCGGGAGGTTACAATGGAGGGTACAGTGGAAGGTGGGGACACAGGCCACACACACTGCGTGTGTTGGGGAAGGGTTGAGCCAAGAGTTGGACAATATCAATGGTTTCATTTCCTGCCATGGGAAAGAAATTGGATTTCAATTTGGAAGGTGTAGGGTTGAATCTGAGATTCAGTTGTACTGCTGTGGAAAGTGAGTGACAGGGCTTTTTTGTGTGTTCATGTAAGGATCCGTGTATGTTAGATTTTTTTTCAAGGGTTTCAGAGATAATGATGTAACTTGAATCTGTGCCTTGGAGTCAGTCAGAGTGATAGAAAGAATTCCAGCTGGATTCTACAGCTTATATAGGGACTCAGGCTGGTGGAATAGTGTTTGTTGTTCATTTGCCAAGTCGTGTGCTTTTGAACTGTGGTGCTGGAGAAGACTCTTGAGGGTCCCTTGGACTGCAAGGAGATCCAGCCAGTCCATCCTAAAGGAGATCAGTCCTGAGTGTTCCTTGGGAGGACTGATGTTGGAGCTGAAACTCCAATACTTTGGCCATCTGATGCAAAGAATTGACTTATTTGAAAAGACCCTGATGCTGGAAAAGATTGAAGGAAGGAGGAGAAGGGGACGACAGAGGGTGAGACGGTTGGATGGCATCACCGACTCAATGGAGATGAGTTTGAGTAGACTCCGGGAGTTAGTGATGGACAGGAAGGCCTGGCGTGCTGTGGTCCATGGGGTCTTGAAGAGTCAGACATGACTGAGCAACTGAACTGAACTGACTCTTTGCGACCCCATCGACTGTAGCATGCCAGGCCAGGGAGAATAGTCTAGATTTTAGATTTAACAACTTTTGTATTTTTTTTATTAAGTTCAAGAGAGGGATGAAGGGCTAATGGTAAGAGTGAGAGACCTTGGCAAAAAAACTTCTTTAGATGTTGTTAAAGAAGAAGATGCTAATAACCTTATAATTGGCAGATTTGGGGGAAAATCATAGACTTGAGGATGAAATCTAAAAATAGAATGCTTCCTACAGTACAGAAAGAGAGATTTTATATTTTTCGTGTTAATGAAATATTCTTGCATAAGAATGTAACTTCTGTTGTAATTAGGCAAATAGGCTGCTTACTTCGCATATTTTATTCCAGGCATTTGTTAAATTCCAGCCATGCTAGAATTTTTCCTACTTGGTTTTGGCATTGGATGAGCAGTGATGTCTTTATACTCAATGTTTCAAACCTGATGGTGTCATCCAAGTGTGAACTAAGACATACTATCATAGATGGCTAATTTATACTGTTACCCATAAGGACAGTCTCCCAGCCATAGAGATTTAGGTGTTCAAAAGTCAATGACATTTATGTGTATGCTGTATGCTTAGTTGCTCAGTCATGTCCGACTCTTTGCAACCTAATGGACTGTAGTTCACTAGACTCCTCTGTCCATGGGATTTCCCAGGCAAGAATACTGGAGTGGGTTTTCATTTCCTTCTCCAGGGGAATATTCCCGACCCAGGGACTAAACCCATATGTCCTGGGTCTTCTGCACTGGCAAGCTGATTCTTTACCACTGAAGCAGCTAGGAAGCCCCCCTCAATGAACCTGATCATCAAAATGAAAACATTTCAACCATCTTTTCCTTCTAACTTCTGGTCTTTGATTGATTCTCACCAATACCGAGATTTTTTTTTTTACCTTGTCTCTATCCTTGATAAATTGGGTAATATTTTGACTTTTGAAGGAGGAAGACACAGTGCATTCCAAGCAGATGAAAAGCACCAGCAAAAGCACATAGGCAAGGAGATGTGGGGGATGGGTAAGTTACCCAGGATGTCTGGAGATGTGACGTTTTAGTGGGGAATAAGGAGGTAAGAGGTGAGGTTAGAAAGGGAACATTGTAAGATGGAAGCACAAGATAGATTGAGGTCAGATTGCATGGGCCATTAAAGGCCTGTGATCTGTGAGTTCAGAAAGTGAGTCTGGTGGCAATGTGGAAGCGGCATTAAAGAGGATAAAGTACAGTAAGGTCAGAAAACTAATTATTGGTGTTGCCTGATGAAAGAGGATGAGACCAGCTCTTCCTGTGTCGTAGGAAGAGGGGAGGAGACGAGAAAGTTATTTCCTTGACAGAATTGAAGGGATTTGGTGTAAGATGGATGAGAAGGGGAAGGGGAAAGAGTGAGTCAAAGGTGACTCCAACCCAGGTGGCTGGGAAGATGACCTCATGGTTTATCACTGAAATGGGGAACTTGCTGTGGTGGGGGTGCTCAGGGTGGGTTGTTAGTTTCCTAGGACTGATATAACACTACAAAGTAGGTGGCCTAACCTATAGAAAATTATGTCTCACAGTACTGGAGGCTAGAAGTCCAGGATCAAAGTGTCCCAGTGTCCTTTTGAAGCTCTAGGACTGTTCTAGACCTCTCTTCTAGCTTTTGGAAGTTCCTTGAGTGCATGTTAAGTCACTTCAGTCATGTCTAACTCTTTGCAACCCTATGGGCTGCAGCCCACTAGGCTCTTCTGTCCATAGGATTCTCCAGGCAAGAATACTGGAGTGGGCTGCCATGTCCTCCTGCAGGAGATATTCCTGACCCAGGGATCGAACCTGTGTCTTTTATGTCTCCTGCATTGACAGGCAGGTTCTTTAACATTGGTGCCACCTTTTGGAAGTTCCTTGGCTTGTGGCATCATTAGTCCAGTCTTCACCTGGTGGTGTTCCTGTGTGCGTATCTGTGTCCAGACTTCCACTTTTTATAAGGACACTGGTGATACTGGATTAGGGTCCTGCACCACTGCAGTATATCTCACCTTAACTAATTCCATTTGTAGTGACCCTGTTTCTCAATAATGTCACATTAGAAGTACTGGGGGTTTGGACTTCAACATATGAATTTTCAGAGGAACACAAATCAATTCACAAAAGTAGAGTAGGGGAGGCAAGAATGACTAGCTTTAGGTTCCTGTGGGTCCAATGTCAGCAGGTTGGTAGAAATTGGGATATGAGCTGACCTCATAGAGTTTAGTCACCACTACCTATAGGGAGGAGTTCCCAGGTGGCTCAGTGGTAAAGAATCTGCCTGTCAATACAGGAGATGCAGGAGATGCCAGTTCTATCCCTGGTTGGGATGAAATGGCAACCCACTCCAGTATTCTTGCCTGGAAAACCCCATGGAAAGAGGAGCCTGGTGGGCTCCAGTCCATAGGTTTGCAAAGAGTTGGATATGACTGAGCACATATGCATGTTACACCTATAGGGAATACTCGTGTATTGGAGAATTTTCTACAGAGTGTTTTCTAGCTACAGGAGTGAAAGCATTTGCTTGGAGGAGACGAAAAAGAGGCGGAATATAATTTCTCTGCGTCCTTCCTTATGAGCCAGGCTCTCTGCCCGGTGTATAGAGAGCTGCTCTCACTTAATCCTCAAGTGGACCCAGTGAGGGAAGAGTTGAGTGGAAACTGAAGCCCAAAGTCACACAAAAGGAAGATAGCAAGGCTAAGATCTGCACCCAGGTTTATTTGATGTTAGGGCTTCCCTGGTGGCTCAGATGGTCAAGAGTCTACCTGCAGTGCAGGAGACCCGATTTCCATCCCCGAGTCGGGAAGATCCCCTGGAGAAGGGAATGGCTACCCACTCCAGTATTCTTGCCTGGAGAATTCCATGGACAGAGGAGCCTGGAGGGCTATAGTCCATGGAGTCGCAAAGAGTCAGACACAACTAACTGAGTAACACTTTTGCTTACTACTACTTTACTTTATTTGATGTCACTAAAAGATGCTGAGTGCTCCTGGGGAGAGAGTCTTAGGACAAGGAACTCGGAGGAACAAGTAAGGACAGCAGTGGGAGCCTGTGAAGGGGAAGGAAGAGAGCAAATGAGAGTTAGGAAAGAAAACCACTGGGAATTCAAACTAGAGCTTGAAGGAGCAGGAAGAGGCACTGTGTTGACTGTTTTTAGGCAGGCTAAGGACCTGGAAGTGTCTCTCTGGTTTAGTGCCCTCTCTGCTCTTTGAACATCCATTTGATTAAGAAGTGAAATTAGAACAAATTTTCGTCCACAATGATTACAGGCAAAAAATTCACTGTAAAAAAAGGAATTACTGTCAGTTTCATTCTAAGTTTGCCCCAGTCAATGTGCTGTTGGGGGAGAAATACCAGTTCTGATAAATTGCTCTCTCGATGTGTATACATCTACCTCGTGATGGCTTTGAAGGCTAATTTTATTCTGAAGTTCTGAGCCTTGGGACCTGACACTAAGGCTGGGGGTGGCTACATGCTTTCCCTATGTCTGTATTCTGTTATGGCTGCTAAGAAATGCTTTTTGGTTATACCAACCTGTGGAGGGATCTAATGAGAACATTTTTAGAGGCTAGATGGAAGCATTTTAGGACATGTGAGGCTATTAGGTGAAAAATAAGCATTTTATGGCTTTTTGCCCATACCTGCTTTATATTCACTTCAAAGAAAAAAATTTTTCATTAAAAACAAAGCAGTTAAAATGTCAAGGTGCCCATTCTCTCTTTTCAGGCTCTCCTTTTTACATTACAAAACAAGTGGATTGAATGAAGCAGAAACTGCTGCTAAATAAAGCCTTTTCTTGGCATTCCTTGGAGAAATCAAGTCCAAGACCAGTGGTGAAAGGTGATTGTACTATATCCACTACACAGACTATTTCTTCTAATTATCAGCATGAATGTAATTACTTACAAGCATCTCAGGCTCCTATGATCATGTCCCTCAGAGCATTTCATCTTTAATGATTTTTCTTGATAGAAAGCCAGTTGGAAGCATTTGTTGCATAACATTTCTCAACCAGAAAGAAAAATACGTACTTCTCAGAAGAAAGATCTGTATGCTTTCTTCTCAATGGTACTTATATTCTGCCGGAATTTGATTAGGAGCTATCCTGGCACAAAGATTGCTAATGACCGAGTCAAATAACTTGCACAGATTAAACAATTTCTTGGAAAAAAAAATACAATGTAGTATGACATTCCTTTTCCAAGAATCTTGAAGTTCAGAATGGTAAGCACTTAATGGTGAATTGTTAAATCCTTTAACTTCTGAGGATAGAGAATACAGCAGGGACAGGTTCCTTGAGGGAGTCTGTAAAGTCTTAAGTGAGATAGTTTTAAGGGAAGAAATTTCTGGTCTAGGGGTGAGACTAAAGTGTAAACTCATATAGTAGTTTAGGGTTTTTAAAGCTGTCAGTGACATTAGAGCTTACCTATTCCCCCTCCTTCAGTAAATGAGCAAACTACCCAGATAAATTACAGTCCAAGTGCTTGGTAACTTTCTCCCTGTCACAGTCTGTTGGTGTCACAACTAGTTACCGGGCCTCAAATTCCTTCCCAGTATTCTTTCCACTGTTCCTTCTTTCTCTACGATTAGAAAAAAGTGACAAAAGACTTCATTTATCTGGCATTGCTAAGAAACACATTTTTTGTCTTATATTTTTCTGGGTAAGTTTATTTCTTAAGCATCACTTAAAAGCGTTTTATGAAAATGGTCATCTTAAGGGGCTTCCCTGGTGGCTCAGGTGGTGAAGAATCCATCTGCAGTGTGGGAGGACCAAGAGATGTGGGTTTGATCCCTGAGTCGGGAAGATTCCATGGAAAAGGGCATGGCAAGCCACTCCAATATTCTTGCCTGGAGGATCCCATGGACAGAGCCTGGTGGGCTACAGTCCCTGGGGTCGCAAAGAGTCAGACAGGTCAACTTAAAGAGCGTGCTGAATACAACTTAGCCTTTCCTTGAGGAAGTGGTGTCATCATCACAGGCATTAATTATTTTACCATGGCTGAATCAAACCCATGGTTGCCCTCTAGAGTAGTAGTCCCCAACCATTTTGGTATCAGGGACCGATCTCATAGAAGTCAATTTTTCCATGGACGGGGTTGCGGAGGGTGGTTTCAGGGTGATTCAAGGACATTACATTTGTTGTGCACTTTATTTCTAATCTAATGCTGCCACTGATCTGATGGGGTACCAGTCTGTGGCCCAGAGATTGGGGACCCTTGCTCTAGAGGAAGTGGGAATGATTGATGTCATAATTGGATGGGATAGGATAGTACTGATTGAAAGGACTACTGTTCTATGGCGGTGACTCTGTTGCTTCTACTGACCCTTACGTCCATGTCCTTGTCCCCATGTTGCCATCTAGTGCACATGTCCACTTGCCAACATGTTCTCCTAGGCTGCTGGTGCTCCTTGCACCTGAAGCCTCTCCTGCAGAACAAAATGCAACATTATGTGATCATTATATGGTTAAAGATTTTAGGCTTCTTTTTTTGCCTAAAAACAGAGTCCAATAAAATTAAACACAATTCATAACACCTATAACCTTGTGCATTCTTTGGGGCTGTTGTCTGGTAATTTAATAAAGTGAATTTGATGTTTTCACCAAACACTGTCTTAGTAGAAGGATTTAATTACTGAAAACAACGTGCTTACACAGGGGCCCGTTGTTTCTGTAAGTAACTTCCAATTTCTGGTTCAGTATCTCTCCTCCTTTCTTGCCTCCAGATTGTCTTCTGATGTGGAGGGAAGTTTTAGGCTTAGATGCTGTTTTTCTTTTCCTCTCCAGTTTTATTGAGAAATAGTTGACATACATCACTGTGTAAGTTTAAGGTGCACAGCACAATGGTTTGATTTACATATATTGTGGAACAATTATAATCAATGGTTCTTAAGCTTCAGCATATATCAAGTTCACCTGGAGGTCTTGTTAGACCAGGTTGCTGAGGTCCACTCCTAGCGTCAGATAAGGAAGACCTGGGGTGGACTCCGAGGCTCTGCAGTATCAAGTTATAGGGGATGCTCTTGCTTCCAGTCTGAGAACCATACTTGAACAGCCACTGAGGAAATCATCATTCTCCAGAAAGATCTATTCTCTGATCAAGAGGATTTGAGGATTCTCTGATCAAGAGGATCTATTCTCTAATTAAGAGGATAGATCAAGAGAATTTGAGACTCTCTGTGACATTGTCCAGAGCTGCCTTTGTGTTCCTGGGATCTGTCATGTTGAGACTCTGGTCAATGACTTCCAATATCAGAGAATAGCATCAGCTCTCCTACCCGTTGGTTGTTGTTCAGTCACTCAGTCATGTCCAGCTCTTTGCGACCCCAGGGACTGCAGCACACCAGGCTTCTCTGTACTTCACCATCTCCCAGAGCTTGCTCAAACTCATGTCCATTGAATCAGTGAACCATCTTGTGCTCTGTCATCCACTTCTCCTCCTGCCCTCAAACTTTCTCAGCATCAGGGTCTTTTCCAGTGAGTGGACTCTGCATCAGGTGGCCAGAATATTGGAGCTTCAGCATCAGTTCTTCCAATGAGTATTCAGGGTTGATTTCCTTTGATCTCTCTTGGTTTGGGAATATTTAAAATACACACTTTGGCTGATGTCTTCAGTAGCAAATGGGCTTTATTCTTGCTTTCCTCTTCTACAACATGTATTATTTATTAATAGTTGGAGTTTTTATATATACCCCTCTGGAATTTCTTGAGTAACTTTCAAAACCAAAGCATAATACATCCCTGACATTGACTTTTCTATTCTCAGTCATGGAGAACTTGAGTACCTAGTTCACAGATCTCATTTCAACTCGAGCAATGTTAATATCTGTTTGTCTATGTGTCTCTCTTCTGCCTAACTTACACGTGTGTGTAAATGTGTGTATGTGTACACTTAGATGCAGACACACACATACACAGGCTCTGCATAGGAATTTAGGCTGATACTATCTAATGACATCATCTTTGGAAACTTCAGCATCTGCATTATCAACTCTGCCAACCCTCCGAGTTCAGCACACCTTATGGAAGCCCCAGCCCCAGCCCTCTTGACCACAGTGAGCGTTCTTAACTGTGGATAGTGGTACTTGTCTCTCCATCTCCCCACTCCCAACCTTGCCCTCTGATTTCCCCTCACTTTTTTGTTTACTCGTGCTGAGGCTGTCCTAGGAGGATGTGTGGCAAAATAGAAAGGATACAGGCTTTGGAGTGAGATGCACACAGGTTGAAATCCTTTCCAGCTGTGTAACCTTGGGTTTTTACATCTGTTGTGTGGGGCTGATACCTACATTACAGGATTGTTGAGAGGGTTAAATTTGATGATGTGTGTAAACACTTAGCCCGTCTGCACATGGCTGATGATTAGCCCCTGAGAACTCATTACTCTAGATACTTCATGTGCTAGCAAGGTGAGTCACTCCTCAGTCTTACCTGTCACTCAGATTTGCACTGCCACTAAGGGCTTCAATCTGAAGCCCTCTGTAGAACCACCATATATCATGGGGAGCCAGGATGGTCTGGGGATGCTGGAATCATAGCAGTGGGAGTAGAGAAGAGGATGGCAGGTCCTGAGTCGCTGAGAGCTCATCCCTGCATCTTACCGCTTTGTAAAATTCAAAGGGTCAGTGCCCCCTGCAGGTCCAATGTCCCTAGAATTGTACATTCTGTTCCTCTGTTGCTCTTCAGTCCCAACCAAGTCTCTTCATTGCTATCGTGACCTTTGCTCCTCTGTATTGTTACAGTTCACTAGATCTCTTCTTGGTAAATTTGCTTTCCTTCACTCTTTTCCTTCTATCTTATCTTCTCTATTTTTCTACCTTAAATCCTATGTTCCAGCCAAACTGAGCCACCCACCACTTCCTGGTTGTTATCTTTCTTAATAGCATACATTTCTTTCTAATCTAATATGTTATTTATTTTGTTTTGCTTGTGTATTCCTTACCAGAATATAAGCTCCTTGAAGTCAGAGACCACTGACCCACCCTTGCACTTAGACTAGTGAGTGCCTGGCCGTAGAATGTGTTCAATAAATATTTGTTGAGTGAATTCTTGCCTTTCCTTTATGCTTCTTTACACAGTGGCTCCTTAGGGTCACCCCAATTTCCGATTAATTATGACAAGAGGAGGAAGTAAATCAGAAACTTGATAGCATTGTCTTCAGGACTAAGCTTTGATCTCCTGGGATGAGAGCCAAAGAATCACAGGGATCTCTGTGCTGGCAAGAGTCTGGCTGACTCTGCAGTCCTCCCTTGGGTGTGAGCTGCCTCATATGATGGGGTGCTCTCCAGCTGTTGGTGCTGGTCTGTGTGTGCCCCTGGGTGGGAGGTGTTGGACTGCTGGCCACCTTACTGGGGCTTTGTCCCATTAAGACACTGTCTATTTCCTCCCGTTGGGCTTGTGGCTGCGATGCCTCAGGCCCTAGCACATTCCTGTTCTAACAACATTAAGTTCTCTTCAGGGCAGACCAACTGGTTCCAGGGATGGAAAGGCTGCTGCTACTAAGTCGCTTCAGTCGTGTCCGACTCTGTGCGACCCCACAGACGGCAGCCCCCCAGGCTCCGCCGTCCCTGGGATTCTCCAGGCAGGAACACTGGAGTGGGTTGCCATTTCCTTCTCTAGTGCATGAAAGGGAAAAGTGAAAGTGAAGTCGCTCAGTTGTGTCAAACTCTTAGCGACCCCATGGACTGCAGCCTACCAGACTCCTCCGTCCATGGGATTTTCCAGGCAAGAGTACTGGAGTGGGGTGCCATTGCCTTCTCCGATGGAAAGGCTAGGGAGGTAGCAATCAGAAGGCGAGAGTCCCAGTTCCAGCTGCATGTCTGGCACTTCAGACAAATCAGTTACTTCAAAAACTGTTTTTGGAGAGCTTATAATGTGCAGATGGGGTATATAGAAACTCTAAAGATGATTTCTGTTCCCTAAGAAGTTCTGATCTAGTTGGAAAGACAAGATGCACACACAGTCATTCGTTTTATCTTCAAAATATTTCTCCGATGTGTTCACCTCTTCCCATCCTCACAATCTGAGCCCTCGTTCTCTCCATACCTGCACCCAATTGTAGGCAATCATCTGCTCTTGCCTGAATAACTACAACTTTCCACCGGTTCCCACCAACTGTAATCTTGTCCCTTCCGACTGTTCTCTCACAGAATAGTTACCCTTTAAAAATCTAATATCTCAATCAAACCATGATGCTCTCCTGCTTAGAGATTTTTGCCAGACACCTTACCTTGACTTATTTGGACTTGCTGATCTTCTTCTGCCCACCTCTCCTTTCTCATCTCATGATCCTCTCTTCTTACCATCCATAAAATAACTTCTTCTGATCGCTTGGACCTCAGATATCTTTCCCACTTTGGGGCCTGTGCACCTGTCATTGGTCTGCCTGGAATTCTCTGTGTCCCCACCATCCACCAGGTTCTGGTCTTCACATGGCCAGCTCCTTCTCATCTCTGAAGTTTCAGCTAAAAAGGGATCACCTTACAGGCCTTCTCTGAATCAAATTTCCCTGGTCATCCCATTGCAGGGCATTTCCTGTTTCCTTGAAAGACCTTATCTCAGATTGTAGTGATTGCTTATTTATTCATCTCTATCACTGGATTGTACACTCCCTGAAGTCAGGGACAGTGTCTTCTTCAGTGTTCTGTCCTTATAACCTCAATACTTGCTCAGCACAGTTCCAGATATATTGCAAGCCTTCAATAAACATTTTTACATGAAACAAGTAATGGCTAATAGCTGAGCATGCTGCCCCATAGGATGGCACTATACCTATATGAACAGTTGAATCAGTGAAAGACTGTATTAATATGGTAATTGTGCTCTGTACCACTTATCTTCAGGATACTTTTATATAATTAAATACATTAAAAGATCATTAGAAACCTTAAAACTATGCACAATCCTAAAATCAGTTTAAGTTGTGTATTTGCCATGTTGGATATATTTAGGTTAGTCAGGCTGGTGGTATAAGATCAAGAACTTATATTAATAATGTTTTAGCACACTTGCTTCATTTAAAATCAGTATTGAAACTGTGATCTCCTTGTCCTGAGAAACATCTTTTAAAAAGACAATTGCACTTGGTGGGAGATGACCCTCCTTTCCTAAGGGCCCTGCAGAGAGGTGTTCTGTTGCATCCTTTTCAGATAACCCAGGAGTTGAGGGTGGCTCCAAGTCCTTCTCTGTTAAGCATCAGATTGTAGCAGTCTTGGTGGGTGGCTGCAAAAGGCAGCTTTCTCTGTTGTGTCCACTCACAAAAGACAGTTATTCTAAAACATATCCAGTGGACTGCTTAATAAAGTACCTGCCTTATGTGGCTGTAAGTCATCTTACAAACATGCTATGTGTAGTACTGAGCACAGTGTACATTTCTGAGAGAAGCTGCTTCTCGTTTCATCGGACCTAATATTGATTCACCATCCTTGCTGGATTCAGTGGTTTGCTCGGTGGCATCGGAACATGGGCTCGATGCCTGTTGGCAGCTCCTGCCGTCTGGGTGCCTTTCAGCTTCATCCCTTTGATTGTAGAGCAGTTTTGCATTATTGATAAATTACAGGTATGGTACTCAGAGGGAGGAAAGGGGCAGCTCAGAGTGAATGGCGGTGCCCTTGGGTATGACACTCACTTGGACTCATCCATTAGACAATCCTATGTAGTGAAAGGTATGTTTATGGGATTAGTTATTAATCACAAAACAGGATAGGAGTTACTTGACTGCTAATTATAACACTGGATGAGCACATAAAATCATAATAAACAATATCATCCCTGTAGGACCCTTCACATGAAATCAGTCCAGCTAGACAAACAGTTATTTACGTAACGTGGAATCTTAAAAAAAAAAGAAGATCCTAAAAAACTAGCAACAATTAAATAAGCAAAATGTGTGTCTAGAAGCTAATAAAAATCAGTACCTTAAAAAAAAAATCACTGCAAGCTATGTTTTCTGTAATTACACCAAACCCTAGAGTTTTAACCATGTAATAGTAATTTTTTCGTGTTTTTGCAGTTATTGTCCTTTTGATTTACTTAACTATGTCTAACTTGAACAAACAGTGTTAAGTGGGGAAACAGATGCGATTAAATAGCCTGTAATTATGTTTTTAGTCAACTGCTACCATCACAGACTCCTCCTGCTACTCGGACCAGAAAAAAAGTGACCTAACTGATTTCACCAACTGCTTTGCCAGGCCCTGATGCAGAATAGATGGCCTTATTAAGCAATCAAAAAATCAGCCATTACAGAGGAATGGTAATCAACAGTGTTTATACAGCTCACACACTAGCCCCACAATACACAATCAGGACCATGAATTCTGCTAATTGGGTACCTTCTGCGTCCAGAGGTGCCTGCAAAGGGAAACAAAAGGGACTTAAAAATTAGTGTTTGTAGCAATTAGTTTCTGTCTAAAGGCTTAACCCAGTTCACGGAAACCATGATTCAAACAAGGATTATTATAGCAACTCTGGTATTTAAATGTCTTCTGCCATTATTTGAGGTAGGATTTAGCTTGGCAAAAGTAATGTCGGTAAGTCCTCTTTTTTTTTTTTTATTTACTTTAAATGATTTTTGTTTTAAACTTTTCAAAAATCAAAACCATTAAGCCATCTGCTGCTTTAAATTTTCTGGCATTCAGTGTTTTTTTTTTTTCTCTCTCTTTTTTTTAAACCTATGATCTTGCTCAAGACCAGTTGAAAAGACCGTTAAATACATGCATTGTTGAGGAGCTTTGCTCAGAGGGATAATACAGTTGAGTTTGTTGTGCCATTATTTCTCTCAGAATGATTCATAGTTTAGTAGGAAAACATAGGGTGTAATTCTTGGTGGAGGAAAAAAGGACAGCAAGTGTTTTATTTATAAATGTATGTACAAGTTTACATTCTAAGTAATACTAAAATAGTCCAGAAGGAGAATGTAAGTTCTCTGTGTATTTTATCTGAGTAGCGTAGCAAGGCACTTCCAAATGGGCTCCACTGAAAGCCAATGGGTTTTTATAAAATTCATTACAAAAAGCCTTTTGCCCTCTTCTTCCCTTTTCGTCTTCAGCATTTCTGACATAATAATCAGACAAATCTCTGTGCTTTGCTTCTGTCTTTATGACTCCCTGCTGTAGACACTCAAAGGGCAAATTAATAGTAGCACAATTTGAGGGACCTCTTAAACTCCCATGGAAAGCATCAGCTGCAGGTTCTCGCTTTCCTGAAGCTCTCCACATGGTGACAGAAGGATCCTAACATCAGAAAGATTAGGAAGAGGAAAGGATAACCTTATGACTCAGAAGGAGACAAAAGAAATAATCGATGTTTCATTTGCTGTGATTTAAAGGTGACATAAGCAAATGACAGTTTGTCTTTTTAAATTTATTAATAACCCGCTCTCTTGAATTACTTAAATGGTTAATCAATGTGTCAATAAGTATGGTAAAAAATTTTTATTATTAACAGCAAATTTGACATTATTAAGACAGAAATTCTAGAAGGGATATTGGTACTTTGAAGACAATCAGAATGATAAGTGTGATCGTTTTAGAGACACTGTAACCACGTTTTACTCCTGACTGATTACATTACATATTGATATTAGTGAGCATTAGTATGTAGTGCAATCAGTCAGGAGAAAATGAGTGAGATGTGAACTAATGAGAGCTAATTGTATCATATAATAGCAAGGACACAGAATTCCATCAATTAAATTAGTTTGAGATGAAACAAATATGAATATAATAATGTTTGTAATAATGAGGCAATTAGAGCTAATGAAATCAGAGTTAATAAAGACCAAGATCCCTGTTCCATTTCTGCTCTTCTCCTCCTGATTCCTTCAAACTGGGTTGTGTTCTATTCACTGGATAATTTTCAGTCACTGATGCTATCTCTGTGCATGTTGAAGATGTAGGAATGAAGAATATAAACCTTCACAGTCTGTATGTTTCTTGATCTTATACTTTCAGAAGACTCCCCTTGGTCTGCCAAGGTAGTCATCTCTCATGTCTTGTTCCAGATACTATCTTCATAGACGATCTTTTCTTGATCCAGAATAGAAATTAGCACTTCTTGGCATAAATGGTGGTCTTATATTGTTCATATACTGGAGCTGACTCTTCAGGTCCAGTGCCTCCCCATTGTGTAATTCAGTTGAATTCTGCTTGTTAGCTGCTCCTTCAGTGTCCTTAAGTTGTTGACATTCGTTCCATTTAATTTCCTGATTCAAAGAGTCACAAATGGGATGGCAAAGCCAGATCTGTAGACCCTTGGTTAGTAATGTACTCTCCAGCAGAAATTATGTTCATTCTCTCTCAGAAGATGATATTGAAGACCCAATTTCAGGTCAGGTTGGTAAATTATTAACATCAATGAAATGATTAGGACCCATATTCTATTTTGAAATTTATATTGAATCTAACAGTCCATGTTGCTGAGCACCATATAAGACAGTGGATATGCGTATTAAAGAAGATGAAGTAGTGGTATATTTCTGATCAGTTTAGAAACTCATCCATTTAACTGTACAAATAATGGATTAAGAAAGCATTTTCTATAGTACATACCTTTTATAGATATTGTATTGGAAATTGACAGGAAAATTGAATTTTTTAAATTTCTTCTTGACTATCTATTTGGATGTTTCTCTGGTTGTTGTACTTCTATTTGTCCTTGATTTAGGCTGGAGTTAGTGTTAGTGAATGGTATTTGCCCGTTAAAGTAGGTAGAACTTTGTCCTGTGAAAATTTCAACCAACTTTCTTATTTGACTATTTTTTTTTAATTGTGTATATTATGGGTGTTTTTGCTTTTGCTGTTACATTAAAAGACATCATAACGGGCTGTGAGTTAATGTTTCACTTGCAAAAGTTTATGGATTATGCTCAGCTGGTTTCTCAGGCTGGCGCAGGGTTCATGATTAGAAGAATGAAAACAAACATGAATTGAAAATGTCACTAACCTTTATTGGGCCCTGAGAATCCTGGAGAATGTGTGACAGGAGGCTTTCCTGTTTTCAACAGGATAAAGAAGATTGAAAAAAAACGGCACAGATCTTGGCTATTTATATCTTTTAATGAATGCTCTTCACGTTTGGGTTTCTTTGTCTGTTTCCCAGTTTTCAAGGGTTTAACTGTAAAAAGTGCGGATGGTATCACATACTATTATAAACCATGGAGCAGACATCTGTCTAGGATGGTTTTTCCTCCAAATCATGCCCAATATAAAGGGGATATTTACAGCTGTGCATGTGTAGATAGCCAGTAATTCATTCTCAGTGTTCACCAGCACTGAGTTGGAAAGTATTTTCAGATATACTATAAGTAAAGCTGTGTGTTTAAGGTGGGGCATGGTGGAGGGATATTTAAGGTGAGATCTAATGTCTAACATGTGATGGGCCCACTAGATTTGAATTTGGTTGTGTTATCTTTAAAAACCTTTTGTGATCAATAAACAAATATATTCACACTCTAGATCCCAGGACCTCATCAGAATAGAGGAAAGTAAAACTAACACCCTATTTATATAAACTGTAGAGCATCTAGAGATTAAACTGTGGTCCAGTGCTGGTCAGAATAGCACATCTAACCAGTGATAATTTGTTTGAAATTTAAATTTCTATTAAAATCCACTGTCTTTGTTTCCTTACAGTGATTTGGACTTGGTTTTTCCTGACCTAAATATGACTAATGTTGTAGTATATTAATCTGAAACATATTAATCTGTTTCTTTCTCCTTTAATTTTTCTCCCTGCTACTGCCTGGTCTGGCACAACTTGTGACAAATCGTGTTGTACTTTTCACTGATTTCATGAGTAGTTTGAAAAAGTACTCTATGAAGATTACTAGGGAAATCTCAAAACATATTCCTTCGTTCTGGACTGTACATGTATGGTGGATGAGGAATTTTAGGCTTTTAACAATACATTTACTTGTTCTTGAATTAAAATTATGTCTATAGGTTTGTGCTTAGTTCAAAATCTTTTGTTGTTGTTTAGTCACCAAGAAATATTTCAGTGCAAATCTGACCTATATGGATTGAATGACATTTTTCTTGGGGCAGAGTTTAAATATTTGAGAAATATAAGCTTATGCCTTTTAATTCTCATTTTATCTAATTACATATTATTTTTTAACATATTTTGTTTTGCATTTTGAAACGTGATCAAAGTAATCTTTTGGCCAGAAAGTGTTTTCATTTAAAAATATGAAACATTTAATATTTTTATTTGAAAATAACCTTAGTAAAATCATATCTAATTTATATAATATGGTTAAGCAAAATTTATGCCCAAAGGTTGAGCATTTTATTGAGCAAATAATCAGCTTTATTTTCAAGCATAAAGTTAGGAAACTTACTTGGTGGAAAGGAAGTTGCTATTAGTGGCATTATTTTTTACTCAAAAGTGACAATTTTATAATTGCAACAATTTAAGACTTATTCATGCATATAACATCCTTTTATTTCACAACAGTAAGGTGATCTTTTTAAACTTAAAATCATGTTTCCTATTTGGAAAAATATATGACTTTTTCATGTAAAGCCAATCACTCAAGTTTCAATTTGAAGGATCGTAGGTCGGTAATGGAGTTCCAATTTTAACCTTGATGATTTATGTGATTTTGAAAGTCACATAAACTCTATTTATTCAAAATTCCTTTGTACTGAGTTATTTTTCCCTACAGTCAGAATAGGCTAGGTTATGCTGCAGTGACAAATAACCCCTACATCTCAGTAGCTTAAAATAACCAAGGTTTAATTCTCATTCACATATTTATCAAGAATGAGTTGGGAGCTGTGTTGTTTCATTGTTGTTATTGTCTAATGCTAGAACCTGTGTTGATGGAGTAGCTTCTATCTGGAGCACTGGCCATTGTGAAGGCAGATAATATGAGGAAAACACACACTAACTCTTAAAGCTTCCATTAACCGTTGGCTAAAGCCAATCTAGCTTCAGGCAGCAAAGAAGCAGAATTATACCATTTAACGGAAGAAAAAGAAAGACATTGCTACCTGTTAATAGCCCTAAGACCACCATACACTCTCCTCACCCACTACCCCGCATTTATTTACTTACAAATGTTATTGCATGATAAAGTAATACACTGAAAAAAATCACCAAAAAGAAAAACTACTCGGAGTCCTATTACCCTAACATATCAAACCTTCTTATTTGTTCAGGTTTATTTAAACACCTTGACGGTATATATAATCTTTATACAGTTGTATTGATTTTTTTCTGTTTGTATTAGTTGGACAAATTTACCAATGATTTTCTTAATGCTGGTGAGCTCACTAATGAGATTTGTTTTAAATCTTTACATTGTCATGCGTTTCTAACCTGCCTGTGATTATCTTTGTTATGATTTTGACATAACTTAATATAAAAGAGAAGTTGGGGGTAAGTGTATAAGATAATAGCTTACATGTAGAGTATCTTAAACTATTTTATGGAAGTTTCCATTGTAGTTAAAAGTATTTTTCTTTTAATGTGTATATGGACTAAGATCGGCCTAGATATTTTTAAAAGGACTCTAATATGGGTCTGTTTTTCTAGAATTTTAGTTAAATTATATTTCATTGTTACATTGATTTTAATATAAGAACCTTATACTTAGGTGCTTTTATTAGGATGGGAATTACAGAGCTTGATTTACACAGGGAGGTGTAAAGCCTGGATTTTGTGAGGAGGGTCAGTGAACAAAAGGAAGGACATGTGAAGAATTTTATTGTGTAATATATCCAATCTGGAGCTTTAATTTTCAAATGATCATGAAAGGGTACATTGGCTATTTTCTTTAGTATTAATGTTTGTAGTAATATTACACTAAAACCCTTATTTTGTTATGAATAAGACATTTGTGATAGGTAAAATAAAAATCTTATCTTTTTGGGGGGTCTTATCAGTAGCAATGCCATTTTTTTCTTTTAATCTTCTTCTGGAGAAGTTGTTTCGAGTAACATTAATCATGAGTAGATTTGGATGGTGCAAGCAATATTATATCCCAATATATGGGATATATTTATGTCATGTATGTTTTATGACAGTTTTTTTCATTGTCAAGGTTGCCAATGACCTCTGTGTTGCCAGATCCAGTGATCAGTTCTTAATATTTCCCATTCTTAGTCCTGCAGCATCATTTGACACAGACAGTGTGCCCCCTTTCCTGAAATAGGTTCTTCCCTGGACTTGCAGTGCACCCACAGTGTCTCGGTTTTGTTGTTTCTTTTTTAACCTCTCTCGCCGGCTATGCCTTCCCAGTCTTTGCCGTATGTATCCTCTGCGGATCTTACGGATTAAAATGTTTGAGTGGGTCTCTTTTCTGTATATCTAAGCTTGCTCGTTAGATGATCTTATCCAGTCTCATGACTTTAAATGTCATCCACATGCATATGACCTAAATTTATAGCCCCATTTATGGCCTTTCCCCTGACATCCAGACTCACGTAGATATTTTAAATGACGTTTCTGTTCAGATGTCAATAGGCATGTCACATTTAATGTCCAAACAAAGCATGATTCTTTTCCTTCTTATCTTGCTTTCTATCCATTGTTCACCACTGCACTAAGTGCAAAACTCTTTGCCAGATTTCGCATGGCAAAAGCATTGGGATGGATCATTCTTGACTCTCCTCCTCTTTTGTATCCTGTATGTAATCCTTTGACAAATCCTGTTGGCAGTTCTTCCTTCAGAGTAAATCCCCAGACTCAGTTCACTTCAATCGCTCAGTCGTGTCCGACTCTTTGAGACCCCAAGAACCGCACACGCCAGGCCTCCCTGTCCATCACCAACTCCCGGAGTTTACCCAAACCCATGTCCATCGAGTTGGTGATGCCATCCAACCATATCGCCCTCTGCCGTCCTCTTCTCCTCCTGCCCCCAATCCTTCCCAGCATCAGGGTCTTTTCCAATGAGTCAACTCTTCGCATGAGGTGGCCAAAGTATTGGAGTTTCAGCTTCAACATCAGTCCTTCCAATGAACACCCAGGACTGATCTTTAGGATGGACTGGTTGGATCTTCTTGCAGTCCAAGGGACCCTCAAGAGTCTTCTCCAACACCACAGTTCAAAAGTGTCAATTCTTCAGCATTCAGCTTTCTTCAGCGTCCAGCTCTCACATCCATACATGACCACTGGAAAAACCATAGCCTTGACTAGACGGATCTTTGTTGGCAAAGTAATGTCTCTGCTTTTAAATATGCTGTCTAGGTTGGCCATAACCTTCCTTCCAAGAAGTAAGCATCTTTTAATTTCATGGCTGCAATCACCATCTGCAGTGATTTTGGGGCCCCCCAAAATAGAGTCTGACACTGTTTCCACTGTTTCCCCATATATTTGCCATGAAGTGATGGGACTAGATGCCATGATCTTAGTTTCCTGAATGTTGAGCTTTAAGCCAACTTTTTCACTCTCCTCTTTCACTTTCATCAAGAGGCTCTTTAGTTGTTCTTCACTTTCTGCCATAAGGGTGGTGTCATCTGCATATCTGAGGTTATCGATATTTCTTCCGGCAATCTTGATTCCAGCTTGTGTTTCTTCCAGCCCAGCGTTTCTCATGATGTACTCTGCATATAAGTTAAATAAGCAGGGTGACAATATATAGCCTTGATGTACTCCTTTTCCTACTTGGAACCAGTCTGTTGTTCCGTGTCCAGTTCTAACTCTTGCTTCCTGACCTGCATACAGGTTTCTCAAGAGATGGGTCAGAAGGTCTGGTATTCCCATCTCTTGAAGAATTTTCCACAGTTGCTTGTGATCCACACAGTCAAAGGCTTTGGCATAGTCAATAAAGCAGAAATAGATGTTTTTCTGGAACTCTCTTGCTTTTTCGATGATCCATCAGATGTTGGCAATTTGATCTCTGGTTCCTCTGCCTTTTCTAAAACCAGCTTGAACATCTAGAAGTTCACAGTGCTCATATTGCTGAAGCCTGGCTTGGAGAAATTTGAGCATTACTTTACTAGCGTGTGAGATGAGTGCAATTGTGCAGTGGTTTGAGCATTCTTTGGCATTGCCTTTCTTTGGGATTGGAATGAAAACTGACCTTTTCCAGTTCTGTGGCCACTGCTGAGTTTTCCAGATTTGTTGGCATATTGAGATGACCATTATATCTATCCCCAGACTACTTGTGGTCATTGCCTGGGACCCCTGTCTGAGCCGCCACCATTTTTCTCCTGGACAATTGCAATGGTCTCTCCATCTCTCCACTGGTGTTACTCTTGCAACTGTAGATACCTCCAGCCTTTTGAAAGTTTGTCTTATGTCACTTGGCTTTTACGAAAGACCTATATTAGTATCTATTTTGGCTAACACCAAGAAATCCGCAGAGGATTTTTGCTTTTACCAAAAAAGGCAAAAATTGAAAATTATGTTCAGCGTTTGTTTTGCAGTGAGTTGTTACAGAGGCAGTGCACACCCCAGCAGAGACATCCCAAGCTCCTTCCTGGGGAACAACACTCAGTATCCAGCCACCATGGCTTTGAACTGTGTCTGTGAGCATCTGTGCTTTATTTTATTTTGTGCACCCATTAGTAAGATGTGTCCTACGGTAATTACTTCTTCACTTTACACTGTTTTGGCTTATGAAAGATTTCATAGAAACAGTCTACTTTCGAATATCATGGGATCCTGTGACACTGTTCTTCAATACTGTTTACTCCCTAATGAGGCTGCTTATTTGTTCTTTAAAAATCTAAATCTGTTCATGGCAAATCCTCCGATTCTTCCAATCTCATTTAGAGAAATCTTCAGGAATAAATATTTTGATTCTCTTAGCAGAATGTAAACATTGTTTTGTCAGGGAGAGTTTGATCAAATTGTGTGATTCTTCTTTTGCCCTCTATTATTATTCCCTATGTTGGGGTATAATCCAGAATTTACAGAGTGAGACTTTCACTGATAAACAATTTCTTACTCTCCTTTCCTTGGGTCACCCATTTCTCTTAAGCGGCCCAGTCATGTGGTGATGACGATAAATCTTTTAAAAAATCATACCCACTTCTCGTTTCTTTCATTATTTTTAACACAGTGCCAAGATTAGAATGGGATCAAGGAGACATTCTTATCAACTTTGGGGTTCATGATGTCAAGTGAAGGAGTGGATTAATACACTTGTCTTTCTCTGCCAGTGAGTTTTTGAACTTTTATTATAGTTCTCTATTAGGTCCTTCCTTTTGAATCTGCACTGTTTTGATTAAGACAGATTTGTGTCATGTCCCATCATTTATTTGCTTTTTTAATCCTGTTTACTGAGAGTCTGGATCGTGATCTTTCATGTCACTTACCTTCTGAGGACTGTACACATCTAAGAGACAAGGTAGCAATGTCTGAACTATGGCCACTGAAAAATGAACTTCTTAATGTTATTTCCTGGGTTGTCATTGAAGGCTGTTCTCTGCAGCCTGTTTTCTGGAATTTGATTGCAGTTTAAGAGTCCCGAATAGTTGAACATTTATCCTATAGATAAAATTGTTCTTTCAGAGCATGAAGGTTGACAAATCAGTTAATCACCAAGCCGTGCATGCTACCTTAATAGTGTGGGCAGAGAATTGAGTTTCTTTGATTCCTCCTCTCAGGGATTTTCCCAACATAACTTAGTTACGTAACTGTTGTTGTTGTTTGGTTACTCAGTCGTGTCTGCACAGTATATTAAACTTTGTACGAGAGGTAGAGACTACACTTTTTCTGACAGCTAACAGAGTGGCTTCAGAACAAATCGAATGATATTTTCCCAAGTTTGTGCTCACAGTCCATCGATATTTTCCTAAACTTGTGCTCACATTCCAGCTATTTGATAGGAGGAGTAATGTCTCCTGACTCACTCGGGCGTTCCAGAGAGAAGCCCTTTTTTTTATAGGGTGTAAGCTAGATTTCCTAAATCACGAAAAGCGCTGACCAAGATTTTCTTTGAGCTCTTCCGACCTTGGGGATGAACTTCAGTGATTTGGGAGTGAAGTGTGACAGCATTTGCAGAAGGAAAGGCCAAACTGGCTGCTCTTAAACTGGCTTCTCAGTGTCCCAATGTCCCTGTCTGACTCATGAGCTGCCTGCTGCTGTTGCAAAGCTTTCAGCCTCTTTAAATGGTACTAATCATTTGGATGTTGCTTGACCCCTTTAGGTCTTGGAAAAAAGAAATGATTTTATTGGTGGTGAGGGTGGCTAGATACACACTGCTGGAAAATGACGTTTTTCTATTTTCTCAGTCTAGGCAAGCCATTAATGAGCAAGCTTTCCCGTATACTTTCCCCCAAATTTTACCTTCTGGGATCATGTCTGGCTCCAACTAAGTAGTTTGTGTTATGCCTGATATTCTGGGCAAGAGGAAAAAATATTCCACAAGGAATCCAAATATAGCACACAGTTGTTTAGATTAGCCCTAGGAGTGTACTGTCGCTCTAAACTTAGACATATCTTCCAGTGATATGGTGCTTTGGTTTGTAATCTTGTGATATGTGCAAAATTTTATGCCTTTCTTGGCCTTGTTGCCTAGGCCAACACATGCAAGATTAAGTCCGGTTTATTGTGTTTCCCTTATTTTTTATCTGTGATAATTGACTCACAGTTTTACTTTGAATATTATGCAGAATTTCCTTTCCTATGCTTCCTTAAAAAGACATGGCTAAACTTCAGAACTGACTAGAATGATTCTGTTATTGTCATTAAAGTGGTAAGCACTGATCTGTAAGCCTGGTAAAGACGCCTTAGAATGGACTGCTTTCCCCTTTGTTACTAGTTGTAATTTGAACTTCAAAGGAGAGGGACCCTTTCCTTTTGTGGCTTGTAAGAATGCAAGGGCCACTGGGGCACTCCACTGGTAGGGTTACCCCAAGCTTGATTTCCTGTTGATTTCCTGTGCTACTCAGTCTACAGTTCAGTACAGATAACTGGAATCACACAACTGTTTTGAAAGAATGAACTGGTAAGAGAACTGATAGAATACCTCTTTTAACTCTAAAGAGCATTCATTACATAACTCCAAGTTTAGGAAGACTTGGATTCAACCTCTGGACTCTAGTAACAGGAAGTGAAACTTAGGATCAATCAATCTAAATAAAAAGTTAAAGATATTGACCTTAAATCCTGTTTTTAGAATATTATTTGGATAGATTTGATCCATTTTAATTTTTCTTGTTTTATTTTTAGTTTTTAAAGCATCATGATTGTCTTTCAACATCTTCTTTATATTTACCTTTCCTTATTTCTACCTTTAATGATTTATGCTTTTACATTTTAATATCTGTAACTTTTTAATAGCAGTCTTTATCTTTCTACATTTCTCAGTTTCTTGTTTTGTATTCTTGATATTTTAAAATATTCTCTAATTTTAAATTAGCCCAAACTTTTATTCTTTTTCTTCTCTCTCTTCCTCTCTCTCTCCTCCCTTCCTTCTCCCCCCCCTCCCCCAGCAATGCATTACCTCCACCACTCTCTTTTTAAGAGTTTTCCAAAAAGTATATAGGCTTAAAGTACTGGGTTTCCCTGTACTTTCAGCTGGTAAAGAATCCGCCTGTAAAGAATCCGTCGTCACAGAGAGCCGGACACAACTGAGCAACTTTAACTTTCAAAGTACTGGTGGCTCAGACAGTAAAGAATCTGCCTGCAATGCAGAGACCCGGGTTTGATCCCTGGGTCAGGAAGATCCCCTGGAGAAGGGAATGACAGCCCACTCCAGTACTCTTGCCTGGAAAATCCCATGGACGGAGGAGCCTGGTAGGCTGCAGTCCATGGGGTTGCGAAGAGTCAGACATGACTGAGTAACTTCACTTTCACTTTTCATTTTCATGCATTGGAGAAGGAAATGGCAACCCACCTCAGTGTTCTTGCCTGGAGAATCCCAGGGATGGCGGAGCCTGGTGGGCTACCATCTATGGGGTCGCACAGTCGGACATGACTGAAGCGACTTAGCAGCAGCATCAGCATCAGCATGACTATTGATAGTCCTTAATTATTTTAATAATAGAAGTATAGAAATTATGAGATTATTATTATTGCACTTAGAAGTAAGTGTTTGTGCTCATATGTTTATACCTAATATTTTCTTTAAGCCATTCTAGAAAACCTGCCTTAGGAGACTCTGAAAATTATTCTCTTGCATTTTTCACAGTTTGCTTCTTTCTGACTTCTTGCTATTTTCCATCCTGAAGAAGTGGCTCTATGCTCTTCCAGACATCCTTTGAAGCAAGGATAACTTTTCTATTTTCAAAATTTTCTTTAAAGTCATGGAAGACAAATAGTGTCTAAACTTTCCATAAAATAAGTGGGAATAAAACATATGTAAAGAAAATGAGGTTTGCCTTGAATCTGTCTCCACAGGGGGCAAATTGGGTTCTTAAAAAGTTGCTGAAGATCTATTTATCATGGGAGACTTTAAATAAAATTTTAAATCAGTCTCTTACAAAAAAACCTAATATCATGCATATGCACATGTGTGTAAGGGTTTGCTCTGTTTATGGGTTTGATCTATTTATAGGACTTAGTTTACTAAGAGTGGTTGAGTTTCTCAGGGATAGAGTCATATTAATCAAACTTTGAATCTGCACTAAAGAATATAGAGGATGGCACACTGTCTCTGTAGAACTATCTCAAATGGTTTAGAGTCAGAAGGTGACTTGATGAATTTGGACTCCAGTCAAGGGGACTTAATTATAAACTCTGTATGTTTGAGGCATAAGGATGTTAGCCTATGAGAGCCTGAGGAAGCTATGGCTGTAATAATGACATTCTTGTCCTAGGACTGGTCCGGTCCCTAAGTGAGGCCATACTTTTCCTCCTGTGAAGGACGTGGGGCACTGAGTGAGAAGTCGCACCATTTTTAAATCGTAAGGGGAAGTTCAGTGCCGCAGGAGCAATTACTGCAGTCTATGCCTGGGCAAGTGGGCCTCTCAAGTCTTCCCCCATTATCATCTGAATAAAACCAGGAGGGTAGGAAAAATAAATTCATTTTCCTAAATTCCAAACCAACCAACCTTCCTCTAACAAGCTCTTTCTTTAAGGATGTTATACCATTGCTTAGCTTAAAGTCAAGTTCTAATTTTTCCCTGATTCTGGTCCAGGAAATGTTTTGTCTCAATGAAATATATTAGGTATATCTGATTCATAGGTACTGATTTTTAGCTAATTTTCAAGAATCTTAATTATCACCTTGGTATAGCCTACAATCACCAATCATTAACTCAGTGCACATGAATTTGAGCAAACTCTGGGAGACCGTGGAGAACAGAGGAACCTGGTGTGCTACAGTTCGTGGCATCACAAAGAGTTGAACACAACTTAGTAAATGAACAACAATAGCCTACAATGTAAGAAGATTATTACACGATGCTTTGCAATAATACATAAAGCAACATTATTTTATTTGATCCAAAATGCTAGATGAAAAATTATGTAAAAACTCACATATATATATAAATACATTTCTTTGCCTATTGAGATAAGTGCTTTTAGACTTCCTTGATTTGGGGTGTTTTACAGTCTGTCTTTGACATGTTTAGGTGAGAAAAAAGACCCCAGAAACCACTTGTTGTTGACAGCATTAACAGGTAAATATACACTGGACTGGAGAAGGCAATGGCACCCCACTCCAGTACTCTGGCTTGGAGAATCCCATGGACGGAGAAGCCTGGTAGGCTACAGTCCATGGGGTCGCTAAGAGTCGGACACGACTGAGCGACTTCACTTTCACTTTTCCCTTTCATGCATTGGAGAAGGAAATAGCAACCTACTCCAGTATTGTTGCCTGGAGAATCCCAGGGACGGCGGAGCCTGGTGGGCTGCCGTCTATGGGGTCGCATGGAGTCAGACATGACTGAAGCAACTTAGCAGGAGCAGCAGCATACACTGGACTAATATTTAAATAAGACTTGATGTGTAAGATATAGCACTCTGCAGTATGATAAAGGCTCTAGCACATGATGACATCATTTAATGACCTCCGCTGATTATTTTACCACTTAAAATGGCAAGGTATTTCCCAAATAATGAGTGGATGCTTTCTAATTATGTAATGATATAAAGCACCATTTGAATTTTAGAAGTTGATGGTAAAAGGATTTACGGTTATAAAAATAGTATCAAAAAGTCATTGAGTGTTCACTCATTGAAATGTGTGGTCACTCTAAGCACTTTTGTATAAAAGATTTTTAAAATAATTATATTTATGAAAATTTAAGAACTACCAGATCACACACTTTAATCAAACTTTTAATTTGGGGGTATGTTCATATCACTTCTCCTTTTGGGCATTTCTTGTAATTAAAACTAAACACTTACGTTCTTCATCATTAATAGTCTGTCTATAGATTAGAGCAGGCTTCCCTGGTGGCTCAGACGGTAAAGAATCTTGCCCGCAATGCTAGAGACCTGGGTTCCATCCCTGGGTTGGGAAGATCACCTGGAGAAGGTAACGGCAACCCACTCTAGTATCCTTAGCTGGAGAATTCCATGAACAGAGGAGCTTGGCAGGCAGTGGATAGATTAGAGCAGTGGATTAAAGCAGTGGCTAGATTAGAGCAGTGGTTTGAGCCTTTCGAAAGAAGGCCTCTGTGTGCCCAAGGTTTGGAAACCTTCTTGCTTGTATTGTGTTCATTGTTGAGCACCAAATACATGCCACTACTTGTCACTAGCACCTCTAGCTTGAAAAGCACTGGCTATTTCCTTGGTCCCTAAACTTTGGTTGTTGTTTTGAGGGTGTGATCTATGACCTCAAAATTAGGGGTTACATCTGTTTGGCTTGTGCCATGAGCTCGCACACCTGTGTAGCTCTCCTCACTAGTAGGTCCTGCTGACAGTTTCTTATTCTTTCCTGTAAGTGATGGATGGTTGTATCATAAACATTTTCTGAATTATCACTAAATAACATTGATAAACATTATGACTGAATAATGATGATAAAGTCATGGAGCCAATCCTAGGTCTCTTTTTAAAAAGGGCAGCCCAGAAAGGAATTTCACATTGATAGATATCTGTCTCAAAACTGGGTGCATGTCCTTAGAGACCTGAAAATCCTGCTAAAGTCTGGTATTTGCTCCTCTTTCCAAAAAAAAGATTTTCCTTGTGATGAGATCTTTTAGAATTCACTCTCTTAACAATTCTCATTTATAATGTAAAACAGTGTTAATGATCTTTTTCTTTTTTTGGAGGATTTTAGAGAAATGTAATTTCTTATTTTAATTTCATTTAATTTTTTTTTTTAGTATATTTTCTATTTTTTTACTTTACAATATTGTATTTGTTTTGCCATACATTGACATGAATCCACCATGGGTGCACATGTTTTCCCCTTCCAGAACCCCCCTCCCACCTCCCTCCCCATCCCATCCCTCCGGGACATCCCGGTGCACCAGCCCCAAGCACCCTGTATCATGCGTTGAACCTGGACTGGCGATTCATTTCACATATGATAATTTACATGCTTCAGTGCCATTCTCCCATATCATCCTACCCTCGCCCTCTCCCATAGAGTCCATAATACTGTTCTATTGATCTGTGTCTCTTTTGATGTCTCACATACAGGGTTATCTTTACCGATTGACTAAATACCATATATATGTATTAGTATACTGTATTGGTGTTTTTCTTTCTGGCTTACTTCACTCTGTATAATAGGCTCCAGTTTCATCCACCTCATTAGAACTGATTTGAATGTATTCTTTTCAATGGCTGAATAATATTCCATTGTGTATACGTACCACAGCTTCCTTATCCATTCATCTGCTGATGGGCATCTAGGCTGCTTCCATGTCCTGGCTATTGTAATCAGCACTGCGATGAACACTGGGGTACACGTGTTTCTTTCAAGTCTGGTTTCCTCAGTGTGTATGCCCAGCAGTGGGATTGCTGGGTCATATGGCAGTTCTATTTCCAGTTTTTTGAGGAATCTCCACACTGTTCTCCATAGTGGCTGTACTAGTTGATCTTTTTCTTTTTCATGCTCTACGTTTTATCTCTAGTACTAATTTAGCCCTCAGCTGAAAGTGCATACCTTTTGCTTGCCTTTGTCTAACCACCCCCCCCAAAGCCCACCTCCCCCTCAACCTGCTGGCCACAGATGTGATCTACAACACTGCCTTAGTTCCTGGTATACAATATAGTGATTTGATACTTACATACATTTTTAAATGATCACCATGATAAGTCTAGTTGTCTCAGATGAATATTTTTTAAAAAAATCTTATTTCTCATCATATCTACTCAGGCTATAAAATGGTAGTTTTTTTTTTTTTTTTAACTTTAAACTTTTCATTTTGTATTGGGGTATAGCTGATTAACAATGTTGTGGTAGTTTCAGGTGAACAGCGAATGGACTCAGCCATCCATATACATGTATCCATTCTCCCCCAAACAGTTCTCCCATCCAGGCTGGCACATAACATTAAGTAGAGTTCCATGTGCTAACAGTGATGATTGTTTTTAAACAGATGTATGCTAGGTCAGAGAAGCATTCTTTTCTTAATACTTTCTCCTGTGGTTGGCATTTAAAATGCTTTTACTTTTGTAGAAAGTATTGCAAGGAGTGTATTTATGCTTATGGGTTTTTTCTTTTGTTGAAATAAACAAGATAATATAGGTAAATTATCAGGCACACATAGTCTTCCTTGAAGAAATTTCTAGGGCATTTATTATTACAATGAATGAACAATTTACTGGCTCTTTATTTGTGGGGTCATAATGCTTTCCAAAAGGTGTTTACAACAGCTTTAGCCACATTTAAGAATATTTTGCCAATCTAAGCTGTGTCAACACCTTGAGTTGTTATGAATACCAGCAAGAATGTGCTTGCTCCTTTATATGTATTTATTCTTTCAATAAATTGTCTGTTTATACTTTTGACCTTGATATTTTTCTTGAAAATAACAATGCTGCTGTCACTTATATTAGCTTTCTTTTTTATTAAACAAGGTAAAATAATTTTTCATATTTGAATGTCAGTTTTACCTTTGCAACTTCTGTCTCCATTGGTCTGACAATCACTCTATTCTGCTAATTTTTCAAGAATTTTATTTTCTATATTAATCTCTTTAATCTACCTGGAATTAATTTTCTTAGATGGTATATAGTACAAATCCATATTTTGAACAGATTCTTGACCTGTTCATCCCTAAACTATGTTAGATAATCCTTCCTACTCTCTATTTAGTAACATGTTATTTTATAATATATTCATATTTAAGCTGTATAGTTTGTATATTTTTGATCTCTCTGTTCTGTTATACTGATCAAAATGTGGACATTTACTCTTGTTTTAATTCTTTTTGCTTTCTAAATAGTTACTAAGAAGTTGGTTATGTGTCTTTCTTGTTCTGTTGTCCATTCAAACAAAGGCTGGACAAATTGTTCATGGTTAGTGCCATAGTGCACTGTTGTGTTGAATTGTCATAATAAGAGTTATTTGGATTTTGATTTGTAACCATACCTAGCAATAAGGGTAATTATTGTGATATATTTTATTTCCAGAATCTTACATGACAGTTTTTTGAGGTGGTCTTAAATATCAAAGTAACTCTAAACTTAAAAAGTCGCAGTTTCCCTAGAGCTTATGGTTTGAACTGTACAAAATTTCAGATGCTACTTCGATATCTGGTATTTGCAATCTAATGGCCCTTTTTAAATTAAAGATAAAGATGAGTATCTTTAAAGAATTTCAGATTGTCACTCCACCCTATATGGGTATTTTAGAGATAATTCTGTGTGTGTGTGTGTGTGCATGTGTGTGAACATGTGCGTGCACATGTGCCTATGTGTGGTTGGGTGTCTGTGTGTATGTTGAAAAATCGCTCAGAAAAAAGGTCTACTTATTTTGTTCCCAGTTTTAGATATTTAGTAGTGACTTTAGTAAAAGGTAGAGAACTGAGCTCATACTTTATCTCTGTTCTTTTTCAAGATGCCACTGAAATCATAGAATAAACAATAAATCATAATTGTACTGTGAAACAGGAAGGATAACATAGTGTCCAGCGATGAATGTAAGGAAATGTTTGCTTTCATACACAAACCTAATTGCATTAGGTTTTGGAAGGCAAATTTGGCTGAAGGTACCAAAATAAAAATGTATGTATCCTTTGAGCTAGTAATTATGCCCCTGGGAATATTTCAGTTCAGTTCAGTTGCTCAGTCATGTTCGACTCTTTGCAACCCCATGAATTGCAGCACGCCAGGCCTCCCTGTCCATCACTAACTCCCGGAGTCCACCCAAACCCATGTCCATCGAGTCAGTGATGCCATCCAGCCATCTCATCCTCTGTTGTCCCCTTCTCCTCCTGCCCCCAATCCTTCCCAGCATTAGGCTCTTTTCCAATGAGTGAACTCTTTGCATGAGGTGGCCAAAGTATTTGAGTTTCAGTTTCAACATCAGTCCTTCCAATGAACACCCAGGACTGATCTCCTTTAGGATGGACTGGTTGGATCTCCTTGCAGTCCAAGGGACTCTCAAGAGTCTTCTCCAACACCACAGTTCAAAAGCATTAATTCTTGGGCGCTCAGCTTTCTTCACCGTCTAACTCTCACATCCATACTTGACTACTGGAAAAACCATAGCCGTGTTTAGATGTACCTTGTCAGCAAAGTAATGTCTCTGCTTTTTAATATTCTGTCTAGGTTGGTCATAACTTTCTTTCCAAGGAGTAAGCGTCTTTTAATTTCATGGCTGCAGTCACCATCTGCAGTGATTTTGAAGCCTCCCAAAAATAAAGTCTGACACTGTTTCCACTGTTTCCCCATATATTTGCCATGAAGTGCTGGGACTAGATGCCATGATCTTAGTTTTCTGAATGTTGAGCTTTAAGCCAGCTTTTTCACTCTCCCCTTTCACTTTCATTCAGACTCTCTTTAGTTCCTCTTCACTTTCTGCCATAAGGGTTCTGTCATCTGCATATCTGAGGTTATTGATATTTCTCCCGACAATCTTGATTCCAGCTTGTGTTTCTTCCAGCCCAGCGTTCCTCATGATGTACTCTGCATATAAGTTAAATAAGCAGGGTGACAATATACAGCCTTGACGTACTCCTTTTCCTACTTGGAACCAGTCTGTTGTTCCATGTCCAGTTCTAACTGTTGCTTCTTGATCTGAATACAGATTTCTTAGGAGGCTAGGTCAGGTGGTCTGGTATTCCCATCTCTTGCAGAATTTTCCACAGTTTATTATGATCTACACAGTCAAAGGCTTTGGCATAGTCAATAAAGCAGAAATAGATGTCTTTCTGGAACTCTCTTGCTTTTTCGATGATCCATCGGATGTTGGCAATTTGATCTCTGGTTCCTCTGCCTTTTCTAAAGCCAGCTTAAACATCTGGAAGTTCACAGTGCTCATATTGCTGAAGCCTGGTTTGGAGAATTTTGAGCATTACTTTACTAGCATGTGAGATGAGTGCAATTGTGCGGTAGTTCGAGCATTCTTTGGCATTGCCTTTCTTTGGGATTGGAACGAAAACTGACCTTTTCCAGTCTTGTGGCCACTGCTGAGTTTTCCAAATATGCTGGCATATTGAGTGCAGCACTTTCACAGCATCATCTTTGAGGATTTGAAATAGCTCCACTGGAATTCCATCACCTCCACTAGCTTTGTTCGTAGTGATGCTTTCTAAGGCCCACTTGACTTCATATTCCAGGATGTCTGGCTCTAGGTGAGTAATCACACCATCGTGATTATCTGGGTCGTGAAGATCTTTCTTGTATAGTTCTTCTGTGTATTCTTGCCACCTCTTCTTAATATCTTCTGCTTCTGTTAAGTCCATACAATTTCTGTCTCCCCAAATTTAAACATATGCCCAAAGATATGGTTGTTAAGATATTCAACAACCTGAATGTCAAAAGGAAAAATTGATAATACATACATGTGTGCATGCATTTGGATATTATTTGTGATTGTACTTATAAATGTGTTTGTGTGCTAAGCTGCTTCAGTCATTTCCAACTCTTTGCAACCCTTTGGACTGTAGCCCACCAGACTCCTCTGTCCCCATGGGATTTAATAGGCAAGAATACTGGAGTGGGTTGCCATTCCCTCCTCCAGGGGATCTTCCCGACCCAGGGATTGAATACTTGTCTCTTACGTTTCCTGCATTGGCAGGCAGGTTCTTTATCACTAGCGCCACCTGAGAAGCCGTATAAATGTTACATACATTTAGTTATTACAGCATTAGAATACTTTGAAAACCTTTATATCCTATTTCTAAGCAGTGGCTACCATGAGATGACAGTGGAGATTTAGTTGAAGAGTTGTAAGGGAAAAAAATAAACTTTTACTTTTTTACTGTACACTACAGCATTGTTTGAAAAATTATCAAATGAATATCAAAATTGAATGATGTGTATGAGGTTTCCTCTAACTAGATTTCATTTTGCCTTGCGTTCATTTTCCCGGAATGATCTCTCACAATTCTCTTTTTTTCTTCTGATTATTGATGATTTTATCTCATGATTTTTCTGCCAGTTGAAAAATTAGTATAACTATAATTTTATGAGTAAATGGTTTGGATGATATTTCTCTCTTGATATTATGGTTTCTGAAAGAGAGAAGACCATTAAAAATGTAGTATGATTTATTTGTCTTATATTCTCAAGATAAAATGTTGGGTTTGAAATTAGGTTCAGTTTTTAAATAGCACAGTTGTTTTAATATTTATTAATAAGTGTCTTCGGTCCTCTTGATGCATTATCATATGTAGAATAGGCATGTTGTGCCTTCATTATTTATACAGTACAAACTGAAAAAAAACCACAGCATGGAGAACCAAAGGACGAGCAGGCGAATTTTATTTATTATGATAATCCCCCTCAAGTCCCCTTTTCCTGCTTTTGATCTAGGTAAAAGCAAGCTGGGAACCTAATTAAACCAGTGCTGAGTGAGACGAGATAGGATGCAAAAAAAAAAGATTCTGACCAACCAGATTTTGAAATGGAAGTTAATTAAGAGCAATGTACAAATAATCCCCGCAAATGGTGACATTTAAAAAAGCATTTTGATATTCTGAAGCAGTTATGTAAATCATTGAAAATGAGACTCTGGAGGAAATGTAAAACATGGAGGCTCACCTTTTAATACCTTTTGGTAATGTTTTTATTTGGCTTAATGTTTGTCAGGGGACTGAGTATTTGAAGGTAATTTGATGACAGAAATATTGTACTCCCTGAAATGTGGAGCCATAGAGGAGGGGCTGCCAAGATGGAGACCTGTAGGTAGGCTCAATGTTAATGATACCAACAAGGAAACTAGGGACATTCTCTGGTTCTGTGGATGCTCTGACCCTGTATACAGTGTATGAAGCAGAAACTAACAAGATGCTAATGAATCAGGCTTAAAAAAGGGCATGACCTCAGTGTTCAAGAAGGCTTACATGGGGATGGGCTCTTGCAACAAGGGTGACAAAAACTAGACGAGGAGGCTACCTCATTTACATTATAATCTGCATATGGCTTTCAAAGAATTTTAGCTCATGAATTTCAGTTGGACAAGTAGAGGGCATGTTTTAATTATTGCTGTTATTATGTATCTGGAGAAACAAGGGCAGAATATTTAAAGATATTTCTAAGAAATAGAAATATCAAAACCATGTACCTCAATTGTGTTAAGTTCATTCCGGGAAAATGAACGCAAGGCAAAATGAAAAAAATCCAGTGGTGGATTTAGGGAGCCGACTCCGGGCGCACTCATTCTCACTTCCATACGGTATCTGCGGATTATGGGGGCAGCAAAGTCTGACACAATGGCTCTAGAAACCTTTCTGATGACACGTGATGTAATTGCCTCATGAATATCTCTGAGCTCCCCTCCCCAAATATGCTGGTCCCTCCGTCCTTGCCTATTCTCTTTTTCCTCTTTCTTTTTTGTCATTGGCTAACAGTTTCTCTCTCCTCCCCGATGTTTTATATTAAAAAAGTAGTGTTTGTCCCTATCTCCGGAGACCAGCCTGGAAATCATGAGCTGTCCGTTCACTCCTTGTTGGCTATGGCTCTTTTGAGTCGGGGGAGGGGCAACTGTGATGAGCTATTTTGTGTAGTTCAGAATTGGATTTCTAGAGTCACCAAGACTTAGGCAAAATGTGGAGCACATTTTCAGTTTTCTACCAACAAAGCCTAATCAAGAATTCATTCTTTGCCAGCAACATTCTAAAAAGACATGATTCCAAGCTGTGGCTTGGAAATAAACTCCTTTTATTGCACTTCAATTTATAGTGTTGTTTGCCTTCATTTTGCACAGGGAATTTACCCATTTAGAAGACCTGATGCACAAATTAAGATATTTTGAGTAATGCTATTCACGATATGTCCGGAGATTATTGTGAATTGGTATATGATACTATTCTGAATTTCTGACAACAATCTACTGAGAGTATGCTCCTACATACAAGTTCTCACAGGAAGATTAATTGTTTTTGGATTACAACATTAATCAGACTGGTTTATTATTCAAACCTCAATTTGCAAACCTGTTTTTTTTTTTAAACTCGTCTTGATTTTTCACCTCACAAGTTGCTCTCTTGAGCCATACAGGATATGGCTAGTAGAACTGCTCAAAATTAATTTTGGATTCTAAGAGAACCACCTGACTAATTTGAAGTAGCAGAATTCAGTAATGTTTAACAGCAGGATAAGTAATTTAAAAAATACTCATAGGCATGGAACTCATACTCTGTTTAAACAACTCAAAAGTTTGGAAACTGGTATTTGCAAATTTATCCTGTGGATCTGCTTGCTGGAATAATGTTTCTAACTAAACACAGGAAAAAAATTAAGTGGTGGAAATGTTTAAATTCACAGAGCCAGAAAAAATAAAATAAATCTCAAATACTCACATAAATTAACCTTGGATTTATCTTGTTAACATGGCAAATCATTATATACTTAACACAATTGAGATACATGGTTTTGATGAGGCAGACCATTTCTTGAAACAATATTTTCACAGTACATGAAATATAAGTGCTTGGGATAACACCAAATTAACCCTGAGGGAGATAGTCATTGAAATGCTCATGATTTTATATGGGAAACTGAGCAGAGTAAAGCTGAAAAATCTAACGTATAGACAAGTTCCCAAGCTGTGAACTGATGTTCTGAAAGTCTGTTTTTACAAGTCAGTGGTTTCTAATTCAGATTTTCCCACAATACTGAGTGAATTCTCAACAATGTTAGCTATGTGCTAAGCTCTGAGTGCTTTATGTGAGTTATTTCATTCTTTCAAAAATCCTATGACTTAGGTTAAAATTAACCTAATTTTGTAGAATCTGAGCCACATAGAGATTGAATTGTCTGGGGTCACACAGCTGGATTCAGGAGTTTGATCCAGAACCTGTACTCCTAACTGTGTCACACACAGAAGTGATAGTATTCATTATGTTAATTCTGATGTTAAATCATTAAGTTCTGTTCTAATGATCTGTTACTACATAAGCATTGACCCCTACCAAAATCTGATTTTATCTGACTCATAGTCTTGGGCCTTCCCTGGTGACTCAGACGGTAAAGAATCTGCCTGCAATGCAGGAGACCCGCGTTCAATCCCTGGGTCATGAAGATCCCCTGGAGAAGGAAATGGCTACACACTCCAGTATTCTTGTCTGGAGAATTCTATGTACAGAGGAGCCTTGTGGGCTACAGTTCATGGGTTTCCAAAGGTCGGACATGCCTGAAGGACTAATACAGTCTTGTGGGTCAGTAATTCAGGACATTTCCTCTGGGAAGTTCCCATTTGCTCTGTGAAGTGGCAGCAGAGGTAGAGAGTGAGGCCAGGGGGTTCAACATGAATGGCTCACTTAGGTGGTTGGCAACTTGTTATCATGTGGGAGCTTGACTGGGACTACTGGTTAGGATTGTTGGTTCTTCTCCGTAAGGGCCTTTCCACGAGGGGTTTCCTTGGCTTCCTTTCAGGATAGTGGCTGTATTACAAGAGTGAGCGTTCTAAGAGACAGAAAGTGGAAGCCTTCCAATTCCTTTTGGTCTGGGCCTGGAAAACTAGCACATCATCACTTCTGCTGTATTCTATTGGTCAAAAATCGTGACCACCCAGATTCAAGGAGAAGGGGTCTATCTCTTGATGGAAAAAATGGCAAAGAATTTGCAGCCGTTTTTAATCTATTGTAGGCATCAAGAATAGGCCATGGAAGCCTATTTAACATGTGACCTAGATTAATCTTTCTCACACTTAGCTTTAACTTCTCTTCTTCTGACAGGTTAGTTTTAATGTAAATCTTGCTTTTTAAAAATATAAATTTTCTTTTAACTCTTAAGGTTTATGATTCTTTGAGAGAAGGGTGTATTGTTTTTAAATGTAAAATACTTGGAACATAGTTGGGATTCTGTATATGCTTATCTATCAATTTTCTTTTTACTTGAAGGCAAGTATAAGATTTAACAAACAACTGAGTTAACAACCCAGAGGAACAAGATGGATTGTTTGAAAGTGTAGTATTCTACTTTCCTTTACCTTTTACAACATAATGCTTCATTTCCCAAGTTGCATAATAATATTTTTCTGGTCTGTCATCAAACTCATTGCCTGTGAGTGCTTTTGAAGAGGGGGCTATGTCTTATACTCTATCCAGTATAAGAGGTGAATATATTCATAAGAGATATTCATCTCTTTTACTGTTTCCCCAGAATAAATACAATATCCTGGGAAACAGTGGGTACTAGGTAAATATTTGGGGGGGATGAAACTTAACAGACAAAACAATTTGAATGTAAGACAAGACATTCAAAAGATAAGATATCAAAAACTAATTTGTCTTATCTAGAATCTAATGTGTTGACTCCTAATGAGACAAAAGTGCATCTGGTGGTATGACAGCTTAGTGGTATTTGTTTGTTGTTTTAAATGTTTTAATACACTTTCAAGCCAGGAACACATATCATTCTATTTCTGATAAAGAAATTCAACCTGTGTAACTAATTTTAATGCACAACTGTGTATCTACCAAGGGCCCTTCTCTATCTCTACCTCAAAAGGTAAGACCTCTTTGTATTTCTAGTGAAAATATATTTTAATCTAGTTGTGTGCCATTAGGTATTTTCTACTTAGTTAGAATTAATGCTAATACCAGGCATTTGGCTTGAGATGATTAGATAGCATAACTGACTCAATGGATATGAATTTGAGCAAAATAGTGAAGGACAGGGGAGCATGGTGCGCTACCGTCCATGGATGGGATCGCAAAGAGTTGGACATGACTCAGCAACTGAACAACAACAAAAACAATCATCTACTTAACAACGATCAACTACTTTACCTGGTCTTTTTTTTTTTTTTCTTCTCAGAAATGATAAAGGATAAACAAGGCTGAACATGCAGAGTGTGACTTGGTTTGGACATTGGCTTTCTCAGTACCAAGCATAAGTTGGGTTTCTTTCTGCAACCCAGGGCCAGTGGAACCCCTACTGTTAAGCCACCCCCTATTACAGCTGGGATCTCCAGAACTCTGGTCTAAGAGTTCTTATATCATTCACTTTTGCTTTAAGTTTAGAAAGCAGTTTATTCACATATAGAGAAGAAGGGTTATGGAAGCTCTTTTCTTTGGGGAGCAGACAGTGTAAGTCCCAGGCTGAGTCTGAAGGCCTGAGCACTTGAGGTGGAGGTGCTGAAGGTGTACAGTCCTGGTCCAAGTTCAAAGGTCTGAGACCCAGGTGCGTCGATGTTGGAGGGCAGGAGAAGCTGGATGTTCCAACTCAAGCAGAGAGCAAATTCGACCTTCCTGTCTTTTTGTTCTGTTCAGTCCCTCAATGGATTGGATGGTGCCCACCTACAATGGTAAGGGCAGTCTTCTTTATGCTGTCAAACAATTCAAATGCTAATCTCTTTCAGAAACACCCTCACAGATGTTTCCAGAAATTATGTTTTACCAGCTATCTGGGCATCCCTTAGCCCAGTCAAGTTGACACATAAAATTAACCATCATAATCTTCAATTAAAACATTCTTATCTGAATAGCTAATCTTCAGGACACTGGCTCTCACATTTCTTGATTGTGAATCATCCAGATTCATTACTTCTCTTCCTTTTAAAAAAATTTCCATGTAAATTATGTGCTCCAATACCTGTCTTACCCTGGGTAGCAATTATGATTTAGCAAAGTGGTGAGTATTAAGGGAGTGCAAAAGGAGAATCTCAGATAAACTCACTTGGCTACTCATTCTGTGTTCTAGTAACAGCTCCATGGACTATAAAATTAGAATTGTTAGGTAAAATTAATCATGGATTTTTATTGTCTGCAGATTATATTCATGCCTTGTGGTCTTTTCAATAACTATCACGAGCAATAAAGAATTAACTGTTGATAAGTGTGAAGACCTATGTGTAAGAGGGGCTAACATTGAGAGACATAGGATGATGAGCTAGAAAAGATTTAAACAGTAGGAGTTATTAAATCTCATAGAAATTTATGGGAGGTAGTCCAAAAATCAGTAAAGATCAGGTACTTGATAATGATGATGACACATAAAGGTAATAATAATAAAAACCAAAACCCATATTATGGCACACAGATTTAGAAATGAGAATAAAATCAGGTGGAGGATTTCAGTTTGAGTCAAATTCTCTTCTATATACTTTTCCATTTCTAATCAAAACACTCTAGTACTGAAATGGGAACTGATGAATGAGGGCATTTAAAAAAAATTTCACTTCCAACTTCATCAAGGCCAAGTGCAAATAACTTATCTCAGAGAAGTGAAGAGCACCTTCATCCCCGTGGTTTCTGTTGGTGGTGGGGATTGTGTTTCATAAGCGCACCCACGAAATTATGAAAATGAGCATGTGTGAGGTTTAATAGCTAACTTTCCAAGCTGATTATCTTGGCCAGTTCATTGGGATGCTCTTGCTTCTTAGCTAATTTCATTTGTTTCATCCTTTTTATTGTCTCACTTAAACAGCAGTTAGGGGAGATAGCACTCCATTTCGCCTCCTACTTGCCCCTTTACTCAATCATGACTTCACCCTGTGCCAGATAGTTACGGGTGTATGAAGAGATGGCCCCAGTGAAAGGCAGAGTGGGTGAACACTTGACTCAAACCTGAGTAATCCAGGGAAAAGTTGCCAGTGATCAAAGTGTGTGTGTGTGTGTGTTTAGCTAATACCTTGGAACAACTCATTTATTCATATATTCAGAAATGTGAAACACTCCTACTTGGAAATTCAGATTCATCTGTATGATGCCAACTAGCATGCTGCAACTATAAAGCCAGTTTTCAACTTGCGTAAAATAAGCGAATCCTTGTATTTTGTACTTCCTGTTTTAAAGCTATGTATTGTGTATACAATAAAGCAGCTATTAAATGCTGTAACATTTTTTAGTATATGGTCATTAAAAGGGCTTTATGAAGTTTTTGTTTATGTAGTCCTATCTTAGGTGAGTCCAAAGAGGGCTTCCTGAATCTGGAGCCCTCCACTAAGAGATTTTGTGCTCTGCTCTTGAAACACTATGTATTCTGATGGAAATTGTATGTGAGGCCTCACTCAACATGTATTGATTTTGTGCCTTTTTTTTTTTCAGACAGCTTTACTTGGGCGTGAAAAGGCAAACAAATGAGATTGGATGTGATAAGCAAATTGCACAGCTGTACTGGATGCTTTTTAGTGCAGCTTGGTCAGTAAGGTTAGATTACAAGATTCCTTAAAGTGGCAAAATGTTGGTGAGACAGAGTGATTGGCATGGCCTGGGTGTCAGTCGGGTTGTTAGCAGCCAGGTGGCTCTTGCACCTTTGTGTGTGTGAGTGCTCAGTTGCTTCAGTCATGTCCGACTCTTTGCGATCCCATGGACTGTAGTTCACCAGGTTCCTCTGTCCAAGGGATTTCCCAGGCAAGAATAGTGGAGTGGATTGTCATTTCTTTTTCCAGGAAATCTTCCTGACACAGGGATCGAACCCATGTCTCTTGTGTCTCCTGCAGTGGCAGGTGGTTTCTTGACCACTAGCGCCACCTGGGAAGCAGCTTTGGTCAATCCACAAAAGGCCACCCTAATACTTGTCCATGTTTCTATCCTGTCCATTAGTCCTTAGGCTCATAAAGTCCAAAGCAATAGCAAAAAATGTGTAAATACCAGCTTCATTGGGACTTACATTATTAGAAACAGCAGAAATTTATACATCTTCAAAATAGTATTTGCTATCAAGTATCTTTCAAAATCATGATAGAACTCTACAAGGCTTTAGCATTCTAATTATACTTGCTTATCTTTCATTCTCTTGAATTTGTGAAAGTAGAATGTTTCCCTCCAAATTGTAATATGATGATGAAACAGTAAAAGTCTCCCTCCCCTAGGAAGACAAATGAAACTCATAAATGCAACTGAAAAATCTGTCTTCAACTCAGCAGTTTTTGCCTCAGTGTAACAGTTGTCCAGAAAGAACAAACTGTCTTAATAGCAGAGAGACACTGTCATGTCTTTCTAGTTATTCCTGTAACTAGATTTTACTAACCTTTTAAGGTGTTTGTATACTGGGTAAAGGGCCTTAGTGTGTGTCTGAAACAGTATTTGTTGAATGAATGAGTGAGCAAACGCATAAGTGAGGAATCTGAAGGCCATTGGAAGCATCAAAATGGCAAGCCTTCTTTCCCTGGCTTTGTGGTGTGAGGACATTGGGAAAATGAGCAGCCTTTCCTTAATAGGGGAGGTAGCGTCTTCAGTGGAAATTCCAGCATACAGGTGGAGAGATTTACTTTGAAGTTGGAATTCCAGAAGGGACTGGGGAAGGGATTATCCAGGAGTGCAGCCATGAGAAGAGATCTGTTTGGGAAGGAAGATAGAACTAATTCAGGATGGAGTGTGGGAGAGGGGCAATGACTCTCTAGAGGGGTTTACACTTTGGCAGTTTAGGAAGATCTGGATGAAATGTAAGTGGGATGAAACGGCCTCAAGCTTCCATTGTGAAATTGTTTCCATCCTGCAGTGTGTAAAGAATGTGTGTGATCTGCTCACTGCCTTCTGTCCTGTGAACTCCCAGAAATGCATGTTCTCTAAGGAGCCTGGCACACAGTAGGTGTTCAACACAAGTTTGTTGATAACACGAGTTGATTAAGGAGTATGGGGCAGGAAATGCGGGATATAGGCTTGAATTGAAAAGATAGTTTTTGTAATTCCTAGGCTTGCCTTGTATGCCGAATTGCTTTTGGTAAATTAGTTCGAACAACTTGCAGCACTTTCCTGTGGAAGATGGATTAAGCCATTCTAAAGGACCCCAACCGACTCGATGGACATGAGTTTGAGTAAGCTCCTGGAGTTGGTGATGAACAGGGAAGCCTGGCCTGTTGCAGTCCATGGGGTCACAAAGAGTTGGACGCGACTGAGTGAACTGAACTGAAAGGACTTCAAAGCTTAGAACTGAGGATGTATGGTAGAAGTGAGAGGAAAGTAGATTTCAGCCTAGAACTTTCTAACAAATTAAGTTATTCAGATTTTAAAAAGTGCTGCCTTAAAAGTGTAGAGAGCTTCCTAACCCAGAACATACGCTAGTAAAAGCTAAATGACTGTGTCTTACGGAAGTTTTAGAGAGGGTCCTGCTTTGGAAAGAGCTTGGTCCTGTCTTCCATTAAGAGTTTAGAATTATTTTTGTGCTTGGTATTGCGTGATAGTCCAATATGATAAAATCAATGTGTTTGGGAAAGGAGAAACAGATACTATTTCTGAAAAGGGAAATAGAAAAAAAAAAGATTGCATCCATATTATCATTATACCCTTTTGACAGTATGTATAGTGTAGAAAACTAAGAAATTATTTAAGATGGGCAATGGAGAATGTAGAAGCCAATCTGAATTAAGCAGAGAGAGATTGAAGAGGTTTGGAGTCATCTGGAAAGGCTTCATGAAGCAGTTGGTTGTTTAACAGGGTCTCAAGAAAAGGTTAGAATGAGGACCGTGAAGTAGGGGGTGGGGGAATCCCTCCAGGGAGGCCTGAGGCTTGAGGACTAGCCGGTTGAGGCTGCCGGGGCCTGGCCTGTCAGGGGTGGGTGAGTGATTGGGCTCACCAGGTCCTCTGTGTGTCCTCAGCATGGAGATGATGGGAACAATCAATGGTCATTTGAGGGAATGAAACACTTAACTTCCTCTTGTCCAAAATCCTAGAGTACTCTAAGCTCCACTGACCTGCAAAGCTAGGAGACCTGGGAGTCCCAGCTGGGTCCCTAAATAGCTGTTTGGTGATAAAACATCAATTTATCTCCCTGAGCCTTATTTTCCTCGATTGTAAGGCAAGGGAGTTGGTTAAATCAGCGCTTCTCAAACTTGAGTGTGCAAATGGAGATATTAGCCAAATGTAGCTCTGATTTTAAAGGGCAGGGTAGATTCTGCAGTTCTAACAAGTTCCAGGTGAAGCTGATGCCACATTTTGGGTAGTAAGAGGTTGGATGAACACTACAAATTAGTTTTAATTATGTTATCATACATTTTCATGGTTGTTTCATAGTTGTAGTCTCTCTAACTGGGTTATAAGATTAAGAAGAGTGTCTAGCAAAGAGCTTAGTCCATAGTGGGTACCCAATCAGTTCAGTTCAGTTCAGTCGCTCAGTTGTGTCCGACTCTTTGCGACCTCATGAATCGCAGCACGCCAGGTCTCCCTGTCCATCACCAACTCCCGGAGTTTACCCAAACCCACATCCATCGAGTCGGTGATGCCATCTAGCCATCTCATCCTCTGTCATCCCCTTCTCCTCCTGCCCCCAATCCTTCCCAGCATTAGGGTCTTTTCCAACGAGTCAACTCTTTGCATGAGGTGGAGTATTGGAGTTTCAGCTTCAACATCAGTCCTTCCAATGAACACCCAGGACTGATCTCCTTTAGGATGAACTGTTTGGATCTCTTTGCAGTCCAAGGGACTCTCAAGAGTCTTCTCCAACACCACCCAATACATTAAAAAAAAAAACTAATATAAAGTTACCCCTTTGGACTCTGTGCTTACCTAGAAATGCAGTCATTTTGACTGTTCAATTCTGCCTTTTAACCATGTAGTGCAAGCTCAGGAAATCAAATAAAAGTCAAAGAAAAACCTCAGGACTTTTCCAGATCTCTTCTCTCAAGACTCCTGCTTCTTCCAGGATAAAAGGAAATTATGGGCTGCTTAAATATCTTGTTGTTGTGTTACCTTCAGGAAAAACAATTAGATAGGCTTGCCGCATGTCGAGTAGATGGAGTAGAGGTTTTCATTCCATTAATACTCATTCCATGAGTCATTCTACATTCTTGAAAGTTAATTTACCACAGTTAACTTACCACAATTGCCAATGGTAGCATTTTGCCTCTGCAGGTAATCAGCAATACTGTAATCACATTTCACAAAGAAAATGAGGTTGCATGGTTTATTTTTTCTACCTTTTTGTTTTAATATTATCATTCCTTTAAATAATAAGGTGTATTGGTCTCTGTCCTCAAGAATTGAGAAAGAGGAGACTTTAGAGTTCCCAAACTGAAAGTGAGAATATTGGTATTGAGAACAGTATTATTGCTTTTTTGAATTGACAGTGGTAATTTAGAAGTATTCTAAAGAGGTTATATTGATTGCGTATACATGTCTTTGATTACTCAAGATTTTTATCAGACTTAAGATGCCTTCCAACAAAAGGTCTTCAAATGTAATAAGATTCCTTCCAGTCCTATGGCTCCATGAAATCTGACCAAGAGTAATTTACATCCAGAACAATTTACACTGGGAAAATGAGGTTGACCAAAGGATTCCTGAGGTTTGTTGATGGCTGTCCAATAGAAGGCAATGCTGATGAAAAAGAAGAAAGAGGAAGAAAATATCAGAAACAAAAATCTTGTCACAAAGTAATCTAAAGGCCCAGTGATTAAAATGTATCATACAAATTTGATATGAAACCTCTGCTCATTAGGAGAAATCCATTACAGTGGTTGATCTAACAGTATCAGTGTAATGCTGAATTTGTTCTATAAAAAAATAGGCTGGCTTACCTAGCCATATTTATTATTTGGGTCGGGAAAAACTTGAGTCACTAGATTTTTGACAGGTGTCTGAGATTCATATTTAACTGGTTTATGAAAAGAGGGTATTTAGTGGAAAGAGCCCAGGGTAGCTGACATAATTGAAATAAAAAAAAAGTAGCAGGACAACTAAATAACAAGGAGGGTAAGGAGAAATACAGGGAGGCCTCAGGAATTCTGAAACAAGGAACAATTTGCCAGGACTTCATCTCTTTTGGTTTCTACTTCTCTTGGCTGGTTTTATTTTCTCCCACTTTCTCTTGGCTGGTTTTATTTTCTCCCGCTACACACCAGCTTTTTCCACTTGGCAGTGAATGGGGCTGTTGACACTTTGCTTAGGAATTTCCCATTTTACAACTTCTTCCATCAGGGAGATATAAACTGTTTTTTCCCCAGATTCATTTCAAACTACTGTGGAAGAACTGTGATTGGCTGTTTCAGGTGATTGTTCTGTCCTGCTCCAATCAGTTGTGACCAGAAGGGCAGGATCATGTAAGAACAGGTCAGCTCCCATCATAACTAGCGATTGGAGTTGGGAGGAGAGCAGTAATTTCCAAAATAAGAGAGGGAATGTATTTGCCAGAAGATGAAGGTAAATGACTGGGAGAGGGCTCCTAATATGATGGTCCTTGGAATGCACTCTGTCCTCCTAATCTGATGTTCATGTTTAATACTCTTTGTGCCCACTACTGGTTATGAATCCAGGGTGACTACAGCTGTTGTATAATCACCACCACATAACCTTCAGGGGCATTGTGGTCTCTACATCTTAGAAAATAAAATTGCCTGAGTGTTTCTTGGACCCCACACTTGGCTGGGTGGTGGGGCTCTTTTGCTTCTGGAATTGATTAGCTTGAATTGCAAAAGGAAAGCAAGGATAGGCTGACAGGTGGTATTTGCAATAGCTGTGGAAGAGGATTTGAGAGTCTCTTGGTACAAGACTTCTTCCTACTCCACTTCCCTCCACTCTGCTCCTACCAGCCAAGGAGACTGTGTGGTCCTCACAAGTAGACTGCAAACCTTCCAGTAGGCAGGAACAATAGCATGTGTTTCTTTAAATCCTGCATGTGATCCTCACATAGGGCAAAAGTAACAAATACCTTTGAACCAAGTTTAACCTGTATAAAAAAGTCAGGAATGTAGTTGGAGCTATGTGGTGATTTGTAAATACAGGAAGTTCCCTACATATGAGCCTTCAAGTTATGAACTTTCAAAGATGCAAATGTGTGTTACATCCGTGTCAGGTGTGAGTGAAATTGCAGCTTGCCCTCCATCTCCTATTGCTGATAATCCTTCAGCTCTAGCACCTCCCACGTCCTCTCCCTCCTCCAGTCAGTAGCTCTTCTTGCCTCTTCACTAGATGCCAGCCCCTGTATGCCAGTTGTTGTACTGGATGACTGTACTTTTCAAGGTACTCTAAGATTAAAAATGTTTTATTTTTTGTGTTGTTTCTTATATATTATCTGTGTGAAAAGTATTATAAACCTAGTACAGTACTATATAACTGATGGTGTTAGTTGGGTATCTAGACTAACTTTGTTGGACTTAAGGACAAATTGGACTTATGAATGCGCTCTTGGACTGGAACTTCTTCGTATGTAGGGACTTACTGTATCCTCACATGTGAGCATTTTATATCTGATACATGTGTTGCTATTGTGTCCAGATGGAAAGACAGTCCTATCTGTAATTCTATTTGTTGACTACATAATGTATTTTTAAGAAGAATATTACATATCTATAGCAATCTTAATTCTTCACCAATAATGAATGAATCTGAGTTTCTGCTTAAGAAATACAAGATTTGTATGATTCAAGCGTATTATCTCTTACAAGCAGACACTAATGAGTCCTACGAAGGTAATAGACTCTAGAAATAGAAGCAGAATCCAAACAAATGTGTTCATTAGTCTCACTTGTCTTCTGATGATGGATAAGTTGAATCTGAGCTGGACACATGTCCTGATTTGAAGTTTTTTAAAATATAGAGATTATATTTTAACAGAAAACTTGACAATAAATAGATTATGTTACCATTTGTTGTAGAAAACAATGTGTTCCTGATGTGTACTGTGAAGATTCTCACAGATACTTGGCATATTTTCCTAAAGGGAAATTTTAAAATTATTTTTTCATGATTTTATAAATAACACATTATCATTGTAGAAAATTTAAACAATTCAGAAATAAATATTAAATGTAAATAAATCCCCCATAATCCTATTTCCTAGAAATAGTCACTGTTCACAATTTAATATATATTTATTGATTTTGCTTAGCAAGCCCTTGCATAGCAATTACTATATGCCAACAACTGTACCACATTTAATCCTCATGACAACCCTACGAGGTAGGTATAATTTCTTTATTTACAGAGGGGAAAATGGAGTCTTGGAAGCATTAGGAACTAGCACAGAGATACATAGTTATATGGAGTTGAGATTCAAACATAGTCTGGCTGCAAAGTCCATGCTTATAATTAAATATGAGGCCTTTCTATTCCCTTCCAAATGGCTATTTATGCATATAATAAAGATATATGTAGTGTGTCTCCAAGGTCACTCACCTTCCTACAGTCAACCTTTTTTTTTTTAATATCTACTTAAAATGGCTCCAGACCCTACTCCATGTGAAGTGGGAAATCCACCGTGCCACTCTCCAGTATTCCTGTGATTTCCTGGAGGTATCTGTGCTCCAGAACATGGTCTTCTGCATCCTGCTCTCTGGTAGCATCCTGTCTGTGCATTTGCTGTCTTCTCTCTTCATCTCTGATCACTGCCCTCTTAATTCTTTTCCCCAAAGTACCCCTAACATAAATAAGACAGTTGTATGTAGAGGATTTGTTCTGAAAACTCAGCTGTAAAAGAGAGAATTATGAATTAGAAAAAAAAAATTAACACAGTGCTTCCAGTGATTGTTCTCAAAGTCTGAGGGAAAATTACAATATGAAAAATTTCAAAGTAACCCCTCTTGGGGCACACTCCAACTCCTAGTAGTACCATCCTGTTTTGTGAACTACGCACTTTCGGATGCTTTTCCTTGATTACTTTCTTTTCTCTCTGAAATCCTTGCCCACTTACTATCCAGGCTGTCACACACAGACACTAGATGGTTCTTCTCTTATAATGCAGAGTGATGTAGTTCTACTTTATCTTTCCTTTTCATGCCCAGTAAGCTCTATCTTGCCCAGCAAAAATACGTTATGGTGGAAATTTGCTGTTTTCCCAACAGTTCTCAATGGTGGTGGAGGCAGGATAGGGGGTGGGGGAAATTTCATTCTCCAGAAAATATCTTTGTGTGAGAACAAAGAATTATCCAGCCCCAAATGTCAATAGTTCTGAGGCTGAGAAACCCTGGTATACACAAGTATCTACCTTCCTTTCAGGGAATATTTCCCTTCATTTGGATGATGCACTTTTGGCAGAGCTGTGGTACCTACTCTCTGACTAATGGCAAGCCCTTTGCCCGGCTGAGTCTGATTTTTGGAGCCCCACTTCCATAGCCACATTCCAAGAATGGGCATTTGGATCAATCTGGACCAATCCTTGCTTGGGGATATATCCTACAGATGCATTCCTGCATGCGTGCATGGGGATTGGGCAGAAAGTTCACACAACATTGTTTGTAATGACAAAGGTCAGTAACCATTCAAATGTCCATCAGTGTCTTAGTTGCTCAGTTATGTCTGCCTCTTTGTAACCCCATGGGCTGTAGCCCTCCAGGCTCCTCTGTCCATGGGATTTCCCAGGCAAGAATACTGGAGTGGGTTGTCATTCCCTTCTCCAGGGAATCTTCTTGACTCAAGAATTGAACACAGGTCTTGTGAATTGCAGCTGGATTCTTAATCATCTAAACCACCAGGGAAGCCCTTCAGTAGAAATTCCATCAGTAGGTGACTGATTAAAGAATGATCAAGTCATACAAAGAAATGCTGTCATAGTAGTCTGTACTGGGTTAAGTGAGTAAAGCTATTTCCAAGAATCTCTTTTACTTCAGATTCTGAGTTAGAATTGGTACAAGAGGCACTGGTAGGAGCCTTGGGGGTAGGCATGAATGGCATCGTTAGTCTCTTAAGGTCCTTGGGATGAGATATAGTGACAAACTCAGCAGCGCTGATGGCTTCCAACCAGCCTTCCCTCCTTGCTCCATGTTTAGCTTTTCCTCCTGACTAGTGCTTTCCTGCAGAAGCTCAGAGGGCCCAACTTGCAATGTCCTTTCCCATTTGTGGTCCTGTTTTGGCAGCAGGACCTGTCTGGCTTCTTAGGTTGACTATTTGGTGACCTGTCTGCAAGGTCAATTCCGTCTTTCAGATCTTTACTTCTCCAGATCCTCCCATACTCGTACAATGTCTAATTCCTCTAATACATCTCTAATACTATAACTCTAAATGGTTTTGCTTCCCTGATCCAATACAGGCTGCTGCTGCTGCTGCTAAGTTGCTTCAGTCGTGTCTGACTCTGTGCGACCCCATAGACGGCAGCCCACCAGGCTCCGCTGTCCCTGGGATTCTCCAGGCAAGAATTCTGGAGTGGGTTGCCATTTCCTTCTCCAACGCAGGAAAGGGAAAAATGAAAGTGAAGTCGCTCAGTTGTGTCTGACTCTTAGCGACCCCATGGACTGTAGCCCACCAGGCTCCTCCATCCATGGGATTTTCCAGGCAAGAGTACTGGAGTGGGGTGCCATTGCCTTCTCCCCAATACAGGCTAACACAACCATATAACCTCTTAAAACAATGAGACAGCTCTATATATTGACATGAATTGATCTCCCAAATACATTAAGTAAAAAGAACAAGGTGCTAAACTGATGAAAAGTATTCCCAGTAAAGTTGGAGTTCCCTTTGACTGATAATTCGTAATTCTGGTCCTCATTTAATTTCCCCAGAGGTAAATACTGTTATTAGCTCCCAGTCAGGAATCTTAAGTTCTGGGGAAAAGTTCTCAGGAAATTGTAACTAATAAGATTATTTTGTTGACATGTAAGTAATATACAATAAGATGCACAGATTTTCAGTGTACACATTAATGAACTTTGATAATTTTAACAATACAAACAAGATACGGAGCATTTCTACCCTCCTCTTTCCTTTGTACTCTTTTCTAATCAGTTATACTATCCCCTCTGCAACCACTATCTTATTTCTGTCTCCATAGATTGATTTTTACCTGTATCTGGCTTTCATATAGATGGAATTGCATAGTATGTACTCTTTTGCCTGGATTCTTTTAGTTAGCTTACTGTTTTTGAGATCTGTCCATGTTTTATGGTTTGGTAGGTCATTCTTTGATGGTTGAGTACCATTTCATTGTATGTATATTCTACAGTCTGTCTACTTTCCTGTTGATAGACACTTGTGTCATTTCCAGTTTGGGACTGTATAAATTCTTAGAAGGTTTTGAATATAACTGAAAAGAGATTGCTGAGGCAATTAGTAGTAGTATTTTAAAGATTATACAAAACTCGGTCTTAATTTTCCCACAGTACTTTATTGCCTTCTAGAAAGAATCTTAAATTATGTAAGAAGTTACGATTTCTATATTTATCCCCAGAGCTTTTCATAATTCTGGGAAAGAAGATGGATGAATTTATTTTTACTTTATAGATGAAAGAATCATGCTAAGTTTTTAAAGGACTTCCGGAGTCATAGAGGGAGTCACTTGGCGAGTCCAGGAGCAGAGGCCAGGCATGGTGACTCCAGAGCGCCAGCTGGAAGACCACAGTGTATTTATCCAGACCCATGGCCCTCAGCTGGTAAAGAATCCACTTGCAATGAAGGAGACCCTGGTTTGATTCCTGGATTGGGAAAATCCCCTGGAGAAGGGATAGGCTACCCATTCCAGCATTCTTGGGCTTCCCTCATGGCTCAGCTGGTAAAGAATCCACTTGCAATGCAGGAGACCTGAGTTCAATCCCTGGTTTGGGAAGAATACCTGGAGGAGGGCACGGCAACCCACTCCAGTATTTTTGCCTGGAGCTTTCCATGGAGAGAGGAACCTGGCAGGCTACAGTCCGTGGGGTCCTCAAAGAGTTGGACCAGTCACAGAGAAGGCGGTCAACAACTGAGCGACTAAACACAGCGCACATGGTCCTCTGGGAAGGTGTAGAATGCTGGATCCCTGACAATGGACCACAAAGACAAGTCTCGAATGCAGTTTTTAAATGTATGAAAGGAATAGTAAGATAGTTCTAAGCTTTCACCAGAACATAATTTAAGTTTTCTGTGACATGGTGATGAGAATCTTTCCTAGAATTATGACAGCTGAACTAAAAGTTTCTAGATAATCAAAGCTAGAGCCAAAGTTGGCCCCTGTTTTTTTCCTGTGGTTGGATTTAAATGGAAATTTTACTTTTAACTGAAATCAGACCATTAAGACCATTGAACTCTGTGACTTAGAATGTTTGATGTTTCTTGGGAATTTGAAATAAAAAGTTTTTGTTCTTTTATAAACTTTAAAGATAAATGGATTGTTTTCCTCATAACATCAAGTGTTAATTAATGGTGCTGACACATTAATGGCATCAAGAACATAATTTTTTTTCTTATAATGATGCAATTACATAATTGTTTTAATAGGTTAAGTGATCTGACAAATCTTTTATCTGTTTTTGCAGCAGCTTTATCCTGATTTCTTCTTTTTGTGCTTTAAAATTTTTGAGATACACATTGGTTAAATGTGTTTGCTAATGAAAAAGTGTATATTTTTCAATGACTAGAGATTTTCCTAAAGGTCATAAAAAGATATAATGTTAAAAACTATGCTCTTAATGATAGCTGTTGTTAAATCAGATGTGCTGATGAATTTTCAGTTTGACTGTTAAATGTCCATGCTCATGAGATGCTTAGAAAATAGTAAGAAGCATTTGCTGAATCTGTTTTTAAGGAAGTCTCGATTAATATAAGTGATTCTTTTAAATCTCCTCCTAAAAGAAGGCATTTCATTGAAGTACAATCTGGGCTCAAAGTTTAAGATCTGCAATAATTTGCTATGCTCTTAGAGTCTAGTCTTGAACAATTTAATATCATTGTGACCAATATTTATTTGCCATTGAAGCAGGACTCATCATTTGGTGACACTTTATGATTTTTCTTCAGGTAGTCCTATTAGATGTGATGGGAATAAATCAACTTAATTTCGTAATGATGCTCATACTTTATTTTCCCCACAGAGGCAGCAGAGCAGCCTTGTTCCATGTTACATATCTAGCTTCTTTTTGCCCAAATGTTATTTTTTTAATTTGTTTCTCATTGGTAAAAATATGAAATGTGTAAAATAGCCAACAGGAATTTGCTATATGGCTCAGGAAACTCAAACAGGGGTTCTGTATCAACCTAGAAAGGTGGAATGGGGAGGGAGATGGGAGGGAGGTTCGAGAAGGAGGGGACATATGTATACCTATGGCTGATTCATGTTGAGGTTTGACAGAAAACAACAAAATTCAAGAAAAAAGAAAAAAAATGAACATAGGAAAAAAATATGAATGGATGCTAAGTTAAAACACATTCATAATATTCTTTAAAGCAGCTATATTTGAGTAGGTCAGTGCTCTTGAAGGATTGCTTTCACCCAAATGCAGTGTCTCCTTGGTGTTTTTGTACCATAGAATAATAGATTAAATGCATTTTCAGTGCTGTTATTTATCTGTAAGTTCTTTGACTTTATTTTCTGTGCTTTCTGTGAATTAACTGACCAGCCCAAAGTCAGAACCAGATTTAGAGCCTTGAATCTGACAGGCATGAGGGTGCTTTATTCCTTGAGCCAAGCCAGCTTCTTCTCTAGTAAAGGAATCAGTTGAAGGCTCAACTTTGCCTCTTCAGGATAACTGCTCTCTGAGATAATAAGTCACATTCCTAGGAAGGGGGTGGGAGGAGGGCAGAACTGGTAAAGGGGGTCAACTATAGAGTGACAGAAACGAAACTTTCAGTGGTGAGCATACTGTAGTATACACAGAAGTCGAAATATACTGTTGTACCCATGAAACTAATGTAATGTTATGAACAATGTCACCTCAGAAAATGTTCCTCTTTGTTATTGTTTTGTGATATTCTAACAGTGCAGACCGATAGCTTCTTTGTGAGGGAGGTCTACTGAAATCAGGCTGCTGTATAAAGCCAGGCATCTGAGTTTTAGTGGCTCTCTCTGTATGAATCCTATAGTTGCAGAGGGACTGAGAGTCACAGATGAAAGTGCATGTGTGGAAAGAACTCACAAGGTTTGAGATTTGGCTAAATGAGAAAGGGTCCTGTCCAATGTTGTGATATCTTCTCTGACCTTGCCTGGATTCCTCCAACTCTCACGGTCTTCAATCAGTACACATTTCAGGACTTAAACAGAGTACCATTCAGTGCCATCACTCACTGCCAGGGTATTTGTCTTATCTCCCTCAGTAGATATTGATCTGCTTGTATGTGGGGAGCAAGTCACATTGTTAGTATCCCTCAATGGCTGATTTAACACTGATTGCAGAAACTTTTCCTAAGGCTTTGGTGCATAATCATAGACATAATCTTTCTTGCCCTGTGATACTAGCTCTGTGATTTATGGACCATCACAGCATGACTATTAAGAATTTGGGTTCTAGAATCAGACTGCATTGGTTCTTCCAATTGCTACCTACAGGATCTGAGACAAATTCTTTAACCTGTTTGGGCCTCAGCTTACTCATCTGTAAATGAGAATAATAATGGCTACTACCTTACAGGGTTGATATGAGCTTTATATGAGTTAACATACATGAAGCACAGAAAATAGTGCTGGAATAGAAAAAGGGTTCACTATTGTTGTTTTAAGAAACACCTAAGCCTCTAGGGTCTTAACATTTGAAAGTGAAAGTGAAAGTCGCTCAGCTATGTCCGACTCTTCGAGACCCCATGGACTGTAGTCCATGGAATTCTCCAGGCCAGAATACTGGAGTGGGTAGCCTTTCCCTTCTCCAGGGGATCTTCCCAACCCAGGGATTGAACCCAGGTCTCCCACATTGGAGGCGGATTCTTTACCAGCTGAGCCACAAGGGAAGCCCAAGAATACCAGAGTGGGTAGCCTATCCCTTCTCCAGCGGATCTTCCCGACCCAGGAATTGAACCGGGGTCTCCTGCATTGCAGGCAGATTCTTTACCAGCTGAGCTCTCAGGGAAGCCCCCTTGGCATTTACATTGGCCATAATTTATGAGTTTGAGAAACCTGAAGATTCTGTTCACAGCTGGCCTGGGGCCTCTGTGGGCAATTTTTGATCATAATGGAGTGATATGGCTCTGGAAAGTTCCCAGTTGCTCAGATCAGTGTATCTGAGAAATGGAACTGAGCTATGACTATAACAGTTTGGAAGAATTTTGGCCCAAGGTTAAGGTGAAATAAAAGGATTGACTCAGAAGCCATGGTGGCAGGTTGGCACTGTGTACTCAAAGTTCTGTTATTTCAGTAAGAAACGAAGAAAATTCATCAGAGGATCCCAAAGCTCAATAAAATCTTGAATATAAAATCTCTTTTAGCAAAGTACTTTAAAGTTGTTTGTAGTTTCCTGAGTTGAAATCCAGTCAACTCTAGCTTTGGTTAAATAATCATGTGGTTCTGAACTACAAATGGTAGTGCAGAATGGTGGTGACTTGTCTCCAGAGATGACCCCCATGAAGTCTGCTTTCCAGTACTCACACTTGTTTAGTCTTCTCCCCAGACTCTAGAATGGCTGTGAGACTTACTTTTGACCCACAGAATGGAGTGGATGTGAAACTCCACGATTCTAGGTCATAAGAAGGCTCAGAGTTTTCACCCGTCCTCCTGGAATGCCAAATCTAAAGGAAGCCCGTCAGAAACTCCAACAGTGCAGAGGCAGCCATGTTGGGAAGCAGTGGCGTACTGAGACAGTGGGAGTTGTCCACCTGAAGTGTAGAATAAAGGAGGTACTTTGTCTATAGAGAATTTAAAAATGATATTAAAGCCAACAAAAAAACAGTCTGCTTTTTATTATTACCATGTGGCAACCCACTCCAGTATTCTTGCCTGGAGAATCCCAGGGACGTCAGAGCCTGGTGGGCTGCCGTCAATGGGGTCGCACAGAGTCAGACACGACTGAAGCGACTTAGCAGGAGCAAGGCAGTTCCAAACAATGTCAGTGATAAGATATTCCTTCCCATGAGTGGCTCACTCTTACTTTCTGTCTCGCCCATCCTACCCACTACAAGCTAGTGCTGTGAAGCCCAAGCTAGCTGTGTGAAAAGAGAGGTCGGGCTAGCCTCCAGCTCTCCAGCCATCCCAGTCCAGGCACATAAGAGAAGAAGCCATCATGGATGTCTACCCAGTCTGGCTTTCAGAAGACTCCAGCCCCTTCTGTCTTCTGGCTGGGGATTGCGTGAACGATCAAAGCCATAGCCATCCAGTTGAACCTAGTCAAACCACAGAACTCTAAGAGATAACGTAAGAAGCTGTTTTTGGCTACTACGCTTTGGATTGGTTTGTTGTGCAGTGATTCCTAAGCAGACCAGAGAAGATACATGTAAGAAGAAAAAATCCTCTCAGAGAGGCTCTTTCTTTCTTTCTCCTTTGAAGGGTAAAACTGTGCCCAAGTATCCTTTGTTGTATAGCATATCGAGAGATCAGCATGTCTTGAGATTAAGAAGAGACCAAAAATACTGATTTCACCACTAGATGGAAATTATATCTATGTAGATGTTGCTAAGCAACAACAGATCAAAACCCCATAAAGGAGTGACCATAGAATGCGAAACATTTGGTGAGCCTACTAAGTGCCTGCTGCACTTGTTTTTAAAAACCTGGTTCAAGGAAGAAGGGATGGTCCACAGTGTGGATGGAGAGAAAGCTCTCTTGGAACTTGAAAAGGACATCATTTGCCTGAAAAGAGCAAAATCGTGAGTGAAATAAAGGGCCAGCATATGACCTGAAAAATATCATTGTTCATGATTTAAAAGCATGATAATCTTTAGGGATAAAGAGTACAGTACTGGGAACTTTGTAAGGGTTTAAATTCTTTCCCTTGAACCTCAAAGCTTTAGATATCTATTAAAACACCCAAACTGATATGCAATAATGCCTTTCTGAGCTTTACAAGCATATTCTTAGATGATGAGAAAATACAGTGAATTTTGGGAGAAGATCAGCAGGGGCTAGGAACTTTTCCTTTGGCTGGTCAGAGGCAGGTTGAGAAAGCAGATCTTCCGAGGTCTTTGGAAATAGCCTAGTAGCAGGTGCTCAGGGAGACATTCATAGTCAGAATAAAGTCTCTGTCCCTTAATTGTTCTTTACTATCAGTCATTATTTCCTCTGGGTGACCTTTCATCTCTCCATTTTTTCTGATAACTAGGTTTCAAAAATTAAAAATGTAGAAAAAAGAGGAAAGTTCAATAGAAGACAAATAACGATGTCTATTTTCAATATGTGTTAGCAAAACCTGCATGTACTCCAAAACACATACATTATTAGGGTACCCCCCTAATACCCAAAGTCTTTGCTGAGATGTGGGCAGATAACCCTGCCCAGTGAGTAAGAAACCTGCCCTCCGCCTGCCTGCCCTGCTGCGGGGAGCGCTCTCAGTCAAGCACGACTAGAACAGACCCACCAAATCTCATGTAAGTGGTCAGGGCACAAATGAGGCTGTCGGTGGGTAGTCCTACCCTATTCATGAGCTTTTTCAGAACAATTTTCATTACTTTTTTTAAATACTGTTTTTGGCAAACGCTTGATACTTGAAATAAAAAATGCATGAGTCACCTACTGGGATAGGCACAGTGTGTGGTTCATTGAATTTAGCTAAATTGTGAGTCATCCATCAATAGTCCTCTTGGTGAACATACTTGTAATAATTTCACACGTTACAAACAAAAATAGGTATGATTTTCAAGATTCTTGAAGCTGTTCCCCTTGGGGATTTTTGGATTGTGTTTAGTGTTTTTTGTTTTGCTAGGTGGTGAGAAAATTGTCAGCCTTGTTTTCAGATGGATCTAAGGCTCATCTCTGTCACACTGTAAAAGAACTTTGATTTGGAAGGTTTGAGGGCAGAATGTGGAGTTGGAGTCATGAGCTGGGGGGAATAAGAAGACGCAATGATTCACATTTTTCCTTGTCAGATCATTGGCTTTTAAGATTAATTTCCATATCTGAAAAATGACTGGCTCCGCTCTCGGAAGAAAAGTCTTAGAGATGCAAGAATATATACACGTGCCTCTTTCCCCCCCCCCCCCCCCCCCCCCCACTGTGAATGGGGAGAGCAGACCAGGGTGGTTACCAGTGTCTGTGCACTACTGCCCTCTATCGGATGGTGCTGGCGTTTCTCTGTGAAGTGAAATGAAGTAAATGTCGCTCAGTCGTGCCCGACTGTTTGCGACCCTCTGGACTATACAGTCCATGGAATTCTCCAGGCCAGAATACTGGAGTGGGTAGCCTTTCCCTTCTCCAGAGGATCATCCCAGCTCAGGGATCAAACTCACATCCAAATTGATTGTGTGCTCCTGGTCAAGTGGCAGGTGATCCAGGAAATTAGTGTTGTCCATTCAATATGTTGAATGACATGACGGAAGTTGTGATTAAACTACTAGATCTTTTTCTTTTCAGTTAGTGAAATTAATCATAAGAGAAAATGTCCCTACCTGTTGTTTTTCTTTTCTGTTTTTTTTTTGATAAGCACAGTAAAACCATCGAAAGGGCTTTTGCTTTTGGCTACAACCAGAGGTGAAAGTTTTTATAAAAAGTGTAAAGTGGATATAAGATGAAAAGTTACGGTTCTTTGCAAACAACACTTAACGTGCCCATATCTAAGATGAATGTGGGAGTCCTAGGAAACTAGTTGGGCAGTTTGCTTTTTTTGGTACACCTCCGGCCTCCTTTACCTTCGTAAGTGTAGTAGGACAGGGCTTCCGGCCTGGAGATTTGGGGTCATGTCCTGCTGCTACTGGCTGAGTACCTTGGGAAAGTTGTGTGGCCTCTGAAACCTCACTTTGCTCACATGTTAAATAAGAGGCATTCAGAATAGATAATTTTTTAGGGTCATTTCATTTCTGAGATATATTAAATGATCTCTTCTCCCTACATGATAATGTAAGCACAAAGAATAACTTAGCTGTTTTAATATCATACACACTCATACTTAAACACATCATTTTTCTTTCAAAAAGTAGTGTATTCACTGTGATAATTTAACACCAGGATATGTTGTGGTGGAAATAGCCTTGGCCACTTTGATGCTATAGTCTGCTCAAGTATCTGCTGCATGGGACAAGCTTCCTTGCCCAGCGGCCAAGTTTGAGTCTCTTAGGGCCAGCAGATGGCACACTTGTCCAGTCCACACATTTTCCAGACTCCCAAGGTAAATGGTACTTCTTGATTAGCATCCAGAAATAACAGCTACTGTTTGAACAAATTGCTGTATTTTCCAGTCTAGTAAAACCATGGCACTGTGTGAGCTGGAAAATTTGCTAGTATTTAAAATGGTTAGGAAGATTGTTAATCTGTGGGACACTTATTGGTCTATAGCATCTTTCACATGAGCATCACCAACCTTTGATAAATTGGCTTTTTTTTTTTGAGGTGGAGAAATTAAGGCAGAGATAAGTTAGCTAAGATCACAGCAGAGCTAGTCCAAATGATTCAGACTATACAGCTTAGTGATCTTTAAAAATTGTTGTTCTTATTCTTTAACTCTCACTTCTCTTGGCTGTGGAGGGGCGTGTGTGTGTGTGTGTGTGTGTGTGTGTGTGTGTGTGTGTGTGTTTGTTGATTGTGTTGGCTAGTGATGTAGGAAGAGGAATTGACTCCTTCTGTGCCTTGGTTTGTTGTTGCCTGCCGCAGTCATTGTAACTCCTTACCTCCCCAACCTATATGTGGAAGACTTTGTGATGGTAATAAATGACATTTATTGATTACTTGCTTTAAGCCAGGGATTGTCTGAGCAGTTCTTATATATTAATCATTCAACCCTCCCAAGAACTTCTTGAGGGAAGCACAGTGGGTAACTTACCTACAGTAACAAATCTGTACTTTCTAGGCTCTGAATTTAAGCAGTAAGGACAACAAACTGCTTTTTGGTGGTAGCCACTTTTGACCACAAATATTTTGTAGCTAATAGATCATGGACAGTTTTTTCATTTTTAAATTATGGAAACTTTTATGAGAGCTTTGGTTATATCATGTAAATCTTGGTTATATCAGCTTGTGGGACTATTGTTTGTTTAGAAGAGTTTCTTTCACAGCCTCATGCTTAGAAGGAATGATTCAACAGAAATGGAAAGATGTGAATGAAATAAGGTAGTTTGTCTGGCAATTTCATCACCTGAGTGATAAATATTTTTCAGGTGCTCACTTTATACATTAGCCACCAAGCAGTATTAGGGATGTGTAATCAATAACCAACATTTATGTTACAAAAGCATAAAGAGTGCGACAGCATGCCAGGTATGTGCATTAGTTCATGTAATCCTCAGCACAACTGTGCTGAGCCCCATTTTATAGACGAGGCAATAAGGCTAAGAGAGGTTAAATGACACAGCTAGTAAGTGGCAGAGTTATAATTCAAACCAGCTTCTGCTCCACACAGATAACTGCTAGGCTGTGCTACCTCTAGCGGGAGGTAGCAGATATGTTTCTGGGATGTAGAGCAATTTGGGGCTTCCCTGGTGGCTCAGTGGTAAAGAATCCTCCTGTAATGCAGTAGTTGTGAGTTCGATCCCTGGGTTGGGAAGATCCTTTGGAGGAGGGCTTGGCAACCCACTGCGGTATTCTTGCCTGGAGAATTCCATAGACTGGGGAGCCTGGAGGGTTACAGTCCTTGGGGTTGCAAAGAGTGAGACATGACTGAAGGGACAGCATCAGTTAGTCAGTTCAGTCACTCAGTCCTGTCCGACTCAGCGATCCCATGAACTGCAGCACGCTAGGCCTCCCTGTCCATCACCAACTCGTGGAGCTTACTCAAGCTCATGTCCATTGAGTCGGTGATGCCATCCAACCATCTCATCCTCTGTTGTCCCCTTCTCCTCCTGCCCTCAATCTTTCATGCATGCAGAGTAATTTAACCAGAGTCAATGACGGAAACAAACACGAATAGTGTTGATTTCCTTTCACCTAACAAAAATTCTGACACAGCAAATAACTTATAAAATAAAAAGCTAGAGTCAACTCATTGGAAAAGACCCTGATGTGGGGAAAGATAGAAGGCAGGAGGAGAGGAGACCACAGAGGACAAGATGGCTGGATGGCATCACTGACTCAGTGGATATGTTTGAGCAAGCTCTGGGAGATGGTGAAGGACAGGGAAGCCTGGTGTGCTGCAGTTGACAGGGTCGCAAAAAGTCGGACACAACTGAGCGACTGAAGGACAACAGCAAAGCTTAGATAAAGGAGAATAGGAATATAAAGAAGAGGAAGCAGAATAGAAACCTACGAATGTTTTTTGGTTTTTTTTATGTATTAAAGTTTGTGATATTTAGAGTGAAGACTAGTTCATTTCCCCTAAAGGCTAAATGAAGGGAAGCTGAATTCTAACTCACTTGAGTTTGAGTAAATATCTTCATGTCCTCCCCACCCCCTGTAAATACATCATCCCCCAGTGCACCCTTCCTAGGAGAAAAGACTCGCCAGTACTTTTTGGGCACATGAATCACCCAAGGATCTTGATTAAAGTCCAGATTCTGATTTGGTGGATGTGGGGTGGGGCTTGAGATTCTCGGTTTCTAGCCAGCTGCTGGTGCTGTGGGTCTGTGGAGGGCCGATTGGCAAGACTCCCCCCTTGCCCATGAGGTCAGGGTCAGGGCTGCCAACCAGAGAGGGTAGCACATTACGTTCCCTTCACTCTGCACTGGAGTGGTCATGAGGTCCAGGCGTGGCCAAAAAAAGTTCCTACCTGGAATTTTGTTCTCCTGTCCCCAACTCCTATGCCTCCAAGAAGCCCAGCTTCAGGTGGAGGCAGTGAGGCCCATTAATTGAGAGATGCTGAGAGGAAGAGGAGAGAGGCCAGATGACATGCCTGAGTCCTGAACACTGGGTCACACAGCCGGTGAATTCGCTTTTAGCTGAAGCTAATTTGCGTCATTTCTGTTATTTACAATTAAAAGGGTTCTGCATAATACAGGAGTGATTTAGACTTGATATAAAGGAGAATTCTCCACTGTGGCAGCAGGGTGGTTGCAACTCTTAACTGAAGATCCTTAAGAAGGACTGGCTTCATCAGAGGCTGCTGCTCGTTCCTGGGAGAGAGAGTCTGAGGTCTGTCTGAGGAAAGGTGATGTGTTGTTGAAGAAGATGACCTAAGAGCAGGCAAGGTCATGAGGTCACCCCGCTAAAAGGCTGAAGGTCCAGGGGAGGTCATGACCTGCAGGCTGGGTGCAGCATCTCTATCTGGACCTGTGACAGTGCCCCTTATCCACCATGACTGAATCTTTCATTTGGGTCACTAAGACATCCATGACTGCACCCAGAGCTGACTAGGATGTTAGGGAGTGGAGCCTGAGGCAGAGAGTGGAGGTTATTCTGGAGGGACTTGCAGGAGTAATACTAAAGTACTTCTATGGCATGGATACTGACTTGTGAAAACAAATACCATCCACAGTGACATTCCAGGGAGCGTTAGTTGAATACCTACCATAATCTCCTGGATGCTCTTCATATTAATAGTAGTTAAGGATATGCAGTATTTTTGTGTTAGTATTGAGTTCTCTTCATAGAACTGTTCAGCTTCAGCTTCTTCAGCAATACTGATCAAGACCTTCTAAAACTAACACCCAAGACCTTCTAGAACTAAGACCCCAAAAGATGTCCTTTTCATTATCGGGGAATGAAATGCGAAAGTAGGAAGTCAAGAGATACCTGGAGTAACAGGCAAATTTGGCCTTGGAGTACAAAACAAAGCAGGGTAAAGGCTAACAGAATTTGGCCAAGAGAACACGCTGGTCATAGAAAACACCCTCTTCCAGCAACACAAGAAAAGACTCTACACATGGACATCACCAGATGGCCAACACTGAAATCAGATTGATTATATTCTTTGCAGCCAAAGATGGAGAAGCTCTATACAGTCAGCAAAAACAAGACTGGGAGATGACTATGGCTCAGATCAGGCTCATCATGAACGACTTATTGCAAAATTCAGACTTAAATTGAAGAAAGTAGGTAAAACCACCAGAGCATTCAGGTATGACCTAAATCAAATGCCTTACAGTTATACAGTGGAAGTAACAAATAGATTCAAGGGATACAGATCTGATAGAGTGCCTGAAGAACTATGGATGGAGGTTCCTGACATTGTACAGGAGGCAGTCATCAAGACCAAACCCAAGAAAAAGAAATGCAAAAAGGCAAAATGGTTGTCTGAGGAGGCCTTACAAATAGCTGAGAAAAGAAGAGAATCGAAAGGCAAGGAGAAAATGAAAAATATACCCATCTGAATGCAGAGTTGCAAAGAATAGCTTGGAGAGATAAGAAAGCCTTCCTCAGTGATCAGTGCAAGGAAATAGAGGAAAGCAATAGAATTGGAAAGAGTAGAGATCTCCTCCAGAAAATTAGAGATACCAAGGGAACATTTCTTGCAAAGATGGGCACAATAAAGGACAGAAATGGTATGGACCTAACAGAAGCAGAAGATATTAAGAAGAGGTGGCAAGAATACACAGAAGAACTATACAAGAAAGATCTTCATGACCCGGATAACCACAATGGTGTGATTACTCACCTAGAGCCAGACATCCTGGAATGTGAAGTCAAGTGGGCCTTAGGAAACATCACTACAAACAAAGCTATTGAAGGTGATGGAATTCCAGTTGAGCTATTTCAAATCCTAAAAGATGATGCTGTGAAAGTGCTACAGTCAATATGCCAGCAAATTTGGAAAACTCAACAGTGGCCACAGGACTGGAGAAGGTCAGTTTTCATTCCAATCCCAAAGAAAGGCAATGCCAAAGAATGCTCAAACTACTGCACAATTGCACTCATCTCACATGCTAGCAAAGTAATGCAAAGTTCTCCAAGCCAGGTTTCAACAGTATGTGAACCATGAACTTCTAGGTGTTCAAGCTGGATTTAGAAAAGGCAGAGGAACCAGAGATCAAATTGCCAACATCCGCTGGATCATTGAAAAAGCAAGAGAGTTCCAGAAAAGTATCTATTTCTGCTCTGTTGACTATGCCAAAGCGTTTGACTGTGTTGATCACAACAAACTGGAAAATTCTGAAAGAGATGGGAATACCAGACCACCTGACCTGCCTCCTGGGAAATCTGTATGCAGGTCAGGAAGCAACAGTTAGAACTGGACATGGAACAACAGACTGGTTCCAAATTGGGAAAGGAGTACGTCAAGGCTGCATATTGTCACCCTGCTTATTTAACTTATATGCAGAGTACATCATGTGAAATGCTGGACTGGATGAAGCACAAGCTGAAATCATGTTGCTGGGAGAAATATCAATAACCTCAGATATGCAGATGACACCACCCTTATGGCAGAAAGCAAAGAAGAACTAAAGAGCCTCTCGATGAAAATGAAAGGAGAGTGAAAAAGTTGACTTAAAACTCAACATTCAAAAAACTAAGATCGTGGCATCCAGTCCCATTACTTCATGGCAAATACATAGGGAAACAGTGGAAACAGTGACAGACTTTATTTTTTGGAGCTCCAAAATCACTGCAGATGATGACTGCAGCCATGAAATTAAAAGAGGCTTGCTCCTTGGAAGAAAATCTATGATTAACTTAGACAGCATATTAAAAAGCAGAGACATTACTATGCCAACAAAGTCTGTCTACTCAAAGCTATACTTTTTCTAGTAGTCATGTACGGATGTGAGAGTTGGATTACAAATAAAGCTGAGTGCCGAAGAATTGATGCTTTTGAACTGTGGTGTTGGAGAAGACTCTTGAGAGTCCTTTGGACTGTAGGGAGACCCAAGCAGTCTATCCTAAAGGAAATCAGTCCTGAATATTCACTGGAAGAACTGATGTTGAAGCTGAAACTCCAATACTTTGGTCACCTGATGCAAAGAGCTGACTCACTAGAAAAGACCCTGATGCTGGGAAAGTTGAAGGTGGGAGGAGAAGGGGACAGCAGAGGATGAGATGGTTGGATGGCTCACTGACTTGATGGATATGAGTTTGAGTAAGTTCCAGCAGTTGGTGATGAACAGGGAAGCCTGGCGTGCTGCAGTCCATGGGGTTGCAAAGAGTTGGACATGACTTAGCGACTGAAGTGAAGTGAATTCTCTAGGCATGTAGATTTTCAAAAGAGATTTTTAATAATGATTATTAAATACCCTGTTCTTTTATTATGTATAAATTAAAAGCTTCTATTTCCCTCAATATTTTTATTCAAGGTACGCTTATTGTCATGCCAGGTGATCACCTTTATCTTTTCTAGAATAATCTTCAGAACTTTCTCCTATAAAACTAATTTCAATATATTTAGCCCACATTCAAATGAAACTATCATATTATTCTAAATGTATTACATAGATGATTGGTTAAAGGCTTCCAATTCTGTGATATTAATCTTTTGGGTTTTTAGAATATTAGATGAAGTCAATGGTCATATTACAATTTGATTTCATTAAATAAACATGATAAAAATCTACCAAAAGAAGCCCAAGAAAAGTCAATTTTTAGGAGTTACAGCGATGGTAGATTCTTGTCTTTATATGTGCTATTAATTTCATCATGTTGTTGTTCAGTTAGTCAGTTGTGTCTGACTCTGTGACCCCATGGACTGCAGCATGCCAGGCTTCCCTATCAATCACCAACTCCCAGAGCTTGCTCAGACTCATGTCTATTGAGTTGATAATGTCATCCAACCATCTCATCCTCCGTTGCCTCCTTCTCCTCCTGCCTTCAGTCTTTCCCAGCATCAGGGTCTTTTCCAATGAGTCAGCTTTTCACATCCGGTGGATGACTATTGGAGCTCAAATTATTGGAGCTTCAGATTCAGCATCAGTCCTTCCAATGAATATTCAGGGTTGATTTCCTTTAGGATTGACTGGTCTGATCTCCTTGTAGTCCAAGGGACTCTCAAGAGTCTTCTCTAGCACCACAGTTCAAAACCATCAGTTCTTCAGCGCTCAGTCTTCTTCATGGTTCAACTGTCACATCCATACATTGACTACCGGAAAAACCATAGCTTTGACTGTATGGACCTTTGTCGCCAAAGTGATGTCTCTGCTTTTTAGTATGCTGTTTTTCATTTGTCTAAATTTGTCATAGTTTTTCTTCCAAGGAGCAGGTGTCTTTTAATTTCATGGCTGCAGTCACTGCTCATAGTGAGCCCAAGAAAATAGTCTGTCTCTGTTTCCATTTATTCTACATCTGTTTGCTACCAAGTGACGGGACCACATGCCATGATCTTAGTTTTTTGGATGTTGAGCTTTAAGCCAGCTTTTTCACTCTCCTCTTTCACCTTCATCAAGAGGCTCTTTAGTTCCTCTTCACTTTCTGCCATTAGGGTGGTGTCATCTGCATATCTGAGGTTATTGAAATGTCACCATAAATCGAAGAACTTCTTGTCCATTAGTGAATAAAAAGAATGACGGGAAAATTCCGAAGACTTTTTGCTCAAGCCTTGTTGCTTTTTTAACGCTTTATTTGATCACTTAGTTGACAGGCAAGAGCACTGCCTTATAAGTCCAGAGATCTGGGTTTTAGTTTAACATCTTTTTGTCATTTCCACTCTGTACCTCTACCTTACCTTTTTCAGCCCCACCCCTTGAGCCCATTTTTTGTAGAGCGTAGCAGATGGAAGAAGTTCCTCCTAGGAATGAGATGCCATACATGGTTTTCATAGTGAGCAGTAACCAAACTCATAAGACAAAGATTCTCCAAAAAAGTGAAAAGGCCTTGACTTAAGACAGAACAGCCTGGTTTTGTTCTTGTCTGGCATATGGGTGGTTCCCATGTTGGGGACCATGAAAATGTTACCAGGGACCTGTGAATCCTGAAAATACATCCAGCCTTGTGAATGTGCTGAGTGAGTAACCCACACATAGTGTACTACTGTTTTCCAATGTATGTAAGTGATGCTTTAATTACCAAGTAACCCCCACAAAATTACAAGTAACCCCCACAAAATTAAGTGGAAAAGAATTTACTATTGCGTTCTGCAATAGTAACATTTTTCTTATTATAAATATAAGATCTAAAATATAAGATTCTAATTTTAGATCCTATGGTGTTTGACTCCTTTAAAATTTCAAACTTGTTATACTAAGTAAGACAGACAAAGATCATCTGATATCACTTACATGTGGAATCTAGAAAAATGATACAACTGAATTCATTTCTAAAACAGAAATAGACTCACAGACATAGAAAACAAACTCGTGGTCACCAAAGAGGATAGTGGGGAGCAGAGGGGATGAATTAGGAGTTTGAGATTAGCAGAGACAAACTCTATATAAAACAGATAAATGACAAGGACCTACTGTATAGCACAGGGAACTACATTCAGTATCTTATAACAACCCCTAATGGAATAGAATCTGGGAAAGAATGTGTGTGTGTGTAAATCATTTTGGTATACATCTGAAACCAAGACAACGTTGTAAATCAACTATACTTCAGTTTAAAAAAAAGGAGTGATGTTCTGATGCATGCTATGACATGGATGAAATTTGAAAACAGGCCAGGTGAAATAAGTCAGTCACAAAAGGATAAATGTTGTATGACTCCACACATATGAGGGACCTGCAATAGGCAAATTCACAGAAGCAGAAGATAGAATGAAGGCTGGGAGGGGATGGAGGGCAGGGGGTTGTTGCTTAAGTGGTACCTTCTGTTTGGGATGATAAGAAGTTCTGGAAGTGGACAGTGGTGGCGGCGGTGCAGTAATGTAAATGTCGTGTCACCGAGTTACACGCTTAAAATGCTAAATTTCATGCTGTGCATATTTTACCATGATAAAAAAGTTATGTAATATTTCTGAAGTACAAAAAGTTTAAGCATATGAAAAATAGGTCCATAGAATTTTATAGGTAGCTTGGCTTTCAAAAAAATGAAAACAGAAATTCTCTCAGCAGCAATTTTTTTTCTTTTAAATTCCTTGGACTGTCAGAGGGTGTTCTCTCTGTGTCCTTAGTTCTGTGAAGAATTACCTGGAGGCATGTTGAGAGCTCATTAATTAAATATTTCTGTACTGGACACTCATCCTGCCTGACAGTTCTCTCATCATGTGCCCCCGAGAGGGATGCTAGTTGTCAGCAGCTGATGTAAGATAATTTTCTTGCTGCTGTAACTGGAGGAGAAAAGGCTTGATAGCAGTTCTTCATGTCTATTAGGTAAATTATTCGAGGAAAAATGGTTTTGCACTGAAGGGAAAGTCAAAACATTTCATGCAAAATCTTAATTTGTTTTTTATGATAAGAAAAAGTTGAACTTTCTCCAAATGTAAACATCTTTTGCTAGTGCCCCAGGGACCCCTCCACCTTTGCATTGCCGCCTCTTTCCTCAGGTATATTTCTCTTTTTATTATGTAAAGAGTATTCTGCATTCCTTGAGGCTCTGTAGTAGAAGTGCTGAGTGTGAAGAATTTAATTTTTTAGTGAATATTATAAACTGAGAAATGCAGCAATTTTTTGTGGGCAAGATTTTTCGGTACTATTTCAATATATTTTTTTTTTAACACAGATGAACATAGTGAAAAATCCATATCTATGTCAATAATCTATATCTCGATCTAAACAGATGGAAAAAATTTACTTTGTGGTTTCTTTTTATATGAATTGTAAAAGCAGAGCTCTGGTCATTTGGCCAATTATGTTGGTTCCCATAAGTAAAACCAATCATATTCTATTTGCATAGCTGATATACATGAAGCAAAGAAAGGCACATCTTGAAATGCAAAGAAATGGTCATCAGAGACTTTCCTCTGGAACAGCACTGGATCCACATAGTTTTACAAACAATTCTTGAAAACTTTTGTGAAAGAGACACTATTTTAAACATTTCAGATCTTCACAATTCATTTTATAATAACTTTAATGCTCAGAGCAAACCACATATGAAACTCACTTGAATACAAAAGCATCAGATTAGAAAATTAAGCCAGCTGGACTAAGGCAGGTTTATTCAGTAACATGGGTTTGCAGGTGCCTTGGTGTCCCACCCACATCCCATGGCCTGCTCTGCCTTCCACCACAGCTGGACTCGCAGCTTTTCTGCCTTGAGGCTTCTCCAAGCCTTGGTTGTTTCCTCAGTCTACAGGCAGAAGTGCAGCCAGAGGTGTGGAAGAATCTATATCCCCACAGACAACCTTCTATCATCAGAATTAAAAGTCAATGAGGAGGCATTCCATGCTGCCTCATACCCAGTTCCTCTGAGGGTCACCAAAGAAATTAAACCCCAGTTGCTCTCAGTTATCATCAGCTCAGCTACATAGCTCTTAATTTCCTTTCCTCCTCATCCGTCTCACTCTCTCCACTCCATCACTCGTTTCCTGGCATCACCTCTCAAGTAGCCACCCAGTACCATGGTACCTGCGTTGCTTTGGGGGGGAACCTAAACCTAAATGTGTGAAAATGATTCCATGTTAGGCAATCTCTTAATATAATTAATTTCATCAATATCAATAGAGAAGGTGATACACTCCTCTTAACCAATTCAGAAAAAGCACTTGACATAATTCAACATCCATTCTGATGAGAACTGTTAACATCTGAATGGAGAAAAGTTCCTTAATCTATCAGTTCGAGTTCACTCAAGAAAATAGAAACCACTCTACATGTGTAAAACAGACATTTAATATGGGAATTGATTATAAGCACAATGGAAGGACTGGCGGAAGGTGAGGTTACTGCACCTGTAATTGCAGTAAACAGGCTTGAGAGACAATGCTGCCCAGTAGTCAAGGGCACTAAGCCAGATGGGCTCAATGTTTTTGGAGGCAGCTGCTGTGCTGGACCCACAAACATGCCCTGACACCACTCCTGCTGTTGTTGGCCCTTGCTGCTGCCTCTTGAGGGATTGTTGCCCCGCTACAGGCTGACATTGTCCTCGCTGCTGCTTCTACCACCAGAAATGTCATTAGAAACCAGACGGAGGAGAGTGTTGCTTCTTCTGTCCTCCAGTCTTCCAGCAATGCCTTCCACTGGCCAGATCTGCCAAAAGTCAACTGGCAAGAGTGTCTAGGAAATGTAGTTTTTGAATTCCAGTCAAATATATATATTTGACTATATATCAAAGCACAGAATGTTGGCGATGAGAACTTGGAGCAAAATGATTTGCTCTGTAAAACCTGTAACCACAATTATATAAAACTGAAATATCAGCTTGGAATTTTTTCTTTTAAAGTAAGGACAAAGATATAAGTTATCAATCTCTTTTTTTTTAATAGCGCTTTTTTTTGAGATCTAATACACATACCATACAATTCATCCTTTTAAAGTGCATAATTCAGTGGTTTTCAGTATATTCACAGATGTGTGCAACCAGCACCACAGTGAATTTGAGACAATTTTCATCACTTGAAGAAGAAATCCCCTTGAGCTCTCACCCTGTATCCCCACATTCCTTCAGTACTTTCAGCTGTAAGCAACTATTAATGCATTTTCTGTCTCTATAAATTTCCCTATTCTGGAATTTCATGTAAATGCAGTCATATAGTATTTGGTCTTTTGTGATGGGCTTCTTACATATAGTACATTTTCAGGTTCATCCATGTTGTAGTACGGATCAATACTCATTACATTTTTATGACTATGCCATATTTTACAACTCTTATTTGATATTTTTCTTTAAGCTGTAACTAATTTAGTGTGAAAATTGGGAAATAAAAAGCAAAATTATCCTTATTTTCTGATTATATGATTGTCCATCTTGAAAGCCAAAAGAATTAAGAAAAAAATGATTATAACTAATTAGATAACTCTTCATGGACTTTCCTGTATAATGCCAATTAACAAACATTGTGGAAAAGTATATTATTTTTTTGTTTCTGTTTTTTTTTTTTATTTATTTTTGGCTGTGCTAGATCTCTTTTGCTGTACATGGACTTTCTGGGGGGCTAATCTCTAGCTTTGGTGAATGGGCCTTCCATTGCAGTGGCCTCCCTTGTGGAGCACAGGCTCCAGGGCATGTGCGCCTCCGTAGTTGTGGCTCGAGGGCTCCAGAGCACAGGCTGAATAATTGTGGTGCATGAGCTTAGTTGTCTGCAGCATCTTACTGGACCAGGGCTTGAATTGGTATCCCATGCATTGCAAGGTGGATTCTTAACCACTGGGCCACCAGGGGAACCCAGTATTTCAGTTATAATATCCTAATATAAAAATATATTCTAATATTAAAAATATCCCAATATAATATAAAAAGCTTCTATACTTATCAACAAGAGTAAGTTTCAGTACACAGGATATACACATACACTCACATCTCTTCAGAGACAAGCAACTCCCACAACTAAGAAGCCTTAATGTTGCTGTAAACAACATTACTTTACTGCTGTTGGAGTAAAGACAATATTGTAAAAACACTATACACTAATTTATTAATATGTTCTCAAATCAAAACTATAAAGACATTTGTGTGGGAATTTTATAAAACAATTCTTAAGATTACGTAGAATAGAAGAGAATATATTAGTAAAATTTGGAAAAAGAAAAGTAGTAAAGTGAGAGAGACTTGCATTGTGAGATATTTAATGTAAGAGAGATAAAAAATGTATAATTCAAGGAACTTATTTCTATACCAAGAATAGACAGAATAATCAGCAAAATATGATACATAATATAGAAGCAATGTTAAGTATTCAGCTCAGTTCAGTCGTTCAGTCATGTCCAACTCTTTGTGACCCCATGGACTGAAGCATGCCAGGCCTCCCTGTCCATCACAAACTCTCAGAGCTTATTCAAACTCATGTCCATCGAGTTGGTGATGTCATCCAGCTATCTCATCCTTTGTTGTCCCCTTCTCCTCCCGCCTTCAATCTTTCCCAGCATTATGACCTTTTCCAATGAGACAGTTCTTTGCATCAGGTGGCCAAAGTATTGGAGTTTCAGCTTCAACATCAGTCCTTCCAATGAATATTTAGGACTGATTTCCTTTAGGACTGACTGGTTTTATCTCTTTGTAGTTCAAGGAGCTGTCACAAGTCTTCTCCAACACCACAGCTCAAAAGCATCAATTCTTTCACACTCAGCTTTCTTTGTAATCAAAATCTCACATCCATACATAACTACTGGAAAAACCATAGCTTTGACTAGACAGGCCTTTGTAATGGCTCTGCTTTTTAATATGCTGTCTAGGTTGGTCATAGCTTTTCTTCCAAGGAGCAAGCGTCTTTTAATTTCATGGCTGCAGTCACCATCTGCAGTGATTTTGGAGTCCCCCCAAAATAAAGTCTGTCACTGTTTCCATTGTTTCCCCATCTATTTGCCATGGAGTGAGGGACTGGATGCCATGATCTTAGTTTTTGAATGTTGAGCTTTAAGCCAACTTTTTCACTCTCCTCTTTCACTTTCATCAAGTGGCTCTTTAGTTCTTCTTTGCTTTCTTCCATAACAGTGGTATCATCTGCATATCTGAGGTTATTGATATTTCTCCCGGCAATCTTGATTCCAGCTTGTGCTTCATCCAGTCCAGCATTTCTCACGATGTGCTCTGCATATAAGTTAAATAAGCAGGGTGACAATATACAGCCTTGACGTATTCCTTTCCCAACAACCAGTCTGTTGTTCCATGTCTGGTTCTAACTGTTGCTTCTTGACCTGCATATTTCTCAGGAGACAGGTAAGGTGGTCTGGTATTCCCATCTCTGTAAGAATTTTCCGCATTTTGTTGTGATTCACACAACAAACAAAACAAAGCTTCCAGATGTTCAAGCTGAATTTAGAAAAGGCAGAGGGACCAGAGATCAAATTGCCAACATCTGTTGGATCATTGAAAAAGCAAGAGAGTTCCAGAAAAATATTTCTGCTTTATTGACTACGCCAAAGCCTTTGTGTGGATCAGAAAAAAATGTAGAAAATTCCCAAGAGGTGTTAAGTATTAATAAAAAACTAATATATGATAAAGGTATAATTCAAATTCATCATTATTATTCAATAGGAAACCTGACTGGTGATTTGCAACCCTGTAGTCATCAAGATGTAGTCATTAGGGCTTCCCTGGTGGCTCAGACAGTAAAGAATCTGCCTGAAATGCAGGAGACCTGTATTCAATGGCTGGGTTGGAATGATCCCCTGGGGAAGGGAATAGCTACCCACTCCAGTATTGTTGCCTAGAGAACTCCATGGACAGAGGAGCCTTGGTGGGGTTGCAAGGAGTTGGACATGGCTGAGTGACTGGCACATTTTCACATTTCGGTCATCAAGATACCTAGTTGCAGACATCAAAACCCACTTTAATAAGCTTCCTTGTGTTTAAATTAGCTAATATTATTAGGTAACTTTCATAGTTTCCAGATCTGAGAGAAAATATCTGCCAACATAGAATTTTATATCCAGCAAAAATGTCCTTCAAAGAGAAGGTGAAATGAAAATATTTCTGGATAAAAAATGAGAAAATTGCTCAATGGACAGATTTGCACTAAACAAAGTAGCAAAGATAGTTACATAGGCAAAAGCAAAATGATCTCAGATGGAAAAACAAATATATAAGAATAATTGAAGAGCCACAGAGCAAGTAAATGGGGAAATATAATGGAATATATGCTATACAGAATAATAGTAATAATGACTTACAGCTTTTAAAATATGTGTACAACTAAAAAGCATGAAAATAAAATTAATTTAAAAGGTGACGGTGAAGCAAATGGAGTAAAAGTATTCTAAGGACTTAACATTGTCTGAAAAGTGATAAAGGAATTATTTTCTAAGAAATCAAGAATGCATCCTATAAATGAAGATGACAAGTAAAAAATTAGTGAAATATACAGTCAGCAAGTTACTAGAGGGGAAATGGAACAAAAATATAATTTATTGATTAAGGATAAGAAGGAGAGAAATAGCATAAGAGGTTGAAGAAATGATAAGTAAAACAAGAAATAGTTGATAAATATGAATGCAAATTAAACTGTAAGTATACTCAGTGTCAATGGAATAAATTCTCTAATCGAAAGACAAAAGTTATCAGCCCACATTTAAAAATAACTATATCCAACTATATAATGCTAGAAGAGACACATCTTGAATATGAAGACAAAGAAAAATTTAAAGTGAAAAGAATGGACAGAGAAATACTATACAAACCCTAAACAAAAGAAAGCTCCACTGCTATCAATCAAAGAAAACCTGAAGACAATAAAAATTTCCAGAAATGAGAAAAGACATTTCAAAATAATAAAAAAGACAACGGACCTTAGAGATAACATGATCATAAATTTGTGTGCACCTAAGAGGATCCCCTGGACAAGGAAATGACAACCCATTCCAGTATTCTTGCCTGGGAAATCTCATTGATAGAGGAGGGCTACAGTCCATGGGGTTGCAAAAGAGTTGAACACAACAACAACAATAAGCTAGGCACAAAATATATGAAGTGAAATTTGGTGAAACAAAAATGATATATGTAGAACTCTATTTTCATAGTGAGAGACACCAAAACACATCCATCAATAACTGATAAAACTAACACACACACACAACTATAAGTGTGTAGATCTTAATGATATGATTAACGAAACTAACACAATTGATGCCATCGACAGATATAGAATACTGCAATCAACAACAGAGTATGCTTTTTTTTTAAATAACATGGAACATTGCCAAAATTTAATGGATGCTGAACCATAAAACATTTCTTAACAAAATTTAAAAGACAGTCTTGTACAGATTATGTCTCAGGTCTCAGTACAACTACGCTACACAAGAACAGAGAGATAAGAAAATGTCCAAATGTTTGGAAATAAACTAATGAATTACCCAAGGGTCAAAGTAGATAGTACAATGGAAACTAGAAAATATTTTGAACTGAATGATAATGGAAATATGACATAGCACAATTTATTGTGAGATATAGCTAGATTCATGTAGAACATTAATAGCCTTAAAATTCTTGTATGGCTGAAAAAGCAATGACCATTATCTGTTTTGAGAAATTGAGATGCTGTTGAAAATTAAGCCCCAAAGAAATAGAAAGAAGGAAACTATGATGATAAGAATAGAAATTAAAGTAAAAAACAAACATAAAATAGAATCAAAGTGCCAAATTTGGTTCCTAGAGAAGAAAAGTTCTTCTGATAAACTACTAGGAAGACTGATCAGGAAATAGAAAAGGGAAAACATAAAATTACTAATATCAAGAATTGGAAAGAGGACAGCACTGCAGATCCTACAAAATTTATAAGAAAGTAAGAGGATATTATAAAGAACTTAATGTGAATAATTTGGAAACTATAGGTAAAGTGAGCACCAAGTCCTGGAATAAGTCAGGATCAACCACATATTCCTCAAGGGCATTCAGCATAAAAGTGATGATAGAGTGCACTGGTTTGAGTTTTTTTTTCCTCTAAAAGAAAGATGATAGTCACAGTTGGTTTGTGAATTTATCCTCAAAATGATAAGTCAAGAAATGGAAAATCTGAGTAGTTTTATAATTATTGAAAGAAACCTCTTCCCATGTAGAAATTGCCAAGCCTAGATTGCTCAACTTCCTCTAATTTTGTTATAGAAGAAATAACATCCTTCTTAAATTCTTCCAGAGAACAGAAAAAAAAGTAACTCAACATATTTTATGAGGTTAACATGACCTTGATACACAAATGTGATAAAGACATTGTAAGAAAGAAAACCCAAACTTCTGTGAACACAGATGGAAAAGTTATAAACAAAATAGTTGCAAATGGAATCTAACGATTATAAAAAAAAGATACTATATCACAGTCAGCTTTTATTCTATGAATACAAAGTTGCTTTAATATGAAAAAAATCATTATAGCTCACCACATTAATAGTATGATGGAGAAAAAGAAAGTTATTTTCTCGTAAGTTGAAGAACACACAGTTGATAAAATTTAATACTCGTTATTTAAAAATACTTAGAAGAAACTGTAATCTGAAAATATGTATGTTTATAAAACCATAGTAAAATTATATTTAATGCTGAAATATTGAAAGCTTTCCCTTTGATACCAGGAAAGTGATACCTCTATCATCACTTTTATTCAACATTTTCTGGAAATCCTAGACAGAAAAAAGGCAAATAAAAGAAATGTGTAAGGATTGGAAATAAATCATTATTGGCACATGACATGATTATGTGTCCAGAAAATCCAAATGAATCTGAAGAAACACTGTTAATGAGTGAATTTAGGAAGGTCACTAGGTGTAAGATCAATATGCAATATACATATATATATATATATATGTATTTATATATAGCAGCAATTAGAAAATTTAAAAACATCACATCACCAAAACATTAAATACCTAGGAGAAAAATCTAACAAAGGATATACAAGGCTTTTATATAGAAAGCTATTATATGAGACTTTATAAAAACTGTAGGACTAAACAAGTAGAGAAATATATTATTTTCATGAATTGGAAAACTCTATATTTTAAAGATGTAAATTCTCCTAGTCTCATCTGTAGAGTCAATGCAATTCCAAATAAAATTATAGAAGAAAATACTTACGACAAAACTAAGTGACTAGGTAGGGTAGACACAGAGATACACTCTTCAAGGAAAGATTTGCTGCCCAGCTATGGGAACTCGTAGCTCCTTCAGAATCTGCCTCAACTGCAGAGAGTTGCATTGCCTGGAGTCACACCTTTCCTGGGTAGCCCATATCCCACGACTAAAAGAGATGAGTTATAAACCTGTGGCCATTTTGACCTAATGTGGAACAATTCTGACAAGCAGTATTTGTCAACAACCTGCTAGATTGTTGGTAAGATTGTTAGACTTGAACTGCAGCTCTTCATCTCCATCTGCCCAGCCCTGCTTCTTCTCATTCCTATTTATCTGTGTTGTTTCTTAATGAACATTTTGCTGTCTAAACATCTCAGCAGATGCTTCTGGCAATCCCAACCTGAGATACAACATTTCCCAATGAACTTCAAGATATAAACATACAAGCAAGTAGCAAAAACTAGCAGCTGCCATCGTATCTGTCTGAGACCTGACTCCTTAGACGAGAATGCAGCGGGAAGCAAGGTGGTATGTAACTGACTTGGGAAGAGGAGGTTTCTAAAGTCACTGAGAGATATTTACTGAAGAGCCTGGTGGGCCAAGTTGCAATCCATGAAAATAATGTGTCCCCTTTGGGAGAGGTTTTGCTCACTTTAATAATGGGTTAGGGCAAAGGGACAGTGGTCAGGTCTGAAGAGGATGGAAAATCGAGCCTTTGTGAATTTGACAAACTGATCATCCAGGATTCTCTTCGTGGGCAGCAACCCAGATGATGAGCAGGACAGGGGTAACATAATAGAGGAAGGAAATAGCAGGTAAAGATAGAAGTGGGAGATGGGGACAGGCCCAGGAAATCTGAGAAAGAAAGCTGCTGTGTTTTTGAGCACTTCAAGAAAGCAACAGAAGAGGGAGCTCTATGAAGTGAGAAAAGCTGCCCTGAATTATGCCTCCATACAGAAGCTGAGGAAAACCAACTTCACATGAGGACTGAGCCACAGAAATTTTTGAGGTAGAATGCCACACAAAATTACGGGAAAAAAATCATCCTTACAGACAGTTAAACCATGCCAGAAAGACATGTTAACACAATAGATGAAAGCTGTAAACTCCTATTTCAGTATGAGCTAAAAGACATGAAAAAAAAAAAAACAACCTCACAAATCAGAATTAGAAAAACATAAAAATGAGGTGACAGGACTCAGAAAGAATTAGAACTGTCGTATGATCCAGAAATCCCCACATCTGGATGTACATGCAAAGAAAATGAAATTAGAATCTCAAAGAGACAGCTGCACTTTGCAACACTATTCACAATGGCCAAGGCATGGAGGCAACCTAAATGTCCATTGACAGACACATGAATAAAGCAAATGTGATATTAATGCAATAAAATATTTGTTGTTATTGTTCAGTCTCTAAGTCATGTCTGACTCTTTTACAGACCCATGGACCGTAGCTCTGTCCATGGGATTTCCTAGGCAAGAATGCTGGAGTGGGTTGCCATTTCCTTCTCCAGGGGATCTTCCCAACCCAGGGATCAAACCTGCGTCTCCTGAATTGGCAGGCAGATTCTTTACCACTGAGCCACCAGGAAAGCCCAATAAAGCCTTAAAAAAGAAGGAAATCTTGCCATCTGTGACAACTTGGATGAACCTGGAGGACGTTATGGAAAGTGAAATAAACCAGATACAGAAGGACAAACACTCCATGATACCACTGATGTGATGAATGTAAAAGAGTTAAACTTACAGAAGCAGAGAGTAGAATGGAGGTGCTAGGGGCTGGAAGGAGAAGGAAATGAGGTGGTCTCAGTCAAAAGGTACAAAATTTCAGTTATGCAAGATGAATAAGTCCTGGAGAGTTACAGTAAAGCCAACTGCCTGTAATAAATAATACTGTATTATATACTTAAAAATTTGTGGAGTGCAGATCTTATGTTAAGTGTTCTTACCACAAAATGATGATGATAAAGAGAGCAAGAGGAAACTTTTAGAGGTGCTGGATATGTTGATGGCATAGAATATGGCAGTTATTTAATGAATGTATACTTATCTCTAAATTTGTTATACAAATTACATATACAGCTTTTCTTATGCCAATCATACCTCAATAAAGTGGTTAAAAAGGAAAGAATTAGAAATAAAAGAAAAAATAGCTTCAGACAAACACTAAACTAGAAGTAACACAAGATAAATAAGTCTAACAGACAGTGCTCTAAGAGACACAGATGAGATGAAGGACTTTTTTTTTTAATGAAAAAGAAAAGGAAAACAGAGAGAGATGAGAAGCACTCAATAATCAGGATTTGGGAGAGGTTATAGACCTGGAAGGGGAACATGGAGGGGCTCCGGGTGTGGCAGGTAAAGTTCTATTTAATGACCTGGGTGGTTTTTGACTCATAGTAGTTGATTAAGCTGTATATTTTTTGTGTGGTTTTCTGCATCTGTGTTTTATTTTATAATAAATACTTCAAATTATACACAAATGTCAGTTTCAGATGGATTGTAGATATAGGTGTGAAAAAGCTTCTATGGCAAATAATAAAACTTCTACAAGAAAATAGAGAAGAATATCTTCATGACCTTGAGGGGGCAAGGATTTCTAAGCAGGACTCAAAAAGCACTAACTCTAAATGAAAAAACAGATAAAAATGCTCAAGTTAAAATTAAGGACTTTTGTTCAGCAAAAGATAACATTAAGAGGGTGAAAAAGCAAGTCAGAGAGTGGGAGAAGATACTTGCAATGTATAAAGAACTCATCCAAATACGTAAGGAACTCATCTAAATTAATTTAAAAATACTGCTAAGCCAAATAGAAAAATGCACCAAAAGGACTTGAACAGGCAATTTATAAAAAGAATATCTGAATGTCCAATAAACATATGAAAAACTATTAACCTCATTAATATCAGGGAAAGAGAAATTATTATCACACTGAGATACTACTTTGAGAAAATGTTTTTGCTTCTATGTGTTTACCATAGGACATGATGAACTATACACATGAAAATGTTCATGATAAAATTATTGTAACATCAAAAAATTGAACGTTATCAAGATGTCCTATTTAAGAAGATCTGCTTTTGGTTAGTCTCTCTCCCTCCCCAAACCCCCAAAAGGAAATGAAATGCCTCTGTCCATGACTTTTGGTTAAAACATACAATGAAACATTCTAGAATAGTAATTAAATCTTTTTTATTTATCATGCGCATATAGTTACATGTGTATTCATGAATATGTAGACTTCTATTCCTAAGGAAGATATATACACACAAAGAATGAAAAATGATAGATTATAACATCATGAGTTAGAAAAAGAGTGTTTCCTTACTCTAGGGGAAGAATATTTTAAAAAATTGAATTATAGTTGATTTACATTATTGTGTTAGCTTCAGGTGTACAGCAAAGTGATTCAGTTATACATATATAGATTTTCAGGTTATTTTCTACAATAGGTTATTATAAGATGTTAAATATAATTCCCTCTGCTATACAGTGAACCCTTGTTGCTTATCTATTTTATGTACAGTAGTTTGTATCTGTTAATCCCATATCCACTTCCCTTAGGTAACCAGAAGTTTGTTTTCTATGTCTGTGAGTCTCTATTTTGTATATAGATTCATTTGTATTATATTTTAGATTCCACATATAATTGATAATATATAGTATTTCTTTTTCCTGACTTACTTTACTTAGTATGATTACCTTTAGGTCCATCGATGTGCTGCAAATGACATTGTTTCATTCTTTTTTATGGCCAAGTAATATTCCACTGTATGTATATATACCATATCTTAATTCAGTTATGCACTGATGGGCACTTGGGTTGTTTCCATGTCTTAACTATTGTAAATAGTGCTGCTATGAATATAGGGTGCGTGTACCTCTTTGAATTTGAGTTTTCTCCAGATATATGCCCAAGAGTGGATTTCTGGGTCATATGATAGCTCTATTTTTAGTTTTTTAAGGAACCTCCATACCCTTTTCCATAGTGGCTGCACCAATTTATACTCTAAGGGAAGAACTTCTATTGTTAATCAGTCAAGCTTTCTCCTACTACCTTCCCTGTGCAATAATACTCTCTTGTTCAACGTTCCAAGGGCTTTGTTACCACATTTATTTGTGTTAGAATACTTGCTGAGTGACCTTGGACAAGTTACTTAACCTCTCTGGGTGTCATCTTCTTCACCCATAAAAGCAGACATTATATGCAATCTACCAAAGGTATAATGTGTATATTAACTAGTTTATGCAAAGAATCTGGCATCTAATAGTGCTCAGTGAAGGTTAGCATTCTTTCTTATCACCCATGATTTGGCCCTTCAGTTTATCACATTTAACACAGATTGTCTTATATTGTTCTCAGATTATTTGACATACATGATGGTTAATCTTATGTGTTCACCCGGCTAGGTCACAGTACCAGATATTTGGTCAAACATTATTCCAGATATTTCTGTGAAGGTATTTTTTTTAGACAAGATGAACATAAATTGGTAGGCTTTGATTCAAGTAGATTACTCTCCATAATGTGGTGGCCCTCATCCAATCTGTTGAAGGCTGTAATTGAAAAAAGGCTGACCTGTCCAGGAGAAAAGGGAATTCTGCCAGCAGAAGGCCTTTGCACTCAAATTGCAACTCTTTCCTGGGTTTCTAGCCTGTTGTCCCTCCCCGTAGAATATTAGACTTGACAGCCTTCACAATCATGTGAGCCAATTCCTTAAAATAAATCTCTCTCCATATGCACATTATATTGGTTCTATTTCTCTGGAGAATCCTATTAATACAGCATACAATGTATAATTATTTAGTACTTCATTAAGAACCCAAGACTTTAAAAGTGGGAACTGTATACTTTTAAGTGTTTTTTGTATATGTCAGCTCCCTCCCCAACTCTTACCTTATGCCCAGCATCTAGCACAGAGAAGACAATGGCACCTCACTCCAGTACTCCTGCCTGGAAAATCCCATGGACGGAGGAGCCTGGTGGGCTGCAGTTCATGGAGTCGCTAAGAGTCGAACACGACTGAGCGACTTCACTTTCACTCTTCACTTTAACACATTGGAGAAGGAAATGGCAACCCATTCCAGTGTTCTTGCCTGGAGAATCCCAGGAATGGGAGAGCCTGGTGGGCTCGCACAGAGTCGGACGTGACTTAAGCGACTTGGCAGCAGCAGCAGCATGTGATAAGTTTCTACTACCTACTTATGAAATGAATGATTGATTGCACAAATGTATGCTGTAGAGGGAATCTAAAAGGAAAAGGGGGTTTATTTATTTTAGGAAGTGTTATATGTACATATAATTGGCTCAAACACTGGGAATAGTTTTTAATTTTTTTATTCGTTAGTAAACATAAGGAGAAAGTATGGCTCTATAAAGGGTATTCTAATTAGAAGTGGGGAGAGACTTTGTTTATTAGTTGACATGTAGGCAGAGAACAGGAGTCTCATAGACTTGCACTGGAAATAGAACAAGTTTTAAGTATGGGAGTAGTTGTGTAGCCACCAGCCATGGTCTCCTTGAAAGATGCTCCCAAACTGCAAGGACACAAATATTATAAGGATAATATTATACCTATCTACCTATCAATCCACCCATCCACCCTCTCATCCATCTATCTGTTATCATTTTTTTAAGTGACCGGAAGCAAAAGATTTGAAAACTAGAAGGAAAAGAGAAAAAGCAAATCTCTTCTTACACTGAATTTCCAATTTGAATAAAAAACTGAGTTTAAAGTCTGTTATAAAGGATCGAAGTAACCAAATTACAAACTAGAAGGAGCACAAGTGAGATTTAGAAGTGGCAAATGGGAATGTGACCAGGAAAGCAAGGTAAAGCTTTTTGACCCTGAACAGGCTCAGAGAAAAAGATAAAAACATAATGAAAACTGAAAGCTTTGAGGCCATGATGAGGAAGGGAGGAATGCTCCAGAAACTTGAGGCCATTCAAAAATAGATGGATTACCTATGGAAGTGAAAGTCACTCAGTCGCGTCTGACTCTTTGTGACCCAATGGACTATATAGTCAAGGGAATTCTCCAGGCCAGAATACTGAAGTGGGTAGCCTTTTCCTTCTCCAGGAGATCTTCCCAACCCAGGGATCAAACCCAGGTCTCCCACATTTCAGGCAGATTCTTTACCAGCTTAGTCACAAGGAAAGTCCAAGAATACCGGACTGGGTAGCCTATCCTTTCTCCAAGCAGATCTTCCTGACCCAGGAATCGAACTGGGGTCTCCTGCATTGCAGGTGGATTCTTTACCAACTGAGCTATATCTTTGAAGGAATAGATGTAAAATGTCCTTTTCCCCTCTCTGGCTCAAAGCTAACCCCCAAAGCTACCCTCTTTCTCTTACCCACCCCATGTCACAAATCAAGCCACCCTTGCTTATGACTTGGGGATTTGGAAGGTGGTGATGTCTCCAAATTGAATACATCTGGTGCATTCTCCAGTGGTGGCCCTCCATGGCTCTAGCAAAAGGCCACTCTGCTTCTAGAGGCTGGGGGCTTTTCAAGGGAGGAACAGTTGAAGGAGAGGAGAGAAAGCCTTTGTTCCAAGCCTTGAGGCTTTGCATATATGGGGGCGGGGAGTAACTTATCTTTCACTTTTCTGAAAACCTGCTATGAATGTTTGTGTACAACTCTTTGGATATATGCTTTAATTTTTCATCTCTTCTCACCCCTTCTCTGCCTCCCTGTCTTCCATCCAAAAGACAGTTATTGAGTTGGTACTATGTTCCTGGTGTTGCTTATAGGTCCCACGGATGCCTCAGTGACCGAGACAAAGTTCTTTACTCTTGAAGCATGAATCCTGGTGGGTGAGAAACAGGCAATAAACATGATAAGTGCTAGATAGAGAAGCATTGAGGGGTGCCGTTTATCAGGATTAGGCAGGGGAGTCTTGACATTGAAGTAAAAACTTAAATGATTAGAAAAAGACAGCACACCTGGCTCTATGAGTACATAACTCCAGGCAGAGGGTACAGAAATGGGAACAAATATGGCATGTTTGAGGAACAGAAAGAAGAGTGAAATGTCAGAAGCACAGTGAGGGGAAAGTGGAAAGAGGTAAGGTTGGAGAAGACACAGAGGTCATATCTTATGATGCTTTGGGGGCCAGAATAAAGAGTTTGGATTTTACTCTAATTGCCAAGGGAAGCCATTTGCAGATTTTAAATATAAGAATGATATCTGATTTATGCATTCCATGTGCTGTTGACTCTTTCACTTGAACCCTGGCTGATAATCTTGAGCCTATCAGTGCCATTGGAAGGCTTCAAATTATTCACTCTAAATCAAATTGATCAGAAGTGCTGTGATCCTTAGTAGAAAGTTGAAGTCAATGTAGCAGGAATCAACCTAACTTAAACATAAGCAAAAGATTTGAATAGACATTTAATAAAAGAAGGTATATGAATGGATAATAAGCACATAAAAATGTTTAACATCATTCAGGGAAATGCAAATTAAAACCATGCTGAGGTTATCACTGCACACACACTAGAATGGCTAAGATTAACGATTGAGAATATTGAGCCCTGATAATGATGTGAAGTAACTGGAACTCTCATATGTTGTTGAAGGGACTACAAAATGGTACAGGCTCTTTGAAAATTTCTTGTAAGTTAAACATTCACTTTGCTGTATGATTCAGAAGTGTGCTCTTAGATATTTACCCCAGAGAAACGAAAGCATATATCCACACAAAGACTTGTACATGAACATTTATAGCAGCTTCATTTATAATACCACAACCTGGAAACCATTCAACTGTCCATCAACAGGTCAGTGGATGAATAAATTGTGTTATTCATTCAGTGAAATTCTACTCAGCAGTACAGAGTAATGAACCACCACTACAAATGGCATGGATGGCACTAGTGGTAAAAACCAGCCTGCCAATGTAGAAGACTTAGGACGTGGGTTTGAATCCTGGGTCAGGAAGATCCCCTGGAGGAGGGCATGACAACCCACTCCAGTATTCTTGCCTGAAAAATCCCACGGACAGAGGAGCCTGGCGGGCTATAGTGCATAGGGTTGCACAGAGCTGGACATGACTGAAGCAACTTAGCATGCAAGCATGAATACAAAAAGGATTGGCTTAACCAAAGAAGTCAGACAAAAAGAGTATATAATGTAGGACTCCATTTATATGACATTCCCAAACAGACAATAGTTCACAGTGACAGAAATGAGATCAGTGATTGTCTGGGGGCTTGGGATGAGACTATAAAGGAAACTTTTTGGAATAATGAGGACAGTCTATATCATGAATGTGGTGATGACTATGGGGGTATATACATTTGTCTAAGCTTATCAAATTGCACATTTAAAATGAGTGCATTTTCTTTGTGTGAATATAAAAGACATAGCAGGAAATGCCTTTAGTATATTCCCACTAAGGAGACCTTGTATCTTAAAAAGCCCGTAACCAAGTTCTGTCAGATCTTGACTCAGTGACCATGTGGGGTCCACGTAGTCAATTTAGAGTCTCATCTTCTTACTTCTTTCCTCCCCTTTCCCACTGCCAGCTCATTCCCCGGAGTTTACTCTGTTCTCTAACCTGATCCTTGACTCTTGGGCCACAGAATTTCCTGCCTTGGTTTTACAATTTGCATCATTGGTCTGCATTAGGGGAGAGATCTCATCTTCTGGGAACTATGAAGTAAGTTGGTATAGACAGCCTTTCTTGGGGGCATGTGGGCTAATTCACCCTTTTATACTCTATTGATAGGCTGTTTCTCTCAGATTATTCTGAAAGACTTCCAGTATTAATCATTTTTTATTCTTAGTCTAGTTCCTATGTTTTTCTGAAACTATCCAGATTATTATAGTTCCCTGTATTTATCATTTATTCCTTACATTGGTAGAAATACATGTGTGTACTTGACAGTCAAGTATATCCTGATTAGAGGAAACAGAACACCCATAGATGCCAACAGTTAAATGTTCTACTGCAGAAAATGAAGAGAAGACTTTTTCTCTTTCGGCACCCTAACTGTGGGGTGCCTAAAATTGGGTCTACCACTTGAGTTAGTGACTGAGTTAAATATTTTGACTCTAATTTCATAACTTGTCACAGTGATCCCGTTGGCAGTAGAGTGGTGGGTTGCCAAGAAGGCAGTTAATTATCTCTCTGTCTCCCTGTGTATTTAAATTTTGTTCCCTCTCCCTAAAGAGAGGTGATGCTATGGCTTACAACTAATATGCTCTTTCAGAGCTCTCCACACCAATTAGAAAAGTTCTGTGTTATGACACTCTTTGATAGGATATTATGACACTCTTTGATAGAAAGCCGTTGTCCCATTGAAGCGGAAACTTCATCAGAAGCACTGAGAATCAAGGGTGTGCTCTAGACACCATGAATGGGAGGGGACTATCTGTGCTCACTGGGTTCATCAAACGAAGCGCCTCCCACATAGGACTTTCTATGCAATCCAGCTGGTTTCCTGTATTTACCTCCTGGCCCCACCCTTATTTAGTGCAGAGTTGAAGGCAGGCCTGTAAAATAGCATTTTGTAACTCACTATTTGGAGCTCTCATGAGTTTATTTAAAACTCTGAGAACCGTCTTTTGTGAAAGGTAAAATTGCCCGCAGTAGGTGAAGAGGATGGAGTTACTTCTTGACTAGAATCAGACTTTTCTTTGGGAATGAGAGTCATTGCCATAAACCATGTCACAACACTTTCTTAGAATCATAAATTTTAATATCTCCATCTCCAACCCTAATTTCCTCTTACAAAGGCTTTCCCATGGTCTCACAAAGAGCTCCTCTGTCTGGAAAGTGGGAAGTTTAATTTCAGAGATGTGAAACCAAGTTTATATTTACTTGGCAGCCAAGATTCCTAGATACTCTTATGTTCAATTTATGAGGACTAAGAATTGCACGGATAACTCATTTCATCTTCCCTCTTTAGCTTTAATTAGAGCCAACTAAATAACAAATAATAATGAGCAAACAAAAAACATCAAAGTGGAGATTCAAAGCACTGTTTTTCCTACTCTTGGACTTATTCTGATCCAAATGTCTATAGCTGAGCATATGGGGTATCTCATTAAGTAAGTGTTAAGTTTTATGGAAAAAAGATGTACTATTAATTCAACCTCCTAGAGTCTTGAATAGCTGGACAATTCCTGACCTTGATATATTCACTTTCATTAGCACCTTTGAATCCAAATAGATTCTAATTAGACCTATGGTGAAGAATTATGCTGAATTAGATGATAACTTTCAAAAGTGAGTAAAAATATCTATGTTAATAGTGGTGACAATTGCTCATTTTCATCTTGGAAAGTTTCCCAGTTTTTATTCAGGGAAGAATTGCTGTCATGTGTTTACTGACGGTCCTTCCTGATCCTTATATTCTGACTAGGATTACCTTTTAGTTTTCCTATCCATCAATACTTGGCAGTTATTATGCTGGTAGGTTTTTTCCCCCCTTTTGGGGGGTACAAACTTTGAAATGTAAAAATATATCAAAAGTTGATGATGCAATAGAGTAGAGCTCTCAGAAAGAAGACTACCTGGTGAGTCAGGAAGCCTGGGGTCTAATCTAAACTCAATAGTTTACCAGCCATGTGACCTTGGGCAGATCACTTAATTATTGTATCAGTTTCCTCATCTTTTAAGAGGAGGTAATGATGTCTACTTTAAATGGGTAATATTGTGTAGAAGTAATTAACACAGAGCCAGGCATAGATGAGATGCTGGATAAATGTTAATTCTACTATAAAAAGAGTTAATGTCTGCAGGTCTAAATTTTCACAGGCTCTAAATAGGTCTAATAATTAAAAATATGCTTGCATTTCTCAGAACCAGTCAATGGCAGAACTTGAGAGTCATTGGGATAAAGATAATAACAATAAATTCTGTAGTAGGCATTTGTTTTTAATCCTTAGATGGTTCCAAGATATTGGAGCTTATCTGCATATTAGCATTAAGGTACAAAAGAAAGAAGAGGATAAATAAAAAAAGACATATTCTGGCCTTCTCAGAGCCACCATTAGTATAATAAGAAATCTTTGATATTGATGCGATGGTTGTATGCTTTTTGCTTTTCTCAACTTTTGTAGGGAATTTTTAACTTATTTGAAATTTGTGATAGTTTACACTGAAAATTTTAAGATGTTAGTTTTAAAATTGAGGAAGATACAAATAAATAGAAACATATTCTGTACTCATCAATTCAAAGAGTTAATATTGCTAAAATGTCTATATACTACCAAAAGCAATCTATAGATCCAGTGCGATCCCTATCAAAATAACTGTGCCAATGGCATTGTCACAGAGATTGAACAGATAATCCCATAATTTGTATGGACCCACCAAAGGCCCCAAATAGCCAAAGCAATCTTGAGAAAGATGAACAAAGCTGGAGACATCATGCTCCCTGATTTTTAACTATATTACAAAGCTATGGTAATCAAAATAGTATGGTATTGGCATAAAAACAGGCACATAGATAACAGAACAGAGAGCCCTCATATAAACCTATGTATCTACAGTCAAATAATTTACAGCAAAGGAATCAAGAATATACAATTGGGAAAGGATAGTCTCTTCAATAAATGATATTGAAGAAACTGGATAGCCACATGCAAAAAAATGAAACTGGACCCATATCTTTACATCATACACAAAAATTAACTCAAAATAGGTTAAAGAATTGGATATAAGAACTGAAACCATAAATCTCCTAGAAGAAAACATAGTTGGTAAGCTCCTTGACATTGATCTTGATGATAATTTTTTGACTCCAAAAGCAAAAATAAACAAGTAGGACTATGTCAAACTAAAAAGTTTCAGCACAGCAAAGGAAACTATCAGCAAAATGAAAAGACAACTTTCTGACTGGGAGAAAATATCTGCAAATAATATATCTGATAAGGGGTTAACATTAAAAATATTAAATGTTAATATGAAGAACTCATACAACTCAATAGTCAAAAACCCAAGCAATTTGATTAAAAATGGACAAATGATCCAAATAGACATTTTCTCAAAGAAGACATACAGATGGCCAATAGGTTCATGAAAAAATCTTATCAATAATCACTAGGGAAATGAAAATCAAAACCACAATGAGATATTCTCTCACACCTGTTAGAATAGGCATTATCAAAAAGACAAGAGGCAACAAATGTTGGCAAGGATTTGGAGAAAAGGGATCCCTTGTGCACCATTCATAAATTGGTGCAGTTCAGTTCAGTCACTCAGTCGCGTCCGACTCTTTGCAACCCCATGGACTGCAGCACGCCAGGCCTCCCTGTCCATCACCAACTCCCTGAGTTTACTCATACTAATGTCCATTGAGTCACGATGTCATCCAACCATCTCATCCTCTAGTGCAGCACTATGGAAAACAGTATATATGGGCTTCAAAAAATTAAAAATAGAGCTACCATATGATCCAGAAATTCCACTTTTGAGTCTTTACCTGAAGGAACAAAAACACTAACTTGAGATTTGTACACTGTCCCCCCCATGTTCATTGAACCACTACTTACAGTAGCTAAGATAGGGAAACAACCTAAGTGTCCACTGATGAAGGGTTGGATAAAGAAAATGACGAATATATATGCAGTGCAATATTATTCAGTCATAAAAGGCATGAAATCTTACCATTTGCAACACAATGAGTGAACCTTGAGGGTATTATGCTAAGTGAAATAAGTCAAACAGAAAAGGACATATACCCTATGATCTTATATGTGGAATCAAAATGAAAAACCAAGCTTATAAATACAGAGAACAGATTGGTGGTCACCAGAGACAGGGTGTGGGGGATGGACAAAATGGATGAAGGGGGTCAAAATGTACAAACTTTCAGTTACAAAATAAGTAAGTCACAGGGATGCAATATACAGCATGGTGACTGTAGTTAACAATACAGTGTTGTGTATTTGCATATTTGATACGTGCTGAGAGAGTTGATCTAAGAAGTTCTCAGGACAAGAAAAAGAGTTTGAAACTATGTATGATGACAGGTGTTAACTAGATTAATTGTGATCCATGGCAAGAAGCTTTGTGATTAAGGAGGTGACTCAGAAGCTACACATGTTACTTCTCACATCTTATTGGCCTGAACTTAGTTATGTTGCTACTTCTAGCTGTAAGGGAGGCTGGGGAATGTACTATCTAGATGGGTGACTGGAGATTCTGTTACTTAAAGGAAGAAGAGAGAATGGACGCTGGCTAATAACTAGCAGTCTCTGCCATATTCACTTACTCTTTCAACAATTTGAGTTCATATGTGACCACTGGTCTCTCTTTTATGCATTCTGTCATTGGCAACAGGGACATGACTGATATTCCCAAGCTGCCTTTGAACCAAGACAAAAATGTTACTGGTCCTTGGAGTTATTTTCTTATATGTTGCTATATCTGTTTATCTGTCTGTCATCCATCTATACCCATCTATTATCTACCTGTTTGCCTTTTTTGTCCTGAGGGTACATGTTTGTCTGAAATTCTGACATAAAAACTTCTTGATTTTGTTTAGATTCAGTTTTGTCAAGGAATTTATATATATTTTATTGGGAAAGTAACTGCATGCTAATGAATGAGTAGGAGTCAACCAAGAGTAGAAATAATTATAAAGCACCTGTCAAAAGTGAAGTGCTATAGAAATGCTAAATAATGACACTAATAAAAAACTGATTGTCGTGACTTCAAAGGAAGTGTTAAGATGGAGTGTTTTGATGTGTATGGCATTTGAATAATCTAAATAGGTGTTTAGATACTCACATGAGAGACTGTTCTAGCCACTCAAGGGAAGTAAGAGTCTGTTCTACCCACTCAGTATTTTGATGCTTCCGTGAGAATTTTCTCATCGTTATATATTATTATTTTAAAAGTAATGCTGTGTTGTTTTGATTAAACTCACATAAAGAAAGGACATTACCTACCAAAAATGTGACATTCTTCTTACACCACCTTGCTTTGAACCTTAAGTTCCTGGAGCACCTTAAGTTCATAAATCCCTCTGGCATGTTCCAATACCCCTGATTCCATGGTTTAACCACATGCAGAAGCTAGGGCTACAAATTGGTAGTGAATTATTTTTTATTTTTAAAGAGCTCAGCTTTTATTGAATGTGTTACTAAAGAGGTTTAGTCAAAAAGACCAAAGCCCATGTCATCATCAGACTCTTTAGATTCTGCTTTCTATGCTTGTGCTTTCTTCTCCTTAGCTGGGGCAGCAGTGGTGGATGGAGCAGGACCTCCTGCTGGGGCAAGTCCACCAGCCCCCACATTGCAGTTGAGGCTCCCAGTGTTCACATTGGCCAAAGCCTTTGCAAACAAGCCTGGCCATCAACATTTACACAGGCTGCTTTAATGAGGAAGTTGATCTTATCCTCTGTGACCGTCACCTCATTGTCCTACAGAATGAGGGCCAAGTAGATGCAGGCTTGCTCCGAGACAGAGGCCATGATGCTGGTGAGTGCTAGTCTCCAGATAAAGTGAGGGTCTCACCCCAAAACAGCCTTAGCTTCTTTGGAAGGACTGAGCATCTTAGTGGCAGTGGAGGAAAAAAGAAAGAGGTGGTGAATTCTTATTAGAGTTAGAGCTTTAGGTTAAACAACTTCCTTGTTTTAAAGATGTATCTTTAAATATTTATAAGATACAGGAGGCTTATCTACAGGCAATAACCTGGTGATTTGAAAGTTAGGGGAAAGAGAAATGGATGCTTTATATTGCTTGTGTTGGTATATTTTTTAAAGTTCTTTGTTTATTAATCTTCTCATGAAAAATCTGCACAATCACCACAGGATTATCAGTAGTTTAAAAATAATAAACAATAGGTACTTTCAATTATAAACTCCTAAGTGTTTGAGATAGCTTCAAGTTCAATTCCACCCTACCCATGCATGATTTGTCTAAAAAGTATAATTTAGCAAAATGGTGAAATCTCTACCTCTGGACTCAAAGTTGAGTTCAAATCTATCCTGTGATTTTGGGCCACCACATGATCTTTTTTTATACCTCAATTTCTTCACTAGTTAAGTGGGTGTTGGAATAATAGCAGCAACCTGTTCTTAATAGGGTTGTGAGAATTAAATGAGATAATGCACGTGAGGGGTTTACCACAGTGCCTAGAATATGTAAATACACAGGAAGTGTTAGGGATTGGTTTTCTACTTTTCTCATCTGCTCAAATATTCTGTGAGAGCAGCTTCCACAATTTTTTCTGCTGGTGATTTCAAATCTCAAACTTTGTGAGGTTTCATGGAAATATTCTTTCATGATATGGCAGTATGGCTTAGTGGTTGAGCTAAAAAAAATTCTAGCTCCACAAATCAGTCTCTGGCTGTGTATCTGGTGAGTTAGCTAACCTTTCCAACCCTGGGGTTTCTCATTTGTAAAATGGAGGTGATAATACGAGTACCTCCCTCAGAGGTTTTCTGTGGAAACTAAAGAGTATGTGAAGTACTCAACCCAATGTTTGATGCTTAATAATTGTTCAGCAATGATTGCCTCTCACTCATTTTAAAGCTTACGAAGGTTATTTATTTATTTGGAAAAATGAACAGGTATTTTGGGTGTCTACTTTTTCCATTTGGAACACTGTATGTAGAGTTCCCTGCTTCAGGAATAGTTTTCTCAGTACCTTGTGGTCTTCAGCGTGGTGTCCGTTAGGGCAGGGTGTGCTATCGTGAACGAATGAAAGGAAGACAGCCCCACACTGAGAATTTCGTTTCTGACTTTCCGGATACCTGCTGAGCTCTAACAGCACCCTCCGCTGGTTACAGTAGATGCCAGTGAATAGTACATCTGGGAGTTTTATGGTCTTTTCTCCTTTTTAAAGTTCCTGATAAAGTAAACAGATGGTAGACAGCGGAGGTCAGAGGTGAAGAGAACTGGTGATAAAATGATTACTTTCCTCTCCCAAAGGACTTCCGGGCATTTTCTTAGTGTCCCAACTGGTAACTTGTAGTTTCAATAGGGAGGCATGAGAGTGGAAGAAGAGGGTGCAGGAAAGGGAGTCGCCATGTTTGGCTGCTCCCTCAAAACCACCTGAAGCGGACACAATGCAGGTGAGGCTGCGAACAGAAGCTCTGCCTGAGAACCCACATCTAGCGGGCTGCAGTGCTGGACGTCTCGTGGCCCTGTGGAAGCTTCAAAGGCACGATGTGTATTTTACTAGGTTTGGTTTATCAGATGCGGAACACTGACATAATAACTGCTTAATAGTTGTTTACTAGCCAAATACCTGAAAGTAAAAAATAACTCCTGATAACCTTTGTTAGACTCAGTTTAGTTTGGGTGTCGCTGGTGATGAGAGATTATACTCTTTGTCAACTTTATGCTCAATAATTTTGTAAACCAAAGCAAGGTTTTTAGGTACTGAAGAAACTTAAAGAAACCTGTGAAAAATCCTTTTGTTAAAATTGATTAATCCTTGCCTACTGTGTATTTTGTAAATTCCTCTCTCCTTAAAGTAATAGAGAAGCCTGAATCTAAAGTAAAATGCTACAGAACAAGCTTAACAGCCTAGGGAATCTGAAGTCACTACTTCTTCAATCTTAAATTGTAGATCTGTCTACTTACCACTTTCTTCTTTCAGAACTGCCTGCCACCAAGTGTTAAATTAATACATCTCTATGGGTAATTGAAAAAGAAGATTTGAAAGCACTATAGACTCTTCAGAATGGAAGTGTTATATTTCACTCTTCTGTTATTATTTAAAAGTGTATGCTTAATTCTTTGTAGAGCCAGTTCTCTGAGGTAGAAATTCTCTGGGGCAGAGGTGCAGGGGGTGGGGAAAGGAGGTAAAATTGGGGGGTTTCTTTCAAAAGTTTTGCAGAGAGGGTTCTCAGAGCAGCTATCTTCTGGTTCTGCTCTCACTGACTGTGAAATCATGATGGGGGTTAGCCTTTTTCTGCAATTACCGCTGAACTGGGCCATGAACCTGGGAGAAAACCAGGTATGACCTACCTGCAAAATGGGGCTCCAGGAGAGCCCTGGGACCCCACCCTCCTTGACCCGCCTTTATCTTTCAGCAAAAGGAGAAAAGTGAGTCCTTTCCAGGGCTTGTTCCGGGCTCCATGGTCCTGGACTCAGGCAGGATGCAGCCCCTGAAGTGTAATGCATTTTAAAATACTCTTTCTGGGAAATGAAAACATGATTTTGAAGTACTCTGTAGTATTGAAATGTAACACTCTGCTTCTGTGAGAAGCAAGACTAACTTTAGGCTCACTGGTGCAGAAGAGTCCTCAAGGCAAAGAGGCTCAGAAACAGCAGGGATAGGATCTTCAGAAAGGTATTGCTCATCCTACAAAACAAATGGCTCTAATTAAAAAATTCGTCACATTAGCAAGAGGAGCTCAGTTGGTATGTGGCAGTGGGAGCAAGTTGTAGAAAGGCTCCACAGAAATATCTGCTCTACGGTTTTATAATATGTTGTTTAGAGTTATGATGAAAGGGATTGGATATTGATGGCCAGCGGCCTCCAACACTTCTGGCTATTCTCTACTCCTCTCACTCCCTTCACCGAAGAATAAGAACCTTAGAAAAATTTCTCTTCGATTCTCCTTTTCATCCTCTTGTCTGACTACTTGACTGCAACAGGGAGAGCTTCTTCAAGACTTTAACTTTTGAAAATCAACTTTCATCTGTTTCAGCCATCACCTACAAATTCCTATGAAATTTTGAAAACTTAAGATTTATTAATTTGTAGATCTGTGGAAAGTTTTGTACCCTTCGTAATGAAAGAAAACCCCTGAAAAGAAAAAAATGACATTTATTGATATATACACAAAATTTGAGATCATAAATCTGTGTCTACCTAGAAGTACACTCCCCCACTTTTGTTTATAATCTTCTTGCTTTTGTTTGAACTCATTTGCATGGATTAAACTATTTTGCCATCTGTTTTTAGAAATGCTAAAATTCAGATGACTTTAATTGAATCATATTGCTTATTTGTGTAGGAAGTTCTTATCTGTTTCATAATAGATGGGAAATGTCAGAAAGCAAAATGCTATATTGAAGTAAAGTATACATGTTTGGGGATTATATATCTCTGCAGATTCTTAGAAGTATTATTCCAAATTTATGTGGAGACATGAAATTTTAATAATTAAATTTATTTTTAATTGAGGGATAATTGCTTTATAATATTGTGTTAGTTTCTATCAAACATCAGCATGAATCACTCTTAGGTATATCTCTGTTCCCTCCCTCTTGGCCTCCCTCCCACCTCCCTCCCCATCCCACTCATCTAGTCTAGATTGTTACAGAGCCCCAGTTTATTTAATATCACTGTTTCTCTCACTGTAATGTGCATACAAATCACTTGGGAGCTTATTAAAATGCAATTCTAATTCGGTATGTCTTGGGCAGAACCCAAGACTATGTATTTCTGACAAGCTCTTGGGTGCTACTGATACTTCTGGAAAACAGACAGCATTTTGCAGAGCAAAAGCACCCATATACATGTGCATTTTAATTTCTTTGATTCCAGTTGTATGATTCTGTTGGTTGGTGGAGCTCTCAAAGTTAACTTTATTTAGCAGGATTTCAGTTATAATAAAATTTGCCATTTTATCAGTAAGTTGGCAGTGATCAAGCTCCTTTTCCTTATAGGAAGAAATGCTAAGCTTCACAGATTAATTCTCAACTTGTGTTCATCCCTGGGCCCTCAGATCCTTCTTGTGGTTGTCTAATGGGTCTATAGGACTTCTTCTGCATCTCCTAGTTGTAGGGGATTAAACTTTCCATCTTTAGATATCAATTAGAAATGAGTGTTTTTTTTTTAAATGCAATCTTATTTCAAAATATTTCCTTATCATTGAGTTTTACCAAATTCCCTGAAGACTATTCAGTAATTTGGGGGCCAGGACATGAAAGCACCCTCCCCCCAAAGTTCTGGCTGATTATAACACATAAATAAATATCTGAATTAAATAATGATAAAATAACCAAAATTTCTTACCTTTAGTTGTTTGAATGTTGTTCCTTCCATTGGACCATAAATTCTTTGAGAGTTGGGTCCTTGTATGTTTTGTTTTTATATAACTATGCTTGATGATAAAGGTTATAGAGAGAGTTGTTATACCATAAATAGTGGATTAATTAAATTCAAATATCAGGTTAGCATCAAGATTCAAATATAATAAGATCTCTAAAAATGGTAACAATCATTCTTGGGGAAACCTTGGGTTCATTTTCTTCTTAGGACTTGAGTTTCCTCAGACATGTCTGCCACTGACCCCATGTTTCTCCGTAACAGAGGAAATCTTCATTTTCCCTTTGTTAAAATGGTGACAAAACATTTTTCATTAGCCAAGAATGTAAGAGGAAGCATAGGTTTGAGTGTTTAGTAATTCTACCAGTCTGCTTTGCTGGACATAAAGGGACTCATGGCACATACAAAACATCTTGAGAAAGAGTAAGACTCCTCACCTACTGACAGAGAAGTAGTTTCATATTCTTTATATTCTTTCACCACACAGAAAGGTTACACATTCCAGCCTCCTCTGCAGACAAATCTGGGACAACATGGCTGAGATTTGTAAAATAGAATATTAGTCAATATGAGGTGTACTACTTTTAGACTTCATCCTTTCTATTTGGCTGCATCAGGCATTAGTTGTGGCACACAGGATGTTCGTTGGCTCATGTGGATCTTTCATGCAGACTTACTTGCTCCGGGGTATGTGGGATCTTAGTTCCCTGACCAGGGAATAAACCCACGTCCGCTGCATTGCAAGGTGGATTCTTAACCACTGGGCTGCCAGGGAAATCCCCAGACTTGATATTTAAAAACATCTTGTATCTTCTAGAAGTATCTTGTATCTAGAAACATCTTGTATCTAAGACTAGAAGTGCTAGTCTTCCTTTGCTATTCTTTAGTGGCCTTGGAAGTCACACGCTCCACATTGTGTAGCCACAAGTTGAAGCAACCTGGTTCCCCAGACTTAAGGAGTAGCTGGTCAAGAGGGCCAAGGACCCATATTGAACTGTATTGTGAATGAGAAATAAGTGTTGTTGTATTAAGCCACTGGGATTTTTGCACCTTTTGCTCTAGTGATCAGGATTAATCATTCTGACTAACATGCCTCCTAGCACTTGTGAAAGATTTTCTATTCTGGGGCATGAGAGAGGGGATCAAGTGAGAGAGAAAGATTGGTGGGCCTGAGAAGCTGGAACTAAGCATGAAGATAACATGCCAAGAGCAGGAGTCTGTGTCCAGAGTCAGTCCAGCCTCTACTGGTAGGAGAACTTCACCTTAGCATCACCAAGAGTGATGATTATTGTTGGTCCCACTGGCATAAGATGAGGGTTTTCTCTCCACAATGGGCCGTAAGTCCCCTGTTGACTGAGCTTGACACTCATTTCTGTTTCAAGACTTTGATTGGTTACTGTAGATCTTAAACAAGTTCATTTCTCTCTCTTCCTTCCTCCATCCCTATTTACATGAGGTTTCTGGACTTTCATGAACCAAATAACATGAAGATGGGTCCTTGTCTATCCAGTAGGGTGACAGTAGAATGGAAAGAAAAGATCTTATTAGTATACTTGGAAAAAGCTATACAACTGAGTTCAAAGGCAAAAGAGAAAAAGCATAACACTCATAAAAATAGCTAACATTAAATGGTGTTTATTGTGTGTCTGACACTGTGCCAAAGGTTAGGCCTCTACCGTCTCATTATCACTATATTCATACAAAGTAGTTACTATTTTATTTTCACTTAATGTAAGAGGAAAATAAGGTGCAGAGAGAATAAATGAATTGTCTTGATCCCACAGTTGGTAAATAAAAGACCCAGAAGGGGTTCCCATTGCTTTGAAGATCAAGACCAAATACCTTGTTGTGACTTACAGAACCCTGTATAATCTGATTCTTGTCTGTGGATTCACCCTACTACTGAAGCCAGATATGCTGACCTTTTAATTTTTCAATGACATAATGCTTTTCCTCACATATTTTATTTTTACTAGTACCATCTACTCATCCTTCAAATTTTAGCTCGAGAGTCATTTACTAGGGGAATTCTTCTTTGACCAACTTCCAGTCTGAAATTCTCTCAAGTTCTGCTGCCCTCCACGCTCCTAGCACTTTGCACTTTCCACTCATGGTACTATCAGAAATGTTTGTCTTATGCTTGGAGTATTGTCTGTCATTTTTAGAATGTTACCTCTCTGAGGAAAGGACTAGGACTGGTTAGCTCATTATTTCTGCCAGAAACCTATTAAGCTCATAGTAAATGTTAAGAGAATAAATAAAATGAATGACCCTAAGATTTTAAATTAGCCCCCAGAACAAATATTGATAGAAGATGGGGTGAGAGCAGAGGAGTAGATGAAGAACATTGTTATTTGGAAAGAACTATAAGAACTATCACTTACTGGTATTAACAGTTTCATTATATTGAAAAGAGAATTTTGTTTTTTTATTCTTTTTACAGTTTGCAACAAGAGGTAGTCTTGATGTTTTTTGAAGGTAGTAGTATTTTATTACAGAATAATATAGAGATTTTCAATATCCTGAGTGACTCTGAATTTGTAAAGTGCCCTTGAGTTTAATAAAATGTTGGGCATTGTATGTACATTGGTTAAATGACGCGCCTTCACATACATATGATGCTATTTAAAAGATACATGTTGATGCTATTGTAAATGATAGTACCTTTTTGTAATTACTTCCTTTAATCAGCAGATACCAGAAGTACCTTCATTATAATACTTTTAAATGTTCTATTGAATAAATATTTAAAAAATGGCCTTCATGCTTAAGTGGTGAAAACTTCTAGAGAGAGCTAAATCTTCCAGCGCTATTATAAACCCATTTTTATTTATTTCTGTTTTTAAAAGTAATTTATTTTTGGTTGTGCTGGATCTTCATTGCTGCACAAGCTTTTCTGTAATTGCTGTGAGCAGGGGCTACTCCCTAGGCACATGGGCTTCTCCTTGCAGTGACTTCTCTTGTTGCAGCGCACAGGCTACAGTAGTTGTGGCTCCCAGATTCTAGAACACATGCTCAGTATTGTAGCACATGGGCGTAGTTGCTCTGCAGCATGTGGGGTCTTCCTGGAGCAGGGATTGAATCTGTGTCTTCTGCATTGGCAGGCAGATTCTTTACCACTGAGCCACCAGAGAAGCCCTGTATCTATTTTTGAATGTTATTAAAATAGAAGTTATCTACAGGTATCGATGTTACAGTTTTATATTGTATTTTTATATTCCTTTTGGAAACTGGTTTAAGTCAAGGCTAGCTCCAAAATTGTGTTTGATTTTTCTCTTTATGAGCTATCTCTTCAGTTGGTTGGTTGTTCACTCTTAGCTTTCTTTTGGTATAGGGAGTATTTAGAGATATATTACTAAAGGTAAGAACTGATAATTAACAGAAATGATGAATTAATTTGACTTCTTACAAAATTAGAAAAATATTGTCTTGCTGTGAAAATATTGTATTCATAATTATCAGCTTGATTGTATTAATATTATCAATAATTTAAAAAGTGAAATATCTTTCTAATAAATCACATTTCATATACCATTACTTCCATCCATCCTATCCATGCATGTCTCCCAAATAATTTTCCTAAATTTCTTATTTTAACATATTAATTTCTGCTTAAAAAGTATCCACTGGCTCCAACTGCCCATGGTTTATAGCCCAAATATTTTGTCTTAATATGCTGTATTCTCCCCAGTCTGACTCCAATTTATTCTTCAATTCTTATTTGTCAAATATCCCAGCAAAGCAATTATAGTGCAGAGATTAAGCATGTGGTTTAGAGTAGGAAATTTGGGTCAAATCCTGGTCGTGCCACTTGCTACCAAGCACTGGGCCGAGTGCTTAATAATCAGTGTCATGTATAAACCTCATGGTAGTCCTGTGAGAGGTATTAGTAGTAGTATACCTTGAGTTTGCAGGTGAGAAAACTGAGACTTAAAGAATTTAGGTGGCTTGTCCAACACCACACTTATATCAAATATTGAGCTAGAGAATGAGATAGAGTTTCAGTTTCTGAAAATAGTCTATACATGCTGATTTTCAAATAAATTAGAAGCATAGATTTTTGAGCACATTTGATTTTGAAAACAAATCCAAATCTGTCTAAAAGAGAGAATATGAATAACGCCATAGAGTTCATTAAGTGGAAATCAACTTATTTCCACATTTATTATAGGAATTTTCAGAAATAAAGCCTGACATTTACAGTAGAAGAGTGATGTTGACAGTACCAGGGTGTGGGGAGAGAGTACAGGTAGAACTCAGGAACCATTTTGGACACTTTGTGGCTGAGCATTCAGCTTCTCTGAGCCGTGGATTTCCATATTCTAGGATGTGTGCAATGAGAGTCATCTTTATGATCTCACACGATTATTCTGAGGACATGTGAATATATTAGAAAATGTAGTAAGTTCTGTATAAAAACAAGATATTAACTTCTGTTCAATACGTGACTTTTTTCCTACATTGGTAGAGGGTAAAATCATACTATTTCCACCATGGGACTAAACCTTGGTTGTAGGAATACTTTTTTCAGTCCATAATATTTTCTCTACATAATTGTATAGATAATTGAATTTGGACTTATTTTCCATTAATACAAACAACTCCATTTTGACTGTTGAGTACATTAGTAAGTTGAGTCACACAATGATAACGGTCAGCTGATGAATATGAATAGGCAACTTGTTCATGAGTTTATAATTATATCCAGGAAAACTTTAACCACTTGCAAAAATGTCATTGGCTTTTCTCTTTTCCCCTGTTTATCAATGCCCTTCCTCACTGTTCCCAGCTCCTGAGTTGAGGGAGTGAGTCAGTTCTTCACATTAGGTGGCCAAAGCATTGAAGTTTCAGCTTCAGCATCAGTCTTTCCAATGAATATTCAGGACTGATTTCCTTTAGGATGGACTGGTTGGATCTCCTTGCAGATGACTGGAAAAGACCCTGATGCTGAGAAAGATTGAAGGCAGGAGGAGAAGGGGACGTCAGAGGATGAGATGGTAGGGTGGCATCACGGACTCAATGGACATGAGTTTGAGCAAGCTCTTGGAGTTGGTGATGGACAGGGAAGTCTGTCCTTGGGTTGCAAAGAGTCAGACACGACTGAGCAACTAAACTGGCGTAAGGGAGTATGAGCAGACAAATCAACATTCTCTTCTGTACAGCAAAGCCATTGGTCAGTTTATAAGACCAAAGTTCACAGATCCTGCTTCTTCTGTTTTCTCTTTTTATCTTGCATATATGTGATTTAGCATGATTGTAGCATGTAAAGTCAAAACTGTACTCATGGGGAAAATGAAAAATTTAAACCATTCAATTTAGAGGAAGATGGAATACTTTCAAACTTATTTTATTAGGTCAACACTACACTAATAGCAAATTCAGAGAAAAACATTACCAAAATACCTTACAGATCAATCTCTCTCATGAGCATACTTGCAAAAAAAATCATCAAGAAAAAATTAGCAAATTGAATTCAGCAACATAAAAAAAGAATCGTACACCAGAGTCAAGTGCTATTAATCCTGAGAATGCAAGTTTGTTTCAATATTTGGAAATCAGTCAACATAATTAACCTTATTAACAATTTCAAAAAGAAAACCCACAAAATCACATCAACTGAAGAAGTAAAACCTTTTGGAAAATATAATATTTATTTACAATAATAACTCTCAGCAAACTAGAGTTGAAAGGAATGTCCTTAACCTGATAAAAGGTATCTACATAAAAGTCTACCAATAATATTATGCTTAATAGTGGAAAACCAAATGTTTTATACCTAAGATTGGGAAAAAGGCAAAAAATTCTGCTCCTCTCACTTATGTTAACGTTATACTGAAAGTCTTAGCCAGTGCAATAAGATAAGAAAAAGAAAAAAAGATGAAAAAAAACAGGTATATGGATTGGCAGGGAAGAAAGAATTGTTCCTATTCTCAGGTATGATTGCCTATGCAGGAAAATCTGTGAAAAACTTTTAGAGTTAATGAGTTTACCAAGGTTATAGAATATAAGATCAATACATAGAAATACATCTTTTTTCTGAATTCTAGCAATGTACAACTGTAAACCAGGATTTAAAAATCAATATCATTTAAAATGTTTTAAAAAATGAAATATTTGTGTGTAAATCTAACAGAACATGTGCCAGACTTGTATACTGAAAATTAAAAGAATCCTATGAAAGGAATAAAAGAAAACCTAAATAAATAGAAAGGCCTAACTTTTTAATGGATTAGAAGTAAAGATATCAGTTGTTCCCAAATGAGTCTGTAAATTTAATGTAGTACTAACCAAAATCCCAATAGAATTTTTTTTGTAGATATAGAGAAAATGATTCTAAAATTTATATGGAAATGTAAAGACACCTGAATAGCTAAAACAGTTTTGAAAAGGAAGAATAAAGGTTGAAAAAGCACACTACCCAATTAAAAAACTTAGTATAAATCTACAGTATTCAAGATAGTATTGGCAAAGGAATAGACATATAGATCAATGGAAGAGAATAGAGAATCCAGAAATAGACCCACACAAATATGGCTAATTGATTTTTGACAAAGATGCAAAGGCAATTTAATGGAGAAAGGATTGTCTTTTCAACAAATGATGTTGGAACAATTGCAGTCAGATTTAAAAAGAATACAAATTTCTTGATGTAAACCTCATACTTTATACAAAAGCAAACTTAGAATAGATGGTAGATATAAATGTAGAATATATAACTATAAAAATTTTAGAAGGCAGCATAAAAAGAAAATCTGTGTTGACCTTGGGTTTGGTAATGAGTTTATATATGTGACACCAGAAGCACAAACCACAAAAGAAAAAATAGATAAATTGGATTTAATTTTTTAAAAGTTGTCTTGTGTCAAGACACTTATGAGAATGAAAAGACATGCTACAAATTGAGAATGTTTGAAAGTTACATATTTTATATTTCACTTTATAATTCAGATAAAAATGCATGAAAGACACTTCACCAAGAGGATATAATGAAAACTAATATGCACATGAAAAGATGTTTGACATCATTAGCCACTTAGGGAAATAAAACCATGATGAGTTACTACTATATATCTGTTAGAATGACTAAAATTAAAAAAACACTGACACTACTAAGTGTTAGGGTGAGAGCAACTAGAATTTCATACATTGTTGCAGGAATGCACAGTGGTGTGAAGCATCTTTTATTTCCTTTGAGTTTTCTCTATTCGTTCAGCAAATATGATTGAGTGCTCACTGTAGACATTCAGTCATATTTGTTGAATGAATGAACTCGGGGGAGAGGTAAATGACTCCCTTCCACCTTACTTTTCCATGCCTGTAATGATAGATCATGGTGTAACTGCCTCAGGCTGACCTTTTGAGGAGGAGTGAGAAGGATAGTATGGGTACCTGAACTTAGGTCTTCCTAAGTTGTTTTCCATGGGTTTAGCACTTCTAAGGGAGGAATTTTATAGAGAGCTGAGGTTAGGACCCTTTCTATGGCTTTTGTTTGTGTTCAGAGCCTGTTTGATAAGACTATATAAGAAAGTATCATCCCCTTGAAATGCCAGGCTTGTGTACTTCTGTTTTCAATTCTTACTCCATCTGGTAACTGATATCAAGCCACTAGGATATTTAGGTCTGAGGTGGATCTGAGTGGAAAGACCATTTACATATCTACAGCTTCTTCAAAAAGTGGATAGTACGGTTTCCACTTGTATTGGAAACATAGAGATGCTTTCAGATGGACAGAGTTTGCCTGCTTTGACTGATTTCCCTGACATGCCAGCCTCACACAGTTCCATGGCCTGTCCTAAAATCTTCTGTTTGGGGCATTAGCTGCCCTGATGTCTCAGAGAATATGTTTTTCGGGTCCTTTTTCACTCTTCATCTTTTCCTGAAAGGAAATATCCAAATAATGTAGGTGATGATATAGATATGGATCTCCCAACACTTCCGTCTTTCTTCCTGATAATGCATTGGGACCAAATCCTAATAATCTAGTCTTAAAAATCAAGTAGAATCATGACTAAAAGACAATCGCAGATTTCTATAAATTCCCATCTCCTATTCCTTTCTCTTGAATTTCCCTCCTGTGAATTCCAAGTTCACAAAATGTTGAGCTGATCAGAAGAAAAATGTATCTTTAGGTGTCAAACATTAGTTTCAAGGGATTCTTTGGATTTTCTCTATATTGGTTTTAGAAGACGTCAGTATTTCCAGCTAGATGTGTAGAAAAAGTAATTAAAATTAGTTTCTAATTGAAATATTAGAAAATAATTTCTATCTGAAGAATTCCACAGAGATTGTCATTCAAAAAGTCTTTAAAATCAATGTGTTTCTGGTAAAGACGCGTCGTTTATCATTTAGACAAAACTTTGGGATTTTCTTCCTTTGGTCTTGACAACCTGTAACTTTATCATGTTAATTATGAAACATTGTCTTAATAGAAAGTTTCTCTTAATTACAGGGAGATAAATAGTTCCCTGAGTATAATTTTTTTCTCAGTGAGAGAAAAAAATATGAGAAATAAACTGTGTTAAATTCGGTAGAAAATAATTTACATAATTTTCTTTATAACTTATGAATAAATATAATTTTATTTTTGTCTGTGTATTATACCGAACACAGTGATGTCATTGAGTGTTTTTGGGTGTAGCCCATGATGAAGCAAAGTAATTTGTATGTTTGTGTGCAAAGTATATCCAGATAAAATATTAATCTCTAATCCTTGTTCCCATGATTGCCAAAGTTAAGGGTTTAGATTAGAAAAAAATAGTGGTTGGGAAAGGAGGTCTTTTAAAATGTACAGAAAGACCAAGCGTTTTAATTATACTCTTCATATTACAAATATTATTAATAAAACTTCAGTCAATCAACAATGGCATATTTTATTGTAACACTGAAGCAAGAAAGAAACATGGGGAAGTTGTAGCATTTCCCACTGTTAGTTTACAAATAACAATATTTAAGCACAAACTATTAAACCAACATAATTAAGGCTCTTATACTTCAAGAGTCAGTTAGCAATAATATTGAAAGTGTCTAAATTACTAAATGGTGGAGGAACGTACTCCCGTGTAGTCTAGCTGCACTAAAGTAGAAATGTCTAAATTAAAGCTAGTGCAGTGTTTTCTAAAGAACAAACCAGCCTTCTGCGATTGGTTTGAATAAGATGTCTGAAGTGTGAATGTATATAGTTGACTGTCATATGTGATGACCCCTCTGGAGGGTTCTCCTCTGCCAGGTTCATGGTTCTTTCCTAAGTGTAGCTTCTTGAAGGCTTGTGTGAGAGCTGTTGAGTGGAAGAGTAAATTTCCTAATATTTCTCCTACTTCAGGGAGTGAGTTTTTTTTAAAAAAGGCGGGAAGCGGTGCTTCAAAACACATTTTTTTTTGTCCCAATTTTTTTTTTTTGACGATTCAAAGGTGGATAGGTGAAAGTTGGATCCATCCAGTCTAGTAGTTCTTGAGCAGTTGCAAATTTCCTACTGTAGAAAAAAATGGCGGTCTTATAGTTGGTTCAGATGTGCACCTCAAGATAATTGAAACTTTCACCAGGGGTTTTAGACTTTCTATAAGAAAAAACAACAATAATTGGAAATTGTGCATTGTGAATACATTAGATTTGTACAGACAAAACATTCATGAAGTGCAATTATAGCCAGTGTTGCTATATTAGTATGAATGTTAATAGCATGTTTGTTTTTGAAATGGGTTATGCATTCTGATAAATGTCTGCTTTAATCTAGTCATCTGTGTATCACTTGTCTAAGTACTCTCATTTAAGATGCCATATCCCTTCTTGTAGCAATAAAGGGGTAAAGCAACATTAATATTAAATAATTAGAAAAACAAAAGGGGAATGATTAAACATATTTACATAATTGAAATAACACTGTGTCGCAGTGGGAAATCGGGACAATGTTGTCTCCTTTCAAAGTAATTCATAATTCAGATTTTTAATTATGGCATATTCATTCATTTAAAGATGATTCGGGATGAGAGGGCCACTAATGAAATACAATCATTAGCATCTAAACAAAGTAATTTACAAAGTCTCCTTTAGGGGAAAAGATTTCTAGAACATCATCAATCACACAAGATATGCAAAAACAAGCAATTAAACCACACACAAGAACTACAACAGCCTTATATATCAGTAATGTACACATGAAAACATAACTGATTACAATGATTAGACTAGGGTAGTGTGGTTAATTTGTTTTTTATGTAGTGATTCCATGGAAGAATGCACCCGGACAGACACATTACACATGAGAGGAACTTCATTTCATTAGTACTTACTTAAAACACATGACCCAAAGCCCAAAAAAACAATGAATTTTGAGTCATTGCCTGGCCATCCATGTAGGGTCAAACTACTGCATACTTTAATAAAATATCTCCCTTTCTCCTGCATCTCTTTTTGCCTGCTATTTGCTTTTATAAACCGACAAAATGTTGGCTTAGGAAAGTACTTTGTGAGAGGCAGGTGCTGCCTGGGTTTCTCATGATTTGTTCAAATCCTGATTTAGGCTTCCAGGGACAAAGTGCTCCCAGCCCTCACAAAGTCAGTGATTTACTGGCTCTTCCTCCACATATACAATTACATATCATTAAACATGTAGCAGGACTAAATGAATATAATAATTCTCTAATTTTTAATGCCTGTATATGGTATTTTGGTAAATGGACCACAAAGGCTGGTTTCAAACCCTGCTCCTACAGGCCACGTTATAATCTTGTTGAAAACCTGTACAACTTAAGTTCTGCCGGTGGATTTTTCTCTGTGAACGTAGAAAGAAGGCATGGATGTAAAAGGAGTAGGAATTAGGAGAGTGCTTTGTGTCAAGGAGGGGGGAATCCATGGAGGAGACTGGCGCCCCTGCTGTACGCTGAGCCGCCTTCGATAACCACCAGCTTCAGAAGCCAAAATATACTCTATTGGGTACTCAAAGGATAAAAATACTGGTTAATTTTCAACAGTGCTCCTTCATTTGACTTTACAATTTACAACAGCGAACATTAATGCAGGAATGGCTTGGTTGAGGAGGAGTTTAAAATTAGAGCCCCTCTTCTCATTAGCCCCAACTGCCTGACCCAGGGTGACTGAGAAGCAATTTGTCGCCAGATTCTCATTTTGCTTCTGTTATGGCTCCTTGTAAATGAAGCGCAGCAATTTATTGTAGCACCTCTAGGAGTCAAGAACATAATGTGTAAAACACATACAAAAAAATCTTTCTCCACGTTCATTAACACCCAGCACATAGAGGCTGTTCACTTTTCTCTCTAATGAAGGAGGGAGATCTTAAATCTAAAGCTTTCCATCATGTGAAGAAGTCCTCTTCAGGCCATTAGATGGAGGCTGAGTTGGATTGAAGAAAGGTCATTGACAAAAATGGAGAGTGGCAATACAAGGAAAAATAGAAATGGATAAAAGAAGAGACTTTAGAAGCCTCAAAGAATGGAAAATACATTTTTGGCATCATTGCTCAACCTCCTTGTCTCAGTGTATTTTTTTGTTGTCAGTGAAGAAAAGAATATCTGGCTTTTTATTTAGCTGGAAATTGCTCTAGTGTTTGGCCAATTCTTATTTCTTCACCCTTGATCTGACCTTGCAAGAGGCATTTACTTAGGTTCATTTCAAGAGCATATTGTCTATGATCTTTAAAACTTGTTTGCTTACGTCCTCACCCCTCCCCTGCAGCCTTTACAAGAAATTGCCATGTCCATGGTTTTAATACATTCTGATTGTAACAGGCTGCTTCTGCCCTGGAGCTGGCTTCAGGCGTTTATCTTATTTCCGTGGTTAGTTCTGATTAATGGTTTTGTTGTGTGGGGTCTCACAAATGGCACCTCCCGATGAACCTAATAACAAATTACTATATGCAATAATTTTCTAGAGGGTCCAGGATTGCCTGTTTGGATTAAATGCTTATTGTTGCCAGACAGTACACATGTATCCTCTTATCGGTTTTATGATATAATAATAGGCACTCAATATTGTTGTTAGTTGCTAAGTCGTGTTAGACTCTTTGGGACTCCGTGGACCCCTCCTCTGTCCATGGAATTTTCCAGGCAAGAATAATGGAATGAGTTGCCATTTCCTACTCCAGGGAATCTTCCCATTCCAGGGATTGAACCTGTGTCTCTTGAGTTTCCTGCATTGGCAGACAGATTCTTTAACACTGTGCCACCTTAGGATACCAAGTCAATTAAAGTAGAAATGGGACATTCTATATGATAGTATAGAGCACAAATATTATAATCCTCCTTCCTCCTGTTGAGGAAACTGAATCTCAGAGAGGTTAAATACGTGTTCAAACTTAAAGAGTTAGAAAGGGGCAGAGCTGTGATGCCAAACCAGGCCTGCCAGCATTCCCTCAGCCACACCATCTGTTACCTAGGGTACCTTTTGTTCTAAACTCCACTAACAACTTCCTCTTCTTGTTTCAATTAAACTTAGCAACCATCTATTTTTTGATGCAACAGTTAAACCTTTCTCTTTAAATATTGAAGCTTACAAATCTAAAACATATACATTTCAATTTTAAGGAATGTATCAAATTGATTGTATGTAGTAAAGCATTACTTTCTGTTTTCTGTCTGACCCAAATAATCAGCATCCATTTATATGTTGCAGCATTCTATCATTTTTCTTTCTTAGTCCCACTCTTAGTGTATCTGAAATTTGGATTGGTGTTGCTTTAGCTGGTTGAGCTTTGGCTTCTAATATTTTGTTGACCTCCTCCTCAAAGAGCATGTGTACTGACCGAGCATGGTTAATATTTGAAGGTCAAAAGTTGGCATACACTTGAAAGAAAAATTAAAATGTGAGAACAATTGTCTTAGGCAGTTTGTGCTGCTAGAATAAAAATACTATTAACTAGGAGGCTTATCAACAGTAGAAATTTATTTCTTACACTTCTGGATGTTGGAAGTCTGAGATCAGGGTGCCAGCATTAGGTCAGTTTCTGGGGAGGGCCATTTTCCTGATTGTAGATGGCTACCTTCTCACTGTGTCCTCTCAGGTAAGAAAGACAGCTAGCTAATTCTATTGCTGCTTCTTATAAGGGCACTAATCCCATTTATGAGGGCTCCACCCTTATGACTTAATTATCTCCCAAAAGTTCCACCTCCAAATACCTTCATATTGGAAATAGTGTTTCAACATATGATTTTGGGGAGACACGAACATTCAGTCTGTAACAATTTAACTAAAACTATTTTTGTACAAGTCTCAATTTCTCTCCACTTTGAAGTCCCAGGTTAGCACCTACAGTGCTAACAGAACGGACTGGTGTTGCTGACTGCTATATGAAGCTCTTTCCTGAATGGTATCTCAAATTACCTCACCTGGGTAGCTGCTGCCACCCTCAAATTCCAAAAGACATAAACCCAATCAGCATAACAGGGAAAGAACATTAGCTGCTCAATGGTGCAGCTGAATCCCAGTGTCACCTTGTAATTGTGATTGCATGTATGTAGTTCAGCTAGACAGTAACTCCACTTGAAAGGGATGTGTCAGTCCTAGTGTAGGGAGCAGCCTGGTGCTGTCATGCTATAGGCACACATGTTGTTACTGAAGGAATGATAATTCTTTAAGAGAAACCTGGAGCATCTGCACTCTGCAGTCTTCAGACACATGTGAGCAAATGTGACATTGGTCAGAAACTGGTGGTCATGCAGCTTCTAATTATCTATTCATTTGGCTTAGAGCCATTCAATTCCTTTGAATTAACTGTCATATTCTCCCTATAACTCTTTTCTTAAAATGAAATATGCTTTTCTGAGGGACTGGAGATATGTCTTCTGACCTAATGCCTTGTGTATAGTAAGCACAAAATTAAAGTTGTGGATTAGTAATCTAAATATTGATTGATTCCTTGACTGATTCAAAAATGCATATATTTGTACCTACTGTATGCAGCCAGGGTAGGCTTGGTGTTGAGCTAGGTGGTGGGGGTATAAAGATGAAAAATTCGTGTTCTTAAGAAGCTTATGAATAACAGGGGGTTAGAGAATGGACATATAAACAGATGTAAAAGGGAACTTCCTCACTGACGATGTTCTTAACTGAGGTGCTAAAAGCTTTGTCTGCACACCTAGTTGTTCAAGATTGTATAGTTGATGTATTCAGATGAATGACTGGATTTACTTCTTTCTTTCACAGACCTGCTAGAAGGTAAGAAGTAAATCCAAAATATACCTCCAAGATTTAGATTATTAAATGAATCATGTTCAGAGATGGAAACCAGTAAATTCAGTATCTCCAGAGTAGCACCACTGAGAGTAGTTAAATCCTAATCCTACTTCTTTATGATGTCATTTAGATGTTTGAGGATTGTTCTCACGTTCCCATAAAGTCTTCTCTATTCAAGTTCTTTCAGCTTTAAATCATATCTTGGGTTTCTTTAAAAAGTATGGGAACATGAAAAGTCAAATTTATAGTGGGGCTAAATTTCAGTATACCTCACTCTCATGGAGCCCCAGAAGTGTGTTCATATGGGGCTATATCTTTGTAAAACTTGCTGAAAGAAGGCATTTTACTAGCATCGTCTGTTTCTTTCCACTTCAGCTTCCCACCCATCACACTTCCCCTCTAGTAGGGTGGCATCATAGTGGTATTGAACAGTTCTCGAAAGTTGATTTGGGAGCAGATTATTTGGATTCAGTGGGATTTGTTTATGTTGTTTGCGATCACTTCTGTGTATAGTTAAATTAGCTGCCATAGTCCTGTGTTGAAATTTGAAATGAAATATATGGAATTTCAAAGGACCCTAAAGGCTAAAATAATTGTGAAGAAGAATAACAAAGCTGGACAACTCATAATTTCCTGATTTAAAAACTTACTACAAAGCTACAGTAACCCAAACAGTGTGGTACTGGCATAAGATACACATGTAGACCGATGGAAAGGAATTGAGTGCCTAGAAATAAACCCTCATTTATGTGGTCGGTTGATTTTCAGCAAGGGCACTGAAGCCACTTAAGGGGGAAAGGACAGTTTCTTCAACAAATGGTTCTGGGAAAACTGGGTGTCCACATGACAAAGAATTGCTAGAGCGCTCAGCAGCCAAAAAGTAAGAGAAAGAGTGTTATAGATGTATGTCAAACAGTTAATACAAATATTATGCTATTCTTATGGATTCGGTGATAGTTTAATAACTTTTCTAAATTTTATATGATTTCATATTCTAAATTAATATTGACTTTCATACCTAATCTTGTATTTGTAATTTTATTTTTTTCTGGAAGAGCTTTCCCCCCAGTTGTATAAGCTTCAGGTTGTATAAAACCTGGATTGGCTTCTGGAAGCCAGGTTGGGGGAGGGGAGGTCTCCACTAGCCCAGATACCATGTCAAATGACAAATGGAGTAAAGCTGCATTCCAGCTACCCTCATCCCTTGGCTGGGTGCCCTCATACAAGGTACATATTAAAAATTGTGCACAGCAGCCCTATTGCCTGCTACATAAGATATTTCCAGTGAAGTTCAATCTTCTCAATATAAAATGAGTATCTTCTCTTTCTAGACATTATGTAGTTTTAGTACAAATTTTTTCACAAGTGTTAGTGACTATAGTTTGGGCACTGACACAATTTAGCACTCTGTATTTTCATCAACTTAGAAAATATATTTTGGGCACCTATTCCGTTTGGAGCCCTGTGATAACCAAAAAGATGAGTGAGGACAGATTCTGCCCTCAAGTCATAATCTAGTAGGGGAGCAAAGACATATCCACATGTCAGTACAATATGGTGTAAACAGTGAAAGTCTCAGAGAGGCTGTGAGAAAGCATTATGGGTAGAGTGATTGTATAATGTGTTGTTCAAACTGGGATGCTTTTGAGAGTGAAAGAAACTTCTGCAAACAATTAAACCAAGGCAAAGTTCAAACCAAGTACTGCCAAAGTTGGACACTCCCAGGAAAACCAAATCTTGTGATCGTCATCATTATGGGGAATTATGGGAGAGGAAAATCACAGTGGAAAAGGACATCTGGGACAGTTAATTTTGTGTCAGCTTGACTGGATCGGGGGATGCCTATATATCTGGTTAAACATTGTTTCTGCATTTGTCTGTGGAGGTATTTCTGGGTGAGAGTAGTATTTGAATGTGTGGACTCAGTGCAGTATCATTCTCTCTTGCCCTTCAGCTTAGATATATATCATCAGCATCCCTATTTCTTAGGCCTTTGGACTTGGACTAAATTACATTACTGACTTTCCTGAGTCTCCAGCTTGCAGAAGGCAAATCATGATACTTCTCAGACTGTGATTATGTGAGCCACTTCATAATAAATCTCCTTTTATATTCTACTGAGTCTATTTCTCGGGAGAACCCTGAATAATACAGCATCTGCATTAGAGATGGAAACTGAGGCCCAGGGAACTAGTAACTGAGAAAATCACATGGATAAAGTAACAGATCATCAGATTCTGATCATTTGTGTTGAGGATGACTAGACCATGATGCTCCTGACCCCCCAGAGAAATGTTCATTGTACATTATCTTATGACAGTGAAAAAAACTCAGAAGGATGCTAATAAGATTACACATCTCTGAGTAGTCCCTTAGTCTACAATCATGTGTCAAACAGTATCTTTCAGCACTGGTCGAAAGCATTTTCCTAGGAGATAAAGTTTTAGGTAAAATGCTTTTTAAAAATTGTAACATTATACTCTGTCTTTCCTAATTTTATCAGGATGTCTGCAACCTGATTAGTTTCTTAAAAGATTATTATTTTCATGCGTTCAACCCACATGCCTGCAGGGACAGAGGTGTGAACAACCAGTGAAAGCCCAGAGTTCAGAAATGGTCAACTATCACATAATCCATGGACTATATTAGATACTAAAATTCTGACAGCTTGCTCTTGTGACAAAGATGTTAACAAGGAAAGAAAATGGCACTAATTTAATCTATTCTTACAGTTCTTTCTAAAATGAGACTAGCATGACACCAAGTTATAATAATAAATACTACAGTAATTTCACAATTCTTCCTACATGCTGTTCACAGTCCTTTCACATGCAAATTCGCCATCCATTGCTTCATGACAGTGATTTTAAGTGCATTAAAGAGTTCTGAATTTTCTTATACTTGATCTCCTAATTATGTTGCAGGAACATACACAGAATCGTACTATATCCTGGCATTTGTCTGGTTTATAGCATTTTCCCATGCAGTGAGCTCCCCTCTTCTCCTGACATAGCATATGGGTTTTGGTACATAGGTTTTACCAGCAGGATTCGATTACTGCTTCTGTACAATTATTACAGGATTAGTACAGCAGTGATAATTGAATAATCAGATTCGATTATTACTCCTATAATAATTAGTACAGGAGTAGTAATGGAATATTCACTACGAGCAGTGAAAGAGAGAAGTAAAATTTGCCCCAGATTAAGTCATTGTGAAATACCAAGTATATCTTTATTTTGTAATAGAAATTTATAGAAAGCTTATAGAACGTTTTAAAAAAACTTTTATAGAAAGTTAAAAAGAAAACACGGAGAACTTTAGTAGATTATGTCTTAAGAGTTGTTAGGTTTTGAGGACGTGTTTGAAAAGATGTTTCAACTAGGAAGTAAAGCTATGTAGGATCAGAACTTTCAGGTATCCTACTTGCCTTCAGTGCTTCTGGGGCAGTGCCCTGGGCTGGCACCCTGGGTACATAGCACAGCATTGGTGTTGTGTGAAAGAAAGTAGAAATGTCATCATTCTTTAAGGCTCTTGCAGCCCAGGTCAATGGGCATCTTCTCATATGTGTTAGTGAGTACACATGGCTAACACACAGGATGCTTAGATCGACCATGTTGCATGAATATCGGGACTAGGGGGCCTTGAAGAGAAAAAGTCTGGAGAAAGCACCTTCATGGACTTACCTAGCTTGCTGCTGCTGCTAAGTCGCTTCAGTCATGTCTGACTCCGTGCGACCCCATAGATGGCAGCCCACCAGGCTCCTCTGTCCCTGGGATTCTCCAGGCAAGAATACTGGAGTGGGTTGCCATTTCCTTCTCCAATGCATGCATGCATGCTAAGTCGCTTCAGTCATGTCTGACTCTGTGCAACCGTGTGGACAGCAGCCTACCAGGGTCCTCCATCCACAGGATTCTCTAGGCAAGAATACTGGAGTGGGTTGCCATTTCCTTCTCCTTACCTAGCTTATGACCCCTGAGAAGATGGTATCCAAAGGTATCCCAAAGTAAGTGTATTGCAAAATCCTCCACTTTGATGAGACTGAAGAAATGTCCAATCGCATTATATGTTTAAAAAATATATACTTGTCATGCTTGGTGGTTCAATGGTGAGAGATTGCGGGGCGCTGAATTAAAGTGTCCACTTTGTGGGAAATGACTTTGCAATGTTTCCCGGTAAAGAGATAGTTGTGGCTGAAAGAGCTCCAGGTGACAGCCCTTCTTCCCTGTTTCTTCAGCATCTTGCCCACCAGGAGAGTGAAGGCAAGCTCTGACTCTGGTAGTAACTTCTTTGCATGCTTGCATAATTAATTAAGGGCTGTAGGTGTATGACAGCCTCTGAATTCAGCTTAGTAGTTTTAATACTTAGGAAAACAATATGCTATGTAAATTAGTACACGCTAGACATGACGTAATTACCAGGGCAGGGTGGACAGTGTTTTGTTGCAGTGCTACTTTGAATGAGTCATTTCAATGCTGAAAATATATTTTTTGTATGTGAGAGCTAAGGTACTAAATTGTTCTTTCAGAAACCTGGTTCCGATTGCTTTAAAATGCCAGGTAGGTGGAAAATAATAAATTCTGTGTCTTCGGAGATAAGAACTGCATTTTGTATTATACTGGTGGGCATGACAATCACTGTAATTTTGGAAGGTTGTTATTATTGTATGAACAAACTTTTTTGGTATTATTACTGTTTATTTTAATTCAGGGACATATTCTGTACTAGATGTTTAATGAAAATGACCTTGTATTAGAATGTTTTACCTGCTGTTTGCTGAAAGACATTGTAAAATTAGAAATAAGAAAGACATCTTATGTCACCTAGCCCTTCCCAGGCAGTGTAGAGAAAAAGATTATACTATAAAGCAGCTTTGCTAGGGGAGACAAAAATAGACCTCACTCTTTGCATTTCTCACTGAGTAAATTGTAGGCAGCAAAATGGGATCGTTTGTGTCAATTCAGAAGGAAAACTGTATTCTTAAAAATGTTTAGAAAGATGGGTACCAATTTATCGACAAATTTATCAACTGGGGTCCCACATTTGAGAGTTTTAAGGTCAGAAAAAAAAATTTTTTAATTTCTCAAACTAATTGTGCTGAATTAAACAATCATTTAGAGTTTCCCTGCTCGGTTATTCAATTATCTGTGCAAGTACTTCAGCAATGGAAACACAGTGAAGAATGTTTTTCTTTCACTCTAAAATGTAATAAAATGGTGGATGGGTTTGAATATTATTACTTCTTTTTCCCTGTCTGAGTTTTCCAAAGGTACATAGGAGTAAGAAAAAGCAAAAAAGTACGTAAAAGCAGAAAGAAGCAGATGAAACCAAGAGGCTTAGATAATTCACAATGGATATGAGCCCTCAGCCTTCAAGTGTTGAAGTGACACTGCAGTGATAAAGTTGAATTACCCCTTTGCAAAGTTGTGAAGTGGTCCTGGTTGTCCCTTTTCTTGGTTTCTGACACATTTCTATCCTTTCCTCCACTCTTTCCCTCCCCTGTTAGTGCCCATCACTCTTTTTTTTCCTTCCCCAGGGACCCAAGAACCTCTACCAAAATTGGGAAAACTACTGTCTGCCTGGTCCAAGCAGATGGCTGCCCCATGCCAGGTCCAGGGTGTGTTGGGGGAGCCACCCCCAAAATAATGGAATTAGGGAGTGGCAGGAAAGGTGGCCACCCCACTCCCTCACTTGTCAGGAAACATGCAAGTTTGTGGTGACCTGGTGTTAAACCCCCTTCATAGGTAGCCTGCTTCTGTGAATTCTGATGGTTGGAACATAGCTAACGAGACTAAAGTTGTGGTTTTTGACCCACTGATGAATCCAAGTAGTTTCTTTGCTTTTGTCCTGACCATAGATCATGCCATGATCCCCTGGAGGAGGAAATGGCAACCCACTCCAGTATTCTTGCCTGATATATTCCATGGTCAAAGGAGCCTGGTGGGCTGCAGTCCATGGGGTTGCAGAGTCAGACACGACTGAACGTGCACACAGATCATGCCATGCTCGCCCAGCTTGTAAACTTTTCCCCTTCATTCCAAAGGTATTCTTACATTTAGTTGACTGTGGAATTATTTTTAAGCAGAATCTCTTATCTCATGAGACTAGTGGTCTAAGGACACAATTTTGGAAATTAATATGCTATTTCCTGTTATTGAGCATATAGATTGTTGGCAGTTTTTAACTACTGTAAATAATTCTTATCTTTGAGCACATATTGAATTATTTCCTAGAATATATCCCTAACCTCTCAGGTAAGTGGCATGTTTAAAGTTATGGATACATATTTTTAAATTACTCTTCAGAAATGTTACACCAATTTCCAGTTCCCACCTGAGTGTGTTTTCCTCAAACCCTAACCTTGGAAATTACCATATTAAGTATTTGTCAGTTTGATAAGTGAAAATTATATTTTACAATACATTTCGTTTCTTTGATTACTCATGTAGTTAGACATTTATTCTTTCCCTTGGTGAATTGCTTAGTTCTGTACTTTGCCCATCTTTCTATTCATGTGTTTTCTTTTCTTCATTATTTTGTGGAAGTTTTAATGTAATTTCATATAAACAGTGCTTTGGAGAAAAATAGCAGAGTAAGTGGCTAAAAGAGTGACGAAGGATAAAGGTCAAAGGTTGGAGGCACATTATTTTAGATAGAGTTGGAAAGATGGCTCAGAGAGGGTGACTCATTTTTATTTGAAACATCATTGATTTGCTTTTGTATAGGACATTGTCCATTTGCTACACCAAATTCCTTCTCTGCCCTTCCTATTTGAGCCCTTTCCAGGGACTGTCCTGTATGCACACTATTAGAAACTTCCTCCAGCTTCCCACTGGGCTTAGCAAATGGGGAACCCATCAGGAGGTCAGAGGGAGGAAGGAAAGTGAAATTGGGATATTTATTTCCCTGCCCCCATGCCCATGACTAGTCACTTTGGGCTGATGAAGGTCATTGATCTCGCAAAGCAGCTTCCTTACTTGACCTGCTCTTTCTTGGTTCCACTAACCACTCTATCCCTTCATCCCCCAAGTTCTAGAAATACTAACAGTTGCAGCCCATGTAGTTTACCTAACCCCCAAGGACATCTTTATAAATAGCCCCTTTGCATTACACTATCTATCCTAGTTTGAGTGTGCCATCTATTTCCTTACACGACCCTGTACTAGGAACTGTTAGTATCCCACTCAGATGCCTTCTGCTAGGCCAGTGCGCTCATCTTTTGCTGTGAGTATTTGCTGCTAGTGGCTTATAACTGTGCACTTCTCCAGTGTTGCCTTTGGGCTCTGGAGCCAAGTTGGCCAGAAATGCCTAGGAAGCTAGGTGCCCCCCATTCTGAGGGCAGTCTGCAGCCAATGATTGACTGGTGTGAGGGGCACAACACAAAAACCTAAGCCCTTAGCCTAGATGATTAGAAAAAAGAAAAATAGGTGATGAATCATTTTACTGTATGTTAGACAGTAATATAAAGCTGTGCTATTTAAAACTGTGAGGTACTTGCTCAGATAGACCGATAAAGAAGAGTGAAATTTAAATAAGACCAATATATATTAGTAATACATATAATATAAATAAGACCAATAATATTGTAGATTAGGGTGTTTTATATATGAGAGAGATGCTAATAAAATCAGTAAGAAAAGGAGGAATTATTCAACAAATAATTCTGAGAATATTGGCTATTTATATAGTACATCATTCACAAGCATATATTCTGGATAGGTTAAAGATCTGAATATCAAAGGCAGGATTCTAAAACTTTAACCAAAGAAAGAATATATCTTTATATCATTAGTAGAAGATAATTCTTAAACACACAAAACACAAAAAGAGAAGGAAAATATTGATACATTTTGCTACATTAAGAGGCAAAACTTCTATATGATAAAAGGTAACAAAGATGAAAATGCAGGCTTATAGACTGAGAAAAGATAGTTGCAACTCATGTTACCAACAACAAATTAATATCCAAAATATATTAAATGTTTTTAGAAACCAGTAATGCAGAAAGAGAAATATAAAATGGTAAGTCACAAGATACAATAGTAAATTCACAGAGGAAGATAGATGTCCAAAAAATATATGCAAAGATGTCCAACATCTATAGTAATTAAGACATGTACATTAAAACAAAGACATACATTTTATATTAATAGATCTATTAACATGTCAACTGTGCGTGATAATGTGGAGAAAAAATAACTTGAATACTTGGCTGAGGGAAGGGAAAATGGGTATGACCACTTTGGAAAACTGTGTAGAATTAGCATGTAAAGTTGACAGCACACATTCTCTGTAACTCAGGTTTTACTTCTGGACCTTATTTACCAAGGAGGAATTTTTAGTGGGCATGTACAAAGATACTAATTTCTGAATCATTTGTTGTTTGTTGCAAGGCTAAGAAATCCTGACAGAAAATAAGAGAATCAAAAAATACATTGTGGTTTGTTGGTCCCATGGAAAGCATAAGAATGAAAATGAATGAACTAGAGTTGAATATATCAACGCAGATAAGTCTTGTAAACATAATGTTGTAGGTAAAAAAGAAATGTTGAGTATAGATATAGTAACAAATATTGAGGAAGTTTACTCAAAGAAGGACCTGAGTTTGAGCATCTCTGGGAGATGGTGAAGGACAGGGAAGCCTGGCGTGCTGCAGTTCATGGGGTCACAAAGACTCAAGCGACTGAAAAACTCAAAGGAGAATAAAACATGTATGAGTATGATAACACTTATTTCAGAAAAGGTAGATAGGGGTGAGCAGGTGCTGGAGTTTGGCTCTGTAGCTGTATATATAGCATTTTGTTTCATTCCATGGGGATTCTCCAGGCAAGAGTACTAGAGTGGGTTGCCATGCCCTCCTGCAGAGGATCTTCCTAACCTAGAGATCCAACCCGGGTCTCCTGCGTTGCAGGCAGATTCTTTACCATCTGAGCCACCAGGGAAGCCCAAAAATAAAGTAACCTAAAGAAAATGAATCAAAATACTAATAGAGATTTAATTGCAGTAGAGAGTGTATTGAATCTCATACATTCCCTGTAATTTTCTGTTGGGCATAAATATAATCAATTGTTAAAATTATGATATAGAAAAATTAGAATGAACAATAAAAATAATAAAGCTTATAAAGAATGCTTAAATTATTTGTGTTAACATGACTGTAAAACACCAACTAAAATTTTGTTGACGGAAAAGACACTTGATGTAAAGAATTAATATATAGCTTGATTTCATGAACTCCCCCTTTACCAAAATCACATATATTGACCTTCCCCCACTACCTCTTTGGAACAGTTTCTTGGAGCTATCTGAGGTGCTGTCTCCTGGGCCTCAGTCCTCACTTTACCCCACATAAAACTTAACTTGCAAAAAAAGAAAAGAATTTATGTATATAGTCTGGGTCTTAAACCTTTTTTCCTCAAAGTGAAACATCCTCATGGTGTTTTCATACTACAAGAATTCCCCTGGGGATCAGGCTGAGGGTTGGTTATACCTGAAATCACTTGGGACAAGTATATTAATACTTTGTCCTGTATGATATTCTGTATCTATATGGTCCAACATGGTCTACACTGCCACTCTGGTTATTGAACACTGGATGTGGCTTGTGCAACTGAAGGATTGCAGTTTAAATTTTATTTAATATTTAAATTTTTCAATGTATATAGACACATGTGGCAAGTGGTGACTGTAGAAGACAGAGCATATCTTACTATCAGGGATCAGCAGTGGCCCTCAAGTTAGACACTCTTCAGTATTCTTTTACTGAATGTTTGAGATGAATGTTTCTGCTTTACCCTTTTGGTTTCTGGTATTTAAAAACAAAATCTCCATTAAATTATGATTTAAAATATTTTAAATTCAAATTGATTCTTGTATAACATGGGTTTGAACAGTGTGGATCTTTTTTTACGTGGATTTGGGGTTTTTTTTGGATCAATACTATGTTACTACAGCTTCTGATGGTTTGTTGAGTCCTCAGGATGCAGAACCAGGAATAAGGAGGAATCAGGGCTGCAGACTAAGGACTTGAGAATCCGCAGATTTTGATATCTGTGGCAGGTCCTAGGACTAATCACCTGTAGATCCGAGAGATGTCTGTGTTTTATAGCATTTTAGCTAGATAATATATTTTTAGAATATTATAAATATAATATTTAGTATTTATAATTATATACATGTTATCTAGCTAATGTAAATATTAAATATACTATCTATAAAGTAGAAAATTAATTTTTTCTTGATAAAAAATTTCTTCCTTAAAATGATTTAAAAATATATTACTTAGCATTTTTAGCTAAGCCAGAAAGGTTCTTTTTCAAGATATTAGGCTGCTACATTGCTGGAAATGGAAGTTGGAGGTGATACATATGCAGATAACTTAAATGTAGAAAGGAAGCAATCTGTGCAAAAATGAGTTCCGGGGGAAGAACTGTGGCAGGAGTAACTTAGAGCATTCGAGGACTTTCAATGCAGCAAGTATAACTAGCCTGAAGCAGCAAGGGAGAAGAGTAGGGGACTTTGTCAGAGAGACAGGCTGGAGGTAAGTTCTGTTAGAGCCCCTTAGGGCATTGTAAGGATTTTCAATGATTCCAGTGTTGGTGGGAAACCATTAAGTAATTTGATTGGGGAAGGATGTGATTTGATGTTACATTTTTCAAAGATTACTCTGTTCTATGGGCTATAGTAGGGGGATCAATTGGGTTTTGAAGTGGTCTGGGTGGGAGATGATAAAGACTATATGGGTTATCATCTCTGTTCTTAAACATGAAAGCACGGAATACCTTGGTACAGGAATATTATTACCATGTCTTTTATTGCCAGCATTTTCCATGCTACAGTGCTCTCTTCTCTTCTACAGCAGCTGTGAGTCAGGCCACTTGGAAGGTGAATTATTGTAATGGGAGTTTTTAATGCCATAATTTTACTTCTGCAAACTCTGCTTTCAGTAATTATTTTCAACATGGTATATTTTAGTAAATTCCACAGTTAGTCTTCTCGGTTAAGGTAATTTCTTGTCTAGTTCCACAAATTACCTGGAATATATTATTGAATTAAATAGAGTATCTGGGTGGAAAGGCTGTTTATGGGCAGGGCATCAGTTATTGCACATAAGTACCATTATTCATCATTATGCTCATTACAGTACAAAGGCTTTATCTGCTTTTGACATCTTGCCCTTTAAAGCAACCCTATTTTGGCTGTATGTGGAAGGTTACAAGTACAGCCCATTTCTGTAATGATGGTGCTATAGAAGCTAATGGCAGTATAAGCCATTTTAGACAACTAAGAACAACTTGAGTAGTGCTTTTAAAGAAAAATATGAAAACGTATCAAGAAAGAAAAAAATGTAAGTTTACTTTATAATCAAAGAGCTTTTACTTCTTCTTTTTACTGTCACGGATGGAGAGAAAAGGAAACACACCTTGATATGGATAGAATATACATGTGTGGGAAAGAGAGAGAAAGAAAGAAGAAAGAGGGTGAGGAAGAATTTGTATTCTTCCTTAGAGAGATCCTGATAGTAGAAATTTTGTATTTTAAGGAATCAGAAGTTGGATTCAAGTATGAGTTCAAGTACTGATTGGCCTTTGTTGAGTGATCTTAGGCCAATCAGTTTATCTCTCGGGCTTCATGCCTTAATATGTCACAGTTCTGCAAGCTATCTTTCCTTAAAGAAGGGAGGTGATCCTGTCCCACTGGAGAAGTGTTTCAGTTGTGGATAAATACTTGACAACTGTGATGCTTGCCTCTGCAACTGTGATCCCCAGAGGCACTGGCCACAAAATTTTCTGTCTCCTGCTCATGGTATGTCATAGGCTATAATCACAACTTTTGGTGATGAAGGTAGTACTAATAGTGAAGTTGAGAGTGCATGAGCTTTAATGTTTATTGTATTTTAAATCTCTTTATTAGGAGACCTTATAAGAATGTCTTAAGAAATAATTTTATTAGAAGATATTTGCAAATGATATCTCTGATAAGGGGTTAATATACAAATAACTCTTACAAATCAACAACATACAAAAGCAAACAACCTGATTAAAAATGGGCAGAGAACATGAATAAACACTTTCCTAGAGAGATATACAGGTGACCAATTAATACATGAAAATATGTTCAATCTCATTATTTACCAGGGAAATTCAAATCATAACCGCAATGAGATATCATCTCACTCCTGTTCAGTTCAGTCACTTAGTCCTGTCTGACTCTTTGCAACTACATGGACTGCAGCACGCCAGCCTTCACTATCCATCACCAACTCCCAGAGCTTGCTCAAACTCATGTCTATCGTGTTGGTGATGCCATCCAACCATCTTATCCTCTGTCATCCTCTTCTCCTCCTGCCTTCAATCTTCCCCAGCATTAGGGTATTTTCCAGTGAGTCAGTTCTTCACATCAGGTGGCCAAAGTATTGGGAGCTTCAGCTTCAACATCAGTCCTTCCAATGAATATTCAGGATTGATTTCGTTTAGGATGGACTGGTTTGATCTCCTTGCAGTCCAAGGGACTCTCAAGAGTCTTCTCTAGCACCGCAGTTCAAAAGCGTCAATTCTGCGGTGCTCAGTTTTCTTTATGGTCCAACTCTCACATCCATAAGGACTACTGGAAAAACCATAGCTTTGACTAGATGGACCTTAGTCAGCCAATTAATGTCTCTGCTTTTTAATATGCTGTCTAGGTTAGTCATAGCTCTTCTTCCAAGGAGCAAGTGTCTTTTAATTTCATGGCTGCAGTCACCATCTGCAGTGATTTTGGAGCCCAAGAATATAAAGTCTGTCTCTGTTTCTATTGTTTCCCCATCTATTTGCCGTGAAGTGATGAGACTGGATGCCATGATCTTAGTTTTCTGCAAGTTGAGTTTTAAGCCAACTTTTTCACTCTCCTCTTTCACTTTCATCAAGAGGCTCTTTAGTTTATCTTCCCTTTTTGCCATAAGGGTGGTGTCATCTGTTTATCTGAGGTTATTGATATTTCTGCCAGCAATCTTGATTCCAGTTTGTGCTTCATCCAGCCTGGCATTTCTCATGATGTACTCTACATAGAAGTTAAATAATCAGGGTGACAATATAGAATCTTGATGTACTCCTTCCCTAAATTGGAATCTGTCCATTGTTCCATGTCTGGTTCTAACTGTTGCTTCTTGACCTGCGTATGTATTTCTCAGGAGGCAGGTAAGGTGGTCTGTTATTCCCATCACTTGAAGAATTTTCCATGGTTTGTTGTGATCCACACAGTCAAAGGCTTTGGCACAGTCAATAAAGCAGAAAGAGATGATTTCTGGAACTCTCTTGCTTTTTTGATGATCCAACAGATGTTGGCAATTTGATCTCTGGTTCCTCTGCCTTTTTAAAATCTAGCTTGAACATCTGGAAGTTCTCAGTTCATGTACTGTTGAAGCCTGGCTTGGAGAATTTTGAGCATTACTTTGCTAGCGTGTGAGATGAATGCAATTGTGCGGTAGTTTGAGCATTCTTTGGCATCGCCTTTCTTTGGGATTGGAATGAAAACTGACCTTTTCCAGTCCTGTGGCCACTGCTGAGTTTTCCAAATTTGCTGGCATATTGAGTGTAGCAGTTTCACAGTATTCTTTTAGGATTTGAAATAGCGCACCTGGAATTCCATCACCTCCACTACCTTTGTTCGTTGTGATGCTTCCTAAGGCCCACTTGACTTTGCACTGCAGGACATCTGGCTCAAGGTGAGTGATCACACCATCATGATTATCTGGGTCATGAAGATCTTTCTTGTATAGTTCTTCTGTATATTCTTGCCATCTCTTCTTAATATCTTCTGGTTCTGTTAGGTCCCTACCATTTCTGTCCTTTATTGTGCCCATCTTTGCATGAAATTTTCCCTTGGTATCTCTAATTTTCTGAAAGAGATCTCTAGTCTTTCCCACTCTATTGTTTTCCTCTATTTCTTTGCACTGATCACTGAGGAAGGCTTTTTTTAATCTCTCCTTGCTATTCTTTGGAACTCTGCATTCAGATGGGTGTATCTTTCCTTTTCTCCTTTGCCTTTAGCTTGTCTTCTTTTCATAACTATTTTTAAGGCCTCCTCAGACAACCATTTTGCCTTTTTGCATTTTTTTTCTTTGGGGATGGTTTTGATCACCACCTCCTGTACAGCGTTATGAACCTTCATCCATAGTTCTTCAGACACTCTGTCTTATTAGATCTAATCCCTTGAATCTGTCTGTCGCTTCCACTGTATAATTATAAGGGATTTGACTTAGGTCATACTTGAACGATCTAGTGGTTTTCCCTACTTTCTTCAATTTAAGTCTGAATTTTGCAATCAGGAGTTCATGATCTGAGCCACAGTCAGCTCCCTGTCTTGTTTTTCCTGATTGTATAGAGCTTCTCCTTCTTCGGTTCCAAAGAATATAATCAATCTAATTTTGATATTGACCATATGGTGATGTCCATGTGTAGAGTCTTCTCTTGTGTTGTTGGAAGAGGATGTTTGCTATGACCAGTGCGTTTTCTTGGCAAAACTCTGTTATCCTTTGCCTTCTCCATTTTGTACTCCAAGGCCAAAGTTGCCTATTTGAATCACTCCTGTTAGAATGAGTATTATCAAAAGACAAGAAGTAAAAGTGTTGGTGATGACGTAGAGAAAAGGCAACCATCATGTACTATTGTTAGGAATGTAAGTTGGTAGAGTCACTATGGAAAACAATAGGGAGGTGCCTCAAAAAATTGAAAATACAACCACCATGTAATCCAGTAATCCCACTTTTGGCTAATTTTCCAAAGGAAAAACACTAATTTGAAAAGGTATATGTACCCCTATTTTCATCGCAGCTTTGTTTACAATATCCAATATATGGAAGCAATCTAAGGGTCCACTGATAGAGGAAGGGATAAAGAAGATGTGCTATACACAATGGAATATTACTCAGCCATAAAAAGAATAAAATCTTACCACTTGCAACAAGATAGATGGACCCAGATGGTGGTATGCTAAATGAAATAAGACAGGGAAAGGAAAACACTGTATGGTTTCACTCTTACGTGAATTCCAAAAGCAAACCAAACAAACATAACAAAACTAAACACACTCATAGATACGGAGAACAAACTGGTGATTACCAGAGGGGTAGAAGGTGGGAAGATGAATGAAATGGGTGAGGAAGATTAAGAGGTACAAACCTCTAGTTATAAAATAAAGAAATCATGGGATGTAATATACAGCATAAGGAAATTATCAATAATATTACAATAACTTTGGTGACAGTAACTAGATTTTTCCTGGTGATCATTTTGTAATGTATAAAAATAGTGAATCACTATGTTTTACAACTGAAACTAATATAATTTTGTAAGTCAATTAGACTTCAGTTAAAAAAAAAAGACTTACTGCTACTGGGAGACAACCTATGCTCACTCACTGTCTTTGTCTCCAATTTTTAATGGTGATATACTTCTGCAGAATATTGTCTCCTTACAGAAAAGACAGGGTAAAGATGAACTCTTAGATATTTAATTTCAGTGCTGTTTTAAGCTTTTTATTTGTACTTTAGAAAGCAGTTTCTGTGATTGCTTTTTTAGGATTAATAAGAGGCAGGAGTGGAAGACGTGATTATAAGAAGGTGCGGGTAAAGGAGAGGGTAACAATAAGTTTCAAGGTTCAGGTGGGGGTGTTTGGAAGAAGAATGAGAGTCGACAATGAGAATGGGAGAGAGGGGAGGACTCATTCTATTTATCCAATAACTGTGTTCTTAATACATACTTATGTCAAGTCATTCATTCATTTGTTCATCAAATATTTATTAAATTATATTATGCTAGGTGTCAGGGAATCAAATGCAAATAGAATATCATCAAATAGTGAAAAGAGATCATAGGTTTTCTAGAAGAGATTAAAATAAAATTCTTTGTGAGTCCAGAGAAAGACGAAAGTTCTTTGTTATTCTGGAGTAGGCCAGGAAAGACTCTGGGAGGAGGTAAAGGATGCATACAAGTTTTTTTCCACTGGACAACAAATATTAAGTGAACTCCTACTCTATGGCAGGCTTTCTTCTTGTGCTGGAAATATTACATTAAAAGTTTAAAGTTTTTGCTCTTGAGGAGCTTTCATTCTGGAAGAGGAAGACAGGAGATTAATATACAGTGTTTCCTTTTCCTTGGTAAATGTTGTAGAGAAAAGTAAAGCAGATTAACAGGAGTTGAAAATAACAGACAGTGCTATTTTATATGAAGTGTAGAAAATGATGGATTCATAAAGAAGACATTTGAGCAGAAAAATGACAAGATGAGGGTGTAAGCCATATGGGTATCTGGGGTGTGAGCACTACAGACAGAGGAGACAACAAGTACAAAGACTCAGGATAAGGTGCCTGTTTGTCATGTATTATGTACGTGAAGCAGGCCTGTATGGCTGAAGCAAAACAAACATGAGGGAGCGCGATGGGATATGAGGTCATAGTGATATCAAGGGGCATATTATGAAAGGTCTTGTAGGTTATGTAAGAATTTTGGATTTTACTCTAAGCAAGATGAGAAATCACTGCCAAGTTTTGAAGAGTGACGTGATGATTATGTTGCTGGGTAAAGGACAGCTTGTGGGCGCGTTGGAAAGGGAGGCGAGTGATGATGGAAGTAGGGGTAGGTCAGGAGGCTCTCATGATAATCCAGTTAAAGGATGATGGTGGCTTAGATCTGAGTGGTAGCAGCAAACGTAATGCAACGTGGTTAGATTTTGGATGTAGGATAAAATTGGAGCCCCAGGGGTTTGCAGTTGGATTGGGTACAGGATGTGAGAAAAAGAGAGAAGTCAAAGGTGAATCCTAGGTTTCTGACATGGAGCAACTGTAAGGTTGATGTGTAATCTTATGGTGAAGGTGCAGAAAGAGCACGTGTGGAAGGGAGACACGGAAATTAATACTTGTGTCTTAATATGTTACAGTTTAGATGTCTATTTATTAGGCACCCATGTGGAGAGGGTGAGTGTTTATTGGCCCTATGAACATGGAGCTCAGGGCAGAAATTAGCCAGTGGCCCTGGATTTTAGATCAACAAATTCCAGCTCCAGCTCTTGGACAAGGGTAATTTCCTGTTGAATCACTTTAGAGAATACGAAGCCTTTAAACAAAATTTTATGAAGTTCTTCAAGCAGAAATTTGAAATGGTTAGTATAGAAATGTGATAAAAGGATATTTGGCATGGATAATAGAGAAGTGCTTAATGGCAGAAGAACCATTAGAAAAACTGAGATTTAGAGATCTAATAGGTGAAAAACTAGAAACAGTTTTTTTAATGGAAAGGAGACAGGATCTGTTTAAAAGATTGTATGCGACAGTACAATTTGCTACAATATCTGCTTAATCCCAAGGAATTCAATTCTCAGTTCTGCTTTTTATGAAATATTATGTAAAAATGGTGCTCTCTTTCCAAATGTCTTTTAAGTATTTGACAAAATAGTTGGGCAAAGTCTTATATTTTAAACCTCCTAGAGTTATTTTAAAAAATTAACTTTTAACCCCTAGAGAGGTTTTTTTTAATTTTATTTTAAATCTGTGCTTCCCTGGTGGCTCAGACAGTAAAGAATCTGCCTGCAATGCAGGAGACCTGGGTTCCATCCCTGGGTCGAGAAGATCCCCTGGAGAAGGGACTGGCTATCCACTCCAATATTCATGCCTGGAGAATTCTGTGAACAGACGAACCTGGTGGGCTACTGCCTATGGGGTTGCAATGAGTAGGACATGACTGAGCGGCTAACACTTTCATTCACTTTTTCATGAGCATTTTACCTTCAGGGCTGATCTGCCCTGCCCAGTCCGTAGGGTGATATGTGACATAAAGTAAGAATACCATAGTAATGTTTCAATTAGTAAGTGGATGATTTTTTATCTCCTTTAAAATGATAATTTATATTATAATGCTTGGAAATATTTTTCAACATTAACAAATGTTAAATACAGACTTCATTATGTTATAAAGGTAGATGTGATCAAAAATAGCCACTTAATTTTCCCACTGTTGAGTATATCTTGCTAGTCTATTTCCTTCTTTTCAAAAAATGTACAAAATATAAAGTGGGAAGTATGCTGGCTTTTGATAAATGTGACTTCTTGAAATCATTATATCTGAACACAAAGAATCTTTTTTGAAAGGACAATTTCCTAATTTGTTTCCAGTAGTTTTTATGAAACAAGATATAGAAATTCAGTAACCTATCTATTCTACTTCTTTCTAAAATAGAAGGCTAATACATTTGCTGTTGGAGGGGTGAGAAATGAAGAGAAAGTGAAGTTAGAGAGTAGACACAGTTTCATCCTGTTGTTTCGACTTAGGAGTGGTGATAGATTACAAAAACGGCACAGATTCTTCCCATTTCTGTATATATGCCCCTTTGCAATGTGACCTTGTAGTTCCTCCAACAGAAGGTGGCGTCTACTTTATCTTGAAGCTGGGTTGTCCATATGACTTCATTTGGCCAATGGACACTGGTAAACGTGACTTGAGAGTCCCTTGGACTGCAAGGAGATCCAACCAGTCCATCCTAAAGGAGATCAGTCCTGGGTGTTTGTTGGAAGGACTGATGTTGAAGCTGAAACTCCAATACTTTGGCCACCTGATGCAAGGAACTGACTCATTGGAAAAGACCCTGATGCTGGGAGGGACTAGGGGCAGGAGGAGAAGGGGATGACAGAGGATGAGATGGTTGGATGGCATCACCGACTCGATGGACATGGGTTTGCGTAGACTCCGGGAGTTGGTGATGGACAGGGAGGCCTGGCGTGCTGCAATTCATGGGGTCGCAAAGAGTCGGACACGACTGAGCGACTGAACTGAACTGAACTAATGATATCTCATTTGAATTTGCAACTCCCTAATGACATATGGCATTGAACGTCTTTTCATGTTTACTTGCCATCTATATATCTTGGGTAAGGTGTCTGTTGATATTTTTTGTTCATTCTTTAGTTTGGTTGTTAGGTTTTTTGTTGTTGAATTTTAAGAGTTCTTAGTACATTCTGCATACAAGTCCTTTATCAAATAAGTGCTTGAAAAATATTTTTTCCCAGTTTGCGGCTTATATTTTCATTCTCTTAACAGTGTCACAGAGCAGAAAATTCACAGAACAGAAAATTCTGATTTTAACAAAGTTCAAATATTTCCTTCATGAATTATGTTTTTGAGTTGTATCTAAAAGCTCATTGTCAAGTTCAAGGCCACCTAGATTTTCTTCTATGTCATCTTCTAGAAGTTTTATAGTTTTGTGTTTTACAGTTAGATATATGATCAAATTTTAGTTAAATTTTGTGAAAAGTGTAGGACTGTGTCTAGAGGATGATTATTACGTTTTGCATCTGAATGTCCATTTATTGAAAAGACTATCCTTTCTCCGTTAGGTTGCTTTTGCTCCTCTGATTTTCCTCTCTTGTAATATCTATGTCTTAGTGTGTGCGTGCTAAGTCACTTCAGTCATATCTGACTCTTTGTGACCCTATGGACTGTAGCCCACCAGGCTCCTCTGTCCATGGGATTCTTCAGGCAAGAATACTGGAGTGGGTTGCCATTTCCTTCTCCAGGGGATCTTCCCAACCCAGGAATCAAGCTTAGTCTCCTGCAGCTTCCACACTGCATATGGATTCTTTACCACTGAGCCACCCAGGAAGCCCAATGTCTGGTTTTGGTATTTGGGTAATGCTGGCCTAGTAGAATGAGTTAGGAAGTGTTCCCTCTGCTTCTTCTTTCTGGGAGATATAGTGGTGAATCACTATCATTTATTCCTTAAAAGTGTGGGAGAATTCACCAGTGAAGCCATTTTGGCCAGGTGCTTTCTGTTTTGGAAGGTCATCATTTGTTGATTCAATTTTTAAAAATATGTATAAACCTGTTCTGGAGAGGGAAATGGCAACCCACTCCAGTATTCTTGGCAATTATGAATTGCCAGTATCTTAAATACATTATTTAGAAGTATGTTATCTAACCTCCAAATATGAGTTTTTTCCCAGGTATCTATTACTGATTTCTGTTTTAATTCTTTGTAGCTGAGAACATACTTTCTATGATTTCTAATCTTTTAAAATATGTATAGATGTTTTTGATGGCTAAGAACGTAGCCTATGGCGACTATTCCACATGAGCTTAAGAAGAATGTTGTTTTGTTGTTGGATTAAGTATTTATTTTACGGTGTTTTTGGTTTCTAGCATTTCCTTTTGTTTTTGCTTAGAGTTTCCATCTCTCTGCTTACATTAACCTATAAGTTTTTCATGTTGTCCATTTTTCCTATTAGAGCTCTTAGCATACTAATTGTAGTTATTTTAAATTCCTGGCTTAATAATTCTAAGATCATGTCATATCTGAATCTGGTTGTGGAGCTTGATTTGTCTCTTCAGACAAATACAGACATAATGTATTAGGAAATAGAAACTGAGATAAATAGTTCTTCAAGTGTGAGATATTGTTTATTTGGCTAGAAGGTGGAATGTGTTTACTGTGTTTACCTGTAGGTATCAGAAGCTTCAAGTTATTCTAGTATCTTTGTTTTTGCACCTCTGTCATGTTTGGGTTTTCCTAGAAACTTCTTAAATTGTCAGTGTCTTGCAACTCTCTCAGTTGTAATCCTATTATTATCCTGAAGCTCTATTGATAGGTGGTAAGATGTTGGGAAGGGAAAATGTTCTATTATCTTATGATTAGATAACCTTTTAATTTTTTTAATGGTGAAAGTGCCAGGGCTGTGACTTTCAGAATTCCAGCTTTTTCCCCCTCTCTTCTTCTGTGACTGATAGACTAGCAGAGGCTGCCATTGGCTAATTGTCCTTTTCCTGGGTCAGATAAAGTTTTTATAATGTAGTTTCCCTTGAGAGCTGTCATTTTTTACAAAGAATAGAAACAGGAATAGAATGCCATAGACGTATCACAAAAGGGGTGATTTTTCCCTGTGTATATTTCAAAATGATTACTTTTCCTTCTCTCCCTGTTGGAGGCAAAAGGGAAGTTTTCTCAGATCTTCACCATGACAACCCGATGGGTCTCTTGGAAGTAAAACTCATGAAAGTGTGGATTCTCTCTGAAACTGGGCCCCCTGGCATTTTTAACTTTCAAAGTCAGTTAAGATTGAGTCTCCAGCAACTCATTAATTATACTATAAGTATACCTATGGATGCTGGCTCCAGACATAACTTCTGCTCCTACTGTTGTTCAATCACCAAGTTGTGTCCGACTCTGCAACCCCATGGACTGCAGCACGCCAGGCTTTCCTGTTGTTCACTGTCTCCTAGAGTTTGCCCAAGTTCATGTTCATTGAGTCAGTGATGCTACGTAGCCATCTCATCCTCTGTCGTCCCCTTCTCCTTTTGCTCTCAGTCTTTCCCAGCATCAGGGCCTTTTCCAGTGAATCAGCTGTTCGCATCAGGAGGCCAAAGTATTTGAGCTTCAGCTTCAGCATCAGTCCTTCCAATGAATATTCAGGGTTGATTTCCTTTAGGATTGACTGGTTTGGTCTCCTTGCTGTCCAAGGGACTTTCAAGAGTCTTCTCCAGTACCACAGTTTGAAAGCATCAATTCTTTGGCACTCAGCCTTCTTTGGGGTCCGAATCTCACATCCGTACATGACTACTGGAAAAACTGTAGCTCCTGGCAAGTGGTTATTCTCTATGTTTGCCTGAATCCAGTTTTTGAGGTAGTGGTTTGCTGTGGGACCTCAATTTTCTGATGAATCTAAGAAGAGTTATAGATTTTTAGTTTGTTCAGAGTTTTTCTTCTGGTAAGGAAGGAATGGCTTCAAATCTCTTAACATGTTGGAGTTAAGATACATATTCCACAGGGATTTTAGCCTAAATATGAAAAACAAAATAACAGAACTACTATAATAATCACATACAAACATATCTTCATGACTTGAGATTGACAAATAGTCTTAAATAGATAAAGCACTAGATAGAAAGTAAAAGATGGATAAATTGGACTTCATTAAAATTAAAAACTTCTGTACATCAATACATCATTAAGTTAGTAGAAATACAACCACAAAGTAGGAAAAGATATTGCAGTCCAAATAAGGATTAATATCCAGTATGCATATAGAAATCTTACATCAAAGACTCAAATTCAGAATGTGAGAAGAATTCTTACAAATCAATAGGAAAAAGAACATTCAGTTTACAAAAATGGCCTAAAGTCTTGACCAGGCACATCCCAAGAGGATATCCAAACAGCCATTGAGTCTATGAAAACATTAGTCATTTGAGAATCATAAATTAAAAACACAATAAGCGAACTCTGCATGCCCATTAAAATGGCAAATTTAGAAATAAAAACAACTAAAACCTACAATGTTGACAGTGAAGCTGAGCAATGGAAACTCTCATAAGCTTTTAATAGGAGTTTATTTGTACAACCACCTTGGTACATTGTTTTGGCAAACTCTACTAAAGCTAACATATGCACTCTTTGACCTAGTAAATCCACTCCTAACTACATACCCAACATAAATGCATCCAAATGTGTTTTGGTGTGCACCAAAGATGCAGGCAAGAATATTCATAGCAGGATTATTTGTAATAGCTGACAACAGAAACACCTAGATTCCAATAAAAGTAGAATGCATAAATACATTTTCTTATATGTGTACATGGAATACTCTATTATGAAGATGAACAAATGACTCCTATAATGTTAAGTGAAAGAAGATAGGAAAGAAAGAGAACATACTGTATGATTCTACATATTTAAACTGAAGCGTGTGTACAAATATAATGTTAGAATAGTGGTTACCAGAGGTAATGAGAGGGAGAGGACAAGAGAAGGGCTTCTAGTGAGTGAGTAATCTATGGCCTGATCTAGGTGATAAACACATGTATTCACTTTGTAAAAATTGATCACGCTGTTAACTTAGACTTTGTATGTGTGTCATTCTTCAGTATGAAATTTACTTAAAAAAACCGATTATATAATAATATGTAAAGTGTTCTCCAACACTACACACACACAAGCACAGATACGCTGGAAAATTACACACCAAAATGTTGACAGTAAGTATTGATGCATGGTAGGATTTTCATTTTTGTGAGATTTTTGTTGCTGGTGGTGGTGCATTTTACAAATTTACTCCAATGAACCAAATTCCTTTTGTGGTCAGAAAATATTATAACTATTACTGAAGAAGCTGTGCAGGATGGGTGGGGCAGTGGTAAGACTGGAGGATCAGAAGGCATTAGTAATAGCCATGTGACACGTGAAATGGCCTTGAACTGAAGTAGCGTGGGAAACAAGCACAACCAGATAGGGATGTCTTGTAAACAGTTCAAGCTGTTACCTAAGATGTCCATTTTCAATGTTTTCCATGGCTATCATTTGATAGTTGACTCTAATTGGATAAAAAGTGAGTCAGCAAATGAAATAATTTTACCTGAAAAATGTAATAATTTTTCCTTCACTTCCTGGCCCTTTGCATTCACAAATAAGGTTTTTTTATATCATATAAATGAGAAACAAGAAACTTAATGAGCATCATGCTCTTTACCCGTGCTTTATCACCTTTAAGGTTATTTTCATGGCATAAATTACCCCACAGAAAAAAGGCACATATTCTTGCAAGAACTATAGAACTACAGGAAATGAAGATTAATTGGCTGAGAGGTATAAGTGCATCATCATTAAAGAGTCTGGAGTTCAAAAACAAAAGAATTGTACTATTGGAGTTCCAAGGTAATTATATAACTAAGAAATATTTTTCCCCCTTATCTATATGTACACCCAATGTGAATCAAGCAAAAAGATACTGAGATAGAAGAAAGAGGCCTTAATAACATTTCTGAGGTTACACAGTAAAAACTTCTCTTTATCAAGAAAACCTAATTAAGTGATGACATATGAGCTACTTGAGGTGTGTAAGTAGCTACCCCAACTCCCCAGGAGTTCATGAGTGACTCTTTAACACATACATTATTTTTTTTTTATATAACATTAGTCTTTAAATAACAGTCATTTGCAGCATAAGAAGCAATTGAAATAGACCATTGTCCTTAGATGTCACATGAATAAAGAATGTGTTAATAATAGAAGTCCAAATATTAACCCATTGCACAGTTGAGTGTGCCACATCTTATTGCTAGATTCACTTGATTGAAAATCTCTTCCTCTTTCTCAGTGTCCCATACAATTTCACAGCATAATCCCTAGACTCAATGACCAGAATGCTGGCAGTGTCAGTTAGGATTTGGTTGTTAAGTTTGAATTTATGACCAAATTGTTGGTGAAAGCATTTTGTATTCCTAGGTAGTCAGTACACAACAGATCACCTTGTACTTTTTTGGTTAAGATGTTATCACTGTCCCTGCTTTAGGCAAAAAAAAACTAATAAAGAAGTTAAGTAGTTTCTAAAACCGTGTTGTGAGTTATTCAGTGATGGAGTTTGGACTGGTACCGGGAACTTCTAGGTTTTGATTCAAGACATGTATGTTCTCTAACAGAAATGTTTTTAAGTTTTTCAAAATTGCAATAAAGTGGAAACAATGGCAGACTTTTTATTCTTGAAGAAAGTTTCAATAGTCTTTACGTAAATAGCTGACAACTTAAAAATGAAACCAGATTGAAACCTAGAGCAAGAGTGCATGTCCAGGTTTGTTGTACAAATTGAGTGAAATACAAATTAAAAAATAAGCATAAGCAGGGAGAAGTTAAATGGGGATACGAAAGAATATGTCACTAACCCCCACATCCCTCCTGCTCTTCTACTCAGCTTGCAATTTTCAACTTCTTTTTCCATTTTTCCTGATGGAATTCAGCCTCAACAATGGAAAGTGGAAGAATCAATTTTGACGCCTAGTAGAGAAAGGCAGGAAGGAAAAACAAATTAAGTAATTGAGAAAGAAAGGAAGGAAGATGGAAGAGGTGGGAGGCAGAGAAAAAAGGAAAGAAGGGAGAGAGAGGAGAAAGGAAGGAAAATCTGGACACAGATGTGACATAATAGAAGTGGACTAACTTCCAGAGGTCAAGGTCACATGGGCTGAAAATCTATTTGGGTCCTGATTTTAGAGGAGTTCTTTCCACACCTTGAGAGGATTTTGACTGAAAAGTATAAAGCTTAACATTCTGTTGTGACTGTTCAATGATGCAAAGGAGTTTCAGCAATGTATTAAAGGTCAAAAATGTTTCTTTTAAAAATATAAGGATATGAATCCTTCTTTGTCAAGCTCATTAACAGAAAATGATATCTTTATTATTTGTCAGGGAATTTCCAATCAATTACCATCTAATGCAAAAATAATTCCAGGAGCTAAGATTAAGTATTGTTTAAATTATGGAACCAAGCCTTATAGTCAGACATGACCTCAATAATGCAAATTTATTTGTGAATAGCTGGGAAGACTGATTCATTTATAACAACAGACAGTGTCAGGAGAAGATTAAAATATATATGCACCACGTAAATGAAATAATTGTAATCAGGACAGTGGAATTACCACAATTGGAGAATTTCACTGAATAGCTGAATTTCATGTATAACACAATCAAATCTTCTGTCTCATTCAGTCTCACCAGTGTTCATTTCCTGGATGTTCTGATTAATTTAAACTATGGTTAATTGAACACTGAAATATTCGGGTAACTATAGACAGGGACAACTTACTGTGGACAATTTCCACATATATTCTAAAGACTCAGACACCATATGGATAGAATAAGACAGGTGAGGTGAATTGTGTTTTTACTAAATGTCTGTCATGGAAGTAGAGATTTTATCTGTGAAGATGTCAAAGCAGGAGCTTAAAAAACCCTAAGGTTAAAGCATTCATTTGAAAAAAAGAAATATAACTAGTTATGAATGACTTTCAGTGTTCTTTGGTAGAAAAGATTTTAAACAATTTTCAAGTTGCCATCCTGAACTAGGCTTTCATTCATGTATTTTCTTATAAATGGAATTTGCCTATTCAAGTGCACTTTAAAAACGAGTCATTCTTTTCATCATGCTAAATTAGAACATTTTCCAGTAAAAGGTTTTAAATTAGAAATTTTTATAAAGTAAGTATCCATACTTGGGCGTTTATAGATTTATTGATTCTCAGTTTTCAGATCGAGACAGATAATTAAAACACTGGTGACTTCAACTTACACATTCCCCCACTGTACCCCATGTCCACAACCCCTCTCACTGAATTGCTCAGTAGTTCTACTTTGCTCACAGAGACATCAGACAATATTTTCACTGTGTAAATAACTGGAATGTTGATATTCCCATAGTGTTAGCGTTTAATGTTGATGAAGTTAGTGGCATAGGGCAAGTTATTTCTTCAAGTAACATCATATCTTCCTTTGACCAAAATGTGAAAGCCAGTCCCAGCCAGCTCACTCTATTACTGGAGCAATATATTGACAGTCATACAATGACAATCCCTAAGGATTTATTAATTAAAGCTGTCTTAGATGAATTCACACAATTCTGAGCCTACATAATGTTTACCAACCCTTTACAGCCATTACTGTTTTAATGGTGATGTAACTAATGTAAACATTTATCAGTAATATTAATGTGTTATCACATGCTCACATATATTATGTTTCATCCTTGTGACCATAAGCCAGGGGCATGTTTTCCTGATTGGAGTCAACCATCATTAGATACTCCAGAACATCTGAAATCGGTGAGACAGGATTTATTGAGGACTCTGAGGTCTGCCAGTAGTTATTAAGGAGGTTATCAGCAAGATAAGAGATAGGACACTAAAGAGTGGTAAGCCTTGCTGTTTACACTGGAAATAATAATTCTACAAAAGGCATGAAAATATCTAATGTGAGAGCTGAAAGTAACCTTGGTCTATCCAGGCTAATATGCCTATTTTACAGGCAAGGGGCCAGAGTGTTTCGTTGACTACTGCACAGTCACGCAACCAGTGAGGGATTGGTCTCTAGGATCCCAAGTCAAAAACAACATGGCTGAAAATAGAGGGAGTGAGAAGTAGATGAACCAGTTCTCAAGACTATAATAAGACCATGACAGAAGGACATTAGAAGAGCAGTGAAAAAGCAACAATATGTGGCACTCAGCAGAGGTTGTTGGAGGGTGGGGTCTTTTTTATATCTGTGCCTTTTCTCTACCACATCAAGCATGGCTGTCTCTCTGCAGTATTAGCATCTGGCCGTGTGTTTTCTTGAGTCCTGCAGTCTTTCTGTCTTTAGGACCTCTCTGGTCACTTACAGGCCGTGTGTATGTGTGTGTGAGTATGTATGTGTGGTTATTTATATTTTGACCATTGCCCTCATTTACTTACCTCCAGCATAAGAGCATTGGGGCTTCCCAGGTGACACTAGTGGTAAAGAACCCAGCTGCCAATGTAGGAGATGTAAGAGGTGCAAATTCCATCTCTGGGTGGGGAAGATCCCCTGGGGGAGGGCATGGCCACTCACTCCAGTATTCTTGCCTGGAGAATTCCATGGACAGAGGAGGCTGGTGGACTACAGTCTACAGGGTCACAAAGAATCAGACACTACTTAGCGACTAAGCACATATGCACAGCATAAGGGCAACAGATTGAGAGTTAAAAAAAAAAATCCTGTAACAGGCAACAACTTGGATGAACCTTGAGAATATGATGCTAAGTGAACTAAGCCAGTCACAGAAGCACAAATACTGCCGGATTCCCCTTCTATGAGGTATAATATCTAAAATAGTCAAACTTCTATGAGTAGAATGGTGGTTTCTAGAAACTTGGATATAAAGTTTGTCATGCAAGATGAATAAATTCTAGAACTGTGTACAGCATGTGCTCCTAGTTGACAACCTTGTATTGTACACTTAAAAGTCTGTATAAGAAGGTAGGTCTCATTTATTTACCACAATAAAGTTTAAAATAAATTAATATATATGCAAGTAAATACATAAATTTCTTCTAATCTCAAAGAAAATATTCAACTTTAAGGATGGATCAAAAAGAATGCTACCACCATTTTTTAAAGAAAAACTAAAATATTTTACATATTTTGCTGATTATCTTTCCATTAACTCAACCAGGGTTTGAGCTGAGGAGGTTAATGATATATTTAGACAGTGTTTCCTAATCTGTTTATTTCCTCTTTTTTTTTTGTAGGAACTAATGGAGTCTTTGAATAGCTTCTTCAGGAAGATAATGAAACTCATGATTTAGGGCTGTAGAAGAACCCACGGGAGGAAGTTCCACATTTGGTGAGTCAAGTACAATTTTTGCAGGGCTTTCTGCTTTCAAAAACCCATAAAATTTGCTTAGTGGTTTTGTGATTCAGGGGGTATGTCAAATATTGAAAAGCTACCAGTGAACAGAATGGTAAATTCTCTCTCAAAGGCAGTCAGAGGCCCTCTAAAAACTTGCTGTTCTAAACCTACTGCAAAATCAAAATTGCTCAAAAGAACAACCATCCCCAAATGTTTCTCTTGTCAGTGAGCCAAGATGAATGGTAAGTTCAAAAGGTCTTAGTGTTATTGCTTTGTCCATCCATCCGTTTATTCATTCATCCAGCTACAGTCTATTATCTGCATGATTTGAGGCTGGGTGGTATCCTAGAATGTTTTAGACACAGTAAAGCAACAGAATGCTGACAAATTTCCTTTGACTTAAGACAGCCTAAGTCTCTGATGCCTTTTCAATAAAGTATGCTGTAGAGAATATAATGACTAAACATAGTCCTGCTAAAGCAGAGCAAAATAGGTATGAGTTAATAAGTCTTGGCTGTCTCTGAATTTTTAGTGCCATATGTTGTAAGTTGTTTTGTTTTAATGCAAGCGACTTCATTGTTTGTTAAAAATTTAAATTTTTCTGACAAACCAGAAGTACCCTTTCCAAGTCCCAGTGTTTGGTGCATATTCTTCCCAATGGAAATATATCCCTTTTCATAGTTTTTATGTCAATAGGCTCATAATTTATGTTGCTCTATATCTGGCTTTTCTCACTTACTGTATTCAGCTGATACTTCCTTGATCATTGTAGTTATTCCCCAAATCTCTCTGTGGTTAGTAAGGAATGTCCTTTTATCTTTGGTTTAATAATCACATTCATACATTAGGCAGAAAGAGGAACCACATTAACATTCGTTTTGTCGTAATAGTGAATATTGTGAGGCCATTGTCGAGGGATTGCCAAATTGCCACCCTTTAATGAAGAGTGGAAGAAGTAACATAGGCAAAAATGTCAACCTCATTGTCTGTGCTGAGAAGTTAGAACGGCAGTTCTCCTGTTGGTGTCATCACTGGGGAAAACACTGTCTGAACTTTATAGTGACTGGCACGTGGGATTGAGACAGACAATTCAGATCCTCTTGTGGGCTAACTTTCAGGTCTGATTAGTTCTGTGGCTGAGAGGGTTAACCTGTACTGAGAACAAGCGCCTCACTGAAAGAGAGACCATGTGAAGCCCAGGAACACTGAGCACAGGTATTTCAGTATTTTTGCTCCTCTTTTCAGCGTGATTAATCCTGTTGCTATTTCACCCATATATTTTATATTGAAATCTTAATAGTTTTCTAATAGATTGCCAAGAATGAAAGAAACTAGCTGACCTGTTTCCTTCGTTTTGTTAATTCTCTTTCTTGCCTGCTTTGCACTCGGGTGAAAAGATGTTGATGCCTAACCTCTCCAGATGCCCTGATGAATTATGCCATTATAAATGGCATATTATAACTGGGCCTCTGAAACCACAGGGGGAAGAATTCAATTTCATTCACAAAGAACCCTGGAACAGTTTTAACTCTTGCCTCAAATGCTTGGAGTTGGTTGACTTCGCCAGTTGTGATCAGTCCTGGTTGGAATGCAGTCTCATTACGCAACTTCAGGACCAAATCCTGGCTTCTCAGTGTTAACCAAAGCTGCCCTCTTCCTCAGAGACCTGAACCCCCTCCCACAACCCGGGGGAGTGTAAACAAATCCCTCTCTCTCAGAGTTACATGAAAAGCCTAGTCATCATCTGACACAATAAAAATAAGCCGGTGAAGGAAAGAACCAATCAAACCTCTTTGATTCTGCGACTTAGGGAAAGCACTTAGGAAACCTCATAGTCTGCCCATCAGAGGGGAGAAAAAGGCTCCAATTAAATGGGAAGAGTACTCATTTTAAGCACTCTAAAATGTTAAGATTTTTAAAATACAGTGCTTAACGTTCTGTAGAGCTACAACAAAGAATACACTAACCTTAGTATTACAGGCCATTTCTGCTAAGCCATTTTGTAATGTACCTTAAAAAAATGTCATGCTTTCTCACAATAAAATGCCCCCACCTCCCTTGCTGATGGCCCGCACATTCCCAGGCATGTGAATTGTTTAAGTTTGAAGTTTCAGTGAGGCTGGGAGCTTGAAGGTAAAGCTCATGCCAATAATGTTGTTGCGTGATGCTCAGAATATTACTGCTGAAAGGCTTATTTTCTATCAGGATATTTTCTCTGTACGACTTTGGCAGAATAGACTACTTTTTGTCAGGTCAGTTTCATCTATGTTGTCTATGTTCTAGAAAGTAGGATTAATCACCTGTTGCTCCTTTTTCTTCTGTTTTTACCCATACACATGATGCTTCCTCTGCTTTAATAAACCATCATGCCCTTGCCTTCCTTCCATTGAAACCTATTATTGGTAGTTTAATCTATTTATTCTGGTTATTTCACTATATTAATTCTTTCTACTTTTTTACATGGCTGTGGAAATTCTTTGCTATACCCCTCCTCATACATTGAAGCTAAAACCCTTCCAAAACTGTTGAATAGAATAACAAGAGCACTGTCCACTGGAATGAAATGTTAGGAAAAATCAGAGATTTTTTTAAAAAACAGAGGTTTTAAGAATAGCTTAGGACTGTAGGAAAGAAGAAAATACAATTACCATAGCTATATTAGAATTATAAAACTTAGAGGTAAAACAGGAAACTGAGAGACAATCTATATTTAACCCTTCATTTTTCATGTTAAGAGAGAGAGGCATAAAGAAAGAAATCTGCTAAATCATATACCTAATGAGTAGCAGAGGGACTCAACCTGCTGTTTGGTTGAGTCAGATATCTTCCAATTTAGCATGTTGAATTTGGGATGCGGCATTTTAAAACTCAGCTGTGGGTCAATCATAGTGTTTTCAAGTATATATTTTTTTGAATTTTTACATCTGTGGGTAATGTGTCCTAAATATATAATTGTAATATAAATTTGGAAAAGCACTCAAAGGGCTATTTATGCCGATTGCATAAATGATATGTTCTAAAAAATTTATGAATATGTATCACCATTATTAATAGTGTCATAGGTCTCTAACGAGAATTGTTTTGTGTGTGTGTGTAAGCACACAAATTCCTTTGTGAGAGACCATGGAGCAAATGGATTTAGATACAATCAAAATCTCTCTAACTCTTTTGTCTATTTCTGGCATTCGCTTTGACCAGAATAGCTTTTTGAAGTTTAGAAGTGTTTGCTCTCTTTCCCTAGTTGGTGATTATATATCCAATGACAGTCTAAACTGAAGTAGGAATGTGGGGCAGGTTAATGGGTCTGTTTGTGCTGTCCATCTTTCTACCTACAGATCTGCCTGGGTTTGAGGGAGTAATAAATAGCACCAGCACCTGTTTGTCCTCCCCAGTTTCTGTACAAAATAAATAAGCCAAAACAGCCAGAGCCTTCTTCTCCGGAGAGGAAAAGTGCCCAGGAGCACTAGAGCTGGTGGAGCTCTACTCTCTTGGCAGGAAACTTACAGTTAGGCAAAGTGTTGCCACTTTTTCTCAGTTAATTGACCTCCTACTCTGGCCCAGGCACTATGCAAGGCACTGAAGACACAACAATAAGTAAAACACAGTCCTTGTCCTTTGAGAGCTCCTTGGCAAGTGGATGAAATAGATTTAAAACAAGTATTTATCATATTATGCATTAACTGCTATAATACGCAGAATCTAGGACCATCATGTCTAGAATGTTAACTGTTCCTGGAAATGATGATGCATATGCTGGGGAGTAGGAAGTGTCTTTTGAGATGCTCAGCTTTATGTTTGTATCTTCAAAATGCTGGAGATTTTCTGATGCCTGGACTGGTATTATCTATGCTTACTCATTTTGAAAATGTACCTTTTTTGCAATTAGAAGGTTTTCAAATACATATTGAATGACTGATTGTTTGAGTTCAGACCAAATTCTCAGCAGTGACAAGCAAAGAATAGCCTAAGTTCAGTGTTCTGAACAAGAATTCCAATTAGTCTCACAATTGTTTGAACCAATTTCTTTTAATTAGATTTTCATTTGCTCATTGGAGTTGATGGAAGTAGACATTAATTTTGATACCCCTTAAATAACCCTAATCCTACTATTTTATATACTATAATATATATATGTTTCATATGTTTTGCATTAAATTATAAGTTGTTAGATCTCAAAATTAATATTTTTAGTATCTATTCAGTACAGTGGAGCCTGTCATGTTGTATGCACTCAGTATATTTTTATAATAATCTTGAGTTTAATCAGCTGGAAAGAGGCCATTGGAATCAGAAACTAGTCCTATGTTTGAAGTGAGGAGAAAGAGAGCTTCCCCTGGGATCCTGGATTGAAGATTTTTTGATACCAAGATGCCTTTTTGCAGGCTGCCCAATGTCTACTGTGGCTTTGGGAAATAAAGGAGAAAATTGCCTATTTGATGGGTTGCCAGTCAGTTCCTTCTGAGGGTCCTGTGCTTTTGAATTTGTAAGATTTGTGACTGTGAGTTTCCTACATCTTGGAGTGGTTGCCATGGCATTATTAAGTGTTACCAATGTCCTGAGTACTGATAGGGCTATGAAGAGAGATTTGGCTAATACGTTATCCTACAAAAGTTTATTTACCCTGCTATGTAGTTAAAATACCATATATTTCCAACTGAATAGTTTTCTGGCACTGTAATTTCTGTAGTTCTTGTATTTTCAACTGTATAAATAGATAGGCTATAATGGGCTAGCCTAGGAACCTAACCATCAAATTATAATAGTGTGTTTCTATGGAAATGTAGTTTATGTATTCCACAAAATAGCCCAATAAATGAACTTTTGGATCACAGCTTTTTTGTAGGTTAGGAATTTCCTATGTTTGCATTTTTATTTCTTTTTACCTTCATTCCTGTCATCTCTTTTCAGCATTGAGGTCTGATGGGGATAGAGTGTGATTATAAAGACACTACCTAGCTACCCTTCTTTTCAGGTAGTGAATACTAAAATAGCATGATGTGATATAATAGGAAATGGAAAGGATAAGAGCTACACATTTCCTACTTTTCAGCAATGATAGAAAAATAATTGAGGTGATATTTGTGAATACTAGGAAGCAATGTGCTGTATAGAAATCCGAATGTCATTATTCTTCCACATGCTGTATGAGGAAGAAAAACATCATTATTGTTCACCTCACTCCTTTTATTGCACACTGAGTGACCTCTCAGAGTCCTTCATCTTGAACAATCTAATGGGCATTTCTCAAATACTTATGGATTGCTCCTATAATCCCATTGCTTTCACACATGAAATATATAATATCACAACCAACCCCCAATATGATTTTTATTTGTAAATTTAACAGGATGGAAAAATCAGTTTCCACTCCTAGGGAAATAACTTTTAAAGACAAGAAAAATGCATTCTTGGACAAGAAGCTGGCGAAAGCAAGAAGGTCACTGTTCAAGGACTATTAACCTGAGAGGGAAGACCTGTCACCACGTGGTACCTTAATGGCCAACATTAAACATATACTATTTTGCTGTGATTTCACTGAAAAAACACACCGCGGTAGAGAAACCTTGATTGTATTTTAGAAGTTCTGTTAAGTCTCTTTCTTACGAAATAAAATAGTAACAACATTTTAGGAAGAAAAACACTAATATGGATTTCTTTTTCAGAAACTATTCAATTCAATAAATGTTTAAACAAGCTCTTGCTGAGTTCGTGGCACTGTACTAGGTACCAAGGGGGTATAAAGAGGAATTAAATGTAGACTTTGACCTCAAAAAAAAAGAAAAGAAAAATGTTTTGTCATGTCAAGAGGCTGGCTAGGTGGTGGGGTGGGCAGGAGAGAACTCTTGACTTTTTTGACATGCACACTGAGGGAATATGAACAAGTGTGGGATATTTAACATGCTCCCTCTGCCTGTTCTTCCTCTGTAACTAGAAGCAATAGCAAAGCTCTGGCAAAGGCTAGCAAGGAGAAAAATAAAAGCTGAAAGTTCTAATCAAAATTCTAATCAGAAAAATGACAACTGGTGAAGATTATTAAATTTTCTTTGCTCCCTTGATGAATTTAATAAAGAACTAATCAAAGATCATTAGAAGGCTTTTGTGCCTGGCTTGCATTGTAACAGGATTGCAATCTGAATTTGTTTTAGTGGGTTTCCAGGGTTGAATTGGACATGTAAATACATGTAAAAGTATAGGTGGTTAGACAATTTATTTTTTTAGTATTTTTTAGTTAATATACAAACCCATGAAAATGTATAAGCTGTTTATTGTGCTCATCTACTCCGCCAACTAAAAATATAGAGGATTTTGATTTTGATCTTTGGTAATTAGAATTTTAAAAATTTGTATCAGTGTCTAGCTCAAAAAATTTCTAATGATCTTTGATTAGTTCTTTTCTTAAATTAACAAGAAAATAAAAAATGGTATCATTTAATTTCTAGAGCATAAAAATATGTAAATAACTCTAATTACCAGAGCCACTAGAAACTTATAGAAAATTATGGTAATATCTGAAGAGCTTTCTCACTCTCCCTCCACCCATTCCTGAACATTTGCTTAATGTTCCTTGTTTTCAAATGATCTTCTCATAGTCTTCCAACTACATTTTAAGTACTGCATTTATAGTGTCTCATAAAATCTGCATGTTAACTTCCTTCTTTATGGTATCTGTGTCCCTTTCATTTCTGGTGCTCATTTTTTCATGGCTCAGAATCTGTTAGGTCTAAAGCAGTCTGCTCCCCAACCCTCAATACCACAGTAACTCAACTTAAGATTCCTGTCAATTCTTATGTTCTCCCATGTCAAGGAGCCTCCTAGTTATCTGAATCTGTGACATTTGATTTCGATTTGTCTTAGCTGCAGAATACCTCTATGCTTATCATAAAATAATCAGCTTATGTTAATATCAAAAGAGCTTAAGCTGTGCTTTGAGCTTTTTTGTTTAAGTCTGGTTATATCCTTCGTAAACTAGTTCTTAGGGTTCTACCATTCTATTTGCCAGAATAGAAAAATTATTCTGAAATACCAGGGTGAGTAAAGAAAACAAAAGAAATAGTAGGTGCTTTCAAAAATGAAATAAAAATGTTAGACTCTTACAATATACCTTTTATTAAATTCTACGGATAAACTAGATGAATTTTATGTTATCTATTTACAGCAAAATTAGGTATTTAAAGGGGTAGTTCAACTCTGAGTGTACATTAGAGAAAAACCTGTTTCTGTACTAGTTCTTACCTTTCTTTTTTAAGTTAAAATATCTTATGACTATTTCAATCTTATAGAAGAATTTTCAAAACTGTATGAGATGGATAATGTAAAACTCTATATCCATTACATGCATGAAGCTCATTGACTAACTATTTGTGGAAGCAGTCAGCAATTTAAATCTGGATTAGAGCCCCCGCTTTAAAGGAAAGTAGATGGAAATATGAAACTAGACTCTGAGCTCTTTATATTTGATATTAAATGAAATTAAATGATAAATTCCCAGACAGCATTGGAATGGAGAAGAATGCTTTATTTAAAAATTACCAGCTACCTTCTAGCATCATCCTGATTACAAGGGCCAGGTATTAAGATAGTTAACCCTTCAGTAGAAGTAACATGAAATGGTGTCTATGGGAACTGCAATTACATAATTATCTCTTTCTTTAGCATGGTTCTGAGGAAGTTTGTCTATCTCTTTATGTTTTAGCTGCCCATGTTCTCTTATTTACTCCTTCTATTTCTCTTCTTTTCTCTTATAAACCCAAGTTTCTCTTTGTCTGAAAGCCATCCTTTAGGTAGTATGCTGAGTCTGCTAAGTCGCTTCAGTCTTGTCCGACTCTGTGCGACCCCATAGACGGCAGCCCACCAGGCTCCCCCGTCCCTGGGATTCTCCAGGCAAGAACACTGGAGTGTGTTGCCATTTCCTTCTCCAATGCACGAAAGGGAAACTGAAAGTGAAGTCGCTCAGTCGTGTCTGACTCGTAGCGACCCCATGGACTGCAGCCTACCAGGCTCCTCCGTCCATAGGATTTTCCAGGCAAGAGGACTGTATAGGCTTGCTTCAAATAAATCCTCTCAGCTTTTAATCTTCAGTAAGTGTTTTTATTTATTTCTTGTTTGTGAAGGCTATTTTTGCTGCATATAAAATTCGGGGTTGACAGGTTTTTTCCTTTCAGCACTTTCAAGAAGTCATTTCATTGTCTTCTGGCTACTATTATTTCGGATAAGAAGTCAGTGATAAGTTCTGTTTTTGTTCCCTGGTATAGAAAGTGCCTCTTTTTCTATATGAAAGTGATTGCTTTCAAGATTTTCTCTTTATTTTTGGTTTTCAGTAGTTTGGCTGTGATGTGCATTGGGGTGATTTTCTTCATATTTATTTTATGTGGATTCACTGAAATTCTTGTATTAGTATGTGAATGCTTTTCTTGATGTATGTGGAGTTTTGGGCCATTATTTCTTCAAATTTTCTTGTCCCTATATTATTCTCTTTTTCTGGGACTCAGTTACTCTCTTCCTAGGCTGCTTGATATTGTCTCATGGGTTGCTCAGCCTCTTTTTATTTTTATTTTTTCAGTAGACTATTTTAAGAGCCATTGTAGGTTCACTCAAATTTAGAAGGTACAAAGATTTCCCTTATGCTCTCTGCTCGCAACCCAATAAAGACTTGGGCATTACATAAGTTCTGAATGTTAGATAATAACTTTCTGTTGAGTATTTTTTTTTATCATTGATAACTGGAAAAAAAAATGCACAACCTAAAGTTGAGAGTTATGTTTCATTGGTGGACAAAACTGAGGCTTTAAATCCAGGACACAACATCTCAGATAACTCTGAAAGACAGTTCAGAAAAGGCAAGTGGGGAGCCAAGATATATAGATGCTTTTGCAACAAAGACCAGGTAGATGGAACATTTTAAAAGATTACTGTTAATTAAAGAAAGCCAGATATCTCAAGTTAAGGAATGTAGCATTTTTCTATATATGGGCAGATGAAGAGTCCAGGCTCACCAAAATCATTCCTTTGATATGGGTATCTGGGGCCAGCATCCTGTACTTTCTCATCCTGAGTCTCCTCGGGGTTCACAGTGTGGGTATGTGTGTGGGGAGCTGCAGCAGTTGACTGGTAGATGGGGGGCATCTGTTTCTGTTCTGATCTGTCTCAGGGCTCACCATTGGAGCAGCTACAATGTGATGGCTTGTTGTCTGAAACATCCTTTGTTTTATTTTTTTCATTTCTATTACATATGTAAAGTTTCCTGCCTTCACTGTCATAGTATAATGGGACAAGGATAAAGCCCCTCCTCACTTTCTGTGCCCACTTATCTGGGATGGGTCATTATCAGTAAATACTCAAGCCTATTGTTTTTGTGAAAATATAGTGTTCCATATAATGAATTTCCATGTACCCCAAAGTCCTTAACTTCTCTATCATTCTGAGCCACCCTTTTATTTACTAACCATTCTATATATTGTGGCAAGCCCAACACATTCTCTGATTTCCTCTGCAGATTCTGGGGTTGAAACTTAGTTCTTCCTAGTTTTTCTTGCTCCAAATTCTTGCTTCTGACTTTTCTTGATTTCTTCTCTCCCTCAGCTGTGGCTCCTACATGCTGACCCAGGTTATTCTAGTTGCTTTTAGCTTCAAAATAGGGACTCACTGCTCTCTTCTTCATGATGATTGTGACCACCATGGTTTCATTACATTTTGTTGTTTTGTAAGCATAATACAGGGGAATTCTAGTACAAGATAGGGAACCATTTTAAAGTTGAACATACAATAGCACTATTGCTAAAGTTACCTGAAATCTCTGCCTGGAGGAGCCCCTTATCAGCAACCCTTTCACTACATTTCTGAGACCTGCTGTCTAGACTCTTAAGAAAGCTTTCTGTTTTCAATCCCTCTTTCAAGGTCTGAGCCTCCTTAGCCCTGCAGTGGTGGGAGGAACCCACTCCAAAATTCCCAAAACTTTGTGATGCAGAGAAATCTGGCTCTCCCTCAGGCTTACCCTCTCCATCTGGGCTCTCCTAGAGTCCTTAAAAAAGCACGCTGGATGCTTTCCCAAACCAAAGAGCAGTTTTTCTCTTCAAGAGGAAATCTGTTGCTCTCCTAGAGTAACCAATGAAAATAGTTTTCAGCTTAAAAAATTTTTAAGTTATAGCCATAATTTCTCTGAAAATGAGTTTACATAATATTTTAAATAGAATGAATTGATGGCAGATTTCATAAAGTGATGGATAAGGATGAATGGCCCAGTTGTCAAGGAAGGTGATTCTGAGGCAGGAAAAGTCATAGGTAGAAGAAGAGAAAGAGCTTGTGATTTCTCTCTTTTCTCCAGCCATGGGTGGAAGAAGATGGGTTAGACAGGTGGTGACAGTTGTCTACCTGTGTGCAGCTTCTCAATCCAAAGCTAAAGAAAGCACGAAGCTGTCACTGTGGAACCAGTGTCCATAAAGAAAAGGTGAAACTTCAACTGAGGCTAGGGGGGGTGAGAAGGAATTTCTGGTGACTTTTCATATCCAGGAATGCAGTTGAGGCCTAGGGAGCTGAAAGGCTGCTTTCAGAGGTAAGTACACCCCCAGTGTCACTTTAGGACTCCACTCAGGACAATGATGGCCCTCAGGGGGCAGGGGAGTGGGTTTTGCAGGCTGAGGTTTGGCTGCAGGTCATCTGCATCTTCAGTATTATTTAGTAAAGATACTAAATTCTGTTTATCACATTGATTAAAATATCTGTGAAGGGTGCTCTGTAGTTTAGGGATTCCTGGGAATGTTGGGAAAGGGAAACATATCCCATTGCAACAGTCTACTAAATAAAGTACCTTCGGAAACTTAAGAAAATTTACAGTGATGCTTATAGAAGACATATAACTGTTACAGAAATATAAAGAATATATGACTACTTTTAGGTATAATTTTCTAACAAATTTCAACATTGTAACTACATATTTTGTATATAATGCCTCATTTAAAAATAGATATTATATATAGAGTGTAACAGTTTGTAACAAGACTTTTGTAGTCAGAATAGGAAAGCTATTCTCTTAGTGAGGATAAGCTGTTCAGTAACAGTAAAGTCATATGCATAGTTCTTGATTTTTTCCCCAATTTCTCATATCACTGATAGCAAAACTTTCTACTTATAACTTCACTTCCATACACGTTGTTAGCTGAGTTACTTTTCTGTCTATTTCTACAATGGGGTAGGTATTTTTCAGAATTTAAAGAAGCCCAACAAAGCTCAAATATTTCAAAAAGCCTCTTCATAGCACATATTTAGTCTAGTTGTCTTTTCTGTAACATATTGCAATGTAACACAGTATATGGATATTATTTTAGCTAGGTGGTATTGCATAGTGGCAAAAAATAGGCTCAGAGATCTACACCATCTGCTTATAGTGAGTATCTTTGGGCGATGCATTGCCAGTGATTATTTTTCTTTGCTCTGTTGTCCTTTTTGTTTTCCAAGTTTTGCACATTTGTCATTGACTAAGGTTCAAGTGTAGAAAGTAAAATCATAAAAGTACTAGAGGGAAATACTAGTGAGTATTTTTGTAATCTTTTGTTTAGGGAGGTCTTTCAAAGTATTACAGTGAAGTCAGAAACCGTAAATGGAAAACTCACTTTAGACTTCATGTACAGTATTAATTCAATATGCTAAGTGATCCCATAAAGTTAACATAACGAATAACTGTTGTGGAAATATTTGTAAGATATATGACAAAAGTTGATATAATTCCTAAATAGTTACTATAAAACAGCAAATAAGATGAATAACCCAAAAGAAAAATGCCAAAGGATAGAAATACACATTTAGCAAAAGAAATGTAAATGGCTTAAAACCTATGAAAAGATACATGCCCTCTCTGATAAATAGTATAAGCAAAGGAAAACTCCAAGATAGTGCTTTTCATCTTTAAATTGACAAATTCTTGAAGAAACGAAAATGCTTTGTGTTGATAAAATGTGCAGTATGAGACGGTCTTAACATCACTATTGGTAGAGTATAAGTTGGTTTGATTTTCATAGATAATAGTTTGGCATCAAAGTGTTCATAACCTTTGACTCTGCCTTTACTAAAACCAGCTTGAACATCTGGAAGTTCACGGTTCACATATTGCTGAAGCCTGGCTTGGAGAATTTTGAGCATTACTTTACTAGCGTGTGAGATGACTGCAACTGTGCAGTAGTTTGAACATTCTTTGGCATTGCTTTCCTTGGGATTGGAATGAAAACAGACCTTTTCCAGTCTGTGGCCACTGCTGAGTCTTCCAAATTTGCTGGCATATTGAGTGCAGCACTTTCACAGCATCATCTTTTAGAATTTGAAATAGCTCAACTGGAATTCCATCACCTCTACTAGCTTTGTTCGTCGTGATGCTTCCTAAGGCCCACTTGACTTCACATTCCAGGATGTCTGGCTCTAGGTGAGTGATCTCACCATTGTGATTATCTCAGTTATGAAGATCTTTTTTGTAGAGTTCTTCTGTGTATTCTTGCCACCTCTTCTTAATATCTTCTGCTTCTGTTAGGTCCATACCATTTCTGTCCTTTATTGAGCCCATCTTTGCATGAAATGTTCCCTTGGTATCTCTAATTTTCTTGAAGAGATCTCCAGTCTTTCCAATTCTATTATTTTCCTCTATTTCTTTGCATTGATTGCTGAGGAAGGCTTTCTTCTCTCTCCTTGATATTCTTTGGAATTCTGCATTCAGATGCTTATATCTTTCCTTTTCTCCTTTGCTTTTCACTTCTCTTCTTTTCATAGCTATTTGTAAGGCCTCCTCAGATAGCCATTTTGCTTTTTTGCATTTCTTTTTCTTGGGGATGATCTTGATCCCTGTTTCCTGTACAATGTCACAACCTCTGTCCATAGTTCATCAGGCACTCTGTCTATCAGATCTAGTCCCTTAAATCTATTTCTCATTTCCACTGTATAATCATAGGGGATTTTATTTAGGTCATACCTGAATGGTCTAGTGGTTTTCCCCACTTTCTATAATTTAAGTCTGAATTTTGCAATAAGAAGTTCATGATCTGAGCCACAGTCAGCTCCCGGTCTTGTTTTTGCTGACTGTATAGAGCTTCTCCATCTTTGGCTGCAAAGAATATAATCAGTCTGATTTCGGTGTTGGCCATCTGGTGATGTCCATGTGTAGAGTCTTCTCTTGTGTTGTTGGAAGAGGGTGTTTGCTATGACCAGTGCATTCTCTTGGCAAAACTCTATTAGCCTTTGCCCTGCTTCATTCTGAACTCCAAGGCCAAATATGCCTGTTACTCAAGAAATACAAGGTATTTCTTGACTTCCTACCTTTGCATTCCAGTCCCCCATAGTGAAAAGGACATCTTTTTTGGGTGTTAGTTCCAAAAGGTCTTGTAGGTCTTCACAGAACCGTTCAACTTCAGCTTCTTCAGCGTTGCCGGTCAAGGCATAGACTTGGATTACCGTGATATCGAATGGTTTGCCTTGGAAACGAACAGAGATCATTCTGTTGTTTTTGAGATTGCAACCAAGTACTGCATTTTGGACTCTTTTGTTGACCATGATGGCTACTCCATTTCTTCTAAGGGATTCCTGCCCACAGTAGTAGATATAATGGTCATCTGAGTTAAATTCACCCATTCCAGTCCATTTTAGTTCACTGATTCCTAGAATGTTGACGTTCACTCTTGCCATCTCCTGTTTGACCACTTCCAATTTGCCTTGATTCATGGACCTAACATTCCAGGTTCCTATGCAATATTGCTCTTTACAGCATTGGACCTTGCTTCTAGCATCAGTCACATCCACAACTGGGTGTCATTTTTACTTTGGCTCCATCCCTTCATTCTTTCTGGAGTTATTTCTCCACTGATCTCCAGTAGCATACTGGGCACCTACTGACCTGGGGAGTTCATCTTTCAGTGTCCTATCTTTTTGCCTTTTCATACTGTTCATGGGTTTCTCAAGGCAAGAATATTGAAATGGTTTGCCATTCCCTTCTCCAGTGGACCACATTCTGTCAGACCTCTCCACCATGACCTGTCCGTCTCAGGTGACCCCACACAGCATGGCTTAGTTTCATTGAGTTAGACAAGGCTTTGGACCATGTGATCAGGTTGGCTAGTTGTCTGTGATTGTGGTTTCAGTCTGTCTGCCCTCTGATGCCCTCTCTCAGTGCCTACCGTCTTACTTGGGTTTCTCTTATGTTGGGTGTGGGATATCTCTTCACAGCTGCTCCAGCAAAGCGAACATCAAATTGCTAACATATGCTGGATCATTGAAAAAGCAAGAGAGTTCCAGAAAAACATCTATTTCTGCTTTATTGCCTATGCCAAAGCCTTTGACTGTGTGGATCACAATAAACTGTGGAAAATACTTAAAGAGATGGGAATACCAGACCACCCCACCTGCTTCTTGAGAAACCTGTATGCAGGTCAGGAAGCTACAGTTAGAACTGGACATGGAACAACAGACTAGTTCCAAATAGGAAGAGGAGTATGTCAAGGCAGTATATTGTCACCCTGCTCATTTGACTTAAATGTAGAGTACATCATGAGAAACACCAGCCTCGAAGAAGCACAAGCTGGAATCAAGATTGCCGGGAGAAATATCAATGACTTCAGATATGCAGATGACACCACCCTTATGGCAGAAAGTGAAGAAGAACTAAAGAGCCTCTTGATAAAAGTGAAAGAGGAGAGTGAAAAAGTTAGCTTAAAGCTCAACATTCATGGCATCCGGTCTAATCACTTCATGGGAAATAGATGGGGAAACAGTGGAAACAGTGGCAGACTTTATTTTTTTGGGCTCCAAAATCACTGCTGATGGTGATTGCAGCCAAGAGATTAAAAGATGCTTACTCCTTGGAATAGGGTGTTTGCTATTACCAGTGCGTTCTCGTGGCAAAACTCTATTAGCCTTTGCCCTGCTTCATTCTGTACTCCAAGGCCAAACTTGCCTGTTATGCCAGGTGTTTCTTGACTTCCTACTTTTGCATTCCAGTCCCCTATAATGAAAAGGACATCTTATTTTGGTGTTAGTTCTAGAAGGTCTTGTAGGCCTTCATAGAACCGTTCAATTTCAGCTTCTTCGGCGTTACTGGTCGGGGCATAGACTTGGATTACTGTGAACTGTGGTGTTGGAGAAGACTCTTGAGAGTCCCTTGGACTGCAAGGAGATCCAGTCAATCCATCCTAAAAGAGATCAATCCTGGGTGTTCATTGGAAGGACTGGTGTTGAAGCTGAAACTCCAATACTTTGGCCACCTCATGCGAAGGGTTGACTCATCGGAAAAGACCCTAATGCTGGGTAGGATTGGGGGCAGGAGGAGAAGGGGATGACAGAGGATGAGATGGTTGGATGGCATCACCAACTCGATGGGCGTGGGTTTGGGTAGACTCTGGGAGTTGGTGATGGACAGGGAAGCCTGGCAGGCTGCGATTCATGAGGTCGCCAGGAGTTGGACATGCCTGAGCAACTGAACTGACTGAACTGATTTGATGTTGAGATTGTTACACAGATATCCTACTCAGACTAACTTACATGCAATTTAATTCTGTTGAAATTAGCCATTGCGTAATTAAATATAATAGCCAGGAATTAAAAATAATCTGGTGGTTTTAGTTGCTCAGTCGTGTCTGACTCTTGCAATCCATGGACTGTAGCCCACCAGTTTCCTCTGTCCATGGGATTTTCCAGGCAAGAATACTGGAGTGGTTTGCCATTTCCTTTTCCAGGGGATCTTTCCAACCTAGGGATTGAACCCGGGTCTCATGCATTACAGGCAGTTTCTTTACTGACTGAGCTGCCAGGGAAGCCCAATAATCTAAATGTCTACTAATAAATGAATTATAGAGCAACATGTATACCATAGTCTAATTTTTAATAAAAATTGTATCTGTCTACTTTAATAAGCAGAAAGGGATAATTGAAAAGATATGTCAATCTACTAATGATGATATTGCTGTAGAGTGGGACTGTAAGAACTATGCTTTTCCCACTAAGTATATTTTTAATTTTTTGAATATTTTAGAGCTTTTTATTGGTTTTATTATCTATGAAAAATAATAATAAAAACATCATGAATGTAGTTAGAGACTTAAGTTGCCTTGAACACTTCTGGAATAGGAACATAACATAAGTAATATAATAATATCACATATAAATATATAAAATAAAAGCAAATAATTAATAATTCTTATGTGTAAAAGTGGGTGTCAGATAGAGGTCACCGAAACACAGCAAACAAAGACAACATATATCAAAAAGGCAATAGCATTTGTCTCCAGTGGTGTAATGATAGGTGAATTTTGTTATTTTCTTTCTATGCTTTTCTGTGTTTTCCAAATGTTCTCCATTAAGTATGTAAATTACTTTTGTAATTTGTTGAAAAGTCGAAGCGTAAATCTTGCAAATATAAGCATAAAATGAGAAAGCTTTCACATGAGACTACCCTTTTTTCTGTGCTAACCTGTCTTAAACCAGTGATGCATCTTCCAAAGATTTAAAAGCATGAACTTGACCTTCAGCAGTCCCACCCACTAGAATAATCTTTTAGCCCGCAATGATAGATCAGGACCTCAAGTAAACAACAGACCTAACTGTCTCTATACAGGAAGAAGTGATTCTTGTAGGATTTCAGAAACCCTCTTTGCTTAATGGATCACCATAATGTGTCTATTACAGAATAGAATATGGCAGACTGATAACTGTTAGTATCTTCCTGCCAATTGCTTGCTAATTAGCCTTGCTAATAATGCCTGATCTGAAGGAGAGAAACCAGGTAAGTAAGGCAAATCACATGTATGCTCAATCACTTCAGTTGTGCCCAACTCTTTGCTACCCCATGGATCTTAGCCCACATGCTCCTCTATCCACGGGATTTTCCTGACAAGAATACCGAAGTGTGGGTAGCCATGCCCTTCTCCAGGAGATCTTCCCAACTCAGAGATCAAACTCATGTCTCCTGCATCTCCCTAATTGCAGGCAGATTCTTTACCTACTGAGCCATCGGGAAAGTCCAAAATCACAAACAGAACTTAAAAAGCAAACTCTCATCTCCTGTGTTCAGCAGAGTGTGTCTAGTACAGAGGCTGGTTCACCCAAGTCATTCCCTGAGAGAGTTATGAAAGAGTGTGACGCTGAGAACCCTGAGTTAAGAGCTGTTGCAGTGTGAGCTATTAGTTGTTTCGTCAAAGCAAGCACCATTCAGATGTATGTTAAATGAAGGCTGGTCACCATGCTAAAGGTGAAGTTTTAAGTGTTTGAAGAACCCTATTCTCTGTAATGACTTAGACAAGCAGAAAAAACGTGTTTCTCAGTAGAAAACAAAGTGAAGTTCAGAAAGTTTACGGCAATGAGGAAAAGGAGACTCAAAGTTGGTGTTCAGGAGGGGTGAAGGGAGAACTGTGACAAGGACAAGTTCTTTCTATTGAGGGTAAGTCTGAGCATCCCTGTTCCATGTAGGCACCTTGAGGTGCTGAGGGCAATCAGAATGACTCTTTTCTCCTTGCTGGTATTGGTGAGAGGTACCTGAAGATGGAGAAAGAAGAAGCCTCTTCAAAATTAGGCCCCAGTCAAAAAACTGTGGTTCCCTTAGGTCAGTGATTTTTTTTTTCATCCAGTATTTAATTTTGAAAAATATCAAACATAAAGATAAAAGAAGTTTAAACTCTCATATAGCCACCGTCTAGGTCTTACCATTAACATTTTACTGTGATGTTTTATGGTGTGTGTGTCCAACCTTCTATTCACCTAAAATTTTGGGATGCATTTCAAAGTAGTTTCAAACATCAATATACTCTTCAAAATTTCAGCATAATGCATCATAAAGTAGAATTGAATATTGCATTGCATTTCTTCTTTTCAGGTGAAATTTACAAAAAATAAAACGTGCAACTCTTAAGTGTACTATTGAACAAACTTTGACAAGCTTTCATCTTAGTAACTCAAATGCTTAGCAGGATACAGAACATTACCATCGCACCAGAAAGTTCTCTCAACCCCCTTGTCATTTAACCCCCACCTCCTTTGTGACAGAGGAAAACACTGCTTCAGTTTTTTCACCATAGAGCAGCTCTTGTTCTAGAACTCCAAATAAATGAAATCATACAGTGTATACACTTGTATATAAGACTTCTTTCTCTGAGTATGTTTTTGAGATGGTTCATCATGTTGTTGCCTGTATCAGTACCTCATTCCCTTTAATTGCCAGATTATATTGCCATTGAATAAATACATGATGGCTGGTTGGTCCCCATTCTGCTATTGACAAATACCTGGACTATTTTCAATTTGGGTTATTATGAGTAAAGTTGCTGTAAACATTCTTGTACAAGTCTTCAAGTGAACAGAATATTTTCATTTCTCTTGGCTGAATACTTGAGGGAAATTGCCAAGTGGTAGGGTAGGTGTATTTTTTTTTTTTATGTTTAGTTTTATAAGACACTGTCAGACCTTTTTACAAAGGCCTTTTGGACCATTTTATACTCTCATAACCAGTGTGTGAAAATTCCCGTTGCTCTGCATCCTCAGCAGCATTTAGTGTTGTCAGTCCTTTTCAATTTTAGCTACTTTAGAGGGTGTATAGTGATATTTCATTGTGAATTCTAATCTGTATCTCCTTGGCCAGTGGCTTTCAAACTTTGATGTGCTTAAGACACACCTGTGGGCTCCTGAGCCCCAATTAGGGCACTTTTATTTGTTTATTTTGTACTTGTATTTTTATTTTTTAAATCAGGCCAGCCAAACCCCAATATGGTTTTGAACTCAATGGGTCTAGGCTGGGGCTGAGGTGCTGTTGTGCATGCTAAGTCACTTCAGTCGTGTCCGACTCTTTGTGACCGCATGGACTGTTGCCCGCCAGGTTCCTCTGTCCATGGGGATTTTCCAGGCAAAAATACTGGAGTGGGTTGCCATTTCCTTCTCCAGGGGATCTTCCTGACCCAGGGATTGAACCCACGTTTCTTGCGTCTCCTGCATTGGCAGGCGACTTCGTTGCCACTAGTGCCATCTGGGAAGCCCAAGGTCTAAGGTATCTGCCTCTTAACAAGTTCACTGGAGATTCTGGTGAATGTGGTTCATTGATCATCTCTGAGGAATTATCCCGCTGGGAACTGAAATTTGATATTTGATATCTGATATCAGTGTACCTTCATTTCTCTCTGGCAACTAGAATTGATTTAATTCCTTGTGGAAGTGTTTGTGGACTTTTAATGCTTAATAAAACATTTAATCTATTTACGAAAGTTTTAGTCTTAAAAAATTGAGTGTTCTATTGTTTCGTGTAAAATAAGAAAATCTAAATGATCTGAACCAAATTCCAGAAGAATGATTATTTGAGAAACTGCTCCAAAAGAGAAAAAATTCATATTTTCAGGTGTCTACGATCAACACACTGCTGTCAAAAATTACCTTATGGATCAGAGATGAAGAAAATAAATAGTATAATTTAATTTTCATTAGTTGGCTAATGTATTTGCCAGTTCTGTGTAACGTTAGTATTGTTGTATGTCATCTAGTGAATAAAATATAGGCCTGAAATGGCCTAACGGTAATTGGAAGGGAAAATGTTGAAAATACATAAACATTTTATTGTTACTGCGTTGGATGTTAAGAGTGAGGGGGAAAAAGGACAAAGCTGCTGTTAACCTAAGGAGATAGTAATAACATGTTATATGTAGACCTTCGCCAAGGGATAGGTGTGAATAATGAAAATAATAACTGTAATATTGAATTTATCTAGCTCCTTTTTATCAAGAGCTCAAAAGCTTTCTTGAATAATAGCTCTAATAATCTTGCAACATCTCTGTAAGTTAACCAGGGGAGAGAATTACACAATATATATATTTTTTTCCAGTGGAGAAATTAAGGGATAGAGCCTTTAATGTGAGAATAGGTATAAAGACAGAACAAAATACAAGAACAGAATTAAAGGTAGCCCCAGGGCTCATAACTTTATCTAAGTTCCAGTTCCCAAGGACTGCTTGGTAAGTTCATTTATTCCCACAATACATCTTGGGTTGAAGAACAGGCACACTGAACACACAGATGGGATTCTTTAAAAAAATTTTTGTTTTATATTGTAGTTGATTTGCAATGTTGTATTAGTTTCAGGTGTACGGCACAGTGATTCGAATAATGTACATATATCTATCCTTTTTCAAATTCTTTTCCCATTTAGATTATTACAGAATATTGAACAGAGTTCTCTGTGATATACAGTAAGTCCTTGTTGGTTATCTATTAATATTTTAAATATAGTAGTGTGTATATGTCAAGCCCAAACTCCCAAATTATAGGTGGGATTCTTAGATTCAACTGGGCATAGGAAAACATTCGCACTGGTCTGCATCTGAAGAATGTTGACAGACACAACTCTTCTCTTGAATTATTTAGTTAATTTTCTTTTTCTTTAAATAAGCTCTTAACTAAAGAGTAAGGAGTCAAACACGAGTTAGCAACTAAACAACACCAAAAAAGTGTAAGAAGAGTAAAGCAAAAGCAACAGACGATGAGATGGTTGGATGGCATCACCAACTCAATGGACATAAGTTTGAGTAAGCTCCGGGAGTTGGTGATGGACAGGGAGGCCTGGTGTGCTGCAGTCTATGGGGTCACAAAGAGTTGGATATGACTGAGTGACTGAACTGAACTGAATCTCAGTTCAGTTCTCAGGGCTTTACAGATAAGTGTCTTAACTAAACAGGAAGTCAAACTCTCCATTTCTGCCTTGAGGGATTTCTTCCTCTTTAAGAATTTGTCTGCCTGGTGGATAACATGGCCATTGAAGACTGCAAATCAGCATAGCTGCCTTTTTAAAAAAAATTTAATTGGAGGATAATTGCTTTACAATGTTGTGTTGGTTTCTGCCATACATCAACATGAATCAGCCATAGGTATGTATATGTTCTCTCTCTCTTGAACCTCCTTTCCACCTCCCACCCCATCCCACCCCATCCCACCCCTCTAGGTTGTCACAGAGCACCAAGCTGAGCTCCCTGTGTTATACAGCAACTTCCCATTAGCTATCTATCTTACAAATGGTAATGTATGTATTTCAATGCTACTCTCTCATTTGTCCCACCCTCTCCTGCCCCTGCTTTGTCCATAAGCCTATTCTCTCTGAGTCACCCTTGCTGCCTTGCAAATAGAACACCACTGCCACTCAGCCTGCTTCTTGAAGCTTCCTTGGCTCATAGACACCTGCAGTTCTGGCTTGGTTATCACTAGACATTCCACCGAGAATTCCCTCTAGATCTCCAAGAAGAGAAATCCCTTTAAGGTGTTTGAGTTGGCAAGACATCATTTTACAGATAGGCTGTATTTACAGCTATCTGTGGAAATGTTTGTCTTGATTCTGAAAATTCCATTCAGCAGGTGGGCGTTTAAAGATGAACATCTCTCTTGTTTGAAAACCTTGACAGTGCCCCTTCTTCCAAAGGGAATCTCTAGCTCTCTCTCTCTTTTTTAACCTTATTTCCATATTTTTTACTACCTTGCTACTCCTTTCTTGCATCAGATTTATACTTCTCTATTCTTTTAATTTAGTCAGTTTTTCCAACCAAGTTTCAGAAATACCATGTTAACTCTGGGCCATGCTATTTCCTTTCCTAGGTAGAAAGAGGAGCATTGAATCTCTATCTTCATTATAAAGCCTCTTGGGTCTCTTGCTTTTTTTCTATGTTTAAATTGTCCTTATTGCTCTGTATTGAACCTCTTCCAGGTCCCCCTGGCCCCCTTAAGACAGAGACTAGAAAGACTATATCTCCCTTGTCAGGGTCTGTTTTCCATTATTATATATTGATATTGATTTTGGTTCAGAGATTACTAGTCACAAGTCAATTAATCTCCCCCCAGATGGAAAACATTTTAAGGTACATCCCAGCATCACCTCATCCTCCATCTCACCTAATTTAGTTTTGCTGTCTATTGGTCATCAACCCTTCAAGAAAGAATACTGAGTCAGTGTTTCTTGTTCAATTATATTTGGCTTGCAATGGAAAAAGAACCATTTAGTGAACTGATGGGGAGGGCAACATTAAAAGCTAGAGCTATTAAAGAATTATAGACTTAAGAAGCCTCACAGTACCTGTGCATTTTGCCCTGTAGTCAAGGAACCTATAAAATTGTGCACTCACAAGGAGAAAAGTTTTCACCCAGCATGCATTGATTTAACGTTGTAACTCACAGTAATGTAAAGTATGGACCTTGATTCTTAGGGCACATTTTGTTGTTATCGTCTCTTTCTCAATAGGACAGGGTTTAAAAATATACTACTGTGTATACACAATAGCTGCTTTTCACTTATGCTTTTATCTATGCAGGAATTATTCTCTGGGCAAGAGATTAAAATAAATGCATAACAACTTTTTAGAATTGCTAATCCAGGCAAATTCCTCAGAGAAAATTCAGCCTTAAAAAAAAGTCATCTCAAACCTTGACATAAACAATGAACACTAATAAAATTTATTTCTTCCTACAGTGGACAATGATGAAAATTAGATAGAAATATGATTTTCTTCCTTAGGGAGCCAGGTTGGTACTGAGAGAAGCCAATGTATGTGTTACTGTTTTATATGGTACCAATACTTTTGTTTCTCAGCCAAAACAGGGATCAGATAAGGATGATATTTTGACATTAGTGGATAATAGGAAGAAAGGTAAGATGGACGTAGGCTGGTACTGTTGGAAAGGAGTTTACTGAGCCCTGAGGCTGGCATTGGGTCCCGGTTCTGTGACCTTGGACAAGTCACTTTTGGAGAGGTTGGATGGGAAGCAGAGAAAGGGGATACTTTGTGCGAGGAAATGTGTCAGAAACTTCAGCTGTGTCATCTCCTTTTGATCTTGACTTAGCATTTTTTGAGAGGAGGAAACCCAGGCTCAGGACACATGTGAATTGTTCTGAGTTCCTCAGCAGAAAGCTGCTTGCTTTGCTAGGACTGAAAGAGTTAATGCTTGATTTTTTTGTGCTTTTTCACTTTGCTCTGTTGCGCCTCTCCTGTTCCTTCAGCCTTCTGCAATGCAGGAGACATGGGTTTGATCCCTGAATCGGGAAGATCCCCTGGAGGAGGGCATGGCAACCCACTCTAGTGTTCCTGGTGGGGAAATCCCATGGACAGAGGAGAGTTGGACACAGCTGAAACAACGAAGCACACCCGCAGGCATCTTCACCCAGACTCGCTCACTTGGGAGTTGAAGCTCTAGCTGAAAGCCTGGACTGGGATTTCTTCTGTCTGCAAATTCCTTTCTCTCTTTCCTCTAGTCCTTGCCCAGACTTGCCTAACAACACAGGTCATCTCCAGTCTTTCCTTTCCTGATACTACTTGTCTTGATTTCTAAAAAGGCTCCTTTCTGAGAATCATAACTTCATATAAAAGGAACTCTTTCCAGTCCATGCCCTGATGTCCACCTGGTGGGCTCCATCCCCTATTTAAAACCTCAAAATCTCAAGGGTAGAGGAGGTCAGGGTAGTTTTAGGTTCATTTCGAAGAGCCTCATAGGATAACAGAGTATTTGTAGAACCGGATGTGATGTGAGAAGGTGTAATTACCACTCATTTTGTAAATGAAGAAACCGAGGTCCTGACTTGCCCAAGGTCATAAAATAACTGACCAGCAGAGCTGAGACTTGAACTCCAGCCCTCTGGTTCCCAATCTGGGGCCCTTTCTACCACACCAGAGAGTAGTTAAAGCATTAAAGACAGGTTCTATAGTCCCTTAAAAACCCCAGTACAATCCTTTTACAAATTTAAAGACTGTGACTTCACATTTACATTTTATTCTGAACTTTGGTCTCCTTTTTACACTTCTGTTGGCATTGGCTCTTGAATGTCAAAATCTTTTTTTCTTTTGTGGTAAGGAGAATGTGGTGAGCAGAAGTCCACAGAGTCATAAAGTTTGCTGCATGTTGTTCTTTTCTTTCAAGAAGAATTTGCCTGGGCCCGTTTCCCTGATCATATAGTCCAAGCCAGTTTATTTCCCCCTGGGAGACTGGACCATGCACACTTGTCACAGTGCCATGCACCCCAATATCTTCTAGCTCAGCAGTCCTCAAACTTTGGTGTGCCTAAGAATCACCTGGATGACGTAGCTTCCGATTCAGTGGATCTTTTGTGGGGCATGAGATTTCACTGTTTTAACAAGTTCCTAGATGCTGCAGCTGCTGGTCCAGGGACATACTTTGAGAACCACTGTTCTACCTGAACAGACGCCCCACAAGCCCTCAGCTCAGAAGCAATGGTAGACCTTTCTTTAGGAAGCAGTGGCCTCTGACTAATCCAGAGGAAGATATACGAGAAGGGATTAGTAAATGATCAGTAAGAGGAGAGTAGGGTCTAGATACCAAGAGAAAGGTTGAGAAAGAAAGAGAGCAAGTGCATCTGAGGGGCTTTCATGAAACAAATGAACCCACACTACCTAGAAATGATAATTGCCATTTTTCAGGATAATGTTGTTAGTTCTCTGCACTGCATATAGTTGGAGCTGTTGGAACTCACCCAGGACCGGAGAGGTGGGTTCTTTAAGGAATCTTTTTCACTTCTACTCTTCTTTTTCACTCTTACTATGAAAGCAGTAAAAACATAGCATGGGTTCTAAGAGCCCAGCTATAGGATTTACATATAGGAAGGGCTTCAGGGTGAGAGTCTGAATAGAACTGGGACAACCAGATGGACTTGCTGTGAAGTATTTGCTTGGAAAGAGACCTTTTATTTCTATTGTTTGCCTAATAGGTATGACTTAGAGGTGCTGATGGAAATTACAGGTGGATGCATAAAGGAGTCCCAGTTGACACCTGGTCACTGCCATTTGTTTTTAGTAGGGAAAGCAGCTTCAAATGTCTCCCCTTGCCTTTTCTGTTCGTGCAGATCTTCTGCTGTCATCCCACATGGGTCCTTCGACTTCAGAGATCCTGCACAGGCTCCCTGTGACATGCCTCTTCTGAAGCAAACAACATGGATAGCCCTGTTGTTGTTGAGGACTTTATTTGTAATGGATCTTTAGGGGCAGATATAATGTCATAATTCCCGTGGACATTCTAGGGATATTCTTTTTTTTTTCCTCACACAGAGATGGCCAGGTTGTTATGATGAGAGTTCCACCAATGATGGTGATCTTGAAGATTTTAGAAAGAGACTCAGTAGGCAATAATGGTTAAAGTACAGTGAGACAGGGACCACTGTCACATTCTGAGATGGTCCACATCCCGTCTATGGGATGGGCTTTAAATAAACTTGCTTTTACTTAAAAAGATATGGTGAGATAAGCACTTTGACATCTTGCTAATAAGGTGGCATGACTTTCTTGGAAATCAATCTGGTAAACAGTTCAGTCACTCAGTCGTGTCCGACTCTTTGTGACCCCATGGACGGCAGCACGCCAGATTCACTGTCCATCACCAACTCCTGGAGCTTGCTTAAACTCATGTCCATTGATCAAGGATGCCATTCAACCATCTCATCCTCTTTCATCCCCTTATCCTCCTACCTTCAATCTTTCCCAGAACCAGGGTCTTTTCAAATGAGTCAGTTCTTCACATCAGGTGGCCAAGTATTGGAGTTTCAGCTTCAACATTAGTCCTTCCAATGAATATTCAGGACTGATTTCCTTTAGGATGGACTGGTTGGATCTCCTTGCAGTCCAAGGGACTCTCAAGAGTCTTCTCCAACACCACAGTTCAAAAGCATCAATTCTTTGGCACTCAGCTATCTTTATAGTCCAACTCTCACATCCATACATGACTACTGGAAAAACCATAGCATTGACTAGATGGACCTTTGTTGGCAAAGTAATGTCTCTGCTTTTTAACATGCTGTCTGGGTTGGTCATAGTTTTCCTTCCAAGGAGCAAGCATCTTTTAATTTCCTGGCTGCAGTCACCATCTGCAGTGATTTTGGAGCCCAGAAAAATAAAGTCTGTCACTGTTTCCCTTGTTTCCCCATCTATTTGCCATGAAGTGATGGGACCTGATGCCATGATCTTAGTTTTCTGCAAGTTGAGTTTTAAGCCAACTCTTTCACTTTCATCAAGAGGCTTTTTAGTTCTTCTTCGCTTTCTGCCATAAGGGTGGTATCATCTGCATACCTGAGGTTATTGATATTTCTCCTGGAAATCTTGATTCCAGCTTGTGCTTCATCCAGCCTGGCATTTCACATGATGTACTCTGCATATAAGTTAAATAAGCAGGGTGACAATATATAGCCTTGACATACTCCTTTTCCTATTTGGAACCAGTCTGTTGTTCCCTGTCCAGTTCTAACTCTTGCTTCCTGACCTGCATACAGATTTCTCAGGAGGCAGGTCAGATGGTCTGGTATTCCCATCTCTTTCAGAATTTTCCACAGTTGATTGTGATCCACACAGTCAAAGGCTTTGGCATAGTCAATAAAGCAGAAGTAGATGTTTTTCTGGAACTCTCTTGCTTTTTTGATGACCCGACGGATGTTGGCAATTTGATCTCTGCTTCCTCTGCCTTTTCTAAAACCAGCTCGAACATCTGGAAGTTCACGGTTCACATACTATTGAAACCTGGCTTGGAGAATTTTAAATATTGCTTTGCTAGTGTGTCAGATGAGTGCGATAGTGTGGTAGTTTGAACATTCTTTGGCATTGCCTTTCTTTGGGAATGTAATGAAAACTGACCTTTTCCAGTCTGTGGCCGCTGCTGAGTTTTCCAAATTTGCTGGCATGTTGAGTGCAGCACTTTCACAGCATCATCTTTTAGGATTTGAAATAGCTCCACTGGAATTCCATCACCTCCACTAGCTTTGTTCGTAGTGATGCTTCCTAAGGCCCACTTGACTTCACATTCCAGGATGTCTGGTTCTAGGTGAGTGATCTCACCATCGTGATTATCTGGGTTGTGAAGATCTTTTTTGTATAGTTCTTTTGTGTACTCTTGCCACCTCTTAATATCTTCTTCTGTTAGGTCCATACCTTTTCTGTCCTTTATTGTGCCTATCTTTGTATGAAATGTTCCCTTGGTATCTCTAATTTTCTTGAAGAGATCTCTAGTCTTTCTCATTCTATTGTTTTGTTCTATTTCTTTGCACTGATCACTGAGGAAGGCTCTCTTATCTCTCCTTGCTATTCTTTGGAACTCTGCATTCAAATGGGTGTATCTTTCTTTTTCTCCTTTGCCTTTTGCCTCTCTTCTTTTCTCAGCTATTTGTAAGGCCTCCTCAGACAACCATTTTGCCTTTTTTGCATTTCTTTTTCTTGGGAATGGTCTTGATCACTGCCTTCTCTACAAATGTCATGAACATCTGTCCATAGTTCTTCAGTCACTCTGTCTGTCAGAACTAATCCCCAGAGCTACCAGAACTTACACAGGACTGGAGAAGCAGACTCTTGGAGGGCAGAAACAAAACACTGTGTGCACCAGGACTCAGGAGAAAGGAGCAGTGACCCCACAAGAGACTGACCTAGGCTTTCCTGTGAGTTTCCAGGAGTCTCTCGTGAAGGCGTGGGTCGGCAGTGGCCTGCTTCAGGGTCAGGGGCACTGAGTGCAGCAGTGCATGCATGGGACCTTTTGAAGGAGGTGGCCATTGTCTTCATTACCTCCACCACAGTTTGGCCTCAGGGGAAACAACAGGGAGGGAACACAGCCCATCAAGAGAAAAATGAATTAAAGATTTACTGAGCATGGCCCCACCCATCGGAACAATCTGGCAATATATACTATCAAAAGTCTGAAAATTTCTAATCTTTGATTTAATAATATCACTTCCAGGAATCTACCCTAAGGAAATAAACAGTGATTCAGACAAAGATTCCTGTCACTGCCTTGTAGACAGACAACAGTTGTGGTAAACTTGGTGGTGAGGGCTCAGTGTCCTTCCAACCTTGTTTTCATTGGCCCCTCTGCTCTGCAGAGACTGAAGGCTAAAACCAGCATGAGTCTAATATCCCTACATAGGGGATCCACATGCAAATCAGGTGGATGCACTTATATGGAGGGAGTGAAAGTGAAGCAGAGTTCATCTTCCTGTTGACCCTGCGTGGTGGTGTTTGTTTGCTTGCTTTTCTGTTAACACGCATGGTGGGAACATTGAGATTTCCTGAAGAAGCACCCAGTGTCCATCACTCATGTGGGGAGTATCAAGAAAGGCTGTGGCCGTGGTCCTGTTTCCTGGATCACAGCCAGAGCGATGTGAGGTCAGCAACCCCAGCAGGGCTCGCCTGACTTCCACCTGTGTTTCCAGAGTTCTAGGAATCATTCCTGGGATCCATCTTAGAGTCCACTCTTTCACACCTACAATTTTACAAGCAACTAGTTCCCTGTATCTAGTGCCTTTTTGCCTAACAGAGGCTTCTGTTTCCTGACTCTTGATTAGGATTAGGATTGACTGAAATCTCTAGTAATAATGAAAGGTTAAATATCTTGCAGTGTATCCGTTTGATAAAATATATTAATATGCAGATATTAAAAACAATGTTTTGAAAGGAAATGTAATGATAGGGCTTTTTATTCCTTGGGGGAAAAAGAGAGGAATAAGTTTTTAAAGGGGAAAGAACACCTGCTGATGAAACATGATCCCGAAGATGGAGAGGAATTTGACTCCAAACTGTTAGTAGTAGTTACCTGAGGGTAATAGGAATATGGATGATTTTTATTTTATTTGTTATAATTTCTTCTGTTTTCTAATTTTAACAATAAAGCTTATTATAAAATCATTTTAGTAAGCACATTTTGTGAAATGTAAGGAGTAAATCAGTATAGGAAAGAAATGATGGTTGTTATAAAACTAGTGTAACCAGAAGGAAATGGAAATAATAAATGCCAGGGACTTTTAAGACAATTTGCTAACTCATAATAATGTACATTTTTAAAATGTCACATATACTTGTTGACCAAGGTTATTTAGAAGCTATTAACTGGAATTTTTTTGTACACTGGTTTTATAGCAACCACCATTTATTTTCTGAACTGATTTCCTCCTTACATTTCTCTGGTGGCTCAGACAGTAAAGAATCCGCCTACAAGGCAGGAAACCCTGGTTCGATCCCTGGGTTGGGAAGATGCCCTGGAGAAGGGAATGGCTACCCACTCCAGTATTCTTGCCTGGAGAATTCCATGGACAGAGGACCTGGTAGGCTGTAGTCCATGGGGTTGCAAAGAGTCAGAAACAACTGAGCAACTAACCTTTTTTTTCATGAAATGTGCTTATTAAGATCATGTTACAATACATTTCATTGTTATTTGAAAGTGGTATTTGTTTGATGTCCAAAAGGACTTCACATCAATATATTTAAAAGTATTCTCCTTTGCTTTCTATCCTGTATAAAGGATTAAAAAATAGAGGTACTAGGTGACAGATAATAGAAGGTACTAGTATTCAACTTAATAAAGATAAAATCAGCTGATGCTCCCATTTATAGAAAAGCTGTAACTTTAATATACAGACTATCTCAATTTTGGAGGGAAGTAATTATGCTTTTATTTCTTATCTCAGTTTTAGAATTAATGTTGCGATCATGATATGTTGAACTAGACATTAAAGTTCTGATTAGTCTGTTGTTGGAGAATCATAGATTTTTCATCTTAAAATTTTGTCTTGCATATTGTTCAGCTCTATTGAAACTATTTCCAGCAGATGAAAACTCACTCTGTTGAACACCAACAGTGAAGAACGTTCTACCTTCTGGTTAGTTTATGTCTATTACAGTTAAGAAAATTACTTCTTGAAGTTTAATTTCTTATCCCACTGTTTCAGCTTATTTTTTTTGGATCCAGTTTTAATACTGATGGAGAGTAATAGTCTAAATGCACTTCTTTAATATTTAGCATTTGTTTTTCTATTGTTCTTTGATTTTCCACACCCAAGGCTAGGAAATCTCAGTTTCTACTACCGTTTCTGTTACTGACCCTCTCTTGATCTAGTGAACCCCAGCTGAGTCCTTCCCTTGCCTGGTGCTCTTCAGGACAATTGAACAAGACCAGGTTCAGCAAAGCAGAGGAGAGTCTTTATTCATTGATCAAGGAATGGAAAAGGGAGAGCTCATGCTCTAAGACACCTTCTCCTCAAAGGGAGGAAAGTGGGGGACTCTTAAGGGGTAAGAGGCAGGTGCATCATCAGAAACTGGGGAAAGGGGTGAAGATTTCTAAGAGCAGCTGGGACATGCACAGTCCCTCAGGCTCTTTGCACAGGGCACTAACTGTGCCTAGCAAGGTGTTAGTCCCTCCTTGGGGTGGAGATCTTAGCATGGTAATGAAGCAGAGGCAACTTTCAAACACTTGGGTTTCCTTTGCCAGGCGCTGCTCTTGTAGTTTGGCTAGAATTGGTTCACAGCAGTTAACTGTCACATTTCCTTCAAAGTGTAACCGAAAAACATCTTTGACAAACATCAGGTGTTTTGGAATAAAAGTAGAAATTGATTAAAGCAGAGATTTTTTCAGCTCCCTGGGATACTTATGGGTGATATTTTCACTTTTTTTCCCCATTGCTATCACAGTCCATGGGATATACCCCTGTAGGATGATCCCCACCAGAAAAATACATAAAGGCCTGAAGGACCAGGCTCCTTCTATCAGTCAGTGCTCTGAGAGGACATGATAAAAGACCCTTAAACTCTTTGTGGATCTGAAGAGGAGGAATCGGTGCTGGAAACTCTTTCTTTGTATTCTTCCTTGGAGATGAAATAAAGTGAGAACTGATAAGGGAGAAAGTAAGATTTCCAAGTACACCGGAAAAAGAGCTATCTTTGGCGGGCTAGAGGAGAGGCAAAGAAACCAAGTCAGCTGCGTAGGTGGTAGTTGGTGGTTTAGTCACTAAGGCATATCTGACTCTTGCAACCCTACAGTTTATAGCCCACCAGGGTCCTCTGTCCATGTAATTCCCCAGGCAAAAATACTGGAGTAGGTTGCCATTTCCTTCTCCAGGGGGTCTTCTTGACCCTGGGATTGAACCCAGGTCTCCTGCATTGCAGGCACATTCTTTACTGGCTGAGCCACCAGGTAAGCCCCTCAGCTTTGTAGATCCATAGCTAAACCATGGTTGTCGTGGGTTTACAAATGTGTGCCTTGTGAATAGGCCCAGTTTCACAGTTTTCTGTTCTCCAGAGTGGAGGTTTGACTTTTACGATTTAAAGTGAGGACATAGGGACTTCCCTGGAGTTCCAGTGGTTAAGAAACTGCCTTGCAACGCAGGGGACACAGGTTTGGTCTCTGGCTGGGAAACTAAGACCCCACAAGCTGCAGAGCAACTAAGCCTGCACCACGGCTATTGAGCCCATGCATTCCAGAGTCCATGCGCCACAACTGAGACCCAGTGCAGCCAAATAAATAAATATTTTTTAAAAGTAAATAAAACAATGGTCTATTTTGAGGCAGTTTTTGCTGGGAGTGGGGACCTTTCTGCAGCCATCTTCCTGGAGTGACTTCTCACAGATTCTTCAGTGTTGGTCTCCTGTAGACCTGTACTAAGTATGGCAACAGTTTGCCAATTGGTGCTGATAAAACTGACTGCTAAGGAGGGAGAAGGCATGTTGCTTGGGATAATCAAGGGAGTTTTCATGGAAAAGGAGGGTTTGAGTTGGGCTCCTAGCTGATGGGTGTGATTTGACTGGGGAAGATGGTGACTTGCCTGAGCAAGTCAATTATATTCTCCACGTTGGCCATGAGCAACTAATAATGCTAAAGACAGACTCTAGGTCATGTCTTCCTGGTTGTGTATGTGAAGACCCCACCAGAGTTTGTGGCTGAGGGATCTTAATCATATCTTTAACTGGCTAATTAAACTGTCAACTTCTTTCATTTTTCAGGTATAAATTTTAGAAATCTCCTTTTGTTAACATGAAAACATTTTCTAAATGTGGAGATGCAGTCCTATAATTTTATTGGCTTATCTCTAAAATCCTACTTTTATACTCGACTCACAAAACAAGATAGTCTACTATGAATAATAATCCCAGTAAATGCCTTTTGTTTCTGCTGTTTTTCAGTCACTCAGTTGTGTCCAAGTCTTTGTAACCCAAGGACTGCAACACACCAGGCTTCCTTGTCCTTCACTATCTTCCTGAGTTGTTCAGACTCATGTCCACTGAGTCAGTGATGCCATCCAACCATCTCATCCTGTGTTGCCCCCTGCTCCTGTGCCTTAGTGTCATTAAGAAATGAGCATGGGAGGGAGGTTCAAAGGGGACATGTGTATACCTATGGCTGATTTATGTTGATGTATGGCAGAGACCACCACAATATTGTAAAGCAGTTATTCTCCAACTAAAAGTAAATAGATTTAAAAAAAAAATAAATGAGCAAACTGAGATGGTGAAATGAAGGTGAAATCTATCCCTTAAAGAGGAATAATGAGACCAGGGGAACAAATACAACTGAAGCTGCCATACATGGAGAAATGGTTCTGTGACACACCATGCAGTGATGAAAGTAAGCAATGGCTGCCCGTTTTTGCAGAGGAAAGCATGAAATTGATGTCAGATAAAGACTGAGCCATGAATTTGGAAGAGATAAAAAGCCATGAACTTAATTCAGAGCTCAAGAGTGGTCTGGATTATAAATACCACCTGACAGAATTATTTGGTAACTAAACACAGAGACTGGCTTTTCTTACATACTCTTTAACCCTCTTATTTCCAACAAGAGTTAGTGCAGCATGCCCTCGCTATTAATTCCAGAGCAAATTTGTCAGAAGGGTTCAGAAATTGAGACGGGGGGAAATGGCACCTCTCTGATGTGTTCTCTAAAATTCATGAACTTTGACTTATCTAAACTGTAGCTTCTGCTTTTTATCGAAAGGCAAAGTGTCTTTTAGCAACACTGGTGATTTGCAGTGACAGCTAAAAATACACCTGAAAAAGGAGATAGGAAAAAGTACTTAATGTTTGTGGTAAATGGAATCTAAATCATCCTTTCAATGAAAGCACCACAATTTCATGTTTTTGAAAGAACGAACACAATGCACTCTAAGCTCAGACAAATGAGTTTACCTAGGGGAAATCACAAGCAAGCAGTCAAAGCCTGATATCATTTATTCTTGTAGACTGAGCAAACTATTCTCTAAAAACAAGTTAAACTTGCCCTTGGCAAGCACTTAGAGTGCTTGGGGTTTATATCAGGTCAATATCAGGTATCCCTCCAAACATCCCTTGGTGCCACTGTCCGAGTTGGAAGTTGGGGCTGGATAGACTATTGTTTCTGGTTAATAAGAATGGTTTCATGAATCTTTGTTTGAATGAAGGAAATCCAGCAGGAGAATCTGGCCAAAATTTGGAAAGGACAGATATGACAACACAGCCCCATTGGAGTTTTGTCCTCGTTCCTGCCCAAGGGTGCTGGCAACAGATCCCACTATAGCCTCTGAAGTTGCAGGAGTGAATCCTTCACGCAGCACTAGGTATCTCTGTTCTCTTTCCTTCACAATTAGGGAGAAAGGATGAGAACCCACCAGAGAGTACATATTATTACAACAGATCTGGATTTCAGTTCTGCAATACTTCCTTTTAAAATATTCTATGTACTGTTCTAGAAGTTTCCCTGATGACTCAGAAAGTAAAAAAATCTGCTTGCAATGCAGGATACCCAGGTTCGATCTCCGGGTCGGGAAGATCCCCTGGAGAAGGGAATGGCTACCCATTCCAGTATTCTTGCCTGGAGAATTACATGGACAGAGGAGCCTGGCGGGCTACAGTCCATGTGGTCTCAAAGAATTGGACATAACTGAACAACTAACATTTTCTTTCTTTTCACTGTTGTATTCATCACCCCACTATGCCCACAAACTTCTCATACAGAACTGAAATTGCATTTACAAATGTGGTGGCAGAAGGACTGGATCAAAAAATTTAAGAATCCACCATCTGCAAGACTATTATCTCGCATACAGATGATGCTTAAGAAACACTTATTGAATGAATGAATGAATGAACTCGATTTGCATGGCACATGAAATGTGCCCCTGAGAAGCCAGAAGCCAGGCTTCTGGGTTTCTGCAGTTCATGTAACTCTATTACTTTCTGGTGGGGACTGGCAGCCTCACATTCCTTAGAGTAGCTTTGCTACTTTGAGGAAGAATTTTATTTCGAGCAGTAAACACCAACTGTTAATACAGCCCAGTACAGAGCTCTGCAGAAATAGATTTATCTGATTTTTTTGACCGAACTAGCATCTAAATATTGGCCAGCCAGGGCACCATTTTTAGGTTTGGGTACAGTACATAGATTCTTTGGCAAGGATGGTTTGTTTGTGTTTTATCTTCTTATCATTATGCATTATGGTTTGTGAGACAGTAAATTAAAAGTGAGCAAAATAAATGAAACATTATAAGTGAATTACACTGTGGTTCTCCCAACTCCTGGATGCAATGTTAAATGCAGTGTCCAGGGCCCTATATTCCCCAGCCTCTGACCCAAAATTCTTATTCAGCCTGGGATTAAAGCCTAGGAATCTGCATTTTAACAAATGCAAGTACTCAATGCAAAAGGTCTATGGATCTTTCTTTAAGAAGCATTGGTTATGTGAGTCTTGTAAAACATGTGCAAAAGAAAATTTTAACTGTTAGTAAACTGCGTAGAAATAGCAAACAGTTATTGACTAGCTTCTGTACTCTAGACTCCTGATCTAGCTAGGTCACCTTATTACCCCTCTTTCCAGATGAGGAAACCGAGACATGGAGAGATGAGTAGACAGCAGAGTCAGAACTCAGCACAAGGTGGTCTGACCCACTGTCCACTCTCTTGACCACGTGTCAAACTGCCTCTCCCATTACTGAATGCCTTTCAGTAAATGCTTGAGAAGTGATCCCTGATTCTTGCAGGAATTCTACCTACTGTTCTCTCTGTTATTATTCAGGTTTCAATACAGTCATGGATGGAAAGTCCTCAAAGTGAAGTGGAGTTGTGATGTCAGGGTCCTGCGGGACACCAATAGGCAGGTCCACAACATAGCACGTGCTTCTAGGTTATAAGCTGACCCTCAGCTGGTGGAAAGCTGGGTTTGATCCAGTCTAATGCTTTTATATTTTGAAAAATTTATACATTGGTTAAAGTTTTGGCCTGTTCAGGAGGAAATAAATCTCTTGCCTGAGGTGTTATCTCTCAAATTGTTTGGAATTAGGTGGCTTTGAACATTAATGCTGCTGAAACAAATATAGATGAAATTTTGGTTGACGGATAGAATTTTGACTAAATCAGACATTTAAGCATTATGAAAACAGTTATTTTCCTCTAACAGTTAAATATTGCCCTTGAAATGAGTAAACTAATGTGAAAGTAACAACTGAGATTTCATGAGAGACTGTGATAGGTAACTCAAATACATATGCTATTATGGTCCAGACAGAAAGAATGACTGGTTTACACATTAAAAAGGATTTTATCAATTTACTTGTAATTCACTCTTTAATCTGTAAAGTTTTTAAAAAATTAAAGTATATGGATTACTTCAAGGAAGTCTCAGACTTCTCCTTTATTTCTTGATGTATTTTTCTCCTCTTTCTTTTTCCCCTCTCTTTTCTTTCTCTGTAACTGCGGCACTTTAATGAAGAAAATAGGCTCATTCATCTTATCTTCTAACGAGCTTTGATTGTACAGTGTAAGAAAACCTACAGTCTGGAGAGGCGTGTTAATGTTGGATTCTAAGAGCCCCAGCATTTGTACTTTTGACTCTATCATCTTTTATCATGTAACAAAAGACATAAAAACCAACAGAACGCACTGTCTACAGAAAATACCTGTAATTGTTTTGTTAACCCAAGAGTTGACCACTTAGCATGTAATTTCAGGTTTAAAATAAGATCAAAGGCCACAGTTTGGGTTATGTCTGCACTGTGACCTCCCCTACCATCTGAATTCCCTACAGAAAGCATCAGTTTTTTTCATTACCATCTTCTCATGCCCAGCAAGTTGCTGGCACAGAGTATTTGAGGATGAATTGTTTGCTCTCTGAGAAATTTGGGAGGTTTGCACAGTACTATCTTAGCTACCTGATATGGCACTTTGGCACCTGTGACGTGTGATCTTGTCAGAGTCACTGTGGTTTGTTGAAAGGATACTGGATGGGGAGTCAGGAAATAGGAGTTCTTTCTAGGATCTTAAGCAGTTCTCCTCAGCACTTTAGGCTACAGTTTCCTCATAGATAAAGTAAAATGGTTGGGCTAAATGGTTTTTTGCTGTCTCTTCTGGCTCTAAAATTTGTGTTTTAAAACGTTCCTACCATTATTTATTCCTTTTTCATCTTTAAATTTTGAAATAATTCAAATCTTACAGAAAAGTTACAAGAACAGTACCAGACAACTCCTGTTTACCAATTGTTAATGTTTTGCTTCACCATTCACATGTCTATGCTGTGCTGTGCTCAGTCGCTTCACTTCTGTCTGACTCTTTGGGACCCTGTGGACTGTAGCCCTCCAGGCTCCTCTGTCTGTGGGATTCTCCAGGCAAAAATGCTGGAGTGGGTTGCCATGCCCTCCTGCAAGGGATCTTCCCGACCAAGGGATTGAACCCACATCTCATATGTCTCGTGCATTGGCAGGTGGGTTCTTTACCATTAGCGCCACCTGGGAAGCCCTCATACATCTATCAGTTCAATTCAGTCACTCAGTCGTGTCCGACTCTTTGCGACCCCATGAATAGCAGCACACCAGGCCTCCTTGTCAATCACCAACTCCAAGAGTTTACCCAAACTCATTTCCATCGAGTCAGTGATGCCATCCAGCCATCTCATCCTCTGTCGTCCCCTTCTCCTCCTGCCCCCAATCCTTCCCAGCATCAGGGTCTTTCCCAATGAGTCAGCTCTTCACATGAGGTGGCCAAAGTATTGGAGTTTCAGCTTCAACATCAGTCCTTCCAATGAACACCCAGGGTTGATCTCCTTAGGATGGACTGGTTGGATCTCCTTGCAGTCCAAGGGACTCTCAAGAGACTTCTCCAACACCACAGTTCAAAAGCATCAATTCTTCGGCGCTCAGCTTTCTTCACCGTCCAACTCTCACATCCATACATGACCACTGGAAAAACCATAGCCTCGACTAGATGGAACTTTGTTGGGAAAGTAATGTCTCTGCTTTTTAATATGCTGTCTAGGTTGGTCATAACTTTCCTTCCAAGGAGTAAGTGTCTTTTAATTTCATGACTGCAATCACCATCTGCAGTGATATTGGAGCCCCAAAAAATAAAGTCTGACACTGTTTCCACTATTTCCCCATCCATTTCCCATGAAGTGATGGGACCAGATGCCATGATCTTACATCTATACCTATATGTATATACGTTTTTAAATATTAGTTGAGAATTCCTTCAGAAGTACATTTCCAGGTACAATGATGTTTTCTTACATAACCATGATCAAGTTATCCAACTCTAGAGAGTTAACATTTATTCAATACTATGATCTAACAAGTAGCCCATATTTAAATTTTGTCGATTGTCCGATGATATTTTCTACGTCAGTGTTCCCCCATTCCAGGCTGACACATTGCATTTAGTTGTCGTGTCTCTTTGAATCTGGAACAGTCCTTTCTTGTCATGTATAGCTTTGACATTTTCAAAAATTATTGGCCAGTTTTTTTGTAGAAAGTCTTTTAACCTATTGTTTTTCTGATATTTCCTCATAATTAGATTCAGGCTATGTCTCTTTAGCAGGAATACTATATTCAGTAATATTGTGCTCTTCTCAGTACATCACATCAGGAGGTACATAATGCCATGAAGTTCAAAATATTTTTGAGATATAAATTTATGGAGGAGGGTAGTTTTTCCATTCTCATTGGTTTGGAGATCTATCTAAAAGACTATTAACAAACAGAAATAGCAATTACTAAATTACCCAGATTCTGGAATTCTTCAGATTAAATAAGCTGGTTGTCTATATATTTTAGTTTTCATCAAAATAGTTTTATTTGCATGTTAGAGAACCTTAAGATAACTATTTCTACGCTCAGCTAAAGAAATCTCATAAGCTTGAAAAGTATTTGAAAGGGGTTTTGAAGAAGATTCAGATACCTTTATTCAGGAGTCCACATGATGTGTTTATTTTCTTAAAAGAAAGAAATCCTCAAGACCATCTTGGTAACATTACACCAGATCGGATTGTGAAGGCTAGCCAGAAGAAGAAGTCATACAGTAGAACAAGACGAACAAGAGCTGTGTTCTCTTGACTTTCACTCTAATACTTTTTCACTACATTGTCATTCCCATTAATCATTGTTTGGAAGCAAGTCTGGCTGAAAGAAGGAAAAAGAAAGTGGTTAGTCAATGACTATATAACATATTTCATAGTGCCCTCAGAGTAGCCCCATGGACCAGTTCCAGTGATGTCCCTGATGAAAAAGTAGCCACCTGGGATTCACTGGGTCATTTTGGGACAGTCTGGTGTTACTGCCCAGCAGTAGATGGCATTGTTAAAATACACTGATTTCATTATGAAATCTGGAAAAGGGAGGTAGTACTCCAGAGATTTACTATATGGTTGTTCCAACTAAGGGGCTCCCCTGGTGGTTCAGACAGTAAAGAGTTTGCCTGCGATGTGGCAGACCTGGGTTTGATGGCATCTCTGAGGCTGAGGGTCTCTGAGGCTTAGTCTCTTTTTACATAAGCTCCAACCTGGCTTGTTCGTGTGGTGGACAAGGTCTATAGGGTTTATGTTTAAGATCATGGATTTGGAATCAGGTCTGGATTCCAATCCATATTGTGTAGGAGACTTGCTTTCTCTGAGCCTCTGTTTTTTTTTCAATTATAAGTTAGAAATATTTCATTCATTGGTAAAGTGCCAGCAATTCTATCATCTCTCTAATGTTTATTTTATTATCCTCTAACATGATTTAACTGTGAAGGTTTTGGGTGGTTTGTTTTGTTTTGTTTTGTTTGCATATAATGTAAATCTTAAACTTTGCTTCAAGTGTTTGGTAATCCATTTGGCATTGGGAAAGCATTTATTATTTACCTCACTCTTGATACTGACAACTTGGGAATATATATGACCTTCCTTTATATTTCTTAGCTAAAGAAACCTTTATATTTCTTAGCTAAATATAACCTTTTATTTCTTAGCTAAAGAAACATACTTTAGAGCATTTCTTACCTTTGATCTGTTTATATGATGTTTACATAAGAAAAAAATATAATGTATTCAATTTTTCTGATGTCTTATGTAGTTCAAATATTTGATTTTTAGTTTAAGATAACTAGATAGTTTGTAGTTTTCATTTAGATAGAAAATATCATGAAAATATAAGTGTCTTATTTCATGACCCCATTTTTTGTTTTTTTAGAATGAGTAGGTAAGATAATTTATAAATCACACACCTAAGAAGCCTCAAAAAATCTGGAAATAGCATCATCTCCATAATCCTTGATGAATTCAGGCCTTGATTATTTGCATTGAATGCAAACTTTACTGGCTCATCATAACACTGTTTAAACACCTCACTTAAATTATGCAGATAAAAATTGTATTCTGTCCCTTTACTTTAAAAAAGCCTTAAAGAGATAATTAAAACTATGTTTAACCAAATGCTTCAGATGAGAAAAATCATAAATAAGGGAATGGAATTCATCTTTGCTTCTTTTAAAAAGAAAATAGTTTTCTATCTTGGGACAGGAATTTATACCTTGGGGAACCGTGACATCATATGAAATGTTGGCATCTGTTATCAACCTAATTAACTATTTGCTGTTCAAATTGCGGTGAAAGTACATTGAGACTTCTTTTGTACTCTTATCGCTTGTTTAATACCAAATTGCCTGGCATCTGTGTATCAAGGCTTTGATCTAATAGTCTATCAGTTGTTGGCTCAGGCACAAGAGACTACAAAGTACACAAAACTGTCGCTGCAGACTCCAGGGAGAAAAGAAGCCTGGATATACAGCCCTGATTAGCTAAGTCAGTCAATATTTGCATGATGCAATGATAATGCCTTCTTTATGTTAGGCTGTTATTTCACTGAAGCAAGTAGGAAACTTCTTTTCAAGAACTTAGTGTAGTTTTTAGAAATTCTCCGCTCCCTCCCAACAGGTACATATAAGGCATATTTTCTTTCATCTCTGTCCATTTTCCTTCCTGCCTTCAACATTTGACCATACGCAAATTCAACCCAATACCTATCCTTGAGGGGTCTACATTATTTTTTAAGATTTGTATATAAAAGAATTTTGATGAAGTCGGGATCTTGCCTGCAGTGTGTCAGAATCTTAAAATTAGATTTATTTAATACCTTAAATACAGAAACTGCTTATTTTATTCCTATTCTCTAATCTTCAATTAATTGATCTGTAAACTCAAAACTCTGGTATATTGATTCTGCCTTCTAGAATAGCCCTCAGGCTTCTACATATTTTAACATTACTCAAAGGATATGAGAGATAAATCTTAGAAAACTGATATTTGAATGAAGGGAATGGAAAGCTGTAGTATGTTGAGCTCTAAGCAGAAGTCAAAATTGTCCTTATCATCCCCTCTGCCTTACATTGTTTTAGAATTCTTGGCATTGACAGTGAGGATTTGATTCTACGAGGTTGTGTTTATACCCAGCAAATTCTCTTATCTGAGATGTTCTTTCTCTTTCTATCCTCCTTTCCATTTTTTTCCTGTTTTTAATATATGAAAAGGAGTCAGTGGTGATAGAACAACCGGACTGGTATTCCCTTTAAAGTCATGCAGTTAACAGTTATGGAATAATCTGAGGGAACAAGCACTGTGCCATATGCTGGTAGGGACCAAAACAAGATACAGTCCCTACCCTCAGAGAATGTACAGTTCAAAACATGAGTTGACCTGCAACCTCAAGTAAGGAGCATGAAGGAATGTAGGGATTATGATCAAGTTCTGTATAATGTACTATGGATGTTGAGGAAGAAGTGATCAATACTACCTGGGCTGGATGGTCTGATGGGCTTGGAGGCAAAGGGAGCACAGGCAAGGCTTTGTGAAGGAACATCGAGGCAAAGAAAGCAATATGAGCAAAGGTAAAGAAGTAGAACAACGGGCTATCTGGGACAATTGAAGTATTACAATTTTATCATGAGTTAGAGTTGGGATGTAAGGAGGAAAGAAAACTGAGACACAAATGGCTGCAGAAGTCAGCAGAGACTAGATCATGGAAGGCCTTGCAAATGAGCTTGCATTTTATCTTAAAATGGTAAGATATCATAACATTTCTATAGCAGGCCATGATTGGATTTATACATAGGAAAGACATTATGGAAGTAGGATGAAGGATAAGCCAGAAGGGTGAGATGAGAAGCAGGAAGAATAATAACTAGGAGCCTATAGGAGCAATTAGCCTGTTCTAGGACCTCACGTCCCTTTTCAGAATAATGTATGTACACAGGTGGGCTTTCCAGGTGGCGCTAGTGGTAAAGAATCTACCTGCCAATGCAGGAGACATTGGGAAGATCCCCTGGAGGAGGGCATGGGAACCCACTCCAGTATTCTTGCCTGGAGAATCCCATGGACAGAGGAGCCCGGTGGGCCACTGTCCACAGGGTTGGAAAGAGTCAGACATGATTGAAGTGACTTAGCATGCACACACACGTATACACTCACACATACACTTTACACGAAACATCAGTGGCTCACAGATCTCTTGAAATCTATTCATGGATTCATGCAGATTCCATGTTAAGAACTTTTTTAATAGATGATAAGGGAATAAACGAATGCAGTAGCAATAAGATAGAAACAGTTGGATGGGAGAGGTATAACTGAATTTCTAGAACTTGTTTGACAGATTGAATATGAGAGTAAAGGATAACAAAGAGTCTCAGATAACTCCCGGGATTCTAGCTATGGTTACTGGATGGACAATAGAGCTTTGATCAAGAAAAAATATATATAGAGAGAGGAATGTTTGGGGGATTATTGGAATACTTGTGGAATATCCTGGTGGAGATGTTAGACGGTAGGTATAAATAAGGATCTTGAGTTTAGTAAGGGGGGGTTAGACTAAAGATACTGATATTCTAGAATCTCAGATCTGTAAATAGAGATTAAACCCACATGTTGAGGGAAGAGCATGGAGATCACATAGAAAAAGGAAGAGAAGGCCAGGCAATAGTCTGTGGGGAGCACCAACTTTGAAGGATCTATCAAAGAAAGAGGAGTGAGTGAAGGAGGTTGAGAGGCAGAAGGAAAAGATAGAGTGAAGAGTCTTAGAAGCTAAAGGCAGAAATAACATAAAGGAAAGAATGGTTCACAGCATCAAATTTTTCAAAGACAAATACAGCAAAGATTTCATTGTACATGACAACTAGGTAGTTATTCACGACTCCTGACAGAAGAGTTCCAGTGGAATTTGGGGTGGGTGAAGGTAATAAGCCATGCTACTGAAAGTCACAGTGAAGGGGAGATGAGAAAGTGGCTCTGGATTATTGCTCCAAGGACGTTGACTGTGATGGTAAGATGAATGATGAATTTACAGTTTTGCTGGATCAAAATACATGTCCATTTTTGGTGTAGAGAGATATATAACTGATTCAGTTCAGTTCAGTCTCTCAGTCATGTCCGACTCTTTGTGAGCCCATGGACTGCAGCACACCAGGCCTCCCTGTCCGTCACTCTAACCATTTCATCCTCTGTCGTCCCCTTCTCCTCCTGCCATCAATCTTTCCCAGCATCAGGGTCTTTTCCAATGAGTCAGCTCTTCGCATAAGGTGGTCAAAGTATTGGAGTCTCAGCTTCAACATCAGTCCTTCCAATGAACACCCAGGATTGATCTCCTTTAGGATGGATTGATTGGATCTCCTTGCAGTTCAAGGGACTCGCAAGAGTCTTCTCCAACACCACAGTTCAAAAGCATCAATTCTTCGGCACTCAGCTTTCTTCACCGTCCAACTCTCACATCCATACATGACCACTGGAAAAACCATAGCCTTGACTAGATGGATCTTTGTTGGGAAAGTAATGTCTCTGCTTTTTAATATGCTGTCTAGGTTGGTCATAACTTTTCTTCCAAGGAGTAAGCGTCTTTTAATTTCATGGCTGCAGTCATCATCTGCAGTGATTTTGGAGCCCCTCAAAATAAAGTCTGTCACTGTTTCCACTGTTTCCCCATCCGTTTGTCATGAAGTGATGGGACTGCATGCCATGATCTTAGTTTTCTGAATGTTGAGTTTTAAGCCAACTTTTTCACTCTCCTTTTTCACTTTCATCAACAGGCTCTTTAGTTCTTCTTCGCTTTCTGCCATAAGGGTGGTGTCATCTGCATATCTGAGGTTATTGATATTTCTCCCGGCGATCTTGATTCCAGCTTGTGTTTCATCTAGTCCAGCATTTCACATGATGTACTCTGCATATAAATTAAATAAGCAGGGTGACACTATACAGCCTTGACATACTCCTTTTCCTATTTGGAACCAGTCTATTGTTCTATGTCCAGTTCTAACTGTTGCTTCTTGACCTACATACAGATTTCTCAGGGGCAGGTCAGGTGGTCTGGTATTTCCATCTCTTTAAGATTTTCCACAGCTCGTTGTGATCCACACAGTCAAAGGCTTTGACATAGTCAATAAAGCAGAAATAGATGTTTTTCTGGAACTCTCTTGCTTTTTCGATGATCCAACCGATGTTGGTAATTTGATCTCTAGTTCCCCTGCCTTTTCTAAAACCAGCTTGAACATCTGGAAGTTCACGGTTCACGTGCTGCTGAAGCCTGGCTTGGAGAGTCTTGAGCATTACTTTACTAGTGTGTGTTCAGTACAGTTCAGTCGCTCAGTTGTGTCCAACTCTTTGCGACCCTATGAGCTGCAGTACTCCAGGCCTCCCTGTCCATCACCAACTCCCAGAGTACACCCGAACCCATGTGCATTGAGTCAGTGATGCCATCCAACCATCTCATCCTCTGTCATCCCCTTCTCCTCCTGCCCTCAATCTTTCCCAGCATCAGGGTGTTTTCAAATGAGTCAGCTCTCTGCATCAGGTTACAAAAGTATTGGAGTTTCAGCTTCAAAATCAGTTCAGATGAGTACAATTGTGTGGTAGTTTGAGCATCTCTGGCATTGCCTTTCTTTGGAATTGGAATGAAAACTGACCTTTTCCAGTCCTGTGGCCACTGCTGAGTTTTCCAAATTTGACTGCCTCTCAAAATTATTATATTTTTGGAGTATTATATCATTATAATATTACTCACTTCTACAATTGTGTAAGAGAGTAAGCAATTTTCTATCCTTTCACAACTGCATGTTAACATGCTTTCTAACTTTTGCTCATTTGGTGGCAAAAGGTAACTTTTAGTTTTCAATTTCATGTTTTGAAGTGAGGTTAAACATCTTTCCCTATATACATTTTTAGCTATTTGTATTTCTTCATTCGTGTTTAAAATCTGTTTCCATTCTACTATTGAGGTTGTCACTTCATTAATTTGTAAGAATTCTTTATACTTACTCATATGGATCCTTTTTCTGTTCTATATATTAAAAACACTTTCTTCCTGGCTGTAGTTTCTGAGGTTTTTTTTTAGCATGTTTCTTTTTATTTTTTAATGTATTTATTTTGATTGGAGGTAATTACTTTACAGTACTTGGTGGGTTTTGCCGTACTTTGCCATGAATCAGCCATGGGTGTGCACGTGTCCCCCTGTCCTGAACCGCAACCCCCCCTTCCGTCCCCATCCCATCACTCTGGGTTGTCCCAGTGCACCGACTCTGAGTGTCCTGCTTCATGCATTGAACTTGGACTGGTCATCTATTTCAGTAACATACCTGTTTCAATGCTATTCTCTCAAATCATCCCACCCTCGCCTTCTCCCACAGAGTCCAAAGGTCTGTTCTTAACATCTGTGTCTCTTTTGCTGTCTCACATATAGGGTTGTCATTACCATCTTTCTAAATTCCATATATATGCATTAATATACTGTATTGGTGTTTTTCTTTCTGACTTACTTCACTCTGTATAATAGGCTTCAGTTTCATCCACCTCATTAGAACTGACTCAAATGCATTCTTTTCTATAGCTGAGTCATATTCCATTGTGTATATGTATCACAGCTTTCTTATCTATTCGTCTGCTGATGGACATCTAGGTTGCTTCCATGTCCTGGCTATTGTAAACAGTGCTGCGATGAACATTGGGGTACACGTGTCTCTTTCAATTCTGGTTTCCTTGGTGTGTATGCCCAGTAGTGGGATTGCTGGGTTGTATGGCAATTCTATTTCCAATTTTTTAAGAAATCTCTACACTGTTCTCCATAGTGGCTGTACTAGTTTGCATTCCCACCAACAGTGTAAGAAGGTTCCCTTTTCTCCACACCCTCTCCAGCATTTATTGCTTGTAGACTTTGTTTGTTTGTTTGTAGACTTTTTGATAGCAGCCATTCTGATTGGTGTGAGATGGTACCTCATTGTTGTTTTGATTTGCATTTCTCTGATAATGAGTGATGTTGAGCATTTTTTCATGTGTTTGTTAGCTATCTGTATGTCTTCTTTGGAGAAATGTCTGTTTAGTTCTTTGGCCCATTTTTTGATTGGGTCATTTATTTTTCTGATATTGAGCTGCATGAGCTGCTTGTATATTTTAGAGATTAATTCTTTGTCAGTTGTTTCATTTGCTATTATTTTCTCCCATTCTTAGGGCTGCCTTTTCACCTTGCTTATAGTTTCCTTTGTTGTGCAAAAGGTTTTAAGTTTAATTAGGTCCCATTTGTTTATTTTTGCTTTTATTTCCATTACTCTGGGAGGTGGGCCATAGAGGATCTTGCTGTAATTTATGTCAGAGAGTGTTCTGCCTATGTTTTCCTCTAGGAGTTTTATAATTTCTGGTCTTACATTTAGATCTTTAATCCATTTTGAGTTTATTTTTGTGCATGGTGTTAGAAAGTGTTCTAGTTTCATTCTTTTACAAGTGGTTGACCAGTTTTCCCAGGACCACTTGTTAAAGATACTGTTTTTTATCCATTGTATATTTTTGCCTTCTTTGTCAAAGATAAGGTGTCCATAGGTGTGTGGATTTATCTCTGGGCTTTCTATTTTGTTCTATTGATCTGTATTTCTGTCTTTGTGCCAATACCATAGTGTCTTGATTACTGTAGCTTTGTAGTATAGTCTGAAGTCAGGCAAGTTGATTCCTCCAGCTCCATCCTTCTTTCTCAAGATTGTTTTGGCTCTTCAAGGTTTTTTGTGTTTCCATAAAAATTGTGAAATTATTTGTTCTAGTTCTGTGAAAAATACCATTGGTAGCTTGATAGGAATTACATTGAATCTATAGATTGCTTTGGGTAATACTCACTTTCACTATATTGATTCTTCTGATCCATGAAAATGGTATATTTCTCCATATATTTGTGTCATCTTCGATTTCTTTCATCAGTGTTTTATAGCTTTCTCTATATTGGTCCTTTGTTTCTTTAGGTAAATTTATTCCTAAAGTATTCCTTTAAGTATTTTATTCTTTTTTGTTGCAATGGTGAATGGGATTGTTTCCTTAAAAAGGTAGTTTGTGTTTTAACTTTGTTTATGGTGTCTTTATGACAATCACATACGTCAGTCTTTATGGAATTTTTTAAATGTTCTCATTTATTTTGATCCAATATTTTAAAGATTTTGTTTACTATATATGGCTCTTTATTCCATCTGGAATTTGTTTATATATGTGACATAGTGCCCAAGTTTTATTCTTGTAAAATGTATACTTTCCAGTATCATTATTAAACATTCCTTATTTTTTCTGATGGTTTGAAATGCCACCTTTATTATATTCCAAATTACATGTATACAAGAGTATTTCAGATTTTTTTTTTGTTTCTTTGATGTATTTGCCTATTCCTGCACTGAGTTTATACTTTTAAAGTAAAATTTCATAGTATGCTTGATATCTGATAGAAGAAATGTTCTTTATTTTTTACTCTTTTTTTTAAAGAGTGTTAAAGTCAATTTTTGCTCACTTTATTTTTCACATGAATTTTAGGATCATCTGGTCAAGTTCCGTTTCAACTGATATTACAGTAGCTCATAGAGTAAAATATTTATCATAGGAAGTCTTCCCAATCAGAAGCTGTTCCTTCCATTTTCTTGGGGCCTTTTTAAAAATATTTTTCTCTGTATTGGTCTTGGAAATTTCTTGTATTTATTTTTAATGTCATAGTTTTTGTTTCTTCTGGATTTGAAAATCTTTTTCCATTGCACTGATTGTTAGAATGTACCAGTTAGGAAAGTATATGGCCACAAACTACAGAAAGCCAACTGTGGCTTAAAGAAACAGGAGTGTATTTTTGCCACATAACAAAAAGCCAGAGGTAAGCAGTTGCCAGGGGATCTGTCTCTTTTGCATCTTGTACCCTTATCTTCAAAGGATGCCCACTGCACCACTAGCCCCCAGTCAGCATTCAGACCAGAAAGAGAAGGGAGGGGAAAGTTGAAAAGTCTGTACCAAGAAGGCACAAACTCCTCTAGAAACATGGCCCACCTCTCAGTAGCTTGTCACTCCACCACCTCCAGGTGGCAAAGGAGGCAGCAGGGGTGAAGAGGGATGAGCCTGGGGGTTAGGTCGGCCAAACAGCAATGACTCCGCACCTGGCTTGTGCTATAGCTACTGATTTGTGTCTGTTGATCTTCCATCAGCTGCCATCCTAAACATTCTCATTAATTTGGGGAACATTTCAATCAACTCCCTTGCATTGTCCACGTATATGTCTACAGATAATGACTGTGTCTCTTCCTTTCAGGAGCTGTACCTCCTTTTTTCAGAATATTTTTTCTTTTTGGTCTAATTGCACTGGGTAGTAGCCTATTTTGGTCTTAGGATGCAATCGCCTTTTATGTCTTTTTGAAGATATTCATCAGAATAAATTTTTTGTTTTCTTTCATTCCCTTAATGATCTTTAATTCTCAGGGAAGCTCTTCATTATTGTTTCTGTTGTTAAATGCTGCTAGTTTTCCTTCAGTATCTGGTAAGCCTGTTGTTTGTTTAACATAAATAATGATGAAAAGACTAGATTCATTAATATAAGCAGCTCATATAGATCTCCTCTGAAGCAGAATCCACCTGTTTCCCCTGCCTGAGGAGGCTGACAGACCAGCAGGCTTTGTCTGAGGTGTACAGGCTTGGAACATGGGGTGGGTGGCTCCTTCAACCACTCCTCCTGCCGAGGAGAGGAGGGTGGGCCAAGTTCTGATGCTGAGGGAGGCAGTGCATTTGCCTCCAGGCAGAGGTCCCTCCCCATCATGTCTTCTCCTTCCCTGTCTGTCCTTAAGGTCTGGAGTTACTTATATCCCACCTTTCTCCTTTTTCAGTGCCTTGCACCCACATGGGACGCCCATAGGCAGGATATTTCTTAAGAGAGATGTTCTGAGGGTTTAGTCGGGGAGGGATGTGGGGGTGGGTGGGTAGGGGTGAGTGGTTAAAAGCAGCTCCTGCCAGTAGCTCTGCATAAACAGGAGAAAAGGGACACCTGCCAAGGGCAGTTCTTTAGTGAACTCTCAAGTTCTCTCCAGGGCCTCCTCTTAAGAGTGAGACTTCTCTGAATTTGTACTTCTCTCCAACTCCTGGTTCGGACTGTTTCTTTCCCTTGGATCCTGTTCCCAGTCAATACCATGCATCCCCTTTGCTTTTCTATCTTCTAGGGATTCTTCGGAATTTCTTGTCTGCTAACAAAATTTTAATTTTATTTTTTTAGTACGCTCATGAATGTATTCTGTTAAAATATCTGTCTTTTTAGATATTTCAGGGATTGTGGCCAGGAGTAGATGTGTGTCTTTTGTCCTCCACCTTGATCTACACTTCTCTGGAGAGATGCTTACAAAAGCATTTACATGTGGCCAATTGACTGTCCCTCCCAAAGCAAACAAAATGCAGCTGTGTGGTGACTAATTGTTAAGTAACCATTCTGTACTCTATAAATCTTTCAGTAATAAAAACACTGTCTATTGAGATTAACATATACACACTACTACATGTAAAATAGGTAACGAGCAAGGACCTACTATATAGGACAGGGAACTATACTCAATATTTTATAATAACCTAAAAGAGAAAAGAATCTGAAAAAATGGATATATATGTATGTATAACTGAATGGCTTCGCTGTATACCTGAAGCTAACACAACATTGTAAATCAACTCCAATTTTTGTAAAAAAGAATCTAACTTTATCTCCACTATTCTAAGATCTCACTCATCCTTTAAAATTCAGCTTTCAGCCAGTTTTTTTCCTAAAAACCCCCAAGAAAACAACAAAAAAACCCACTGTCAGTTTGATGTACAGTGATGAATTTTTAAGCTTCTCTTTTTTTTAAGAAATAAATGTTGATACTTTAAAGCGCTGATTCAATATTTCTCAAAATGCCACCCCCCCCCCCATTTATCTTTATTCTATGCGCTTATCTCAACTTGGGGACAATTTTTTCCTAAAAAAAATTTTTTTTTAAGTAGGTATTTTCTGACAATACAAAACTTCCTAAATGTGATGTTTAAATAACATTGATGCCTGGGAATTACTGAACAAAGTTTGGTTCTCTGTATTTTGTTATTGTTCTTTCTTTTCCTTTCTTTTGGATGGGGTAGAAGAATCTTCTGCTTTCTTCAGAAATGAAATTGTCCATTAAAGGAAGCTGTTATATTACCATAGCAATATATTTTCGTCTATGTTCAGCTCATTTCCAGAAGTGACTGTCTGTCCAGCAGGAAAGCCCTGGAAGCTCATCTAATGACCAGATTGAAAAAATCTCACAGCAAGATGAGGACTAACTTCCTTGTTTACTATGGGGATGTAGGACCAAGTTTTCATCACCATAAACTCGTGGCAGAATCTGTAGAGTTATATTTGAAAATAAAAAGAAATGGAACATGCTTGTTTCAGTGATGGGCTCTGGTTTCTCATCCTCAAAAACGTGATGCTCATCATATTAAAATGCTAAAAAATCGTGCCACATGAAACAAGCCTCTAAAGGTTCTAAGCAGAACACCATACCCTGAAATTAGTAAAATTAAATGGCAGCTATAATTCAAAGCTTTTCTAGTATAATATTGCCAAAGATTCTACAACACCTTCTTAATTCTCTCTCCTTATTTTACTTGGAAGGGGCAGTAGCAGTATAACCTATGGTATAGATGAGACTCAGCTGGTAAAGAATCTGCCTGCAATGCAAAAGACCCTGGTTTGATTCCTGGGCTGGGAAGATCCCCTGGAAAAGGATAGGGTACTCACTCCAGTTTTCTTGGGCTTCCCTGGTGGCTCAGATGGTAAAGAATCTGCCTGCAATGCGGGAAACCTGGGTTCAGTCCCTGGGTTGGGAAGATCCCCTGGAGGAGGGCATGGCAACCCACTCCAGTATTCTTGCCTGGAGAATCCCATGAGCAGAAGAGCCTGATGGGCTACAGTCCATGGTGTTGCGAAGAGTTGGACATTACTGAGGGACTAAGCACACAGGAATTATTAAATAGCTCAGTACAACAGACTTGCAAATAGTAACAACTATCCCTTAGCTTTTACTTTCAGGACCTATTAGTTTACTATTAGTGACTTAGAAATATAGTTCTAACACTTTCCTAAGAGGAAGGGAAGTTATTAAATACGTGAATATGACTCAGTTCATGTTGGCCTAGTTTGTAAGCTTGAGTTTGGAGGGAGATTAAATTGAACTATTTGCTAAGTGGGGCTTTAGAATTATTCTAGGGAAACAATAATTTCACATGTGGTTTTCGCTCTGATAAGTTTTCGATTATGGATTCTACATTTATTACCAAGGGTTTGGTACACGTAGAACTGGACACCCCAATGGCCAAGAGAGAATGAGTGTTTGGACAAACACTTGTTGGGCCAGAAATACTGCCAGAATTTTCTAAAAAAAGCAATCTGAATGTTTGTCTTTATTCTAATTTAAATCACATGGTGATTTGCTAAGGCTTTAAAAATGCAATTTAATCCTGTTCAATTTCCAAAGAGGGGTGAACATATAATGAAATGAATTAACTAGGCCAATCATAATGAAACGCTGGAGAAAACCAGACTCACTCACCATATGCCAAGGGTTTTGCAAACAGATCTCATCCTGCCTGATCTGCGTGTGGGGGCGGGGGTAGGGAGGTGGTAACTGGGGGAGGTAAGATATTCTTTAAAGAAGGAGCATTACTCCTTTCAGGAGATCTGTTCATATGACTTTCAACAAAAAGCATCAACCAAAGATGTCGTATTGTGTGAGTAGCTAAATTTTTCTGGGAGCTGAGGACAAAATTTGAAGCCATAATACAGCAGCCTCTTCTCATCTCATACTTGGCTAGAGGTGACACTCTTATTCTCTCTGGGAATAATTTGTTCATCTGGAAACAAAACAAAACAGCATTGTATCTGGAACAATCACTGAGCATTCTCTAAACTCAAGTTAAATGCTGCTTTGAAGCAGGGCAGTAAGAAAGCATTAAAAAGAGAGGATCCAGAGTAAGCCATTGTAGCTCTAGAGGCTGGTTTTGCTACTGATTACTCATGCGGCCTTGGACCTAAGTGAAGTTATGAGTGACTTAATTTCAACAAACTCTGGGTTTTCTCATCTGTAAAATGGGGATAATAACATGCTGTTGAGGTTAGGGTTAAGTTAGATAAGTAAAGTGCATAGCGCACTGCGTGATGCATGGTTAACGTTTGGTGAACATTAACAATTGTTAGTCCTGTTATTATTAAAGTCATCAAAAATACTGCAGTTTTCTTCATGCAACAAATACTGTGCATTCTCTGTGTGTGAAACCTTGCTAGAGACTGGGAATCAAGACTTCCATCTCTGTTGGCTACAGATGTCAATTTCTGCTGGCTGATCTTACCTTAAAGACAGCACTTTACGGTGCATCGTTCACTTTTACAGATCAGCCCATTGCCACATTGGAAAAAATGTGAAGACTCATGCATTTTAGTTATGCTTAAAGAACGACTACAGCAACAACCAAGAAACTGAAGTATACTTTAACTGACTTCTGTCTTATACAAAATATGGGTAGTTGGGTTTCGGTCAGCTTTGTAAAAGGAAGAAAGGGGCTGGTGTCACATGCTTCTGTGATGCTTTTGCACAGATTATGATTTTTATGTTTGTTCCCCTCTCCCTTTTAAACATGATACACACTAAGATTTTCATGTACATAGCTACACCTTCTAAGATGCAGGGCTTGCCTCCGTATGAACATGGAATCCCCTTGCCAGTTATGTTTGCTCATTCATCTCTAGCAGCTGGAGGAAGAATCAGATCAGGCTCTGATGGGCAAGCTATGTTCCACTTATGCCCCACAAGAGACTGCATTTTGAGGTCCACCTTCCCAGAGAATGTGCTTTAGAGCACGGTGACTGTGGGCTAGGGACTTGTCTCGGCTTCCCATTAATCTCTGAAGATGGAAGGGTAATCCTTTCACAAATATGGGAATGGGGGCTGCTCTGAGGCTGGCAAATAATAAACAATGAGGGTTTTTTTTTTTTTGTCCTGGATTCCTCCAGCCCTCCTCTCTGCAGTCCTTAGCCCTCGTCTTCCTCTCTAAAGGATTTAAATGGAATGACCTTAATTCTCGCTTTGTTTGCACTCTATCTTTTAAGGAGCTGCAATGAAGACCAAGACAAACAGTAGATTAACAGTGGTACCTTTTATAAAGCTGATTAGTTCCTAAAATATGCTGAAAGGAAACAAAACCAAAAAGGAAAAAAAAAAAGAGAGTGGAATGGGGGCTGAAACAGAAGCCTTTGTTGGTGAGTTTGAAATAGCTCTGTTCCTTTCTGTGGTTGCAGATATTGACCTTCCAGTGAAATATTTCCTTTGTGTGCGAAGGCTTTGCTAGGATAGCATTTATAGTACTAAGCAGGTGCCTGGTAAGTGTTTCTAAACAAATATTACTTCACTGCCTAATTTTGGTTTAAGGGGAGAGTGGTACCAGGAATGAATTCAGAAAACATTTGATGATGGCTCATCTGCTGCTCCTGGTTAGCAGGGCCTATCAAGTGGCTGACAGCATAAAATCAGAATTCCAAAGATGCTGTTCCATGTGGAGTCACTAAGAGGAACACGGCATCCTAAAATCTCCTTCAGCCCCTCCGGATTTGAAGGAATTTACAGAGAAACTTCCCAGACACCTCAGCTATATCCAAATGAAAGCCAAAGCATTCGAGTATGGCAGACCTGAAACTGGGTCTCTGGAAAGAAAAAGACTATACAAAGCTACACAGAAAATATTTTAGGGCTTCAGCTTTTGTTTCCTTTAAGGGATAAGAGAATGTTACTGAAATTGTTCGATTTAATTTAAAGTTAAATAAAACTGTGAAAGGCTTGGGTTGTTAATAAGACGATCCATCTGCTTATAATAATAGGATAATTCACATCTTCATTGTCAGAGCAGAAAGCCTCTGATAAGGTCAATCATTAAACTCAATATGTTTCATTCTTTGGTGCTGTGTCACTTAGATTCTCAGTGCCACTTGTCTGCCCTTCTTTTCCACTATGCACCTATATTGGAAATTTAGCTCCATTAGGTAGATGCTTGCACCATTATGAAGCCTGATTCCATCATTTTCAAAGTGCCAAGCCATTTAAATACGGTACAGTCTTTGGTCATATTTAATCCAAACATTTACACACATCCAGCTCCTTCTTATCTTTTTAAATAGAATGCAGGGCTTATTTTTAAATTACATCCTCATTCATGTTCTATCAAAGCCTCGAGAGAAACCGTCCATGGGATTTAAATTCTGGTCTACAGGTGCTGCTTCCAGTTCCTGGCCTTTAAATCTTGGCGCCAGCATAATTCTGGGCATGACTCCCCTGTGATGAGGTGGAAAAGGTATAGCAGAAACAGCCTTTTTTTTTTTCCCTCTCCCAGAAATTATACTACACTGAAGTATACTGTAGCTTTTGCTTTCTTCTCTATTTATACCTAATTTTAAAAACATATAAAAATAAGAGTCCCCAGAAAAGGGACATCAGTGGGAAGTCAGGATGCTTGAAATGAGGCAAGTGCTAACCCGAAACTGAGGTGTGTGTGACTTCTTTCACCACGTGGGGTCAGTGAGACTTGTATCTATGTGCCGGAGGTTTCTGATATTAGAATGAGTCCCTCCATGACTTGTGTGCTATGACTAATACCAATCTGTCCCACACTCCTGAATCATCCTTGGTTCCCTTTAGGCCCTTGAGACTATCTTTTCCACCAGTTTCCTCTCCTGCTGGTTTTTAGTATCAGCTATTCAATTCAGCTCTCATAACCAATGCAGAGATGCCCCGAAGGAATAGACACTAGCTTTTTTCAACTATTGCTCTGCAGATGCTGGTTCAATAAAAAAAAATAATCTTTTGCCAATTTGGAAAAGCAGTTGGGCCAAATGACTTTTTGCTTAAACAACTTGCTCTCAACCTACTTTATCTTGTTCCATGCTTAAAAAAAAATCCCTGACAACACAATGAGATTCCCCAAATGATCGAAACGGTGTGATTGTGTTGGGTGCACATCTTGGCTAGGCTTCCGCTTGTTCCCACTCACCTAGAGAGCTCATGGATAAGCCTGAGAGGTTGGTGTGCCTGTGCACGTTTTAACAAATTTTCAAAAGTTGCCTTGGGGAGAGAATAGAAAGAAAGCCCTTCAGAAAGAAAATTATTTTTGCAGCATCGTCACCAGGAAAACACCCCCCCGCAATGGATATCTCTGAAGGTCGGCTGCCCTCTAAACTAATTGGGGGAGGAGGCGGGGGGCGCTTTGAGATTTGCTCACCTTTTATAATGGGTCTCAGAGAAGTGATCAGTAGCCCAACGCTTCCGGCCATGAGTGGTTTGGGCACTCTCTAAGCAAAGGAAAAGGCTCCTCCAGTTTCTTCTTGTTCATGTCCCTGAGAGAGGTCACCACCTTCCCTCTTTTACTTGCCACTTCTGATTATTGGGTAGGTTCTGCTCCAAAAGTCATCTTTTGTTGCGAGGACATTCATCTTCTCCCCTGTGATGAAATGCTCGCTGAGAAGGAGGGGTGGAAGCAGGAAAACTGATCTCAAAAGCCTCAAGATCACAGGCGAAGAGCATTATTTATAGACCTGTACTGAAAATCAACTTCAATCTGTGTGAATGCACTACATTAAACCAATAACAGACAACAAGCTTGTGAATATTTGGCAGGATGATGAAATCGGCCACAGCCCGTGTGCTGAGGGTGGTTGGGGGGAGCACTGTCTGGGAAGGGCTGGTGCTCTTCCTTTGGAGTGTGTTGTGATTGCTAGCTGGTTTCCACAGATCCTTGCTGAATATTATGCCATTAAACAGTATGAAAGAAAATCCAAAATATATGTTTATGGGGGTACTAAATAGTAAGTGCCCTTTCAAATGCTCTTTAATGGCTAGGCTTTAAAGTCGTCCTGGAGCACCCTCAGGAAGTGAAAGCAGCAGGTTTTGCAGATTTCTGTGGCTGTAAACCACCACGAGATGCTGAAAGAAAGTGCTCTGGGATTTATGAACACCCGCACTCTGTACCCTTAAAGGCATATTCCCAAAGACAAAACAGCCCTCTGCCCTGTCTTTTCTTTTTATTACTATTATTGAAGTGTAGTTGATTTATGATGTTGTGTTAGTTTCAAGTGTACGGCACAGTGATTCAATTATATACACATATTTTTTTTTCAGATTATTTTCCCTTGTAGATTATTACAAATACTGAGTATAGTTCCCTGTAGTAAGTCCTTGTTGGTTATCTCTTTTAAATACAGTAGTGTGTTTTATATACAGTATATAAACTCTTGAATTTTGACTTTTAGTTTTCATTGAGAAACAGTGATTACTCACTGTATTTCTCAGTGTATTTTTCTGAGCTGTATTTTTCTCAGAACTTGAGTGACAATTGATGTTTTGCTCGACATAATAGTGAATATACTTCCTGGGGCAATCAAGGAAGGAATATATGTTTGGATAGCAATAGATTAAAGCAATTTCTAAATAAGAAAATACATTTTACAATGTAAAAATGCGGATATAATTAAGAGCATTTCTAGACTAATTGTAGATTGTATATTATGTTAAATGTACTGGGGCTCCATATATGAACAGACACCCAGGCCAAGATAACAGAAAAGAAAGTCCAGAAATAAACCAAAAATGTAATGTACTTTAACATCTGGAAAGGAAACATCTCAAACCAGTGTGGGGAAAGGCAAGGGGGAGATTTTTTATTCTATAACTAATATAGGATAATTGGATAGCCAGCAGAAAAAAAAAAATCAAAAGTTGGATCTGTCCCTCATACCCTGCTCAAGGATAAAGTTAAGAAAAGGTAAAGATTTTTTAAAAATGAAGAAAAGTAAAGAAACCAGACAAGCACTACAGAAATGCATGGGAGAGCTTCTTTGTTGGAGTTTTTTTATTGGCATGGAGATGGGAGAGAAGAGACAGGCAGAAACCATAAAAGGTTTGTATGACCACATACAAACCAGAACTTATGCACAGAAAAGTCCTTGTGCAAAATCAAAAGACAATGAATTGGGGGAAATATTTGCAACCCATAACACAACATAGCATAAATTTTTAAAAAACATAAAGAGCTCATAGAAATCAATAAGAAATCAATATCAGTACCTTAAATATGGGCAAAGTATCTGAAGTGAGGATTAACAGGGAAATAAATACGATTGGCTTTGAAACATATGAAAGATATTTGACTTCACTAATAACAAATTTAAATTAAAACTGTAGGGTTGCACTGTTTTTTTTACCTATCAGATTGGCAGAATTTCAAAAGTTTAATATTACCCTTTGTTGGGAAGGTATGAGGAAATGGGTACTTTTGTACACTGTTGATGGAAGTGTAAATTGGAATAGCTTCCATAAAGTCAATTTGACAATATTCATCAAAGTTACAAATGCAAATTTTTTTAACCTAGAAATTTCACCTCTGGGATTCTATCACTTATATATATTTGCATACATATAAAATGACATGCACAAGGTTATAAAAGCAAAATAATGAGAATAACCTGAATATCCATCAATAGAGACTGATTAAATGAATTATAGAACATACGGGAAATCAGTCCTGAATGTTCACTAAAAGGACTGACGCTGAAGCTCCAATACTTTGGCCACATGATGCGAAGAGATCACTCATTGAAAAAGCCCCTCATGCTGAGAAAGAGAAGGGGGCAACAGAGGCTGAAATGGTTGGATGGCATCACTGACTCAATGGACACGAGTCTGAACAAACTCTGGGAAATAGTGAAGGACAGGGAAGCCTGGCATGCTACAGTCCATGGGGTTGCAAAGAGTCGCACACAACTTAGAGACTGAACAACAACAATGGAATATTATACTATTATAAAAAGAAAAAGGAGGAGGAGGGTCTCTATGTTCTGATACAGAAAGACAACCAGATATAGTGTCAAGTGAAAAGTGCAGAGCAGTGTGAATAGCAAGCTAACATTTGTGAATGCAAGAGGTAACAGAAGAATCTCTGTCAGTATTTTCTAATATTTGCATAAAGAAATTCCGTAAAACTACAAAAGAATCTAATAATAATGGCTGTGGAGGATTAAGAGAGAACTAGATTTCAGGGGTTGGAGGGAAATTTATCATAGTAAACCTTTTAATCTTTTAAAATTTTCAAATTATATTTTACCAAGTATTCCTACTTAAAACTTTGTATCATTAAGAACTAAATTAAACAGTTAAATAAAAATTAAATTAGATCATTTCAAGTTCAAATAAAACAAATGCAAATGTTCACAGGAAAATTATACCAATACTAGCGAAAGTAATTGCTGATTTGGGCAGATATATGTCTAGCAACGCAATGATGAACAAAGATTAAGACTGTTTTTTTTTTAATAGGAACTGTTATTAATTTGGTCCCCATCTATAATGTATCCCTTTATTTATATACTTTATCTCTCCATTTTCTGGTTAAAAATCTAGAAAATTAAAAATTAAGAAATGATTGTATTTATATTGGTTAACTTCAAAAAACCATTTAAATAAAAAGTTCTCCTTTTTAGTAAGCCCTCATCTTTAAAAACTTATTTCCACATTCCCAAAGTAGAAATTGATCCCAACACTATCTCACCACCAAAAGAAAATTTGCCCAACTCTTCCATTTGGCTTCAGTCCTAACTTTCACCATGCTATCTTTGGGTTAAACAGAATGTAAGGTTAAAGTAGCAGAGCCTTGAGAATCAAAGAGTTGATGCTACAATTGTATAGTTAAAAACTATACTTACTCTAAATTGCAAAATGGTAGGTATTGTATGTGATGTTTAAGTTGCAGCGATTGTTCTAGTAATAAATGTAATATTCAGCAGCATTTTTCATAGATTACTCAGTTCATCATTAGTGCCATTTTGCCTCTTTATAATAATGTGCACTTTCCTTTAGAAAGAGCTTGGTTATTTCTTTGGTTGGGCCTATTTGCTCCTTTTTTATGTGAGATTTTTCAATACTATGAAATGATGCAGAGCAAAAAAGGTCCATCCACTTCACTTGTGTTGCCTCCTGCGTTACCTAAACCACAACAGAACAATGACAGACAACAGAGCCTTTCTCCTCGCTAACAATTCAGTCACCATGACAACCAGCAGAAGAACGTTGGGCCAGAAAAAAGCATTGAGCTTGAGGGACTAGACTAATCAAAAAATGGAATAACATGGCAACAATTACACTGATGAGTGAGAGGGAAGCTACAGATGCATTCAGACACCTATGGCACCACAGACTCAATGCATTCAGCATTTCGTGTTTAGTGTCTTGTGTTTCTGAGAGCAGGTAAATAGACAAGATCGAATTGTGTAACAGAATGTCAGTGCTCTAGTTAAATAGAAAATTCCTTTCCTTTGGTTGTGCTACTTCAAGCGCATTGAAGAGGGTTTAGGGGAGATGAGGTTTTGAAGTGAAATGTGTAATAGATACAATATGAGTGCCACAAGGCAACGTTATTTAGTTTTAAAAAAGTAAACTGGGGTATGTCACCCCCACTTCTTTTTTTCAAATATATAGGCACAAATAAAGGGAGAATGCTGCTGGATTGGTGACTGACACTGTCTTAAACTCAGCTTCTTGCCAGGAACATACCTGGTTCACCTCCCTTAGCATGGTTCTGGGCTATATTGATTCCTATTGACAAAATCAAGCACCATGATTTTTTAAAAGTTGCTTTATTTAAGTATTGTTAATTTACAATATTGTGTGAATTTCTGCTGTACAGCAAAGTGATTCACCTCTGCATATATCTGTGTGTATATACGTATACATATATATATTCTTTTTCATATTCTTTTCCATTATGGTCTATCACAGGATATTGAATATAGTTCCCTGTGCTATACAGTAGGACCTGTTGTTTATCCATTCTATATATAGTAGTTTGCATCTGCTAATCCCAAACTCCCAATCCATTCCTGCGCATACCCCCAACCCCCAGCAACCACAAGTCTGTTCTCTGTGTCTGTTAGTTCAAGCACCATGATTTAAGCTGTGCAGTTCTAATGTCTGGAGGAAGTTAAGCTGAAAAGGACAGGATGGTTGTGGGTCAGATAACAGGAGCAGAGGTGTATATTCTACTCATGTCCTGCCTTAACCTCCTTAGAATTCCCTCCATCCCTGAGGAGGTTAGTATAATGTATATGTGTATTTCTTTTAAAGCATTTACCCTGGCCTCACTTATGCATTGCGTGCAGGTGTACTTGTTGGGTTGTAAATCGGTTTGGCATACACTGACCTCTGCTTCAGCTTCTCTGATTAAATTTTCTCACAGTGTTTGTCCTTTTTTTTTATTATGTGTTGTGCTTACTTACTTTGGTGGGTGTTTTTTAGTAAATCACATTATCTGGTCTTGATTTATCAAAAGCAAATTTTCCTTCCCCTCTCCTAAGCAGAAAAATTCAAATTAGGATAAGTTTATTAAATCATAAATAGAAACTAATAGCCTCCTCTTCAAAAAAAAAAAAAAAGGTGAAAATTTTGAAATATTGTCATTTCCAGAGAGAAATCCCTCATAGAGGAATGAGATCTAACTTTTAAGTTGCTCAGTTTGAGTCATTTGTGTTGTGATGGGGTTTTAAGGCTCTAGTCTGCAGACATTGAGCTAATTCCATCTCCACAGATTCCATAGACTATAGCATTTCCAGTTATCTGTCCTATAACTTAGTATATTTTCTTTGAAAATGTTCATTTATTCATAGTCATGGGAAGTTACACTAGGTGTGTAGGAGGCAGCCAATGAATTGCCACCAGAAGTAGGCTTGCAGCAGAGGTAGGGACAGTCCCTCTGGAGGAGGGTTTGTCCTTCCGACTTTGGCTGATGTGCATTCTGAGCCAGGAGCAGAGAAGGGCCATTCTTTTCCTCTCTGTGACTGAAGAAGTGGAAAGGAGAAAAAAAGAGATCCAGGTGCCAATGACTAGATATCAGAGAGGCTCAGTCCAGGGAAGGCCTTCCTTGAGAAAGTCCAATAGAGCTGCTGCCAGATTTCTTTCCAATCTTGAATGAAAAGCAAGGGTTTTCTATGAGATTCTTGTGAAAAAGGTGAGAAAACTAAATCAGTATTGTAGGAGATAAACAGTGGCATCTTGAGCAGACCACATTTTACAAAAGCCAGATTTTATTTTAGACAACATAAGCGTGTTCATTCTTTTGACTCTGATATTTTACTGAACTTCGAAGAACATCTGCTTATCAGTGTTAACAGCCTTGTCTGAGTTGCCAGATAAAAGGCCACAGCAATTGGAAGAAAGTTATCTTTAAAATGTTTCTATTATGCTTGGTGACAATGCCGTCTCCACTGAGGATTTCTCTAGTATGTATTTTTTTTCCCCTTTCCTATGGATGAAGCAAGAATCAAAAAGGAGTTTTATCTCTGCCTCGGGAGAACAATACGGGCAAGCAAACACTGAGCCTGGCATTGCATTAAGCTCTGAAGATGCTTTAGGGCCCTGGTGACACCAGGCATGTGCATCAAGGCAAGAGTCTTTATAGTCTAGGAAATTCAACACAGTATGGCAATTCATGCCTGCCTCCCAAACGGAGTTTGTTCCGGTTGAATTCCTGCTCTTATTTCTCTCAGTGGCTCACACACTCAGGAGTATGTCTTAAGCGGAGAAGTTCACTGAGGTTACAGATTAAGGGAAGAAGCAGCCCACTGGTTCCATTCACCCTCCCCATGCCAAGGCTTCATTGTAGGATAAAGGCCAACGGTTAGGGGGTATTTACACTGCACAGGTGCCAGATGAGTGCCCTCTTTCACATCATGTACCCCTTGCTGCAACCCTATGCCCAAGTTCCTATATTAATCTGGCATTCCTTCAACACAGTTTTGGAGGACCTGCGCTACAAGCCAGCTAAATTGTGCTAGATATTGAGGTTCCATGATAAATAAGATATGGCACCCTGCACAGAAATGGGAAAAATAACGAACAAAGCAGCTAAGGGATTACCCTAAGGAAGAAGTAGTATCCGAATGTGAAGTCGTTTGTATAATTCTGAAGGTCGTGCCCTTTCCTCCACATGGTGGTACTTTTCTCAACTGGTTCCTGCCTTCTGATTTGTGAGTTTCCTGAGGCTAAGAGCACTGATTTGGGGCTCAAGTTAAAGGTTGCCATATCTTAGCTGGATGACCTTGGGAAAATCATTTAACCTCTCTAGCCTCAGTAATTTTATCTGAACAAGAAATCTAATACCAACCCCATCCTTATGTTCTGACGTGTAAATGAGATTTCATGCAAAAAGCCTTTAGCACTGTGCCCAGCACATAGTAAATGCTCAGTAGGTGTAAAATTTGGTTAACATCTTCTGTATGACTTTTACACTGAGGGACTTCTGGGACTGTTTGCTTTCACCTAGAATTAAAGTCTCTTCCCCTCCTTCCCTGGCTGGCTTTGCCTCCTGGCTTGTCAGGGTTTCTGCTCTGACCTCAGGTGACATTTGTCATGATTTAGCCATTCACACTGAGGTCCACAGGAGCAGAGATGAAGAAATGTCCTTGTGCTCTGGTGCACACGTACAACCTCATAGAATGTTTCTGAAGACTTGAGTTTTAGCATCTCTGATTCTTGAGACCCACACAGGAGTCCATCACCATCTGTCCGTGTCCATCTTTCTCTTTGGGCTGGGTAATACAGTGAGGAAATGGCAGGCAACTCATCCTTGCCATTTTAGAGTCTGTCATGGTTAGCATACAGTAAGTGCTCATTAAATATTATGGACAGGGGTTCCCTGGTGGTCCAGTGGTTAAGACTCTATGCTTATACTTCAGAGGGCACAGGTTCAATTCCTGGTCAAAGAACTAAGATCTTACATGTTGTGGGGTCAAAAAACATGTGAATGAATGAAAGAATGAAAATTGACCTCAAATTTCCATTTATTTGTTTGTTGCCTTTAAATGGGTGTATTTCTGCTTTTCAAAAGAAACAGAAAAACATCTGCCAAAATGTAGTATGAACAATGGTTTTCTCTGGGTGCTGAGATTGGCAGGTGATATTTTTTCTTTGTACTTTTAGAATTTTGTGGGTTGATAACATTGACAGCAGTTAATGGAAAAGGTTGGTATTCCTTGACCAAAGAGTAACATGATGAGAGCTGGAGCCTTCGGAAGTTTAACATGATGGTGGAGTACAGCATGATCCTTGCGTTATACTCCCCAGGCACTGAGCAGACCACAGTTAATATCCCTTTGCAGTTCAAATTATGTCTGTCTTTCAGGGAGCTCTTAGTTCATTGAAGCCATCATGGCATTTAGCCTTCATTTAGGGGGCTGACATGGTCAGTCCCATTGGACTGGGATCAAAAAGATTATGCCCTTGACCCAAGTTTAAGGTCCCATATTCTGCTCTCCTATAATCTAACCTTCTATACTATTGCTCACAGTGATGACTTAATTCTCCCACTCCCCACCACTGGTGCAAATCCTCATTGATATATGCAATCAGCAGGAGCCAGGATACCTAATTATGTTTAGTTTGCAAGCAATGTCATTCTTAATGGCTTAAGAAGGTTTCGTTCTTTCTCCTTTCCTCTGTGACGGTTGACTCTCCTGTAACTGGTGTTTTTAGCAATGATTTGCATACTCTTATCTCTTCTTCAAAATTAGATGGGGCATGAAAATACATTATGTAGACTCTGAGCTCTGTTGCTTCCAAACTGGGCTATGAAGTTGCTGTAAAGGTTATGAGTCACTGAAGAACAAGTTCAAGCCAATCCTTTCCCCTTTGACCCCATGGGTTACTTTGAAAGTTGCCCACTAAATCATCATGCTGTCGTTTGGGTCTACACAGGATAACAGCTGTGCCTCTGAGTGCAGGTTCAATGTCTGGCCAGTAGGTTATCTGGCTTATTGGGGATCAACAGCACAAGACTTACCCTCTCAGGCCACCAAGGTTCTTTATCTGGCAGAACTATTGTTGAGGAGACAGCACTCTAGATTAGGAAGAAGGGGGTTGGTCTCACAGGAGCGGCAAATTTATAAATGGAGTTAGTCTTGACTAGATTTTCAGTTCAGTTCAGTTCAGTCACTCAGTCATGTCTGACTGTTTGTGACCCCATGGACTGCAGCATGCCAGGCCTCCCTGTCCATCACCAACTCTCGGAGTTTACTCAAACTCATGTCCATTGAGTTGATGATGCCATCCAACCATCTCATCCTCTGTCGTCCCCTTCTCCTCCCCTCTTCAATTTTTTCCTGGATCAGGATCCTTTCAAATGTGTCAGTTTTTTACATCAGGTGGACAAAATATTGGAGTTTCAGCATCAACATCAGCCTTGACGTACTCCATTTCCTGCATATTTAGAACAATACAGTCTGACGTACTGTTCCAGTGTCCAGTTCTAACTGCTGCTTCTTGACCTGCATACAGATTTCTCAGGAGGCAGGTCAGGTGGTCAGGTATTCCCAACTCTAAGAATTTTTTCACAGTTTATTGTGATCCACACAGTCAAAAGTTTTGGCATAGTCAATAAAGCAGTAGAAGTTTTTTCTGGAACCCTCTTGCTTTTTTGATGATCCAGCGGGTGTTGACAATTTGATCTCTGGTTCCTCTGCCTTTTCCAAATCCAGCTTGAACATCTGGAAGTTCATGGCTCACGTACAGTTGAAGCCTGGCTTGGAGAATTTAAAACATTACTTTGCTAGCGTATGAGATGAGTGAAATTGTGCAGTAGTTTGAACATTCTTTGGCATTGCCTTTCTTTGGGATTGGAATGAAAATTGACCTTTTCCAGTCCTGTGGCCACTGCTGAGTTTTCCAAATTTGCTGGCTTATTGAGTGCAGCACTTTCACAGCATCATCTTTTAGGATTTGAAATAGCTCAACTGGAATTCCATCACCTCCACTAGCTTTGTTCCAGTGATTCTTCCTAAGGCCCTCTTGACTTCACATTCCAGGATGTCTGGCTCTAGGTGAGTGATCACGCCATCATGATTATCTGGGTCTTGAAGATCTTTTTTGTACAGTTCTTCTGTGTAGTCTTGCCATCTCTTCTTAATATCTTCTGCTTCTGTTAGGTCCATACCATTTCTGTCCTATATTGTGCCCATCTTTGCATGAAATGTTCCCTTGGTATCTCTCATTTTCTTGAAGAGATCTTTAGTCTTTCCCATTCTATTGTTTTCCTCTATTTCTTTGCATTGATCGCTGAGAAAGGCTTTCTTATCTCTCCTTGCTATTCTTTGGAACTCCACATTTAAATGGGTATATCTTTCCTTTTCTCCTTTACCTTTTGCTTTTCTTCTTTTCTCAGCTATTCGTAAGGCCTCCTCAGATAACCATTTCACCTTTTGCATTTCTTTTTCTTGGGGGTGGTCTTGATCACTGCCTCATGTACAGTGTCACGAACTTCCGTCCATAGTTCTTCAAGCACTCTATCAGATCTAATCCCTTGAATCTATTTGTCACTTCCACTGTATAATCATAAGGGATGTGATTTAGTTCATACCTGAATGGTCTAGTGGTTTTCCCTACTTTCTTCAATTTAAGTCTGAATTGTGCAATAAGGAGTTCATGATCTGAGCCACAGTCAGCTCCCGGTCTTATTTTTGCTGACTGTATAGAGCTTCTCCATCTTTGGTTGCAAAGAATATAATCAATCTGATTTTTGTATTGACCATCTGGTGATGTCCATGTGTAGAGTCTTCTCTTGTGTTGTTGGAAGAGGGTGTTTTCTATGACCAGTGCGTTTTCTTGGCAAAACTCTATTAGCCTTTGCCCTGCTTCATTCTGTAGTCCAAGGCCAAATTTGCCTGTTACTCAAGTGTTTCTTGACTGTCTACTTTTGCATTCCAGTCCCCCATAATGAAAAGGACATTTTTAGGGGGTGTTATTCTAGAAGGTCTTGTAGGTCTTCATAGAACCATTCAACTTAAGCTTCTTCAGCATTACTGGTCAGAGCATAGACATGATTACTGTGATATTGAATGGTTTGCCTTGGAATTGAACAGAGATCATTCTGTCGTTTTTGAGACTCTACCCAAATGTTGCATTTCGGACTCTCTTGTTGACTATGATAGCTACTCCATTTCTGCTAAGGGATTCTTGCCCACAGTAGTAGATATGATGGTCATCTGAGTTAAATTCACCCATTCCAGTCCATTTTAGTTTGCTGATTCCTAAAATGTTGACATTCACTCTTGAAATCTCCTGTTTGACCACTTCTAATTTGCCTTGATTCCTGGACCTAAATTCCAGGTTTGCATGCAGTATTGCTCTTTACAGCATCAGACTTTACTTCCATCACCAGTCCCATCCACAACTGGGTGTTGTTTTTGCTTTGGCTCCATCTCTTCATTCTTTCTGGAGTTATTTCTCCACTCTTCTCCACTAGCATATTGGGCACCTACTGACCTGGGGAGTTCATCTTTCAGTGTCCTATCTTTTTGCCTTTTCATACTGTTCATGGGGTTCTCAAGGCAAGAATACTGAAGTGGTTTGCCTTTCCCTTCTCCAGTGGACCACGTTTTGTCAGAACTCTCCACCATGACCTGTCCATCTTGGATGGCCCTACATGGCATGGCTCATAGTTTCATTGAGTTAGACACGGCTGTGGTCCATGTGATCAGATTGGTTAGTTTTCTAACCAGAAACAGATTGTGGTTTTCAGTCTGTCTGCCTTCTGATGGAAAAGGATAAGAGGCTTATGGAAGCTTCCTGATGGGAGAGACTGACTGAGAGGGAGACCAGGTCTTGTTCTGATGGGCGGGGCCATGCTCAGTAAATCTTTAATCCAATTTTCTGTTGAAGGGAGGGGCTGTGTTCCCTCCTTGTTATTTGACCTGAGGCCAAACTATGGAGGAGGTAATGAAGAAAATTACCTGAGTGACTCAACTGAACTGAACTGAACTGAATGAAGATAATGGCTACCTCCTTCAAAAGGTTCCATGCAGGTACTGCTACACCCAGTGCCCCCAACCCTGCAGCAGGCCACCACCAATCCACACCTCCAGCAGAGACTCCTGGACACTCACAGGCAAATCTGGGTCAGTCTCTTGTAGGGTCACTGCTCCTTTCTCCTGGGTCCTCGTGCCCACAGGATTTTGTTTGTGCCCTCCAAGAGTCTGTTTCCCCAGTCCTGTGTAAGTTCTGGTGGCCCAATGGTGAGGTTAATGGTGACCCCCTCCAAGAGGGCTTATGCCTTACCCATGTCTGCTGCACCCAGAGCCCCTGCAGCAATCTACTACTGACCCATACCTCCTCAGGAGACACTCAAACACAGTTTTGTCTCAGTCTCTGTGGGGTCTCTGGGTCCTGATGCACACAAGGTGTGTTTGAGCCCTCTGAGCATCTCTGGTGGATATGGTGTTTGATTCTAAACATAATTTCACCTCTCCTACTGTCTTTCTGGGGCTTCTCTTTTGCCCTTGGACATGGCATATCTCCTCAAAGTCACTCCAGCACTGTGGATTTTACATCTTATTAAAAAATTATTAGTGATAAGTAAGATGGACTGGATTGTCCCAAAAGCATAGTTTATTGTTTGGTAATAAGCTAAGCAATTTGGGGAGATAAACATATCAATTAAATTAATCTCCACTTAATACATTAGCCAACTAATGCATCATCTTTCTCAGTCATGTATTTTTGCTTAGTTTGTGCCTGTATCTAAGGAGACCCTCAAAGAGTGATCCTAATGGTGGGCTTCCAAGTCCCTGATCTTTAATCAGAAGGCACTTTGGGAGGCACCAAATCCCACCCTAAAAGGAACTCCCTACAAAAGCTCCTTACCTGACATCAGAAAATTATCTTTTCTGGCAGGTCTTTCAGAAAGTCCAGAGTCAAGCTCCTTATTACTTTAAACAATTTTTTCTTTTCCATTATGGTTTATTACAGGATATTGAATGTAGTTCCCTCTACTATACAGTAGGACCTTTTTGTTTATCTATTCTATATGTAATTGCATCCGTTAATCCAAAAATCCCAGTCCATCCCTCCCCTACTCCTTTACCCTTGGCAACCATAAGCTTGTTCTCTGTGAGTCTGTTTCTGTTTCATAGATACGTTCATTTGTGTCATATTTTAGATTCCACATATAAGTGATATCATACAGTATTTGTCTTTCTCTTTCCGACTTACTCAGTATGATAATTTCTAGTTCCATTCATGTTGCTGCAAATGGCATTATTTCATTCTTTTTATGGCTGAGTACTATTTAGTTGTACATATGTACAGTATCTTCTTTATCCATTCATCTGTTGTTGGACACTTAGGTTGTTTCCATGTCTTGGCTGTCGCGAATAGTGTTGTTATGAACACAGGGGTGTATGTATCTTTTAAAATTGTAATTTTGTCTGTGCATATGCCCAGGAGTGTGATTGCTGGATCATTACTTTAGATAATTTTTAAATGAATTCTGAAAATTCTGTTGTTGTTTTTTTTTCCCCTTCCTTATGGGCATAATTGAGCTTGCCTACTGCATGGGCTCTTAGGAAGTTTTAGTGGTGAGGTGAGTTGAATTGTAAACCCTTCCCCAAGAACCTCAGAAAGTGACCTTACTTGGGATAAAGGTCTTTGCAGACAAGATCTCAAGATAAGATCATCCTGGATCATCCAGGCAGGCCCTGAACCCAATGACAAGTGTCATCATAAAAGACCAAAAGAGAGGAGAAACAGAAACACAGAGGAGAATGCCATATGCAGAGACAAAGATCGGAATTTTGCTACCACATGCCAAGGATCCCTTTAGAATCTGAAAGAGGCAGGGAAAAATTCTCCCCTAATTCCTTCAGAGGAAGCTCCATTCTGCTCATACTCATCTAGTTCAGTCCTTGACTTCAGACTTCTGGCCTCCGTGATCATTGAATAAATAAATTTCTGTTGTTTTAAGCCACACAGTTTGTGGTAATTGGTTACAGCAGTCCCAGGAAATGAATGTAAGCACATTCTTTGAGGTTCACGACCACAGTACTCTAAAGGGTGGCAGAAGGATTTGGGAGTGGGTGTTACCGCGGGTTGTTTTCTGAAGGGTCTGGATTTAGTTGGTTTGTTACAATTATATCACATTCTGTTGGCATCTGATGAGGCATTAGTATGTTTTAACAAAATCCAATACACAGTTGGCAGTTTTTGGTCAAGAACTGATTAGGAGTGCAGTGTGTTCTTTATGCATGTTTTGAGTAAGTAAACAAGTAGTCCCTGACACTTTTTCCACAGGGAGTTCAACTTCTTGAACAACCTGAGGTTAGAAACACCAAAGGCATGGACAATAATTAACTCCCGATTGCAGTGTACTGCCAAAAAGTCCTGTTTTGTTATCGGTTCTTGAATCTCTAGGAGATCAAACATTTGATTAAACATATTTCAGCAACAGAAACTACTGAAATGGCTTTTGAACTATTTTAGTCACGTAGCTGTGTGTTTACCTTCTAAGCAATGAAACAGTGTCTTATGCTCTGCTGATTTGTTTATGTGTTTGAAGGAACAGGGCTTCATCTATTCATTCCACCCTTTAGTGAACAACAAGGTAGTGATTCAATTCAAAAAATATTTGTCCAGTGATTCCTATATGCCCTGGACACTTTTAGAACTGGATGGATTACAACAAAAGTAACAGGCAAAGGCTGTTTCCTTGTTAATCACGGAGGGAGAATGGATAAGTGGTCCTTGGGTCAGAGATACCTGCAGTAACTGAGAGACACGTGGAAAGACACCCAAGCAGGTGGCACCGTGTGCTACTGACTCCGCTTTTTCTCTGGCAGCCCCTTCTTTGTTTGTTTACCAGGTCTCTACCTTCTCCAGCAGTTTATTAATTAAAGGAGCCCCTCCAGGTTCAAACAGAGGCCCTTTTATATTTATTTATTTATACCTTCCTATCTTCCCCTTTTATATTTATTTATATCTTCCCCTTTTATATTTCTCCCTGAGTAGGAAAGCCCATACACACTAAGTCTTCAGTTACTAATGAGATTCCCCCAAAACATCCCTTCTGCCCAGATATTTTTTCTGAGCTCTAGACTCCTATGCTCAACCACTTGATATTTTTTGTATATCTCAGATTCACCATAGTGGTGCTCAGTTGTGTCCAACACTTTGAGACCCCATGGACTATAGCTGGCTAGGCTCCTCTGTCCATGGAACTTTCCAGGCAAGAATACTGGAGTGGGTTGCCATTTCCTCCTCCAGGGGATCTTTCTAACCCAGGAATTGAACCTGCATCTCCTGTGTCTCCTACATTGGCAGACAGATTCCTTACTACTGAGCCACCTGGAAAACTCGTGTTCAAACAAAAGTCATGATCTCTGACTCCATATCTCTTTCAATGTTACCCATGCCCAAGAATGACCAAGACAGAAACCAAAGAGCTGTTTTTGGTACCTCCCACTTTCATATCCTCATCTCTAAACCATCACAGAGTCCCATACATTTTGCCTTCTGAATTTTCTCAAACTCATCTGGTTTTCTTTATTTTCACTGCTCAAATATATGTTACAACTTAATCATAGGACTGCCTTCCCATCACCTTTGCCACATTCTATTGGTTATGAGTGAATCACAGGTTCTGCCCACACCGAAAAGGATGAGTTTATAAAGACACAACAATAGGAAGCCAAGATCATGGGGTCATCTTTGAATCCTGACTATCATTAAGATCTCAACTCGAACTCACTTCCTCAGGAAAACTTTCTCCAACCCAAGAATTGGGTCTAATCCCATTCTTACAGGTTCTCATAACACTGTACATCTTCACAGAATTTATCATAGTTCTAATTTTAACCTACTTATATAACTATTTGATTACTATCTTTCCCCTACTTGTCAGTCTCATGAGAGGATGTTTTGTTCACCATAACACCAGGCCTGGAACATGGTAGAAACTCAAAACTATTTGTTGAATAAATGGACAGGAAAAACCATGGAAGCTCTCTGTACTTTGTTGCCTTGATCCGTCTTGCAGAAATCAGAGAAAATCTTGCTTCTGGATTTCATAATCAATGAGTTGCCTTCTACTGTTCCTGTGGGAATGCTGTCTAATGGAATTTTACTGAAAAGAGAGACAGACAGACAGAGACATGCTAAGCTTTTATCCACCATCATGGAAACAGGCAAATCATGGTTTCTCAAAGTCCTAACTATGATAGACATCCCAAATTGACAATAAATGTTAGAGGAATTCAAGGACAGAGCAGTGACCTGGAATCACCAATACAAGTCAGTGTTACAGATTTATTTTATTTTGTTTCTTGGAATTTCTGATTAGCTTGTGTTCACAGGATCCATGCTAAACCATTAACAGACATAAGTTGATACGACTGTGTCCCATACAGATTCATGTTTGAGTAATTTTAGAAAGCAAACAAGCATTTGCTTGGTTGCCTTGTGAGGTGCCTGGATAAGAACAGTGTTCTCTCTGGTGGCCTAGTATCATGCGTGTGAGTGGTAGTCTCTCAGTCATGTCCGACTCTTTGTGACCCCATGGACTGTAGCCCACCAGGCTCCTCCGTCCATGGAATTCTCTGGGCAAGAACACTGGAGTGGGTTGCCATGCCCTTCTCCAGGCCTAGTATCATAGGACCTTCTTAATGTGTGTTGTGAAGGTGCTTACCACTACCAGCTGCACAGTCATCTCTGGAAATGATGAAGCTCTTAATCTATGCCAAGCCTGCACCAAACACTTTAGGTGTGTTATTGTGTTTATTTATTACAATCTTCTAAGTATGTAATATCTACCCTGTAACAGTGGTTCTTAAATTCTCACTAACAGCAGAAATCACCTGGAAGTCTGTTAGAACAGATTTTTCCACCCTGCCAGCAGAGGTTCTGATGTAGTAAATTTGGTGTGGGGGCCTGAGAATTTGCATTTTTAACAAGTTCTCAGCTGTAGATATGCTGCTGCTGGCCTGGGGACCACAGCTGAAGAACTACTGACCCATGAGACAAGTATTAACATTCTCCATTTTACTGATAAAGAAACTGAGGCTTTGAGAGGTGCGTGAGAGCATGTGGCCAGTAACTGGTGTAGCCAGGATTCAAGTTCAAGTTTGTTGGCTCCAAACCACTAGGTAACACTGCCAGAATCAAACATTCTTTTAAGCCCATGATCAAAGATAATTTCAAACATTCTTGATGATATTGGCTTGGTTTAAGTAACTGCTTATATTGTCATGTTCTCAATGCTTATTTCATTGTTTCAGTATGTTAAAATCTAAAATTATTTGAGTTCATTAAAAAGACAGTTTGAAAATCTTGACCAAGAAACAGAAAGAAAAAAAAAAAAGAAAACAGAATCTGAAAAGAATTTGTATAGGTTGACTCCAAAAGGAAACCTCTTGTTCACTTCTCGTGGGAGATAAAAGTGGATTGGTTAAAATGAGACACAGGTCTAAACAAGTTCTTTTTTGATGGTTTAAGAAAGATGGTAAGCAGAGAGAAAAACTCCATGTCACTGTGTCCATTCTCCTGGAAGCTACCAGTTTTGAAGTGATGGACACTGGAGATCAGAGGTAATTTTCAGGTCTGGCTTAAATAAGCCCTGGCATGAAAATGTTTGTATTCGAGGACTAGAAGTGTAGTCTCCTTTTTGTTCATATTTCCATTTCTTTCCTGGTGCTCACCTTATCCCAGAGGCTGCCAGCTGGTTTCCAACCCTAGGCTTACCTCCCTAATGACAACCAATAGAATAGCAACTTCCTCTTTCTCCAAACAATGTTTTCACAAGATTCTCCCCGACTTACGAGCTGTCAGAGGCATAGTCAAGATTTTTCAAGATACACTCCTTTTTCTTTCTCTCATCTGGCCAACCTTACTTTCCATTAATCCTTAATGAAGTTTTTGCTCCTGTAAGCAAATTTGTTATTCATCAGCCTTTGAACATTTTACTGCTGATTTCTTTTTTCCCCTCTCTTTCTATTCATCAGTTACTATAATTCTCCACCTTCAAACCCAACTCAAAATCCCCTTCCCCTAGCTCATCTTTCATGACTGACTTCATCTAACTCTGCTTTTGCTTATTGGCCTTACTGGGCCAAGTCAGCACTTAGTTAGGTTATATGTGTTGGAAAGAAAATTGTTCTGAAAGTATTCTTCAGTCATTCAATTAGTGTCTTCTATCTCCTCAAAGAGACCACAGCCCTTTGATGGCAGAGATTGTATTCCTTTTTTAAGTGCCCAGTGGACCTCATTTATTCATTCTTTCATTCCACATATTTTCATCAAGTTCCTCATCCATTCCAGGCACTGAGTCCACCTTGTTGGTTTCAGTGGAAGCTGGATTGCTTTCATAAGCCCTGCACGGCCCAGGAACCCTCTATCTTTGGATTTGGAGTGGGTAGGTGGGAATTCCTGCCAATGATTTGTCAGGAAGTCTGAAATAGAGGGCAGGAAGGGAAATAGGAGGAGGCTTGCTGGGAAGGCAGAGCATTCTTGCGGGGGCGGGGGTTCAGTTGGAGATGGGTGACTCTGCATAATGTTCCTCTCAGGGCTCCTTTTGACAAATATCAAAGGAAAGGGTTCATTTTCATTAGTCCTGCCTAAGGCAGGGACAGTTCCGTTGTGTTTTCAATAGGCAGAGGCTAAGTAGGTAATGGAAATCAAAGAGTGGGTTTCCGAATTTAGCCAACTTGGAATTTTGATGACTCTGAGTAGCATCTCTGTTCCTGAGTTGCTCTCATCTTTTAAAAAGTAGAAATTAGACTTGGCACACGAATGAGCCTAAGCAATTCATAAATAAAGAGTAAGTTCCTTACGCCTAGACATCGACATTTTCTATGCATATCTGTGTACTTGGCATTGTCTATAAAAAATGGTTACAAAGGCAAAAAAATTCAAAGCTCAGTTAGAAATTAGTTATCTACATTAGAACTGGTTTATGTGTTAAGGCTAATATATAGAAAACAGGTATAATTCTATATTTTTGCACATTCTAAGCAATATTCTCTGCAAGCTTAGGGCAAACCATCCCAGTATTAGAGTATCAAGCACTGCCAGACAATTTCAGCTTGTTTGTCTGTCTGTCCTGCTGTGTATCTCAGTCAGGTCACCCCATCACCCTGAGAGTGGCTGGAGGAGCCAGAGTTAGGCTTCTCTGGGTTTGTCCTGCACAAAGGAGTCGAACACAGAGGCCCTTGGGAGGCATCTCAGGAGTCAGAGCCAGGCAGGGCTAAACTGAGGGCTGATGTTCAACTGAAGGCTGAACATCCGCTACTGAAAGATTAACTTTATAAAGAGAGAATTAGGAAGTCTCCCCCAATGTTTTCTCAGCCTTCTTTTTTCTTTCCCTTGTCTTTTCTGCTCCTATGCTGTTGCCAGCTTCACCTTCCTCACCTGGGTTTCACCTGCCGAATCCGTGCCAAAGCACACACTCACCTCTCCTTCCCTCATTCCATTTCACCTAGAGGAGCTTTCTCAGTGTTAACTCTTTCCTTTCCTAGAACCCTGCATTTAAACCCACCAAGAGGCAGTTCTCCCTGAGTTGTCTTCTCCTTCTCTTCCAAGAATGAGGGAAGAAGATAAAAATCCTGGTGCTCACAGAGACATCATGCCCACCCCAGGGAGCAATAGGCTAAGGGATATAACAGCTTCACTTTCCCCTCATGGCTCCCAAGCAACAGGGAGATAACTATGAAAGGTTCTCAAACAACCTACACCACAAAGACCCAGGGTCAGTCATTTTACACATAAAGTCAGTTGACACGGTGCAGTATGGGGACAATATACTTTCCTTGGTAGATAATCTTGCAAAGAAAATGATGTTAGCCACTAAGCCAACCTTGTACCTCCTTGACAAACACTACCAAAAATATCAAGTAAAACTTGAAATTCTCTTACTTTAATAAATTCCAAGCATGCCTCATCATATTTGATGTAAATATTTTAGGTAATTTATTATTAAGAAGTGAAGAATATATTGCTATTAAAATTACATTGAATTTTAAAAACTTGATGTTGAAAACTAATCTTTGGGGATTGGGGCAGAGGTTAGCTAGGAAGGAACAAAAAGAACTTTCTGCAGCAAGGGTCAGTGTCTTAGATCTTGTTCGGGCTTTGGTTTACACATGTGTCTGCATTTGTCAAAATTCAGTGCATGTACATTTAAGATTTGGGCATGGCCATGTATAAATTTAATTCAAAAGAAAAAACATAAATATTGAACTTCAGTTAATGATATGCATGCTGAAGGATTTAGAGGCAAGTGTACTAATGTCTGCAATTTACTTTGAAATGCTTCAGAAAGGTAAAACGGATTGAGGAATGGGTAATAAATTGATATGTGTTAAGGAATGTGTAGAAATACATTAATGGGAAAATCCAGATGGTGGGTAGATGGGTGTTCATTATAAACATTTTAAAGCTTTGCTTTATGTTTGAAAATTTTAGTAATGAAATGTTGGAAAAACTACTGTTAAGATAAATTTATACCATCTAACAGCCAACTGTTGTCATTTTAGAATATCCCACTTATTCTGACTGATGAACAAATCCAGCATTATTACACAGATCACTAATGTTTTATTTAAGAAATATGATCTGGCCCTGGATAAAATAATTGTTTATGGAGTTAATGCCTTTTCTTCCATCGTATACTCGCTGATGTTGTTGTTGTTCAGTTGCTCAGTCATGTCCGACTCTTTGTGACCCCATGGATGGCAGCACACAGGCTTCCCTGTCCTTCACTATGTCCTGGAGTTTGCTCAGACTCATGTCTGTTGAGTCGGTGATGCCATCCAACCATCTCACCCTCTGTCACTCCCTCCTTCTCCTGCCCTCAATCTTTCCCAGGGAATAGAGAACACCATGAGGAGAGGGGGAAGCCACACTTAATCATGCACAGTACTAATTATTTCCTATAATCACTGCTACATTAATCACATATTATTTTTTCTATTTAAGATACTTATGTAATTTTCTCCTGTATAATATGAAAAAATTCAAAGGAGGTAACATTTGAACTGAGTCCCAAAGAATGAATAGGAGTTCACCCAGCATCCAAAAGAGGGAAGGAGAATGACTTGTTTCATTTCTATGTCTCATAATACCTGGCAGAATAAATGCTAGATGCATGTTTAGTTCAAGTTGCAAAAGTTCAAAGGTCAAGTTCCTAAACAGATTAAAAGTGAGCCCACCTAATTAGAAATAAACTGCCATTTTACTTGGTCATCAAATTTCAGTGTAAGGAATTCTGAAATGATGAAAAAACTTGGAGGTTTTTCTGAGATGTCTGACCCTCCTGGGAGAAAGGAGACCCTCTGTCAGGAAATCAAATATGGTTTGCTTGATTTTTCTAAAATAAATATTCCAGACTTAATCCAGCCAAATAAATTGAAGCAATATTCCTGGAGACCTAGTTGCTGTAAATCTCAGCAAACTTTTGGAATCCCCTTCTTGAAATCAGATCAAAAGCTTACAGCACTTTCTTCTGAATATCTTCAGAGAAATTAGATTTTATTTGTGAAATGAGAAATTCATGCAGAAGCCAGCTCAGTTGAGTAAGACTAGCTTTGCATAGCGGTACAGCTGTAAACCGATCATGATTTTCTTGACATAAATTTGTTCTCCAAATTACCAAAGAAGAATTTCAAAAATGTGTTTGGCATCATGAGAATACACGTATAAACTTCTGCAGTGACTCCTTAAGGGCGAAGCTTAGATAAGAATAGACAGACACACTTGGAAGCATTAAAAAGCATGAACACACCTTCCCACTGGCCAGCGTGGGCTCAGAGAGCAGCGGGTAACTACACCTACGACCCTATTGGCCTCTGAGAAGTGAGCTTCTGAGGCAGTTCGTGGTGGGTTTTCCATGTCTTCCTCAATACTGGTTTCTAAAAAAAGCAATCCCTAAAGTGTGTCTGCTTAACATTTTACCTTGTGATAAAGCTCGGAGGAGGCAAGCTGAGCCCAGTGGGAACATTAGAAATGCCCCAGAACTGAGCAAGAAAGAGAAAGCAGTCACGTACCCCGTGACCCTGGTCTCCACCCTGAGCCAGCAGCTGCGGAGGAGCAGGCAGGCGAGGGTCCTCAGGTGGCAAAGGATAAATGTGGAAAATGGAAGCAGCCTGATTCATGTGTGCTAAACTGAAGCCTGAAGTAGTGGCAAGAGTGTATTGTGCAGGGAGGCTTGAGAGCAAAATGAGGTGTAGGATGAGTCATGGCCAGTACATTGAAAATACAAGAGGGGGTGAGAGAGAGTGTGAGTGGGGAGACTCGAAACTCGTGTTCTGTAGGTAACAAGTTAGGCAACAAAAGAATAGGAGGAAATCGGGGCCTTGAGCCTTCGTGAATTCTCCCTTGCTATCTAAGACACTCCGCTCTTACAGAATAACATTTTTCAGGGTCTAATGGCCTTGTGTTTGGGCACTTATATTCATTCTGACTTTTGGTTTATCCAGGCTTATTCTTCTTTAGTGACTGGTTCCTATCTGACTCCTGGACATAGCAATTTACTCAGTGCCTCATGTTGAAGAGACATTTTATCACCTTCTATTTTCCAGGCAACTATCACGGCACTCCTAGATGCCTTGAAAGACCACCACCACCTCCTCTTTACCACCACACCCTCTTATAACCAAAAATTTGCAAAAAAAAAAAAAAAAAGTATTCTCATACTCATTTTTTTTCTTTGCAAGGTCAGCATTTAACATTATTGTATTTAAAACACCAGAGTTTAGTGGATGAACTCCAGAGTAGTTTGCCCTATTCTTGTCACCCTTCCTGAGGAAACTCTTCCTCATCCTTTCCCTCTTTGTTTAAGGGTATTATTCCTTGCATGGAAGCGATCAGATAGTAAGTGCATGATAAGTGTGTCATGAGTGAACAAATGAACGGTCACTTGATAGCACAAATCTTTCCAAGTGGTTGAACCACCATACTTTCTAACAGATGATGGATGACTTTCTAAAGTCCCTTTAGTGGCTAGGCCTTGAACATTTAAAGACATGCATTCAGAGAACTTTGAAAAAAGTGATAATTCACTGGCAGCATCGTCAGAAGTGATTTGGAGGAAGAAGGATGGTCTGTGTAAGAGGGTGTGTGTGTGTACGCATGTGTGTGTTGTACAATCAACTATACACACACATAAATCTAACCATTCCTCACATTACTATGTTACTTGACATAAATTCTTTAATAACCAATAGATGTTACATAACTCTAAAGCATCCACATTTCATGGTGAGTTGAATGTTTTTTCATTTATAAGTGTAATTGCAACTCATGGAAAGATGAAGTCATGGATTATTTTGTACAGGAAGTAGGGTAATTTGTAGTAGGGCCTTAATTTAGGGATAAGGAAACTCATGCCTGGAAAAGTCCCGTAGGCTCCACAGAGGTAACTGGTGGCAAAGGAGAAACCAGTCTCCCCGGTTCCTGCCTCCTAGTCCAGCCATCATTGAACAGCTCCTCCCTTATGGGGAATGGTCACCGTGCTGGGAGTGGGCTGTCTTGGGATGAGTTGCAAGAAACAAAATACCTAATGGACTATTTCCTTTCCACACAAGAGGCTTAGTGACTTAAAAGGGTGAGAGAAAAAATAAAGATAAACTTTCTTTTAAGTTATAAATGAAGAACATCTGCCATAAGCAATGTCTATAAAGACTACACATATCTAAACAGGTGAGTTTTGCTTTGCATTTTAGATTAATTAATTAGGTATAGCTTGGGGTTAATTAAGGGTTCCCTTTTATATTAAACATTCTTGGGAAGTGTCCTTCAGTCATTAGCTCACACAGGAACAAGAACATGGATTTAAAAAATGTTGGAATTTGGAATATAAGTTGCAAAGGAAAATAAATTTTAAAAAATGTCTTCATCAGCATGAAGAAAAACCATTTCACAATTACAGGTTTCAAAGAATAACTTATTTTTAAAAACTTGCTCCTATTTTTACATGTAACTTTTTAATGCATTCTCTCCTAGGTAAACAGTATTATTTTAGTTTCTATTGCTATAATAAAATATTATAGCTGACCAGTTGGTGGAGCAATTACATTTCTGTAGCTCTTAATGGCTATTTTGCTTAAGTACTAGTCACTTAATTAGAATCAAGAAAAAGACTATTAATATTCTAAGGACTAACTAAACTGATCACAAACTTTTGGGAGAAACAATAGAAAAAAAATCACTTTAACAACATCTGGCCCATTGAAGACAGCCTGTAATTCCACTCATGACTGTTGGAGAGTCCTCTCTTGACTCAAGCTCCTTGCAAAGTCACAGCTAGAGGTAGGTATGGCTAAGAAATGGGAACCTGTCAGCCTTAGTGCTCCAGCTCCTGAAAGTGTGAAGTTAATGCAATTATAACATTTAGTGACAAACCAGATACCCTTTTACAAGACCATCTAGTATGGATTTAAATGTAATTATTGGCATCTTTGACTTAAGCAGATGTCCTAGAAAGATAGCCTCTGGGAAAGCATGTTCAATCCAGATTTCCTCCAAAAGAATGCTTAGCTGACTGTTTGCCAATCTAGTGTTTAAGTCCCTCAAAATCTTTGTAGTTACTTTGCAATACTTAGAAAATGTAACCTTCACCTGTGATATAGTCAAGTGAAAAATGTAGGAATTAGTACAGATATGATTACATGAAAAACAAATCCTTTGAGTAGACAAAAGACTGTAAGAGAATGTAAAATGCTAACCATGGTTGCCTTTGCATAGCGAGATTGAGTGATTTTTTTTCTTATATTGTTTTGACTGTCAAAATTTTCTAGAATAAATATCTATTGGTTTACCTTCTAAAAATATAAAAGTATTATTCAAAAAGTAGGAAATTAGTGACAGTGAACTTAAAAGAATGATTATGTGTATAAAGAGTAGTATCTTAAAAACTATCTAAATACATCCTTGTAACAAAGCCCAGGCAGTACAGAGGCTGGCATCTGCTTTTCACTAGAATCGCAGACTAACCTGCACATGTTAAATAAGTTATATTGGCTGGCAAGCTGAAACGAAAGGGGTCTGGCTGATGTGGATTAGGGCGGGGTGGGAAGTTTTATTTTCCTAAAATCCGCATTTCTTGCAAACATGTTTTTAAAGTCAGCTTTAAAATAGGTATGTATTAAGTACCTATGATATTTACACAAGTCTGTTTTAGATGGTAAAGTTAAAGCAGTAACAGCCTAGAGATCCTTGCTGTCTTGGGGCTTACATTTTAGACTGGGGAATCTGAGAATCAGCACAAAAATCTATAGTATTTTAGATGTGACAAGAACACCAAAGGAAAATAAAGATGAGAAGAGAGAGAAAGAGCACCTGGAAAGGGAAGAGGAAGGTCACTTTCTCAAAAGATGGCCGGAGAAAGTCTCACTCTGATAAGGTGATATTAGGCCAAGACCTGAAGTTCCCATGATGGTATCTGGGGCAACAGTTCCAGGCAGGGGAAACAGCAAGTTCAAGTGTGTATGGGGTGTCCCAGGGTCACCCAGGAGGCAGGTGTGATTGGAGCAGAGTGTGGAAAGGGGGATTTGGGAAATGAAGCTAGCAATGTAATGGAGTATTGGACCATGTAAACCTTGCAGACCATTCAAGGAGTTTTGGCTTTTACTGAGAAGGATGGAAAATCATTGAAAGGTTGGGGACAAAAGAGTGAGTTGTTATGAATTTGAAAGAGTTGCTCTGGATGTTTACTGAGAATAGATTTTAGAGGGAGGAAGCAAGGGCAGAGGCAGAGAGGTTAGGTAGGAGGCTGTTGAAATACTCAAGACAAAAGATAGTGGTGGCTTGGACCCGAAAGGTAGCATGGAGGTAGTAAAAAGCGACAGGATTCTGAATACATCCTGGAAATCAGAGTCAGCTGATTATTAACAGATTGAGTATGAAATAAAAGGAACAGAGGAAGAGAAGGTGACGTCAAATTTTTGGTCTGAGTAACTGAAAGAACAGAATTGAAATTCACTGAAAAAAGGAAGGCTGGGTGAGGGTGAGGGTATGAGGGTGAGGGCCGAGATAAGGTTTAGTTTTGAACATATATGTTACATGTGAGTGGCTTGTGTGCTCAGTCGCTCAGTCATGTCTGACTCTTTGCAGCCTCATGGACTATAGCTGCCAGGCTCATCTGTCCATGGAATTTTCCAGACAAGACTACTGGAGTGGGTTGCCATTTCCTGCTCCGAGAGATCTTCCTGACCCAGGGATTGAACCTGTGTCTCTTAAATCTCCTGCATTGGTAGTCAGATTCTTTACCACTAGTGCCACCTGGGAAGCGTACAGAAATAAAGGGGAAGTTGAAAATGAGAAGCCTGAGTTGTTTATTATTAATAGTTACCCAGATGGACGTGTCAAGCAAGCAGCTGTATATACGAACACAGAATGGAGAGAAGTCAAGGCTGAAGGTGCAAGTTGAGAAGTTGTCAGCATGTAGGTAGTGTTTGAAGCCATAAAAGTGGTTGCTACTAACATAGTGAATGTGGATAGAGAAGTTCGAGGACTGACCACTTCTACTCTTGGGTATTTAGAGACTGGAGAGATGAAAAATAATCACCAAAGGGGCAGAGGAGTGGACAGTGAAGCAGAAGAAAAAAAAAAAAACCCAGAGAAGGTGAATAAAGGAAAAGCTGGAGATTTGTTTGTTCCAGACCCTTAAGGAAATCCCTAACCAGTTATTAGCTTGGCCGCTAAGCAACTGAACAGAAACTTCACTGACCACACATGGCAAAGAATACAGACTTTATAAAACTAGTTCATGAAAATCACTAAAAAAGGTTACATAAATGAGCCAAAAATGACCTCTGTATATTGGCTTCTAGGTTGTTTATTTCAAAATTTTGACCCGTTAGCTCAAAAGCCTGGGGAACCAAAGTCAGATTTTTATGTATTCAATTGTTTTACTTCTATTTTTTAAATTGAAATATAGTAGATGTATGGTAATATTCTATGCTACAGGTGTACAATATAGTGATTCACAACTTTTAAAGGTTACATGCCGTTTATACTTACTACAAAAATATTGCCCATATTCCCCATGCTGTACAGTATATCCTTGTAGCTTATTTTACACCTAATAGTTTTCCCCTCTTAATTCCCTACCCCATGTTGCTCCTCCCCTCTCCACCCTCCCTACTGACAACCGCTAGTCTGTTCTCTGTATCTGTGAATCTGCTTTTCTGTTATATTTCTAGTTTGGTTTTTTTGTTTTGCATTTTTTAGATTCCACATGTAAGTGATATCATAAAGTATTTGTCTATCCCTGTCTGACTTGTTTCATTTAGCATAATGCCCTTCAATTATTTTAAAAACAGCCAAAATAAGCAAAAATTTAAATCATTTAGAACCTGCCTGCTTCACATACCCTGTAGAGCCTCACTTGACAGTTGTTACCAATTGATAAGATAAAGCCTTGTGGTTGTAAGACCTCAAGTTGCTATGGCCCTTCAAAGCTCGCTAACACAGAGACTCCTTGCCATGCTGCTGAGCCATCTTTTTGGAAAAATTTGCTTGAAAATGGACTACAACTAAGAAAATAGGATTCAACAATAGCTTAAAACTAGAAATTGTACCATGAAAGCACTAACAGCAAACATCTGAACCATTTAAATAGCTAAGTTTAAATGATTAATGAAAATGTGCTTCTTGAAATAAAATACATAGAAGATTTTTGGAAAAAAAATATTTCAAAAAATAATTTTTAACATCTGGATCTAAAGCTACAGAAAATACAAACAGCTAAAGCATATACTGTGCTGTCAATGTAACCAATATCAAATTCTAATTATATGCTGCTTAAAAGACATGTATGTAAAACAAAATCGGTGAACCTCTGTAAGAGGATGGATTCACATACAAATATCAAAACAAAAATCCTGACTAAAATAGCAGCGAATCAAATCCAGCAGTTTAAGAATTGTTTAATCTGTACTATTTATTTCAAGAATACATGACTAGTCTAACATTAGGAAATTGATCAGGGCTATTTGTCATATGCATAGGTTAAAGAAGAAAATAACATGGTTGTATTAAAAAAAACTGATAAAAATCATCTATTCAAAAAAGTAAATTATTAGAAATAGAAGATTTTCTATTTAATACGATAAAGAATGTCTCTGTCAAACTGAGGGACATGACAAAAATTCTAGAAGTATTTTTATGAAAGATAGGTGTCAGAAAGAGTACTTACTATTAACACTGTCCACCAATTTGATGCTCTTAAATATGTCCACAAATTCTTTGAGATTTGTCTTAGAAGCAGAGTCTCCAGTCCAGTCAAGCCTTCGGGTGACTTGCAGCCCCACCTGACATCTCAACTGCAAGCTCTGAGATACCTGGGTCACAACTAGCCAACTATTTGCTCCCAGATTCCTGACCCTTAAAAACTGTGTGACAATAAATGTTTGTTGCTTTAAGTCCCTACATTTGGGGGTAATCTGTTACACAGAAATGCTTGACTAATATGCTGTTGTTCAGACTGCTCTAGTCAATCAATATCAAAATCAATTAAATAATTCATAAAATGATCTATGACTGTGGAAATGGAGAAGACAAAAACGATAATTTTTGAAGATTTTATGAAGTGAGTTGGATGAGTTAAAAAATTTTAAGCAAAAAACTAGAAGAAGATGTAAGTGAATATTTAATTGATCTTGGAATTGGTAAAACTAACAAACAAAAAACTTAAAAAATATAATATCAAGGTACCTTGATAAGGATTTGGGTTACACAGGTGTTGCATTTGTCAAAACTCAATGCATGTGCACTTGAGTTTTATGTATTTCATTGCATTTAAATTTTACCTTGAAAGAAAAGTGTTAACTAATGCAAAACTTTAGTTGAAAATATGAAAGTTGAAGTATTTTTCAGAAGAAAATATAATGATGCCTGTAATGTTTGAAATGCATCAAAAAGATGAAATGGATTAATGGATGGTTGGAGGGGTGAGTAGACAACTAAACATGTGATTAAAAAAAACAGTGAAGTGTTAATGGTGGAATCCTTGTAGTAGGTTTATGACCATCTACCAAAAAAATTCCTTCAATTTTCAATTTCCAGTGAAATTTTTTGTAGTAATATGTGTTAGAAAAAAATCATATTTTCAAAGAAATTACTTCAGATACCTTGTCAGATGTTTTGAAAAGCAGGGTTGAATGTTGCATATATAAGATGATGTCATTGAGCGAGAGTGTGAAAGAGAGCACTAAAATAGAGAAAAGCAAAGTGGTTATACTGGAGTGTTGAGATAATAGGTAATTTTTATTTTCTGTTTTAAAATTTTCTTTACATTTTCTAAACTTTTAACAGGAAGTGTGAATGACTGTTATTATCAGAAAAAGTATATTTTATCCTTTAGCATACTTAAAAATAGTTTCAAGGAGGCAGGTTTTAACTTAGAACACAGAGGAACACTTTCTGACAGAGTTACATTTAGATGAATAGACCACTCAAATGGTGAGACTGCCCGCCTCTCAAGAACCACTGTTCAGGCTAGAAGACCACAAGTAAAAATATTTTTGAAAGGGTTTAATAAGATATGGGGGGATTATAGGGCATCCTCAAATTCTGAGACCTATATGTGAAACAGAAAATACTAAAGAAATGAAAAGACCTCGGACATTTTCCTAATCTACTGCAAACTCAGTACTGTGTGGATATGTTCAGTCGCCAACTCGTGTCCAACTCTTTGCAACCCCATGGACTGCAGCACACCAGGCCTCCCTGTCCCTCACCATTTCCCAGAGTTTACCCAGTTTCATGTCCATTGAATCCATGATACCATCCAACCATCTCATCCTCTGCTGTCTCCTTTTCCTCCTGCCTTCAATCTCCCCCAGCATCAGGATCTTATCCAGTGAGTCAGCTGTTTGCATCAAGTTGCCAAAGTATTAGACCTTCAGCTTTAGCATCTGTCCTTCCAATGAGTATTCAGTGTTGATATCCTTTAGGATTAACTGGTTTGATCTCCTTACTGTCCAAGGGCCTTTCAAGAGTCTTCTCTAGCACCACAGTTTGAAAGCATCAGTTCTTTTGTGCTCTGGCTTCTTTCTGGTCCATCTCTCATATCTCTACATGACTACTGGAAAGACCATAGCTTTGACTATATGGACCTTTGTCAGAAAAGTGATGTCTTTGCTTTTTAGTATGCTGTCTAGGTTTGTCATAGCTTTTCTTCCAAGGAGGAAACATCTTTTAATTTCATGGCTGCAGTCACTGTCTGCAGTGATTTTGGAGTCCAAGAAAAGAAAATCTGTTACTGCTATCACTTTTTCCCCATCTATTTGCCATGAGGTGTGATGGGATCAGATGCCATGATCTTCATTTTTTGAATGTTGAGTTTTAAGCCAGCTTTTTCACTCTCCTCTTTCACCCTCATCAAGAGGCTCTTTAGTTCCTCTTTGCTTTCTGCCATAAGAGTGTTATCATCTGCATATCTGAGGTTGTTGATAGTTCTCCCAGCAATCTTGATTCCAGCTTGTAACTCCAGTCCAGCATTTCGAGTGCTGTGCTCAAACTCAGTACTAGTCCATGAAAAAAAAAAATATGTTAATCCAAGACTTTGTGTATCACCATATACACGAATCTATTTCAGTATATCACAGGAAAGTCATTCTAGGCACCAGATAAGAGTTATTTCAAGATCTTAGCTGTTCCATAAGCATTGTGAAGTCCTAGCAACATTTTGTATTTGTGAAGTGAGAGTGAGCAGAGTGCTTCAGTATATAATAATATTATTTTGTCCAAGTCTGTGACAAGCCTGAGATGCAGTAGGCAGTGATGGACTTTTCAGAGCTGAAGGCAGCCAGATGTCTCAGGGGCACCTGGGCATGGACTCTGCTTTCTTCCCTCCTTTGTGGATGTGCTGCATTAAGTTTAAGAACTAAGAGAGCCTGGTATTTCTAAACATTTCCTTAAAGAGATGCACCAAGTTAATTCAAGTACTTTTTCCAGTTAAGTAGTGTAATCATAACTGAGTTTCTCTCGTAATCCTTTCGTATCCTATCTGGCAGGTATACTGCCTTCACTCCTGTCTGGATGAGTCTCTCCTACATGGCTCTGTGAGAGCAGCTGGGCGTGTTGGTGTGAAGAGGCTTAGGAGTTTATCTTCAATGAGTGGGGCTTCTCTGGTGGCTCAGTGGTAAAGAATCTGCCTGCCAAGGCAGGAGACACTGGTTCAGTCCCTGGGTTGGGAAGATCCCTTGGAGAAGGAAATAGCATTCTGCTCCAGTATTCTTGCCTGGGAAATCCATGGACAGAGGAGCCTGGTGGGCCACAGTCCATGGGGTCACAAAAGTGTCAGACACAACTTAGCAACCAAACAACGGCTTCAATCATGCACAATCATACAGTGGCCTCTGTTTTTCTGTTCTTTTTTTTTTTGTAAACAAAGAAACTGAAGTTCAGAGAGATTAGGTAGAAGAATTCAAATTTGTGACACCAGAGCTGGTTGGGGGGCACCTCGATGAAACTTATATTTTCCGAGCATTATTCAAACGCATTCCCACTTGAACCTCTAAAATCCTTTAGATTTACCAGCAGATGTAGAAACAAACCAAAAGAGTACTGATTAGAACCTTGAATTTATTTAAAACTTAAAAATTTTCTGAATGCTGTAAATATTGCCCTGAGCATTCTGAAAGCTTTTACCCAGGAGGACAAGACTGCATGCATCCAAGGTGATACATTAAGTGTTCTCTTTCTCCCAAATGACGGTGGACAATTGGGAGAAAGAGCTTTGGCTGTTGCACTTTTGACTGATGTTTAAATTGGGACTTTTTTCATCTGGGCCACTCTGGCGGCCTGTCCTGTTCATAAAGAGGGACAATTACATCCATGATAGTCCATGCAAGAGAATTTAGAGTGTGTGCACAAATCCATTACCACAAACCAAATAACAATATAATAACTAATACAGCATTTCTTAAAACATTTTCCCAAGGAAGAACCAGAAGAGGTTGAAGGCAGAAATATACTTCAGGAATGCAAAATCTGTACTTTGGAAAGAGATTCTACACCAAAGCTTGGAGAGCCTTCAACATGAGGTTTTAAAGCTAGGACTAGTAGACAAAACTTTTCCAATGCTTTCAACACAGAAATGAAAAAAATGAGTTGAAATAAGAAAAAGGGTCTGAGAGCCCTCTCCTGTTACTAGTACAAGCCTGTACTTTCCATGAGGAAAAGACCACGTTTGTCTTGTTTACTTGTGTTCAGCATGAAGGATGATTTTCAACCAGTATCACCCCTGGGATGGTGCCGCAGGTCCCTGCCAATCAGAGCCCATGATGGTCAGGATGCTGTGGCAGTGGGTTCCAACTGATGACCCAAGTCCAGAGCAGGGCATGATGTAAGCTACCTGCACTATCAGCAATTTTTGAAAGAACAAATGAATGTGATATGTGTTTCATAAACAAAAAAGTCCAATATAGCATATCTCTGTTTTTGACTCAGTTCTAATAAGTGAAGTAAATGTCTTTACTGAGCCAAAGGTCCCTCACGTTTTAGCCTTGAAACTACCAGGCCAAGCCCACTGCCTCTTCTTCCATCAACAGTGATTTGAGTATTAAGTGCTTGTGCAACTAACTTTTCAGGTTGCTGTAGCCTTCACTAAACACTGCCAAGAAAACTCCAGAGGAGCAGTATCATCCCATTTTTCCAAATATTGAAGCCTATCAGGTCACTCCTAAATCTGCATTTCCAGATTATCTGTCTAGTAAACTCTTCATGCAATCCTAAGCCAATTTGAGGGAAAGCAGAGGTGACTGGAAGGAGGATGCCCCTTCCGGAATCTCAGGGCCCTCAGAAGCTGCCTTGCCTCTTTGCATTCACTTGCCCTAAACACTTCTCCAACTCTAGGTTTGCCTGAAATTATTCAGCTAGGAGGTTTATTTCTTTAACTTGGCTTCCCTTAAAATGTGATACCCCTGGGGGAGTTAATAGCGCCTTTCAACTCAGTGTGAACATGTTTATCAGATTCCAGTACCAGGAAGATTGTGATTGAGCAGAAAAACCCTCAGTGCCTCTCTGGGAAAGCAGGAAAGCAACAAAGAGGAAAAAATGCTTCCCAAAGGGGAGGCTGAGGATACAGGCACCATTGGCTTGAACGGTTTTCTCTGACTGTCCCTGCTCTTAAGTAGTAAAATGCTGTCCATCCCTGTCATAAAATCCTACCTACTTATCTGATAAAATATTGCAATCAAAAACCACATCAAATTCGTGTGTGGCCAACTTTTCTCTATCTTGACCAAATACAGGAAATGAATCACTCTGCAAAGCACACGGAGACCAGCCAAAGCAATCTGCAAATTGAGTAACTCTGTCCCAGCTCTTAGCCCTCTGGATTCAGTAAGAACTTCAAGTGAAACCTCATTCCTGTCCACCCTCTCAAATGGGCACGCCCAGATTTTTGGGGTAGACTTGCGGTCTTTGATTTTGCAACCTCCAGTTTGGGGAACAAACTGAAAATAGTAACACTCCATCTGTTTTGTGCTTTTTTCATAGTGTTTTGTCCTCTATTGAAATACACTGGAATAGTGTTTTAACTTGCAAAATATAGACGGTACCTCTTTTCCTTGTGTACACACGCACGCTTATAAAAACCACGTGACAGTGAATTGATAGCCCATGTAACTCTATTCTGAGCATAGGATGAAAAACTTTGAAGGACAGGAGAAAGAACACATTTTCCTGAATCATCTAGCCGAGCTATTGGCAAAGCTTAGAACTAGACTTCAGTTTCAGATACTCTGTTTTATTCTTGTTTACTGAGTTGTACTAACTATAGAGACTCACCATGCTTTCTATTTCTGAAGCTGTTTTCAAAGCCACCAAAGTAAGCAAGGATATTATCTTTAGGAAGAGATGGTATGATGTTCTCTCTAACTATACTTATCACTGAATTCAAGTACAGGGTCTTTATAAAGTCTCTGTGCCATTATTAAACTTTTAACTTCAAAAGCATATGGGGTAGACATGATAGTAAACTGTAAATGGGATTTAAAGGCAAATTCAATTATCTTCTTAGAGCTGTCATGAACTTCAATTCTGCTGGCCATATTTCATTTGTCACAGGATCTGAAATGAGTACATATTGTGTGCAATTGTGTAAGATAGTTGTCCTAAACTTTAATACATTTACTTTTGAGTACCGTTTATAGATTGTTTCTCTAACACGCACAACCTGAGTTATTAAAGTTTAAAAGTGCACAAGGCCCTTATGAAGACCCTGTTTATAGCTCAAGTACAGAGCACAGGAATTCTGGCTAAATTACCTCTCTTTGCTGCCAGCCCGTTCTCCTTCATTTCAGATAGGCCACAGTATCCAGGGAACTGAATGTTCCTCTGTAATGAAAAGGACGTATTCTTAAACTCTAGTATTTAGTGAATAACAGGTGATAAAGGCTTCATTTTTAAATTGCCTTTCTTCCTGTTCCAGTATTCTTGGGCTTCACTTGTGGCTCAGCTGGTAAAGAATCTGCCTTCTATGTGGGAGACCTGGGTTCGATCCCTGGGTTGGGAAGATCCCCTGGAGAAGGGAAAGGCTACCTGCTCCATTATTCTGGCCTGGAGAATTCCATGGACTGTATAGTCCATGGAGTGGCAAAGAGTCAGACACCGCTGAGTGACTTTCACTTTTCTTCTTAGAATACATAGATAATGATAAAATCTAACGTATGAAGACTAGGTATTGACTGAGGAAAATGAATAAGAACAATAAATCATATAATTAGAAGGCTGACCATCCCGTACATGAATGCCATTCAGCAGCTACCAACTTAGATTCTACCATTTCTTCAAGGTCCATGCAAGTGTTCATATTTCCTGAACACTCCTTGTTCACAAGGGTGCAGCTGTTCTCTGCATTCCTAAAGCACCTGTAGAGTGAACCTGAACTCAGGGAGACCTCAGGATTCATTGGCCAGTTCATTGAAGAACTGGATCTAGAACCCATGACTGTTCTCTTTCCTCCAGATCTTTCCTTAGTCCTGGGTTAGGGAGTGGTCACATTTGTAGCTTGGAGGGAAAATCAGATCTGGGAGGTGAAAAAGAGAGATTGAAAGATGTCAAAGGCTTTGAACCTGGATTACTTAGAAAATATAAGAAGCTTACTCTGAAGAAAGGTAGTCAGTTTCATTTAAACATGTTGAGTTTGAAATGATGACAGAACATCAAATCCATGTGGTCTGGATGGGTCAAGATTCTTAGAATGATAAAGGCCAGAAACTTTGTGTAGAGGCCAGGAATCTCTGTAGAATGATGGACAAAAGTTTTAACCTTGTCCGAAGAGAGTGTAAAGCTTAAATTCAGTGGCCTAGACAGGTTTGGATGACATTCCAAACTCTGTTAGAGTGATGGACAGGGCAGCTCCAATGACTCCTCTGGAGCAGCTATGGCCTTTTCATTTTGGAGCAAGTCTTTTACTTTCAGCCTTGTTCTATAGGTTAGGTCAAAGGTCTACAAACTACAGCCAGTGGGCCAAACAATTTTGGCCCACTGCCTGTTTTTGTATGGCCAGTTAGCTAAGAATGTTCCTTCTGACATAAAATGGTTGAAAAAAATCAAAAGAGTAATATTATGTGACAAGTAAAAATTACACGTAATTCAAGTTTTAACATTCATTGGAATATAGCCACATCCCTTCATTACATATTTGTGCTACAACAGCAGAGTTAAGTGGTTGCAATAGAAACCATGTAGAAAACAAAGTCTCAAATATTTTCTATGTGATTAAGGAAAATTTTGCTAACCCTTGGCTTAGATCTGTAAGAGTTCAGGCATCTGAAGATGGCTTCTGATCCTTAGCATTCCCACCTGTCCATCCATCCATCCATCTATCCATCCGTCTATCTATATATCCAACCAGTGAGCCAGCCTGCCAATCATCTAATATTGATCAAGTATATACCACTTGAAGTTCTGAAGAATCCCATGACCTGATACTTGCCCTGAGTACCAGTGTTATATAGTGGTGTTCAGCACCTCCTGTTGAAACACCTTGGCATTCACTTGGAAGTATTTCATAGGGTAGTTGAAGTCTGAGTTCTCAGTAGCCTTAGGTTCCTTCTCATTAGAGTCCTATTCTCAGGGCCCAGCTCTTCCTGTGGCTGGAAGAGGACTTGGTCTTTGAAATAGGAGTGGAACCAACACTACAGCTGTTCACCCAGGGAAGAGGAGGATTGCTGAGGGTGGGAACTAGGCTGAGTCTGAGGAGCTAGCTGCAGCTTTTGCCAGGTAGACTAGGGCTTGTTTCTCTAGCTCTCCGATGAATATTATGGGCCTTACACACATTTACTTTAGAGAGAAGCTTCCAGCATTAAAATAATAATAATAATAAAAGTTAAAAATGGTATGACTGCATTGGTATTATTAATATGAATACAAAGCAGTTTGGATTTATTCCTATTACCTTTTTTCTGATATAAAAGAAATTAATGTTTTTGCTGGTACCTAAAGTATTACGGGCCCAAAGCACTGTGCCTCCTGTGCTGACTGGCTAAATAAGCCTTGGCTAGGAGCTGTAAAATCTGCTGGAGAGGGACCCCCGCCAGCCAGGGGAGAGCTCAGAAGCACGGATCCAGTGCCTTGGGGGCTCAGCCTAAATCCCTCTCATAAAGATTTGATTTATAAGAAGCATTAGCCTGGGCCTCCAAAGAAGGTTCCTCCGGTGGCCCTTAGCACTGGTGAACTACATTAATGTCTTCTGCTTTCATGTATCATCTCTAAGTTGGCTCCTCAATAGACTTTTTCAATTAGAATTTTATAATTTTATTGTTTTTAATCTGTTTAATCATTTCATAGGAATCATGATAGAGTTCATTTGGGGATTTTTCACTGATAAAGATGATTCTAGGCACCTATTGTAAAGTGTAACGCATGCTCATAGAATTTGGGATGTCTTACTCCTAGAGCAGCACCTCATTATACCACACCATGCTCCCTTTCCATCAGTTTCTTATATGAACCACAGCTTGGGTCTCACTGGGTGTAACTGCATGGACCATAACCTTGTCCCTCTCAGTTTGTATAATTTTGGCATTTCCTTGAGGTGCAGAAATGCTGAGGTTGCTCTTATTTTTTCCTTCTCTGTAGAAATCCTGTCTTTTTTATTTGAAGGCACGGAGGGTGGCAAGAAGGTTTTGGATATCATTCTTCATTCAAAGTCGTGGCCTATTTTGGCCGTGATACGCTTACAGGCATCTCCCACCACACTGTAGCCTGATTTGCTGACACTTCACACCCGTGAACCCTGCAGACCTCTTTACTGCAGCAAGTTCTGATACACTTATTCCCCACTCAGCCCCAGCCTAGGTTGCCTGTTGGTAGGGAGTGCCCGTACTAGGACCCTGTGTATCACCGCTCATCCTTTTCAAATCCTCACTTTCCTTCTTATTGGTTTATTACAAAGACACTTTCTAAATGTGAATAGTTAACAAAATCTGGGATCAGTACAGGACAGTATTGGTTTCTTCCAAAGGCATTCCTACCTCAGGAAAATGGCTACTCTCATAGTGTTAGCAGGAGTACAAATTATTACAATGGTTTCAGAAGACAATTTGAAAATACACATTAAAAGCTTAAAAATGTAAATTCTCTTTTTGGACTCCAGTAATTCTGTTAGGGATGTACCATAAGAAAATAATCTTGGACAAAAAATTTTGATTGGGGTTGATGACTGTTTAACAACATAATTGGGACATAGTCCACGTGACTAAATAGTAAGATATCAATTAAATAAATGCTAATAGCCCTTGATAGTGAAATAGCATATAGCCACTAAAATAATGTAATAGATGAATATTTAAATAAATAGGAATAATTATATATAGAAAAGTAGAAAAAGATATCAAACCTATATGTACAGTATTACCCCAAATTTGTTTAAAATTTAAGAAAGATATACTTGTATTTTTACATAGAAAGGAACATATATTTATATTTTTGTCCCAAGGAATACATATATAATCAAATAATATATTTATAACATATGTTGTTATTCAGTTCCTAAGTCATGTCTGACTCTTTGTGACCCATGGACTGCAGCCATGCCAGGCTTCCCTGTCCTCCACTGTCTCCTGGAGTTTGCTCAAGTTCATGTCCATTGAGTCCAATGATGCTATCTAACCATCTTATCCTCTGCTGCCCTCTTCTCCTTTTGCCTTCAGTCTTTCTCAGCATCAGGGTCTTTTCCAAATGAGTTGGGTCTTTGCATCAGGTGGCCAAAGTACTGGAGCTTCAGCTTTAGCATGAGTCCTTGCAATGAATATTCCTTTAGGATTGACTGGTTTGATCTCCTTACAGTCCAAAGGATGTTCAAGAGTCTTCGCCAGCACCACAATTCAAAAGTATCAAACCTTTATAAAATTTATATATAATCAAATGCTAAAAGCTATTTTTAATATCTAAAATTTTAAGTGATAAAATAAATTTTGGTATCAGCATGCAATGAAACTCTATACAATCAAATATATATCCATGCAGATAGATGTTTATTAGTATGGAAATGCATTCAATATATATTAAAAGTAAAAATATAGTTGCATGGATTATATTCTAATGATTCCCTTTTGTAAAATAAACCTGTGTACATAATTGTGTATGGTTTACATACCTGTAATTTCATAGGCTAGAAATATGTGCTTCTAATGCTTAACAATAAAAAATATATGTACTAAAATATTAAAATAATTGTATTTTTTTAAATTATGAATATTTATAATATTTATAAAATTAAAATATTCATCTTTATGTGGTGAGATTTTGGGTGATTTCATCTTTCCTTTATTTCTGAACTTTATATATTTTCTACAATACACACTCATTACTTTTGTCATCAGAGAATAAAAATGATTTATTTTAAAGTGCAGCATCTGGACAGTAGTGGAAAGCTGTCCAGTTATGCCTTTGTCCTGAGCCAGAGAGGAGAGAGCCATGACAAGGCCATGTACTTCCCTACCATTTTCTGTGTGATGTTTGAGTTAGGAATGTGTTAGCTGCAAGTAACAGAAAATCTAACAGCTGAATAGACCATAACAGCCTATGTTTACCCATCATGTTCAGAGGTAGACAATTTCAGGATTGTCCTGGCAGTTCCACTGTTAACAACTTTCTAACTTTCTGCTCTGTTATCCTTTGAGTGTTGGCTTTTTATCCACATGCATGTCCCCATATGGTCTTAAGATGGCAGCTGTTCCCATTCAAGGCAGGAGGAGGGGGCTGCATTGATATATCTGGAAAGCAGGTCTTTCTGGGGCAAAGGAGAAGGAGCTTGGAAATATAGCTGTTGTGCAAGCCAATCAGAAATGTTGGCCACAGGTAGGAAGAGGCTGTTCTCCTTGTTGAGACATATCATATACTGATGATGATGCTTATTTATTACAACTTAATCTTATAGTTAAAAAAAAAAAATTCCTCCAAGATGCTGGTAATGAGTTTTTCAGCAGTGTGAGTTTTCCTTTCTCTGGCTTTCAGGGCATTGGGAGTAAATAGATCAGCATATACTACGTAGAAGACAGCTAAAATGTAATTTCTTGAGTTTTTAAACTTTAACATCCTTTATTTCATATAAGCATGGGAGGTATGTAAGTATGTGTGGTTAAAGAGTAGATATGAAACTATTCTGCACATTTTATATATGGTGATATGTTAAGAGAGAGACTAAACAAAGAAAAAGACAGATGGTCCTAAGTCAGAACATATTTATGATGCTTGAGGATAACTAACAATGAGTTAGACACAGCACAGTGGGAACTTAGGCCCAGTCAGACATACTTCATTTTTATTTAGTTTGATTCTACTGGTAAAAGAACATTTCAGAAATAAATGACACATCGTCCATAACACACTTTGGAAACTAAAGAATTTCTTTCATTCCATTGTGACTATAACCACCCCAATCCTCACCTTTCTCTAGAGTGAATATTGCCTTCAGTTAAGTAATTGTGTCTTACTCTCTTCTCTGTAAAATGAAAATTATTTTTATATAGAATCTGCCTTGCTAAATGTTCCTTAAATTGGCTTGTTAATGTGCATAAAAGGCTTTGTAAGGTAAAAAGTGATGGACATCAGTATTAGTTCATCTAATTTGTATTTAGTGCACAGTGATTAAATCTCAAAACGAACAAAAAACCAAAACCAATGAAATTAAAAAAAAAAAACCCTGTTAAAAGATTTGAAATTCTCTGTAATAGGTAACACTTAGCTGATGATATTGCTAGCTGAGTGGTTGTGAGTCTCTTTTAGTATTTTCCCAAATGAAACGAATCCAGAAAATAAAAATTAGATGAGTTTCACTTAGAAATGAACTGAATTTAGTGATAGTTTAACTGATCTACAGGCTTTGAATAGTCAAGCAGCAAGATTTTGTGCTGTGTCAGTATCACTTTTGTTACACTATTTTAATTCATTATAGCTTAATATTCTTTGTTACTGTTTTCCCATTATTTCCTACAAATGACCATTATTGAATGAATGAGCTGTGCTCCATTATAGATAAGCTTGAATTTTCAACTAAAATGCATCCTCATCCTTTATGAGCAGCCTCTCTGCACAATATAAACTCCTTGTATTCTGCGTTAAAATTTCCCCCAGTGGTTTCATACATGTATGTTTCCTCCCTAACTGTAAGAACAGAAGCTACTACCTTTACTCTCTTTGGAAATCCTAGTGAAAATGTTTTTAATATAACATACATAATACAAACCTTCATGTTTATGTTTACATAATACTACTTCATATCATTTTCAATGTCTTTCACATCTGTTAGTTCATTTGATCTTCATTGGATATGTGTGTTATTTTTCCTATTGAAAATATCTGCATTATATGTATTTATACCACTTTTCTTTGCCAAATGAAAAAACACTAGAATCAACTCATGATTTATAAAGTCTTTAAAAAAGCATAAAATTAACCTTTTTCGTAATAGCACTCTTATTTTTCTCTGTGCTCAAAATTTCAAGGTAGGAATATTAGGAGAACGCAGGCCAGAGCGGTTAAAGGATACGCCCTGCGTTACATGTCATTGTTAGATCAATGACTTGAGACCAGAATTTTGGGAAAGTCACTCTGCATTGGTAGGAATGGCCTGAGGTGGACATTTTTCTTCTGTAGCAAAGAAGCCAGAAGGAGCTGAATATTATTTAAAACTCACTTTTTTTAAGCACAAGAAATCATTCTGCTAGCAACTGATGAGCACCTCCCACGCCAAGGACTCTATAAAAATAACCAAGGCCTACTCCCTACCCTCTAACTGCCCCTGAAAATCCATGGAGACCATCTTTTGGGAAATCATATCAAGTCACATTTCTCTGTGCCTGACTCAGCCTGAAAGATGGCAGTGGATGGGGGAAAGTAGATGATGGGAAGGAGTAAGGAATGCTTTCCCTTAAAGTAAGTCATTATCAATGAATGGAGAGAAAAGATACCAATAACTTTACATAAAGCAGATTCACACTCATTTCACTTTTGTTGTTCTTGTTCAGCTGCTAAGCCATGTCCAATTCTGCGACCTGATGGACTGCAGCATGCCAGGCCTCCCTGTCCTTTTTGCTGTCTCCTGAAGTTTGCTCAAATCCATATCCACTGAGTAAGTGATGCTATCCAACCATCTCATCCTCTGCCATCCTCCTCTTTTGTCTTCAGTATTTCCTAGCATCAGGTCTTTTTCCAGTGAGTTGGCTCTTCTCATCAGGTGGCCAAAGTATTGAAGCTTCAGCTTTAGCATCAGTTCTTCCAATGAATATTCAAGGTTGATTTCCTTTAGATTGACTGGTTTGATCTCTCTGCAGTCAAAGGGACCCTCAAGAGTCTCCTCCAGCACCACAGTTCAAAAGCATCCTTTCTTCACCATTCAGCCTTTCTTATGGTCCAACTCACATCCGTACATGACTGCTGGAAAAACGATAGCTTTGGCTATACAGACCTTTGTCGGCAAAGTAATTCCTCTTCTTTTTAATACTCTATCTGGGTTTGTCATAGCTTTTCTTTCAAAGAGCAAGTGTCTTTTAATTTCATGGCTGCAGTCACCACCCACAGTGATTTTGGAGCCCCCAAAATCTCTCACTGCATCTATTTTTTTCCCCTTCTATTTGTTATGAAGTGATGGGACCGGATGCTATGATCTTAGTTTTTTGAATGTTGAGTTTAACCCAGCTTTTTCACTCTCTTTTTTCAACTTCAAGAGGTTCTTCAGTTCCTCTTCACTTTCTGCCATAAGGTGATGTCATCTGCATATTTGAGATTATTGATATTTCTCCCTGCAGTCTTGATTCCAGCTTGTGCTTCATCCAGGCTGGGATTTTGCATGATGTACTCTGCGTATAAGTTAAATAAGCAGGGTGACAGTATACAGCCTTGATGTACCCCTTTCCCATTTTTGAATCAGTCAGTTGTTCCGTGTCCAGTTCTAACTGTTGCTTCTTGACCTGCATACAAGTTTCTTAGGGGGCAAGTAAGGTGGTGTGGTATTCCCATCTTTTTAAGAATTTTCCGTAGTTTGTTGTGAGTCACCTGGTCAAAGGCTTTAGCATAGTCAATGAATCAGAAGTAGATGTTTTTCTGGAATTCTCTTTGTGTGATCCAGTGGATACTGGCAATTTGATCTCTTTTTTTTCCTCTGTTTTCTCTAAATCCAGCTTGCACATCTGGAAGCTCTCAGTTCACAGACTCGTGGAGCCTCGCTTGAAGGAGTTTGAGCATTACCTTGTTAGCGTGTGAAATGAGTGCAGCTGTGTGGTGATTTGAACATTGTTTGTCATGGCCATTCTTGGGGATTGGTGTTAGTTTTGGAAGGTCTTATATGTCTTCATAGAATCATTCAACTTCAGCTCCTTCAGCATTAATGATTGGGGCAGAGACTTCGATTACTGTGATATTGAATGGTTTGCCTTGGAAACAGAGATCATTTCTGTTGTTTTTAAGATTGTACCCAAGTTCTGCATTTTGGACTCTTGCTGACTACGAGGGCTACTCCATTTCTTCTAAGGGATTCTTGCCCACAGTAGTAGATATAATGGTCATCTGAATTAAATCCACCCATTCCTGTCCATTTTAGTTCGCTGATTCTTAATGTTGATGTTCACTCTTGCCATCTCCTATTTGACTGCTTCCAATCTACCTTGATTCATGGAACTAACATTCCTAATTCCTATGCAATATTGTTCTTTACAGCATCAGACTACTTCCATCACCAGTCACATTCACAACTGGGTATTGTTTTTGCTTTGGCTCCATTCCATCATTCTTTCTGGAGTTATTTCTCTACTCTTCTCCAGTAGCATATTGGGCACCTACCAACCTGGGGAGTTCATCTTTCAGTGTCCTATCTTTTTGCCTTTTCATACTGTTCATGGGGTTCTCAAGGCAAGAATGATGAAGTAGTTTGCAATTCCCTTCTCCAGTGGACTACATTTTGTCAGATTTCTCCACCATGACTCATCCATCTTGGGTGGCCCTACCTAGCATGGCATAGTTTCATTGAATTAGACAAGGCTGTATCCATGTGATCAGTTTGGTTAGTTTTCTGTGATTGTGGTTTTCATTCTGTCTGCCCTCTGATGGATGAGGATAAGGGGCTTGTGGAAGCTTCCTAATGAGGAGGGACTGGCTGTGAGGAAAACTGGATCATTTCATTATACCACAACAATTTATTTGCATGTTTATCACTGCCATTAAGCTTTGAGCTCTTTGTTGCCATTTCATGACAGAAACTGCTAGTTGAACACTAAAATTCATTCTCCCTTTCTTTCTTAGCATCAGAATCCTGACAGTTAAAGAAAAAAATTAAACAGAGTAAAATTTAAAGGTCTTAATGACTTTGTTCAGTGATTTGTGAATTGGGCAGCATCTAATTTAGCAGATAGAAAGGAGCTCCGAGGAGCTGTACAGAAAGAAAGACTTTTATAGGCAGAAGGGAGCAGGAACAGGGAAGTCATAGGGGCAAAAGTGGACTGGTTATTGCAAGGTTGCTTTCCTTACATGGAAGAATGAAGTTTTGGCACTGAGCCTGGTGACGTACTGAGAAGTGAGCACTCATTGGTTGACCTAAGCCCTTATTTTCTGGGAGATTTGAGCAAAGAAATTTAAGTTTTGGTTTGCTTAAATGGGGCTTAGCATGAGTGACTCCATCTTAGATCTAATCTGGTTACTTTTTTTTTTTAATGATTTTTTAAAAAAAATACTTGTTTGGGTGTATCAGGTCTTAGTTGTGGCATGTGGGATCTTCGTTCTTCGTTAAGACATATGGGATCCTTAGCTGTGGCACACAAACTCAGTCACACTATGTGGGATCTAGTTCCCTGGCCAGGGGTCTAACCCAGGCCCCCAGCATTGAGAGCACAGAAGTCTTAGCTACTGGAATACCAGGGAAGTATTTAATCCAGTTACTTTATACATGACTTTTTGGCTGAACAAATGACACCAGAATAAAGTCTACATCTCCTAGTCTCCATGCAGCTAGCTATGTGACTAACTTCTGGCAAAAAGATGTGAGGAGAATTGTTAAATGGGAGTTCTGGGGAGACTCCTTAAGGGGAAGAAGTCTTTTCTTCCATTTGCATCCTGCTGCTTGGGATACCATGAGATGACCTTGTGGTCACCAAAATAGGAAAGAAAGAAAGATTCTGAGTCCGTGATGATTTTTTGGAGCTCGTATCCTCTGAACTGCCTAACTGCCTTCTTTTTTCACTCAAAATAATAGATCAGAGTGCAAAGAGATATAGTCAAGTTTCTGTTGATAGCAGGAGAAATAAATCCTAACCGATACTCGTCATATATTTCTGTATTCACAACAGAGAGCATGGTGCCTAAATTGATAGGTGGTCAAGATATATGCACTTCGATGTATTTAATTACTTACACTTGCCTTATTCCAAAAATACTTGAAGATGTGGTGCTAAATAAATGGTTGTTAAAAATTGAAAGTATGCCAGTTTACCAAGGAAGAGCGTAACAGCCAAATCAGAAACAAATACAAACATGTAGAGTCAGTCCTCAAGACATAAAATCATAGAAGTTATCCAGAGAAATGTAAATGTGAATGTCATCCCTTTGTTGGGAAGAAAATCTGGCAATATAATTTTAAATTATTTTAAAACATGAATAGTTAAATGAAAGTTCAGAGTAAGTAATTGGCTCTAAATATGAATTGATAATATCAAAAGACAAAAATCAAATTTAAAGTGATAGTGGAGATTTGATCTCCTTTATGATCATATGAAAGTAGAGAAGAGTTTAGTTGCATACCTGGTGAGACAATCAAATGGACAAGCAAAAATATGATAACAAGCTAGGTCAGAGAACCATGTGCTAAAGTGCTGGTAACTGATTTATTTACCAATCACTGATTTAGCAACTCTGTGCCAGGCACTATTCTGTTCACAATTATTAGTTCATTAAATCTACAAAAAAATCTTATGAGATAGTTATTGGCTTATGTCCACTTTTAGGATGGGAACACTGAAGCCCCAAAAGTCCATGTGCCTTGCCCAAGATCACACAGTAAGTGGAGGAGCAAGATTTTACACAGGCACCAACATTTTAAAGATGAAAAGTAGTAGGCATTATTACTAGTTCTTTTCAAGCATACTTTAAAATACAGTGTTCCAATGGGCAGACCAGCTCCTTGATGCATTTACAGCTAGTTCTCACTTTGAAATTGTGGAGAAAGGGTGTCTGAAAAGGGCTCAGAGAAGGGTTAAAAGGAAAAATCCTAAGATGGAAAACTGGAGCCCTGAGGAAAAGCCAAAGAGGTTGAATGCATTTAATTTCGAGAAGAGAAGATACCAGTGAATTTTCCAACCTCTGGTGAGAGAGTATAGTCAGATGAAAGAAACAAACAACTAATTATGGTATTAACAGCTTTAAAGGAAGCTGTTGGAATCCCTGATCCTGGTAGTTTTTAAAATGGGAAAAGACAATGTAAAATATAAAGATTAATTATGAAGATTTTATAAGACATTTGTATCGCTTTTTCCATATATATTCTTCTGAACTAATCCTTGCAGTTTCACATGTGAAAGTGTTAGTTGCTCAGTCGTGTTTGACTCTTTGCGACCCCATGGACTATATAGCCTGCCAGGCTCCTCTGTCCACGGGATTCTCCTGGCAAGAACACTGGAATGGGTAGCTATTCCCTTCTCCAGGGGTTCTTCCTGACCCAGAGATCAAATCCAGGTCTCCTGCATTGCAGGCAGATTCTTTTCCATCTGAGCCACCAGCAAGTATACATAATTCTGAATGTCTTCCCTGCTTTGCATTCTCCCTTGTCTGCCTGGAAATTCTTCCTCATCCTCTAAGATTCTGTTCTAGTATCATTCCCTGCTGAAGTTCCCAAACCCTCACTTTGCCCCTTTCTGAGCACAGTTGGCGGAAGAGAGTTTCAAAATTTGTAGCTCTTGTTGACCCTTCTATTCAAGCTCTTTTCCAATGTGTTTGCAGTTATTTGTTCACAAGCACACACCCTGCACACAGGCAATGAGCTTTGTGAGTCAAGAACCATCTCTTATTAGTCTTTGGGACCTTGACACCCTACACAGCGGTGGGTAGATACTTGGCACTGATAAAAACTTGAATGAAAAAATAAATGGCTGATTGGCAAGTTGTATTATTTGTTGGTATTCTTGTGAGGTTTGTGTCCTCTGGAGAGAGCAGTATGGTTTTGCAAGTGCTTCTCAAAATTTGACAAGTGACATGAAGATGCAGATTCCACTGTCCAGGAACAATATCTGAAATAGAAGGCAAAGCAAGGGCCTAAGAAAATCATAGGTGGGGTGTTACCAGTGGTTTTTTTTTTTTTTTTTTTGAGAAATCACCAACTAACCTTACCATCTATGGCCAGGAGACATTATTGTTAATTCTTTGGCCTTTGTCCTTGAAAAGGTAAACATCCCTAGTGCGGAACTCAGAACAACAGGAAGAGAAAAAGAAGGGGGAAATTTGACTCTGTCCTTCATCATCTTCTGGAGAATTTTTAGTCATTTTATTGTGCGGCCTTCGTACTTTGGCCGTGACCTTTGTATAACCCAAGGTCAGGTCAGCTTTGCTCATAGCTTCCGGATTAAACTCTTCGAACCATCTCAGAGCCTGAGCTTTAAACCACTCTCAAGGACATACAACCATACCTGCATATTCTTTTCTTTTGCTGCTTTTGCTTTTCAGAGAATGGGGCTCCTTTTTAAACCTAAGGTTCAGAAGACAGTAGCTAGAATTTATGCTGAAGTGGAGTAACAGGCTTTGGAGCTGAGCAGTGTCCTAATACAGGTGAAAAGCATGTATTGATTACTTAAAGAAAGTTAAAATAAAAGCAATTTTTCTCCCCATTTCAGAACATTGCAGCTTTTGGCCTATCCACTCATAGCTAAAAAAGCATTCTTTCCTGATAATCAAGCTTCAGCTGTCTGAATTTCAGGCCGAGCCTCTCCTCCTGAGCTCTGTTGAAGAGCTGCTTTAATTAACCATTATACCACAGATGTTATTGATTTTTTTTTTCAAATCTGGTTGAAACATCATTGTGCTGGATCATGGCCAAAACTAAGGCCTGAATTTGTGTGTGTGTGTGCTGCTTTTACTCCTTCTGCATACCTTATTAGTCTCCGTGTCTGTTAAGTGCAATCCTTCGTATTAACTCGGAAAATATAGAATTGATTTTTAGCCTAGCAGCCGTGATCTAAGGGCTCCTAATTTGAAATCTGAAAACCTCAGTTGCTGAGGAAGTCTTTCTGCTGTGATTCTACACTTCCTTGAAGTAAGCTTTTTATTCTTTAATTTAAAAAAGAAATCTCCCTCTGCCTTTTACTTCTGTCTCTCTTTTGCACACACAATTGGAGGTTTTCCAGGAACATAACCCATTCTTTGCATTTTGAACATGCTCATCATGAAAGGTTCCCAAAGGCTTGCTCTTATCTGCCTAGAATATGTGACCTGCAACATGGACCTTAGGAAGATTTGAAACTGACCAGTCCCCATACTTTCAGTATTTTGAGGGAAATGTGGAGGAGCTTGAGCCACATTCACTTTGTGAAAATTGCAGGATATTAGAAACGACAGGGCATCTGCATTCCTTTTACAATCTGCCTTCCAGTGATGATAAAACTCAAGGACCAAACAATCACAGTGGGTTCCCAAATTCTGATAAGGTTTCTGTGAGTTTAGTGATACGTGCTTTAAACATAATTTGAAGCTTTTAAGATACTGTAATGGCAGCTCTTGACCTTTAAAAAAAAAAAATCACAGGGAGCAAGAGGTGGTGAAAAATGTTTATTTACTCTGCATTAGTGGCTAAACTCCCGTGCCTTTCTAGAACCGGTAGTTCCTTTATACTTGGGAACTCACGCATGTCGCCCCCATTCTTCCAACACGAACCAGACAGGCCCACTTGAGCTGGAGAAACAATGGCCCGCAGTCAGTCCTATGCCTCAGTGAGAAACAACAATGCAGGCCTCTTGACAAATTCTGGCGTCAGGAGTGGAATCTTGCAGTTCAACATGTCTGCTGAACAGAAGTTGGAAAAAAGAAAAGATCATCTTGTAAACAATTAATTAATGTTTGTCATGAATTATCATTTTTACTTCCTTCTCAAGAGGCTCAAAGGGAATCAAAAGGCATTTTTGCAGGTGGTGGCATTCAAAGTAAGGGCAATCAAAGGTTTGAGAGCCGAGGCTCAGCACTCTGCGCCTCGAAGGGTGAATGGTGCTAGGATTAGAGCACAGCAGGGGGTTGAGGGCTTCAGGTGTGAAGCTTAATGTTTGTGATCAGCAAAAAAAGTCTTGAATTTATCTAAACTGCTCTTCTGCTAACAGTACTTCTAGCACATAAATGTTCTGAAACTGACAAGTGTTCTCATTGCTCTTCTAATGCAAACATGATCTGCATTTGAAAGATGCATCCTTTTGCCTAATTTAGAATGTGCATCACAAAGAGCATTAGATGATGACCCCACAAAGAGATAGCACACACACATACCACACACACTCAGACACACATATACACACACCCCACACGTGCCCGCTGTGTGCATATACACACATGCAAACCACGTCTTTCTTGCCTGGATCTTCTCTGGAAATCCCAGCAAGGATCCTGCTTGTCTAGATTACTAAACCAGAGGTTGAAAACTAGAAGACTCAATAGCCATCTGACCAGTGAGTCCCTCTGAATTCTCTCCATGAATATTTCCTTCTCATTTGGTTTGAATCATTACCTAGAATGTAGCATGCTGCATTTTAATTTACAGTCCTTCTCCTGCCTCCCCCTACCCCTTCTAACAGTAGAAAGGTATCAACACATAAAAATTTTAAACATGCACATACACACAACCAATGATATTACAATGTACTGAAGAATTGTTAAGTAATGTTTGTAACTCCTAGAACCGAAGACCAAGACAGGCATTGTTGATGGTGAGAAGGTTGTCAACATCCATAGAAATGCATCTGATCACTTAATGAATCCCCTCCATAATCTACTGCTGAACTCTCAATACTCGTTTTCTCTCTCTCTATGTCGTTGATAGGCGTCACCTACTAGAAGAGCTCTAAAAAGGAAGACTGAGTGAAAGGTTGATAAGACAGGATGGGGTGAAAATCAGTCAAAGGCAAAATTTGGAAGGATTAAGGTCAACCTAAGATTGTTGAGTTAATTTTTAATCTAACCATCCAAAATTCTCCATTATCCCATGGTACCTACCCATTTTCTGTTATGCGTTTATAGTTTATATTCTCTGTAATATTCATTTACCATAATTTAATAAACACAGCTTCTTGGGGCGTCAAGCTGCCTCTTTCCCAGTGGAACCTGAGGGGCTAGGATGATAAAGGGAAATGTAGGCTCACATTTACCTTCTTTGGCCTTGGCTCCTCTGGAGCGAACAAAACTGAGCACTGCTCTGAGCTTTGTGGTTGCCATCCTTGACTATTTCTAATGATGTTTTCCTTTGAATCCAAATTTGGAACATAAATTTGTGGACTTAAGACCCTCAGTAACTAGAGAAGAGCTTGGGCAGAAAGGGCCAAACTGGAGGACAAGGGGCATGAAAGGAATTTTAGGAAATTTAGAAGAGAAAGGGACCCAGGAGGAAAAAACCCAGCACAACCTCTGAGACAGAGTGGAGGTTAAGGAGCCCCTTTCCTCAAATTTCTGGGAACTCTGGTTTAACTTTGAAGAGTGGGTAAAATGACTTACCAGAAAAAGTAAATTAATTGTTCATAATTATCAAAGTTGTTCAAACCTAGATCTGTTCCTAAGTATTTAGTTGGTTTCCCACTTTCTGTAAAGATGTTAAAATCCCATTCAAAGCCTAATGCCAACTGCTTTAGAATCATAGATGAAAATAGTGAAAATAAAGTAGCAATAGTTGCGAATAAACTGAAAAGAGTTGCTGACATTCAGGACCCAGTATAGAAAGGAACATTAGGGTTGTTTCCTAGGATCCTGGACCTTCGTCAGAGTCTGTGACTCTGCCTGGTGGCCTGCCCAATGCCCACATGTGTCTCTGAACCTACCTCATGTCCCCCGAAGTCCCTTGCTTAACCATGCTCTCCATGGGGTGCTATCTCCAGGACAGGTCATTTGTTTTGGGAAGAGGGAAGCCCACCTTTATTCCATGCCTGTCCCATACCAGGCTCGAAGCCATGTGCTGTCTCTTCTTCCCACTGCTTTGGATGGCTGAGGTGGCACGGACCAGTGGGTGTGGGGGATGGGTGCTGAAAAGTCTGCAAAAGAGTAAAAAACCTGAAACTCTGCATGGCTTGTATTGGTTCAATTGATCAGGCTCTAACTGGAAAATGTTTTATCAGAGGATGAGTATTTGCAAAGTTAAGAACATTTAGCATCAAAATAAAGAACATTGCCTAATCCAACCCTTTAAAAAATGTACAAAAATGTGTTAGCCTGATGCCTTTTCCCTATCAGGAATAATATAGATTGAAAAGTAGATGGCAATGATTTTTCACACTTTTTTTTCACTGTAAACAAATACAAGTATTTAGCTGCAAGTTGCATTAACCCAAAGTGACAAAGAATAGTTTAAGGAGCTTTACTAGGAAGATATGAACTTCCTCCCATAGCAGAGAAACAGTGTTTTTGAAATAAAGTCTTCCTGTAAATTACTTATAAATGCCCCCCTACCAAAACCACCCAAGAATGAGTTGATGATGCGCAAATTAAAAATTGTCACCACTTGAACAGCTCTCCTGGTTGGATATGTCTTTGCCAAACGGGTTGACCTTTCTAGGACTTCAGTCTGCAGTGAGAGGTCCCACCCACCCTGTTACTATTTTAAGGAGATCTGTAAAAGCTCCTTCTTTGGCTTCTCTCCTCCTCCCACCCCCATTATGCCACCACTGTGTCTAGTCCTTGAAATTAATCAAGGGCTCCTTCTGGGGAAGGGATTCCTCTTGGAGAGAGAAACGGAACTGGACACTTCTCTGCCTTCCCACGTCCCCTCGCCCTGCCAGGACCTGCTCCCAAAGCTGCCCAGACAAAGCCCCAAGGACTCTGGAGGTGGGGGTGGGGGGGAGGCTGCTAGAAGCTGGAGACCTGTCTTTGCCAGACAGCTGCTGTTTGAACCCAGCTCTGACCGTAAAATCAAAAGCGGGTCCGAGGGAAGCGGTAAACACTGTGCACTGAGCCTTTTGAAGGCAGCTGATGCCTCATTTGGGGTGACATGTTGTGGCTGATGAGTGTGGATGATGTGGGGTTTTCGATAAGTGCCTCATCAGTACCCTCATCATGCTCGTGTTGCCCCGCCGCGGCGTGTGCCCTGACTTGATTGTAATTGCCCGAATCTGCTCCCGCTGCTCGGGCGCGCACAGTAATATGCAATAAAACAGCAAGAAGTGAATGTTAACCATCTGAGTTCTGACACGGCAGCTCTGCAGTTCAAGATCTCCATTAAGGACCAAGAAAAAAAAAAAAAAAAAGCCTGTAATAAAAGAAGGAATAATTCCCAGGGTCTACTGCTGTGATCAAAGGGAAAGTCCAGAAATAAAGGTGCTATTTAGCCTTCCTAGGTCCTCCCAGGTAGAGATGAACAGATAGTTTGCTGGTATTTATTGATTTATAATTTAATTTTTTGATCCCAGGTGTCCCCGCTTTTGCTCATTAGCTCTAATAGCTGTGCTGCCATTTGCCTCTTCCCAGATGTGGATGGTGGTCCACCTTCGGTAGGGTGAGAAAGCCTCCGTCTGCCAGTGCCCGGGCTCTGCAGCAGCTTGTTTCAGATGCTCAATTTATAAAAACCAATTTTTAGCAACTCCAAGAGGCAGACACCTGAAGCAGGGCTTGGTCAAGTCACAAACTGCTGCCAGGCTTGGTTGTCAACTTCACTAACATGCAGAGTGACAAAAGTTATCCCCTGTTTTTTTACCTTCGCCACTTACCAATGGAAGCCTCATTCAATGCTTTGCAATTAAACCTGACAGTATCCGGGACTCCTAGAAACTGACTTTGAGGAGTGAGGTGGTCCTCAGGACTGGGTTCCATCTTCAGTTTCGAGAAAGTCTCTGAGCAAGGAGACCTCAGTCAAGTGTACGTGTAGGGAGTGCCTTTCCTTTCTCAGGTGAAATAGGCTGAATGGTGGGCAGGGGAGGGGTTGGGGTATATTTTTAAGGAATTGTCTTAGTCAAGTTTGGACTTTGTACAAACGTTTCCTTTTCAGCTTAGGTCTAGGGATAAATCTGCACACTTGAAAATCTAACTTTACATTATAAACCTACTTTTCTTAGCATACTCCCTTTTTCTTCTACCCTGGAAGGAACAGTAATTGCTTATCATTTGGGGGTAAAAGCTACTCTCCAACCTATTGTCTTCTTAGTAGTATTTCTTAAAGTATCTTGAAGAAAATACCATATCCTTTGCAGTTTCCTGTTAATTGAGTTCTTTGGGAGCTAGTGGCAATGGTAACTTCAAGGATGAGATTTTAATTACATATGGAAACCTTTATCATTGTTTTTCACTTTAAAGAAAGTAGCGTTTGCTTGAAAGCATTTATTCATTTTTGCCCCCATCTCCTCATTTCCAGTAGCAGTGTCTTTTCAGAACTTTACAAATGCTGTTTGTTTGGACTGTGGGTTTTCTCCTGGCTTAAAAAAAAAAAAAAAAAAAAGCTGCACATGTGAAACTAATGAATTCAGCCTGCACTCCCACTTGGAAGCCGCTATACAGATGGAGTTTCATTAACTGTTTGAATATTTGTATCAGTAACTGCTCCAGAGAAACAATTCCTGCTCACATGGATAATTAACAGAGCACTTCATGGGACAAGACCATCTCTTACTGTAACTACCTGGCCCTTGCTTCGCTAAACCGTCAGGGTTCATTCACCTTTCCTGTCTGTGCCTGCCCAAAGCTCATCTTTCTATGGGGTCACTGACGGCTTCCGCACAACTGCTGCAGCCCACCACTGGCTCTTGCCTATATTCCTGGAGTGATTCAGCTTGGGTCTGCACAGAAGAGAATCAAATCACCCTGTACTTGGGACCCTCAATAATGCTGTAGGAGGCAGCCTTCCTCTCCATCCCAAAGACATGACCTAGCCTGGTGCCTGGCAGACCCTCTCTTTGATAATAATGGCTTTATCCATCTTTTATTATGAGGCAAGTTTTAACTCTTCATTTTGGGTTCAAATTCCCAGGGAGGGTCATTACACTCCAGCTTTTAAGATTCTCCCCCTGAGCCCTGCAAATTCAGGTAGAAAGATATTTCAGTTCTTGTCTGCCTTAACCAGGTGTGCAATGTAAGCAGGGCTGTGCTTTCTCACAGCTGTTGCTTTTTATCCAAGAAGTGGCTGTATTTCAGAGATGGGTGATTCCAGTGTAGAGTTCTGGCTCTTATTATCTTGGACATTATATTGCATCTTATAAAAGATGTTTCCTTGACAGGTAATATACACATGAAGGAATAGTAGGATTTTTAATCTCCTAAAAGCAGACACATTAAATGAATAGAATTTGAAACAGGATTTTTGAAAAGCTACAAGAGTAATAATAATTGTATCAGAAAAGCAAAAATGGGTAAACTGAGTAAAATACACAATTTTCAATGAAAGTGAGAGCACCCTAAATCAGGAGAATACTTTGTGAAAGAAGTTAAGCCAGGAAATGGTATGTAGGAATGTAGAAACTGATGTTTGTGTCATTTTTCAAAAACCGATTTTAAAGAATTTGCAAATAAGCAAATTATAAGCAATTTTTCAAATACATTGCTGCAAAGGAGGTTTTTAAGTTTCTGTCTTAACTTAATATCAATCAAGTTAGTATGGTAGCTCAGAGAAGTAGTAAATTGAAAAGAAGTTACATAGAACTTTGTAGATGTAAAATATGTATGAGGTTTATTTTAGATGTTTTACTTTGTATTGGCAGTATAGCTAACAGTGTTGTGATAGTTTCAGGTGAATAGCTAAGGGACTCAGCCATACATATACATGTGTCCATTCTGCGCCTACCTTCCCTCCCATCCAGGCCGCCACATAACTGTGAGCAGAGTTCCCTTGTTGGTTATCCATTTAAGATATAGCAGTGTGTACATGTCCATCCCAAAGTCCCTAACTATCCCTCCCCTCCACCAAACAGCAACCATAAGTTCATTCTCTAAGTCTATGAGCTTTTAAATGCACATTCCTTCAAGTATCGCATGTACACACACACACTGTGCACTGCGTGTGTGTTCACTTAAATTTAGAGTTTGCAAGAGAGTTTCTTCTCAAAAGTAGTTCTCTGCTATAGCAATTAAGAGAAAATCGGGAAAGGAGGAAAATGAATTCTGAAATGCAAAATGCTTTTATTAAATGGCAGGTTTAATCAGTAAGAATGCATAAGTCAGCTTTTAGATGGTGTGTCTTGGAGAACCTGATTGGACTCAGGCTGATAAGTCCTGGCTGTGAATTCTGCACAAGTTGAAGGATGTGCAAAAACTTCAGCATCAACAGTTCATTTCAAAAAGGTTCCAGAAAAAAAAAAAAACCTGCAGTCACATTTCAGCATTAATAGATGGGGTTGCCATGGGCACCAGAGAGAAGCTGGGGATAAGGCGTGCTGCCTGAAGTTCCTCATGGGGGATGGGTGAGAGCAGGTGGCACATATGTAGGGCTGGGCATCAGGAGCAGAAGGGTAGAATCATCATTCCATGTGACCTCCCCAAATGTCGTGTACTATTGCCCAGTGGAAGAGGATGGGTGTGTACACTTGTGACATGCCCGTGAAGTGAGAACTAACTGGTACCCTGGAATTTATAGACAGAGAAACGGAAGCTCCTAACTCTGGGATTATGACTAGGGTGAGGGAAACAGTTGGTTACATGCTGTTGTTTAGGGGAGTGACTGGCTAGTTACTGGCAAATCCTTCCAGATTGCTGATTAACTGAGGTCAGAATGAACCCTCAAGCTGGAAATACAGACAGAATTTGGTAAGCTCGTGTGGCCCTAGACCTAAACCAAGAAAAAGCATCAGGGAAGAAGGTAGTTTCTTCCAGAGCCAAACACAGAACGTGCATTTGTTCAAGAAGTTTAGGGGAGTCCAAATAAATCAGCTCTCCTGATGGAGGTCCCGAGTGCCTGCCATAGCCTAGACAGACCCCAGAGGGCCAGCAATAACATGTACCCTCAGCTGAGAATCACTGTCTTATTATCTTCCATTCCATGAACATATAGAAGGAGCTTTATTGATTAATGGTAAATTCACAGTGTAGAGTCTGTATTAGCCTTGTAAGGAGAATGTCTTAAAGACAATGAAAACAGTAGGGAAAACTGCATAGGAGCAAAAAGGAGCAAATATCCAAACATCAATGAATAAGACGTTCCCATCTTCCCTACCTAAACCTGGGACAAAAGAGACTAGTCAGGGATCTGAGTTTTAGTCCTTTTCTTTTAGCCAATGGAGAGAACTTTTCAAGAAAAAGAAATCCATGGAATAAACTAGAGATGTGCCTCAAGACAGACAAAGGGAATGCAAAATTAAATTCTTGATGTGAAAGGAAAGACACAATGAAGGCTTCTAGATGAGATACCTTTGGAGAAAATTTCAATTTCACTGTTTCTTTTCTTACTTGCTTGCTTTATTTTTTTCACAGATATGCTCTGTGGAACGCCTGAAAGGCTTTGTGTTATTTCTTATTTTCTTTCTCTTTTTACTATGTGGTATACATTCATTTTTTTTTTATCTTCCTTCTGATGTTGAAGCTGTTCCCATTTTTCTAGTTTTGTTTCTGACACCTAACTGTGCCCAGCAATCCCTTCCACTGAATTCTTTCTTTCATCTGCTCCATTTCTCTTATTTCCTTCATCCCTCCTCTTACTTCACCTCCTAGTTACCCTATTAACCCTTGGCGTTCCAGGTATATTGTGTCTCTCATAATGATACTTTTTCCTCTTTTCTTTTTCAAAGTCTCACCTATTTTTCTACATAAGCTCGTTTTTCACTGTGATTCTATCTAACCAGGTCCGTGGACTCAGTCTTAGCAAACAGGGAACTCATATTAACTTACTATATGTTATATAATTTTGCCTATATTTCGAGATGTTTATAAGATGTCATTCTCCTTGGGAGAATAAAGTTTATTTTAGTCTGAGTGTAGAACAACTCTACAAACTTTGTATTGTATTAATATAAGCTTTATATTGTATTAATTTTCTAAGTCAGTGACTTCCGATGGTCTCTGACCCTAGATTTTGATGGCTTGGATATGGACATACTGTCTTCTGTCAATTTTTCATATCATTTTTCTTATGAAAGGACAATCAGTATTTCATGAGTGACATTTATGTCTGGAAAACAGATCTTTGGAAGCTAAATTTATGAGATATCAACTAAAATTTTAAATTGCCACTTTTCAGTATCGCTTTTCAGTATCAGAGCACTTCCAGACACATACATATCCATGACATTTGGGTGCATTCACAGTTTTTCACCATGAAAATCCCAAATTTATGAATGAGAGCTATCTCATTATAGTACCTCTCTATTCATGAGTATTTGTTTTTTGCTATATTCTTCCACATGTTAATTTTTTGATGTTATATTCTTCTTTATAATGCTCTGAAACAAGGGGAAAAGTATTGTTTTTGAAAAACAGGGATTATGTTTGCTTATGAATGTGAAAGATGTAAGCTTTTCTTTAACATCATCTAATATAAAGTCAGAGAAGATGTAAAATTCAAACGTGCTTATTAGACAGAAGTCTTCCTTTAAATCTACCCAGGAATTTTTCTTTTAACTCTTAGATTAAATATTCTGAGTTTATACCTCATAAAAATCTCTGTAAGGTAAGGAACTTATTGGAAAATTGATTAATGTGGCAATATATTTTGCATGAATCAGCAATGAAATTTTTACAAACCTAATCAACTTAGAAATTTCTTTTTTTTGTGGTCTTTTCCACTTTGGAAATAAGCCTTAAGGAAAGCACCTTTATTTTTTTCCTTTAGAAGAAAAAGTTCTTTTTTAATACAACATAGAAATAAGATTTTACTTTATAAAACATTTATAAAAGTAAAGCCTTGAATGAATAGACACTTTGAAAAACTTAGGGAAGGACATTTTGGTTGCACCTCAATAGTAAAGATGTGTTGTTTTTGTGACAATACACTCATGCATTCCACTCAACTTACTCTAAGTCATTAAACAGAGAAAATTTAATATAAATGAAATAAATGATCTTGAGGAAAAATCTATATTCTGAATTAAAGTAAAGTGTGAAATATCTAGGAAATCTTAGAAACTTTTTAAAGTAAAATTTTGTAAATGATAATGTTTTTCAAATTTAGAAACTCCATTAATTCCACAGGCTCCTGTTCCATTAAAAATCATGGAATAGAGAATTGATCCTCACCACACTATGGTAGCCACAAAACTGAAAGTAGAGTCATGTTTTTCAAAATATTTGTTCATGTAACACAGATGATTTTTTTGCAATACAAGTAGTCATGTTTAATGGCAAAATGCATATTTCTAAAAACTTATGAGAAAGTTTTATGGGAAATGATTTTCTGTCTTGGGAAAAGTTTCTTTTCCCTTTAGTATTCTCTTCCTGTAATTTCTTCGTTGTCATCTGCATCATAAACTTTCATCAGTTGGACTTAATATTTTTATTTCCACTGTGCTCTAGGAGAGAGTTTTAGTAGAAATGTATTGCAAAGCCAGTGAGTTTGAGGCATGGCTTTTCTTTTATTCATGAATTCAGAGGTATTGTTCCAGTAAAATATGCTTTCAGGATTGCTGAGGGGATCATATTCTTTTAATAGGCAACAGTAATTTTCTCCAACTGCATTATGCCTCTCTGTGTCAGTCTAATAATTATATGCTATCAGTTTTGTGTCATTTCCTCGGGGATTCCCCGTCTGCTATCCACCACTTTTGACTGTTTCACTTCATTCAGCATACTCTCTAATTGCCATATCAAAGGTTTACTTGAACTCATTTTTAAGGACAATGCATTTGATCATAAAATCAAGCATTTGCAGTTGAGTATGCATTTACGTCAAACTTATAGCTTTAAATTTCACTTAGGGGAAAAGCCTCATATTTTAATGCAGGTTTTGAACGCAGATTTACTATAAAATAAGTGAATAATAATGCCGGGTTATTTTGAAAAGTGTTCTTTTATGCAGTCGCTGCATTTAATACAGTCACAAAATGGCAGCCCAACAGGTGGTCTTTTCAGAGTGTTAAGCCACAACAATCAGGACAAAAAGGACACCAGAATCTAATGTTCTTCAGAATTTAAAAAGCTGTTCACTTTCTTTTGTTAATTTTCAGATTTAGCCATGTTCATTATTGTCGGGTCCCAAATGCAGGACATTCTTTTTTGACATTTTGCCCTAAATAGACACTGACCGAGGCTGACTCTCCAACTAGCTGTTTTGTCACATGCAAGCGGAAACTAGCCATGAACAATGAGTGGGCATTCTTGGTTCTTAAATGGCTGAGGAAAGGACCAGTTTTGACACATTGCAGATCTGGCAAAGTCTGGGTTAACAAAAGTGTGTTTGACAAAAGATGAAGTTTCTTTTCCTATATTTCCCCCCAAAGTATTTAATTATGTGGTAATGCATTTTCTTCTTCGCCTGGAGGATTATATGCCCTAGTGACAGGGCCATTCACTCTCTGAGGTGATCGTGTAGAATCATGGACCATACCATTCAAAAGCTTTCTTTAGCAAGAAACTCTTCTTTAACTAATAATTGTTCACTAAAGGGAGAAAATATATATTTCAAAAATATATAATTTCATTGTAGCATTATTGTTACTTTATAATAGTAGAATTTGTAACGTAAATTTGTTTGAGAAACTTCTCAGAAAATTGATAAAGATGGCAATATATCTTTCTAAGCCAAAGAGCAGGCTACATTAAATAACACTGTGAAGGATTTGAGTTTATAAATGCTCAAGTGAATGAAAGAAGGATAAAAGAAAATAACTTTTATACTTAAGTGCAAGACTTAAAGTATACTTTAGAGTCAGTTGTGAATATCTTCTTCACTGGAAAGTCCTTTTAAATTGAGGCTTTAAATACTAATATATATAAAGCATGGCATTGTTTATATTTCCATAAAGCTAAATAATCCTCCACTTAGAGAAAGAGGCAAGTGATAGGTATTTGTGAGAAGAATATGTAGATCTTATGATATGAATAAATTAGCATATTTTTAATAAATTGCCATTCATTTGCCATAAATAAATAGGTTAAATAGCTGAAATGGTTTTATCTGGGTAGTGTCATAGAAAGAAAGAAGCAATAATAACATCTTACTCTTCAGGGTTTTAAGTTTTATTTAAAAACACAACCTAGGGAGTGTTCTGGGCTGTGCCAGATTCAGCCAAATCACCCTTGTCTTCTGCATCAGCTATTCAAAGAACACTGGTGCTCAGAAGGGTGAATCTGAAGCTTCTGGACTTCTGACTTATCTGTACAATCATCAGAAAAAGATTTCATTACATCTGGCAGAGTTTTTTTTTTTTTTAATCTCTTTATATTATTAAATCTTAATCCTTGGCAATAAATACTGTGTGAATTGTAAGTGGGGCTTTCAGTTTTACAGACAGTTTTATTTTTCCATAGTATGTTTTTAAAACAATTTTTTTGGAGTATAGATGCTTTACAATGTTGTGTTATTTTCTGCTATACCACAAAGTGAATCAGTTATACATATACATATATCCCCTCTTTTCTAGATTTCCTTCCCATTTTGATCACCACAGAGCATTGAGTAGAGTTCCCTGTGCCATACGGTAGATTTTTATTAGTGATCTATCTCATACGTAGTAGTGTATGTATGTCAATGTGCTTCGTGGCTCAGTCGTGTCCAACTCGTTGCAACCACGTGGACTGCAGCCCACCAGGTTCTGCTATTCATGGGATTCTCTAGGCAAGAATACTGAAGTGGGTTGCCATGCCCTCCTCCAGGGGATCTTCCCAACCCAGGGATAGAACCCAGGTCTCCCTCATTGCAGGTGGATTCTTTACCGTCTGAGCCACCAGGGGAGCCCATATACGTCAATACAAATCTCCCAATTCCTTATACCCCTTCCCCCACTTGGTATCCATAAGTTTGTTCTCTTCATTTGTGTCTCTCTCTCTGCTCTACAAGTAAGTCCATCTGTACCATTTTTCTAAATTCCACAGATAAGTGATTTTATTTGATTTTTGTTTTTTCTCTTTCTAACTTCTTGCACTCTGTGTGACTGTCTCCATGTCTATCCACGTCTCTAAAAATGGCACCATTTATTTCGTTTTTATGGCTGAGAGTGAAAAAGTTGGCTTAAAGCTCAACATTCAGAAAACTAAGATCATGACATCCGGTCCCATAACTTCATGGCAAATAGATGGGGAAGCAGTGGCTGACTTTATTTTGGGGGGGCCCCAAATCACTGTGGATGGTGACTGCAGCCATGATATATTAAAAGACGCTTACTCCTTGGAAGGAAAGTTATGACCAACCTAGACAGCATATTAAAAAGCAGAGACATTACTTTGCCAACAAAGGTCTAGTCAAGGCTATGGTTTTTCCAGTAGTTATGTATGGATGTGAGAGTTGGACTATAAAGAAAGCTGAGCACCTAAGAACTGATGCTTTTGAACTGTGGTGTTGGAGAAGACTCTTGAGAGTCCCTTGGACTGCAAGGAGATCCAATCAATCCATCCTAAAAGAGATCAATCCTGGGTGTTCTTTGGAAGGTCTGATGTTGAAGCTGAAACTCCAATACTTGGGCCACCTGATGCGGAGAGCTGACTCATTGGAAAAGACCCTGATGCTGGGTAGGATTGGGGGCGGGAGGAGAAGGGGACGACAGAGGATGTGATGGTTGGATGGCATCACTGACTCAATGGACATGAGTTTGGTAAACTCCAGGAGCTGGTGATGGACAGGGAGGCCTGGCAAGCTCTGGTCCATGGGGTCATAAAGAGTCAGACATGACTGAGCAACTGAACTGAACTGAATATTCCATTGTATATATATGTACCATGTCTTCTATATCCATTCCTCTGTTTGTGGACACTTAGATTGTTTTCCTATCCTGGGTATTGTAAATAGTGCTGCAGTGTACATTGGAGTACGTATCTCTTTTTGAATTATGGTTGTCTTTGGGTATATGTTGAGGAGTGGGGTTACTGGGTCATATGGAAGTTCTATTTTTAGTTTTTTGAGGAACCTCCATACTGTTCTCCATATAGAGACACACAGTCTTTTAAAAATGGAGTTTATTGTGATGCCCATAGCTTTTATTAGCCTGGCCTAAACAGCTTTTATTCTTTAAGGATTCCAAGGCTTTCTGGTTTAGAGAATTTCAGCCTAAAATTCTATCTGATTTTTAAGGTAGACCTAAGTTTTCTCATGTAAATTTGGACTGACCTCAAAGAAGATCTGGCAAGAAGAGACCAAATGGGTTATGGCCAGTCCAGAAAATGGTTTACATTATGTCTATAGCTTATATCACTTCTGCCCACATTCCATTGGCCAGAACTGGGCTACATGGTCCCTATCTAACTGCAAACGAGGTTGAGAAGTGTAGTGTTCCTTAACTTCTAGAGAAACAAAATGGTATTGGTGAATCTCTAATAGATCTCATTCACAGTGATCTTTACTCCAGATTAGAGATCATTTGCTTTTCCTCCCATCACTCAGGTATCCACATTTCCAAGCTTGGCCTTCTTTTGCACACATCTGAAGTGTCTTAACCTCTCTAGTCTGCATTATAGACTTGGTTGATTGTTAGCACTTAGGATAAAAATGAAAACGTCTTTCCAGTCCTTCCAAAGCATTTATAACTGATCTGGATTTTGGTGAAACAGCTTTAATTAGCTTCTTCTGGCATAAATAAAGGGAAGAATGTCTCAGTATTTACGTGTGAAAACTCTGGCCCATTACTTCTGTGTGTGTGTGTGTGTGTGTGTGTGTGTGTGTGTGTGTGTGTGTGTGTGTGCTCAGTTGCTCAGTTGTGTCCAACTCTTTGTGACCTCACAGACTGTAGCCTGCCAGACTCCTCTGTCCATGGGATTTTCCAGGCAAGAATACTGGAGTGGGTTGCCATTTCCTCCTGTAGGGGATCTTCCCAACCCAGGGATTGAACCATGTCTCTTGCATCTCCTGCACTGGTAGGTGGATTCTTTGCCACTGAGCCATCTGGGAAGCCCTTAAATGTGTTTAGGTTCATCCAAATGTCAAATCTAAACACACACACACTATACATACACACATACACACATACATACATACATACATACATACATACATATATATATATATACACACACATTGTAAATTTCTCAGAAAGAAAACTGAAAGGTTCTGAACAGACATTGTGGTATCTATGGTGCTGCTATGTTAAGTCGCTTCAGTCATGTCCTATTCTTTGCAACCCTATGCACCATCGACCGCCAGGCTCCTCTGTGCAAGGGATTCTCCAGGCAAGAATACTGAAGTGGGTTTCCAGGCCCTCCTCCAAGGGATCTTCCCATTTTAATGGTACTAATTATAATTCAAAGCAAGATAATAAAGGTATGAGATTCAATATAGTATATTACTAAAGTGGAAAATATCTGTTCACTGAAAAAAATTAGAATCAGTGCTATCCATGAACTAATTTGAGTGGATGATGGCTCTCTGGGTTATCAAACATTTATCTATTTACTTACTTTCAACAGATGGTTATAATTTTTTATCCTTGACTCAAAGTGTAAGAAGTCTTCACTGTGAAATTTAACATCAAGTAGCATTGGAGATGACTGTCCTTTTGTAAGTGTTCTTGGAGGGTTTGCAGTATATTGTGAAGCTAGAACACTGTGCCATGATTAATTTGGGTGGCTAGTCTACCACATGGACAGAAGCAATTCACTTGCACTTATGAAACTGATTGGTAGGGAGTCTCTATTTTACTGCTGAGACCAAATAGATTTTTCATGATATTGTTATGCTAAGTTGAACATCACACCTTTTATGTTCTCTCCATTTGGCCTTGAATAAACATCAGTACAGTAATAATCTAAATGGTTTGCAAGTGGTCATGAGCAGTTGCCCATCTGCTTGGACAGTATTATACAAATCAATTACATGGACACAAAAGCCAAACAAATGTGAGTGAATCAGCAACAGAAATGAAATGGATGAACTGTTAAGTTTTGTTCATCATATATACCCCCTTTAGTAACCAAAGATGGGGAAATTACACTCATTAACCTTGAAAAAATTAGATGATTTGTGCATAATAGGTTTGAAACAATACCTTCCTGTTCCCAGTTGTGATGAGTATTTTGTCCAGCACAGGCATAGTTTAATTAAAGGTCTACAATGGAGATAGTTTTGATATGGTTTGTTCCTTTCTAGAGAGATTATGTCATAACATTAGCATGTATTTATTTTCATTCTCTAAAAATCCAATTGCTCAGTTATGCCAGATAAAAGTGAACATTGACTATCCCAAGAGCAAAGTATTTATTTAGTTTTAAAAAATCAGTGCTAAACCGATGGGTAGGGCCTTACCTTGAGAGAGGCCAAGAGAAACACTTTTTAAGCTTTCTAATGGGTGCTTGTTAAGAGAGTCTTAAGCTAATCATCTCTGCCATGAAAAACCTATTAATAGAGAATTCCCTGGTGGTCCAGTGGTTAGGACTCTATGCTTTCAGTGCTGTGGGCCTGTGTTCAATCCCTGGTCAGGGAACTAAGATCCGACATACTGTGCACAGCCAAAAAACAAACAAAAACTTAATGAAGAAACCTTGCATGTTGAGATAAAATTAAGGCAAAATCTGGAACACTTAGTTTTTCTGAGGCTATTCTTCTCCCATAATAGGAGGACTCATTGAGATTACTTTTGCAGCCATGAGACTGTTGGGGAGATCATTACTGGGAAATCCTGAGATGGGTTTTGGGTCCTGGTTCTGTTTCTTATAAGACACTTCAATATCATGAATACATGGTGGTTGTCCCCTCCCCTAAAAGGGAAACCTTCGATTTACAGGATCTAGGCTGAAAATCCAATCACATCCTTTCAGAACTGCTTTGGAGAAAGCCATTGGCCATGAGTTCTCTGAACTGAGGAAAGCCTATGCATTAATTAATAGGTTTATATTGCAGAAAGGGAATATTATATTGGTGTAGGAATGATTTGATTGCTTGGATTAAAAAGTGAGCTGTGTAAGTGGAGAGTTATACCATAGATGATAGTTAATTTTATGTGTCAAATTGACTGGGCTGTATTTCTGGGTGTGTCTGTGAGGGTGTTGCTGGAAGAGATTACTGTGTGAATCATTGTACTGAGTAAAGAAATTTGCTTTCACCATTACAGGTGGGCATCATTTGATCTGTTGAGGGTCTGAATAGAACAGAAAGGTATAGGAAGGGCAAATTTGTTCTCTGTTGAACTGTGGGACATCCATCTCCTGCTCTTGGACCTGGATCCTCATGGTTTTCAGTCCTTTGGGTTTGGACTGAAGATAAACCGCCACTGAAGCTTTCCTAGGCCTCTGACTTGCAAATGGCAGATTATTGGACTTAATTCTCCTGAATCATGTGAGCCAATCTCTCTTAATATTGGAATGGTCCAAAAGTTCATTTGGGTTTTTCCATAAGATGTTTTGCACATCTTATGATGTTCATTTCCCAAATGAACTTTTTGGCTAACCCAGTATCTATCTGCCTGTCTGCCTATCTCTCTGTCTATGCTATTGACCCTGTTTCTCCGGAAAATACTAATATGTTCTGATACAGACTAATATATATACCTAAGACATCTCATCAGATGTTACCAGCCTGGACAAAAGATACCTTGATGCTGTAAAACTACCTAAAATGATCACAGAAAAACTATTTTCTTTCCATCCCTATTTTTTGTCAATGTTTTCCACTTATCTCATGCTATTTTTGTTTCTTTTTGAGGACTAAGTCTGTGCTAGGCCCTCTGCTAAAAACCTTGCATCTTTCATGTTCTTCATACCTCCCTCCCTCCCACAGCAGCTTCTGACATGTGATGTGATGTAAATCTAACAAGTTCAAAGCCTTAAATTTTTAGCTTGTTCTGACAGTATGTCTGGGCTATCTTTCTAATTCCCATTTGCCATCTTTCAGTGCATTTTTTTTTAACGAGCACCTGCACACATCTTGATTCCTTAATCACTCTGGGTTGTTGCTTACCATTGTTATGTTTTCAAAGCTCTTCATGAATCAGGATTAATCCAGAGGACTTAAGCTTGGCACTGGGGGAGTTAAAACACTTCAGAAGTAGTGTATGTTCTTAATTAATACAGAAAGAAGAATCACTTATAATTTACTAAAAAAAAAAATATCCAGTGCTGATCTAAATAACATTTTGGAGTAAATGCATATGGAATGAACAGTCTTCTATGGTTCCTCATTCACTGATTCTTCCTGCTGGTGTGAGGGCTGTTCAAAACAGCACTTCACTTTTTGGTTTATTTATTAAGATCCTGCACTCAACTATAAGAAATTAGCCTCCTAGAGATGAATCGCTTTCTACACAGCAAAGAAGAAATCTGTTCCTATAGCAAAGATGAGAACCCTGCATACATTCCCTAGGCAGACAATAAAGGATCAGATAGATTTATTGCATAGCCTATTCCCTGTGTGAAATAGGGAAGCTGGGTGTTTAAGTAACGTGCACTATAGTGTCTGAAAGAGTGATCTCCTTACTACCCATTAGACATGGGGGATGCCTGAGACGGGAACATGATGGGTTTGGGGGTGAACTTTTAAACTCAAAGCTCTTTAGTAATTGAGAAATAGAATGAATTGAAGAAAAGTGTCTCCCCCATGCAGGATATTCCGAAAGCTAATAGCATAACTGCAAAGGAAGAGACATTGAAAGACCCTAGTCAAGCCCTGGGCCAGATATGTTAAAACCTGCTGCAAGTCACAGCCTTCACTTTTATTATCTGCAGAACGCTCTGGCAGTGGGAACATCTCTCTTCCCCCCTGTTCTCCTCCAGGGTACTGGCGGTGGCTTTACTGCATCGGAATGTTCAAAGACCTCCCTGCCCCCTACCTGTTCCATTTCCAGGGAGAAAATGCTAGTTGGACTTCAAGTGTTTAAACAAAAATAAACTCCTCAGTAAAGGCTGCCTCAAGGACACAGGTGTACTGATTTATGGTTGGCTGGCCTGCCTAAGTGATGCTGTCTATAAGCCCCAAGAGGCCAGATACAGGCAAAAAGAATTAGTAAGTTTGGCCTTGCCTCTCTACCCTCTCATTTCCTTTTTCATCTTTTTTCTTAGCTGCTTTATTAACTAAGTAGAAAGGCACAAAAACATCCACCCATATTTAGAAAAGCTCATACATGGCTCACACTATGCCTGCCCCATGAGAAGGGTGTACCTGTATGTGTATATATTATATTTACGTGAGTGTGTGCTTAGTCACAGTCATGTCCAACTCTTTGCAACCCCATGGACCACAGCACACCAGGCTTCCCTGTCCTTCTCTATCTCCCAGAGTTCGTTCAAATTCATGCCCTTTGAGTCGATGATGCCATCCAACCATCTCATCCTCTGTCATCCTCTTCTCCTCCTGCCCTCAGTCTTTCCCAGCATCAGGGAATCCAGTGAATCGGCTCTTCGCATCAGGTGGCCAAAGTATTGGAGCTTCAGCTTCAGTATCAGTCCTTCCAGTGGATATTCAGAGTTGATTTGCTTTAGGATTGACTGGTTTGATCTTACAGTCCAAGAGACTCTCAAGAGTCTTCTGCAGCCTCATTGTTCGGAAACATCAATTCTTCAGCACTCAGCCTACTTTATGGTCCAACTTGCACATTTGTATATTACTACTGGAAAAACCATAGCTTTGACTATATGGACCTTTGTCAGCAAAGTGATATCTCTGCTTTTTAGTACACTGTCTAGATTTGACATAGCTTTTCTTCAAGGAGCAAGCATCTTTTAATTTCATGGCTGCAGTCGCCATCTGCAGTGATTTTGGAGTCCAAAAAGAACAAACTTTCTCACTGTTTCCATTGTTTCCCCATCTATTTGCCATTAAGTGATGGGACCTAATGCCATGATCTTAGTTTTCTGAATGTTGAGTTTTAAGCCAGCTCTTTCACTCTTTCACTCTCCTCTTTCACTTTCATCAAAAGACTCTTTAGTTCCTCTTCACTTTCTGCCATTAGAGTGGTGTCATCTGCATATCTGAAGTTATTGATATTTCTCCTGGCAATCTTGATTCCTGCTTGAGCTTCATCCAGCCCGGCATTTCACATGATGTACTCTGCATATAAGTTAAATAAGCAGGATGACAATATACAGCCTTGACGTACTCCTTTCCCAATTTTGAACCAATTCATTGTTCCATGTCCAAGTAACTGTTGCTACTTAGCCTGCATACAGGCTTCTCAGGAGGCAGGTCAGGTGGTCTGGTATTCCCATCTGTTTAAGAATTTTCCATAGTTTGTTGTGATCCACACAGTCAAAGGCTTTAGCATAGTCAATGAAGCCGAAGTAGATGTTTTTCTGGAATTCTCTAGCTCTTTCTATGATCCAACAGATGTTGACAGTTTGATCTCTGGTTCCTCTGCCTTTTCTAAATCCAGCTTGTACATCTGGAAGTACATGTTGAAGCCTAGCTTGAAGGATTTTGTGCATTGCCTTGCTAGCATGTGAAATAAGTACAATTGTGCAATATGAATATATGTATAATCACTTCAGCTAAGCAGTTTTTAACCTGTTCAGATATAGTCAGTGGAAAACTTGTTAAGTAAGCGTTAGTTTCCGGCCTGACTCCTAATACCTACTTTTCACAATACCTCAACAATTCTTTGAGAAACACTGAGAAGTGACTATGGTCACAAAACTCCTTGGTCCCTGAGGTATGCAGCCCCATCCTCTTAACCTGAATAGATTCACCTGCTTCCTGGTGAGCTGGGTTACCCTTAGGCCAGCCTTTTCCCCTCTCACCCTCCCTGTAGAATCTCAACAAATCTGTGATCCATTGCCTAGAGATTTGGTAGCTGACTGGCCAGTTCATGAGGTGAGTGAGTCATGATGCAACCGTACATATTAATGTAAGATCTCCACCAGGTAGTAGGGAGGCTGGTTCAAGAAGTTGCCATTTCCTGTGCTCCTAGAATTTCAATATGTGGGTCACCATCAGCTGCGCCCCAGGCCTGGATTAGCCTTTGTCTTTGAAAGGGCATGAAGTGATTTTTCAGAGTGACTGGCTCTCCGGTCAAAGAGAGTCTGTATTCTAGAATTTTTGTCACAAACCTAGATGAAAGCTCCTTTTGGAGACAGAAGACCCTCTGTTCCCTGTAGCAAGGAATGTTACCCTGCTGGGCAACCAATACACTCAAACAGCTGACTCTCAGAGGATCTGCATGCTCATCAAACCTCCTTGACCAGTGACAAATACCAGGCTATGTGAGAGAGGTTGTGTTAAATGATTTAATAACTGGATTTCTTCTCTGGAGCATTTTATTTTTAATAGTAGTACCCCTAACTTAGCTGTACTGTGAATGTATTTGCAGCTTTTTGTAAAGAAAAGAACGTGGGCTTAGAGAGTGAGGGCAGGTTAGCCAACTCTGCCCTGTACAGAGGGCAAGACTTACCTTTCTCAGTCTCAGATCCATTATCTGCAAATAAGGGTAATAATCTAAGACTTTTCTCAGCCTGTTTTAAGGATTAAATGAGATAATGCATGAGACCTTCATCCTTTGTCTGATTTGAGTAGATCCTTCCTATTGTTAGTTCACATCAGCTCGCTCTTCCTTTTTCTCCATTTTAGACTCTTCTCTGTTAGTTGAAATTCATAGAATCGAATACAACTGCAGATGTTTGCTATTTAAATAACTTCAAATAAACTATATTTGAATAGACTGTGATATTTAAAACAGATCTACCATGGTTTCTTCAAAGCATCCCTTCTCTGAAATTTTTACTTGGATGCCTAGAGGTTTAAGGTTAAGACCCTGTTTATAATAATAAGTTCTTAGTCAAGTGTAATGTAGTTAATAACTATAGTAATCTACTCTCCACACTGTGGTCAGAAACCAGAGTAATTTTTCTAAGGAGCGAGTCTGACAGGGCCATTTCCCTCCTTCTACTGGCTCCTTAAGCTGATTTCCCAGGTCTTTCGGACTTGGGTCCTTCTCTCTCCAGTGTCTTCCTCCCACTCCCCTCTCCCCATCACCTAACACAGTGCTCTACACACCACAGCTAAACCACAGCTGTAAGCTGAACAAATAAGTATAGGAAGGAATCATGAAGAACAAGGAGGTCACATATTCCATAGCTTTTATTAAGCCGTAGAATTCAACAGATGGTGGCCATGTTGCTGCAAAAAAATTCATTTATTAATTTAAAATATATATCTCTATTTGGCTGCTATCAAAAAAAGACATAATTGGGAAATTCAATCACAGTGTTTGGATTTTTTAAAATATTTATGTATTTGGCTGCGTTGGGTCTTAGTTGTGGCACATGGGATCTCCAGTTGTGGCCTGTGAACTTCCTAGTTGCAGCATGCGGGATCTGGTTCCCTGACCAAGGATGGGACCTGGGTCTCCTGCATTGGGAGTGTGGAGGCTTAGCCACTGAATCACTGGGGAAATCCCTGGGTTTTTTTTTTTAAGGTAATTTTTTCCCCCATGGGAATTTTCAATTTTGTCACTTATGTGTCTGGTGTATTTTTTTGGAAGACAAACTTCTTTTCTACAGTTTACAGCAGATGTTAGTGTTAAGTGGAAATCAATTATATTAACATGTGCATATGTATTTAACATGTGAAAATAGTAAGAATGGAGCGATAACAGTGCCTATGTTTTCTCAAGTGTTTTCATAAACTTACGACCCTTCAGAACAGTAGAAAAGAAATGTGCTGAGAAATAAAAATTTTTGATCACAAATTAAATTTGCTTTTATGCTGTAACTGTTCACATGTAGATCATTTTTCCAGAGGAGGGAGCAGACAATAAATGTGACATTTAAGTAAATTATGTAGTTTGTAAGAAGAAACAATGTTAGGAGCAATGGGAATAAAAAAATAGGGCAGGTGAGAAGAAATCTGGAATGAGGGGGTAGAGGGAAGGCAGGATGTGCTTGGGTTGGGGTAGGACCCGTTTGTAGGGTTGTCAGATTCAGAAGAAAGCAAAACAAAAGGATATCCAATTAAATGTGAATTTCAGATAAACATGAAAGTATTTACCTAAGAGGCTATTTACTGCTTACCTGAAATTAACATTTAAATGTTGCCTGGTGTTTTTTCTGGCATGTCAATGTCCTTGAGAGTGAGGTTTGAGCAAAGAGGGGCAGGGCATGTGGGACAGTCATCTGAAGAAGAATGTTCCAGGCCGGAGGTAGGCATTTGGTGAGTACACTGGGGCAGCGAGGCATCAGGTATGTCTGGATCAAGGGGTGGAGAGGAGATGGTCAGAGAAGGAAGAAAGAAGGCAGGCAGGTCCTGCAGATTCTCTCTTGAGTGAACTAAGAATCCACTGTAGGGCTCTCGGCAAAGAAGTGGCTGATGGGAACTGATGTGGTCACACTGGTGATGTGATCTGAGTGATCATTCTGGCTGCTGGGTTGCAAACACAGGCTGAAGTGCTGGGGCAGAGGCAGGCAGACCCCTGGGGGGTTTCGCTGTTACCCAGGGACTCAGTGTGATGGTGGCTCAGGCTGGGGTGCAGTGGTGAAGTGAAGAGAAATGGTTGGATCTTGAATATGTTTTGAAGAGACAACAGAATTTTCTGATAAACTGAATGTGGGAGATTAAAAAAAGAAAAAAGGAGCTAAAGGTGGTTTTTGAGCTGAGGGCCTGGAGAGATGGGAGTGGCCACTGCTGAGCTGGGAAGGATGTGACTGGAAGGGGTCAGAGGAAAAGATCAGGAGTCTAGTTTCTGAAGCGCCGAGTCTGGTGGGAGACTCAGGACGGCTAAGCAGTGGGACTGGTGGGACTCAAGCACGCCATGGGCAGAGGAGTCTGGTCTGGACAGGAGATGTCAGTTTTGCACTCTGGATAATCTCCGTGTGTAATAAATCAGCATTTCCAAGGAGAAATGGCTTGTCACCATCCTCTTGAGGAAATTTTTATTCCTTTCTTATAGTTTTAGTTAGGAAATGTCTTGTTCTCTGAACCCGTTGCTTTCTTTAGTTTTCTATCACCCAACCTTCACTTTTGAAAAAGAGGGGTCAAGTGTGACAGATTTAAAACATTTTATCACTTTTTACCCTCCTAAAATCCAGGAAAGTAGGAAGAGTCATTTTTCCTATACAGTGACCCTTCCAGTGAGATTTTTCTCAAATTTGTCCTCTAGGATCCCGTTGCTGTTGCTGCTGCTGCTAAGTCGCTTCAGTCGTGTCCGACTCTGTGCGACCCCATAGATGGCAGCCCACCAGGCTCCCCCGTCCCTGGGGTTCTCCAGGCAAGAACACTGGAGTGGGTTGCCATTTCCTTCTCCAATGCATGAAAAGGAAAAGTGAAAGTGAAGTCGCTCAGTCGTGTCCAACTCTTAGCGACCCCATGGACTGTAGCCCACCAGGCTCCTCCGTCCATGGGATTTTCCAGGCAAGAGTACTGGAGTGGGGTGCCATTGCCTTCTCCAGGATCCCGTTAAGGTATTCTTATTCTTTTTTCATTTGACTTTTGGCTCTTTCTGAATCAAGATGTAACCAGTGAACCAGTGAAGTTGCTCAGTCATGTCCGACTCTTTGTGATCCCATAGACTGTAGCCTACCAGGCTCCTCCATCCATGGAATTTTCCAGGCAAGAGTACTGAGTGGGTTGCCATTTCCTTCTCCAGGGAATCTTCCTGACCCAGGGATAGAACCCAGGTCTCCCGCATTGCAGGCAGATGCTTTACCGTCTGAGTCACCAGGAAAGCCTAGATATAACTAGGATATAAATTCACACACATGCCTAGGCCAAGGCTTGCTGCATTCTGAGTTTATATGGAATATATAGCAACTTCTAATAAGGAGAAGGTGATAGCAACATTTGAAAAAGAAGCATTTTGAACCTAATATATCCAAAGTACCTAGGTTTCAGGGACCTAAATAGCTGGGGCTAGATTGGAGAGGATATGGCCTTAAAGAGGACATTATATTAGAATTTATTCAGAAGAGAAATTCTGAGTTTTTTTAAACAATCTTTTAAAGGGTTCCTAGAGTATCATAATTTTAAGTTACATGAAACTTTGTTAAATTGCTCTAAAACCTTTGGATTAGGAGTGAAGTAATTTGGTTTTAATCTTGATTCTGTGACTACTTGGTCATGAGGCCCTTGGGGCAAATCTTTTAACTTTCAACAATCCCAGTTCTTACATCTAAAAAATGAGGAATCAAGCCTCATGTTACCCCTTTCTAGAGTAAGAATGTGGTGCAATTCAGATTACTGTATGAGAAGGCACTTTGAAAACATAAATTAAACGGGTTACTTCCCTCTTGTCAGCAGTATTATTTAGTATAAGAGTAATCCTTTCTATTCTGTCATTGACATAAAATTTGGCTTGTTGACACAATATAAAACAGCGTCAGGGACATATTTTTATTTCTTGAGGGAAGAAAATGTTCCTTCAGTAATGATGTTTAACTGATGAAATGAATACGAGTTTAAAATCTTACAGTGTTATTTCCCACTTAAAGTTTCAGGTTTGAAATTATTTTTCTGAGAGCAAGCAATTGTAAGAAAGACTTAATGGAGACATAGGCACCTCCCAACATTGATCTTGTCTTCCAGCACAGTCACATGGAAACATTAAAAACAAATTTCTTGATCAATTTATTTAACACAGGAATTTTAATTTCCCATTTACATCACTGCCTGTATGTCCCCGGGCTTTACGCAATACTTGTCGTCTATTTGGTTTGTTCATTTATTTTTTTTTTTAGCTAAGAGTAGAGAACATTTGGCATGTGGGTGCTCAGTATTTTAAATTGAACTAAATTACTCTAAGCCAGTCCTGCAAATTTAATTCCTCTTGGCAGTGATGGGTTTAGGAAGGTATATGTGTTGCAGTTCTGGTCAATGAGATGTAAAAAGAGGAAGTCTCAGAAAAAAGAGACACTTGAGGAGTGTCAGAAGACGACATCTTCTGCTGTCCTACCTACAATTGTTTTTCCTGGATGTGATGCCTGTAAGTGTGGCACCCATCTTGCCCCTATGAAGGCTTATGGGGGGACCGAGCAGAAAGATGGATGGGAAGAACCTGACTCTTTAATGAAACTAATGGATTAACCAATCTTGGGCTTCTCTTTTTGTGCAATAACAAATGTCTTCATTGTTTAAGCCAGTTGAGTAGAAGTTTTCTGTAATTTGTATACAAAAGCAGCATAATAGATACACAAACCCTAATGATTAGCTTTTCTGGTTATTTTCTTTCTCTTGATCATGTTAGTTATGCTTCTTAGCATTCCAGATCCCCCGAGTTTTCTTGAAAAGAAGTAACTGGGGCTGTTGTCAGTGCAGTATATAAGGACATATACGGCTTAAGGCTTCTGAGGGCAGCAGTTCCCCCTGTTTTGTGCATCACTGTATACCCAGGCCCTTTATAGTGCTTGTTTTTTAATACAAGTTGAGTGAATAAATGAATTTTCCACAGTTCCTTTTATATCATAATGTTATACTAGGCTGATCATCTCAGGCAAGAGAATAAGGTTAACAGAATGTCTTTTCAATTCCTTTTTTTTTTCTGATTTTGTTTATAAAGGCAAATAAAAGTAGAGGCCATGACTTTTCAAGCATCAATCATTTTTTATTTTTTCCCCCACCAGAATTGTTAATTGGCATGAGAGGTCATCTATACTTGTCTTTCTATTGAAACAGATAAAATGAGATCACAATTCCCAGAACAAGGGGTAAAAAAGAGGTGGTGAATAGAAGCTGTTTAATAGGCTGCCATATGAAGGCTGAAGTTCTTTAGCAACAGTGAATTTAAAAGGATATTTCCTATGTTGTTAAGCTCTAAATGTTTAAATCGGCTAGAGTGGTACAAGAAGAAACAGAATTTTCAGTTAAAAATTGAGCATATATTTTATGTTTTGTTAAACTTTCCTGTATACCACTTGAAATATCTGGTTCTATCTATATTAAATAACTGGTTAACTTACATCCCTCTTTTAAAATTATATTCCAGCATATCTCTAGGGTTGCTTGTTTTCCAAGGTTGGAAGCTATGTGTTTTGGAAACCTACCCATGCCAGAGGCTGCCACACATAATTCAGGGTATCTGCCAAGACATGAAAAGAGTGGAAGCCATTTAGATATCCCTCATTTGGGAAATGAACATATAAACTCCAGTTTATTCATATATTTGAAATATTAAGTAACAGTTAAAATAGGTAAAGTAGATATACATTAGTCAACATGGTTAAAACTCAAAACTGTGTTCAGTGAAAAGTAGCGAGTTTTAAGTAGGATACGATAAATATAACATGCTAAAAACAAATCAGTGTCTTTAAAAAATATCGTCTTAAGTATGTGCACTACCAAAAATGCAAAATATATTTGACTCCAAAAATACATTTCAATTAGATGCTGGCTTATCGTTACACAATTCTTCTTTTGAAGAAAATGATGGCACAATTATTGGAAAAAAATTTTTGGATTTTTTTAGGTTTACAGGTATGAATAATTAGAATGACAAGTCCAGTGATTTTTCATTTCTACATAATTTATTTACTTTTAGTCACGTTTGTTGTTCTTCACTCAGTCATGTCCAATTCTTTGCAACCCCATGGACCGCAGCATGCCAGGCTTCCCTGTCCTTCACTATCTCCAGGAGTTTGCTCAGACTCAGGTCCATGGAGTTGATGATGCCATCCAACCACCTCATCCTGTTTTCTGTCGCCCCCTTCTTCTCCTGCCCTCAATGTTTCCCAGCATCAGAATCTTTTCCAATGAGTCAGCTCTTTGCATCAGATGGCCAAAGTATTGGAGCTTTAGATTTAGCACTAGTCCTTCCAATGAATATTCAGGGTTGATTTCCTTTAGGATTGACTGGTTTGATCTCCTTGTTGTCCAAGGGACTCTCAATAGTCTTCTCTAGCACAATTCGAAAGCTTTAATTCTTTGGCACTCAGCTTTTTTTATGCCAACTCTCATATCCATACATGACTACTGGAAAAGCCATAGCTTTAACTATACGGACCTTTATTGGCAAAGTGATGTCTTTACTTTTTAGCAGGATTAATAATCTGTCTGGGTTTGTCATAGCTTTTTTACCAAGGAGAAACCATCTTTTAATTTCATGGTTGCAGTCATTTTGGAGCCCAAGAAAATGAAATCTGAGTCTGTGTTTAGCATTTTTCACCTGGGAACTATATCAAGTAAATTTTGGTGGCTAAACATAAAAAACGGTGGACAAATACTCCCAAACTATCCACTTAGCAAAATTAGATGCTCCATGTCCTTGTCTTAAATTATTGCGTAATGAAGCCCTTCCTGTTGAGTAAGTGGATGAGAATACCTTACTTCCTTGTTGTTCTTAGAAATATCTGATTCACTCAGCCATTCTTAAGTTTGAGAAAACTTATTTAGAATATGCACCTGAAGGCTCATAGTCTGAGATTTTGCCTCGGTGATCACTTTCATCAACATCATTAGGATCTAGATAACCCTCTGTGTCTTTGCATCCACCTCTGATTCTCTTAATAACTGTGAAGATTCTTCTGTTGATTTTCTCCTATTCATATTTGTCATTACAGTCAAAATGAAAAATTCTAAACTCTCAACTGTGGTCTAGGCCATACCACCCTAAATGTACCCAATCTCATCTAAACTCTCAACTGGATTCATTGAAGGCCTTTAAAAAAAACAAACAGAAAAGAAAACTCAAAAGATGGTGTCTTTCTAGAATTTTATATCTTCTTAAAAGATGATGTTAATACTGGGGGAAATGCAATATGGAAACTAAGGATGATGTAATAGTGATCATCATTTATTGTAAAATAGTTACATGGGAATAATTCATTAGTAATAATTAAGTAATTCCTGAGATAATGAAAAAGTAAAATATTTCAAAAGATGTAAGAAAAATTGAATAAAATTAAATCACTGAGATCCCATAACATTACTCTAAGATACATTCTTAGAGTAATAAAAGGGTCCAATGGACTCTCATGGGGACTGAAAGATATAATGGATTGTATCCTATTTATAAAAAAAAAAAAATGTCTCTTTATCCCTGGGAGAAAAATTAAGAAAAACTAAAAGTCATGAAATATCAATCCTTACAAATAGTTGCTCAAAATAAACCAAAAAGCTGCAGTTTTGTCTAGTGACCCCAACTAGTATCTCTAGGATTAACAATCATAAAATGTTTTCAGTTAAAGTTACAGGATAAGAAGTATCTCTTAAACAGCTAAAAACTTTATAATGTGGCAGAGATTACAGGGGCAGAGTTCTGAGTCCATGCTTTCTTTCCCCATAAGGCTTGGCAAGTGTGTCTGTTCTTGAAGATCCTAATACTCAAACCAAAGAAAACTGGTCCAGGGCGGGTAGCTGACCAACTTGAGAACGTGAACTCCTTTTTTTTCCAGGTTTTGAATAATAAGAAACAAACTCAGGACACCGGAACCAAAGGGCTGGGTCAAAGCTAACGGCAACATGGAGCTCAAAGTCTCGAGAAAAACCAGGTTGCAAAGACATCTTTGAAGCCAAACTTCAAACGGAGCAAAGCAGGTATGCAGAATCCAGATAACAGGCCTCTGTGAGGGAGAGAAGGTGACCAATCCCGGGTGAACTTCCTGCAATTTGAATTATTCACATTCTTTATAACAACACCCTTTTACTTAAGTCAGAGTTGGTTTTCTGTTTCTTGGAAACAACGAAATCCCTAAAACAGAAATCAGTGCCAGGAATAGGATTGTATTAGGCTCTGAGTGAAAAACGTAGAACTGTCTGTGGAGTGGAGGCAGAGGGGTGGGGTAAAGGCACGGGTGCAGAGATTTCCCAGTCCCATAGAAATCAGGTGGCATAGAGGTAAGAGGTGACGAGATACCTAAACAACTGCCCCAAATCTCTTGAGCCCAAGCCACATGTCACTAAAGCCAAAGCCTCAGATATAAGTTCTCGGATGTTGAAATGTGGGAATGTGTTAATTCCCTGTGGACGTAAAAGTCAGTGGCAAGGAGTTCTCAGTACCAGCTTGTTTGGCTAAAAGTAGACTGGAAAAAGCAGGTAATTATGTATCTATATTTCATATTCTTTTCTGCTTAGATTTTTGAAGATAAGATCCAGATATTATTCATTAATTTGGAAAAACTCAGGGTTCGAGAGCCTGGCAGTTGAAAGGACGATAGCTAGCAATAGCTAGACTGGTTGAGGAAGCTTAGCCTTTTTCCACAGGATGAGCTTGCCTATCACCCCCATGGCCCTCACTTGCCAATCTCTAGTAAAACATGTCCTTAGACTGGAATGTAATTGTGGAGGGGGTTTTAAGGGTAGACTAGGGAAGAAGTGCTTCCTGTCCTACAGTCCTCTTTGAGGTCACTTTTCCTCCTTTATTCTCTTAAGGACAGAGCCATTAAGAATAGTGGGGTCTAAGAAGAGCTGAATAACAAAAATCCTGAAGGAATGGTCATTAGGTGGCCTGGTGATTAAGAAGGCAAGCTTACTCCACCCCCTATCCCCCTCAGAAACTCCTGGCATCACCTTTCAGTCAGTGACACACTCAAGAAAGACAATGATTGAAAGCCCACTAACATACTGGGCAGTTACCACCAGAACTGTAGTCTTAAGCAGTAATACCAACTCATACCAACACGGTGCATCCTGGCCTCTTCTGGAGGCTCCAACTCAAGTAGAAAAACATGCTGGCACCAGACAGTACTTACTGGGGAGAGGAGGACTCTCTAATGTCCTCTGAAGAGCAGGTCTGAAGGACAATTGAAAAAGGAAATCCTTCTAATAGCCAGATCCTAGGACTGGCAGGTGTGAGTTCCTACTTACTTTGCTGCTGCTAAGTCACTTCAGTCGTGTCCAACTCCGTGCGACCCCATAGACAGCAGCCCACCAGGCTCCGCCGTCCCTGGGATTCTCCAGGCAAGAACACTGGAGTGGTTGCCATTTCCTTCTCCAGTGCATGAAAGTGAAAAGTGAAAGTGAAGTCGCTCAGTCGTGTCCGACTCCTAGCGACCCCATGGTCTGCAGCCTGCCAGGCTCCTCCGTCCACGGGATTTTCCAGGCAAGAGTATTGGAGTGGGATGCCATTGCCTTCTCCCTTACTTTGCTAAGAGCCAAGAAACAGATTTGGGGTATTTATTTTAGGGGCAGACCAGTGATCAGTATATGATCCTATTTTCTAAGTTTCTTCCCCACCTCTTAAGTCATCCTCCTTTTTTTTTGTTGAGGTTTCTCCTATTGTATTGCTGATGTAATGGTAGTAAATGTGCCAATAAACTCAGAGGTGGCCATTCTGGTAGGATGGTGATTACGAACACCAGATGGAGACCAAAGGGCAGGCATTTGTCACTGTTCCTGTAGTACTGGATCACATTAAGCAAGATTACAGTCATTAGTGGAAACAGCTCATCCACATGCAGTTCTTGGGAATGGTTTTAAAGCCCAATTTTTTTTAACCAGGTGACCCCATTTTCAAGGCTTCCACAAATGGTGGTGCAAGTCGTGTGTACATGGCATATTCCTAGGAAGAGGTCCTGCCCCATCAACCTGGCCACAACTGACTGAGACCCCTGATCACACTGACATTCAGCCTCTAAAGGACTTAAAGCTAAGAAAGAGAGACAGGTAAGCAAGTGGCGGTCCATGGAATTGTGAGGTTCTACAGAGCTGGGTTCAGAACGTGCACCATGGAAGTTCAAAGGTCATGGGGACAGTGCTAACAGGTCACCTGTGTGAGGAAGCAGAAATGAAGAGGCTTTCAGGGGAACCAGTTTACAGAGAGAATAAAACAGATGCATAGGTTATTATGAGTAAGAGAAAAGGAATGAGGAGGAGGAAGACAGAGGGAAAGAGATGGAGAGGGAGAGCAGAGAGCAAGGAGGGCAGGAACAGAACTAGACAGAGCCAGAGGCAGCTAGACATACAGCAAAAGAGATGAATGAATCCGCTGGTGACTTTCTGGATGCCACAGTGTCGAGCTATACTTCCTGCAATAAATTCCATATTTCTGATCCTTTATAATAACTTTGCTTTACAAGCTATTTTAGGCAGATTTCTGATTCTTATACCCAAACAATTCTTGAGTGAAATATCTGCTCCTTGATTATAGCTGCTTTAAAAAAATTTTTTTTTTAATTGAAGTATAGTGGATTTACAAGATTGTGTTCTGGGTGTACAGAATAGTGATCATCTGCAAATTATATTTCATTATAGGTTATTACAAGATAATGGGTCTAGTTTCTCATGCTGTACAGGGAACTTATCCTTATTGCTTCTCTATTTTATACATAGTAGTTCCTATCTGTTGTTAATCCCATATCCTTCATTCGTCCCTTCTCACATCCCTCTCACCTTTGATAACTGCAGGTTTGTTTTCCAGGTCCGTGAGTCTGTTTGTTTTGTATATATTCATTTATATTTTTTTGAGACTTCACGTTAATGATATTACAAGTATTTGTCTGTGTTCAACTTCACTAAGCATAATATTCTCTAGGTCTACTCATGTTGCTGCAAATAGCAATTACTCCATTTTAACAGGGCTAAGTAATATTCCGCTGTATATATACACATCGTCTTCAGCTAATATGTTGATGGGCACTTAGGTTGCTTCCATTTCTTGGCTATTGTACATAATGCTGCTGTAAACACTAAGGCGCACGTATCTTTTTTGGTGTGTTTTCTCTGGATATATACCCGGGAGAGGAGTTACAGGATCATATGGTAGTTCTATTTTTAGTTTTTTTAAGGAACCTCCACAGCACCACACCAATTTACATTCCAAACAATAGTGTATGAAGGTTCTCTTTCCTCCACAGCCTCTCCAGTATTTGTGTTCTTTTCAATGACAGCCATCCCGACAGGTTTGAGCATTCTCAAACCTGTTTGAGAATGCTCAAACTACCGCACAATTGCACTCATCTCACATGCTAGTAAAGTAATGCTCAAAATTCTCCAAGCCAGGATTCAGCAATATGTGAACTGTGAACTTCCAGATGTTCAAGCTGGTTTTAGAAAAGGCAGAGGAACCAGAGATCAAATTGCCAATATCCGCTGGATCATCGAAAAAGCAAGAGAGTTCCAGAAAAACATCTATTTCTGCTTTATCGACTATGCCAAAGCCTTTGACTATGTGGATCACAATAAACTGTGGAAAATTCTGAAAGAGATGGGAATACCAGACCATCTGACATGTCTCTTGAGAAACCTGTATGCAGGTCAGGAAGCAACAGTTAGAACTGGGCATGGAACAACAGACTGGTTCCAAATAGGAAAAGGAGTACGTCAAGGCTGTATATTGTCACCCTGCTTATTTAACTTATATGCAGAATACATCATGAGAAACGCTGGGCTGGAAGAAACACAAGCTGGAATCAAGATTGCTGGGAGAAATATCAATAACCTCAGATATGTGGATGACACAACCCTTATGGCAGAAAGTGAAGAAGAACTAAAGAGCCTCTTGATGAAGGTGAAAGAGGAGAGTGAAAGAGTTGGCTTAAAGCTCAACGTTCAGAAAACTAAGATCATGGCATCTGGTCCCATCACTTCATGGGAAATAGATGGGGAAACAGTGTCAGACTTTATTTTTGGGGGCTCCAGAATCACTGTTGATGGTGACTGCAGCCATGAAATTAAAAGACGCTTACTCCTTGGAAGGAAGGTTATGGCCAACCTAGGTAGCATATTTATTTAAAAGCAGAGACATTATTTTGCCAACAAAAGTCCGTCTAGTCAAGGCTATGGTTTTTCCATTGATCATGTATGGATGTGAGAGTTGGACGGTGAAGAAAGCTGAGCGCCGAAGAATTGATGCTTTTGAACTGTGGTGTTGGAGAAGACTCTTAAGAGTCCCTTGGACTGCAAGGAGATCCAATCAATCCATCCTAAAGGAGATCAATCCTGGGTGTTCATTGGAAGGACTGATGTTGAAGCTGAAACTCCAATACTTGGCCACCTCATGCAAAGGGTTGACTCATTGGAAAAGACCCTAATGCTGGGTAGGATTGGGAGCGGGAGAGGTGGACGACAGAGGATGAGATGGTTGAATGGCATCACCGACTCGATGGACATGGGTTTGGGTAGACTCCGGGAGTTGGTGATGGACAGAGAGGCCTGGCGTGCTGCAATTCATGGGGTCGCCAAGAGTCGGACACGACTGAGTGACTGGACTGAACTGAACTGAACTGATACTGTATGAGGAAATGTTCCAGTTTCATTTGAAGAGACTGGCTTTTCTCCACTGTATATTCTTGCCTCCTGTGTGACTGATTAATTGATCACAGGTATGTGGGCATTTAAGTGTTTAATTTGCAACTATGGAAATATATGTACTGCCTAATATAAAACTGGGGCAGTACAAAGAGGGGAGGTGCTCAAGGAAAAGGGACTATGTAAGCTGTAACATCTTAACTACTTTCCAAAGACTTAGTTTTAGTCAACAGTAATAACATTTACCAAGAATTTCCTTTATGTCAGACAGGTTCAAAAGCTGTACATGCATATCTCAACTATTATTACAAATGTAGGATATATTATCCTAACATTTTACAGATAAGGAAATTAAGACCCAGTGAGAGATTAAGTAACTTGCTTAAGGTCAATAAGAGGATAAAAGGTATGTGTGTGTGCTGTGCTCAGTCATGTCTGACTCTCTGAGACCCCATGAACTGTAGCCTGCCAGGCTCCTCTGTCCATGGAATTTTCTAGGCAAGAATAGTGCAGTGGGTTGCCATTTCCTTCTCCAGGGGATCTTCCCGACCCAGGGATGGAACCCACCTCTCGAGCCTCCTGCATTGACAGGTGGATTCTTTACCACTGCACCACCTGGGAAGCCCCTAATAGGTATGATCTATTTATTTAAATTAAATTGACACTTGGAAAAGAATATATGCACTTAAAATTCATTTCAAATTTTTACTGAATGCCTATTCTGTACAAAGTACTGTTTTAAACTAAAACTGGTTAACATCAATATTAAAAATATAAAGTCTTCTTAAACATCACTATTCAAAATAAATGTTCCTTTCTGTGATAAACACACATACACACAAAGATGTACTTTCTAATTAAGGTTTTCAATTTTCAAAATACCTCCTTTAAAACAGAAGGGAATAAATTCCAACAATGCTACTTTCAATGCATTAACTATCTTAAAGTATACTGGAATATTTAAAGACTGCTTGCTGCAAAGTGGACTCACATGAAAGTAAACCTTGATTTCAGAGGTAAGTCTACTATTAATAAAGATGCTGCCATTAATTAAATGGATATGTAAGTTACACACACATGATAACAATGAGAGGAGTTTTTCATGGAAGGTGACGTGTCGCCATGGATTCTGTTTCTCTTGATTTTCTGAGCAGAGCTTGTTTGAGGGCACTAATTTTCTCATCAAGTTCAGCCAGTGAATAGTTCTGCTGTAAACAATAACACAAGTTGCTGAGTAAGACTTTTAATGCAGGTAAAGTGCTAAATGTACTATAAATACATAAAATATCCAGAAGCATGGTAAATAACTTTTTTTCTCATGAGAATAATTTTTAAATTTAACTACATATGTTGACTATGCTATAATTTAAAGACATAAAATAACAAGGCTTAACTATTTCTTGCTTTTGATTTTCTAATGACTATGCTATCTTGGACCTGTTATACTTTGAAAGGGTCATAAAAACATTTTTTTCAACTGCCTATTCTCACAATCAATAGTACAAAATAAATTTTAGTTTAATTGCTTAAAATAACTGGGAATTCTCTTTTGATAGCCTATGTAGTTGATTGCAGTTAATCTAAAAAAAAAAAAATGGACACTCAAATTTCAAAGTTTTACAATTGAAAATAGAAGGGGATCAAGATTGCAAAGGATGTGGAGCTCACCTCTGCAAACAATCAAAATACACATGTGGAACAACTATCACAGAAAATTCACTGGAAATGGCAGAATTATACAACCAAAGCTGCAAGAAAGATCTCTATAAAACCAGGTAAGACAGAAAAACCAAACATCAGGTCAGGACTTGCGCCCCTGGGATGGATATGTCAGGAAGAGAAGGTTTCCAAGGGAGGAACGCTAGCATTGGGGAGAGAGCAAGCAGGCTAAGCCATAATCTGGGAATTCCAGTCCTGGGGTCTTGCACAGGGGTGACAAGCCCCCACGCTTGCTGGGAAATTCACCGCGACAGACAGAAGGGCTGGTGAAGCCTAGACTCTATGGGGAGGAGCGCTTGTGCTGGCTTCCCAATAATCAGGGTGCAGAGAGCCTTGCACTGGCAGATGCTGCCTTGCTAGGCCTCTCAATCTAAAGGGGTGAATACCACCAGCCTTGTTCTCTCCATACCACAGCCTGCGAGATCTGGGCCAACCAAACACTGGGAAAAGACTCGGTTTACCTATGCAGAAACAGAGAAGGGTGCCAAGAGTGTGATCGGGGTGGGAAGGAGGTGGCTGCTGTCGGAGCACTCAGGAACACAGTGGTTTGTCTTCCAGCGTAAGTGCTCCAGCATGTCCACTCCACACTGCAGCTTAGAGTTGAGATTTGGGCACTAAGAGAAGAGCCACAGAGGAAGCCCAAATCCTGGACAGCAGAGCAGCCACCTCAGTTCCTACAATCACCATGCTCGGGCCTCCTCCATACCTTTGCACTAGATCTGGGACAAATACAAAAATAAGCCGCAATAAAGGAATGAAATTTTGCCATTTGCAACAATACAGAGGGACCCGGAGGGTAATGTGCTAAGTGGAGTAAGTCAGATAGAAAAAGACAACTGCTGTATGATACCACTTATATGTGGAATCTAAGAAAATAAAACTAGTGAATATAACAAAAAAGAAACAGACTTAACGAACTACCAGTGGGGAGAGGGAAGGTGCAAGATATGAGTAGGAGCCTAACAGGTACAGGCTTCTATGTATGAAATAAGCTACACTGATATACTGCACAGCACATGGAATATAACCAATATTTTATAACAACTAAGTGGAGTATGACCTGTAAAAAATAATTGTTATTAAATGTTGAAATGATAATATTGGATAAACATAAAATTTTTAAGATTTAATTAATACAGTGGTACTGTGAACAGGGGTGAACTAAAGTTAGCTTTGCCAGACACCTTTTTTGACTTAGATGCTAATTAGCAGTGTCTGCAGAAGGAAAGCGGAAGGGATTTAAATTGAACATTTATTATTTTTCAGCATTTTGTAATTGATACTTTCTTCTACAGTTAACATCTGGATAGATTTTAATAGTTATTTGACCCTTCTGAGTCATTCACGCCCTTAAAATAACACATTAATTTATGTTGCCCCTTTTTTTCCAGTCCTAAATCCCAGGATATGACCTAAAAGCAACCATAGCAGAAACTTTTTAATAAGGTATAAAACCAAACTATTTCAGAAACCAAAATAAAAAGACAGTAACTTACTTGAGGTGGCTGAACTTTTCTTCTTTTTCCAGAAAAGTTCTAGATTAAAAGCAAAAAAAAAAAAGTAATCAATACTTAGAAAATCTAAATAATTTTTCTTTACAGAAGAGTGAACAAAATAAGGAAAACCCTGGCAGAAATAAAGCCCACAAACTCACTGAGCACTATCTGTAACTGACACCTGCTTTTTTCTACTTTGGAAGTTACCTTCCAAAGATGGTATTAAAAGTATGAGTGGTAATGTCAGAACAACATGCTTGTCCCTGGCTATACACAACTATACTGTCACGGTTAATTTCCACCTTCTACTGAGGCTTAGTGATTGTGGTAAGAGGAGCTCTGTGGATCTTCTACTTAGTTTCCTTTCTTAGGACATTCCTATCCCAGGATATTGAACAGGTGAAGCAGCAACAGTGAGAGGAAACAGAATGTGGAATACCTGGCAGCAGGGTGACAACAGGCATACACGCCCTTGACTGACTGGGCACTGTCTGTGAGACTCAGGGACTACTGCTTCCGTCCCACTGGTCGTCAGTGACCACAACAGGCAAGGGCCCAACTCTGGCCCACAATTAAGGAGAGGTCAGCTGGGAATTAGGGAAGAGCTTCTGGAAAAAACTTCCTCACTTCTAAGAGAAAGCCATCTAGGAGGCAGTTTTTCCGGACACTGCTGTCATCTGGACAGGACACGAGAAAGCATGATAGCTATCTTAGCATCTGCCTGGGGAAAAAGTCAGCACCAAGCAGAGCTGAGAGGAGAAAGAGCTCACTTCTTTGACAGTCATGATTTAGCCCAATAAATCAATTTACCCTGAAGACTGCATTTCTGTTGAACTTCCTGTGTTATAAGATTATTTCCATACTGTTTAAGTCCGTTTGAGTATAAAGTTCTATTACTTGAAGCTAATAACATCTTCACCAACATACTGCTGTGCGTTTTTTAAACCCTGATCTAATAAATTATTGCTTGACTTTGTTCTTAGTTTTACAGACCCACAAGGCCTTGAATGGCAAATTATTATATTAGTACATCTGACAAAGAAACTGTCAACATAGGCAGTAAAATTTTCTCGTGAACATCTGCAACCACGTAGATTTAAAGCTGTTTTCAAAGAATACTGAGGTATGCTTCTTATCAGTAGTTTCTAGTAAGTGGGAAATCGGTAAGTGTTGGAATAATTAAATATGGAAGTGCCTATATAAACATGCTTCTTCCTTTGCCAAACTGAGCAGGATACTGTGGTGGCGCCTGTGGGCAGGTAAGGGCTTAATGTTTAATTTGGTCACCACTCAGTCTCCTACCTTCCCAAGAGGTGGGTTTTTACACAGCGATGAAAACACACTTCCCCTTGTTTTCCTAACAGCTTAATCTGTAAAATATGGCCCGTTTCCATGTCACTGAGCAATCAGATTAATGTATCATGAAACCAAAGTGAGAAGTATCAGAATAAGGACATCAGTGGTTCAATGACTTAAACCCGTGCTCTGAGGAAACTTAGTGGTAAGGAGACCTCTTTCATGACCAACCTCTTTCTTTACCTCTAATCAGTTGTAAAGGGTAACCGATTGTCAAGGGTGACAGAGGGAGTGCCTTAAATGTTTCGTCCCTTCTAGTCCCACTGCCCTGTTTCAGACCTTCATTTCTCCCTGGCGTGGGCAATGATATGTTTCTGAACTTTGACTCCAAACTCTAACTCACGCTTTCACAATGCCACCAGACAGAAACCCATTCAAGGTTTCTCTTTCTCAAAAACTTAATTAACTCAGTGCTCCCTTCTCCCCACGCTTCCCTTTAGAACCAGGACTTAACCATTACGGACTAGAGTTACAATTCCATCTAATCAATGCTTTCAAACAAAGTCAACATACCTTTAAAAATCCAATAGTTAACTATCAGCCAAGTCCTATCCATTCATTTGCACATTTATGTAATGCCTACTACATATGCTGTGCTACATGGTTATCCATGATAATCTCTATCCAACTGTGTTTAGAATTTACCTACATCTGAATCTGGATTAGATACATTTCATTTAAAAACTTGTCATAAATTTGATTTCTAACAAAAGTTCAATCCTTAGAAAATTTAATGGGTTCAATTTTCCTTTACTTCCTACCTTTGGAAGCTACAAGACTATGCTACATATCTAATCTATTCTTCAAGAGTCTACAGAAAAGACATGTAAAATTACGCAATTGCCATTGTGAGTACTGTCAGCAAGAAGAAAGTAAGAGTGGTGAATAACGTGCTATGTCATCTGCAGGGTGTGTATTAATCTCCTCTCATACACGACAACAGCTCTAGAGCTGGTTCCAGCCTGAGAAAGGAATGCAGCTCCTATAGCTGGGACATTCCTCTGTTATGGAAGGGTGGGTATGAAATCTTTGCCTTTGAGTCTGTACCATACATACTCGGAGGCCTTAAGGACAAAACCAGTTTGTTTGTTTAAACATTTCAGTGTTTTGTGCTTATAGCTCACTATTAACTTGGATATGTCATTTCCAATACTAATACAGAAATGATCCCTCTAATCAAATATATGTTGTTTAATATATTTCGGAAAAAAAATTTTTTAAGCACTAGTTTTATTACAAGTGTGACAACCCAACACATACAGGCCATCCTGTTTACATTTGTAACACTTTCTGCCTCTGAAGTTAGTTTCAGACCTCAGGCCTCTGACAGTCTCAATGTTCTTACCCATTCTATCTATGACATCTATATTGTCTCTCCCAATTATATCAAGTGTAAGTCTTACATCTTCAAAAGCTTACCTGATACTTCTAACTGCATATCCTGCTGACTCTAAGTCCACATTTCCTCCCAAAATATCTCTTCCTCCAGATTTTATTTCTACCAATGATAGCATCATTTTTCCAACCAGAGACTGAACTCATTCTTGCTATAAATCAATATTTGCCAACTTTTCTTTCCTACTGTCAATGGCACTAATCTTTTCTATTCTCGCTCTCATGTCCTTGTTTCAGGATTGCATTTCACATTTAAGCTAGTATAATACTGTCTTCTTCTTTAGTCTCTCCCTTTTCATATATCTTATAGAACAGTATTAGATGAACCGTCAACCATTTGCACCAGTCACTTCCCTGCTCAAAAATTTCCACAGTATTTAAACCTTAAATTTCTGGTGACATCTTTTAAGGTCTTCTATAATCTATTTCTACCTCTTTAACCAAACATTCTATCCTGTGTATAAAGAATCCCCCAAAATAAGATTATGATATGAAGGGGTTGTTCTTTTGTTAATTAAATTTAGTAATAGAGATGTTAACCTTTTAAAACCCAAATCAGAGAGAAAAAAGAAAGATGAAGGGCCAAGATCCACTGAAGGTATGTAATACTACAATAGTACAACTCGTTTAAGATGAGTTCTATTGTTAACAAGAATTATATTAACAAGATATGAAGCTGAACTAGAAAAAATAACCTGCCTAAGAATTTCTTAATGGAGGCAGCTTGAATGGGAAAAACTTATGGTGTGTTACTGTAGGAAAAGGCATACAATCTCTCTGAAGTTTCCTAGGAAGAGGCAAAGGAAAATCCTCAAGAGGGAAAGGCCTTTACAATTATGTAGAACAACCAACAAATCTCAAATTAGAGGAGAAGGCCAGAGGAGTTGTACGACTTACCCATGTTTATACAGCTACCTCTAAATGGTTTCTGAAATTAAATAAATGCTCATGTTTACTGAGGTTTTACCTTGTGCTACACAGTATGCTAGGTGCCTGAGTGGCATTATCTCATTTAATCCTTGCTTCAGCCCTCAGTACTTTAATAAGCCTCATTTTATATTGGAGGGAAGTAAATCACTAAAACTCTCTAAATTATTGAGCTTTAAGATTCACTGCTCACTTTGCTTATTTGACTTACCTTCTTCATCTGGAAATATTCCTTTTTTGTACCTTACTCTAATACCAATTTGAAACTTTGGAAAGATAGCTGTTATTCCTAAAATAATCCTGTCTTCACCAGTGACTTATAATGATCCATGCTAATTGGGTTATTTTACATAATATTTCAGAAATAGGAGTTTTAGTAAATTTCATTAAAAATTAAGTAAATTTAAAAATTTAGTTCACTTTTACTTGAGTTCTTTCAAATACGGCATTGCTTTAAAACACACATACACAAAGCCCCAGAAAAGGCAGGTGTTATGTATAATCATCCCAAAAGACTGAGAAAAATAACACAATGAGCCCAGGATCAGTTGTCTGAAACATGCTAATATGACAAAGATACTTATCAGCACAGATTGTTTTTTAATGTTCTCAGAAAAGGAGAAAAATGAAGACTATTCTTTTAGAAAGTCTGCAGAGGGATTAAAGAGGCAGAAGGGATAACGGAGAGTAAGGCCCCAGAGGAAGCCTCTGTTTTACAAGACAGCAAGTTCAGAGCAATAGGGCGATTCAGGCTGATTTATTATGCCACAAAAAATGGCTTAAATTTGAGAATTCGGGTAATGTACCATAAAGTAACTCTTAATTTTTTTGAATGTCTGTAATACAACATTAAAAATCTCAATCTTTAAAGAACTGGGTAACTCTTTACTCAGAACTATGTTCATTCACCACTGACTAAACTATTAAAACAGTTTTTTGCACAAAGCAGAGCTAAGAGTGAATTGTTATATGATAAAGAATCCTAAAATAACATTTATTTTTTCTTAAAGACACTTATACTTACTACAGATTGAAAATATTCAGGAGAGATGCCTTCCAATTCAAGGATTTTGTCCTCAAGTTTTTTAATTCTCTGATAAATGTCTCTTGGCACTGGACCACCTAAATACATTACAAGAAACTGAGATATTATTGGATAATTCTTAAAGTTTTATCCTTAAAATACCATGCAAAGACACTTATGCAAAAGAATGGGGACTATTTAAACTTAAGAAAATAAATTAACAGGAGTAAAATAGAATGAAATCTTTAGCAAACATTTTCATATTATACACTACGGGATATATTATTGTACCACGCTTCTCCTCAAGCCCCATTTTTGTTCCTAGGCATGTTGTTTTAAATTCATTTGATAAGACATTTAATATCTCTGACAGACTCTGATACTTAGGAGGAGAAAAATGCATAGTGACAACTGACAATTCAGTGGTTGCAATATATCATATTTTCTTCAATTTAAACTTCTCCTTACACGCCGTATTTTCTCCTTTAACTCAGAAGAACTTTTTATAAAAAGGAGCTTTACCATAATTTTTAAACTTTCTAGGGAGAAGACTGGTAAAATTAAGGTTACTCAGATTTCAAGGCTATGATTATATCACAAGTTCTTCCATTCCTCAGCACCCCCCCAATGCAAACATTCTGGTCAAAAGCACCACCTCTCCCTGGATTATCATAACCTCCAAATTGGTTTCGTTGGTTCTGCCTTGCATGCCTCGAGTCTGTTCACAATACAGCTGCCAATGATCCTTTAAAAATGTAATTCAGATAGTGTTAGTTCCCTGCTCAAAACCTTCCAACACCTTCACACCTCACTCACATTAAAAACCAAAACCTTTACAGTAGTCTACAAGGTCCTATACAATTTGGATATTGTCCCCATATACCACTTCAGCTATTTGATCCCTTTTTTCTGTTATTCAACTAGGCCAAGTACTCTTACAACTTTAGCACTTGTGGTTCTCTCTACTTCTGTATTCACAAGGCTAGCTCTTGCCAACTTCAAGTCTTGGCTCAAAAGTTACCATATCAGTAAGGCCTTCTCTGACCGCTCTTTAAAAAATACCAGTGCTACCACTTCCCTCTACCCAACACTCCCTTCCTAATTTTTCTCGAAACCCACTGACATTCTATGTATTTTGCTTATATGTTGCCTGTTTCTCCACTCTAATAATATAAGCTCTAAGAAGGCAAAATTTTTTGCTCATTGGGTATGGCTCTGCAGCCTGTGCACTGCACAAACCTAGGAAGCATCAGTTCACAGACTGCACAGGTACTCAATATGTACTGAATGAATAAATAATTAGATAATCATTATGCAATTAAGAATACTCACATCCAAAGTATCAACTTGTTAAATACAAAAACTCTAGAAATATGTTTTTTTCTGAAAACTTTTAATTTTTAGGAGCTTGGTTTTTCCTGCTCTTGAATAAAGGAAAATGAATAACTTACTCATCTGACCTTGCTCTTGCTGCTCCCTTTACCTAGAATGTCCTCTGCTGCACCTCTGTACCTTTCAAGAACCAGTTCCAGCTTCAATGGGTCAACAAAGCACTGCCTGAATCTCTTCACAAAGAGGCTCCTTGAGCCCCACCCTACCCTTCCTTCACAATCCCTTTAACATCCCCCATCACTATTAATCTTTCTTCCATAGATTATGAAGTCCTTGAAGCCAGGAACTGTGATTATATCATCTCAGTATCCCTCCTGTCTAAAACAGTGCTTTGCATATAGTAGGCATTCAACATGTAAGTACCTACTTCTCAAAATTAGCTACTTGATACTATTAGATTTAATAAACCAGTCAATCCTATTATACAGTTGTAGTTTAAATTAGTTCTGGGAGAATTAATTTTAATGCTAATCTCTTATTATCCTCAATGGTTTACTCATTCTCTTATTATCTTCTACCTCCATCCACAAATACACCAGCTAGACTGGATTCAGAAATTCCCTAAACCATATTTTGTGCCTCTGTGCATAATGATATTTGTAAGATAGAATTGACAGGATCTGATGACTAAATGGGGAGGGATACTGAGGCTTTATAGCCAGTTAAGTTCTAGGTTTGATTTCTAGTTTCCACTTACTACACTGGGCATGCTGCTTGAGTTTCCAGAACTTCAGTTTCTTTATCTGACAAGGGTAACAGCACCAACACCTCACAAGGTAGTTAAATATTAAGTAAACTGATACACATATAATACTTTCAGAGTGACTGGCACTTAATAAATGTTAGTCACTTCCCCCATGGCATGTCTTTATTTACATGCTTGTCTTCACTGGAAAATCTTAAAGGACTAGGATCACACCTTTTAATACTTTGTACCTAGCACAGTGTGTGATAAGAATGAGAGAGATGGTCATGGTTCAGTTATGAAATTGATGGAAGTGTAAGTGGAGAAAGAGGAACACAACCACATGAACTGTAAATTCCTTAGGAGCAGGGACTATGCCTGCCTCATTTTTCTTCCAATCAGAATAATGTTTTGTACGTGACAAGCCCTCAATGAAAATTTGGTGAATAAATGGATTGGAATTTCTTTAACCACTTGCAAAGACACTACAGGGCACTGCCAAGCACTCTGCTTACCTGTTTGCAATCGCAAGTGAGCCTCGATATTCTGTAGTCGTTCTTCTACAGCCTGATTACCACAGTCTCGGAGCATGCTGTTAGGTTTATGACCTGACCCTTGAATTCCTTCAGATCTTGTCTGTGGTCCATATGTATTCACGACTCTAGAAACTAAGTTCAGAAACTTGAGTCTATTAAATCTACATTTCAAAACTCAGAAATTCTCTCTCCGTAATAGTACTGTACGTTCTTTTCATATCACAAACCCAAGTAGGAAGAAAATCAAGTTTTTTTTAAATAAATAAAATTTAGATAGGAAAGTGATTTCTATTCCATTTTATTTATCATTAAGAATAAGCTTCTGTCAATGATGAAAATATTATGTGGTGGATACTTACCTTTTACATGACTTTTAAACCCAGGGTAAGGAGTAAAAATCGCATCAGTTCTTGCACAACTATTTTCTAAGAAAAATTTAGATGAGTAGAAGTTTAAGTATATTCTTAACTTCAAATGTACATTTCGATAACCCTTCAATAATGCATATATTACTCATAATCAGAGAATATCATTTAATAGTAATTAAATTACTGTCATATACAGAATAAAATTTAGTGATCTTTACCCTCTAAAATTTACATCTAATCTTATCTAATGTCCAGATTTATATACAGAAAAGTCCTCAACATTCAGTGGCATAATTTAATTTTTAACAAATACCAACATTCCTAAAGACCATCTGGGTCTTTGGAGAAAATAATTTATATATTATAGAAAGTTAAAATTTTCTAATCTAAAGAGATATTATTCAATTTCAACATAGAAATAAGCAAAGCTCAGTATTTTTACTGAAATATAAAAATAGAGCATATAAAAAAATACAGCATTTGTGACATTACTTGCTGATCTAATTAGGAACATCAAATATAAAAGATTATGCATTTAATACATTTATATTTCAGAATACCTCACAAAAAAGACCTTGAAACCTACAACACATAAATTTTCAATGCTCATTTTTAAAAAAATCCCCAAACACAAAAGCTATCTATATCTTTCTAGACTATCCCTTTTAGAAAATGCAATTTTAAGAAGGATACTATGTGAAAATTTGTTGCAAATTTTTTCTAAGCTGAAAAGTATAATTTCTTTCAAGTTAGATATCAACAAATAAATTAGGGGGAAAGTTGGAATGATTTTAATATATAAACATTTCAAACATTATAATCTTTAAAATGATGTTAAGTAAAACCATGTACTGCAGTAAATTTCCTAAAAAAGTCCCTTTGATTATTTTATAATAAAAATGGATGGTAAAAGATACTTGAAAGAAAGTTCTTTTCCCTAGGGAATCTGACTTTTAAAAAAACCTATTGTATGTATTTTGATCAACTGAGAGGTCCTACAAGGAACACATTACAATACATCTGAGTTTTTTCAGTCTAAGTTTCCTTGAGATAATTCTGCTGACACAAAGTGGGAATAAAATTCCAAATTTGCTTATCTTTTATATATAGATACCAGACAGAGTCATTTTCTTTTTGAAACACCTCAAAATGTGTTTAAAGGGCCATCACCTCTCCATTCTCTTTCTACCATTTCATGGGGCTAAGGGTTAAAAAAAAAAAAAAAGCTATCATCCATTCCAGAGCTATATTCCAAATACATAGATTAACTGACCCATTAGAGAGAAATTTAGCATGGTGTGAAGACATTGAATGTATGAGTGCTAGTCACTCTCCACAGCAATTCTTCCCAGCACTGTTTGGAAGCCAGTAAGGGATTGAATGGGCCAAGGAATCCTGCTGAGCATTTCAATTCTTGTCAATTTCTATCCCCTGGTGGTTTATAATAATAGAGTTAGCAGGGAGAACAGAGGAATAACATTAGTGACACATGTGCTTGCTCCCTCAACAAACCCTTTCTCATGGGTTGCTTGCAGTTTGATTGTAGTACCTGAGATTTTGCCACTGCTGCACCTGTTCTGAAAAGCTAACAGTAAAATATACCAAATCTAGAGATACGCATGTATAATGTTAATAATAGGAAAGGCTGAATTTAGTACCCACCTTGAGCCTGTTATTACTTCATTATGAAGAGAATCAGTGCACCAATGTGGTATGAGTCAATTCTAGGTTCATCTGACAATTCAGTATTCATAATAATTAGTCAAGAGATATTAGAGGCAACAAGAAAATGCCTCATCCCAATTAGGAACGCTTCTCCATAATTTTTTCTAAGAACTACTTGTTCTGATTATTACTATGATGCCTGAATATGATCTATGCTATTGCTTTGCAATTTTGTATTCTGCAGCATACCTGCAGATACAGTATAGCATCATGTGAAGAGGAAAGGAGATTCTGATGAAAAACAGCAAGTGTATACACAGTATGAAAGAAACGAAAGAAGCATAAGATACCAACCACAGTCTTGATGACAAGTTGGTTTTATCATGACATAAAACCTTTCAAACAGCTAAGTAGTGAGAAAACTGCTCCCTCTTGAGGAGTATTAACTTGACCAAGTTTAACTTCATGTGTTAATATGATAATTTTGTTAAGTACCTTTAGACTTAAATTTTATATCTCCTTCTTACTAGTGTGACTGAGCAACCACAGGGTTGCTCATCCATATGTTATCTTCCTTTCCTAAAGGAATTTTAAAACAATCTTTTCACCTGTGGTAAACATTTGCCTTTTTACGTTAGCATTTGATTTCTGTATAACCAAAATAGAAACCATTTTTGCAATACACTCTATTATTAAACAGAAGAAAATTCTGCTGTCTTAGTTTCCAAATAAACCTGTGAAATAAACTGTGTTCTTAATGTTATCCATATTTTTTAAAAAAATGAAAGATTAAAATCCTAAAAAAAATTCTTCTAGGTAGTTACCTTGATTACAGTCAATAACATTGCAAAATTCCCTGACGTTGTTTTCATTGATTTCAGCCTGCTTTCTTTCAATAAATGCAGATATTCGTCTGTCAATCTGCAAACAATAAGTATATGCATCTTAATTCAAACATAGTAAAATTTTTAAAAATATCCCCTTGGGCCCCCAAAACCCAACTTCTTACTTCTGCTTTTCCAGCCTTTATCTGAACTACTTCTGGATCAAAACGGATCTGTGTCTTTTTCACATCTCCTAAATCACAGTCTTTGTGCTTTTCTTCCTCTTCTAGGTCTCCAATGGGAAAGTTGGCATTTACTTCATTCTTGTTCCCTGTTTCTGTTTTTCCTATTTCTTCAACAACAGTTGTATTCTCCTCTTTAATCAGAGGCTGAAGTTTTGCTAAAAAAGGCTGAGAAGAACACAATTCCATCTGCTGAGGTTCAAATTGATCAAAATTAATCACATTTACCATATTTATATAAATTTCGGCTAAGTAAAAGCAATATTCAGTATCAATTAACTAAATATAAAAGGTTGGCATCATACACAGATCTGACCACATGTAAATGTTTTTGCTGTTCTCTATTATTGTGACCAATATCATTTGCTATAAATTAAAGAAAAAAGGAAAGAAGAGCAGGAAAACCTGAGGAAATTTAAAATTTTCTTTGAGGGAATCATTCTGTCACTCATCTTTTATTTTGTGCCAAATCAAAGCCTCAGCCTCTGGCACCAATGCCACTTAATTAACATGTCATTCAAATGCCTCCTCAGAACACTAAGGCTTAGTCTTTTTCCTCCTTAACACAAGAGCCAGTGCTCTCACTCAGCAAAGCCCTGCATTAGCACTGTATCACTGGAGATTCTCCACTGGAAACTGCAGTTGGCCAAAGTGAATGAGAGAGCATAGACATGACATATATAGGTGTTACGCTGAGTGAACACTCAGGCTTTTCCTAACATGACAAGGTATCTTCTTGGGTCATGAATTTAAATTTTTAAAAAGAAAATGAACAAGAAAAAAAAAAAACTACCAAGAGCCACAGCTGAAAGAGGTAGATGCCTACAATACTAGAGGGGAATACAACTCTATTCTATCATGTAAATTATACTACCATCCCCTCCAATACACTCACACAAAATTAGGCCTCAACTGAGTCCTATAGCACATTGCTTCCGCCCTTCAAAACTATGGTTAGCTATTACTTTTAAGATGAAACACAGTTAACATTTCCCATAAAGTCATTGAACAGAGGGCTGAAAATTGTCCACTCCACTCATCAAAACACACCAACACTCGTCAAAGTTACAATTATTTTTTCATACCTAAAATTTTGCTTCTGTTGTCTGCTATACCAAACACTCTTCTGAATCCTTCAAATATCTTAATGGCACTAACCTGACCAATCCAAACTTTTATGACACTTCATATTTTATACTTTGATTAGAGATAAACTGTAAACTTGTACCAATTATAACTGCAAAAATGTTCAGCTGGAAACTAGCAAGGTCATAATACTGTTTAGTTATTGAACTGAAATTTAAAAAATATACAGCAATACTATTATAGATTAACAATTCAGTGTGGCTTTTAATATAAAGAATGAATTATTTCAAACTCTTCATATGATAAAATAGTGACTGGCTACTTACTAATATGAGACATTAATGTCACAGAAATTACTTTCTTTTTAAAAACTATGCTGAAACTGTTTAATTGCAATAGACACTCCAGGATGTGTCATGCTGGGATAATGCCACTTCTTGAACCACTGAAAGCACTCCATGAGCCTCCAAACTCACCCAAGGCATGGAATCATTATCATAGCATGACACACACCTGCCGTGTCTTATTGCTTAATTATAACCCACCATAGATGCAACTGTATTGAATTTTCAGTGCAAGTCTGGAATCGAATAGAATTGCATTCATTCAGTCATCACACCCACATCAGCCCATTCGGCTATATTCCTGTAACTGTCCTGATCACTATGTAAATTAACAGATTTGGATCCAATCTGGCTGAAGCAATCTTTTATTAATAACACTATTAATATGGTGTTAAGACAGAACCTACAAATACTCCAGTGTACAATTTAGCTACAATTAATTTCTAGTCTCAATATCGAGTTAACATTTTTAACAAGAAATTTACCTGTAAATATAAAACGTGTTGCTCAAGTGCACTAAAGAGAAAAGTGGGCTGGAGTGCCGAGAGGCTCTGGAGCTTGTTCCAATCGATTGTAATTTTCACCACATCATCTCTGAGGTTAAGCTTCACAGGGGCAAACCAGCAACATCACAAAAATTACATGATTAAGCTGTACATATAGGACTGTCACAAAAATAAGATTTCTATAGAATAACATGCCATTTAGCTCAAAGTTCTCAAGTTTTTAATGATACATAAAAGTGCTCTACCTAGTTACTACTTCAAAAAGGCAAGAAAGGTCCAATTCTCAGGAAAAAACAGAATTCTAATTCTTCTTGGGTCTGTGTAATGGGACCATCTCACAGGTAAAACTATCCAGGAAAGATGAAAAGATGAGGCTTTTTTTTTTTTTTGATAATTCAGTATCTAAAAACCTTTGGATAGGGGCCAACAAATGCTTGCCCTATTCAAAATCCTACTGCTTCTAGCTAACAGCACTAAATAGAGGAGGGAGGTACATTTATGAAACTTCTGATTTCATAATTTCTGCATTTCTTTTTGTTAAATATGCACATAAGTACGTAACAGATATATCATTCCTCTGATGTCTTCCGAATCATATTTTCATTGTTTTCAATTTTAACCAATTTTTAAAAATTTAAAAATCAACTCATACATTCATATTCATATATATTATAAAGTCTGTGGATACATGGCAGCATATGTTTACTTAAAATAAAAATTAAACTATTATTTAGTACAAATCTGAAATTTAAAAACAGATACTTTTCCACAATAGTGAAATAAACGGCCAGAGACTAGATGGAAAGGTCAGACTCATTGCTAAACAGTATTTTCTAGTAAAGTATAAGAGTTCATTATATGAAAATCTCATAAATTGGCTATGTATGACCTATTACAATAAAATTATATACAGAAAACTACCACAAACCTGAATATAAAATTAATATCAAGATGAGTGAACATTTTAGAGGGAAAGCCTCCATCTTTAGTATTTCAAGTGAATAAAAGTGAATCACCATAAACATTTTTAGGGACATGTGTGTTATGGCATATATCCTGCATCGCAGAATCAAGTTAACTTTTATTTTTTCAGAAATCATTTATTTAAAACTAGTCATGTTTTCTACAAAATAAGGACAAGTGTTCTATTAGTTAAGATCTTATGAACTGTGATTATAATAAAACAAAAAATGAATCACTGTACCAAAGAGATCCAAAGTTCCCCAAAAGGCACTATACGAATGAACGCTGTATGACAGAAATTTACCACCGTTTGACCAGAAATATTTAAAGTTCATATTAGACAAGTGTAAAGAAATAAGTTTTGTGCAGGATGCACTGGCAAAAATTAGTCTGTTATTTTAACTAAGGTTTTATATTAAGATAACCATATTAATCTTAATTTCTATTTTTTAATGCTTATAAAGGTTTCCTTAGACAACAACTTATGCATGGAAGTAACCCATCACTATACTTTAACAGTTCTGAAGGAATCTATAGTTGATTGTAACCATTTTACGAATATAGTTTGGGGATAACGTAGGCAAATCCTCAACCAAAGCAAAGCATCAAATTTTCTAGAGAAAATAATAACTTACAGAAATTAAACTGAATGTCTGGATCATATTCTCATTTCAATTTAGCAGAATTATGTAAGCTTTCAAGTGCAAGACACTTGGTCTTTGAAGAAACCACATAATAATGTCACAAATTAACTTTAAAACTATCCCCAATACATCCAACTATTATTCAACAAATTCCCTATTAGTAATATATGAATTCTGTGCATTTTTACCTATAGAACTTGTAAACCATTCAGTCAAAAAGGTATTAGTCTGTCATTAATATGGACTATTTAAAATACGCATTTCAGTAAAAACTTCATTACACTAATATAAAAATCCAAGTTAACAATAAATATTTCTTCAGCTTGGTAAAATGCAGCAACCAGAGGCAAAATCAGTATTCAATAAATTCAAAGCCTGGGCTAGAAAAAAATTTTTTTAACATCTGATTTTATGTTTTCTATTGAGGAGAGTTAATAACACAATGATACTATACAGAAGGAACTAGGCATTTTACAACATAGATTTTTTTTTAAATTCCTTAATCTTTTTTCAAAAGGAAATAGTTATTTCCACCAGGAACAATTTTATAAGTACAGTACTCTGGCTTTCATTATCTTAACAGTACATCTCAACATATAAAGAGTATCACCATACTGGCTAGCATTTAACTGATGAGACAATCTTATTTTTTGACAATCTTATTTAGTCTTATTTATGGTCCCTTTACTGTCATGAAAACTAACCAAATATTTACTCTAAATATTTTTGACAGGTGACATAAGTAAATTTTAACTACATCACTATTTATACCTAAAGAATGTCCGAATGTTTAAAAACTTTAAATGAGTTTTTAAAATTCAGTATGCAAACTATTTCAAAAGATAGGTTTAAATTATTTAATGTTTTTAAAAAGATCTCATCAGTGGGGGGGGGACTTTTGTAAACTACAGGTGAGTATAAACTTTTTTCATCTTGATATTAGGATTTTAAAAAAAAAGTCCCAATGTCCATGCCATAGAAAGTTCTCAAACTTTTAAACCATTTACAGGTCTTGAGTCTTCAGACTGAAATATTGTCCCTAAGTCTTAAAAATTAAATAAATAAATAAAAGTTCTAAGTCCTTGACAAACTAATGAGTTTAAAAGTTATAACTTTTAGCTGACTCTATTAATAATCATTCCATTAATCCAAAATGAATGTTTAACTGAGAGAGAGCAATGCTCTTTGTAAGTCAGGACAAACATTAAATTTTTTTAAAAATACTGAAATAACCTTTTAAAAGACTGATTCACCATCTACCCAAGGCTTTTAAAAATAATTTTCACAAATCAAATGCTCTATTTTCATAAAGGAAGTTACCGTTATCTTCAACGCAAATGTCTAAGTCCAAGATTTTTTTTTTAAGATTTCTTTTTGAAAGCAGATAAACGTATTTTCAAGCTGTTTCTCATTTAAAATTTGCTTTGCATTTACATCAGTAAACAGTGCCTTTAGTGTAAGGAGTACCTTTATTTAAGCTTCATTTTATTATGACATTTCTACAAAAGCTATTTACCAGCCAGTTAAATTAATAAATAGTTAAATTACGAGTTAAACAAGTTGTGATGCAAGCTGTATCGACCAAGGTTAACTCAGCCAACTTTACGCTACAAACAGTTAAGATTAATTCTTTTTCTCTTCCTTCTCGTCTTAAAGGGGAAGAGATGGAAGCTACGGCCAGAAGGAAAAAAGTAAACAAAAGCAAGTGACTCATAAGAGCAAATTACCCTAAAGAGGCGGAGAGAGCGCTTTTCCAGAAATCTCAGGCCCTACGAACCTATCAATTTCTACAATGAATGAACTGGAAGAAAAACGATCCTGAGGCTCCAGGCGCCTCCCAAACCATCAGAGAAGCTCTTCCGTATCCACTCTCTCCAAGCCTGTTTCTTACCGAGCCGCGTTTTCACTTACTAACCTCATTCACTCTTGGTGAGAAGAGCTGCAAATCTAGCCTGTCACCGGTCACGATCTAACCCGCGCGGCCATCCTCACTCAGCTCTGGAGAAAGACCGCTGATCAGGGATGCAGCGCTGCCAACACTTGTTTGTAAATATTGAGAACTTTATCACACAGAATTGTCATAACTGGATAGAATATTTTCATCCGTATTCAAATTAACATCACTAATTTTTCATTAGAGGAAGAAGATATAAGATAAAAAATCTTTATGCCTCATTTAAATCTATGCCTCATTACTATCAAGGGAATGTTATTAAATCTGCAAAATAATTCTGTCAAGTTTTAAAACTGATGAATCAGTTGTTTTTCTCTGGGTAATATAGTAGAGACACTTATCCTAAAACTGTTTCAATAAAGGGAAACACTGTCAAGATGATCCCAACAGGAATTTAACCCAAGTAAGCAATCGCATGCAACACAATCTCTGAAATCAGAAGATACAAATCCGAATTGAAAATTGATAAAATATTACTTATCAGATAAGTTTGGTAAAAGATGCTTAGTTTGTAGTATTACAGAGTCTAACATTAAAAATTCTGTCCTGTGCAATTAAAGAAAAAAGTTTAGAAAGTTTTTAGTGTTAAAATCTATTCATAAATCTATTCATATTGTTAACACTTGAACAATAAACATCGTCAGTTTAGAGATAAGAGAGGAAGGATTTAATGTTCTAATAATCTGCCTTTAGAAGAAGCAGAGGTGGAAATGTGCACAAAGTGTATTCTTCAGTTTTAGAGTAGTCCGAATGAAAGGAATAAGGCACCAAGGAACTGGGATTAAGAGCAATAGGGATTTAAAAAAAGCCTTTGACCTCTCCCTAGCGAGGCTCTTAATTAGGCTTTCACTTTCAAAGATCATCAGGCTTGATAGGATCTTCAGTAATCTTGTCTGGTCCCTGTTCACAGCAAGATGTACAGTTTATAATCCAGCCTATGTCTAGAGATGTCAGATAAAAAGATCTCACAATTTCTAATCCCAAATTAAGCAACCTTCTCACCACAAGCCACTCATTCTCATATTTAACCTAAATTCACGATTCTTTGCAATTTTTGCATATTTTCTCTGCCTTTGGTTCTCTTGTTAGAGAATAATTCTAACGAGGTAACTAGAAGTTTTTGTTTGGTAACATATTAGCAACCAATTTCAGATCATTTGTTTTCATCTAGATGTGAGGTCTTTCTTCTATTCCCCCAATATTCAGGATACTGGTATGAAACGCATCTGGGAACTTGATTTGTGTAAGAATAGCATCTTTAACAAGACACTGCTCATCCTTTTCTTTGCCATCACTGATTTTGAAATTTTGAGTTTTACTTTTTCCCTTGAACCTCTAATATAGAATTGACTGATGGCCATTGGATCTATATATAAATTCTCCATTTCAATACGTAGACTTCCACTTATAGTATTGATTACTTAGCTAATACTTGAAAATTAACTCTCTTTTGCATTATTTCTTCTTTCCAGGGACTTTTCTTACTCCTTCCTGAAGCCTACTATCCTGAAGCTATTCCTGAAGCTCAGTATATATGTGCTTGTTGAGTTTATTTGCTTAAGTTGAATAGATTTGTAACATGGAAAAACGAAAGCTCCTACTCTTGAGGGGAAATTGTACAACATAGTAAGAATGCTATAAACCATTCATTTCAAATAATGAAGCATGTCTGTTTATTCTCCCCTGGAACAGCAAATTCAAAGTGCTCAAATTTTCCTTACTGAATAAGCACAGGTAGCCTCCATAACCTTCTCATGAAAGACACCCATAAAATTAATTGTACCAGCTGTATGCCAGGGACTGACCAGGTTTGAAGGTACAAAGATGAATCAGGCAAGGACTCTCTCTCAAAAAGTTCCAGTTCTCATGGGTGAGGCATATATGTAAACAAACAACTATTATATAATGTGACAACAATCATATTGGAGGTATGTATAAAGCAATACAACCAATTAGAGGCGTTTGGATTCATTATCAGGAAAAGCTCTAAACACTTGACACAAAACATGGATTTTGAGGCTCAAATAATGAGTACAGATTCTCAATTTAGGTAAAACAGTAGCAGCAACTTTAACATGCCATGATATATTTAGGGAGGATACACTGGATAGAGAAGTATGGTGAAGCCAGCATTTCCCAAAGTTTGCGCCACTTAATACCAGTCCTACAAGATGCTTCTTTTCAACAAAAGTTTCCATGATCAAAGAAGCTGGAGTAAAGTTGACTGTGTTGCCATAGTATGCAACAGATCACAACATTCCACTTTCCATTAGCAAGGAGCTCAGCACTACAATCAAGTCCAAGGACACAGCTAAACCAACTTCAAAATCCCAGCTTTGAGGATTGGTTTACTGGGACTTCCCATACTGATTTGTGACTCATTCAAGGTTAAGAAAACATACTGCTACTTCAACAGAGAAAATTTTAATAGAAATTATTACATATGATAAGTTAATTAGCTGAAAAGATAACAAGAAAACAATAATGTATCACATTGTTAGGAAATTCAGGAAATAACTAAGCCCTCTAGAGCTATGGGAACAAAGAGAAGAGTCTGGAATTATTAAAATTTAGGAGCTTAGAGTCCCTCAGAGAATGGGGTGCTGCTCAGCTTGGATTGGTGACTTAAGGATGGCATGATGAGGCCCATTTTGCAAGTTTTTAAAACTGAAAATAGGGCATCCAACCACCGTAGAACAATATCATGCAGTCTAATATACATGTAATTGGAACCCCTAAAGAAGAATAGAGAGAGATTGGGGCAAAAGAAACATTTCAAAAGGTGGTGACCAAGAAATTTCCAAAACTAGTGAAAGCATCAAACCACTATCGAATAGTGAAAGCATCAGATCCAGGAAACCCTGAGAATGCCAATATTATACACTGCTGTTTAACAAATATCCCCAAATTTAGTGACTTAAAACAATAAATATTTCTTATCACCAAATTTCTGTATGAGAAATTCAGGAGTGACTTTGCATGGTGGTTCTGTCACCCACTTTGGAGAAAGACAGTGAGAGAGAAGTCACAACGACTTTAGGACGGAGTCAAGTCACAGGCTTACAGTCCTGAGTGACACAACGAAGCAACTCAACAGCAACAACTCTCAAGTCACACCCTGTTTGTATAAAGTAAAAACAGTAGCACATTATTGTGGGTTTATAGCATATATAAAGGAAATGTGTGACCAAAAATAGCACAAAAATTGGGAGGGAGGTATTGTAAATATTCAGTTGTAAGATTTTTACCTTGCACAATGAAGCAGCATAAAATTTGAAGGTAGAATATGATAAATTAAAGATGTAAATTATAAACCCCAGGTTATCTAATAAAGTATTTTAAAAAATAAGTATAAATAATAAGCTAATAATGGAGATAGGAAGGAATCATAAAAATATTTAATGAGAAAATAACAAGGTAATAGATTGTAATCCAACAATATCAATAATTAAATGTGAATGATCTAAACACAGATTTAAAGACTGATTAAAAATTAATATCTAACTATATGCTGACTAAGGGAAACCCATTTTATTTTATTTATTTTTTTTATTTATTTTAGTTGGGGGCTAATTACTTTACAATATTGTAGTAGTTTTTGCCATACATTGACATGAATCAGCCATGGGTCCACACGTGCTCCCCATCCTGAACCCCCCTCCCACCCCCCTCCCCATCCCATCCCTCTGGGCCATCCCAATGCCCCAGCCCTGAGCACCCGTCCCATGCATAGAACATGGAATGGTGTTCTGTTTCACAAATGACAATATACATGTTTCAATGCTATTGTCCCAGAATGTCCCACCCTCACCTTCTCCCTCAGTGTCCGTAAGACTGTTCTATGCATCTGTGTCTCATATTCTGTCTCGCATATAGGGTTACCGTTACCATCTTTCAAATTCCATATATATACATTAGTATACTATATTGGTGTTTTTCTTTCTGGCTTACTTCACTCTGTATAATGGGCTCCAGTTTCATCCATCTCAATAGCACTGATTCAAATGTATTTTTTTTAATGGCTGAGTAATATTCCATTGTGTATATGTACCACAGCTTCCTTATCCATTCGTCTGCCAATGGACATCTAGGTTGCTTCCATGTCCTGGCTATTGTAAACAGTGCTGTGATGAACATTGGGGTACATGCGTCTCTTTCAATTCTGGGGAAACCCATTTTAAATATAAAGACAGAGACAGCTTAAAAGTTAAAGACAGAAAAAATATACACTATGCAAGTACCAATAAAAATAAATCCATCCATTCTCCATCAGCTACTTACCTGCATGGTATGCCCTTGTTTTTTCCTAATAACTGCAACATATCCTAAATCCAAAAACCAAATATTTCACTCTAACAGCCACTTTATATATTTGCACTGTACTGCCTCTAGTGCCTTAATTCCAGTAATCCTCTACACCCACAAAAAAGAAATGAAGCCAGAATGACTATTTTAATATCAGACAGTGTGGATATCACAAGAGCAGCTGCTGCTGCTGTTGTTCAGTCGCTGAGTTGTGTCCAACTCTTTGTGACCCCATGGACTGTAGCCCACCAGGTTAATCTGTCCATGGGATTCTCCAGGCAAGAATACTGGAGTGGGTGCCATTTCCTTCTCCAGGGGATCTTCCCCACCCAGGGATCGAACCCATGTCTCCTGCTTGATAGGCAGATTCTTTACCACTGAGCCACCTGGGAAGTCCACAAGAGCAGTATGTAATGTTGGAAGGGTCAGTTCATCAAAAAGACTTAACAATATTGTTTGTTTGTACACCAAAACCAGATCTTGAAAATATATTTGAGGCAAAAACCGACAGGGCTGAAAGGAGAAAGGTGCAAACCACAATTATATTCGGAGACTTCAACACCATTCTCTCAGTAATTGGTAGAAAAAGTAGAAAAATGGTGTCGAAGTTGCTAATTATTAGTAGAAAAAAGAACAACTAAAAGAAAATGGCTCATTCAAAGTTATAAAGTACCTTTCACATTTCTTCTATTTTATTATAGTTGTTAATCACCTCATTTATCTTTATAAATGCTCGCCTTATATTAAAAACACTGTTTTCTTTGAAAAATCATGTAAATCAAGCTTTATAAAGTTAACCCCACTTTTCCCCTTTGATTTGTGTTTTAATTTCAGAGGTAGTTGGTCTACACTTCTAATTCATTTTCATAAGTCAGTAGTTCATAATATTTAAGATTTAGGTTTCCAAAGTGATGTACAAAAATCTACCTAAACAAAACTGTAAGACACTTCTGAGAAACACAGAGTAGACTTGAAAGAATTGAAAGACCTCCTACATTCTTGGCTAAGAATTAAATATCATAAAGATGGTAGTTCTCCCCATATTAATGTACAAAGTTAATATACTTTGAATAAAATACCAATAAATATTTTTTTCTAGAGCTGGAAAGTTCATTTTAAAGTTGATATGGAAACATAAACAAAACATCTACAGGAAAATCTACACATGTTATGTGCTTGTGCTTAGTTGCTCAGTCATGTCTGACTCTTTGTGACCCCATGGACTGCAGTCACGCCAGGCTTCTCTGTCCATGGGGATTCTCCAGGCAAGAATACTAGAGTGGGTTACCATGCCCTCCTCCAGGGGATCTTCCCAATCCAGGAATTGAACCCAGGTCTCTGGCATTACGGGCAGATTCTTTACAATTTGAGCCACCAGGGAAGCCATAGAATACTGGGTTGGGTAACCTATCCCTTGTCCAGGGGAACTTCCTAACCCAGGAATCGAACCTGGGTCTCCTGCGTTGCAGGAGGATTCTTTACCAGCAGAGCTACCAGGGAAGCCCACACACATTATATCTTCTCACAAACAATGATTATTATTTAGCCTTGAACCAACCATTATCTTTTAAGCCAAAAATATGAAAAAATGTATCTTCCATTAACTCATTTATTCAACATTTCTGGTGCCCTTCATTTGTATGGGTAGATCCAAATTTCCATCTAGTATTATTTCCCCTTTGGTTGAAGAGCTTCCTTTAACTCTTTCTGTAGTAAAGATCTGTAGGTAATGACTTCTCTTATTTTTTATTTTTCTGAAAATTTATTTTGGTTTCAGTTTTTAATGTTTGCTGGGTAAAGAAATCTACTATCTTTTTCTTTCAGTACTTTAAAGATGTGTCTCCATTATCTTTTGGCTTGCATAGTTTATTAGAAGTGTGCTGTAATTACTAGCCTTGTTTCTCTGTGTCTCTGTTAACTGACTGCTTTAAAATTTTTTCTTTTTACTGTTGGTTTTCAGCAATTTTGATTATACTGTGCCTTGGCATTACCCACTTGAGCCCTTTGCACTCCATTTCCTTATGTCTTTCTTTTTTTTTTTCCTTTTTGGTTCAGTAAGTCGCTTCTTACTGAGAGGTGATCTTGAGAGTCCCTTGGACTGCAAGGAGATCAAACCAGTCAATCCTAAAGGAAATCAACCCTGAATATTCATTGGAAGGACTGATACTGAAACTCTAATACTGTGGCCACCTAATGTGAAGAGCCAAGTCTTTGGAAAAGACCCTGATGCTGTGAAAAATTGAGGGCAGGAGGAGAAGGGGGTGACAGAGGATGAGACAGTTGGATGGCATCACTGACTCAATGGACAGGAGTTTGAGCAAACTCTGGGAGAAGTGAAGGACACGAAAGCCTTGGGTTGCAAAGAGTTGGACATGACTTAGTGACTGAACAACAAGTCTCGTCTAAGATTTAAGCTCCCTCCTTTTGATTAAGCTCACCAACTTTAATTCAGTGTCTGTTTTTGTTTTCATCAAAGCATCATTCTTTGGTAAGTATACATTTGTTTTCTGAACCACAGGCTTTAAAGTATGGAATCCCAATTTTCTAAATTCTCTCAAGAGGATCTTCCTTCTGGGACTCCAGCTAGTTTAGTCTCTCCTCATGTACATTTTTAGCTAAATGGACTAACCAAAAATAATTTAGAACTCCAACAGCCGTTGTGGGGAAATTTCAACATCCCCAAACTTCTTTTTCTCAGCACGAAATTAGAAGACTGCAGCTCTAAAATTAAGCAGACTGAATGGGATCCCTACTTAATTGGAAACCGGAGGTTTATGAATGCATTCAATACTAAAATCTCCTCTTGCCAAAATACCATTTCTGAAGAAACCAACACAAGCCTACATTTGAAAGCAAACAAGAAAGCTTCTGAGGCCTCTTTTCCTCCTCGCCCACCTTCTTTGTCTCTGGTGCCATCCCCACCTCCTCTATACCCTTTGGTTCTCTATTCTAAATCTCTCATTGAACTTTTATTTTTCCTCGAACCTCACCTGACTTTTTCCTTCCCTGAATCTATAAAAATATGTCCCTTTAAAATCAGACCTTCTAAGGATCCAAATGTTTCTTATGTTCCCTAATATGTTCCCTGAATTAAAACGATGAAAGGGAAAGTGAAGTCACTCAGTCGTGTCCAACTCTCTGTGACCCCATGGACTGTAGCCTACTATGCTCCTCCATCCATGGGATTTTCCAGGCAAGAATACTGGAGTGGGTTGCCATTTCCTTCTCCAGAGGATCTTCCCAACCCAGGGATTGAACCCAGGTCTCCTGCATTGTAGGCAGACGCTTTACCATCTGAGCCACCAGGAAAGCAAACTATGAGCCATAGTCAAAAATTTTCCTAAAGTAAGTATCCCCACAGATTTGATGAGGAGTGTAATATAATCATTTAAATATATCAGTTTCATTTCTCTGACTTATATCAGCTAGTTCCTATGCTTGTTCAGTGAAGGCCAGATCCAACACTGAATAGAAATTGCTAATTGTGATGATCTCAAAAAGTCTTTAAAATTACAATCTGGAGAAAAAAACCATCATTGCTTTATTACATGATCAGAATCAGGGAATTGCCAGATAACTCCATTTCCCAAAGCCAGCTGAGAGAAACAAAATTCAAGCTTGTACCCAGAAGTCCAATGAGCTGTTTATGGTTGTTATTGAGAGCTCCAAATTGTCTTTAAAAAAAAAAAGTTCTAGTCTTCTTTTGAATGATGAATCCATTCAGATGGCCTTTAACATTATGTTGGTTCATGGGCTGAACCAGGATCTTTCTCTTCAAGTTAAAAGGATCAGGATGGAATGGGAAATTACATCCTCTCCACATTTAATTAATTTAGCCAACCAGCTCACCCACACCCTGGATGATTCAACTAAAAGCCCACTAAAATCCTCAATTTTCAACTCTAGGAAATAGAGGTCCCTAAACAAACTTTAAACCTTCTTTGTCATTATTACAAACAGCAAGGATGTTAGAAGAAAGCCTATTACAGGCTGAAGTGCTAAGGCGCCTTCAGCCTTCTAACCAGCCTTTCAGATGCCCTCCTAACCCCCAGTGATACAGAAATTACAGAGGCTTTCTCAAGACTTCCATTTAGTCAACTTGAAGAAACCACTTTCCAGATTGGGAATGAATCTCTGTTATTTTACTGACTCTGGAGCTATGCTCTTGGTGCTCAAACACTAAGATTTCTTACAATTTCTTTCTCCAGAAAGGGGGAATAATTCTAGAATTTAATAGCAGCAAGCGAAATGGACAACTAGTCAAAACAAATGATCCTTCAACATCTTTTATTTGTTTTATTTCTGATGACTCTAGAGCTAATTCTAAGAACACTAGTTATTTGTCACTATTGACGCACTACCACCCTCCTTAAGGGCAACATCCTTAATAACATTAGTATAATTCAAGGTGCAACTTCTATTAAGTTGATCCCTCAAAGCCTCTCCCCAGAATTAATACTAATAAATATTCTATAAATATGGAGGCCTTACATACCACTAAGCCAAAAATCAGAACACTAGAAGGACAGGGCCTCATTTCCCCCACACTAGTTCCTGCAGCACCCCTATTTTACCTGTCAAGGAACTCAATGGCTGAGAACAGAGATTTTTTTCAAGACTTCTGAGCCATAAACAATATTGCTACCCTTCATCACCTTGTTCCCAATCCCTGGAAACAGTGTCAGACTTTATTTTTTGGGGCTCCAAAATCACTGCTGATGGTGATTGCAGCCATGAAATTAAAAGACGCTTACTCCTTGGAAGGAAGGTATGGCCAACCTAGATAGCATATTTAAAAGCAGAGACATTATTTTGCCAACAAAAGTCCATTGCCGGGAGCCAGCTCACGAGATCCCACCCATGACAGAGTCATGAGGAGAAGACCTGACGAGCAGAGCAACTCAGGCCTCAGGGATTCTCGGAAGGCTGCCTCAGTGCTCACCTTAAAGATGATATCTCTCTTTCTGATGCTTGCTATAATAAATCTCTTCTTATTTTCTGTGACTTAGGTAAAAGGCCTTTCTTTCCTGATTTCCTTCTAAAATAGATCATTCTGAAACCTCAATCAACAAGGCCCCTGAACGGTAGCACCCTAATAAAATTATCTGGGATATAGAGTATGCTAATCTAAATTCCTTTTGCTAGCATATTGGTTTGTTTAGTAAATGTACCTGTGCCTTTGGAGCTAGTGTGCATGACTGCTCCTTAACAATAAACAATACTGAGAGCCTCCATACAGAAAGCCCCTATGGGCACAAAACCCTTCGCAGGAAAAAAGGCTTGTTACGAAATATAAAAAATATTGCTTTATGAAACTGTTACTTAGTCTATATTTACTATGTTTTTACTCTTAACGTATTTAGCCTATATAATGAAAGCATAATAGTTAAAAATTTATATAAATAAAAGTTTAGCTTTAATACAAATAATCAGACAATTGTTGATTTAACTGATGATTCTTACTTAGAGCTGAGCTTCAGCTTGCTGTTCTATGACTTTATGGAACCACATTCTTTTCTGTTAAGCTCAAGGCGTAGAATAAATTGCCAAAAACAGGTTTTACCTTAAAACTTTCTATTGATGAATTCTTTCCTGCTGTGCCTGATGCAAAAATGCTCTGACCGATCAACCCTTGTCAATGGAGAGTCAAGAGATGTTAGCAGGCCCCCAGGCCAGAAGGTGATGTAAACAAAATGAGGCTTTTGGTAACTAAAGACATGCAAACGGTTTCGATGAGGGTCAAACTGCTGGCCCATTAGGCTGAATTGGTTTGCCCATTAAGCTGAATTGGTTTGCCCATTAAGCTGAATTGGTATGCCCACTAAGCTGAGTTGGTATGCCCACTAAGCTCAGTTGGTATGACTCTATACTTTACATTTGTTTCTATGTACCACTAAAAATATAAAAGCTGTCTTAAAAACAATAAAGTTGGGAGACACTTGGAAACGCCAAGATTCGCTGTGTCTTCTCATTTTGCATCACCGACGCTGTCCTTCCTGAGGGAACCCCTGGACCAGCTGGAGCTGGACTCCGGCAGTCCATCTAGTCAAGGCTATGGTTTTTCCAGTGGTCATGTATGGATGTGAGAGTTGGATGGTGAAGAAAGCTGAGCGCCGAACAATTGATGCTTTTGAACGGTGGTGTTAGAGAAGACTCTTGCGAGTCCTTTGGACTGCAAGGAGATCCAATCAATCCATCCTAAAGGAGAGCAGTCCTGGGTGTTCATTGGAAGGACTGATGTTGAAGCTGAAACTCCAATACTTTGGCCACCTCATGCGAAGAGTTGACTCCTTCCTAATGCTGGGAAGGAATGAGAGCAGGAGGAGAAGGGGACAACAGAGGATGAGATGGTTGGATGGCATCAATGACTTGATGGACATGGGTTTGGGTAAACTCTGGGAGTTGGTGATGGACAGGGAGGCCTGGCGTGCTGCAATTCATGGGGTCGCAAAGAGTCGGACACGACTAAGCGACTGAACTGAACTGATCCTCACTGAAAGCAAATTTTTCACTGTGACTGATTAATGCAGTGCTTTCTTTAGCATCTCCATGGATAAAGATAAGTCAATATCTCTTTGCCTCTATTTGGGAATGACAACAACAGGCATGGATGGTAACGTCCCAGGGTTTTACTGAAAGTCCTTCTTCTCAAACCTTAAAAACTGATTGAGATGATATAAAATTTCCTGGAAGCTCTACTTTATTACAACATGTAGACAATTTGCTTCTCTACCCAGCTTCCCTGGTGACTCAGATGGTAAAGAATCTGCCTGCAATGTCAGAGACCTGGGTTCGATCCTTGGGTTGAGAAGATCCCCTGGAGAATGGAATGGCTACCCATTCCAGTATTCTGGCCTGGAGAATTTCATGGAAAGAGGAGCCTGGCAGGCAGGCTACAGTCCATGGGGTTACAAAGAGTTGGACATGATTTGACGACTTTCACTTTCACCCTGTTTCCAGGTCTCCTCTCCAGAAGATAGCAGTCACCTGTTAAAACTTTTAGCCTCAAAGGAACATAAAGTTTCAAAGGAGAAACTGCAGTTTATTCAGACCCAAGTTTGGCATTTGCGGCCCCAGTCTCAGAAAAGAAGAGAAGCAAAAGGCAAAGGAGAAAGGGAAAGATACACTAAACAATGCAAATTTCCAAAGAAAAGCATAAGAAAGGCTTCCTAAGTGAACAATGCAAAAAAGTAGAGGAAAAACAATAGAATGGGAAAGACTAAAGATATCTTCAAGAAAATTAGAGATACCAAGTGAATATTTCATGCAAAGATAGGCACAATAAAGGCAGAAATGGCGAGGACCTAACAGAAGCAGAAGAGATTAAGAAGGGGTGGCAAGAATACACAGAAGAACTGTACAAAAAAAGGTCTTAATGACCCAGATAAACACGATGGTGTGATCACTCACCTAGAGCCAGACATCCTGGAATGCAAAGTTAAGTGGGCCTTAGGAAGCATTACTACAAACAAAGCTAATGGAGGTGATGGAATTCCAGCTGAACTATTTCAAATCCTAAAAGATGATGCTGTGAAAGTGCTGCACTTAATATGCCAGCTAATTTGGAAAACTCAGCAGTGGCCACAGGACTGGAAAAGGTCAGTTTTCGTTCCAACCCCAAAGAAAGGCAATGCCAAAGAATGCTCAAGCTACCGCACAATTGCACTCATTTCACGTGCTAGCAAGGTCATGCTCAAAATCCTTCAAGCTAGGCTTCCATGGTATATAAACTGAGAACTTCCAGATGTATAAGCTGGGTTTAGAAAAAGCAGAGGAGCCAGAAATCAAATTGCTAACATCTGTTGGATCATAGAAAAAGCGAGAGAATTCCAGAAAAACATCTACTTCTGTTTCATTGACCACATTAAAGCCTTTGCCTGTGTGAAACACAACAAACGGTGCAAAATTCTTAAAGAGATGGAAATAACAGGCCATCTTACCTACCCCCTGAGAAACCTGTTTGCTGGTCAAGAAGCAACAGTTAGAACTGGACATGGAACAATGGACTGGTTCCAAATTGGGAAAGGAGTATGTCAAGTCTATATATTGTCACCCTGCTTATATCTATGCAGAGTATACCATGCAAAATGCTGGGCTGGAGGAAGCACAAGCTGGAATCAAGACTGCTGGGAGAAATATCAATAACCTCAGATATGCAGATGACACTACCCTTATGGCAGAAAGTGAAGAGAAACTAAAGAGCCTCGATGAAAGTGAAAGAAGAGAGTGAAAAAGTTGCCTTAAAACTCAACATTCAAAAAACGAAGATCATGGCATCTGGTCTCATCACTGCATGGCAAATAGATGGGGAAACAATGGAAACAGTGAGACTTTATTTTTGGGGGCTCCAAAATCACTGCAGATGGTGACTGCAGCCATGAAATTAAAAGATGCTTGCTCCTTGGAAGAAAAACTATGACAAACCTAGGCAGCATATTAAAAAGCAGAGAAATTACTTTGCTGACAAAGGTCTGTCTAGTCAAAGCTGTGGTTTTTCCAGTAGTCATGTATGGCTATGAGAGTTGGACCATTAAAAAAGGCTGAGCACTGAAGAACTGATGCTTCAAACTGTGGTGTTAGCGAAGACTCTTGCGAGTCCCTTGGACAGCAAGATCAAACCAGTCAACCCTGGTTTGATCAGGAAATCAACCCCGAAGATTCACAGGAAGGACTGACGTTGAAGCTGAAGCTCCAGTACTTTGGCCACCTGATACAAAGAGCTGATTCAGTGGAAAAGACCCTGATGCTGGGAAAGATTGAAGGCAGGAGGAGAAGAGGATGACAGAGGATGAGATGATTGGATGGTATCACTGACTCAGTGGGCATGAGTTTGAGCAAACTTGGGGAGATAGTGAAGGACAGGGGAGCCTAGCACGCTGCAGTCCACGGGGTCAAAAAGAGTTGGACATGACTTAGCGACTGAACAACCACTCAGAACAAGGGCTGAACTGAGATCCAGATATGCATCATGGCATCCTGAATCTCCCAAAACCCAAAATCAAACCTCAACTACAAAGCTTTTTCAGATTGGCTGACTATTGGCAGAAACAATTTCTGAACTTTTCTCTCCTGGCCCAGCCTTTATATACATTACTAAAGAACACCAAACTTGACCATATTGTCTGAAAAGATCAAAATTACCTAGCTTTTAATACCAGAAAGAAAAGCCTGATAAAAATTTCCCTGCCCTTGAACACCTTAATTATCAACTTCCCCCTTTCCTCTTCACATATGAGAAGGATGGAAGCACCCTTGGAGTACTTACCCAAAATCATGAGGGTTACCATTGGCCCATAGAGTACTACAGTCAACAGTTAAGTATTGCTCTTAGGTACATTATTAAGTACTAGAGTATAGCATTGGTTCAAGGATACCCCCTTCATTTCAGTCATTCCTGCCACTGGCCTTTTAGTTAAGGCCACTGAAGAAATAGCCATGGGATCCTCTCTAACCATCTTCATATCCCATGCGGTAGAAGCCCTCCTGAATTCTCAGCACACTCAACACCTTTCAGCCAGCTGTCTCACCTCTTGCTAACCACTCCTCTTGTAACTCACAGTAATACTTTAACCCTGCCATCCTTCTTCCCTCCTCTAAAAATGATACTCCTTGTGACTGGTAGACTCTGACAGGTCACTTTTTGACCCCTCACAATGATTTACAGCAAACTTGGCTAACCAATGCTGAGTTCTCATGGTTTACCAATGCTTTGTATTTAAAGGATAAAAATGGTGAACTTCAAGCTGGATATGTTGATGCAATTACTTTTGAAGCCACAGAGGCAGCATCTTTGCCTTTGGCTATCTCGGCCCAATAGGCTGAATCATATATCTCACTTGAGCTTGTATTCTAGCCCTGGGCAAAGACTCATTTATTCCAGTAGTCTGTATGCCTTTGGAGTAGCCCATGGCTTCCGAATGCTATGGAAACAGGTTTCAACTTCATTTCTAATGGGAATAAAATGAAAAATAAAAGCTCTTACGTCCAAAACTTATTAGGTGCCACTATCTTACTAGGCATTTTGGTTATTATTAAGGTCCCTAGGCATTCCAAACTTAACTCCCTGGAAGCTAAAGGAAACCACCTCACTGATATTTCCATCAAGCATTCTGCTCTCAAAGGAACCAACAACCAAACTCTATTATGGTCCAAATGGATGTTTCTAGATAATCTAGAAAATTTGACTAGGGGCTTCCCTAGTGACGCAGACAGTAAAGAATCTGCCTGTAATTCAGGAGACTGGGTTCGATCCCTGGATCGGGAAGATCCCCTGGAAGAGGGACTGGCTACCCACTTCAGTATTCTTGCCTGGAGAATTCCATGGACAGAAGAGCGTAGCAGGCAACAGTCCATGGAATCACAAAGAGTCGAATACAACTGAGCGACTAACACTTTCACTTTCATGCCCAAAAGACAGCCCCAGAAAAGAAAAAAAAAAATTATTGGAATTTACTGGAAATCTAATAAAAAGAGAACTCTGATTTGAGGCAAATACTAACCCAGTCCTTCCAGAGACTCTAAGATTCTCATTACTGACCATTTGCACATACATTAAACCATTAGTCTGTGGATAAAGTGATGACATTTATGAATCAATACTGGTGGGGAAATATTAATAAGGCTGGAAGGAGTGCCTACTTTGCTTGCTCTGCTTGCCCAAAATATAATCCAGGGAAACATGTCCACACTGCTGCTGAGTACATTGCCAAATGGACCATTTGAAGTTTGGCAAATGGATTTTATTCAGCTTCTTTGTCTCAGGGATATAAATATATGATTTAGTCATGGTTTGTTTTTTCCACTTGGTGTAAATCTTTCCATGTAGATAAGCTACTACCACTTCAGTGGCTAAAATACTATCATAAAAGATTATCCCTAGCTGGGGAACCCTTCTTGAGCTCCATAGTGACTGGGGAACCAATTTTACTGGTCAAATATTATTTCACGTCTGTGTTGTTCGGCCAGTTCTATAGCACTTTCCACTGTGCGTATCATCATTCTTAAATTAGTCTTTAGGACTAGATGAAAGAACTAACGATGTCATCAAAACTCAGTTGGCAAAATTTGTAGAAACCCTCCAAATACGTTGACCAAAGGCATTGCCACTGGTCCTTCTAAATCTCAGATCTACCCTCTTTGGAACTCATAAACTCCCACCCTTTGAGATAATTGCTGGCTGCCCCATGCGTCTAGCTCCTGCCTCTTTTGGTCCACAACTAGTAAAAGGAGACAGACTTCAATATTGCAAAGGTCTAATTACATGCACTAAAAATAACCAGGCTTTAGCAGAACAATCTTTCCACAGCATGCTCCCAGGAGATGAAGCCCTCAAATACCACATTTTGCAGCCTAGAGGTTTCATCTACTGGAAAAGACACCTCCAGAAAAATTCTCTTCAACCCCAGTGGAAAGACCCCTGTGGCATACTGATAACCAATCCTTATGCTGGTACACTCCTAGGAGTGGACTCATGTGTCACATCTAAAGAGAGCACCAAAGCTTGACTGAGCCTGTATACCAACTGCTGACCTGAAAATAAATATTTCTGGGAATTGAAGCAGACGACAGCTGAAGGAGGTGGCTCTTCCAAGGTGACCGTACCAGATCTGCATACACTTTTTTCCTCACTATTGCTTCTTAGCTTATTTTCTCTCTTTCCTGGAAAGACAATGCTCTTATCCACATTTTCCCAATCTACTGCAAAAGGGAGGAATCTTCCTGAATGTTAGATCAGTCACCAGAAACTCTGTTCACTGTGGCCTAGACCACTTGGTCTTACATGTAGCCAATTTCTCTTTAGTCCCAAATGCCACTGCCAGTTATACCTGTGAGCCTATGGATGTTAGCTACTGGGTTAGGCTGTTATGATCAAAGCTTATTTTAATCTTTCCCCAGTCATAACCATACTAGCTCAACTAAACACCTCCACCCTTGTTAATTACACAACTGTTTTCCCCCCACATCTTTCCTTTATCTAAGCATGATATGTCCCCCCTGCATCTAAGGGAAATACAAACAGGCTAACTCTTCTTTACAAGGCTTCCAGAAAGGATCTTTTAGGATGGAATGGCATCTTACAGAATGTCATCCCGTTTCCTCTGATCTTTGGCTTAAAATGTTAATTGAGAAATTCCAGCTTATGGATTTATCAATAACTAGATCTTAGCTAGGGTTCTCTGATCTCCAGCTGGTTTCATTTTTGTCTTCAGTGAACAGCACTTCCCATGGGCATATGAATGTTTATATAACTGGTGAACTAGAGGCCAATGCTTATTAGGACATTTAATTGTCTCTGTTAACATACATAACAAGTCAGAAGTCTCTTACTGTCCCACTCTATTAAGCCTCTGTGGCTATCTTAAATGGAAACTTCTAGGAGGCATTCGTGATTCCAGATTGTCTTTGGAGGGAGAGTGTTTCTCCCTTGGGTAGTAGTAAGTGCCAGTGAACGTATTATCAGAAATCTTTCCCTAACATTAGGAGAGCTCTCTGATTCCCCAGCCAAAGCAAAAATAACCCAACAAAAATTACTTGACTTGTTGGCTAAAATATTTTTAGATGATCACACAGCTCTTGATTACCTGCTTTGTGAACAATAAAGCATTTGTGTAATAACAAATACTGCCTGTTGCACATGGATAGATGCCCCTGGAGGGGCAGAAACCCAAGATCAGAGAATAATGCACTGGTTACAACAAATATAACCCAACTCTCCATGGTCCTTTGATTTTTTCAGTTTTCTGTTGGCTACCTTCAAGTCTAAAGTCCTGGTTTAAAACCATAATATACTCTGGATTTGTCATAAACTTTTAATTTTGCTTTGCATAACTGTTTTTAAGTTTTGTACCTACTGCTTGTCAAACCCTTATAGAAACAATGTACTAATAAGGTGATGCTAGCTCAGTGCTTCAAGATGATCTCCAACATGACTTCTATAAGATACAGACTTTTGATAAGAAATGCCTGAGAGTTCTCTCTCCTACCCTTTCTTGTTACTCAAGTGTGGAGGGTATTCTTTCCCTTCAAAGTAGGATATGACAACCAGGAAAGGTTCTTTCTGGCATCAAACAAATAAAACCACTAAATATGGAAAACCTGATTCTTGATCAGTGATGCTTTAGAGGAAAGATCAAAAGGGTGAAATATGAAAATAAATAAAGGGAAACCTCATTCAAAATTGAGTCAGGAAACCCTGAATGGGGAGCTCTCACACAGATACCACTCCTTGCAGCATACCTCAGCAGGAAGCTTACTTTACATACCCCAACAGAAAGAAGCAAGATATTCTCCTTGCCCAGCAACAGCCAGCCAATAAAATCCCCAGCAACTCAACCAATAATATGCTGCCACAATCCTTAACTCTCATTCTCCTCCAATGAACTTTAACTCAAAACAGCCCCTCCCAGCTTCCTCCTTTCCTATATAAAAGAGGATGCTTTTTCTTCGTTCTCTGGACTTGCCTATGAATCACCATGTCCCGAATTGCAATTTCTCTGTTATTCCCAAATAAGGTAGATTTTGCTAGCTGAACTACTTACCCTTTTGTTTTAAAAGTTGACATTATTTTAATATCTTTGTTGGTTAGTTACATCATGTCTTATTTCTGAGTATGTTCCTACTGAATGATTTTTATTATGGTTATGGGTCATAGTTTCCTGATTTTTTGATTGCCAGACAATGTAAATTTTACACTGTTAGTTTCTGGATTTTGAGGCATTCATTTAATTAGGATTTTATTTTGATATGCAGTTAAGGTACATAAAATAATAAGTTGAATGTTTTTGAGGCTTGTCTTTAAACTCTGTCTTGGCATGTCCAGAGTAGCCTTAGGCGGGGGCTAACTTAGCCCCACAACTAAGGTGATACCTATTCTGAGTATTCTAATCAAAACCTCTTATATTGCAAGAGCTTTCCACTCATGCTATGAGAACACAAACTATTATATTTACATTCCTGTGTGAGCCCTGTGTTCTATTACTGTTTATCCTGTGCTCTATTACTTAAAAAACTTGGGTAGTTCTCTCTCACATGTGCCTGGATCAGTACTCAGCCAAAGATATGTAGATCTCCAGAACTCTCCTTGCAGAGCTCCCTTTTCTCTGGTTCTCCATCCTACAAACTCTAGCTTCCTTTCCTTCCAAAATGCTGATCACTGTCTCTTCAACCCAGTAAGATAATCAGACTTATTTGCATTTCACCTTCCTATGCCGCAGACTAGAAACTGTCTAGGGCTTCCCTGGTGGCTCAGTGGGAAAGAATCCACCTGCCAACGCAGGAGACACAGGTTCAATCCTTGGTCCAGGAAGACCCACATACCATGAAGCAACTAAGCTCATGCACCACCAACTACTGAACCTGTGCTCCAGAGCCTGGAAGCTGCAACTACTGAGCCCATGTGCCACAGCTACGGAAACCAGCGTGTCCTTACCACAACAAGAGAGGCCACCACATTGGGAAGCTGGAACACCTCAACTAGAGAGGAACCCCCGTCACCACAATTAGAGAAAAGCCCATGAAGCAGCAAAGACCCAGCACAGCCAAAAATAAAATAAAGTAAAAATTATTTTTTTTAAAAAATATATAGGAACTATCTAGTTACTGCCTAGTAAACTGGTGCAATTGTACTCAACTTGCTTGCTTCCTTTCTTTAATGGATCACAGTCCAAGAGTCCTACTGTCCAACATCTGAAAGTATCCACTTCTTTTTTCTGCTTTTTATTTCTTTTCTAGGTATTTACTTGGCAGGATAGATCTGAACCCTGTTACGCCATCTTGGTCAGAAGTAGAGACTTATCACACTTTATTGACCTTTTGGTTCTCTTAGCGGTCAGGCAGTGGTTCGACATTCTCCAAAGTAACATCCTCCAGAATGGAGAAAGCTAAGTTCCAGCTCAGCCAATAGAACCAGCAGGGCTACATTCTCCTAAGAGTAGGAAGAGGGTGTTGGGCAAAACACAGACAGTTCCTGGATGTCCCAGACAACAGATCTACCTCTAATTTCCTACTGTTCTAAAAAGTTCATTCCCTGACTTTGATTTTGTTGTTGTTGTTCAGTTGCTAAGTCATGTCCGATTCTTTGCAGCTCCATGGACTGCAGCAAGTCAGGCTCCTCTACCCTCCACTCTCTCCTGGAGTTTGCTCAAATTCATGTCCAAGTTCATGCCTTTGATTTAACACCATTTAAAAGAGCGGTTCTGATACCAAGTTTGCTTCAACTACAAGTTCACTTCTCCAAATATCTTAAAGCAAGACTCTGTAGGGGTTAAAGTTTCTATACTCTTATATCTGAAAATGTCTTTGTCATCACTTTTGACTGACAGTTTGAATTATCAGATTTCTATGTTCAAAGATTTTTTTTCCCCCTCAGTGCTTTGAAAGGTTTTTTTTTTTTTTTGGACTTTTTTCTAGAACTATTGTTACGGATGAGAAATCTAACAACAATATTTTCTCATTCCTTATAGTGTTCTGTGTTTTCTTTATGGAAGCTTAATGATTTACTTTTCACAAGTTTCTTCATGAGTTTTTAAAAATTAATGTTGTTTAGCATTTGATAAGCTTTTAAAATACAAAGACATAGGTCTTTAAAAAATTTTTTTCTCCCACATTGATAGTTACTTTCTGTTCAGATAATGCCCATTCTCTCTAGTGTCTCTTCCTGAAAATATGTGTCCTAAGTGTCTTAAAATTTCTTTTATATTTTATGTCTTTTAATAGCTTGGTTCTGGGAGTTTTCCTCAGTTCCAACTTCCTGTTCATTAATTTGCTTTTCATTTGTATTTTGTCTGCCATTTAGCCCGTCTGCTGAGATCTTTAAATTTAAAATGTAGTTTTTATTTCTAAGATGTTTTTTGGTTATTTTGCTTTACTAGGTTAATGTGTGTGTTTCAACACCTATTTTTTGTTGATTTTATTTTTCTCTTTGAAAATACTAAATGTATTTATTTAGCATTTCTAACCTAGACATCTATACTCTATCAAGCATTTGCTGGTTAGTTTCTCCCTTGGATTGTATGGGGATAATTTCACCTACTTTATAGAGTTGTGAGCATGAAGTCAGATAATATAAAATTTTTCTCAGGCAAGTAGCTAGTACATACAATCAGTCTACTATGTTCTTTTAAACATTCTTCTCAAGTTATGTGACTATATTCCTTTCTTTGATTCTCACTAGTATTCACATCCTAATCTTTCTTTTTCAGCCATCTACTTTATAAAGAAAGAAATGAAAAGTACACGTCACTCATTCCTCCTCCCAATTGTATCCCTTTTCCATTTTTAATGGCCTCTGAGAGATTCTACAACATATCTCAAGATCAGAAAGTGTCTATTGGTATATCTATTGATTTGACTAGCAGCAGCTTTTCTTATATTCTACATTTATTTAAGGGAAACCTAAACCTACTTACCATGTTAATAAACTGGTTTCTCATGCCTAGTTGAAATTACTTACTTTTCTTTTTTCTCAGTCATGCAGTTATCTTACATTGAATGAATGCATGTAAAATGCTAGAACACTATGCCATGCACATAGTGAGTTCTCAGTAAAGTTGGCTGTTATTATTAACATCTTCATCTTTTTAAAGGGAATGATACTCAAAATTAATAATATTCTTTAAATAACTCATTCTACTAATATAACAACTTAGATTTTTTTTCTTCACTAGAGAACATAATGAAAAGAGTGATGTGAGGGCTTCTGTCTCTAACATTTAAAAAAAGATGCAAAGAAAACTTCCTATAGATTTTTAAGGATTGTAAAATTAGAATTGTTCTCAAAGGCAGTAAGATTAGCTACATCAAATCAAACCCCTTCTGATCCTGTGCCTGTTTCTAGTATTTGATAAATGTAATCTTGTAATCTGCCCTTAGAGAGTGCCCTGAAACACACACACAAAAATGTTTTGAGCATAAAGATATCCAAAATATCTTTTTATGTATACATGTTTAAAAATTAGAATTATCTTATGCAGTTGTTCAAATGATATTTAAAGACTCAGAGGAAATGGGAAATGGCTGTCACAATGTCAAAAGAAAACAATGGAATAATAAACTTGAATGGAGTGTTAGCTTAAATACTGGAATAGCACATAGAAAAAAAAGACTGAAAGGAAATTCACCAAAATATTGACTATGATTGGTTTAGAGTGATCTTTTCTATGTATTTTCCTGTATTTAAATTCTCTACAATGACTATGAATTGCTTGAATAATCAAGAAAATAGAAAAAAATCAATGGGCTAGTGTTAGCTGCATGACTTAACTTACAAGTTGCTCAAATCAATTGAGACAAAGTATGTGAAAGTTTGTTGTAAACTATAAAGTAGTAAGGTAAATTATTACTATTATCAATAAGTGAAGGGTCATATAATTCATCTTTTGAACTCTCATTTGGAGAGCTCTCCTTTTGGTCAATTTAATCTCATTTATATTTGTCAATACAGATGGGGTTCCAAAACACTTGGAAAATCTCCCTGAAGATAATAAAAATGGTATTATCTTCTTAGTTTTGCTTTGAACTATTACAGTGATGATAATAAACGACACTCTTTAACCTGGTTTTATTTCCTCTTCTTATACCCCGGAAGCAGCAGCATCTCCCCCCTCCTCCCAAAAGCTAAAACTATTGAGGTTTAAAATACAGTTTTACAACAACTTTCTTTAAAAGGTGAGTTAGTTAAATCATGGGCAAAGAAAATACCAAAATTTACATGAAGAAACATATGCCTATTAAGCAACACATTAACTGCAAGTGATTTCCTATGTAGATTGCCTATAATTTGAATGCAATTTTCTAAATTTTTTTTTAATGTGAGTAGTTCCAAAAGTTCTTTGGTGTTTAATAACATGCGCTATTATTAAGATAGTTGTTAAAGTGCAGATGTTTTGTTCAGTGCCTGATCCATTAAGATACTGCCTAAGAGAATGGTATTACTTACAACTGAAAGTAACCATCTCTGGACCATCTCTGAGATGGTTGGATGGCATCACTGACTCAATGGCCATGAGTTTGAGCAAGTTCCGGGAGTTGGTGATGGACAGGGAAGCCTGGCATGCTGCAGTCTGTGGAGCTGCAAAGAGTCGGACATGACCAAGTAACTGAACTGATTCCTGGATCTCCTGGCTTCCTTCCTTCCCAACACCAATCGTATGTCTGATACTTTGGTAGGTAATGGAGATGTAGCTGAGAACAAGCCAGACACAGACTCCTTGGGTTGCATGGAGCCTAGTCACACACAATTTGAGTGTCTGGTATGAGTCCAGTCCTATCCTGAGAATTTGAGGGTTCCCAATGGAAAAGATACTCCCTATACTTGAAGAGTTTCATGAGTTCTTATCCTTCTGAATGTTATTTTCTTGAGTACTACATAACAGTTCATATTAACCACCGACCTGGCTTCCTTAAGACAGGAATTGAGAACCAGAGTCAGTCAACTTCTTTCCATAAAGACTAGGAACCCATCTAAAATGAGGAAAATCCTGGTGTCGGAAAATTGGCTTAAAATAAGATACTGATTCTGCAATGGGCTTTAGAACAGTGACGTATTCAATCATGTCATTTTTTAATAAGCTAATGAATTCCATTTTGTCATATTTTCTTAGAGTCACTTCAAATATTCAGACACACATATGCTATGCTTAGTTGCTCAGTCATGTCTGACTCTCTGCGACCCCATGGACTGTAGCCCACCAGGCTCCTCTGTCCATGGGGATTCTCCAGGCAGGAATACTGGAGTAGGTTGCCATGCCCTCCTCCAGGGGATCTTCCCTATCCAGGAATTGCACCAGGGTCTCCTGCATTGCAAGCAGATTCTTTACCAGCTGAGCTACCAGGGAAGCCTGATTCAGACACATGGAATACATAAATTTGACTAGATGACAAGCAGCGTAAGTGAACATGATAGCAGCTAAATCAGTAGAGGCTGTTCTTTAATTTGAACAGATTTAATGTCCTCTGAAAGGGTCTCCCATTTATTCAAAACAAGGATTTATAGGATTTATTGTATGGGATTTCCAAAATCTCACAATGGAAAGGTAAATATTTTTATTTAATATTAATCTTAAAACATCTTGCATTCAACTTCATTCATAGTTTTATGAAACTTTAAGATAGAAATCTACCATAAGAGGATACTTCTATGGACATTCTGATATAAATAAAACAATTCTAAAACAGGTTTACTGATGGTACTATTTCAGAAGTCATGTTGGAGGGAAATTTTAGAGTAGTCAATTTAGAATACAGCAATTGTTTATGGTTTAAGAATATGAGGGAAATGTCATGTGATACCACCAAGTATCAACCATGTGCCAGGCACTGTGCGGGCAATGCTGCAGCCCATGGAGTTGCAAAGAGTCGGACACAACAGTGACTGGACAACAACAACAAAAGAAGGATGATTCCTATTTCAAAGGGAAAGGTAATTTTTGTTTCCAAGTCTAAACTCCGCATACCATTCCTTTCTGCTTCCTCTGTGAAACTTGATTCAACTCTCAAAGGAGGACAACTTCACTATACTTAAATACACCTCTCCCTGCCAAAACCTTCATTAGCATCATTAACAAATGCTAAAATTCTGACACTGCTGACTACAAACATCCTATATTCATACTTAAAGAAGTGGTCTGCAATTACTACAGTATACTCAGTTTCTTGACACCCACATTTCTCCCTTGCATTCATTTTGTCTATTTGACTAGTCTTCTTTATACCAACAGGAATCTCACTATTTTTCAAGACTCAGCTTAAGACTCATCTTTCCCATTAAGCCTTCTCTGGCCTGTTAACTGATAGCTTCCTTGAAGGAGCCAGAATTGCCAGTGCTGACCCTATGACATACATCCTAACCTGACCCCTCCCTCCACTTCTGAGCAACGCCATGGTGGCAAAAGGAGTAAAATGGTTAAAGTTATCGTTTTACAAAATGAACTTTTTTTCTATAATCACTCTAACAAACAATTCATTTTAATGTTACTTCTATCTATGTCTTGCAACTCAAATGAATAAAATGATCAGCATTTTGGCTAGCTTCACTCTTTAGCTAGCAGGATATTGTTAGAAATAGTGATGTTAGAACATAGCCTTAGTTCCCTTCCTCTATTATGGGAGGAAACTAATGTCTTAATATTATATGTGTTATTAAAGTCTCACTTTCTCCAATGAAACATCAAGGGAATTGCAAACTACCTCTGAAACACTGGTTTCTGAGATAATTCTAAAGTGGATTACTTAGACTACAAATGGGGATTTCTGGTTTGCTTGTAAATAGTTCTATTTTTCATTTTGTATGTTTTTCAGCTGGTACTGGTTATCACTGTACTTTATCAAATAGCATCCTCATTTCAACAGAGAAAGAAGAGATTCTTAGATACAGAATTTGTAAAATTCGGGTACATAATAAAATCATGGATGGTTCTTAGAACTTGCTCAAATGAAAGGCTGCATCTAAGTGCAATATAAGTGTAACATCTTAGCCATATAAGATCATTATCATAAAGTAATCATCATGATTAAAAAAACTCTAATTGAATCATTATTCTTTCCAAAAGATCGGAATTCTAAGAATACTTCTCAGAAGCTCTCAAACTTAATATGGAGCAGGAAATATTGCAATGAGTCCTCAAGAGTGAGAAATAAAAAATAGTTGTACTGTTATTTCATCATACTTTTTAATCATTTCATTATTCATAACTATACAGTACTTATGTGTGGTGAAGAATGTATTCATAGGAGAATGTATCTGTCAGTATATTGGTATATAAAAAAGAATAAAAGTAAAAACAAAATAAGTAGACTCAGTATGTTCTCATACTTCATATTTGAGACTTTTTATATATTTTTCTTTTTTGAAACAAACATAAGGAAATAATAAATATTTAAAAATGTGTATTTATGCCATAACTAGTAGAAAGCTACTCTTAAGTCGATTAGTAAAGCCAGATCTGTGATTTCTTATTTTGACTCTCTGGACAACACCAACAGCAAAATAATGCCAAAATATGCATACCATTTTGTAGCTGGACCTACAAGGACACTAATGATATTTTAATATTCAATCAGAATACATACATAAAAGTTATAGAAATCTATCACTGAACTTTGTGGTGATTAAGATTTTAGTGGAGTCAGTGATTTCAAAATTATGTGCAGAGTTCAAAGGCAAAATGGATACAAAGAGGAGAAAGGAAAGAAATTGTAAACAACTCAACAACAAGATGTTTAAGGATCTTTTGAGCTTGATTCTTCACCTATCAGTTTAAGAAATGAAATGACTAATTTTACATACTTCTGGTTCCCATTTGTAGATGCTTTAATTTAGACACTCACTCTGTTCTTTTAGTCTTGTTCTCGTCTCGACATTCTGAGCCACATCTTGAACTTAGCAAGCTGTTACATCAGGGAGCATAGAGTAAGCTATGCTGCAATAATAAAACTTAGCTGTTTGAAACAAGACAAGTGTGTTTAGTCTCTTGTTGTATGAGTTGGCTGGAGACTCTGCTATATATTATCCTCATTTAGAGACCCTGGCTGAGGGAAGGGCTCTACCTCCATTCTTTCACAATCACTGCAGGAAAAGTAAAATGGCAAATAGCACAAGCTATTGAAGCTTCTCCCTATAAGTGCTATTTGTCACTTCTGATCACATTTGTTGACCAAAGCAAACCACATGGCCATACTAATTTCAAATAGGGTCATGGGTAATCCTCTCACATGCTCAGAAGTAGAAAAACCAAAAATATTTAGCACATTCAGTAGTTCTACAGCTACCTATAAAAGATTGGAGATGGCAGCTCTTCTAACTCAGTCTCTGTTCAAGCCAGATTGGAGGGTGGATTCCTTTCTCAGCTGTAGAACTAGACGGATATCAATGGATGACAACCTTCTTTGGAGACTAAATGTGAGAGAACATTACATGGAGCATTAGGATAAGCTGTTTTACTCTTCTTTCACTTGTCTATGGATTTATAGTCTTCTTTTGCCCCCAAGGAGGTTATGATTTGGTGGAAAAAGGAAAAAATTATAGGTCTAGTGTCCATGAAACAAATGGAGGATGAGGCATTCTATCATATCATTCAAGCAAATGGTGACAGGCCACATAATAATGTAATGGGGCGAATGAAATTAACTTAAAGATCAGTGTTGAGTGGAGTGAGTTGAGACAATTTCCTTAGAGAATGTCTAACATTAGATGGACATGGAATATTAGGTTTAGATTGATAGAAAGAAGGAAGGAGGGTGTTTTTAGTAAGGAACAAAGCAACAAAGCAAAGAGGCCAGACAAGAGAATGAGGAAAGAAGAAACAGAGATGTGATTTGCGCAGCTGGAATGAAGGGGGGACTAGGGGGTTGGGATCGATTTTCTATGAACTTGAACATCAAGCTAAAATGTTTATATTTGACCTCATGGGTAGCATCAGGTGGCTTAAACCAAAGAATAAAAGTGCTTTAAGTTGTTGCAATTTTTAGGATACACCTAAAGAAGAAATTCCTAAGAGGTTATGTTTTGTCACAAAAACATCTTGAGGAAACTGACAACCCACGGAGTTCCTCTTAGACCTTTAAGGCATTTCTACGTGGTTGGAGAGATAGACTGTGACTTTGAGGTAAAAGCAGTCTTTGGTTCAATTTTTCAAGTATAAATTTGGTTACTGATGGAAATTCTTTCCCTAGGTAAAACAATAAATAATATTCTAATTCAACTATCCAAAAAGTTTTGGTGATTTCTACCTGAAGAAGTTGATTTAACTTAGAATGATTAAATACATACATGCATAATAAAATATAAATATATATATGCTATCTAATAAAAGAACACATTGTGTTCTCAAATCATGAATAAGTAAAAAATATCGTGTTCTACTAGTTAAAACATGAACCAGGGTTTCAGTACATAGGGTTGCAAAGAGTCGGGACACAAGTGAAACAACTTAGCACTCAAGCACAGGGCTTCATAGAAAAAGCATGATCTTTAGAAGGAGACAGATTTGCATTCCAATTCAAGCTCTACAACTTAGCAGAGAAACACAGAATGTTAAACTATTGTATCGGGTAAAAAACTATCAACAATAACTACTTCCCCAAACTGTCTCTGGTGCGCAATGCACTCTATTTAAGAAGCAGCAGCAAACATAATAACTAGCACTCAGGAAATCAGGTGAAAAATTAGTACTTTAACTCAAAGCATTTCGTTTACAGATTTTGTTGTTTCCCAGGAGTTTTATAGTACCTGGACTTTCAGTGAAAAAGTTAAGGTCATCAGTGTGTCCGTCTTCAAAATGTATCCCAAGGGCCATATTTAGTCAATCTAAAGTCCCTGAGGATTTAATTACTTTGTTGTGTTCCTAGGTTTTTCATCATAACTGCTCCATACTTTGAGTATAGATGTGAGAATATGGAAGTGAAAACGAGGAAATAAAATAGAAATTCATACTTAACAACCTTAGGGCAGTAATCACAAAATTTTAATTTAAAATGTCTTGCTAAATTTCAATTTAATTTGAAAATGTCCTGTATATATGATAATGGGGCCATTGACTTAATGGAGTACTGAGGTCTGATACTTCCTCTAACTGGATAGATCAGCACGGTGTGGAGTTAATGTTGTGAGTTGAAGCAGTTATGAAGAAATGAGCAATGGTAATCATTCTCTTGAAGTATTTATCTTGGTGGTTTCTCAGGAGCTGGTCCAGAGTTTCTAACTTTACTGGAAAATTATATAGCCAATAACCACTTTTGCATTATTGATCACAGACCTTAAAATGGAATGTGTGTGTGTGTGTGTCTGTGTAAAAAAAATGCTTAAGGTGATAAAGTAAATTCTTTGTGACTCTATTGTACCAGGTAAGTATTTCAGCATTGATGTGTGAAGGGGCTTTAGGGCAAACACATTTAATAAGTTAGTGATGAAAAAAGACCTTTGTAATTAGAAATGAGTGCTGCTATGCCATACAAACAAACAAACAAATCTACACCACCCCCCAAAAAAAAGTCAAGAGAAGAGGAAAGGGGAAAAAAAACACCACAGCTTCAATGATAGATTTTGTAAATGTTCCGCTGTTTTATATTTTTTAGTTGGAACTACAGTTTCCTTTTTCTTCTTTCCACTTTTATACACACAGCCCAGAAGATGGACATTTGGCAAGCCATAATAGACTGCTCCTTTCCCAGGTATCTCCTGCCTGTTTCCTTTATCTATGAATAGGAAATGGCTTAAAGGCACCTGTGTGATGAAGGTCCCAGGGGCAGCTGCCTGACTAGTGAATGCCTGATTATGTGTTAACATGCTTTGTCAGATATTGGCAGAATCTGTTCTCTTCTTTTGCCTTTTCAGCTAGGGTACCATTGACAGCCTGGCTACCCATTTATAGAAATGTTGTCCATCAAACTGTGAGGAAGGACAATAGTGTTTTTCTGTGGCCAGTGACTGTGGGAAACTTTTCTTTGGCTATTCAGGCAATTTTTGTTGCTTGCTCTGAAGAGGAGAGGCTGATGAGTGCAAAAAGTACAATTAAGCAAAGCCAGACTTCCATTGAAGGCTCTAGCGTAGTCTGCTGTTCTCAATTTTTTTTCTTTTTTTTTAATTTAGAGGAGGAAAAAAACCCTATGGGTTTTCACGTTGCTATGTGGCATTCAGCAGGGGGCTATTACAATCCTAAATTTTTTTTCTAGACCACCTAATTCTAAGTTAAAATTAAATGTAATGAGAGCCACTTGGAGTTCTGAATATTTTAAAGCATAATTCCCACAGAAGGGATTCGACCTAAACTGCAGTGCGCATCAGTTGGCTAATTATAGCTGCATTTTATATTACAGCAGGTGTCAGATGCAGTCATCTCAATAAAGTCCACATAATACTCTGGAAATAACAAAGACTTTTCTTTGAATGTGGGTACTAATTTCTGCTAGGTGTCATATGAGCCTCGATACTTCTTATTGGCATTAACAAGAGCACTGCTGCACTCAGAAATGCTTTTTGCTTGGGATGAATTGATACTGTAAAGCACTTACCAGTCAGACTTGGCAGATGTCAGTAGTTAATACTAATGTTGCAGAGGTCGGAATATAATGCAAAGAGTCTTATGTAAATACTCTTAGATGATGGACTGGTTTTGAGAAGGCGCCAGAGCACTGCACCAACTCACTTAATGAAAGCTAAATAGATAGCAGTGGGGTATCTGCATTTACTTGGGCTCCTGCTTTATTGCAAGTCCTCCAGAAGTGAAGGGCAGATGGTAAGGCAGTAAACTAGGTGAACAAAATACACTGGACTTGGATAAGGACTTGCTATGTTCACAGGACTTTCCCTGAATTTGTGCGGGTGGTTCAAATTACTAACGTGATGGAGACAGCAAAAGCATGCCTGAGGATAAGGACTCCTGCACATATCCAACAGATAAAAAGTAAATTTAATTTAGAAAATATGTCCACAGTTGACATATAATTGGACAATAATATAGGCAAAAGTGATGTCACTTTAAAATCATCACAATTGTCCTGCACTGTTCCATTCTTCTAGGAGATTTACAGTTTATCCAGACTTTTGTTGTCCCATGGGATCATAGCAAATCAGATTGAAATGGAGGACCTATTAAAATCTTATTACAAAATACCAAGTAAGATATGACAAATGTGAACTCTTTATATGCATTCCACTCCAGAATCAACACTGTTTACTTTAAATCTAATTCAGAGCTAACAAAGGAAAGACAGTGTCTTTAATTATAATCCCTTAAATAAGCTCTGGGTTCTCATTTCGGCAGGTTACAGTTTATGTATATCTCATAGCAGACCCTACCAGTGCGCTGTCGGCAATTAGGCAGGACTTCAAGGAGTTTAACTGTTCATTCAACATTGATTCAATCAACACCTGAGCACTGGTGTGGGCAAAGCTTTGGTAAGCCCAGCAGTGGAATCTACACAGAGTCTGTCCCCAGAGTGCTGACCATCTATTCACAAAAACAAGGTCCCTCAAGGCTCTTCTGAAAATTTCTGCTAATTTTTGTTTAGATCAGATATGTCCATGAATTTGATACAGTCCAGGACAAAATTGTTAAATAATGTCACCCAGAAATCACTACAAGGAGCACAAGTAATCTGCTCATTGACAGTTGTTTTCTTACAGTACTCAATGCAGCCCCAATTAATTTCTTTGTTTTACATACATACAGTATTTATTATAGAAAATTTAGGAAAGGCTTAAAAGATACACAAAAAAATGACCCATAATTCTACTACCTAGACTTAGATAAGATTACTAATATTTTGGTGTGTATCATGTATCTTCTCCATTCTTCACTTACATACATATACAGCGTATATGTACATTTTAAATAATGGGATTGTACTATTTTGTAAATATCATTTAACGCAAACCATATGATATATTTAGAATATCTTTTTATATTATTATATGTTCTTCCACAAGATAATTTTTACTGATTACATAATATTCTAGTTCATGAGTATGCCACACTTTATTTTTAAATTTTCTATTATTGTAGATTTAGCTCATTTACAATTTTTTGCTAGTACACACCAACACTGTAACACATACTCTTGTGGCTAGATTTTTTTTTTTCTAAGTCCATGACAATTTGCCTATTCCTGGTAGTGGGAATGCTGGCTCAAGTGCAGTTTTAATTAAAGATACAGATTTTAAGACACTTGTCATAAAAGAGAAAAATGTATTTCATATGAAATTCCTTATTGCTTTCTATCCAGGTATGAGATTTTAATTGTTGAGAGAATTTAAAGTAAAAATCAAGCATTTAGATTTAATACTAAATTGCAAATAAAAGATATTTCTGCCTTACTAGGAAATTGATCAGCTATTATCCAATTAGTAAATAGGTCGCCATAAGGTAGCTTCTGTAAGCCATGAGATTCTCAGTTATATAGGATCTATAAACTGACCTATAACACACAGTGCCTGGCAGCACAGTTTGAGTATACAAGGTACTAGGGACCTTATTTAAACCTTTATGTGGAAAGAGTTCTGGTATACACCAGGCTGGCCCAGAAGTTCGTTTTCTAGAACATGTTATCGAAGAACCAGAACTAACTTTTGGGCCAAAGCAATATTTAAACATTATATATACAAGAGAGAGAGATCTGGTGAAAATTGAAATATTATGTATATACACATTAATTAGTACTGTGACTATAATATCATGAATTTAATAGAGTGAAAAGGCCATTAGTCTGGGATTGCCTCCAATTTAAGTGCTCCAATTTCAAATGGCTTTCACTGTGGCTCAGAATCTTTTGATACATGATTTTTACCATGCTTCCCATAACAACTATTCCAAACCTGTTTTCTCCCCCAGGCTAATCCAAGAGGACTCAGAAGAACTAGAGAAAATTAAACACACTAATTTCTGTTTTGCATTGATGGAAAAATAATGCACATTTTACTTTTTAATAGAAAATTAGGGATAGTAGATGATCTTGGAAACACTGTTGGGCTCTGTTTTCCAAGTAGGGTACTGTAATTTTAACCACTGAAACTAAAGAAGTGAGAGAAGTTAGATGATCATATTAATCCTTCATCTAACCCTCACTGAGAGCTGAGATATCCTGCTTTGGAAAATTTTCAGTTAAATATCTATGTCCTACCTTAGTGGTGCATTCCATAATTTAACGAGTCTTTTAAGTCCCTTAACTTATTTTACAAAGTAGACACAAACGGAGATAGTTGCCAATGCTTAGCATTTCTACAGCAGTCTGTCTTGGCTGCCTGTCTACTTGCTTTTGAGGAATCAATTCTCTTTCACCCCTAGACGTTTGTGGGTTTTAATAGCCGGTTGTAATCGTGGAGACAGTAACTGTGCACATACCCTGAGATATACTTCTTGAAGAGCAACATCAGAAGCTAACACTGTAACCCAGCTATCCAAATAAAAAGGCAAAATAAAATAACATAGCCCAGAGAGGGAGACCAGTACCTGCAATACATAATCCTCCTTCCTGACATGATGATTGATTCAGGGGTGGGCAAAATACCTAAGCAGATGCAGAAAGCCATCCCTAGCATTTTTTATAATGGGAGATACTGTATAAGATTTCTCTATGCTCTAACAAGACCTGAGGATGTAAGCTTTTAACTGCTGGCAGTCATGTCCCCTGCCTACACAGAAACTGCCTGCAACAGGAGAGAATGAACCCAATATGGAAGAGAGAGAACAAGAGGCAAAGAGCAAGGGATGAGACCAAGAGAGAAAATGAATGCGAGAACAGCTGGGCAGACAGACTGACCCATCTGGTTCTAGGTATCCTGAAGCCAGCTTCAGCGCCTCTTTTCTTAAGGTATGGCTATATAAGCACTTACATCTCCCTTTTTCCTTTTACATGAACTATTTAGAACTGGGGTTCTATTATTTTTGTAACAGAGCAGGATTCTATGGGGCCTTCCCAGGGCAGAACCCTCCCACCCCAATGTCCTCCACCTGCCCCCTTTCTGTAGAAAAACTTTAGCCAAAGAATAAATTTAATCAGAGAAGAAAACACAGAAGCAAAGAAAAGCAGTCAAACATAACAAAATAATAATAGTTTAGCTATTAAACAAAGTCAAGGACCTTTAGTTCCTCCTCAAGTGCTACAGATGATATTTTGAGCTATTCTGAAGATACTGAAAGTCCCACCACGTGGAAGAAGTTAACTACATGATGACCATATTGTAGCTACAACATAAGCTGCTGGATCTCACACAAACCCAAAAACTGTACTCAAAGAAACAGGAACAAATCATCCCTAGAACTAATGATTAACTGTACTTAAAAAAATCAAGGTCATACCACCGGTTGACCAATTTCAAGATGACTGTCAGAGCTGACTGTGCTGTCTCCGTGTAGCCCCCTCCATCCACCCGTACCTCCCCAAAACTCCCCTTCAAAAGCTCTTGCTCCCTGACAGTGGGGAGTTGGCTTTTGGAATGAGTCTGCCTTCTCCCCAGGTTCCTGGCCTTCTGAATAAAGCAACCTTTCCTTTCCTACCAACACTTGTCTCTCATATATTGGCTTTAGAGCAGTGAGCAGCCAAACCTGAGTTTGGTAACACTTTCATACAGGGTTCTGGCTAATATACATTCTAAGTTTGTTGCTTACTTGTGTGACCTCAAAATTTCTAGAGTTTACAGTAAAAAATTAGAAGTGGATTCCCTTCCCCAGAGCTCTTAGTAGAGAACCAAAGAGAAATGTTGACAGAAATTTTACACTTGACAATACACAAAACCTTTCAACTTTTGATTTAGTCACCATGTAGTTCTGATTTCAATTTTAGTCCTCAGATTAGTTAATCCTATTATTCATTCTATAATCATTTACTGATTTTTCCTATGTGCACAAGGTAGTGGTCAAGTAGCTACCATAAAGAAGCTTCCAACTTGGTAATAATCATGACAGCAAATACTTACATAAGTGGGCATTGTTCCAAGTGCTTGACACATTTAATCCATCCCACAACCCTATGAAACAGGAGTTATTATCACATTTATTAGGAATTATTATCCATTTATGGATAAGGAGGCTGAACTATAGAGGTTATGATTAGCCTGTACACTGTCTCATAGCTACTAAGCGAGCTGGGATTTGAACCTGAACTGTGTGGCCTGAACCCAAGCTCTTAAACTCTACTCTGCCATCCCTTCTAGTAGTAAAGACTAAAACTATCACTATAAGTCTTTACATATGAAAGAAAGGTATAGTTATCCAGGCATATTGAGTTCTCTATGTAATAAGTTTCAGATGTAGTAGATGATAATTGCACCTTATAAAATGTATCTCCAAGTTGTTAAAGTAGTTCCATATGCAGAAACACCCATAACATGGAGATAAACAGCTTTATTTACATGTTTAGCAATTAAGGCTTCTTCTTATGAACACAAGCTTCTCTAGTGCTAACATTTAACCACTCCTCTCCTGACTCCAAAAAAGATACATTTATTTCGAATATATAGAAAATCTTAAAAGTCAGCCCTAATTTCACCACCATGTATATATACTCAGTGATAATACTCATTATGTAGTTCATGGTATAACCTTATCATTTTTATTTCTGTTAGGTAGGACAGTAATGCCAGTACATGCTGTTGCTCTATTTCACTAAGTATGCTTCTAGTATATATCATGAAATTTCTACTGCAATTTGGCTTTAAAGGGATGCTTTTCAGTATTGGGTTTTTTTTTTTTTTTGATAATTTGCATTGAGATTGGTTGATGTAACACCCAGCTGCATTACCATAATTCCTAGAAATTAAGAGTGTGCACTAATTGTACATTTCACAGCTATTATACCTCATTTAATTCAGAACATGTTGCCCACAAGCAGGGCAAATAGGCCATTCTTTGAGAGGCACAAAATTTCTTTTCTTTAAGAAATAATTCTCTCTCCCTCCTGTTAGAAATGTTACTTTTAAAAAAACCTGAAGGCATTTGATTTTTAAGATTTAATCATTAAAATGTGAATATTATAGAATCTTAATAAACCTAACTAGTGTCAACAAATGTCTTTTTAACATGTTAAGTGGAATTAGTTGAATTCATGCTCTGGAAAGCAAACCAGTATCTGGGAGTGAGAAGAATGGAAATTTAATCTAATAGTCAAGTGGCCTGGGTTCAAATTCTGCCTCTGCTATAAGCTGACTGCATTCAACTTCTCTGTACCTCAGTTTCCATGTCGAGAGAGTAGGAAGCATTGCTATTAGATATTATTATTTTTTTATCATAGATCTATTTTAAATGAATTAACATATGTAAGGTACCAAGAAGATTATTTTAACAAAAAATTTTTAGTGCCTACTATGTTCAGGACACTTGAAGTGCTAAGGATTCAGCAGCAAACAGAAGAGATTTTCTTGTTAAAGTCCCTGATCAAATAATAATAATGATAATGCAAAAGGTGAGTAAGATTGCGGGTGGAGAAGTCAATGTTAAATAGGCTGGTGAAGGAAAGCCTTGCTAAAAAGATGATTCTTGAGCAATCATTTGAAAGAAGAGAGGGAGTACATTATGCAAATATCTGGGGAAAGGGTTTTCTTTCTAGGCAGAGAGGACAGATAGTACAAAGGCCCTGGGGAAAGTTGCAAATATGGATAATGTAAAACACCTTTGAGGTGTAGAAACTCTGAAATGTATATGAGCTATGCATCATGCTTATACAAAAACAATGCAGCTAGTTAAGAAGTTGAAAATTCAGTTTAAAATTTTGAAGATTTCTGAGATCAATTTCTGGTATGATAGCATGAGATGTTCTGTTGACTTGTTCCCCAGTGAAATGGTCAACACTGGTTATAATCACAAACAACAAAGAAGCCAAAATAGACCATTCAAAACCTCTGGAAATGATCCTAACAGCAAATGGCAAATGGAAAAAAAAAATTTCTATTCAAGAAAATCTAGGCTAGGGGCTTCCCTAGTGGCTCAGTAGTAAATAGTCCATCTGCCAACACAGGAGACACAGGTTCGATCCCTGATCCAGGAAGTTCCCACATGCCACGGAGCAACTAAGCCTATGCACCGCAACTATTGAACCTGTGCTCTGGAACCTGGAAGCCTAATGACTGAGTCCATGTGCCACAACTATTGAAGCCCAACTACAAGAGAAACCACTGCAACCAGAAGCCTGTGCACCACAACTAGAGAGCAGTCCCCACTCACCACAACTAGAGAAAAGCCCAGACAGCAACAAAGACTCAGCACAGCCAAAATACATTAATTTTTTAAAAAAAGAAAATCTAAGTTAAAAAAAAAATAGGTAGGAAAGAGGGCAGGAGAGGGTGAGATGTATGGAAAGAGTAACGTGGAAACTTACATTGCCACATGTAAAATGGAGAGCCGAGGGGAAGTTGCTGTATGGCTCAGGAAACTCAAACGGGCTTTGTATCAACCTAGAGGGGTGGGATGGGGTGGGAGATGGGAGCGAGGTTCAAAGGGAGGGGATATACGTATACCTATGGCTGATTCATGTTGAGGTTTGACAGAAAACAACAAAATTCTGTAAAGCAATTATCCTTCAGTAAAATAAATTAAAAAAAAAAAAAAAAAAAGAAAAGAAAGGCAAGTCTGTGGTATTTGAACCAGACACACCCTTCCGTTTTCTTCCCAAATCAGTGATGCAGAGACTTCACTCTGGCCCAGAAGACAAGGCTTCCTCTCTTCCCGGGTCCTCAGACTAGCAGGACTTCAGCATTTTCACTCTGCCCTTATCTGCCTATTGCTGAGGCTAAGGCCTGAGTCAGTGCAGTCAAGAGGTAAGGGATCCCTTCTGCCCAACCCTCATTTGTGGAGCAGAAGCTCTATCCTAGGACTAGCATGCCAGAAATACGAGGGCCCTGATAACCCTTCCCCCAGTTCCCTGAAAGAAGCAAGTTAAGAAGACCTCACTGTCCCTATGCCCAACTCCAGTGCCCTGACTCAGAGAGTTTGCCTAGGGGGAGAGGCAGGCCATGAACCAGAAAGCCCCTAACCTCTTCCCAAAGGAACAGACTTCATTTGCAACAGAAAATGAAAAAGTTAAGCCTAAAGGTGCTCTTACAAATAGCAGATGGGTAGCGAAAGGCTGAGAAAGATTGAGAGCAGGAGGAGAAGGGGGCGACAGAGGATGAGATGGTTGGATGGCATCACCGACTCAATGGACATGAGTTTGAGCAAACTCTGGGAGACAGTGAAGGACAGGGAAGCCTGGCCTGCTGCAGTCCATGGGGTCACAAAGAGTCAGACGACTCAGTGACTGAACAGCAGCAGCAGTAAAAGGCAACTGGTAGGAGATCTGATTTATAAATCTAATGAAGATACAGCCAAGACTGAGGCTGGCCAGTTTTCAGAAGAGAAATGAGAATAAAACAGCTGTAAGGAGCCCTCCTGGAGTCAAAACAAGTATCAAACACTGCCATCAGAAACTACTCCTTCAAAGGAGACAAAATTCATTTTCACTTTCCTGGAGGCTCAGTGGTAAAGAATCTACCTGCCAATGTAGGAGACACAGATTCAATCCCTGGGTCAGGAAGATGCCCTAGAGAAGGAAATGGCAACCCATTCCAGTATTCTTGCCTGGAGAAGTCCGTGGACAGAGGAGCCCGGCGGGTTACAGTCCCTGGGGTTGCAAAGAGTCAGACATGACTGAGCAACTAGCACATCTGTACAGGAAGTAGTTCCCCAGGGCATTATTGAAAATAATAATCAGTCAGCAATTAGTGGAGTTTAACAGTTGCGTGTACTCAGAGAAAGAGCGACTCTGAGTGTCCCCAAAGTTGTACCTCCTTGAGGGGCAACATCAGCAGCTTAACACTGTGGGATAAAATTGTTGTTGTTTAGGTGCTAAGCCATGTCTGGCTCTTTTGTGAACCCATGGTCTGTAGCCCACCAGCTCCTTTGTGCATGGGATTTCCCCAGGCAAGAATACTGGAATGGGTGGCCATTTCCTTCTCCAGGGGATTTTCCCAATCCAGGGATCACACCTGAGCCTCCTGCACTGGGACACAGATTCTTTACCACTGAGTCAGCAGGGAAGTCTAGGATAAAAACAGACTTCATTCAAATAATCCAGCCAATCAATAAACAAACAAATAAGCAAGTATCGAGCACTGGGAGGTGGGAGTGGGGCCTACAGTACCCAGAGTTGCTGCAGTATATCATCCAAAATTTACAGTTTCCAACCAAAAATTACGAGGCATACAGCGATTCGGAAATGTAGGACTCAGGAAAAAAAAAAGCAGGCACCATAAACTATAAAAGCGACTAGATGACAGACTTAATAAAAATATATTTCACAGTAGCCATTACATATATGTCGACAGAACTAAAGGCAAGAATAGCTAGAGAAGTAAAGGAAGGTATGATGACAATGCATATCAAATGTGAAATAGCAAGAAAGAGAAATTATAAAAACAAGAAGCAAATGGAAATTCTGAGGTTGAACACTATAACAACTAAAATATAACATTCACTAAAGGGGCTCAGAAGATTTAAATTGGCAGGAGAAAGAATTAGTGACCTTGAGGATAGACTGACAGATTATGGAAGCTGAAAAACAGACAGAAAAAAAGAATGAAGAAAAATGAACAGAACCTCCAAGGTGTGGGACACCATTAGTGTTATGGAAGTATCAGAACAAGAGGAGAGAAGAAAAAAATTCAAAACATAATCACCGAAAACTCCCCAAATTTATTGAGAAACAATAACCTACACATCCGGGAAGCTCAACAAACTCCAAGTATTATAGGATAAATTCAAAGAGATCCACAGATAGAGCCCGGTAGAAATGCTTAAAGTCAAAGACAAGGAGAAAATCTTGAAAGCAGCAAGATAAAAGAGATGAGTCAGATATAAGGGAACCTCAATAACATTATTAGCTAATTTCTCAGCAGAAACAAAGGAGGCCAGAAGACAGTGGGATAAAACAGGTAAAGCACTAAAACGTTAAAAATAAAGATCAACCAGGAAGTCTATATCTAGCAATGCTATCTTTCAGAAATGAAGGGAAAAGAGAGACTTTCTCAGATAAACTAAAAGTGGATATTTTTCTCAAAGATCCAGGTGTAACGGAGCCACCTTTGTCCAGCAACCACCTTGATATAACACAATTTATTGCCATCTTTTCCTTTCCAGTCCCGCTTCCACTACTCCTTCCCAGAATTATCTCCCAGGTACCTGCAGATAATTTCTTGTCTTATCTGGGGGGCACCGGATCTAAGACAAAGGCCTTCCCCAGAACTGAGGATACTCAGTTCAAATACTCCTCCTGCAAACCAACATGAGTTTGCATATGGCAGGGGAGATTATTAGAAAAGCAAGACTGGAGCCCAGTGGGTATGACTCTCCTATTTTCTTACTTGGATCACATTGCCAGATGGTCAGTTGGCACCAAGAATGCACTAGTTTAACAGACTGATCTTGAAGAGCTCTCCAGCTACATCTCCAGTTATTGGTACCTGCTCACCTTTGTTTTACTGGGTGGACATATAGCTAGGACTCCTTACAGTACGAATGAGGAATGATCTCTAGTGCTTAAATCCTCAGTCTGTGACTCACTAGATAACTCTGGACCGGCCTCAGCTTCCATATCTAGAAAGAGAGAATATTAATTCCACCCTCATTAAGTTACTGTAAAAACAAAATGAACGTCATATAAATAGAAGTACTTTATAGATTGCAAAAAGACTTAAGAAAACATTGGAGCTGCCACGGTATATTCGTTAAGGGTATTAGGAGTAAAGCTACCTGAGTCCAACTTACTAGATGTATAACTTTGAGTAAATTGTTCTTTGTGCCTCAAATTCCTCGTCCTTTAACAGGGACAATAACAATACCTACTCCAGAGGGTTCTTGAGAAGATGGAATGAGGTGACGTGCATAAATAATTAAAACAGCACCTGAATCTCAGCAGTTACTGCATGTTAAGTATTAATAGTACTGCTACTAGATATTCGTATAATGAAACAAGTTATTAAGTACCTAAAAATAAGCAAAGCTCTACACAGAAAAGACTGGGTCATTGTATTATATTATAAGCAGCTAACGTTACCTATCCTGGTGAATACAGCCATATACTCAGATATGTATGATACCAAGCAGTATGTACAAAATGTTGGTGGAGAGTTGGAGTTGAGCTGAGCAGGCACTGAGGGATGGTTACTATCTTGGTATATGAAGATGCGGGGGGTAAGTATTTCAGTTAGTGAGAGGTACATAAGCAAAGTCACAGATATGGGAGTGTCCTGGGATTTAAGGCTAGACTAATGTGTTGGATTCAGGTTGTGAAGAGTCCAGAATGGCAGGACCTAGGTCTGGATGCTCTCTGGAGTGCAGGAGAGAGCCACTGAGGGACTTTTGAGCGAAGTGATGTGAACAGAGCACCACATTAGGAAAATTAATTTGATGGTGGTTTGTGTAAAACAACAACAGTGGGCAGCCTTAGATAGCAAAATATGATTGGAAGGAAAAGTGTTGTACTCCAGTAGTGAAGGCATAAGGGCCTGAATCAAAGTGGGGAAGTGGGACCAGAAAAGTCAAGACAGATGTGAGAAGCATTTTGTTGAATAAGTCAAGAGGGTGAGTGGTTCTTTATGTTTCACTCACAGGAAAGAGCTTACTACCTGTTTCACTTCGACACATAGCAACCAACATACAAATAACCGGAGATCTGTACCCAGTTACACAGAACATTTATCCTTATGGAACACTTTTGTGGGGGCTGCAAAAGGTCACCTTTCCATTAGAAGGCTGATGCTTTATCTTTCTAAAGTGCTTTGAAAGGTGACCCAGAAACATAAACAATGAGCTAATAATAGATAGCAGCAAGTGTACACATTCCTTGGGAAGTAACTATTATTTATGAACTATCCATGAAGTTAGGTTGATCCTGTAAACATTACTACAGAACAGTCCGTGGGAAGTACCATTATCCCTGCTTTACAAACGAGAACATAAAGACACAAAACCAGAGTTTTACAAGCTCCCTTTAGAGATCCTATCCATCCTTCCAGTCTGAGCTGGCACGTCATCTCTCCCTGAAGACTTTTCAGAGCCGAGAAGCAATATGAACTCCTGAACACTTGTTTAGAGTCTTCTGTGGTATTTAGAGTTTATATTAGATTCACTTGTGTGTATGTTTGATCTCATTTATTGGATCGTAAGTTTCTTTAAGATAGAGGCTATTGTAGTCACCTCTATATTCCCCCATAGAGCATAGTCCTAGTGCTGGACACACAGTAGGCGGCTCAATAAATGTTTGTTGACTTGATTGAAGTATGAACACTAATAAGCCCTTGTCTGCTATGGGTATGTTTATTTGAATGTGTAATTGGTAGTTTCCCCATGGATCCCTTGAAGAGTGTGTTGATACCTTAGCTGCTCTTTGAAGTTCTGGTGCATTTAATTAAATGTATTTAATGTATTATACATTTAACAGAGGATAAGATAGTTGGATGGCATCACTGACTAGATGGCAGAAAGTGAAGAAGAATTAAAGAGCCTCTTGATGAAAGTGGAAGAGGAGAGTGAAAAACCTGGCTTAAAACTCAACATTCAAAAACCGAAGATCGTGACATCTGGTCCCATCACTTCATGGCAAATAGATGGGGAAACAATGGAAACAGTGACAAATTTTATTTTCTTGGCTCCAAAATCACTGCAGATGATGACTGTAGCCATGAAATTAAAAGATGCTTGCTCCTTGGAAGAAAATCTATGACAAACCTAGACAGCATATTAAAAAGCAGAGACATTACTTTGCCAACAAAGGTCCATCTAGTCAAAGCTATGGTTTTTCCAGTGGTCATGTATGGATGTAAGAGTTGGACCACAAAGAAAGCTGAGTGCTGAAGAATTGATGCTTTTGAACTGTGGTGTTGGAGAAGACTCTTGAGAGTCCCTTGGACTGCAAGGAGATCCAACCAGTTCATCCTAAGGGAGATCAGGCCTGAATAGTCATTGGAAGGACTGATGCTGAAGCTGACACTCAAAGACTTTGGCCACCTGATGCAAAGAACTGACTCTTTGGAAAAGATCCTGATGCTGGGAAAGATTGAAGGCAGGAGGAGAAGGGGATAACAGAGGATGAGATGGTTGGATGGCATCAGCAACTTAATGGACATGAGTTTGAGCAAGCTCTGGGAATTGGTGATGGACAGGGAAGCCAGGCGCGCTGCAGTCCATGGGGTTGCAAAGAATCGGACATGATTGAACTACTGAACTGAACTGAATGATGTATCTTTTCATGGCAACTTTGCCTCCTCTGCCCAAAGAGACACATGAACACATGTCCTGAATTTTAAATACCAACGTGTTTTCCTCATTACTAATGAGAGCGAACCTTCATAAATTTTGTCATACATTTGCCTAGTTTTCTATTTACCTTAATCAGTGTTGCCTCTATTAAACTGCATATTCCTGAAATTCAGGGATTTCCATTTTTTTGCCTTGTCTTACAGAAAAATGCTGCACAAATGCATATTAAATGCATGAAAAATATGATGCTGATGTTGGTGGTAAATACAATAGAACTGACAGGCTATTATATTGCCTTTGTTTCAGTAAAATTCTCTCAATCCTGAGGTATATCTGCCTGATTCTTTTTCACTTCAGAAACAATTTAATGTACAATCTTTATCTCTGCATTTCAATTTTAAAAACCTTATGTATGCTAATTTGTCAAGCAAAACTTTTAACAAACAACTCCTGGAAATTTAGAATACAGACTTTTGAGGCATTCATTTGGTTTTCTTGGCATTTACTTCCTTAAAGAAGTCAAGAAATTATTGAAGCATGACTTTTTCATTCCAGAGACTGCATTGGCTATCCTTAATCAAGCTGTGCTTTTCTCAGTGTTCCCCATTTAATCTCCTAAAATACTTCCTAAGACTTTGCCCCCCACAATGGAATCAAAACTAAATGGTCTGTAATTTCCTCAAGTGTTCCCAGATCCTGTTGTAAATAATGACATTGTGCTGGCCACTTTCCAGTCTGAATGAAGTGACCTTGTAAAAATGTCTGCTCACTCTTCTATAATGTCTTTTTCTACTTTCTGTAGGGCTCTTGGATACAGCTTGGCAAACAATACCTATTCCAAGAAACACCATTCTTCACCTCAGTCATGTTATTTCCTTCATATAGGCATGCTGTATCCAGAGCTAAAGGACTATGTTTAAAAGTTAATTAATATTTTAAAATAAGGAATTACAGGTGCACTGTGGCAGAAGGCCAGACCAAATGACCTATGAAAATCTGAATTGACAGAAAGAAAATCTATTGTTGTTTTGTAAACTCTAAGAAACTGCTGAACTTTCATTCAGATAGCTCTTATTGTAATCATATTCAATACCTCTTTTTTTTTTTTTTAAGGAAAGAAACCGTTTCCTACTTTATAATACAAACACATTTAAAATTATTTATTTCAGGCTAATGAAAAAGGAGTATTTCACCTTATTAGTAAAGATATTCTGAACAATTATGTTGCATTCAAATGAGAAATACATAATGTTCTGGTCGTCCCCGTGCTTGCCCTCTGCACCCCCCATAGGTCAAAAAAAAAAAAAAAAAAAGAATTAGGACATCTGGCAAGGCCCGGGGAAAAGCAGCTAAACTCACTGAAGGGACAGGGTACTTCTCACATGCAGACAGACTGAAAATACAAAAACCTATTAGTGTGAAATAACAAAAGCTGAAAGGGGAAGAGGTAACTGGGACCTCTGCTGAATTCCCAGCTACGCTGGGCCACCAGCTCAGTGAGCTAATTAAAATCAGAAATCCCATTTTTTGTTAATGGCCTACGTGTATACAAGTTTTATAAATTACCTACAAATACTGCAACTAAAAGTAGTTTAATAGATAAAGATACTGGGGATTTTCAACCAGATGGCAGCAATTTTTTATTATTTTAAGTAAAACTAAGGGGTAATCAACTTGGGAGAGTGTTTTGAACTTCAGAAATCAAACAAAACTTAAGGACATTTTTAAAGGAGAATTTGTAGAGCTAGCAGATAAGACAGCAAAATTTCTTCCTTTTAACATAGGAGCAAAGTAACAATTATTCTAAAAAGTGGTTGTTCGGTTTTGATTTTGAGTAAAGCAATTGCTTCTGCTTGTGCTTTCATAACTATAAACATCACACGCACTAGTGGGGGGTCAGTGTGTACACATTTACCTTCCCTGGCATTGTTCAGCTCTAGCAAACACCTACAACACAGTACGCTCAGTTGCAGGAGACTGTCAGCGAGGTCCCATTTAATTAACTAATTAGATGGCTACATCTAAATTAGCATTATTAGATCATTTATAATGCTTGTTGAAACATTGCAAATTAATTTTCTTACTGGCTATGACCATCATTTGCTGCTATCACAGTATTAAGAGATAATGCCATGCACAGTAGGAAATCTCTATCGGCAGAAAATGAACATGGTCATCCTTGGATCACCAATTAGGAAACCTATTGTGTAGCAAAAACATCATTTTCTATGCTGTAATATGATCAAATAACCATTAATTACCTTCACTAGTGAGAATTACCTTCTTTGTTGGAGAAGTATTGCATTCCATATTATAGTTCAAAAATGTCAGGAGAAACCAGCAACAAATCATCAATTTCTAAAAATGATACATGTAATCCAAATCATATTAACCTAACATGCTCCATGTCAGGTTAAATTAACATAAGCTTTGTTACTGAGCCTGAATGATATAGCTTACCTCTTAGCCTTAGATGTATTGATTAAATAGGTCATCCTCATCTGCCTACAAATACAAATATAATCAAACTGTACTGTTCTCCAGGGAACTGAATGGCAAAAAATCCCTGATAAATATCCAATCCAGATTCATGATAACTAAGAGCCTGTTACAAAGATGACAGAATGAAGATAAGCAAGTCCCTGGAGCACGCATGTGTGTGTCCATGTGTGTGAATATACATACTTCCTATGACCAGATTCCAGGAACTTTCATGAGATTCTCAAGTCAGTCTATGACAGACTCCCCACGGCTCCCATCCCCAACAAAGTGCACCGCTTTAGAAGGCTCATGTGTAAGCAGTCACTACTTGGGTATGATTGCACTACTTAGCAGCCATGAATGAACCTGAGTGCTGACGACGTTAGGCCTCAGCCTTGTTCAGCATGGTTGTTACAGCTGCAGTGGGTGGGCGTATGATGTGACAGTCAGGCAAGGCATCCCTGGATTAGGTTGCCAGGGTTTGGTTCCAAGTCCTACCCTTTACAAGCTGTATCCCCTTAGCAAAAAGCCCAAACTTCTCTGTGGCTCAATTTCACTCATCTGTAAAATATCACTCACTTAAAAGTTTGCTGTACCTACATATATTCTCAGGGGTTTAGGAGATGGTAAAGTCCCTGCTGTGTTGGTGATCTACACAACAGAAACCATAAAATGAAAGGCTAATAAATTTATCTATGCAAAAATTGAAGTCACTGCGGGACTAAATTATCAAAGCCAAAAAAAATAACATAAAATGATATCTTTACTTAAAAATAATCTTGCAGGGCAGAGGGACAGCAGTAATGCAGGAAGAGCTGGTAGTAAGTGAATTTAGTTTGTCTATATATTGATAATGCTGGGTATTCGGCCCATAAAAACTTACTAACCTATCCTGTTTTTGTACATGTTTGAAATTTTCTGAGATAAAACACCTAAAAAAAATAAAAATACCATAGACAATATCAGAAAAAATGATGGCAAATTAAGGGGAAAATGTTTGTAAGGCATATAATACCAATGGTTAATTCCCCTAACATATAAAGAGCTCAAACAAATTGATTTTAAAAGGCAAAAAAGCCAACATAGAAATAGAACCAAAATAGAAAATAAGCCCAATTACAGAAAAAAAGGATAACTATATATAATAATAATATATATATCATTTTATCTTTATAAAACATTTAATAGTATTTCTAGTATTTATTTTAAACTATTTAAACTTTAAATTAAATTTTAATTAATTTAAATATTATAAATGTCATTTATATTTTATGAAATAAAATTTGATTATATTTAAAATTATAAAGTAATGCTCATTTTACTCAAAATAGGAGAATTACAAATTAAAACAATAGCAAAAATCCATTTTTGACCTATCAAATTGGCCAAGACCAGAAAGCTTGATAATACATTGTGGGTAAGAATATAAAGTAGAATAACTTGGGTGGAGAGCAATTTTACAAAATCTGTGAAAAGTTAAAATGTACATTCCCCTTAATGCATCAGTTCTTTCCAGGAATTAGCTTACAGACATACTCACACGTGAATTAAAAGCAAAACGTCTAAGGATATTAAATATAGGTGTTTGTAATAGTAAAAGATTTGCAACATCCTCAGTGTCTATTGGGAAGGAACTGGTTAGATAGATTACAGCACATCCATATAATGGAATACAAGGAGGCAGTTTTAAAAGAAACAAACAGTCCCAGAATATGAGTTGATCTTTAACACATTAAAAATGAAAAAAAAAAAAGTAGAATAGCATATTAGTACATAACCAATTGTGTAAAAATATATATATATATATAATATATATATTTATAAATACATATGCTTCCATACTGGAGAAGAAAATGGCAACCCACTCCAGTCTTCTTGCCTGGAGAATTCCATGGACAGAGAAATCTGGCAGGCTATAGTCCATGGGGTCACAAAGAGTTGGACACAACTGAGTGACTTTCACACACACACACGTACACACACACATGCTTCCATATACACAGAATAGGGCTGTCTAGAAGGATACACAGAACAACAGTAGCAGTGGCTGCTTCAGGAGAGGAGAAAGCAGGTAGACAAAAATACAGGCAGGGAAGGAGTCCTACCTTCACCGTACACTCTTCTGTTACTTTAAACTTTGTTACCATGTATTAGCTATTAACATTTATGAATGTATATTTTTGCATCTAAGTGTTTAGAATTGAGTCGGCATGTACAAAATGCTCTGTAAATGTTATTTGCTTTTATTATTGTTACTTCACTCTTACTCCAGCCTCCATTTCAGGTCTTACCTTCCACTACACCATTGCATATACCTTTTTACAATACCAAAGTCAACAATAACTAGTCCCCAAACATGTCCTGTGCTTTGCTATTTCCCTACTTACATTCATGTGCTTACCTCCTCTTTGAAATTCCCTTTTCATCTTGTCGAAATTCTACTTACCCTTCAATTCAAATACTGCCTCTTCCTGAATTATATAATGGCTGTGTAATCTTGAGAAATGTATGTAAGTGCTTAAGCCTTGGTTTTTACATCTGTTAAATGGAAGGTAATAGAACTCGTAAGGATTAAATGTGATAAGTAAATCTGCTTATGCATTCACCCAACATCTAGTTCTTGATCACCTATTTTGTGCAGGCATTGTGATATGCACTAGGGCTAGAACTGTGGAAAAAAAATTGACAATATCTTTGCCTTTATGAAGCTCATAGTCCAGAAAAGAAATTTCCACTCTTAACAGATGCTATGGGACAGGGTATGAAAGTACAGGGGAGAGGCACCTACTGAAAAAAGTCAAACCCGCAGGGGAGAAAGAGCTGAGTTGGAAGACCTGACAGCTTTATGAAAGCCACCACCTAAACTAGTTGGAAGAATGGGTACTAGTTCCAATAAAAGCCAATAAGACCCTTCTGACTCTAGAAATCCTTCTGATGGCAGTTAGAGAAAGGTTTTGCTGGTTCACACAGCCAAAAGTTGAATCATTTCTCTATCAAGAATTTGTTTGCCTTTTTTTCCCACACACACACCAAAAAGTAAACAAGTAAACAAAAAACCCGCCTCTGAGCCAAAAATGAAAGTCTGTGCTTCTCCAAGGAACCCAGGAGTAAGCCTAGAGGTCTCCACATCCGTAACCACGCCCTGCTGAAACAATAGATGAGAGGCTTTCATTCGTTTTGATCAAGTAGTATGAACTGGAGATATGATCAGGTTTCACAACACAGAGAATTGTATGTTGTCCCAATGACACCTGCCTGGGTGGGTGAGGAGACACCAGGAGGCCTCAGTCTGCCTTTGGAGAAGGGGGCTGCCCAAAGCCTCTCTGAGCATGTGCAAGGCAGCAGATTTATGCTGCCCTCTGCTGGTGAGCAGCTTTACTGCATTTTTTTTTTTTTTTTAAGCAAGGGGACTAGGACCTGAGTCGGTAGACGATTGCCACATTCCCAGCAAAACCTGAAAGAAATAATCTGCTAAGCTTAGAAGCTGAGGAGAGTGGGGCTTAGGTGAGAGTGGAGTCAGGGACAAAATAGGCCAGGAGAAGCAGAAAGACCACACACCGGGGACATGTCACAATTAGAATCCAATATAGCTCACAGAGTTATCTGTGTATTTGCTTTGTGGAGAGAAATTTTCATTTGAACTCTTGTGACATTCGAGTTGCTTAGTACTGAGTGAATTCTGTGATGTATTTAGAAAATGCATTTCACTAATGCTTCCCTAATTCATGGAGGCTGCTGTTTTACCAGTCACCATGATCCTTAATCAGTAGAGTTGTATAGCATGTAGATAGTTTGTAAAAGTGCTTAATAAAAATCATTTAATTCTAAATTACATGAGTGCACTTAACCCTAAAGATATTAAAACTGATTGTTTGATGTATTGCCATGAGTAGGTAGAAATTCAAAAATAAAAGCTTCCTGCACTTAAATCAAAGAGCACCAAGCTCATAGCCACTCGGTACAAGCACATGCATCAGTGTCATGAAGCTGGGCTATGATAAACTCACCCATTTTAGGCTTTTAAACTGTAAATATGAAGTACTTGAGTTTGATCAGTGATGAGATACATAAGTGAGTTTTTTCCCGAGCAAAGTACTGTATGTGACCTGATAGCCTGTTAGAACTCTGTGGAGATCACCTGTCGCTTATTTGCAGTGTTGGTGAGGGCAGCAGTGGTGGGGCCAGCTGCTGGTGTATGGCAGGGCTAATATGAGATGCTTGTCCACAGTCTAGCCTAGAGGCAGGTCTGGTCTAAGTCAATAGGAAGGCAGGTATTTTCACTGACTTCATTTTTCCTCTTGGGATTTCACCATCACTACATTCATACTTGCTTGACGCCTTTAGTACAGTCCTCAGCACAAGACTATGCCCGTGAGAAACCTGAATTATGGGCTTGATTGTGGGTCAAAAATAAATTTTGGAGGGATATGCCTATCCAATTTGCATTCGTCTTAACTAATCCTCCAACGAGATGCTACTTTTTTCTCAAGTTGTCTGGTTAATATGATGTCATCAATATAGTGAACCAATATGATGGGTGGAATATCCTCATTTTCTAGGTACCTTCAGATTACATACGACAAAGAGTGGAAGAGTTAGAGTTAAGTCTTGACCAAGAAGGTAAATGTACACCATTATCTGTCCCATACGAATGCACACCACTTTGATCTCACTCACCAGATCACTGGGTTCATACCATGTACAAGGCTGTGCTTATCTCCCCTAGCAAACATACCACATCAGGCATAGCAGCTGCAGTTGACACGACCATTTGATTTTGTCACAGTCCTCTGTTATCTTCTAGAATTCAACTGTTTTTTGTATTGAGCCAGACTTGGGAATTAAATGGAGATATGAGGAGGACTGGGCTTCCCAGGTAGCTTTGTGGTAAAGAATCCGCCTGCCAATGTAGGAGATGTGGGTTTGATCTCTGGGTCGGGAAGATTCCCTGGAGAAGGGAATGGCAACCCACTCCAGTATTCTTACCTGGGAAATCCCATGGATAGAGGAGACTGGCAGGCTATATAGCTCATGGGGTTGCAAAGAGTCGGAGACAACTTAATGATTAAACAACAACAACAAATGATGAGGACCACTGTCCCTGCATCCGTTATATCCCTAAGGGTGACATTAATCTCTGCCGTTCTCCCCAGGATGTGATGATGCTGTCGACTTATAGCTTGGTAGGGGAGGACGCAGGTTCAGAGGCTTCCTCTTGGCTTTTCAGACTATGACAGATCTTACTACACAGAAGAATGAACGAAAATGAAGGTTCCCAAATATGTTCGTTACAAATATACATTCAATGACTAGCAAATGACCACTGGCTAGATCTCTGTTCTTGGTCAGGACCCATTCTTTGTCTGGTTTTAACACAATCTCCACTAATAAGAGTCATTCAAATACTTCAGGTATTAGTATCAACTGAAATCTTGTGTCCAGCTGTCATCAAAATGTCTGGGAGTGGGGAATTCCCTGACAGTCCAATCACTAAGACGCCATGCTGCCAATACAAGGGGCAAGGCTTTGATTCCTGGTCAGGGAACTAAGATCCCACATGCTGTGCAGCACAACCAAAATATTTTAAAAGAAATATCTGGATGTTCCCTATTATCCACGCTACAATTAGCTTAGTGAATTGCCATTGGTCCCGCTGGGGAGACGGATCATTATTCTATGTACCAGTCATGGAGATACAGGGTCGTAGCCTCTGGTTCAATGAATGGATTCAGGATCTGAGAACTGGCTCAGGTCCAGAAAGTAGGCAGAGGATCACGGCTTTTTGTTTTTTATTTGGGTGGCTACTCTTAGCCTCTGGATTATTCATCCTTGATTTAAGTGCATAAATTAAGAACTATCTTTGTCAGCTGCCCATCCATCCTGCCCCTTGGGAACACCATGTTCTATGAACCATCTTTCTAGCTCTCCGAACTTCAGACATGCTGTCTGCCAATCCAACCTGACTGCTCATTACAAGAACTATGGTCATCTTGCTGTTGACAGTTAAGTGCCACCATCTTGCCTCTGTATTTGCAGGATATGATCAATCCCATTCTACTATGGCCAGTTTTATAATAGATTTTCTACCACGAGCCACAGCCTACAGAGGACAGCCATCTCTGAGCTTCTCAGTAATGCCAGTGGCCTCCCCACCAGCACATAGCTTTATCACTTTGATAAATAGCGTCCCCCAGGCCCCATCCATAACTGCTTATTTCCAGTCTTACTTAGCATATCTGTTCTAGCATGCCCATTTCTCTATGTGTATGATTCCATCTGTCATGGACTTCTCATTTAAATGTGGGTTCTTGCTTTTTCCAAGGGCTTCCCTTCTGGCTCAGCTGATAGAGTCTGCCTGCAGTACAGGAGACCTGGGTTTGATCCCTGGGTTGGGAAGATCCCCTGGAAAATGGAAAGGCTACCCACTCCAGTATTCTGGCCTAGAGAATTCCATGGACTGTACAGTCCATGGGGTCGCAAAGTGTCGGACACAACTGAGCAACTTTCACTTTCACACTTTTTCCAAGCTTCCTAGATCACACTAGCACTGTTTTCTGGGGTCCCTGCCAGGAACAGAAATCTGTGTCCCTGGTGAGCGTCCTTTTATTGACAAATTCTTCTTTATCCAACTTTACATTCCACCCCACCTTTTATCCAGAATCTTTAGGCTCCAATCTCATAAAACCACCCTGGCTGGGTCCCAAAGATCCTTCTGCATCTAATTCCTTTCCTCCCTTCCAGGCCTAGCACTTCCCCAGCACTTGGGTTGTGCTATGACTTGATCCTAGTGATTGGTCTGGTGGCCAGGAGGGAAAATGAGCATAGATCCTAAGTAGGATTTCTGAGATCTAGCAGGCAGAGACCTCTGTATAATCTTTGGGGGATTGTGGGAAGGAATACTAGCCTTTAGCAGTAAGGAGTGGCTCCCTTCTGCAGGTCTAGAGGGTTCAGACTCCTCTGTGCTTTGAAAGTTCTTGAGTATAGTGACCCAGGTGTCCCCATCTCAAGTTCTAGGATCCCAGTCCTTCTCCACCAGGACCCTGACCTTAGTGTAGGAGACTTGCTGTGGTTAAGAAGTCAACCTTCTCCTTTTACCCATAAAATTAAATCCTGGATCTGATCCTCAGCATTTTCTGCCCTCCAGCTATAAGAACAGTCAAGGAGGCCCTCTGACTTTCACAGTTGCCTTTAATTGGTTGGTGATTATTTATCTCTCTGCCTTTCATCGTCTTTCTCTAAAGTATTGATAATAACCAGCAATAGTCAACCAATTCTATAGTCTTTGTAAGGAGCACTTTTCCCGTTCCTCGACAACGCCTAAGATTTTGTACCTGTCAGTACATCCCCTTCCACTGGCACCTGCCCCAGTTCACTACCTGTAAAAGTTCTAACAACTGCATTAGTATCACGCCAGGCCCATCCGTCCTTCACTTAGCACCAGTGAAGATCCTAATTAATGGGACCCTAATTACCAGCTGTACAGTGTATAAACCAGCCTCAAAATCCTATTGCACAGTTTCCCAGGACCATTCCTGGTGCCAACTGTCTTGGGTTCCTGAGAAATAAACCCTGAGATAGAGATTTGCTTGCAGGATGTTTATTGGGGAATTTATCAAAACAACACCTATAAGAAAGTGAGGGAAGCAGGATTGGGCAGAATAGAAATTAAACTGCAACGTAGGGGCCACAGAGACTTCAGTCAATCCTAGAAGATGTGCTGGTGCTGACCAGGCCCTTCTGAGTTATCCCAAATTGAGGCAAAGGGGCCAGGGTTTTGTAGCACTGCACTGGGTGTGGACTGGCCCTGGGAAGGAGGTGGAACACTGGGCAAGACAGCTTCCTTTGACCAGGTCAGGATATCTCCACCGTGGCACTATTGCATTTTGGACCAGATAATTCCTTGTTGAGGGGAAGAGCTGTCCTGTGTATTATAGGATGGTTAGCAACCTTCCTGGCCTCTACCTACTAAATGCCAGTAGCATTCTCCTCCTCACCACCAGTCAATCAAAATACCTCCAGAGATTGCCCATGTCTCCTAGGGGCATAAGTACTCCCAGTTCAGAGCCACTGAACTGAGGGCATTTTATACAAGGAATGCAGCTGTGAGCCATTGAGAGTTAACACCCCCAGAAAGTGGGGGAACAGTACCTGGGTCCTGAAGGAGGCAGCATCCACTCCATGCCCCATGCTAAACCAATCAACCAATAAATGCAGGAGGAAAACACAAATTTCAAATAATGTAAGGTTCCAACACTTTAATAACTAAATCTTTAATCCATTTGTAATTTATTAGGGTATGATGTGAGACAGTGAGACAGAACATTAATTTCATTTTTTAAAAATTTCAATTAATACTGTAATATTTTTAATTGACTAGGTCATCACTTCCTTGCTTATTTGAAATGTCCCTCATCATATTGCAATCTCCAGTATACACATGGGTTGTTTTTTAACTTCTTATTCAATTCTGAAGATCATGTATTTATCTTGGTACCAATACCCGGCTATTCTGAAATTATGAAGTTAGTTTTCTCTTCAATGTAAGTATTGCTCTTCTTCAGAATTTCTTGGCTATTTGTGAGTACACTGGATGCCTGGTCAGAGAAAGGGCCCTGGGACTAGTTGGGGAGAGAACCTGTGTGCATTTATCATGGTGTTAGATGACACTATGGCAGCCACACATAGTGCAAATCCCCAAATAACTGGTAAATTTCAAAACTCCAGTTCCCCTCCTTAGCCTTCGAGTCCATTGTCTGGAGAAAACAAACTTAGAAATTGAGACTAAAGACAGCCTTCTCAAGGAAATAGCAAATGAAAAGTGAACTTTCAAGGAAACGATGTCAATAAAATACATGTGGGCACTACTAAAGCATCTTTAGTTGAAGCTCACTTGAAACTTGGGTCTTTATTATCTTGCTAACATTTCCATTTACTGTTTATACTTAACGTTTCCACATACTGTCAGTACTTAATGAACTTGTACCTTTCTATGACTAGGTTATGCAATCTTACGAGTTTCCACAAATAAATAAATCAAAGCAGTTATGTTTGCAGGGTGAACAAATATCATTTTTATCTCTTCTATTAAAAACATGAGCCCTAAAAGTCAACAAATAAATGAATGATGAAAATAATCAGTCCCATACTACCTCAGCCATCTACAGGTTCAGTGCAATCCCCATCAAATTACCAATGTTTGTTGTTGTTTTGCACAGAATTAGAACGAAAAAATGTTACAATTTGTTTGGAAACACAGAAGACCCTGAAGGGCCCAAGCAATCTTGAGAAAGAAAAACAGAACTGAAGGAATTAGACTCCCTGACTTCAAACTACACTACAGTATTCAAAATAATGTGGTTCTGACACACACAAAAAGAAATATAGATCAATGGAACAGAATAGAAAGTCTAGGGACAAACCCACACAACTATTAGTTGACCCACCATAGGTCAACTAATTTATGACAAAGGAGGCAAGAATATACAGTGGAGAAAAGACAAGCTCTTCAATAAGTGAAAAACTGGAAGCTACATGTAAAATAATGAAATACTGAACACTCCCTAACACCATACACAAAAATAACCTCAAAATGGAATAAAACTAAATGTAAGGCCAGATACTATAAAACTCTTAGAAGAAAATATAGCAAAACTCTCCGACATAAATCACAGCAGTATCTTTTTGAACCACCTCCTAGAGTAATGGAAATTAAAACAAAAATAAACAAATGGAATCTAATTAAACTTAGAAGTTCTTGCACAGCAAAGGAAATCATAAAGAAAACAAAAAGACAACCCTCAGAATGGGAGAAAATATTTGTAAATGAAGCAAAGACAGGGCATATCTCTAAAATATACAAAGAGCTCGTGTAGTTCAACATCAAAAAACCCAGTCAAAAAACGGGCAGGAGATCTAAATAGACTCTTCTCCAAATAGGGCATACAGATGGCCAACAGGCACACGGAAAGATGCTCAACATCACTAATTATTAGGGAAATGCAAATCAAAACTATAATGAATTCACACCAGTCAGAATGGCCATCAGCAAAAAAATCTACAAACAATAAATGCTAGAGAGGGTGTGGAGAAAAAGGAATCCTCCTACACTGGGAATGTAGACTGGTACAGTCATTATGGAGAACGGTACGGAGATTCTTAAAAAACTGAAAATATAACTACCATATGATCCAGCAACCCCACTCCTGGACATATAGGACCATAATTTGAAAAAATACATGCACCCCAATATCCACTGCGGCATTATCTACAATAGCTAAGATATAGAAACAACCTAAATGTCCATCGACAGGAGTGAGTAAAGAAGATATGGTACGTAGATATAATGGAATGTTATTCAGCGATTAAAAAGAATGAAATAGTGCCATTTGCAGCAACATGGATGGATCTAGAGGTTATCATACTAAGTGAAGTCAGACAGAGAAAGACAAATATACGGTATCACCTATGTGGAATCTTAAAAAATGGTACAAATGAACTTATCGGCCAGAGGCTGGACCGGCTGGGAGCTGGACATAATCAACTTTAATGTCCATTTTTTTTTTCCCCTTCGGGTGAGAGTGTTCTTTGTTTTGCATAGAATGGTGGGGAGGACCTGGAGGGGAGTTTTAACTCCAGGCTATTTTGAGCCACATAACTTTCCTTCAATAAGGACCTACTGTATAGCACAGGGAACTCTACTCAATATTCTGTAATAACCTATATGGGAAAAGAATCTGAAAAAGAATGGATATATATAACTGATTCATTCTGCTGCACACCTGAAACTAACACAACACTGAAAATCAACTATACTCCAAATTTTTAAAAAACGTAAGCCAGCCTGTTCTTTTCCTCACTTGGTGAGGACTCAAGGCAGCCAGGAAGCTCTGGGAAGGCTGGGACACCTCCACTCTGGTTCTGTTCATTTTACGCAACTGTGGTCAGGAGTGTAAGAGAGAACTTAGGAAAGGTATCGGAGAAAGGTTAGCTTTAGAATCCCTAAAAATGCCTTTAATAGAAGGAAACTGAAGCCTCTCGGAAACAGAACCCTCTATCAACTCTGCTTTGGAAGTCCTCATAAGAAGACTTTTGTGTTCTAAAGTGGGGGATAATGAGCAAACAATAAAACCAGTGCTCCAGATATAATCCTTGGGCAAGAAACAAGGGTCATGGAAAGAACCAAGTCAGTCAGCAAGGCCTGATAATTTGCCTCTCTAAATACCTCTGGCAATCATCTCCCCTTCCCATCTGAATTTCCACCACCCTACTTCAGACCCTCCTCACTTCTCTTCTTCCTTATTGAACAGCCAACAATGTACAGGCTCAGAAGACCTTTCCCTGTCCACCTGCTTTGGGTTCCCCCAGTATCTTCCTTCAGTGCAGACATGATCAGGTCACTGCTTAACTAACACCACCCCCTTACCTACAGTAGCATTTTCCCAAGTGGGGTCTGCATTAGTCACCAGGGATGCTGATTTTAAATGCTGATTCCAAGGCTCGGCACATTAGGATCAAAGTCTCTGGGTGTGTGATATTTTGGAAAGCTTCCCAAGTGATTCTTCAGCACATTATGATCAGAGAATTCCTGAACTACAGTCTAAGCACAGACTCCTCAGGGCAGGAGAGACCCATCCTCAGAGCCTCATCTCCTCCACTCACTCCCCATTTTTATTGTTAGAGCTGCAGGCAGCTGAATTACATGTGTTGTGTTGAAGCAGGCCAGGCATGCCCCACATCTGTCCTCTTCATAATCACTGCCTTCTTTTCCTCGGACTGCTAAGACCCCTGTGTATCCCACTGCCTCCTCCTTGAAGCCTTCCCTGATGATGCCTCCACCTGGATGTCTTTCTTTCCTTAGGGCCCCCACAGCACTGTGCACACTCTCCTCTTCCAGGACACACCCCAGGCTACTGCTCTATAAACACCTGCCTCTCCCCTAGATTGGGAGTGTCTGACAGCTGAGTTTGGGTCTTATCTATTTCAGCACATTAGCTGCTCACTGACTATAATGGTACTCACTCCAGACTAGTGCTGTCCAACTGAAGCATACATGCAGGCAGGAATATAATTTTTAATTTTCTAGTAGCCATTGTGAAAAGATTAAAAAGAAACAAATGAAATTAATTCTAATAATATTTTTTGTTTAACTGGCTAAAACATTACCATGTTAACATATGATCCACATAAAAAACTATTGAGATAGTTCACATTTTTTTCTTATACTACATCTTTAAAAGTTCACTGTGTATTTTTTACTTAACATATCTCAAAACAGGCCAGCCACATTACAAGCATTCAATTGGTACATGTGACTAGTGGTTCCCATATTGGACAGCACAATTCTGCAAGGAGATCAAACCAGTCAATCCCGAAGGAAATCAGTCCTGCATATTCACTGGAAGGACTGATGCCGAAGCTGAAGCTCCAATATTTTGGCCATCTGATGCAAAGAGCTGATTCATTGGAAACGGCCCTGATGCTGGGAAAGATTGAGGGCAGGAGGGAAGCAGGTGACAGAGGATAACATGGTTGGATGGCATCACCGACTTGATGGACATAAGTTTGAGCAAGCTCCGGGAATTGGTGATGGACAGGGAAGCCTGGCATGCTGCAGTCCATGGGGTCGCAAAGAGTCAGACACAACTGAGCGACTAAACAGCACGACTAAAGAGGATGCTTATCCACATCTATGTGGGAACCGCTGCACATAAAGAAAGCTACAGTAGAGTCCAGGGTTCATCCTTGGTGGTTACATGGCACTGGAATGGTTTTTACCAGGACCTGGTTACCTTGGTCTCCCTGTGTGCTGCACAGAGCTGTGAGGCCAGGTCTGGCCATGAGGGTCCTGCATGTGAGCTGTGCCTGGCCAGCAAGGAGGCTTCAGGACCATCAGCAGCTAACAAACCTTTGCTACCAGGCATTGAGCTGAAATGCAAGGTGGTTCTTTCGGGAACATTAAAGGCGTTAAGTGAGAATGCTGCATTCTTTGGCATGCAAAGCCACACCCTCCACGCCATCATCAGGAAGGCGTGGGTCACCAAAAGAAAAAGTAAACACAGTTCATTTGTAGATGCCTGGGTAGAGGTAAGCTCCAGATATCCACGCCCTCTAGGGACATCATTCCATCTGAGGGAGGAGACTTTAAAAAAATGTCTTAACCAGGAAACTTAGAACACTTCCAAGACGGGAGCTGTTTGTCTTGCTCAGACCTGTCTGCTGGCTCCCTCCAACTCAGACGCAGGGAGTGTTTGCTGGGCCCAACCTCTACTCTCTTGGGGTCAGAAATAAGAAAATGAGTCTCTGTCTCCTGGCCCCACACTCTGGTGACCTTGACTGAGAAGCCTAGTGCCAGCTGGCACCCAGAGTAGGGTAGAGCCAAGTCGACTTGGCACTCCCAGCCTGGCACCCTCTTGGTGGGCAATAACCCAAAGCAGTATTTTCCCCCGCTCCCCCTCCTGTAGGCCCTACTTTCAATTAAAACAGTCAGGTACACAAATTAGCATCAGAACCAAAATGGTTTCCTGGGAAACTAATGACAAAAATCCCAGTTTTAAAACATTTTCTTTACAATCTAGAGAGCAAAGCCATGCCTTTCACGAAAACAAAAGCCCTGAGCCAAAGAACTCCATCTCATAAAGAAGTGTCATTGACCAAAGATTCTGGAATAGATGAAAAGTGCTATTGGAAGCTTTCAGGACAGGCTTTATGTCATTTCCTATACCTTGCTCCCATATAATCCCTGCCCACCATTCACTCATGCCTATTTTCCCTGAAGTGAAACGTTTTCTTGTTAATTTCTTTTCCCAGCAGTTCTCCTTCTGGCAAGAAGCTGAACTCTTTAGAATGTAAGCAGATGAAGATGATCAGATATTTTTGCCCTCATCAGGTAGAGAAGATTCAATATCATACCTCTACCCATTAAAATATATTGAATCTAATTCAATATCACACTTCTAACCATTAAAACATACTGAATCTGATTCAGTACCATACCTCTATCCATTAAAATATACCCCTAGAAAATTATCTGAGAAAAATTTGCCAGTAATAATAATACTGAGCATTTATGTAGTGATTAATAGTTTATAAAATGCCTTCACATATATTTCCTCAATTCAACTTCACGATAGTTGCAGTAGAAACATGTTCAGCCTTTATGTGAGGTCTTTCCTAGAAGGGTTCATTCAATTGATGAATGAGCAGAGAGCTTTCTGGGCGCAGACTTGTGGGATGAATAGAAAATATACAATTAAAATTCAGTAAACCTCTGACGGAGGTACACATCATGCTATGTGAACACATTAAGAAGGGCCCTCAGTGAAGAATTTTAATATCAGATAATCTCTTAATCTGAAGAAATTAAACTCCTTTATAATGGGATTTCTGGAATCCTAACAAGCTAGTAGGGGAGATGTTGGTAGAGAGGCACACCCAAGGACCCCTGAATCGAACTGTGCAGGCTGTGTCTTACCTAGAAGGTATAACTATAGTCTGCATGTGATATGTATGTATTATATGCGTAGTGACAGCATGAAACTAGAGTAGTGTGGTAGTCATAACATCAGGTATGGCTTGAAATGGACAGGCTTGATTCTTTCACATTATACCATGATCCATGTGCTCTTAGCCTTAGATTCCCACAGTCTAGTGGTAACTTCTGAATGTAGCCACTGCTTAAAATATTTTATAATTCCCCTCTACTGACCTTTTCTCCATACACCCTTTGTCTTTCCTCTTGTTTTCTAATTATAAAAGTAATACCCAAACATACTCATGGTAAACAATTCAATATTACACAAATATGAAATCTCAAAATGAAAGTCTTCCACAATCACCCACCCCAAACATTGCTTATACTTTGGGGGCATATCCTTCCAAGCTTTTTTAAATGTATGTAGGAGGTTTTACAAATAGCTGAGGAAATAGGAAAAGTGAAAAGCAAGGGAGAAAGGGAAAGATATACCCAACTGAATGCAGAGGTCCAGAGAATAGCAAGAAGAGATAAGGCCTTCTTCAATGAACAATGCAAAGAAGTAGAGGAAAACAACAGAATGGGAAAGACTAGAGATCTCTTCAAGAAAACTGGAGATGTCAAGGGAACATGTAATGCAAGGATGGGCACAATAAAGGACAGAAGTACTAAGGACTTAACAGAGACAGAAGAGATTAAGTAGAGGTGGCAAGAATACACAGAAGAACTAGAAAAAAAGGTGTTAATTACCTGGATAATCACAATACTGTGGTCACTCACCTAGAGCCAGGTATCCTGGAGTATAAAGGCAAGTGGGCCTTAGGAAGCATCACCACAAACAAAGTTAGTGGAGGTGATAGAATTCCAGCTGAGTTATTTAAAATCTTAAAAGATGATGCTGTTAAAATGCTGCACTCAATATGTCAGCAAATTTGGAAAACTCAGCAGTGACCACAGGACTGGAAAAGGTCAATTTTCATTCCAATCTCAAAGAAGGACAGTGCCAAAGAATGTTCAAACTACCATACAGTTGTACTTATTTCACCTGTTAGTAAGGTTATGCTCAAAATCCTTCAAACTAGGCTTCAACAGTACACGAACCAAGAACTTCCAGATGTACAAATTGGATCTAGAAAAGGCAGAGGAACCAGAGATCAAACTACCAACATTTGTTGGATCATAGAGAAAGCAAGGAAATTCCAGAAAAACATCTACTTCTGCTTCACAGTTAAAGTCTTTAGCATAGTCAATGAAGCATAGACATGAAACAAAGGACTAGTTTCAAATTGGGAAAGAGGTATGTCAAGGCTGTATATTGTCACCCTGCTTATTTAACTTATATGCAGAGTACATCATGCAAAAATGCTGGGTTGGATGAAGCACAAGCTGGAGTCAAGATTTCTGGGAAAAATACCAATAACCTCAGATTTGCAGATGATATCACTCTAATGGCAGAAAGTGAAGAGGAACTAAATAGCCTCCTGATGAGGGGGAAAGAGGAGAGTGAAAAAGCTGGCTTAAAACTCAGCATTCAAAAAACTAAGATCATGGCATCTGGTCCCATCACTTCAAGTCAAATATAAGGGGGAAAAGTGAAAGCAGTGACAGATTTTATTTTCTTGGGCTCCAAAATCACTGCAGATAATGACTGCAGCCATGAAATTAAAAGACGCTTGCTCCTTGGAAGGAAAGCTATGACAAACCTAGATAGCATATTAAAAAGAAAAGACATTACTTTGCCGACAAAGGTCCATATAGTCAAAGCTATGGTTTTTCCAGTAATCATGTATGATGTGAGAGTTGGACCATAAAGAAGGACGAGCACTGAAAAACTGATATTTTCAAACTGTGGTGCTGGAGAAGCTCTTGAGAGTCCCTTGGACTGCAAGGAGATCAAATCAGTCAATCCTAAAGGACATCAACCCTGAATATTCATTGGAAGGTCTGATGCTGAAGCTCCAATACTTTGATCTCCTGATATGAAGAGTGGGCTCATTGGAAAAAAGCCTGGTGCTAGGAAAAATTGAAGGAAGGAGGAGAAGGGGACGATAGAGGATGAGATAGTTGGATGGCATCAATGACTCAACAGACATGAATTTGAGTAAACTCCAGGAGATAGTGAAGGAAGGAAGCCTGGTGTGCTGTAGTCCTTGAGGCTTCAAAGAGTCAGGCACAACTTAATGAATGAACAACAACAGCATTCATTTATGACTGCATAGCTATTCACTGTATAGATGCACCATAATTTATTGAAGTCACCTTCTACTGATAAATACTGGGCTGTTCATATAATTTTTCAGTCTTATGAACAATGCTGTAATTAATATCCTTATAAATATTCATTAGCACATTGGTTTGAATATTTCCCGAAAATAAATTTCTAGAAGTTGAGTTGATAGCATATCTTCAATAAGGGCAAAGCTTTAACATCTAATAACAAAAAATCCTGAAAATATTTTTGGTCAAAATAAAACTTGACAATAAGTGAGGAGGAGACAGAAGATTTATTGAGCAGCTGCTATGTACCAGTCATGGTGCTAAAAACCTGCATTATCTCACATGCTGTGCTGTGTTCAGTGGCTCAGTCATGCTGACTCTTTGCGACCCCATGGACTGTAGCCCACCAGGCTCCTCTGTCCATGCAATTCTCCAGGCAAGAATACTGGAGTGGGTTGCCATGCCCTCCTCCAGGGGATCTTCCCAACCCAGGGATCAAACCCAGGTCTCCCTCACTGAAGGTGGATTCTTTACTATCTGAGCCACCAGGGAAGCCCAAGAACACTGGAGTGGGTAGCCTATCCCTTCTCCAGTGGACCTACCCAACCCAGGGATCGAACTCGGGTCTCCTGCATTGCAGGAGGATTCTTTACCAGCTGAGCTATACCAGGGATACCCACATTATTTCCTAACTCCTAGAAATTCTGAACACTTGACATTATTATTCCTATTTTAGAGAAGAGGAAGGTGCAGTACAGAGGTAGAACTTTTCCAAGGTTACACAGTCAGCAAATGGCAGAACCAGGATTGGAACTTGGGTCTTCCTGATTCTTTCTACTTTCTACCACTGCCTCTAAGTAGTATAAAATCACATTGCTGATTTCTTGGTTTAAACTTCAATTAACTCTGAAAAAAAATCTCAAAAATATTTTAAGCAGTTTCAGAACTGCTGAAATAAATATATATCTTCTCAAACTTATATATCAAAGACATTACTCATCTGAAATTACATTTTTCACTATGTTAATTATAAAATATCTCATTAATTTAGTCTCTTTTCCCTTTTCTTACTGAATAACAGTGCTCTACATAAAAATAATGCATCCAAAAATACATACATTTCTTTGTCTTTAAATCCTGCTCTGGGTTTAAGCAAATTCTATTGTTTAAAATAACAGTAAGGAAGCAAGCTCATTATGAAGTCAATTTGGCTACATGCTTCATTGTACTTGAGTAGAACAATGTAACTTGTCATCTAAATTGTCTATTCTTTGCTTGTTAATTACCACCTCTTTTTTTTTTAACCTGTTTTTGAAAAACAGGACTTCCCTGGTGCCTCATTGGTAACGAATCCACCTGCTGATGCAGGGGACATGGGTTCGATCTCTGCTCTGAGAAGATCACAAATGCCTCAGAGTAACTAAGCCCGTGCCCCACAACTATTGAGCCTGTGCTCTAGAGCCCTCACGCCATAACTCCTGAAGCCCGTGTGCCTAGAGCCCATGCTCTATGAGCTCCACAAGAGAAGCCACTGCAATGAGAAGGCCATCACTGCAAGAGTAGTCCCTTCTCCCCAACTCTCCACAATTAGAGATAGCCCGCACACAGCATTGAAGACCCAGCACAACCACAGATAAATAAATAATAATAAAAAGAAAGAAACCCCACAAGTTCTATACTGTTTTTAAGGTTTTTTTTTTTTTTTTTTGCTGGGGCAGTTTCTTCTGGAAACAAAATACAGAAACCATGAGACACGATGGATAGGGGAAAAAGTGAAACCAGGAAGCCAAAAAAAAAAATAACATTCAGATACTCTTCTCTAAATAGTAGTGTCTCAATTGTTTAATTTTGGATTGTCAACTCACAAGGCAATAGCTATATTTTCCAATGTAATATTTTACTCATAAATGATTTGCTCATCAGTATCGGGTTTGCCCTTTGGTGAGACACCATCCTTCTGTACTCCCATAGCACCTTCTGCATACTTCCATCATTTCACCTGTCACACTATTTCTCAGGCTTCTTCCCCAACAGACTGAAAGTTTTTGATAACAAAGACCAGATCTCTGTTATCATTGTGCCCTTGGTTCCTGGCATAGCACCCAGCACATGTAAGTGCTCAACAAATACCTGTTGCTTGAATGAATAACCTCAAAAGTATTGCTTTCCCTAAAGTTTCTACCTGACCCAACTTCAGTCAAAGAAGCAGACTCTCAAAGTGGCTTGATTTAAGGCAGGGATGTACAGTCATAACAGAGAATGTCAGGAAACTCAATGGCAGCTTCCCCAGATGCAGCGTTTGTTTTCATCTTTCATCAATATTAACCCAGAACTCAACTCTTTACAGTCCCCCTAAAGAGATTCATTCACACAGCAAGCACTAGTAGTCCAAGTTGACTTCACTCAAGATTCTGTATCGATATTAGGAAAGGGCGGACTCCTTAACAATCCTCATCAAATGCCTCTGTTCCCAAAGGTTCTTTCTTCCCCAGTGTGCTTCAACTTCACAAGCCTCTTCCCTGTATCACACAGAACGATGTAGCCGTTCCCCGGCTTTTTTCTCCAAACTTCCACGCTCACACCTATCAGAGCCCACAGTAGACGCAAGCCTTTCAAAGATGGTGGGCGAGTGTGTGCATGTGTTAAAAATAACTTTTTCCTCTTACATCAGCATTTGCAGTTGTTAGTATTTAAATTTGATTTTCAAATCATTTTAAGCAACCTAACATAAGCAAAAATCATGCCTTTTCCAAAAGTACCATTTTAAAAGTTATCTTCTACCTTGCTACTCCAAGGAAGAATTAGTAGTTCCTTGTTGGTGATTCCAGCTCATGGGTCAAGCAAGGCCCTTCCCACCTGGCCCTTAGGCTGAACTCACCCCATCATCTCTTGGTGCTTCATGGTTCCTAGTCTTTGGTAAAAGGGCCCCCTGGCCCAAGGCCCTGAGGTCACCACTCCAGCTGAGGCAGAAGCTTGTCTCACCTGACAGCTGGCGTCTCCCCCGCTATGGTCTCCAGGAAATGGTCTTCTCCCTTATTAACCTTGATAATTATAATGCAATTATCATGCAATTTATTGACCCACTACTATGTGCCAGGAACTGTGCTGAGCACTTCTTATATGTTACCTCATTTAATCTCTAGGACCATCCTATAAATGATGATGATGGTTATTTTCATTTCACAGATAAGAAAACTCAGGTTAATAGAAATTAAGTAATTTGTCTAAACGTGCTGAACTCACAAAGGGGTTGAATGCAACTCTGATTCTAAAGCCTGTGCATCAGCTTTGCTTCCATGCTCTCTTGATCCAGTGTTACCTCCTTACAACCAGGGCAATCTGAACATCCCCTCCTACCTTTCTCCCTTGTGTTGATGTCAGCTACTTTGAGGTCTTAAGCTTACCCTCGCCCTGTAGACCACCTATGACCTGGTCAACTGTCTTGCTCTTAACTCAAGCTGTGGTTTCCACCCTAGCCATTGGCACAGTTGACTCTGGACCCTCCTTTTTCCCCTCCTTTTCTTCCTTGCTGTGGCCTTGGTTGATTTGCTCCCATTTTTTTCTTCCTCTCTTGTATTCTTACCAGTTACTAAATCTCTACTGAGAAACATAAGGTACCTAACCTCATCTACGTCCAGCCTAAACCTAATAAACTTCCTATTTTTCCTTATTATGCCATCTTTGACATTTCCCAGCAATTCCTGAATGTCCCCCAGTACATTTTGCTATTCTTAAAAATCAATAATTTTTATTGAACGTTAAGTTATTAAGAAAAGATCTCTAAGTCATATTGTTACATGAAAAGGCAAAGTGCAGAGAAGTGTATATTCTATAATACTAGCATGTAAAAAGGATTTTAAAAACTACTTGCTTTTGGTCATTTGGGGGTGAAATGAAGATTTTTACTCGGCAAATGAGGCACCGGGGTGGGAATAGATTTCACTATATATCTTTTATAGTTTGTGGTGTTTAAACCATATGAATTACCAATTTTAAAAACAGATGAGTGATTAAAAAAAATGCAAGCAGCCTTTCTGATGGGCAGGAGAGGGTGTTGTCTACAGTTGCAGGTAAGCAATAATAAAAAAAATAATAGAATAGTTTTAAGAAAGAACACAAAGAACCTGTTGCAGAAGAATGTCCAGTGTAACCCCAAACACCCAGCATTATTGGCGATCTAGGCAGTGGTCTGAAAGTAATCAGTTGGTAAACGGATTTTTTCCTTCTTCTTGGGAGTAGGATAAATGGCAGCTCTTGTAGCAGTTTCTGTCATGTGACGCTCATAGCAGATGGGATTTCATCTGGATAGTATTTTAAGCCTGATTTTAGAATCTTAAAGTGACTAAAAACAATGGGAGCAATGTGAAGCTAACTTTCAGCTTTTGCCAGTTCTAACAGCTGTAGAGAACCTCTAGTGGATTTGGTGAGTCCCAAGTTATTCCAGAGTGGGATCACATGGAGACTGGCAGTGGATCTCTGGGCCCTTTCATTCCAGAAGCCTAAATCTGAGATAATTATTGCAATATCTGATCATTAGTCTGACTTTTTATGTTTGTCTTTCAAGAAAGACTTTAAACATTGAAAAAAAAAAACTTCTAAATCTATCTTGGGTTGCAGGCAGGTAGTTTATCTGGAGAATGCTATCAGTAACAAAACCTGTAAGGGAGGGATGGAGGCAGAACAGGGCAAAAGGAGAAGCTGAACTTAACTCAGTCACAACAGACTTCAGCCGACTTCACCTGGGGAGCTTTGAACCTGGGGTGGTTTTTCCAGAGCTTTCTAGAACTGAGATAAGAGGGTCTTCTATCTCTGCATAGACCAGTCACTGGATACAGGCTACCAGAGGGAGGGACTGTGAGCTGCTGAGGTAGCTCCCTGAGGCTGCAGGCAACTCCTGAGGAAGGATTCATCTACGGGTAGTCAGCAAGCCACAGTCCAAGCAGCTGAGAGAGTAACTACCTCAGACCTCCCAGGAGACCTGGGTGGTGCGCAGTAGCATCTACTACATAATCAAACACCAAAACGAATACAAAAAAAATGCATCACAGCTCTGAAAGTAGCACGCAGTTAGTCTCAGGGAGTAAGGTAGTATGAAATTTGATGGAGCCGTGTCCTGGCTGAATATGTTAGGAAAGTTCTTGAAGCCATAATCGTCTGTGTATGATTACCTTCTGACTCTGAAATTGCCAGTTCAGTAAGCAAAAGGAGGCTGATTAAAAGTCATATATATTCTAAAGCCCTTGGAGGCAGGGCCTCTTGGGGCCAGTCCAGGGAATTCTTACTACAAATTCTTCGGTATTTTTTCCATTTCTGTGCGTTCCCTGAGCAGGTGGCCACTACCTGCAGCTGATAATCACAGGCTTTATGTATGCTGCACTGTGAAAGGAACTTGTCTGTGGTGCCAGGGCTGATGGGGAAGTACACAGCATATGTTTGACCGTGTGAAAAGGGGAAAATATCCTATTGTTATGGGCTATAGGGTTTTCAAGGCTGCTATCCATGGCAAATGTTCACTGTGCTTAAAGGCTAAGGACCAAGCATACAACCTTTTAAGAGCCTGTCAGCAGAAAGTCCATTCACTGAAAGCCTTGGCTGTCCTACGCGATCGGCGGGTAATCAAAGCCACATTGTGTTCTCCCTTTGTAAAAAGGTAAAAGTTCTATGGCTTCCACCACTGAAAATATTTAATATTGGACCTTTATTTTCCAATGATAATAGTAATAGTAATAATAATAAAGAAAATGTTGCCATGGACTTTGTAGATAAAAATGGATATTTGGATCTTTGGTAAAATGTTTTCTCTTCTGCGATGGAGCAAGGCAGCCATTTTGGCAATAGCTAGGAAAATGACCCAGCAGTTCTGGGCAGGAATATTGCAAAAGTTCGGCTGAAATTACAAGAAGAGATGAAACAAGGGATTGGCCCCAAGCTGGGTAACTATGCCCCTCCCCTTTTATTCCACTCCCAATTCATATCCACTGACAGCTGGCAAACAGATGTTTACTTGATGATCATGAGGACTGAACCATATCACAGCATTATATTACTATCACTAGAATTTAATTCAATATTATTGGTCACTTAGATCATTTATAACAAGATGCTCATAATCTAAAAATTGGGTCACGAAGTGATAGTAGAAGACAGTAGAGTGACTGTTTTCCATTATGACAGCAATAGTTTTGGTCTTCCTGATTTCAAAAATGATTGCTTGAGAATAAGCTAAAAAAAACATCACAACTTATTTGTTCAATCATATGAATATTTTGGTATTACAGACAAACTGTAGACATAGAGGTTACCTCTGAAGTTACTGGTTACAAGTTCAACTTTTACAAATGAGGAAGAGGCCAAGAGAGACAGAATTTGGCAAGTCTTACCTTCAGAACAAAGATCCAAGCCTCCTGAAGCCCTGCAGCCTTCTTTCCACTAGAAGAAACACATGCTCTGGTTACTATTGCATGGCTATGTTAGTGGCAATTTTTTATTGACTAAAAGAAAAGGAAGGCCTAGACGCCTTTTGACTAGAGCAAGTTCAGGATTGTTTCCTACGTCCCAGAGAAAACTGGATTTGAGACTGTGAAACCCAGCTTGACTTGAGCTGACTATATAGCAGCTTAGGAAGCTTGTCAGCATATAACCAGCCAGGCTGGGAGTTTCAGCATTCTGAGTTTTAATATCACTGTGTCTAGAACCCTTGCAGACCTTATACAGCAGTACCCATTGAGATCTCTAAAACCTCTAATAGATATGGATACACTTGTGGATTCCAGTGTCCCATTTGTTCAGATTCCCACAAAATGGCACACATTCACAAACTGATGACTTGGAGACATTCTCCTACAAAGAAGAGTGGAATCATTGTGTTCTGCTAAAGCTAAGCCAACAGATCTGGCCCTACACACTCCAAGGTCCTAGAAGAGTGGAAAAAGCCACTAGAGAAGTCAGAAGGCAAGTCACTTGTGTGAAAAAGCTCCAATTTTATAAATGTAGCCTTGCAAGTGGTATAGAGCTCTTCAAAAATAAAGCACCAACCTTTCTTACTTTTATTTCACAGGGCTTTTCCATGACTGCTGATTGCTGGGGATGGAAATCTATTTCCCAATTCTTTATATGTCTTGAAAATTTCAGTGTGGGCGTGCAGGTGTGAATGCAGATCAGAGATCTCCTTTAGAATGACTTGCAGCTCATCCTAACTAGTCCAATGCAGGATATCAATATGTGTTGATTTGTAAACAATGTGCTTATTTCTTAAAATGAGGGTGTTGCAGATCTGTGATGCCCAGACCTACCAGCTGATGGCTGGCACAATACCAGTTGAGTTCATGTTGTCTGAAAATGCTGCCTTCATGTGCACCTCCTTTCTGAAAGGCTATAGACCCTCACAAATATCCCTTCATTTCCCTTCCCTTCTTGTTTAGAGACCTTCATCATGGTGGGTCTCCATATGGGAAAAAAGGGATCCCTGAGAGAGTTTCATGACTAGTAAGCGTGAACCATAGCCCCAGACCTTTCAGCTGGACCTGAGTTGGGGATGCGGTTGGGATCTTGGCATTAGGTTTTATATTAGTTATCTAAGCCAACTGTAACAAAGTACCACACGCTAGGTGGAGTAAACAACAGAAGTTTATTGTCTTACAGTTCTGGGGTTAGAAATCTAATATTAAGAAGGAGGATTGACTTCTTCTGAGGGTTGTGAGGAAGAAATGGTTGCATGGGTTCTCTCCCAGCTTCTGCTGGGTTGCTGGCCATCTTTGGCTTTCCTTGGTTTGTAGGAATATCACCCCAATTTCTGCTTTCATCTTCATGTAGAGTTTTCTTTGTGTGTGTGTCTGTCTCTAGGTCTAAACTTCCCCTTTTTCAAACCACAAAGTCATTTTGGATTGGGGCCTACTCTAATAATCTCAGGGGCTTCCCAGGTGGTTCAGTGATAAAGAACCTGCCTGCCAATGCAGGAGATGCAGGAGATGCTGGTTCGGTCTAAACTTCCCCTTTTTCAAACCACAAAGTCATTTTGGATTGGGGCCTACTCTAATAATCTCAGGGGCTTCCCAGGTGGTTCAGTGATAAAGAACCTGCCTGCCAATGCAGGAGACGCAGGAGATGCTGGTTCGATCCCTGGGTTCGAAAGATCCCCTGGAGGAGGAAATGGCAACCCACTCCAATATTCTTGCCTGGAAAACTCCACATGGACAGAAGATCCTGGTGGGTTGCCGTCCATGGGGTCGCAAAGAGTCAGACATGACTGAGCACACAGAGGACTGTGACCCAATAACCTCCCTCTAGCTTGATCATATGCAAAGATCTTATTTTTCAAATAAGATCACACAGGTTCTGGGGCCTGGAACTTTAACATCTTTGGGGAAGGACATAATTCAGCTCATAATCAGGCTTCTAATATAGATCCAAGCATTGGATTGGGCATATTTAGTGCTAATCTCTCCCTCCTTATGCTATCCCACTGGCAGCTTCTTTATGCTCCAGCCCTGTCTAACTGTCCCCTGAATGGGCTTTCTTTTGGAAAGCTTAGCCCTATTGGCCTAGGTTGGAGTGGATCTTCCCTTGTCTACTGAGCTTTTGGGCCTGTTGCTCAGTGTAGGCCTGGATTTCAATGCTTCTAATACCCAGCATCTGCTTGGGTTTCTGATCCCAAATTTAGATAAATTGTCTGTGCTCCTGGTCTTTTACATCTAAATTTGTAGACGAGGCAATATTATGTAAGGGTTAACAATATAGGCTCTGGGACTTCCCTGGTGGTGCAGTGGATAAGAATCTTCCTACCAAAGCAGGGGATAAGGGTTCCATCTATGGTCCAGGAAGATTCCATATGCCATGGAGCAACTAAGCCCATGGGTCAAACGACTAAGCCCGAGCTCTAGGGCCCACAAGCCACAACTACTGAAGCCCATGTGCACTAGAGCCCGTGCTCTGACACCAGAGGAGCCACCACAATGAGAAGCCACAAAAAAAGAGAATCTAGGCTCTGAAGTGAGACTCCCAGCTCTGAAGCTTAGATGTGTCTCCTAGACAAGCTGCTTAAACTGTCTGTACCTGTTTCCTCATCTATAAACCCATCACTCAAAGGGATGTGAAGATGATAGCATGAGATAATTCATGTAAAGCATTTAGAACAGTGTCTGGCACACAGTAAATGCTCACAGAAGGGAGCTGCCATTATTATTAGCATACCCCTGGCACAATAAGCTAGTCTTGATTCTTGGAGAGGAAAGGAGGGCAAGGGTGATGGGTCAAGTGGCAAATTGGGAACTGAGCTCCAAGGACAAGCAATGGAGGAATCAAGCCCTTGACGGGCAAACATCTACAAGGAGGATGGGAGGAAGCCTGGACTCATCAATAAAGGAGTAGATGAGAGGGTACCAAGGGGGCAGGAACTGTCTGGGCAGCAGACTCTGAGAGGCAGTCAGGCAAAGAATCTGGAGAAATAGGTCAGGGTCTCTTGTCTGTATCCTCCAGTGGAAGCAGAATGATCTCAGAGTGTGAGCAGGCTTAAGCCTCAGCAGGCACAACACACCCAGGGAGGTAGACCAGTAGTATAGGATGGGTGGGTGTGTGGGTAGGTGTGGCGGTGTGTGTGTGTGTGTGTGTGTGTGTGTGTGTGTGTGTGTGTGGGGGTGTGTGTGTGTGTGTGTGTGTAGAAGTCACCAAGAAGTTCCTCATCCTCTCCCTTCAAGCCTCTCCTCTGATTTCTCACTGTCAAGTCCATGCCTTTCATCCAGAGCAGCTGCCGCCACCAGTAGAGGTGCTCTGCTTGCAAAATTCTCTGTTTGGTTGTCACTGTTTGGCTATTAACCCACTGCAAAGGAACAACTCAACAAATGAGTTTAAACTATTCGCTTTTCAAATATTAGGTTAAGGCTATCTGAAGTTTGATCAAGATATGGTGGATAAGAAATCACTGCCCCTCCTAAAAATTTAGGTTATGATTCAAGTGCTCTTTCAAGAAGCATTTCAGAATGTTGACTGTATGCATTATCCCAGTGCCCAGCAACCGCGGCATAACTGCATTTCGTCAGTCTTCAGTGATGAAAGATGTGTATGGGTGAAGCATTTGGTCATTCAAAAAACCATCAACCTTCTCCTGACCCTGCTATTCCCTTAAGGTACCACCCTACCTCTCGCTTTCCTTCTACTCCCAAATTGTTAAGAAGCTAGCCCGTACTTGTTTCCACTGCCTCACCACCCAAATCACATTGGACTATATAATCCTTAGCTCTTTGCATCCTCACCACTCGGCTAAAATTGTTCATTGCAGGCTGTCATTACCAGTCACATCACCAAATCCAATGGCTGCATAACAACCTTTCACCTTCCTGAATTCTCTGTAGCACTGGGTATATTTAAGAATTTTCTCCTCCAAGGTTTCCATGACCCTGAGCTGCTCTGTGCTTCCCATCTCTGTGACGGCTATTCCTCTGGATCCCTCTTTAACTAACTTTCCTGTCTTCTTGCCCTTCTCCTCCCTCTTGTACCCTCTCTTTGGCTATGTCTAGTTCATTGGATACTGAAGGGCCTCCAGACAGTGGGTTGTTGGAAACCGAATATCCAAGGCTAGGTATGTTTAGCCATGGGATTTTGCAGAATCTCCTAGCAGGAAATGAGAACAGGCATTAGCCCAAGCACCAAAACAGGAGGAACCAGCATAGCAATGAATTGATGGGGTGCCACACCTAGATGCAAGGAAGGACAGGGGATGGGCACCAGGGTGTTTGAACACAGGACAAAGGAAGGGTTCCAAGCAGTTTTAAGCTAGTATGATTGAAGAAGCTTATTTCTGATGGTTGCATGCAGTAGTTTTAATGGCATTTTTGATCTCTCCATAGGGGTTAGATATCCCTCTTATACATCCCCCATCAAGACCATATAGCATTGGATATGGTGTATTGTATATTTAGTAGTCTATATCCTCCTGTGGGCTTCCTGGATGGCTCAGCAGTAAAGTATCAACCTGCAATGCAGGAGACACAGGAGACATGGGTTCCATTGCTGGGTCAGAAAGATTCCCTGGAATAGGAAATGGCAACCCACTCCAGTGTTCTTGCCTGAGAAATGCCATGGACAGAGGAGCCTGGCGAGCTGCAGTTCATTGGGTCTCAAAGAGTCGGACATAGCTGAGCACAGCATGCACACTCACACATACATCATCCTCCGGTAGACTGAAAGATCTGAAGAGCAAAGACCATAGATACCATTCTTACCATTGTATTTCTAACACCCAGAGTAGTCCTTGTCCCATAGAAAGGGCCAAATAAATATTTGTTGAAAGAGAGAATGAACTGAATTTTTAAACTTGGAAATAAGTGGAAATTATGGGAAAGAAATCACATGTAAACCAAGAAAAATCTGTACAAAGTACATACCATATAGTCACATAGCATCATTAACGGTAGGCTTCAAATTCCATTCTGAACTACCTAGCAGTCAAAGCAAAGCAAAAAAAAAAACCTCAAGTTAAAATTTTGATAGTACCTACAGGATTTAAAAAGAAAAGTTGCTCAGATGAAGCATAACCATCCCTGTGTTGGCTTGAAAGAAATGGCCCCATGAAGTCTCCCAAAGGGTTGCTGGCTGGGCTACAGACAGTGTGTTCCAGGATATACCTGTATTAGATACAACAGTAAATGCTATAGGTCTATTTTTATAATGTCCTTCAATATACACTAATTAAAGAAATTCTGTGACAGGGAGACTAGAATAATGTAGCCAAGTACCCAGAACACCGATGAAATGACTTAATCCAAGGATAAAATTTAGAATATTTAGAATAAGGTATGTTGTGAGGAACATAAGCAGTCCTTGTAATATGATTAAAACAAAGATCTCTGTGGTCAAGTACATTTGGGTAATGTTGAATATTCTTATTAGACCTACCCTTTTAGATATTTAGAAGTACATTAACATATGCTAAATGCTCTAAGAAGTCCTCCAGTAAAGAAACTTTAATCCAGAGTTTTACCAAAATAATGATTCTGTCCTTTCATCATATAATACCTGTTTACATTTAAGGGAAATTTAAAGATGACACTTTGGGAAACAATAATATAAGGAAATCACAGACTACATGTTTTCAGGCAACTCTATGTGAATATTGTTTTTCATTTCTTAAAAAAGTTCTATTTTATCAAAGTATAGTTGATTTACAATGTTGTATTAATTTCTGCTGTTACAGCAAAGTCACTCAGTGATACATATATAATCTTCTGTTCCATTATGGTTTATCACAGGCTATTGAATATAGTTCCCTGTGCTATACAGTAGGACCTTGTTGTTTATCCATCCTATATGTAATAGTTTGCATATGTTAACCCCTAACTCCGTCTTTCCCCCTGCCTCCTCCCCACTTGGCAACCACAAGCCTGCTCTCTACGCTTATGAGTGCTTCTGTTTTGTGGAGAAGTTCATTTATGTCATATTTTAGATTCCACATGTGTTATCACATGGTATTTGTCTTTCTCTTTTTGACTTACTTCATTTTATCATAATTTCTAGATCTACCCATGTTGCTGCAAATGGCATTATTTCATTATTTTTTATGGCTGAGTAGTACTCCACTGTCTCTGCTGCTGCTGCTGCTGCTGCTGCTAAGTCGCTTCAGTCGTGTCCAACTGTGCAACCTCATAGACGGCAGCCCACCAGGCTCCCCCGTCCCTGGGATTCTCCAGGCAAGAACACTGGAGTGGGTTGCCATTTCCTTCTCCAATGCATGAAAGTGAAAGTGAAGTTGCTCAGTCATGTCCAACTCTTCGCGACCCCATTGACTGTAGCCTGCCAGGCTCCTCCATCCATGGGATTTTCCAGGCAAGAGTACTGGAGTGGGTTGCCATTGCCTTCTCCACCACTGTCTCTATGTACCACATTTTTTTTTCTCCATTAATCCATCAGTAGACATTGAGGTTGCTTTCATGTCTTGGTTACTGTGAACAGTGCTGCTATGAACACTGAGGTACATGTATCTCTTCAAATTATAATTTTGTCTGGATATATGCCCAGGAATGCGATTGCTAGATCATATTATAATTCTATTTTAAGTTTTTTAACAAATTTCTATACTGTTCTCCACAGTGGCTGTACCAGTTTACTTTCCCACCAACAGTGTAGGAGGGTTCCCTTTTCGCCACACCCTCTCTAACATTTGCTATTTGTGGACTTTTTAATGATGGCCATTCTGATCAGCAAAGTGGTACCTCATTGTAGTTTTGATTTGCATTTTTCTAATAGTTTGTGACATCAAGCATCTTTCATGTGCCTGTTGGCCCCCTGTATGTCTTCTTTGGAGAAATGCCTATTTAGGTCTTCTGCCCATTTTCTGATTGCATTGTTTTTTGTTATGAATATTGTTTTTCAGCACTAAATTCTTAAATAAGAATCTGTCCACAGAGTGTTCTAAGTTATTTCACCTGGCAAGAACATGGGAGTACAGATATTTTGTACTGACAGATACAAATGGACATTTTGCTTTGACAGTCATCTAAATGACAGTCATCTCAGGAAAGTAAAAGCTCCTAATCAATCTCTGTGCCCACACCCTCCCCAGGGAGAGCCCAAAGGCAGGATAAATATTGTCTTTGGAAACAGTAATGACTCCCATCTATTTTAAAAACCAGCGACATAACCTAAATTACCTTAGTGGCAAGCAATCTGAAAATCAAAGTTAGTGTGAATTGCAGTAATGGGATTCTAGAAGTAGTGAGGAACACACTACTATTGCTACTAAAAATAACTTCCAAAGATTATCTTTCCAATGACTCCACTCTTCATAGGTTAATGGGCCAATAATTCCATCTGCTTGACTTTCTCCACTGAAACTAAGATTTAAATCACTAGATCATAGAAAAATTATACATTAAATACATTAAATGTATTTTTTAAAATGTATTGTGGGCAGGCATACTTCAAACTAATAGTGGCTAAGTGTAATTTCTGCAGCAAGAGGGAGCAGAGATGAATTTTGTGTCCTGGTATATTCCTTCTAGGCAAATGTAGTATGTCAGAAAAAACTTTAACTGAATGAAGGGACCAGAGACTTTCAGAGTCCAAATCACCCAGTCTAAATGGGAGAGAGTCCTAAGAAGGAAGAGGAAGACATACCTTTGTTTCTTTTTCTGTTACTAATCTCCTTAAAATGTCTAAAATATTTCCCACCCTAACCTGCCAGGTTTTGTAAAACATCTTATAAACGTATCAGATAAGTGAGTTAATATCAATTTCACATTTCATTCTGGAGTTCATTATATTTTTGGCAGCAAGTTTATCTAATTATATTTTGCTTAGGTTGAAATTAATTTTAATTGGTGTTTCCTGTGAACACACTGAATAGGAAGCAGGAAAATTTCCTGAGATTAAAAGTTGACCTTGAAGATTCACATTCACCAGGGATGACCTATTCATGCCTGTGACTTGACCTGACTCTGATGTTTTGAGGGCTTCCCAATCATCATTTCTCCTCTAACCTCTCTCCTGAGCTAAGCAGTGCCTTCCACAGATGCCTCCTCCATCCGTCCGTGACACGTGCAAGGGGAGTTCATCTTTCCTACTATCTGTCACCTCTGCTCCCTAATAATCCCAGCCTCCTCCCCATAATCCCAGCCTCAGTGATTCGAACTAGCTCCCAACCAACTGCCCAACCAAAATCTAGAGACCATTCCAGACTCCTTATTCTCACCACCATCTTTCTTGAGACAAAAATCCAAATTCCTTGATAAGACTTTGAAAGGCCTTCACGGTCTAGCCTAGTGTTTCTTGATGGAGGCCCTGTTGGCTTTGTTGTTGTTTAGTGTCTAGGTCACATCCAAGTCCTTTGCAACCTCATGGACTGTAGTTTGCCAAGCTCCTTCTTCCATGGGATTTCCCAGGCAAGAATACTGGAGAGGGTTGCCATTTCCTTCTCCAGGGGATCAAACCTGTGTCTCCTGTGTTAGCAGGCAAACTCTTTACCACTGAGTCACCCCAGAAGCCCCTTCTTGGCTTTGGGACACAGCAATTTTTCTCTCCGTGCACAATGTCTTTCTTATTCCTAGGTCCACCTACTAAATGCCAGTAACAATCCCTAACCACCATGACAACCAAAAAAAAAAAAATCTTCACAGTTCCTAATGCTCCTTGTCAGGGTCACAAGTCTAGCCCTCTCTAGCTTTCCAGCCTCATCTCTTGCATGCTTCTCCACAGACTTGGCATTTCAGCCACACAGGACGATTCGCTCTTTCTGAACGCAGTGTGCTATCTCAAGCCAAGCCTCTGGGCCTTTGTATGTGCTGTTTCCTCTGTTCATAACGCCCCCTTTCAGGGCCTCTCCTTCCTAGACTGGTCAAATGTCTATACCTCAAGATCCAATCCAAACCCCTTTGTCCCTGTGAAGTCTCCCAGCCCCACCTCAACCACAATGACCCATCATCTATGCAAACTTAGGTGGGAATTACTCTAAGTTTCTCTCCTTTGGACATGAATCATTTTTCTGTACACCAGAAACTAACATAACATTGTAAATTAATTCTACTTCAATACTAATAAAAAGATGAACTAGGCTCATTAGATTCTCTCTCTCTCTCTCATTTCTAGTAAGAAAAACAAACAGAATGAGCTGTTTTGTATTGTCAGGAGTTGCTATCACTGAAAGATCACAGGGAGAGATGAAACCAGGAAGAGGTCACAGTCAAAGTCTGTGTGGACCATGAGGGGCATGGGGAACGCAGCAGAGTCACACTGGTAGCACACGGCCTGGGCTTCTCTCCACCATCATCCCACCAGTCCTGGCAGCACTGACAATGACACTGGGAAACCCTGAGAAGAAGCACAGAGGGAAAGCAGGGTGCCAGGAGAACTGAGCAACAGAGTTACGCCTAGGGCAGAGGTGATGCTTGTCTCTGATCTGCCTCCAAAGACCTTCCCAAACCCAACTGTCATAGGTCTGGTTTTTCTGCAAGGCACTGACCAAAAGGAAAATGCAGGCCAAAGGCAAAGTCTATTTCCTCGTTCAGCTTCCACTGATCACAATCCTCATGGTCTCAGGCAAGTGTTTCTGAAGCATTTTTTTTCTCGTTTATATGATGGGAATTTTAGTATCTGCCCTGCCTAAGGTCCTTCTCAATGAATGACTGTATGACCTTGAGCAAGTCATTTGGCCTCTATGAGTCCAGTTTTCCCAATTTTAAAATAAGATCAATAAAACCTACTTCACAAAGATACAATAATCAAAATAGATAATAAATTTAGAAAATTATCTTGTAAATTGGTAACTGCTATATAGATTCTTTGCCATCTGAGGCATTAGGGAAGCCCCAGGATACTGGAGTGGATAGCCCTTATTTTCTCCAGGAGATCTTCCCAACCCAGGGATTGAACCTGGGTCTCCCACACTGCAGGCAGATTCTTTACCATTTGAGCCACCAGGGAAGCTCACATGTGTATACACGTGGCTATTATGATTTCCTTTTCCGAGGTCTTGCAAGTAATGTCACAGAAGATATTTTTAGATATTATATATTTATGAGCATTATTTTAAAATCTTACTCAGTTGTACTCTCTTGGTGTTACTTAAATCTTAAACCTCATTTTATACTATTTTGTAACTGAAGCTTAGCATTTAGATTCCTCAATCTGTCAAATAAGGGACTGCTATACTTCCAAACGAAGAAGGCAATGGCAACCCACTCCAGTACTCTTGCCTGGAAAATCCCATGGACGGCCATGGACGGAGAAGCCTGGCAGGCTGCAGGCCAAGGGGTCGCTAAGAGTGGGACACGACTGAGCGACTTCACTTTCACTTTTCACTTTCATGCTTTGGAGAAGGAAATGGCAACCCACTCCAGTGTTCTTGCCTGGAGAATCCCAGGGACGGGGGAGCCTGGTGGGCTGCCGTCTATGGGGTCACACAGAGTCGGACACGACTGAAGTGACTTAGCAGCAGCAGCATACTTCCAAAAACCATTATCACTTGCTTTTTATCATCACATTTTGGATTTAGATTCCTTGAAACCCAACCTTAAAATAATAACAGATGTTTATGATTCTCAGCAGAAATGCCATGGAGTGATATGAATGCAAGTTAATGATTTATTGTCAACAGATGCCTCACATTTGCTATTTTGCTATATGGAATATAAAAGGGGGAACAAAAGTATGATAGAGCAGCCATCTTAGGTAGCTCACATGATCTGAGAAGCCTGCTTCCCTTCACTCTGGTGGGAAACCTCTTCAGTGGTAAATTCCAGAGGTGGTTTGTAAGAGATATTCCTACTGAAATATCAAGTTTCTCACACTCCTTCCAAGTCATTAACAGTATGAGCCCTATTTATTTTATGTGCATTTTACTTGTTTTAAGAATCTGAGGTGATATAGGCATATATACACCATGAGATCAAAAGTAAAATAAATAAGGAAGTAGAAGTAAAGGGGTAAGTAACAAGTGTAGAAGAATAAGATGAAGTTGGGAGTGAATGATCACATAGTTTCCAATGTCTTCAGTTTCACTGCTGTCGGGCAGAATGCAATTTTTATGTTTGTTAGGAAGATTTGCTATTATTTCCACATTATGTGTACCGTGTACCCTCATTTAAGAAAATAACTAGAATTTATCCACATTTTCCCCCTAATTTTGTTCCTATGTTCCTAAAAGTAGACCCTAGCTGATACTACTATCAGCATTTGGGTCATTAGGAGTAAATACTCTTTTCAATTCTTCTATATTTAGTAAATATGGTTGATGAATTTAACCCTGATAATAGTCTCAGTCACCAGAATGACATTCCCTGGTAAGGGTAAAAGAAATGTGATTCTGTCAGTTAAATAATTTGATTCTCCCAACACATCTGGCCGGTGCACCCAGAGCTCACAATTCCTGACATGGGGGTATTGCGCTCTGCAGAGCAAACGCCTCTGTGCTGCCCAGGCTACCTTTCCTAACCCACCAAGGTTCACAACTGTGGCCAGGGTTAAAGGTACCATAATGGCAATATCCTAGGAAGCCACTAGGTGGAAGGAATTTTTTTCTTATTTCATGAAACCTTTTTTTCCTCAACCTAAGCCACCTGCACAGAGGACAAGCATTTTAAATGACTTGTCTTCATTTTTTGTCAGTGTACCTTCCAGGTGAGTTTGTGGTAGTTGTTGCTTTCTCTTACAAAGAGACTCATTTTCCGGTACTGATGAAACGATTTGCAGGGCAGGAATACAGACACAGATGTAGAGAACAGACTTGCGGACACAGTGGGGGAAGGAGAAGGCGGGATGCACTGACGTAGATACACTACCCTGTGTAAAACAGCTGGCTCCTGGGAAGCTGCTGTGTAGCACAAGGAGCTCAGTTAGGTGCGCTGTGATGACCTGGAGGGGTGGGGTTGGGGTGTGTGGGAAGGAAGCTCACGAGGGAGGGGATACATGATACTTATAGCTGATTCATGTCGTTGTACAGCAGAAACTAACACCACATTGTAAAGCAATTATCCTCCAATTAAAAAATACGTCCTATGACAAACCATTATGGAAAAGAATATTAAAAAAGGATGTATATATATGAATAAGCAAATCACAATGCCATACAATAGGAATTAACTTTCATAAAAACAAATAAGGAAAACAAAACAAACAAATTAAAAAAAAAAACCTACTGTATAGCATAGGGAAGGCTACTCAATAACCTATATGAGAAAAGAATCTGAAAAAGAATAGATGTATGTATATGTATAATTGAATCACCTTGTTATATACCTGAAACTAACATAACATTGTAAATCAACTATAGCCCAATATAAAATAAAAATTTGTTTAAATATAGAAAAGAGACTCATTTAAAGAGCACATGGTAGCATTCTCCCCAGTTACCTGAAAAAGTGCAAACATTATATCTGAAATGAGCAGGGGTAATTATCCTGATCTGTTTCTCATGTATTCGAGCCATGGTCAGGATGGTCTGTTGGGTTAAAGACCAGCAGACAGGTAGGTAGGTAGGTAGGTGGGAAGGTGGGTGGGTGGGAGGACATGTGTGTGTGTGTGAGAGAGACAGAGGTTGGGGAAGATGGGATCCTCATGGCCAGGGAATCAGGAAGCAGTGGAAAACTGCCTCAGGGTATTGATTACCAGTGTGTTCAAGATCACTGACTGATGTGAGTAGTATTAAGTAGCAACATGAGGACAAGGCAAGAGCAAGGAAGGAAAGCTTTATTCTTCAGTGAAGGAAAGGAGAAGTGAAAGATGTTGCCCATCCCTCGTGCTCCCTTCCCCAACAATGTTAAGAACCCCGAGGCAGCAGCCAGGCTCAGAGGAACTGTCCTGGGCTGCACAGTTTGGTTCAGTGTGGGGGTTTAAACCCCAGTCTAAGGAAGCCCTATCTAACTTCTTCAGTACACAGGCAGTTTCCCCAAAGTTCTGCTCTACATCCTAACTTTTTACCTTAATAGTGGTCAACCTACCCCTTTAATAAAAAAGAGGGAATGAGGAGGGGGAATTAGTGGAGTTAATGGAATCGGAATGGCAAGGCTGAGAAATGTTTAGATCAAAGATTTCTGCAACCTGTTGAAAGCTGTTGACACTTTTCTTAAAAATTCACAGCCTCCCAGTTCACCTGATTGAATCAGAAATGACTGACCAGAGAACTTTATTTTTAAAAAATTTTTAAGTCAAATTATAAAAACTAGAGAATATACTTTTTTTTAATTTTTTAATAACATTTGACAAGCCGAGTGCACCTAGAGGGGTATTTGAATATTGGTTTGAGATGGTTTCATAGAATATCTTGGTTTTAAAATTAAGACAGAGATGTAGAAGGTACAAGAGAGAAAAAGCATATAATGATTCTCCCCTCTGGCCCCAGCAAGTGTCCTGATGACTACCTGCCTCCGTTTCCCTTCTGTAAAATAAAGGGACTGTGTGCTGACCTTATACGGTAGTATCAAGGTCTGTTGACTTTGGAACACTTTTAGGTAGCAGCCTAAGCTGTTTCCTGGGAGAAAGGTGGTGTTATCATTACTAAGGGCTTCCCTAGTGGCTCAGATGGTAAAGAATCTGCCTGCAATGCAGGAGACCGAGGTTCGATCCCTGGGTCAGGAAGATCCCCTGGAGAAGGGAATAGCTACTCACTCCCATATTCTTACCTGGAGAATTCTATGGACAGAGGAGCACGGCAGGCTATAGTCCATAGGGTCTCAAAGAGTCAGACACGACTGAGGGACTAACACTTTCACTTTTCATCATTACGAAGACCCTAAAGTCCCTCAGGACCAACATGAAGGGCTGGAGTGGGAAGCAGTCTACTTTTTCAGGGAAGGCAGTAGAGAGGATTCAAATTGCGGCTGATGTGAACAGAGACCCAAGCCAACCTAGACACTCGGGCTGAGGTTTATCCAGAAGTCTGATACTTCAGAAAGATGCCCTGAAGCCACTGCCGAACCAGAGAGTCCTGAGTCCTATTGAATTCAGGGTTGTGGCAAGTCAAATGAGCTCAGACATCAAGTCTAATAATGAGGCTCACTTTGTATGAATGCCGCTGTGGGTAGCAGAAAACAATCTCTCTCCTTCTGCTTCCAAGTATGGGAAGTGGATCTGGCTAAGCAACAGGAAGAGGCTACAAGGAAGTGGAGGAGAGGAGATGGGAGGCTCCCCTGCAGTGAGGCCTGTGCAGGGATCAGCTTGATCTGTACAACTGGAGGCTTTCCCACCACAACCTGCATCTGGCCGGTGTGCCTTGCCTTTCTGTTTCACCTCAGGGGGTACAGTGCTCCTATATTCTCAGAGCCTGGGGTGGCGGGGGGCAGAGGTGGGGGGAGCATCCAAGAGCTCACTCTAGTCAGAGCCTGCAGGCCACAGGCGTCACAAAGAACACCAGTTATCATGGCTTATGTTCACCACACCTAAGAGGGATATAGAAATAGCCGAAGGCAAAATGCTTGCTCTGTAGGGTTAACAATCCAGCTAGTGACCTGGAATATAGCAGAGATCACAATCTAGGACCATGTAAAGTCAATGCAAGGGGGCTTCCCAGGCGGCGCTAGTGGTAAAGAATCCATCTAGCAATGCAGGAGATGCAAAAGATGTGGGTTTGGTCCCTGAGTTGGGAAGATTCCTCTGGAGGAGGAAATGGCACCCACTCTAGTATTCTTGCCTGGAAAATTTCATGGGCAGGGGAGCTTGGCGGGCTTTAGTCCATGCGGCTGCAAACAACTGGGCATGACTGAGCAACTAAGCACAAAGTCAGTGCAAACAGGCTAGTCCATACATGCAAATATGAAATGAAGTGAATTACAAGAAAGTTCCCTTGAAGGTGTAAGTTCTGAGCCATGCTGTGGAGGAGGACTCAGATGGGGGCAGGGGACTTCTTGGGGCCAAAAGGGACACTGCCCGCATGAAATAGAGGAAAGGTGGGGGTGGGGGTTCACCCTGCCATAACACAGAGCAACTGCTTCTGGGGTGGAATCAAAATGGGCCCTAGAAATAAAGCTCCAGCCCTGCTGACCACAGGCACACAAGTTGAAGCCAAAAGCAGGAAGGGTCTAGGCAGAGTGAGTATCACCCAGCACTAAGCATAAATAAGAGTTCTATAGCTCTTCTTGGCCTGGTGAAGAGGGAGAGAGGTCTATGTTGAGAAGCAGTAAAAATGGAGGTCACTGTGGAGTTAGAAGGCACACCTGGTTAGATGAATTTTGATTTAAAATGATTGACAGCAGGAAGCCCCTGGAAGTCCCTGAGAGAAAAGTGACATGATGCAAAGGCGTTTAAAGAAGACCATTCTAAAGACTGTGTCCAGTGAGTCACAGAGGAGAGACTATGTGTATACGGGGCTGAGGTGAGGGGGCACCAGTTCACAGGCCATATCTGTTGCTCCAGAGCACTGGTGTCTGATCCTAAGGCAAGTTTGCTGATTTGGGACTAAACTACAGTATTAAGCTTCCTGGTTTATTACATTAGGTGTCAACATTTCAAGTTTAAAAAAAAAAAAAAAAGATTGACGCAGTCTATTAAGCTTTTGTCTCAAGATATAGTTCACAGTAAAACAAACAACACCAACAACAAAAATCACTGAAATTGTGGCCACTCAGTGCTATTTATCCCTTAGGTCAGATTAAATGTTATTATAGGGCTTGAGTTATCCAGAGGGGATAAATGACCTCACAAGGAGATTAAAGGCATGAATTAAGACAGAGCTCTACCTTTGCTGGTGTTAGCAGTATTTTGGTCCAAAGTAGTATTATTTCAGGAATAAACCCTGAGCAGAGAATTTACAGACCCAAGAAAGTGACAACTATATTCTGTATGTGCAATCAACCAGTCGGACACCTTGTCACTATGGCGTGGCATACGGCTCATTGACACTTGGCAGGGCACAAAAGCCACAAAAGCCAAGGATATGATGATGAGGGCATTCAGTGCCTGGTTTTGCTTAGACTAGTGATTCTCAGCCTGACTGGGCATCATAATCTCCTGGGGAGCTTTTCAAAGAGGAAGGATGCAGGGTTTGTACCAGAATCTGAATCTCAAAGGATGGAGCCAACATTTGTCTATATCACTTTTTTCTTAGCTTCCCCAGATACTCCAGTTGTGAGCCACTGGTTTATATTGTGAAGCTGAAATACTCTCACACAAAACACATTGTGTGTGTGGGCACACACATAGACACACACACCTTCTGTGATAGCCTGTCAAGCTTGCCCAATTTTTTTTTTTTCACAGTCAGGTAGTCACAGATATTCTGGGATTATCAGGGTATCAGAATCTCTAAATCCTTCCATTAATAATAAGATCAGTCTCTAGGGTTTTCTTAAATCTAGTCCTATTAGATTATAGTACTTTCCCAACTACCATGGTGTCTTAAAAAGCAGTTTTCCTAAGTGAAGATGCAGTCAGCAAAAAACAAGACCTGGAGCTGAATGCAGCTTCTTATTGCAAAATTCAGACTGAAATTGAAGAAAGTAGGGAAAATCACTAGGCCATTCAGGTATGACCTAAATCAAATCCCTTATGATTATACAGTGGAAGTGACAAATAGATTCAAGGGATTAGATATGATAGACAGAGTGCTTGAAGAACTATGGACAGAGGCTTGTGACATGGTACAGGAGGCAGGGATCTAGACCATCCCGAAGAAAAAGAAATGCAAAAAGGTAAAATGGTTGTCTGAGGAGGCCTTACAAATAGCTGAGAAAAGAAGAGAAGTGAAAGGCAAATGAGAAAAGGAAAGATATATCCATCTGAATGCAGAATTCCAAAGTACAGCAAGGAGAGAGGAGAAAGCCTTCTTAAGTGAACAATGCAAAGAAATAGAGGAAAACGGTAGAATAGGAAGGACCAAAGATCTCTTCAAGAAAATTAGAGATACCAAGGAAACATTTCATGCAATGATGGGCACCATAAAGGACAGAAATGGTATGGACCTAACAGAAGCAGAAGATATTAAGATGATGGGCAAGAATACACAGAAGAACTATACAAAAAAGTTCTAATGACCCAGACAACCACGATGGTGTGATCACTCACATAGAGCCAGACATCCTGGAGTGTGTAGTCAAGTGGGCCTTAGGAAGCATTACTACAAACAAAGCTAGTGGAGATGATGGAATTCTACCTAAGCTATTTCAAATCCTAAAAGATGATGTTAAAATGCTGCACTCAATATGTCAGCAAATTTGGAAAACTCAGCAGTGGCTGCAGGACTGGAAAATGTCAGTTTTCATTCCAGTCCCAAAGAAGGGCAATGCCAAAGAATGTTCAAACTACCACACAATTTTACTCACTTCACAGGCTAGCAAGGTAATGCTCAAAATCCTTCAAGCTAGGCTTCCACAGTATGTGAACTGAGAACTTCCAGATGTACAAGCTGGATTTAGAAAAGGCACAGGAACCAAAGATCAAATTGCCAACATCCGTTGGATCATAGAAAAAGCAAGGAAATTCCAGAAAAACATCTAATTCTGCTTCATTGACTATGCTAAAGCCTTTGACTGTGTGGATCACAACAAACTGTGGAAAATTCTCAAAGAGGTGGGAATACCAGACCACCTTACCTGCCTCCTAAGAAACCTGTACATGGGTCAAGGGGCAACAGTTATAACCAGACATGGAACAACAGACTGGTTCCAAATTGGGAAAGGAGTATGTCAAAGCTGTATATGTTACCCTGCTTATTTAACTTATATGCAGGGTGAAAAGTGAAAGTGAAAGTCGTCTGGTGGTGTCCAACTCTTTGCAACCCCATGGACTATACAGTCCATGGAATTCTCCAGGCCAGAATACTGGAGTGGGTAGCCTTTCCCTTCTCCAGGGGATCTTCCCAACCTAGGGATCTAACCTAGGTCTCCCGCATTGCAGGTGGATTCTTTACTGTCTGAGCCACTAGGGATGCCTTGTATGCAGAGAACCTAATGTGAAATGCCAGGCTGGATGAAGCTCAAGTTGGAATCAAGATTGCCATAAGAAATATCAAAATCCTCAGATATGCAGATAACACCACACTTATGGCAGAAAGTGAAGAGGAACTAAAGAGCCTCTTGATGAAGGTGAAAGAGGAGAGTGAAAAAGCTGGCTTAAAACTCAACATTCAAAAAACTAAGATCGTGGCATCCATCCCATCACTTCATGGCAAATAGATGGGGAAACAATGGAAATAGGGATAGACTTTATTTTCTTGGGCTCCAAAATCGCTGCAGATGGTGACTGCAGCCATGAAATTAAAAGATGCTTACTCCTTGGAAGAAAAGCTATGACAAAACTAGACAGCATATTAAAAAACAGAGACATCACTTTGCCAACAAAAGTCCAGATAGTCAAAGCTAAGGTTTTGCCAGTAGTCATGTATGGATGTGAGAGCTCGACCATAAAGAAGCCTGAGCATCAAAGATTTGATGCTTTCAAACTGTGGTGCTGGAGAAGACTCTTGAGAGTCCCTTGGACTGCAAGGAGATCAAACCAGTCAATCCTAAAGGAAATCAACTCTGAATATTCACTGGAAGGGCTGATGCTGAAGCCCCAATACTTTGCCCCCTGATGTTGGGAAAGATTGAAGGCAGGAGGAGAAGGGGACGACAGAGGAGGAGATGGTTGGATGGCATCACTGGCTCAATGGACATGAGCTTGAGCAAACTCCAGGAGACGGTGAAGGACAGGGAAGCGTGGTGTGCTGCAGTCCATGGGGTTGCAGAGAGTCAGACACGACTGAGTGGCTGAACAACAACAACAACAAAGTGAAGACGAGCCCTCCCTCGCTACCCTGTGGAATATCTGGAAGCTCTTTTCCTTGCTGTCCTCGCTTTAAAGCCAATCCTTCATTTGCTTCTGTCCTCCACCCTGCAGTATTCGCAAAGATTCACATTCCTCATTGATCTCTTCCAAAAAAGAAGAAGAGGGGAAGGGAATTGTTTCTAGAGCCCGTGGGGAAGAAGTTGCCTCCTAGGAACGAAGTCACAGAAGAGCCCCTGAATGCCTTGAGTAATCTCCATTGAATAAAAACACCAAGAGGGAAGCTAATTTAATTAGCAAGTGATGCCTTGTCCTAGAATAAACTTCTTGGACAAGAAAGGGCACAAGACCCGTAAGGACTGGTGCCCAGACTGCTAACAGGGAAAACATTGGCAAAGCTTGCAGTCTGCCACCCAAAGGGCAGTAGTTGCTCACTTGAGTGTTTTTTTATTGAAAAGGTACCAAAGTGTTAGGCTCTTTTTGGACACAGAGTTGTGTTCACGAGATAAAGTACACTGATAAAACATGGAGCAAGAGAAGGGATAAAAATATTCTTCAAGGAAACGGAGGTCTGAAGTCCAAAGGTGAAGAGCTTTAGGGAAACATTTCACATTCTGACTTTTAAGTGAATTGAAAACACAATTCTTGAAAGGAATGCATCTTGAGAGAGCACTCAGTGTAGAGCAAAGAGTTCTTACAAGACAGTTTTGGAGGGAAGGTGGGGTTGCTTATTCAATCTCTAATGTGGTATCTCGCATGTAACAGAACCAGAGAAATGTTTACTGAATAGAACATTATTTCAGTATAGATTGGGGTCATATTTTCACTCTCTGGAATTTGAAAAACATACTCAGAATATTAGAGCTGATGCTTTGATCTTGAGATTATAAACACCTCATCCAGAGTCCCAGCGTTAACTCTATTTAGATGGGATGAGCATCTCATGGTGGGGGTGGGGAGGGTGGCTCTGGGTTTTGCTGCTAAAGTTGTCCTCTGTAGTGGGCCCTGAACAATCTTGAACAAACCCAAGGGCTTGGGGGGCATGGTTTGGAAGACTCCAATCTAGCACCTCTGTCTTTATAGGTGTTTCCAGTGTTAATCGCTCAGTTGTGTCTGATTCTTTGTGACCCCATGGACTGGAGTGCACCAGGCTCCTCTGTTCATGGGATTCTCCAAGCAAGAATACTGGAGTGAGTTGCCACTCCCTTCTCCAGGGGATCTCCCAACACAGGGATCAAACCCAGATCTCCTGCAGTGCAGGCAGATTCTTTACTGTTTGAGCCACCAGGAAAGCCCATTTTTATAGGTGAGGAAACAAATTCAGAGGGCGGGAGCTGGAGCCAAGTGCTCTTTCTACCACACCAAGGTGAAGTCCTACTAGGTCCATTTCTTTTCCACGCCTGTGAATCTTTTGTCCTGGGCCTGTGATGCACAGTGAAAGAGCATGGAGCTGGGAGTCAGACATACCTGGGTCTGAAGGTTGGCTCTACACTTATTCGCCCTGTACTCTTGGCAGATTACTTAACTGCACTGAGCTTCCACCTCACTTACCAAGTCGGGATAAAGTCCTCATTTTAGATCTTAGCCATGTACAGGAAGTGCCTGGTGTATGACCTGGGCTCAGTATATGTTAGTGCCCTCTTTCAGGCAAGCAATTGAATATTTGAATAAAGTGACAAGAGAGGTGGAAGGCACTGTCATGATAATAATACCTAGCACTTACTATTTGTCACATGCTATACTTGGCACATCGCTTATGTTAACTCATTCAATCTCCAGAACAACCGCATGCAGGAGGTACTATATTTTATCCCTGTTTTACAGGGAAGCAATGTAAGGCACAGATGGGTGAGATAAGTTGTTCAAGGTCACAAAACTAACACATAGGGAAGTTAGTATTAAATCCCAGCAACGTGACCCAGAATCATGCTCTTAATCAACATAACATTTCTGGGCAGGATAGGAGGCAAGGGAGGACCAGAGTAGAGATATATGGGAGGGGTTTGGTCCATTTAGGTAATTGGACCATGAAGATCTGGCATTAAAGGATGTGTTTACATGGCTCAGACAGTAAAGTGTCTGCCTACAATGCAGGAGACCCGGTTTCAATCCCTGGGTCAGGAAGATCTCCTGGAGAAGGAAATGGCAACCCACTCCAGTATTCTTGCCTGGAAAATCCCATGGACGGTGGAACCTGGTAGGCTACAGTCCATGGGGTCGCAAAGAGTCGGACATAACTGAGCGACTTCACCTCACTTCACTTGACATGGAAAGAGATATCTAGGGACAGGTATCTCAAGGTTCTAGAGCGAGAAACTGAGGTCTCCCTCTTTATATATACATAAAATTTGGGCTATTGCATATAAATATACATATGTATATAAACACACATACACACACACACATATATATATGCTACACTTTCATGCATTATCTAATCTCCACAATAGTATCCTATGAGACAGGGCTGATATCCAGAAGGTAAAATAACTTTCTCACAGCCATATGCTTTCTAAATCATGTTGCTAATAAGTGAAACAGCTGGTGGACCTTTACTGCTGCATGGGTCCCCAAGCATTTTTTCCCACACCAGTTACGAAACTACTTTTCATAACCCTTCTCTACCTTCGAAGGATTTGTTACCCACCAGCACTGAAGTCATCTATAGATATCAGTGGTCATGTAATTCTTCACTTGTGGCCTTTCAGGCTCTTTTCTAAGTTCACAAATGACATCTTGGTCTTTTCCTCTGCAAGAAGAGCCTCTCTCAGGGGCCCAGAGCAACAACTCTTTAAACATCTGACCTCTGCCCCGGCGTCACTCTTTCATATAGCACCACAGTGGTGCAAATCAGCTCCCCTGTCCATAAACAACTGCACTTGTGAGGCAGAAATGACTACTAAAGAGAATGGTGGAGACCCCCTGTTGAGCACTCTAATAGGCTCGGCCAGGGACCAGGGAGAATTTCTATCACATCCATATGTGTCCTCTTACGGGGTCAGCCTCATGGAAACAGGCACAATACCAGCTTCAGATAAAAGCCAGGGGTGATACTAAACTCACTCTCCCAGGAGAAGCCTTTCTCAAAAGGCCACCACATTCTTGATTAGGGCCAGCAAGCCAAAGGGGAGGAATGGATTTGAGATTTTTTTTTTTCATTTTTAAAACTAGTGAAATTAATTTGTATACACTCCCCCAGGCTTTTTGTTGTGTTGTGTTGTTTTTTTTTTTTAAGCGAGCATTTTAATTTGGAGACTCAAAGTGAGGGGATCATTATTACTCACAAAGCCTGTTCCTTTCACCACACAGAGTATAGCAGGAAGCGTTCTTGCTATGCATTTTCTGAATCAGGCAGTCAAGCTAAAAGCCCTGCATGTTTTTGACTCGAGTGATCAAATGCCAGGTTTCCAAAAAAGTTTTTGAAAGATAAAGGAAATTTTTTGCAGCCTGGTTAAAAAGAGTATTTGTTCGCCACGTAGGGTGTTAATGGTGATGACAAATAGAAACCCGGGTGACATCTCCATTTCTACGGAGCACATGAAGCAGTTCCACAAGGGCATTTTCTATGTGGATCCAGTTTTCTTTTCTGTTGCCAAAGAGTGTAATTTTAGTTGTCGTGTGTCAAAGTTTATACTCTTGCTTTAGAGCATCTCTTCAACTTGAACGGCATGAGTGAAATCACCCAAGTGTACGGCCTCACTGGTAATATGGCTTTTAAAATATAAGCCCTTCTCCTTTATACCCCTTGTCATTAACTGGTAAATTACTAATTTATTTCCTATTAGAATTTATATAGTTTTCAGCAATTAAGGAGAAAGGCATAATTGCTGACAAACCCAGGGCACTATTTAAATCACTTCCTTGTTGACAACATATTTCTCTTTCCTCAAACTGAATGTCACTGAAATCTGATTTGTGCAGAACCCTTGCGGACAAGCGCACTGCACCTGTCACCTGGGCGCTAGCATTCTGCTGAGGATCAATTTACATAACCTCATTTAATGGTTCATAAATCATACCCATTAAGCCCAGCTAACAGGAACCGAGGGTTCTAATTTATGCTGCCTTTCATAGCAGAAAATTGGGAGGCTGGAGCCTGTGGATAAAGAACCCAGGTCTTGCCTTTGATTGTTGATTGTGATGGTAAATGTATGGATGATGAGAACAGATTTTCACTTTATTGATTTCCTGCCAAAGCACAGCATGCTTTATTGTGAAAAGGCGCCTTTTGGCAGCAATGCTAAAAGTGGCAGTTGTTTAGGAGCCCTTTGCCAAGATGAGGTCTAAGACAATACGGAGTGGTAAATACTAAAATAATATCAAGCTGAAATGGTATTCTTTGGAGGAAAAAAAAAGCATCTCTAACCTTTTGGAAATCAGTGACCTTTTCTCCTCAGGAGCACCTCCTCCCATCACTGCCTCCCCAACCCCAAAGCACGTGAAGTCAAGAATTGGGAAAAGATGCTTTTAAGAAAAGGAAAAAACAATGCTTTTCCTCCCCACTCTTTAAGTCACTTGCTGATGGAGTCTCATGCAAAATAATGCAGATGTCTAGAATCCTTCAGATAATGACATTTCAGCCAGCACGCGCTACTGGGCCAAGTTTACAGCCTCTGTACTCTCTTTTCTGCCATGTACTGCTTTTTGGTTGAATACCCGGAAACACCACTTTTCTATTTCATTTTTCCCCTTTAGGTCAAGATATTGTATCCAACTATATATAGTTCTCTGCAAAATGCAATATATAAAAGGTCATCTCACAAGTGCCTGGGCTGGATTTCAAAATAGCAAAAGTGGTCCTAAGATCATTTCCCAGATGAAAAACATCTCTTAAGTATTGTTGAGGCATATTGATTCCTTTCTCTCATCTTAGTTCTGCCCTATAATGGACATTGTACGCTCTCATTTTACCGCGTTCTCAAAATCTTTGTTAAACATGGTGATTTTTTTTCCTTATAAAATGTAGTCTCTTCCCCCGACCCTCTTCAACTCTTTCCTCAAGGCAGGGTTTTCTGAAACGCTTGTATTTCAGGTTGTGGGTATTGCTGTGGAGGTTTATTTAGCATGAATTAGTCCACACTGTGGACTCCTCCCACTCCCATCTCTAAATTCTCAAGCTGCCATGTATAAAACCAGTTGCAGCTAAGCAAGACAATCAAAAAGCTTGGCAATCATTCTGTCTGCTTCTCCATCCAACATGAAATGTCTCCTCCTTTGTTACTGGTCCTTCTTCATGAGGGGAAGAAAAGAAATCAATAGCATCAGTGTCTCTTCTACTACCTGGGAGGGTTTGTCCACAGTTAGATACAAAGTGCTACTAATAGAAAGTAAGTGGACATGCTTCTTTGCTCTCCTGGCAGTAGAACTCTCCTTTCCCAGGGGAACCCATCCCATATGATGATGGGGTTGACCCTGCTCCCAACTCTATCCAAAGGGAAAGACCCACAATGTGAGCCTGGCCAGAAGGAGGGTAACTGTGCCCCTTGTCCAGTAATCAGTTCAGGAATGGTCACTGGACACAACGCCAGGAGTTGTCTGGAGCTGTTGTTAGGAGAGATGCTCTCTGTTCTCTGGAGATATTAATCTGTGGATAATATCTGGATAGAGTGTCCAAGAAACAGAGGGAGAGTGACAGAGTTTCACAGATATCATTTGGGCCCCTGGATCCAGCCATGTCTGAAGCCCTCCCCTAGGCTTGTACCACGTCATGGTGGCGCCACAATATCATGATGTACCACCACCTTGGCCATATTTTTAAGCTATTATAGGTAGGGTTGCCAGACAAGTCCCCACTGAAAAGATGATATTTATGTAAAGACCAGAAGGAACGAGCCATGTGTGTGTCTGGGGGAAGAACATTCTAAACAGAGGAAATAAGTGTAAAAGCCCTGAAGTGGCAGGAGGAGGAAACTCAGGAAGCAGGAGGAAGGGGGCCCACTGAAATGGCTGAAATGGGATGAGCAGGCTTGAGAGCACAGAGTAGGTGAGCTCAAAGTGATCATGGGGAGCTGGAACTTGGAGAGAGCTTTGAAGGCCTCTGACTTTTACTCTGAGTCAAAGGAGGGTCCCCTGGGGTTGGGGACAGTTGAGCAGAGGAGTGACATCACTTTACTTACAGACTAGAACAGGCTCACTCTAACTGCTGAGTTTTGAGTAGACTAAAGGGTCAGGAGCAGAAGGGAGAAGAGTGAGAAATAAGCCCAGAAGATAGTTTTGAGCCAGTCTGTGAAAGATCTAGAATACCCAACAGTGGGCTAGGATAGTAGTGAGTTCTTCCAAATTGGAACCCAGAATTTCTTACCATTCACAGAGGAAGTAAAAGAGGATGGGAAAGGGGGACTAGTTTCAGTCTGTGAACCATATTCACTGTTTCAGAAAGTTAAACTAAAACATTAAGTTTCTTTGCTTTTGCTTAGAATTACCCTCTTCCTGAGGATAGATAATCTTCATTAGACCATATTAATAGGAAACTTGGCTTGACTCTCGCTGGCATCAGAGGCATTTCTGGGATGTGGTTGGGATACTTGGCTCTTTATCAAACCTAGAGGCCAGGCAGTCTCTGCACAGAGACCATTTCACAAAGACAGGGATGGTGTGGCCATCACAATTACGAGATATCTATGAACAAACAGGACTTAACTATACTTTCTTAACTTTATTGCTTTTTCACACTGCTAATTATTGATCTTACAATATTATTGTGCAACCCTTATAACCACTGATTACTGATGAAACCTAATACTGAAGTGCAAATTATGCTAACACTTACAAAATGCTGTTTGGTACGTAAGCAGGGTGGAGATGAATTGCTTTTAGTTTAAGAGTAATAATGAAAGACATAGGTCTTATATTGTAACTCTTTTTGGACCTGGATTGGGCACAAGTTATAAATAATAATGCCCTATATTTTGATTTTTTAGTTGACATATGGTTTTGGCATCATAGGGCAAAAAATGAGGGAGAAGAAAATTTTCCTGATTTCGAATTTTGAACTTTTCTATAACCTATTTCTTAGAGTCATTAATCTGGAATTATTTTTCAAGCAAGTGAAACTTACAAGGGTCATAAACATTCAACAATCAGAGATTAGTTGATATATTATGGAACATCTGTGGATGGAATATTATATAGCCATTAAAATGATATTATAAACCATTTACTGAGTGAACAAATTTAAATTGTAAAACCACAGACATCACATGATTACATTTTTAAATATATGTGTGTATGTATATATACACATATGTGCTTATCCAAAACTAGGAAGAACAAAGAAAAAAAATCTATTAAGTTATTTCAGTGTGGTGACATATAGGGTCTATATTCTAAAAGTACATCTACATTTTATATTTTATATAATTAGCATATGTTGTTTGTATGACTTTTACTGCTTGACACAGAATCAAAAGATACATAAATACGGCAAAGTTACTTTTTAGACCTGACATCCTAATTTTGGCTCATCAGACAAGATGGGTTTTCACAAAAGGCAGCCTGAGATCCTTCCAAGAGTTTCCTTGAACTACTCTTTATGTTTGGGGTTTGAGGGATGTCTTTTGGTCATACTGGGTCTCACACCAAACCCTTCTTTTTGGAACACCAATTAACATCATCAAGGACTGGAATTCCAAGAAATCCAGTTTGTAACCTGATCTAAACATTTTCAAAATTATAAATCATGACTGTTATTAAGAACCTTCTATAAAGTGTCTTTTTCAAAGCCACTGATTCAAAACATCAGAGTGGGCAAGGAAGGGCTGACAGTGATGAAGGAGGAAAAGAATTATTAATGGAAATTATAAATGAGCAACTTGGGAAATAGAAATCTTTTCCTTCTGATCTTATATCTTATAAACCAGTGTAACAAAATGTCAATAAAAATATAAGGCTTCATCTAGATTATAACCCTTCAAAACTTTTATTTGGGAGGACTTTTAATAATAAGAATTCACTTACATCCCATGCTTTTGAATTGGAAGAATTAATATAGTTAAAATGGCCATACTACCCAAAGCAATCTACAGACTTAACACAATCTCTATCAAATTATCCATGACATTTTTCACAGAACTAGAGCAAATAATCCTGAAAGTTATATGACCACAAAAGACCTAGAATTGCCAAAGAAATCCTGAGGAAAAAGAACAAAGCTGGAAGTATAACCCTCTCAGGCTTCATACAATTTTACAAAGCTACAGTAATTAAAACAGTGTAGTACTGACACAAAACCAGACATATAGATAAATGCAACAGAAATAAATCCACACACATATGCTCAATTAATCTCTGACAAAGGAGGCAAGAATATATAATGGAGAAAAGACAGTCACTTTAGCAAATGGTGTTGGGAAAGCTAGACAGCCGAATGTAAATCAGTGAAGTTAGAACACTCCTTCACATTGTATACCAAAATAAACTGAAAATGGCTTAAAGACTTAAATATAAGACATGACACCATTAAACTCCTAGAAGAGATCATAGGTAAAATATTCTCTGACATAAATGGTACCAATGTTTTCTTAGGTCAATCTCCCAAGGCAACAGAAATAAAAGCAAAAATAAAAAGTAGGACCTAATCAAACTTACAAGCTTTTGCACAGCAAAGGAAACTACCAACAAAACAAAAAGATAACCTACAGACTTGGAGAAGATCTTTGCAAATGATGAAACCGACAAGGGATTAATTTCCAAAATATACAAATAGCTCATACAACTCAACAATAAAAAACCAGACAATCCAATCAAATGGGCAGAAGATACAGACATTTCTCCAAAGAAGACATCCAGATGTCCAGCACGTACATGTAAACGCTCAACATTGCTAATTTTTGTTATTGTTCCGTCACTAAGTCATGTCTGACTCTTTGCAACCCCATGAACTGAAGCACACTAATTATTAGAGAAATGCAAATCAAAACTACAATGCAGTACTATGTAACATGGGTCAGAGTAGCCATCATTTAAAAGTAATAGATGCTGGAGAGGATGTGGAGAAAAGGGAACTGTCCTACACTATTGGTAGGAATGTAAATTGGTGTAGCCACTGTGGAAAACAGTATGATTTTTAAAAACTTAAAAAGAATTACAATATGACCCAGCAGTCCCACTCTCGGGTATATATCCAGAATAAAACATGGACCAAAAGGATACAGGCGCTCCAATATTCACTGCAGCATTGTTTTACAATAACCAAGACATGGAAGCAACCTAAATGTCCATTGACAGAGGAATGGCTAAGGAAGATGTGGTACATATATACAATGGAATATTTGTCATTGTTGTCTAGTCGCTAAGTCATATCCAACTCTTTTGCAACCCCACAGACTGTATCCTGTCAGGCTCCTCTGACCATGAGATTTCCCTGGCAAGAATACTGGACTGGGTTGCCATTTCCTTCTCCAGGGGATCTTCCTGACCCAGGGATCAAACCTGCGTCTCCTGCATTGGCAGGTGGATTCTTTACCATTGAGCCACCAGGGAAGCCCCTCAATGGAATATTACCCAGCCATTAAAAATAATGAAATAATGCTATTTGCAGCATGGATGGACCCAGAGATTGCCATACTGAGTGAAGTCAGCCAGAGAAAGAGAAGTATCATATGATATCATTTATATGGCCAAATCTAAAAAGAAATGTTACAAATAAACTTGTTTAGGAAAGAGATACAGACTCAAACTTAAAGAACAAATTTATGGTTACCAGGGGAACGGATTGTTAAGGAGTGTGGGATTGACATGTACACACTGCTATATTTAAAATGGATAACCAGACTTTGCTAGTAGTCCAGTGGTTAAGAATCTGCCTCTGCTAATACAGAGGACACTGGTTCGATCCCTGGTCCAAGAAGATTCCACATGCTGCAGGGCGACTAAACCCATGAGCCCACACTACTGAGCCCACATTCCAGAGACTGTGAGCTGCAACTACTGAGCCCACGTGCCTCAACTACTGAAGTCCACACACCCTAGAGCCCACGTGCTACAAGAGAAGCCACCACAATGAGAAGACTGCCCACCGCAACTAAAGTATAGGCCCCACTCCCTGCTTACCACAACTACAGAAAGCCCGCACACAGCAGCAAAGACCCAGCACAGCCAGAAATAAATAAATTTTGTAACTTAAAAAAATAAAATGGATAACTAACAAAGACTTACTATATAACACAGGGAACTCAGGTCAATACTGTGTATTGATAACAACCCAAATGGGAAAAGAATTTGAAATAGAATGGATACATGGAGATGTATAACTGAATCACTGTGCTGTACACCTGAAACTATCACAACATTGTTAATCGACTATACTCCAATATAAAATAAAAAGTTGAAAAAAAGGAAAGTTACATACACACTAATGTTCATAGCAGCACTATTTACAACAGCCAAGCCACGGAAGCAATCTAAGTGTCCATCAGCAGAGTAATGGATAAGGATGCAATACACATATACAGTGGAATATTACTCAGCCATAAAAAATAATGAAGTAATGCCATTTGCAGCAACATGGGTAGACCTAGAGATTACCATACTAAGTGAAGTAAATCAGACAAAGAAAGACAAATATTATATCACTTATACGTGGAATCTAAAAACTAGTACTTATGCTTAGTTGCTTAGTCACGTCTGACTCTTTGAGCCCTTTGCACTGTAGCCTGCCAGGCTTCTCTGTCAATGAGATTTTTTTCAGGCAAGAATACTGAGTGGGTTGCCATTTTCCTCCTTCAGGGAATCTTTCCTACCGAAGGATTGAACCCACATCTTCTGTGTCTCCTGCACTGCAGGTGGGTTCTCTACCCGCTGAGCCAAATGAACTTATTTACAAAACAGAAACAAACTCACAAACTTGGAAAACAAACATACAGTTACCAAAGGGGAAGGTGGGGAGGGATGAATTGAAAGTATGGGATTAACAGAGACACACTACCTTATACAAAATAGAGAGACAGCAAGGATTTACTGTATAGCACAGAAAACTATAGTCAATATCTTGGAACAACCCGTAGTAGAAAAGAATATAATTTTATATATATATATGCATAACTGAATCACTTTATTGTATACCTGAAACTAACACAGTACTGTAAATCAATTGTACTTCAATAAAAATAAAGTAAAAATTTACTTCCCTTTCCCTTTGCAATAGAAGCACATTCTTAGATTTAGACTTATTGATGGCCCTCTTTATTCACGACCTGTTCTCTTCCCATCCACCACATCTGGAGAGTATAGTCATGAGGTCCTCTGGGCAAGAGGCTGAAGAAGTACCTGTAGGCCTGAGGAGCTCAGCTGCATTTTAGGAACAATGCAGAAATGTTTCGTATGCTTCATCCTCACTCTTGTGGCTTTTACTTAGAGCATTAGCATTATGTTTGATATTATCAGATAAATAAGATTCTATCAATATATCAGTACAGATGTTATTTCATTAATGTTGATTCCCCTTGATCATGGAAATGCATTCCTTCTCTTTAGGGAAGGATTTTGGTCAGCTGACCTCATCAGAATGTAGAAGTCTGACAACAGTGAGTTATCTGTATTTCTTCTTTTAAATCAAAGTAGCCCTGATATCATTTAGCAGTTGGATTGTATGAAAAATCCCAACACAACATAGCTCTTCTATTGAAATTGGATTGATTTCTTTAGAGACCATCTGATCTCTAAAGCAGTCTGTAAAAAATCCTCTGGACCTTGAAAGAAACTAAAATTAATGGATTTTTTAAAAAAATCTAAGCTCTCAGTTTTTTTAGCATAAAGATTCCTACTCCCAGTAATTTGCATCTAAAAGCAAAAATCAACGTGTACGTGTCTGTACATGTAAAAAAACCTAGTACTCCGTTCTTATGCTGAACTTTTTGATTTCTCTATTTACTAAAGAGAATCACCATATTTTCAAACATGCTAAAATTTTCTTTGAAATATCTCATAAACCTATAAACCCAAAGTTCGCCCAACTACATACACTACTTTTAAATGTGCATAGGTTTTGAAAAAGGAATTGCCATGTGCTTCCCATGTTTACGTACAGAAACTCATTAACTATCTCTCCAATACTGTGTCAGGTTTCTCAACTTGAATACATATGTCTTTCTCTTAAAGCAACTTGAAACCAAAACACGAAATTTTGAGATCTTAGTAAAGAATGATTATATTATGGTGATGATTCAAGTTATGAAAAGACTTCTTTTAGGTTTTTTTTAAATTGGTGACTTTCTCTAAAAGTTTTAAAGCAATTTAATTTGAAAACACATTGTACTTTTTAGAAATACATATATTGTTTGGAGCAACATTTCCCAAATCTTGAACTTTTGTATACCATATTTTTGGCCATATCTACACATTGTTTGTTCATTATTTACTTTATGGTTCTCTTTAAAAGGACTTTAAACCAAATTACTCTAGTTACTGCTTCTTATCTAAGACTCATCATAAGAAACAATATTCATGCTTAATATATTGATCATTAATTTTTCTGATACAAAATAAACTTATAGCCATTAAAATAAATATCCTTATGTATATGTCCTTGAAGACATATACAGAAAGTGGTAAATGTATCCCAGTTTGAGCATATAGGCATTAAGAAGTTACAGTATCTCTTTGATAGCAAATTGTATGTATCAGCTTGACTGGGCTAAGAAATGCCCAGATGATTGGTAGAACACTAGTTTTGAGTGTATCTGTGAAGGTGTTTAAGTAAAGAAGATGTCTCTTACCAATGCAGGTAGGTGTCATCCAATCCATTGGGAACCCAAGCAGAATGGAAAGACAAATTCTCTCTCCTTTCGTGAGCTGGAACAACTGTCTTTTCCTGCTCTCAGATGTTACACATCAGTGCTCCTGGTTCTGAGGCTCTCAGACTAGGACTTGTAACAGCAGCACCCTGCTTCTCAGGTCTTTAGCCTCCAACTGAGTTATACCACCAGCATTTTTGCTTCTCCAGATTTCAGACAGTGGGTTGTGGAACTTCTTAGCCTTCATTTTGGTTAAGAAAAGGAGGAAAAAACAAAATTAAATATACATTTGCTTACACGTCTCTAAAGAAACTATAAGAAACTAATCAAAGAATTGATCAAAAAGGGAGATGGGGAACACGGTAGACAGAGATGATTACTCAAAATGAACAAAATCCAGCCAGAGATTAAGGGGAAAGTAAGATTGTGTCTTTAAGGGGGATGGGAGACAGGAGGTGGCACAGTACCAGTCATTTCATCACAAGGTCAGAGAATTATCAGACAGCCATTTTGATGGGCAGGATGTGGTCACTTACGACCTGGAGGTTAACTTCAAAGTTTGATGAGAACCTATTTGGTATCTTACCAGATGTTGCTTCTTGTTCCCAGTCAGGCATTTGGGACACAAGAAGACATTTAACATCTGGGATACAGGTTACTGATCTGCAGCTCTGGGATGCATAGAACCTGGCCCCTTTTAGCACCTGTAGTTGGTCCCAAGTTACAGGTCTAGATTAAGGCGTCATTACCTGTGGTTTTCCCTGTTAATTCAACAGCCCTAGGGGGCCTACTACTACTGTGACTTATGTACTAATATGTCTACAGGCATAAAGGGGTTGGAAAACATGATTCACATCTGTAGGTGTATATGTTACAGATACACTCAAGTCTTTATTATCTACAAGTGGAACTGTCCTGCTGGCAAGGATAGGGTCAATCAGAAGTCTGGGTCTGGGTACAGAAAATTTGGGTACATGCATATAAAGGACAAAAGAGTGAGCATACAGAGGAAAGAGAGAGGAAGAGGGCCAAAACCAGCAGAAAGTGTGCTGTCTCCCCTTTCACTAAGCTGCATACAGAGAGATCAATCAGAGGCCATGAAATTTTAGGGCTCAGAATGATATTAGAAAAAAGTAGTGGGACTGCTTCAATTTACAAACAAGAAAACTGAATATAAAGCCTCTGGGTGGTAGGTGGGGGGAGGTGCATATATGTACACAGATGTAACATGTATGTGTTATCTACTCGCACAAAAATACACCTTGAGATGCTTTTCTGTTTCCCAGGCTTCATTTATACTTAGGTTTCTTTAAAACTGTATTATCAGCTCATTCTCTTTGCTAAAATGAGCCAAGAACGGCAAGCATCTATGTCCATTTATTATTTTGAAGCAATCACTGTAAAAATGGTTTCATTTACCTCCAGAATTCACCCTCTCCCCCCAAAAAAATCTGATGATGACTGAAACCAGTAATGACTATTTTCTGTTTTCTTTTCCCTAAGTAATTGACCATTAATTATAATATCAATAGGCAGTGGGTAAGGAAAGCAGACCCATGTTAGGGCTATATTTCATTTGTAACTGTTTTGTATATATCATAAATCTCTAATATTGGGCTATTGTCACCCATGATGAATTATTGTAAGCATGTCAGCACATGGTGGAAGTCAAGTACATTCAAATACTACTCAGTCAGAATTGAATTTGGCATGATAGTCTCATAAAAGGGGGCTCAATTGAGAGTTTCCACTTGCCTGCTCTAAACTTGTCACTTGTAGGTGCTAAAGAGCTTGTTGTGTTGGTTTAATTAGTCAACAAATAGGTCCTTACTTGATTGCGTGGTCGTATCACATATGTTAACACTTCAGTGTTTGATGGAGATATTAACAAGTGACAAGAGTCTCTTGGTCTGTGGACTTTAAAGAAGAGAAGCTCTTCTATATTATTTCATTTGGCCCTGCCAATATTTATTAGATCATGCAGCCCGCAGGCTGCCAGTTAAAGAAAGACAACACAAACATTTTTCAGGGTTATGCTCATCAGTATCCCAAAGAAGGGTCACTGAACAATCGATGGGAGAAGAGCATGAGTAAGATAAGTGTTTTCTTCCACCGCTTGCAAATTCATTATTTGATACAGTTTGCTGCAGACCTCCTTTGAGCTTTTTTCACTTAAAGATAATTTATGACAAGAACAGAGAGGTTCTTGAAAATGCTATAGCAACTGAAGCTGAATGATACCATGCTGGTGCAAGACGCCGAGTCACCAGAGGCGGGTAAAGAGGAGGTTTGCGTTTATATTAAAAAAAAAAACAAAACTCTATTATTTAACATTTATCCATGGTGGATAAAATTCTCCTATTAATGGTCAATAAGAGATTCAAGGAAAAAGATTCAATGAAATGATTATTTCCCAGAGTGGGAGAAGGAGATAAAAAGTTGGTACCCTGAAAGTTTGCAAAAGACCCGTCTATTCACTTTTTCTATAGCAGAACAATGAGCCGCACTTGCTTTGAAGGATGGGCTTCATTTGTTCCGTCACCATTCCGTTATGGCTTTTATCTGTGCCCTGGCAAGAATCAGTCTCCACGCCATGGGCAGGAAGGATGTAAAGCCTATGAAATAGAGCCATCAGGTAGTTCATTTTGGTTGGACATTGGTTTGCAAAAAAGCATTTAAATAACCGTTATCAATTCAAAAATTGCCAGCAGTGACTTAACCAGTGAATGTGGAAGGATAAAAAATTATGAGTGAAAGGTTTTCTGTGAAGACTCTCCAGTGGGAACTTTTATAATCTATTTTCATCTGTCTTAGGGAACTGAAAACCCGAAAGATCCTTGTCTCTTTGCCTCACAAAGGATAAAAGTCGCCATTTCTCTCCCGAGAAGAGCTCACATTGATGTATTCAGTATCTAATTATGTGGTGGTCACCGTCTTGTTGGGCTTCCCAGGTGGCGCTAGTGGTAAAGAACCCACCTGCCAATGCAGGAGACTTAAGAGACTCAGGTTCTATCCCTGGGTCGGAAAGATACCCTGGAGGCAAGCATGGCAACCCACTCCAGTATTCTTGCCTGGAGAATCCCACGGACAGAGGAGCCTTGCAGGCTACAGTCCACAGGGTCACAAAGAGTCGGTTATGACTGAAGCGACTTAGCCCACACGCACAAACTTGTTGGTCAGAGACCAACCCTTATTTCTTTCTTAACTACCACCAGCTGAAACCCCATGGGCCTGGCCTAAGTGTTCATCTACTGGTCAGCTGACAGTTGTCTCAAAGCTTTGGCACAACTCGGGCAGGGGGTGGGATGGGTGGGAAGGTTGGGTGAGGTTGGGGGTTGCAGTGAGGGTGGTGGTGCTACATGTGAAGACTTGCAAATTTGGAGAGGGTGAACTGCCCTAGGTTAAGGAAAATTTAATCTAAATAATTAAAAATACTCTCCAAATAGTTATAGCATCTTCCTCCCTGAGGCCACTCCATTTTCAGCCAAGCCCTGGGATTGGAGTAGCTGCAGTGTCCACGACAAAGCCTTTTCCACTCTAAAGTCTGTACAGAGAGTTGAAAAGGAGGAATATCCTCTTTCTTGCTTAATTTTGCCTCAGCTTTTGCTTAGCCTGCACGCCATATGAAGTCACCTTTAGACGGTGATTCAACTTCATAACTTCCTCAACCCATCCCCCACCATCACAAATGCTTTCTCAGGAGAGTTACAAATCCATCCACTCCCAGAACCAGCCAATCGGGTTTTGCTGGGAAGCGGGCCTTCAATGAATGCCTTTTGATTAATTGATTGATTGACTAGGGTAAATTATGAGTGTTAGTCTACCCAATAGAAACAAAAAATAATCTGACTGAGTGACAGTGTTAATAGTGAAAGGTTAAAGGGGGCAAGATGGGGTGTGCTGTAGGGTAGCACAAATTGACGTTCAGAATGTGAAAGCTTTGACAGACTATTTTCTTTTGAGGAGCTGGAGATGGGAAATGGGTTGGGTGGCTTGCAAAAGACATGGGTGCTCTCAGGGCAAGAATTTTCCTGCCTGAACTCTGAAGAAAAAAAAAATAATAAAAGAAGAAAGGCAAAGGATGCAGAGAATGAAAAGCCATTTGATGTGAGGTGAAGAGGAAGGGTTAGGGGGAGGGAAGAGGGGAGTGAAAGCTGTTATGAGGGAAGCAAAGGAAGGATGAAGGGAAGCAGGAACATGTGTGACTTAATTTAAGGCTCAAACTCCCACAGCTTCCAAGTTTTGCTATTACCACAATGCTATAAAGAACAGCCTTTTGAAAATTATTAGGAAGAATGGAAACACAAGGACCTTCCTTCCTACTTTTTGTAAGTCTGTAAGATTGGGATTTCATACAATCAAAAGGGATTGATTTTTATAGCTGGAAAAAAAATTCAGAAACAGAAAATTAAAAGATAATTCTTGGAGCTGTGACTATTTTCAAAGAGGAGGAAGTATCAGCCTCTGAGGTTTAATGATTTAATAATGAGTTGGGACTATTAAGATTTTTTCAGTTCATTTAGGAATTTTTACCTTGGCTTCTGAAATGGTTTGATCTCCTTAAGTGTATCTACTTTCTCAAAAGTTGTCATCTTATTCTTCTGTTCTGAGAGATTATTACTTGCTATTCCAATCATATAAAATCATTTCCCCCTGTAATGGCAGAAAAACCTTATTTCAATTACTTTTCTAGTCCCATACCCTCCACAGGATGGGAAACTGTTCCTAAAAGTGAAATGGGCTGACAGAAAGCAGACCTATGTTGCCTGGGGCCAGGGATGAAGGGCAGGAACCTCCTGCTAAAGGGGACACCGGAACTTATCGGGGTGATAGAATTCTATGTTGTATATCTTGATTGACGCAGTGGTTATATGACTTGTACACATGTGTCAGAATTCATCAAGTGTACATTTTAAGTGGGTGAATTGTATTGTATGTAAATCATATCACAATAAAGCTATTTTTTTAAATAGCTTTACAAATAAACTGAACTAGAACTTTTTTGAGCGATCATTTTATGAGAGTATTCCAAATTCTGGAAGGTTTCAGGGAGCTTCTCTTTTCAAATGTCCTCAAACTGGTATCAAGAGATGTGTTAGGCTGAAAAACTATAAAGACTTTACCTACTTAAATGTCATCTTTACTTGAGGCTTAGTAGAAAAAGAAGAAAAATATTTTTTAATCACAGATTCTAATTCAGTAATTCTTGTGGTTCTTTTTTAATTTTCCTTGGAGGGAGGTATCGTCATTTGGGTACTGATATTTTGATTAAGACAAATATCCACCCATTCATTAAAAGTTTCTCTCATATAAAGGAATTCAATTTTTTTTTTTTTTTGATTGATGCTAGACAGACAGAAATAAGCTGCCATTCTTCCATTTGATAGCCAGACGCTGCCAGTTGTAGCCAGGGCAGTCATGCTGTTAAATTAGGTCTAATGAAGGAGTAATTGCTTTAGATATAGTGAACCATTTCAAAGAAAACAAGGATTCTAATTGATTTGCAATTTGTTTGGCACATTGCATTGTCTGCGGCTATTGATTAGTCTTCTGGATTTCACACTGCATGTGTTTCCCTTTATTAAGGGAATAACAGGTTACTGATTACTTTCTTTCTGGGTTTAATGTAGCGGTTAATGTCTACTTTGTTCTTGTGTCATGTCACAGGCGAGAGAGGAATAATGGGCAAGTGGGTGGCCCTTTGCTAAGCGACTTCCCTGCTGCTCTGAGCTGTGTGCTCCGAGACAGGCTGAAAAGCAGATCAAGAGAAAGGGTTAGAATAGCAGGACTCACAAGTTAGGGCCTGAGTCAGGCTAGACCCGGCTCGCAACTTGGCTTTCCCCTCCCAGTCAAAGCAGAACAGGGGACGAAGCAGCTGGTGGTAGATTTATTCTTGTATCATTCGATTATTTGGAGACAGGATATGAATCTATGCCCATTGTTTTCTCTAATAGGTGGGCTCACTAAATGGGCGCAGGAGGAGAATATTTGAGGCTGAGGCCTTTGGGTTCATTTAACCCTTTGCAGAGTGACATTTTGTTGGCACCTGGAAAGCACTTGCTGCCGAGGTGTCGATATGATCATCAAAATGGCTCTTATGTTTATACCAACTGCAGGGGAGGGAGAAAAAGTTCTCAGGGCTGCAGTCATTTCATTGCCCTCAAAGCACAGCGGGAATTATTAGCTTACCCTGGCGCGCCCCTTTGTTTTCCTAGGGCTTTGCTCCTCCAGCAGATACTCATTTAAGGCGAATCCACTGCTTTCTGAAACGTGTTTAGCAATGGTGCACAGAGCAGGCTCTCACTTAGCGGATCTAATCCTTTCACGGCTCAGCTTGTTAATGTAGCAAACTGCTGAAAATGGGAAATGGATTCTTTAATGAGACCGGTTCCTTCGTGGCTTTATTCTCCCAGTTCAACCCTCAGGCATTCATTCATTCGAGTCCCCCCTCTGCCTGGCCCCACCACCACAGCCCCTCCAAGCCAGGATCAGACACCCCCACTTCCCACCCAGCAAGGCACCCGTTTTCCAGCATGCAATCCCCCATCTCTTGGCCTCTTGGCTCCTTACGACCTTCCCAGAGCCCTTAGAAGCTCACAAATAACAAAGGAGTGTGGACAGTAAAAGGTTCCCTTTTCTCTGCACTGGTTACCTCCTTCCTAAACCGGAGCTCATCTTTTCCTGAGTTCCCAAGCTCACCAACAAGGTGGGAGAGGGGAGCAACATTCACAGGAGCAAATGCCCAGGGATTGCATCCAACATATCAAATAAACACAATTTTGCTATCTGACCCAACATATTTATACACTTAGTATTTTTATGTTGAAGAAAGAAATGGCAACCCACTCCAGTATTCTTGCTGGGAAATCCCATGGACAGAGTAGCCTGGTGGGCTACAGTCCATGGGACATGACTTAGTGACTAAACAACAACATTTTTATGTAATGTAATTTTTGTGCCCTATTGGCTTTTATAGTGATCCCAATTACAAAGGGTTTGAAAATGGAGCCAAGAAGTGAAGGCAAACTTGGGCTCTGGTCTTAACTCTTTTTCTTTTACCATTTATAACTCCCCTGGGTCTTCCTATAGACTTCATACTTCTACTCCAGAAATCATACTTCCTTGAAACAATTCTAACCAATCAAAATTCAGGTTAAGAGGAATAGTAAAAGCAACTTGGAATTCATAACAAGTCAGTCTTCAGCTGGAAGCAGGCATTGAGTAGACAAAGTGAGGAGAGTTCTACCTATTTTGCTCTGGAGACCATTGATTTGGGAAAGTAAATTATATCTGCATGAGCTCAGATCTTTCTTTAGTCCAAATTCATAACTTTTTCTTTTGTGTGTGCCATAGAATCCTCTGGCAATCTGATGAAGCCTGTGGATCTCTTCTCAGAATGCTTTTACATGCATAAAATAAAACACTCAGGATTACAAAGAAAATCTATTAAACTGAAATAAAGTTATCAAAAGATTTAAAAAGCAAATTTGTATACAGGCAATTATACAATGATTTAATGTTAAAGAATTTGCTTTAAATATTAATAATAAGGTCTATGCACAAAAGTAGCAACTCCTGTAATCTTTTAGTCATAATGAGTAATGAAGTTTTGCATATCGATAATAACTTTAGTGTGTTATTTTTAAAATCCTGTGATTTCCATTGGTGACACAATCACAGGTGCTGATAGTCATTATTTTTGTTGCTTGTATCTATAATTGAAAGGGGTAATAAAAATATTCATTTTTTCCCATCCAAATTAATGGACTCCTGTATTCTATCCACAAACCCACAAGAGCCCTGCTTCCTTCAGGGATGGCCTCTTTTAATGCTCCATTAGGTGCCCAACAGCCTGCCCTTGTAGCTGTGGGGACAGGATAAAGAGAAGAAATGGGCCCAATTTGTGGTGCTAGGATCTGACCCCACCACATGTATGACTATATGGAATTTCACGGAGTACAGATGCCCTCCATGTCTTCCTTGATTTTGGCTCCACCCCTCTACCCCCCTCCTGCAAAACTCACGTCTAGGCCATAAAGCAGAGACACATGGAAAGAGAAGAGCCCGGCAAAAGCAAAGCAGAATAAGCATGCCAATGGTGCCTCTCTACATTATACGAGTCTGATTATAGACATGCAAATTTATGATAAAATTTGAGAAATACAATCTGGGGATTGGTAAGATGTGAATGTAACAAAGTCAAGATATTATCATGGAGAACTTAGCTCACGTTGAGTTAACTAGGGTTGACAGATTTAGCAAACAAAAATACCAATATTATGCAGAAGATACTTAGACTGCAAAATTATTTCTTGCTTATCTGAAATTCAGATGTAGCTGATTGTTCTGTGTTTCAGCTGGGAATCCTGAATTAAGGTTTTGTCTAAGGCAAGTAAGGAAAAATGGAAACAGTGACAGATTTTATTTTCCTGGGCTCCAAAATCACTGTGGATGGTGACTGCAGCCATGAAATTAAAAGACACTTGCTTCTTGGAAGAAAAGCAATGACAAACCTAGACAGCATATTTAAAAGCAGAGACATCACTTTGCCAACAAAGTTTTGTATAGTCAAAGCTATGGTTTCTCCAGTAGTCATGTATGGATGTGAGAGTTGGACCATAAAGGAAGCTGATTGCTGAAGAATTGATGCTTTTGAACTGTGGTGCTGGAGAAGACTCTCGAGAGTCCCGTGGACTACAAGGAGATCAAACCATTCAATCCTAAAGGAAATCAACCCTGAATATTTATTAGAAGGACTGATGCTAAAGCTCCAATACTTTGGCCATCAATGCTGGGAAGGATTGAGAGGAAAAGGAGAAGGGGGTGACAGAGGATGAGATGGCTAGATGGCATCACTGACTCAATGGAAATGAGTTTGAGCAAACTCCAGGAGATAGTGAAGGACAGGGAAGCCTGCAGTACTGTAATTCATGGAGTCACAAAGAGTCAGACTCAAGTTAGTGACTGAACAACAACAACAAGGCAAGTAAATCCAAGTGTAGATTATAATTGAGTGATGGGAGCGAACTTTCGTTTTACTGGTCAAATAATCTTGAAATAAACAGTGGCAAGTTTTGGGCGATTTGTTTTCAAATCCAAGAGGATTTTCAGGATTGAAAGAGGAATAAAGAGAAGGAGGAAATTCTTTGGCAGTTCAGTGGTTAGGACTGGGCACTTTCAAGCCCTGGTCAGAGAATTAAGATCCTGCAAGTCGCATGGCATGGCCAAAAGATAATTGGAAAAAAAAAAAAAGCTAATAGAGGAAGTTAAGAAGTGAGGAGGAGGAGTGAGATGAGACAGGAGGCAGTACAGAGTTATCCTGGGTAAGAATCCAGGGCCAGGTGGCTTCTGGCAGGACCTTACTCAGTGACATCTTCCCCTCTTGACTCTTTTGAAATGGACAAATGAAACCAACGCAGCTTGGGCTTCATACTCATAAGACATAAAGGAACCAAGGCTCATGGAGGTCAAGCAACTTGTAGGCAGCTGTAGATCTGGGATTCAAACTCAGTGCTGACACACCAAAGACCTCATGCTTGCCACCAGACCCCACCACCTCTAGCAATTAATACCCTGGGATTTGCTACCTCACTGCTTCTTCCACTTCCAGTTCTCCTGTTTCCTATAGAGGATTGACAGTCAGGGCCAGTAGGTTTGTGCCATGTATCAAATGCCATGAAAGCCCCACTCTCTGGGGGCCTTTCCACTGTCCAGCAGAGAGTAATTAAGTGAACCAGCTAGAAATCGCAGTTCCTGAGAAGGAAAAGACAGGCTCAGTCCGGTTCCTTATTAACAACAGCAACGGCAGCAGCAACACACAGAGCCCCACCACCGCAGCATAACCCAGCCTTTCCTTTACTCTCTGGTCATGGGAATTTGGGGGGCTTCCCTAGTGACTCAGTGGTCAAGAATCCACCTGCAATGCAGGAGACACAGGTTCGGTCCCTGGGTTGGGAAGATCCTCTGGAGAAGGAAAGTCGGTCTACCCACTCCAGTATCCTTGCTTGGAGAATTCCGTGGACAGAGAGCCTGGCAGACTACAGTCCATGGAGTTGCAAGAGAGTCTGACATGACTTAGTGACTAAACAGCAACGTGGAAATTTAGACTTTCTTTTTAATTGGAAGATCCATCTCATTATGATTTTTGTTTGTTTGTTTTTATTTATTTATTTGGCTGCACTGGGTCTTAGTTGCCTAATGTGGCATGTGGAACCTAGTTCCCTGACCAGGGATCGAACCAGAGACCCCTGCCTTGGGAACCAGGAGTCTTAGCCACTGGACCACCAGGGAAGTCCCTGGACTTGGAGTTTTTAAATCGAGGAGGGTGCATATTCAGACTCCAAGAGCAGCCTCTGGACCCAGGTGCTCTGAAATGGTTCATCTTTCCTAGGCAGGTCCCATATCCCAGAGATGTACGAGTGCCACGTTCTGGAGTCCTGAGATAGAGCCTCTACAAAAGAACGTGTTATTATATTAATTCCTTTTATGCTGCAGAACACAAGGGCAAAGGCAGTCACAGGCAAACCTCAGACACTCTCTTTGGAAGTCGAGACTCGCTGTAAATCACCTGTGGTGGTGATGCTGGGTCAGCCCAACCAGGGCCTGCCATCCTCGCCAGGCAGCACGCCTGTGTTTAAAGCTGCTCCAAGGAAGAGCTTCCCTGAGTGAAGTCTCAACCGTCATCCCGTGCTGATACTCAGATATTTCCCTGCTTTTAAAGGCCCTTTCTTTCACTTTATCACAAGTGTCATCAATAGGTTGTTTATATTTTGAACTCTATTGAAAGGGAGATTATATCAGGACATTTAATTTTAGTTAAGAAAATATAGAAATTACTCCCATGTATGAAAAGCAGTGCTTTCAAATGAAAGAAAATAGTTCACTTCTCACTGTCACAGCAGTAGCACTGGTAAGTACTTCTAAATTGCTCCACTTTGCTATTGTCTGAGGTCCTTGATAAGCATTCTGCATTTTAAGCTTTATCTATTTCCCATCATTAAAAAGCTCATTAGTTAGTCAGCATACTGGTACTTTCTTTACAGTTCATAAATTCAGATTATAACCTTATGGCCTATAAATGGTGCCACTCATTAGATCATCCAAAACACTAGTGTAGAGACATTTAATGGGTAAGATTTAAAATTAGATTTCCACATTTAGAAGTCTCAATAAAATACTGGACTGCTTAATGTTTTTATTGAGAGACATAAAATCAATAGTATTTTATTGTATGACAGGACTCTGCATCTCACTGAGCTATTGCAATGTTTAACCTGTGATCAACATTGCCCAGATAGTACCTAAATTAGGATTAGGACATATTGACTTAGTGAACCCAAGCCTAAATTTTTGATGCGAGGTTTTATTTTCCCTGATCTAATATAAGTGGTATTTCCTGTTTCCATAGTGGTAAAGTTTTGCAGTGATGTTGCCTCTCATATGGCTTTATTGTGAAGTGAACATATCTTCAGGATTTGGGCAGTCTATAAGAAGCCGCCCACTAGTCACAGACTGATAAGCCATGGGTCAGATAAGAACCCAATGACCTCCATACCCAGGTAACCTCAAGATGTGGAGAACGTTACTAAAGATATGACAAAATGCTGGATATCTTGATCTGAGATCAGTAATTGGGAGGAAGAAAAGAAAGTGGCAAAGAGTGCATTGGAAAAATGGAGCCCATTTTAGACAAAACATTGTTCTGTCACCCCGGCTTGAACCAATGGGCAAATGCAAACTTACCAAACTGTGTACTGAATGGAAGAGGAGGAAAGTAAGTGCCGATAATAACTGGCAACGACACCAAATGAAAAAGAACCAAGAGCAAACATTTTCTGAGGGTCCCTAGAAAACACAGACACACACCACACCCCTACATCCTCTTCCATGCTATTATTATATTTCTACTTGATATTTTGTCCTGAACTGGATACCATCGACCTGAATGGACCCATCTTTCCCTAAGGTGACCTACCCAACTTCCATTGCCTCTCCGTGTAATAGCGAACTACATCCCGGTGTCGAGTGTGAGAGAATGAGGCTGAAGAATGATGGCAGAGCCGCTTGCAGGTGGTGGGCAAAAGTGGGGTGGTTCTGGTTACAATCTGTGAGGCATGGCATTCCCCAGCGAAGTGCTTTTGGCTGGGTCTAAAGTTTCTTATGCTGGAGAACTTGAGGAACTATGATTCCTGGCCTGTGCTGTACTTGACAGATAGGCACATAAGTAATTTTACCAAAAATAAACTTGACTGCTTACCTCACTTACAAAAACTATCTCAATTGAGGAGAGTAGTCTCTTTCCTGGCTACTTAGCTCCCTGTTCTTCCATTTCCTTTAATCATCCCTGAATATTCATTGGAAGGACTGATGCTGAAGCTGAAACTCCAATACTTTGGTCACCTGATGTGAAGAGCCAACACTTTGGAGAAGACCCTGATGCTGGGAAAGATTGAAGGCAAAAAAAAAAAGAAGCGGGTGGCAGAGGATGAGATGGTTAGACAGCACCACCGACTCAGTGGACATGAACTTGAGCAAACTCTGGGAGTTAGTGGAGGACAGAGGAGCCTGGCGTGCGGCCGTCCACGGGGGTCACAAAGAGTTGGACACACACGACTTGGTGACTAAGCAACAACAACATAGTGACTCTTAACAGTTTCCCTTTCCTCAGCTATCCCTCACCGCCAGCTAGCCTCTGGTTCAATAATTTTTACTCACTGAAGCCTCTCTTTAAGAATCTTCTGTGATGCCCACGTCCCAGGGGCTGCACGGGCCCTCGCCCCTTGAGAAGCATATATGATTGTTTTCTAAATACCAGCCTCTCCCTCTCCCTTGTCATGTCCCTCCCTGCCTACCCGACCACCTTCTGCACTCCACTCTCACCCCAATACTGGGCACACCCAGCCCAAAGACACCAGCTTCAGAGAACAATTCTAGGAATTCTAGGTACTATTCCCAAGTCTACTGGGCCTGCCTCTGGGAACTTAAAACTATGTTCTAACACAGTGTGGCTTGGCATCTGTAAATCAATAATAACGATAATCCAAATACTAAATACTGTTAAGAAGCCAGCAGTGAAAAAACAACGGGGGTCATGGAGAATGAAGATGGTACACCTGCTCTAAGCCAGTGTAGCTCCTCTATGGAACCTACAATTGTTCTTGTGTGAAAGGAGGACAGTCGTCTGGGGAGATGCCTCCTTATTAGAACACATATTTCCTTAAACACATTCCCCAACTTTATTGCTATCATGCTGATGACCCTGCCACACCACTGAAAACATTATCTCTACATCTTGGCCAGTCTCTCAAGTTGAGGCAAACCCCTTGAAATCTTTAGCAAAACATTCTTAAGCTCTGGCTCCAAATTTCCCTTGGTCTGCTATCTTTCAAGAATCTTAGCCTGTGTGTGAGGCTCGCTTTATACAACAGATATGCTTTTGGGAGTGGGCAGTACAATTTCTGTGGTTAGAATTCTGTTTTAGGTATACCAGAGGAGCTCACTATACCAACAACCAATTTGATGAATTATCTTGTAAAGCAAAAAATCCAACGCATTTCTGTTTTGGTGAGTAGATTTTCTTAAGCCAAGGCACATCTCAGCACCCCCACCTCTTTTGCTGCCTAACTAGCAACATCTGTGACTGGGTGAGGTCTCACCTTAGTTCAACTCGGTAGCAGTTTGTTCTCTGGATGTTTGACTCCTGCCTGCTTCACTCTTCTGGGCAGACTCTGCTCATTCCAGTTTCCTCCCGTTTAAACAAACAACATGTTGCTATGTTTCACCACCGCAAGTCTGGCCCCAGCTTCTGCCACTGCTCACCTCCCTGACCTCTCCTACAAAGACTGGCCCTCCTCAGCCTCTGGAGCCCACAGCCAGCCCCAAGGCCCAGTTCCCCAGGCTTATCCTCATGTCTGCAGAAGCCCTTCTGAGCCCCAACAACCAGTTCATACCCTACACAGACGAGGTCTCAGCACTTCTCAGAAATCCGCCTGTTGGGCTGCACACCGCAGGTCTATCAGGCCTGTCCTTGCCCAGCTCCAAGACTAAAGAACGAGCTCGGCACCAGTGATAGAGGTATCAGTGGTTTAAAACTTAGGGGGAGCTTACATGTCGGAAGCAGGTCCTGAAGCAACACCCCACCACCGTGTGCTGCTTGCGGCCAGGCTGCAGGCAGAACATGGTGGCCGTCCTCACTCCTCGCAGCAGGGGGAGGTTACCAGTTGGGGAAATTGATATCAGATTGGAGCATTGGTTACCATGGAAACCAGCAAGCTGCACGCCCCTCACCAACCCTTTGAAAAGCATTGGAGAGTTCTGAGCTAAAGCTAGGATAATCACCAGCTGAGGCAGGGGCAAATAGGTAAGGGTCAGTCAGGTGAGTAGGGTGCAGGTGAAGCAGGTTCTGGGCAAAGGAGGGATGTACAGAGAGCAAGAGAACATCCATCTTGGATGGCCTGAACTTCCACCAGAGCTTTGCCTCTCCCATCACTGCATTTTAGAAGTCAGGGCTACAGCGGGTGGTGTTTCTTCCTATTATTCAGAGTTTCTGTGGACAGCAATCCATGTCACTCATTCACACAGTAAAGCAGTGTGTTACAGCCCAACACCATAATAAAGCACAGAACACATGATGATAGCTCTTAGCCTGGCCATGCCCATGCTCTAAGAGGCAGCCCTCTTATCAAGAGGCTGAAAAGGCCCTCCAAACTCAGGAGCCTAGGAGGGAGGGACAGGACAAAGCCTGGCCTATGCTGGTTCTGTGTTAGTTAAGACATCTGGCACAGAAGGGCCGTACAGAGTTATTGTCTATGGAAGCCATGGAAATCCACTGCCCCCGGCCTCCAACGCCCACCACGCCTCAATAATCCAGTTCCCTGACATTAAATGTTCAATGACTCACAGCTGTAGAGAAATAGAAACTTACCTACCATATGTATATTTTCCATGGGTTTGTGTGATATGCAGAATAATGCCCCCCCCCCCAAGATGTCCCCTGACCCTGTGGATGGGTTACCTTACACGGCAAAAGAAACGCTGCAGATGTGACTGAGTTACAGATTTGTGATGAGGAGATGATCTTGGATCATCCAGGTGGGCCCAGTTTAATAACGTAGATCCTTAAAACTAGAGACTCTTTCCCACTTGTGGTCAGAGGGAAACGTGACTACTGAAGAACAGTGAAAGAAATGTGGCTCTGAAGAGACACAACCCAAGGAGTGTGGGTAGCCTCTAGAAGTTGGAAAGAAACACAGCTCTGATAACCTTGATTCTAGCCCAGGGCAACCCTTTCCAGACCTCTGATGAGAAAAGCCAGCTCACTGGAAAAGACCCTGAAGCTGGGGGTAAGAGAAGGGAGCGACAGAGGATGAGATGGCTGGATGGCATCACTGACTCAATAGATAGGAGTTTGAGCAAACTCAAGGAGATAGTGCAGGACAGGGAAGGCTGGCGTGCTGCAGTTCATGTTGCAAAGAGTTAGACACGACTTACTGACTGAACAACAATAGGAAACAAACACAGTCTGGAAGAGTAGTTTGCTGAAGTTGTTGCCACGGTTTATCTTACTTAAATGCTACAACAGCTTTCATCACATCTCACCTCCCAGAGGTCTTCTGGAAACAAATTACTCCCTTGCTGTTTAATTTTTCTTTTTCCTTTCACATGTAGGCTGAGGCTTCATCAGACTTATTCCACTGGAAGGCTCCAGCAATACTATCTCAGTGTACAGCCCCCCAAATAGGAGATCAAACCAGTCAATCCTAAAGGAAACCAGTCTTGAATATACATTGGAAGGACTGATACTGAAGCTGAAACTCCAATACTTTGGCCACCTGATGCGAAGAACTGACTCATTAGAAAAGACCCTGATGCTAGGAAAGATTGAAGGCGGGAGGAGAAGGGGATGACAGAGGATGAGATGGTTGGATGGCATCACCGACTCAATGGACATGAGTTTGAGCAAGCTCCGGGAATTGGCGATGGACAGGGAGGCCTGGCATGCTGCGGTCCATGGGGTCGCAAATAGCCAGACACGACTGAGTGACTAAACTGATAGCCCCCGACAAGAACAGTCCACACAGGATGCTACATTTTCTCCCTCAAAAAGGGGAGATGGAGGGTATCATGTGGGGGGCAGCAAATGTATTAACCAAAGAGACACTCCAGGGAAGAAGAATGAAAAGAAGATGTTTTGACTAGCTTGACTGTAGCACTTCAACCCTGGAGTCATTCCCTCAAGTCTAAATTGCTGCTGACTGGGTAGTTTTCCCTCTAAAAGCTTCAGATGACTGCGTGTGCTGCCCTGGAGGAAGGCCTGAGGGGAGAAGACAATAGCTGTGAAAGAATCAGAGCTCTTACCCCTAACCACTCCCCTCCCTCACCAGGAAAAGCGAAGAAAACCACCAAATGTGGCCTCAGAAAAATGCCTAGTCAAGCAGTTGTTTCGTCCCTGCCTGTTGAACATTTGGGTTGCCCAACGCAAATGTTAAAGCTGTGTTCAAACCAGAAAAAATAAAAATAATAAGCTGTCAGAATAATTACTAAGAACATGCAAGGATTATACAAAGTAAACTGCAGCCTGCAAAAAAGAGAATTGCATGTTAGCTAATTGTTAATTTTAGCAATCGCAGTGGCTAATTACCACGGCTCACATTGACTATTAGCTTGATGCCCCAGCACCTGCTTTCCCCAATGAACAGATTTCTTCATCGCTAGCACAGGAGCAAAATGTGTAATTATTGGCCATCATTGGGGCGATTTTTCAGTGATTCTTTTGTGTGATGTGAATAAAGCATAATGACATATTTTATTAGAGGGCAAATAGCTGTTTGTTAATGGAAATGATTTGAAATCCAAAAAAAAACTAGAAGCTAGGAGCATGTTTTCAGTATCAGCGTGAATTCAAATGTATTTTCTTTTAACTCTTTATAAAAGGAGCATAGAGATCAAATCTAAACTGAGTATAATATATTTAATGATATGTACAAACACGGCATTGATTAATTACCTCAAATGCTTTCACTGGTACACCATTTATTTTGTTTCAGTCATGTGTTAAATTTTAGTATTTCATATTTAAATTCTTATTTCTTGGTCCGAGAGTCTTGGTGAAGCTGGCCTGCGTCATACCTCATTTCCTGGAGAACTCGCTTTTCATTGGTATACGTGGCACTTTGGGAGAGCTCTGAAAACCCAGGCTCATTGCTTTGAGAGCTGACGTTATCAGCATCTCCCCAAAAAGATGGGCATGAATTAGGTTATCAACACCCAACTGTCAGCCACTGGGTGGATTGTACGTTGTAAATAAGGTGCCCTGAGGATAAGACTGGAACTCTTTCAGGCTTGGAAATGACCTTCTTTTCCCTTTCATGACAAAATTAATAGATCTACTACTGGAATCTATTACATAATAAAAGCAACATCCACCTTCAGCTAAGGGATATAAATGATCATATGAGAGTACGTGTGTGTGTGTTTACTTATCTACTGGAAAACAGTACTTTCATTGGTCATAATGCAACATAGCAGGGTCTTGTTTCTTTCAACTCTGTCCCTGGCAAGGTTCTCAAACCTCCGTCTAGCCTCTGCTTTCTTCTCCTACTCCTACCCCTACCCCCAACCAATTTCTGTGTTCTTATAATGGATAATAATTCTGACTGTGGTGCTATGAAGTTTGAGTATAAAGTCCTCTGAAACTCTCAAATGCAAAAAAAAAAAAAAAACAAATCCATTTAAGAATGGATTCATGAAGAATTAATACTAACATAATCAGCTCACCCTGTTGGTTTGATCAAGCTCAGGGATAAAAAGCTGGTTTGGAGTATTTAATTCCACCACATATTTACACCTTATTTGTGTGTCTAACTCTGAACATCCTGTGCTGAATTCTTCCTAAACCATGACACAAGAAAAGGCGCCTCTCGTTCTCCACAGAAAAGATTAAAGGGCTGTGCTTGAGATGTGTTTGCCGAGCTTTCGTCACTCCATTCCACTCAGGTTGGATTATGAAAGTTGTGTATTTTCAAAGGTCACTGGAAGGCAACCCACCTCTGTTTCCTGAGTGTGGAGAACTGGCTCCTAATTGCCAGGCTTATTGTTTTATTACCACTGTTTACAAACAGGGAGAAACTCCCTTGAATGGGCACGTCCCTTTCTTACCACAGGCCTCCCCACTAGTTTAAGATGTAGATAAGTTCAGTATTCAGGTTCACTGTTTGACCCATTAAACTGGTATTGAGGTATAATTTGTGTGTTTTCCCAGTACCGTTGCACATAGAATGGGGTTCATTTCCACACGTTTGAATAAATTTATCCAGTTCAGTGAACCTGTTGTGAAGCTCAGCAAAACTCAGTAGGTGGCTTTAAAGTCCTGTAATTAGCCCATTACAGAAAATCTGTACTTTGGATTTTTGCACATTGGTTAATAAGCATAACATGCTTCATATATAAATAACATTACATTAAATGATGCAATATAAAGGAATTAAAGGCCAATGGAGTTAAACAAAATACTTGAAAGAGACCTCAAATTAGCATGTTTAATTCCAACTCACTGCACAGGAAAAGCCTCTGGCTCTTACTGTACATGCTCCCCACGAGTTCAGGATGACGCCGGCTGTGCACGAGGGGCCGGGCTCTCTGTCTGCGTGGCCTAGTGTCATCTGTCAACTCTGTGAAGTTTGGGGTGGGTTTACCTTTACCTCATTTCCTTTCGCTTCTAATTATGGACAAGGAGAAGAGTTGAGGGAACAGAAGAAAAAAACATTAAAAAAAAAAAAAGATCTTCACCTCTCTGTGGAATGAAGTTCTATTTCCATTTAAACATCAAATATAGTGTAGCAATAGGGTAAACCTACTCCAATGAATCAAGAACAAATGTGACACAAAGATGAAGTCACCCTATAGTCATACAAACAGTAACAGAAAAAGACTTGAACTACCACTCCACAGAGAAGGTAAGCTTCCTGAAACCAAGAACCCTGATGGTCTTTGCCTTTATATTCCACCCTCCACACCTCCGCCAGCACAGTTCCATCATTCATTTATTCACCCCACTGTTTATTGAGCACCTTCTGCATATCAAGCACTGCAACAGGTTTTGGAAATGGTAAATAAAAGAAACTGTAGAAAAGAAACTGACTAGTTAGCCAAAAACCAACCCTGCAAAATTAATTCATCAAATGATCAAATACTGAATCACTAACTTGTCAGATTTACCAAATGTAATGATCAAGTTTAACTATTCATACAATTTACACAATTTTTATAGGATGGTCTTAGTTGGTCGGTTTTTATTGGCTTTTTATAGCAGCATTTAAGAACTATAATGTATCAAAACCTATGGATACTTTAATCTTCTCATAGACAAATTTTATACTCATAAAATGTCATATTTTACTCAAAATTTTAGTTATTTTTTAAAGAAATATTTGACCTTACACAGATTTCTTCTTTAACTCATTTACAGTTTCGTCAACTCTTTAGCTTTCTAGGATTATTTTTGTCACTTTCCTAAGGCGAATGTTGGCTTCAGTATATGATGCTGTTGCTTCATTATTTCCAAGCTCATTTCTAGTTTTACCTACCATTTTAGCATTTTTAGAAATTTTAACCAAGGTTTAAATCCTTTTTTGTGAACTTTAGTTTTATGGTAACATGTAAATCAAATTTAAACTTCCATTCATTTAATCTTGCCAATCCCTTATGAGCCTCTTGATTTCCTTTATGCAACTTTGAACACATGTGCCCTTTTATTTTAGATTTTTTCGTGCATTACAACCATGTAAAAGCACCTTAGTTTTCCCTTGCTAGAAAATAAAAATTGAATCTGCTGTTCAGTTGCTCAGTTATGTTCAACTCTTTGCAACCCCATGGACTGCAGCACCCAGGCCTCCCTGTCCGTCACCAATTCCTGAAGTTTACTCAAACTCCTGTCCATCAAGTCGGTGATGCCATCCAACCATCTCATCCTCTGTCATCCCCTTCTCCTCCCGCCTTCAATCTTTTCCAGCATCAGGGTCTTTTCCAGTGAGTCAGTTCTTCGCATCAGGTGGCCAAAGTATCGGAGTTTCAGCTTCAGCATCAGATCTTCCAATGAATATTCAGGACTGATTTCCTTTAGGATGGACTGGTTGGATCTCCTTGCAGTCCAAGGGACTCTCAAGAGTCTTCTCTAACACCACAGTTCAAAAGCATCAATTCTTCGGTGCTCAGCTTTCTTTATAGTCCAACTCTCACATCCATACATGACTACTGGAAAAAACAAAGCTTTGACTAGATGGACCTTTGTTGGCAAAGTAATGTCTCTGCTTTTTAGTAAGCTGTCTAGGTTGGTCATAGCTTTTCTTCCAAGGAGCAAGCATCTTTTGAAGGCTGCAGTCACCATCTGCAGTGATTCTGGAGCCCAAAAAATAAAGTCAGCCACTGTTTCCCCATCTATTTGCTTTGAGGTGATGGGACCAGATGCCATGATCTTAGTTTTCTGAATGTTGAGTTTTAAGCCAACTTTTTCACTCTCCTGTTTCACTTTCATTAAGAGGCTCTTTAGTTCCTCTTTGCTTTCTGCCATAAGGGTGGTGTCATCTGCATATCTGAGGTTATTGATATTTCTCCCAGCAATCTTGATTCTAGCTTGTGCTTCATCCAGTCCAGCATTTCTCATGATGTACTCTGCATATAAGTTAAATAAGCAGGGTGACAATATACAGCCTTGACATATTCCTTTCTCGATTTAGAACCAGTCTGTTGTTCCATGTCCAGTTCTAACTGTTGCTTCTTGACCTGCATACTTCTAATTGCCATAATTGTCTAATTTTTTTCAAATATAGCCATGATTAATAATATTCTTACAATTGCTGGGGCTTCCCTGATAGCTCAGTTGGTAAAGAATTCACCTGCAAAGCAGGAGACTCCGGTTTCATTCCTGGGTTGGGAAGATCCCCTGGAGAAGGGACAGGCTACCCACTCCAGTGTTCTTGGTCTTCCCTTGTGGCTCAGCTGGTAAAGAATCTGCCTGCAATTCGGGAGACCTGGGTTTGATCCCTAGGAGAAGATCCCCTGGAGAAGGGAAAGGCTACTCACTCCAGTATTCTGGCCTAGAGAATTCCATGGACTGTATAGTCCAAGGGGTCCCAAAGACTGAGTGACTTTCACTCTTAATATCACTTACAATTGCTTGGTGGCACGGTAGACTTTTGTTTCCAGCGATTAAATTTTTAAATTTCAGCATTACACATAGGATGAGATTGTTTCAGTTGACTTAGTTTCCCCATCTTTCTGAATATCATTTAGGATTGCTCTTTAAACATTTTTACATTCTTTCACCAATCCCTCAAATGGCATATTACCTTAATTTTATATGACTAGTAATTAGTGTCTAAGATCCCTGCATTTCGTGTGAATTCAGTTACTCTGAAGTCCTCTTCAGCAATTTCATACTTAAAGGAATGAATGTCAGATTTGGGGCACTAATCTTTAAGTTTTGGTTACTGGTTATTAATTACTCTTTCTTGAATATTTGATATATACTCTAAAAGGCTAAACCATTCTATAATCCTTAGCTTTGAACAATCCAATATTCCTTAAAATGCTGTTAAGAAAAAATTAAAATCAATCAACTAAACCTTCACGGAAATCATCAAAAGCTTTTAAAATATTCTCTCCAATACAACTGGCTGTATAATTTACAACAGAAAAATAACATACTCTGTTGAACTGGTACATTGCTAAATGTAGCAATCACTCCAAAAACTGGACTTCAGCAAATTATTTTTATAAGTGACTCTGAGCTAAAAATAATGAAAAAATAACAATAAGACAGCCTGGCCCCTGCCCTTGTGGAGCTTACAACTGAGACAGACAGGCATGAATCAAGGAATCCTATTTCCCAGGTTAATGATATCAGGAAGGCATATTGTGGGGGAACTGCCTCATTAGGGAGGCCAGGTCTGGAAGCAGAAAAGTAACCAGGCAAAGCTGGGGGAAAGCAGCCCTCCAGGAAGAGAGAAAAGTGTGCGCAAGGCCCAGACTTACAGCATGGATCTGGAAGAGGCCCCTGCGACTGTCGAATGAATGATCTGCTATTTGAGACTTCAGATTCAATGAGCCCTCCCTCAGAGAATGATCCTCCTCGAAGCAAAGGGGTCCTTCGACCTGCCTCCTGCAGAGTGTGTCTGGGAGGCCTGCCCAGCTAAGATCAGCCAGGGCACAGATGTGTGCCCTCTCACCCACACAGAGAGGGCTTCTGTGTCCCTCACCCCACCCTTGGTTCTGTCTCAGAGCTTCCCTAGAACAAGTTTTTCTTGTTGAAGAATGAGAAACTTATTGCCAGTAGCTGAAGGCATTCTCAGCCGTCACCAATTCTCCAAAGACAAGCACTCCTAGAGACTGTTATTAATTAGCTTCATCCTAAATAACCCCACAGAACATCAGCTGTTGTAGCACTTGCCTGATTTTCAGGCTTATTTTCTCAGAATTTACTTCTCTAATGAGGGACATGAGATTCTCTTCCGGGGGTGGTCTGAAATGCAGAGCCCAGGAACTCACCCCAAGCTCACAGAATCAAAATTTTACAACAAAAGGATCTGGGTCTATTCATTTTAATAATCACACCCCCTCCAGGTGTTGGCTCAGCAAGTAAAGAATCTGCCTGTGATGCAGGAGACCCAGAACATGTGGGTTCAATCCCTGGCTCAGGAAGATACCCTGGAGAAGGAAATGGCACCCCACTCCAGTATTCTCGCCTGAAAAAAATTCCAGACAGAGGAGTCTGGCGGGCGACAGTCCAAAGGGTCTCAAAGAGTCAGAAACGACTGAGCAACTAAGCACACACACAGGTAATTTTACATCATAAAATTTGAAAGCCACTAGTATAAATGTTCAATAAATAAAACTTGAAGAAAATATTGTGGCAGGGTTTATCAGATGGGTTTAAATTTGAGAACCACTAGTATAAATGTTCAATAAATAAAACTTGAAGAAAATATTGTGGCAGGGTTTATCAGATGGGTTTTTACCTGTTATTTTGAGTAATTGTTGGTTTTTCTCCTGCCTTCATTTTGGAAAATTTGGGTTGGGTGAAGGGCATTGCTGGTCTCTCTCTCCTAACACCAAGCCGAATGCTTCTCTGGGAGCTCTGTTCTGGGCTCCATGTATCAGCACCGATTTGCTTTGCACACACACTGGGGCTTAGGGTGTCTGGATCTTGGCATATCCCAGGCTGAGAGCCACAGCTCCTAGGTGGGCTAGCGGAACAGCTCTTTCACGTCTGAGCCCACCTCCCTGCATCTACTATTTCCATGCTCAACTGTGGGACAGCATCTTCCCCACAAGAGAAATGTCTGTGCCTTCACTCAGCATCCTTTCATTTCCTAACTGCCCCCCTAGACCACCCGCAGTATATAAATTAGGTAGAAATGAGATTTCTAGGTAAGCTATTTTTGGTTGACATCCATAGCATTATTGCCCAGAGCCCCTAGAGTTTGGTTTGCTCTGGGTAAGCAGTGCCCATAAAGGTGTACAAACACCCACTGAGTTCAAGTGTTCCATGGGAAGTTCACTTAGGAGAGGAGTCAAAGAAAACTGTGAAGATAGAGAAAAGGAAGAAGTATTAAGAGCTCAGATTATGGATTGAAATGGACCTTGGTCCTCCTCCTGCTCTTTCCCAGAATTGTATAACTTGGGAAAGCCATCCAGCTGCTCAGCTTATAAGATTCCCTCCCAGTGACATGGAGGTAGTAACAGCTTCTCCTTCATGTCATGTTGTGACGATCAAATGAAACATGTTTATAAAGTCCTCAGTACATCTGGCACACAACCCTCAAAAATTTTCAGTTAGCTTTCATAATTTTTAAAATAAACTGACTAGTCCTGCCTGATAACCTGAATGGCAAATAGACATTATAGAGCTATCTATTTTTAACCAAACAAGGGTACAAAGTGAGAAATCCCACGATGTCACCTATATTACACACAACCTTTTTGCCCTAGAAAGAGGGGCACTTGTTGGAACCTGGTTATTTCTCAAGGAATGAGGCACAACAGAAGCACAAGGGACTTTCTGTGTATGTACCTGAAAGTTTGGGGGCTCTTCGTTTACAGCTCTTTGACATCATAATGGGCTTTCCTGGTGATTCAGTTGATAAAGACTCCGCCTGCAATGCAGGTGACTGCCTGCAATGGAGGGGACTGCCTGCAGTGCAGGAGACCTGGGTTCTACCCCTGGGTCAGGAAGATCCCTGGAGAAGGAAATGACAATCCACTCCAGTATTCATACCTGGGAAATCCCATGAACAGAGGAGCCTGGCAGGTTACAGTCCATGGGGCTGCTTAAGAGTCAGACACAACTTAGCAATTAAACCGCCACCAATGATAGGTCAATAACAAGAATCCCGCAGGTAAAATTTATTCACTCAAGAGGTATTTATTGTATACTCACAATGTGTAAGGCACTAAATTGGTTTAGACTGGATCCTCCCAAAATGTCTACAGTTACTCAGGGTGATGAAATATATAAAAACAACAGAGAGGTCGAAAGACAAGTTGCTTTCACGGTTCAGAAGAGGGACAGATTCCTTCTTAGTAGGACAACAGAAAGCTTCATGGAGGAGACAGCATTTAACCTAGGACTTGAACGAGGGAAAGGAATTGGACAACTGGATGTGGGAGTGAGGAGATCCCCAAAGAGAAGGCCCAGTGAAGCCAGGAGGTAGGAGAACAGATATAGATAACAGAGTCATCTATTAGTTTGAGTGAACTACAATGAGATACTTTTCACTGAAGTTTCCCAAGGAAACTCGAGGCGTTTACTTGGGAGTTTCCTAGGGAAACAAGAAAGCTTCTTTATTAACGTAGACAGTTAAAACAGGAAGCATCCCCTACATATGTATTCTACTCAGTTTTTGAAAGTGTTTATCCCTTGGTAAGGACTTCCCTGATGGTTCAGATGGTAAAGAATCTGCCTACAATGTGGGAGACCTGGGCTCAATCCTTGGGTCAGGAAGATTCCCTGGAGCCCCGGAGAAGGGAGTGGCTGCCCACTCCACTCTTGCAGAGAAGCCAGGCGGACTATAGTCCATGGGGTTGCAAAGAGTCAGACATAACTGAACGACTAAGCACGCACGCATCCCTTGGTAAATATTCCAGGTGAAAATATTGTCATTAGATTTTTACGGCAATGATACAAAACCTCCAATGATGCAGAGACTAACAGTTTAACATACAACAGATTTTCACCATTTGTGCCATCCTTTTTTTCTTTCTTTCTCATTTTAATTAACTATAAAGCCCGACTGTGTACCTCTCAGGATGTGGTGAAGATTTTGTTAGTTGATCAGGACATGAACTATCTCATGAAAAGAATTATCTAGTAGTGCACTCCTTGGTCCTGCAGCTCTGTCCCTTGTTTCAACAATATTTGGACAGAACAGACCCCAGGGACACCCCTTGCTCCAGCCTCAGACCACCCATAATCCTTTTCAACAGTTGCAACCTTCGGAATCAGCCAATCAACCATCCTTGGCCAGTGGGACCAGCCAGTTTTTTGAGCTTATTTCCTTATTACGGATCACCATGAACTTCCAGGTCGTCAGAATTATTCCACCGAGGTGGAGGCCGCCGTCAATATACGCCTACGAGTCTCCCATACCTACCTCTCTCCCGGCTTCTGTTTCCACCGGGAGGATGTGGCTCTGGAGAGCGTGGGATCACCTTTTCCGCGAAATGGGCGAGGAGAAGCGCGAGGACGCCAGGCGTCTCTTGAAAATGCAAAACCAGTACTGCTGCCACGCAGTCTTCCAGGACGTGCAAAAGCCATCTCAAAATGAGTGGGGTAAAACCCAGGACACTATGGAAGCTGCCATGCTCAGGGAGAAGGGCCTCAAGCAGGCCCTTTCAGATCTGCGTAGCCTGGGTTCAGCCCACCAGACCTCTGACTTCCTGGAAAGCCGCGTCCTCGAAGAGCAGGTGAAACTCATTAAGAAGATGGGCGACCAGGTGACTAACCTCTGCAGGCTGGTCCCCAGGCTGGGCTGGGCTAGTATCTCTTTGAAAGGCTCACCCGTAGGTAGGACTAGGAGCCTGCAAGCCCAGCGGCCTTTGATGTCAGGCCGCTGATGTCACGCTCTGATGTCAAGGCTTCTGCTTGAAGCCTCTCTCTGCAGCCATGAGGCAATCTTTTAACCACCCTGGAGCCCTCTCGGAAGCCGTGGACCAAATTGAAACAAGCTTTTTGCAGGGGAAAAAAAAAATTACCCAGGTGATCACCATGACTGGAACATTTGGGCTTCCCAGGTGGCGCAGAGCTAAAGGATCTGCCTGCTGATGCGGGAGACGCAGGAGACGCAAATTTGATCCCTAGGTCGGGAAAATACCCTGGAGGAGGAAATGACAGCCCACTCCAGTATTTTTGTCTGGAAAATTCCATGGACAGGGGAGCCTGGCAGGCTGCAGTCCACAGGGTTGCAAAGAGTCGGACACAACTTAGCGATTGATCACGCACACAGTATGAAAATTCAGTTGACATTTCTCTGTGTTCTAACATACCAATATATTACACTGTTACTTTTATAACCCTTGCATATACACCACAAAGATAAGAATGAAATTTTACCCTTAGTCCACTCCACTACATTGTTCTTTAGGAAGTCCAGTAGAAACATTTCACGAAGGAATAATTAGAAAAATGTTATAACTCACAGTCTTTCATTTTATATATACAATTTTAAAATAGATTAATTCTTGTAGTCAATTACCTGGGTTAACTATAAATTATCTTGAATGGTAAAACTCTAATTGTGACTTGTTATTTGTTCCATTGGTTAAAAAAAAAAAAAGAGTGAAAATAGAACAGAAATCACACACAATTCTTTCTCGGCAGTGGCTATGCAGTTTGTTAAAGTTCTTAAGCATGACCTTTGGGCAAAGGCAATAATACAATGACCCAGTACCCTCCCTGGGGCTTGTTGTGAGAGAGTGTAGCAAACAAGCCTTGTTTGTAAAGTGATAGAGGCCGGTATCTGCTCCTCTGTGAGAACATCATTTACCCAGATTAGATTAACAATAACTAATTGGGGCTATTTCCAATTTTGCAGTATCACAGGTTGGATTCAACAGATGAGCTAGGTCATTTGCTAATGAGTTGCCTTCATTATAGCATTTGGCAGAGGAATTTTTGGCATCACTCGATGGTCTGAGTAAAAAGTCGTGTGTGCTTAGGTCTTAGGTAAAATAAAAATTAGGAGAGACTGTTCTTTCCTTTAGCTAAAAAATAATCCCAAAACATAATTTTAAAGACCAAAAAAAAGTTCTTGAGTTAGAAAAGGTGCCTAGGAAAATAATAAAATTCTTGAAACTTAAGATACTATGTAGAATACTTAGAATATGCAAATAAAATGTGTGAAGGGTGGAAATAAGGACTTAGAAATGTGAAAGAGAACATATAAGACACCTGCTAAAGTAGTTATATCTGGTCAGAGAACTCAGGAAAGTGGTCAGTGGGTGAAAGAAACTTTCTTCTTTGTTTGAACAGCTAGCCTTTAAATGATTATATATTATCTTAAAATTTTTTAGAATAACTTTTGATACATTGTTCAAGTGTTCTTGTAGTGTTTGCTTTATTATTATTTTTATTCACGATGAGCTTACTTCAAATCAATTTTTGCAAGTTGTTGGATTACAAATGATAAGTGAAAAAAATAAATATATAAAACCCTGTAAGAAAGCAGTTGGAGTGGGGTGGGCTAAGGGGGGTTAAAACAAAATATTTCACTGCTCTTTTACTCATTCCTTTTTTATATTCTACATTCTAAACCTCTTAGAATCTCTCTGCAGATTTTATAATTTCAGTTTTACCAAACTCATCCACCTTGTAATTATGAATATATGGACATAATTAACTGAATCACTTTGAGAGAAGAAAAAAAAATACCCTATTTAAGGCTAATTAGATGAATCATGAATGCCTGGAAGAATGCATTTCAATAAGGTGAAAACTTTGGAAAGAAATTTAATGAACTTTCCAATTGCATTTGACCACAGAGAATATTGATAAACATTCATTCCATGCAGATTATTAAATTGTATTGATTTAGAAACTCAGAGTATCAACACCGCCATTGCCTCCAGAGGAGACCTGATTGCACTTACATGTCACATTCATAAAAAACATGGTGCACTAATTGGGAGTCTCCCGCCATCTGCACACTTGCTTCCAGCCGCACATGAAATGATCAATGGGAAAGCAGGGTCAGTCCAGGCAGACTGTGAGTGAAATTAAAATAATAAAATGTCTAAACATTTAACTGCAAATAGGAAATCTTTATACCCACCCACACCCTATTCTGTAGCATAAAGCTAAGGCACAATTATTCATATACCTCAAGTAATTTGCAGGCTCCACACAAAATCTCATTTAAAATAAGAAATTGCTATTTCTGCACATTTATTCTACCAAATGCCAGCTAATTGCTGCAATGGCCATTATAAAGAATAATTTTCGCTTAGTGAAAAAAAAAAAGGAATGAAGAGAACATTTTCTGGTTTTGTTCCACTGCGAAGGCTCTATTCAGTGAATGCTGAATGCACAGCGTTTCACTGCTACATTTATTATGCTAAGAGGTCAAGTATTACACAGCATCTTGTATTACGCTTTGCATGCTAAGTATTTCACTTCACAAATTGACCCTCCGGTGTACTTACTACATAATGCTTTAAAAACCCAGCTAAAACGCAGGACAATTAGCAATACTTTCACTCCCAGTGAACAATGGGAACACCAATGTAGGTGATTGCATTTACAGTGTAGCTTTCTTCACAAAACATTTTTGACACATTAAGGTACTTTGGAATTGTGCAGTACCAGTCCTCTCTTGTGAATGGCTTTCCAGCATTTGCAGAGAGAAACAGTTACTGTATGTTAGCGCTTAATTGAAAAGAATTCAGCCACGGCCTATGAAGCACCAATTAGGGTGATATTATATCATAAAAAGCTGTAATATCCATTTTCAGACTTGTGCATCAGCCAATACAAAGTAGGACACAATTAAAAAGGTATACAGTTTAAACTCTTGAAACTGTTAAATTTAATTAGGAGTTCAGTATGGGGGAAAAAAAGTGGGGGCAGGGTAGAGAGAAAAGGAAGTTCGCAGAGCTGGAGGACCCATAGGCACTAGCCACCAAGGAGGACCACAGAAGATGCTCCTTCCTGTTTAAAACACCTTTAGTTAATACAAGGTATTTGCTTTGCCCCAGTGACTATTTCTTCAGGTCAGATGAATATTCATGCTTGTCGTTGAGAAGTGCTGCTTTCCTGTAATTCTGGTATCTGCTGGTGACTGCGAGGGAAAGAAGGCAGAACCTGCTCTGGCCAGGGAAGTGGGAACATGGTATTGACGGGTCTCTTGCCCACACAGATCAAACACAATTAAAAGGGAGTTAAATGCATTGCTTTTCATGAAGAAATTCACAGATAATTGTGAAATAAAATGGACATGGCCAGATTGGTATAAGTGTCTTTGCAGGCTTGGCTCCGAATGTAATGTTTAAATACAGGAACCTGCATGAAATCCCACGTTGAGGTGACAGCCGGCAGGTAATTATCAGTAAAACAACATTATCAAAGTTCTTGTGCATAGCGTGTTTGACGGATTGGAGTGCTTCTCCTTACAAATCCCGCTAATATCCATTTCAATCTGTTTTAATATGTTCACAAGTTGGGGCTTATTTTGAATTCCACTGGGTAAATGAGGACAGCACGCTTGGAATTTGCATACTACACACATGTCTTTCATTTATAGAGGGTTTCCTGGGTACTTTTTTTTTTTTAAAAGGAAACTGCTAACATCCAGGATCCAAAAACATTCCTTCCCTATAACTAAAATATAAAGTAGCTTGTTTATCCATTGTACTTATTCCATTTGAAGGTATATAACAGGTCTAAGAAAAATGGTCTTTATTATGTTCAAAGAATAAAAAAGTGATTTTAATGATTTATCAGCGATCATGCAATTTTCTAAGGTTTCAAGGTGTTGAAAAGTTAATTTATTATTTTTCAAGTCTGTGTTTGAAAATTGCTAGTGAAAAAGTCCTCATCTCTGATTTGGGGAGGTTTCTCTTCAATCCACAGGTCACTCCAGGCCTTTTTAAAGTTCCACCTCTATCCTGTTCAGCAAATAAGCAGACCTGAAGTGACATTTTATTGATGAGACAAGTTTGGGATGATCTAAAACCAGATATTCCATGTTCCCTTCTTTCTCAACCAACTCTTCATGACCTTTAAAAAAATCAGCAAACAGAAAAGAGGTGTCCATTAAAAATCCAAGGATGCTCCCCCTCTCAAACCCACTCTGAGTCCCAGATAATTCAGAAGACACAGTCATTACTTTGGAGCAATATCTGATATTCAGTTTTGTTTCTAATGCTTTGAATTAAATTAAGACATTAATAAAATAGTGATAGTATTGTGGAAGTCTGCAGTAAGGTTACATTAAATTGTACATGCTGGTTTTGTTTTATTGGTTGTACATATAATGAGAGATATTTTCACTAGGAGATTCTGCCTTTGAAAACTGAGTCAGTCAGCATATTCTAAGGTAGTACTGGTATGAAGATATCTTTTCCTTTAGTAAAAGTGGAACCAACACATTTGATGAATGTGATTAACATGTGAGGAATTTTAAGGGATATGATAATGCTCGAGCAACTACATAGGAATTAAACACTGAACGGTCTAGATTCTAGACCTCTGTATCCAACCTAATTTCTGTGTTAGATCCCCCTTCCAAAATGAACAAGATGGGAGGTTCAGTTCATAGGTTTTAATGACAGTTCAGTAGCTTGTTGTAATTAAGATTCTTTTGAGATGACAAGAGATTTTACAAATGTTTTCCTGAGTTCATTTTCTGACTAATGGTATTTCCAAAATTCTTACCCTCTGAGGAGACTGACAGAATTAAGTATCCTATGTTGTTTGGAAGTGATTTGATGATGAAAATTGCTATTGAGATACTGAAAATCTTTTTTTTTAATGGAAGAGAAATGTCTCTTCCTCCACTAATCAGCTCTATCAAAAAGATACAAAATGGCTTAGATGCCTGTAGCTCACTTTTCCTTTCATTGTAGTGTTTTATCTTCTTTATACCCAGAGCTCACTATACCCTACTGCTCAAGAAATCATCAAATGTTCATTCACTGTAAGTGCCCATCTATACTATAGAAGTAGTAGAAGTACTAGTAGTATACCAGTTGACTTGGGGACATCTTCTGGAGGCATTGCCCAGTGAGAGGAGTATATAATATGATCCTATTTTTCAAAAAGATAAAAAAAAAGGCCCCCAGAAGCCCATTCATGGGAATGTGTATATATATATATATATATATATATATATATATATATATATATATATATATATATATACACACACACACACATATTACTGTGTACCTATATGTACTTACATAGGATTACATGATCATAGATTAAAAATATGCAAAGATGTAAGCTAGTTTGATAGCAAGGGTTGTGTCAGAGGTAAGGGTAACAGGAAAAGAGATGAGAAGGAAGGAGGTATGAAAAGGAAAAAGAAAAAATAGTCTGCACAAAACCCCAACATTTATGCTGTAATCCCATTCATTCATTAATGCAAAGATTTACATATAATGTATGCATGCATGCTAAGTCACTTCAGTCATGTCCAACTCTTTTGCCAGGCTCCTTTGTCCATGGAGGGCTTCCTGGCTAGCTCAAACAGTAAAGATTCTGCCTGCAAAGTGGGAGACCTGGGTTTGATTCCTGGGTCGGGAAGATCCCCTGGAGAAGGGCATGGCAACCCACTCCATTATTCTTGCCCAAGTCACAAAGAATCAGACATGACTGAGCAACTAACACTTCACTTTTGTCCATGGGATTCTCCAGGCAAGAATACTGGAGTGGGCTGCCATGCCCTCCTCCAGGGGATCTTACCCAGGGATCAAATGTATATGTACACATAATTTCTAATTATAATAAATACAAATTTGATGGCATAAGAACAAATGAAACACTCCAAACTAATGGCAATGACTATGACTCAGGCTTTTAGATTGAGGGAAGTCAATTAGAAAAGTTCTCACCTAGCTCAGTCTCCAAAATTCATTACAGTTCCTGTTAGCTAATCATTGTATATTAATGGCTCATTTTTATTTAAGGGCTCTATTTTTTTTTTCTTTTTGGCTGTGTCGGGTCTTAGTTGTATCAAGCAGGATCTCCCGAGTTGTGGTGTGCAGGTTTAGTAGTTGTGGCACATGGACTTAGTTGCTCTGTGGCATGTGGGATCTTAGTTCCCCAACCAGGGATCAAACCCTCAACCCCTGCATTGCAAGGCAGATTCTTAACTACTGGACCACCAGGGAAATCTGTTCATAATTTTAATAATGATGGTTTCACTTGCATTTTCTTCTAACTGATAAGCCAAGGCAAAGATTTGTAGCAGAAATTGATAGACATCTGGACTGGATCTTCCATAGAAACAAAATCACTTATTTGACAGCAAAGTAGACTCAAGGAAGATGTGAACCTGGTTGTGGCCTAGAAATTTTAATACAACTGTTTTTATTTAATCATGGACTTTGTTACTCCTGCAAACCATTTTCAGCCTCTAGTCAACCATATTGCAAGCAGAGATGCCCTAAAACAATTATTTTAAAAAATTGTTAAAAAACAATTTTCAAAAATTGGAAGCTCTCATTCTTAATGCAGGTATCTCATGTCTCTCAAGGTTGCCTAACATCTCAAAGTAGTGAAGATGCCAATAAAGAAACTCATAGATTTCTAGTTTCCATCACTTGGCCCTGATTATTTGCCTAGGCTTTTACAACCAAACTGGTGAGACAGACAGAATAGGTGACAGACTAATGCCAGCTCCTCAGTGACTTGAGGCCAGTCACCTTCTCTCCCTCCAGCCTACTGTCTCATGTGTTCGCTAACATATGACCTCAGAGAAGCCTGTTCTTTTACTTAATAGCATTTATAATAACTTGTATTTATATACTTACAGGTTTATTTGTTTAATCAATGGTCCTCTCCACTAAGACATAATCTCTATACAGATAGGGACAATATACTAGTACCCCAACACCCAGCATAGTACCTGACACATTTGGTTAAAAATTAACTGATTTAATTGATGAGTGAATATATGAGAAAAGTGATCTTAAAGTATCCCCTTGACTTTTATAGTTTATAATGCTCTAAATGCATGAAACTGATTTTTTAAATTGGACCATAATTCCATCATTCTCCCCAAACATCATCTAGTAGGTTAAGTGCCTAAGTGAGCTTGGTTCTTTTCTGCACAGTTGCTCTGAAAAACAAAACAAACAAAAAAAACCCTAGACCTATTCATAGTAGTCTCATATCTCTGTAGCGGGTCAGCAAGATACCATTTCTGCTAACTTTTGTTGTATCTTAGCAGAACTACAATTCGTGCAAGATAGATACTTGTTGTATGTCCTAAAAAAATGTTCCACCTTCTCTTGCTATTTTGTTTCTGGATCTTAAAATCCTAATAGTAATCAAAGCATTCCTAGAAGGAAAGGATTCATAGAAGACTTAGAATTATCTAGTTCAGTGATTTGCAAGCTATAGTTTAGAAGTGGAACCCTATTTTATGAAAAGAAATTGTCTGCATAAACTCAATATTTCTATGTGTTAAGGGAAGAGAGAGAAAAGGAAAGACAGAGAAGGAGGGAGGAAGAGAGGAAGGAAGGAAAAAAAGAAAGAAACGCTCTGTCCTGGTTGCTGTGAGAAAGGGAACTCCTGAGCCCTGCCCCTCAGACTGCTTCCACCTCCACCTTGGGCTCCTGCTCTGCCTTCTGCATCTGCCCTGCTGGTCCACCATGTCCCTTAAGGTACCATTAAGACCAGTCATTACAAATAGCTTGAAAGCCACTAGTTGGAATAAATACCTCCTTTTTAAAATGTATTTTTAATCGGAGGATAATTGGTTTACAATCTTGTGTTGGTTTCTCCTTTCAACAAATAAGGAAACTAAGACTTAATGATTGTCACATTCCTCTTTAGTATTCCTAATCCTTCCTTCCAAAAGTCAACCCATTTTCTTTTTGTTTCTTGTTAGTAAATTACTCTGTACATTTATCTCCAAGATAATTTTAATGGACTCCAGATCATCATGGTTCAGCAGATTCTTCCTTTTAGTTAAACTACCATAGTTTAATTTTACTCATATAATTTTATTTCAATGAAATTTTCAAAAATGAAAATTTTTTACATCTCACAGGCACTGCTTTCCTATTACAAACATATAAAATTTGTTTTCAAATACAAACAACATTGACCTTTATAATCACAAGTCTAAATTTTACTCATGTTCATTATGAAGATACAGAGAGAATTAAAAGAAAGTATCATTTAATATTGTCAAATGAAACAAAGATCTTCTTATCCAACTAGAGTGGATGTAGATATGGTTACTTAACAAAGCAAAAGCTACATCTACCAAAGCACAGACATGAAGTTATTGATCTGGACTTGGCACAATGACAAAATACTCTCAAATTTTTCTCTTCCCAATTAAGGTATCTCTCTTGAACTGATTGAAAGCTGTTTGATAAGCATACTTTTTTCAAGATGGTGTGCTCGGTTGGGGGTCTTTTTATTAAACTGAAATTCCATCATTAGCTTTCACTAGTACCAGCTGCTGTATAAATTCTGTGTTGATGTAGACCTACACTGGTATTCCAAATATTGCAGGTGAATCTCTGACTCCAAAATCCTCAATCATGCAGTATGAATAATTAACATCTGATAAATGCAGAATGGAAAGAGCTCTCATTAGAAGACACTGTGCTAAGTCACTTCAGTCCTGTCTGACTCTGCGATGCTATAGGCTATAGCCTGCCAGGCTCCTCTGTCCATGGGATTCTCCAGGAAAGAATACTGGAGTGAGTTGCCATGTCCTCTTCCAGGAGAAGACACTCTAGTTGGGTCTTAATCCCATCTCAGCTCCTCAGAACACTGAACTAAACAGAACTTCAGTTGTGGGTGGGGGAGAGGGGTGGAAAAGGTATTTCTAAATCTCTCTACTTCCTAATTTTGCCCTATACCTGACCAGAAATAGAAACATTTAGGACACAAGATGAAAGGTTTTAGTTTTGCAGCAAATTTAAAGACAGAATCCAACATTTAGCACAGTCCAACTAATATTTATGTGAGCATTCTAATTCCTGACCAATTCCAAAGAATTTAGGGCTCATACCAGCCATAATTGTTCACCTTTCTAAATAGTTCACGGTTTGTCATTATTTTAACACAAAAGCGAAACTTTCCCTTTGATGAATCTAATAATATATTTATGAGATAAATGGTAATAATGCAGGACAGAAGAGTTTTAGGAAAGTTCTTTGCAATGATGAAATTATAAAAAACATCTACTTTATATATGAGGTGTGCCTAGTGAGACTTTTCCTAAATATAGTTGGTATGTTCAGGAGATAAGTTTTAAGTCATGATAAACTTGAATCTGTGACATAATAAAATATATTAAAATGAAACATGCCATGACAGTACAGTGATAGACAGCAGACTATTCTGGAGCTCAATTTTTGAGCCTCAGTTTCCTCATCAATAAAATTGGAATAATATCAGCCTTATGGGGCTTCCCTGGTGGCTCAGACAGTAAAGAATCAGCCTGCAATGCAGGAGACCTGGGTTCAATCCCTTTGTTGGGAAGATCCTCTGGAGAAGGGAATGGCAACCCAATCCAGTGTTCTTGCCTGGAGAATCCCATGAACAGAAGACCCTGGTGGGCTACAGTCCATGGGGTTTCAAAAAGTCGGACACGACTGAGTGACTAAGCATGTGCACGCGTGCGCGCGCGCACACACACACACACACACACACAGAGGCTCGTGAGGTTACTTCAAGCTCTGAGAGAGTTCCTGTGTGGTAGTTAGTGTAGCACAGTGTATTCATGATTATGTAATTCATGCACAGGAATATAATTAATAAAACAAAGTTTAAAAAGTTTAAATCTAATATGGATGGACAAACAAAAAAATGTTAAGTACCAATCCATAATTTGTGTTTTACTAGCTGATCACTCTGAGATAGTAAACTGTAAAATAAATTGCATTAGTATTATTCACCACAAACCTGCCACAACTTATAACTCCCCCTCAGTGGATGAGTATTTGATGATAATTACCTCTTATTAGTCAGTGGTAAGGATGGCTGCATACCCAGATAATCAAAAAATTCTTTTTCAGACTATAGGTTCATATTAACATGAAGCCAATATAGAGGAGAAAAAAGTTCTTTCTAACTTACTTCTACTACACTCATAGCTGAAACACAGTAAAAACAGATACAGATTAGACTCAGGAAGAGCAAGAAGACTAGGTAAAAGGATCCGCTGTTCCACAGGAAGAGAATCTGCCCAAAAATGAAGCCAGTGTGTTTCTTTCAGTGCATATTCTTATTAGCAACACCTCGGCTTCTGATGACCACCTTATCTGTGACAGGTTGCTGGAAGCAGTAGGCAAGCACTGTCTCTGGACTTGGCACAGACAGTGAGACAGGGAGGGGTCTTGCTTTTCCCTCTCCTTGGGCCTGTTCTGGGTAGATGGAGTATTAGCTTTCATGCCCATGATAATATGCTAATATGTTCATCTACATGTGTCATCAGATCACTTCAGGAGTAAGTTATAGCCTGTCTCCTGTCATGGCCAAGAAAGGAAGGGCCAAAACCATTAAATGAATCATAGTAAGCACTCACTGGAGCTTCCCAGGGGGCGCTAGTGTTAAAGATCTGCCTGCCAATGCAGGAAATGCAGAAGAAATGGGTTTGATCCCTGGGTCTGGGAGACCCCCTGGAGGAGGAAATGGTAACCTACTCTAGTATTCCTGCCAGCAGAATCCCATGGACAGAGAAACCTGGCAGGCTTCAGTCCATGGCAGGCTTCTCTGTCTATGGGATCACAAAGAGTCAGACAGGACTGAATATCTGAGCACCATCGCTTCAAACACTCACTAAATGTTTTTTGTTACTATCAGTGTTATCTTTATCTTCGGCAGGAATGAGGCAGACCAGCAAGGATTTGTTCCTAGAACCAAGAATGGGCTCTCTCATGTCAAGGAGGCGGGCCATCATAGGATACCTGCAGTGGAGGGTGGTAGGCAAAGGTCTGGTCCCATGAACACAGTACCTGCAGTTGATGATGACAGACAGGCAGCAGATGGTGTCTGGGAGGGCTCATAGCCACAGTCAGGGCCTGTGCTTTCCAAACACAACTCCAGGGAGATAGATTCGGTAGTGCCACTCATCACCCCTGATGATAAAGGGCAGGATTAGTCTGAGACCTGAGGCTGGGAGATGGGAAAGTGACATGGATAGGTGGGTCAAGAGGGAAATGGGGGAAGAAGTTAAAGAACCAAGAAGGGGGTTACAGTGCATTTCTGAGGGCAGCCACTTGGTATTATGAACTGGAAGAGAGGAGGAAGTAGGTTACAATAGAGATTTTTAGAGGCAATGAGCAGGCTACATGTTTGGTCCAGGTGAACACTGGGTGTCCCAGCTGATCCCCACTGATCTGTTCTCCCTTCAGTCTATGTAATAAATGTTAATTCAGTCCTGATCCTTTAAATGTGATTGCCCTAAACTCATTGGAAGTCCATCCACATTGTAGTTTTAACAGTTTTGATAAATCTTAAACATGCATGCCTGCATTGGTATTTCTCTCTTAAACTGTAAACTTTTAGAATGTAGGGATCAAGTCTATATAGTTCTCTCCGAATGGTGACTATGTGAAAGCCTTTGACTGCGTGGATCACAGCAAACTGTGGAAAATTCTTAAAGAGATGGGAATACCAGACCACCTTAATCTGTCTCCCGAGAAACCTGAATGTGGGTCAAGAAGCAACAGTTAGAACAAGACATGGAACAATTTGGACTGGTTCCAGACTGGGAAAGGAGTACGTCAAGGCTGTATATTGTCTCCCTGTTTATTTAACTCACATGCAGAGTACATCATGCACAATGTGAGGCTGGATCAATCACAGGCTGGAATCAAGATTGCTGAGAGAAATATCAACAACCTCAGATATGCAAGTGATACCACTCTAATGGCAGAAAGTGAAGTGGAACTAAAGAGCCTCTTGATAAGAGTGAAAGAGGAGAGTGAAAAAGCTGGTTTGAAACTCAACACTAAAAAAAAAACTAAGATCATGGCCTCTGGTCCCATCACTTCATTGCAAACAGAAGGGGAAAAAGTGGAAGCAGTGACAGATTTTCTTTTCTCGGGCTCCAAAATCACCGTGGACGGTGCCTGCAGCCATGAAATTAAAAGATGCTTGCTCCTTAGAAGAAAAGTTATGACAAAGCTAGACAGCGTATTCAAAGCAGAGACATCACTTTGCCAACAAAGTTCCGTCTAGTCAAGGCTATGATTTTTCCAGTAGTCATGTACAGATGTTAGCTGGACCACAAAGAAGGCTGAGTGCCAAAGAATTGATGCTTTCAAACTATGATAGTAGAGAAGACTCTTGAGAGTCCCTTGGACAGCAAAGAGGTCAAACCAGTCAATCCTAAAAGAAATCAATCTTGAATATTCATTGGAAGGACTGATACTGAAGCTGAAGCTCCAATACTTGGACCACCTGATGATAAGAGCCGACGCAATAGAAAAGACCCTGATGCTAGGAAACTTTGAAGGTAAAAGGAGAAGAAGATGGCAGAAGATGAGATGGTTAGATAGGATCACTGAATCAATGGACATGAATTTGAGCAAACTCTGGGAGATAGTGAAGGACCGGGAAGCCTGGCATGCTGCAATCCATGAGGTTGCAAAGAGTTGGACACGATGTAGCAACTGAACAACAACAGCAAACAACTGGGCAGTGTGTAACATTACAAACAAATAGATGGTTAGTATTTTAAATATAACAAAGATGATGCTACTTACAAAATATAAAAGATGAATGAGTCAAAAAGCCCCCCATTTTGGTGATAGTATCAGTGGTACTTGAAAAGTTAGTACTGTGCTGGTGAAAAAACAGCCATATCACTTTCAATCCTTGATATGAAACTAGCTTTCTTATTCCTCTGAAAATGTTTAATGTAGTCTCACTTCTAGAAGCCTGTTGTAGGGAAATAATCAGCAACAGGAACAAAGATATGTTTGTAAACACAGGAGCACCTAGATGCCTAACAATGGAAAAATGGCCAAGTGAAGTTTGGTATATCTGTAAGGTGGAACTATCTAGCAGTCCTCAAAAATCATAGTTAAAAATAGTAACATTAAAATAGCAAGTGAAAAGAATACATACAGTATGTTTTCAACTATATTTTTCCAAAAGCATAGAAATATTGGAAAGAAATATACCAAATGCTTTAAAAATCAAAAAAGTAGGAGACAGAGAGAAGGTGATAGCAGAGAAATGGTTTGAGGGTGAGCAGTGAGGAAATAGGCAGTAGGTAAAGGGAAACTAAGACTTTAAACACCTACTGTGTGCTGATTCAGCTTTAGGGTCACATGTCTAGCTATTCAGTGGATGCTCCCAGCTTCTTCCAACCTCAAATTCAGTATGTTCCAAACTGAACTCATCTTCCCCCCAAAACTACCCTAGTATCATGTCTGTGTTGGTAACTGGGACCACCACCAAAGCCAGAAACTTTTGAGCTTTTTTGACATTTTTTTTTTTTTGTCAGTGCTGCTCAGCTTGTGGGATCGCAGTTCCCCAACCAGGAATGGAACCCAGGCACGCTGCACTGGAAGCATGGAGTCCTAACCACTGGATGGCCAAGGAATTTCCTGAGCTTTAACCAGTCTTTCCTCTCTCCCTCACCCACAAGGCACTCTCCTTGCCCCCTGTGGCACTACATTCAATTGAGAACCTACCGTCACTCACCTGTATGCCCATTCCCCCACTTTCGCACCACTGTCTCTCATCTATCCTTTGGAATACAGTCCAAGGGATCTTTCTGATATGCAAGTCTAATTATGTCAGTCCTTCCTTTAAGACTTTTTCCATAGATTGCTACTTTCCCTAAAATAAAGTCTAAACTTTTTAATGTGGCTTGCAATATCCTCTTCAAGTTCATTTTCAACACGCCCCTTTTGCAAACCACGGCCCAGTGATACTTCCTGCTCTTTCTTCCCTGTAGGTTCTCTCTTCTCTCTCTGGCTGTTTGCAGGGCTTGAAACACCATCTCCTAGCTTTCTGGTTAGACTGTTTCAAACCTTTAGATCTCAGCTTATAACCACTTACCCAAGCTCAGGTTAATAACCTTCTTACATTCAAGCTGTTCTCCATGGGTCTGCAGTGCCTGGCAAAATCTGGCACACAATGTGCTCTATATTTGTGGGGCTAATTCACATCACCAAGAAGTTAATTAATTTATCCAAGGACATATAGCTAGTAAATGGTGAGTCACAATTTAAGCCTAAGTCTTCTCTCATAGCACACTGAGAAGAAAATGGGGCCTGTTGGGGAGGTGAATTTAGACAGCAATCACTCTAGAGTTGATACTGAGGAGGGCTACCATGGGCCTGCCCAGTGCTATTCTAAACCCTTTCCAAGTATTACCTCATTTAATCCTCCAACAACCGTACAAGATAAATAGCACTATTAGCCCAGAAATTCTGGAGAGGGAGACAGAGTTGCCTTCGCCCAATCAAAGAATCAGAGAGAACCAGAGGAAGGCTTTTAGTCCAGGAGTACTTTAGTCAAATGCCAGGAAGTAACCATCATTTTATTACTTTAGTATTAATAATAAGTTTTAGGACTGGTTTTAGAGAAAAGCAAGTTAGGTAAGATGACTGAATTGGAGCCTTCTCTAGAGCTTGCCATCCTACTACACACACACGCGTGCTCATGCACACACCCACATGTCTTGGGTTGTGTGTCACATGTGCTTGGCTATAATGCTTGTAGAAGATGCCACTGTTATACTTTTTGGCTCTGCTGAATACAGCAGCATCTTACAGGTACAACCACATCTACTGTACACTGGAGGGCAGAGTTAGGGATACTTGTTTTCTTTTTGCTTATCCATATTCTCTAGTTTTCTATAACACATATATATTGGTTACAGAGTAATAAATGAAGCAAAATTAAACAAGGATAAATATCCTCCAATCAGAGTTGGTACTCAGAACTCTGAGGGCTCAGTCCTCCCCAAACCTTCACCTTCCTTGAGCATAGGATGGAAATGCTAAAAAAGAATCAGAGGACCTCTGGCACAATTTTCCTCTTTTGCAACTTCTGCTTTATCACTGAGCAAATGGATCGACTCAATACCTCATGAAAGCTTTCTCTGTGCATCAAAAACTCCAAGCTATAATGTAAAATAGTAACAACAATAATAATGTGTCTGAGGCTTGTACAAAATAAATAGATTGGTTGTTGAGTGACTATTGACCCAAAATAAAAGGCTTTAAACAAAATGCTTCTCAGAATGTCACTCTATTTTCCATTTCTTCAATGTAATCCTAAGTAAATTATACTGTAAAAATCATATTTTCAGTATATACAAAAATAAATGAAAAATGGATATATAGATCTAAATATAAGACCTGAAACCATAAAACTCTTAGATGAGAACATAGGTAGAACACTCTGACATAAATCATAGCAATATTTTTTGGCTATATCTCTTCAGTCAAAGGAAACAAAAGTAAAAATAAACAAATGGGACCTAATTAAACCTAAAAGCTTTTGCACAGCAAAGGTAACCATCAACAGGATAAAAAGAAAACCTACAGAATGAGAGAAAATATTTGCAAATGATATGACTGACAAGAGGTTGACAACCAAAATATACAAACAGCTCATACAACTCAATATTTTAAAAAAATCAAAAAATGGGCAGGAGACCTGAATAGACACTTTTCCAAAGACATACAGATGGCCAACCGGCACAAGAAAAGATGCTCAACATTGCTAATTATTAGAGAAAAGCAAATCAAAACAAAAGTAAGATATAATCTCACATCTGTGAGATGATCTGCTATCATCAAAAAAATCTACAAATAACAAATGTTAGAGAGAATGTGGAGAAAAGGGAACCCTCCTAACATTGTTGGTGGAGATGTAAATTTGTGCAACTACTATGGAAAACAGTACAAAGGTTCCTCAAAAAAGAACAAATAGAACTACCACATGATCCAGCAAATCCACTTCTGGGTATATATCTGTAAAAAATGAAAACTCTAGTTTGAAAAAATACATGCACCCCAATATTTATAGCAGCACTATCTACAATAACCAAGACATGGAAGCAACCCAAATGCCCCTCAACAAATGAATGGATAAAGAAGATGTGGTATATATGTCTGTCATAGAATATTACTCAGCCATAAAAAAGAATGAAATTCTGCCATTTGCAACAACATGGATGGGCCTAGAGAATATTATGCTTGGTGAAATGAGTTAGATAAAGACAAATACTGTATGATATCATTTACATGTGAAATCTAATAAGTACTACAAATGAACGTATAATAAATGCAAAACAGAATCAGACTCAAAGGTATAGAAAACTAACGGTTACCACAGAGGAGAGGAAGCGGGAAGGGGCAAAATAGAGGTATGGGATTAAGAGATACAACCTATACAAACTACTATGTACCAAATAGATGAGCAATAAGGATATACTGTATAGCACAGAAAATTGTAGCTATTAAATTTTAATGGAGTATAATCTGTTTTAAGACTGAATCACTGTGCTATACATCTGAAACTAATATAATATTGTAAAGCAACTATACTTCAATTTTTAAAAATTTTATTCTTACACACAAAAGCTTTTAGTAAGCTTTCTTCTAAAAGCATATGGAATTGGGGTTTTTTTGTTTGTTTTTTTCTTTCTTTACGCAATCCATATACGAACAATACTCTCGTGTATAATAATCTTGTGAACCAAGTAGGTATTAAAATTTTTAGGGTCTGAATTAAAATCTCTTTAGGACTTCCCTGGTGGTGCAGTGGATAAGAATCTGCCTGCCAATGCAAGGGATGCAGGTTCCATCCCTGGTCCGGGAAGAATTCACGTGCCGTGGAACAACAAAGCCAATGCGCAACAACTACTGAGCCTGTGCCGTAGGGGCTGTGAGCCACAACTGCTGAAGCCCACTCGCTCAGAGCCCATGAACCACAACTACTGAGCCCATGAGCCACAACTGCTGAACCCGTGTGCTGCAGCTACTGAAGCCCGCGCGCCTAAAGCCTGTGCTTTACAACAGAGAAGCCACCACAATGAGAAGCCCATACACCAGAACAAAGAGCAACTCCTCCCTCGCCACAACTAGAGAAACCACCCCCCCAAAGCAACAAAGACCAGCAGCAGCCAAAAACAAATACAGAAATAAATATTTTTAAGTCTAAAAAACATGAAGTATCTCTTTAACAAGCGACTTCCTGTAATGTCTCTTTATGCCTTGGCCATCAGCTTCTTCATCATCATCATCATCACTGCAAACATCTAGATTGAACTTGAAGTTTACATATCATTTCTATACAAGTATCTCTCTCCATACTTGCCCCACTAAGCCCATTTTACTGAGGAAGAAACTGAGGTTCATGGAGGCCGAAGGACTTGCTTAGGATCTCACAGCTGCTTCAAGTACAGAGCCAGACCTCAACCTCAAATCTGACAGCTCTACATTTGTTGTTCTTTATTCTTCCACACTGCTGTTCATTTCCTTACTATAACATGCTCTTCATGTTACCAGTGGCGGCCTATTGTCTCGACCTAAAAATTTTAAATTAAACCTTTCAGAAACTGCCTTTACCACAATCCCTAGAAACCAACCCAGGTGGTACAAGCTTTGTCAGAAAAAAAATCCTATCTTATCTCATATCTGTCCACCCTTTTAAATCTAGCACTAAATCTGAAGGACATGGCTTTGAAAATTCAAAATTGGCAGAGAGAGAGAAAGAAGAAAGTAGGTTTTAGAGAGTTTTCTCTGTATTACAACTGGTGGGAAGGCAACTTTTGTCTCTCTCCAATCACTAACGTTTAAAAAGTTCTTTGAAAACAAGCAGTATGAACAAAATGCTCTTTTGGGAAGAGGCTAATACAGTCATGTCTGACTCTTTGTGAGCCCATTGACTGTAGCCTGCCAGGCTCCCCTATCCATGAAACTCTCCAGACAAGAATACTGAAGCAGGTTGACATTCCCTTCGCCAGGGGATCTTCCTGACCCAGGGATTGAACCCTGGTCTCCTGCATTGGAGGCAGATTCTTTAGCATCTGAGCCACCAGGGAAGCCCTTAGGAAGAGGCAAGCTTAGGCAATAGAGGGTAAGGCAATACACAATAAAAGAACCAGACGTGGTGCTAGAGGGAAATTCTGGATTTCGGGGTTTCAAATGTGTGAGGCATCTTGCCTGAAGAGTAAGCACATAAGAGTTACAGCATATGTCTGCCTAAGCATGTTGCATGTAATGTTTGGGGCATATTTATACTAAAAATTATTCAGTATTTACATGAAATTAAATGTAACTGGGCACCCTGTATTGATCTAGCCACCCTACCCGGGGGCTGGTCCCCAAGGCAGCCTTGAGCCAGGTACAGAACATGCTTGTTTGGAGACATTCCTGATAAGCCAAGAGCTAGAGCTCAGCTGATATGAGACATCTGAATTAATTCCTTGGTTGTATATATATGTCTATTTCGTGTGTTTTATCATCCACTTAGACCTTTTGTCTTTGACTGAAAGTCTGTATAAACTGTGCCTGAATACCATGGCGTTAATCACAAGCCTCCTGAAGTATTTTTATATTGTGTGAAATAAATGCCCATATACTTAGGAGTTAAAGTAAGAAATACTCACCACAATATTTAGTTAAAATTACAAAGGAAGTATAAATTAAGCCATCGTTTTGTTAAAGTGTATATTGTAAGTCTTATTTAATTTCCCCATGTTCTTAGATGTGTGTTTGTGTAAGTGTTGTGTCAAGACTTTCACTGATAAAGTATTTCAATTAGATGGTAAAAGAATACATTTAAGGAGTTACAACTGATGTACATTTGGGCTAAATACCTATAATCAGAGTTGTTTCTCACCTGAGTTGCTCTTACTGATGCTATGTTAACAAGTGGCCCTGATTGCTGGCAATAGCTCGCTTAACATGTTCATGTTTGCGTGGTAATCACATAAAAATAGTGACCCACTAGTACTTGGAAAAAGAACCTGATACTAGGTTTAGGCTGAATAAGTTATAAGGCCATTTTGTCATCTCTGGAAGCCTTGTTCCCAAGTCACCAGGATTTTAATACAGGACTGATTTGAGACCATTTGAGAGATTAAATGATACAGGGTGGGCAGAGGGGCATTGAAATAAACTGGTGAATTGAAGGTGCTGAGTCACCTGCTTTCATGCTCACCCGCCCTGTTTCCAGCCACTTGCCACTAGCTCCCTGGGTAGTCAGGGCTTGTCACTCAGGTGTAATCTTACGGACAAAGATGCCGAAATGAGCCTAACAGGCAGGAAGGCGGCCGCTGTAGTCGTAGTCGTCGTTGACGTCGTGGTGAGGAAATTCAGGGCAGACACGTACAAGGAGGTAAAATCCCCTTCATCCTCCAGCAGTCTTTTCTGTCCCCGGGTGGTTTGTGTGATGATTATATCACTCTTCAACAGTCTCCTACCACTGTCTTTTAGAATCATGAAATTCTCATCAACAATTTTTTCCTCACAAGCTTTTTATTCTCTACCTCATTTTTTCATAGCCTCACAATCTCAGTTCACAGAAATGACCAAAGAATTCTCAAGATCCAGTTCTATCCCACTACTTTACCCCAAATCACCTTGACGTGGTATTCTGGGAAATTTAGGGAGCACATGCTTGTCAAAGAAAAGTAGCATTTCTGTGGCAAGGCAAGTAATCTCTCTTCTTTGTAACTCAGCATAAGACCTGTATTTAAAAATTAAAAAAGAAAATGTTCGCGTGGCTCAGTTTCATGACTTCAGCAGGTCAACTCAAGGTATGGGCAAATTATGCCTTTCCTACAAAGCCATCACGGGAAACCGGAGATGGCCACTCTAAACAGCCTGGCCTGTAGGAAGTTTAAAGAATGAAATCTACTCCATGTCTTACATATGTCTGATGCTTATAAGAAATTTCATCGCTGAGAACTTTGTAGAGAATGAAGTTCTTCCTCCTAGCTCTGCTGAATATAATTTCCTTGAGATAGTGGGTCTAAGAACATGGTAAGAACAAGTCAGTGGTCTCTAAAAAGGCTACTTTCTCTTGTCCAGGGTCTCCTTGTCCAGTCCCATGTAACGATCTTTATCCCAAATCAATGTAGCTAAGCACTCCCATGTATCTCCAGAGAATGCAGAGCTTTTGGGGGGGGGGGATTTTATCTTATAATGTAAATATACTTAATATAATTTTGAATAGACAATACATTCACATTGTACAAAAGTTAAAATGACATAAAAAGGCATGCTTTGAGAAGCTGTGCTTCACCCCTTTTTCCCATCCACCCTACTAATTCCTGATGCCCCCTAGAGGTAAGCATTTGCATTAGTTTCTTTGGGGGGTCTTGAAATATTTTTATGCATATTCAAGCAGACATTATTAATTCTCCTATAGTTTCCTACATTTCTTATCTCATTTTCCTATATTTCATATACAAAAGGCAACACATGCTATACATATTCTGCAGCTTGCTTCTTTCATAGAGAAATACACCCTGGAAGAGATCACTTCCTATCAATAGTGAGCATTTATTAAAACCCCGTAAAGCATCCTTGTCAACAGACACTCAAAATATTCCTTAACTCTTATCATCACAAACAATGCTTCAGTGAACAACTGGTCTATGTGTCCTTTCATACACATACAGATATATCTGTAGATACATTTCCAGAAGTGGGACTTCATAGAACTTTTATTAAATACCTCCGTCTTACTTATCAAAGAGTAGTCTGTACTTCAGTTTGTGCTCTCTTCACTATTTTATGAGCTTTTGGAAGGCATGAGCTGTGTTTCATTCGTCTTTGTATCCACAGCCCCTATATAGCACCTAGCATGTTAATGCAGAATACAAACTAAACTTCCTCATGTAACTATATCCTTAAGAACATTAAAGTAACCCTCAACTTAAAAGGCTGAAATCTAGGGTGTAAATTAAGAGGCACTTCCAAGTTTCTATTTAAGGATAAAAATGGGACTTACAAGATGCCAGGCCAGATGAAAATACTGAATAAGGAGTAGAAGTTTCAAGGATGAGGATGTGTCTTCAAATCCAGTGACTGGGACATGTCACATAAGTGTTCTGGGCTATTTGAACACAGAGAAGCTGAAGAGTAAATGAAGAGGATGCCTGGAGGACCCCTGCCTGCTGAAGACCAGCCACGAGTGACTGAGACCAGCCCTAACTTAAAAGCCTGGCCCAAGATGCAAAAAAAAAAAAAAAAAATGTTAAAGCACACAGCTGGCTAAGAACCTGAGCAGATAAAGCAATTATACTCCAACAAAAATTAATTAAAAAAGAATCTGATTAGAAAGAAAAGTTGTGTTATGGGGTGTGTGTGTGTGTGTTTGATATGATTCTTATTCTCCTCCATCTCCATTCTCATGATAGCCTGTGTGAATGACCCCTGATTCTGCTCTGTGACCCCCCACATTTGTCAGGAAGACTGCCAGCAAGTTGTGGTGAAAGCTCAGACCTGGTCCTAATGATGGCAGCTGTACCTCCCGGCTCATTCCCTCACCATCCCAGGGCTGCCCCTGCCCAGCCATCGCTGCTACCCCAGCACACAGCCCACAGGAATGTTCTCTTTCTCCACTAGGCCTTCACGTACCATCGCAGCTGCCACTGAACTATGTAGAAAAGCCACGCTTGAAGAGGCAGGATGGTGGGCGAATGTGCCACACACAGAACTCCCCTCAGCCCTTGTCAAAATACCTGCCTCTCAACAGTGAGTGAAAAGTAAATTGAAAGACCCTCTTTGGTTGTATCAATAATGTGACAATATCATTCAAAAACTGTAAATGTGTTTTTATCTAGCACTTTCACTTCAAGCAATTAATTCTACCAAAATTTTAAAAAGTTCACAAAATACACATATGTTTGCTAAACTATTATTTGAAAAAGCAAAAAGTCTAAAAGAAAACACTCTAAATACGCACCAATATGTGTACATTAGATCCCTAATATCATATTATCTGATACCCTGTGCAACTGCTAGGAGAATGGGGTAGACCTACGTATAGGGCAACATACAGCCAAAATACATTGCTAAGTGAATAAAAGGAAGTTCAGAAGAGTAAATATATTGTATGATGTTACTTGAGATTTAAAATAAGATACACTTGCTTGTGAATAAAAAAATGTCTGTTAGAGGCCTCCCTGGTGGCTCGGTAGTAAAGAGTCCACCTGCCAATGCAGGAGACACAGGTTCGATACCTGCAGGGAACTGAGATTCCCACATGCTGCAGAGCAACTAAGCCCGTGAGCCACAACAGTTGAGCCTGTGCTCTACAGCCCGGCAGCCACAGCTACGGAGCCCACGTGGTGCAACTGCTGAACCTCACTTGCCCTGGAGCCTGAATTCCACAACAAGAGAAGCCACGGCAATGAGAAGCCCATGCACCATAGCTGGAGAGTGTTTCCCCACTCTCCATAACAGAAAAAAGCCCAAGCGGCAACAAAGACCCAGCACAGCCATATATAAATAAATAAAAGTATTGTTTTAAAGTGTCTGTTAAAAGATATAAGAGGGAGTTTCTTGGAGGTCCAGTGATCAGGACTCAGTGCTTTCACTACGAGGTCTGAGTTCAATCCCTCAAGGAACTAAGATCCTGCAAGGCATGCAGCACAGCCAAAAAATACTTATATATGTGTGTGTGTGTATATATATATATATATATATATATATATATATATATATATATATGACTAATATTAACAGTTACCATCAGAGAATGGGGCTTCCCAGGTGGCACTAGTGGTAAAGAATCCACCTGCTAATGCAGGAGACGTAAGAGATACAGGTCCAATCCCTGGGTCAGGAAGACCCACTGGATTAGGAAATGGCAACTCACTCCAGTATTCTTGCCTGGAAAATTCCATGAGCAGAGGAGCCTGGTGGGCTACATTCCATGGGGCTGCAAAGAGTAGGACGCAGCTGAGCATACCAGGGAATGGGATTGAGGGGGGCAGGGGGAAAGAAAGGAACATTTTAAAACTTTATATCTTGTTTGTATTGTTTTTATAAGTAAAAAGTTCACTCACAACCAATCTATTATTTCTTAGGTTGCTATGGTATATAGATTTTATGGGATTTAGCAATCATTTTTCAAATTTTGGTCATAGTGAATAATGACCATTTTAAAAATCCTCCAGAAGAGTTCTGTGTGGCTGAGGGAAAAGCTATGGTTGATCTCAGTCGAGGCTCACAGACACAACTACAACTTTATGGACGTACACTCAAAATCCAAGTCACACAGAGAGGTTAGTGAAATTTCCTGGGGTTTCAAAAATCCAGGTGTTGAGCTTTCAGATTGTTTATGAGAGTAGCAGTAATTTTAATATCACTCAACCACCCCCAAACTTAAAACTGATACTTACCTACACATCTTTCAAGGGATGCATTTTAGCTTTTACATTGTGTTTGCAATGAGATTTCCCATGAAGTTAACTTTAAAAGTTATGAAAAAAAAAAGGATCACATTTTACAAAATCAGGGAGAAGGGAAGAAGAAAAGATGCTCCCATATTATGCAAGTGTCCTGTTGCTAAAGAAGAGACTGCTCAAGGCAGACATACACCAAGCAGTAGGTTCTGAGATTTGGTTTTTCAAATCCTGATCAGTGGAGCCATTCAATCAGTTTCTGTGTCTGCTCCTGAAGAAAGAAAACCTGAGGTGAAGCAAGAAAAAGAGAAAATGTCAAAGCAAGGAAAAAAATTGACAGTACAACTGGCAATAGACCCAAATATAGGTTCCCTTGGGGCAAGACTTTAATAAATAAGCTTGAAAGTAGCAACATTTCATTTGAAATATCAATTTCCAGGTAACCTACCTTTTCCAAGATTTTCTGTTGCTAAGATGGTGACGTCTTTGGTTACTAACCTAACCAAGTTTTCCAGTGTCAAAAGTTTTATCAATTAATCTTTCTTTCTGCAATACAGAAAAAGGAAGTTGTAGGGTATAAAACATTAATTTAAATGCTTTATATGATTCTTCTTTTCTCTGGAATAGTATTTAATTTTGCAAATGTACCTACGTCTCTTGGTACTAACATGGTAGGTCTATATTAGAAGCTAAATAAGACAGACAAACCAAGCAAACAGACAATCATTTTGCTGTGATTATAACCAGGTCTAGTTTATGGAAGTAATGCAAGCCTGAAATTCATAAACAATCTAAATAGATCTTTAGAACCAAAGCATACCTTTGAGGTTAGCCCCAAAACTAGCTCCAAATCTTCCCTCGTAGCTCAGTCAATAAAGGATCTGCCTGCAATGCAGGAAACCCGGCTTTGATTTCTGGGTCGGGAAAATCCCTTGGAGAAGGAAATGGCAATCCACTCTAGTATTCTTGCCTGGAGAATCCCATGAACAGAGGAACCTGGCAGGTTACAGTCCATGGGATCACAAGGGTCAGACACAACTTAGTGACTAAACCACCATCACCAAAACTTTTGAGAACTTTCATTTTACAACTGAATGCTAAAGCACAATAATAACCTTTGCAATAAAAAAATAAAAAACAAGAGAGGTTGAAAGATCAGCAACTCAGGAAGGAATAATAGAAATTAAGAGAAAAAATTAAACAGTAAATATATCAATAATTGTACCTTTGTTTGCCTAATTCACTTATTACCAAGCAATTGCATATGTGTCCTCAGTTACTCAGTCATGTCTGACTCTTTGCAACCCCATAGACTGTAGCCTGCCAGGCTCCTCTGTCCATGGGATTTTCCAGGCAAGGATACTAGAGTGGGTTGCCATTTCCTACTCCAAGGGGTCTTCCCGACCCAATCAAGGAATAATCTTCAATTATAAAAATGAGTAACTATTTGAGAAATGTTTACTTCCACAAAGTAGGTTCTAAGCATGTTTGGTAATTTAATTTTAAATATATGTTATTGTATTTGGGGGGTTTTAAGACACTGGCCTCCAATATTTAGATTAAGGAATCTAGAAATAAATTATCTTGATAACTAATAGTAAGTTGTCCAAAGGCACATTGCTCAAATTATTAGAAAAGTATGGCTGAAAGTATATTTTTGAACTCAATTATCCAGATAACTTGCACTTAAATATCCAACCAAAATCCACAGAGTTAGGATACCTGTATATTCTGTATACACCTGTTTTGATATACAATGTTTTTTCCTTTGAACCACTAATCAAGTTTATTATGTGCAATTTCTACAATACAAGTCTGTTTGCCCCAATGTCTTAGCATCATAGGACCCTCTCATCAGAATATTGGTTAGATTCCCTAGTGTGAATCACTTATCCAGTTGCTTGCCTGATTATTCACGTGTTTTTGAGATTTCTGAAATGCAGCAGATAAACAGGTTTATGCTGTGTGCAGCTTGGAGGGCAGCCAATGTCTGTCTGACTATCCAGTGTATTGACTCTCCTGCCTCAAATCTCTCTCATACAGAGACGCTGTATTTTAAGTCTGAAATCAGTGTAGAATGCAATCCAGGAATGTCACTGCAGAAAACAGCAGGTGCTCATCCACTCATTTGCGGTGATTCTTGCAGAGAAGAAAGTGAATCAATGATTCCCCCAGTGGACAAAGAAACGTCACAGTGAATATTTGGAATAGAAGTCAAACGCAGGAAAAGAACATTCTCATCTAAAAATGCGGTCTTATTTTAGAAAGGAAAACCTCCCACAAGAAAATCAGGAATTCTGCTGAAGTGCTCTGATTGTACCTGCAGTAAGCAATAGCTCCCTTCTCCCTGCTTCCCCAGTTTTATTGCTTTTGTGTTGTACTTCTAAAATAAATATCAATAAATCATTGCAGTTAGATACTTTAATATAGACAGAAATGTACTTGACTCCCTACAGTCATTACAATTGGAGGGGACTCTGATTAGGATGCTTTACTTAATTAAGTGATATCGTCTAAAGAGAGTTCTTCCCTCCATTTTCTGTTTAACAGTCTTATAAAACACCAACAGAGGAAATTCATTCTGTTGTTTGCTTTCCTTATTGTAAATGGTTTCTTCTCATTCATAGTTTACAGAAGATGTTGTGTTAATGTAATAAGCCAAAGACTGTGGTTCAGCTACACACAGAGCCTTGTTCAAAGCAGCCCAAGCCACACTAGACTTGAGAACATTTTCTCTCTCAGCCCTAGAAATGTATTCTAAAATTTATTTTTACCGCATCTGTAACCTAAAATTAAGATGATTCAAAAGAACATTTTTTCCTGAGAAATCACACTTCATCTGGTCTATACAGGGTTCAGCAGAGACCTTCAAAATCTGTTTCTTTGGAAAAATAGAAAAAAGATGGGCAAAAAAAAGCAGTTCTTATGTATAAGATGCTATTTGTGAGGCACTTTAATTTTACTGAAAGAAGTCATTAAATTTGGATTGCCAATACAAATATGATTATATATGTTTTCTAAATAAAATGTTATTATGTTGCAACTGAACTCATCCATTTATTGTTTGTTTACCTAGTGCTCAAACACATGTTTTATTCATAGATGTCTGGGAGAAAAAAATTTTGCTTGATAATCACACCAAGCATATTTAACAAAAGCGATTCTCCTTTTATTAGTGAACAAGTTTAAGCAGAATGATTTCATTTTTTTTTTCCATTTGGTTAATTCAGACTTGCAGAATCCTCAGTATACAGCTTTTGTTTCTCCGCCTGCTGGCTTTTATGCCTTTAATGTATGCATGCCTATCCACTGATGGGAAAATATCATTTCCTCCAAGTCTTCCCTTTTCCTTTTTGACTATTCTCTCAGTTGATTTCTGGTTTTGGTTAGATTTCACTAGCTACTTCTGTCAAATCATATACAAGACAGTCCAACTGAATCCTAGTAAAAAGTTCACTATCCTGTTGGAGATTTTAAACTCTTTCACTGAAGTGAATGCAAATTCTAAATATGTTTACTTATCCCTTTAAAAATAAATATCTGTATTCTAAAATAAATTTACAATGTTAGAAAGTAGCCAAGAAAGTGAAGATTTATTAATATCTCTGAAGTTGCTTTCATTAACAAATGAAACTATAATAACAAATGTTTTTACATTTAGCAACTTTCTATTAAAAAGCAACATAAAGGTCCACACTCTCTTAAATGAAAAAGCTTACAATACATAATTTTTGCGGTAACACAACATGTAGCTAAAATCATTTAATGATCTTAAATTTTTAAATCCATTTGCCTCTCAAAATATAAATATGAATATTAATGAATCCCATGCAAGGGGCTTTTAAATTAATTCCTAATCTATTAAAGAAACTTTAAACCATTGCCAAGAACCTGAATTGTTTTAATTCCTGGCTTGTATATAGTTTGGTCATTTCTCAGGCAAAATAATAATAGCAGTAATAATAATCCACAATTGATAAATGAGTTAATTAATGTTATATGACTCTAAGGTTTTGGTTTTTAACTGCATAACATTAGTCCTGCATAAAACCACTACCTAAAAACATTCTCAAGTTATATAGATTTTCTTAACTCCCAACTTTAATCAGCTTTACCACAGAAAACCAAAGAAAAACAATAAAACAATGTGTCCCTGGACATGTTACCCAAAATGAATTCTAGAGGTTGCTTGTAACTGCTTTTGTTTTTTTTTAAGGATGCTCTTTATTAACGATTAACCTTACATTAGTTCTAAAGTTCATTAGATGTTATTTTCTAATTTTGTAATGTAGATAATTTTTATAACCAAAAGTATAGTTAGCCTACTTTCTATTAAACAGACTTCTTTATAGATTTTCTTAAAGCTCGTCATTTAAAAAGGTGCCTTTGTCCTGAAACTAAACATATGACATTCCTGTCCCCTAGGAAAATGTTTAAAGAATTGAATAACAGCAAATAAATTCTGTTAGAAATTTTATTCCATCTTCCCTGCATTTGTTTACTTTTTAGAAAATAATTTTTAAAAATAAAGAAGGTGGCTCTTTTCTTAAGACTTCAAGATGAATGAGAATCGCATCTAATGAAGTACCACTGAAGAGTAGCTGCTGAGTCTGGCAGCAGAATGTGAGTCCCATTTTACATGAACCAATTATTTCTATCAAATGATGTTTCTACCTAAACTGTTTGCTTTAAGAAATAACAATGTTAGAGATAAGCAGAGTTATTTTAATATGCGTTTTAGAGCATTATTATTCTAATTCCTATAAATCAAATTAACTGCAATGGAGCTCATTTCAGGCTGTTATTTATTGAAACTGCTTTTCATGGAGCAGTGAACATTTGCAGCGAATGCTCCAATGCTGACAAGCAAACAGATCAGATTTTTTAAATGTAAACACAACTATTACCATGCATTTAATAGGCTCTACAGTAGGAAAAAATATTTACATCCTAACATAGTCTCTTCCTGTACTTGTAAGATGAGCATTCTAAAGTATTTCTCATCAAAGCTATGTCTCTGTAAAGCAGTAGAAAGAGTAAATTTCCTGGAGAGAACTCAGCTAAGAGACACCCTTGGTCGATCAAATCTGTACCAAGAAGAGTACAAAGAAAAACATTTAGTTTTAAAGAGAAGATAATTCTTTGAAACTATTTTTTTCTTTCTACAGAAATAGATAATGAATGCTCAAGAAAGAAAATATTCAGCGAAAAGCTTTTTTGGGGGAACAGACAGAAAAAAAAAAGCTTGGGTGATGTGATAGGAGAAACTATAGAGACTGAAACAAAACAAACAAAAACCAAAAACAGTCAAACTCGGACTGTATTCTTCTAAAGCATGTCTCCTTTCTGCAAGAGATGACTGCAGTCTGAGGAGTAAATCACTGCTGTCAGCGCGTTGCACTTTATAAACACAGGAGAAGGGATCATCCACTCCTTTGGAAGACAATTCTCTTATTAATAGCACCAGTTTCAGAGCTATTTTTTCCTCTAAAAGGGGCACCTGCTTGACATTTCCAAATTACCTTTTATAAGGGAGAAAAACTTATAAACTGTTGTCAAGACGTATATATTTCTGACTCCGGTTAAATACTTTTAACAAGCCATCTTACCAATGTTTTGAAGCACCTCAGTGGCCCCGAGGGAGCTCTACCTTTAATGTAAAAAGACAACAAAGAACCAGACACACACCCAAAAAATAAAATTATAAAATAAAATCAAACATAGGACCCACAGGGAAAAGAAAAGAGAAATACATGTTGTTTGTAATGAACAAACCATGAACTTCATGAAAATATGGCAAAAGCAATATTCGTGGCCTAGCAGAACAATTCCTGATGTATAATAAATGAAAGAAAAGTAAAACTTCTGAGTAGAATCAAGCATTGAATAAACTGTAGGAATATAACAGTGTTAAGTACTGCATATTCTTTTAAGACATAGTATGATATAAATGTTAATATACAGTTAACTTCGTTCAGCATTCTGTTAATATAAAAATAGCTATAATGTAGTACTTCATTATTTGTAATTAATCATTCATAAAATAATGACTTAACAGTCCAGGACAATCCCGGTCTGTATGTACAGTAATCATACATAAATCATATAAAAACTCAAATTCATGTTTTAAATGTTACTTTCAAAATCAATATTTTTTCTCATGTTCAAACACATATAAAATCAACCCCCCCCCACTAAAAAAAAATAAGTAACTAAGATTATCCTCCTAAAACACTTACAGATCAACATTTGGGAATTTTCAAATCTTATTTTCATAGCAATAAAAAACAACCATTGAAAAGAGCAACTGAAATACATCATATATTTTAATAACTCAAATATTTATTTCTAGTCCTTTTTGCATCAAGGTTGTGGGAAATTTGTATTATGAAGATCAGATGGTGCACTGATGTGAGAAATGTTGCAAAGCATTCTGTTGATTGGTTCTAATTAACTGCAGTGCTCTTGTGTTCTCAGTTTTAGCCGGCACACACTACACAATGCCTTTTATTTTGCTTTGAATGGATTTTTAGTTAAAAACAGCTGATCTCAATATCCAAAGCATTTTGGCTTTTTTTTTTGAAATCTCTTAAAATTTTCTTGCAATATTTTCTTTTCAATTTTAAAAGATAAATTTGAAAATATTTCTAAAGCAGAAAGTATAATCAGTTAGATTAACACCACTCGTGTGGTCTTTCACATGTATTTTGCATGTTCTATAGTACGTGATTACATTCTCAAACCACACTTCAATTCCTCTTTAAAAGTTATACATCTGAGTGATGGTTTAAGCAGGAAATTCTGAAAAGCAATTTAGAGTATACTGCTAATTTTTAATTTTTTTTATTTTTGTAATCAGTCTACTAAATAGAACAGAACTAAAACATGGGAGCATGAGCAAGAAATGGGAAGGATTCCAGAACTAAAAGTATTAAACAAAATTCTTTACACTCACCTTTCTCTGATGATTTAAGCTCAAGCAGCCCTGACAGAGAGTGTCATGAATTTTCATCAACTTCACACATGTCATACATTTAAAAACATTTTGATTTGTCCTGGGCCCCCTGCATGTCTCTGGAGCACAGCAACAGTGCTGAGCTGTTTGGTAGGTACAAACACTATGAACTCCCAGAGCCCTGGAAGATATATTACTAATGTAAACAGGCCCTTAAATGCGGGGGAAAAAAGAGCATTAAATAACTGGAAGCTTCCAAGGAAATGTAGAATTTAAAATAAGGAAAGTATTACTAGAAGCGGTGCATTTTCTATCATTTTTAAGGGCCATAGGTTTATTCATACATTAGTTTTCTGAGAATATACAGTTATCTGACCTGAGAATCATTTTGGAAAGGAAAATCCACAACCTAAAAATCAAGCTAAATTATTAACTTAACCTAGTAGACGTTGAAAGTGATTAGTCATCTTTTTGTTCACATGAAGATAAGATGTGACTCAATTGAGCAGAAAGTCCATAGTTTCAAAACGGCTAGCAATATCTTGCTATCTCCAAGAGGAAAACTGTGTTAAACGCAGTACAATAAAAACAGAATTTTGCCCTAAATAACACATCCGGGATTATCTTCCAAATGTTTCTGTCCCTTTTAAAATTTTGAAAGATCATTCAGATGAAGTAAGAAATAAACAGCAGGAGAGGTCAATAAGTGTGAACAAAGTCACAAGTCATAGAACAATATAAATACAGTAGCATTACAAATAACTTACACTGTGCCCCTCACTTGATGGCTGAGAAAACTGAGACTCAAAGAGAGTAAAGTGACTCCCCCAAGGTCTTACAGAGACTAGGAAACACAACTGGAGACACAGTTGGCAGCACAATGTCTATAATACCATAGAGCTTTTCAGCACAGTAACAGAAACGGCAGCTCAGGTGGATGTCAATCACACAACTAAGTAAAACACTGAGCAATGCATCCTTGACCCTAAAAGGAATATGCAGTGCGTACAAAATTAACCAACCATCTTTATCCAGTGTCAACAGTTATTTCGCTTTAAAAAGTGCCTCTTTGGAAGCTATCTTTATGCCTTTATTCTTTCCAGGGTTTGAGGATTTCTGTCTATTTAATGAAAGGTAGTTCTCGTTAGCACTCTTACACCAAGGAGGCAGGTAAAAACAATTATCATATGGTCTCATTGTCACTAATTTGTCCCCACTTCCAATCCATTGTCCAGTCTACTGGCAAGATGGTCTTTCTAAAATGCACAACTCATTACGTCTGAATTTTTTCTATGGCTTTCCATGTGCTACAAGATAAATCTACATTACTTAGTCTAGCACTCAAGGGTCTTCAAAATGTTTAGCCAGAACCATCCCTTCAGTTTTACTCCTGACACTCTCCTTACACTTTCTGCTTCAGGAATACAAACTAGGTATGACTCCCTAAACACAACACGCTCTTCATTGCCCCCAAGCCTTTGCACATGCTGTATCCTCCACCTGGGATGCCTGATAAACCCTGCTCTTTCTTCAAGGGTGAACGGAAGTCTTACTTTTTCTCCTCCTGCTGAACATAGATGCCTCTTGCCATGGGATTCCACTGCATTTTTGCACAGACCTCACATTACTCCACTCATCTCATTGAACTCTAAATACATGACTGTTAGCCCAAACACATTGTTTTTGAGGTCGGAGACATAGCTTTTTCTCCATGCCTAGTACTTTGCCTGGTGTAGGCCCTCAGTGAATATTCACTGGCTGAATGAAAAAAATCAATAAACAAATCACCATATTTTTTTCTTGTCACAAATCACCTAGTTCTTCTATATAAGGTCTAAGCTGGATGTACACTGACAACAGGATATTTGTGTCAACCTCTGTTTTTGGTTTCTATCAACTGTTTGTTTTAAGCACAATTTTATAATCACCCTCTCACCATAGAAAGCTGCTTTGGGCATGAAGGTGGTGACAAAATATCAACTCCTATCTAACTGTGAATCAAGAGGAGAATTCTTGGGTAAACAGTGGGTCACCAGTATTCGAGATATGGCATAGAAGAGTTGGTAAACTACAGTTCCTTCTATGGCTCCTTTTCTTACTAGAAACACAAGCTGAAGGATTATCTATCACCCCCTAAAACTGAAAATGCTCATTTGGATATAAACTGGAAGTGATATCAGTATCTTCATGCCAAGTGAGTGCTTTAAAAGAGGATTTTTTAGTCTGAAGCAAATGGAATTTAGATCTGAGAGTCCACTTATTCAGGGTTCTATTACTGTTTAACTCCTTTCAGTCTTCCTCATCTTGCTGAGAAAATGCTGCCCAGATACTAATGTCCTCTCTGAGCCTGCTCAGCTGAAGTGGGGGACGTCCTTGGTACATAAACACGTATTTTGCACTTGAAATAATACCCTCACACTCATTGATAAAAGGCTTCATATTCAAAATAGAGAAGAATTCGCCAGTATAGTCTTCTCTTAACATGTATAACATCTTGAACAGACTCCAAATAATGTAGAGCGACTCCAGTAGAAGCTGTTTGGGCCAATAAGAGGCACAGGGCATCCCAACTCTGAACCTACTTCCAATGTTTTGATTATTGCCCCCACTGACTTCACTCCAGGGGTCCGTTTTTGCCCCAGAGCTATAGTCCCTACTCAAATGTGAGGCGTGCTAAGGACTAGAAGTTGGGAACATGGTTAACAGTAGCCATTGTGCCCGCATAACAGATTCCTCTTGGTCTTCAACCACCTTCCTTAGAGCAGCCCTCTGTAGCATTAATGTTAACAGCCAAAGTGAGTTCTCGAATTCTTTTCTGGTAGGTGAGACCACACTGGCCAGTTCCCACCCCCACCCTTCTAACGAATGGTAGGATTTGTGACCTTCTGGTCTCCTCACCACTTCAGACGATGACTACTCTTTAGAATTTTTAAAGTTTTGAATGGCCGGTGTGCCATAGAAAGTTTAAATCTGGAATGTAAAAAAGAGATTAACTCTGCGGATTTTCCAAGTCATTAATTTTTAGGGTTCATCTTGTGTTACATCTAAGCTTTGGGGGGGTGTTGTTTGTTTTAAACATTACAGCATTACCTAAAACAGTTTTCTTTTGAATAGGCAGAGAAATGTGAGTCAGAGATTTCTCTCTTGCTAACTGGCATAAAATGGGGACACTTTTTTGTCATTCTGAGTCAAACCCACATAGAATTTTAACAATTTTTTGTTCACATTTTTGAAAAGGAAAGAAAAATGTTAATAACACTCCTTTATTTTTACATTTTCATATATCAGAAAAAAAAATTACAATCAGGGAAATAGTTTCATAAGATTATTCATTCAGCAAACTTATTGAATAACTATTCTGTGCCAGTCACTACACAGGTGTTGACTAACAGCAGATACACAAAAGGGAAAAAAAAGAAGATGTTTGTTTTGACTTCCCTGGTGGCTCAGCTGGTAAAGAGTCTGCCCGCAATGCAGGAGACCCAGGTTCAATCTCTGGGTCTGCAAAATACCCTGGAGAAGGAAATGGCAACCCACTCCAGTATTCTTGCCTGGAGAATACAATGGATGGATACACCTGTTAGGTTACTGTCCATGGGGTCACAAAGAGTCGGACACAACTAAACAACTTTACTTTACAGCTCTAAATTTAAAAATGTGAATTGTGACTGTTATCACATCACATAAGCTTAAAATTTCCTTTTGTCCACTTGCTATCTGTTCTCTTGGAAGAAAAACTTCTCTGGCAAGAAGTGTTAGTCAATATGGAAAATATTCATTGGCATAATTTCCAACTTTTAACTTAAAAAGCAAGAAAAAATATATCTATGTCTCCAACTTGGGTGGGATCAGTTGAAAGTTCCTCATAAACCCATAAAAGGACATAGGCTTTGGTTTCCTTGAGGGTTTCTGAAATGAATCCATTACATTAAAATGGCTCTTAGTAGCAAGAACAAGTAATGATTTGCATTATAAGCTAATAAAATGGGGGATTAGGCATATCTGTACAATAAGATCTTTTTTATTCACTTTTATAGAGATTCTCTCCCTATCCCTGTTTAAATGAACTTGGAAGATTATTCACCATTCAGTATTGTTTAAATTATAAGGCATCAATCTGTCATCTGGTTTTAAAATATTTTTCCCCTTTGGTAATGTAGATGAGTAATGTCTATCTCCATTCTTTAAGAATACACTAATATAATGACAGTCTAATTTTGAAAAAAAATTAGTTTTTCTTAATATCTCATAGCTAAAGATTTCCTGGCATATTAGAAACAGAATATTCTTCCAAAATACACTTTTCCAGCCATCTTGAACATTCATAGTTCAGTGAATTGTACTTTTCATTCCTGTTCAATAAGTGCTACAAGTCCTCTCTCATAAGCAAATCTCCTAGAGAAGACTTCATTGATGAAGTCAGTGTACTTGTCACAGTGTGCGTTAAGTCACTCAGTCGTGCCCAGCTCTGTGTGACCCCATTGACTGTAGCCCACCAGGCTCCTCTGTCCATGGAAATCTTTAGGCAAGAATACTAGAGTGGGTTGCCATTCCCTTCTCCAGGAGACCCACTAGATCGGTCATGGTACTCACCAGTAAAAGTGATGGCTTTATCATCAATCATGATAGTTATAGATCCTAGAGTCATTTCCAATGTAAAAGTATGAGAAAAGGGCCTATCCTGCCGATAAAGGGAACCTAGAAAGTTTGTTTCACTCTGTGACTCTTTCACGCTATACTCCTAGATTTTACATCATCAAGGAAAGAAGGAAAGAGATGTATTTTGCTTTTGCAATTTTCCTATATGCCAAATACCTGCTTGTTTCAATTTAAGAAAGCAAAAAAATATTTTTATATATTTCAATTCACTTTGCCCTGAAAGTTGAGTACTTAGATCTTATCAAATTAGCAACAATTTCTCTGGTAAAAACAAATGTGAAAAGCCAGAGGTTTGTTCTATGGACAGGAAGTGATAATCCTCCAAATTTCATTAAAAGCTCTTGATTTCTTTTCCCCTCTACTATCTGATAAGGAACACTTTTCCTGATTGTTGTTCCCTGTTAGTAACAAAAATCCTATTTCTGTTTGTGGCAATTTTCAAAACTGAAGCTATCAAAGAATGTACTTACAACTTACTTTCCAAGGAAAGTGCTTGAGGGTTCCTGTACCTCAGTCACTTCTTAATATTCCCCTCCCTGACCTTCCTACAAGTGAATTTTCCCAGAGGAATTTATTATATATATATATATATATATATATATATATATATATATATATATATATAATTTAGAAGAATTTAGAAATGGACCTGCCTGCTGCCACTGAAGTTTTCCTGGTTCCTTCTAGCTACTAAGGGATTACATGACTGATTCACTCCTCTCCTTGTCTCCTGGCAGCTAAATGGGAATATTGGAGAGCTGCCAGAAGGGTAGGTAGCCAACCTGCTTGCCCTTGATTGAGGCTGCCAGCTTTTTAATAACAGAAGTAGGGTCAAGTAAGTGAAATCACAAACTGAGGAGAGTATTCTGAGAATGCAAAGGCAGTTAATGTCCTTCCAAACCTCAGATGGCTGGCAACCCTTGGCAGAATAATCTATGATTTGTGGCACCTGACCCTTCCACTGTGACTGTTAGCTGTGTATTCACTAGAAACATATTTACAGAATCTCTCCATTAGCAAAGATGCCTAGTGTGTGATTACCCAATTGTCATGGTCACACTAGGATTTTGATACAGTCCCTATTCACAAATGAAAAACTGCACTAAACTGCACACAGGACTCATTTAAAGCAGGGATCCTCAATCAATAGATCAAGACCTCTGGTAGATCTCAAAGAGATTATCACAGTCTGGCTCCCCCTCCCTCCCCACCCCAAGACCACATTCCCACCTCCCCCCATCCAAAGGCAAGACAGAATCTCCTTTATTCCTTTGAACCCTTAAGAATTCCTAATAAAGTTAAGAATAATTAGCTATAAGAATTATCCAAAGAGATGAGAGTGTTTAAAATAGACTCCACCTCAGAAAATACCAGAAGAGAAAACTACTTGTTTAAACTAGATATCACTGCTCACATTTATGTAGTACTCTCAGCAAAGTACTTTTTCCTCATTTAAAATGTTTTATTTACAAAGGCAGAGCTAGGCTGTAGGCTGGCTTTCCTTCATTACTAGAATCAAACACAAAGAACATTAAAAAAAAAGGTTTTTTTTGTCTGCGGCAAGTGACAATGACAGCACTTGCCATTAGAAAGTTTATTGGGAAGTTTCAAAAGTGGTATCTCCCTGCTCCCTTTGCAGATATATGGCATTAAGGTCTAAGTACCAGAAAATTCTTCTTGTTTACATCCTATGTTGGCCGGCTCCAGCGTGCATGAGAAAGGTGAAGCAGTCAATCAGGGAATTGCATCAGACTCACTGGGAGCAAATATGTGGTCGTGAATCAAAACAGAAAACTCCCGATTAACCGAAGTCACTGGTATATGTCTCCCAGATGAGATGATCTGAGTGACAAAGTCATATCGGATAAACAAATGAAGGCGATAAACTCACCACAGATCAAGAACTACTACTAAGGTGACCTGATCTGATAGAAACTGCAGGCGACCCTGGGGAACCGCAGCGGGGTGAAATGCCCTGAGAATCGCTGAGATCCTGCCGGCCCGGCAGGGGATGCTGGGAACCCCGCGTTCTGAACCGAGCCCGCCGGAGAGAGGCTGGAGGCCGCCCGGGGTGCTCCGGGCCTGGACGCTGGCCGGAGTCAGGCAGCGTGGCCCCAAGCCGCCCGGGCCGGCACGAGGGCGGAGGAAGCCGGGGCGCGGGAGAGACCACCGTCCCTCTCCCACGTCCAGACGCTGAGGGAATCCCAGTGGATCCCGGGGGAGGGGGGTGAAGGAGCAGCTCTGGAGCACGCAGCGGTTGTAGTAACCGCGCTGCCTGGCAGGCGCGCCAGGCGCCTTTAGACGCATCTGCTCCACCTCGGGAAGCCGGACGCCGGACCCGACCGGCGCCTGCTGCCCGGAGCTCGCGCGGGGACCAGCAGGCCAACCGTCGCGGGTGGGAAAGCCCCGCGCTCCAGCCGAAAGGAGGAGCCCAGTCGGGGACTTGGGGACGCCCCAAGAGTTTGGGCGCCCCTGGAATCAGGGAGTCATCTCCACGCGGTTCTTCCCAGGCGACCTGAATTCAGCCCTGAGAAGAAGCTCCGGGTATTAGCGTGGCCACAGGGGAAGAAAGAAGTTATTTACATGGGGGGAGGGGCGGGTGGGAGGACTAGGAGGAAACCTTGCCGAAAAGAAATCCCCCATCACCACCAAAACCGATCCTAAGAAGTCCTGAGGTTCTTCGCCTGGAGATTTCACTTTAAAAGCTGAAGAACAACAACAACAACAAAAATTATTCCACTGCTTTTAATTGAAGTAAACAAAGTGCAACAAATCCTAACTCAAATATGATTGCAGTGAGATTAGGGTCTAATTGCTTAGGGTTCAGGTGGAATCTGCGGGCTAAATCCTACAGGGCCAATCTGAATTTCACAATCATTCTGTCAAAAGGAGAGCGATGAGAGCCCACACGCTTCCTAACAAGTCATTTTTAACAGTTACAAGCTTCGCACAAAGACCACACAGGGCGTCTAAGAGATGCAAATCTAATCCCTGGTCATTCTACAGGGCTTCAACAAAGATGTGCTAAACCCTAATAGAAAAGAAATCAGTTCTCTGTCACCAGCCCCTGGTAAAATCTATTAGAGAATGGACAGAGCAACATCTACAGCAGTTGCTGCAAAGGTTAAGGACAAGTACAAATAAGAGGGACCCAGTTTTGTTTTCCGTGTGAAATATCGGTAGAAGCTAACCCCAAATGAGTGACGGGATTCGATCCGTGGCTTCGCATTCATTTGAATGCTAGAAAAAAATAATCATAATAAACACACACGCATTAAGACTTCTGAAGACTCCGTTTCTGAATTTTAGGAGACGAAACAAATCTCTGCCCCCACCCAAAGTTGGACTTCCTTGCCTCCGAAATTATCGAAGAATATTAACGGAGGAGAGAAGGAGAGCGCGCCGGTCCAGAAGGGAGGACCTGGGAGTCTGGAGCCGGCTGGCCGGCTTTTGCTCGCATGCTATGCCTGTTCATTCGCAGAAAAAAACCCCAACGGCGGAGCTGCCGTGAGGCCGGGGCCTGGGATGCGCCACGCCTCCGGCCGCTGGGCCGAGCGGTGACCGCCGACCGCGGGAAGACTAGGCGGCCGCGCTCGGCCTGGGTCCCCCTCCTTGGTCCCTCTCGAGGGCTGGGGGAGGGAAGGCGCGGAGGCCCTGGTGCCTCACAGGCCGGGAAGCATCTCAAATGTGCCCTTCTGAGGTCACCGAACACATGAGGTCCTCACGAACAGTGTCATCATGCTGAGGTATTAAAAGAGTTAATATATTTCAGCTCAAATGTATCACACTGTGCGAGAGACCCTTAAAAACGGGAGGGCCCCGGGGAATCCAGGGCCCTGGGAGAAGCCCGCAAGCCGGCTGGGCGAGGGGAGGAGGGGATGCCGGGTCGGTCACTGAGGGCTGGGGGATTCCCTTTTCTTCCCCGTGGGGCAGAGACCCCAGGGACCCTGTCAGCCCTGGCCCCTTCTCGGCTGCGAGCGCCCCGTACAGCCGGGCGCGCCCAGGTAGAGCCTGGGGAGCGCTCTCCTGCACAAACGTGGTTCCGCCCGCAGCGCGTCCTCCGGGGTCACAGGGAACCGGCCATGCCCTGCGGACCCGCCTTCCACCAGGGGAAGCGGCCCGGGACCCGAAGGCAAGGGTTTCGGGGCAGCCTGGGATCGGAGTCCCAGAGGAATCGCCCTGCGGTCCTCCCAGGCGGCTGGGACTCCCTCCACGTGGCCCATCCTTCGAGGCTGCGCCGAAAGGACAGCGACGAGAGGGGGCGCTGTCCAACAGTCAGGGTGGGCAAGCATCAATTTTTCGGAAGTCCCTTCTCCACCTGCAGGGAGGAGGGCTGGGGCACTTGTGCGAAGGAAAAGATTTTTATATGTTTCCACGGAAGTTTCCAGAAGCCACTATTTCCTCACCAGGTGGTTCCGCCCTCGTAAGATATGCCTGGAGGGAAGGAAGGGGTTGCTAGATTCGCCCCTCAGCTCAAAGACGGAACACCATACACAAACCTGTTCCCTCCTCAGCCTATTCAATGCCTGCCCAGGCCAGGCGTACGTATGCCTTAGGTGGGGGCTGTATTCCTTCCTTCCCATCTACCGACATTAATTGGATTTCTTGGCGCTTGCTGCTTCTCTTTGCTTTCCTCATTTTTCTCGCTAGTCCTCTGATAGGCTGACCTTGGCGGTTCTCTGGTCTCCTTACCCCCTCGACTGGCCTTCCATATGGGTCTTGCTGGCTTTCATTCTTTATGACTTAGCGCATCCACTTTTATCTGCTTTTCCTTTTAGTACTGACATTAGGAAAATGATACCGGATTGCCTATGAAGTAATATTGCATCTATGAAGCTGGAATTGGGCAAGTAAGCAAGGAAAATGTAGGCACTGAAATGAAAAAACAAAACGAGGAGGATGAGGAAACAAGGGAAAAGTCTGCTCTGGCTTTCTGATTCTTTGGAGGGCCATTCCTGTGCTTCCCTTCTGACCACCCAGCCAAGGCCCTCAGGTGGATGAGCTACTCCACTATGCTGTGCTTAGTCACTCAGTCATGTCGGACTCTGTGACACCGTGGACTGTAACCCACCAGGCTCCTCTGTCCATGGGATTCTCCAGGCAAGAATACCAGAGTGGGTTGCCATGCCCTCCTCCAGGGAGCTATTCCCCTACACCTAGCAGATTGAGTCCGACTAGTCCATCCCCACCCTCCCCTCCTGTCAGTTGTATGAGTTCCATCCTCCTGGTTTGCAGAATAGGGAGTGTGGAGGCTCCCTGTTGTAGGAGGCCTGTCCTTCCCCCTACCCCTTGGCTCAGGGTGAACCTGTGCCTGAAGACTACTCTTGCTTATCCACAGAATGAGCCCTAGAGAGATGGCGGGGTGGGGAGGAACCTACAGAGTTTACAGCTGGTGTGTGTATGTGGGATTTCTTTAGATCTGTGTGGTCTCTATAATTTGACATCTGTTAAAGAGAACATCTACCCTGGAGGAGGGCGTGGCAACCCACTCCAGTATTCTTGCCTGGAGAATCCCCATGGACAGAGGAGCCTGGTGGGCTACAGTCCGTGGGGTCGCAAAGAGTCGGACACGACTGAGCAACTAAGCACAGCACAGCACAAAGAGAACACCCAGGCTTTTAGGATGAGTTTTGCAGAAAATTGATCAAGCCAGCAGGAGCTGTACAGAATCTCCACCACACACACCCGCACTCCATCTATGGGTTCTCCTGAGATCTTCCCAGAGGCGAAAATGCTTTGCAAGGACATCTAAAAACACAAAGCCTGCCTAAGAGGCACTATCTTGAGGAGGTTAATAAATTATCTCCTTGCAACATAAAAATGGAATCGACATTAAACACATGCTATTATTAGACCGAGTTTCAGCCTAATAGAAAGTTCGTTAGATGTTGGTATCTGGGCAGAGACGACGGAATCTCTTTTCCTTAGAAACATTCATCAGGGAAAAAGCAGCAGTTCGTTGGCTTTGTTTGATTTCACTTGTTCAGAAAAAGGTTGTACGGCAAAATCGTTTTAAAAATCCCTTCAGTTAGGGTTTGGATCATCGTCGTAACCCAGTGAAGCTAATACATTCACTATATAATCTGGGTTCAAAATAAACGGGAAATTTCTTCTCAGCCGCACACCAGACTTCTTGGGGAGCTTTCCAGAAGGGGTTGGGGGCCAGGTGGACAGGCGGCGCTCCGGTCTCCAGCTAGGAACCTGGTGGAGAGTCACACAGGCTTGGGGGTGGGGGCGAGGCTGGGTGGGAGGAGAAATTGGGGCTTTGGGCTGGGCGTTGGGGGTGGGGGAGGCCGCAGTGGGCGGGGTGCTGCCTTGCAACCGGGGTTGGAGGGGAGAGCTAGGGGATGGGGAGAGCTGAGGCCGCCGGCGGAAAGGGGCGGGGAGGGGGGAGCGGTTTGCGGACTGCTGCTTCCATTGATCCTGGAAACCCAAACTTTCTACAACGAGAGACCATAAAACAGCTCGAAATTTTAAGTGCCTACCCTTCTAGCTGAGATCGCTGACAACCAATACGAAACTGCGGGGTCGGGATGGCGGGGCTCGGGTCTCCGGCGGTGAGGCTGGGAGGCCGCCGAGCCTGCCCCTGGGTTTTGGTGGCAGCTCACCGCCCCCGCTGCTCTCGGGAAGGACTTCGTGGCTCCAACCCGCGAATCTTAGCCCCAGACAACCTCTTCAGGCAGCCCTTCCTTTAAAAACAAGTTTGGATTTTTCATCAAATCTTTTACCCGTGTACTCTTCACTAAATGATTGTTAACCAGCACCTAGGAAAAGCACTAACATGGTTTTTCTCACCTTTCCTGCCGGCTCCCCACCCCGCCCCCATCATGGAATCTCGATATTCTAAGCAATATATTCAACAGGAATATTCGATTAAAATACATCGGGACTAAAGGCTGATGCATAAGGTCTGAGGCTAGAAGAAAATATTTAGTGCTTGCCTGCAGATTCTGTCACCCATCATCCGCTCAGAAAGTGCTCTGAATCTTTCAGCGTGTCCAGCTCTTATGATTGCAAATGGCCCTGTTTTCAAATGGAAATAAGACTTGCAAACTGATTATGTGTATTGAATCGGAATCACTCACTAGATCCTCTTGTTTAAAATGTATTGAAAAAAGGATGATGGCTGCAGACCTCTGTAACCGGCTCCTTCTCTTCTCAGGGAGGTCGATCTATTTTGCAACTTTTTGCCATTTGAGCATGTTTAAGCTGGATAATTATGTTGCCCTTGTGTCACTGGCCCAATGCAAAGACATGGTACACACACTATCTCCCGTTCTGCTCCCTGACCCTGCTTACTAAAAGCATCATCTGGTGTTTACCAGATACACCAAGACACACCACATACTCATCCACCCCGTCCCAATGCTTCCGTCTAAAGACCAGCTCTAACCAGGGAGACTCAGCTGTCACAAACACCAACAGAACCTCACACACTTCCACTGGGCACAGTTGTTCCTCTCTCCTCCCCTCCAGTCTCCTCTCCTTCCTCTCTTGTCTTACCAGTGAACAAAACCACAAACACACAAATCCCCAGCTTCCACAGACACTCAACCAACAGAATCTAAGTATTCAGCCATGTTGAGAATTTTCAACAACTAATTTTAGGTTGGCATGACATTGTAGTTGATAGGAAACAGTTCATACAGGAAGGTTAATGTCAACTGTTAGGGATGCATGATGGTCCTTGTATGGGACCATCAATATCAATGATTTTCTCTTTACACCCCTTCCCAATCCTGTGCTAGATGATGGCTGTGGGTGAGTTGGCTTTTGTTAAATATTTGCAAAGGTTCTCCTGTTTGATTTGCAGACAGACATCAAGTTTTACCCACTGTGTGAGTTGTAGGTATGATACACTACATCTCTTCCAAAATTTACTACACCCTGGCCTCAGCCTCAATGGTCCTACCAGGGAGCAGTAATCAACATTTCAGTGACTATTGCAGCCTGGTGAGTAGTAAGGAACTGGCTACAGTTTCTATTTGTCCTGGCCAGAGGCATGGATATATGCTCTGTGCACACCTGTGGTGCAAGAGTTGCAATTCTTTCAGAAGCACACTCTCAGGGGAAGGAAGAAGCCAGTCACTGCCCAGAACCACCCACCGTCCTTTAGACTCCACCCAGGAAACAGTGCCTGGCAGACCTAAAGGCACCAGAGTGGCCCAGAGGGGAGAGAGGTTTAACCCTCTAGGCTTCAGAGTCTCCTCTGAAAAACCTGCCTGAAAAAAAAGTCTGTATAGAAACCTGGTGCTTTGGGGGCACCTCAGGGGACCCTAAATTGGAAGTTCTCTCGATACACAGGCATAGCCAGATTTGTTAAACCATTGCCTTGGTCTCCTAGGGTAGAGGAATCAACTTACCGGAACCAGCTCCTAGTCCTTTTCATATCATTATGGTAATTCCCAGTTTTACATCTGTGCTTGCGGGCACACACCTAGCATTGTGTGTGCCCAGATCAGGTAAATTGGTAGCACACAGACCAAATACACTCTTGTTTTCGTAGAGCTTCGGACAACTTCACACAACGACACTGGTGCTAGGTAAGGTAGAGGCTGGGCCGTTCTGGGTGACTCTTCTACAGAATGGCTCCAGGATGTAGCACCCAGAAAAGGGTATCGAAGGACACTTTTCAGGTCCTGACATCTTTTGTAGAAATGACATCATCAACAACCACCCCAACCCCTAGAAATGCAAAGTTTAACACTTCACGGACAGCCAGGTGTTACTGACAATTCCATGTAGCAATCAAAGACTGGACTACCAGAAATGTACAGGATATACAAATGGGGGAAAGGAGGAGGAAAGTTTGTCTTTTTGTTGTCAGACTCAGACCTGCCCTCTTATTTCCAGTGCTCTGTGAAGGCCAGAAGAGGGGGAACTGCTAGGGGCAGCAAACTAGGGGCAGCAACGTTTCCATCTGTTTTTGTTAGCTGGCAACGGTGTTCATACTAACGATTTCTACTAGTGGATAACTTAGGTGAAGCACATGATGACAATTTTTGTTGTAGATTGCTTCAAGAAGTCTCATCTAGAGTTGTGTGTCTCAGGCAACAAGTTAACTTTTTTTAAGGACAAATTTTAATATTTTGTCCTAAAATAATTAGCCTGTGACATGAAAATAAATTGATATTCCAATTTAAAGTGGGAAAAAACTAACAAAGGTTTTTGTTTACTTGATTTTCTTAAGGAAAACTCAGTTTCATGTGACCTCTTCCTTGAGATAGTAAATGCATTCAACTTTCTTACATCTAATGGGTTCTATAAGATCCCCTGCTAAGAGAATCCTATGTTAATTTTTTCTTTTTGAAGATCTGATAAAATAGATATATAAGATACATACACATGTACATATATATCTATAATACATACATAGACAGGTGTCTTTTTTTTCAGACAGGTTGTCTTATGCAGCCTACATACAAGTGGACAATCAGATGTGAACATTGTATTGGATAAAAGAACCCTCTTTAACAAAATCTATTACTGCCTGTGATTTTTTTAAATGTTTGTTTCCATTTCAAGCAGAACACTAACAGTGTCCTGCAAATAACTAAAAGAGAAATAAAAAAAGAAAGTCCATTTAAATCTCACCCTTTCTAAAACTTTGTTACAACTCAACTAATAACAAAGATGATACACGTTTAGGAAGCAGAGAGCAAATGGCAAACATTATCAGAAAGGAAGGGCATAACAAAGATGATACACCACTTGTTTTGGGGCCCAGGAAGCATCCAGTGTTTTCTAGACCCCTCGCAATACTCGAGGCTGTCACTTTCCATCCATTCTGAAAGACAGCAGCATTTGAAACAAACCAGCTGGCAAACCATGCCCAAGAGCCACATCATCTCAGATTCACATTTCTCAACAGGCTTTCTAGTTCTCGGCAAATAATATCCTATATCACTTGGCTCCCCCTGCCACCCCCCAACACACACACCAATCATTGAGGGGAGGGGAGAGTGATGTCTAGAGAGACAGGTGGCATCAGATCAGAATTCAAGGCAGCTTCTCACAACTCTCTTGTTTATAGAAAATGAACGTCTGCCTGGCTTGCTTTTAGTTCAGGAAAGGGGTCAGTCTTTATCAGCATGGTTCACATAGATCCTGGATTTCCACCCCACCCCCCCCCATCTTAAATTGACTCGCTTTTAAGATAAAGCCATAATAGAGAAAGCATTGACCTTACCTGGTCCCTAATGAGTTGGAAGTCAGAAAACCCCGCTCTCATTTCCTCTTAACTCGGGTCGCCTGAGAAGAGACTCGGCGCTACCTTTTGTGCACTCGCGACTGGAGAAGGCCACTCATCCGCGCCCAGGCGCCTGCAAGCGTGCTCTGAGAATGTGCGGCCTCTAACGCCTGAGACTTCTTCCCTGGCGTCTCAAAATCGGACACCTCAGTGCCGAGCCCTAGGCCTGTCCCCGCCCCGGGACGATTCAAATCCCTTGGAAGGCTCTTGAGCCAGTCTTGCCCTTAGAAAGGGCAAGACCTTAAGCAGTGGGAAGAAGGGCTGCCTCCGGCGAGGCCCTTGGAACTGGAGCGCGCGGGGACTCCCCCGCCTCCAGGAGTTAGGGAGCGTTTCTCGCGGAGTCGGCTGGGCCTGGCTCTGATTTCATTCCTGGGCCCTCGAGTTACTTCCCACAGAGCCTCCCCGGTCCCAGAGCCTGTGTCCGGGCTGCTGACGCATTCCCTAACCCCCTCCCGCCTTCTGGGCCTGGAGGACTCCAGCTGTACCCGCTTGTGTCCCTGTTGGAGGGTGGCGGCAGGCCGGGCTCCCCATTCTTTCCTGCTCAGAGCATCTCTGTCCCAATCTTCACGCCGCCCCCAAGCCCGGCCAGGCCAGCTGAAAGGGTTGCTTTCCTGCCTCTCCGACCCACAACTCAGGGCTCCCAGGCTGGGGCGGGGGTGGAGGAGTCGCTTTGGGATGCTAAACATCAAACAAGCCAAGCCCGGGGTTTCAGGCCCTGAAGCCACTAGAGCCGCTCTCCAAGACTCTCGAGAAAGTCCTCCTGTTTACATGGCGGGGTTGGGGGTGGGGAACAGGAGGAAGCCGGGGGGGGGGGGGGGGGGGATGCCGTCTGCAAAATCCCCATTTCCCGAAGCAGCTTTCAGGACCTCTGGATGGATGGGGTGCTTAGGTGGCAGCTCAGCTTCTCCTGGATCTGGGGGCAAACTGCGCGGGCCCCCACGCGTGGAGAAGTTTCCCCTTTAGGGACATCCCCAGAAAGCTGAGTTCTTAGCGGAGACCAGAATCTCCCCAGGCCAGAGATGCTGGAGACTTAGGGGAGGTCCATGACTGAAGAGGACAAAAGACCGCCGAGGCTGACGGGGTGTGAGAGTAATGTGTATCTCCAGTCTTTACTGCGCCCAGCGCTCACCCATTTCCCTATGGAGAAGCTTCAGATTGCCTTCCAGGGCCACTTCCTGCAGCTACAGCAGTCTCGCGGCCAGGAACGGAGTGAGTGGACTCCGCGTGACCGACAGAGAGAAGCGGCCAAGGCCCCGTTCCTCGCGGTCCCATCTGCAGATACGGCTCCCTTCGCCTTTTTCCCAGGACCAGTAAACAGACTTCCAAATTAAGTCAGCTCTAGATGGCGGGGGCGGGGAGGGGAAAGAACATATTTGGTAGTAACTCCATCCAGGGCAAGGGTGATCAGACTGAGAGTGCCATAGCTCACTAGAATTGTGACTCTCAGTGGCCCGCTCCGCAGTGAGTTGGGGTGGGGTGGGGCAGCCCCCCTCTGCCGCGCTCAGGCACTGCCCGCCCCGCCCCTTCCACGCTCGTGTGCTGGGCGTGGGGGCAGGTCGAGCGTAAGCTCCCACCCCACAGAATTCAGACCTTAGCTGTAACATCTCTCCTGCCCGGCCAGGCCTGAGCTGGGTGATTTAACCACCTTTACAAACTGCCCGGGGGGGCCACTGCTGCCCATTCCAACACAAGTGTTCAACCTTTCCAGATTTTCCTTTGTTTTCCAAAATGTGAGGCCTGCTGAGAATTCTCCCAACCAGCACACCCTCTAGATCCAAACAGTCACCCTCTTGAAATCTCTGAGTCTCTTCTAGATACTGAAAACAGTATCTCAGCAGCCAAACACGAGAGAGGAAGCCGCGCTCGACCACAGTTAGGGCACCACCGGAAAAGAGGCCCTAGAAAATCAACAGAGAGGACCACTGGTGGCCAGCAAGCGCACCACCCCATGCCTCATTTTCCTTACAAGTTCCTGGGGCTTAAGGGTGGCGATCCAGTAAGACAGAGATGGAGTCAGACTGAGCTGAAAAGAAGAGGTAGAAAAGGTAGAGGCAGGCAAGACAGGAAAAAAGAAAGTTGAAATTCTAGGTGATAAATGAGTACATGCCAAATACGAATCAGTCCTCCCCACTCACTTTCAGGCCTGGAGAAAAGTGCTGGGAGGGCCCCTGTCCACGGTGCACTCAGCCACTCTTTCTGTAGGTTCATCAGAGATGACACAGAAGGAGCAACAGATTACCTAGGGACTACGACTTCTGTCTACATCTCTCTTTCTTCCTCCCCTCCCCAGAGCAGCCAAGAGTTCCCCAACAGCTATATCAGGGTACCAAAGAGACTGAGAAATTAGAGGTAGGAAGAGAGGTCAAAGATTATTTTTTTCTCCCAGGGGTGGATGTTGAGGGGAGATTCGATGGGGGAGAGGTGGAGAGTTGGGGACAGGAGAAAGATTCCTTACTACAAAGATTTAGGAAGTCAGGAGCCCAGAGATGAAAATCTTGGAATAAACTGCCGAAAGCCCCACCAGGGGTGTTCCCAAGGCCAGCAGCCCAGTCAGACACCTTTCAGGGCCCAGGAAGCCACGAGAAGCCACTGCACAGCCTGTGCGGGGAAATAACTGTTTTAGAACAGAAACAAAACCCACGACTTCCCCACTTTCTCAAAAAAAAAAATCTCCCACCACATCCTAGTCCCAAGGAAGCTCTCCCGAGGATTAGAAATAAAGAATTAATGTTAAAATCTACAGGGACGATCCGTCTATAAGAATAATTGTTTATTCAGGGTTCTTTAAAAATGGAATGTCCAAGGCTGACTGTTTTAAAACGTTGGCTCAGCTGTATAAGACCACAGTCGATACTTCGGCGGTTTTAAGACACAGAAGTCTGGCTTTGAAAACTAGTCCTTTAGTGTCTTTCTTCTTCCTCCTGGTGGAAGTAGTTTAGCTTTTCTACTCTCTATTGCTGAGTCCCAAGACTGCTCAAGGTTTGGTTCTACTTAATTCAGAGGTAGAACAAAACTCTCTCTTCCCGTGGGGCAAAGACTCTGGTCTCAGCCTCCTTCACTGGTTCAGGATCCTTTGAGCCCCCACACAATTCAAATCCTGTCAGGCCAATGCTGAGCCACTCCCCATACTACCAAAAAAAATGCCATTTAAAGCCAAATCAAAACCAAACAAAAGATGGGGTTTTTAATCAGAAAAAGAATCCTTTTAATTTGTATAATTTATTAGAAGCCTCTTAGGAACTATATTTAAGCCAGATATCTACATAAGTTACAACAGAAAAAGACTGACGCTGCAAATACCAAACTGCCAAATAATATACACATATTTGTCTTGGCCCATAAAAAATATGATGGGCTGGGAATGGGGATGGGGACTGGTTTTTTGTTTTTGCTTTTTACAACAAAATGTACAGATTACTAAAAACTAAGTGTTTAGTCCAACTTTTGACAGCGTTTTACAACTACAAGTTCACATCAAACATAAAACGATTTTAACCAGGGCCGGTCTCAGCTGAGCCTGGGTGGCCAGATGGGGCAGGAGGGGGCATTTCCTTTGTGTCTGTGGCAAGTGGGTTCTGTCTTTTCCTTTCCCCAGCCCCCTGTCGCCCCTTCAAAGAAATCCCGGTATTTACAAGTGAGTCCACTTTGCTGGCACGGTGTACCCAGAGTGAAGATTTCGATCTTAAGCGTCCAGAGCCATGTCAGCGTAGAGCCCTCTCCAAACTACATCTCGCCTGAACGTGGGAAACCCATTTGAATCACCCCAAAGACACCCCCAAAGCGGTTCTTGTTATGTCCTTCTCTGTTTAAAGACTCCTTAGAAGAATTGGATTCGCTTGGTTATTTTCTTTAAAAAAAAAAAAATCCTGCACATTTTAGAAAAAAGAAAAGAAAAGATGTCCAGCAGTTTGGTCTTTGTGTTTTTTTCCCTTGGTCTCAACGGGACAGGTTCTTAAGAAAAGTCGTAGCGCAGGGTGCAGCGGGAGGTTGGTGGTGTGTGACCGGGCAGGAGGGGGAAGCGATGAGGCAGAGCGCTGGGCAAGGCCCGGCCCGGCGTCCTCTCACCAGGTCCGACCGTATAGCAAGGTGGAGCAGGACATGGTGCCGTAGTCCGAGCCCGAGGAGTTCAGGTGGGGCAGGCTGGAGACCTGGCCCTGCAGCGCCGCGGGGCTGGCGGCATGGTGCGCCAGGTCCGGAGACTGGCCCGCGCTTCCCGGCTGGTGGCCCGGGTGGGGCACCCAGGCCGGGGCCACCGCTGCCCACTGAGATAGCTGCCGCAGCCGCCTGAGCGGCCTGCGCCTGCTGCTGCGCCTGCTGTTGAGCGTGGCCTTGAAGGCTGGCGGCGCCCGGCGCGGGGGCGCCCGCCTGGCAGGGTTTGCCGTCTTTCACCAGAACCGGCACGGCCACGCGGCGCGGGGACTGCTGCTGAGCTTGCTGCTGCTGGCACCCCGCGCCGCCGCCGCCGCCGCCGCCGCCGCTGTCCTGCTGCAGTTGCTGCTGTGCCGCCTTGTCCTTGGCTTGGCGCTTCATCTTGTAGCGGTGGTTCTGGAACCAGATCTTGACCTGCGTGGGTGTCAGGTGGATCATGCTGGCCAGGTGCTCGCGCTCCGGCGCGGACAGGTACTTCTGTTGCTTGAAGCGTCGCTCCAGCTCATACACCTGCGCCTGGGAGAAGAGCACCCGGCGCTTCCGGCGCGGTGCGCTTGGCAGCGGGGCCATATTCTTGCTCACGTCCCCCAGAGAGCCCAGGCCGCCCATGCCGCTCATGTTCATGCCGCTCGCCGGGCCCATGAAGCGGGAGACTGTAAGCGACAAACGCACAGCGTCGGCAGGGGCCGGGCCGGGCCAGACCACCTCTGCCGTCTGCGCCCTTGGCCAGCCCGGCCCGCCCCGACGGCGCCCTTCTCACCTAGGTCGCCTCCACCCTTAGAGGCCCAGCCGCCGCAATCGCCGGCGCCTGCCTCGAGGCCGCGCCGTCGAGGGGGTTTACTGGAGAGCTCCCGGCCTCAACCCCGGCTACCTCCCTCGGTCTCAGTGCTTTACCCAAAAAAGCAGAGTGGAGAAAGCCTTCCCTGTTCCTTTCCTGCCCAGCCCTCCGGATTCGTGGGGTTAGCCGGCAGCAAACTGAGCTCAGGTCAGGAGCCGGGGTCTAACGGTAGACCCCCAGCTTTGTGAGCTTGAGAGAGTTAGGTGTTCACTTTCGAAAGCTTGAGATCCCAGACTCTGTGCCTTGGCCGCTGTCTCCTGTCAGCCCGGTGAGGGCACTGGCTCGGCCCATTTAGAACCCCGTCTGGAGCCGCGCGCCCTCCCACCTGCCTAGCCTGGAGAGTAGGCCAGGGCTGGGGCCTGAGCGCGTCCCAGCAGAGCACCCTCCCTCCCGGCCAGGCCGCGCCTCTCGGAGCTCTGCTCATCCCGGTTCTCTTAGCTGGGGGGACGCCTGCCTCCGCGCTCTCCCGCGCCGGAGCGGAGCGGCCAGTTGGCCGCATCTGGCAAACGCCAAATACCAGCTCCTGCCCTCAGGACCCCAGGGCTATCGAGTCCCTCTTCTTGGACCCCTCAGCTCAACCAGGGCAGACTCCCCAGCTCCTACACCCCACTCCTTGGCGCCACTGCCCGGCCGCCCACCCCTGATGCCCAGCGCGCAGCCGGCAGGCGCCGCGCCTTCCCGGCGGGTCTTCCCCGCACCTCCTGAGCTCAACCCGCGGCCCCGCGGTGGGGCGGCCTCACTTACTGGCGGGGAAGCGCGGGTCTGGGTTGGCGCCATACCATCCGGGGCCCGAGGCGCTGTTCCGCATGGTGTCCTGGTACGGCGGCAGCTCACTCATGTTGCCCAGGTTGCCGTTGCAGTAGCCCCCCACGGCGGAGTGCGAGAGCTGGGGCACCCCCGCCGCCGTCATGTGGTAGGCGGCGGTGACTGCGCCGTGGTGCCCCACGGCGTGCTGCTGCATGGCCGCGGCCGGCGGTGCCGCCTGGCCCTGCCTGTAAGCCGCCAGCGGAGCCCCGAGGCCGCCGCCCTCCATGCCCACTTTCTTGTAGCTTTCCTCCAGGGGACTCAAGATGTCAGACACTGAGAACGGAGTCGTGTGCTTTGGACTCATCGACATGATTCGGCGGCGGCTGGAGGAGGAAGGAAGAGGAGGAAAAAAAAGGGAGAGGGGGAAGGCGAAGCCTCGCTGCTTTTTTTTTTTTTCCTCCCTTTGCCAAATATTCTGGTGTTACCTTAACGCCGATCTTGTTGGATGTACACGTAACCGAGTGGACCGAGTCCGCCTTAATTGGCTTGAGTGGAGGCTCGGGGGCTGCCTCGCGTTTGTTTTAGCCCGGCGCCAGGTTTTAGGCAGCCACCAGAGGCGGGGCGTAAGCGCTAAAGCAACAAGACAATAGAAGCCTACATCTTGCCCGAGATAATTAGCTTACATGCTGATGACAAGGTAAACACCTTTAAGTTTCACTTGTCAGGATTTTTAGGTCTCAAAGAGGGAGAGAGAGAGACAGAGAGAGAGAGAGAGGCAGAGACGCGACCCAAAGCATTTCTCCCCCGGACCCCCTACCCTCATTTTTGTGGGGTACGCTGGCGCGCGGGAGGGGGGGTGCAGAGGGGGGGGGAGGGAAAGGAGGAGGGAACCGAGAGAAGGGAGGGCAAGAGGTGGGATGGGGAGTAGCCGAGGAGGAGGAGGGCTGCTGGGGAAGAAGGAAGGTGAATGCTGCTTTGCAACCAACTTGCGGAGTTACAAAGTGAACCACTTTCCCATTCGGTCGGGGCTCCCGGGGCGGGGACAGGGAGTGGGCCGAGGACGGGGTGGGGGTTTCACCTGAGCCTGCCGGGGCCGCTCCTCCCTCCCGCCGCGGCCTCCCAGCCCCGCGCCTTCCCACTGCCTCCGGACCACATCTGGTTTCGCGGCGCCGAGCCCCAGTCGCCACCAAAGAAGCTTGGGAGTCAGGGGCCGCACCCTGGGGCCGCACTGTTGGTCTGCTTGTCTGTCAGTCTGTCTGCCTCTTCTGCCGCCGTCAGAAGGACACCTCTGCTCCCCGCCCCCTTTCCCCCCTACCCGAGAGAGAATCCCAGCGGGCGGAGGGGGCGCTAAGCAAGGGGGGATCGGCTGCTGCCGAGAGGCTGTCCCAGATCCCCGCGCCCCCCCTCCCCGCCAGCTCAGGGTCTTCTCAGAGGCCCAGGGCCTTCGGCCTCATGCCCACCCCGCCCCCCAACCCCCACACGGCTACGCTTCCCCACCCCCACCCCCAGCTAAGGCAAGGACCCACCACTGGCCGCCCGAGCTGAGAAGCTGCGGGAATTCATGCGAAGGGACATCGCTGAAGTTGCTCCACCTCGAACAAACCTGGTGTCCCAGACCCTCGCCCATCGCCCAGACACGGGGAGGTCTGGGACGGGAGCTGACTTTCCGAGGACATCACAGCCCAGCACCCCAGCCCGGGGTCACTGTTTTTCCCCCTCAGATGCTTCACGGAGGCCTCGGGCAGGGAGCGGCGTGAGAGTCAGCTCGCCTGTTGCCGGGTGGGACTGAGCCTGAACCCCAGCTGGACAAGCCGGCCGGGAGGGGGCGAATCCCCGGGCGTGAGCAACCCCGAGGGCGGGAGGCTGGGCTGAGGCTTGCCTCCACCCGTAGCTCAGCCATGCAAAAGTGCACTTGCTTCCCGGGAATAACCAAATATCTTTGTTTAAAGTGGCGGCGTAAATGGCCAGTCGCTTTGTGGCCAAGCTGGATATTAGTAGATGAGGATCATTCTGTTTCAATTGGGCGCCTCTCAGCCGGCTAGCAAGAAACTGCTTAGGAGGAAGTGGGTTTCCTGTCTGCGCGTTCCCAGGCTTCAAGTGTGAGCCCCGCGCCTTGAGGGTCCTTGGGCGCCTGGAGAGGAGGAGCTGTAGGCTTCGTTTCCCGAGCGGGCGGGCCGGCCAGGCCCCGGCCTCCAGCAGAGTGGACAACTGAGCCGAGCCCTCCGCCGGGCAGATCCTGATACCCGCTCCGACTTTTCCTCTTGGATTTTAAACGTTTTGTTTTTATTCTGTTTTCTTTTCTCCTTGGCAGTTTCAGCCTCCTTCTCCGCGCTAGGGGCTGGGAGGGCGGAGCGCTCCCTGGTCGGGCAGGGGCCGCCAAGACACTGTGGGGGCCGGTTTAGGAGGCTTCTCGATTTGGGGTTTTGTTTTCACATTTTCTTTCCCTTCCTTGTAGAGGAGCTCCTGATGATGAAAAGGCACTTTTGAACGATTTAATTCAGCAGGTTAGATGCCTTTTCCATTAGTAGCAATTGTACTAAGGAAACTTGTTCATTGGCTTTTTATTTCAAGATTTCAATCGGCCCCTTGAGAACTGCACTCCCTCAATACAAAGGCAACTTACATGCTAACATTTCCTCGCCACCTATATTCCTTAAGAGGGGAGAGAACCCTCAGGGCACCCCCATCTCCTGCCTACGGCACAGGGCCATGTTTCCCAGCCCCTTGGCCGCTTTTGGGCAGGCAAGCAGGAGTTTGAGGGTCGAGACAGCACTCGTCAGTTGTGCTTCGAAAGACGGGTGCCAGGTCGGCTCATTGCCCTTCCCTCCAAGAGACTTCTCTGGGAGGGCGCTCTCAAGAAGGACTCAGACCCCCAATGAAGGCACCTTTGTCAACGTGATGCCTAAGTCCAGGGAGCAAGGAGGGAAGAGGATGACGCTGGGTCCAGGTGAAAGGACAGAGGACAACGCAAAGGAGAGCAGACAAAACTGAATATAGGTCTTGTGTGCAGGCCAGCCCCAAGCCCTGGGCCTGCGCCTCAACTAGGGTCTTTATGCCAAGGTGGGATGGGTCTCCGAGTCTCGAGTCTTCTCTCCTCCCTCTCCATTATTTTATATTATTACTAAATGTAAGAAACACTAGGTGTAGAGCGTTGTAGTCTCTCCTGGTTTCAATGCTATTTCGAAATGGAGGTCATTCTTCACCAGGTTTTTGTAAGAGCCAAGTAAGACCGGACACATGAAAGTACTAGCTGGGTGAATCTTCCTCAGTCCTTGAGCCATGCCTCCTCGGCCTTCATCCCCCCGCAGCTTTCAGCTCCGAAGCAGTCACGTGGCTGACAGCCCCCACCCCAAGCTTACTGTTGGGACCAGGACTCGGAGCCACTTAGATAGCTTGCAGGCGCTGGGTTTGGGCACTGAGAGGGAGCGGGAACTCGAGGGAGGGAGTGGAGGGTAAGGGTTCCTGTTCCCCGCCCCCTCCCCGCCGCAGCCGAGATTGTACTGAGCGCGCCCAAGCACCAGCTCTCGTCTTGACTTGGCCTGAACCATCGCAGCATCTCGAGGCACCTGCCGCTTCTGCCCCTACACACATACACACATACAAACAGCTCCGCCACCTTTCCCCAGACGCCCTTCTCTGCCAAGAATAAGCCGTCTTGTGGGGAAAAGGCGGATATCCTTATCTCCAGGCTGGTCCAAGTGAAAGACTTGAGAGTCCCTCACCTGGCCCCAACGCCTCTTTCTGACCAGAGGGTTCTCTATTAACCGCCCTCCCAACTCCCCCGACTCATCTTAAACAGGGCGGACCGCAGTTACGCCAGCAGTTTCTTTAGGGGATACTTGGGAACCCGAGTTCACCAGGTAGGGCCCGCGCATCTTCCCTTTTCTTTCAGCCAACGTGGGGCGGTGGGGCAGGCTCAGAGCAAAGCGGATCTCAGGCCTCTCAAGGAGTTTTCCCTGGGGCGGCCGCCTGTATCCTCCTCAATCTCGATCACGCTCTGCGTTGCTGCCTGCGGCTCAGACCGGGATCTAGGAGCCCTGTGGGTGCAGGTCCCGGCTGGGAACTCGCGAAATTGCCATCAGTCTTTGCTCACCACCAGCCTGGCCGAAGAAAAACGCCCTTTCTTCCCTCTTTCACCACCTCTTTGAGAACTTAGGACAGAGGGCTCATACAGAAGGCTCACACCAGCTCTCTATCTCTCACCAGGTTGGGGATGATCAAATAGGAAAGCCTATCTTCTCCCTTCCCACTTCATGTTCCTTCCGGCTTCCCCGAGGGCAGGGAGCGACTCTTTCCTGGTCGGGCTTATTCCGGGTTATTTTCCCCCGAGTTACTGCAATTTGTGATTCATTCAACAAATAAATTTATTGAGTGTGGGATCTGACCCAGGCTCCGTTCTACATTGGAAAATTTAGCCTTAAATCAGCTAGATGCGGTTCCTACCTACACGAGCTTACAAATTAACAAATCCCTCAAATAATATGTAGTAACTTTGTGACAAATGTTACTTCCGGCTTCCATCGCTATAAAGAGGGTTGTAAGGAAGGTTTGTGTCCGTGTGTCTGCACCACTTCCCGATCCTGAAGCGCTCAGGGGCGTGGGCAAGGCTCTGGAATATAAACTCAGAAGTCCTGGTTCCAGCCCATTTTGCCACTTTCCAGCCCTGTGGTATGGCTCTTGTGGACGTCTGGAGCCATTACCCTCAGGGCCAAAATAAGCTAGGGTGTTGTTTCCCGAGCCAAGGCTGAGCTGGGTTCCTGGGTGCCGTCGAGGCAACCCCGCCCAGGGAGCAGAAAGTAGGAACGCAGCCGAGCGCTGGGGGTCGCTGGTCTCCAACTCGGAGGTGCGTGGAACCGAGAGAGGATCGGGAGCCCCCTGGGGCGGGGGGTGTCTTCCTCTCCCTGAAGGATCTCACAGGGCCCCTCTGCCCCCTTTCCCCAGGCACCACAATCGAGAAGCTCTGGAGAATCTGCGCAAAGCCCCAGGGCGCGGCAATCTGGCGGCTTTCCACAGGAGGATTTCGCAGACGCAGGGCGAGGAAGACATCTGGAGATTTTATTGCTCTCCATCTCGCCTTGACTATCTAGGGTCTTTGAGGGTGGCCTTCCTTTTGGGAAGGCTCTCTTCAACCGTGGCCTGTGGGCAGGTCGTGAGGGCAGAAGAGAGGAGGTGGATGACCCTAGGACGTCCCAGCACGGTTCCTGGGCAGCCCTTCCCTCGGCCTTCTGGGGTGGGAGTGGGAGGTGAGTTTGCGCCTGTGAAGGCCAGCACCTGCCAGGAGAAGAGGAGACTCCCACCCTCAGGTCTTTGGTGTCAGAGAAACCTCTCCTGTCAGGTCTGGCTCTCCTGAAGTCGACACCAGTGGTCTTGAAACCGTCTTATGTTCCTGTCACACAGTTCAAGCCCAGATTCAACTTATGTCAGAGCCCCAACCTCTCCACCAACTCCAGGGGTGCCCCCTGGCGGGAAGGAGTCTGGGGTAAGGAGAGAATTTGGGGGTCTGGTTTACAAAGCAGGAGTGGGGGGACCCAGCGCTAGCAGAACCCTTTGAAAGGAGGAAAACCGAGATGCTGTGGGTGGGATGTGGGGGGCGCCGGCCTGCAGCTGCTCGGAGACTCCGCAAAGCCGATGCAGGGCGCGCAGTAGACTCAGGTGTGAGCCTGAGCTCCACATCGAAGCAGCTTCCGTTTCTTCCCATTTCTTCGTTACTTTTTAAAGGCCTCAGAACAGGCAGAGAGACAGGATGTTGGTGATCCCACCACACTCTGGACCGACACGGGAGCCCCCTACTAAGCTTCCCTTAGTAGGGAGAGGGACACTCGCGGACTCGCTCTGGGGCGCGGGCAGCTCGAAGGAAAGTTTTGCAGTTGCTGCTGAGACCTGAGACCAGAAAGATTCGGGAAGGATCCTCATGACGGCACCGCTGATTCGCCCCCAGGCCCCGTACGCAGCCGCAGTCAGCTTTAGCTGGCCGAAACCCGCAGCTTTTCCCACCTTATGTCTCCCAAACAAACCGCAGCCCCAGCGGAGTGCTCCCATGGGCTTTGAGCGTTCGCGCTTCCCGCGGAGTCACCAGCAGCGCTAGGGTTCCTTCCTCTGGTCCTTTCTCCTTTCCAACCTCCCACCATTTCCCCGCCCCCAACACTTGGCTCAGGAAGTTTCGGGGCACCGAAGCACCAACCCCAGGCGCTTTCGGGGAGACGTCTGCAGTCCGAGGTTTTTCCGGGACCTGACCACGCGGGCTTCCCCCTCCGCGCCCCAGGACTCTAGGTCTGTCTCCGACAGTAGCAGACCAAGACGATCCGCAGCGCCCTCTTCCGTCCATCGCGAGAACTGTATCCTCAGGGCTGTCCTGGGGACGCTTTGTTACTGTGGATGCTTTGTTACTGTGGATAGTTCCGCCCAACAAGACTGACTGGTCATATCCAGAGACTGACAGTGGTTCGTTCGCCACGAATTTGTCTACCTAACTATTCACTGCATTATCTATCTGACCACGTGTCTGGTTGCCGAAGCCGTTGCAATATAGGTTAAAAACGACTCTTGGGATCACCCAGCAGCCTCAATGCACCCACTATTTGAAAGGACCTTGGAAGGTGCTTTGATACAAAAAGCCCTCTTCTTATTAAGTTTTGCCTGGGAATCTCGTTATGAAAACTCCCCCTCCACGCATGACGGCAGTTGGACACACATTTGGTGGCCAGTGAAGAAGCTTGAAGTTTCTGCAGGTCTGAAACCTGTAGAATGCAGTGGACCTACTGGCTGTTGCAGCTTAGTGTGCTGCAACAGGTGCTTAGGCCCAGGTGCTTAGTGTCTAAAAAATACTGGAGCAAGAATCCTTCTGAGACAAGCTATACTGGGGTGGGCGCTCCTCCTCCCCAGCCTTCTAATCTCTGACACAAACTCAGCCAGCCAGGCTTTCTCCCCTATTATTCTCCTCTCCTTGGACTCCTGTCAAGACTGGATCCTCTCCATCCCTCCCTATGTACCTAAATTACTCTTTCATTTTTTCCATTTATCCAGAGTATCATTATTCACACCTCTGTAACCCAGTCATGCCCTTCTTTTTATTAATAAAAAGCCCAATTGCCTCATCCAACAGTTTAAGTCGGATACACAGTAGGAGCTCAACATGTTTGTAGAATAAATGGACGAACCTTTACTGCACTTCTCTGTTACACTAAGACAATTTACCCTAGTTGAATGATTTCCTAATTGTTTCATATGCATTTGTATTCTATTTTTCAGCTAGTCTGTAGGGGCCTTGATTTTAAAAGGGTCATGCCAGACACTTAACATGTCCCCAGAAATATGTCCCGTGTGCTGCAGCATTTGTTACTGTTAACTCTTTTCAAAATTATCTCATTGGCTTTAGAGTCACCAGTCATTATTATCCTCCTCTGTCTCTGGCCATTTCTTTTCCCTTGTTGGCTTTTCCGCTCCTACTATGTACCCATCTCCATGGTTTCAACTCCAACCGATTGCTGATGGTTCCTAAATATGTGTGTGCTATGTGCTAAGTTGCTTCAGTCGTGTTCAACTCTTTGTGATCCTACGGGCTGTGGCCCACCAGGCTCTGTCTATGGGATTCTCCAGGCAAGAATACTGGAGTGGGTTGCTGTTCCCTCCTCCAGAGGATCTTCCCAACCCAGGGATCGAGCCCATGTCTCTTATGTCTCCTGCATTGACAGGTGGATTCTTTACCACTACTTCCACCTGAGAAACCCGTCCTGAATATGTACCTCTAGCCAATCTCTTTCCAGAGCTTCAGGCCTATATCTCCAATGGTTTATGTCCTCATGTGAATACATATCCCAGGCTGAACTCATAACACTGTGCCAACTTGCTTCACCTTCTGTGTCCTTGATTTAGGTGAGCAGTCTGAACAAATCTGCAACCCCCCAAGTTCACAACCTCCCCCCCACAAAGCTTGTGTTAGTCTTCTTGGGCTGCCATAATAAATACCGTAGACTGGCTTCAACAACAGAAATTAATTTCCTCAAAATTCTGGAAGCTGGAAAGTTCAAGATCAAGGTCCTGCAGGGTTCAATTTCAGGGGAAAACTCTTCCTGGCTTGCATCCAGTTCCTTCTCACCATGTCTTCACATGATGGAGAGAGATTTCTATCTATTCCTCATCTCAGAAGGCTATAGTCCTATGGGGTCAGGCCCCACCTGTACCACCTTAGTTAACATATGTAATTACCTCCAAAATACCCTATCTCCAGATGTAGTCACACCTCACTCCAGTACTCTTGCCTGGAAAATCCCACGGACGGAGGAGCCTGGTAGGCTGCAGTCCATGGGGTCGCGAAGAGTAGGACATGACTGAGCGACTTCACTTTCACTTTTCACTTTCATGCATTGGAGAAAACAATGGCAACCCACTCCAGTGTTCTTGCCTGGAGAATCCCAGGGACGGGGGAGCCTGATGGGCTCAGGGGGCTCAGCCTGGGGTCACACAGAGTCGGACACGACTGAAGCAACTTAGCAGCAGCAGCAGCAGCAGATGTAGTCACATCAAAGATCAGTGCTTCAACATGTGAATTTAGGGAAACAAAATTCAGTCTAAAGCAGCTTCTCAGCCAGATATCCGACTGTGTACCTTTTCCTCTCCCTTATCCAATTGGTCATAAAGCTATATCAATTCCCTATCTGAAGTGTCTCTCAGATCCAGCCCCACTTCTTCATTACCAGTTCTTCTCTTTCACTGCCTTCATCAACAGGATTCATCATCTACTGCCAAATCACTTAGCCCTTGTCTCCACCATCAGTCTCTCTCTGGTCTACTCATGGGCTTCCCAGGTGGTGCTAGTGGTAACGAACCCACCTGCCAATGCAGAAGACATGAGATGTGGGTTTGATCCCTGGGTCGGGAAGATCCCCTGGAGGAGGGCACAGCAACCCACTCCAGTATTCTTGTTTGGAGAATCCCATGGACAGAAGAGCCCGGTGGACTATAGTCTGTAGGGTCACAAAGAGCTGGACACGACTGAAGTGACTTAGCACAGTACTGCACCACAGTCTACTCCATAAACCTGTCCACAGGACAGAGGCCAGCCAACCTCTCCAGACTAATTTCTTCCTGCCTACTACCTGCCCCTTCTTCACCTTCTACTCTCTCTAAATTTTTCAGTCTTATTCATTTTATATAGTTTTATGGGGTATAACATACAATAAACTGCACATGTGTTCAGTGTAAAATTAGATGTTTAGATGTATGTATACACCTATGGAACCATGATGACAAGATAATAAACATGTATAACACCCCCAAAGTTTCTCATGCCTCTTAGAGTAAGCCTTGTCTTTTATTTCTCCCTGTTTTCATATTGATGACTAGGCAAGCAGCCTAGAGGCTTTCTGTCCCTTTAGGTTAGTTATCATTCTCTAGAATTTTATATAAATGGAACCAAACAGTATGTAGTCTCTTTTACCTGGCTTTTTTCGCTTAGTGTAATTATTTTGAGATTCATCAATGCTGCTATATGCATTTATAGGTTGGTTTATTATTATTGCTATTGTTGTTGTCATCATTGCTGAGTGATATTCAATCATATCACTATACCAAATGTACTTTATCTGTTCACCTATGGATGGACATTTGGGTTATTTTCAATTTGGGGCTATTACAAAAAAGATATTAAAAACATTTATGTTACACATGATGTTTTCATTTGTCTTAGGTAAATACATAGGCGTGGGATAGCTGGGTGAGATGTCAAAACGACATCTTTTGTCACTGAGCATGATGTTAGCCATAGGTTGTATGTAGATGCCATTTAACAGTTTAAAGGAGCTCTTCTCTGTTCGTGTTTGATGGAGAGTTTATGTCAGGAATGGATGCTGGATTTTGTCCAGTGCTTTTACTGCAGCTCTTGAGATAAGACCATTTGACTTTTCACTTTTGGTCTGTTAATCTGTTGCATTACATTAATTGATCTTTGAATGTTAAACCAATCTTGCCTTTCTGCAATAAATTCTGCTTGGTCATCATTTGTTACCCATTTTATAAGTTGCTGTATTTAACCTGTTAAATGTTACTTAAGAACTTTTGTATCTGTGTTCATGAGCACATTAATCTGTAGTTTTCTTGTACTGGTTTTGTCTATTTTTAGTTTCAGGGGCTGGCTATACAGAACAAGTTGAAAAATACTCCTTCATCTTCAGTTTTCTGGAAGAATTTGTGAAGAACTTGTATGTCATCCTCAAACGCTTGAATGTTTGGTGGACATCACCAGTGAAGTCATCTGGCCTGAAACTTCCTTTGTGGAAAGATTATAGGTGTGTATTATGAAAACAGATATTCAAATTACCTATTTATTCCTGAATGATCTTTGTTTCGTAGTTTGTGTCTTTCAGTGAATGTGTCCATTTCATATAAGTTGCTTAAGTAAAATTATTCATATAAGCTATTTCCTTATTATCCTTTTAATATCTGTAGGGTCTATAGTTATGTCATCTCCTCTTTTATTGTTATTGGTGACTGGTATCTTCCCTCCATCTCTCTTTTTTGAGGAGTCTATCAATTTTACTGATCTCCTCAAAGACTCCACTCTTGGGTTCATTGATTTCCTTATATTGATTTTGTTTCCCATTTCAATGATTTGTTCTCATCTTTTATTATTTCTTTTATTCTGCTAACAGCATGCTTCCAGTTTCTTCACATGCAAAATGAGGTCACTAATTTGAGACTATATTAGTTTCCTCTTGTTGCTGTAAAAAAAAATTGCCACAAACTTGGAGGCTAAGAAGAACAAAAATTTTTACTCTCACAGTTCTGCAGGCCAGAAGTCTGAAATCAAGGGGTTAACAGGTTTGCGTTCTTTCTAGGGTCTCTAGGGGAGATTCCGTTTCTTGCCTCTCAAGCTCCTGATGACTGCTGGCATTCCTTGGCTTCTGAATACATTACTTCAATCTTGGTCTCTGTTTCAGATGGACTTCTCCTCTGAATGTGCTTCTCTTTGCCTCTCTATTGTAAAGATGCTTATAATGGCATTTCGAACCTACCCAAATAATGATATCCTCATCTCAAGACCCTTAACTATATCTGCAAAGATTCTTTTTCCAAATAAGGTAATGTGCACAAGTTCTTGGGACTAGGATGTGAACGTTATCTTTTTGGAAGTCACACTTCAGCCCACTATAGAGAGCTTCTTTTCTAAATAGGCATTTAGTAGTACAAATTTCCCTTATAAGCACGGCTTTAGCTGTATCCTATACATTTTGAGAGGCTGTGTTTCTTCTTTCATTATTCAAATCAGTTAAAATATTTTCTAATTTCTGTTTTGAACCCTTCTTTGACTCTTGGGTTACACAGATTAATGTTCTTTAAGGTCCAAACATTTGGGGATTTCCCAGCGATCTTGCTCTTGCTGATTTCTCTTGTAATCTGCTGTGATTCTGTGTACTCTTGATTTGACTGTGATCAAAGTAGTGTACTTCCTTTGTGTGACTCAAATTGTTTTTATTGAGACATTTAATGGCTCAGAATATGGTTTCTCTTAGTAAATCTATGAGTACATTTGAAAAGAATGTTTACTCTGTTAAAGGTGAGTGAAGTGTTCTATAAAAGTCAATTAGGTCAATTTGCTTCATAGTATTATTTAAATCTTCTGTGTTCTTACTGTTATTCCAGCTACTTGTTCTATGAATTATTAAGAGAACAGTATTGAAATCTTCAACTATAAAATTGGGGGTTTCTCCTTACAGGTCTACCAGCTCTTGCTTCATGGATTTTGAAGCTGTGTTATTAGGTTCATAAAATTTTGGATTTTGGATTGTTATGTCCTCTTGAATTCAACATTTTACCCTTATGAAATGAGCGTTTTAAATCTCTGGTATTATTCCATGTTCTGATCTCTTTTTCTGACATTACTATGGCTTTCCTTTGATTACTATTAGCATCATATATCTATTTTCCTTCTTTTACTTTTAGCCTTTATAGTTATGTGGTTTCTTGTAAGCAGCTTATAGTTGAGTCTTCCTTTTAGTCCAACTCCACAATTTTTGCCTTTAATTGCAGTATTTAGAGCAATTGCATTTAATGTGATTATCGCTATTGTTGGGGCTAAATTGACCATCTTACTGTTTGTATTTTATCTGGGACTGCTCCTTTGTTCCCCTTTCCTTCTTTTGGTCTTCTTTTGGATTAAATGAGTATTCTCTATGACTCCATTTTATCTCCTTCTTTTGGCTTTCTTAGCTATAATTTTTTGTGTGTTATTTTAGTAGCTGATTTAAGATTTAACTTACTGCAGTTTATTTTCAAATGATATACCACTTTATGTGCAGTATAAGAACCTCACAAATGCATACTTCTGGCCCTTCGCTTTCTAGCCTTTATGCTATTGTCATCATATGTTTTACTTCTAAGTATATCATATTCTTCATAGTAAATGTGTATTGCCTTTGTTTTACACAGTCCATTATCTTTTAATGAGATTTAAATACTAAGGGAAAAAGACTTTCCTATTTCACATATAGTTACTATTTTGGGTACTCTTCAGTAGATCCATATTTCCACCTGGTATTATTTTCCTTCTGCATGAATAATTTAAATATATTTTATAGTGCAGATCTGATGGTGATAAATTCTTTCAGCTTCTGCATATCTGAAAAATGTCTTTATTTTAATCTCCATTTTCTGAAGATATTTTCATTGGGTGTAGAATTACAGGTGTGCAGTATTTTTTTCTTGCAGTATTTTAAAGATGTTGCTTCACAATTTCCTGGCTTCCATTGTTTCCAAGGACAGCACATAGTGAGAAGCCTTGGCAGGGCCTCACCTATCTCTCAACAATCTCTAAAAACTCCTTCCAGCTTTTCATATGGCAAGTTTATTTTTATTACTTTGTGTAAGTATAGTTCCATGGCCCTGCCTCCTATTTGCCTGAAGGTACACAGGATTGTCACCTCTCACTGTGTCCTATATGGAACGGTATCCTATATGGAAATTATAGACCTGCCTCTGATTGTTTCCAGAATAGCAGGTGGTATATATCAGAGCTAGACAGTCTATATCATTCTTTTAAGCCTTTTCCAGGATGTAATTGTCATGAGCATGGTTATTCTTCTGTTGCCCAAGTCTCTGATAAATTATCCATCAAGTTGCATTGTTTTGAAAAAGTGAGCAGGAGACTCTAAGTTTTCAAAAAGTTACCATGTGTTTAAGTTGCTCCCTTTAAAAACAAAGTATTGGGGCTTCCCTGGTGGTTCAGTGGTGAGGAGTCCACCTGCCAATGCAGGAGACACAGGTTTGATCCCTGATCCGGGAAGATCCCACACGTAGTGGAGCCACTAAGCCCGTGTGCCACAGCTATTGAGCCCGGGACACAACTCCTGAACCCACGTACTGCAGCTACTGAAGTTCTCATGCCCTAGAGCCTCTGCTCTAAAACAAGTGGCACCACTGCAACGAGAAGCCCAAGCACCACAATTGGAAAGCAGCCCCTGCTTGCTGCAACTAGAGAAAACCCGTGTGTAGCAACGAAGACCCAGCGCAGTCAAAAAGAAATAACTAAATAAAACTATTTTTAAAAAGTTTTGGGAGAATACAGGTTGAGTCTAAACCAATCAGAAATGAATCTGCCTAGGTCTTTTGAGAATAAAGCTTGCGGAATACTCTTAGATAAATTGAAAGTCCTGGACCCTCTCTTCTGAAATATCCTAAGAAATGTTCCAGGCAATTTGGCATTCATATTCCAAGAGAATGGTTCCCAGTTTTTATAGATGAGGAAACCAAGGTTCAGAAAGGTTAAGTGAATTGCTGAAGATTATATAGCTAGTAAGTAGCAGAACTAAGTTTTGACTGCCAGCACGTCACAGCCTAAAGGGCTTCCCTGATAGTTCAGTTGGTAAAGAATACACCTGCAATGCAGGAGACCCCAGTTTGATTTCTGGGTTGGGAAGATCCCCTGGAGAAGGGAAAGGCTACCCATTCCAGTATTCTTGGGCTTCCCTTGTGGCTCAGCTGGTAAAGAATCCACCTCCAATGTGGGAGACCTGGGTTTGATCCCTGGGTTCAGAAGATCCCCTGGAGAAGGGAAAGGCAACCCACTCCAGTATTCTTGCCTGGAGAATTCCAAGGGGTTGCAAAGAATCGGACATGGTGAGCAACTTTCATTTCACTTCATTTCACAGACTAAAACACAAGAGAAGTCATAGCCTAGACAAACAGGGAGTTTTAAGAATTCTCTACCTGCCCCTCCATTTATATCTCCTAATTTTGTAGTTATTTTGACAGCAGGATAATTTGAATGTCCACTCATTGCTTAGAGCATTTTTTAGAGTTACCCTTTCTGTCTAGCTCAGTAGTTCTCAAACTTTAATGTGTGTAAAAATTGTTGTATCAAGTTACATACATATATTTTTATCACCATTTTATAAGCTTTTCTAGGGCAATTTTGATATTATTGGACCTGTACCATAGGCATTACATGGGATCAACCCCTGGGTCAGGAAGATCCCCTGGAGGAAGTTATGGCAACCCTTTCTAGTATTCTTGCCTACAGAATCCCATGGACAGAGGAGCCTGGCATGCTACAGTCCATAGGGTTACAAAGAATCAGACACAACTGAAATGACTTCGTGCATGCACCATAGGCATTATCACATTTAAAACCTAACAACTAAGGACCACACTGTATCCTTCCCACTCTCCTACCATGCTCTCTGATTTTTAACAAACAGGTTCCAGTCCCTTTGGGAAAATGTAGTAACAAGGAACACATTGTGGGGAAGCGCACTTATGTTTGTAGAACTTTACTTTCACCATTAAAAGGGGTGTGACTAATGTACCTAAGGAGTTTAAATTCTTTTTGGCAGTGAAGATGACTTTTTAAAGGATAAAGTTAAACATAGAAGTTTATCTAAGACAGCAGCTCCCAAATGTTAGAGTATAAAATAATCATCTTAAAAGCTTGTTTAAGTGTATATTCTTGAACAGGAGTTCTGATTCTGGTAACAGAAAGTAGCTTATATCAGACTAAGTCTCAGATAACAGCAATAAACTCTTGACAATGTGCACACACACATACACACACAGATACACACACACACACACACACAGATACACACATGTAATTATATTTGAAGGCACTGGAAAGTGATCAAAAGCAGGCAGAAACTGAAGGAGGTTCCAGTCCTTAATGGAACCACTCACTGCATGAAAATCAAGTTTACCAGTCTATTTTACTGAGCAGTACTCAGATCACACACAGGGCTGAAAAGCCCTGTGTTTTCAGATTGAGGTATTAGAAGATGAAGTTAGAGGCTGCAAAAACATCGGGAAAATTACGTTACAGAAATTCCAGGACAGAGGAGCCTTGCAGAGGATTTGGGGTATGGAGAGGAAAGACCATAATTTGCATTTAAATGCTATTCAAATCACAACCCAATTCTCAAAATGTTGATGCATGGGAGAGATTCCTAGGAGCTGAGCAGAAAACAGTACTTTGAAAGAATGTAAAATCAGGAGAGTTTGAAGGTTGGTTCTCAGCAAGTTAAATAGATTCAGTGGACACCTCTGGCTTTCTATCAAAGGAAAGCTTGCCTTGGAAAAAAAGGCAATGTCATCGGACTAAAAGATTGGCCTTCCCACGTGGCACTACTGGTAAAGAACATGCCTGTCAATCCAGGAGACATAAGAGATGTGGGTTTGATTTCTGGGTTGAGAAGATCCCTTGGAGAAGGAAATGGCAACCCACTCCAGAATTCTTGCCTAGGAAATCCCATGGACAGAGCAGCCTGGCAGGCTACAGTCCATGGGCTTGCAAAGAGTCGGACAAAACTGACACGACTTAACACACATGCACGCATCAAGGTAGCGTTCAGACGCTCAGTTGTGTTCAACTCTTTGCGACCCCATGGACTGCAGCACTCCAGGCTTCCCTGTCCTTCACCAACTCCCGGAGCTTACCCAAACTCATGTCCATCAAGTCGGTGATGCCATCCAACCATCTCATTCTCTGTTGTCCCCTTCTCCTCCCACCTTCAATATTTCCCAGCATCAGGGTCTTTTCCAATGGGTCAGTTCTTCACATCAAGTGGCCAAAGTATTGGAACTTCAGCATGAGTCTTTCCAATGAATATTCAGGACTTATTTCCCTTAGGATAGACTGGTTGGATCTCCTTGCAGTCCAAGGGATTCTCAAGAGTCTTCTCTAACACCACAGTTCAAAAGCATCAATTCTTCAGCACTCAGCTTTCTTTATAGTCCAACTCTCACATCCATACATGACTACTGGAAAAACCATAGCTTTGCCTAGACGGACCTTTGTTAGCAAGTAATGTCTCTGCTTTTTAATATGCTGTCTAGGTTGGTCATAGCTTTTCTTCCAAGGAGCAAGCGTCTTTTAATTTTATGGCTGCAGTCACCATCTGCAGTGATTTTGGAGCCCCCAGAAATAGTCTGTCACTGTTTCCATTGTTTCCCCATCTATTCGCCATGAAGTGATGGGACGAGATGCCATGATCTTAGTTTTTTGAATGTTGAGTTTTAAGCCAGCTCTTTCACTCTCCTCTTTCACTTTCATCAAGAGGCTCTTCAGTTCTTCACTTTCTGCCATAAGTGTGGTGTCATCTGCATATCTGAGGTTATTGATATTTCTCCCAGCAATCTTGATTCCAGCTTGTGCTTCATCCAGACTGGGCATTTCTCATGATGTACTCTGCATATATAGCTCAGTTTGTAAATACAAAGGAATCCAGAAACCCAAGACTCTAAGATGTATTATTCATAATAGCCAGATTGTAATAGAAAACTGCTAGACATGTGAAGACATAGGAGATAGTTTCCAAGGTCAAAAGAGAAAGAAATTGATAGAATTCTATATGACCAAGATGTTGGAATTTTCAGAAAAGTACATTTAAAAAGGTAATAATATATGTATTTATTCAAAGACAAGTTAAAATATTTTAATAATAACTAAACAAAACAGTGACCTTTAGGGAAATGAAAGCTATTTTATAAGTCAAATGAAAATCCTGAAACTAAAGAGCTACAAGATATGCAATGAGAAAAATAGTCACTGGATGAGCTGAAGAGAAGCTTGGAGACAGAAGAAGAAAGGGACAAAGAACCTGAAAACAGATCAATGGAAATTATACAATCTGAAAAGCAGAGAAAAAAAGATCTCTTTTTTTTTTTAAAAAAAAGCAGAGCCTCAGTGACCTGTGAGACAAGTGAGCAGATAACACAAAGATTCGTTTTCATGCTCTATTAGATCATGAAATGAGCAGAAGTGAACTTTTCATTTTAAAAGTTTTTCTGTCATTCAGTGAAGATTATTATTGCTTCTGGCATGACTATCAAAATGTTTACTCTTGAATAATGTTGTTTCTTACCATTAGATTGGTTACAGCATTCAAGAGGTCCAACCACTCCAACAACAGAGTGGCAAACACCTCACCAGCATAATCAGCCCATTAATTCATGGATGCCTTGATTAAGTTTCAACAAAATAACATACTTCTTGACAAACTGTCTCAACAGAGTTTCTTCTACCTGTCTCACTAGCTAACCAAACACAGGTCATTATTGCTTGGCTTGACTTCTCCCTCCAGCAGAACCTGGGAAGCCTGATCCAGATGGTAAAGAATCTGCCTGCAATGCAGGAGACCTGGGTTCGATCCCTGGATTGGGAAGATTCCCTGGAGAAGGAAATGGCAACCCACTCTGGTATTCTTGCCTGGGAAATCCCATGGACAGAGGAGCCTGGCAGGTTACAGTCCATGAGGTTGCAAAGAATCGGACATGACCGAGAGATTTTCAGTTTGTTAAATAGCTAATAATATGTTCCTTATTGTTCCAGGGGATTAGGGAGAGTGCTGTAAAAAGAAAGCATATCATCTTTTTTTCTGATATCCTTTAGTTGAATCTCATAGTTTTGGAATCAGCAAAATGCTTCTTTTACTAGTTTGTCTAGATTTACCTTTTGTCTTGGAAATCAGGATGAAGATTTCTTTCCAACACAATGAGTATAGCCAATAATAACTCCATGATGATCCCTCTGTTCTTTGGCTAGCTGCTCTTTTCCAACATGTCTTCAAGAAGGAGAAAAAAGTTCCTCTCATATATGATCATATCTGACAGATTGGTTGCTATGGTAAATGCTTAGGTGCGATGATACCATTCGGTGCTTTTTGCAGGGTATGCAGTGCTTGGTCAGAGAACCCAGGGTAAGTTCTATTCAAAGATGAAATCAATTTGACACCTATTTAGTGAGCATCTTCCATGCTGCTGAGGCTGCAAAATATCCAACAGAAGTTGCTTAACTTCACTAGGCATTGGGTTGGTCAACTATTGAACATTATCATTCTGGTATCTGTAGCAGCAGAAAATAATCTCAGACATTTTATAACCAAGCTCATAGATCCTTCTCTTGTCACAATCAGTATGACTATACATAAGAATTAAAGGCACAAGCCTTAGAAGTACAGTCCTGGTATTCTAGTTATCATCACACCTTTTAGTGGAAAAGAGACCACTGTTGGACCTTGAAACAGCAGCAACGTTAACTTGACATTTCTGTAATAATGACTCAATTTATCCCATAAGGTTTAATAATTAGATCTTAGAATATTAATGCTTTTGAGAGGTTCATAAGCAGAGAGGAATCTTAAGAAATTGGATGAAGAGGACAGGACTGCATCAGGCGAACCTGCAATTACAAATTATTGATTCTAATAATAAGCATCACGAGCTAAACCTAACACTTGGCCTGGACTCCCTCTGCTCCGGGGCTTTCCAGCTCACTTTGTCCATAAGCCCCACAACCTTACCATGTGCTCAAGCTGCTGCCTTGCTGTCTGGCTCTTATTTGAAGTTTCTACTTGTTCATTTATTATAGGCATATTCATTTATTATAAGCATATTCATATATTATAAGCATACATCCTTGAGCATAGTTATAAAAGTTGCTTTAAAATCCTTGTCTGCTAATTTCAACAATTGGGTCATCCTAGGGTTGGTATCCACTGCTTATCTTTTGTGTATGAGTCTCACTTTCTTTTTTCTACATAGTAATGTTGGATTTCATCCACTGTGAATGATTCCTTGTAGGGGTTCTGTGGGTTTCTGAGCTTTATTTCCCACTGTGGCCCCTCTTTAAAAAAAAAACCCATAAAAGTCTGAAACTCCTCCAATGATGTTCTCTTCTTCCAAATGCTGACTCCCTTCCAGGTTCTGCCTGCTTTTGTTACTCTCTGGGATGCTTAGGTAGTTGTTTTTATATTTTGTCTGGAATTTATAGTTATCTGTGGAAGATTGGTTAAATAGAAATTACTTTGCCATGACAAGAAGCAGAGCCCCATTTTTATTTTTTTTACTTTTGATCTATTTGTGACTTTATATAAATCTTTTTCTTGTAGGTAGCATGCAGTGAGATCTTGCTTTTTCATCTGGACTGATGAATTCTTATGGGGATGTTGTCTTGTTGTTTAGTCTCTAAGTCATGCCTGACTCTTGCAACTTCATGACTACAGCCCGCCAGATTCCTCTGTCCATGAGATTTTTCAGGCAAGAATACTGGAGTGGGTTGCCATTTCCTTCTCCAGGGCATCTTCCTGACCCAGGGATTGAACCCAAGTCTCCAGATTCTTTACCAACTGAGCCACTAGGGATGTTTAGACCATATCTATTTGAAGTAAGTTTTTAACATACTTGGTTTAATTTTACAAGACTGCTATTAAACTAATATTTGTTCTCTCTATTCTATGTTCTTTTTGCCCCCTTTTTGCAGCCTTCTTTTGGTAGTTGAGTATTTTTAAGTATTTCATTTTAAAATCGCATTGTTTCATCTACTTTAATTCTTTATAAATGGTTTATAAATGGTTTCCCTAAAGTTCATAACTTATAAATAATATCATTTATAATGCATGTTTAACTTACCACAGTTTACTTTTAAATATAATATGTCATACATAATGTAGAGAACTTACAATAATATAATTCAATGTTTCTTTATGCTATTTCTGCTATTATCATACATTTTACTTCTATACATTATAAATAAATAGTCTATTATTTAAAAATAACATTTTAAACCAGGGAAATTATCTTTTATATGTACTCTTATCATTACCATTTATAGCAGTCTCTACTCTTGTGTAGATCCTATTTACCATCTGGTATTATTTTCCTTCAGTGTGAAGAATTTGTTTTAACATTCCTTGGACTGCAAGTCTGCTGGCAATGGAATCTCTCATTTTTTTTAATTGGTCTGAAAATGTTTTATTTTGCTTTCTTTTTTGAAGACTATTTTTTATATGGAATTACAGGTTGATAATCTCTTTCTAAACTACTTTATTGCACTATAATTATCATTACAAAAAAACTGTACATATTTAATGTATAGAATTTAACGAGACAATTTCTTTCCTTTCAGCATTTAAAAGATGTTGTTCCATTGTCTTCTGCTTTGCATTAATTTTAATTGGAAGTCTCTTACTTGAGTGAGTATATCGGATAGTCCTTTCTTCTCCTTTGTTTAAAAAAGGTGGCCACAATTTCATCATCACATCTAATAAGATTAATACTACTTAGTGCATCTAATATCCACACCATATTCATATTGCTTCAGTTGTCTCAACAATTTCCCTCCCCCTTCAATCTGGGTGTGTCTTACAATGACCAACAGAACATGATGGAAGTGATGCTTTGTGAGTTCTGGAGCCTAGGCCTTAAGAGGAAATCCAGCTATGAAAAGAATTCAGTCTAATCTAATAGGGGAATGAGAGGCCGCATGGAGGAAAACTGAGACTCCACAGCTGACAGCCAGGACCAACTGCCAGCACCCCAGTAAGGTCATTGTGCATCTTTCAGTCCAGCTGACCATCCAGTTGATTGCAGTTGTGCAACAGTGCCACAAGAAACCAGCAAAGAAACTGTCTACCTGCCCCATGGATCATAACAAATAATAATTCACTGCATCTTTAAGCTACTATATTTTGGAGTGTTTTGCTAAATATAAAATATTTGCTAAATATTGGACTTCCTTGGTGGCACAGTGGATAAGAATCTGCCTGCCAATGCAAGGGACATGGTTTCGATCCCTGGTCCGGGAAGATTCCACATGCCATGGGGCAACAAAGTCCATGCGCCACAACTACTGAGCCCACAAGCTTTAGGACCTGTGAGCCACAACTAATGAGCCTTTGTGCCACAACTATTGAAGCCTGCGTGCTCTAGGCCTGTGCTCCGCAACAAGAGAAGCCACCACAGTAAGAAGCCTGCATACTCAGCAAAGAGTAGCCCTCCTCATCACAATTAGACAAAGCCCATGAACAGCAACAAAGACTCAGTGCAACCAAGAATAAATAATAATAAAAGAAGACACTAAAAATATTTGCTAAATATAAAACATAAAAATTCTAGAAGTATTTAGATAGAAGAAGTAAGTTGCCTTTAAGGAAATAAAAATTATGTTAACCCAAGATATAAAATATTAAATATCAGAATGACAGTTCCACAATTTAGTGGAAAATAGTAAATATTAAAATAAAAATTTTAAGAAGTATATTAGAATGAATGAAATACAGCAAGGCTGTGAAAAGCAGGATCCATGCAGCTCTGAGGAGATGAGTAAAAGTTTAAGGACTTTCTCTGTGAGGTCTTTTAATTCAAATATCAGGATATTCTTGCTGTCTAAGAGAAACATACATGCCCCTGTTTACTTAAGGGCATATAAGATAAAAAATAAAAATGTATTCCTTAAGGATGATTAACAGCTTCAAAGTAGTACTGTACATGCTGGCAAGATTTAAAGTTACAGAAAATTAAAAAGAAGTCTCACTGTGAATATATTTTTCCTAAAAACCTACTCTTATTTTTAAAAGATGGCAACAGAATCTCACAGTGCTAATTATTTTAATATTTTGCTTTTCTTTTGTACATTTAAGATTCTATCTGTGATGGCTAATAAACACATGGAAAGATGCTCAACATCACTCATTACCACAGAAATGCAAATCAAAACCACAATGAAGTATCATCTCACACCGGGCAGAATGGCCATCATCAAAGTGTCTACGAACAATAAGTGCTTTCTACAGCATTTATTGTGGAGAAAAGGGAACCCTCTTACACTGTTGGTGGGAACGCAAACTGATACAACCACTATGGAGAACAGTGTGGAGATTCCTTGAAACACTAGGAATAAAACTACCATACAACTTAGCAATCCCATGACCCTAAGGAAACCAGAATTGAAAAAGACACGTGTATCCCAATGTTCATTGCAGCACTATTTACAATAGCTAGGATATGGAGGCAACCTAGATGTCCACCAGTAGATGAATGGATTAAGGAAGTTGTGGTACATATACACAATGGAATATTACTCAGGTATAAAAAAGAACACATTTGAGTCAGTTCTAATGAGGTGGATGAACCTAGAGTCTATTATACTGAGTGAAGTCAGTCAGAAAGAGAGACAAATACCATATGTTAATGCACATGCATGGAATCTAGAAAGATGGTACTGACAATCCTATGTGCAGGGCAGCAAAGGAAACACAGACATAAAGAACAGACTTTTGGACTCAGTAGGGGAAGGAGAGGGTGGGAAAATCTGAGAGAATAGCATTGAAATATATACATTACCATATGTAAAACAGACAATCAGGGCGAGTTTGATGCATGAAGCAGGGCATCCAGAGCCAGTGCTCTGTGGCAACCTGGAGGGACAGGGTGAGGAGGGAGGTGGGAAGAGGGTTCAGGATGGAGCAGATGCATGTACACCTATGGCCGATTCATGCTGATGTATGGCAAAACCCACCACAACATTGTAAAGTAATTATCCTCCAATTAAAATAAATAAAATTTTTAATTTACCTGTTTTCATTTTTAAAATGCCTCCAACATACCAGATTATAAGTGATAAAGTGATAGTTAATATCAAGATTAATAAAGAAAACTTGTTTTAGTCAATATAAAAGGTTTATTTGTAACTCCAAATTTCTTTTTCTTAAAGGAATATTTTTTCTTTTCTTTTTTTTAAGGAACATAATTTTTTCTTAAAGGAACATTGTATTAGAGACATATAAAAGCTTAATTAATCTGATGGTTTCTTAATTAATCTGATGTATAAACAATTAATTTCATTGTCTTCCTACATTAACAGTATTTTATCAAGTTAATTCTTGACAGTTTATTTTTAGACAGTTTCAAACACAGTGCCATATTTTTGTTTTATGAAATTTTGTATCATACTGGTGTATAACTCTGTGAGAACATTCCTTGTTTAACCAGGAACATAGGTCATCAATTATTAATTCTTTACTTGCAAAAGCATCAAAAACTGAAAATACTATACAAAACCATAAAAGAATTATATCACTCAAAATAGATTTTGCAGTGGTTACCAAGCAAGCCCCATATTTCAGCAGCTTAAAACAGCTTGCCCCTCATGATCAGCAGGGGGCTCTGCTAAAGGTCATCACTCAGGGATCCAGGCTGTAAGCAGGCTTGTCTCTGATACTGCCCATCTCCATGCCAGAGGACAATTCAATACTGGGCCAAGAAGTGCCACAGTTCCTTTCAGCTCACAATTCATAAGCCAGGACTAGACACGTGACCAGACCAAACCAAACCAGAAAGGGGAGGATGGACATTTCTAACATATTTCAGGAGGTGTGGAAATATTTGGTGAACATTAATGACTATAGGCTTCCCAGGTGGCACAGTGGTAAAGAATCTGCCTGCCAATGCAGGAGACATAAGAACGCGGGTTAGATCCCTGGGTTAAGAAAATCCCCTGGAAAAGGGCATGGCAACCCACTCCAGTATTCTTGCCTGTAGAATTCCACAAACAGAGGAGCCTGGCGGGCTACAATCTGTGGGGTCACAAAGAGTCAGACACAACTAAGCTATTGAACACAGACACAAACACTAATACTGCAACAGACATTCTTTCCTCTAGGCTTTGGGTTAGAACTTCAACTTAAACATTGCTCTTATTTCATTCAGGTCCAGTTCTACTCCATCAGGGGCAGGTCAATAATAGAGACCAATGGAACCCCAGTAGAGTTGCCTGGAAGACTGTAGCTAAAAGCAACTCAGATCTTTACATGGCAGACAAAAACTCTCAGTCACAAAGTTTATCATCAATTTGACTCCTACTTTTCTCCAGGAATAAAAATGGGGATAAAATAGGTTAGAGAGGATGACTCTGGTCTGGATGTTAATTTACCAAATTGATTAACTAGAAACCTAGCTTTTCCATGGGAAGCAAACTCTGAAATTTTAACACAGTGAATACATAAGACAAACAATGCGAGTTTCCTGGTGGTTCATTGTTTTATTTCATTGCCCTTACCCTTACCATTTCCTTAAGTTTTTTATCCTTTGCTTCTTCCCTCCTGGCTTACTCATCCTGCCTCCCCAGACTCCAGAGAATTTCTCTGTCTCCTAGATATACCAGCTAAAATTCTCATCCATGAAGCCAGAAGGAAAGTAGGCTACAGGAGATGAGAGTGCTTTATAGAGAGAGGCACCATGATCACTTATGTGTGAGGGCAGTCAGCACCAATAAAATACTCCAGATCCACTATTTGCCCACATAGTGGTGGCGGCATGTGCCCTTTAGTCATGTCTGACTCTTGCGACCCCATATGGCACTTTTGTGCAAATTAGAAAAAGACACTTACTTCCTCCTTCAAAATAGATGTAGCTTCGTATTCAGGGTATAGAAAATTCCCGTGACTCTGTAATGGGAAAGAAAAGGTAATAATAAGTCTATAAGTCAACTGTGTTCAAATAAGTTGGGATCCAGTTAAGTACAGAGGGTTCTGAGCTCATTCTCAGTGGATTACTTAATCACTTTGAGCCTCAGTTTTCTTGTGTATAAAATGGGAATAATAATATCTTGGTTTGGAAAACTGTTGTGATGATAAAATGAGATAATATATGTAAAATTTCTTATTCTCATATTTCTTCAGGTACCATAGTTAGAATTCATTAAAATGTTAGTTTTCCTTTTCTTCCTTAGAGGAGAAACCCTAATGCAGCAGCAGCTGGGGCCTATTGTCTTCCGTCAGAGATCCTTAAAAGGGAGAAGACACCATTTAAACGACCTCCAAATCAATTCCTCCAGGCACTCTAAACCCACTAAACCATTGCTATTCAGGATCATTCTTGTGGGAACCATGATTCAACAAAATGTATCCAAACTGAACTGAACTGGTTTGTTGGTGCCTGAAATATTTTTAGAGTCTAAGGTAGAAAGAGGTAGAGATAGAACGACTCAATATTGGAAACAATGCAGACTAGTCTAAGGACCTTGGGCAAGTCACTTAATCTTGGCACGTAAAGTAAAACCCACTCTTTTTAGCACACAGGTCTATAATTTTTGCCAAAGTTACATACAGTCTTGTAACCACTGCTAGAACCAAGATGAAGTACAGTTTCATCATCTCAAAAATTCCCCCATACTGCTCTTTTCCAGTCAACCCTTGTCACTCCTAAGCCCCTGGCAACCAAGGATTTGTCTTCTGTCCCTATAACTTTACCTTTTCCAGAATTCCATATAAATGAAATCATATAATATATAGCCTTTTGAATGTGGCTTCATTATTTAGCACAGGGTGTCTGAAATTCATCAATTTTTTTGCATGTATCAGTAGTTCCTTTTTATTGTTGAGAAGTAATCCATTTATATAGATGTACCATAATTTGTTTATTCATTCACTAGATGAAGAGCATGTGAGTTGTTTTCAGTTTGGGGGCTTTTGTTTTTGTAATTAGGATTAAGGCTACTAAATGCATGCAAATAGATTTTTTGTTTATGAACACTCGTGTTCATTTCTCTTAGGTAGGTCTCTAGGCATGAGATTGCAAGCTGGGTCATATGATCAGTTCAGTTCAGTCGTTCAGTCGTTTCCGACTCTTTGCGACCCCATGGACTGCAGCACTCCAGGCCTTGTCCATCACCAACTCCCGGAGTTTACCCAAACTCATGTCCATTGAGTCGGTGATGCCATCCAACCATCTCATCTTCTGTCATCCCCTTCTCCTCTTGCCTTCAATCTTTCCCAGCATCAGGGTCCTTTCAAATGAGTCCGCTCTTGCCATCAGGTGGCCAAAGTATTGGAGTTTCAGCTTCAACACCAGTCTTCCCAATAAACACTCAGGACTGATCTCCTTTAGGATCAACTGGTTGGATCTCCTTTCAGTCCAAGAGACTCTCAAGAGTCTTCTTCAACACCACAGTTCAAAAGCATCAATTCTTTGGTGCTCAGCTTTCTTTATAGTCCAACTCTCACATCCATACATGACTACTGGAAAAACCATAGCCTTGACTAGATGACCTTTGTTGTCAAAGTAATGTCTCTGCTTTTTAATATGCTGTCTAGGTTGGTAACTTTCCTTCCAAGGAGTGAGCGTCTTTTAATTTCATGGCTGCGGTCACCACCTGCAGTGATTTTGGAGTAAAAAAAAAATAAAGTCTGCCACTTTTTCATATGATAGGTTTATGTTTAACTCTGTAAGAAATTGCCAAGTTGTTTTCCAGTGTCTGTACCATCTTGGATTCATATCAGCAGCATGTGAGAGTCCCGTTTGCTCTGCAACTTCACCAGCAACTGTTCAAACCTCAGTTTTTAATCTTTGCAGTGGGAAGAATAATAAAAGAATATAGTGACAATAAAAGTAAAGAGCAGTGGTAAAATGCTTTGAAAATTATAAAAGCACTATATAAGTATGTATAGATGTATGGTGATATTTTTAAGGTAAGTGATTGAGTGAAACAGGTTTGATACCGAAATTCACAGAAAATATAATTCAGCCAAAGTTCACAATTTTTCTGAGGGGTTTAGTTTCCTATAAGCACAGCTATATATATACATATATGTATATATATATGTGTGTGTATATATATATAAATTCCCACATATTATTTATTTTGATAATTACAATAAAAGAAAGATCAAAATTAGTTAATAGACAATAAAAATTATCTATAAGTCCATTACTCAAATTCAATTAATGATAGCATTTCAGAGTAAATTTCTTAGTCTTTTATTCTTACAAGTTATTTTACTTGATAGTACATATAATTTACAAAAAAATTTATATCTTTATCTTTTCAATTTACATTAATCATAAGCATTTCGCACTATTATTTCATGATATTAAAAACAATGACTATACAATATCCTGTTAAGTAAGTAAACGTCTCTTTAGTCATTCTTTTCTGGATATTATTTTACCATTCCCTTCAATTAAAAAAAAAAATTGAACTTTTAAAAATAGTGCTGCAATAATCACATCCAGGCCTATAGATTTTGGTTTTTGTTTTTTATAATTTTCCCCTAAGGGTAGAGTCTTGGGAGCAGAATTACTGACTTCAAAGGATTTTAATATTTCAGTGGATCCTAATGCATATGTATAGATTACTTTCCAAAACATGGTATCAATTCATGTTTGCTCCCAACAAAGCATGTTTTATCACGTCTTGGCAACTGCTAGGTGTTATCATTTAAAAACTTTAACAATTAAAAGCAATGTAAATGGTACTTTGTTACTGTGTGTTTCTTTGATTATTAGTGAGGTTGGATATCGTGGTAGGCAGCCTGTAAGGTGGTCTCCAGTGATCTCTGCCTGCTGATATTCTTTCCCTTGTATAACTCCTTCTCATGGGTGTTAGCTGGACTGAGTTACTTGGCCTAAGGGAGAGAATATGGCAGATATGATATAGTATATATCTACCATAGAACAGGCTGCTTTCAGTTCAGGAAAATTAGAATCAGCCCTTTTGTAACAAAAAATATATAAATTAAATATTATCAACTTTTCTTAGATAAAAGTGTTAATTCTTTAAAAGTCTGACTGCAGAAGCTATCTTTGGTGGATTGTTCCCTCACCAAGTTGGAAAATTATTTCCTTGTATTCTAAGTAAAACCTTAGAATAGACTGCCTAACTCATAATTCAGATTATTGGAGGACTGGTTTTGGCCATGGAAGCCTGACTACACTGCATTTGACAGACCACAAAATTTGGTTCAAGGATGGGCAAGAACAATAATTTAGACTTGGTTCAAAGTTGCTACTACTTTACTCCTAATGCAATCAATAAGCGTATGAAGTTTATGCATGTGATAGAGATCCAAGTAGATGTTGTTTTCCATCGTCTCCCTCGCATCTCTGGGAGGCACACTAAAGCTTAATACCTCTTGTCAGCCTGCCCAGAGTCAGGTATTCCACCCAACTAGAGAAGTGTGGACCTTTATATCTCTAGCCACTACCACACTATGTTCTATCGCAGAGTGATAACTCAGCTACACCATCCATGCCTAATGTCTAGGTTCCAGGCCTTGAAGTTCTTTCTATGAGGACACCAGGGAAAATCCCTTTATCAACCTTTGTTCTACTATCCATCATCTCTGTTGGGCCAATCTAGCCCTAGGCCAACCCATTTACCCTGTCCCACCCTGTCTGTCTTCCCTAGCAGACAGTGAGCAGCTTAAAGAGACTATAAATCAAGTCTTTTTCTGGACTCTCTCTTGGGATATATGTACCTATTAAATGTATATGAGAGTACTTTCTAATAAAAAAAAAGTTCAGCAAGCATGTAGTACTGTTATTGTTAGACATAGTTATTTTAATTTATCCTAGTTCTGATACTGATTTGGATAGATCTCTTTTTTGTACCTCAGCCTCTTCTAAAGGACTGTGAAAAATCTCACTAGATTTTAATAAATACTATGCATAATTCTTAATCATTTGGAAAATAAACTGAAACAATTTATGAACATTACTTATTTTGAATTTCCTGTACATGAGGGTTTACTGCAGTTGTCTCCTTTGTAACCCAGTCCAATGGCGCAGATTTTAATGGCCTCATCACATCCTAGATTCAGCATAGTTAAATGTCACTGAGTTTATTTTTGCAGCCACAAACCCTGCTAGTTTGAATGACAGTCTTTCCTCAAATCATATCCCTAAGTTCAGAAGCTCATTTCATTCACTCATCTTTTTATTTTTTAGTAACATTATTTAAATTTAACAAATTGCTGCATGTGATTTATTTTGAATTTAATTACAGAGCCAAACTGCCACATATAATTATGGATGTAAGTAGCAGTCAATTCTTTACCCTGATGGCTTGAGAAAGGCTGAAAAGTGTAGCACAGTCTTTCTACATAATCTCCTATGAGCCTTCTCTGCCTGCCATTGAATCAGTGCTGACAAATAAAGTATCAGAATAGCAACTAATAAGAGGTCATGCTTTTGTGCCGAGCCCACCCCTCGCTCCTCATTCATGATGATGCTAATGGGATGCTATTTAACAGAGCTCAGGAAAATTCATAAAATCGGACTTCTTGGGAAGAATCTTTGATCCAACATGGACAAATCGCAACACTCCAGGGGTTAGTTTAAACTAAATTGTAATATGACATACTTCCCTTTGTTATGGGTTAAAGCTCTAATGTGCATTTTTATACTCTGGGGGAAGAGACTTGGCAATTTGGAATAGCACAGGCAAATATGAAGAAAACAAATACTTCATTGATGATAATACTAGTTTCAACTGTATACAACTAGTAAATTCTAAAATGGGTCAATATTAATAATTTTCTGGGGTTCTTTACTCAATGAGGTTTCTGATATCTTTTTTTAAATTTGTTTATTTAAATTATTGACCATGCTGGGTCTTGGTGCTACATTCAGACTTGCTCTAGTTGGGGTAAACAGGGGCTACTCTCTTATTGTGGAGCACAGGCTCTCGGGTGCATGGACATAGTTGCCCTGTGGCATGTGGGATCTTAGTTCCCAAACCAGGGGTTGAATCTGTGTCCTGTGCATTGGCAGGTGGATTCTTAACCACTGGACCATCAGGGAAGTCCCAGGTCTGATATCTTTTTAACACTACATATATAGAGGTTACTTTACAGCTGTGAAACCTTGGGCAGGTTATTTAAGTTCTCTGAGCCTTAGTTTCTCTACTTCCAATTTAGAAATAGAATTGTGTGAATTAACTGAATGTGTGTAAAGCACTCAGCACAATGCCCGGTGCACAGTGATGGCCAATAACGGCAGCTGTCATTATTCTTTATATTTGGCCTTCCTCTACTGCTTTTCTTTCAATTTCTGCAGCCAGACAAATAATATATGTTTAGAGGCTGCTTATGTAGCCAAAATTTGGAATTGGCAGCAACTTTGTCTCAATGGCTATGAACCCTGGAGAGCTTGGATCTGCTGACCCTAGGACTCCCACTCAGCAGCTGTCTTAGTTCAGGGTTCTATAACCAACACACCATAGGCTGGGTGGCGTAAATAACTGCTTCTCAGCCTCAGTTCTGGAGACTGAAGCATCCAACATCAAAGTGCTGACAGACCTGGTGTCTGGTGAGGTCTGCTTCTTGGTCTGCAGATGGCCATCTTCTTAGCAAAATCTCACATGGCAGGGAAAGAGGAAGTAGGTTCTCTGGTTACTCATAAGGGCACTAATCCTATTCATAAGGGCTCCACTCTCATGACCTACTTACCTCCCAAAGGTCTCAACTCTGAATACCATTAGAGATTAGGGTTCAACATATGAATTTGGTGAGGCCATATTCAGTCCATAGCAGCAGCCCTATTTTCAGAGAGCTCCTTCTCTAACCTTGCCTGGACACTTTTTCACAAAACAAGCAGAACTTTCGTAAGAGCTTAAATAAACCTACCATACATATAGGCATATTTAAAATTTATTAGGCAAATTTGCTAATTTAGGTGAACTAGGGAAGATTTAGATCAGGAAGCAACAGTTAGAACTGGACATGGAACAACAGACTGGTTCCAAATAGGGAAAGGAGTACGTCAAGGCTGTATATTGTCACCCTGCTTATTCAACTTATATGCAGAGTACATCATGAGAAACACTGGGCTGGAGGAAGCACAAGCTAGAATCAAGATTGCAGGGAGAAATGTCAATAACTTCAGATATACAGATGACACCACCCTTATGGCAGAAAGTGAAGAAGGACTAAAGATCCTCTTAATGAAAGTGAAGGAAGAGAGTGAAAACGTTGGCTTAAAGCTCAACATTCAGAAAACTAAGATCATGGCATCTGGTCCCATCACTTCATGGGAAATAGATGGGGAAACGGTGGAAACAGTGGCTGACTTTATTTTTCTGGGCTCCAAAACCACTGCAGATGGTGATTGCAGCCATGAAATTAAAAGACGCTTACTCCTTGGAAGGAAAGTTATGACCAACCTAGACAGCATATTAAAAAGCAGAGACATTACTTTGCCAACAAAGGTCCGTCTAGTCAAGGCTATGGTTTTTCCAGTAGTCATGTATGGATGTGAGAGTTGGACCATCAAGAAAGCTGAGCGCCAAAGAATTGATGCTTTTGAACTGTGGTGTTGGAGAAGACTCTTGAGAGTCTCTTGGACTGCAAGGAGATCCAACCAGTCCAACCTAAAGGAGATCAGTCCTGGGTGTTCATTGGAAGGACTGATGTTGAAGCTGAAACTCCGAATACTTTGGCCACCTGATGCAAAGCTGACTCATTTGAAAAGACCCTGATGCTGGGAAAGATTGAGGGCAGGAGGAGAAGGGGATAACAGAGGATGAGATGGTTGGATGGCATCACTGACTTGATGGACATGGGTTTGGGTGGACTCCTGGAGTTGGTGATGGACAAGGAGGCCTGGTGTGCTGCGGTTCATGGGATCACAAAGAGTCGGACATGACTGAGCGACTGAACTGAACTGAACTGAGGGAAGATTTCATAAAACAAATCAAAGTTTTATACTTTAGTGATTGTCTGCTATGATTTTTTTCTATATTTTTATGCATTTCTTTTAAAAGAAAATTTGAGATGTTCCTGTTTCTAATAACAGGATGAGTTTTAGAAAACTACTCTAGAAGAAATAAAAATATTGGATTCGCCAAAAGCTCATTCAATGTTTTCCATAAGATCTTACAGAAAAAATTCAAGTGAACTTTTTGACCAACCCAATAGAAAATGACGAATCTGCTACCGCTACTGCTAAGTCACCTCAGTCGCGTCCAACTCTGTGCGACCCCATAGACGGCAGCCCAGCAGGCTCTGCCGTCCCTGGGATTCTCCAGGCAAGAACACTGGAGTGGGTTGCCATTTCCTTCTCCAATGCATGAAAGTGAAAAGTGAAAGTGAAGTCGCTCAGTTGTGTCCGACTCTTAGCGACCCCATGGACTGCAGCCTACCAGGCTCCTCCATCCATGGGATTTTCCAGGCAAGAGCACTGGAGTGGGGTGCCATTGCCTTCTCCAGGAAAATGACAAAAGGAGATGTGAAAAACAGAGAGAATTATAATTAGATGTATATGTTCAACAGAGGTTCATATCCATTGATTTTATTTTTAAACAACTTAATTGAGATATAATTTCCATACCATAAATTTCCCACTGTAAATTATAATTCAATAATTTTAATTTTAGAATATTTACAGAGTTGTGCAGCCATCACAGCAATGCAGTTTAGAACATTTCATCAGCTCAAAAAGAAACCTCCTATCCATTACTATTAACAGTAACACCCTGCTCCTCCACTCATCCCTAGTCAATCATTAATCTACTTTCTGTCTCTACAGATTTGTCTGTTCTGGACACTTCATATAAATTGAATCATATGATTTGTTATCTTTGGTGTCTAGCTTCTTTCAGTTAGCATAATGTTTTTGAGCTTTGTCCATATTGGATCATGTATCACTGAATTTTGAAAAAGAACATTTTGTAATTTTATTTCATTTTCAGGTGAAACTTCTCATTTTAGTCTCTGTTGAGAATCATAAGACATGAAGTATAGTTACTTATAAAAGCATAACTTATTAAAATGGAATATTAGTCATAAAAAGGAACACATTTGAGTCAATGCTAATGAGGTGGATGAACCTAGAGCCTATTATACAGAGTGAATTAAGGCAGAAAGAGAAAAACAAATACCATATTTTAACACATACATATGAAATCTAGTAAGATGGTACTGATGAACCTATTTGCAGCCCAGCAATGGAGATGCAGACATAGAGAACAGACTTAGGGACACGGAGCAGGGGGGCAGGAAGGAGAGGGTGGGACAAATGGAAAGAGCAGCATGAAAACATATATACTACCATATGTAAAATAGACAGCCAGTGGAAATTTGCTGTATGACTCAGGAAACTCAAACCAGGGCTCTGTGGCACCCTAGAGGGGTGAGATGGGGTGGGAGGTAGAAGGGAGGTTCAAGAGGGAGGGGACATATGTATACCTATGGCTGATTCATGTTGATGTATGGCAGAATCAACACAATATTTTAAAGCAATTATCCTCCAATTAAAAATAAATACCTTTAAAAAAGAATAACTTATAAAACCTGCACACTAGTGCATTTCAAGCAAGCCCTAGTGACTTGTATAAAAAAGAGAAAGTTTCAGACAGTAGAATTGACCATTAAAGGGTAAACAGGGTTGTATGGTACTAACATTAGTTGAGAAAAAAAATACCATAGAGGAATTAGAAAAGGTAGAGGACAGAGAATCTTTCATTGGACAATGAAACACAGCTTCGGGAAACAAAGTCCTCCTTACAGGTGAAATCAGTGCTGAAAATTTCTAAGGACTCTTGAAAGAAATGTGATAAATCAAATAACTAACATAAGACACAGCTACAATCTACCCAAGGAAAAATTATGGGCAAATCTGTCAAAGAGATAACCTCATGTCCCTTTAAAAAAATACTGGACTTTATCTTTTAGAGCAGTTTTAGATTCACAGCAAAATTGAGGGGAAGATCTAAAGATTCCCCATACTTACTCTATCTCTACACTTAGTGCTCAGCCTTCCCCATTATCAACATCCCCCAAATGAGGGGTACATTTATTACAGCTGATAAACCTACACTGACACATCATTGTCACCCAGAGCCCATAGTTTATATTGGTTCATACTTGGTGCATACACAATCTATATGTTTGAATAAATTTATTATGATATGTATCTACCATTATACTATCATATACAGCAGTTTCATTGCCCCAAAATTCATCTGTACTCTGCCTATTCATCCTTACCTCCCCTCCCCAACATCTGGCAACCTCTAACCTTTTTGCTATCTCCATAGTTTCACCTCTTCCAGAATGTCATATAGTTGGAATCATATAGTAGATAGCCTTTTCAGATTGGTTTTTTTCACTTTGTAATATGCTTTTAAGTTTTCTCCATATCTTTTCATGGCCTAATAGCTCATTTCTTTTTAGTGCTGAATAATATTCCATTGTCCAGATGTACCACAGTTTATTTATCCACTCACCTACCAAAGGACATCTTGATTGTTTTTGAGTTTTGACAATTATGAATAAAGCTGCTATAAACATCATAAAAACATGCAGGTGTTTGTGTGAACATAAGTTTTAAACTCCTTTGGGTAAATACCAAGGAGCTTGAAAATGCTGGATCAGATGGTGAAACTATTTAGTTTTGTAATGTTTCATATTTAGTACTTTCCTGCTTTTTTTCCAGCATTTTTGCACTGGGCCCCGCAAATGACACAGCTGCCCTGCCGGGAACTCATTTTAGAGGCAAGGAGCTGGGTTGGTGGCTAGGAGCCATATCTTGATTGGGAGGGAACAAAATAGCCAAATAAAGGTTAAGCTTGGAGGTCATGATGCCTAAATGATGGATGTAGGAAGCAAATCTTGTGGGATATGAGCTAATGTGTGGACACAAACTTACAGGAGGGATAATATTGCTGGGAACCTAGCATCACGTGGGTGGGGAGTTCTTTCTTTACTTTGAGGGTGTATTTTACTTCATTTTCCTTTTTACAACTAAAAGATAAAAAAGTTAACAAAGGTACACAGGGATAAATTATTCCCATTTTACAGATAAGGAAGCTGATAGTCAGAGTTAAGTATGTATTTCATAGTCAGGGTTAGCCAGTGACAAATTTGGCCTCAATTCAAATATTGATGCCTGATTTGGACACCATTCATCGTTTGCCACTGTTAATCACAGCATGTACCATTATTAGTTTCTGATAATCTTCCACTTGCCAGTGGTTTATATACAATGTCATTTGATTCTCACACAATTCTTTCAGATGGTAGGTATTACACACATTTTATAAAGGAAGAACCTAGAATCAAAAAGGCTAAGTAATTAACTCAAGATCACAAAACCAGTAAATCTGCCTGACTTCAAAATGAAAACTTTTTCTACTCCACCACAGCTGGGCTTCAACATGGAGCTGGCTTAAAGTTTGATGATTCAAAGGGAAAAAGAATCTGTTTTGAAGTCTATGATAATGTATATGAATTTTTCACATTTTTAAGAATTAAACCTCATAATTTTTTACTTACATGAATAATAACTACATATAGGCTATCAAAAATCAAGTAGATAAAAACAATAAAGAAAACAGAATTTTTCAAAAATTCAAGGTAGAGATTTGGTATAGACTGATCTATCACTCAACTAGCTAGTTAGCTTCTAGCAAGCTGGCAGCTAATGTGCACAGAGGCAGGAAAAACAATCAACAAATTCATGAAACTTGATTATTTATAATTATCATTTGTTTTATATCGTCACTTGTCACATATCCCTGTCAGTTAGGACGGCAATTTCATGTGTGCACTTTACTGGTTTTCTCTACAGGGACCAAGACTCAATATTTCACATAGTGCTACCTGTAATTGAAATTACTACCTGTATTAGAAATTTCTCAAAATGATATTTCTTCACGTTAAAAATCTCTTCAAAGTTATGACTCAATAACTGCACTTTTTCCCCCTATTACTACTATAGTTTGTCTTAGCTTTTAGCTTATAAAAGAGAAGATCTTTTGTAGGATGACCAACTGTCCAGTTGCCAAGGACTAAGGGTTTCCCTGAACACACAGGGCTTTCAGTGAAAAAAACAGAACAGGAGGAAATATTAAAACAAAGTGCTGCATAATTGAGTACTGGAATTTTTAAAATATGGGACTCTAATCTCATTTTTGTCTCCAATTGTCTACATTATTTAGAATAAGATAATTTAACATTTAATCTAAAAATGAAGATATTAGTGTCCATCTTTTGTATCTTTTTTATAAGATATGAAAATACAGTTTTTAATGGAAAGGGAGGTTTCAATTAGCAACTTTATATAGAGGATTCTCCTAGTCCTCTCTTGATACAATCTATACATTAAAAGGGGCTTCCCAGGTGGTGCTAGTGGTAAAGAACCTGCCTATCGATGCAGGAGACATAAGAGACTTGGGTTTGATCCCTGGGTTGGGAGCACCCCCTGGAGTAGGAAATGGCAGCCCACTCCAGTATTCATGCCCTGGGAAATCCCATGCACAAGGAGTCTGGAGGGCTACAGCCCATGGTGTCTCAAAGAGTTGGACTGAAGCGACTTAGCATGCATGCAAGCATACATTAAAAAGTGAAACACTGAAACTGGGGATTTCTTGTGATCTAGAATTAATAAAATAATCTTAGACAAATTTAAACAATTTTTTCAGGGTGTGTGATAGAGACCTAATTTCATTTTCTTCTACATGGGAAATGATTTTTTCTGGTCCCATAAACTACTGTTTTCGCACCGAACTGACACATTTATCATATGAACTTGGATCCATGGTTAAGTTTCTAATGAGTTCTTTGCCTATTCTAACTATGCATCATTTTCATACTGTTTTCACTCAAGAAAGGAGGAGTGTTAGGACTGACGTCAAGCAAAGATGCAATGTGGGAAGAGGTAAGAATGGCCAGAGAAGGGAAAGGAAGCCCTCAACTCTCTGCAGGGTGAACATATAAGGACTGTGGTTGGGGTAGTTACAGCTTTTGATGGCTAGAGAAAAACAAGCAGTATAGAAGCCAGTGGGATCAGAAAGGAACCGAATTTATCAGGAAACTCCATCTTAGGGAGCATGATTTAAGAGAGGTGAAAGAGGCCAGAATCTCTCCTTTTGAGTCTAACATAATGATACCAGGTTACCGAAATTTCAAGGAGGCAGCTATATTTAGCTGTGTGAAAGCCAGTGGATGGAGGGAGCATAAGCATTTCTCTTCTAGTCCAGTGATCAAACAGCCATTGTCCTGACTTTAGCACAGACTTCAGCCAAGCTGTATTACTTCTTAATTTATATAATAAGACTTGAGACCATTATCCTTTCTGAAGAATGCTTCTTGGCCTGGCTAGGGCCCTAGGATATTTCATTACTCATGCCAAACAACCAGAGTGTAGTGTTTTAAACCATATCCACCATCCTACCAGTGTCCTGTTAACCTAATAACAGAGACTTGATATCCGTGAACTGTGATCATCAACCAGTATAATAATTAGCCACTGAATTCTACATTATTCTATCCTGTAATACCTAGAGAATTTTCATGTTAATTTAAGTGGTAGTGATAGCATCAAAATATCTGTAGAATCCTGAAATAGCTGAACCTTAGTGGGGGGAAAAAAGCCGCCCATTTACTAAGATGTGCTTTGTGTCCTGCAGAGAACAGTCCCTTCCACCAGGGGTCTCTAGCTCACTGACATTATCAGAATCTAACTCCCATGGACAGAGAAGCCTGGCCAGCTACATGGGGTTGCAAAGAGCCAGACACCACGGAGAGACTGAACAACCGCAGCAGCAAACTCTTCCATGGACTATGCTAAATCTGTGCTGTCCAACACCATAGCCACCAGCCACACGTGGCTATCTAAATTTAGTTAAGAATAAATAATGAATAAAAATAAAATTTAAAACTCAGTTCCTCAGCTGCACTAACTGCATTTTTAGTGCTTAATATCTACACGTGGCTAGTGATTTCCATATGGGACAGTGCAGATAGCTAACGGGTGCAGTATGAATTCCTGTATGTATAAATTCATCAATGTAGAAATACAAGTTTAGGATCTCACTGTTAAAAGAACAAAGAGGCAGTGCCTCACCTGAGCGCCCCAGCTAAGTCTTCAGTATGGTGTCTGAATCTTCCCTTTATCCCAGTATCCTGGGTGGACAATGAAAACATTCTTCAGGATCACATTCAACTTACTCTCCCCGGACAGCCTGCATGTTCTATCTCTTTAATAATTCATAGATTCATTTTTTTTTCTCATATGGAGAAAATCAGGGCCAGCAAACTGTAAGAAACAGACGTGGTTTAAAAAAAAAAAAAGGTCACTCACCTCTGCCCCTAACAGCTGAGAGACAAGAGTTGCTGAACTCTGGGCTTGCAAATGCTCCTGGATGAAAGGAGTGGGGCAACTACATGCTCTCTTAAGACCTAAGACACCCAAGTGCAGCAAGACTAACATGTGTACTCCTTACAAGTAAAACTAATCTCTGGCCCAAAATGCTCAGACCGTGTGGGCAGCTTCTGCCTCATGTCACAGGTGAGTTTTAAAGTCACAGAATGGTGTGGCTTCAGAGCAGTTTTGGTAAATAGCCTCAGCTAAATATTTAGACCATATGAGATGGTAATTGCTATTTTTAGTATATATATATCATTTTTCCTTTTATTTAAAATGAGATTGTGACCTTGAGATAATTGTGATCTCAAGAGATAATGCTTATTTCATTCTTATAGTGAATGTATCACAATGAGTACATCGTTAGTGGGTGAGAATACAATATTTCAAAATAATGATGCACTTTATTCCAAGGAGCTCAATAACAGACTTAATCTAACATTGTGGTCATTAAAGAAAAAATCCTTCCTAGGTGGCCCCCTGAATTATACCTCTCTGTAAGATGCCATTCTTTTAATAGATAAAAGAGATTGCTCTTTAATACGAATGTAGGCATGGGCTCTATACTTTGTTCTATACACTTACATTTTGAACAAGTAGCTGAAATTTTTTTTTTATTTTAAAGAAAAACATGAGCTTATTTTCAGGCTTAATGTTGCCACTTCTCTCAAACTTGAGATGAAAATATTAATATGTTTGTACCTGGGATTTCTCTTATAGGTAGCATTTATCCTCAGTGCATGGGTGAAACCCTTGCCTGTCTGCATATAGTTCACTGCTTATCATAGCTATAAGTCATAGAGGGTTGAATATGGGGGAAATGAGGGATGAGATGAAGTTAAAGGAGAGAAAATTGTGGGCAGGAGGAAGCAGTGATTAAAACAGGAATGGTGGTCAGGAGTGTTAACCTGGAGTGTTTTCTCCAGGTACTTTGTTCCAGAAATTGAAGGGAAAAAAAGCAACTTTTCTATCAAACTCCACCTGAATTCTTTCAACTACAATGATGCAAAGAAAATACACCCTAATTATGAGCAGGAACATTATCTATTAATATGTTAATGAAGCAGGTTTGCTAATGGTGAAAGACCTGAATTTTAATAAAATTTTAAGAGCTTCTTGATTACGTGTTTGTTAGTCGATATGATCGTTTAAAATTATCTCTAGGTGGCTTTACACGGAATAAAACCTACATTAGAACTGTATTCTAAACAGGCCTTAATGAAGCAGGTGAGGATACCATCTGTGGCATAAACACCGTCAGCCAGAAATTCACTTCAAAAGCAATGTAAACTAGTTAACAAGCAACGTGTTATCATCTCTGCCAGTAACAGCTTTCAGTGTAGGTAATTTATGCATTTACTTGCTAATTTTTTCAAACATATTTGCTTATGAAAATAATGTTCAATTGAATTAATGGATACTGCCTTTTAATACTGGAAGGGTTATTTTTCATTAAAAAAGAACCAACTCTAGTGTCCTGTTTTGACAACATCCCATCCACAGAGGGAAGGTGTTTTATCCACCCAAACCCAGACGCTGTTTGCGAAAAAAAAAGCCGAAAGAGTCACCCCAAATCCAAGTCAAACCAGAACCTGTATAGAAAGCTCACTGATGCGTCTTGATGAATAGGAGAAATTGCATTACCTGTTATCCAATATGGTTTTGGCATCAAAGTGACTGGTAACCCCCATCTGCCACTCCAAGATGTGGGTGAAGGTGCTTGGCGTCATTCCCCTCTCTGCGCATTAGAAGCGTGAGGCCCTGGTTAGAGGTTGAGCTTGGGTTACAAGCCAGGGCTTCTGAAGAAGGCAGGCCCGAGGATGCCGCGTGGAGCCCCAGCTGCAGGCGCCTAGCGCGATGAGCGAGGGCAGAGCCCGCGAGAGTCTGAAGGGCGTGGGCCACGGGCCTGGTTGTATCACTGGGGGGCTGTGGTGCGGGTGTGGGTGGGGCCCGCGTCTTCCCACTGGATGTGAAGCAGTGATGACGGTGTTAGCAAGGAAATGCACGAGTTAATCCTAGAATCTAGGAATCGCGGCTAAGAACCGTGCATGTCTCGAGTGCTCGAAATGCCCTAATTCTTAATGCGCCAAGAATGAAGGGAGGTGAAGGGGGGGCGGTGGGTGGGTGGGATGAAGAAGGGCAGAGACCTCTTACTCCCTGCGTGTCCCTCTAGGACACCCTGAAGAGAGGCTGCAGAGGAGAGCGTCTGATGGGAAGTCGCTGTCAAAGAAGCAAGCCCATCTTAGAACCCGGAGGTGCCTCCTCCTGAGCAGCCTTCCTTCAGCCAAGGTGGTGGGGATTCAACAAGGTTTCTTGATTTCCCAGGGTTTGCAATGCTTTTTATTTGATGGTGTCAATGGAACATAGTTCTGTGGTAGTTATCAGAAATCGGTAAGTTCTCCTAAGTTCTTCGTAGGGTTTCTAATGAGATTTTAGAGGGTCTTTTAGAGGGTTTCAGTTCAGTCGCTCAGGCTTGTCCGACTCTTTGAGACCCCAAAGATTGATAGGAGACAGTTCAAGAAGGTGATTGGCCATTTCAGTGGCTTCCAATTGGGCCCTAGGTGAGTTTCTTTGAGGGCATGCTGCCCTCTAGGGGTTGAAGCACTTGCCATCAAGGAGGATTTCAGAGGTTTAAGAGCCTTGCTTGTTTGAAGGAATGAAGGGCTTTCCTAGGATTTTCATGAAAATGATTCACTCTTTTCATCCAATTGTATTTAAGCTCTAGAAATATTTTATTTCACAGAAAGATCACCTATTCTAAAGGCTGTTTAAATACAACAATATTAGATTCAATATAGTGCTTTCTCTCCTCTCTCTTTTCAAGATTCAGTACATGCCATCATGTGAGGTAGGTGGGGACAGAGAGATAATGCGTAGGCATTAAAAAACCCTAATACTCCAGTTCCTGATTACTCAGTGCAAAAGTCTCTTAGCTTTTATTGGCGGCTCCTCTCAGTAGGACCTTCCACGTGCAGCCACATTAAACTCAGACTTCAGTTTTACTGAGCCAGATGTCAAGAAACAGCAGAATGTCTATTTGAATCCAGTTTTCCTATACCAAAATCAGTGCATTCTCCATTTTACCACCAGAAAAAAATACAACTGGCTACCTGTAATTTGACACTTTTCTTTTTATGCTTCTCTGATTTTGCACAATATTCACAGCTTTCATTGTAAATGAAAGGATTTACAGATAGATAAGTAAATATGTGACAACCATACATTTTATCATTTGGCAGTACATTCATCCAAAACCTCAATGTTGCTAACATAGCCTAGAAAGAAAACCGAATATGAAAATTATCGTGGTATAGACCAAGAGCCAGAGAAAGAGCCATGTTCTAAAGACCTAGAGAGTGGGCCAGACAAACATAAAATAGCAATAGAAAACGAAACTAGAGGCACAGAGTAAATAAAAGAAAAATGGGATAAAGTATTCATAAATAGTAGAATTCTGACCTCCTACAGCTGGGGTGCTTCATACATGGCAAATGGACTGCTCAGAGAATCCCGCCCTTTCTAGGCAGGATGTGTGCTCCCTCCCTCTGGGGGGAGCTCCCAGCTGGACACTCCTCTCCCTTTCCCCTGCGGCCCCCCACCACTCCCACCCTAAACAACATCAGCAACAAAGAGGTCAAGGCAGGCTGTAAAACTGTTCTATAGTTACTGTATTAGTGGAGAGGAGTTTGTGGAGTGGAAACTGCAGCACAGAGAGGGGTAATTCTCAGAGTTATAAACAGCTGCAGATGGAACTTTACACACAGTGTGCCCTGTACACACACACAAACACACGAATAAATAATAGCATCACAGCATAAGTTTGAAAGGATTTTACCCATTGGTTTTCTAACCCAATTACCTAAAATGCACAATTCATCTGAGCTCCTCCACTAATCCTCTTTCAGCAGGTCTTTGTCTAAATTACATTTATTTAAATCTGCCTTTATCTTGAAATCCACTAGTCCTAGCTCTGGTGGACTTGATAACAAATTTTTACAGTTGGATACATCTTTCCAAAGTTCTGGCTCAATATATCAATACATAATAACAAGGAAGAACCCTATCCTACTCCTGGTCTTGGTGACTACACTCGGCCCCATTCTCACCATCTGCTCTATTCCTAATATATTGTACAGAGAGCATGCATACCAGCATGGTTGCTTTTCTAATGATGGTGTTGATGTTATCAGTGATTTTCACTCCTTTTTCATAACTTCTGAAAATGACTCCTTGAAGTGGAGAAAAACAGTGCTCAGCATTCCCTGGTGGTCCAGTGGTTAGGACTCTGCACTTTCACTGCTGAGGGCATGGGTTCAATCTCTGGCGGGGAAACTAAGAACTGCAGCATGGCCAAAACAAACAAACAAAAAACAATGCTGACAGGGCTCTAAACAAAAGAAATCAAACTGTGTGGGGTCCTCTTCTTTCAGGAAAGGAACTACTATAGAATGGTGGGGGGATCGGTTATTTAAGGCTTGAAGTTGCCTTAGAAAGCAGTCTAGCATACCTTCTTCTCTTTGAAAAAGAGCCGCTTTTAAACAAAGTATAAATTGATCTGCTAGTGTGTATGTGTATGGAGAGAGAGAGAGAGAGAAGCTCTGTTGCCCACTACCCCTGCTGCCTAACTGAATTCATTCTGCTACAATGGCAGGCTAGTTCCTCTAGTCCAGACCTCAGATGGACTCCTCAACACCTCTCCTCCCTCCTCCTCATCCTTTTCCTTAGTAGGCACTTGAATAACTTCTTCTCCTTTAGGAAGTTTTCTTTAGCCTTTGGGGATTTCTTTCTCAAATCTTTTATGAGCTTAATTACCTTTCTCTGGATGGCTTAAGTTATAAATTGACAAAAATGGAGACGTAATATTCACCACCGCTCTCTCTAATGCTGAAATTAAAGAGGACAAATCACAGAGGTAAATAAGGTGTAGAAAATTTTATTGTTTCTTAACAACATTGGGTTTCTTATGACTCATCTTCTTCTGTCAAGTATAGTCATTCCTGTCCTCATTTTAAACCAGCTTAAGATCACAGTGCTTACTATTACTGATGGATGGATAAACTTGCTCAGGCATAAAGAACTAAGTGACCCAGAGTAAACCTAGAAGAAATTTCCCTAGAAAATGCTGTACTTCCTCTCCCCCTGGAGACCAATTTGGTTCTAACTTAGGGTCAGAAATGAAGGTTTCTGATCTTCCCAACCCAGGCCCAAACAGTAATCCCAGCAGAATAAGTGTTAGAAGCCTCAAGCATTTCTCAAACCAATGTCTCAGCTTAGACTGAGACATTGGGAATACTTAGATCTCTGGGAATACTTAGATCTCCCTGCCCGACTCAGGCCTGGCCTAGAGCACTGCTGCTTCGCTCATCCATATACATTTTACACGTATTTCTTGAAAGACTATCACATGCCAAGCATCATACAAGGTGCTGGCACTACAGAGGCAAATAAAATTTATATGGTCCCTGTCCTCATGCCAAGTAAAGAAGGAAGTAGGCAGTTATATAAGTGTGGTTAGGGCTGTAATGGGAAAGCAGAGAGTGCCATGTTTAGGTGGAGTGGGTCCCTGAAGCTGACCTACACTGGGGGACAGACAGGAAAAACCTCTCTGAGGAGGATATGCTTGAATCAAGGTTGGAAGGGTCCTTTGATGACAGAACAGGAAGAAATAAGTGGGAAGAGCTTGACGTCTTTAAAGAACTGGACTAAACTAAGTATAATTGCCTGTACAGCGTGTAGGGTTGGGTGAAGTGAGGGGATTTGGTGAGTGTAGGGCATTAGCAGGCTGGAGTAGCTCACAGCAAGAAATGAGACTAAATAATAACTATAGCCCATGTTTGGAAGTTTGGGCTTGATTCTACAAGTGGTAGGAGCCACTGCAGGGTTTTAAGCCTATGAGCAAACAAGATTCCGCATGCATCACAGATATCACTGTGAATACAGTGTGGAGGGAAAAAAAAGTAAAAGGAGATGCAAGGAGGAGACTGCAGGAACCTAGATGAGACAAGACGGTGGTCCGGACACTGCAGTGACTCTGGTGCCCGGCCACAGGACCCAGGACGAGACCAGAGTCTCCGTGAATCACTGTATCTCCCCTTTCTCGATCCCTGATGAAGAAAATCTGTGTGAGGTAGGTTGGCTTGCTATTGTTGCGTGTTAAAAATGTCTTTTATGATTTGTATTTTTATGATGCTTTGGTATCCTGGGGCCTTGTGGACAGGGCAGGGATAGCCCCTCCCGGGGTTAGCTAATTCCTAGAGACAGCAAGCAACCTGCCTGTAAGCATGCCTTCCGTATGCAAACTAACCAATCCAGTGTCCATACTCCAAACTGCCTCCCCCTATCTGACTTTCACAGTCTAGGAAGCAATATCCTTCTGCTCTGTTCACCTCACAGCTAGGGACCACCCCTGTAACCCAGAGCCCACTGAAATTATTCAAACAAAGCAGCCCTATAACCAGCTGCCTACCCAGCCTTGCTCATTTCTTCCCACGAGAAACCATGATAAAGCCCTTCACCCATGCTTTCTTCTCATTCCTTCTGCCTCCTGACTGACCTTGGTGCTTCCCTAGGTGGCCCTGTGTGGTGTGGCATGCCCCCCCATTCTTGGAAACAGTAATTAATAAACTATGTTTCCAATAGCAGTCGTCTCCTCACCATGTTGTCCTCACCATGTTGTTGGTTAGTCCCTAAGTCCTGTCTGAGTCTTTTCTGACCCCATGGACTGTAGTCCGCCAGGCTCCTCTGTACATGGGATTCTCCAGGCAAGAATACTAGAGTGGGTTGCCATTTCCTTCTTCACGGGATCTTTACAACCCAGGGATCAAACCTGTGTCTCCTGCTTGGCAGGTGGGTTCTTTACCATCAAGTCATCTGGGAAACCCTGTCCTCACCATACCTGAGTAAGACAAAAATCCCAGGTACATTTTAAAACAAGTTGCATTTCACCTAGGTGAGCCCATGCTAAGAAAGACTTAGGAATCTATGACTAATTTTCTTTAGATCTAAAGTGCTATACAGTTTTACTTAATGCTCTTACATGTCACCCTACTTATGTCTTCTACAGTAGTTTCCAAAGTTGTAGAGGAGAGTTAACAGTCTTCTGTGAATGTTAAATACAAATAGTGTTGGATTTAGCAACCGCAAAGTCATTGGAGGGCTTGATGCAAGGAGTTTCAGCAGAATGGTGGAGCAAAAACTTATTAGATTAATTTGATAGGAGACTGGGGGATTTCTCCTCTGACCATGAAGAATTAGCAGCAATAGGAATTACCTTTCGACTGTAAGCAACTGTAAACTTGATGAAATAGATGAAATAATCGTTTTCAGACGCTGGGCAGTAGGCAGTATACGACTGTGGTCATGAGAGACGGAAGACAAATGAGATGAGCTTTAGGATTTGCTAACTAACTTAGTGTTTAGAGCCAGTTTCAGGCCACACTGCAGGGCAGCGGAGCTCAAAGAGCCTAACACTCCTACTGAGGTGAAGAGAATAAAATCAAAGTCTGAGGATACCAAGATGGCTAGAATTTGTAAGGCAAAGGATTGAAAAGAAGAGTGCTTCACAGAGAAAAAGCTCTCAAGAGCCTTAGAGGAGTCCTCTAGAGTCGCTGGCTGAGTACTGATTTGCATGCAAATGAGAGAAAATTCCCCAAGGCTGGGAAGAGTAGCCAGAACAATTCCCAGCGATCACACAGTGCTAGAAGGAGTTCATGCCCTGAACCAATATGGAGAGATCCCATAATATCTTGGTTAAAGTTCTCAGAAGGCTCATGCCTCTGTGATGGAATTAAATTAAGTCCTTCTTAAAAAGGCTGTTCTGAACTCAACCTAACAAAGCTTAAAATCAAGCTTCACAAGGATCAAAATGATCTGCAAGCACTTTAACTGGGTGTCAGGGAAAAAACTCAACAATCTTTAAAGGTACATAACAAAATCCAGTAGCAAGTAAAGCAAATTCACAATTCTGTATCCAATTAATTACCTGGACTGTGAGGGAAGGAGAGGGCAGCACAAATTGAGAGAGTAGCATGGAAACATATACATTACCATATGTAAATAGCTAGCCAGTGGAAATTTGCTGTATGATGCAGGGAGCTCAAACCAGTGCTCTGTGACAACATAGAGGGGTGGGATGAGGTGGGAGGTGGGAGGGAGGTTCAAGAGGGAAGGGACACATGTGTGACTATGGTTGATTCATGTTGAAGTATGGCAGAAACCAACACAATATTGTAAAGCAATTATCCTTCAATTAAAAATAAATTAATTTTTAAAATTACCAGGACTTTAAAGAAGCAAATAAATATGACCCATAACCAGAATAAAAAGTACTTTACAGAGATGGAAACAAAAATGAAAGAGATCATAGATTTCATAAACAAGGACCTTAAAACAAGTATTATAAATCTTATGAATACACTCGAGGATTTCAAGAAAACTATAAACTTGATGAGGAAAGAAGATATAAAGACCCAAATAAAACTTCTAGAAATTAAAAAATAAAATAGCAGAAAAGATAAGTGAATTTGAAGACACTGAAAAGGAAACAAACCAACATGAAGCACAGAGAGAAAAAAACACTGAAAAAAAAGAGAAACACAATCTTAATGAGCTGTGGGACTAATCAAAGTATATAATATGCCTGTAATTGGAGTCCCAGGAGGAGAGGAGACTTAGGGAAGAGAAGGGGACATAAAATATAACTGAAGAAATAAAACATTTTTTAAAATGCAAATTTATTGAAAATTATAAACCTAGTTACCCCAAAAAGATCAAGAAACCCAAACAGAATAAACATAACTTAAATCACTTCAAGGCACATCACAATCAAATTGTTGAAATCCAGTGATAATGAGAAAAATCTTTAAAGCAGCCAAGGGAAAGAGATTCATTACCTAAAGAGGAATAAAGATAGAGAATGACAGCAGACTTAATATCAGAAACCACACAGGCTAGAAGATACAACCTCTTTAAAGTGCTGGAAGAAAACACCTTCCACCCCAAACCCTGTACCGAGTGAAAATATCTTCTAAACGCAAAGGTGATCTATAAGTTCAAAGTAATCTCAACCAAAATTCTAGCAAGCTTTTTAAAAAATATACAAATTGATAAGCTGATTCTAAAATATATTTGAAAATGCAAATTACCTAAATAGCCAAAACAATTTTGAGAAAACACAAGCAAAGTTTTAGGGCTCACACTACCTGACTTCAAGACTTACTATAAAACTACAGTGATCAAAAGGGTGCAATGGTACTTGTCTGACTTCGTATGAATAGAATCCGAGATTTCTAATGTATAGTCACTAAAAACTTTGATATAGTTCCATTCATTTTGGCATCTAGTATTACCACTAATGGGCTTCCCTGGTGGCTTGGATGGTAAAGAATTTGCCTGTAATGCAGGAGATCTGGGTTTGATCCCTGGGTTGGGAAGATCCCCTAGAGAAGGGAATGGCTACCCATGCTAGTATTCTCGCCTGGAGAATCCCATGGACAGGGGAACCTGGCAGGTTATAGTTTATGAGGTCACAAAGAGTCAGACACGACTGAGTGGCTAACACTTTCATTTTTATTACTGCTAAAAGTCTAGAAAATTTATTATCTTAGTGATTTTTTTAAAAATTTTGAATAAGGCTTGAAATTTCTAATCCAATTCTGAGAATATAAAGAAATACTATGTTGTAAAAAAGATGAACAAGTGATACAGTTTTATTAACTAAAGTACAGCTTATGTTCAAATTTCACAAAATTTTATGCTAATGTCCATTATTTTTTTCATTCACTATTTAAGACTCCACATTGTATTTAATTGCATTGAACAGCTTCAGCTACATGCAATAAATTCTGGTAAATTCTCTTTTCATTTTTATTCTATTGCATTGCCAATATTTTCTAATTTTCCTTGTTATGACTTCTTAGATACACCCACCATTTAAAAATGGACATTTAATTTCCAAATACATGGAATTTTGTTTAAAGTATCTTTAATATTAATTTCTTATCTTTATTCTTTAATTATTAAAGATTAATGTTAATCTTTGAGAGTTTGATATTGAAACTCTAAGTAAAAATCTTAATTTATCTACTTAAAAAATAATTGTAATGTAGAGTGGAACTGTATCTACCTTGTTCTATATTTTCTAAATCTCTCGTAAATGCATTATCATACTTTCATAATTCAAAAAACTACAAATAAAAAAGTTAAAAGAGAGTGGCACTGATACAAATCAACTGGTATTTAACAAAGGTATCAAGGTAATTCAGAAGAAAAGGATAGTCTCTAATAATGGTGCTGGCATCATTTATCTGTGGTAAGAGCTGGGAAAATAGAATATAAGGAAACTCTTATACTAACAAAACAACTGGACATCTAGATGGAAAAAAAATGAACCTTGGCCCTTACCTCTCAACAAAAGTTAAATTTAAGTGAATCACAGACTTAAGAGCTAAAAGTACAAAGCTCCTAGAAGAAAAATCTTCTAGGAAAAAATATCTTCATGACCTTGGGTTAATAAAGATTACTTACAGCAGATAAGCTTGAATCAAACAAGAAAAAAATCAACAGATTGGACTCCATCAAATCTGAAACTTTCACTCTTCAAAAAATATCATTAAAAAATAAATGTGCAAGTTACTGAGAGAAAATATTTACAAAACTCATCTCTGATTAAATAGAGACTTCTGTTCAGAATAAGTAAAGAACTCTTATAACATAGTAACAAGAAGACAAACAACCTAATTTTTTTTTTCAAACGAGCAAAAGATTTGAAGAGGCACTTAGCCAAATAAGATACTCATGATGTCAAATAAGCACATGAAAAGATGTTCAACCCCACAAGTCATTGGTGGTGGTAGTTTAGTTGCTAAGTCGTGTCCGACTCTTGTGACCCCATGGACTGTAGCTCACCAGGCTCCTCTGTCCATGGGATTCTCCAGGCAAGAGTACTAAAGTGGGTTGCCATTTCCTTCTCCAGGGGATCTTCCTGACCCAGGGATCAAACCCTAGTCTCCTGCATTGCAGGGAGATTCTTTACCAACTGAGCTATGAGAGAAGCCCCCACCAGTCATTAAGTGAATGCAAATCAAAGCATCATGAGATACCTCTACACCTCACTAGGATGACTAAAGTGTAAAAAGGCTGAGAAATCCAGTGTTGTTGTAGAGGAATTAGAACCCTCAGTCTACTTGTTACTGAGAATGCAAAGTGCTATACCCCATTTGGAAATATCAATAGTTTGGCAGTTTCTTTTACAGTTCAACATATACCTGTACATGATCCAACAATTAAATTTCTAAGTATTTACAGAAAGAAAATGAAGACATATATAAACTCAAAGACTTTTTAATGAAACAATAAGGCCCTACTGTGTAGCACAGGGAACTATATTCAATATCCTGTGATAAACCAGAATGGAAAAGAATATGAAAGATAATATAAATGTACAACTGAACCACTTTTTAGTACAACAGAAATTAACACAACATTGTAAATCAATTGTACTCCAATAAATATATATATATAAACATTTAAAGAAATAGAGCCTTAAAAAGGACTTGTTCATGAAAGTTCATAGCAGTTTTATTCATAACAGTAAAAAAATTGGTAGCAAATCATATGCCCATCAACTGGTAAACTGGTAAACAAATAGTGTAGTATTATCAATATAGTGGAATAATACTCAGCAATTAAAAGAAACAAAAGACTACATAGATGAATCACAAAGTATTATGCTAAGTGAATGAAGTCTTACAAAAAGACTACATACTTTAGATTACATTTATATATAATAAAATTACAGAAAAGCAAAACAATCATTGCAGAAAGCTGATCACTGGTTCCCAGAGTCTTAGGGTGAGGCAGGGAATTGACTACACAGAGGCGGTGGGAATACTTTTGGAGTGATGGAAACATTCTCTATCTTAATTGTGGTGGTTGTTACATGACTGTTCACATTTGTCAAAACTTGACGTCAAATTGATGAATGCTGTTGTATGCAAATTCTAACTCAATGATGATTATAACAAGAGAGGGGAAGAAGAGAAATTGAAGACTGTGAGTTTGGGCAAGTATTTTAACAGTTTTGCTTACAGGGATGATAGTTGTCAAGGGAAGGAGGGTCAAGAGAAAATATTTTCATCTTTAAGATGGGGGAGATAGCAGCATGTTTGTATGCTCAAAGGAACGGTGCAGGAGAAAGAAAAAAAGTTGATAATGTAGAAGCAAGAGAGCAAAATCGCTGGAGTGATATCCTAGAGAAAATCAAAGTAGGGGTCACTCATTTATGGTAACAACAGGGGAGACAAAGCAGAAGGAAACACTAGCTTTTAAGGGAATGATGTCATGGGAGACATCTACGGACGATCTCTCTTCTGTTACTTCAATTTTCACAGTTAAGTAGGAACCTGAGTGTAAGTATGAGGGAGGAAGTAGGAAGTTGAGGAGAAAACAAAATGGTATGAAAAAGTCAAGGAGGATAATGGGAGAATGAAGGGTCTAGAGACATCTAACATGACGGCCTGGCAACATTAAGGGCTCATTTGAAGTTAATGGTCATAAATTTAAAGTCAGATCAGTCAATGTGGTTGTATTTTTCCCCAGCCATACTTTGCAGCCTGGATGCAGGTGCAGAGTAGAAGGAGAGCTGGATTTAACAAAAGTTGTATAATTTTGCCTTGTGTGAGGAGGCTGAGGGCATGTTCAAAGGAATGATTATAATGACTGGTCATGGAATTTAAGCTGGGTAAGTAGGGAAGTGAGGGCACCAGGGGATAGTGAAGGGTGGGAAAACTAACGGGTTGAAATAAAAAGCCTTCAAGATGTACATACCACTTCCATCAATGATGCACTTTAGGAATTTATCCTTGAGAAACATTGAGGCAGATGCACAATGCCTGTAGGAACATTCATTTCAATCTTTTATATAACAGTAAAAATTATACTGTATATAATACAATTATATAAATATTGATTGAAAATTGGTTAAATAAATTGTGGTTCTACGTTAAAAACAATTTTGTGTGATTGTGTGTTTATCTGTCAGGTAATATGTGAGGCTCTGCTATGGCTTTATCTGGAAGTTGGACTAAGAAATTTATATTCTGACATTTCAAATAACTGTTGTTTGTCCTTCCATTATTCTTATATCCATTTAAGTGAACTTCCTGGAATGATAAGTAACAATTGAAATTAATCCTTGCAGGGGTTTTTTATCACCTATCATGAGTCATGGCAGAAGAGGCTCCGTAGGAATAACCTCACACCAAGCAGTTAAAACTGTATCCTGATGATGGTTGCTCACAGAACCATCTGTTCTCTTACCTGCCTGTTCACCTGAGTGTTGACCATTCTCCTAAATGTCACCAAGAGCATGTGGCACAGGTGCTATTCAAATAATGGAAAGAGACAGAATTCCTATTCTTCTGAAGTCTATACTATCTATAGTATAAAATGTACTTTACAGTGTGAAATAGCACACCGTGACATTTCTTCTTCTGAAAATTTAAAGGAATAATTAACACTGTAAGCATGCATAGTATGTGGTCATAAATTAAAAATTTAAGAATGGAAATGTAGCAGATTGTATTATTATTCAAAATAACCACCTTCCCTCCTGCCCAGCTGATATTAAGCTTGCTCAATTTGCTTTAGCCAATTAAATGCAAAAAATGATATAGATCATTTTCAATTGGAAGTTTTAACAGCCAATGACATGTTCTCTTTCTCCTCTGAAACATCCTATGTAAGGGATTGTTCCTTCTGCCGAGGTCTCAGGATGAAAATGAAATGATGTAGGCTGATGGGACATGTCATATAAATAAGAAATGACCCTTTGTAGCAAAGGCACTGAGATGTTGGGGTTGTGTGTTTTGTAAAACTTAGTCCTAGCTGATTGTTATGATAAGCTAAACAAATTGAACATTATATTGGATGTATGTCCGCAATATGGAGTAGGGACTATGTTGATCCACAGCTGACTAGTAGATGTTATTCATACATTCAATACTCATATTAATCAAATGTGGTAGGTGGTATTATCGCTAGATGATGGTCTAAGGCACTGAGGTGAAAAGTATTCTCACACAATGAATGTGACAATTCAGTTCTCTCTTCCCAAATTAAGGCTCACTCAATTCTCAACTCCTGTTCTTTCCACTCTATCCTGCTGTGCTTGGGATGAAGGAGTTCTAAGTTTGTTGCAGCTTTACACAGGACAGACCTCGGTGACATATTCCAATCAGTTAGGGAAAGCTTTAGAGACAAGGAAGGAGTTCTGCACCTGTAACCATGTGCAAAAAGAAAAAGAGGTAGGGCATTGTAGACTAGGGCATTTCTGAGCAAAATAATATTCTCAAAAAAGTTTCAGGCATGAGGACGATGGCTAGGTGATGAAGCACAGTGAACCTAGGAGACGACAATAGGTCTCCAAACCTTAGTGTGTAAAGGGATGCGGGAAGCGAGCAGGTCTTGGTGAAGACCTCCTAGAAACAGGATGAAGGAAAGTCTTCAAAAAGAGTCGTGAGGTTATGGGAAAGAAGGACCTTGTTACAGCAGCCATAAATAGCTATGCTCACTGGGGTAAGGGTCAATTTAAAGAGAATTAATTTGGATTTTTTGGTACATATTTTGGCTTTCATCTTCCTTATACGCGATGATGTCCTGTTATCACACCTGTGTCCCCACAGAGTCCTTAGTTGGTAAGAAGTTGGAGTTCTCCCCATCCTGGGAATCTCCACACTGAGATACCTCCAGTTGAACGTTTCTCAGCCTCCCTCTGTTGTCTGAAAATTAGCTGGCTGACGCATCATACAGTGGCAAAGATGGAAGAAAGTTCAACAAACTGCAAAAATGCCTTTTCAGAGGTACTAGAGGCAACTAAAAATTCTAAAATCAATTCCGAACTCCTCTACCTTCTAAGGCCTCACAGACATGGGCTTTGGGTAATGGAGTTTTCAGAAGTGCATAATTTACCAGAAGCTGGTGAACTGCAGCTCCCCTGGAAACCATATTGCCCTGTTTGAACTCACACCAAGTAAGAAACTAACAGCCAGCTTCTCTGTCCATGTCCTTTTGAACCACTTCACAGTCTGTTTTTACCTTGTTAAAGGCAGGAATGATTGTGGTTCCCACTGCATGACTCTAGGTAGAGGGAACAACTTGAGGCTGAAGAAAGAAAGAAACTGAAGGATAGAGGAGAATTGTTCTTTCCAAACCAATATGATCTCAATTATTTCTCTTTGTGCTTGTAATTTACAGTGATACAAATGAAATGTACCCTTGCACTTTCAATAGCTCACCTGAATCTCCAATTCATCACATCACTATTATATTAGTGAGAAACCAAATGTCATATGAAAGTAACTATCCTTAAGACCATAGATTATTTATACATTTCAGTATTTTCCATATTATCTTACAAGAAAATATTTTTAGAACGAGAATAACAAACTATCCATCCTCTATGGGTCTGACAAGTGAGACTATAAATTAGAGGTTTTCTTTCTCATTAAAAGAACTGAACACTACCAAAATCTGCTTCATACCTACTTTTATGTGTATTATATGCATATTTACAAACTTAAAAGAACTTTTAAGTGTTTTAAGGTTGCTCAGCTGTTAGGCATACCTGAAGAATCTGAACATGTGTTCACTTTTCTCTCAATTAGTGACAAGTTAGGTGAAGAAAGAGAAGATTCTTGTTTTCTGGATGACAAAATTCTAGAAGCTCCTTTTCATTCTGTTAGTTGCCTACACTCCCACACACCCCCAAACTGATAAAATGATTAACCTTAAGATAATATTTTATCCAAAAATATGGAAAATAAGAAAATTCTACTCTGTGTTTTAACTTAAGTAGGAAATGTTCTCCACAGTGAATTAGGAACTCTGCTGAACATTTGGCTGGATAGATGAGTGCATCCATATGATTAGGCAGGAAAAACAGTTTCTCAGAAAAGTGGTTACTTCTTTGCTCATGAGGTTTCTTTTGCCTTCTCCTGGTCTTCTATGTGTCTCTTGCTCTGAATTTCAATTTTGTTGTTTAAAAAAATAAGCTTTCTTGTTATTTCACTTTTTGCTGAAGCTTGTGTCAGACCCTGATATGTTATGACAACTCAGGGTTGCCTCCGGTTGAGAATTTGCCTCCCAAGAGGTAATTTAAACCTAAACTGGTAAGTTCTTTAGGAGGAAGCACAATTTAAAACACTGTCCTTCAGCAAAGCTGGAGAAGGAAGTCATAAGAGACACCTCAGGTGAGAGAGTGAAGGGCCCTTTTAATGGGTTATTGGGCACTTTTTTCTCTGGTTTAATTCGCAAACAGCCTCCACTCCTCTTCCTAGTGAACTCTGCCAAGTATCCTATCCAGCCCACAGGAAAGGAGAAGGGGTGGGTAGCCGGGAGATGTTATTACAAGGAGAGAAAAGGGACAGTCCAATTCAAAGCTTTTAGGTGGGGGAATGCATCTGAAAACCCGTTGACTCATAAAGGACCACCCAGTCAGAACGCAAGAGGAGATTAAGCACGACCAAGGTCCCCTCAGATGGTCTTTCCATAACACCCTCCTCATAGCAACTATACTGAAACTAGGGCAGCTTTTGCAACTACAGGACCTTGATAAAGAACTAGAGATTTTCATTGGTCCACAGGGCAGGGTATTAAAGAGAGTATGATCTTCTGTTTCTAAGATCTGATGTTATTTTTCTGGATAAACAACAAGAACTCTACGCAGGGTATAGTTTGGAAAAAGAAGAACCCCCCATGCTTAAAAACTGGGGGAGGACAAGAGACTGTTTAACAGCCTGATTCTTCCTGGTTAAAAAAAAGTACTGCTCTCTGGATCAGCACTGACAGGCGGGCGGGAACACAGGAGAAAAGGGAATGTCACATACCTTTGGCTATTAGTCTGGGCAAGGGTATTGGAGGGGTGTTAACAGGTGCAGAATTGGACTTCTGAAAGTAATTCAGGTACCATTTAGCAAATCCACTCCCACCTCACGGCTTGGAGAGATGATGAGTGACCTGGAGGGATACAATTTCTCATGCAAATTTTGAATATCAAGTAATGCAATCATGTCTATAGGAATGATCATGCCCTGGGGTAGGGATAGTACTTTCTTATCATTCCAAAAGCTCTCTTGACTGTCTGTTATTCATTTTACAGATAACCTGCCTAGACTGGTTAACTGAAATACCCAGAACTGATAAACATGGTTAACAAACAATTAATCATGCAGTGTCCATAGTTATCCTGCCTGGGCATTTTATTCCTAAGTCTAAACATTTTAAAGGTAGTGAAGTGTGTGTGGGTTGAAGAGGCAACAATTAATTGTGTGAATGCAAGAGAATAATAAATAACTAAACATCATTGTTAGAAAGGAAGGTATAGGTTAACCTGAGCTCAAATAACTTCCTACTAAGCCATCAGTAACATGTTATCTAAGATTCTAAAGTGCTAAATTGGTCAGATAACAGACATGTTAAGATGTGAGATCCTCTGAACAATGGGAGAGAAAACTGAAGTGAAAATTGCAATCTCCACCCAAAAGGGACTTAAGTGAGATGAAGTGAAACTGTTTACAATGGCAGGAGAGTAAATGTGAAGAAGATGACATTTAATAATAAAGATAACACTGGAGACCTCGGAAGGAAAAAGATGACAGGGGAAAGGGCAAGGGAAGCCAAAGTCATCAAGTTCCCCAGGGGTCTGGGCCTGGGGGCTGGGGAAGCTTAGAGGAGCTTATCAGAGTCAGCAGCAACCAAATGCTGAGTGGACAATTGGTGTCAAGGCAGCGGCAGCAGATGTTTTTCTGGAAGAAGAATGGTGGGACGATAGTCACAGGAAAATATTGTGACCTGCAGACAAGAGCTGTGTTTCATTGACAGCTGGGCAAGAACGCACACAAACAGACACAGGGCAAACACAGAGGCTGTGTCCAAAAGCTCGAGCTTTGGTAGATTGGAGGGACGGGTGGGGGTGGGGTTAGAGATCGAGAGACACAGAGATGCTAAAAACATGTCTCTTACAGAAGTGTCTATAAGGTAACCAAGACTGTTGACTGGGAGGAATAAAACATAAACAAAGAATGGGAAATAATTGCCACCATGTAAAGGCGTGAGCTCTAACGTTAGACTGCTTGGGTTCAGATCTTCTCTGTCACTTACTAGCTGTGTGATCTGTACAAGTTACTGATAACCTCTGGCCTTCAGTTTCCTTACCAGCTGTAAGGTAGGAACGGTAGTAGCATCTTACAGGGTTGTTATGAAGATTACATGAGTTAATATGACTTAAACACTTAGAATATTGCCTCATACACAGGAACATCAATAAATGTTAGCAGCTACTGTGATATGCCATGGTCAATTTCTCTAAGTGGCCTTAAGCCATGTACGGTACTTTTAGCGTGCTCCTCCATCCTTCCAGATCATCCATAAGACAATTTTATGGTGGCTGGGTAGCATATATGTTGTCATCACATAAAGATTTCAACTGTCCACTTTAAGGGCAGTTTACAGGGTGGCTTAAGTAAGGGCTAAACTAAGGACAATGGCAATATTCTGTGAGGTTTATGACTGCTTACTCCTACACATTGAGCCTCAGTTTCTTATCTGCAAAATGGGTGTATTATATATGCAGTGGTTTCTGTGAGATCAGTTGTGAAAGTGCCTGGAACAATGCCTGAAACAGAGCAAGTTTCAATAAAAGTTTGCTGAGTGTGACTCTGCCTTGCAATGTTGGTGATGGGTGTCAGGTATGAAACATTTTCATCTGGGGAAAGAGATCCCAACAGTTCTCACAGCTGCTGGGAGAGGGCTTGGGTTTAGTTTCTCTTGTCAGAGCCTAGGAGAATCGATCTTTTAGGTCAGAAAGGAAATTGACATTCATCAGTTCCAGCTGATTGCAGGTGTGAACAGAAGAAAAATGACAGCCTGAGTTTCTAAAATGGGTGGGTGGCGATGGGAGTACATTAATCACTCTCCCCTATAGCTCTTCCTCTACAAAGAAAGGGACCTAAAGGAAAAGGAGCAAAAAGAAGTGGATAACTGTAGACATGAGAGACCCTGATACTAGAGCTGGAAGAAATGTCTGCTCTTCTCAGGACACGGGCTGGCCTCCTATGGCTGTGACCACCTCTCTGGGTCCTTCACATGGGTGAAACCTCCAGGTGAATGTGGTTGAAGACGCTCTCCCAAAGATCTTCCTGGGAAGAGAGTCTTTCCACAGTCAGATCCTTTAGGCCTATGGGCCTCATAGCTAATAGACTCTCTGCTTTGCATACCCCAAGTTCTACTTTTTCTGGAGCTCCAGGAAAGAAACGGCAGGAAACTAAACAGGTGGTGACTTTGCACTTTCACGAACGTTCAGGTCTTCGTCACCACCAAGAACAGAAAACAAGCTATGAGTCTTTACTTCCATTATTGGAGAAACAACCTTTCGGAAGAGCATGGAAGAGCCAGGCTCCCAACCAGCTGACTGCAGTGACAAGTTCTGAGTGGGGCCTTCTTCAGAAATCCTTCCCTCCTCTTCCTTCCCATCTGCCAGGGCTGACTGGGAAGCCCCGAGGGCATTTTCCAATATATGTCTTACAACATCCAGCTCCCACCCCAGCAATCATTTATTAGAAAGAGGTTTTATGATACAAATTTGATAATCTCCCATGCACACTGACACTGTTCTAATTGAAGTTGTAAGCCCATGAAATTCAAGCCCTTTGTCTTCCCCAAGGCCACAAGGTTTAAAAAGATACTATTGTCCTCCCTAACACCCACTACATTGTCACCAGGGACTGATTAAACAGAGTCCTGAATCGAAACAGTGCGGATTTTGTCTAGGTCCTTTTCAGGCCTGACAATGCCCTTTTCAGTTCCCAAGACAAAAGGAGGTTTAAGGATAGAGATTCTTCTAAGATAACTGCATCCATATGGAAGGCAAGGTGGCCAGCAGCTGAGACCCAAACACCCCTCTCCCTTCCCCCTCTGCCCTCCTGTCTCTCCCCATCCCCAAAATCCCAGGTGATAACAGGACCTGAGCTATCCACCCTCCCGCTACCTCCTTCTCCTTTTCCTCCTGGGACAAGAAAGCTAAAACCCCAAAAAGGGCCAATGCCTACTTCTCACAGGCCTCATCGAGCCCTTGCTCCCGCCCCTGGTCTGATGCCCCCAAACTGCTCTTTAAGCTGGAATCTCCCTTCACTGGGCGCCAGAGAGAAAGGTCCTCACTTCTTCTCCGACAGAGTGAACACTGCACTGCATGGGATGCCCAACGAAGAACAGTTACAAACCCGACCGGGTAGAACCCTAGATCCCGCCCCGGGCGGTACACTGGGGCCGTGGGTGAAACGGGATGAACCCCAGAGCCCCCAGAGCTCTCCAGGGCTGTCCTTCCTCAGCGGGCAGCCCTGAGCTGCGTCATTCCCCACCACACCACCCGCTCCCCATCCCACCCTGGCCAGGTGTCACGCCAAGAGGCGGAAAATCACAGCTGCCCAGTGAAGCGCTCGCAGGCGTAACTGGGGGTTCCCCGCGTGGTCCTCGGGTCCCCGAAACGAACCGCCAGCAGCGCGCTCAGCCCGGGTCCCGCTGGCATTCCCCGAGCCCTTAAGGAGAAGCTCATTATGCCCTGTCGTGGCCGACTCGGTTGACTTGCAGAGTTAGAAGCTCCAGCGGCTCCGGGGCCTCGGTCTCACTTTGGGAGCAGAGCCACCACCCACACTAATAGGCCCCCCAGAGGTGCCTCTGCTCCCCCTTCTTCTCTCCCTTCCCCCCGTTTCTTCCTAAAGGCGTGTGGGGACTGTGCTCTGCCCTTCTACCCAGCTCGGGGTGGGCCTTTACTTGGCGGGTGAGGAGCGGCCCGGCGCCCCAAACTCCGGATCGGGAAAGCACTGTTCCCATCTCCGTTCCTGGCAGACACGCAAAAAGGGGACCCAACCCTACACATTTTATTCTCGCACCACAAAGAGGAAAAAATATTCTATTTCTTTTAAAATAACTTGCTTCCCATACAAATAGCTATTTTAAAATGTACAAATAAGGTTCAAGCAATAAAATCTAGCTCTGGGTCTGGCGGTCGAGGGAAGAGGAGACGGGGTGTCTTGGCGAAAGTTCCCGGAGTGCCGGCAGGTGGGGGCGCCGGAGAGGACCCCCGCGCCGAAGGAGGTGGGGGCGGCGGGACGCGCTCCAGGTCTCCGGCTCTAGCCCGGCTAAGGCCGCAGAGCTCACTCCAAGTCCGGCGTAGCCCCAGGTGCCCGCGCCCCTCGGCTGCCTCACCAGTTCCAGGAGACCAGGGCGGGGGTCGCTAAGTGCTGGTAGGCGGGGAAGAGGCCGAAAGCAGAGCCAGGCCCGAAGGCGGCGTAGCCTGGCACCGGGCAGGCGGCGGCCGGCGGCGCCGCGCTCTTGTCCCGGGCGGCGGCCGTGCCCCCCCCCTCGGCGCTGCCGCCGCACGGCTGCCCGTCGCGCACCAGCACGGGCACCACGACGCGGCGCAGCAGGCCGGGCGCGGCGCGCACCTCGGCAGCCGCTACCAGGTCGGGCGCCTCGGCGACTCCGGGCGCGCGCGCGCGCTTCAGCTTGTAGCGGTGGTTCTGGAACCAGATTTTGACCTGTGTGGGCGTGAGGCGCAGCAGGCGCGCCAGCTGCTCGCGCTCGGGCGCCGACAGGTAGCGCTGCTGCCGGAAGCGCCGCTCCAACTCCAGCGTCTGCGCCTTGGAGAACAGCACCCGCCGCTTTTTTCCTCTTCTCGGCGTCCGAGCCCGGAGACGCAGGCCGAGCGGACGGCCGCTGCGACGAGTCCCTCGGGCTGGCCCCTGGGCTGCTCTCGTCCGAGGCTAGGGACGCAAAGGAGACACGGCCCTGTTAGACGCCGGCCGCCTCTGGAGCGCGGGCGCCGACCCACGAGCGGGAGGGCGCCCCACCTCGCCCGCGGCTTTCGGGATGAGGCCGTTTCCTTCCCTGGACCCATATCCGGACACCCACCTCTCTGAATCCGACGACCTTTTAGACTGCAGCCTTGGGACTGCGCCTCCAAAGAAACCCACCCCGGGGGTCTATTAACACCAATCCGTCCTGGTCGCTGCGCTCGCAGACGAATTCACTGCAAGTTGCCTCACCAAAACGGGCCACTTTGAGGTCGACTGCACTACGGTTTGCCGACGTTTGCAAAGCCCTGAATCCAGGCTCGCCAATACTGCTCATTCCCAAACCGAGGCCAGAAGAACGTGGCCACTTTTTCAGGCATTTAAGGGGGGCGTCTTAAATATTTAAATATTCTGACCACTAGAAACGGAAAGTCAAATCCCGGGCGTTAGCGCCAGGTCCAAGGATCTGCTCTCAAGATGTGCCAACTGGCATAGGGATTTCAGGAGGAAAAAGTCTGTGGGTCCAACACTGAGGAAATCCAGACCTTGGGCTGGGGTTTCCGCTTCCCATCCCCGCACAAGCCGGGGACTTGATTTTGAGCCCGCTCACTTCCCCCGCCTCCACCCCCGCCGCTGTCCTCTGCTCACTCACAAGGGTAGTGGCCGCGCTCGGATTCCAGCCAGGTGGCGCAGGGGCCGGGAGCAGGTGCGCGTAGCTCCGGCTCCTTCCTCCGCAGGTGCTGCGCATCCTGCTCCGGTAAATCCAGGAGCCTGCGCACGGTGAAGCTGAGGCGTCCAGAGGTGGCCATGGCCGAGCAGGGGAAGGAGGCGGGGGCAGGGCAGACCTGGAACCGAGGGACGGCCCGGGACGCCGCTCCTATGGGTAGGCGTGAGAGGCGCACGCCATGCACTGGCTGCCGAGATATTAGCGTGTTTACCGTGGAATCCCAGTTTATATAAACAGCTCTTCCCACCCGGGACGCTTTGAAAGCCGAGGTCCGGGTCTCTCGGGTGTTAAGTACCTGAATGAGTGCTGGACCAAAGCCCCGGCGAGCCCGGAAGGTGCCACCTCCACCCCCCGCCCCGCCCCGTCCCCCGCCCCTCGGACGCCCCGTTACCTCCCAGAGGCGGCAGGAAGCTGCCCTCCGTATTAGTGATTCTGTCTGATTAGCCCCAAGTGGGGACAGATAATGGGGATTGTTACCAAAGAATAACATCTTGGGTGGCGAGCGGTGGCCACCGCCTGCCAGTCCCGGCTTCCTCTTCCTCCAGGGCTGACATCGAGCCTGGCCCCGCGGGAGCGCCGGGAAGGGTGGGGGCGACATGGGTGGGTTTATGAGCACCCAGGAATTTATTCCATGTTTGCTTTATTCCTCGAGCTTGTTTGCTGGAGTGTTCGTTTCCCGCAATTATCCGGAAAGTGATTTACAAGGCGGCATTGAACACTGGCGCGCTCTCTTTCTCTTCTTGGCTGGGCTCCTCTAAGGACTTAGAGACGAGAAGTTGCAGGCGGGCTCAGAGGCCTGGCCCCGCCAGCATCTGTGCAGAGGGTGTCGAAGACCGCTAGGAATCTCCTACACCCCAAGCGTCCGCAAATTCAGCGGTGCTCGGGAAGGGCTGGGAGCATCAGGGGAGCCCCAGCTCTGCGCGGGTTGCCCCAGGCCAGTAAAATGGAGGCGGGATCAGGCCAAACTGCTTTCCTACGAGGTATTAGGCTCGTTTTCCCACTCTGCCCGGTGTCGGGCCCAGGCCCACTCTAGGTCTCACGGGCGGTGGCGTTTCCAAGGGCTGCCTCTTTGGCGTCTGGGCACCGCCTGGGCTCCGCAGCCTCAACGTCAGGCCTGGGGCTGGAGGTGCGGCCTCTGCCCCAGAGCAGGCCTTGGGTGGCTCGGGCTCTCCGCTCCACCAAAGCTGCCGGTCCTAGTCTGATAAGGGACCGATTGCAGGAGTTAGGAGTGCGCCCGCCGGGCTGAAAAGATGGCTTGCTCGTGGTTTCCCGACATCTTCTCGTTCCCTACCCGAGGAAATGGTCGTGTAGAAGGTGCAAGGAGCCGGACACATTTTCTTGGCCCATGGTTTCACAGTAGCCGCGCTTCAGGCAAGGGCCAAGCGAGCGCGTTCTCAGAAGCCTCTCCTGCAGCCAGTGGATAGGGTAGTGGGTTGTTAAATTTCGGTGCGAGCCGGCGGCACTTAGGTGGCCGCACCTGAAATCCTGTCTCCACCTGATCTGAACTCGGCCCGGCGCACCCTCCCCAGCAGCTTCCCTGTCAAGCGTGCCCGAGGCGCCAGGGACAGTGCGGCGCGCTGGGTGGTCGGTCGGAGGCAACCCCCATACAGGCCAACTGCTAGGCCGCGGACAAAGGGGAAATGGAGCTCGACGCCCCGGACCTGTTGGAAGCATTTGTTCCAGTCAAGATTTTGCATTTGTTCAGTCCGAAATAATGCGTGATTGACGCCTGCTCACAATGCGCTTTAGCGCGCCGGGATAAATCGGAGCTTGTCCTGTGTTGTCATGGTTTTCAATGGGGTTCAATGGGATTGGGAGAACGATCCACTCTGCTGGCCGTCTCTCCGAGGTCTCGGCAATAGATTTATTAGTTATGTCTTTTTAACGAAGATTAAATTGAAATGACTTGGCTGTCCCTTCCGAGCTAGGGCGGAGGAGGGAGCCAGGGGTAGAGAGCGGCAGAAGCCGGCAACCCTGCGCGCACTGTGCCCAGCAACTAAGCTCCGCACCCTAGAGGTTGGGCAGGTGACTGACTCAGGGCCGCGTGGCCTTCTCTCTGGCTGGTGCCCGATGCCTAGCAACCTCTGTCAGCCCCTCTCCTGGGAGACGTGGAAGGAAGGTACCGACAAAGACTGTCCTAGGCCAGTATTAGGACAGACTCCCAAATTCGAGTCTGAACTTGGAGGCTGTGTCAGGTAGAAGAACCTCTGACGTGGAAGCCATCCCAGCTCCGTCCTTAGCGAGCTTCAATCACCTCACCACTCTGAGGCTCTTTTTTCATCCGAAAGAGAAGAGAATAGATTAATTTCTAAGGACCCTACCAGTTTTATGATTACATATCTCTTGAATTTTTCTAAAACCGTCTTCATCGCATTAACCAGCAGACTTTGGTCTTCCCACTCTTCTAGACCTCTCATCCCTAGGATCCTGGCCCCACATTTTCCAGAATGTTCTAGAAGAGGATGTGACATGTTTTGAGTTACCCAAGGAGCCTCCACAGAGTGGGGAGGGGTAGGTAGATAACAATTTTGCCAAGAGAATCAAGTCAAGAGAAGCAAAAGAAGCGTCTTTCCTGGAGTGACTGACCTCTCTTAGCCTTTTAATCTATTTAACATCCTAAGCCCACACTGACGTGTAGAAATAAGCAAATGACACTCTTCAGTTCTTAAGAGCTCTTCAGCATCAAATATTTGCTTTTACTCTTAGTATTTGTCTCCCAAAGAGAAGATACATCCCCCATCTAGCATTTGTGCTCTAGGAAGGACCTAGCTTTGGGATTAGCTCCAAATATTACTTCTAGCCTCACTTCCCCTGATCTGGGAACAGAGTTCCTGGGCTCCAGTCTGTGTTTTGAATACCCCAAGGAAACTGTGTACCTCCTGGTTCTGGAAAGCACTGTAACTTCCCTACCTCATTGTGGATTCTGCACTAGTCCAGTCCTCCTTTCAGCTCTTCTCTGGGACTTTACCTAAATTATCTCCAAGAGGCAGAGCTGGAGGACTCCAGGAGATAGTTCCACTTAAACTGTGCCTTCTGAAGAAATGCAGAAAAGAAGAGGGACAGCCAAAATTGTTAGATGCAGGTGCTTTTTTAAACTGCCTCTTCACATCAGATAAGCTCAAAGACATGGGAGGAGAAAATAATTTTGATATTGGGTCATTAGAAAAAAGGTCGTCATGATATTGGGTTTTATACATACTAGAAATATCCTAGAAATCACTGGTAAACAAATGACTGGCTATTCTTCTCCAGTTTTAAAATATTTTTCGGTGCTCTGGACACTTGAACTTATTTTGAAACTCAACATAGCTTGTGAATATTATTATTTAATTAGACAAGTATTTGTTTCCCTGTAATTGGGTGTAGTACATCTCAATCCCAGTAAGAGTTTTTACTTTTAAAGCATCTGTGCTATAGTGAGTATACTTCAGCAATCTGTATTAATCACCCTTTCAAAAGTATTAGCCAAGATGGTCATCACTGCTACGTGCTTGAGAATTTAAGACTAGAAAATTCTGAAATAAAACTAAAGTATCTTGATTAAAAAAAAAAGATTGCATCTATATCTTGCATTCTGCTTTTAAATCCTTCCATTTTGGTTAAGTGTTTCACAAAATCCTGCAAATCTATACAGTCTTGAAAAGAGGCAACATTGCAAATTCCCCTTGATAGATGGAGGGCCCTCAACTGCCAGGACATTTTTCTTTGCCTCATAGCAACTGCTCTCCCCTTTTTATCAGTATTCTGGTTAAAATAGCAAAAGGAAAATAAAAATGGGCTTTTGACATTTCCAAGAAGAAGTGAATGATCATCAGCCTTAGGATGGAAAGAAAAGGCAGCATTTAAAATCAGACTTCTTTGCCCTTACTTCTAAAAACTACTTGCCATGAATAAGTAAACATTTCCCTTTTAATGGCTAATAATCAATTGCTTGGCGGTGGTCCAGGCCTGGCTGCAATTCTTTCTTAGTTGTGCTGATGATATATACACATGGGACAAGAAACAGCAATTACTTTCAGATTGGGAATTCAGTACATCTTTGAAATGGGCTTTAGATTTTATTGTTTAATGTCAAATGACAAGATTTGAAAGATCCCACCTTAAATTCCTTAAAATATTGACTTTACATGGACTTTTTTGTTGTTGTGCTTGATCACTAGAAAAGTTTTACTCTCCAAATATGTTTATCTAGTTGTTTAGTTATATATATGCAAAAAATGTAGGGGGTAAAATGGTTCAATGAACTAAAAAAGTAAATGTATTTCATTATAGTCTCCATTTCCTAAACAGCCAGCAAAAAACTTTTTATTTTTGAACTAGTTTATTACATATGTCTGGTCTTTCTCATGCGTTTCCACGGTATAAGAGTAGCTGTGATACCATGGAGTGTAAATTGTCAGAATAAAAATTATACTACATTTTGTGGAGAGTGCCAAATCTGATTTGTCCAGAGCCAAACTGCTCAATTTTATCTAATCTTTTCTTTTTAAAAAAGTAACAACTTATAATCCTTTGTTTGACTGATATAGATGCAATTTATATCATACCAAACTCTTATTGTGTTTAAAGGTCTAGGTCCTAGTTATACTTAATGTCACACCCAGACACTGACAGAGTAGACTGACCCCAGGAACATATTTTATAATAATTGCTCTGGTACATCACAGAGAGGCCTGCCTACAGGGCGTGCATATAACCACCAGCACTTCAATTCAAGTCAGTTGTTATTATTTTTCCTTAAGTTACCCAAGCAATTATGAGGTCTTTTTAAATATACCTTTACTTTGTCTGATATTAGGGATTTTTAAAGGGTTGCATTATTAAGATGAGATACTATATATCTTATTTGACAGCAATTCAAACTCTAAACCAGTTATTATTCTGGGAGAGTATTTGTTAATACTTGCTAAAAACAAGGACCAAAGTCTCTCAGAAGCAAATATTCCATTTTCTTATCAGTGATGAGGATAGCATTAGTAATACAATATCACTTCATGTTTTATACATTTGATAATGTTTGCAATGTGCCCTCATCCTTGTTATCACAGGACAGATTACCTAGAGGAAGCAAAGCTTAAGGAGAGACTTGAAGGCAGATAGACTGTGATATCCCTAGAATTGAAGAAATTAGGGAGGAGAATGAAGAGGACCTAAAGAGGAGAAAGAGAGTCTATTGTAATAGAAGATATTAGAAAAGAATGATTCAAAGGTGAAAGAGAAAGAGAGCCTGTGCTAACTTAGAGCTATAGGTTCAATTTGATCTCATCAGCTCAAAGAGAACAAAAAATGCCCGAGCCAGAAAGTTCCAGTCAATAGTGGCTTCTATTATATAGTCTCCCCTAAAGTCTTTATATTTCTAAAAATTAATGACAATAGCTTCCAGTTGTGAGATAAATAAATCCTGAGGATGTAATGTGTAACATGAAGACTATAGTTAATGGTACTGTTGTGTATATTTGAGAGTTGCTAAGAGAATAGCTCTTGAAAGTTCTTATCTCAAGAAAACCAAATCTGTAACTAAGTGTAGTGATGGTTGTTAACTAAACTTATTCTAGTAGTCATTTTGCAATATATCAAATCATTACATCATACACCTAACACTAATACAATGTTTTATATCAATTATATATTGTTTAAAATGACAATAGATAAATGTCAGCTTTTAAAGCATTTCAAGTTTTTCCAGATTTGATTTAGCTTACTCTGAAATGTTCCTTTGGAAAAATATTTTTCCCTCTTCTAAGAGGAGTCAAAAGTGCACAACAGGAGCATGAAATGACAACCTCATAGGAATTTCCTCACAGAAAAAGGAAAAGAGCTATATATGTTTACTGCAGTCTCTGGAACTCCCTTAGCCAGCAAAGGTGGCAGTCTTTGTATTCTTGATTAAATGGGTATTTGCACTGAAGTCACATGCCACACAAAGGAAACAAAACAAAATAAAAATGTCCTCCGTGTTCTGTTTTTCAATCATTTGTGTGAAGGAGGTTCTTGCCTTTATCACTGTCAGTGAAAAGTTCTTCATTGGAAGGAGACATTCCACTCACCCTGCTTCTCGTGCATAGGCAGCTTACCATGGAAACTACCTCTGGAGCCATCAGACAAATATATAAATGGCAAAGCTCAACACTGGGCATTTTAGGTTTGGCTTTCTTTCAACAACAGGATATGAGGAAGGGTGCTTGGAATTTCTTGAGAAATTTATTGTTCTAATTTATCTTGCTCTGAATCTTAAAACTCATGAATTGGACTTACTCAAGTTAGGAAATAACTAAGAAGTGACTTTATCTAAGGGATTCTAATACTAAAATATGTATGCTGTGTATTTAATAGGACTATGTAAAGTAAAGCTGCACTTTTTTAGGTGATTTTTTAATGACAGCTTGTGTATCCCCAAGATAGGAAATTTAATATATGTTTATATTTTTAGTTGCTTATGACCATTGATTAACTGAATGAAAAAAAATGTATCCTGCTGAATGAGTTTTTTGTCGGTTTGTTTAACAAGATCTATACTAAACTGTTGTTGACTTATCCTTAAAATATAACATTTTGCTTTACAACAGTAACCTGAAGAAATTTAAAAGGGTGCTTCACAAACCTTATATTGTATTTTTTTTTCCATTCCATCTGCTTGTCAAGTTCTCATTTAAAATTTCCATAAAATCTGTGTCCAGTTTCCCTCAGTCCATGGTCACATGAACCAGCGGTAAAGACCGCCTGTGGCTGAAATCATGTTTCTGTGGCTTGTTTTCCTTACCAGCTCCTCACATCAAGGCAGTTCACAAAAACTAGATTGATATGTACTCCTGGATGGCCGTGGCATCAGGACCTACATACGTATATTTGGATACGTAATTGGAATCCAGCTCCTTCCTTTGGTAATGGAGCACAGTTAGGTGGTTTGTGGTGTAGGAAAGAAACGGATGGCTACACACTGGATTTTAGTTGCTCTTTGGCTTTGTCTACTCCAAAAAAAAGAAGAAAAAAAACCTTTTCTTCCTTAAGGAAAAGGGTTGGTCTGTAAAGCCAATTTAGAGGGGGGAAATCAAGGAAATAATAATATGTATGCCTACAAACCAGACATCCTATTTCTTACATATCATTAAAAGGACTATTAAAAGTGATGAACTTTGTGAAAGCAAAGGGGCCAGAATGCAGGGGTTATACAGTACAATTGATAGGTTATCTCTGGTGAATTTAGTCCTCTGGTTCTTTCTATAATAAAAGATAAAGCCACTCAGGTTTCAGGAATTACCATCTTAATCATTTCTTTTATAGAACCATTAGGTAAAGTACATGAATATCTCTTTTTATCACGTACACTCATTTCTCCACTACTGAGATTTTCTATTATACAAATCCTAGAGAAGCCAAATCCTAGAGATTTTCTATTATTCAAGTCCTAGTAGGTTCCTGATTCCCCCAACAACTGATTGGTTGCAAGCACATTCCCAAAGGGCAGGCAGCACAGAGGGGAAACTGCTAGTGTCTCAAAAGGGAATGGAGAGTTTGCCATGAATGGAGGTGGAAGCAACTGGGTGAAGGGAAGAGAAAGTGAGTGAGGAAAGAGAAAGGAAAGAGAACACGAGAGTACCTTTGTCAGCTTGGTGATCACCCATTCCCATCCAGCCCTGGCTTTTACCAGCTGGAGGTGGGTAAAGGGCCAGCCAGTGGCAGGGAGTGGGTTTTACCACCTCTGGAGCAGCACATAGAGGAGAAAGGGTGGTTTTGTTCAGATGCCAATTAAGGGACCAGAGGCCTGCAGCATTTCAAAAGTCCTTGTAGGGAACAGAGACTAATTTCCAGGAACCCTTTGTGATTTGTTTTTAGCAGCATCTCTCAGTGACTAGCAGAGTGTTATTTCATCTTGTCTAAGTTGTATTTGTTTCCAAACTGCTTAACAATGCTAATTGGGGGTACAGACACTCTTTGCAAGTTGCATTTTTTGAAAAAGATAACTCACCCTAGCAATGAACATAGATTGAAAACCAGTTAAAAGCCTGTGAGAACAAATGGGTCTTAAATCGAGGCTGGAACAAAGGGAAGGTGGGGGCACATCCCCTAATGTCAACAGGCAGAAAGCCGCACGTGCATAATGGCCATGGGAGCGACCACCCACGGGGATCTGAGTCACTTCCGGAGACAGACAGAGACCTGGAGCCAGGGGCTAGGCCAGCTACCCTGAGTCCTGTTCAGGAGGCAGCCAGGGTGGCCGGGATTGTCTTAGTCCCGTTTCAGGCCCTGCATGTATCCACAGCCAGTTTTCTTCCTCCAAATATATCCCAGAGGCAGGAAGGGGACACTCTGGCAGCTGTGGGCAGCAGCCACGCCTGTGGTGATCCAGAGGTTGTTAATGAGAGTGACTGAGCACCAGTTAGAGTCAGTTGAATTACACAAATTGATAACCCTCTGCACTGCCCACCGAAAGGCTGCCCACCCAGTCAGTCTTATTATCATGCAAGGCCCTCATGAGGAAGAGATTTTGCTAAAGTTGTCATCCACAAATACACGGTTTCATTCCAATCCCAAAGAAGGGCTGTGCCAAATGTTCAGTCTACCTGACAACTGTGCTCATTTCTCATGCTAATAAAGTTACACTCAAAATCCTTCAAGCCAGGCTTTAACAGTACGTGAACTGAGAACTTCCAGAAGTACAAGCTGGGTTTCAAAAAGGCAGGGGAACCAGAGATCAAATTGCCAACATTTGCTGGATCACATAGAAAGCAAAGGAATTCCAGAAAAAACATCTACTGCTTCATTTACTATGCTAAAGCCTTTGACTGTGTGGATCACAACAAGCTGTGGAAAATTCTTAGAGGGATGAGAGTACCAGATTATCTTACCTGTCTTCTGAGAAACCTGTATGCACGTCAAAAGCAATAGTTAGAACTGACATGGGACAACAGACTGGTTCAAAATTGGGAAAGGAATACCACAAGGTACTCTTTATATATTGTCACCTTGCTTATTTAACTTATATGCAGAGTACATCATGTGAAATGTTGGGCTGGATGAATCACAAACTGGAGTCAAGATTTCCAGGAGAAATATCAACAACCTCAGACGTGCAGATGATACCATTCTAATGGCAGAAGGTAAAGAGGAACTAAAGAGCCTCTTGGTGAAGGTGAAAGAGGAGAGTGAAAAAGCTGGCTTAAGTCTCAACATTCAAAAAACTAAGATCACAGCATCCGGTCCTATCATTTCATGGCAAATAGGAGAAAAAGTAGAAGCAGTGACAGCTTTTCTTTTCTTGGGCTTTCTTTCTTTTCATGACCGCAGCTATGAAATTAAAAGATGCTTGCTCCTTGGAAGGAAAGCTATGACAAACTTAGACAAGCATTTAATATGGCAAGCATATTAAAAACCAAAGTCATCACTGTGCCGACAAAGGTCCATATAGTCAAAGCTATGGTTTGTCCAGTAGTCATGGGCATGTGTGAGTTGGACCATAAAGAGGGCTGAGTGCCCAAGAATTGATGCTTTCAAACTGTGGTGCTGGAGAAGACTCTTGAGAGTCCCTTGGACTGTATGGAGATCAAACCAGTCAATCCTAAAGGAAATCAACCCTGAATATTCACTGGAGGGACTGATACTAAAGTTGAAGCTCCAACACTTTGGCCACTGGAGGCGAAGAGAAGACTCACAGGAAAAGATGCTGATGCTGGGAAAGATTGAAGGCAAAAGAAGAGGGCGGCAGAGGATGAGACGGTTAAATAGGATCACCAACTCAATGAACATGAATCTGAGCAAATTCCAGGTGATAGTGAAGGACAGAGGAGCCTGGCACGATGCAGTCCATGGGGTCACAAAGAGTCAGACATGACTGGGTGACTGAACAACAACAATAATTATGCCATAAGCACCAGGCACTGAGCTAGTGCTGAGGCTGATATGGTCAAGCATAAGGCCTAGTGCAGAAGACACAACCTGATTTTTCTTTCCAATATGCACGAGATTTGGGGATTAGAGAGATAGACCAAACCTGGGTTTGAAGTCTGGCTCTCCCAGTAATACCTGAGTGACCCAGGTCAAGCTTTATAATTTCTCAGAGCTTCACTTTCCTCACCTGTAAAAGGGAAGTAACCATTTCTATAGGCATTGAGATGAGTGAGAGAGTTTATGTGAAGCGCCTGGCACAGTGCTCACCACAGTTAGTAGGTGCTCAGTTAATGGTGGCATTGTTACTGTGATAATAACGAATTGTAGGGAGGAGGGATTCCTGTGGAGAGGCTGCATTTTAGCCTCATAGAGCCAACGGGGAGCTTGGCTATACGTTTAGGATCATCAGTCACAGAGCTCACATGAACTTTATCCAGTTCACAGAAGAAGAAACTAAGGCACAGAGAGAGAGAGGGTGACTTGCCCAGCGTCTCCCAGAGTCTGGCTTGGAGCCCGGGTTTTCCTCATCTAGGGTTCTTTCTACTTCAGCGCATCCTGCATTACTAGTCCCTGAAGTAGCTTTTCTTCTCCTAACAGAGTTAGGAAAAAGCCGCATATAGAAGAGATTTCCTTAAACTCAGCAGCATTACCCAGACCCTCCAGTTTCAGATTTTCAGATTTTCATGCTTGCTGCTATGGCTCTCAGATCTCCGCTCGAGATGCAAAGGCTCTCATTGTACTTAATGGAAGGATAGAGGCTTGGCTTCTGTCCTTAGAGTCCTAATGTTTTCATTTCTGGGTGCTTCTATAGCTGCTTCAGGTGTATTTTCCCCAGTCTCTAGCCTTCATTCTTCCTGGTGTGTGAATCCCTGAAGTAGCATTTGAGTCCTCTCAATTCAGCCCAAGCATTTTGCAGTAAAAATTCTCTCTCTTCAGCACATATGAAACACCACGTAAGAACAGAAGCAGATGGATCAGAAACAAATGCATTTGCCAGGAGAGGAACCAGAGACAGGGCAAATGTTGACTGCTTTAAGAAAGCAAGGGGAAATGCATTAAGATTTTTTTAAAAGGGGGCAGTGCATAGAATTCTTCTACCCGGAAAAATGGAGGAGAAAAGGGTGCTTCTCAGTAAGGCTGCCTCTCTCACATCAGGACCTCTGATTTCCCTGCGGGGCTTCGAGTGAGTATTTTGGAAGAAAAGTGTGCGTGGGACTGTGTAGGTCCTGACTCCCACATCTCCGGCTGCCTTCCAGAGGCTGGACAGTCCTCATCCATTCTGCAGGGAGGAGGGGGCTAGCTCCAGAGTCCTCAAAACTCAGGCCACCCCAACCCAGGCTGTATGTCCTCTTGCCTTCTTTTCTTTTCTAGACTCCCTTAGCTCTTACAGTCAACACATCTGTATCCTCTTAATTGCTTTCTGAATATCTCGAAGTGCTCATTTCATCTCCCTAATTTGACTGTCAGCCTCTTCAGGACAGGCATTGCGATCTCTAGTTCTTCTGTATTTTCAGAAGAAATACTTGAGTTTTTAAATGGACACCAGAATACATTGCTAACTATAAGACAACTGGACTTTTAAGGTTTAGAAATATTTCATTAGAAGGAACAGCTTTCTTCTTTGCCACAGGTGTGTATCTAATGCGACAAGAATCTGAGTCAGGATTAATTTCCCACCCAACCAAAGTGATATAAAATAATTTCCTGCTTGAGGTATTGTGGAATGCCACAGGCTAGGGGTATGTGGAGAGAGGTCACGCTTAATTTAAGAGAACTGGTTCTGATCTCAGACCAACAAAGGGGATTTCACTGTTGGTATGAAAAGTTCTCTTCCCTTGGTCTGTGTAAGACACAATAGAGGATAACAGCTGATTCAGAACAGTTATACTCTAGTGTATAAATATGTAAACATGGGTAAGTATGTATTTAGACAATTTAAAAGTGTGTCTCATTTACCCAATTATAAACAGCTGTCTGAGAGCAATTACGATTTATCATGTAAATGCTTATTTGCATAATTCAAAATATGAATATTATTTGCTCCATAAAGACTGTAAATAAAAGGCAACCTGAACTTTCTCATGCTCAGAGTTTTATGCTAAGTTTTTACCTTATAGGAGAAAAAAGCATTTTGTTTGAAATGGTACTTCAGTTTGTTAGTTCTAGCAGGTCCAGATAATAGCTAGTTTAACAAGAAAAGAGCAAGAGTTTTAAAGTGAAGGAGAGTGGCTCAGAAATAATGAAGAAGTCACACTACTCTGCTGTTTTCACTCCTGGAAATTTACTAGGTAGGGATGATGACTTGCCTTACAACTGTTTTCACTGAACATGGATGTTTAACGGTGAATTCTTTCAAGGTATTTAGCATATTATTGTATGTACTACAATTTGATATACATGTAATTTTTCAATAATATATCATTAGTTTTTAAAGTGTAGAATTATTTAATGAGTATGCTTCCAAGTGGACTAAAATTCATATCTCCTTAAAATATAACTTCTATATTTATGAGAACAAGTAATAAAATGTGGACATCAAAACTTCCACTCAGGCATTGCCTAATGTATTAGCTATCTAGGCTTGCTATAACCAGTTACCACAAATTCAGTGGTTTATAACAACAGAAATTTATTCTTTCCTCACTACACTCAAAGAAAGCTAATATGCAAAGTAACGTACCAGCATTCTTCAGTAAAAATTAAAGGATCTTGAAATATTATTTGTATTATCCTTCTTTTAAGAGTGATTTTTATGTTGCATGGTTTTGATATTACAGACAGAGTATTATATTATTTGAAAAACTGAGAATTCATATGTGATATATACCATATTATCATATAGCATATTTAAGGAATATTTATAGAGTTTCCATGATGTAAAGAACAATGTGATGAGAACTCTCATTGCATTCTTCCACTATTTTTGACAAGGAAAATCTCATGGTCTTTCCTTGATATTAAGACTCTCTCCAAGGACATTATTGCTACTAATTATTAGTAGCATTATTAGTAGCATTATTAGTAGCATTATTAGTAGCATTATTAGTAGCATTATTGTACCACTAAGTGTGGACAAGTCTCCCCAGATGAATTAAATCTCTCTCTGCAGCCTTCCTTTGAGTTGAGGGATCAATCACTGCCTTCTGTATGCAATTATTTTCACGCTTCCAGAAAAGAAGTATGTCAAGCATAATGTTAAATATTTTACAAAATGTAGCTCATTCAGACCTCATAATCCTCAGAATTATATTTCATGACATTCCTGCATTACAGATATAAATACTGATACTATGGTAGGGTCCAAAATCAAACAGCCATTAAGTGACAGAACTAGGATACGAATCCAAATGATTGTGTCTCTAATGCTGTACCTTTGCCATGTATCTTTAGGGGTATCACAGTGTGCCTGGCTGCATGCTATCACTCTCTTGGCTGTCTCATGCTCCCAGACCTGTCCTGCTTCAGCTTGGAATGTTTTCTGTGCTGCTTCAGCTTGGCTGGTTTTGCCATGTTGCTACGACACTAGTTAGTGATTTCTGGTTCTTAGGAGGATGCATTGCCCAAATGACTGAGTTAAGAACTTGGAAACCTGCCTGGATCAGGAGAGGAAGGAACAGATCACCTCTTAAAAGACCTTTATTGATTGGCCCCCTGAGAAAATCAAAGCAAGAGAAATCAGGGCACAACAGTGGTTCAGATGTGAGAAAACAAGCCCTGAAGTCCAAGTACATGCACAGGAGTAGGTTACAGACTTCCGTGAGCAAGACCAAAAATTTGAATTAGATAATCAGAATTAGTTAGATTATTTCCAATCAGAAAAAAAGATCAGTTCACATTAGTGGCGAAAAAGTCAGGTCATAAAAGTGCACCCAGGCAGAGGAATTTCCACACTGGCATAAGCAGTGAATTTCCTTTGGGTACTAACTGCTCCTAAGTTAAACAAGAATCAAGAAATCCACTTTGAATCACCAGCCTGGCTCAGTACTGTGTAAAGGTTATCACCTTTACCAGAAAGCCAGGTATAGTACGGAGAAGGCAATGGCAACCCACACCAGTACTCTTGCCTGGAAAATCTCATGGATGGAGGAGCCTGGTAGGCTGCAGTCCATGGTGTCGCTACGAGTCTGACACGACTGAAGCAACTTAGCAGCAGTGGCAGCAGATATGGTAGGTCCCGCCCCTCTCTAGTTACTGGTGAGTCCTGAAGTGTCAGAAAGGGCCAGTTTATAGGGACCTGACTCCTTCCGTCACCTTCAGTCATGCTTTGGTCTCGTTTACCACCATCCCTAATATTTTTTAATTATTTATTTCCTTTCTAGTCAACAGAGGATGAGATGGTTGTATGGCATCACCGACTCAATGGACATAAGTTTGAGCAAACTCCAATAGATAGTGAAGGACAGGGAAGCCTGGCATGTTGCAGTCCATGGGGTTAACAAAGAACTGGACATGACTTAGCAACTGAACAATGAGTCCTCACAGTAAGCCTACGGGACACATTTATTTTGCTATTGTATCTATAGATCAGCTTCAGGGTAGGGCTGTAAATCAGTTTTGATTGCTAAGTATAGCATTACAATTTAAGTAGAATTGATCCTCTCCCCACTGAGGGTTGCTAATTTATTACAAGTTTATTCATTCTATTCATTCAACTAACAAGCATTTATGAAATGCTTACTATGTGACAAAAGCTGTGTTAAGTTCTAGAAAATGACATTGCATAATGTTTTAAAATTTCTAAAACATAAAATCACTATTTCCTTTTATCTGTTTGCAGTTCTAGAAAGTAAGTAATATTATGTCCAATTGTACAGATCATTTAAAAACTGAGGTTCAGATCCCAGGGCCTTTAAGAGGGCAGGACAGTCATCCAAGGTTAAACTACGGAGAGTATAGAAGACGATCAGCTGCCTCTCCTTGGCTGTGAGATTTAATAATAACAAATGACCCAGTCCCTGACCTTGAGGGACTGAATGTCTGATATATATGTGACCATAGAATTTGCACGTAATTTATTATCCAAACACAACACTTCTGAGAGAAAGAAAAGAAGCACTATGATAATTATGCTGGGACAACTGTGCAAACTGGGAGGCATGGTTATTGCCTTTCTCCCAGCTCCCAGCCTGTCTGTCCAAGGAGAAAACAGTGTACTATCTCTGGAGACACATTTGCCCTCATAGAAGCTGGCATAGCTAAGGAGCGTGAACTGGCGGGACAGACAGGAATGAAGTGGGCAGGGAACAGTACCTGGGCTGACTTCATGGACCAACCAGGTAATCCAAGATGAACCCAACTGGGGAGACAGGGCTGCCAATGGGGCAAGCAGCTAGACGGTGGCTGTCGCCCTGCTGCTTAAATTTAAGCTGCAAGAGAAAAGAGGGAAAGTGAGCAGAGAGGCTCTATTCTCTGGACAAAATTAGTCCATCTTGTTTCACATTTCCCTCCAGTAAAACCAAGCCACAAAGGGGGTGAAAGTCCCTAAGATCTTTTTCAGGGGGGAAAAAAATTGGCTGGATCTTTTTTACACACTCTCCACTCTCAGGAATTTATTCTCTAACTAAATAGTTCAATATTATTAAAATAATTGTTCCCATTGGGTAGATGTTAATCATTAAAAGCCCCAGAAGGCAGGAAAGATATCTTCCTTTGGTTATTGATAAGCTAAGTGGAGAGGGTTGTGTTATTTGAGATGGTGTGCCCAGACCTGAGACTGAATTCATTTGGTCTTGGGTGGGAATCACATCTCAGAGCTGGAAGGAACCCAAGGAGATTATCCATTCAGCGTCCTGCTTCTAGATAGTCAACTCCAAACAGCTACAAGGGAATTACAGCTGTTGGGGTAAAAACTGTCCTATTCAAAACATTAGAAAGGCCTTTGTGCACTGACCCTTCTTCTGCCAACCCTACATCTCCCACCACGTCCTCATCGCGACTCCATGCTTCCCCCGGAATTATGACCGTGGTGATGGGATGCCATCTCCGGAGGCTCTGACGATGCACCAAGAAGTTTTCTACCTATGTTATTTCAGTTGTCCTTCACAGCCCCATGAAGTAGTTTATATTGTGGAATTTTTACAGATGAGGAATCAGAGGTATAAAGAAGTTAAATAACTGTCCCAAGGTCACCAGTCTCTGAAGGTGACTCTACCGTGAGTAGTCTGCCTCAGGACATTTCCACTGGGCAGACTGTTGACACCCCAGGTCTCCCATCTGGCACCTCTTTGCCCTTGAAGGTACAGTCTAAGTGCTGTATCTTCTTAAATGATCCACTCCAGTATTCTTGCCTGGAGAATCCCAGGGACGGCGGAGCCTGGTGGGCTGCCATCTATGGGGTCGCACAGAGTCGGACACGACTGAAGCGACTTAGCAGCAGCAGCAGCTTCTTAAATGTTGCCTGTGCCTGCAGAGGCTGAGTTCTGTGCACTTGGGCTGGGCTGTACACAGCTGGTGCAGACATCCTTTATAGCAGCAGTATCTAAAACTCTGTTCTCCCTGCTGGCTTTCATGACTGTCTCCCCCTGCACACCCAGAACTACCCGAGGCCACAAACCCTGTCTTTCACCTCTGCTCTCGAGCACACGCACATGGCCTACCATCTGTCACTCAGTAGGCTTTCAGATGCATTTAACACAGTAACGTGTATGTAGTCAGAAAGCTGCCAACTTCTCTTTGCAGTGCAGGGTGGGGATGCTGCTGACCCAACAGTCAAAAGGAACACAGTCACAGACGGGGCTGGGAGTCTGGTTGGCAATTTTAATTTACAGCTGATGTCTGGCAGCAACTACTTTAGACTGTGGACCTGTCAAGACTGAATTGCTAATAAAATGAGATATGTTTTTGGAAAAATACCCTAAAAAGTACCACGAAGCCTGTTTGTAGGTGTGTCAGTTGGCATCACCTACCTGAAAAGCAATTGGATAAAATATATCACGGGCCTTAAAAATGTCAATAGGTTTTGACCCACTTTTAGAAATTTTTTTCCAAGGAAAGATCAGAAATATATATAGAAACATGTATGCATACCAATATATTGCAACACTGCCTTAAATATAGAAAGTTGGGATGCTGCCTAGATGTCCCATGTTTAAGAGCACTGTATTATCATCAAAAAGAGACTACATGCAGCTTTTTATATCATCTACACAAAGAATTTGTAATGACACATTAAAGTCTTATGATCTGTCAAACAAGTAAACAAACAAAACACCTTAGAATATGAAACTCTACATACAGCATGATTTCAACAGTGTAAGAAGTATATGAAACTAGCAAGAAATATACTAAAACATTAGTAATGATTTATCTCCAATTGGTAAAATTAGGTACTTTTTTTTTATTTGTTCCATAGGTATCCTTTCTTTATTTCCCAAGTTTTACACATTGAGCGTGTATTACTTTAATGTTTGGGGGGGTAAAATTATGTTTTTTAAAATACTGTATGAGATATGGCATGTTTTTACCATCTGAGAGATGATACTTAATGTCTTAATTAAATGAAAAATAGGCCATTATCTCTAAAATGTAAAAAATGATTAGAATTAGACAAATATCATTAAAAAGGAGCTATAATAAGTAGAAGAAGGATGGTTTCATGGGAGGAAAAAGAAATTTGGATATCAGAAGATCTGGTTAATAGTGTTTGTGTCAGTAATTACATAACCTAGGAGAGTCATTTAACCTCTTTCTAAGTTTCTTTATCTGTAAAAATGTTGGTTAAATCAGATGACTTCTATATCCCCTCCTAGCTCTAAAAAGCCTATGGCCTTTTTCCATTGATTGATCCACTGTTTATCTCATATGCACAAACATCCACATATTGGGGTGATGTGACTGCACTAGACGAGGTGCTGAGTGCGAATCCATGGAAACCTCCCCTGGTCAGCAAAAAGCTGGTGACTAATTCCTGAGATTGAGTCAGTGTAACTGTAAGGACCAGGGAGTGAAAAAGGAGGAAAACACGAAAGAGGAAGAATGGTGGGAAAGTCACGGAGGTGCCGGGAGAGGCCAGATGGGTTGAGGAGGAAGATTCCCATTTTGACAGAGTCAGCGAGAGCTGCAGTAGGCAGTCTGCCGTCGGGGTTGATTGATCAATGGTTGAGAGGCTGCCTGACAACTCGCCAAAGGAAGAACAGGGGCTGCAGAAGGGGATGACCTTTCACCCTCAGGTCCCCAGCTCAAATTCCCCGGGGGACCCAGTGTCTTACCACCCCGTGCAGTTAGAAGTGAATGACTGAAAACAAAGTTCCACCCAGGAGACGGCCAAAGGGTAGGTTTTTTGACTTGTGGTTAAAAACTAGTGAAAGAGATGCTTTTAACCAGAAAGAAAGCAAGCATTTGGCCCAAAATGTAAAAGAGGGGTAAAGAGAAAGGGGCACTACTGTGGAATTCAAAAGGCCTGTGTCCTAATCCTGGCTTTGCTGTGGTCTTGCTGGGTGGCCAGTGAGCCATTTACCCTTTCCCGCCTCACTTTCTCTCAGTAAAATGGAGCTGACAAGTCCTGTTTCCAGCACCATGGAGGGTGTAGGAGAATCACAGAAGCCAAGAGTGATGGTGCTATATAAATCCTGAGCGTCCGAAGTCCCGGTTTTCTTTTTCCTTGGACCAGGTGAGTCTGTCAAGGGCTATAGGGGAAGAGACAGAGAAGGAGAAACATAAAAGAGAGGGCCAGTCTCCTGTCAGCCTAGAGAACCAAGGCTCTACTCATACTCCTGAAGACCACAGATGTTAAATAATGGAAATCCTACGACCTAAATTGTGCCCAAAATTATCTAAGCTCTTCTGAGTCAAAAACATTGAAATTCTATGAGAAACACTGAATACTTGGAATATTCACATGAGCTGTGCATGTTGCAAATAGTAATGCTATTCATTTCCTTCTAATGTTATTTTAATCTGCAATGCCATTAGTCTGGAGAAGGCAGTGGCACCCCACTCAAGTACTCTTGCCTGGAAAATCCCATGGACGGGGAAGCCTGGTGGGCTGTGGTCCATGGGGTCGCAGGGAGTCGGACACGACTGAGAGACTTCACTTTCAATTTTCACTTTCATGCATTGGAGAAGGAAATGGCAACCCACTCCAGTGTTCTTGCCTGGAGAATCCCAGGGACGGGGGAGACTGGTGGGCTGCCGTCTATGGGGTCGCACAGAGTCGGACACGACTGAAGCGACTTAGCAGCAGCAGCCATTAGTCACTGTTGCATTTTGTTGAGCCTATAAAGCCTTCTAGTTTAGTGCTTTGGATGTTGTAGTACAGTAATATTTAACTAACATGTCCTCAAGGGTAGAGGCTGTCTTCTGCTCCTCCTATATTTTTCAAAGGGCAAAACAGATATTTAAGTTCAAGTTTCACTTAAAACCCGGTGCATCTTCTTCTCATGATCATTACTCTTCAGTATTTGCATGTATCTCTGCCCCTTCCGGGGCAGCAAGCCTGTCTATAACTCCTGCCTGACACTGGAGTGGGCCAGATGAAGATGTTGGGGTATTATTTGGGGGATAATGGTGGCAGTTCATTTCTATTTATGGATTTAATTGATTCTAACCCAGGAGCTCTAAAATCACATGGATCCTGTGCCAAGTACCTCCCATGAAGGATGATGGTTTGAAGACCTCTGTCAATCACCCAGCAGAGATGAACAGGCCAAGTATTTCTGATTTTAAGGAGCCCCTTTAATCTAATCAGTTTCAGACAGTCTTGCTTCCTCTGAGCCATGCATGGATTAATTCTATAAGAGAGACTTTTCCATTAAAGAAACTGATTGCAAGCTTCCCTTCTAATTGTGAAAATGCTCACCTGCTCAAAGTAAACAGTTCTGGAAAGATACCTTCATTTTGCTTCAGTTATTTGGCTGAGGAGAGTGGAGTTTCAACAGAAATTTAAGAAGTTAAAATTTAACATCCATCCTCACTCATAGAGAAATTTGTTCCTAAGGTGAGTGCAGAAACTACAAAATGACTTTGATCCCATCAGCCCCTTTTTAAGGACCTCAACTATTCAGCTATGACAAAAAAACAATCACTAATTATGGGAGCAGTGGGAATGATGAGTGTAAGGAGCCACTGAGATTATCTTTAAAAAGGAACAATTGATCAAAAATTGAAAATGGGATTTCCCTGGGGGTCCAGCAGTTAAGACTGCACTTTCAATGCAGGGGGGATGGGTTCTATCTCTGCTTGGAGAACTAGATCCCACATGTGACACGGTGCAGCCAAAAAAAAAACCAAAAAACTGAACACAACCTAAATATCCAATAATTGGATAATTATTAATTTTATTATGTTTAATGCTGGAATGCTATGAAATGATTAAAATCATGTTTTCTGAAGAATGTATAATAAGATGGAAAAATATTTACCACATATGCGAAATGGAAAAAGTAGTATGCAAAATTAAATGTACAGAGCTTCCCTGGTGGCTCAGACAGTAAAGAATCTGCCTGCAATGTGGGAGACCCAGGTTCAGTCCCTGGGTCAGGAAGATCCCCTGGTGCAGGAAATGGCAACCCACTCCAGTGTTCTTGCCATGGAGAACTCCATAGACAGAGGAGCCTGACAGGTTACAGTTCATGGGATCACATAGAGTTGGATACAACTGAGTGACTAACACTTTACTATGAAATAATTAAAATCATGTTTTCTGAAGAATGTATAATGAGACAGAAAAATATTTACCACATATGTGAAATGGAGAAAGTAGTATGCAAAATTATGTGTACAATTTTTTAAGACTCTCTAGTACTAGAGAGAAGACTGTGCCCTGCAGCAGTTCAAAAGGACTAAACGGACCTAAATTTGCTAACATGGAAAGACTCCTAAAATCTGACATCACATCATGAAAGCATGTTTTGAAACGATGCAGAGCATAATCCTATTCAGCTAGGCTTTTGGGTTGGGAAGGTTAAAGGGGACTTTAATCTCGTCTGTATCATTTGAGTATCTGTAATAATAATTTATTTATCATGAAATTTAAAATATTTTTAAAACTTAAAGTGAGGGAAGAAAATGAGAAAAAATACTGGAAGAAAATATTCCTTAAACCTTAACAGTTGGCTATCTCCAAATGGTTGTGACTGTGTTAACTGATGAAACTGAAGCCCTTGCAGGGGAAACCATCTGACAATTGAGCCAAGATTCAGTCCTGGTTGTCTGTGGCTCCAAAGTTCATGTTCTTTCCATCCCACTTCACCTTTCTGGTTATGTGTCCTTAGGTGTTATGGAGTCAGGTTACAATTAAGGGATGAGCAGATACTGGGAAATGGGGGTCTATCTTTATCCCTGAACTTGAAGGCTTCTTCAGCAGTAAAAATCTGGTACCAGGCCAACAAACCAGAGGCAGCAAAAGAGATGGAAACCAGCTGTTCAGAAAGCTCCCCCACCCCACTCACCACCCCCAAACTGCAGCTTCTTTGCCGCTGTGGTCCACTGTACAGTCTATTTAGGAGCTAACAGACAGGTTCCAGGAGCCATCCCCAGAGACTGTGACACAGCAGTCACAGTCCGGGAGTGTGGCCCAGCAATTCTGCATTTTCCCAACCATCCCATGTTGTTCTGAGACCATTTCTCAAGAAAACCTACTCTAGGGATGTTATAGATCCAGAAAACAAATACATGAAGTGCCACTCTCTTTATTCCCAACTCAGACCATTCTCTGAAACTTTGTTCTTTCAAGACAGTCCCTTATGCCCATTTAAAGATGATTCCACTGAGTTAAACCGATGGGTAGGGCACCAGGGCGAGAGGAGGGGGTAGCTATGACTGGGCCGAAGAAAATGGGGAAGGGACAGGGGCTGTTTGGTGAAGAGGGGCAGTAGTCGCCTGAATGTTATGAAGTTTAAAAATCAATAAAAATGCTCTAATCACTAGATATGACCCTGCCAAACAGATGACATAATGCAGTCTGACCTGTTAAATAAGTCACTTCGGAGGATCATAGTGAAAATAATTTTAGCATCTAAGAAGTGAGCATCCGAGCCCTGATCATCAGCATAGCCAAGAGAAAATGCCATTAGTCTGCCAGGGTCAAGAAGAGCCACAATAATCAGGTTTCTTCCTCGAAGAATTTATCTAGATTGCTGCTGCTCCTGGAAAGCAAACCAAAGGTCCTATGTTGCCACCTAGAGTCCAAAGCCTGGAAGTATGGGCAGGGGAAATTTGAATTGATCTGGCTCTTCGGAGAAATCTAAGATGAATTAATTACAGCACTTAAAAAGCACCAGCTTCAGACTTAGGAATGTCCATCAGTCCTTTTTTAATAGGACATGAATGTGTGTTTGAACTCAAGCCTCCAAATGATTTCAGAATGGAAAAATACTTTCTAGAACCTTGATTAAATGTAAGAGAGAACACGTTTGTGAGTTTGTGTGTGTGTGTGTGTGTGTTGGCAGGGGGTGGGGGGGGCGGCGGACAGTCCTAACTGTTACTATCACTAGATGACCTGTGGAAAATCACTTAACCCCTTGGGGGTAAGAGGACTGAACTAACCTGACAATATTGCGAGCCTTCTAGGGCCTAAATTTCCATATTTCTATAATAGTTTGGACTCTATTTGAACCCAGACATCAGTCAAAAGGGGCTTCCCAGGTGGCACAGTGATAAAGAACTCGTCTGCCAATGCAGGAGACACAAGAGATGTGGATTCCATCCCTGGGCTGGGAAGACCCCCTGGAGTATGAAATGGCAACCCACTCCAGTATTCTTGCCTGGAAAATTCCATGGACAGAGGAGCCTGGTGGGCTACAGTCCATGGGGTCGCAAAGAGTTGGATGTGACTGAACACACACATCAGTCAAAAACAAAAATTGGCACCATGTGCAAAAAATGTTAGTACCTTGCATTTTTGAAAGTGACCTTTTTCATCAAGGAAACCATATCTCTGCTGCCCTCTAGAGCTCTACCTGAAATCTGCATGAATTTAATGCAAAAGTCCCACCAAATGAAGGCCCAGCCTGCTTGAGATTTACAGCCTGCCAGATCCCTGCAGTTTTTTGTGTCTTTTGGGACAATATATTTATTCATTCTTTCCATTCTTGTTTCATAGTCTTCTGAAACGATTCAGTTCAATTCAACCATTTATTCCAGAATTCTTTCCCAACTCTTCCTGTTTATAGATTTTGGCTGTTGGAAGTTAAGCCCACATAATTTACTTAGAAGGGCCAATCTTTCTAAAGGACTCTCCATTCCATAAATGTGTTTCCTCTGAGTAAGTTGTGCAGTGGCACAAGGGAGGATTATCAGTTCTAATTTCTGCAGTCAATGCTTATAAAAAGAATCCCAGGCTCTTTTCTTGTGTCATTTCCAAGAAACCTGTGCAGCAAGACTGCTACTGAGCTGACAACACGAGAATTCTGCTATGAAAGTGCCGAGGAAACACGGGGCCGCTAAGTGGATGTTCTCCAGCCGGGTCAGCAGAGGAGCCCCATTTTCAGTCTTGTTTTGGAATTATAATTCAGTTCTGACTCTTTTCAGAACTACAGCCAATCTTTGATGCACACAATCTGCTAGTTGGTGGGCTGCAGCTTAGAGAAAAGTGGAGAGAATGCCTCTTACCAGTTGTATCTTAACACTGGCAAAATCTCCATTAAAGGCAAGAACGTTCCAGTTCAGTTGATATTTTTTACCCTGAGTGGGACTGCCACTCTTGATAAAACAGGAGTGACGTATTTCAAAATTTATGCTGGAAATCCAAGTGTTGATAGTGACTTGTTATAAACTCAAAGACCCATGAAGCCAATTCTAGGATTCCTAGAGGTTATGCAATGGCCCTTTCAGGGTTCCTGCTGCAGAGGAGACCCAGGATCCCTCCTCACTTGATTTACAGCCTTGTTCAAAGTCTAATCCACTCCAGGGTCCAGACCTCTGCAGGGTGTGAAGTCAGGCACAGTAGGGACTCCACAAAACTTTTTGGGCACTACTGTATCAAGAAGTGGATGGTGCACTGGGGAGAGATTTGCAGAGCTGCAAAATGTTCTTCACTGTTCACACCCATAAAGGATATCCCAGTGGTTAATCTTAAGAGATTATTAGTATTTATTATAACTCTTAAAGGACTGCCCATAAATCTGACTTTTTTAGTTACCCATAAAGCAGTTACTGGGACAACCTAGCAACATAGTGATTTCCATTGTTTAGCCAAGGCACAGCATTCTTAAATCCTCAGAGAACGGAGAATAGTAAATAACAAAGTCTGTGAGAAAGAACCTGTTCTCTGTTGCTGGCCATGTGTTCTGTTTTTAAGCTCCCAGAGTCCGTCCCTGCCCCCACCCAAGACCTGCCCCCTTTGCCTTGGCATGGTCCTTTCGTTCTACCCACATAGACCATGACACTGGGGCGGGGGGGGGGGGGAACCAAGTGGAGGAATAATCAAACCACAGCAACTCCAGAAGAGTTTCAGGGTCAAGTGAGAACCCTCTGTTTACTATATCTTATTGTACATGACCTAAAACTTGTTGCAAGTTTCAGGAAATGTAGGTTTGTAGCAGAACTGAGAAAGGACGTAGAGACACCTTATGATGGGCATTGCTGGTGCTCACTGATATTTCTAAGCTCCTCTCCTTCCACGCTCAGGAGGACTGTCCCTTCCCATCCCCTCAAAGCGAGGGAACCTGTGACTTGCTACCGCCAAGGCAATGTGAGAGGAAGTGAAGACTGTCACCACTTCCACGCGGAGACATTTCAGAGAACCCCTGTGCCCCTCATCTCTTGTGTAGAAGCACAGGTCAAAGTCACAGTGCCACAGGACCAAAGTCACCAAAGTCCAACACACAGAGGACAGCTGCCTAGAAAACTGATTGAACCTGTAAAGGACTTCCCCTAAGTGAGAATTTAACCTTTGTGGTCTTTTTGGCATTGTTATTGCAGCATATCCAGGCTCTCCTGCTGATACATGCCCCTGTGCTACTGAAAATTCAGTCTTTTCAGTCTGAACATCATTTTCCTTGATGAGGGAGATGGAAACAATCAGGAGTTCATATTTCTCTCTGATCTTCATAAATATGACAACAACAAGCTATATATTTCGTTGGTCAAAAGGTTCACTCAGATTTTTTTGTAACATATTAAAGAAAACCCTGAATGAATATTTTGGTCAACCCAATATTTGGCCAATCACCCTTACTCTTTCTTGCTCTAAGACTAATTTCCTTACTCTCAACATTAATTTCCCTTTTAGCTATCTTTAGTACTTTTTGCAAGACTTGCTTTATTTGGGAAATCAACTTTTCTAGCCCTGCCATTGCATATCTTAGAAGAAACTGTAATGGTAAATCTTCATGACCTTGGATTTAGCAATGTTTGTTAGATATGACACCAAGTGAAAGTCAAAGTCATTCAGTCGTGTCCGACTCTTTGTGATCCCATGGACTGTACAGTCCATGGAATCCTCCAGGACAGAATACTGGAGTGGGTAGCCTTTCCATTCTCCAGGGAATTTTCCCAACCCAGGGATTAAACCCAGGTCTCCCACATTGCTGGTAACCAGCTGAACCACAAAGGGAGATATGACACCAAAGTACAAGTGAAAAAAAAAAAAAGATAAGTTGGACTTTGACAAAACATTGCTCATTAAAGGACACTGTCAAGAGAGTGAAAAGACAACCCACAGAATCAGAAAAAATATTTGCAAACCATATATCTGATAAGGGTCTGGTATCCAGAGCATATAAAGAGTTCCTACTGCTCCACAGCAAAAAGGCAAACAATCCAATTTAAAAATGGGCAGATGACTTGATTAGACATTTTCTCCAAATATACAGGTAGCCCACAAGCATATGAAAAGATGCTCGATATCATTAGTCATTAAGAAAATTCAAATCAAAACCCAGCTAAATAGCACTTCATACCCACAGGTTGGCCAGAGTGAAAAACAGAAAATAACAAGTCTTGGCAAAGATATGGAGGAATTGAAACTCTCACTCGTTGGTGATAGGAATTGAAAATGGTGCAGCCGTGGTGGAAAACAGTTTAGTAGTTTGCCAACAAGTTAAACAGAGAGTTACCAAGTAGTCCAACAATTCTATTCGTGTAATAGTCACAAAAACCATAAACAACGCCAATGTCCATCAGCTGATGAATGGATAAACAAATGTGGAAAATCCATAGAGTGGAACAGTATTCAGACACAGAAAGGAATGAAGTACTGATACATGATACAATGTATATGAATCTTGAAAACATCATGATATGTGAAAGAAGCCAGACCAAAATATGTGACCAAAAGATCACATATTGTATGATTCTATTTATAGGAAATATTCAGAATAGCTGTATCTACAAAGACAGGAAGCAGCCCAGTGGTTGCCAGGGCCTGAGGAAGAAGAACTAGGGAGGGCCTGCTTAATGGATACAGAACTTATTTTGAAGTAATAAAAATTTCCTGTAACTAGATAGTTTCACAGTATCATGAATATACTAAATGCCACAGAATTGCAAACTCTGAAATGGTTTACCGCTAATTTTATGCTATGTGAATTTTATCTCTATTATACATACATATATAAAAAAGCATGGTCATCTCCCAAGATTTCTGTAACTTCTGCTCTACCAGCAATTCCCACTTGCTGATAGAATTAGTTAGGGCCATTGTATCAGGGATCTTAGTTATCTTTCTACCTTGTAAGACAGGTTCTTAACCTTCAGTTCACCTTCAGGGCATCAAAGGCCCCTTTAAAACTCTACATAAGGGAGCAGAGCAGCCAGGCACCCTGGTGGAGGTGCCGCAAGGGTCTTAGAAAGGGGGCTGTGCACACTCCCAACCCCAGAAACCAGGGCCGCAGGGCTCTCGCTCAGGGACCCCCAAGGAATGCTTTGTTTTCAGGCGTGTATCTAGCTCCCAGGGTCCATCACCACAGCCTCCTGCTGACTCTTGGTGTCTGTCTGTAGGAAGTGGAATCCTTTAGCCTCTCCTGAAAGGATCCTCAGCAAGGCCTTGTAGGCCTGACCAGTGAATTAAAGGGTTTCTCATCCCACTTTTCCTGGGCTGTTAAGCTTGGGGTAGAAGGCGGGGAGCAGGCAGCAAGTGGGTCCCCAGGCATGGTACAGAGGCCAAAGCTGTGCCAGGAACATCCCACCTGTCTGCCCCAGCCTTCCCCCCATGAAGCCTCGTGTTTGCTTTAGCCTGTGCTGTTGTGAGTTGTGCTGCTTTTCTTTGTGAGTTGTTTTTATTTAATTGTGTAAATTTGTTTCTCCTGTTACTGTGACTCTAAGGTGTTGTGTTTTTAATTTTTTTAAACAAATGTTACCATTTTTAAGATAATAAATTCCGATCAAAAAAAGAAAAACTCTACATGAAATTTTGTGTCCATATGTAAAGGGAGAAGGTAAACCGAAATGTGGTTGCACAGAGGTCTCAGCCATTCCCACAGAGGGTTGTGAAGCTGGGATGGTCTTCAGGTATACCAGAGGGTCCAGTATTGCTTATAAAGGAAGAGAGCTCAGGCTGCTTTGAAGAGAGGACAAAACCTGCCAAGAGCAACTTCGGGAGAAGGACTCAACGGTGAGCTGGTAAATAAGCGTCTTGGTCCTTAAAGAGGGATCTAAGAGCACACAACAGCATCCACAACAACTGATACAGTTGTAATAGGACATTAGTTCCGCCTGGGTGTTGAGTTTCCAAAGGCTATTTGCTTCTCTTGCCTGGTGCTTCTTGATTCTGGATCATCACTGGAAATCTTGACTTGGGTGATACCTCCTCCAGGTGAAGTCGCCCAACAACTTTCCTTCCAGCTCCCAGTTTCACTGTGCATCTCTGGTGGGGTCTCCTCCCCCCTCCAGGTAGCCATTTTGGGCTGAGCCCCTCTCGACTGACCCAGTCCAGCTCCCTTCCAGAGACTTTTCTAGCATGTACTAGAAGTAGTCTCAAAAAAAATATTTAACCCTGCTATCTAAATGTTACCAGAAAGAAAGATCAACTTCTCCAAACCAAATTCATTATCCTTGGCAGATGTGCTCTGTGTTTCGTGTGGCTTATATCCAACAATTCTCTACCGCTGGTCAAATCATCTTACTATCCAAGAATCTGATTTGCAACTAATTCATCTTGAAGTGTTTGACCAGAACCTACACTGCTTAAAATTAGAAATGCTATGTGTATTTTACTGAGATTTTTTTCAGTGCCCATGGTGGGTGATTGCTAACATCTGCTTTGAAATTTTTCCAGACTAAAATCATTATAGCCTCACACTATAGCTTAGAACTTTGGGTCTCAATTGCTTGTTGCCCCGTGTGCCAGAGCAGGCCTTGGGACTGCTTCTTGGGAGTATTTTCTACCCTGTCCATAGTTTGTCCCTTACCCCACTGTTCTGCAGAGGTGGATTCCGGTTAGACTCTTTAATTTTCAAAGGATCTTAACTCTACTCTTAGCCTGTTACTGTCTTTTCTTTTAATTAGCAAAATATTCACCTTTGAAATTCTTGCCAGAAATTATAATTTTGAACTCTCTGCTCTCCAACACTTACCAAAAGTTTCAAGAGCTATTTAGAAGGGCTGGCTTGAAAAGCCACACAAACATTCCTTTAGATATTTAAAATTTTTACCTTAGGATTACTTCAAACCATGTGAGTCTCGTGCTTTTTACAGAGGTGTAGATCTGTGATTTGGCCAACACTGAGGGATTTTATAAGAAACTCACTTCTGAGGTTACAGGGGTTGTGGTTGGGAAACCATCCACTTCATGACTGTGCTTCCTCTGTTTGAGGTATCTGGGGTGTAAGGAAAATATGTATTTCTCCTCATGACCTACCTTGTTGTTAGCTAGTGGAAAGTCTGAACCTTGAAGCTAAGCATATCTTCCTTTTTACATTGAATTATTAAACATTTCAAAGCCAAATTAGTGACTCATCTCTAGCAACATACCAAGATCTTAGGATACGCATTTTCCTCACCACCTAGCTTGTTTATAGCTGGTGGAAAGAATGAATCTTGAAACTCAGCATATCTTCCTCTTTATATTGAATTATCAAAGCCAAATTGTGTGACTCATCCATAGCAACTATCAAGATCTTCAGAATATGCATTTTTTGGTATTAATATTACAATTTTCTGCCCACTTCCTTGTCATAGGCTCCTTCGATTATTTTTACCCTTTTGTTTATATATAATTTACCTTAAAGCCATCATAGAACATTGCTTGGTTACAAATAAAGTAAAATAGCCATATCAACTTCAGGTTGACCTCTTCCTTGCCTAACCACATATTCTGAATTTTTAGAGCACTTCTAATCAAGTCTAATTAAATAATTAGGCTACACAAGGACATCACCAGATGGTCAATACCGAAATCAGACTGATTATATTTTTTGCAGCCGAAGATGGAGAAGCTCTATACAGTCAGCAAAAACAAGACCAGGAGCTGACTGTGGCTCAGATCATGAACTCCTTATTGCAAAATTCAAACTTAAATTGAAGAAAGTAAGGAAAACTACTAGGCCATTCAGGTATGACCTAAATCAAATCCCTTATGATTATACAGTGGAAGTGACAAATAGATTCAAGGGATTAGATCTGATAGACAGAGTGCCTAAAGAATTATGGACAGAGGTTTGTGACATTGTACAGGAGGCAGTGATCAAGACCATCCCCAAGAAAAAGAAATGCAACAAGGCAAAATGGTTGTCTGATAAGGCCGTACAAATAGCTGAGAAAAGACGAGAAGCTAAAGGCAAAAGAGAAAAGGAAAGATATACCCATCTGAAAGCAGAGTTCCAAAGAACAGCAAGGAGAGATAAGAAAGCCTTCCTCAGTGATCAACCCAAAGAAATAGAGGAAAACAATAGAATGGGAAAGATTAGAGATATTTTCAAGAAAATTAGAGATACCAAGGAAATATTTCATGCAATGATAGGCATAATAAAGGACAGAAATGGTATGGACCCAACAGAGCAGAAGATATTAAGAAGAAGTGGCAAGAATACACAGAAGAGTTATACAAAAAGATCTTCATTACTCAGATAACCATGATGGTGTGATCACTCACTTAGAGCCAGACATCCTGGAGTGTGAAGTCAAATGGGCCTTAGGAAGCATCACTACAAACAAAGCTAGTAGAGGTGATAGAATTCCAGCTGAGTTATTTCAAATCCTAAAAAACGATGCTGTGAAAGTGCTGCACTCAATACGCCAGCAAATTTGGAAAACAGCAGTGGCCACAGGACTGGAATAGGTCACTTTTCATTCTAATCCCAAGGAAGGGCAATGCCAAACAATGTTCAAACTACCATACAATTGTGCTCATTTCACATGCTAGCATGCTCAAAATTCTCCCAGCTAGGCTTCAACAGTACATGAACTGAGAACATCCAGACATACAAGCTGGATTTAGAAAAGGCAGAAGAAACAAAGATCAAATAGCCAACGTCCATTGGATCACAGAAAAAGCAAGAGAATTCCAGAAAAACATCTACTTCTGCTTCCTTGACTACGCTAAAGCCTTAGACTGTGTGGATCACAACAAACTGTGTAAAATTCTTCAAGAGATGGGAATACCATATCATCTTACCTACCTCCTGAGAAACCTGTGTAAAGATCAAGAAGCAAGAGTTAGAACCAAACATGGAACAACAGACTGGTTCAAAACTGGGAAAGGAATGTGTCAAGGCTGTATATTGTCACCCTATTTAATTTACGTGCAGAGTTCAGTTCAGTTCAGTCGTTCAGTCGTGTCCAACTCTTTGCGACCCCATGAATTGCAGCACGCCAGGCCTCGCTGTCCATCACCAACTCCCGGAGTCTACCCAAACCCATGTCCATCGAGTCAGTGATGCCATCCAACCATCTCATCCTCTGTCATCCCCTTCTCCTCCCACCCCCAATCCTACCCAGCATTAGGGTCTTTTCCAATGAGTCAACCCTTCGCATGAGGTGGCCAAAGTATTGGAGTTTCAGCTTCAACATCAGACCTTCCATTGAACACCCAGGATTGATCTCTTTTAGGATGGATTGATTGGATCTCCTTGCAGTCCAAGGGACTCTCAAGAGTCTTCTCCAACACCACAGTTCAAAAGCATCAATTCTTCGGCATTCAGCCTTCTTCACTGCCCAACTCTCACATCCATACATGACCACTGGAAAAACCATAGCCTTGACTAGACGGACTTTTGTTGGCAAAGTAATGTGCAGAGTACATCATGCTAAATGACAGCCTGGATGAATCACAAGCTGGAATTCAAGACTGTTGGGAGAAATATCAATAACCTCAGATATTCAGATGACACCACTCTTATGGCAGAAAGCAAAGAGGAACTAAAGAGCTTCTTGATGAAAGTGAAAGAGGAGACTGAAAAAGCTGGCTTAAAACTCAACATTCAAAAAACTAAGATCATGGCATCTGGCCCCTTCACTTCATGACTTATAGATGGGGAAACAATGGAAACAGTGAAAGATTTTATTTTCTTGGGCTCCAAAATCACTGTGGATGATGACTTTGCCATGAAATTAAAAGATGCTTGCTCCTTGGAAGAAAAGATATGACAAATCTATACAGCATATTAAAAAACAAAGACATTACTTTGCCAACAAAGGTCTGTCTAGTCAAAGCTATGGTTTTTTCAGTAGTCATGTATGGATGTGATATCTGGACCATAAAGAAGGCTGAGCACTGAAGAATTGATGTTTTCGAACTGTGTTGCTGGAGAAGACTCTTAAGAGTCCCTTGGACAGCAAGGAGATCAAACCAGTCAAACCTAAAGGAAATCAACCCAGAATATTCACTGGAAGGATTGATGCTAAAGCTGAAGCTTCAATACTTTGGCCACCTGATGTGAAGAACCAACTCATTAGAAGAGACCCTGATGCTGGGAATGATTGAAGGCAGGAGGAGAAGGGGAAGACAGAGAACAAGATAGTTGGATGGCACCACTTACTCAATGGATATGAGTTTGAGCAGCTCTGGGAGATGGTGAAGGACAGGGAAGCCTGGTGTGTTGCAGTCCATGGAGTCACAAAAAGTCAGATACAACTGAGTGACTGAACAACAACAATAATTAATAATGATGATAATAACAACAACTGTTGGTTGAGAAATTCTCCATGCTGGATTCTTGACATGTTAATATAGGTCTCATTTAATATTTACAGACACCTCTCAAGGCAGGTATTATGTCCCTATTTTACAGCAAAGGAAACCAAGACTCAGGAGGCTTAAAGTATTTGCTCAAAGCTAAGATTAGTAAGTGACAGATCCAGGACTGGGAATGCCCTGAGGCCCCTACTCTCTTCTCTGTGTCAGTCCGTCCACTCTGTGGGATGATGCTTTTCAAGTTGACTTTTATACATCCTGCAAGGTAAGGGTTGAAATTTGTGGTTTTTACATGTGGATGTCCAATTTTTCCAACTGTCCAGCACAATTTTCTAAAAAGTCCTTTTTTTTCACCCAATTACCTTAGTACCTTTGTCAAAATTCAGTTGACTATACTCTGGGGTTCCCAGGTGGTGCCAGTGGTAAAGAACCCACCTGCCAATGCAGGATATGTAAGAGATGCGGGTTCAATCCCTGGGTCGAAAAGATCCCCTGGAGGGGAGCATGGCAACTCACTCCAGCATTCCTGCCTGGAGAATCTCATGAACAGAGGAGCCTGGCAGGTTACAGTCCATGGGGTCGCAGAGAGTCAGACACGACTGAGTGACTTAGCATGCATACGTGTGTGGCTCTACTGGTTGGCCAAAAAATTCATTCTGGCTTTCCCATCATATCTTACAGAAAATCCTGAATGAACTTTTGGCCAGCCAAATATTTCTAACTTTCTGTTGATATACTTGCCCCTTTTTATACCAACACCATACTGCCTTTATTACCATAATTTTATATTAAGTCTTAAGATCAGATATTATGAACACCACATCTTTGTTCCTCTTTTTCAATATTATTTTGGCTATGCTAGGTTTTTTGCATTTCCATATAAATTTTAGAATCCTCTTTTCAATTTCTAAAAAAGAGCAGCGTCCTAGAATTTTCACTGGGACTTGTTCAATCTGTTGATCAATTTGAGGAAGAACTGATATCTTAAACAATATTGGGAATTCCAATCCAAAAGCACAGTGTATAGATCTATTTATACAGATCTTCTCTGATTTTTCTCAGCAATGTACAGGTATTATAAATAGTTTGTTAAATTTATCTTTGAGCATTTCATTTTCATGCTATCAGAAATTGTATTTTTTTGCTTCAATTTCCAATTGCTCCTTGATAATACGGAGAAATATAATTCACCTTTTATATTGACTTTGTGTTGTCTCAACTCACTAAATTCACATAGCAGTTCAGTAATTGTTATGATTTCTTGGGATTTTTTATGTAGATAACTATGTTATTTGCTAATAAAGATAGTTTTCCTTTTTCCTTTCCAAGATATATGACTCTCTTATTTATTTTTCTTCCCTTACTGCTGGCTAGAACCACCAGGACAACCTTGACTAGAGGTGATGAGAGCAGACATTCCACTCTGTTCCCAGCCTTTGAGGTAAAACATTCAGAATTTCACCACTAAGTACTGTGTTAACTACAGCCTTTTGTTGATTCCCTATTTCAGGTTTGGATGTACTCAGTTGCTCAGTCATGTCAGACACTTTGCGACCCCATGGACTGTAACCTGCCAGGCTCCTCTTGTCCATGGGATTATCCCAGCAGGAACACTGGAGTGGGTTGCCATTTCCTTCTCCAGGGGAATCTTCTTGACCCAGGGATTGAATCCACATCTCCTGCATTGGCAGGTGGATTCTTTACCACTGTGCCACCTGTATATTTCCCTCCATTGCAAGTTTCCATTATGAATAGATTTTGGACTTTATCAAAAATGCTTTCCCCCCTCTGCATTGCTTCAGATAATAACATGATTTTTCTTTTTTAGCTTACTGATATGGTGAATTACATCGACTGATTTTCAGATGTTGAAGTAATCTTGTACTTCTTTGATAAATCTCCCTTCATTGACAGTCCTGATTTATTATTTTTATATATTACTGAATTTGATTTACCAGTATTTTGTTAAGGATTTTACATATATGTTTATGAGAGTTTTGGTTCAGTAGTTTTCTTGTAATGTTCTTGTCTAGTTCAGAGATCAGGGTAATACTGACTTAATAAAATGGGTTGGAAAATATTTATTCCTATTCTATTTTCTGGAAGAGGAAACCAGTAATTTTAAACACATCTGTTTCTATTTATTTTACCCCTGACCCTCTAGCCTCACCTTAGGGCCTTTGTACATGATACTTTGAAGTATTGAGTTGGCCAAAAAGTTCATTCCTATAACATCTTACTTTAAAGTTGTCTTTATTGAACTAATGAAGGCAAGGATTTACTACACACAGAAAGGTTCAAAGGCTCTTAAAATGTCAGGTATGTATGTGTTCCTGTGCTTCTTTCCAAGAATTATGGTGGCTCAGACAGTAAAGAATCTGCCTACAATGCAGGAGACCTGGGTTCAATACCTGGGTTGGGAAGATTCCCTGGAGGAGGGAGGGCATGGCAACCCACTCCAGTATTCTTGCCTGGAGAATCCCCACGGACAGAGGAGCCTGGTGGGCTACATACAGTCCATAGGGTTGCAAAGAGTTGGACATGACTAAGTGACTAAGCACAACATAGTACGTGAGAGAAAAATAGGAAAGAGTGTTTTACATCTCGGAAGAAACTAACATAAGGCCCATGAGTGACAGCCTCACATGGCAATGGCTACTTATCAGAGGGAAAGGACACCAAAATCTACTCCTTCAAGCAAGCAAGGGTTTACAATGCCAGAGTAAAATCCTTCTCCTTGCTAAGTATGGTTCCGTCTACTCATGTTACCCTCCAGAGCCTTCTGCCTTGAAATCCAAAACCTTCCAGTGAGCCCAAACCCTTCAGGCCTGGAATAAACCTACATGTGAACATGGATTAAACACACAGGCCGGTTATTTGAGAATCCATATGTTTTTACTATCATCTCTGAGTTTGCCAGAAGCTAGACAAGTGACAGAGAGCCATCCAAGAGGATGGAAGAAGAAAAGGCCTTGTGCAGGCCTGTGATTTTGCCCTCCTTTCCCTTCAGCCTTTTTCCCATGAGGCCCAAGTCCTCCAGGGGCTCCCTCTGCATCACGAGAGAAAGGCTGAAGGGGAAGGAGGGCAAAACCACAGGCCTGCACAAGGCCATGTCTGCACACGGCAGTTTAGGCCCTAGTCCTGGCTGACTCTCTCCCTGCTCCTCAGGAAAGGCAATTCTGGAAGATCTGGTTATCAGTCCATGTTCTTGCAGGAAAAAGAGGGCACACTCAAAGGAGGAAAATAGAGGGCTGAATAAGCAAACTCTTTGCCAAGGTGTGGGCAGCAAAGGGCTAGCCATGGTGGGGCTCCATTACTGCCCCTGCTCTGAAGGGAAGAGGTGAACCTGGCTTCCGGAATCTGAACGGAGCAAGCTGTGTGAAGAGGCTCTCCTGACGAGAGCTGTAGCCCCATGGCACAGGGGACACACCCACGTCCATCTCCCACTGGTGTTCCACACCAGCCAAACCCCAAGGAAGGCAGAAAGCCAGGGAGCAGGGGAGCTGTGGTTGGTCCACACAGGTGAGCCTTGTCGGGTCCTGAGCTGGAAGAGGCGGGTAAGGAGTGAACCCAGATGGACAGCGGCGAGACAGCCAGGGATCTCTGTATACCTCAGAGCCTTGCCTATCTTCTCAGCCCCTCGTCACTGGGCTGATGGACTTCTCCACGCCCTTCTTGGCATCTAAGCCGGGGAGAGAAAAGCTCACCATCTCTGGAGGGGAACCAGGGGCCTCCCACTCGGTTCTGGCTCTTGCCTCAGCAGCTGGGCCACCAGGTGAGGGCAGCCAGAGAGGAGCCAGAGCCATGCTCATTCCCTCCCCCAAAGAGAAGAATCCCTGGAAAAGGCTCACTGGCCGTGAGCAAAGTTCAGCCCTACTCAGGCCTGTTAACATCTTCTGGCAGCCAAGGGCACTGGAAGGAGGCAGAAGTCAGGAAAATTCCAAGAAGCTTTTACTAAAAATAAAGTAAATAGCTGCCTCTTACAAGATGCCCAGCCATTAATTAGCCGCAGTACTTCTGTAAGAGGAGAGGCCCTTTGGCTACAGAATATGAATTTTTAAAACTAAGCTTCATCCAAAGTGGCAATTAAGGGCTTCACCCAATCATAATAAACCTTGGTCTTCCTTTCCTAAGCGAGCTCTGCATCTTGCTGCCAGAGCAAACTCATCAGCTCATTCCTGGTTTCCTTCTTAAAACAGAGCAGAGCCACGACACTCCACAGAGCGAATGCTCAGGGGCTGCCCTCGCCAGGTTCCCCGTGTCACTGGAGCAGTGCTGACATGGGTGCAGCAGACCCCATGTGTCCTTCAGCCCAGGCCCACAGGACTCCTTCCACAGAGGCTGTGCTGCTTCAGGGGTTAAGGACACAGGCTTTGCAATCATTGTCTCGGTGTTGGTAGGAACTGAGCAAGAATCTATGTTCTTTTCCTTCACGGCATTTATCAGAGTTTGCAATTTTACATGTAACAGGGACAAGCTTTTTTATCCTGTGTATATTCTCTGCCTCTTTCCCTTCCTGCACTCTGACGCCTAAAGAAAATCCTGGCTTGTCCACTGGGCACATTCCTTTCTCTTCCATCTCGGAGTCAGCATGGGGAGCTGGGTGTGAAGCTGGAGCAGGAGGCACAGAGCGAAATGCTGGCAGAGCAGGGCAGGGGTGCAGTGGGCAAGGCCAGTGGAGGAGAAGCAGCAGAGTTGGGGCCTGTGAAGCAAAAGCAGGTGAGATGCAGGACTCCACTCTGCCAGGCCAGAAGGGAGCCCCCTTGTGGTCAGATCTAACCATTTCTCAAATTAAACCAAATTTGGATTGTAGGAGCCAAACAGAACAATCCACAGGCGGAGTGGCCGGACCCACCTGCCAGCATGTGACTTATGGACAAGAAGATGTCGATCAGAAAGAAACAAGAATGAAGGGGAGGGGCCTGGTAAAAAGCTGGTTTTAAAAAGTCCTAAGGACCTCCCTTGGTGCTCCAGTGGTGAACCCATAGCCAATGCAGGGGACATGGGCTCAATTCCTGGTCCTAGAAGATCTCATATGCCATGAGGCAGCTGAGCCCCTGTGCCACAACTACTAAGTTTGTACTCTGGAGCCTGGGAGCTGCAACTACTGAGCCCATGCACTCTAGAGCCTGTGCTCTGTAACAAGAGAAGCCACCACAATGAGAAGCCTGCACCCCACAACTAGAGAGTAGCTCCCACGGGCCACAACTAGAGAAAGCTTGGAAGCAGCAGTGAAGACCCAGTGCAGCCAAAAGTAAATAAATAAATTAATTTTAAAAAAAAAAAGAAAATATTCTGGTTGGTTTTTTTTTAAGTGTTTAAAAAACGTAAAAACAAAACAAAAAGTCCTAAATTGGGAGTTGAGAGGGAATGAGGAGGAGCAGCTGCCAGTAGTGAGGAGGAATTTGAGAGTAGCTGAAACTGAGAGAGGTGATTCTGAAAATGTTTTGCTGTGCATTAAGAATGGACTCCGGCAGCCACTATGGAAAACAGTATGGAGGTTCCTCAAAAAACTAAAACTTGAATTGACATATGATCTAGCAGTCCAACTCCTGGACTTATATATATATATATACATATAAACAAAACTATAATTTGAAAAGATACATGCAGTCCTATGTTCATAGCAGGACTATTTACAATAGTCAAAACATGAAAACAACCTTAACGCCCGTCAACAGATGCCATTTGCAGCAACATGGACCTAGAGATTATCATACTAAGTGAAGTAAGTCAGACAGAGAAAGACAAATACCATGTGATATCACATATGTGGAATTTAAAATATGGTACAAATGAACTTATCTACAAAACAGAAACAGACTCATAGGCATAGATAATATACCCATAGTTGCCAACAGAGAAAAATGGATTGGGAATTTGGGATGAGCAGATGCAAACTATTTTTTTAATTATTTTTTAAAATTTATTTATTTATATATATTTTTTTACTTTACAATATTGTATTGGTTTTGCCATACATTGACGTGAATACACCATGGGTGTACATGTGTTCCCCTTCCAGAACCCCCCTCCCACCTCCCTCCCCACCCCATCCCTCTGGGTCATCCCGGTGCACCAGCTCCCGAGCACCCTGTATCATGCATCGAACCTGGACTGGCGATTCATTTCGCATATGATAATTTACATGCTTCAGTGTCATTCTCCCATATCATCCCTCCCTCGCCCTCTCCCATAGAGTCCAAAATACAGTTCTATACATCTGTGTCTCTTTTGCTGTCTTGCATACAGGGTCATCTTTACCAATTTACTAAATTCCATATATATGCGTTAGTATACTGTATTGGTGTTTTTCTTTCTGGCTTACTTCACTCTGCATAATAGGCTCCAGTTTCATCTACCTCATTAGAACTGATTCGAATGTATTCTTTTTAACGGCTGAGTAATATTCCATTGTGTATATGTACCACAGCTTCCTTATCCATTCATCTGCTGATGGACATCTAGGTTGCTTCCGTGTCCTGGCTATTATAAACAGTGCTGCGATGAACATTGGGGTACACATGTTTCTTTCAATACTGGATTCCTTGGTGTGTATGCCCAGCAGTGGGATTGCTGGGTCATATGGCAGTTCTATTTTCAGTTTTTTGAGGAATCTCCACACTGTTCTCCATAGTGGCTGTACTAGTTTGCATTCCAACCAACAGTGCAATAGGGTTTCCTTTTCTCCACATCATCTGCAGCATTTATTGCTTGTAGACTTTTGGATAGCAGCCATTCTGACGGGTGAGAAATGGTACCTCATTGTGGTTTTGATTTGCATTTCTCTGATAATGAGTGACGTTGAGCATCTTGTCATGTGTTTGTTAGCCATCTGTATGTCTTCTTTGGAGAAATGTCTGTTTAGTTCTTTGGTTCACTTTTTGATTGGGTCGTTTATTTTTCTGGAATTGAGCTGCAGGAGTTGCTTGTATATTTTTGAGATTAATTCTTTGTCCGTTGCTTCGTTTGCTATTATTTTCTCCCATTCTGAAGGCTGTCTTTTCACCTTGCTTATAGTTTCCTTTGTTGTGAAGAAGCTTTTAATTTTAATTAGGTCCCATTTGTTTATTTTTTGCTTTTATTTCCAATATTCTGGGAGGTGGGTCATGGAGGATCCTGCTGTGATTTATGCCGGAGAGTGTTTTGCCTATGTTTTCCTCTAGGAGTGTTATAGTTTCTGGTCTTACGTTTAGATCTTTAATCCCTTTTGAGTTTATTTTTGTGTATGGTGTTAGAAATTGTTCAAGTTTCATTCTTTTACAAGTGGTTGACCAGTTTTCCCAGCACCACTTGTTAAAGAGACTGTCTTTTCTCCATTGTATATTCTTGCCTTCTTTGTCAAAGATAAGGTGTCCATTGGTGCGTGGATTTATCTCTGGGCTTTCTATTTTGTTCCATTGATCTATATTTCTGTCTTTGTGCCAGTACCATACTGTCTTGATGACTGTGGCTTTGTAGTAGAGCCTGAAGTCAGGTTGATTCCTCCAGTTCCATTCTTCTTTCTCAAGATTGCTTTGGCTATTCGAGGATTTTTGTATTTCCATACAAATTGTGAAATTATTTGTTCTAGTTCTCTGAAAAATACCGTTGGTAGCTTGATAGGGATTGCATTGAATCTATAGATTGCTTTGGGTAGTATACTCATTTTCACTATATTGATTCTTCCAACCCATTAACACAGTGTATTTCTTCATCTATTTGTGCCCTGTTTGATTTTTTTTCACCAGTGTCTTATAGTTTTCTATATATAGGTCTTTTGTTTTTTAGGTAGATACATTCCTAAGTATTTTATTCTTTTCGTTGCAATGGTGAATGGAATTGTTTCCTTAATTTCTCTTTCTGTTTTCTCATTGTTAGTGTATAGGAATGCCAGGGACTTCTGTGTGTTGATTTTATATCCTGCAACTTTACTGTATTCATTGATTAGCTCTAGTAATTTTCTGGTGGAGTCTTTACGGTTTTCTATGTAGAGGATCATGTCATCTGCAAACAGTGAGAGTTTTACTTCTTCTTTTCCAATCTGGATTCCTTTTATTTGTTTTTCTGCTCTGATTGCTGTGGCCAAAACTTCTAAAACTATGTTGAATAGTAGTGGTGAGAGTGGGAACCCTTGTCTTGTTCCTGACTTTAGGGGAAATGCTTTCAATTTTTCGCCATTTAGGATGGATAATGCTTGCTGTGGGTTTGTCATATATGGCTTTTATTATGTTGAGGTATGTTCCTTCTATTCCTGCTTTTTGGAGGGTTTTTATCATAAATAGATGTTGAATTTTGTCAAAGGCTTTCTCTGCATCTATTGAAATAATCATATGGTTTTTATTTTTCAATTTGTTAATGTGGTGTATTACATTGATTGATTTGTGGATATTGAAGAATCCTTGCATTCCTGGGATAAAGCCCACTTGGTCATGATGCATGATCTTTTTAATATGTTGTTGGATTCTGTTTGCTAGGATTTTGTTAAGGATTTTTGCATCTATGTTCATCAGTGATATTGGCCTGTAGTTTTCTTTTTTTGTGGCATCTTTGTCAGCTTTTGGTATTAGGGTGATGGTGGCCTCATAGAATGAGTTTGGAAGTTTACCTTCTTTTAAAAAAATTAATTAATTTTTTATTGAAAGATAATTGCTTTACAGAATTTTGTTGTTTTCTGTCAAACCTCAACATGAATAAGCCATAGGTATACATATATCCCTTCCCTTTTGAACCTCCCTCCCATCACCCTCCCCATCCCATTCCTCTAGGTTGATACAGAGCCCCTGTTTGAGTTTCATGAGCTGTATAGCAAATTCCCATTGGCTATCTATTTTACATATTGTAATGTAAGTTTCCATGTTACTCTTTCCATACATCTCATCCTCTCCTCCCCTCTCCCCATGTCGATAAGTCTACTCTCTATGTCTGTTTATCTATTGCTGCCCTGTAAATAAATTCTTCAGTAACGTTTTTCTAGATTCCATATATATGCGTTAGAATACGATATTTATCTTTCTCTTTATGACTTACTTCACTCTGTATAATAGGTTCTAGGTTCATTCACCTCATTAGGATTGACTCAAATGTGTTCCTTTTTATGGCTGAGTAATATTCAATTGTGTATATGTACCACAACTTCTTGATCCATTCATCTGTCGATGGACACCTAGGTTGCTTCCATGTTCTAGCTGTTGTAAATAGTGCTGCAGTGAACAATGGGATACATGTGTCTTTTTCCATTTTGGTTTTCTCAAAGTATATTCCTAGGAGTGGGATTGCTGGGTCATGTGGTTTTATTCCTAGTTTTTAAGGAATCTCCATACCATCTTCCATAATGGCTGTATCAATTTACATTCCCACCAACAGTGTAAGAGTGTTCCCTTTTCTCCACACCCTCTCCAGCATTTATGGTCTGTAGACTATGATGATGGCCATTCTGACTGGTGTGAGGTGATATCTCATTTTAGTTTTGATTTGCATTTCTCTTATAATGAGTGAGGTTGAGTATCTTTTCATGTGTTTGTTAGCCATCTGTATGTATTCTTAGGAGAAATATCTGTTTAGGTCTTTTTCCCACTTTTTGATTGGGTTGCTTGTTTTTCTGGTATTGAGTTGCATGAGCTGATTGTATATTTTGGAAATTAATCCTTTGTCATTGTTTCATTTGCTATTATTTTCTCCCATTCTGAGGGTTGTCTTTTCACCTTGCTTATAGTTTCCTTTGCTGTGCAAAAGTTTTTAAGTTTAATCAAGTCCCACTTGTTTACTTTTGTTTTTATTTCTGTTACTCTAGGAGGTGGGTCATAGAGGATCTTGCTTTGATTTATATCATCGAGTGTTCTGCCTATGTTTTCCTCTAAGAGTTTTATAGTTTCTGGTCTTACATTTCAGTTGTTAATTCATTTTGAGTTTATCTTTGTGTATGGTGTTAGGAAGTGTTCTAATTTCATTCTGGACATGTAGCTGTCCAGTTTTCCCAGTTCCATTTATTGAAGAGGCTGTCTTTGTCCCATTATATATTCTTGCCTCCTTTGTGAAAAATAAGGTACCCATAGGTGCATGGGTTTATTTCTGGGCTTTCTATCTTGTTCCATTGGTCTATGTTGTACAGTTTCTTTTGTCTCCTTAGGTAAGTTTTATTCCTAGATATTTAATTCTTTTTGTTGCATTATCTCTCCATCTGTTTATTTTTTCTTTCAAATTTTTCATTTTTTGTCTCCTTAGTTTTATTCCTATTTAATTCTTTTTGTTGCAATTCTTTTTGATGAATGGGATTGATTTCTTAACTTCTCATTCTGAATTTTCATTGTTAGTATATAGAAATGCAAGTGATTTCTGTGTATTGATTTTGTATCCTACAACTTTGATAAATTCACTGAATAGCTCTAGTAATTTTCTATACTATCTTTAGGGTTTTCTATGTACAGTATCATGTCATCTGCAAACAATGAGAGCTTTATTTCTTCTTTTCTGATGTGGATTCCTTTTATTTCTTTTTCTTCTCTGATTGCTGCAGCTAGGACTTCCAGAACTATGTTGAAAAATAGTGGTGAAAGTGAACACCTTTGTCTTGTTCCTGATCTTAGGGGGAACGCTTTCAGTTTTTCACCGTTGCGAATAATGTTTGCTATAGGCTTATCATATATGGCCTTACTATGTTGAGGTAGGTTCCTTCCATACCCATTTTTTGAAGAGTTTTAATCATAAATGGGTGCTGAAACTTGTTGAAGGCTTTTTCTGCATCTATTGAGATGATCACATGGCTTTTATCTTTCAGTTTGTTAATATGGTGTATCACATTGATTGATTTCCGTATATTGAAGAATCCTTGCATCCCTGGAATAAATCCAACTTGATCATGGTGTATGAGCTTTTTGATGTGTTGCTGAATTCTGTTTGCTAACATATTGTTGAGGATTTTTGCATCTATGTTCATCAGTGATATTGGCCTGTAGTTTTCTTTCTTTGTGTTGTCTTTGTCTGGCTTTGGTATCAGGGTGATGGTGGCCTCATAGAATGAGTTTGGAAGTGTTCCTTCCTCTGCAATTTTTGGAAAGAGTTTCAGAAGGATAGGCATTAGCTCTTCTATAAATGTTTGATAGAATTCTCCTGTGAAGCCATCTGGTCCTGAGCTTTTGTTTTTGGGGAGATTTTTGATCACAGCTTCAATTTCAGTGCTTGTAACTGGGTAGTTCATAATTTCTATTTCTTCCTGGTTCAGTCTTGGAAGATTGAACTTTTCTAAGAATCCGTCCATTTCTTCCAGGTTATCCATTTTATTGCCTTATAGTTGTTCATAATAGTCTTTTATAATCCTTTGTATTTCTGCATTGTCTGTTGTAACCTCTCCTTTTTCGTTTCTAATTTTATTGATTTGATTCCTTCTCTTTTTTTCTTGATGAGTCTGGCTAAACGTTTGTCAATTATGTTTATCTTCTCAAAGAATCAGCTTTTAGTTTTATTAATCTTTATTATTGTTTCTTTCATATCTTTTTCATTTATTTCTGCTTGGGTCTTTATGATTTCTTTCCTTCTGCTAACTTCGAGGGTTTTTTTGTTCTTCTTTTTCCAGTTATTTTAGGTGGAAAGTTAGGTTGTCTATTCAATGCTTTTCTTGTTTCTTGAGAGAGGATTGTATTGCTATAAACTTCCCTCTTAGAATGGCTTTTGCTGCATCCCATAGGTATTGAGATGTCATGCTTTCATTGTCATTTGTTTCTAGAAATTTTTTGATTTCCCTTTTGATTTCTTCAGTAACTTGTTGGTTATTTAGAAACATGTTGTTTAATCTCCATGTGTTTGTGTTTCTTACAGTTTTTTTTTCTTGTAATTGATGTCTAGTCTTATAGTGTTGTGGTCGGAGAAGATGCTTGATATTATTTCAATTTTCTTAAATTTACTGAGGCTTGATTTTTGACCCAAGATGTGGTCTATCCTGGAGAATGTTCCATGTGCACTTGAGAAGAAGGTGTATTCTTCTGCATTTGGATGGAATGTCCTGAAGATATCAATGAGATCCATTTCATCTAATGTATCATTTAAGAATTGTGTTTCCTTATTAGTTTTCTGTTTTGATGATCTGTCCATTGGTGTGAGTAGGATGTTCAAGTCTCCTACTATTATTGTGTTACTGTCAATTTCTCCTTTTATGTCTGTTAGTGTTTGTCTTATGTATTGAGGTGCTCCTATGTTGGGTGCATAGATATTTACAATTGTTATGTCTTCCTCTTGAATTGATCCCTTGATCATTATATAGTGTCCTTCCTTATCTCTTATAGTGTTCTTTATTTTAAGATCTATTTTTTCTGATATGAGGGTTGCTACTCCAGCTTTCTTTTGCTTCCCATTTGCATGGACTATATTTTTCCATCCTCTCACTTTCAGTCTATATGTGTCTTTAGGTCTGAAGCAGGTTTCTTGTGGACTGCATACATATGGGTCTTGTTTTTTTTATCCATTCAGCCAGTCTATGTCTTTTCCTTGGAGAATTTAGTCCATTTACATTTAAAGTAATTATTGATATATATGTTCCTATTGCCATTTTCTTAATTATTTGGGGTTGATTTTGTAGGTCTTTTTTCTTCTCTTGTACTTCTTGACTATATAAGTCCCTTTAACATTTGTTGTAAAGTTGGTTTGGTGGTACTGAATTCTCTTAACTTTTGCTTGTCTGAGAAACTTTTTATTTCTCCATCAATAGTGAATGAGATCCTTGCTGGGTACAGTAATCTTGGTTGTAGATTTTTCCCTTTCAGTACTTTAAATATATCCTGCCATTCCCTTCTGGCCTGCAGAGTTTCTGCTGAAAGATCAGTTGTTAAGCATATGGGGTTTCCCTTGTATGTTACTTGTTCCTTCTCCCTTGCTGCTTTTAATATTCTTTGTGTTCAGTCTTTGTTAGTTTGATTAGTATGTGTCTTGGTGTGTTTCTCCTTGGGTTTATCCTGTATGGGACTCTTTGTGCCTCTTGGACTTGATTGACCATTTCCTTTTCCATGTTGGGGAAAACATGGAATATATTTTCAACTCATGGAATATATTTTCACTCATGAATACATTTTCAACTATAATCTCTTCAAAAATTTTCTCATACCCTTTCTTTTTCTCTTCTTCTTCTGGGACCCCTATAATTTGAATGTTGGTGCATTTGATATTGTCCCAGAGGTCTCTGAGACTATCCTCAGTTCTTTTCATCTTTTTACTTTATTCTGCTCTTCAGAAGTTATTTCCACCATTTTATCTTCCAGCTCACGGATTCATTCTTCTGCTTCAGATATTCTGCTATTGATTCTGTCTAGAGTATTTTTAATTTCAGTAATTGTGTTGTTTACCTCTGCATGTTTATTCTTTAATCCTTCTAGGTCTCTGTTCATTGATTCTTGCATCTTCTCCGTTTTGCTTTCAAGGTTTTTGATCATCTTTACTATCATTATTCTGAATTCTTTTTCAGGTAGTTTGCCTATTTCCTCTTCATTTATTTTGACTTCTGTGTTTCTGGTTTGTTCCTTCATTTGTGTAGTATTTCTCTGTATTTTCACTATTCTTTTAAAACTTATTGTGTTTGAGGTCTCCTTTTCCCAGCCTTCAGGGTTGAGTTCTTTCTTCCTTTTGGTTTCTGCCCTCCTAAGGTTGGTCCAGTGGTGTGTGTAAGCTTCATACAGGGTGAGATTTGTGCTGAGGTTTTGTTTGTTTGTTTGTTTTTCCTCGATGGGCAGGGCTGAGTGAGGTGGTCATCCTGTCTGCTGGTTATTGGGTTTGTATTTTTGTTTCGTTTTTTGTTTAGATGAGGCGTCCTGCACAGGGTGCTGCTACTGGTGGTTGGGTGATGCCAGGCCTTGTATTCAAGTGGCCTCCTTTGTGTGAGTTCTCACTATTTGATGCTCCCTAGGGTTAGTTCTCTGTAGTCTAGGGTCTTGGAGTCAGTGCTCCCACTCCAAAGGCTCAGGGCCTGACCTCTTGTCAGGAACGAAGATTCCACAGGTGGTTTGTTACGGCATTAAGTGAGATTAAAACATACCCCAAAACAATAAACCAAAGATGAACCTCAGACAAATGACAGCTACAAAATCAAGCAAATCATAATTAAAATAATGGAATATACACATATACACCCATGAGCAAAGTCAAAACAGTTCAACAAAAATAAAGTACAATAGATTGATCTGGCGCACAAAGGAAATCAAAAATTATATTTACCAGTTAAGAACAAAACTAACTAAAGCACAAACTGGGAAACAAAACTAAAGCACGGTGCCAAGTGGGGAATGAAGCACTGAAAACAAAACTAACACATACGTTGAGAGGAAAGGAAAGAAAGACAGAATAGATATGCAAAGTGAAACAGTGGTAGACGAAGAAGATTTATATCCATTAGAGATTAACTGCAAGGGGAAAAGAACAGTAGGAAAGGCTAACAAAGGAATAAATGTAGAAAAAAATATAATAGGCTTAAAAAAGCAAAATTAGGCCAGAGCAAAAAGCGAGTGGTGGGGAACGGCAGTGGCTGCAGCAGGGCCAAGTGGACACGTGGGAGGTGGCGTTGCCATGTCGCATGGCCACAGCCATGGTGGGGCCGTGCGCCGCCATGTCGCCAAATGGGAGGCGCCGACAATGGGAGGAGCCGCCAGAGCAGCGCGGCCTAGCCTGAGGCCTGTACCTGAGCATCGACCTGGGGCAGCTGCAGTGCCTCAGTGAGAGCTACAAGGGCAGCGGCCTCCTCATCCTCAAGTTGTGGGAGGAGCAGACAGACGGCTCCAAGCTTGTTGAAAGTGATGCAGATGAATAGCTTCTGTTTAATATTCCATTTACAGGCAATGTCAAGCTCAAAAGCATCATTATAATGGGAGAAGATGACGACTCACCCCCCTCTGAGATGATACTGTACAAGAACATTCCACAGATGCCCTTTGATGATATAGACAGGGAGCTAGATCAGACCTTTAGTCTGAACCCAGATCTTACAAGGGAATTAGAGTATACTACAAAAATGTCTCGCTTTCCAAATGTCTATCCTCTCTCAATTCATATTTCAAAAAACTTTGGAGCCGATAACCACAAAGGTCTTTTATATTGGCCTGAGAGGAGAATGTACTGAGCTTCACCGACATGAGGTGACCATCTGCAATTATGAAGCATCAGCCAACCCAGCCAACCACAGAGACCATCAGGTTACCCCACAGACACACTTTATTTCCTAAGGGCTGGCCAAGACTCCCACAGAGGCGTGTGTCAGTGAAGAAGTATGACATCCTGTTGGGAAGGACAAAGAGAGATGGGGCTCCAAAGAGAGTTGACTGCCACAGCCTCTTTCAACTTTTGTCTTTGGGGCTTGCTGCAGAAACCTGGCCTATGGAAGATACCACACCCCCCGGAAGGGTTGTGTGGGTGCCAAGGGACCATCGTGGTTTTCTGGGGCCCTACAGAAATTGGGTCTTGGGCTGGTCGGTATGTGGCAGCCATGGATAATGCCTGCCTTCCCGGTTTATGTGGCCATGGGATTCCCGGTGTCTTGTTGCTTTGTGGCAGGATTATTGTGTGACTTGTTTTTTAAAATGGAAGCTATTCCTGGGCTGCAGTAAACTTTCTGAAGCCTCAGCATTGTGTTTGAATTAACCATAAGGAGGGTCTCCAGCTAGAAATACTTGTCCCCGCTTGCTCCTGCTCCCTCTCATCTTTCAACATTCTTGTCGAGTTGCCCAGCTTGGAGTTGTCTGTCATGCACCAGTGTCCCATGTTACAGCCTGAAGAGCAGGAATCTCCTGATGTTGGCTTATAGCTTGAAAGGGTCTTTTTTTCCCTATTGCCCAGGTAAGCAGTCTGAGGAGAGCATGGGCATTGTTTCTGTGTTTGTGGGTATCCTGGTCGGGGTAAGATTGGGACTTTGATATGCTTCTCTTTGGGACATCCTTAATGTTTATCAGCTTCTAACTAGTGTTGTAAGTCCAATGGCAGAATTTGAAGATCTCAGTTCTTCTGTTCATGGCTTTTTATTCACCGTGACTAATAAGCTTCCTAATAAATCCTTACCAGACTTAAAAAAACAGATTAAAATTATAAAAAAGAGAAAAGAAAAAAAAGGAAGAAGAAAGAAAAAAGGAAAACTCCACAGAACTGCAAAAGCCCAACGTAGAGGCAGAAGTTTATAGCAACAATAAAAAGTGTGACTTAATATACACACATATATATACACCCATAAGCAAAATAAAAACAGTCCAACAAAAATCAAGTACAACAGATTGACCTGGCGCACAAAGGAAACCAAAAATTATATCTACCAGTTAAGAACAAAACTAACTAAAGCACAAACTGGAAAAGAAAACTAAAGCGAGGTGCCAATTGGGGAGTAAAGCTATGAAAACAAAACTAAAAAATATGTTGAGAGGAAAGGAAAGAAAGAAAAGAAAGAAAGAATAGATCTGCAAGGTCAAGCAGAGGTAGATGAAGAAGATTTATATACATTAGAGACTAAATGGATGAGGAAAAGAACAGTAGGAAAAGCAAACAGAGGAATAAATGTATAAAAAATAATAATAGGTTTAAAAAAATTAAAAATTAAAACAAGAGAAAATTAAAAAAAAGGAAAACTCCGAAGAACTGCAAAAGCCCAACGGAGAGGCAGAGATTTATAAGAACAATAAAAAATGTGACTGAGGAGAAAAAAAACAAAAGCTCAAAAGCTTAATTAGATTTCATAGTGCCAATAAAATTGACAACTACGACAGAGAGGGGGGAAAAAAGGACAAGAAAAGAAAAAAATTCTAAAGAATCTACAGAACAAATCAAACCATAAGAAGAATAAATGTTTTTCTTGAGTCACAGCTGTCAGAGTCCTTTCCCTTGCTGGGAGTTGCAGTCCACCTCACCCTAGGATGCCCTCCAACACTGTGCTGATCTCTGGACCTGCTGTGGGGGCAACTCAGATTCTAATCTGGTCCTGCTCCTGTGTGTTCTTGCCTCCAATGTCCACAGCTATCAGAACTAATGCATTTTCTTTGTGGGAGCTCTCAATGACCTCTTATATATTCCATAGACACAGAGTCTGCTTAGTTGATCGTGTGGATTTAATCTGCAGCTTGTGTATCTGGTGGGAAGGTTTGGGGTCTTCTTCCTTAGCCACACTGCCCCCTGGGTTTCAATTGTGGTTTTATTTCCACCTCTGCATGTGGTTTGTCCACTGGGGTTTGCTCCTGAGGCTGCCCTGGAGGACTTGGGTTTGACCATGAGGGCCAGGTGTGGAGGTGGTGCAGCTGCCTGGGTTGCAGGGGTTCTGGCAGCACCAGGTACTCAGGGGAGTTGGTGTCTAGGGCAGCAAGAAATATAGTGCTCTAGAAGGGTATAGCAACCAGTATTGGCCAATACGCTCCTGTATTCTTGCCTGGAGAACCCTGCTCTGACAGAGAAGCCTGGCATGCCACAGTCTACAGGGTCGCAAAGAGTCAGACACCACTGAAGTGATCCTGCACACGTAGATCCAAGACTATTTTTGCCTGTGGCAGCTCTGCCCCAGTGAGAGTTGAGCGTGAAGGTGGCACTGCTGCTTGGCTTGCAGGGACCCTGGCGGCACAAAGTGTGCAGGGACACGGACAGCCTCCACCGCAGGAGTTATGGCCCTATCAGAGTCTTTTTTCAAGGCTCTTGTAGCTGGCGATCAGAAGGCCTCTTTGGCCAGTCTTTCTCCATAGCTCCACCCGTTCAGGCACTTAGAGGGCTCCCTTGCCTGGGGTCTTTATCTGTTGTTCAGTGCATCAAGCATATAGAGGGGCCCCCCTGGCTGGGGTCCTACACTGTAGATCGGCATGTCAGTCACTTCAAGGGGCACCCTGGGAGGGGTCCTACTCTGTAGTTCGGTGCATCAGTAACTTAAAAGAGCACTCTGGGTGGGGTTCTACTCTGTAGTTCAGTGCATCAAGCGTTTGATGGGCCAGTGTCTCTATTGTTCAGCTGTCAGTGCTGGTATGTGGGGAGAGAGAGGCTGTGGTGATGGCTCCACCCACTACGTGTGACTTAGCAGTCCATGGCTGCCTGGCTTTCCTCCATCGGCATTTCCCACCATGATCCCCTCCCTCATGTCCCCTCAATTGGTCTCTCCACAGTCAACAGCAGCCCTTGCCCTGAGATTGCTCCACAATCCCTAAACACCAGCTCCCAGCTGCTGCACCTTCCAGAAGACCAGTGTCCCTGTCCGGGGTATGTATGGCTGCGGCAAGGACTGTCCAATTCTCATTCCATTTAGGCTGTCACAGATCAGCTGTTTCACTCTCAGCCTTAAAGGTTTCTCTCTGACTCAGACAATGCCCCGATGTGGGGATCAGACCCCTGCTTCAGTTCCCCCATCTGCCGAGGGCAGGTCCAGTTCTACTAACACTCCTGTTTTTCCCCCTAGTTCTTCATCCTACTGAGTTTTCCCTGGTCCTACATATTCTTTTCCACTGGTCAGGAACTCCTGTCCACTCTCAGCTGGTGTTTTGCATGCAGTTCTGTGTTTGAAGTTGTATTCCTAATGTATCGTGGAGAGAGATGTACCCCACGTCCACCTACTCCTCCACCATCTTGTTCCCCCAAACTATTTTATATATATATAAAATGTGCATTAGTTTCTGAATCGCCAGAAACTAATACACATTATAAATCAACTCTACGTCAATAAATTAAAAAAAGAAAACCTGTGAAATCTTGGGCTAATATCTCGATAAGCATAGGTTGCCTATAAAATGGGACTCAATAATATTTTTTTTAAATGTCTTGGAGTTGTGAATTTCGAATAAGATAAAATTATTTGAATCCTTTAAAAAGAAAAGAATGAACTCCCCACTTGGATGCTACCTCGAGAGACTGAATAAAGAATCTAATTCTTTGGGTTGTTCTTTGGTTGGCAGACTGTTGGTTTGCGCTGCCTCCACATCATGAAGGGTCACATGGCTGCAGGCCTTCTCCAAGGATGACTCACACCTGTGTGTGAGGGGCCCTGAGCCACCTGAGGGCAGGATGAGGGCCTGTTAAGCTTCTATTTGCTGAGTGAGTTCCTCTGCCTTAGACCTGGTTCTTTATTCAAGGGCTACAAATTTAGTTCAATTTCATTTTCCCCTGGGCTAATCAGTACAAGCAGTCCTGATATAATAAGCAGGCTGGAAGAAAGCGGAGCCAAAGAGAGAGTAGACTGCTCCTGAAGCCACATCCTGGCTCCAGCTGGGCTGGTGTTCCAGTGACAAGAAATGGCCTGAAGGAAACATTCTGTGCCCCATTCCTTGGACCAAGGTTCTCGATTAGTTCTCTCAGAGGCTACTCACAAGAGGCAGGCTTACTGTCCTCCCTTCACCTGTAGTAAGTATACATGGTTATCCGTGTAGCAAGCTACTCCAAAACTTAGTGATCTAAAGCAACAAACAGTTACTATCTGAGTTTCTAATTGTCAGGAATCTGGGAGCAGCTTAGCTGGGTGCCTCCGATTTCAGGTCTCACGCGGCTGCGGTCAAGATGTCAAGCTGGGGCTGGAGCCTTCTCAAAGCTTAACTGGGAGAGGATCTACTTTCAAGCTGAATTTCCTGGCTGTTGGCCAGAAACATCACTCGCTAGCCAAGTGGGTCCCTCCTTAGGGCCTCTTACACAGCATGGCAGCGGGCTTCCTTCAGAGCCAACCAGCAAGAGAGCTGGTCTTTGTGATCCAATCTCAGTAGTGATGGCCCATCAACTGTGCTGTATCCTATGTATTAAAAACAGATCCATCTCACACACAAGGGGAAGGAAATCCACAGGGCTTGAATGCCAGAAAACAAGGATCCTTGGAAGTTTTAATCCAGCTTTGTTATTTTGGGGCCCACAGGGGTACAGGCAGTGATGTAATGGTTATATGCCTCTGGATATAACTCTGGTACATCTTTTTGAAAAGTTGGAAAGTACGCATAATTGTATCAACCATCTTCCTACAAAAGCAAGCACTGATGTAGTTACACACCTGCACCATGGACATAAACCAAATACATATCCTGGGGAGAGTTGAGTTATACTGTAGTTTGTTGAGGAGAGTGAGCCTTAAACATACACGCAGTGTATTTTCTCCACATTCTCCTGTAACTCCCTGAGTTTGAGTTGTGGTTCTACCTTATACCAGCTGTGTGACTCTGGGCAAGAAACTTCCCTGAAGCTCCATTTCCTTATCTAGGGATGGAGGGGTAATAACAGAATTCACGCCACTGGGTTTGGGGTGGGATTAAACGAAAATAATTATACATATAAAGGGGCTTCCCAAGGGGCTCCGCTTGCCAATGCAGCAGGAGATGCAGGTTCTATCCCTGGGTTGGAGATCCCCTGGAGGAGGAAATGGCAACCCATTTCAATATTCTTGCCTGGAAAATCTCATGGACAGAGGACCTTGGCAGACTACAGTCCATCGGTCGCAAAGAGTCGGACACAGTTTGGCACAGCACACACACACACACATAAAGACCAGCACTATACCTGGCACATGATATGTACTAAAGAAATCCTGGGGCTTATCATCATTATTATTCCATTGCTATTCTTTAATCTAATGTATGTTGTTTCAGACCTTCTGCTCTTAAAGCCTGGCTTGGCTCCCTTTAAAATTAACAAAAGCTAGTCAATGCTAAAAACCCATGGACAGTTTTTTATGACACCAATAGGTGTAACTTATAATCACAGTCTTTGGCTATCTGATGCTGGTAGTTGGCATCAAAATATAGCATTTCAAAAAAAAATACAGCATCTCAAAAATAGGTTAGTGCAGAAATTTTAGGGAAAAAACCATTATAGATTGGGAGAAGGGGAGTTGAATTTCACCTTTCACCTCTTTAATTTTTGCCTGTATTTTGAATGGGTGATTTCTGAGTGAATCCACACAGAGAAAGAAAATACAGTCTGATATCTTGTGGCTTGGGTCCAAGGCCCTGAGTGTCTCAGACGGAAGATGGCCCACAGACACTCTGCTTACCAAAGTTATAATCTGGACTTGAACACAGTGTCTTTTACTGCTTGCCCCAGGCAGTGTTCGTTGCATTCCAAAAGTTTAGAAATACATGGGTGGACACAGGATCTATGAAATAACTGTTCACTTTTCCATGTGCTTTGGGAAGGGGCTAAGGAGGACAAAGGCACTTTTTTCCCCTTTCTCTCTCAACTTTTTTTTTCTCTGAGAAGCTGCAGAATTTTGACCCACTTCACATCTGCCTCCTGCCTCTGGTTTTGAAATCTGCAGCCTGATGGCTTGTTTGCTTGTTAGCATGAAAGGCTTGCTCTGGGTCTGTGCTTGCTTGTTAGTAAAGAACCAACAAGCGTTGCCGTCCAAAGGTAATCACAGACTGAAATCACTTCCAGATGCCAAACCCCACTGCTGATGGTGAAAGCAGACTTTACGATTGCAGTGGACCAGGTACTTGATGGCTCTCACCCAATCCTGTTAGGGTTTTGAACATGCACGTGTGTTCCCCTCCTTTCCTTTCCCCTTGCCCCCTCTTTTTCCCCTCTCTGCCATTCCTTGCTTTCCTCAGTCATGAATCAATTTTAATCTGAAGGGCAAAATCAAAACTGGATATAGCCCAGACTCAATACCGCCGCAAGCATCTGAACTGCTGTTACCCTGGGACCTGTTAGGTGATGAGAGCTCCCAGTTACAGCTGCAGCCACCAGGGAGAGGAGTGGCTCTTTCTTCCAGCCCCATCCTCACAGGCTTCTAGACAGCCTATCCCAGGCAAACTGCAAACATGGAGAATACTGTTCCTCGGGCAATTAGTGAAGCTGGGACCAGAGGGATTATTCTGCCTCCAGAAAAAGGATCACTGCTCACATTCAACTCAGAAATAAGGCTGGTTGGCAGAGCTGGAACTCACACTGGTGGACTATGTGGGACTCAGCAGGGACCTGGGAGACTCTGGTTTCAGTCCCTACAAGCTGAGGCATATGAGAGCTTTCCGCAGAGAGTTTGAGAAAAGAAAAAGGTAGAGGAGGAGAGGGAGAAAGCAAAGCTAAAAGGAAGGAAAGGACTCAGTACTAACAACATTCTCAGAGTTATGTAATCAAAGCAATGAAGTCTGAGAAAGAACAGAATCAAGACTTTCAAAAGAGGAACTGATCATAGGCGTATTGATTTTTTCCCCTCAAAGAGTGAGTACCATGAAATTCAATTTCAAGTTCCATCCCAGTCTACCCACTGAAAGGACATAAGTGGCAGAATCTTTCCTTCATTCACTAATTAGTCTCCTTCTCCAAAGCTCCAGGTAGACCTGGCCATTTGTGAAGACAAGAATCTGTATGATTTGATTATATGCACGTAGATAATACCCAAAGAAACATTTGTATATTAGCCAGTAGAAAACCTTTTTTAAAAAAATTCCCTCATTCTGGCTTAAGTGTAGTTAGTATACTTAAGTTATTACTTCCCTTGTGAATAATTCATTAAAATTTAAATGTAACACAAATGTATTTCTTCCCAGGCACAATAGCATACAGCTTGCACTCAACCACTTATTCCCAGATGTTTATACCAACAGGGTCCAAGAACTCCATAAAACTATGATAATAGCACATTGAAAATATCTGGCCACAACCCATAAAGGGACGTGCATAATAAAACTGCTCCCACCCACCCCCATCTTCCCACCAACGCAAAATTTCCAAATGTTTCAAAGTAATTTTCTAAAGGTGTAGTGGGAGTAGATGCCCCAAATCCTATATTCTCATATTACTGAGACCTGAGTTCAAGATCAAATTGAAGAAGTACATGTATCCAAACACTTTAAACAGAATCTCTTAAAAATGAGCCCTGAAAAAAATAATCTTAAATGGCAGGTGAGTAGTTTGTTTCACTGTAATGAAAAATAAAAGGGAGGGGTGTGTGTGTGTGTGTGTGTGTGTGTGTGTGTGTGTGTGTGTGTGTGTGTGTGTAAGTAGATGCCCAAAGTGATGAATGTACTCTCCAAACGGCCAGGTTTTCACCACTTTATTAACATCTATGTGGTCAAAAGGTTAATTATATAACAAAAGAAAACTGTTAATGCTACTTTTCCCCTTTATTTTGTTTTGGGAATATTAATTATTTTATATCAGTCCCTCAAGCAGCTACTCACCTTAGATGCATAATACTTTATACCAAACAAATAGAAAAACACTCTAGTTTATTCATTTCTGGATTCCTGTTAGAAATAAGGGGCATCCGAAAACTGCCCAGTTCAGTGTCTGGGCAGTCAGCTGTTGGGCCTCATCTACTTAAGAGGATAGAATTAGGTACATAAAGGAGAAAACTCTGCTTCCGTATCAAGGGAGGTAATGGAGCAATAATAGGAAACCGGTTAGAATGATTAATAGGAGGAAGACGTGATAAATGAACAAGTCCATAGCATATCTTGGCCACCCAGAAAGGTATGAACAGTAATGTACGCAGGGAGCTACAAAAGATGACAGACTTGTGCCTGACAGTGAAATAAGGCAGTGGACAGACAGGCGAGGGGTGTGATCTGCTGTAAAGTAGAAACAAACTGAATTTGATGTCAGAGAATCTGGGATCCTGTTAGGCTTTTCCTGTTAGTAGTCATGTGGCCGGAGAAGGCAATGGCACCCCACTCCAGTACTCTTGCCTGGAAAACCCCATGGACGGAGGCCTGGTAGGCTGCAGTCCATGGGGTCGCTGAGAGTCGGACACGACTGAGCAACTTCACTTTCACTTTTCCCTTTCATGCACTGGAGAAGGAAATGGCAATCCACTCCAGTATTCTTGCCTGGAGAATCCCAGGGACAGGGGAGCCTGGTGGGCTGCCATCTATGGGGTCACACAGAGTCGGCCACGAATGAAGCAACTTAGCAGCAGCAGCAGCAGCAGCAGCAGCAGCAGTCATGTGGCTTAGGCTTAGTTACCTCATCTACAATCTTGTGATAATTGCTCCTATTTTGGATGCTTGCTGAAGAGACCAAGGGGACTAAGAGGCTTTGCAAGTTGCAAAGTATTCTGTGTATCTGCCCTACCAGAGTGGGTGACATTGTATAAAGAGGCAAAATCAAAATCAAAATCTGGAACCCAGTTTCACTTTTATTTATACCTAACATATACCTAAAAAGATGCTGTCCATCTCTCTCTCTGTTAAATGGGGGTTCCAATATTTGTCTTATGTGGTTGTTGCATAAATAAATGAGAACCACTAGAGATTCATAGAGGATAAGGTGCTACTCAAACTCAAGGTTTCATCACACTTTGGTGAAACACAACACATGCTCATTCATTCATTCACTTATTCAACAGACATCATTCTTGAGCCTTAAAGGACACCAGGTTCTGCCACACTCAACAAATATTACGGTGAATAAGACCTGACCTTATCCCTAGTCAAGTTTCTTAAGCAAATGACTTGCAAAGTAGAAGACCACATTTTTAAACCACAAATATTTACAATATCTCACCGTACATATACTTTAACACAGAGTCAAGAATATTTAGTAGAAAAATAACTAGATAAGAAATTAGGAAAATAACTAGATAAGAAACTAGGAGATGGGGATTTGGTTTCAGATCTTTAAAGGTACATCAGTCAAAGTCTTTGTACCCCTGTGTTTCCATCAATAGGAAATCAGGGTCTATGTGCTTCAAAGGCATTCTCTTAAGTGGGTAGGTGCCTTTATTCCAAATCTAACAGATTAGACTACTGGACAATGGATCTGATTTCTTTAACAAGTCAATGGCATGAAGAAAAAAAGAGAAAGAAGGGGGTATTAAAAGATACCTGAGAGATATAACAACCAAATCACATGTAGACTTTAAATAACTACCTGTAACAGAGTTTCTGAAATAACTGTGGCAATTTGAACACTGTCTGAGTTTTGGACGATACCACAGAAATACTGATGATTTTTTGTTAGGTATGATAATATAGCAGTATGAGTTTATAAGAAATGGCCCATGATTTTTAGCATATGTAAGAATGAAATGGCTTAACACCTGGACTTATAGAAAATAAAATACTAAATAATCAAAAGGTTACCAAAGAAAAGAAACTAAGGTCTTCCACAAACATGTGCGTACACAGACCGATCTTACAGCCAGCATTACTTGCATTTTTTTCTCTCACCTGATACACAAAATATATTACCAAACTCACTGAGGTGGAAACACTTTCCTAATTACTTGAGTTAAATTTGGCGTGGGGAAAGAACATAGGAAAGAAAGTTTCCAAACTTACTTCTTTGTGATAAGATTTCATTAAAGTCATGGGTGCTAGACTCCAACTGGGTAATTGAGTAAACGTGGGTGCTTCTAGCACTATATCTGGCTTTGGTGTGGTTGCAAAGTTGTGGGAGGGAGGATAAAAGTAGTCAAATTCTTCCACAAATGCCTTCTGACTCAGTAGATCAAAATCAGTAATGCATTTTTTGAGTTTGCATATTGAAACTAGACATATGTATGTCTTTGCTTATCTAGGACTGACTGGCTGCTGAAATAGGGTAACTTGCATTGTCTTACATGGTCACTATTCCAAGTCTAGTCCTTTCACCAGCAGTATTGGCAGCACCTGTGAGCTTGTTAGAACTGCAGTAGGTCTGACTCCACCCCAGACTTAATGATTCAGAACCTACATTTTACCTAAAAGAAAACGATTAAAAAATGGGCAGAAGAACTGAATAAACAGTTCTCCAAAGAAGACATACAGATGGCCAACAGGCACATGAAACGATGATCAACACTGCTAATCATCAGCGAAATGCAAACCAAAAGGAGATGTCACTTCACACCTGTCAGAATGGCTACCATCAAAGAGTGTACAAATAACAAATATTGACAAGGACGTAGAGAAAAGGGAGCCTTCACACACTGCTGGTGGGAATGTAAATCGGTTAACGACGGAAAACCATATGCATGTGACTCAAGAAACTAAACACAGGACTATCATATGACTCAACAATTCCTCAGCTGGGTATACATCTCAAGAAAGCGAAAACATTAATTCAAAAAGATACATGTACCCCAATGTTCACAGCAGCATTATTGACAGTAGCCAAGCGAAGGAAGCAACCTAAATGTCTACCAGCAAATGAATGGATAAAGAAGATGCGGTATATATACAATGGAATACTACTCAGACATTAAAAAAAGAATGAAATTTGCCGTTTGCAACAACATGGATGGATCTAGAGGGCATTATGCTTGGTGGAATTAGAGGAAGACAAATAGTGCGTGTGATCACTTACATGTGGGATTGAAGAAAATAAAACAAATGAATGAAAACAGCAAAACGAACCCCCAGGGAACCAGCTAGTGGTTACCAGTGGGGGGAGGGGGAGGAGGGCGGGCGAGATGGGGTAGAAGAATGAAAGGTACAAATGACCGTGCATAAAGTAAACAAGTTACAAGGATACATTATACAGCATAGGGAATACAGCCAGTATTTTATAATAACTTTAAGTGGAGTATAATCTTTCAAATTTGTGAATCACTACATTGTACACCTGACACCAATATCAGTAAATCAATTATACCTCAATTTTCAAAAAGGAATGTACACTTTAACAAGATCTCCAATTGTCTTATGGTCATTAAAGTTTGAGACGCTTTGCCTTAGAATCTAAGACTTGGATAATTATCAAAATGAATACAAAGAATACATGTCATTATTGTTATTTGTGTGAAGCAGCTTCCAGGAGAATCATATCAAAATAGCATTCAGGTTTTGAAACAGTGACACAGTGGAAGAGTTGGCCTCACATGCACAGCCTCCAAAAATCAGCCACCTGTATTTATGGACGTAGCTGCTGTCTGTAGTCTCCCTGCCTGATAAATATTAAACCACCTCAGCGCGCATTACTTCCACCCCAGGTGTCTCTTTTTAATGTCTGAAATCACTGACTACTCTCAGAATTTAAAGCAGAAGCACCAATAGTCTTGGGAAAAGACAAGACTTATCTTGAAGCCATATCTCTTTGTAAACTTAGAAGTTGCCCAGAAGCGTTCTTAAAATATCCTGATCTTGATTTACTCAACCTTTTCAGTGATCAAAACTGTGTTCCTTATGGATTTTTTCCTGCACTATCGCAGGCTGAGAGCACAGTGAGAAGGGCCTGCTGCGGTCACACACTGGGCAGCGCTCCCCCCACCATGACAATGTCACCACTTTCTCCTTCATCCACCACCTCTGGGCATTTTGTACATTGCTCCCCCCAGCAGCACAGCCCCTCCCTGACCTTTTGTCAGAGAGTGTGGCTGTGAGGCTCCTCCAGACTTGATGTACAGAAGGGAGGGCCCTCTCTGCTCCACACCAGGTTATCATCCAATTTCATTTATCCTGCTAAGCTCCACTGTGAAAGTTCTATATCTTTGTCTGGTAACATTGATGATATGAATCATATAGCTACCAGCTCTCTACTCCACTTAAGGCTGCTCAAAGACCCTTTCCACTTCTGTCTCTCCGTATTAAACGTGGGTGAAGCATCCACAAAGTAGAATTAATGCCGAGTTCAAAACTGAATGACAACAGTGCAAACCCAATCATCTGTGTTATACGGAAAAGCACATCCTATGTTCAAATGTCTCAAGTCTTTCGTTTTCTGTGGTCCTGGAAACCTGGAGGCTGGAATGGTGAGTATAATAGGAACATCCTAGGCGCCATAACAGCCCCATAAATATCTCCTGAGCAGAGCAGCGCATCTCTCCCTGGACTCCAAGAGCCTTCTTTGAAGTCTCAGGGCAGAAGTTGTGCATGTGGAAGAGGTATGCAACTTATTATCATTACTCGCCACTCCTTTAGAAGCTTTTAAGTAATACTAGATTTATCACATTTTTCTTACAGCAAATTCTAGTTTCATCTAGTGTTTCTTCTGAAGCCTGAACCAATAAACTGGTTTGTCTTTGTAGTTGAGCTGCCACAGTAGTTCCCATATTTTTCTGCCAAGAAGCCCTTTTGGACTCCTATTAAATGGGTAACGTGACATTTATAGTCTCAGAAATTAGAACACCTGGAAAAAGGCCCAGAACTTACCCGGTCTCTTGGGGGACCCTCTAGTACAAAGCCGGCTGGACCTTGCTGCTTTGCTGCTCTTTCCTCCTGAGGTCCACCCTCATCTGGAGCAGCCCCTTTAGGCTGCATTGCCGAGCATTGTGCAGAGTAAATATTTCATATTCTTCATTTGATTCTGCTGAGGGACTGATGTAAAGTTAACATGCCTGTAATCAGCTAGAGAGGGCTTCTCTGATGGCTCAGCGGTGAAATATTTGCCTGCAAAGCAGGAGACCCACCAGACGCACAGGACGCACGAGACGCAGGAGACGCAGGTTCCAGCCGTGGGCTGGGAAGATCCGGGGGAGGAGGAAATGGCAATCCACTCCAGTATTCTTGCCTGGAAAATTCAACAGACAGAGGAGCCTGGTGGGCTACAGTCCATACGGTTGCAGAGTCGAACGTAACTGAGCAACTGAAGACGCACGCAATCAGCTCGCACCGCACTGTAGGGGAGGAAAAGGACAGTTACACACCAGCTGAAAACCACCATTCCTGTAGGTTCATACCCTTGCTCTCTATCTGTATATGACAGAACGATCATCTCCTTCTTTAACACACACACGCCTCACTTTCTTTATCATTACAAAAGGAAATCATGCTCACTGTAAAAAAAATTTAATAAAAATAAATAAATAAGCATTTATTTTTTAAATTTAAATAAATAAGCATTTATTTTTTAAATTTATTTAACTAAATAAATAAGCATTTTCCTACTACTGAGTACCCACTGTTAAATTTCAACCACAAAACTATATTCCAGTATGTCTCTGTCTGAGTGTGCGTGTCTGCACACACTCTTCCGTATGTTTCAGTTAACACGTGTCTTGCATTTCTACACACATCGACCCCCTCTGTCCCCAGAGGTCCCACTGAAATGACAAAAAGGTTCTTTTTAAAATTCAAACCATTACAGCAATGAAAAACAAGAAAATAAGACCAAGGGTCTTCAATAGTTTGAAGGGTTCTAATCAATAGAAAACAAAAGGCAAATGGTAAGTGGAGGAGTTACCCTAGAGGCAACAAAAGCCCAAACTCAGAGACAAAGGAGGAATCCCTTAGACGATTCTAATTTGGAATTGACAAGTGAGTCTGGGATGTTAAAGAACTGCATTTGGGACACCTGGGGTGGTGGGGCTTGCTCTCTCTCCTCTCAATAGAATAGCTAACGAGGCCACTTCTGGCTTTCAGAGAAGGATGGAGTATGTCTGGATGGGCTACTGGCCGAACAAGATGGGGGCTAACAAATGCAACATCAAGTTGGAGATAGATCTGTACTTCCACAGCAGCTCAAAAAAGAGGCAGAGCCACCCAGGAGTGAATAACTGAAGGCCTCCACCCTGCAGGCAAGCCCACCTGCCAGTGGCAATTGTCAAGGAACCGAAGCCCAATTGCAGACTCACACTAGCATCAGGGGGCTCCAGACAGTGATGGTTGAGTGTCTCCAAAGTCCTCAGGGAAACTATTTGGAACCTAGCTTTCTACACTCAGCCAAATTTCAAGTGTGAGGGCTAGAGAAAGGCACTTGCTACTGCGTAAGAATTCAGTATGTTTAGTAATCACACAGCCAGGAGGAAAAAATTACTTCTGAAGTAACCCAGCAAAATCTAAAAATAAGCCAAGAAAAAAGAAAACATGAGATATAAGAAGCTGCAGCTACCTGATATGACCCACGGAGGTTTACAGACATGAAAAAGAAAATTAAAGGAGAGCCCTTAGACGAGGGTGTGTAGAAGGCTCTTGTTTGAGGGACAAAAATGTTCAAAATAAAGGATTACATTTGCATCTCTAGAGAGATTTCTGGTGGTGGTGGTGGTTTAGTCGCTAAGTCTTTTCTGACTCTTTTGCGACCCCATGGACTGTAGCCTGCCAGGCTCCTCTGTCCATGGGATTTCCCAGGCAAGAATACTGGAGTGGGTTGCCATTTCCTTCTCCAGAGGATCTTTCCAACCCAAGGATTGAACCTTCATCTCCTGCATTGGCAGGTGGATAATTTACCGCTGAGCCACCAGGGATGCCCAGAGAGATTTGTACTCAGGTTTTAATTTTATAAATGTTTCACATTGGTTGTAATAGTATAATCAACCTTCTGAAAAAGGACATAAGACTAAGTTATGGTTTAAGAGCCTCACTTTGCCAACAAAGGTCCACATAGTCAAAGCTATGGTTTTTCCAGTAGTCGTGTACGGATGTGAGAGTTGGACCATCAAGTAGGCTGAATGCCAAAAAATTGATGCTTTCGAATTGCAGTGCTGGAGAAGACTCTTGAGAGTCATTTGGACTGCAAGGAGATCAAACCAATCAATCCTAAAGGAAATAAACCCTGAATATTCATTGAAAAGATTGATGCTGAAGCTGAAGCTCCAATACTGGGGCCACCTAATGCAAACAGTGGACTCATTGGAAAAGATCCTGCTGCTGGGAAAGATTGACGGCAGGAGGAGAAGTGGGTGGCAGAGGATGAGATGGTTAGATAGTATCACCGACTCAATGCTCATGAATTTGAGTAAACTCCAGGAGACAATGGAAGACAGGGAAGTCTGGTGTGCTGCAGTCCATGGGGTTACAAAGAGTTGAACACAACTTAGTGACTGAGCAACAACAACAACAAATTGCATAAATACTAATGTAATTTAAAAATAGTTAAATAGAAGGAGGGCTGAGAAGACATTCAAGTTACAAATTCCTCACATTTTTTACCTTGAAGCCAGCATATATGCCTGAGTTTGATAAAAATAAGAAATAGAAGAATAACTATATATTTTTAAATTAAAGTGAAAACTGTTAGAAGCAGAAACAGAAATTGTTAGTAGAACAGGAGGACACTGGGGATTAAGGAAAGGGAGATTTTACTTTTTATTTTAAATATGCCTATGTGGTGTGATAAAAAACAAAACAAAACGTGAGCATGCAGCCCCTTTATGGTTATGTAGCTTGAACATCTTTCCAGGTGTGACCCAAATGTTACCAGCTTGCTCATATAACGGAGATCACATTTATATTCACGTTTGAAATGTGTGTGTGCTCAGTCACTCAGCCATGTCCGATTCTTTGCAGCCCCATGGACTGCAGTCCACCAGGTTCCTTCTGTCCATGGAATCTTTCAGGTAAGAATACTGGAGCGAGTTGCCATTTCCTCCTCCAAGGGATCTTCCAGACCAAGGAATCGAAGCCAGGCTTCCTGTGTCTCCTGCATAGGCAGGTGGGTTCTTTACCACTGAGCCACCTGGGAAGCCCAGGAAGGCAGAGATTGTTGGCTAAAAAAGCAAGTACAGTGGGATCTTATTTAGCAACACATTCACATAGACATACAGAAAAAGATCTGGAAAATATATATTGAAAATTGATATCAACCACTGAAAATTGATAGTGGTTGTCTCTGGTAGGAATGTTTTAATTTTTGTTAATTGAAGTATAATAACATATTATATATATAATACATTATTAAAACATCATATATATAATACATTGTTAAAACATTTTCTATATAATGTTATTAAAACTATACAATATGTTTATTAAACATATTATATATATATAGCATATATGTATAATAATATGTTTCAGGTTATTTTCATTATAGGTTATCACAAGATATTGAATATAGTTCCCAGTGTGATACAGTACATTCTTGTTGCTTATCTACTTTATGTATAGTGTTTTAATTTTTTAATCTATGTTTGTTTTCATTTTCTAATTTGCTACCATATGTACTGCTTTTGTAATAATGAGACTGGATTTTAGAATTCCAGTCTCTGTTTCCTTAGCCTGGTTCTTGGATTCCCTTTCTCCTCTATCAATATCTAACTCATAAACAACATAATGGCTCCTCCCTTCCATCAATATTTTCCCCCCCCTCTCTATCAACAATTTTACTCTTGGAAATACAAAGGCTGTATAGACAAGTAACATGGGTAATTAAGGCTGGTGAGTCACAGCACTGGGATTCTTCCAAATTCACACTGGTCTAGGTAGACTCAGACGTCATGTGCACACCTTGTGTTTTTAATTTCTCAGCTTCACCATGGGAAATGAATGAATATCTGCAGGTCAAGACACAGCATATTCATTTCTCAGATTATAACAATGCACCCGAGTTAAGATGGACTTTAACATCTCTGTGCTATTGCTGACAAATAGCTGATCGAAACCTTAAGGCTTCCTCTCTCAGAGAAAATAGCACTAGTTCTGAATGGCACGTGAGACTTGGTAAGAGGCCTTTCTCATCTCACAGTGTGAGCTTCACATGTGCACCCACACTTGACCCTGACCCCTAAGCATTTCCAACACCAGAGATGTTAAGGGTGTACTTTTTTGAAGCAGCTCTTTCCCAGGTATTCAGAAAAGACACAAAGAACAATGGTGTGTTTATAACTCTTTGAAACCAATAAGAGTTCCACATGGGGAGAAAAAGGGGGACTATCACAAGATTAATCGGCAACCTTTTACATTATTCACAGAAATGTTTGGTCTTCTGGGAAAGTGTGCAAGTAAAGCTCCATAGCTGAAAGCAGCAACACATAATAAGTCCTGGGAGATGTGCGCTGGATGGTGGGAGGCTGGAAGGGACAGAAAGGATAAGAATGAATTTAAAGTTTTAAGAAAATTGAGGTCTAAGTGCAAATGGTCATTCTATGTGACAAAAGCGATAATAAGAGAAAATAACTTAATAGATGGGTTTTCCAAATCCTTGCATTTAGAGAACTCATACCGTAGCCTTCCTGTACAAATGTAATGTACAGTTCCAAAGAATTAGGACCTAGTTGAAAAGACAGCTAACCATTGGATTCTTTTATAGCATCCCTGTTTTATCATGATTCAGGTGCATCCTGATTCAGGCTTTTACAACTAGATCCAAAAAAAGATTTTTGCTGGAACACCTAAGCAATAGCCTGGATAGTAATCCTGATCTCCAGCCTCTCCATATTTTCCTCCATTCTCAACATTAGTAGTCAAATCTAGGGACCTTACAGGATAAAAATGTCTTTCAAAATGTCTCCTTTCCCCCCATTTTTCTCCCAAGATAATCTCAAGGCATCAGAGCTTAGAGGGTCCTTATGGATCATTTATTTAAGCCTCAGATTTTACAGATGATCCAGAGAGAGATTGTGGCTTCCCAAAGTAATTGGTGACAAAATCCAGACCTGTATCCAGCTCTCGTAAATCCCAAGCCCAAACCTATTTATGATGAACCCCACACAGTTCACGATCACTTACAGATCAGGTACCTTACATTGCGCTTAATTTAGTTCTCTTCTCAGTAAAGCAATACAAAACAAAACAAAAATGAATGAAAATCCCAAGAAGTGCACGCCCCTTCACACACACCCTTCCCTTAAGAACAGTCATAGGATTCTGCCACAATGATATGTAACCAACAAACACTTAAATGTGAGAATATCCTTAATGTATAGATTCCTTTGATTTTAGCCTGTCAGAACTAATCTTGTCTTTCTATAGCTTCTCATAGAAATGTTTAGCATATTGTCTCTTCAAGGTAAACATGGCATTCTTTATTATCCTAAAGGTTTGCACTCGTCATTCCATTATTTGTAATTAGCTGTTTGCATGGCTATTCTTTCCATGTGTTGTAAGACCTTGACTAACAGGCATTTGTCAAGTCCATCTCTTTGCCCTCTTACACCTGCACAGAGGAGAAAGAAGGAACGAATTAGATCAATAAGTAAACCAACACAGTCACACGTTTGAATGGCTCTTTCTTCTTTTTCAAGAAGACAAGCTATTGTAGTCATCAAGAAATTATGTTATACACAACTCTAATTTAAAACCTGAAGTTTTTGCCACTTAAATACTTCTAAAATAGGTAAGATTTAGTAGAGATTTTGCAACTACTGGCATTTAAAAACTATAGGATGTAGTTAATTGTCAACTGCAAGTCTTCTCTATTTTGTGGACCGTAAAATGTTTTTTAAGCTACCTTAATTTAACTTTTACCCTGCCTAGCTTCTAGCACAGAGTAGGAGTTCAAAATGCTGAGGCAATGAATTAGCTTTTTTTTTTATAGCCAATAAGTGATCAAAGCCATGATTCAAATCAGGTAGTCAGTCACCAGAAACCACACTTCCAAAATATTCTTCTACTTCATCTCCCCATCAGCTTCTCAGGTTCTGTGCTTATAGCATTGGGCCTAGAGGTCTACTTAATAATATAGACCTGGCTCTGTGGGGGATGAAAAGCCCTGTTTGAACCAATTGCTGGTTTCTGTAGTGTAAATACCCCACCATAGCAAATTTAAAGCTACTGGCGTGATGTCACTGAACACTGAGTTGGAAAGAGGTAAATGATAGCACACCATTATATTAACATAAATTATTATATGGTATTCCTACCATATGTGCATGGAAGACACAAATAACCACCCAGTGATAATAGTAAAATACAAAAATATAATTAGAAAGTAATAAATATTAAACATTTATTACCTGTTTTTAAACAATTTAATTTTAAATTTATATAATTTGGTTGTAAATAATGGCTGAGTTTACCAATTGCCTCATTTAACTTCTAAAAATGTAATAACTGTCTCTCCTGAGCCCACCACACACAACTGGGTCTATCCCTAAAGTGCCAATATGTATCTTATGTGAACTTAAACAAGCTATTTGATCTTTATCGCCTCTGTTTTCTCACCTCTAAAGTGGGACTAAATAATGATAACACCTACTGTGTAGGGGTTTTTTGACGATTCAATACATGAAGTGTTCAGAATTGTGCCTGGCGTAAGGTAAGTGCTGCATAAGTGTTACTTATTATTGCTATTATTCCCGTTAGTCATAAACCGAAGGCACAGTTTTTAGGATTCAGAAGAACAAGCGGTTTGGCTCTCTGAAGACCACTGACACTCTGTGGTGGCCGCCAAGACAGAAAACAGGCACAAAATGTGATCAGCCTGGGTATTATTCCATCACATCCAACACTCTCTGGACAGAATCTCACATTACAGAATGCATCCTCTAATCTCGGTAATTGAGGCCAGCTGGAAAAAATATGAACTCTACTGTGCAAAAATACCTTCTAACAACAATAAATTTTTAAATAAAAATAAAATGATAGCTAAGAAACAAGTCGCACTTCTTTGGTTTCCATCTCTCCACGATGCCAGCGTCAGCCAAGAGTAACAAACAGGGTAACTTCACCTGGTGATGAAGACGCTTTGAATTATTAGTCCACCGTGTAACACCTGTGTCACCTCAAATGAGTTACTTAGCTTTCCTGCATCTGAGCTCCCTCATCTATAGCAAGAAGTTCATCAGAGTCTATCCCTCATGGCTTTGCTGTGAGGATTAAATAAGAAATGTTATGTGCTTAGCACAATGCCTGGCACAGGGGACATCCTAATTATATTAGCTTTTGTTACTGTTTTATTAGCTTTTATTACTGTGTGCCTTCTCATTGCTGAGATAGTTACACAGCATCTAAGCAGTTATTTTGATAACTAATTCTGTGCATTGGGGAAGATGGGAGGGAGAGGACAATAACACACTTCATCCTCAGCAAAATGGAGCTACTGAGGTCTTTTCTTTCTCTCCTTCAACTGTAATGTTAATCCACAAGCATTTTAAGATGCTCAATAAAAAGAAAATGTTACTGCTTCGGGAGACAGACAGTGGGGGAGCTGATGTCTGACACATTCCTTGACTTTCGTACGATGGAGAAATTAAGTAAGTCTGGGATTAGGCATTCCTTGGCAACTCAGGATCATTCCTCATCACCCCTCCTCTGACTTCATGAGCATAAGAACTAGCAAGCCCCCAAGATCTACTGGCCAACTACAACATTTTGGTTAAGGGAGGTACTATTTGTTAAAACTCTGAATAAAGACCAATATAGAGAAAGTAGCAACATATGAGTATAAAATCAACAGGTTGGAGTTTAATAAGAGCTAGACGTTCATTTCACCCAACCTGAATTTCATACTGTGGTTTGGTCAGGGCACATGGCCATAATATCTGGGGTAAAATAGGCCTGTGGTTTATAGACTGAATTCTCTAGAACCCGAGGGCCACTTAGCTCTTCTATGGTTCCACAACCAGCATTTATTTTTTATACAATATGCAAGTTGTCCCTTTGAAAATAGTTTAACACACTAATTTAACAGATAACAAAGCCAAACCTAAACAACTTTTCCTAAAGGACCTACATATGCTTGGAACCACTACTTACAGGTTGAAATTATAGCTAAAATCAAACGAAAGCTAACCGAGGCCTTCCCTATGTTCCTCCCATTCTCAGGATGAACCTACATAATGGTGTGTCCTTCAGTATCAAAGAGCTAGAATGCCTAATAAGGACCAGTAAAGCCATTTACCTATTCTTTAGTTAACATCCTTTATGAAGAAAAAATTTAATGACAATAAAATTTCCTTTCCAAACAGGTGAGTGCTGGTTGAAATTAAAAATCTGAATCATGCATCTTTACTTACATTGATGATCCTAACTAATAGTCAAATTAATTGACTTCATCTGTCACCCTATTGCACTCAATTCACACGCTAGCAAGGTAACACTCAAAATCCTTCAAGCTAGGCTTCAGCAGTATGTGAACTGAGAATTTCCAGACGTACAAGCTGGATTTAGAAAAGACAGAGGAACCAGAGATCAAATTGCCAGCATTCACTGGATCATAGAGAAAGCAAGAGAATTAAAAAAAAGAAAAAACATCTGCTTCATTGACTACACTAAAGCCTTTGATGGTGTGGATCACAACAAACTGGAAAATTCTTAAAGAGATGGGAATACCAGACCACCTTACCTGTCTCCTGAGAAATCTGTATGCAGAACAAGAAGCAACAGTTAGAACTGGATATGGAACAATGGACTGGTTCAAAATTGGGAAAGGAGTATGTCAAGGCTGTATACTTTCACCATGTTTATTTAACTTATATGAAGAGTACATCATACAAAATGCTGGGCTGGATGACTCACAAGTTGGAATCAAGATTGCTGGGAGAAATAGCAACAACCTCAGATACGCAGATGATACCACTTTAATGGCAGAAAGCAAAGAGGAACTAAAGAGCCTCTTGATGAGGGTGAAAGAGGAGAATGAAAAAGCTGACTTAAAACTCAACATTCAAAAAACTAAGATCATGGACCATGGCGTCACTTCATGGCAAATCGATGGAAAAAAGTGGAAACAGTGACAGATTTTATTTTTGGGGGCTCCAAAATCACTGTGGATGGTGACTGCAGCCATGAAATTAAGACATTTGCTCCTTGGAAGAAAAACTATGTCAAACCTAGATTGCATATTAAAAAACAGAGACATCACTTTGCCGACAAAGGTCTGTGCAGTTACAGCTACGGTTTTTCCAGTCATCATGTATGGATGTGAGAGTTGGACCATAAAGAAGGCGGACTGTCAAAGAATGGATGCTTTCAAACTGTGGTGCTGAAGAACACTCTTAAGAGTCCTTTGGACAGCAAGAAGATCAAACTAGTCAAACCTAAAGAAAATCAACCCTGAATATTCATTGGAAGGACTGATGCTGAAGCTCTGATACTTTGGCCACCTGATGGGAAGAGCTGACTCACTGGAAAAGACCCTTATGCTGGGAAAGATTGAGGGCAGGAGGAGAAGGGGGTGACAGAGGATAAGATGGTTGGATGGCACCACTGACTAAATGGACATGAGTTTCAGCAAACTCAGGGAGATAGTGAAGGACAAGGAAGTCTGGCATGCTGCAGTTTCATGGGGTCGCAGAGAGTCAGACATGACTTGGCGACTGAACAGTAACAACAATTGACTTCATTTGTCACGCAACTTGACACTTTTGTCCTTGAATTCAGCTCTGTCCTTCTGAGTCACATGGAATAATTCATTCATTTGTTCTTACAACAAAATTTCCTTGGCTGCCCTCGAAAGGAAGGGACTGGAGTTACCAGGAGAGTAAGAAAGTCATGGTCCCTATTCACGGAATATCTACCAAAAAAGAACTGTCAAACTCACAGAGGATGGCTTGCTCCATCAACCGCTGGATTACCAACTGAGAAAACCTTGACTGCATTCCTTTGACATAAGTTAAAAAGAACAAGTTCAACATCTTTTCTGTATGACAGGCTTTCAGATATTTGAGGACAACTTTGCTGTCCTTCCTGAGTCTTCTGGTCTCTATCAATAACCCCATTTCCATCAGCCATTACTAGACTTGGCTTAGGGTCTCTCACCACCAGGAGCCTGCTGTGCACATATACTTAGGTGTGTCAGCCTCCCTCTTAGGCGTGTAGAGACCAGAACTGAGATATGTTCCAACCCCACTGGAGCAGGATAATCGACCTTATGCTGGATATTCTACTTCTTCAGCATGAGCCAAGAACATTAAATTCGGGGTTCATGTCAAGCTTGTAACGAACAGTTAATATGACCTTGAGTTTAACTACGCTGTGATCCTTGACAGTCCCTTCATACATCCATGCAATTATTTCACATCTGAACATAGAATTTTATAGTTACATTTGTTAATCTTAGTCATAGTCAATTATTCCTGTCAATGTAAAGTATTTTTATATACTGATTGTGTCTTCTTTCAAATTTCTTATTCTACGTGTCGTGTTTTTAACAAATATGAGAGCATGCCAAGAGGCCTGAAGATCAGCTCTGGTGCCTTCTTGCATTCCCATAGCATTTTGTGTCAAACTCAACTACAGCGTTATTATTGCCCATTATATTCTGGCATGTTTCTTCCCTCACTTAACTGTGAGCTCCCTAAGGACAGGGTCTTCTCTGTCTTTGTGTTTCCAGTACTGAGTCCAGCTCCTGATATACAGATCCAGCTCCTCACATATAGAATATGCTTAAAAGAAAAACTCTTTTGTTTTGAAGAATGAATGACTGAATGATACATTCAACCAATTATATTTCTCTATCTTAGCCCCCAGGGCTGCCATAAAGAACTTCATCAAATGCCTTATTGAAATACAAATCTATCGCTGTGCTAACTCTGCTATCTTCCATTCTGGATAAAAATTGCAGTGTTTCTCTGAGCCTCAAATTCCCCATATGCAGATTATCAAAGCTTATCACGATTAATAAACAAAATAATACATGTAAAAGTGCTTTACAAAACTGCAAAATGTGCAAATTTCAGATGTAAGCATTCCCTCATTCCAGCAGCTTTATCAAAAGGAAATTATGCTTACTGACCTTGCAAGGACTCGTGGCTTGTGGCTTCCATTTAGGGGCAGGAAGTGAGGTCTTAAAAGAGAGGCAGGGAAAGGTTCAAAGGATGAAGCCTGGAGTCAAATTCACCACAACCCTCCTGCTCCCTGGGGCTCTGAGGGAAAGCTGCGGCCTCTTGTCCATAGCCTTCCCTCTTGGCTGGTCTTGGGGGCTTTTCCGAATTCCATGTTGAAGGGTTTGGAGAAAGTCTCCTGCAGATCTTCATTTGGGTGGGCCTGTGGAAAATCTCTAGTACGCTACCAAAGTTTACACCGTGTGAATGGGGAACTGCCCTCTGCCCTAGCAAAGGAGGAAGGGAGGACAGCAGGGAGATGAGCAGGGAGGTGCTCCTGCCCTGCTGAGTGGGTGCCAGCATGTGCAGAGTCTGCTCTGTTACAAGGATATCATGAGCCACCAGCTGTGTGCCACTGTCTGGGGTATCTCTTTTTCTGTCTGGGCATTTCACTGCCTTTGATATTATTGTTTTACCTAAGTTATTGAAAAAAGACCACATCATGTTGGCTGAATCACCCAAACAAGTGGTAGATGCCCAGCCACCTGGGTTTGGGAATTTGAAAGCTAAGTTTCAGCTTGGCTGGAGAATCCACTTGTTTTGCAGCCTCCCTCTCCTTGACTTACAAAGAGGAAAATTGTATTTGAGGACACTTGGAGAAAAAAATTGCTTTTCCAGGAGAAAAGAGCCAGCCCTATCGAGAATCCCAAGCTGAGAGCAGTATTTTATCAGCCAAATGGTCCGGTTAGGAGGCCTTGCCTTTCTTCTTTGTCATTGTACCCCTGAGAGCTAGCACAAGGCCTGACACAGAGCAGATGCTCAATAAATATGTGTTGAATTCATGTGTGCCATTCTACATTAATGAGGATGGGCACCAGGGGCCCTTGGCCAGAGCTTTAAAAGGGAAGCAACACCTCCCAAGGCCAGTGGTAAGATGGCAAGATCATTACACCAAGAACATGACCCAGAGCAGCTCTCCAGAGAAAACCTGGACAGGAGGATTCAGCCTGGGATTCCACCTTGAGATCCTCCCTTCACAGCCATCCTTGGTTGATTTTAATCAGCGGGCGTACAGTAGCTAATTTCTCATGTGTAAAGAGAAATGGATGCTTTTGAACTGTGGTGTTGGAGAAGACTCTCGAGAGTCCCTTGGACATCAGGGAGATCCAACCAGTCCATCTTAAAGGAAGTCAGTCCTGGGTGTTCACTGGAAGGGCTGATGCTGAAGCTGAAACTCCAGTACTTTGGCCACCTGATTCGAAGACCTGACTCATTTGAAAAGACCCTGATGCTGGGAAAAATTGAAGGGGGGAGGAGAAGAGTACGACAGAGAATGAGATGGTTGGATGGCATCACTGACTCAATGGTCATGAGTTTGAGTAAGCTCCGGGAGCTGGTGACGGACAGGGAGGCCTAGTGTGCTACAGTCCATGGGGTCGCCAAGACTCGGACACGACTGAGCGACTGAACTGAAAGAGAAAGTACCACTGCTCTGGTGTTGTCCTGTTCTAGTGACCAGGACTAACTAACAGAGACGCCCACGTTTTTAAAATAAGTCAAGGATGAAGCTAAAAACAGGACCTCAGGAGTAGCGTGCCCCTGGAAGGCGCGCGCGCGCGTGTGTGTGTGTGTGTGTGTGTGTGTGTGTGTGTGTGTGTGTGTGTGTGTGTGCGCGCGCGCGCGCGCGCGCGCGTAACTGACGTCAGAAACCTCTCTCTGAAAACTCTTCTCTATTTCTCAGTGTTTTATTCCCCCATCTTTTGACTTCATCTCTCTCTTTTTTTAAAATATTACTTTCAAAAGTTTCTATCCAAGTTGGTAAAAGTGGAAAGGAAACGCTTTCTCTTTTTCCGCGGTGGTGCAGAGAGGCTGGGTAGTCTGGGGAGGGTGCGGAAGGACCGCAGACCTGCTGGCTCTGCTCAGGGCCGGTGAGCAGAGCTGGTTCCATTCCAGACTGCTGGACCCCACTGCAACCCGGGGTGTGCCTTGCGGGGCGGGGCACAAACACTACCTTGAGTCATCTCTTCCTACTACTTCTGGCTGGAGTCTTGAGGACCCGGCTCTGGTGGACTTGTTAGTCACTCAGCCGTGTGCGACTCTTTGTGACCCCATGGACTCTAGTCCACCAGGCTCCTCTGTCCATGGGATTCTTCGGGCAAGAATACTGGAGTGGGTTGCCATTTCCTTCTCCCTGGTGGATTTGAGGAGGGTCCTATATCCCTTGGAAGCTAATAGAAGGTGGTCGCGTCCCCGGGAGGCTGCAGCCTTCCATGCCTTCCTCAGGCAGGGCCGCAGGAACCGGGCGCCTGCGTGGGCGTATGTAGAGCGCCCCGGGGAGCTAGGACCTGCCTTTCGCCACTCACGGAGGACACCGACCAGGGGCCTAGTATTTGTTGCCGCAGGCGTTTCTGGAGGCATTTCGGCGCGTTATTAGGGGAAATCGCGCCGACTGGGGGGCGGACAGTCGCTCTCCCTCCAGGAGCCGCACTTCCTGGGAGGTTTCCTCGGGAGGTGGCGCCACAGCCCGCCGCTGCGCCGCAGCTGCCGCCTTTCCGCAGCGGAGCCCGGGCAGCGCAAACACCAGGTAGAGCGAGTCGGTGGCCCCGGCCTGAGCCGCGGCCAGGCCCCAGCAGCGCGGCTTCTCCGGCGCTCTGAGCTTGGGCGCGCGGCGATCGGAACCCCACCTGCGGCTCTCCAGCGCACAGAGGCGCGCAGGGGCCCGGGACCCGCGAGCCCTCGACTTGGGCCAGCTCCCGCCCTGATGTCCCGGGATCCCTTAGTTAGGCTACGGCTGCTCTTTATGCCTTGGTGGGAGCGCCCAGGGAGGACCTCGGTTGGTGACTGGGAACCAGTTCCCCCACGACATCTGTCTGCCGTGGGGAGCCCCAAATCCGCTCGCGAACATCATTAAAAAAAAAAAAAAATTAGAGATTCGGAGCAGACAGTTCTTAAGTCCTAAAAGTCTACGGAGTTTCCCGCTTGCGGCGCACTTAGTCATCGATCCTACAGCGGCGGCCGTGAGCGAAATGCCGAGCAGCTTTGGGGCACATTTCCCGGGGAGGAAAGACGCGTGTGGCCACCATCTCTCCGCGGCCAAGCTAAGGGTTCCAGCAGGGGCTCGGGCCCTCTTAGCTCCGCAGATCCCGTTCAGGACCCGGTTCCGGGATCCGAGGCTCTGGCATCCTCAGCTCGCGGGAAGAGGACTCGCGGCCCGCGCCGTCGTTTTGGACTGGAGGTCTCCAGCCGCTGCGCCTGCGGGACGCCGAGCCTGAGAAGGAGCCGATTCAGAGCGCTGGAGAGTTTCCGGAGATCCGGGAGAGGGCGATATTCGCCAATCCCTTCCCCCCCAGAGCAACGGCGCAGACTGCTGGAGGACCTGCACGTGTCGGTAACGGAAGTCTGGTGCCGAGGGCCTTCCCGCCCGGGGGCCTGCTAGACACGGGGCCCGGGATGGGACAAGAGCGTGCGTCAGACTTCCAGGTTTTGTCTTGCCTCTCCGGTCACCATTCTGATCAAACTCCAGCCACTCTCTCCCAGGGTCACAACCCTCACCCTCGTATGAAGGAGAATAGCAGTCTGAAGAGCGCACTACAGCAGACGCTTCGTTTTCAACTTTTCGTTACAGCTCTCTTCATCCAAATCCCAGGCCTTTTTTCTCGGCTTCGTTTCCACAGAATAGCTGATAGCAGACAAGGAAGCACTAGTAGTGGAGGACTTGAACCTGAACCTGAGAGCTGACGCTGTGAATCTGATATCTGTAATTCTTGGTTCGACCTTCGGGAGCGTTTCTGGGAATGTGTTTGGGGACAGTCCCGCAAGCAAGAGTCCTGGTTCAACCCTCTTTCCCTCCTTTGGGACAGTTCAGAATATTACGACATGTGAGGTCTCCTAAACCATTAAGATCCTCTGGTCGGCCAGAGGAGTCTCAAGTAACTAGTCTTTGAGAACCACTATCCATTTGTAAGCACCTACTTAATGTCTGTTCTCTGGGGGTATGAAGATATCCATGGCGTAGCATTCAGAGACAGCCCCCCACCCACCCACTCAAACACACACACACACACACACACACACACACACACACACACACACACACACACACACATCCCACTGCCATTTACCTTAAGTCCATTTAAAATCTAATTTTAGAGGTGGTTTACTCTGTACATCATTTTCATCGTGAATACATAATTTCCATGTAGTCCTCAAACTGCCAGCTGATGGGGGAGAACAGACTTGAGGACTTTTCAACCTTCAATAAAAAGAGGAGGACTTTACGACTGGGGTGAAAAGGGGCTGCTGAGCTAAGCCAATGGGGCAGCCGGCCTTTACTGTGTGCAAAAGCATTCAGACACATGGCGACCCTTTCGCAATAAAACTTTATTGATGATCGTTTGAAAGTTATGGCAACTCCAAGGTTATAAAACCTGCCATAAAATACCAAGCAGTCATTAGTTTACCTGACCTCATTTCAATATAAACTTCCACAAAACATTTTATTTTGTTCCTTCCTATAAGCAGGGAAAAGAAATTGAGGAGGCAAGACACAGTGGCCCATTATTGAGGACCCAAGATCTGCAGTTTGACACTCTGACCTTCATCCCCACAAACAAAGCAGTGAAATTCACACTTTGTTATTTTCTACGACTATTACTGTAAAAAGATGATAATAATAGCAATGTTTTTGTTCAATCATCTGTTTTTAGCACATATCCAGGTTCTAGTTAGGATGGAGAGTTGTTCCTCCTTGGAAGACCTTGTGAGATACCTTTAACAGTTGTTAAAGTGTATTTGCTCCCTAACTTGGGTGTAAGAAGCCTAAGGGTAGCCACCCTGGAAAACAACATGGAGGTTCCTCAAACAAATTAAAATAGAACTATCATACCACCCAGCTATTCTGTGTCAAGCTATTTCTCCCCCCAAAACACTAACCCAAAACACTATCCAAAAAGATATATGTGCCACTATGTTCATTGCAGCATTATTCACAATACCCAAGACATGGAAGCAACCCAAATGTCCACAGATAGATATACATCTCATATCTTGTTTATATAAAAATTCCATTATATATAGTAGCATATTAATCATCCATAAAAAGAAGGACATCTTGCCATTTGCAAAACAGGGACAGACCTAGAAACGGACTCTTTGTTGGAGAAAACAAATTGCTGGCTGCCCAAGGGTAGATGAGTAGGGGAAAGCGCAAAACTGGTGAAGGAAGGAAATTATGACAGAATTTCAGTCATAAAATAAACAAGTCGCAGGGGGAACAGAGTCAGTACCGTGGTAATGACTTTTTCTGGTGACAGAAGGTAACTATGCTTATCATTGTGATGAACTGGTAATGTATAAAATATCGAACCACTGTGTTGTATACCTGAAACTAATACAACATTGTAAGTTAACTAAATTTCAATATAAAAAAAATTTTTTTGTCTTCCCCCCAGTAGTGCCAAATCCACATTGAGGGCACAAATTAGGCTGTTTTTGCTGTTTTACAAAGAACATTCTAGTGACACAAGGAGGAGTAGCTGAAAAGGAAGAAGGGAAAGGAGGGGAGCTCTGGGTGGGAAGAGAAGAAGCACATAGCCACACATTGTTTGGCAGGCGACCTGAAGAATGAATTGTGTAAAATAATCCATTTGTGTTCAGAGTTACTGAAAGGTCAGATGAATAATGAATTCCCCACCACAAAATCATGAGTCTAAAAGAATGCATCTACTTTAACTGAGATGAGCAATTTGAATTATACTGCAGAAAAGAACTCAAAGCAGTGCTCCAGGAGAGCTCCAGGAGGTAACTAGCTCAAGTTCTGTCATCATTGTTTCCAATACAACGGTGTAAGTGTACCAGAAAGTATACTAACTGTACAAGTGTACCAGACTTACACTGCTGATCAGAGAAAGAATCGGCCACAAAACAGTGATAATTTTGAATAGCTTCTGATCTGTCCAGATTCCAATTTGGACTGGCTGAGGCTGATATTCTCCTAATGTTGTATAACTAAGGTCGGTCTACCTGCTTTTAGGGCAGAGATTTGTGAGCATGCGCAGATGGCAAAGTTTGACCTTGTGTTAGCTGTGTGCTAATTTTCCCCAAACAAGTAACAGTCTGGATATACTTTTCACGGATTGTTTAAAATATAAGCACCAAGATAGATCCAGGCATATATGCATTTATGGTGGTTTAGGAATCTAATATGAGGAACGCTAACTGCTTTATGACCTCACTGGAACTCATCTTGGTAATGTTATGCTTAGTTTCCTGGTATGCCTTAAAATATTTCAGGGATTTCATGGAATTTTAACTAGAAAAGAACATTTTAAAAATAAAAATCTCATGTAAAATGCTGCTTTCTTCTAGAGAGTGTATGGGGGGGTGTTTAAGAGAGAAAAGTCATATATCAGAGAAAGGGAAAGAGGTGGAGCTGGAGAGAGAAGTATAGGATACAGTACTAATTAAAGGGCAAATTTTCCTGGTTTCCACAGCTTTCCCTTGTTGGTGGGTACAAGTTCCAGTAATTTGGGTTACCATTTCATACTCTCAGGCAAAGTGATGCCAGGCATCAAAAGAAAGATTCTATTTTTCCCAGTTTAGCAATGACTTCCAGGAAGAATAGAAGAAAATGACCTTGTGGACCTACAAAGCAGTCCATAGGCTGAACATGATGTTTTTATTGGACTTGAGAAGCAAATAAGAGATCTAAATTCAGATTTTTGAGCTTAGGACATTTTCAAAAGACTCCTGCAGTTATAAGAGATAACTTACTCAGAGATAAAACTGTTCTTATACTTGAGTTCATTGAATTTATTTGTTGAGATACACACACATGCAGCACTGTATTATCAATATGTGTTGTAACAACAACAGCAATGAATTTAATTTACAATGTTTGTATCTCTGCTATTAACCCCATTATTCATTTGCTTTTCCTAGATGCCTTAAAAGAGTGATACTAATATAAAGGAGAAAATATCTATTTTAATCTTTTATAAAAAATATTTCTCTCTTATTCTATCTTCCTTCTCAAAACAACTATTCTTCACCCAAAAAGGTCATTTCAACTCTCTCAAGTAATGTCACCTATCTTCACATTCATATGAATGATCTCCATTCAGCTCTATTTAAGCATATTTACCAAAGAAGCACCCTTTTGGACTCAGTTTTCTGAACTCTCCCTTATACTGTATTCTGGAAAAGGCATGGAAATTACCCAGGGATTTTTAAAATAGTTTTCATGTCAAAAAAATTGTAAAAGAACAACACATCATGCACACAGTTCTTTTTCTTATATTTTCCTCTGTTTAGAGACCACAGAGGTCAATAGAAAACGTTCCCAAGATGCTATGTGCTCCTTCAAATTCCACCCATCCTTGTTTTCCTAGGTGATCTGGTTCATTAAGGCTTAACTACATAATGAGAAGTATGTCTTCAACAGCATGGCAAGGTGGGGGCTTATAACTATGTTTGTTTGAAGTTTTAGGGACAGCTGGGTGGTAGGATTGTGAAATCCCCAATTATGCCTTGAGTCCTGTACAGATGACATGTACAGACTGCATAGCTCTGCCCTCATCATTTCTATTGACACAAGAAACTTGCCCTTATGAGGGAAAAGCACAGCTTTTATGTAGCATCATCCAAATAGCATTCATTCCTCTTATATAATCTAATCTATCTTACCCCAAGGGCATATTTTCCACAATGAGACTAATTTGCTCTAATAGGAATAATAATGCCTCCATGTACCTAATACCTTTACCCCCCCCAAACCCTCACGTGACTTAGCAGTTCCCTGATGGAACACACAGATCATGTGCACGCGTGGCCAGAAGCTGTGGTTCATCTTACACACAACTCTATGGACTTAACTCTCCAGTTTCTGTTCACTTTTCTCCCTCTCTCTCTCTCTCTCTCTTTTTTTTTTTTTTTGGTCCTTTTTGACGTAGGGAACCCTTGAGAAACAGAAAATCTTTTGTTGTTTCACAGTTAAAATATAAAAAGTCTAATTCCAAAGTATACTTTTTGTTTACCTTCATTGAAAGAGGACAATTTAGAGAAGACTCTGGAAGTCATAATTCATACATAACTTAGCAATGTCTGAAATTCCAGCACAGCATTTAAATGACACATCTTTCTACTGTATATTCTCTTGGGGAAAAGAGTGGATGGATACACACTTTCAGTTCTAAAATAAAAATTGAAGAGATGATACATACTCACACAGGTTACCTTTGAGGACTTCATTTTATATCACAGTTGAAGAAATCTATAGAGCTGGTTTTGAATGATAAAACTCTCTGGATTGAGTATCTGGGAGATCTGCTGCTACTGCTACTGCTGCTGCTGCTGCTGCTGCTGCTGCTAAGTTGCTTCAGAGGTATGTAGATACTTGAAGCTTTTCTCTCTGGTTTGAGTTGGCTTTTTGTTACCTACAAGTTGATTTGCTTTCTTTAATCTTTAAATCCATTTATTAATACATGCAGTGCAGCACTTACACCCACCAAGTAAGCACTGAAACCTACTGGCATGAAACATTCAGATTGCAAATGGAAAATCTACCCAGTTAAGTACCACACTCTCCTTTAAACACAGCAGTGGCAGAGCTTGGTTGACCTTTCAGAGAGTAAAAGTACCCTGTATTATAAAGCCTGCACAGCAAGGGTGACTTAATCTAGCTAAAAGAATTTAAAATTTTTTATTTCCTGACTTTCAGGGGTTTAAATTTTAGCCTTAAACTGTTGTTTTTGAAGGCTTTTTCACATTGAGTAATGGAATCACTATTTCTCCCCCTACTGAAAAGGGTATCTCCACGCAGCTAGGCAGAATGTACTCCCAAAAAGAACTGTGCAGGAATTGCTCAACCAATAAAAACTCCTAAGGGAATTTATGCTGTCAGCTCACCAGAACATCCAATTCACACCTCTGGCCCTGCAGGAGGGCTGGGGGCTTTTAAAAGGTCCCCTATTGCCATGACTTTGGCTTTCTGTCCTTCTAAAAAGTGGCTTCCAGCCCAGCCACTGTCATGGGCTCACTTCTTGATCCTACAGAAAACGGAACCCGCCTGTTGTCCCAACCTTCTACACCCTAGAGTCCATCAAGAATGGCAGCTGCACTCCTGTAGCCTTCACATCACAGCATTTCTGGTGCTAATCCCTGGTTGGTGCAGTCCTCTCCCTTGCCCCCCAGACTCCTAGAGCCTGGATGTGATTCAGCAACAGAATCAAAATTGTAATGCCTTTATAGGTCAGACAGAAATAACACAAAATCGTAGGGATTGGGATAAAATACATTGGGTTGGCATTATCTAAAAATATTTTTATTTGCCTGAATTCTCCCCTCATTTCTTTTTCCTTTGTTTTTCCTATGCCTATCCTTACTAATTATAATAATTTTTGTTAAAGTATCTACCAAAAAAGTGATTTTTATTAAGTGCACTATCAAAATAGATCTGCATAAGATAGGTGCTTAAACATCTTTGCACACATTTAAAAATGTGTGAGTAGCTTTTAAATGTGCAAGTTCCTTAACAGCATTTAAAAAAAAACCTTCATTGTTTTTCACATTTGCACATAGAGTACATGTGTACAACAACACTTACTTGGGTTTTCTTGAAAAAACTTTGGACTAATTTATATGAATTTTAAAACCTATCATTTGAATGAAAAAGTCAATCATATGAAGGCAGTAGTTCCCTCCCCCTTCTCTTCTCAGAAAAAAAAATTTTTTTGAAGTTTGTTTACAAATATGCACCATGTTTTATCTCGTGGCTTAGAAAAGAGGAGCTTTTGAGAGGTTACCTTTCTTTCTTTTCTAGCTTTCTCTTCCTTAGCCTCTAGGTACTCACTGAAAACCACGTTGTTAGATCGCTCCTCAATTTCCCAAGAACTACTCTCCAGTCCTGTCTGCAGAGAGGTGGTTACCCTCTCTGTTCCCACGGCCTCGGCAAAAAAACTGGTCTCAAATGCTACTGCCATTGGGGAGGAGGTGCGAGGCCATCTCTTTTCGCTGATCGTGGTGAGGGTAGAGTTTTTAGACTGACCGGACCCTTACTGGCAAAGGGAGGAAGCGAGAGAGCGCCCTGGATGCTGCAAGTGGGCCTCTTGGGACCGACAGCCTTCGAGTGGAGGAGCCTACCTGAGCCTATCCAGTGGGGAGGACCCAGCACAGCCAGGAAGATTTGCAGTGTAGGACCTTCGTGCCCCACGCTGAAGATTTGCTGAAATACCGGGTCTTGCCGCAGGAATAGGCTCCTGGCCTATAGAGCTCTGGTGATCCTAGCAAAGACAGATCCTAGTGTGGATTGCAGTTTCTTTCCAAAACCTGAAAGCACCAGCTTGGGATTTCGCCTACCAGGTGCGTGGCTGGGAGGCGTCCTCCTTGTCCCCTCCTCGGCCCCTCGCGTCTAATCTCCACACAAGGGACAAAGGCCGAGGCAATTCTGTGAGGGCTACAGCTAGAAAGCTTTTCCCCAAGCTAGTAAAAAATGACCCCTGCACATAACAACGTGCGGGCTTCCTCTCTGGTTACCACCTCTCCTAATGTGCACTGAAATCCTTTTATCAGCATTTTCTTTAATAAAATCATTTATTTCTTCACTGTATCTAAGATGATGAAAAGAGTTGAGCCGGACTCCAAGATGCACTCCAGAGCAAGGAAAACCTGATTATAACCCGAACTCCCGCGACCGAGCGAGGCGAGCTGCCACGTCTATTTCCCACGCACTTGGGCCCAACTAGTTAATTACGAGTTCTAATTTTATTGCATCTCAGCTCCTCCCGGTTTTCTCCACTATAGTGGTCTTAAAAAGAAACACCCACAGGGACACAACAGAATCAATTTCCCAGAAAGACGAGCGTGGATTTCTCTGCCTGTAGATAGATTTGAGAGCTCACGGGGAAGCAGATGGGCGCATCCTGGCAGCCGGGGAACGAATCCCAGGGAAGAGCAGCTCTTTTCCCATTCTTCTGGACCTCGCTGTGCCCGTCTCCCTGCGGTTCCGCCCGGGCGATCCCCGGGGACGCCGCGGATTCCCGCGGTCGCTGCAGTTTCCGCCTCCAAACCCTGCGGTAGCCTGGGCCGGAGGCAGGGGTGGGGAACAGAGTACGCATCAAGTCTGATCCCTGTCTCCCGCTCCCGCCCGGTCAGTCCCGACCTCCTCGTTGGGCGCGGGGTCTGTGCCCCCAGTGAGGAGTCATCGTTGCGGGTGCTCTTTCCCACAGGCTCTCTGCGCGTGCGGCCTGGGGCGGGTTTGTCTCCTTGAGGTCGTGGAGGGGACAGACACCTACAGTAAACGGTCTTCTCTTGGGGCTTCGACGTGAACTGTCCCCGCAGAAGAGGGAAATTCGGAGAGCGGCGACACCGAGACACAGGGGTTTATACACCGTGGGATCTCGTTTAATCTAAGTGTCTCGTGTGCTCTTATTTAACCTAAGTCTCTGATTTCCCTGAAAAAAAAAAAAAAAAGAAAAAAGAAAGACAGTAATACTGCCTTTGTAAGTTTATCGTGAATGCTTGGACGTTGGGAGCCCTGAGCAAATGGTAAGATGGGTTGGGCAAGGGTGGTCCCAACACTCCCCTTCGAGGCGCGGAGTCGTTTGCAGTTTCAGGCTCTCCCGCCCCAGTGCACGGACATTTCACAGCCCAGGGCTCCGAGTACCTCCTGGGGACAGCAAGAGGATCCAGCCCGAACCGTGCAAGATGGGCTCTCGGTGAATCATGACAAGAGTGATGCTCAGGATTGTCTTGGACCATGATGGGGAAAGGTACGGAGGTTTGGAACTCGGTGGAGAGTTGAGGGTGGAGGAGGAATTGGAAGGGAGAACTAGAATTTTCGGGCTATGACAGTTTCGTGGATTTTCAACCTTGCCCAACCGTGGTAAAAATTGCGCGAGCGCAATCAAATCTGCACCTGTAGGTGGCGCTATGATGAGGAGACTGTCTGCAGAAAGGTAGCCAGGGACTCAAAGCCGGAAATTTTTCGTGAATCTGACCCTAAATTTTCTGCTCTTAAACCAGGATTCCTGTTTTCGGAGAGAGAAAGCGAGGACAGTGTAGCATGAGTCTCCGTTCTTGAGGTCAGCGCGGGGCTGATCAGTGGTGGAATTAGGCTGGAGAAGGCGACAGGTTGGAAATCCCGCATCTCGACCGCACGGCGCCAGGCGGTCCCATCACCCTCTCCATTGCCTGGGTGTGAGGACTCACGGAGCTGCGCAGGACCCCAGGCGATTCGTGGGGACACTGTGCCAACTACAACCTCCCCCGCCCCCCGCAACTCCCCCCTCCCCACGAGAGGACCGAGGAGTGAGAGAGTCTGGGTTCACTGCATCCCTGAAAACGAGAGGAACGCCGATGCTTAGCACCAAGGCTGGCCCGCACATTGATTGCAGTCCTTTGAAGCCTGCAGGCAACCCCAACCACGCTGCTTTCAACAAAACCTGGACCCTGGTGGGGGACCCGAAGGGTTTGTATGTGCTTGAGATCCGAAACCTAGGCTTACAGGCACGGCCTGGTTATCGTTTATCTTTTCTAGGAACCTTTAGGCCAATCGGGTCTTCAGTAGGAGGCAGCCCCACTGCCTTCTTAAAGACCCCCAAAGCCTGTTCTTCCCACAGGCAGCAGCAATTCTCTTTAGCCAGCGCTGCTCAAGGCTGTAGAGTAACCGCGGACAATGTTCTCGTCACCGAGCTCTGTGGCTTCTACAGATGCTTCGAACCAGGCAGGTCGAAGCGTCCCTTGGGCAGGACGCTCAGCCCGGCGTCTCTGCTGGACTCCGCCCTGCTCATGTCCCCAGCCAGGATCCGATCCTTGATCGCACTTGCCACTCTGCAGCCAAGAGTTTTGCCCCTTGCCCCCAAAATGTGTTCTTTTTCATTTGTGGATTTAATAAACAAATATACCATATCACATGGGGGCAACGCGCCGTCCTTCTGAAAACAATTCCGCTGTTGAAAACTAAAAAATGGGTGTAATTTGCGTTCAGAAAGTGATGTTGGGGTCACAGCAATTTCCCGGGCCGTTATTTATTTTTACTTTAAAGTCTTTAGGGAAGGTTTGCTTATATACTCGGGAACCTTCCAATGCGAGGGCACCAGCAATCCCGCTTGCCTTCAAAGCGGGGGGAAGGGGGGTGGAGAACAATTACTGAGTGACGCTAATGTGGGGAAACTGAAAAGAAATGTCGATTGTTTTTATTGTAACAGAAGGAGTGTGCAAACAGAAAAACCAACCCCGGGTGATCGGAAACAGGCAGGCGGAGAATTAAAAGCGGGTTTCAGGCGGCAACAAGCCCCTCCCCTGCCCTCGGAAGGAGAAAGCGGGTGAGGAGCGCTCGCAGCCCCGGGGCGGATCCCACGGCCAGCGGCGGGATTTCCGCGCTCCCGCAGGACTCCGCGGGCTGCTGCCCTCTGGGGAAAGGGTCTCGAACCGTGAGCACCAGCAGCCGGAAGGCAGCGAGAACGCGGGGAGGCCTTAGAGACTTTCGGAGAATTTTCCAGGTTCCTCTTGGGGGCCCCAGCGGCCTCTCCTTGGGCTGGTGCGTCCGGATGAGTCCGCAGCCCGGCGAAGTACAGGCTGGCAGGTCAGTGTCTGGACACCCTCCCCTCACCACCACCACCACCACCACCCAGGCCTGGATGAGGCTGAGCGCCGGGCAGCCGGTCTCTCCCACACTCCCTGGCTCTTCCCTCTAGCCGCCGCCTCCGACCCCGCCCGCGGCCCCGGGCGCAGATAGGGTCCAGCCCGCGGCCCAGGGTGGACCCTCCCTCTCCTTAGGCACCGGGTGCGCTTCCGGCTGCCACGTGCGGCAGCAGACGCTGGGAGGTCCAGTGGGCGGAGGGGCAGCCGCTGACCCTACCAGGCCGGAACGTAGCATCGGGCCGATTCGGGTTGGAACCCGCGGCCCGGGCGTTGGCAGCGCAGTTTGGCGAGGACCGAGGTTCGGCCTCTTTTTCTCTCTACGAGGCGTGCAATCCTTCACTTACTCTGGAAGAGGCGCTCCCGTGGGGGGACCGGATCGGAGGTCTTGCCTCTACCGTATTCTCCCTCAGACGACTGGAAGAAGTAACTGGGTTTTGAAAACCCATCCCCAAGCTCAGACTCTGGCTGCTTTCGATCCCCGAAACTCCCCCGGGCACGGCGAGAGGCGGCCGTCGTCGCCTGGGCCTCACTCTTGGTCCTGTCTTTTCTCGACAGAGGGGCAAGTTGGAGGAATCTGCTCCTTAACATTCTCCTCGGCAACTCTAGTCTCCCTAAAAGCGCCTGGGAATAGCAGGACCCCTCTCCCGCGCATACACACGCCCCTCTCAACCCACCCTCGCGCTCCCGTCCCATCTGCGGTCGTCGCTGACCTGCAGGACCGAGAAGCAGGCGCGAGGCGGAGCCGCCCGGGACGTCGGTCCGGGTTGGAGAGCCGGGGGGTCCCCACTCCCCGCACAGCCTGTGGCGCCTGGGTCCGGGGGGGGGGCGCCTCGGAAGGAGCCAGATTCCAGTTCCTTCCCCGCATCTCTTCCCAGACCCCGCTGGTGCCAGGAGGGGCACGCCGCAGGTAATCACCCGAAGCACTGGGACCGCTGACAGATTTATGAAGATTTTACGGCATCTGGCCGGGGCCCGCAAGAGCAGGGAAGGAGTCCAACCAAAGGGGCGCGCTAAGTTCCCCAGCCGCGAGCCGGGACCCGGCTGTCTCTGAAGTCCCCGGGCCCCGACTCCCCTCGGGCCCGTGCACAGGTCTGTTCCCGCCAGTGTCGTAGGGAGTCTCTCCACCCCCTTGAAGCCCCCTCCTTCACATGCTCCCGTCCAGCCAGCTTCCAGTCTCCCACTGAGTAAATATTTACCCGGAGGACGGGTCGCTCCTCCGAGAACTAGACAGCGCCCTGGGAAGGGCTTTTGGCTTCTTCCCGGCCTGTGTCAGCTGCAGGCCTTACTTGTTGTGTTTTGGTCTTAAATTTCTTTAGCCGAAATTCTTCCGATCTCTGTGATCTCCCGGGTTCAGAGGGGGCAGTAACCAGGGGGCGCTGACCTCAACTGACCCTTGCTTTTTCTCTGCATCCCTAAGCCGACTGATGAGTCGAGGCTTATTGGCCTTTACTGTTTCTCTTTCTCCCCCCCCGCCCCACACCATCAACCCCCCTTTCCCGCTTTAGGTCACTGTCTCTCGCCGGGTCTCAGGCTACCTGGCCACAGAGCTCAGTGTGCGTCCTGGCAGGGGGGTGGCGGGGGGGAGTCTGCATCAGCCCGTTCATCTAGGGTCGGGCGCCTTTGTCTGTCCCCTGAAGCTTCGACTCTTCTTGCCCCCGGAGCCCCGGCCTCAGGTTGCCCCTAATAATTAGTGCCCCCGAACAAGATCCTTCTCTCGCTCTCGGGAATGCGCTGAGCTGAGAGTGCCAAAGATCCGCACTCGCCAGCGTTAGAGGGCCTGTTCGGCCGAAAGAGACGCGGAGCAGGGGGCCAAGACCGCGCGCGACCACAGGTGGAAATGGTGAGCAGCAAACCTGTTGGTGTGTCAGTCGCTCAGTCGTGCCGACTCTTTGCGACTCCATGGACTGTAGCCCGCCAAGCTCCTCTGTCCCGAGAATTCTCCAGGCAAGAATCCTGGGGTGGGTTGCCATTTTCTTCTCCAGGGGATCTTCCTGACCCAGGGATTGAACCTAGGTCTCTCGCATTGTGGGCAGATTCTTCATCGCCTGAGCCACCAGGGAAGACCAAACCGGTTGGAGAGTTCGGGGAAATACGAGGAAACTGAGGGATTTGGGGGCGAACGAGAGGGTGTTGTGTGTTAGGTCCTCCTAGCCAGAGCGTGAAACAAGACGAGTCTCTGGATCACTCCAGGCTGGTGCTGCAGAACTGCTAAAGCCCTCACATAGCCTAAAGAAGCACACCGCAGCACTGGGTCTTGGTCAATTAGAAGGCGATCGGCCTTGTATCAACATCACAGCCCAGCAAAGTCTGAGAAGCCCTCACTGGACTGGGCACAGAGTCCCCGCAGGGGTTGCTACTCAGTGTGTGTTAGTGAGAGGGAAGAGGGGTCAGAGGAAGTCTTGATCGAGATGCCCAGCACGTTCATCCCTTCGCACAGTCCTAAGGCAAAATCGTATGCTTCCCTCAGATGTCGCAGACTCAAATTGCCCCAACAGAGATCTGCTGCTTTTCAAATTTGGGATCCACAAAGGCCCTCCGAGTTGTAGAACACCTGTATTACATGTAGATGCCACGTAACAGGTATTGGGGGGTCAGACCCCGGTGAAATCGCTGTCAAGTCAAACTTGGAGATTTTAAACAGTTGAAACAGAAACAAGCGCAAAGGTAGACAAGTTCAAGTATGTCTAGTTGTGGGACTTTCCACAAGAAGCTGGTTGTAAGGAATTAAGGATGTTTCACTTCATTGTTCCTTTATCTTTCAAATCCTTCATACCTGTACATTTCAACTTAGAGTGCACCCCTGCCATGGAAGTGTGAGGATCTGGAGATAACTGCACATTTCAAAAAGCACAGCTGATCATGAGTTTTTCCTGGGCTCTTGTCACTTACTGGCCTAGACTGGGGCCCAGTCAGCTTCCCTATGTGTAAACCAGAGCCCATCCCTCAGGACTGAAACTTTTGCACACCAGAAGGAGGTAACGTTATGACTGTCAAGAGGCAGTGTCAATAGCCTCGACCCTAAAGCAGTGCAAACTTCCAGGTCCATTAAAAATGTTTCCCGCCTTGCTTTTAATTTTGATTAGCATTCTCCATAACCTATACTCAAAATGTGAATAACTTTGACCGCTAAAAAGACTACTGAACACTTTACATTAGACTTAGCATGAATGAAAAGGAAAATTAGGACGGTAGGCTGAATTGCAGGGGCCTCTGGCAGCTAGTGAGATGTGGGAATCACATACATGTGCAGGTTCGGTGTTCATGTTCTTAGGAACGAGTCTCTTTCATATTTAAACACAAGCCCTTTGCAGTTGTTCACTGGTGGGGGAAAACCGGCGAACGTCGTTGGCACCAAGGGCCAGTGAACCAGCAATATGGCTGAGCTCTCCAGCGCGCTGGGTTCCGCAGAGTGCCCCGTGCCTGTCAAGGGTTCAGGTTGGCTATGCGCTCGCTGTAGTCACGTTCCTGCTTGGAGCCTAGGCTAAAGTTTGACCCGGCGTTCCTGGAAGAAGTCTCTAGGGACTGTTGTGGGGCGTTAGTGACGAGGCGAGGAGAGCAGTGTCCACCTGGAGGTAACAGTGGTCTCCATCTCTGGCTCCTGCTCGTGTTCAGTCGCTCAGTTTCGTGTCCGACTCTTCGCGACCCTTTGGCTAGGTCTCCCCTATTCTCCTCTCTCCGACGGGCCTACCTTCTCACACCTGCGCTCTGGTCTCTTGGCGTAGGATGTAGTGCGGTAAGATCTGCTGGTAACAGCCATCCTCTCTTGACAATCTCTTGAAGCTTGCATGACAGGCTATTCTAAGAACCCTCACCACGGCCACCGTCAAAGACGGTGGCGCTCATCTCCCACCTAGAGTTTTAACCTAAATTCTGAGATGTCTGCCTTCCCTCAAAGAAGTCTTTTCGGCCCCTTCTCCTTTCGGGTCTCTTGTATTCAGACCAAAAGCTTTCGTTTGCTTATTCAGCATTTTAAGAGCCTGATTTTGCTGTTTGCGCTGCCCCTGGGAAGGTGTCAAACACCTCTTTTCATTGTATTTAGTCACCCAGGTGCAGAGCGAGGTTGAAAGAGACAGCGGAAGAACTTTCCCGGACTGTGCTGTCGCTCAACGGGCCAAACCAATCATTACGCAGCTTGCCTCCGGGCCCTCCTCTTTGGGGGCGTGCCCCTAGTGAGTGATAGACGGAGCCGCCCGGCCCCGCTCAGCCCAGCCCACGTTGCTGCTTAGATTGAAATGCAGAACTCAAGCCTCTTTCAGCCGGGCACAGACTTCCTTTTACTCCTTCCTTTTGCACTCTCGCCGCCTCCTCCCGGGGAGAAGCGGAGGCACCGGCGGCCCGGGGCAGCAGCACGACGGGCCACTAAGGCCACGCGAGGAGTTTCTTTCTGGGAGTGCGAACTGGGGCCCGGTTGGTGTACTGCTCGGAGCAATGGGTGAGTGGCGGCGGGGTTCGCTGTCAGAGCCGGGAAGGGAGGGAGGGAGCGAGCGGGCGAGGGAGGGAGGGAGGGCGCGCTAGGGCGCGCACCACTGAGCGCTCACACTCTCCTTATTGACTTTGCTCGTGTTCCTACAAGTTGTAGGAACACGCTAAGGGTCAGCGGCTCGCAGCAGTTCAGTCTGAACGCTGGCTACTGGGTTGCTGCTGTTGATGCCATTTTCTGATTTCAAGACTAGGGAGCGGTGACATCAGCAAGCCCCGCGCCCCGGTGGCGGACCAAATTTTGTTTCTCGTACACAGGATAAAAAAGCCAACCAGAAAAAAAAAAAAAAAAAAAGACTAGGCTTTGTCTAATTGCGCAGGTCCCTAGGCGGGGCGCTGGGGATCAAGGGGGAGCGGCCCGAGGACATTAGCGCCGAGTGGGCGAGAAGGAGCCGCTTTGCAGGCGTCAAGACCGACTTTCTCGCCTGCTTCGGAGCCTTCTGAACACTCGGAGAGGCCCTACGTCTCACCACTTTATTTGCTTGTATCGGCCGCAGGCACTGCCGGAATGAGGGAGGAGGGTCTGACTCAACCGCGGTAATTTGAGGCCGTTCCTCAAGGCTCGGGGACCGTATGGTTTGGTGAAAGCCCTGGTCCTTAGTCCCAGGCGGATGCCTCCGCCTTGTCCCCTGACACGCGCGGAGGCCGAGTGGCAAGCGGTTGTCCCAAACTGTGGGTGCGCGTCCCCGCGCGCCGTGTGTTCGTTTTGCAGAGCCAGCCTTTGGGGAGGTAAACCAGTTGGGAGGAGTATTCGTGAACGGGAGGCCGCTGCCCAACGCCATCAGGCTTCGCATAGTGGAGCTGGCCCAACTGGGCATCCGACCGTGTGACATCAGCCGCCAGCTACGGGTCTCGCACGGCTGCGTCAGCAAGATACTGGCGCGCTACAATGAGACAGGCTCGATCTTGCCAGGAGCCATTGGGGGCAGCAAGCCTCGGGTCACCACCCCCACCGTGGTGAAGCACATCCGGACCTACAAGCAGAGAGACCCCGGCATCTTCGCCTGGGAGATACGGGACCGCCTGCTGGCGGACGGCGTGTGTGACAAGTACAACGTGCCCTCAGTGAGCTCCATCAGCCGCATCCTGCGCAACAAGATCGGCAACTTGGCCCAACAGGGCCATTACGACTCCTACAAGCAGCACCAACCAGCGCCGCAGCCGGCGCTGCCCTATAACCACATCTACTCGTACCCCAGCCCCATCACGGCGGCCGCCGCTAAGGTGCCCACGCCGCCGGGGGTGCCCGCCATCCCCGGCTCAGTGGCCATGCCGCGCACCTGGCCCTCCTCGCACTCCGTCACCGACATCTTGGGCATTCGCTCCATCACCGACCAAGGTAAGGGCACGGGAGCCGGATGCGGGATTGTGCAGAGCTTCCCTCCGTACCCTCTCTGGGGTTACCGTATCTGCGCCTCCAGGGGCCCGCGTCTGTCCCACCACCTGAGACTTTTTCCTTTGGAAACGTCAGGAGTCCTCCCAGGGGGTGTCCTGATCTCATTAACGTGAAATTCATGCCCTTCTTTTCCTTGCCACACACAGTCTACTGCCTCATCTCAAACTACCAGACCCTTAACATCCCCCTTCCCCAACACATGGTTCGCATTTTCCACCCTCCCCCGCCTCTCTCGCGCCGCGGCAGCCTCGGACCAGCCCGCTCACTTGGAGAGCGCGGCCGGGGGGCCGGACTTGGGGCGCAGCCCGAGAGGCCCGAGCCGGCATGGAGCTGCCGGCTGCAGACACGGCTTCGGGCGGCTTGTTTGGGGAATCGGGGACTCTAGAAATTGCAGTATTCTTCTTGCATTCTGGCAATCAGACCAAATTTGCTCAGGCAGGAAGTTCAAATGTCACCTAATTGGTTTCATTCTTATGCTTCACTTCATTTTCCTCGGAAACGGAGGTCCCGAAGTTACTACTAGTAACTTGCATGTTAGAGCATTGCTCATTCTGGGACTAATTTTCTGCTTTATTTCTCTCTTTCTCCCGCTCTCCTCTTCCCCGCCACCGGACACTTTTTACCTTAACAGATTTTAGCACATATATTTCCTATGAAGTGGCGCCAACCTCCGCTATAATGAAGGGAAAATGCAGGGCGATTCCACGTTGTCCTCTCTCCTGTTCTTTCCCGTTTTCCCCACGCCTGCCGCTTCCCTTTAGGGTCCCCCAGTCCCAGGGAATTCTAGTGGATATCCCGTCCCTGCACCTTTTCAGTGATGACACCCCACCGTTCCTTTCCTTTCTCACCCTTGACCTTGCGTGTTGTGAGTGTCTTATTCTGCTGCTAAGGACGATTCCCCGCGCCCTTATGCTCAGTCGGGCTTCCGCAGGAGCCCCGAGTTTGTTTTCTTTTACTGCGTTGTTAAAACAGAATAAAACAAAACATAAAACAGCGTTAACTTCTTTCTCAGTAAGGGGAAAACAAAGTCAAAAATGCCCTAGACGCAGAATCTAATTAATTCAGAGATAAAGAGCCTACCTTCTTAATTTCTCAGCCAAAACTTTAAAAAGAGCGGAGTGGGGGGTATTAAATAGGAAAAGGGGAAATAGTTCATTTAATTATTTCCTGCCTTTCTGGGTTGCCACCACATTGGCACAATTATCTTTTTAAATAATTAAAGCATAGCCCTGATTTCTCATCTTCTTGTTTTCTGACTGTGACTTTACAGGATCCTTCTAAGGGCCCAGTTTTGTCTTATTTGGAGCTGGCTGGAGCTTTAGTTGGAGAGAGTTTGCCCTTGATTTATAGGATAAACTGACCTCACTGACATTTAAAGGAAGCCCCTGTTCATGGGAAAGTGTGAGATCAGCAGAAATGGGGGCGCACAGGGGGATCTCAATTTCTTAAGATAACTTCAGGCTTGTGCCCACCGATTGCCTTTTGTCTGGGAAGGCAAGGAAAGACTGGCAGTTCTGGGCCAAAATACTATTTCCTGGTGCAAACTGGAACACAATCTTAATTCTTTGAAGAGGGGGAGGCATAGTGAAAAAAGACTGACAGAGTTGAAAGAAAACCTTTCTTCCCTAGGGAACCTACAATCAGACCAAATGTCAGTCGGAAAAGTATTAGATTATGGAGAGAAGCAACTCTTCATTCTACATATTGTTGATTCTGGATGCCAGCTTTAAATAACCTGCTTTCTGACACATCTGTGAATATAAAATGATTATTTCTACAAATGATCTTTCCTCAAAATGACTGCCCTGCTTTGAAGCACAGTATCAGATGGACGTGTTTAAGATCAAGTTGTAGTAGCTTTGTCAAACTTCAGTCCTCCACCCATGGGTCCCAAAGACTAATTTTCAAATATCTTCTCTTTAAAATTGTACTTGCTTACTGAAAGATGCCGATGATTCAACATGCACACCTCTTGGTATTGTGGTAATCGGTTTACATCATATAATTTTCTTTGCGTCTCTATAAAGAGCATAAAGGATAGTTGACAGCTTTACCTCTTTCCAAAACACTTAATTCCACTTTAATTTTCCTAACCTTTTGTTTCATTGAAAACGTAAATCTATGACCTTACCTCTGACATTGGTGGCACTTACAGTGATAACTGTACTATTTGTTTTTTGAGTCATATGCACATAACCTCAGTATTTAATGTGTAGAGATAGAGCACGAAGGGTAGTCACACACAAGGAAGGCACACACCTATGCACTTATGTTTTGCATGTATATTGTGGGCATCCTTTAGTCATTTGTTTGCAGAAGACTTTACAGGTCTTTTGTTCCATCTGTTGACTTAAGTACTAGATCCCCACAGCACAGTGAGCACTTTCTGGACGTTTCTGAGCGCCAGAACAGGCATAGTTAGGCCAGCGTGACCCTTTCTCCTGTTTCAGTCCGCACCAGTCTCAGATTTTTGTCAACCCCCAGTCGACCCTGGGTTAGGACTGGGGAGAACGGCGCGTCCAGTTTCACGAGTTCTTTCCCCGATTTGAGAAAATTCGGGGGAAAACTTTCAGATTCCTTCCACGCGTTTCCCCCGGGCAGCGAGGACGGGAGGAGGTAATCAAAGGGCCGTTGAAAAAAGAAAAAAAAAAAGTCTTCCCGCAAGCGTGGGGCAGAGAGTGGAGAGAGGCCTACTCCGCGGTGTCACCTGGGCCGGGCCCTGGGCTGCCGGCTGGAGAGGCGGGCCCCGCGCCCCTGGGAGGCGGAGGGGCAGGGGGCCGACCGAGGTCGCGGCCCAGGCGCTCGCGGGTCTCAGGAGGGGGCGCGCGGTCGACCCTCCAGCCTGACGCCCTCTCCTCCTCCCCCTAGGAGTGAGCGACAGCTCCCCCTACCACAGCCCCAAGGTGGAGGAGTGGAGCAGCCTGGGCCGCAGCAACTTCCCCGCCGCCGCCCCGCACGCGGTCAACGGGCTGGAGAAGGGGGCCCTGGAGCAGGAAGCCAAGTATGCGCAGGTGAGGAGGCGGGGGCCCCGCCGGGTGGGCCGCGGGGATTTGGGCGACGGAGGCCCGGGCCCCTCTTGGAGCCTCGACCTAGGAGAAGCCCCGGCCGCCTCCCCGTGGCGGCCACGAGCCCCAGGCCAGGGCGGCAGGGGCGGGACGACGCCCAGACGCGCGAGGGCGGGGTGAGGCCTCGACCCCTCGGCCGCGGGGCGGCGGCCCTGGAAGCGCCTCGGGGCCTGTTGGCCAAAAGGCTTGCGCCCGAAGCCCTCTCCGCGGCTTGAGTCGGGGGGCTGCACTCACCGGAGAAGGCGTTTCCGAGGGGTCAGGCGAGCGGCCGTGGGTTTCCAGCTGTGCGCGCGGCGAGTGGCCTGCACGCCCGAGGGCGCGGCGCCGCGGCTCCTCCCTCGCGGACGGCCCGCAGCTCCCCGGGCACAGGCGCGCGTGGCGGACCCAGCGACGGAGAGTCGAGGGCAGCCAGATAAACTTCAGACAGTTCCCGCGCCCCGATTAAAGGTCACGTCGTCATCTCCCCAGGGAGGTTAGTGAGAAAACCTCAAATTATACGGACTGGCTGTCGACCGTTTAATTTTTCTTTCCCTCCGTCCCTCCCTCGACTCTCCAAAAGAAAAATTAAAACACCCCGTTTTTTTTTTTTTTCTTTTCCTTGAGAAAAGCTAAACAACCAAAACAACAAAAGCTCCAGAGTTTTGAGTCTAAATTCATCACCACGGTGGAGTCAGGAGTTCAAAGCTCTGAAAAAACCAAACAACAACGAAGCCGGACCTTAAAGCAGAAGCAGGTTTCTTTGAACAGACCTATGTAGGTTTGCAAATTTATTCATGCCAAACTCCTATTCCAGAGCCTCAAAATACCCAGTTTTCGTTTTATTATTTTGAAATCTTAAAACTTGCAAATGTTTTCATATCTGTAAAAATCAGTTTTTTCCCGCTCAATGGAACTTCTAACTTTTATTCATTTGGGAAAAAAAAATCCTAGTCTTTATTTTCTCTAACAAACACCATTTCCACTTTCTCTTCCCTTTATTTTGTTAAAACAGAATCTCATATATATTAGTAGCTCTCCCATGACAATATCACAGAAAATTTCAGCAAGGAAGGAGGGTCCCTTTCCTGAATCTCTATTTGTAAAGCATCCAATGAGAAGTTACAAGAAAGTTTGTCACTACCTTCTACAAAAGAGCAGCTAGTACAGAAGAGGCATTATGTTCAATGGCACCATTGCCACTTAAGCAAGTTATTTAACCTTTCAGAGTCTCTGTTTTTTCATCTATAAAACAGGGAAATAATAGGCCCAACCTCAAGCAATGTTAAATTTCTATGGGATAATACAACCATGGGGCACATAGTAAGTATTCATTAAATATTGCCTATGGATAGAAATGGCGCTTAGAGATTGACTTAAAAACAAGCAGTTTTTTATTTTGTTAGAATATACTTTGATCAGGGAGTTCATAGTCAGAAAGTGTCAAGGTATTTTGTTACAAACAATAGAGTGTCTATAAAGCACCTAGCATATAGAGTAGTAAGCATTTAATAGGTGCTCAGTAATGTTTATTAGGTCATCATTTCCTGAAATAACATTGTGAAGTATAGAGCTGAAAAAAAGAGTCTCCCACATAGAGTTGATGAACCTAGTTTATAAATAAAGCAGTGTCATAATCCAAAAATCTTTAGGATTACTTTTATTTTTACTCCCTTTAATTATAGACCTAGTGTTTAATCTTGTTTAGAAATGGTTAGTTAATACACACACTTCAAAATGAAACCAATCAATTTAAAATAAAAATAGAACAGTGTTAAGTAATCTACTTCCTATTTTCTGAACATTAAAAATCCATTACATTTTATGCAGTGACTTTGAAATCACTAAATTATCAGTTTTATAAGAATGAGTAATTTAAACAAGTGGCCAATAAGTATTGTTCTAAATGCTTGAGAAAAAATTAAAATTTTTGAAGAAAAAGACATTTGTATCAAACTTTCATTTGGAAAGTTCTTAATGGCAATCTTCTAACCTTCTGCATTGCCATGTTGTAAGATAATATAAATGATGTAAAATTACAAAACTTGAAAAATTTCCACGCATAATTAAGTCAGCAACTACTCTATTATAGCTATCAAAATATGCTTAATGCTGAAGGTGTGCTAAGTAGACACATACACTCAGAATGTGTCATTCTGTGAGCAGTTTTGGAGTTTAGACATTAATTTCCTTCAGGGTAAAATTATACATTAAAATTTGCTCATCAAGAAACTTGCAAATGTAAGGTGTGTTGTGTGTGTGTGTATTCCATATATGTATATGCATTTCTCCTACAAATATTTGAAGGGTAATTTTATTTTTTAAGGTTATTTTTCAAAATGTTATCAGCATATGTATGTTTCTACAACCCTAGTGTAAACTTGGGTAACACTTTTCTCTGTGTTATGAACAAAAATTGAAAGTCTTTTTATAGTGCCATTCAGAATCTTTATTTTTGGGTAGTTAAATCAACTCAGACAGCAAGTTTAATATAAAATTAGCTACAAATTGAGATATCAGAAATGGAGAATAGTCTATAAATACTTGAACTTAAGAAAAGTTCAGAGTTAAATGAGATGTGAAACGAGTTTAATTTGGAGACATAAATTAATCTGAAATTCTTATGAAACATTCATTTGTACATTATATTTAAAATATAGTATTTCCTGAGTATAATTTTCTAGTGCATTATTTAACAGACTGACTGTCCTTGCAGACATACTGTTCTTGTGAAAATATAAATGAAGGTGCCCTAGATTTTTCTTTATATTAAATAAAGTTATTTTGTGCTAAATAATTTATAATTTTATAGAGAATCAATTTAAGGCAAATGTTAATAGTCTTTGAAATTCATATTACCTATTATGAAAAATATTCTCTGACCTGGCTAGCTTTTAACTATGTTTTAAAATTAGTAATTATGTATTGGTAAAACATGTCATATGAAATATCAAAAAAAGCGATTTAAATTTTTTTCAAGGCTACATCAATTTTAATAACATTTTGGAAACATAAAATTTAGAAAAACATTTAAAATAGCAGCTTTCCATTACCTAGAGACAATTAGATCTGCAATGTGATAACTAAATATAATTAAGATCCTTTTGGATGAATGTTGAAATCATATTTACAACTGTCATTTCGTTTTGTCAGATTTATTTTACTAGGTTATTGCATAATGAATTAAGAAGGGTAGAACAGCAGCCAGAAAAATGACTTCACACACACAAAAAGAGAGAATCTTGTTTATTTTCAGATCTGAAGCTTTTTCTTGCTTATGATACCTAGGTGGAAGTTCTAGGTGAAGCACAGCTGTTTGTGGCTGAACATACTTTATTATAAAGCCAGGGTAAACTCATTTTATCATAAGGGAAGGACCAGGTAGGGCTGATGAGTGGATGAAAGATTGTGGATTGAAGACTTGGCACTGCTATTTGCATTTTCTTCAAGAAAGAAAATGTTGAGTAGACAACTCCCAGAATTTGAGGAATTGTCTATAACCTCTAGTTGCCAGACAGTTGTCATACCAGTTTTTTTTCATGGTCACGAGTGTTTGGAAACTAATGCATTTCCCTTTTCTCTGGGGGCAGTGGTTGGGGGAGGGGAATAAATGCAATGACCATAAATTAAATAATGAAATAGCTAGGTTACAACTTTTATTTACCTTTTCAACAGCTTTACTCATTTTGCTTACTTAAAATGTAATGCTTATTCTGTATAAAGGGTGCCCAGTTTTTTTGTTTGTTTTGTTTTTTCTTGTTTTTAAAAAGTAAGAGCATCACATCTTTTGCTTTCAAAAGGCTGCACTAACTTAAGTATACAGTGATTATGAAACACCTGTAATGTGTCCCATTTTGTGGGGATGTGAGATGATTAAAGGCAAGACCCTGTCCTCAGACTGTTTATAGTCTAACTCTCTCCCAATACAGCTTCTCAACATAGTCATTTGAAAATATTTTTAAAAACTGGCAAATCTGTGTAACATTTTAGAACAAATGCAATGAAAGTACTTTCATTCACTCTTGTGATAACCGTAACTAGACTACATTGCATCTTAACGTATTTTTTTTCCTGGACTCTTGTTTAATGTCAGTGGGATAAAATCTATCTTTTTCTGCAAACATTCAACAAAGCAAGAAACTTACTTTTTCCTTTGTATTAGTAAATCTCATTCTCAAAATTAGGTTGAAGATAGTTTGCCTTAGGGAGGACCCTTGTACAGTTCTTTAGAGGAAAGGATTCTCGTGGCTTCCATGGAAGATCCACATGATCCACATGAAAAAGGGGTTGATGGATTGAGGTCTTATTTATGGAATCTTTAGGTAAAGTCATTTTCAGAAATGAGATTTCCATTACATGCCCATTGCTGGGGTTTCATTTGGAAAATTTGTTTACTCTTCCCTGGGGATTCTATATGTTGGTTGATTTATAAATCATATTTACAATCCAATTAAATAGAGTAATTTAGCATGTTTGCTCCCATGATATTTATGGTGTACATTTGGTAGTCTCTACTCAGCCTAACTAGCTTTTCAGATTAATTACATGCCCTTCACTGAAAACATTAAACAGATTTGGGAAGTTTAAGTCATGTACTCTTTTACTGGAAAGAATAAACAAACACCAATGCTACCTGTAGTTGTTTTCCTTTATGGTGGAAAATTTTACTCTTTCAGTGATTGCTTCATAAATAACAATTACTTTACCTGGTAGAGATTTATATCTTTTACTAATGTCATGTTTCAAAATTAAGAGTGAGAAAATTGATGTGTTTATTGGGTCACTAGAATGAATGGTGACTGTGGCAGGTACATTTTATTTAAAGCATATTTGTTCTCTCATCTTGATTATGCCGTTTAAAAGAAATTTTTTAATATGAACTTTAAAAGTAAAAAGGGAAATTAAGACAAAACTTTTCCACTCCAAATCTAGGTCATAATTTAACCTGAGTGAAAGCTAAGAGGTATTTCTATACTGTTTAAAGATTCTTTCTTTTTTTTTTTTTAAAGCAAATTCTTAAGCTTTCCTTTGCTTCCTTCTAACAATGAGGAGGTCACACCTCTCCAAGGTTCCCTTCCCAACCTTCCTTTCTGCAGTACAGCGGGGCCTGCATCACTGAAATGACTCTAAACATATTGCAGATTTTAGAGAACTTTGAAATATTTAAGATAAAAAATAAATTTGGTGCCTTAATAGAAAACGGACAAATCTGGAAAGAATTATTAGTGTTTGTTTTTTCGTTTTACAGTTGATGAACAAATGTAGTTATGGAATAAATGAGGCACCTGATGGTAACGTGGACTTAAATCCAATGTTTTGACTTGCCACAAATCCTAGGAGCATTATCTAAACTGAGAGTCCACTCCAGCCTGGCTTCTCAGGAGAACATCTCCGGGCAAAAAGAAGTGGGCCCTCGTCAGGGATTGTAGACATTACATTCGAGGAGCTGAAGAGCCCCCAGTAAAGGGTAACATCAGTGAGCAGTGGTTCTAGCTGCAAGGATGTAAGGGAAGGAAAGGGGAAAAGGGAGTATGATAAAGCAAGTATTTCACAGAGAACTGTAAAGTTGACTGATATAAAAAAAATATAAAGAAAAACGAATGAGTAGGAAATTGGTCAAATGTTGAGCAAAAGTTTTCATTAGTTTTAAAGTAATTTTAACCATAACACTTTAGTCTTAACATTCTTATTTTATGATTCTTGGTGTATAAAATATTAATTAATGCTAGAATAGAAGAGGCCAGATACAAATGCGGACACCTTTCCATAATTGAACTGGAGCAATTCCTTTCCAAACTAATTTCTTTTAGGTTATTGGGAAGATTCTAGATAATAATGATCAGAAATATAATCTCTGTGCAATGCTAAATTTCTTCTGCAGGTTGCCAGTTCTTGATCTTCATACTCATTTGCTGAGAGAGCCTTAAAGTGTTTCTCCTTTGAGCCATTTTCTAATGAGCCATTCTCAGGAAGCAGGAAAAAGAGGGGTTTTTTAGAAGTTAAGAAACAGAATTACGGCCTAAGACTGAGTGTCAGGTTCTAGAAGAGGAAAGAATCTTTTACCAGAAAAGATGCTCTAGTTTGAAATGAAATCATATCTTTTAATTGTCCGGGAGAAACAGTATGATTTGCTGCAGAGAATCCTTTATCACAAGGGGTGATAACTTCTTTTAACACATGGCCATGGACTTGCTGATTGATTGGCCTAGGGTAAATGGCTAAACTCCTTAATCTATATTCTCTTGTATAAAAAGAGGATAAGATTTCATTTATATTCAACAATGATGTGCAATGGCTTCTTTCTTAAAAATCAGAACATCATCCTTTGTAACACATTTTAATTGCAATTAAACATAGAGTTTTACTCATTGTAAATTATCTTGTAATATTATAAACTCAGTAGGTTAAAATGAGATACAGTTTATCAGTGCTAATTATTTGATAAAATATGTTGGATATTTCTTAGTGCCTAAGACATAGGACAGATTCAGGAAACCTCAGTTTCCTTTCTTCCCCATTTTTCAAAGAACAAGCACTCTGACAAAGAACACGAGGTGTGTGTTCTTATAGAACCAACTACATAAAGTTAACCCCTCTACTTTTATTCTTATTTTGATAGAAATTCACAAGCAGTGTTAAATCACATCCATGTATATATTTTACTTCATGCATTACTCTACATTGAGAAAATAATTTTTGAGACCCCCACTGTTGCATTCTCATAGACATGGAAGTGAAAATAATAACCAAATGAATTAAAGTAGAAAACAATTTCTATGTTGCTATTGAATTGTACATAGTGTCCAACATATGTCTGCTTTTCTTACCTCTAAGGATTAATTGGTTTTATGAATTATATTTCTATTATTTACATTATGTTTTCATTAGGAAATATGGTGATATGTTTATTTATTCAGATCACCACCAGGAAATAGCATTTCCCTTATTTCTAAACAATGTAGAAATTGAAGAGGGAAAATTAAGTTACTTGAAGAAGGGTGCTGAGTATTCATGCCAGAATCAGGATTAGAAATCAGGGTGTTTTTGGTGTTGTTAATAGTAACGATACCAACAATAATTTATTGCATGCCAAGGTTTCTAGGCAGACTTGCCTGCCAGAGTTGCTGCGTTTTGTTTGCAAACTAAGATTTTACATTTAAATTCATTTCAAGAGATTTATCCACGTGGCTTCTAAAACTTCAGATCACGGAGCCCTAAAACTTTTGCAAGCAAATTTTCCAATTTCAAAACCATGCATATGTAATCCTTTCATATTCTGACAGTTTCCTTTTTAATAAAATAACTCTGGAAAAAATACTCCCCTCATCTTCATTAAAAAACCCTTATAGACAAACTGCCTGATCTTTGCATGTCCTTTGTCCAACAGGCATTTTCAACATGATGTTTTAAAATATGGCCGTGTTTTATTTAACAAAGGTCATGCTCATTTTGAGTTTCTAAAATGACAGCCCACACTCTGCCCTTCTTTACTGGAAATGAAAGTACACCAACCAGGCCCTTCGCAAAGATCTCAACAAAAGAGCCAAACAAAACTGGAGTGTGGGAGAAGGCTGACAAAAGCAGACAGAGAGCTGAACAGATTCTAAGAGTACTTAATCACAATTAATTCTTTCCTCACCTCGTGTTTCCTTCCTATAATTCCAAGTAGCAAAAGCAAATACTGTGGATTTTCTGGTTTTAGCCGCCTCAAAATCTTTGTGGAAAAAATATGTTTAAGTAGCAAGACTGAATACATTTAAAATATAAACGGTCAAATCTAAAAAAAAAGAAATTAGGTAGAGTCAGAATATTGTCAGTTACTACTCAGAACTTACATTCTGCGTTTTTCTAAGAACTGGTGAAATGTCAACCACTCTAATGTGATTATTTTCACCTCTTTTTTTCCGACTCCTTTTAGGCACCAAACGGTCTCCCAGCTGTAAGCAGTTTTGTGTCAGCATCCAGCATGGCTCCTTATCCTACCCCGGCCCAAGTGTCGCCCTACATGACCTACAGCGCTGCTCCTTCTGGTTATGTTGCTGGACATGGGTGGCAACATGCCAGTGGCACCCCACTTTCCCCCCACAACTGTGACATTCCCGCATCGCTGGCGTTCAAGGGAATGCAGGCAGCCCGAGAAGGTAGCCACTCTGTCACAGCGTCCGCGCTCTGATGGGAGATTCTGTCTGCAGCAGCTTCACCGTCTGCAGCAGCTTCACCCGAGGAGTCTCCCTCTCGGCACACCCTCCCCCTCTTCCCTGGTCTCGGATCCCACCCCTCTGCCCTCCAACCCTTTTGCCGGAAAGCTGGCTTTATGGACTCACCTCCTTTGTGTTGATGACACTTAAATATTTCTCGCCATAACTTCTCTCTCTCAGAAAGCCTGACATGACTTTAGGATTTAAAAAACAAAAGCGATGTTAAGGATTGAATGAGACATTTGTGTTGCCCACACACTGTTTCTAACGTAGTGAAGAAACCTGCAACCCTCAAAGGGCTTAAGGAACTTTTAAAAGTAGTCTTTGGTAAAACCACATGTGTATATTTATTCTAAATCAACCTGAACTTCTGAGACGTGCAATTGTTGAGATTCTGCAAAATCAATAAAATAAAATACATATAGAAAAAGTTATGCTACACCCTCTAATCAAATAAGGTAATAAAATAAGCCTTAATTCATCATTAGGAAACCAATCAATAATTAATTTGAGTGATCCTTTATTTTTAACAGATGACCTATTTTGTTGGAAAATATATGTATAACTTAAGCAGTATCTGAATTTAGCTCCTCCTGGTGTTTAGACTTGGTTCCAAATACAATAATGTTTATATTTTCTATTAGTTTGTAAATACGGACTCTGGATGGTGCATTTGTGTTTTCATTCCATGAGATAACTCCCTCCCAACTCCCCCCGCCTCTTTTTTTTTCCCTTTCTTTTTGCAAAGGTGACTTTCCGGCAACGTCTTTGTCTCTGTTTGGTGGTGGGCTGCTCAGGCTCCTGGGCCTGGACTTGCCCCAGATTTTGTGTGTGCAGTGAAGGCTTCGACATCTCATGAAGGACATTTTCTTTCTACAACAGAGGACTCAAAAACACAGATAAAACAAGCCAGTCTCCCATTTTGTATCCCAATCAAACAACACACATGCCAAGCATATAAAGACAAGAGGGTGGAAATATCTGAACGAGGCTCTAAAGGAAGTCACTTAGAAACTTAAGTTTAATGTGAAATGCTTTGCAAAGACACTTAAAAAGAACTTTATGTTAAAGAAAACCACTGTGAAACTAAATTGTACTGTTATTGTTGGCTTACCTGTGTGTTCAGCAATCTCAGCCCAAAATTACATTGTAATTTAAAGAAAATGGAAAATTCCGCTCTAATGAATGTAAAAATGGCTTGCTGTGAAGTTTACATTGTTGTACAGAAGCATGTGTCTCGTGTAGGTAAACTGGTGATGGTATTAGAAATACAGATGCTATTTAATTTTTAAAAATTCCCTTTATTCATTTCTGGAGCTACAGGACATGGTTTAACTAACTGATGGATCTTCTAAAACCAATTTGCTTTTCACTTTAATGTTAATAATAGAACTGAGGGGGTATGTGTGTGTGTGTATGTGAGAGAGAGAGAGAGAGAGCATGTGATTATGTTTCATATTTTAAAACAACTGATTTTCTTGGGAAAAAATCTACAGTTTTAATCTCTTCTGTTTAGAAAGTTCTTCCTGCTTGGCAATATAGGCTTGAAAATATGTTTTTAAAACGTTGGTACAATTCATCTATTGGAAAATTAATATATTGTGGGGCTTTTTTTTGGTGTTGATTCTGTGCAATAATTAACAGGGCCCATCACTAGATATGGATGTTAGGTGGTTTTGATTTCTTCCTGTCTGGGCTGTGCACAGCCCATGGGGCAATCCACTTCTGTCACATTGGTTTCATGGCCTCATTTAAAACTCAGATGGCTAGATTAGCCAGGTTTTCAAATCACTATGATATAAACAGTAAGCAGATTTCTGACACACAAGTTACGTTCGAGGAATTGCTTTTTTCAAGCAGCAGATATCTTGTAGAGAGCTTTGAACTGCATTTATTTCTAAAGCAACCGAAATTCATTGCTACAAACAGAGGATTATAACTTCAGGAGAAGAATAAGCAGAAGGAGCAGATGAACTCTCAGGGCCATAGTCTTCCTTTGATCTTGTAAAACTTCTATTGACATCTGGAGTTCCCAGTCTGGTGAGAAAATAGAACTATAAACCAAATGGAAGAAAATACCAGTCTGATATTTGGTGGAAACTTTAAAACCATACAAGGACTCTCCTGCCATGCAGAAAAACTGACACAAGGTACAGAATTATTCCTTATCAGATGTTTTTAGGAGGCTATTAGTGTAAAAAATACCAATAATTTGTATGGAAATACAACTGTTATTTTCCTTACCTAAGTTAAGTATCTTATTAATATGCTATTTATAATTTTTTCCTGATTCTTGTATCTTTAAAAATCTAATATTAATACTATAAAAGTTTTCCTTTTCTTTTTTTCCCCGGAGGCCTTTTCTTAGCAATGGTGAATTCACATGGAGTAAATTTTAAAAGATAAGAGAAAGCCCAAATACAATTTGCTATTCAAAGCACACTATGATTTAAAACTACTTTTAAAAATAAGAGAAGGAAAGTGGGAGGGGAGATGAGGTTGATTTTTTAAAACGTTATTATTATTGGTTAACATTGACTTTTTCCCTCTGTTTCTTAAGGGGTAAAAGTGTTGTTTTTAACCTGGCAAATGCACTCTTCAGAGATCCTTTTCCGTCCCATCCACATGGAGAGGTTAAAGGTTCAATTTCATGGCCTCTATGGAGGCAGTGCTCTCTCTCACAGGATGCAAGAGTATTACCTGCAAGGATATAATGCAGTTGGACAACAGACACATTCTTACTTCTCTTGTTTTGTCCTATTTTTAATGACCCTCTTATTAAGTATTGGGCTGAAATATAAATTAAAGAACACGCTGGAAAGGATGTACAAGTGAAGGCTGTGTATGTATATACAGTATGTCAAAAGCCTTTATTTTTATACTTCAAATGATCTAAATTAATAAAAAGTAATAATTACCATGTTATCTTTCATTTTTTATTTTCAAAATGTTTTAGTGACACAGCTTCATGGTAGACAGATCTCCTTGTTATAGTTAAGAACAAGTGTCATCCTAGAACACGCAGATATTTTTGTTGACTCAAGCTACTGAAGGAGCATCACTTCAGGATGCAGATATAAAATTAAGCTTTGTTACATCAACGTCAAGGAGATATTTTTTTTGAGTGCATGTTAGTACAGGCATCTTTGGAAATGCTAAGAATGTACTTCTCTTTTGAAACATTTTCTCCTTCATAATACATATTTTAACATTGAAGTTAGTAGACTTCACATCTGAAACCATCACTTAAAACTAGTAAACTAGAAATGTAGTTTTATTCTAAACATCCTTTTTAAAAAATGGCATAGGTAAGAATTCTGAGAAAAGGTATCTGATGCAAATACAGACAGCACAAACAGGCCTAAGGAGCAGTTCAAATTTGTGATTTAACATGAAAATATTTCAGCATTAAAACTTGTTTTCAAAGGGAACTCGGGAGAAAAGTAGTTTAATATAGTTTCATGTTTTATCTTTGTCACAAAAGACTTCAAATATCATAATTTTAAAATATGACCTGCTTTAACTAACAGTGCAAAATATAAAGTAGGTTTAGGAAAATACAGATGAGATGTATATTATTACTAAAGGAAACCAACAATTCACATTTTAACATAAAATTTTAAAAAGGCCATTTTAGTACCGTTCAGAAACATTTTCCTGGTATATGATTAAATACTATTTATGGAAGAATTTAATTTCTTCTAAAAACTTTAAATTTTGGCATTTTTTTTTCACTTATAAGCACTTCTTTACCTTTTGGGAAAAAATAATCATCAATACAATGAATTTTTATTGCAAAGCCATGTAAGAGGAACATTGGTCATAAAAGCTGTATTGTTTTTATGGAATATATCTAATTTCCATGCTACTTTTCTACATTCAGTTTGTGTATTTCATTGCTTCACAGTATTAATTTTATCCTCATAGTTTTAAGGATATGATTAAAACTACAGTTTCAAATTGTTTAGAGATAATTTTTGAAGTATCAAAATAGGTTTTGTTCTTGAACACACTGTTTTACCCTTTACAATTGTATCTAAGTGTATAATTATAATTTATCATTGTATGGGCTTAACTGATAGATATTCTCGCCTCCTGATGGTGCTGTCTAATGAAAATCCATTTTCACAAGGGGGGAAAATACACTGTAGGCAATCACCAGTGCTCCTGAAGCCATGAATAGGTGTATTCATAAACCAGCAGCATCACTGCACCACCTAGAAAAGAAAAGAGCAGTTTTTAATCCTGTGAAATTGTGTTGTCTTTCCCACTGGGTTTCTGAATCCCCTGGAGTCTTATGCAGCCCATCAGGCAGAAGCCATTCAGAATCATCAGTTCTCAAGCTCCAATGCATAGACAGAAAACTACTGTGGAAAATTCTCAGAGCAAAATCAAGACCATCTTGAGCCTCCAAATACATTTTTTCCCCATGAGTTTCTATAACCTTCATCATTTCTCATCAGATTCTTTTTCAGGCACTTGTAATTTTTAAAAGTAAATAAATACACATTTAGTCATGTAAGGGCATGTGACTTTCCAGCGAACAGAAACCTTTGGATTTGTCATATGTAGGCAAAGGATTTATCTTTTCCAGTTTATAATGAGCATTGTTGTAGCTGCATTCAACAAGGACATTTTAAGATGGTGCTTGATAGATGAGCCTGGTTTTCTCTTACAGCTTTCAAACTGGATTGTAATATGAAAAATAGCTTCTGAGTCCTTCTAAAATCTGTATTTCAAAACTTAGCCAGCTTTCAATCTCCTTTTGTTCCCTTCATTCCTTTCATCTGCCTCAAATAGATATGGATTGCACTTGAAAATCTGGTGGTTGTATTGGGTGTCATAAGACCATCATTTATCTGGGAAGAGAAGAGTTATATAATTGGCTGCAAAAAGGCTTGCTATATAATATGTCAACAGGAATACGATATAGGAAGACAAACACTGGGGCTGCTGAATACCTAGACATCAGAAGCACATGTATGTGAATGATTTTGTGTTCTCTCTGATGCGGTAAACAACATACATCCTGTGCCCTTTAAGATGTTCTCTGTCCTTTCGTGTCTATGTGAACAGTATTACAAAATCAAAACGGGGACAAATATCCAGAGCACATCTTAGAGAAGACTTGGCTATGTGAACAGAAGACTGACTTCTGACAGAAAGAAATAGAACTTGATTTTCATCTTATTTTGTACACACTGCCATATGCTTTTTTTTTTTTAAATCTACAGGCTGCACATGTTTGTGTAACCTTATGCCAAAGATAATTATCTGCCTGTAATTTTCATTTTTAACCCATGAAGGTACTCTATTATCCCCATCTTGGCTCCTGTAGCCCTCCTGGAGCTCTGGCAAACAAAAAGGGATGCACTACAGAGGGTTGTCATACGTATGTATTGCTGTATTTCCTCTTATTAACTGTTTGCAGTGTAAGACAAGAGCACACAGAATTGAGTAAGTTTTCAGCCTAGTGATATTTGGAGTCTGAACCACAGACTTCAAGATTCTCCTTTCCTGGGAGATCCTGATCATTAGCCATAGAGAGCTGCTAAGGCTGTTATAAAACTAAGATGTTTTACCCTTTACAATTGTATATAAGTTGGGATGTTTCTCCAGAATGAAGGATGAGAATTCCAGGTTCATCCAGCTTTTCTTTTTTACTGTCTCTCTTTCTCTCAAAAACAAAACAAAAAAAGCCCTCTTATCTTTAAGTCTTACCTTCCTCTCTACAACTTTCTTTCCTTTGAGGTTGGTAGGACTTGCATGTTTGGGATGACAATGGAGACCAGTTATTCACAATTTTGTTTAGCCTGGACGGTATGTTCACAACAACCCTTTTCATTGGATTTAACACCAGCAACTCAGGACACCTCATGCAAAAACATTTAAAAAGCCAACCAAACATTTGTAAGCCTCTAACAAAACTTGGGGTCAGATTATTTAAGAGTTTTGGATTGAGGTTCCAGTCAATTACCATTTTAGCTAAACTCCCTGATCACTCTCCCTTTTCAGGCCCATGGCCTCCTGAGAATGCTGGAGGAGGGTCAGTCCTATGATTTTCTCTAATACTAGGTCTACTAGCAGGTTTTTACTGTGTGGTGAAGGAAAAACACCACATTCTTGCAGAGAGAGTTCCACAAAATCACCAATATTCTTTATGACTGAGTTCATTTTTATACATGGACCAATAAGAGGTCTGAATCGCAAATGTGAAGCAAAAATCCATGCTTAAATGCCTAGGAAGTCTGGGATAGATGGACTGGGAATTGTAAAAGTGTTTTCTAAATATATGAAAGTATGAACTGTTCACGAGCTTCAATTTACAGACTGCTGTTCTATATCTCAGGTTGGCAGAAAGGCTGCGATTTAAAGGTAAATATGCACGTGTATGAGTGTGGCAGGGGAGGGGCACATCGGGTGTTCAAAGGGAGGACGGAAGGGGAAAGGGAGAGGGGGGAGGAGCAGGGGAAGGTTTGGGGGAAGATTACCAGGATGTCTAAGTAGGTGAGTGTGGCCTGGTAAAAAAAAATCTGTGTGGTCTAGTGCATACTTCTGTACTTATTCACAAGGTTGCTTATAATCCAAGACTATTTGCCCAGGTGGTAGAGTCTGCAGCAGTTGCTTTCTTATCTATTTACATAGAGGCAGCTGACTCTCCCTGTGGGAATGGCAGCCGGCTTTTTGTGGGCTGGCATCCTGAGGTAAGGCCCCAAGCCAATCCCCTCCACCTTCGCGCTGACAGGAGCCAGGAAGGTGAGAGCCAGGCTGCAGCTTCCCCCACTCCCCTCCCTAGAGGCGACTGTGAGGAGAGTGGCCCTGGCTGTTCATGCCGGAGAAGAGTAGTCCTCCTACTTTTCTCTCTGTGAAGCGAAGTTGAGGCAGGAGCAAGAATGAACTACAAGAAGCAGGGAAAGTTTTATTGGGCTGGTCCCTTACTCAGTGAAAATCCTCCCCTTTAGCCGGAAGCCACTCAAACTCCAACTGACTGTGGATCCTTTCCTATTGACTTAAGCTGGGCTTTGGCTTCTATCAGCCTTCAGCAAGGCCATAAATAACACCTTATAAACAAAAGTACAACACATCTAATGGACTCCCTTAGTGTCTTGACTGCTACACAACTTTTCATTCTTAAGGTTTCCATGTTTCACAATGTGACAAACTTTTATTGTGTTACAGATAGACACAAATAAGAAAAAGAAAAGGGATGCCAGAACAATAAAGAAGGAAGGATATAAATAATGAAAACATCATTACCTGGTCCGAGCCTCATAATCTTGGGAAGCAGGCCTTTATACAAAGCTAAAATGCTAGAACCAGGAGAGAAAGAGCACAAACATTCTTACTCTGAACATGCAATGGATTTGCACCTCAGCTTTATAGAGATGTTGACCCAGCATTTACCCAAACAAGTCATTTGAAAAAATTTTTCAAATCCCCAAACAGATAGTATCTGGCCAAGTACTCCCTGCAGCAAACTGGATGAGAGGAAAGAGTTAATTCTTTATTACTCAAGCTATGCTGATCTTGTCCCATCAGAAATGGGACTTTCATCAGCGAGATAGTTTTTGTGTTCAAGACAGGCCTTACTTTTAAGACAGCTGTGTATATGGACAAAATGACTCTTGTAATTGAGTGTAAAAGACTTAGTCTTTACAAAAAGAAATATGATGCAGTTTATATCAAAATCGTAAAACATTACTTGCCTACTTGAGAATGAGACTTGGTGAGGAGGGGTGGAGGGACAAAAAAAAGACTTGAAAAAAGACCAGCAGAAAGAGACATGTACTTTAAAAGAAAACTACTTTCACAGAACCTCTCCTGTTTAACTCTCCCAGGAGAATATAATTAGGTGCATTTTGATTAGGTTTATAGTCAGAGGACAGTCACTCTCCTGCCCATGTGGGAACAAGGCATATTATATGCAATAGCGTATTATGCAAACTTTCAAGCGGAAAGTTCACCTTGGCATTCTAGGACAAACATACTGCATACTGAATGATTGTGGCTCATGTTTCTTGGTGTAAGAAGGTTTTTGCCAACATCTCATTACTGTGTTGTCTCACAAAGTTCCTCATCTATTCCCTAAAGCTTCTCAGACACAGACCCAATGCAGGAGGGCTTAATGGCCCTCATCAAAACAGAAGTACAATACGATTTTAGCAATGCTTTAGTCTTGCTCATTTATTAAAATAAGAATGTGTTACCCTTCCTCCTGATAGACCGTGGCCATTGTTTTAAAACAGGTTCTGTACTTGATCTCTCCAGGAACTGGCTGAGGCCCTTGAATCCTACTTTTGGCAACATCAAAAGGGATGTTAATGACTGAGGCTATTGTGCCTGAGAGAAGACCAATCCCAAATTTTCTCAAAAACTCCAAGGTTGGATCCTAAAAGAAAAGAAGAATAAAATAACAGAAAGGGAAGCGGAAGCCCCTAAATCGGTTAAACACGATAAAGCAATATGTATTTAAGCAGAGCATTGCACTGCCCGGCACCCTCCTGTTATTCCAGCGGAACACATTAGGATTTCCTAGGCTGGAACTTGTTTTCTTGACAATCCCATTGGCTATGTTTTTACACATGGTCTAAATTGCTGAAGTACACATTTCCTCACACAGGATTTATAAACACAGTTCATAAAGAAAGACTGGTATGGCATATGGGGATGATTTGTATAATTGGGCTTCACAATGTACTTAGTATTACTGTATCAAAACAGGAGAAATCCAAGCACACTATTAGCTAATTGGCCAGAATATTTTACAAATGACAGCAACTTCCACCATGAAGCCTACTAAAATGCTCATTTGTGTGTGGACCCCCAAATGTTAAATTAAATCAAGGCTACTCTCGGTCTGCTGCTATTCCCCTCCAGGTTTTTTGCATTTATTTTCACGTGTAGCTGATCCACTGTACTGAGAAGTGCTAGCTTCCTGTTATTAACAAACCAACTTGGGGAGGCTGCAAAACAGCCTGTGACATTCTGTGCATTAGAAACAGTAGTAAGTCACTGGACTAATTGGCTGAAGAATTTATAGCCCATTGTTCCTCAATCGTATTCTTCCTTCATGGCAAAGGAAGAAAAGGAGAGAGAGAGAGAGGGAGAAATATTTCTTCTTGCCATTTGAATTTAGGTCCTTCACTTTGGTCTGATTTGATTTTCCACCCCTGCCTGCTCTGCTTTCTGACATCAAAGTATTTAATTAGGTCTGATGTTGAAGTTGCTTTCCTTCAGCCTATTTTTGTGCCCAGCGAGCTCACATTATACTGTGTTATAATGAATTTTCCGGGAAGTTCTCATTTTGCTCCCAGCCTCAGTCCTTACCCTAAAGAAAGGTCATCTCACACACCGTAAGTTGCTGACAGAGACCTCCCCCATCCTCCCCCTGCCCTCTCTTTTGGTAAGTACTTCAGAAAGGTCTTTAGAGAGGAACAACACCGGGTTGTGCCATGATGCTATTTTATCTAGCAGGAGAACTTAAGGGGGGAACCATTCTCTGCTTAATTAAAAAAAAAAAATCAGGTCTGAGAATTGCATGCTTCTAGCTTTGATGGAAGAAGAAAAGTTCTGGAAACTCTGAAATTTTCAACGAAACCAAGAGCCAGATACCATCACAGAAACTCCTACGTGTTTAAATATAAAAAGCGAGGGGTTCGATAATAATTCTTGGATCTGGGCCATACAGGTGCCGAGTAGGTTTAAAGGGATTTAAAAACCAACAGGGTGTTTCAACAGGAAAAACAATGCCGTGATTGCAGTATGAGTGAGGTGTGTTTAAATAATTCCCCCTCCCCCATTTTCTTCTCTTTTACAAGGAGAGAAAAATGCCTTTATGTTACCCTTCTCCATTCTGGCACAGGAGCAAAACTGGAGCTCAGGAGGGTGGTGGATTCAGGGCCAGTTCTGGGTGTCTGACTGTGCACTGGCCACTGCATCCCATGGAGCCCAGTGGACAGAAGGGACGTGTTTAACACCTACCCTACCCTTGTACTGTATGGTTTCTCTGAAAAATAAGAACAACAATAATAAAAGTGCTATGAATATTGTATGAGCCTGGCAGAAAATGGATAGTATTTTTATGTAGCCTGTTTTCTAAAGTCTCAAAACACCCGTAATGAGACCCTCGTGGTACTCCTGTGACGTGGCCAAGGACAAAGGTGAAAGTGATGACTTGTATGCACACAGACCTTTTGGGACATTCAGGGGATCCTGTCAAGCACACAGCTCTCCCCCTCTCCTGGTGTGTTTGTTGAGGATTGGAGTTGAGGAGGGAGGGGTTGGGTGGCTAAGACACTCAATGAGGGTCATTATGTTTGAGACAGTGTTGGGGACCAAACACTAAGGTCTTCAAGCCATCATAGTGTTCACTAGCACAAGTTTACATTGACCCCATGGTTTCTACACATTTCCCAGCTCAGCAGTAAGGTCCCACACTAGTTCCTAAATCCAGCTTTGCATCAGAGTCACCTGGGAGCTTTACAAAATATGGATGCACAGCCCCACCTTAGATTCCCAGATCAGAATCACCTGGGAAAGTGCCTGAATCTTGATTTAAAAGAACTTTAGGACTTCTTACCTGGCCAGACAGAGGGCCCATGTCTGAGAACCATTAATTTTGATTGATATTCCACACAGGCAAAGTAGATGGCCAATTGCTACCCCTCTGGGCATTCTAGGAAGGAGAAAAGTCTTTGGGGATAGCCAAGAGGTGCCCCTCACCAGTGGCCTCTGGGCCCCTCTCAGCCTCTTCCTCTGAGCCTATGGTCTGCAAGAGGCAGCAATCCGGCTGGGAATTAGGTGCCCCAAGGAGAGCCCGGCCAGCTCCCCTCTGCTTTATTTGCTGCATGTTGTAGCCATCCTTGGATGAATGCAGCCCCTCAAATGTCCCTCCCCTTCAGCCCCTCTGGCTATTCTCACTTCTCTGGCTTTAGCTCATGCCCGTGACTTTCTAGGTCTTGCTTTCTTCTTGCCTCTATCACCTGTTCTTTGTAGTGGCACCGGGGTTCTCTTTTTATAAAAACAGATCTGCCTCCCTACACAAAGGCCCTCAACCCTTCTCCACTCCATGGAGAGTAAGGTCAAAACTCCTTGTTGGCCTTTGCTTTCTTTCCCATGATATGCTTCCAACTTACCTTTCGAGCCTCAAATTCTACACCTCTATGCCCAACCCATACTATAGTCAGGCTGGTTAAATCATAATCTTGCAAATTTTCTACCAAAGGCCTTTCTAACTCCACATCTTTTTTCAAACAATTCACACAGTCTAGAATACAATTCACCATCATATTCATGGACAGCAGCCCCACTCTTTATAGTCCAGCTTAAATCCCAGCTTGCTCAAGAGACTTCTATGGATCACCATTGAAACTGATTTCTCCCTCTCCTGTGCTCCTGAAGCACTGTCACGATCATTGTTCTCACTACGCTTTTCTTTGTGTCTGGTTTATTTTTGTTTGTATCCATCTTCCCTGTTGAACTGTGAGCTGACACAGCGTAGGAGCATATATTACCCCTCTTTGTGTCACCTACTCCACAGTGTGCACAGTAAGTGCTAAATAAATGTCTTCTGATTAGCTTATCACTACACTTTTTTTTTTTTTTTTTTTTGTAGAGAAACAGCGAGGATCAGGCTTTACTCTTAATCACTGTTTCTCAAAGCCCAGTATCTTCTACCCTGGAAATGAGCCCCTATTAGGACTTCACGTTTCTGTCTTTCTGCAGGAGGCATTAACATGGGGACATGACAAGGCATTGGACATTTGCAAAGTGGAGTATTTCCAGGCAAATGAATTGAGACTCTCAGGTCACGGAGCCAGGCCTGGGCTTGCCAGACCCCATTACTCAGTGACTCACAGAGAGAACCATGATATGGCAACCTGTGACCAGATTTTAGCAAAAGAATGCAATGAGCATAGAGTAAAGTCTTGAAATATTACTCTTTGGGCTCTTCTTTCTTATACTTCCTGATCTTTCCCCTAGTGCGGAGAGGCACCCACTTGCCTCAGGAATGAGGACTGTTGTAGCAGGACTATAAAGAGAGGGCAAAATGTAATATTTAGTGGTTTTGGTTTTCAAATTAGGCTCTTCAGTGTGCTATATCAATTAATCACTCTTTGAGGTAAAGACTATTATTTTTACTTTTATTTTACAAATGAGTGAACTGAAAGGTATAGAAGAAGTATAAGAAGAACTTGAGTGCAAATCCAAGTATAAGAAGAAAATTTTTGTTACATCCAAGTGAACCCAAGACTTTGCCTTAAAGGGGATCAGTTTTTCTACTGATACTCCTATGGGTTGGTAGGTGGGCTGTGTGGGGGAGGTACCTGAGAATCTCCTGAAATTACAAGCAATGCTTCTGTGTATGTGTATTTGGGTTTTTTTGAAGAAAGTATCAATAGATTTTATCAGGCTCATAGAAGTTAAAAAGAACTTCATCAAATCATTTCTCCTACCAATAAATTTATAAAGTAAGAAAAGGACAATGCAGTGTTGAAAACACTGGGGTTGAAAACAGGAAGCCTTCGTTTTCGTGGGATTATCAGGCAACTCATTGTAGTGAAAATGTTGCTGCAAATATTCCCACTCTGGAGTCAGGTTACGCATACCTCAACCATATCGGTGAACTCAATGGTTCTCAAAGTGTAGTCTTTGAACCATCACCATCAGTATCATGTGGGAACCTACTAGAAATGAAAATTTGGGCTTTACCAGGACCAGAGTACCCAAAACTCTAGGGATGGAGCACAACAATCTATTTAAACAAGTCTTCCAAATTATTCTGATGCATTCTTTAGTCTGAGAACCACTGCTTAACTGAAGCTTATGGTTCCTCTTTTTGGATCCTTGGCTAGATAAAGAAAATGAAAGTGAAAGTCACTCAGTTGTGTATGACTCTGTGACCCCATGGACTATAGAGTCCATGGAATTCTCCAGGCCAGAATATTGGAGTGGGTAGCCATTTCCTTCTCCAGGGGATCTTCCCAACCCAGGGATGGAACCCAGGTCTCCCTCATTGCAGGTGAATTCTTTACCAGCTGAGCCACCAGGGAGCCCAAGAATATTGGAGTGGGTAGCCATTTCCTTCTCCAGGGGATCTTCCCAACCCAGGGACGGAACCCAGGTCTCCCTCATTGCAGGTGATTTCTTTACCAGCTGAGCCACCAGGGAGCCCAAGAATACTGGAGTGGGTAGCCTATCCCTTCTCCAGGGGATCTTCCCAACCCAGGAATCGAACTGGGGTCTCCTGCATTGCAGGCAGATTCTTTACCAGCTGAGCTACCAGGGAAGCTTGGCTAGATAAGTGATGCTCTAAAGGGATCTAGATGTACTTACTGGGAAGCATTTTAAAGCCTTCTTTGGTGGAAACAGGGCTTTGTTTCTTTAAGGCTGCATAACTGAATGCAATGCTGTTAACTCTGTTCACCTTTTCCTACCCCAGTTCTATCCAAAGCAAGAATGCATCTCTGTGAGGTTGTTCGGTCTGAGTGAAACCTATGACATAGTTTGAGTGGGTCATTCTGTACTGGCAAACAGTGAATCATTCTTGTCAATAACCACAACAGCAAATAACAATAAAATAGTAAAAGTAAACAGAAGTAATAAAATAATATATGTTATGACATTTGTGCTATTTTTCATAACTTTCACTAAGAGAATTAATGGTATTGTTAATAATAGTTACTTATTTCTAGACAACTTTATATGCAAAAAACATGTATAAAGCATATATAAGAGCCCTATGAATTAGGTACATAGCCCCTTTTTATAGATAAGGACATCAAACTTAAAGAATTAAGTCAGTTGATCAAGACTGCACTGCTTATAGGAGGTTGAGCTTGGATTTGCACTCAAGTTCTTTAGACTTCCAACCATTACATCTTATTACAATTCATTCACTATGTTATATTGCCTCTCATTCATCATTCATTTGTTGTATATTCATCCAACCTACATTTATTGTACGTTACAAGTTGCTGTGCATTAGCTGAATGCCTAGCCTTCTGGCTTGATTATCATATTACTTGGGAAGTCATTTTGCCCTGTCGGTTTATTTTATTAAAAATTGGAAAAAGCTGATGATGATAGTGATAACACACTATGTGCTAGGCACTGTGTTAAGCACTTGCTGTGTATTTAAGGCTCACAACATTGCTAAGTAGATGAGGCATCTGAAGCTTACAGAAACTGTCTATCTTACTAATGAATATAATTTTGAATTAACCAAAAGAGAGCCATGATTCTATTGTTTGGAAGTGAAGAAGTCAAAATACTGAGAAGCTCTGAGACTGCCAGATATCAGCCAGCAGAATTAGAGACACACACTTGCCTCTCAGGACTGTACTCCAATTCAATAGTCAAGGAGATCACCTCTCAGTCCAAGAAACATTTAAGTGGTAGCAAATAAAATCACAAGACTGGAAGTGAATTCAGAATGTCCCCTAACCTAAAGAGTGATATCAGCAAGGTGGCAGAGTAGGAAGACTTGAATTCTCCTTTCTCACACAAACCCGACAATTCATGGACAGATTCTCTGCGTGAGAAATCTAGAAATTAGTTGAAAATTCCTGTACCCTGGGTCACATGAACAGACTTATAGAATTCTGTAGGGAGATTCAGCACACTCTCCCACCAAAGTCCCTGCCCCTAGTGTATTGCCATATAATCAGGAAGACTCCCTAACTTCCTGCTTCTCTTAGGGGAGGGAAGGGATTAGTTTGCGTGTCCACCTTCTCTGGGGCTGACTGAGAAGAACTGGTATAGAGAAGAAGAACTGGTATAAAGAATTGGTATATTCCTTGCCAGTCTTGGAGTTCTGATGGCTCCAGCAGAGTCTAGCCACGTTAGGGAGAGCTGAGATGAAGAGTTGGACTGCTAGAGGCCATATCTCTCCTCCTGCTCAGTACAGAGTAAGAAGACAAAAATGACAGCTGCCTGCTTCTCCCTGAGGAGGGAAAGAGGTAGTACAGGTCCCCAGAATCTCTAGCCAGTCTGAATTGTAGGGGGTCTTCTCCTGCGTGAGGCTAGTCTATGAAGACTGCCTTGTCTACCACACAGACAACAACAAAGAAAGTTAAGGAAAATGATCAGGCAAAGACGTTCCAAATTAAGAAACTTGATATAGCTCCAGAAACCGGCCACAAGGAAAGAGAATTACATGATTTACCTGACACAGAATTCAAAAGAAACTGTCATAAAGATGCTCACTGAGGTCAGAGGAACATGTGTGAATACAGTGAGAATTTAAATGAAGAGATAGAAAATATAAAAAATTACTGGACAGAAATCAGGGAGTCGAAAAACATGATAATTGAATCAAAAATTCACTAGAAGAACTGTAGACTAGATCAAACAGAAGAAGGAATCAGCAAACACAAAGACAGACTATTGGAAATAATTTAGTCAGAGGAGCAGAATGAAAAAGGAAGAAAGAGAGTAAAGCTAGTCTAAGAGATTGTGGGAGACTATTCTACAAAGCCCAAAATAGAAAATTAGAAAATACCTCAAGCCAAATGAAAAAGAAAACACAACATACCCAAACTTATGAGATTCAGCAAAGGATTACTAAGAGGGAGGTTCAGAGTGATAAACACCTATATTTTTTAAAAAAGGAAGATCTCAAACAATCTAATTTTATAGCTCAAGGAACTAGAAAAAGGGAACACTAAGTCCAAAGTTAGCAGGAGGAAGGAAATATCAAGATTAGAGCAGAAATAAACAAAATAAACATTAGAAAAACAATAGAAAAAATAAATGAAATTAAGTTGGGTTTTTTAAAAGATAAAACTGACAAACCCTTAGTAAAACTAATTAAGAAAAAAAGAGAGAAGACTCAAAATCAGAAATGAAAGAAGAGAAATTATAACTGACATTGTAACAGATGCCACAGAACTAGAAAGGATCATAAGAGGCTACTGTGAACAATTATATACGAACACACTGGATAATCGAGAAGAAATGGATGAATTCCTAGAAATAAACAACCTATCAAGACTAAATCACAAAGAAGTGAAAATTCTCAATAGACCTGTAACTAGTATGCAAAGTACATTAACAATCAAAAATCTCTTAACAAAGGAAAGCCCAGGACTAGATAGTTTCACTGGTGAATGCTACCAAACATTAATTCTTCTATTAATGCAAATGCTTCTTAAATTCTAACAAAAAATTGAAGAGGAGGGAACACATCCACCTCATTTTATGAGGCCAGCATTATCTTGATATCAAAGCCAAAGACATCACAAGACAAGAAAACTATAGGACAAGATCCCTGATGAATATGATGTAAAATTTCTCAAAAAACACTAGCAAATCAAATCCAACAGCTTGTTAAAAGGATCATACATTATGACAAAGTGGGATTTATCCCTGGGATAAAAGCATGGTTCAACATATGACAATCAATTAATATGATAAAGCACATTAGAAAATAAAAGATTAAAAAAATCACATGATTTTCTCAATACATGTAGAAAATGCAATTGATAAAATTCAGCAAGTTTTCATGATAAACTCTCAAGAAAATAGAAGCATAAAGAAAGTACCTCAATGTAATAAAGTCCCAACATGAGTAAAGCCCACAGCTAACATCATCAGTTCAGTTCAGTTCAGTCGCTCAGTTGTGTCCAACTCTTTGCGACCCCATGAATCACAGCACGCCAGGACTCCTTGTCTATCACCAACTCCCGGAGTTTACCCAAACTCATGGCCATTGAGTTGGTGATGCCATCCAACCATCTCATCCTCTGTCGTCCCCTTCTCCTCCCGCCTTCAATCTTTTCTAGCGCCAGGGTCTTTTTAAATGAGTCACTTCTTCACATCATGTGGCCAAAGTATTAGAGTTTCAGCTTCAGCATCAGTCCTTCCAATGAATATTCAGGACTGATTTCCTTTAGGATGGACTGGTTGGATCTCCTTGCTGTCCAAGGGACTCTCAAGAGTCTTCTCCAACACCACAGTTTAAAAGCATCAATTCTTCAGCCCTCAGCTTTCTTTATAGTCCAACTCTCACATCCATACATGACCACTGGAAAAACCATAGCTTTGACTAGACGGAACTTTGTTGGAAAAGTAATGTCTCTGGTTTATAATATGCTATCTAGTTTGGTCATAACTTTCCTTCCAAGGAGCAAACGTCTTTTAATTTCATGCCTACAGTCTTTTAATTTCATGGCTTCATTTTGGGGTCCCCCAAAATGAAGTCTGTCACTGTTTCCACTGTTTCCCCATTTATTTTCCATGAAGTGATGGGACCAGATGCCATGATCTTAGTTTTCTGAATGTTGAGCTTTAAGCCAACTTTTTCACTCTCCTCTTTCACTTTCATCAAGAGGCTCTTTAGTTCTTCTTCACTTTCTGCCATAAGGGTAGTGTCATCTGCATATCTGAGGTTATTGATATTTTTCCTGGCAATCTTGATTCCAACTTGTGTTTCTTCCAGCCCAATGTTTCTCATGATGTACTCTGCATATAAGTTAAATAAGCAGGGTGACAATATACAGCCTTGACGTACTCCTTTTCCTATTTGGAACCAGTCTGTTGTTCCATGTCCATTTCTAACTGTTGCTTCCTGACCTGCATACAGGTTTCTCAAGAAACAGGTCAGATGGTATGGTATTCCCATCTCTTTCAGAATTTTTCACAGTTTATTGTGATCCACACAGTCAAAGGCTTTGGCATAGTCAATAAAGCAGAAATAGATATTTTTCTGGAACTCTCTTGCTTTTTTGATGATCCATCGGATGTTGGCAATTTGATCTCTGGTTCCTCTGCCTTTTCTAAAACCAGCTTGAACATCTGGAAGTTCATGGTTCACGTATTGCTGAAGCCTGGCTTGGAGAATTTTGGGCATTAGAGTGATAGTAGCACTCCTATATTCATCATTGGAGCTTCCTGGGTGGCTCAGTGGTAAAGAAGTTGCTTGCAGTGCAGGAGATGTGGGCTTGATCCTGAATCAGGAAGATCCCCTGGAGAAGGAAATGGAAACTCACTCCAATATTCTTGCCTGGGAAATCCCATGGACAGAGAAGCCTGGTGGGCTACAGTCCATGGGGTCGCAAAAGAATCAGACATGATTTGTGACTAAACAACAACAACAACAAATTCATCATAGCAGTATTCACAACAGCCAAGATATGTATACAACCAAAATGTACGTTGACAGATGAATGGATTAAAAATGTGGTGTATATATTTACAGTGGAATACTATTCATCTTTACAAAGCAGGAAATTCTGCAATATATAACAACATGGATGAACTTTGAGGGCACCATGTAAAGTGAAATAAGCCAGTCACAGACAAATACTGTACGATTCCACTTATATGAGATACCTAAAATTGTCAAATTCATAGAATTGAAGAGTGGAACAATGGTTGCCAGGGGTTGAGGGAGGGGGAATGAGTTACTAATCAACAGGCATAATGTTTCAGCTAAGCAAGATGATAAGCTCTAGAGATCTGCTGTACAACACTACCTACAGACAACAATAATAAATTAAGCATTTAAAATTTGTTGTGTGTAGATCTCATGTTAGGTGATTTCACCATAATAAAATAAATTTTAAAAAATTTATGGTAAAAAAGGTCACCTAGCCTAAGTAAAATATTTTTGATCGACCACATCTTAATTATGTAAATGGATATTAATGTTGATAAAAAAATCTATTCTGTTATTAAACATTTTCAACTAACTTCCATAATTTGTTCCAACTGCCATCAATCAGTAAACTTCCTTTGTTCCTAACCCACATTCCTCATGCATATGCCTAAGTGATTTTACTCCAGCTTTTTGCTCCCTTGCAAGGGCAATCAACTGTCACCATTCTTGATGTTATTCATCATGGCTTAAAAACCATTACTGCAATAACCTTTTATTTCACATGGTTAAAAGTTATACTTCCTCTCAAATATTTGAGTAGTAGTATTATTTCCCTATTTACAGATGAGTTTTATTCTTTTTCTCTAAATATTTTCTAATTTCCTCATAAAATATGGGACTTTAAACTGGACCTGAGTAGCCTGACATGTTAGTGGCTATTACATGCACTGATCACATTTTGTGACAGCAATGCAAAGTCCAACATTCATAATTTTCAAACATTTTTTAATTCCCCTGCAAACTTTTTAAGGATGATGTTAACATTCCATTTCACAAATAAGAAAACTGAGACACAGAGGCAGGTATAATTTGTCAAAGAGACATGGCTAACTAGTAAGTATCAGAATTGGGAATTATATTCAGGTCTCTTATTAGAACTCTCTGGCTGTTTACATCACATTGCAATCTTGGAGTCAGTGCAGAGCTAAAGAAATGTGTTTACCAGCCTCTGTTTGGGAAGATCAATGAATTTTCCTGACAGGACATACTGTTTATAGACTCCACAGCTTAACAAGAGACACTAATTTAGTTGTTTAGCTGTTGCTCATATCCGATGCTTTACAACCCCTGGAATGCAGCACACCAGGCTCCTCTGTCCTCCACTATCTCCCATAGTTTGTTCATGTCCATTGAGTCAGTGATGCTATCTAACCTTCTCATCCTCTGCCATCCCCTTCTCTTTTTGCCTTCAGTCTTTCCCAGCATCAAGGTCTTTGCCAACGAGTTGGCTCTTTGCATGAGGTGGCCAAAATATTGGAGCTTCAGCTTCAGCATCAGTACTTCCAATGAACCCTCAGGAATGATCTCCTTTAGGATGGACTGGTTGGATCTCCTTGAAGTCCAAGAGACTCGTAAGAGTCTTCTTCAACACCACAGTTCAAAAGCATTAATTCTTTGGCACTCGGCCTTCTTTATGATCCAACTCTCATATGCATACATGACTACTGGAAAAACCATAGCTTTGACCACACAGACCTTTGTTGGCAAAGTGACGTCTCTGCTTTTTAATACACTGTCTAGGTTTGTGATAACTTTCCTTTCAAGGAATAGTGTCTTTTAGTTTCATGGCTGCAGTCACCATCTGCAGTGATCTTGGAGCCCAAGAAAATAAAATTTGTCACTCCTTCCACTTTTTCCCCTTCTATTTGCCATGAAGTGATGGGACCAGATGCCATGATCTTAGTTTTTTGAATGTTGAGTTTCAAGCCAGCTTTTTCACTCTCCTCACTCTCATCAAGAGGCACTAATAAGTGATCGGAAAACATCGGTGGCGGTAATGTTCCACAATCAAGTGGGAACATAAGACTCAAAATAGTTAACAATCAACATACTACATATTTGTAACTAATTTAACCATCTAATCCAAACATACAGTAGTAAAGACTGCACCAATAATTTAAAGCAACGGCACTTGAGTTAATATGCAGAGAGGCAAAAAATATCTTGATCAAGAGAAGCATGTGCCTCCTTTTTTACCTTCCCTGGCAGGGACTCTGATGCCTTGGTTAGTGACTGGCCAACTGGCTGCTTGCTTGATAAACAAGAGAACCTTTGCCCATCTCACAGGCCTTTGTGATTAGGGTCTGGCATCTTTAAGAAGACATTCCACAGAGAGGTATGCCAGATGGAGGGGGTTAAGGAAGATGGGAAAAGCAGGATTTGTTAGCTAGTGAGATCTAGGGGTGGTGAGGGAGATTGGCTAGGAAGCCTGTTGCTCCCTATAAGGAAAGGCTGAGCAAACTGCAGTGATGGGCTTCTCATTTAAGGGAGCTTAGCATGAATATATACATTCAAGTCCACTCTTAGAATCCTCCTACCTCATGTCAACCCAAATCACATTTCCTTTGCTGCAATTCACTCACCCTTTAATTCCTCTTGGTACCACACCAAACCTGAGGTCCTCTCTGATTTTAGCTTTGAGTCATTTTCACAGAGTTCCTAACGACCCAGCTTAAAGTCACTATACCCTGCTTCCTCAGACAACCTTAGAATGAGCACACTGACAGGACTGTTCTCTGTTTAGGATTGGCCTCAGATGTTATGTTGCTTGTCAAAAATTGCTAAACTGGGTTTGCCATTTGAAGAACTAAAATTACTGTTTAGAAGTGACTAAGAGAGACTGCTATAAAATGCTTTGGATAGAAAATTAAAGACAATATGCTAGTCCTACGAGGAGTCACATGATTTTCAGGGTATCACAAAGTATTTCTTTGCAGAACTCTTTTATTCACCTCCCCCCTCCCCCAGTGGGTAAGGAAACTTTTTGATCATGTGAATATTATGATCATAACAAGAGCAATTCAAAAAGAATTGAATATTTTGATAAATCAATTAATTAGTAATTAGATTACATATAAACATGTGGTCAAAACCAATTTTAATAGAATCCATCTCACTGTTTCTATAATTTTACAGATGGTCAGTTTGGACTGTCAGTACACATTAATTTTCTGCTTAATTCTATCCCTTTCACAGCACATCATCATCCATAGTTGAAGGGTGATTGTGATGGAGTCCTTCATTTGTCAAGGCCACAAGTAAGAGGTAATACAAACATAAAGTTCATGATGTATCCTCACGCGAAGAAACAGCAGAAAACCCAGTCTGGTAATAAATTTCACTCCAAAGCCCAGAGCCTCTTAAAGGAAGGGGCTGTGCCATGTCACATTCATCTTTATAGGTATACTGGACCTGACACATCATAGGTGTTTAATAAATGCTGTATCTTTCCTCTATAAAGACATAATACACAAAGAACCAAGGTCTCAGAAGCAAATTGCAAAGGAGGTACCTACATACGCTGGTTAAGCACCTGCACAATCACAAGGCAAATAATAGCAGCTTAGCACCGCCTTTCCCACAGCTGGCTGCAGTTGTCATGAAAATGATGTGGTGTGTTGAAATCATAGTCGCCTCCTGGTAACTGAGCAAGAAGGCAGACTGAGTGAGAGTGAACTGCCTTTTTTTTTTTTCAAAGAAGAAATTTGCATGTTAGATATTGTTAGTTTCAGTGGATCCAAGTCAACTAGTTAAAGTCGGTTCTCAGTATGCACCTTTCATTTTCTCTAATCTTGGCTCTCTTTTGTTGTTTTGTTCATAAACTTCTGTTGTTTTGTTCATAAACTTTGACAAAAACATTTTTTCCCCCGATGTTATGGTATCCTGTTGTCTTGTACCCCAGTGAAAATACCTCTATTGGAGCTTAATTAAAAGTTACAGTTGTTTCCATCCACAGCTATCAGAAGAATCTATTACAGTGTTTGTTTTTTCTTCATATGAGATTAATTTGGGGAAATGCTCGCTCCTTACTCCACAGAAGGTCACTAAAATGAGATGGTTTAATTGATAAGCATTCTTTAAGGAATGTAGAATATTCCCAAGATCCTATCCTTGTAGGGCTCTGGGCTTTGGAATGAAATCAAAGTCTTGTTAACTCAGCATCTGAATGTAGCTATTCAGAAAATAGCCATGAAAATTCCTTTCCCCTCCTAAAATAACTGTTTTTTAAAGGGTTGTGATATGTAAAATAATTGTAAAGGTCTTACACATGTAGCCAAAATCATAAAATACATACAATGTCAAAATGGGTTTGGGTTTAAGAATAACAGTTATCACTTCATTATTTCATATATATATATATATATATATATATATATATACACACACACATATATATACATACTTCTAATATCTATTATTTATAAGTATCTCTCTATAAATAAATAAATGTAGATAGATAATACCTTCTGAGAGTCAATTATATCACTGAGTATTATCATATAAGATGCAGGAAGGTATTAATATGTTTCCTTGGGAACCCAATAGGATTTTTCTGTTTTTGTGTATTCTATTCCTTGCCTTAATAAAAGCACTGACCCAAAGGAAAACCAAGGAAAACTAACAAACCAGGATCCCAAAACAAAATTCTAAATGTTGAGAAGTCAGGACAAGGACACACTGAGATGCTTTGAGGTGGAGTTAAGCACATGATCAAGAAGATGTCTTTGGACCAAATTTATTTCATAAGATTCTACTTCTGGACTTCTATACATGAGACTTTCCCATACCCATTTAGTTGCACTAACGTGACATGCTCCCTCAGTTAAATCACTGAAGGGGACTCAAGTGCCTTACCACCGTGACTCAAACATTCTGGCCAGCTATCCTCTGCAGCTTCCACTGCCTCCCTTCCTCCGGTTCACCACACACCAGCCACCCGCCTCCTCCCCATGCCTCCTTCTGCTTCTGTGCACTCACACATTCTGTTCTCTCTGGTTTCTGCTCATCCTCTTCATCTTGGCCTGACTAAGCCTCATCCTTGAGCTCCAGCCTAAACATCTCTTTTGAAGGAAAGCCTTTCCTATATTCTCACCCTACCCTGCCATGGGTCTAATTAGGAGCTTTGGCTAAAAATTCCCACAGCTTCATAGTTGTCTTTCATGGCACTTATCACAATTGCCACAATTCAGTTCCCTGTGTAATGACTTGTTTATATTCTGTCTCCTCGAGTAGAATGTAAACCCCATTAAGGCAGGAGCGGAGCTGACAGTGAGATGGTGCCCGGCCTCCAATGATAGATGTGCCATGAACACTTCTGGAATGAATGAATAGAAGGCACCCACTGAGAATCTAAAGCCACTTGTACCTCATTTCCATCCACCTGGGTGGTACCTGACTGGAAACTTTTTGGCCTGAGGTTTATTTAAGAAAGTGCCTGAACCCCTGCCCTGCTCCCCTCCCCCAGGCCCTCCTCCCCCTACAACACATACACAGCACCCCCCACCCCCCTCAGGGAGTCTGTGAAAACTGCCAATGAAAGATACCACTTTTTACCACAGAATCTTGTCACATCTCCTGGAATTTTCTAGATAATATATACTTGTAGTTTTACCCCAGTGGTTACCAGAAAGGAGAGTTGTTCTTAATGAAACTTTAATGCTCTTGGCCTTCCCATTACCGGATGATTGGTAAGACTAATGATCAAGTAAGAGAGAATCAGAAAAATAAATGGTCATAAATTAAATCCCACTATGATCTAATCCTACTGAGATTCTTCTTTTCAAAATATAAACAGCTCTGTCTAAGTTCTCCACTGGAACCCAAAGGTGCATTTGTCATTCTGCTCAGCGCACACCTTAGGGAAGGACAGAGCTCTAAATCATGAAACCAACACATTCCCACATTTCTTCTGGTAAACTGAAGTGTGTCTGGCACCACCCTCAGACTTTCTACAGAATTTACAAAACAAAGAAAATGTTAAAAATCAAGAGAAACATTTGTGTTGCTTAAAAGGCAATCTTCCATGAATATTTCCTTATGAGAAAATAAAATGTTTGACTTAATGCTGTCCATAGTAAAACGACTATAGGGACAGGTCTAAATGGTTTATTAAGTAAGAAAGATTGAACCTATGAAAAATTGTTCTCTCCTAGAATATTTCTAACCCACACATGTAATTTATATCATGGCAGAATTCAACACAAAAGGTCTATTGTTTTTGGCAAAACAACCTGCAAACACGCTTAATTAGGATGCAAACTGAAAGCACAGTTAATACCGTTGACAGCCATGAGCTTTAGACAGCCGTTTCTACTCTTATCATTATTTCACTTATGGAAACATAGGAAAAGCAGTAAACATGGAACTAGAAGACAAAAATTATCACAGCAATGTAACATTTAAATCTTAGGATTCCCATTTGTGTGCCACCATCACAAATAAAATGCTCTGGATACCCTATCTAGGAATGAAAATGAAATAAATTGGTTTTGTAATGAAAGCTTACCTTCATCAATATTTTAAAAAGATGTCAGTGTTTAAGGTAATCAATATCTATTTCTAGAAGGCTTTACTTTGAGAAGTGATGGCCTCTTTCTGAGGAGAAGGGATAATTCTTTATACTGATATTGCATTCCATTTACTGCAAGATGAAAATGAACGTTGCCATTAAATGAATTCCATGGTCACTTACTATTCAAAGCAAACTTTTCTATTGTAGCCATCTATTCACTATCTTATAGGAACATTTAGGTTCTAAAAATAAGTCTGCAAGACTCTAACATGGCACTATTTTCAAACTGGTAATGCCCAGCTCTTCCAGGGTCATGTCTTATAATTCTTTGTTTCTATGGATCAGAGACTAAGGAGGTGAAAAGGGAGGACCAGTTTTCAGGTCTGAATGGGGCAAAAGTGGGATCTGGTTACAATGACTGGACATTCTACCAAGTTCACTTATTTAAATTTTAGTAACCATTTTAAAGTGACAGTTTATGTGTAACACAAGTCAAGGTAAGATGCAGATGTAGGACTACAAGGCATAGCAGAATGAATTCTCCCTCTGGTTCTTTCCTTCCCCCTGCTGTATACCTTCAGATAAATTATGTCAGTAACTTTCACCTCTGGGCCTTTACTTCCTGTTTCTATTTCCTCACCTGAAAATGGCAGTTATTGTGACAAGGATCAGGCAAAATCATGGAGTTTACAAAAACCATTTTAGTAGTACAGAATGGTATAGGAGGTCAGGATATCTCAGTGAAACATGAAAAAGGAATCTACCAGAGATCATCAATCTGAAGAACTAAAGTTAAAAACTTCAGGGTGGATGGATATCTGACCTGAGTTATCTGAACTCACTGTTTCAAGTTCTTATTTTAACTCTGTAGACACAGAGTTGAATAAAATGTGAAAAAGTTAACTAGGTACTCTATAAGATTCTATTAAAATTTTCACTGATTTATTTCCTATTGTAAAATTTATACAGGTTTCTTGTAGAAGCTTCCAACAGCTCAGAATGCTATAAAGAAAAAGTACTTTTCCTGCACTGCTCCCTGCTTTTTCTTGCTCTTCCCTCCCCCTCACTTAACACACACACACACACACACACACACACACACACACAGCTCTTGACTTCCACTCCTCAGATATGATCATATGGACAGTTTCTTATAAAATCAAATACTTTGAAAATGGAAAATATTGGTAGACAGTTTATGAAGTTTAGAATATATTAAAGAAAAATCTAGAATTATCTCATGCCAGTCAGAGTTGGTGAAATCTCAAATTCCCTTGGGACAACAGAATGAACAGTTTCTGGGTGAGGGAACTGAAACAACAATCCTGTAAACAAACTGTCCGGAGTGTATGGCTGGAGCCGGCCTAGAACGAAGACGGAAAAAAGCCTTCAAGGAACACCACCTCCTCCTTGTGGTTAACAACTTGATGACGTTCTTCAACATGTTTTAATGATTATCATACCTTCCCCTTCACAAAGCATTGATTTATTATGGTTTAAATTTAAAGAATACTGGTTTCCCAGTTCTGAATCAGGCTTAGATTACAGAACACATAAAATCAATGACTTTGTTCTAGGCAAAAAAACCCCTAGAAAACAAAACCCACAACGAACCCCACAGTGTTCATTTAAGTGCAAAGGGAAGAGTTCTGGGGAAAAGCTCTTCACACTGCTCTACATGCTGACTGTTTCCACTACCCTCCTCGCCACCTCTATTCGCCCCCCAACTCCCCGTCATCAGCAACCCCCACACCTAACACTTCCACGGTACCTTAAAATTCACAGACTTCACTTGCTATTTATTTTAATCCTCAAAACCATTTTGTCAGGTAGAAAGAACACACTTAGCTTTTCAATTTACAGATTTAAAATACTCAGATGCTCAAAGCATTAAAGTGATTGGCCCATGATCATTCCCCAGAAAACGAATGTTCAAGTGTCTGTGTCTCTATTTCTGCTTTGCAAATAAGATCATCTATACCACTTTTCTAGATTCCGCATATATGCATTAATATATGATATATATGGATACCAAGGGGAAGGAGGGTAGGAGGAATTGGGAGATGGGGACTGACACATACACACTATTGATATAAAATAGCTAACTAATGAGAACCTGTATAGCACAGATAACTCTACTCAGTGCTCTGTGGTGACCTAAATGGGAAAGAAATCCAAAAAAGAGGAGATACATGTGTACATATAGCTGATTCACTTTGCTGTACAGTAGAAACTAACACAGCACTGTAAAGCAACTACACTCCAATAAAAATTAATTAAAAAAAAAAGTATGCTCGCCTTGGGTATACCGATGACGTCTGGATGTCTATCTCCATCTTAGGGCTCTCCCCTCAAGATTCCACATGCAATCACTGCCTTAGTGTCTGTACTCTGGAGTTCAAATGTGGTTAAATCAGGTTTCCAGGCTCAGGAAATAATATTTTCCCCAAATTTGTTCTTTTTCAATGGTTTTCTTTCCCAATCAATGGCACCATTATCCTTCTAGCTGTTCAAACCCCAAACCTAGGAATCACCCCTACCCACCACTCTTTTATCAACACGCACACAGACTACATCACCACATCCTACAGATTTATGCCTTCTAAACATTCCTCAAATCGATCCACTTCTTCTTGTCTTTACCATGAACACTAGTTCATGACCCCCGCATTGCACATAACAATCATTTCAATGTTATACTCTGTCTTTTGCTCACTACCCCACTCTACCCATTTTCCACACTGCAGCCAGAATTATCATGTAATTCCTCTGCTTAAAATATTTTGTTGGCTTCCCAGTGCTCTTCAGATAAACAGAAGAATCCTTACTTAATGTAGCCTATAAGGGCCAATATAATCTGAACCCTGTAAACTGGCAAGATAAATGAGCTCTTTCCATAATTTCAGAATACTATGATGTCTTTTAAGTAAAGCTTCTGCTTTTTTCACAATGTGTAAAATTTAATAATTTAAGTGTATTGATTAATTGTTAAATGAAGTTTGTATTTGTGGACTTTTTTTAAAGCATTAGTAATACACAATCAGGCTTCCCAGATGGCTCAGTGGTAAAGAATGTGCCCATCAATGCAGGAGACTTGGGTTTGATCCTTGGGTCAGGAAGATATCCTAGAGAAGGAAATGGCAACCTACTCCAGTATTCTTACCTGGGAAATCCCATGGACAGAAGACCCCAGCAGGCTACAGTCCGTGGGGTCTCAAAGAGTCGGACACGACTGAATGACTAAACAACACAACACATAATCATATATAAATCTTATTGATCTTTCTGAAATTCTTCCTTAGATATAACCAAATTCACATTATTGTGATAATATATGCATTAAAATAATGCACAAATAAATGTAATGAAATATGTATCATTTATATAACATTCGTAAATTATATAATTCATTTCATTGTGTGTAATTTCTATTTGCTTCAAGCCTTTGGATAGCTAGAGAAAGAGGTATGGACATTTCTCCCACATTGTATGAATCACTCAGCTCAGAGTTTAAAAAGACATCAGCTTCACGGGTGTGTGACTTGTGTAGTTTCCCAGAGCCTGCACTTAGAGGAGCCCCATGCTTGGTTTATTGCTCCGCAAATTTTTTGTGCACATGCTCAGTCGTGTTTGACTTTTCGTGATCCTGTGGACTGTAGTCTACCAGGCTCCTCTGTCCATGAAATATTTCAGGCAAGAACACTGGAGTGGGTTGCTATTTTCCTCTTCCAGGGGATCTTCCCAACCCAGGGATCAAACCAGAGTCTCCTGCATCTCCTGCATTGGCAGGCAGATTCTTTACCACTAGTGTCACCTGGGACACTACGGTTGCTGTCTTGAAATTGTTTTTTTTTTTTTTTTCTATTTTTTTTTTTTTTTTGTCTTTACCATGTCAGTATGCAGGATCTTAGTTCCCTGACCAGGGATAGAACCCATGCCCCTTGCAGTGAAAGCATAGTGTTTTAACCACTGAACTGCCAGGTAAGTCCCTTGAAATTCTTAATTTTTTAAAATTAATTAATTTATTTTAATTGGAGGCTAATTACTTTATAATATTGTAGTGGTTTTTGCCATACATTGACATGAATCAGCCATGGTTGTACAGGTGTCCCCCATCCTGAACTTCCCTCCTACCTCCTTCCCTATCCCATCCCTCAGGGTCATCCCAGTGCACCGGCCCTGTATGCCCTGTCTCATGCATCGAACCTGGACTGGCGATCTATTTCACATATAGTAATATACATGTTTCAATGCTATTCTCTCAAATCATCCCACCCTCACCTTCTCCAACAGAGTCCAAAAGGAAACTCTTAATTTTTGAACGTTTTCATTTTGCCCTGGGTTCCACAGATTATTTAGCCTGTTCCTGCTAAAAGCATTTTTTTTAATGTATTGAGAGTTGAACTCTCTCATGTCATCCAGGACCAAAGTATTTATTGCACTCTATTTCTGTATTTCATGAGCTCAACAGGAGAAGAACATTGAGGACCACCAGTGTCAGAACTGTCACTCAATGGGGAAATCTATATATTCTGTGGTTATTCATTGATTTCAGACCAACAAAACATGAGCTTATGCTAAATAAGTGAGATTTCTAAATACAGTGAAACCTGGTTAACAATTTTGGCTAATGAGTGAGACAACGTCAATGGAAGGTTAATGGGGAACATGCCTTGGATTTAGCTGTTACTTGGAAGATCCCCTGGAGAAGGGAAAGGCTACCCACTCCAGTATTCTGGCTTGGAGAATTCCATGGACTGTATAGTCCATGGGATCACAAAGAGTTGGACACGACTGAGTGACTTTCACTTTCACTTTTTGAGATAAGTACTAACCTAGATTAAAAGGGATAACTGGAAAAAAACAAGTACAACCAACATTACTTTACCAAATCAGGTGACAGCCATATTAGGAATATTTGTATGCTTTATAAAAAGTTCTTCAATACTTTTGTACTAGGCAAAATGAAGAACTGAACCCCTGTGGGAAAATGCCTGCATGTGAAAAATGTTTCCCCAGTTGGTGCTTCCAGAATTACACTTTTGATTGCAGGCAAGCAATACGATGGTGGGAGAAAAGTTTATGATGCTCTAGTAAAAGATGCTCATTTTAAATCACATGATGTGCTACTTTTATCTTATCAAACTGGAAAGGCTGCTGACATATGTGAGTTACTGTTAAAAATTATTACTGTTATTTCATGTCAAAAGTGAATGATCCCAGAAGAGTTAATTTACTACTTACCCTAATTAACATAGGTAAATTGAAAAATTACTGTGTAAGATTTAAATTTTAGGCTGATAATGTTCTTTCATAAACTCAAAATGTATTTAGACTATGAAAATTTCAACTTTGAGAAAGTTATACTTCTGAGATAAAAATTAAGTAATAACAGTTTCTAGAAATTCCTATTAGTGATAAATGTGAAACATTCAGGTATAATGGGGTATTATTCAAGAATAAGAATTTTGGTGTCAGACTTAGGTTCAGGGGTCTGCTTTGCTCTTTATTATGTGACTCTGGGCAATTTACTTTGATCTTTCTAACTAAGTTTTAGTTTCTGAATTCAAAATAAAGATAATAATACTCAATGAACAAGGCTGATGTGAGGATCAAACTAGGTAACAGATGTAAGAGTTCAGCACAGTGACTTGGAAGGATAAACACTGTACCTATGTAGCTACCATCATTGATAGGATTTTTCCTCCAGGATTTTAACCTGTGAAAAAATTACCTTATTGACAGGAATAATGTTTTTGACATTGAAGTAGAAGCCAAAATAAACCATGTTGAAAACTCCATGACGTCCCAAAGTTGCTGTAAATCCTTTGTTGAGGCCTCGGAGTCCCAAACCTTCCTTCTTAATGATGTGTCTGGCGTAACTCATGGTGGATGGTTGCTGCAGGAAAGAAGAGCAAAGCCAGAAAGGTCATCTTTGGCACCATGAAACAGAGCAAATTACCATTTCAGCTTCCCTTCAAGCCCAGAATTTTTAGGGACCTCCTCCTACAAACATGAATTATCATGCCTAGATTCATGCTTTTTAAAATTAGGAAACCCCAAATGTAAACAAAATTGCATGCATGACAACAGGATTTAACAGGAAGATTGTTGGCGAAGAAAAAATACCTTTGGTGGAATTAGTGAAACTAATGTCAGATAATGACTAGCATCATTTTCAACGTGTCAATAGTTGCATCCAATTCTGGATCATCCACACTAATGGAGGGGATTAACCATGTAGATAAACTAGAAATCCATAACCATGCATAATCCAAAAGGAATGTATATTTGGCTCCTGAATCCAGTATATTTACCTTCCTAATTATGTTTTTCTAAAGCAAATGTTACAATTAGTCTTGATTCCATTGCCTCAATAGTTTAAACTGGCATCAGGTTAGAAATCAGCCATGGATAAATAGCAGTTGATTATAGACTTCCTCAAGAAAGTGGGCAATCAGTGTGTGTAACACTTGCTGTGATAAATGATAAATCAATGGTGTTGAGAGGGCTGGGTTACTTTTAATTTCCTTCTTTCTAGCCTTTGATTGATTACCCAAGGTTGAAATACCTTGACTGCTAGAATCCAGTCTATGGTCCTTTTGGAAATTGCTAAAGAAATCACTGCAGTTTGCCCTGAGGTTTATAATTCATTACAATACAATTACAACAATTCACATGATTTTTTAAATAAGATTGAGTGACTGTTTCCTTTTTTGGAGGTACAGCACAAAGGATATCTTTCCCTCTTAAATTTTGAATACAGAATAGCAAATAAGGGGAAATGTTCAGCGCTTAATTTTTTTTTTTCCTATAAGGCAAGCACTGACATGACATTTGTTTGAAATTTCACTGGAGCAGGTTGCTAGAGTGGTCATGGCAGTCTGATGCACTTACTGACTAAAAGTGTTTTCTTACCATGTGCAATTAAGGCTGTGTCAGCCAAACAGAACAGGACAAATTCAATCAAGGCTTTTCATCCAACTTGTATTTGTAGCTTAGGTAATTAACCTGATACATTTAAATGAGTTTGTTTATAGAGTAAAATCCTATAGCTTTTACTGGTAAATGTTTTAAAAACTCTAGCTACAATTCTACACTCAATTTCTTCTTTTCATTTAAGAGGATTAATGACAATATGCTAATCCTAAGAAAGCCCTTTTTTCGGTGATATGAAGGAAAAAACAAACATAGGAACATATCTTAAAACAATAAAAGACATTTCATAGAGCAAAACCAAAAATCTCAGAAGGTTAAAATTCATTCTCTCTGCTACAAAATGAGATTTTGTTGTTGTTGTTGTTAGTGTTCTGGCACATTAACTATCAACTTAAATTATTCATTTTGGTTTTCAAGGGAGACTTGAGGACAAGTTGAGCCGCAGTTCATTTCTGTTGGAAAGACTCCGGAGGTGCTGAGCAGGCTTCTGGGCACTGTGTTTGTGCTCTGAGAAATGCAGCCTAGAGGGCTGAGGAAAGGAAAGAGGCAGTTCTCCTGGGGATGGGAGAAACAGGGCAGAAGTGAGGCTGCCTGGGTCCAGACTGGTCAACACCAGTTCTTCCTGCTTCTGGCCTAAGCTTTCTCTCCACCCTCACCCACTCTCAGCACCTGAGAGCAGGAGAGATGGGGAGCTTAGAGATCATTTAGATTCTTCAGCAACAGAGGAACCAATGGCTTTAATTGAAAGCACAGATTAACATGTTTTCTAAGATCATGGCATCCAGTCCCATCACTTCATGGCAAATAGATGGGGAAAAATTGTAAGCAGTGACAGATTTTATTTTCTTGGGCTCCAGAATCACTGCAGATGGTTACCAAAGCCACGAAATTAAAAGATGCTTGCTTGGAAGGAAAGCTACGACAAACCTAGACAGCATATTAAAAAAGCAGAGACATCACTTTGCCAACAAAGGTCCATATAGTCAAAGCTATGATTTTTCCAGTAGTCATGTATGGATATGAGAATTGGACCATAAAGAAGGCTGAGGGCCGAAGAATTGATGCCTTCAAACTGTGGTGCTGGAGAAGACTCTTGAGAGTCCCTTGGACTGCAAGGCAATCAAACCAGTAAATCCTAAAGGAAATCAACCTTGAATATTCATTAGAAGGACTGATGCTGAAGCTGAAGCTCTAATACTTTAGCTACCTGATGCAAAGAGCCGACTCATCGGAAAAGACCCTTATGATGGGAAAGATTGAAGGCAAAAGGAGAAAAGGGTGACAGAGGATGAGATGGTTAGATAGCATTACCACCTCAATGGACACCAATCTGGGCAAACTTCAGGAGACAGTGAAGGAAGGGAAGCCTGGTGTGCTGCAGTCCATGGGGTCAAAAAGAGTCAGACACAGCTTAGTGACTGAAAAACAACAAAGATGTTTTTAATCATTTTAAACTCTAGTGTGCTAAACCATCAAAATGGAAAGAGAGGACTTCTATCAGGTCTTTTTTAAATGAATTTTTATTGGAGTATAGTTGATTTACAATATTGTGCTAGTTTCTTTTACACAGGAAAGTGAATCAACAATACATATATCCACTTTTTTTAGATTCTTTTCCCATATAGGTCATTACAGAGTACTGAGTAGAGTTCCTAGTGCTATACAGTAGGTTCTTATTATCTATTTTATAAACAATAATGTCTATATGTCAATCCAAATAACATTTACTGACCCCTAACTGCCTGATTTCCACCAGTTTGGGTGTTAGGTGAACATTGGAAAATGTAACACATGGATTTTAACTCAAGTGCTTTGCTGAATTTGAACTCAGTTGTGAATAATTAAGCAAATAAGAGGGTGGTATTGTAGTTAAAAATAGGGGTCAGGGCTAGACAGTCGCAGCTTTGAGTCCCAGCAATACCATTTGCCAGGTTAAGCAGGTATTTTATTCTCTGGTTTATTCTCACTTTACTCATCTGTAAAATAAGGATAATAATAGAATCATCCTCATAGGATTGTTGAGATGATAAATAAGTCAATGAACTTTGCCCTGTATAAGCATTTACTATACATTAGCAGTTAATAATAATGGCAATTATGATGATAATAATAAAACTAGTTATCAGAGTAAAATAACAGGTAATTCCTTTTGGTGGCTGAAGACAGTGACAATCAAAAGGTGGAGGCTGATGTGAGGGAGGGGAAGCTAGCTTCTTCCTGCTCATTCCTTCTGGCTGTTGTTTCCTTTGGCAGAGCCCTGAACCTTTTGAGAAAGTCCTACAGAAATGTATCCAGAGTGTAAGATCATAGGACTGCTTCCTCTGAGACCCAACCATACCTAATCCTGGGCTAGAGATCTCTTTTGAGGGATAGCTCCTCAACTCAGGAAGCAGAAGATCCTGTAAATTGGTCTCTTCCCTACCACTTGGTAAACATCCTCAGTAAGAACTGTCCACTGGACAGGTCTATGGACAGTGGAAGCAAGGCCATCACACGGGAGCAAACTCTGAGAACGGAGAAGCACAATGACTGGTCCTCCACCTCACATAGTGTATTTACACCCTAGAGAGCACATACGTGCAGGTTACCAGGTACCTGCAATGCAAGAATTGCCCATTAGTGTCAGCCATTATCATAGATGCTTGATACTTTACATATATGTCTTACTCAATCCTTTCAGCAAGTGTATGGGGGGGGGTATTATCATTACCTCCACTTAACAGATGAGGAAATTAAGTTACTTGCTCAAGATCACAGAGTAAGTGGAGATTCCAGAGCTCACACTGAAGCCCCGAAAACTCAAAGTTCATGTTTTAATACCCTGCATGGTTTTGTCATCTGAACATATCCGGTTGCCCCTCTTAACAACCTGTAAGATGGGCAGCAGGTATACTCTCTATATTTTACAGGTGAGAAACCAAGGATTGAGTAATATTTTAAGGGGAAAGGACTGAAAAATGGCTTAAGCAGAATTCTACATCTCAACCAAGGGTGCTGTCATCCTCGTTGACTCATGCTTGTTATACATATGCTGTAAGATTTTCAGAGTTTGCTAATCCAACTGATGCAGGTAATAGATAAAATACAAATATATATTTCTGGCAACTTGGGACCTTGAGATAAAGAAAAATTTAAACTCTAATTCTCATAAGAATTAGAAGTGCCCTTTTTGCTTCATTCAGAGACATTGTATCACACATGTAAGCAAATATTTAATTAGAAAGGCAAAACCTGACTTCCACTAGGATGCTTAAATAGGAAAATATAGAATCATTTTGACTAGATCTCTGTAAACACAAGGAATTTTACTAAACTTATTTGATTACTGGGCTTCCATTTCAAAACAAAATGGTGACTGATTAGCATCATCAGCCAAATGATTCCAATACTATCCAACCCAGCAGGTCACCCACCAATTCAGTTTCCTCTCAATATTTAGATTCACTATGATTTTCATATTTAGTTACCAGCTGTGGGCCAAATTTCATTCTAAGTTTCCTAGATATACTTTTCATTGACTGCACCAGAGCTGTGAGTGTGGAAGAATGAGTGAGTCAGAATGTAGCTAATATTACCATATCACACTGCTCTCCTCATTGGTTTAGAAAAATCTTCAGTTCATTGGTACCTGGCAGAAGTATTTCCATTTGAAGGAACTCAGAGACTAACTCTGATGTCAACTATTGCCAATCGATAACTCTGGGAACTCCCTATTCTTTCATGCATTCATTTATTCAACAAACACCTATTGAGTCCTACAACGTACCATCCATTGTGTACTATCTAGTATGGTACTTTGCTCATATTCTAGAAACAAAAATATTTTTATCTTGCTTTTTATTTGGAGAGAGATACTGAAAAATATTTTATCTATCCATGAGAATATTCTATAATGATTACGAACTATGAAATAGAATTTCTGTAATTGGTGCAATACTACGGAAAACAGTATGGAGTTTCCTCAAAAAAGTATAAATAGAACTACCACATAACCCAGCAATTCTACTCCTGGGAATTTATCTGAAAAAATGAAAATAAAAAATTGAAAGATACATGCACTCCAATATTTGTAGCAGCACTATTTCTAACAGTCAAGATATGGAAGCAACCTGTATCCATCAACAGACTAATAGTGGATAAAGGAGACATGGCATACACTGAGAAATCACCTCATGGCTGCCGGAATGGCTAACATCAAATAGAACACAAACAGCAAATGCTGGAGAGGATGTGGAGAAAAAGGAACCCTCATAAACCGTTGGTAGGAATGTAAATTGGTGCTGTCAGGATGGAAAACAGTATGGATGTTTCTCAGAAAAACTAAAAATTGAACTATCACATGACCCAGAAATTCTACTCCTGGGTATATATCTGAGAAAAACAAAACACTAGTTCAAATAGATACATGCACCCCTTGTACACAGCAGCATTACTTACAATAGCTAAGGTACGGAAGCAACCTAAGTGTCCATCAACAGATGAATGTGTAAACAAGATATGGCGCGCGCACGTGCGCGCACACGCACACACACACACACACACACACACAAATGCAATGGAATACTACTCAGCCGTGAGAAAGATCGAAAGTTGCTATCACTTATATGTGGAATCTAAAAAATAAAGTAAAAAAGTGAATGTAGAAAAAAGAAACAGACTCGAGTACAGAGAACAGTCTAGTGGTTACCAGTGAGGGAAGTGGAGGAAGGAGGGCAAGACAGAGGTAGCGGATTAAGAGGTATAAAACACTGTGTAAAAAGTAAATAAGCTACAAGGATATATTGTATAATACAAGGAATACAGTCAATATTCTATAATAACTATAAATGGAGTATAACCTTTAAAAATTATGAATCACTATGTTGTATACTTGCAATTTATATTGTATATCAACTATACCTCAATTTTAAAAAAGATGTGCTATACATACACAATGGAATATCACTCAACCATAAAGCAGATCGAAATTTTGCCATTTGCAGCAATGTAGATGGATATAGAAATTATCATGCTTAGTGAAATAAGTCAGACGGAGAAAGACAAATAATGTATGATATTACTTAAATGTAGAATTTAACAAATAATACAAATGAATGTATGTAACAAAACAGAAACCGACTCACAGATATAGGAAACAAACCAATGAGTATTTGTGGGGAGAAGGAAGGGGAAGGGGTAGCATTTAGGGGTATGGGATTAAGAGATACAAATTACTATGTATAAAATACACAAGCAACAGGATTTATTGTACAGCACAGGGAATTACAGTCATTATCTTGTAATAACTTTTCATGGAATATAAGTTATAAAAATACTAAATCACTATGCTGCCCACCTGAAGCATCTAATATTTGAAATCAATATGCTTCAATAAAAAATTCTTTTAAAAATTAAAAGTCTTTGAAAGTGTTAGTTGCTCAGTCACATCCAATTCTTTGCAATGCCATGGACAGTAGCCCACAAGGCTCCTTTGTCCTTGGGGATTCTCCAGGCAAGAAAAGTGTGGAGTGGGTAGCCATTCCCTTCTCCAAGGGATCTTCCCAACCCAGGGATCGAACCTGAGTCTCCTGCATTGCAAGCAGATTCTGTACCATCTGAGCCACGAGGGAAGCCCTAAAGGTTAAAAAGCTAAAGTAAAAGAGAAGATCTGGTGCTTACACAGTGCTTCCTAGTACCACTCTAGGGCACTGATTCCTTCCTGAGAGCCCAGAATCACCAACATATCATTGAGGTGACTTATGGCAGCTTGAACTATTTTTCCTGGAGTTTTTCCATCAAGTACTGACCATAGATGGCTCTGATTACCTTGTGAGATCACGGACAGAGGTTTCAGGCATTGTTCCTTGGGTAAATAGCTATCAGAGCGTGGCCAGTAGGCACAGGCATGGGGTGTGTGTCAGAGAGAGATTTCCTCTCTCTCTAAAGTGAGAGAAGGCACACCATGTCCAAAGACAGCACGCTCCACGTGCATCTCTTTACCCGCTTCCCACGGCAAGGGGAACTCAGGTGCATTTTAGAGCCAATGGGATAAGGCTGTTGCACTGGATTTTATCACATGACTAGAAAGCAAACCGGATGATATCTTTATACAAAGAAGTGAGTGTCCATATCTGGCCTTAAGAAAAATACTGCTTTGTTGAAAAGAGGAGATCCAGTTGCTACACTTATGTAGGAAAAATACCTTCGCTCATTAGGAGATAGAAGACCACTTAAGCCCTTTGTTCCTCGAAGTCTTGAAGCATTTTCATAAATTAAAGAAAAAAAAAGCCCTTTCCTTTTATTTGAGAACAAAATGTAAAAGAAGAGGAATTGGGCTCAAAAATCCCACAGTTACACATCTCTTTTTGCTTAGGTATTACACTAATTCGTCACTGCAGTTTATTTTACTAGGGCATGATTATGGACAAAAAGACATCCAAAACATAATTATATTCTTTCTAGAATTTACATTTGATGAGCAAGCCTATTTTTCAACAATCTGTGAGTGGAAAATAATTTGCTTTAAACAAACTCTTCCAGATGCTGAGCTATGTCAACACTAAGTTGCTGCCCAATAACTGTCTGGAGGAACACGGGGCCTCCAGGTGATGAGATGCTTACCCTGTGCTTTGCCCCAGCATTGCTGGGAGAGCAGGAGGGAAGGAGACTGGGCTGTGGACACAGGCGTGACTGGCAACATGGAAGAACCCATTTGCTTTTTCATGGTTCCCCAAACACTTGTGATTTCCCCTTAAGCTTCTTCATTACCCACATTTCTTTATCCCAATGAAAATAGTGTGGTTTCTTGAAGGAGACCTCTATGTTAATGCTCAGTTCATTGGTGCTAATAACTGATTAGGTTTTATTTCCACTCCCTATAGAGATAAAGTCACCAACCTTACAGGGTAATGGGAGGATTTGATATCAGGTATGTATGAGCACTGGAAAAGCTGGAAGGACTCACAGAAGTTACCAGAGTGATTGAATTGGAAGGTGGTAGTGACAGAATCATCAATTATTTTTTCTCGATAAAGCTCTGTATTACATAATTTGTGAAAAAAAAGTTACTTTGGTAATTTATAAAAATTGTATAAATTTTAAAACTCAAATAAAGGAAAAAACATGTGAGGCATCTTGCACAGTATCTGGCATCTAATGCATGTTCTGTAAATGGTAGCTATTATCATTACTTCAAAGTCTCAATTCTGAAAACAAAAACCTAGGGTTTCTGGCACAGCCAAATGCAAGACTGAAATCTATTTTCTGTAAATGATAATAGAGAGGCAACTTGGCTGCTGACTTAGGTATTGCTGAAAGATAACTATATGAAAGGATTCATATACATAATTCACTTTTCTTCCCACAAGAATCATAGACTGGAAAGAAATAATTTAGGTACTGAACAGCTTCCAGGCAGGATTTCACAGAGTAATGCAGGAAAAATTCGAACTTAACTCAATACATCATCATGAATGTTGACATGCCCTTGAAGCTAACTTCTCATACTATCTGAAAACAGAGCCACACATTCACTGTTTAACTCAACTCCTCTCTTGCTTGAAAGCAAGGGTCACAAAGTATCACCCTATTCACTTTGTGTTGTGTCTACATCATACAACTAAGCTTAAGCATGTGTTCATTGCCTACGAAGAAAATAATCACTAAGCTTTGTGACACTGTACCTGACCTAACTGGTCTCTAATAGATAACTAGGCTTCCTTGGTGGCTCAGTGGTAAAGAATCTGCCTGCCAATGCAAGAAAGGTGGGTTCAATCCCTGGGTTGGGAAGATCCCCTGGAGAAGGAAACGGTAGCTCACTCCAGTATTGTTGCCTGGGAAATCCCAAAGACAGAGGAGTTGGGATGGTTGGCTATACAGTCCATGGGGTTCCAACAAGTCAGATATGCTTACAGACTAAACCACAACAGCAGATTATTAAGTTCTCAGGATACAGTGTATAGAGATATATTTAATGGTGTTTTCTCAAACCAGAATCAAATCCTGAACTATTTTTTTTTAAATCCCTATCTTTAGAGTCTATCATTGATGACACATTTGCTATCAGTTCATTGATCCTTAACTTTTATCATAGAGCTTAGGTGGAAGACTATTCTCTTCTTGAGCTGAACATCTTCAAAGACTAAATAGAGGTGAAGCAGGCTTTTGCAATTTCCTAAAGGTTGAGTTTCATACTTGGGGTGAGAATGATTATGTTCATATGTAACATAGATAAAAATGACAGAGTAGAAGGAAAACCTGTGCCCCATCCACACATCAGAGGCAAATCCTATAGACCTCAAGGGAAGGAAAACATAACCCGTTAGCCAAATAATAACTTTGAAGTAGATTTCAAAGTGGAGAGAAAAACTGGGAAACAGTTCATACAAGATTTTGCTCCTGGGGAGAAATTCACATTTTCCAGGCTAGCAGAGAGCATGCCAGTCAAACACCACTTGGCTTAGCAGAAGTGATAGGGGACTTCTTCTTATATGTGTACAGAAAAAAAAAATGATACACTAGTTAGGAGGGAGCAGGGTCTTATAAGGACAATAAACTATAAAGTCACACTTTTGGCAAGACTGAGTATACAAACCCTCTCCAATAGAGAAATCCTCTGGCAAGTATAATCCTCAGCCAAAAAGACTACAAACCAGAACAACACTTTGCTTGGGTTTAGTTTGAAGGACGGGGGGAAATTTGGGTCTATCCTGATTTTATCTGAACATGTTTTTACACCCACTGAACCAAACCAGAGCATAACAAAGCTGTGATTACTTTGCTCCCCACAGAAGGTCAAGCATATTTAAATTAGAGACCGGTTTTCTTTATTCACTGTGAATTTTAAGATGCTGGCCAAGATTCTGGTATTGGAATTGAAAAGAAGTGTGGCAGGGATTATAGTCTTTGACTGATATGGTGGTAATTTTAAAAGTGGAGGCAAGACAAGCACACCTATTGAAATACTTTATACAGAAGCTGGAAGGATATGAGGGAAATATCAGGAACCGAATTAACCACGATTTCCTTGAAATTTCTAGAATAGTTTAGGGCTAATTGGATGGGAAGGCGTATTTTATGGATAACATACCTCTGGCTGGCTAGAAAATCAGCCCTAGACCACAGAGAGGAGAATACAGGGAGCTGAAGCCAGCAGGGTACCTACAATTGCTCTGAGAACCCAGCACACGCAGTCTCTGCTCTCAGCCAATACTGTCCTTGGACCTCAGCAACAGGGGCCCTTTTCCTGCACCCCATGCTTCAGGGGGCCCATTCTGGCCCTTTGTCAGCCATGTCCTCTCCACAAGGGCAAGTAGACATCTATCTACCCACATCCCACAAGCTCCTTCTAGACCATGCTCTGCGCATCTGGGACCATGGCAGTCCTTTTGCTCCATCTTTATCACTCTACCATTGCCCACAAGACTTTCAGTGTAATATTAAGAGTAATATTGACTACTGTTATCCTAGGCTGTCTTCCACTGCAGACAACTTCTGGGAAAATTTTTATGTTTAAAGGACCATGTGGACTCGCATTTCCTAGGCTGACAAATTAGGAAAATTCACGATTCCTATGTCGGAATCCATGGTGGTTAAAATATAAGGCAAGGGGGTAGAAAAGCTGAGCCACAGACCTGAGGCCTGAGAAACTCACACTAATGGTGGAACAACAAGAGTTACCTTCCTGTGAAATAAGCCTCCCAGGAAACTGCTCTGCTTTTGGTAAAGGTGTTGTCAAGCCCTCTGGCAGTTCCACGTGCAGCTCATCCATTTAGTGTTTCCCCCACAGCTGGTCAGTCAGTCAGTTCAGTCACTCAGTCACGTCTGACTCTTTGCGACCCATGGACTGCAGCACACCAGGCTTCCCTGTCCATCACCAACTCCTGGAGCTTACTCAAGCTCATGTCCATTGAGTCGGTGATGCCATCCAACAATCTCATCCTCTGTCCTCCCCTTCTCCTCCTGCCCTCAATCTTTCCCAGCATCAGGGTCTTTCCAATGAGTCAGTTCTTCACACCAGGTGGCCAAAGTTTTGGAGTTTCAGCTTCAGCATCAGTCCTTCCAATGAATATTTAGGACTGATCTCCTTTAGGATGGACTGGTTGGATCTCCTTGCAGTCCAAGGGACTCTCAAGAGTCTTCTCCAGTACCACAGTCCAAAAGCATCAATTCTTTGGTACTCAGCTTGCTTTATAGTCCAACTCTCACATCCATACATGACTACTGGAAAAACCATAGCTTTGACTAGATGGGCCTTTGTTGGCAAAGTAATGTCTCTGCTTTTTAATAGGCTGTCTAGGTTGGTCATAGCTTTTCTTCCAAGAAGCAAGTGTCTTTTAATTTCATGGCTTCAGTCACCATCTGCAGTGATTTTGGAGCCCAGAAAAATAAAGTCTGACACTGTTTCCACTGTTTCTATTTGCCATGGAGTGATGGGACCAGATGCCATGATCTTAGTTTTCTGAACGTTGAGCTTTAAGCCAACTTTTTCACTCTCCTCTCTCAATTTCATCAAGAGGATTTTTAGTTCTTCTTCACTTTCTGCCATAAGGGTGGTGTCATCTGCATATCTGCATATCTGAGGTTTGAGTAAACTCCAGGAGTTAGTGATGGACAGGGAGGCCTGGCGTGCTGCGATTCATGGGGTCGCAAAGAGTCGGACACAACTGAGCAACTGAACTGAACTGAACTGAACTGAATGGTCTAGTGGTTTTCCCTACTTTCTTCAATTTAAGTCTGAATTTTGCAATAAGGAACTCATGATCTGAGCCACAGTCAACTCTAGGTCTTGTTTTTGCTGACTGTATAGAGTTTCTCCATTTTTAGCTGCAAAGAATATAATCAATCTGATTTTGGTATTGACCATCTGGTGATGTCCATATGTAGAGTTATCTCTTGTGTTTTTGGAAGAGTGTGTTTGCTATGACCAGTGTGTTCTCTTGGCCAAACTCTGTTAGCCTATGCCCTGCTTTGTTTTGTATGCCAAGGCCAAACTTGCCTGTTACTCCAGGTATCTCTTCCTACTTTTGCCTTCCTACTTTTGCATTCCAGTCCCCTTTGATGAAAAGGACATCTTTTTTGGGTGTTAGTTCTAGAAGGTCTTTAGTTCTTCACAGAACTGTTCAGCTTCAGCTTCTTCAGATTAGTGGTTGGGGCATAGACTTGGGTTACTGTGATATTAAATGGTTTGCCTTGGAAACAAATGGAGATCAATCTGTTGTTTTTGAGATTGCACCCAGGTATAGCATTTTGAACTCTTTTGTTTACTATGAGGGCTACACCATTTTTGCTAAGGGATTCTTTCCAACAGTAGAAGAGAGAAGATACAATGGTCATCTGAATTAAGTTCGTCCATTCCAGTCCATTTTAGTTCACTGATTGCCAAAATGTCAATGTTCACCCTTGCCATCTTCTGTTTGACAACTTCTAATCTACCTTGATTCATGGACCTAACATTCCAGGTTCCTATGCAATATTGTTCTTTATAGCATCAGACTTTACTTCAATTACCAGTCACATCTACAACTGGGCATTGTTTTTGCTTTGGGTCTGTCTCTTCATTCTTTCTGGAGTTATTTCTTCACTCTTCTCCAGTAGCATATTGGGCACCTACCAACCTGGTAGTTCATCTTTCAGTGTCATATCTTTTTGTCTTTTCATACTGTTCATGGGGTTCTCAAGGCAAGAATAAATGAAGTGGTTTGCCATTCCCTTCTCCAGTGAACCTGGTGGCTCAGATGGTAAAGCATCTGCCTACAATGCGGGAGACCCAGGTTCAATCCCTGGTTTGGGAAGATCCTCTGGAGAAGGATATGGCAACCCACTCCAGTACTGTTGCCTGGAAAATCCCATGGATGGAGGAATGTGGCAGGCTACAGTCCATGGGGTCACAAAGAGTCGGACACGACTGAGCGACTTCACTTTCTTTCTTTCTCCAGTGAACCATGTTTTGTCAGAACTCTCCACCATGACCCATCCATCTTGGGTGGCCCTACACGGCATGGCTCATAGTTTCAATGAGTTAGACAAGGCTGTGGTCCAAGTGATCAGTTTGATTAGTTTTCTGTGATTGTGGTTTTCTTTCTGTCTGCCCTCTGATGGATAAGGATAGGAGGCTTATGGAAGCTTCCTGATGTGAGAGACTGTGGGGGAAATTAGGTTTTGTTCTGATGGGCAGGGCCATGCTCAGTAAATCTTTAATCCAATTTTCTATTGATGGGTGGGGCTGTGTTCCCTCCCTGTCATTTGACCTGAGACCAAACTGTGGTAGGGGTAATGAAGATAGTGGGGACCTCCTTTAAAAGGTCTTGTGCACGCACTGTTGTATTTAGTGCCCCTGACCCTGCAGTAGGCCACCGTCGACCCATGCCTCCGCTGGAGACTCCTGGACACTCACAGGCAAGTCTGGGCTAGTCTCTTGTGGGGTCATTGCTCCTTTCTCCTGGGTCCTGGTATGCAAAAGGTTTTGTTTCTGCCCTCTAAGAGTCTGTTTTCCCAGTCCTGTGGAAGTACTGTAATCAAATCCCATTGGCCTCCAAAGTCATATTCCCTGGGGTTTCTCAGTCCCTTTGCCAGATCCCCAGGTTGGGAAATCTGTTGTGGGCCCTAGAACTTTCTTAACAGTGCCAGAATTTATTTGGTGTAATTGTTCTGCAGTTTGTGGGTCATCTGCTTGGCGGCTCCATGGTGGGGTTAATGGCGACCTCCTCCAAGAGGCCACATGCTGTGTCACCCAGATCTGCTGCACCCAGAGCCCCTGCCCATATGGCAGGCCACTGCTGACCCGTGCCTCCACGGGACATACTCAAACACTCAAAGGCAGGTCTAGCTCAGTCTCTGCGGGGTCTCTGGGTCCTGGCATGCACAAGGTTTTGTTTATGCCCTCCGAGCTTCTCTGGTGGGCATGGGGTTTGATTCTAAATGTGATTTCGCCCCTTCTATTGTCTTGCTGGGGCTTCTCCTCTGCCCTTGGCATGGGGTCTTTTTTTTTTTTTTTTTAACCACAGCTAGTAATTGACTGAAAATGCTGAAAATGAGCTCCATTCACAACCTCCAGGTGAGGTGACCATGAAGCTTGATGAAGAATACATGCTTACTTTATATGACTCTTCTGAAGGAAGAACATATTGATTGAGGTAGAACTCTTTCCAAAGTGGCTTCAAATATTTTTAGTTTCCTCCCAAACTTCTGCTGCTATATGCAAGTTATTTGCAGTAAACAGATAGCAAACTACTACTGTTTATGGTAACAGATCTCATTTGAGTTTAAAGACCTCAGTAGGTACTGAAACTGCCTGCCCTTAAGAATTCAGGCTAAATGGATTGTATCGGCAGTTGGGAATGACCTAAGGGAACCATTGCCCAGTAAGCTGTTTTCACACCCACAACTGGAGTGGGCTGTGACTATTAACTGGAACATATCTCAAGATAGATCTATTTCTTAAACCTTAAGGGATTATAGGATCAATTTACATCTAGAAATTGTTATTGATTGAGTGCCTATAATGTACCAGACTCTGTTAAGACCTTTGTGTATATTATCACATTTGCTGTTGTTCAGTCACTAAGTTGTGTCTGACTCTTTGAGACCCCATGGACTGCAGCACACCAGGCTCCCCTGTCCTTCACTATCTCCTGGAGCTTGCTGAAGCTCATGTCCACTGAGTCAATGATGCCATCCAACCATCTCATTCTCTGTTGTCTCCTTCTCTTGTTCTCAATCTGCACTTGCCCAAAATGGTAGTTGGTTTTAAATGACTAGATCTGAAATTTGCTGTTCTTATCATGTCACTTTCTTCTCTCAGAATTTTTCGGTAATAGGAATAGCCCCATTACTTTATGTTGGGTGACTATGTACTATTTTTCAATTTGATCAATATTGGCTACAAAGTGCCACCTCTGATCAGCTACTGAATCCTGATAACTGCTGGAAATAAATGCTGACACCTGTGACCTACGTGATACCTCTGTTACTAAGTTCTGACTAGTTGATATCATCATATGACAAACATTTTATAAGGAACCTAATAGATTGTATGTTGTCTAAGTAAATGAATTCTGAATGCAGTTTAGTGAATTCTGCAAAAGAAACAACACTAAACAAATTCCCTTCTCTAACTTAAAAAAACAGTCGCATATACACCAGCGATTTACACAGACCACACTCGGTCAATGAACTAGGAGCACGTGCACATGCAGCATTCTTGTGTCGGGCTGCAAGGGCATTTAATGTGTCCTAGCAAGGCTTTGGCACATGCAAAACATAACCAGCGCTTACATGGCCTCAGTGCAGAAACTCCCTGAAGGCAGAGGAGAGAAAAAGAACATTAGGCGTGAGTAGGGATGCTATGATAATTCGTTATTTTCACTCCTGTGAATGCTTTTTGGTGCTCTGTCTCATTTTGTGTTTCTCTACTTAAATACTGTCTTAATGAAGGACTGCAGTTGGAAGGCCTGTGTATTCTTTTGCCGACTTCTTCCTGCCCCAAGACATGCTTCCCAATGAGTAAAATGGGACACTGAATGGGGAGCTCCAAATCTTCTCCTAGCTGGTAATTCTCCCAGTCTAACAAATCAAATTTTCCTTGAGCAGATTCCATGGGGGCTGTCTTAAATGCTCTATATTGAACATTGGAAAAGTGTTTCTTTTTATTTCCTTCTGGTCCCTGCCATCTTTTCCCATCATTCAAGGAAGAACAGAGAAAAAGCAAAACAGAAACAGAGTAGGGCAATACAGGAATTTTCAACCTTTTCTAAAGTGCTGTGTATCTCTGCAATTAGGACAACCTTTTGAAACTTAAAAAAAAAACTCCCTTAATTAGGACTGACCTCATCTGCTGCTGCTGCTGCTGCTGCTGCTAAGTCGCTTCAGTCGTGTCTGACTCTGTGCGACCCCACAGACGGCAGCCCACCAGGCTCCCCCGTCCCTGGGATTCTCCAGGCAAGAACACTGGAGTGGGTTGCCGTTTCCTTCTCCAATGCATGAAAGTGAAAAGTGAAAGTGAAGTTGCTCAGTCGCTGAGGAGACACCATCTGCTATAGCAGCCCAGCCCTGTCCTCCGCAGGCCTTGGCAGCTAAGGTGAGTAGGGCTCTCTCTCTCTCCCATACTCAGGAAGCTGCCAGAGAGCTCTCAGGCAGTATCAGTAGACAGGAAGTGGGGTGGGAGTGAGCGGGGTCTCCACCCATTAGCAGCTGCTTAAGTGGTAGGCAGGGGAGCTTTTCTACGGAGAAATTCAGGTCAGCAGATACTCCAGACCAATTTATACCACATGCTACCCAGTTGTGGAAGTGAATTCAAATGCTAAGAAAGGACCTGAACTGCCAATCTCCTTATTTTTTTCCTACCTTCGGCTTGGCACCCAAAAGAATAAAAGAAGAACAACTGGACTTGGTGGTTTAAAGGGAATTATTAGGCAACTGGAAGGAAGTGAAGGCAGCACAGACCAAGGGAAGCTGTCTTCATGGAACATCATGTACCAGTGATTAAATGTCAAGACCCATCATTGTCCAAGTGGTGATGTCTACACAGGTTTAGTAACCCGCTCATTCAGATTTAACCAAAAGACAAGCTTGACAGATTATCAGAATCTTTGGGGGAGGGCAGTGGGTGGAGTGGGGAATGGAGTGAAGTAATTTTGAAAAAATGATTTCATAACTTTTTTTAAAAAAAGCACAATAATATCACCTCAGTGGTTTTTTGCTACAGTCTATTCTAGTAAAATGTGAAATAGAGGTTTTGCCAAAAGTAGAGAAAATATTTCCAAATAAGTCATTATACATTACATTACAACTCTAAAATAAAAATGTCTAAACATGTTTGTCCATCAGACTTCAGTGCTTTTTTGTTAGCACTTTCCTGTGGAAGAAATTTGACTTTTTCTTATGCTACTTCCTTAACAATAAGTTACTATGGCTTTAACAAGTGGCTAGGAGCAGGGTTCATAATTTTATACTATATACTGAAAAATAATTTTTACATTCCCTCAACAAAAGGAAAACATTAAATGATTACCTCTGTAAATCTGTTCCGATTGGCTTGCAAGCCAACTTTTACTACCTCAAAAGGGTTGACCACGATGGCTTCTGTTAGTCCAGATCCCAGTCCAGCAACAGCAAATGTCTAGAAAAATTAAGTCAATCAATACTTTAAAACAAGTTATCATGTGTATGAGGTTAAACATCTTACTCATTACACTATGCAGCTGAATGTTATAATGAGAATGGAGAAACTCACATAAATGCACCATATACCATTACTAAACAGCTTTAGATCTTGATTCGATGCTGACAATTCATGAAGCAGAAATTACAGAAGCCACAAACCACATCCCAACAATTCAAAATAAAACGTCAAAGCCTCATCAACAATGACTTTGTCCTTTAATGAAAAGCAAGGTTTTTTTATGTATTTAAGGTGGATACTAAAACATCTGCACACGTAACAACTAAGGGTTTGACTTAGTAAAAGGAGAGCTTCGTTTTTAAACAACTGCTTAAACACATTTAGCGAGCACATAAAAAATTCAAGGAGCAGAACCAGAAATATAATGTTTATAAAAAGCTAAATTTCAGGTAACCAAAGAGTATAGTTGAAAATATTTAAATATATAGCCACATTCTTAGAGTCACTATTCTAATAAGTTAAGAAACAAAAAATAATTTTAAAAGTCATCCTTTATCTGTTTTTTTAAACTGACCCCTATTCTGCTAGACCTAGAAGCTGAGGGATATAGGTTGAGGTCAGAAATTGCTAGGTTGTCTTGAAGGGCTCAAATAAAATCTAGAACATTCAGCAAAAGGCAGCTGTGTCTCAGGTTATTTTCTACCTGTTAAGAATTTCTGCACTAGGAAAGAACAACTTTCTAGAATTTTCTTCTGAATAGAATGCTGAAGGGTTTTTTCAGAAACTTAAATAACTACAACTATTAAAACACACACACTTGGCAGGAAAACAAAATAAAACAAAGTCTCAAACCTTCAAAACAGATGCTGGAAAAAATAATTCTTTAGTGCTGAAGCTCTAACTCCAGGAGAAGAGTTATACTATATACAACTAGGAGAAGAAAAAAGCCAATGAAGAGTAAAGAACAGAAGCTCTTATTAGGAGTCTGTTACAGGAGACTAAAAGAGAAAAGGGAAAAAACAATGTTCTATATCCTTAGAAGGGGAGGCAAGATGGAGCCAGGGCAGGATCCAGAGCCAGGAGGTCTGAGTTTGGGTTCTGATTCTGCCATCTTATTGGCTATGTGACCAGAGCTGCCATGTACAGTAGTTTATGCACAAAGGTGCATGTGGAGGCTGAAATCAGCCTGCACCCTATTTGCCAAGTGGGAATTCTGGAAAGCGATCAGTCAGGAGAAAGGAACACTTTTCATGATCCACACAAAACACCATGTGTGTCACCTGCAACTCTGTATATAAATAACTGAATCTTTTAAAGACAATGTGGTACATATACACAATGGAATATGGCACAGCCATTAAAAAGAATCAAATAATGACATCTGTAGGAACATGGATGGACCTGGAAATTACTACTAAGTGAAATGTGTCAAACAAAGACAAATCTCATAGGATATCACTTATATTTGGAATCTAAAAAAAAATGATACAAATAGAAACAGATTCACATACTTAGAGAACAAACATTATTACCAGAGGGGAAAGGGAGGAGGGGAGGGATAACTTGGGGGTTTGGGATTGACATGTACACATTACTATATTTAAAATAAAATGCCTTTCCATGAAAAAAGTTTTTTTTATGTCACAGTTTTCTCATATGTAAAATGGAGACTATAATATCTAATCTTTGTATTTAATACGATTATTATGAGGGTCAAAATCATGTGTGAAAGCCTCTTGTAAATTGCTGTTACTGTTACTAAAAACCACAGTTACTGTTGCACAAAGAGGAAGAACAAGATTTTACACAGATTCAGGAGAGAATAACTAACAATGCTTTCCTTTAATGCCCCTTCATCACAATTTTAAACGTATCTGTATAGGGGACCAGACCAAATATTTTATTCATTTATCTCAGACTCCCATCATGGAAGCCAAAAGCAGAATAAAAAGAAAAATACTAGTCCCAAACTCTTCTGACTGAAAAAAGCTAAAATCCAGATGTTCAGGTTTTTATTACTATATGCAACCTTCCAAGTAATTCACTTTTTTGTTCTTCTATAAAACTCAGCTACATTTGCTGTCAGAACTAGTGTTCAGCAGTCCCTTGTCAAAAGAATTGATCAGCTATCAGCATATCATGTTACTCAGGTTGTTTCAGAGACCAGCGCTAACTGTCAGGTTCCCAAACTCCCAGGCTTTTCATGCGAGGGCACCAAGGGACATTTAACGGCTGTTAAGTGTCTAGCTGTATCAAAGAGAAACTGAAGTAAATGAGTTCAAGAAAAGATAAAAACTGTATACAGTTTGCATGAATTCAGTGAGAGGATCTGGAGTGGCCAAATGCTTTTCTTTTTGAATTCTCAAGAAAGAAGCGTGGTCTCTCACCTGGTACAGATGCTCTACCCAGGAACACCCAGCTGACGCTCTGGAAACCATCCTCTTTTTAACAGAATGTTTCCAAAGTGAAGGGAGACATTCAGGGAATACACTGAGGAATTAACAAGAAATCTCAGCTAATTTTAGGACTCAGGCTACCACTTCTCCTTCCATGAGAGGCCTCCTCACAGCCCCCTTGTTTAAGCAGGAGCCTGGACCAGAGGTTTCCTTGTCATAACACGAAGCAACACTATTGGGTTTCTTAACTGGAGCATCCCTAGAAAGGGAGCATGTATGATTTTTTTTTTTAAATAGCAGCTAATTCTTAATCAGTCTTTGGTGTTTTTAGTTGCTCAGTCGTGTCTAACTCTTTTGCGACCCCACAGGCTGTAGCCCACCAAGCTCCTCTGTCCATGGGATTTCCCAAGCAAGAATACTGGAGTGGGTTGCCATTTCCTTCTCCAAGGGATCTTCCAGACCCAGGGGTAGAACCCGCGTCTCCTGCATTGCAGGTGGCTTCTTTACCACTAAGCCACCAGGGAAGCCCAGTGAATTACTGCTTCCCCAGTAGCTCAGCGGTAAAGAATCCCCCTGCAATGCAGACGCCGTGGGAGGCACAGTTTTGAATTCCTGGATCCAGAAGATCCCCTGGATGAGAACATGGCAACCCACTCCAGTATTCTTGCCTGGAGAATCCCATGGACAGAGGAGCCTGGCGGGCTAGGATCCACAGGGTCGCAAAGAGTTGGACACTGAAGCGACTGAGCATGCAAAGTAATGAAAGAGCTGAAGCTCAGAACGCCGCTCCTTTGGCTGAGTTCTGAGGTGCCTTCCATCAGGTAAACTGGAGGACGGAAGGTACACTGTCAGGTACATTCGTAGAGGTTGGAAGGCATGTTGCCACTTGGAGGGCCAAGGTAGATTTAGTTTAGTTTAGTCTTGTTTTGCAGATTTGGAGGAGAAATTTTTGCACTGGCTCTTTCTGGGGCTCTCGCTGCACTCATACTGATAGAACATATTTGGCCAATATAATTTAACTTGTTTTGTGAAAAGTAACAAAATCACTAAGAAAGAAAGGAGTGGTATCTACAAATGCTCAAATCACCAAATGACTTTAATATAATAGTTGAGATGACATTGTAAGATCACTATTTTCCCCAACTATCAAACGCCCCTCAGTGTGCATCTGACCACAGAGTGACCTGAAGTCCTATACTTACTACAGCTTGTGCAAAAGCTGGAAAAGTGACCTGTTAGGAAATAATTTTAGGTACACTGACTTTCACATAAATAGATATGTGTAGTATGTACGTAAACACATGCATTTTTGGGGTTTAAAGGAGTCTTTGACAAATGTACCCTTTATTTTATATTCTTGGCTATATCTCATATGGACCTTTCCACACATATCATTATTATCATAAATTCATCACTGGGAGCTATAAAATAGCCAAATTGTGAGTTATTAGGAAGATGGCTTTCAACAAGTAGCTGAACATTGAATAACTCAAATTCATATTTTAGTAGCTGAGCTTTGGGAATCAAAAGGGTTTTTGTTTCCAGATTTTGCTTTATGAAATAACACACACACTTAAGTATAATAAATACTCTCACTTACCAATGCTGGTGACAGTGACACATATCCAAGCAATTTCTTGTACTGCTCAAAGGTGAAAAACTGTGAAACAAAACCAAACTCAGAGATTTATAACAATTTCCTGCAACAAACCTTTAATTGATTCAAATTTCTTTAGTAAATCATTATATTCACTAGCAACTTAAAAAATGATAAACCATCGAACACAGTTTTTAATCCAGTCTCGGGTAGGTGCTATTGAATCTTACTTGAACATTCACATTTTTAAATGCAGCTATAATAACCTACAGGAGAGCTGATGGAATCCTTTATAGCAGTAAATGAACCATACAGCTGCCATTTACCATGACCATTTTCAGTTTCCCTAGACATCAATAGGGTTCTTTTTTATGGCAGTGATTCAAAATTATAGGCATAGAGACCTGAAGTCTTCAGTCTCCTATGTTTTCTCTATGACCTGCTTTCTCAGTGAATGCCCAATTTTCTAACCCCCTCGTAAAAGACACTCACTTCTCGGCTGTAACTCGCATTTCTATTGCTGTGTATCTCTACTGTTCCATGGGATTTCTAAACACTCAATAATGAAGATGCCACAATAAACTAGGAAAGGACCCAACGAGGACACATCTAATCTGTCCCCTGCCTGAAAGTAAAACTGTCCTCAATCTGAATGAAGAAAGACAGCTGTTTAATCTTCCCTTTAAAATCTGATGATGATGATGATGATGATGATGAAGATTTTGTTGGTTCTTCAATAGTTGATGTTTAATCTAATTTTCTCTGTGAAGGGATTTCTATGGAGGCAAATCTAATTAGTCACTTTGTATAATATGCCCCAAATAAATTCTTCTCTTCTCTTTCTATGCTATGCATTTTGGACAACAATCTGGTTGAACATGATGTTTTGCTCCTGGATTCTCTGTTAGGTACCCTGTCAAAATCACCGATAAAACACACTCTTAGGTCCTGCTAGGGTCTGATTCTCAAGACTACAGAAATGGCATGGGCATTTTATGGTCTTAAATGTCTTCTACTCTGTTACTTTATAACCCAGTACAAAGTAGCAAGAAAAAAGTGTAGATTTGAAAGCCAGATAATATTCTGTTGTTAGAAAGAGGTAGTTACATGTAGACGTGGCTTTCATGAATCTTTGGGCAGTTCAAGGGTCTTTATGTCACCAGATAGATAGATTCTTTTAAAGACTCAAGAATGATTTTTGTGCTATGGTCCTTTAGATCACCTATGGATGTAGACTCCCATAGAACAAGAATTCATTCTTTCACTGATTTGACAAATATTTCTTGGTTCACACACTGGGGATGCAGCATAAACAAAGAGAAACCCCTGCCTTCTTGGTTTAACATTCTAGTGGATGGTAATAACCCGGAAACTATCCTGATGTTCAACTAGTAACACCAGGAGCCACCACAGTTTTGATGAGAGATGTACTAGAAATGATTAAAAGGAAAAGGGTTATGGTCTTGGGTTTAAAAAATAATTTATGTTTTTCTTTCTTCTCATGGTCATCATCATAACAATTCTTTGATAATCACTTTGTGTGGATTTTGACACGAGCAGTCCTAGGTTTGAATCCTGACTTAGCTCTGGAAGCATAGCTTGACCTTTCTGACCTTGAGGACACAAGACTTCACTTCTAGAGTAGTCCTTAAATAAGAGGAAGGTTTCTTGACAGTTCTGGCACACAGGAGACTTTCAGAAAATCTTAGTTTTCATTTCCTTTCTTCACTTTGGGACTAAAGGAACCATAGATCCCTTATTGACATGGATCATTCACGAGAGCCTGCTGTGGTCCAGGAAACATGCTAAGGCCTTTGCATATGCTACTGCATTTAGTCCATATGACAGGTTATAGAGCAATAATGATTCCCATTTGTAGATATCTGTCCTGCAGCTAGTAAGTCGAAGGACTGAGGTTTCTCCCTACGTCCAACTCCAAAGCCTGAGTTTGCTCTCAACCACTACACTGCACTGCTCACTGCTGAGCCATGATTTTTAGTGGTTTGGGAAGAGATTCTATGCTAGAGTTTTCTTCCTGCTGAAATCTTCTTGCCTTCCCTGACCCCGGAAGCTGAATTCCTTAAGGCAGAAGATTTCAAACTTTCCTGACCACAATCTAGGTAAAAATTATTTACTCAAGTCAGGTACATACATGCATGCAGCACACACTCACATTTATAACTGAAACAAAACATTGCTGTAAAACAATGTTTAACCCTTCACTATGTGCAATGCATTCTGTTTCTACTCTATTTCATCAGAAATTTTTTTCTGATGATCCACTAAATTGATTTCAGAGCTCATAGGTCATGGCCCATATTTTGGAAACATTCTCTAAGGGGTCCATGTGAGTTCAGGAAAGTTCTGGGAGAGGATGGACCTCGCAGAATGCCTCACTATCTTGTTCCCTTCCAGTGTGAGTATGCTTTTTTATCTTTCTGACTTTCCGACATGAAAAGAAATTATAGACCACACAGATCTCGAAGAAGTGTGGGAACATGGACTTGACCTGTGATGTGCTGGGCTGTGCTTAGCCACTCAGTCATGTCCTACTCTTTGCGACTCCATGGATTGTAGCCCACCAGGCTCTTCTGTCTTTGCGGATTCTCCAGGCAAGGGTGCTGGAGTGGGCTGCCATGCTCTCCTCCAGGGGATCTTCCCAACCAGGAATGGAACCCAGGTCTCCTACACTGCAGGTTGATTCTTTACTGACTGAGCCACCAGGGAAGCCCAATAATACTGGAGTGGGTAGCTTATCCCTTCTTCAGGGGATCTTCCCAGCTCAGGAATCGAACCAGGGTCTCCTGAATTGCAGGTGGAATCTTTACCAGCTGAACTACCAGGGAATCCCAGACTTGACCCATAACTCTAAGCAGTTCTCACAGGAAATTCCAAGTCTACACTTTGGAGCAATTCTAGGCTTTTCATTTTCCCATCTCTAAAACTGTTAAAAAAAAAAGAAAAGAAAAGCTACCACTAGCTGGTTGGTACTCATCAGCAGTCTGGCTGGAAGATTCTGGTTAATGGCTGGGATGAAGTGATTCAGGTTCCTGGCAATAAAGAAGCCTCATAGATCAGTGATAAGCTGCTAATATATTAAATCCAAAAGTAATGAACAATATCTATTACATATTCTAATAAACAAATAGTGCTTTGAACTAAAACAAACAAACAAGCCTTGTTTTAGTTTCTACCTTTGCAACCAAAGTCTAATTTACTGAATATAAAATAAAACAATATCTCAAGAAAGGAAAAGTTAAAATCTTTTAAAACGGATTTCCAACAATATTAAAATAATGTAATGTCATTACAATGTGAAACCCATTATTAGCTAAAAATATTCATTCATTCAACAGATATTTATCGAATGTCTCCCATTTGTAAAATTTAGAAGATTTTATACTAGACTATATTCTTAAGAACTAGTAGATTAATTGTTATTTTAATTCCTTTCTATGCATCACTAATCCTTTATTGCTTTCATTATATTTAGTGCAGAGAAGTGATAAAGTTACCCTATCACATAAGTATGAGATTATGCTCTAAGGATGAAATTAGGAGAGTCAACATGTTGAAGCTCCAATACTTTGGCCACCTAATGTCAAGAGCTACTTGTTGGAAAAGACCGTGATTCTTGAAAAGATTGAGGGCAGGAGGAGAAGGGGGTGACAGAGGATGAGATGGTTGGATGGCATCACTGGAGATAGTGAAGGACAGAGGAGCCTGGAGTGCTGCAGTCCACGGCATTGCAAAGAGTTGGACGTGATTTAGCAACTGAACAATAACAACAACATGTAAGTAATGTTACCTACTCAAAGTCATGCAAATGTGTACTAAAGAGTTTTGAAAACATTTATAGTCAGTCAAGGTTTTGGGAATCTTGAATATAAAATCTGGAATCCAAATTACTATGGAATACATAATCTATCTACTGGAACCTTGAAATTGGTAGTCTGGTTGGGAGAGGGGTTGGACCTGGAGGACAGGCTGTGTGGTCCCTGGAGAAGTGTCAAGCTGTGGTTGGAGAGGGGAGGTGGACACGGTTTGCCTGGGTGACCCAGCCCTCTGGAGGGTACTTTCATTGCTCACTAAACAATCTGATGACTAAGCTGATCTCCCAGATCATCTGTTCTGAGAGGCAGTTACGTTACAGGGAAACAGTCTGATCCATTTGGGTCATACTTTTAACAAGTAGGCCCTGAGAAGTGCCCAGACTAGGACTGACTATTCCCCATCACAGAAGCAAACCCTTCTGGGTACTGATCTCAATGCCCTACACATTTTGAAGCCTCTCAGTTTGGTTGGTGGTAACAGGCACTATTCCCTGTCCTGTGTGAGTGCCCAGCACTGTTCCTGCGAATCCTTCCGACCACTCTTTCCAGGCCTTGCTAGTTTCCTCATGTGTGCACTGGTCAGCTGGATACCGGAGGTGTCCCTGCAGATCTTAGGTGTCTCTCTGTGCAGATCTCTCTTTCTCTGGTGCTCTGTCCCCTGAACTCTAAATGCCTCTCCCTCCCAGCCTCTCAGCTCCTTCTCAACCCAGGGAGTCCACTGGTTGAGGGAGTCAACTGGATTTCTCCTGTGTATTCCTGGGCTGAGAACTCAAGGCAGTGAGTTGGGGCAATCTGCAGGGCACATCTCATCTGTTTTGCATCTCAGGTATGACTCTCCCTCTTTGTTTCATGTCCAGTGTCTTAAACATATTCTGGTTTCATATATTTTGTTCATTTTCTGTTTTTTGCTGTTTCAGGCAGCAGAGTAAATCTGGTCCCTGTGACTTCATCTTGGCTGGGAATAGAAGTCTCGGCCTTTCGGAAACTCTGAATAGTAGATGTGGGAATTTGGGGGAACAGGACAGGAATTCTCCTGTTATAAAGTAATAAATTTTCTTTCTGTTTCTTGTTACATGAAAGTGAAAGTGTTATTTGCTCAGTTGTGTCCGACTCTTTGTGACCACATGGACTGTAGCCCTCCAGGCTCCTCTGTCCATGGGATTCTACAGGCAAGAATATTGGAGTGGGTAGCCATTTTCTTCTCCAGGGGATCTTCCCAACCAGGGATTGAACCTGGGTCTTCCACATTGCAGGCAGATTCTTTACCACTGAGCCACCAGGGAAGCTCCTGTTACATATGTTTCACTTATTCATCTAATATCCATTGAACATCTACTTGCAGGCACTGTGTTAAGTGTAAAGGATACAGTGGTGAACAAACAGACTTCACAATATATAATATTTTGTGAGTTTGGTTGGCATTAAGCAGTCCTTGAGAGTCTGACCATGAACTGATGGTGTTTCTGGACCTGTGATGCTCAAAACTAGATCCTGGAATCCAGCATGCAGTGCCTGCCATCTCTGAGCAACCAACTGGTCTCTTTCAGAGATCTTCATTTCCTTTTGCTAATTGCAATACTAATTCTGTCTCTATTTGTGAAGGGGAGTTTCATTTATTTAGCATCAATGAATCTTATTATTTTAACGCTGAAATTCATTTTAAAGAATAAAGTACAGACAAAAATTATCTGTTTCTAGACATGTGTGTTTCTCTCTCTATACATACGCATACATATATATACATAATTTCAGAGACCATATATACATATGTATACATGTGTGTATATATCTATAGCCTGAATATTTTTCAAAGTAAACTTTGATGGCATACAATAAAGCAGTTTATGATGTATGAAATCGTTGCAATCAGATGATCATTTTCCTCACAAATCCTAAGATAAATATCTATAAAAGGAATGTTTTCATAAATTGTGTTGAAAAACTGGTGCTATCCATCTGGCAAAGATACACTTAACTCGAAGTCATACTTAAAAAGCCAACATACTTACCATATGTCTCAATAATTTTAAGGTAAAATCTACTTGAAACAAGATGTCTGGGACACATACACCATATCCAGTTGCCCAAAAGTTCATCTGTTAACCATTGTTCTGGCAGGGAGCATTGTTTTTTTTAAAGTAGAGACTAGCTCAGTTTTGTAAAGCTCAACTTTTTTTTCCTTCCATAAAAGACTGTTCAACATTGATAAATGTTAATCCTCTAAAAGCTTAAATTGTCTCCAATGTATAGTGTTAAGGAAAAATATTCCAGGAAAAACTGTAATTACAGTTTACTTTATTTATACATGTAAAACTCTGAACAAATGAATATATTATTCCGTGGAGACAAAGTGACTTTCCTTTTGAACAGGAACTATGCTCTGTTTGTTTACTTGGGCAATCTTTTATCAAGTGAAGCCATTTCATAATTCAATTCAGCCCTCTTGTGTACTTTGGTGAACTTTTTCCAGATCTCTATTGCGATTCAGATCCTTATAATGAAATTTGTATTGAAGTAATAATATAAAATCACAAAAACTATGGCAACGAAGAGGTGAATTTATAGAGGAAGTATGTTTTAAAGCTTTGCTTTCTGCACTCTAGACCGGAATTAAATCCTATTAAATCTCCATTTTCACATGAGTAAAACTTTGGTGTCTGTGTATATATGTTGGTTTTCTTTTTTTTATCATAATTTTTAACCCAGTCATCTTCTTGATTAAATGAGTATAAGCATATAAGCTGCTTTTTCTTACCTTTCAGGAATGTTGGGAATACAAATTGAGTAATGTGTGTGAAAAAACTTTATGTCATCACTTGGAAAGGAAGTCTTTAAGTTTATGTTATCTTTATTATGGAAAGACAAAGCTGTATTTGGTGATGGCAGTGGTGTGGGGGAGGGGGCAATGCCATCAGTCACTGTGATCAGGACTTCTGTTTGAGAGAACCCAGAAAAAAGTATGATCAGATTTATTTCTTTTTCCCTTGGAGGTCCTGCTAGATCAGGAGGCTTCCCCAGTGGCTCAGCTGGCAAAGAATCCGCCTGCATTATAGGAGATCTGAGTTCGATCCCTGGGTTGGGAAGATCCCCTGGAGTAGGGAACAGCTACCCACTCCAGTATTCTGACCTGGAGAATTCCATGGACTACATAGTCCATGGGGTCACAAACAGTCAGATACGACTGAGCAGCTTTCACTTTCACTTTCTCCTGGAGGTCCTGCTAGATCTCCATGTTCACATCCAGAAACTGAACCAGCAAGGAGTACATAAACCTCCATAGGTGGGACTTTCCTGGTGGTCTAGTGGTTGAGACTTCATGTTTCAATGCAGGGGTTGCAAGTTTGATTCCTGGTCAGGGAGTTAAGATCCCACATGCCTTGTGGCCAAAACACCAAAACAGGAAACAGAAGCAATATTGTAACAAATCTAGTACTTTAAAAATAGTCTACATTAAAAAAAAATCTTAAAAAACCTGCATAGGTCTGTGGTTAAAGAATGGAAATCAATGTAGTGGAAGCATTGATAGTAATTTTGTGAAAACATGTACAGAATATTTTAACAGAGGAGACCAGCGTGGAAAAATGAAGTTAGCACACCAAATAAACGTGTTACCTAAGAATCACACAGAAAGAAATATAATGTATTAGTTCACTCTGTTCATAAAATGAGAATGATTTAGGGAAGGTTTTTCTACCTCTCCTCTCTCCTCTCCTCTCTCTCTTTCTTTACTAATTATTGCTCCAAAGGCAAGTTTACGAATTGCCTTGAGAAAAAGTCCAAGCTCTTTTGTGGCTGCTGTGGTTTGATTACATGAATTTCATTTACCACTGTGCTTTTGTGTAATTTTGCCATTAGAAGAGAATGCTTTCACCTGGAGAAAAAAATCCACAAACCAATATAGCAATATTTGAGAGAATGACCACGTCTAATTATGATAAAAAATATAATTTCTATATAAAAATTTTAGTATTTTACATTTAATTCCCATTAATGTCCCATAGCTTATTGTGGGATGTGCTAATGCTGAAGCACTAAGTCCATTTTCACTTGATGGGAAGGCATATGTTGTTTACCTTTACTGCTCTTTTTGGTGTTTCAGCCAAGATGGGTGGTAGAATTCCCTTGTAAAAACCGAACAACCTATTGGAGAAATGAAAAGATTTATGTAAGTAAGGAGGGCTTCCCAGGTGTCACAGTCTCCTGCCAATGCAGGAGATGCAAGAGACGCAGTTTCAATCCCTGGGTCAGGAGGATCCCCTGGAAGAGGAAATGGCAACTCACTCCAGAGTTCTTGCCTGGAAAATTCCATGGACAGAGGAGCCTGGCAGGCCATAGTCCATGGGGTTGCAAACAGCTGGACATGACTGAGTGACTATGCAATCACGCACATATAAGTAAGGGAATTAGGATGGATAAAGCAATTTATCTTAAAGTATTCCCAACTATTCAGTATAGCTCATTAGTCATGAAATCTTCCTTTGTTTTAATGCTAAAATGGAGAGACTATGAATTCTACATTTATATATTCTATGACATTTAGAAGAGGAACAAATGATGCTGAGACTGGAACCCCTTAGGTAAGCTGCTAAAGATAATCATGAGTTGTACCTTAAAGATAAACTCAACCCTCCTTAATCTAAGGAATCTTCAATTTATTTTCTAAGTTGTGTGGTTGGTAGCCTTGAGCTCTCTACCATCTTGTATCTCTTCCTTGTGGTCACCAAATGAAGTTAAGGCTACACCTGAGTCTACTAGACTAAAACTTCGGAGGCTAACCAGGTGATGAAACCCTCAATTTTAGCTTTACTAACATAGGAGAAACTAACAAACTATATAGCTGTGGAACTAGGGCTCCTAGCCCTGTCCCAAATTAGTCATATTTTTTTTAACTTCCTTGATGGAGATGAAAGAAGGTCAGGGAGGGCTAATTACAGAGACATGTTCCTGACAGCAGAAGCATCAAACTTCCCTGGAGGTGGTGCATGCATGCTCAGTTGTGTCTGACTCTGTGACCCTATGGACTGGAGCTCACCAAACTTTCCTGCTGATGTGCAATCTCACAGGGCATGGGACAGCTGTTGTTTTCAATACTGACATGTGGTCACATATTCAGACATTTTTAGGAAAAACAAGAATGAGTGCCATCAGTTCAGTTCAGTTCAGCTCAGTCGTTCAGTCGTGTCCGACTCTTTGCGACCCCATGAATCGCAGCACGCCAGGCCTCTCTGTCCATCACCAACTCCCGGAGTCTACCCAAACCCATGTCCATCAAGTTGGTGATGCCATCCAACCATCTCATCCTCTGTCGTCCCCTTTTCCTCCCGCCCCCAATCCTACCCAGCATTAGGGTCTTTTCCAATGAGTCAACCCTTCGCATGAGGTGGCCAAAGTATTGGAGTTTCCAGCTTCAACATCAGACCTTCCAATGAACACCCAGGATTGATCTCTTTTAGGATGGATTGATTGGATCTCCTTGCAGTCCAAGGGACTCTCAAGAGTCTTCTCCAACACTACAGTTCAAAAGCATCAATTCTTTGGCGCTCAGCTTTCTTCACCGTCCAACTCTCACATCCATACATGACCACTGGAAAAACCATAGCCTTGACTAGATGGACTTTTGTTGGCAAAGTAATGTCTCTGCTTTTAAATATGCTATCTAGGTTGGCCATAACCTTCCTTCCAAGGAGTAAGCGTCTTTTAATTTCATGGCTGCAATCACCATCAGCAGTGATTCTGGAGCCCCCAAAAATAAAGTCTGACACTGTTTCCACTGTTTCCCCATCTATTTCCCATGAAGTGATGGGACCAGATGCCATGATCTTAGTTTTCTGAACATTGAGCTTTAAGCCAACTTTTTCACTCTCCTCTTTCACCTTCATCAAGAGGCTCTTTAGTTCTTCTTCACTTTCTGCCATAAGGGTGGTGTCATCTGCATATCTGAGGTTATTGATATTTCTCCCGGCAATCTTGATTCCAGCTTGTGTTTCTTCCAGCCCAGCGTTTCTCATGATGTACTCTGCATATAAGTTAAATAAGCAGGATGACAATATACAGGCTTGACATACTCCTTTTCCTATTTGCAACCAGTCTGTTGTTCCATGTCCAGTTCTAACTGTTGCTTCCTGACCTGCATACATGTTTCTCAAGAGACAGGTCAGATGGTCTGGGATTCCCATCTCTTTCAGAATTTTCTACAGTTTATTGTGATCCACACAGTCAAAGGCTTTGGCATAGTCGATAAAGCAGAAATAGATGTTTTTCTGGAACTCTCTTGCTTTTTCGATGGTCCAGTGGATACTGGCAATTTGATCTCTGGTTCCTCTGCCTTTTCTAAATCCAGCTTGAACATCTGGAAGTTCACGGTTCACATATTGCTGAAGCCTGGCTTGGAGAATTTTGAGCATTACTTTACAACATGTGAGATGAGTGCAATTGTGTGTTAGTTTGAGCATTCTTTGGCATTGCCTTTCTTTGGGATTGGAATGAAAACTGACCTTTTCCAGTCCTGTGGCCACTGCTGAGTTTTCCAAATTTGCTGGCATATCGAGTGCAGCACTTTCACAGCATCACCTTTGAGGATCTGAAATAGCTCCACTGGAATTCCATCACCTCCACTAGCTTTGTTCGTAGTGATGCTTTCTAAGGCCCACTTAACTTCACATTCCAGGATGTCTGGCTCTAGGTGAGTGATCACACCATCGTGATTATCTGGGTCGTGAAGATCTTTTTTGCACAATTCTTCTGTGTATTCTTGCCACCTCTTCTTAATATCTTCTGCTTCTGTTAGGTCCATACCATTTCTGTCCTTTATCGAGCCTATCTTTGCATGAAATGTTCCTTTGGTATCTCCACTTTTCTTGAAGAGATCTATAGTCTTTCCCAATCTGTTGTTTTCCTCTATTTCTTTGCACTGACCGTTGAGGAAGGCTTTCTTATCTCTCCTTGCTATTCTTTGGAATTCTGCATTCAGATGGGAATATCTTTCCTTTTCTCCTTTGCTTTTCGCTTCTCTTCTCTTCCCAGCTATCTGTAAGGCCTCCTCAGACAGCCATTTTGCTTTTTTGCATTTCTTTTCCATGGGGATTTTCTTTTTCTTTTTCTTTTTTTTAAATAAATTTATTTTAGTTGGGGGCTAATTACTTTACAATATTGTAGTAGTTTTTGCCATACATTGACATGAATCAGCCATGGGTTCACATGTGCCTCCCCTCCCGAACCCTCCTCCCACCTCCCTCCCCATCCCATCCCTCTGGGTCATCCCAATGCTCCAGCCCTGAGCATCCGTCCCATGCATAGAACATGGAATGGTGTTCCGCTTCACATATGACAATATACATGTTTCAATGTTATTGTCCCAGAACGTCCCACCCTCACCTTCTTCCTCAGAGTCCACAGGACTGTTCTATGCATCTGTGTCTCTTATTCTGTCTCGCATATAGGGTTACCATTACCATCTTTCAAATTCCATATATATGCATTAGTATACTGTATTGGTGCTTTTCTTTCTGGCTCACTTCACTCTGTATAATGGGCTCCAGTTTCATCCATCTCAATAGAACCGATTCAAATGTATTTTTTTTAATGGCTGAGTAATATTCCATTGTGTATATGTTCCACAGCTTCCTTATCCATTCGTCTGCCGATGGACATCTTGGTTGATTCCATGTCCTGGCTATTGTAAACAGTGCTGCGATGAACATTGGGGTACACGCGTCTCTTTCAATTCTGGTTTCCTCGGTGTGTATGCCCAGCAGTGGGATTGCTGGGTCATATGGCAGTTCTATTCCCAGTTTTTTAAGGAAGCTCCACACTGTTCTCCATAGTGGCTGTACTAGTTTGCAATCCCACCAACAGTGTAAGAGGGTTCCCTTTTCTCCACACCCTCTCCAGCATTTATTGCGTGTAGACTTTTGGATAGCAGCCATTCTGACTGGTGTGTAATGGTACCTCATTGTGGTTTTGATTTGCATTTCTCTAATAATGAGTGATGTTGAGCATCTTTTCATGTGGGATTTTCTTGATCCCTATCTCCTGTACAATGTCACGAACCTCTGTCCATAGTTCATCAGGCACTCTGTCTATCAGGTCTAGTCCCTTAAATCTATTTGTCACTTCCACTGTATACTCATAAGGGTATGATTCTGAAACTAAAATTACAGAAAACGAGCTAATCTGATCACACGGACCACAGCCTTGTCTATCTCAATGAAACTAAGCCATGCCGTGTGGGGCCACCCGAGACGAATGGGTCATGGTGGAGAGGTCTGACAGAATGTGGTCCACTGGAGAAGGGCATGGCAAACCACTTCAGTATTCTTGCCTTGAGAACCCCATGAACAGTGTGAAAAGGCAGAGAGATAGGACAGTGAAAGATGAACTCCCCAGGTCAGTAGGTGCCCAATATGATAATGGAGATCAGTGGAGAAATAACTCCAGAAAGAATGATGGGATGGAGCCAAAGCAAAACCGATACCCAACTGTGGATGTGACTGGTGATAGATGCAAAGTCCGATGCTGTAAAGAGCAATATTGCATAGGAACCTGGAATGTTAGGTCCATGAATCAAGGCAAATTGGAAGTGGTCAAACAGGAGATGGCAAGAGTGAACGTCGACATTCTAGGAATCAGCGAACTAAGATGGACTGGAATGGGTGAATTTAACTCAGATGACCATTATATCTACTACTGTGGGCAAGAATCCCTTAGAAGAAATGGAGTAGCCATCATGGTCAACAAAAGAGTCCAAAATGCAGTACTTGGATGCAATCTCAAAAACGATAGAATGAGTGCCATATGCCTACAATAAGTTTTATAAAAAGTCACCATTTATTTCTCATTAAAATTTAAGATTCAAAATCTTAAATTTGTCTGCCCTGGAATCTTTACACACTCATATACACATATATATGCTATGAGGGTATGAAAGTGAAAGTTGCTCAGCAGTCTAATTCTTTGTGACCCCATGGAATTCTCCAGGCCAGAACACTGGAATGGGTAGGCTTTCCTCAAGGAGATCTTCCTAACCCAGGTCTCCTACACTGCATGTGGATTCTTTACCAGCTGAGCCACAAGGGAAGCCCAAGAATATTGGAATGAGTAGCCTATCCCTTCTTGAGTGGATCTTCCCAACCCAGGAATTGAACCAGGGTCTCCTGCATTGCAGGCGGATTCTTCATAAACTGAATTATCAGGGAAGCCCCATGAGGGTATAGTGTAAATACATATATAGTATGAAAATATTTCAATAGGAAAGAATATTCTGCATGATTTTCTGAGATAATTCATTCCCCTGGTGAACCAGTAAGTGGCTACAGATAAAGGTAGGACTCAACCGGTCCCTCTTTTAGGATAGCCACTTAATATCCTAGAGAAGGCTGGAGCTTCTCTGATTAACCTATCAAACTTCACTCCAGCATCCTTAAGTTGGGTTCTGCTTCTAGCTGTGCTCTGGAACAAAAAAGTTAAGAGTTTATTCAGACTAACCAACTGTGGCACTCAATCCAACATGGCAACTTCTTGCTCTTCCTCAACACACTGGCTTACACAGCACCTTTCAGTAAAGGGAGCAAAAGGCTCGTCTTACAGCTTCTAATTGTTAGTTCCTTGAGGGCTGGTGTTCCCTACAGTGCTTACCCCAGAGTCTTGTGTGTGTGTGTGTCCGTCTGCATGTGTGTATGTAAACAGCACACAAATATTTGTTAAGCTTACAGATTTTATGAAGAGAAAGAAAGGAATCAAATGATCCCTTAATGTGGGCTTACTCTGCCTGCTGTTTCCGACTTAATGAATAGCACTAGCATTTGTGTTAATATATAGGAAGTAAAGCAGACATGTGCTTTGAAGAACTATGGGAATTCATGAATTCCCCCACTTCCTTTCCATTTCAACCACTGAGGCCTGAAATTTACTTGTAAAATTTAAATACTCTTTCTAATTTGAATTTCATTATAAATTATTATATAATTTTCAGCATGAGAATGACTCTGCCTAGGTTTGATCTTTCTAAAAGACAAATGTGATTTTCTTGAATAGAAGTTCTATATTTATAATAAAAGACATTATTAGTTCTGTTCTTTTTGTGCTGCTTTTTTCACACCTGGAAGATAATGCCTGGTTATGGGGGGCAGGAATGAAGAAGCACATTTAAGTAAGGAAAGCTTCCGGAACAGAGTGTCCCTGTTAATAGACGTACCTGAAATCCCATGCAACAGAGAACAGATACAGGATGAACGTACTCAGCTGGAGAAGAAAGATCTTAGGGACAAACATCTGATGAATCTTTTGAAAAGTGAGCATGTAGGAAACAGATTTGACTTTTCTGTTTGTTTCTAGGTGGTAGAACTAGGACCAACAGGTGAAAGCAACAGAGAAAGACACATTTTTGGCTCAGTAGGAGCTTGAGACAAGGAAGTACTTCCAACAGTCAGACCTATCTAAACATAGAATGGACTCTCCTGAAAAGTGGCGTGTTCCATTTGGAATGTGGTCAAGCAGTGTGGGTGACCACTCATCATGGATGCCAGAGATGGATGTATACAACAATGGAAGGATTTGATGGTCCTCAAGGTTGGTTTACTCCAACCCTCAGATTTTGTTATACTAAGAAAAAGAACAAGAAAACACAAAAAAAGCATATTTCTGAAGACAGACACTGCATTACTTTAAACTTTTGCCTAAAGTGGAGCACTACTTCTCTGGAGGAGGACAGAAGTCTTATAAGCAACACAGAAGGTCTTCATTTTAAAAATGATGAAAGAAAATATTAAAAAGAGGTGTAAGACAGGAGGGAAGAGAGGCAGCTGGGACAACCATAAGGATTTAATCTGAAAAGAGCTGGGAGGTCCAGAGCCCTCTGCTTCATGTTGGTGATGCTTCTGTGATGCGCCCTCTCTCTGCTCCGCTCTTTCACGTGCAGTCATCTCCTGCTCCCTCACCAGCTCCTGCCAGCTCGTCGTCCTGAACTCTCTAATGGTGAATGAACAGCTTTAACAGCAAATTCTCAAGGACCATAGGCAGCATTTGCTGATAAATGAGAAGTGAGAATCATTTACTTCCTTGCACTATTTTTACAGTATATCCATGCAATAGTGGGTATCTATGGAATAGCCAGGCTGGCAACTCTTCTGTTGAGAACTGTCCCACCCAGTTTTTTGAAACTACTAGAACCCATATATTAGTACAATATGATACTGCTTGTAGGCAGTGGTTGACTGGGCAACTTGCTGAATGGATCCAAATGGTACTCCATTTCTTTGTTCCTGTTAATCTGATCCAAGTATAGCTTTTCTCCAGGATTTTGGAACTGGAACTGAAAAGGTCAGCCTTGCTCTGTGTGGTTGAAGCTCTAAGATAATAAGGCTAGAATATTAACAGTATTCGTGTTTTCTGTCATTTGGGGAAAGTCAATCTGCAGTGATAAGAAAGAAGGAAGCCATCATTCAGGAAAACAAAGAAGCAAGATGCAGAAGTTCTGGTACTGCAAGTGTGATTCTGCAGCCAGGATTTCTTTAAGCCTCATTACATCTTGACCCTTCTTGAATACTGACATTTCCCTTTGCTTTTGATTCTTTGAGATACCCAGTAATATCTATAGTAAATTCCTTTATTTACTTACAAACCAAAGTCCTGGATCCAGAAATTGGCCTCTACAGTCAAAGTGGCTGTTGCTGTTCCTCCATACTGTGGCCTCTCCTATAAAGAGCCTTTGGTCAGGTAAGAGTGGCACTTGGGCCAATTCAAAGAGTCACACCCAAAATGTGAGCAAGAATGTAAATCAAAACTATAGTGAGCTACCACCTCACACCAGTCAGAATGGCCATCATTATCAAGTCTACAAATAACAAATGTTGGAGAGGATGTGGAGAAAAGGGAATCCTCCTACACTCTTGGTGGGGATGCAAATTGGTGCAGCCATGATGGAAAACAGTATGAAGGTTCCTCAAAAAAATAAAGATAGTGTTGCCATATGATCCAGCAGTATATTCAGACATATCTATAATTTGAAAAGATACAGGCACCCCCATATTCATAGCAGCACTATTTACAATAGCCAAGGCATGGAAACAACCTAAATGTCCATCAACAGATGAATGGATAAAGAAGATGTGGTATATATATACAATGGAATATTATGTAGTCATAAAAAGGATGAAATAATGTCATTTGCAGCTATATGGATGGGCCTAGAGATTATCATACTAAGTGAAGTAAATCAGAAAGAGAAAGACAAATACCATATGATACTGTTTACATGTGGAATTGAAAATATGACACAAATGAACATATCTACGAAATGGAAACAGACTCATTGACCAAGAAAACAGACTTGTGGCTGCCAAAGGGGAAAGAGGGTAAGGGACAGAAGCACAGGGAGCTTGGGATTAGCAGATGCAAACTGGTATATAAAGGATGGATAAACAGCATCTCACTGTAGAGCACAGGGATCTATATTCAATATCCTGTGATAAGCCAGAATGGAAAAGAATAAGAAAACAAATATATGTAACTGAGTCACTATGCTGTACAGTAGAAATGTAAAACAACTATACTTGAACAATTTTTTTTTAAAGTCTGAGCAAGAGAATGTGGGGAAGGCCTTAAGCTGATGACTTATTTTTTTGACTTGATTGATAATTACTGGAAGTTTTCCGAGTGTAGAAGTATGACATACAGATTTTAAAAAACAAAAAGGACTAGTAATGTCTTACGAAGAAGATACTCTTTCTGGCTAAAAAACTGATGTTTATACTCACATGCACTGTTCATTCTGCCAACTTTTTTTTCTGTGCTCATGTAGTCTTGGCTTGAAATACAGGGCATGTAGCTTATCAGGACAATTAAGCAAGGAAGTTAAGAGATTTGCAACACTCACATCAACATGCTTCAACCTGCTTGCTTCTCAAGAACCAGATTGACATATTTTGTCTACTCCCTGAATGAATGGAAAGTGAGATTCTAATGTCTGCTGAGAAGACAGTAAAGCCACTACTGTGGTTTTAAGTTTTGACCCATATCAAGCCAACTAGGGAACACTTCGGAAGAGACACAAGAACCAGTTCAAGACCTCCTATAAAACTGCAGTATGAACTGTATGGAAGACCTCATATTTTGTTTCTCAAAGTTGTTACTTCTAAAAATTATGAGTTTGATGTTAACTAGCCTGTGTAGGAAAATGTTAACTTGGATGCGTGTCAACTTTTATTAATACTGTTATAAGTAAAAATAGTCAAATTTGGTGAATGCTTAATGTGGACTTGCCACTCTTTTAAGAATAAATATATAAAGGCATGTGGACATACTTTAATCTCATTCAACTCTCACAACAATCCTTCCTTTGAAGTGGGAATGATTATTTTCTTCATATTGCAGATGAAGCCTGTCCTCACAGTCTCTTGTCCTTGTCCACCGTCCACAGTGCTTGTTCACTGAGATGTAGAGGTATTGTAGTTTTTCTTAAAACTATTTTTACAAGCACATTTGAAAAGTCAAGTTATTTCTACTGCAAAAATGTCTTGTCATTTCTTATTTTAGGAGAAGCAGTTAAAAATCAGGTTTCTACATGTATATTGTCATATGTGAAGCGGAACACCATTCCATGTTCTATGCATGGGACGGATGCTCAGGGATGGAGCGTTGGGATGACCCAGAGGGATGGGATGGGGAGGGAGGTGGGAGGAGGGTTCAGGAGGGGGAGCACATGTGAACCCATGGCTGATTCATGTCAGTGTATGGCAAAAACTACTACAATATTGTAAAGTAATTAGCCCCCAACTAAAATAAATAAATTTATTAAAAAAAAAATCAGGTTTCTATTCCACTTCCATTCTCTTTTAAAGTAATATGCAGTACTTCCTGTATAACTGATAGATCTAGGCTGAGATGAACAAGATCATTTTCTGGAAACACTTTTGGGATGTTTATAAAATATTTTCTAGGTGAATCAGATGAGAAAAAAACTTAGGCTCTAGGATAAATTTTTTCCCCATGGGATACAGTTTTGCCCTTAAGACAAATATCAGGATAATTCTGTGTGGGAAAAGACAATGCATAATTTAGTAATATGATAAAACAATGAAATATTCATACTAAATATCAAAACAAAAATAGTTGTTGTCCAAAAAGTCAGTGGGGAACACTTTTAGCTGTTGACTTAACAGACACCCTCCTCAACCATCTTTGTTCCTGGAGGTGCAGGTATTCACCATTCCCTGCACTTTGGGAAGAGAGCCCTTTGCCACTCCAGGGGGTGAAGCAGAGTTCTTCAAGCCAATCATGGTGGTTCCATTCCCTTCCTAGCAAGGAGGTTAAACATGGACATACAACCCAAACCTAGCCCCTTGGACCAGCAAAGAGGGAGGGATGCATGCTGGAAGCCTTGAATTTCTAGCCTAAGAAAAAAGAGTACATGGGAAGAAAAGACCCTCTTTTTCACTAGATATTGTCCGCACTGCATGAGATCCCTGTGTGCTGCGTTCAAGTGAAATATCACTGCCCGCAAGCTGAGGATGTCCAGCAAAAAGAAAAGACCTTGACCTTGATGACATCATCGGACTGCTCAATGAACCAATCCTGGCATCCTACCTCCAGATGTCTGGTTACATGAAATTAAAAATAAGCCTTTACTATTTGAGAGTTTTCAGTTATATCTTCTGTTAATATACAGCTAAAAGCGTTGTGATACAAATAGCTTTAACATTTCTATTTTTGAAAAAGTCCAAAATTCTTAAATCATAACATAATGAAGATAGTTGTTAAATGTTAAGCAAAGCACTTAGAAGGAGACTGTGAAAACCATTTTTTAAAATGTTTTTAGATTATTTCTTTCAGGAACCATACCATACACTAAAACTCTATCCCATTAGAATGATTACATATGAGAGAATCCCCACCCCAAAGACAGAACGTGGAAAAAGTTCAGGCAAAAATGAGGATGGGGTTCCAGTTCTTCGAAACCATTAGATCATGATGGTTCACATCCTGATTGAGAGTTGTTATTCAGGAATATAAGTAGACAAAGAGTATTACAACATTGGATCACATTTGTTTTTAATTGTATGATCAAAACAGGCCTTGTATTACTTATGTACATCTATAAAGTGAAGATCAAAACTGCACTGCACGTGTTCGTCTCAAAGACACAGATCACACATAGCTTATTTGAAATACAGATTTATGCCAAGCCCCACAAAATAATTTTATCTCTCATTTCCCCTACCACTTTTTTAAAGTGTGAAGTTATTTAATATATTGGGTGGCTCCAAGGTTGCAGACAAGCCAATAAAAAGACGTTGATTGTACAAATCAAGGAAATGCAGAATTTTCTTTGAGTTCCAGTTGGTGGTTCATTTACAAACCCTGGAGGAAGCCTTCCTGCTGTCTCTCATTAGTTGGGACCAATCTCAGGTTACCTTCTTTGGGGCCCAAACTTTAGAATCCCTGCCCCCCAAGGAGACCAGATAGATCCTTAATGAAACATCTTGTACCTGACAACATCTTTAGTTCATTGGGATGGCTGAAAAAAGTTACCTGCTTTAAGTCAGCTACTGAAATCTGAAGACTTTTGTGGTTATAGTGGGTAGACAGGAGAGGGCTTAACATTCTCAAAATTCAACCCAGGTAAAGAAGCCAGAAAGGAATGGAAAAATGACATGTCCCTTCCGCCCCTCCTTTTTTCCCTCTGAGTCACCTCCTTGTTGGTTTTGCTGTTATTTTTCTAATTTAGTATGCACAAAATATTCGTTTGGAAGTAATTTGTACTGTAGAGCTGGACTACTCCTACAGGCTGGGAAATTTCTGAAGTTGCCAGCCTGGTAAGCAGGATTTTGGCCTTAGAAGCCACAACATGTAATCTTTTCTTCTTTGCAGCTCCCAAGGAGAAAGGGAAACAGCATAGCTGCTTCACTAGTGACCTTTAGAGGGAGTCACACCATGTTGTCCATCAGAAAGGTTATCATAAAACTCAACAGGTAGATTATTGAGAAATGAGTGTAAGGAAATGGTGAATAAATTATCTTCCCTCCTAAGAGAGGAAAAGATCACTGTACAAATCTGCTGCCTGAGGAAACCAGGCTTTCCCTAGTTGTTGGAGATGAAGGGTTTGGGGGGCCCAAACTGCTGAGATTCATAACCTGGGCCCAGCAGCCAGGATAGCAGTACACCTCATCCAAGCCTGAAAAGGCCAATTAAAGAAATGACTTCAAACTTGAAAAGCCATTTTCAAAGCCACCTGCAGCATACTCACACGCAGCAAGAGACGGATGTTTTCACCTGGATCCCACTTCTTTGCCAAAAACCTGGCATTCAGTAAAAGTCCAGAGCAGCAATAATACTCATCGGTGAAGCATGAAATAGGAGAGACAGGGAAAGTGACACCAGATCCCCAGTTGGGGAAATTGGAAAGCATTAACGTGTCTGTGTACCTAACAGAGCACAATTACTACATTTTACTTCGTTTCAACAGTCAGGACCTAACTGAACATCACCATTCAGTTCTGTTCTGGGCAATGATCCAAGCTCATCTTTGGTACAGTTGATTTTGAAGCCTTACAGTCAATCATATCTTCACAATTTGTTCTTCTTTCAGGCTTCAGGCATCCTTCTGATTTCCATTTCTTGTTTGGAAGCCTTGAGTCATCTGTTCTGGCAACATGACCAACCCAAATCAGTCATTTTCTCCAAATTATATTGAAATAGGGATCTTGCTAGTTTGTTTGATTCCTCCCCCTTTCTTTCACATAATTTCCCCTTTAAGGAGCTTCGAATACAAAGCTGATTGAAGGCATACAATATCCTCTTTCTTCTGCTGTTGTCAAATCCAAGTTTCTTACCCACATGCTATAGCTCTGTAATTAAAACAATGAGGGTGGCACTCAGCCCTGGGTTATGAGGGCATGGCTTCCATTGCTCGATGGGTCCCGTCTCTCAGGGCAGAATTTTGGCCTCAACACTACACCTTTAGGGCAGAATTCTGACATCATTTACGCTCTGCAAGTCTCAGCGGTTCACAGAATCCAAATGAAAGACTGCAGTTCCATGGCTCTGTTATTTGAATTATGTAGAATCTGCAATCTGAAGTTCTCAAAATTGCATGCATCTTGGGGCCATTTTCATTTAGGGAAAGGAGAGAGGGAAAACTAGATAGCCTTCAAAGGAGAAGGAAAACAGCTTACAAAGAATAAGTGACATAGATTTTTCTTTTAAAAGCAGCAACTGAACTTCAAAGAAGGGCAGGAAGCATAAAGAAAGTTTCAGCTAAGATTCTAACATAAAACTCAAGAAAGTTTTCCTTGCTTCAACTCATATCAGGTCTTTGGGCACAAACAATATAGTTATTATTTTTCATTACAGAGAATTAACTGAATTGAGTTTCTGCATATGGTCCTCGGATCTATTTGTTACCCCAAACCATACCACTTTCATTACACGCTATACGGAGGAATTCTTTAAAAGTTTTCCTCAACACACGTTTTTAACTGAACTTTCAGTATGATTTTACCACCACAATTAAACTTTGCTGATGGGTCTAAAATAAACTACAACCTTGACTTTCTAAGATACGAAAAATTAGTTTAGCTGTCAGTATCATTTAGGAGGTAGGTCCATGGCTCCATTCCCTGGAAAGTTGGCAGGATGCTCAATGCACCAAGCATGTTGCACAGGGAAGGCATTAGCGTGATATAAGAACCAGAACCCTGATGGAAAACACTAAGGAAAGAAAAAGCAAAAAAGATATTTGATTGAGACGCAACTAATACGGTAAATAATATGAGCAGAATGTAGTATTAACTGCATCAATCTATAAGTGAAGAGACTCATTTAGAACTGAATATGCAAAAAGTATAGTAATTTTCAGTGACAGCAGATTACCTCGCTTATAAAGATGAACACATTTCCATTAGAAAATAAGAATCATGTAAGAGCAGTCTTTCACTCATGCGGACGGTAACTTGAGAGAAAAAAACTAAAAAAAAAAAAGAAAAGAAAACCAAAACAACTCTATTTCTTGGATGCGGACTGAAAACCAGGAAAAAAGGACCTGACTGTGGAGTCAAAAAGTCCTTTGCCAGCCAGCTCCCAGCTCTCTGCTAAACAAGTCCTATTGAAGAAATCCCTCGCTCCATTCTAGTCACCCCAACCTCTCACCAATCCCCCTTTTCTATTTCCTCTGTTTCTAATTTCTGTTGTTCCCACTTGTGAAGTCATCATTCATTTATTCACTCACTTATTCTTTCAGTATATTTTGTTCCAAGCACTAGCTAAACACCTTTTTCTGGGGTCACATGTTAATAACAGGTAGTTCCATTGTCTCCAAATCAACTAAGACCTTAACTTTCTCCAGGAAGCCTTCTCTGAGATAGTAGACAAAAATCTTGATATTATACCTGCTTGCAATATTTGACCAAGATGTTGTATTCATACGTGCTTGGCACATAGTAACATGCAGATAACATTATATTGAATACACTGAATTCAAATAAGAAATGTATATACTTATGCATATATGTCTATACATATCGGGCATGTGTGCTCAGTTGCTAAGTTGTGTCCAACTCTTCTGCAACCGCATGGACTGTAGCCCACCAGGCTTCTCTGTCCATGGGATTTCCCAGGCAAGAATACTACAAACGGTTGCCATTTCCTTCTCCAGGGGATCTTCCCAACCCAGAGATAGAACCTGCATCTCCTGCATTAGCAGGCAGATTATTTAGCACTGAGCCACCTGGTAAAGCCATGTATATACATATACATACATATATATATAGTCCATATTCACAGACATGACTCAGTATCCATATAAACAGTCTGAATGACTCGCATATTTTTAACAAGAGTATGTATTATTCACATGATTACCATATTTAATCCTGGTTATATATTGTTTGACAATGGTCACTCCTGTTCTTCATCACCAACCTCTAGCATTTAGCATTCATTTGATTCTGCTTGTCAGGAAAGGCAATGTGGTGTAGTGGGCAGGACGGTGGGCTCTGGAGCCACACTCCATGGGTTGGAATTCTAGCTCAGTCATGTGTTAGCTGTTTACATAGCATGAAAAACTGTTGGCACAAAAGGTGAGTAAATTAATTCCAAAAGATTTTTGCCAGAACAGAGATTTTTTTAACTCCAGCTCCCTCTACAATTGCTTATGGAACTAAGTTAGTACACTGTTGTAAGTTGCCTGACTTTATAGTTTGGTTTAGCTGCAAGGCTGCATATGACCACAGCTGGGGCAAAAAGCCTCAGAATTCAGAGATGTCCTTTCCAAATGGAACCTTACTTAAGTGTGTGACCTAGTGCCTCAGGAATTCACACCCCATTGTGGAATTCTGCCACAACCAATGCATACATGTTTGAGACCAAAGATGCTGTGCACTAAGTAGGCTGCTCCCAAAGTAAAAGTCATGTTTGGAAATGCATTAACTGTTTTTGAAAGCCGCTCACTCATGTCCGACTCTTTGGGACCCCATGCACTATACAGTCCATGGAATTCTCCAGGCCAGAATACTGGGGTGGGTAGCCTTTCTCTTCTCCAGGTGATCCTCCCAACCCAGGGATCGAACCCAGGACTCTAGCATTGCAGGTGGATTCTTTACCAGCTGAGCCACAAGGGAAGCATTAACTGTTTTTTGTCACCAGTTATTACAGTAGGCTCCAGATTAATTTTTTGAGGTGCCCCCTAGTGGTACCAGAGTTAAATGCAACTCAACAACTGTCCCAACCCTCGCTGTTGCTGTTCAGTCCACACCTGGTGTCCACTCTTGGTGGCCCTATGGACACCAGGCTCCTCTGTCCTCCAGTGTCTCCCAGACTTTGCTCAAATTCATGTCCATTGAGTCAGTGGTGCTATGTAAGCATCTCATCCTCTGCTGCCGCTCTTCCTTTTGCCTTCAATCTTTCCCAGCATCAGGGTCTTTTCCAATAAATTGGTTCTTCCCATCAGGTAGTCAAAGTATTGGAGCTTCAGCTTCAGCATCAGTCCTCCCAGTGAATATTCAGGGTTGATTTTCTTGAGGATTGACTGGTTTGGTCTCCTTATAGTCGAAGGGAGTCTTCTCCAGCACCGCAGTTTGAAAACATCAGTTCTTCGGTGCTCAGCCTTCTTTATGGTCCAACTCTCACATCTGTAAATGACTACTGGAAAAATCATAGCTTTGACTATATGGACCTTTGTCAGCAAATTGATGTTTCTGTTTTTTAATATACTTTCTAGGTTTGACATAGCTTTCCTTCCAAGGAGCAAGTGTCTTTTAATTTCATGGCTGCAGTCACCATGTGTAGTGATTTTGAAGCCCAAGAAAATAAAATCTGTCACTGCTCCCACTTTTCACCCTTCTATCTGTCATGAAGTGATGGGACCAGATGCCATGATGTTAGTTTTTCTTAATATTGAGTTTTAAGCCTACTTTTTCACTCTCCTCCTTTACTCTCATCAAGAGGTCTTTAGTTCCTCTTCATTTTCTGACATTAGAGTGGTATCATCTGCATATCTGAGGTTGTTGATATTTCTCCTGGAAATCTTAATTCCAGCTTGTGATTCATCCAGCCCAGCATTTCACATGATGTACTCTGCATAGAAGTTAAATAAGCAGGGTAACAATATACAGCCTTGTTGTACTCCTTTCCCAGTTTGGAAACAGTCAGTTGTTCTATGTCCCAACCCTACCAAAGAACAAAGCCTTGGACCAGAGCATTTTGTAGGTTACAAATTATAGTCTGATCTAGCAGACTTTTGGTTCATCAAATGAGGCTCCAAAGGAATAGTATTTTAAGAGCTTGGACTGCTCATGGAATTGAGATTACTGACAGAAACTTTAGACACAAAATCAGAAATTACTGTGCTTGATGCTTTACAAAATTATCCCATTCAACTTTACATGAAATAGATTCTACTCTTTTCATTTTATGGAGAAGGACAGAGACTTAATGAAGTTAAGCAACTTTCCTACTAGTCAAACAGCTTGTAGTACTCTTGCCTGGAAAATCAGCCCTGAATATTCACTGAGAGGACTGATGCTGAAGCTGAAGCTCCAAGCACAGAGGAGCCTTATGGGCTATAGTCCATGGGGTCACAGAGTCGGACCCAACTTGGTGACTGAAACCACCAAGTGGGAGAGTTGTTATAAGAATGAAAGTCTACTGGCATCTAAACAGTCCGCCTTTGAATGCTGTGCTCGACTCCCCGTGTCGTCAGAGTCAGAGTCAGGTCAGTGAGAAACGTTATTCCATCCCCTGGCTCTCGGGCTCCTCTGTGCCTGTGTCTCCAGTGCTTGGGCCCCAGGCGCTGCTTGGTTAAGAGGGGCTGAAGTGCAGGGTTTTGAACAAAGAACAGATGAGCCAGAGTTTACAGCCCCTTTTGTCATCCACAATCCTCTGCACCAGTTTTTTAAAAAAGGGCCTGAGTTCTTACTTAATTGATTTAAACACAAGATAAATGGGTAGTAACCGAACTTTCTGCATTTACTTTATGGATGTCCACAGTCTTCCAGGTCACTTTGAAAAACTGTTTCCTTCCTATCACATTATTATCAGTGAATAGTTAAGGGTTAACTATTTTCCTAACTCACTCTTTCAGTCAATGTTCTAGAAAACTACAAGTTGGATAAACTACATAGAATTTAAGACATTTGAAAAACAGTGCAGAAGCCAACCCTGGGGCTTAGTTTCTGGACCTCATCTATCTCTCCCTGGTGATTTCATCCAGCCATATGACTTTAATTACCATCCTTACGCTGTTAACTGCCATCCATCTCCAGTTCATCCAGTCACCTAGTCAACACCTCCACTCGGATATCTAGGAGGCATCCCATAATTAGCATGTTCAAAAGAAACTCCTGATTCTTCCTCCACAGACTTGCTCCACCCACAATATTTTCCAAATCACTTCACAGTAAGTCCACCTTTTCAGTCACGCAGCCAGAAACTCCGAAAGCACATTTGAGTTCCGTCTTTCTCTTACTCATCTCCATTACCCTGGCCCAAGCCCGAATCATATTGCACTTGAACCTTTGTGCTAGTCTCCTAACTAGTTTCTCTACACTCTATATCCTCAAAGCAATGACAGAATAGTCCCATTAGGATAAAAGGTAGGTCATGTCACTCCTTCGCTCCCATCCTGCCAGTGTCCACCCATCTCCCTCAGAACAAAATGAAAATCCCTTCAAAGGCCCCAGACAGTCTGCTCCTACACACTGAGTCACACATTTCACCTCATCTGCTATGCCTTCCTTGGTTCACGCCCCTCCAGCCCCACAGACCTTAATCCTCAGAGCAGCACGATCCTACTCCAGGGTTTTCACATTTGCAGCATCTCCTCTGAGATCCTCTCCCCCACTTATCCCCATGTCTCACTCCTCACTTCCTTAAACTGCACAGATGTTACAGTCTCAGTGAGGCTTGACCTCACCTCTCCTCTCTTTATTGATAAAATTGAAACACCCTCACTGGAACACTACCTATTCTTTTGGCCTGCTTTATTTTTATTTATTGAGTTTATCCCTTTCAAACATGTTTATAGTTTACCTGCTTGTTTTATTTACTGCCTGTCGCTCCTACCAAGATACCAGCTTCATGAGGATAGGGCAGGCGTTTTTGTCTATTTACTGATGTATCCCTCAGTTTAATATGGGAGCTGACATATAACAGGTGCTCAGTAAATAATTGTTGAATGAAAGAATAAATGCATTATATTCCTCCTGACCAGTGTGGTGATGTTGTTGAATAGAAAACTGGACCTGGAATTTTTTCACTATTTCAAGATCAATCTCTTTTTTTTTGTCATTAATTTTTATTGGAGTATAGGTACTTTACAATGTTGTCAGTTTCTACTGTACAGAATGAAGCAGCCATACACATATATATATATTCCCTCACTTTTGGATTTCCTTCCCATTCAGGTCACCACAGTGCATTAAGTAGAGTTTCCTGAGCTATACAGTATATTATCTTTATGTTATGTAACTATATTTATATACAATATCAGTAGTGTATATGTGTTAATCCCAATCTCCCACTTCCTCTCAACCCTCTTCTCCCTTGATATCCATATATTTGTTATCTACACCTGTGTCTCTATTTCTGCTTTGCAAACAAGGTCACCTATACCATTTTTCCAGATTCCACATATATGTGTTAATATATGATATTTGTTTTTCTCTTTCTGACTCACTTCACTCTTACTTCACTCTCTAGGTCCATCCACATCTCTACAAATGACCCAATTTCATTCCTTTTTATGGCTGAGTAATATTCCATTGTGTATATGTACTGTATCTTCTTTATCCATTCCTCTGCTGATGGACATCTAGGTTGCTTCCATGTCCTGGCTGTTGTAAATAATCCTGCAGTGGACATTGGGGTGTATGTATCTTTTCCAAGATCAATCTCTTTCACTCTGCTACCAAATGTCAATTTTCCCCTGTTTCTTTGTAGTCACTTAGACTTCACCAAAGAGCTTCCCTGGTGACTCAGATGGTAAAGAATCTGCCTGCAGTGTGGGAGACCTGGGTTCAGTCCCTGTGTTGGGAAGATCCCCTGGAGGAGGGTATGGCAATGCACTCTAGTATTCTTGTCTGGAGAATCCCCAGTGGACAGAGGAGCCTGGTGGGCTGCAGTCCATGGGATCACAAAGAGTTGGACACGACTGAGTGACTAAGCACAGCATAGACTTCACCAAAATGGCTATCAAAGGGGAATGTTTTGGGCATTTGATCTAGTGAACACGAGTAGAATTCAAGAAATAATAACTGAGGAAGCCTAGATTTCATGTGAGTTATTATACCTCATCAGCTTGTAAACCATGATAGCAAATGGTATTTTTACTCACCAAACCCACTCCATCACTCTCCGTGCTGGCAGGACCTAATTCTAGAGTTCACACCTTTGAGGCCATGTGCTCATGGAAAAGGAGCTCTCTCCAACCTTGCCATGATGGAGTAAATCATCTGGTCTTATTCTCCTGGCTCATAATAGTATGAGACATGAGCATGCAACTTAATTTTAGCCAATAAAACTTTAGGGGGGTTTTGAGAGAGGATTTTTTTTCCCTTCCTAAAAAAAAAAAAAAAAATAGGATTCTTGGGCTTCACCTCTAGAAATTTGGATTTGGTAGGTCTGAGTGGAGGTTCAGGTATTTGAATTTTTAATATCACCCCCAATTCTGATGCAGAAGGTCCAGGAACTACATGTTGAAAAATAGAAAAAAAGAAAAAAAAAACTTCCCTATAAGATTAATGACCTGGGGCTGTTCTTACCCAGTTATCTCTTAGGAAGCCAGCCAAATACTCATTTCCATCATCAAGTAATTCCCCCAGGAAGGTCATGAAATCATCCTCACTTTCCTCTACTTTCGGGTCTAGAATGTACTCATTTTTTGAGCCAAAGACTGTTAATTGCAGGTGTGCTCCATCTCTGGCCCCCAACACGAGGAAGCTACAGATATTCTTACCATCACTGACTGCTAAATAGGGGACCAACTTGTGTTCCCTCCAACATATGCTTAGTTTAGAGGAACTTTGTTCTTACCTCTTGGTTTCCTCTTTGGTTTATAGAAACAACACTGAGACATGCAAAAAGCAGATTATTATCTTACCCACATCTTTTCAGAAGAGATTAATATTTCATTCCACCTCCCACAAGACCTGCAGAAATCTTGGTTGGCAAAAAGCATGTTTCACTGATTAAATATGAGAACAAAATTCAAATGAGGGTACTTTTCTTTCATTCCCAAACAGTAATGCATTCTGTAGAACAGGTACAACAGGAAGTAGCCCCTGGTGTAAAGCAAGCAGGACCACACCTATGGCTGTTTGAGCTGAAGAATGTAGGAAAATGCTTTCCTTATGCTTTAGGGAATGAACCAACAAAGAATGCAGGCTTCTCCAGGTTCTGCAGGGAATTGATTTTCAGAGAAGCGACACTGCATGGAGAGTGGGGTTACAGATTCAGCTTCTAAGTTGATTACTTACTTGAAGGAAAAACCTGTGAATTACTCAGCTGGCAAAGAATCCTCCTGCAAAGCAGGAGACCCTGGTTCGATTCCTGGGTCGGAAAGATCCACTGGAGAAGGAAGAGGCTACCCACTTCAGTATTCTTGGGCTTCCCTTGTGGCTCAGCTGGTAAAGAGTCTGCCTGCAATGGGGGAGACCTGGGTTCCACCCCTGGGCTGGGAGGATCCCCTGAAGAATGGAAAGGGTACCCACTCCAGTACTCTAGCCTAGAGAATTCCATGGACTGTATAGTCCATGGGGTCGCAAAGAGTCGGACATGACTGAGTAATTTTCACTTCACTTGATGTTTATATTTTCCATCAAAGACTTGACGTTTATTCCCGCCAAAGCCACTAAGTGTCTGGAGCTCTTTTGTCCCAAAGAGTTACGTATGTTTTCAGTTCAGTTCAGTTCAGTTCAGTTCAATTTAGTCGCTCAGTCGTGTCCGACTCCCTGCAACCCCATGGACTGCAGCAGGCCAGGCCTCCCTGTCCATCACCAATTCCCGGACTTTACTCAAACTCATATCCATTGAGTTGGTGATGCCATTCAACCATCTCATTTTCTGTCGTCCCCTTCTTCTCCTGCCCTCAATCTTTCCCAGCATCAGAGTCTTTTCAAATGAGTCAGTTCTTCGCATCAGGTGGCCAAAGTATTGGAGTTTCAGCTTCAACATCAGTCCTTCCAATGAATATTCAGGACTGATTTCCTTTAGGATGGACTGGTTGGATCTCCTTGCTGTCCCAGGGACTCTCAAGAGTCTTCTTCAACACCACAGTTCAAAAGCATCAATTTTTCAGTGTTCAACTTTCTTTATAGTCCAACTCTCACATCCATACATTACTGGAAATACCATAGCTTTGACTAGACGGACCTTTGTTGGCAAAGTCATGTCTCTGCTTTTTAACATGCTATCTAGGTTGATCATAACTTTTCTTCCAAGGAGCAAGCGTCTTTTAATTTCATGGCTGAGATCACCATCTGCAGTGATTTTGGAGCCCAGAAAAATAAAGTCTCTGAGTGTTTCCATTGTTCCCCCATCTATTTGCCATGAAGTGATGGGACCAGATGCCATGATCTTAGTTTTCTGAATGTTGAGCTTTAAGCCATCTTTTTCACTCTCCTCTTTCACTTTCAACAAGAGGCTCTTTAGTTTTTCGCTTTCTGCCATAAGGGTGGTATCATCTGCATATCTGAGGTTATTGATATTTCTCCCGGCAATCTTGATTTCAGCTTGTGCTTCATCCAGCCAGCATTTCTCATGATGTACTCTTCATATAAGTTAAATAAGCAGGGTGACAATATACAGCCTTGATGTACTCCTTTTCCTATTTGGAACCAGTCTGTTGTTCCATGTCCAGTTCTAACTGTTGCTTCCTGACCTGCATACAGATTTCTCAAGAAGCAGGTCAGGTAGTCTGGTATGCCCATCTCTTTAAGAATTTTCCAGAGTTTGTTGTGGTCCACACAGTCAAAGGCTTTGGCATAGTCAATAAAGCAGAAGTAGATGTTTTTCTGGAACTCTCTTGCTTTATCGATGATCCAGCAGATGTTGGTAATTTGATCTCTGATTCCTCTGTCTTTTCTAAATCCAACTTAAACATCTGGAAGTTCACAGTTCACGTACTGTCGAAGCCTGGCTTGGAGAATTTTGAGCATTACTTTACTAGCATGTGAGAGCAGTGCAATTGTGTGGTAGTTTGAACATTCTTTGGCATTGCCTTTCTTTGGGATTGGGATGAAAACTGACCTTTTTTTTTTTTTCTCATGGAGGTATTTATTTTATTTTATTTTTAATTTATTTATTTTAGTTGGGGGCTAATTACTTTACAATATTGTAGTGGTTTTTGCCATACATTGACATGAATCAGCCATGGGTTTACATGTGTTCCCCATCCTGAACCCCCCTCCCACCTCCCTCTCCATCCCATCCCTCTGGGTCATCCCATTGCTCCAGCCCTGAGCATTTATCTCATGCATTGAACCTGGAATGGTGTTCTGTTCCACATATGATAATATACATGTTTCAATGCTATTGTCTCAGAACATCCCACCCTCACCTTCTCCCTCAGAGTCCACAAGACTGTTCTATGCATCTGTGTCTCTTATTCTGTCTTGCATATAGGGTTATCATTACTATCTTTCAAATTCCATATATGTGCATTAGTATACTGTATTGGTGTTTTTCTTTCTGGCTTACTTCACTCTGTATAATGGGCTCCACTTTCATCCATCTCAATAGAACTGACTCAAATGTATTCTTTTTAATGGCTGAGTAATATTCCATTGTGTATATGTACCACAGCTTCCTTATCCATTCATCTGCTGGTGGATATCTAGGTTTCTTCCATGTCCTGGCTATTATAAACAGTGCTGCAATGAACATTGGGGTACATGTGTCTCTTTCAATTCTGGTTTCCTCTGTGTGTATGCCCAGCAGTGGGATTGCTGGGCCATATGGCAGTTCTATTCCCCATTTTTTAAGGAATCTCCACACTGTTCTCCATAGTGGCTGTACTAGTTTGTATTCCCACCAACAGTGCAAGAGTGTTTCCTTTTCTCAACACTCTCTCCAGCATTTATTGCTTGTAGACTTTTGTATAGCAGCCATTCTGACTGGTACCTCATTGTGGTTTTGACTTGCACTGTTCTAATAATGAGTGATGTTGAGCATCTTTTCATGTGTTTGGAAAACTGACCTTTTCCAGTCCTGTGGCCACTGCTGAGTTTTCCAAATTTGCTGGCATATTGAGTGCAGCAGTTTCACAGTATCATCTTTTAGGAGTTGAACTAGCTCAACTGGAATTCCATCACCTCCACTAGCTTTGTTCACAGTGGTTCTTCCTAAGGCCCACTTGACTTCACATTCCAGGATGTCTGGCTCTAGGTTGGTGATCACACCATCGTGATTATCTGGGTCGTGAAGATCTTTTTTGTATAGTTCTTCTGTGTATTCTTGCCACCTCTTCTTAATATCTTCTGCTTCTGTTAGGTTCATACCATTTCTGTCCCTTTATTGTGCCCATCTTTGCATGAAATATTCCCTTGGTATCTCTAATTTTCTTGAAGAGATCTTTAGACATTCCCATTCTATTGTTTTCCTCTATTTCTTTCCATTGATCACTGTGGACTTTTAGTTACCATTTAGTTATCATTTTCAAGACCATTCACTTATTTCTCAGCAAGTATTTCTTGAACACCTATATATGCCTAGTACTAATTACCAACAGTACATGGAATTTGGTCATTGAAATAGGAAACATGCTGTAATTTTGTCAAGTATCAAGTTCATGAGATAAAGAGATCCATTTTCCAAGGAACACTGAATACTGGAAAGGTGACATTGACTATTATTGCAGGCAAAAAATTGAGTTCTTGAAGATTAATCTGGGTTCTATATATGGGGGTTGTATTTTTCTCTCATGTAAATCCATCTTTTCATTCATTCAACAAATAATTGAGTGTCTGTTATGTTCCAGTCATGGCTCTCTGGGTTAGAGATAAGGCAGTGAACATGTCAGATACAATTCTTAGACTCACAGAGCCTATGTCCTATTGAGGGTGCCAGACAATGAATAGGCAACAAACAAATGAAGAAAATGACATCAGATTAACATCACTAATCATTAGAGGAACGCAAATCAAAACTATGGTGAGATACCACTTCACACCCACTAGGATGGCTGTTATGAAAAAAGCCTGAAAACAGCAAGCCTTAGGAAGGATGTAGAGTAACTGGAACTTTGTGCATTATTAATGGGAGTGTAAAATGGTGCAGCCACTGCAGGAAACAACATTAGCTTTTTCTTCATAAAAGCTAAATACAGATTTGTCATACGATCAAGCAATTCCACTTCTGGATATATACCCAAAGGAATTACTAGCAGAGACTCAGACAGCTATTTGTATACCCATGTCCACAGCAGCATTATTTACAAGGGCCCAAATATTCATCAATAGATGAATGGATAAACAAAACGTAGTATGTACATACAGTGGAATATAACTCAACCTTATAAAGGGAGCAAATTCTGATACATGAGACAACATGGATGAATCTTGAGGATATTATTATGCTAACTGAAGCCAGACACAAAAAAGGACAAGTACTGTTATGATTCCACTTATATGAGGTACCTAGAGTAGTCAAATTCATAGAGACAGAAAGTAGATGGGTAGTCCCCAAGGACTAAGGGAAGCAGGGAATGGAGAGTTAGTATTTAATGGGCAGAGTGTTACATCTGCAATACAAAAAGGGTTATAGAGATAGATGGTGGTAATGGCTGCACAACAATATGAATATACCTAATGTTTCTGAAATAGACACTTAAATATTATTAAAATAGTAGACTTTTATTATGGATATTTTACCACAATAAAAATATGATGCCAGAGAGTAGAAAGTTATAAAGAAAGTAAAACAGGAGGGTAACTGGTTGCTATATGGAATGGAAGGAGGCTACTGATTCTGGATGGGTCTCTAGGGAAGGCATCATTGAGAAGATACCTGCTAAGGTAATAGGACTTATATTTAGAAGAGGTACAACCTACTGGAAGGGGAGAGAAATTTTTAGAAATAGAGAGCTTTAGGAAAAAATCACTAACTCCTGGGAAAGAATTTTAGGTGGTAGTTTATGAGCTTTTCCTTTATTATTTTTTATTATAAAAAAATAATTTTATTTATTTATTTGTGGCTGTGCTGGGTTTTGGTGCTGCACAGGCTTTTCTCTAGTTGCCTAGCTGCAGCAACCGGAGCTACTCTTCATTGCAGTGCACAGGCTTCTCATTGCTGTGGCTTCTCCTGTTGCAGAGTACAGACTCTAGGGTGCACGGGCTTTAGTAGTTGTGGCCTGTGGGCTCTAGAGCACAGGCTCAATAGTTGTGGTGCACAGGCTTAGTTGCCCCGTGGCATGTGGGATCTTCCCGGATCAGGGATCAAACTCATGTCTCCTGCATTGACAGGTGGATTATTTACCACTGAGCCACCAGAGAAGCCCAAGCTTTTGCTTTACTCTTCATGTAATCATGGAAGAAGCCCTGATTTCCAAGGTAGTCTCTTGGGATGTTCTAAAAACTAATTTTAAAAATAGTTCCTGCTCTTTAGAGTCATTCTTATCCTTATAGGGAACTTCATGCATAGGGATTGTACACTGTGATGGCACTGAAGATTTAAAACCAAATAACTAGGGAAGACCCTCCAGAAGCAAAGCTAATGTTGAGTATGGAATTACAGAACCACAACATCTGGACTAGAAAGGACCCTTCAGAGTCATTAGCATTCTCTTCTGAAGTTGGAGTTCTCGCTGGAATGTCCCTGCTAAGTCATCATTCAGCTTTGGATTAGGCACCTCTAAATGACATTACTTTGCCAACAAAGGTCCGCGTAGTCAAAGCTATGGTTTTTCCAGTAGTCACGTATGGATGTGAGAGTTGGACTATAAAGAAAGCTGAACACCGAAGAATTGATGCTTTTGAATTGTGGTGTAGGAGAAGACTCTTGAAAGTCCCTCAGACAGCAAGGAGATCCAACCAGTCCATCCTAAAGGAAATCAGTCCTGAATATTCATTGGAAGGACTGATGTTGAAGCTGAAACTCCAATACTTTGGCCACCTGATGTGAAGAACTGACTCATTTGAAAAGACCCTGATGCTGGGAAAGATTGAAGGCAGGAGGAGGGGACAATAGAGGATGAGACAGAGGATGAAGACTGACTCAATGGACATGAGTTTGAGTAAACTCCGGGAGTTGGTGATGGACAGGGAGGCCTGGTGTGCTGTGTGGTCCATGGGATCACAAAGAGTTGGACACGATTGAGCGACTGAACTGAACTGAAATGCCAGGATCCTACATCCTTTCAGAGTATACATCTGATACTGGGATGACTTTGCTGTTGGAGAGCCCTGTTCCATTTTTTAGGTGACCTTCATCTGATTCCATTCAGCAGGTGAGATGGTTAATTTTATGTATAACTTGACTGGGCCAGGAAGAGATTGAGTAAAGCAGATTGCCATCCATAATGTGGGTAGGCATCATTCAATCAGTTGAAGGCATGAAGAGAACAAAAGACTTAGCCTCCCCCACAAAAAAGAAAATTCTTCTGCTTGATGGCCTCTGAACTGAGACATCAGCTTTTCCTGTTTCCAGCCTTTGGACTCAAAGTGGGACATTGGCTCTGCAATTTTGATACTTGCATATCATAATCTTGTGAGCCCATTCCTTATAATCTATCTGTTTGTCCATCTATCCATTCATCCCATCGATTTTGTTTCTCTGGAGAATCCTCACACACCAGGTCATATAAAGTAAGTTTAATGCAGTCCTCTTGAGGAACTGCCAAATATCTGAACATGGTACTGAGCACCCTGATGCCTCTCTTCAATAACTAAAATACCTCAGTTCTTTATACAGCAAGGCTCCTGACTTCTTATCAATCCACCTTGGATTCCTTGGACCAAAATCCACATTTACTGTGAGCTGTTCTGGGCACAAGAGAGCAAGATCATCATCTCCTTGTTCTACGTGTTATATTCCTATGGCAAAAGTCCAACTGAGCTTTGTTTCATCCATGTCATTCTGTTGCTTATATGTGTAACACAAATGCACATACATGTATATACCACCTACTGCTGTAAACTTATCACTCTTCTACTTCCTTGAGGTCATGATAGAATGAAAGGGGGATGAATAAATATATAAATAAGTTCCAAGCACATTAAAGCGGAGTGAAATAAGATTTAACAAGAGTTGTCTGACATAGATAATCTTATTTTATCTTTATTTACAGATGTAAGGGGAACAATAGACACTTGGAGCCTAAGTAACTTATCCACATCCTCATAGTTAAGAAGTAATTAAAATGGGGTTGAAGCCCAGGACACTCTGATCCTGAAACCAATGGGCTGTCCATTGCCTCATACCATATAGCATGCACATTGTGGGCACTTAAAATAATTTCCAGAGTAATATAAGATGATGGCATGGAATTATGAGAGAATGTACCCCAAAGAGGATAAAAGGAAGAAAACTATAATGCAAGGACAAATTAAGTAGCAAAGGTATTACTAATTCACCTATTAGTTCTTTATATACTTTCCTATCCAATTCAAGAATTTTCCTAGAAAAATTCTCACCATCAATAGCAGAATGTGTGGCAAAGGAGACATAACTATAGGTTTACTAGGTGAGCTAAGGGGAGAGGGAAATTGAATTTTAAAAAATACACACTCAATATTATGATTGTTAACTTTAAAAGTGGTATTTATGATGAAAACTATCAGTGCTGGGGAAACAACAGTGTAGGAAAACAAAAGTTTTAAATATAAAACTATGAACTCCTATATACAATTCTGAAAAAATGGAAATAAAAGAGAAAGTCATTTAGTCTTGACCCTTGAAAATCAGTCCAAAACATACCCACGTACAGTAAATAATAATGAATGGGGGCAAATCTGCTATCTGACTACATTTTAGAAAAATCTGATACTGAACAGTTTTCATCCAGCCATAGGCATCAAAGTTTCTTGTTCACTGAAGGAAGCAACAGTGTGATATCTGAGTAGAATTCAGTTACCGTCCATCATGAAAAACCAAAACTGTATTCAGAAAGTGGGCATTTTGCACACAGAACAATACCATGAATCACAGTGTGCACACACATAGGCACACTCATATGCATGGGGGTCTTTTCTCTCCATTTCTGTCAGTGCCGTATGGTGATGATCACTGATCTCTATGCTTCCCACTCCAATGTAGCTTGCTTGGCAACACACCTATTCTATAGAGCCATCAGCTGATGTTCCTGGTGACGGCCTTAGAGCTGTCCCTCTCCTTCTGGAGACCAAGTGGATTCTGCAGAGAGGCCTGGCATCTTTACCAGGACAGCAAATGGAACTCGGGGCTGAAAGTGGATTTCCTGCACAGCTGAGCCAAGGGCTTCCAACTGTCCAGCCAGATGTTTCTCTATATGGTCCTGGCAGCCATGTCTTGGGATAAGGCCAGAATCTGGCCTGATTTCTACACTGAAAAGCTTGATGGAATGCTGGGGTGGTGCCATCCCATAATAAAAGAAGTGGTCTTTCAGATTGGCATACTATTTCCATTTGCCTTGAGAGCCCCTCCAAAAGGAAGAGGGGTGTGAGGAAAAGTGGGTGTGCCCACCTAATTCATGCCAGCGCCTGGGCAGAGGAGGGGGGGGAGGGGCTGGGGGAAAGTGGATGAAGAAAGCTCTGAGTGACTGGAGGTCGGTGCCAGATGGAGCTGCAAGACAGCGCTTTGCCGCCTCCCTCCACACATGTGTGGTCACCAGGGGATTGCCTGGCTATGAACACTGCTTCACATCTGTCAGCTAAATCAAAGATGCATAATTGAAGATACAAAGCGAGAAACATTACGTGGTTCACAAGGCTCCCCAGAGGATTTCGGATCTATAATCCAGTGAGCAGATTTTAATGAGACATGAGCCTAGTGCTCTCATCTGTGAGAGAGGATCTCACTCCAGCTGTTTTCATGGATGTGGAAAACTTCTTTTGCAAAATACAGGCAGTCTTTCTTGATTGGTCACTGCCTACCCATTTCTCCTAGAAGCCTTTGGCCTTTCTGCCAAAGAAATGCTTCTTTTGAAGCCTAGGCAATTTCTGAACATGAGGAAGGCTCAAGAGCTGCTATGATTGAAGCTTTAGGACGAACATGTCAGGGAAAGGTGTGCTAGATAAGAACATGGACCTGGTATAATTTCTTAGACCCAAATTTAAGCATTTCCAAATGTTTAATCATAAAAGTAATTCAAGGTTTGACGTTTTACTCAAACAATACATAAATATGGCAAGTGTGAAGTAAACGTGTAAATAGGATTTCTTGCTCACATTCCTAGAACAGTGCTTCCCAGATGTTCTGAGGTAAAGGAATAAATTTTCCTTATCTCCAATCCTCATGGACCAATACTTTTGAAAACACAATAAAAATGAATTACTAGAACAATTACCAAAAACCACCCAAAGGCATATAAAGTACAAACCCATCCAAAAAAAAAAGTTTAAGTTCAACAGATCACACATGTGTATGTAGTGAAAATATCAATTTGCTGTAACATTTTTAAGGCCTCTCAATTTCTATAGTCATTGTGGACCACACTTTGACAACTCATTTTCCACTGGAGATTTTTAAAAATTTCTACACATATTAAATATATGTACATTCAGGTGTATGTTTTTAAACATAAGACGAATCATATTATACATATTGATAGATAACTTGCCTTTTGTACTTAATACATTCTTACATCTTTCATATTAGTTCTTAAAAAAATCTACCTCATTCTTTTTTGTGGCTGCCAGGCATTCAATATTATGAATACACTACAATTATTTTTAGCTAGTCTCAATATTTACAGACATGCAGATGGTGTCTAGATTTTGCTTATAGTCAAAATTTGATGGCATGACCTCCAGAAATGGCGTGGTGTTAATTCCATATGCCTTTTGATGCCAGTGTCACCGCTAGCATTTGTTAGAACTTAGACTTTGTGAGCAAAAGCAAAATTTCTTGCAGTCCAAATGTTCTTTTCCCTCAAACCAGCTTGCTGGGCTCCTTGAGAGTCACATTGGTGGTGAATGACTCAAATAAGCATTTATCAGCACAGGGTATTAAAAAGCAGAGAAATTACTCGGCCTACAAAGGTCTGCATTGTCAAAGCTATGGTTTTTCCAGTAGTCATGTACTGATGTGAGAGGTGGACAATAAGAAAGGCTGAGCACCAAAGAACTGATGCCTTTGAACTGTGGTGCTAGAGCAGACTCTTGAGAGCCCCTTGGACAGCCGGGAGACCAAACCAGTCAATCCTAAGGAAGATCAGTCCTGAATATTCATTGGAAGGATTGATGCTGAAGCTGAAGCTCCAATACTTTGGCCACATGTTGCAAAGAGCCAACTCATTGGAAAAGACCCTGATGCTGGAAAAGATTGAAGGCAGGAGGAGAAGGGGACAACAGAGGATGAGATGGTTGGATGGCATCACTGACTCAATGGACATGAGTTTGAGTAAACTCTGGGAAATGGTGAAAGACAGGAAAGCCCGGCGTGCTACAGTCCACGGGGTCACAAAGAGTCAAACATGACTGAGTGACTGAACGACAACAATGGCATAAGGCATCTTCTTCAGAGGTTGCAAGACTAACGGCAGTGCGAATGAGCAATTTAATGGAAAGCCTTTGCCTTTTCCACTGAGTGGCAGAAAAGTGAATATCCAACAAGAATGCAGGCTGCCTTGGGGCACACCACTGCCCCTCAGCCAATGCTCAGTTCTTAACTTGATGGTTCAGAGTTCAGCAGAGAGCCCGCATGAAGGGGAGGTTTGCCTGGTGACTAACCTCAGCTTAGGGCCCAGTTCCTCTCTGACAGTCTTTCCCCTGAACTTGGGGCTCCCCATGATTACTTGCATGAGTTTCTACGTTGCTGCTCAGGCTTCAGGTGCCCATTGTTGGAGCAGTCAGATTTGAGTGTGTAAACCACACTCCCAGGCAGGCATGTCTAGTCAAGATAAACCTGAGCATTTGGCTCCAGTACTCTCGCTCCAGGCACAGGGCATGACCCAGGGAGGGGCGGGGTGTTTTTGATGTTTATATTTCATATATCTCCAACACAGCCAATTATGTCAGGTCCCTGGGCATGTATGGAGCTACTGGAAAGGGTTTTGTGTTGAAGGCAAAACTGCTCAAGTAGAAAGACAAGTTTTCCTTTCTCCTAGGTTAGCTAGGTCAAAAGGAAAAGGAGGTTCTAGACTTGTACCATGAAGTTCATCCACTTGGGTTTGGTTAACCCAGATGGGGGAAATCCAGCAATAACTTCCCTCTGTGTTTTCAGTCAAGAAGAGAAATAATTTTGGATACCCTGAAGGCTCCCAAGACCCAACACTCTCTTGCATGAGAACTAAACGCACATTGCGAGGCAGTGAGGGGACCTAATTCTTTGGTCTTGCTAAAACCTCCAGTGGTCCTGAGGAGAGGAGCCCTGAGTAGAAGCATACAGACTAACAACCAGGTGAATGGATGAGCTTCACCAAAGGCTGATCCACTTCCCTTCTGGAGCGAGCATTATCCACGTCAAAGGAGGCAGAAGAGAGCTTTGGGTAACAACCAAGAGACAAGGGGACATTCTCATTATGAACCGCTGTTCAGTCTGGGCTCTGAGATGACACCCTGAGTCCCAGGCATCGTCTGCACCAGGAGAGGACTCAGGGCTTGGCATTTCCTCTGTGACCTGCCAGCCCCTAACGTGCAGCTCCTGTAGGATTTTTTTTTGAAAACCCTGCAAAGATCCCTTTGAGTGGAAACCTGCCCCAGCAGGCCTGCCTTACACATCCCTTCAGAAATGTTTTCTTTTTTCCTCTGAACATGTACTTTGGAGAGGGCAGCCTTCCTACTCTCAGCCTCTTTTGTATGAAAGTAAGGTTGCCATCTAAATCCAGGGAAAGTATTTTAAAACGTGTATCTAGTTTCCTTCTCAGAAAGGCAGGAGACCTTTTCCTTGTAAACATCATCTCCATTTCAAAGTTCTTAAAGGGACATTTTGTTGTGCTGACATGGAAATGCTTACTTCTGTCTTCAATCTCCCTGATTCCCTAAAACTCTCCACAGATAGGCTCTAAATGTTTCACGTTGCTGACATAACCCCTTGGCTCCAAGTGAGCCCTCATAGCCCTCATGATCTCTCTCTGCTGTTTGGTTTAAGATGACCTCATTTATGTCTTATGGGGAGAAAATCACATCCCAGAGGGGGAAAGGCCAGGATCAAAGAGCAACTCGGTTAATATAGGTAGAAAAAGATCGCTCATTTCCCCCTCATAGCATATAAATCTCATCTCCAGATGACAGTGACTGGTGGCTCAGCAGTAAACAATCTGCCTGCAATGCAGGAGACCCAGGCTCAATTCATGGACAGGGAAGATCCCCTGGAGGAGGGCATGGGGAATACCCAAGAATACTCACTCCAGTATTCTTGCCTAGAGAATCCCACAGACAGAGGAGCCTGGCGGGCTGCAGTCCATAGGGGTTGCACAGAGTTGGACACAACTGAAGCGACTAAGCAGCAGCAGCAGAGCAGTTACAAAAGAAAATTGCTGAGTGCCTGAGAAATTTCTTCCTTACGTCATTTCAGTAAATAATTCAGTGGACATCTTTCCAGGCATGTGTTCAACCTGGAGGAGTGAGGAGAGAACCTGGCTGTTCACTGGCCACTTGCTGAGGACTTGTGCACCAGTGATGGACCCGGGAGATGTGGACACTATATCCAGGGCAGCAAAGGCTGCCTCCCCTGTGACGGACCCTTCTCAATGCTTGTTCCACATAATCACAATCCATGGCAAAGTCAGCCCAATTCACATTTTACTAGGCATGACCAGCTATTTGTTGTTGTTGTTTAGTTGCTAAGTCACATCCGACTCTTTGGTGACCCCGGGGACGGTAGCCCGCCAGGCTCCTCTGGCCATGGGATTTCCCAGGCAAGAATATTGGAGTGGGTTGTCATTTCCTTCTCTAGGAGATCTTCCTGACCCAGGGACTGAACTCATGTCTTTCACATTGGCAGGTGGATTCTTTACTGCTGAGCCAGCGGGGAAGTCCAACTAAATAATTACTGTGACATTATTACCATGTTGGTTTATGAAGCTAGGGTCAAAGAAAAGGCCACGTAGATGGTAATATCTGAAGAAGAAACTCAACATTTTTTTTTCTTGCATTGTCTTATGAAGGCAAGGAGAAGCTTGGCCCCAATGAAATCATCTCAAATTTTCTGGAAGTGAAAAAATAAAATTAAAGACAAAACTAAGCCCATTCCCTGCCTGTCACCGGGGAGGAGCTATCAACTCCACACCAGCACACCAGGGTTCATCTAAGCACCTACAGTTTTTCTGTCCTACAGGGAATGGCTTAGCTAGAGATGTCTCAGAGCAAACAGCTACCTCAATTTTTTTAACCATCTGGGAAATCTATTGAACTCATAGATTAATTTTGGTAGAATTGACATCTTCCCAGCATTGAGCATTTAGCTAAGTCATCTTTAATTTCTATTATTATCTTGCAGTTTTCATTACAGAAACCTTGCACATCTTTATTTCGTTACATTTCTTCCTAGATATTTAATGTTTTTTTTTGAAGTCACTATAAATGCCATATTTTTAGAGCTTAATTTTCTGATTATTGTTGCTATATAGGGATGCAACCAAATTTTTTACATATTGATTCCATATCCAGCACTGTTTTATTTCATGTTAAATTAACCTTCCATTAGGTTCATGATGTTTTATCTCATTCATAAGCCACTGGTTCTGCTGGTGAATATTTAATTTAAACTTTTTGTGTCTAATTATACCAGTTATTCAAAAAAGTGTTTTAAATTTTTTTCTAATTCCCTGGTGGTCCAGTGGTTAGGAATCCATCTTCCAATGCATGGGACACGAGTTCAATCCCTGGGGGGCAGGGGGCAACTAAGATCCCTCATTCCTCAGGGCAACTAAGCCCAGGCACCACAACTAGAGAAGCCCATGTGCCATAACCAGAGCATGCTGAAACAAAGACCCAGCACAGCCAAAGGAAAAAAAATGTTAAAATATCTATGATCGTGGATATATCTATTTCTCCTTTAAGGTCTGTCAATTTATGCTTTATGTATTTTGAAGTTACATCACCAACCCATTTAAACCTTGCTAATTTTTGAAAATGTTTTCACCTCCCATCTAACTCCCTATTTTATTTCCATACCTACCAAAGACATGGGATGCCAGGGTGTGTGTTTAGAAGAAAACCCTTCTGGAGAATACTCAGCTCCTTCTCAAAGAGAGAGGGAAAGAGGAACGGAGGAAGGATGACCATAGAGACGAGAAAGGAAGGAGGAGAAAAAAAAGAAGGAAAGAAGAGATAGAAAAGAAAGGAAAAGAAAAAAAAAGGGTATCAAATGGTTTCTGCCTCATTATTTTTCATTGCTGCCAAAGTTGCTGGCACATTCTTAGAGACTGCAGTGTCTGTTCCTTGAAAACCAACTGGATATCTAGACCAGGCTTAAAGGCATCTCTCTAATTACAACCACAGAGATGTTCCTCTTCCCTTTCATCTCGGGCTTTTCTGGGGCTCGGCTCTGTCCCTTGCCATCATCTTCTGAAAGGTTAGATGAGCCGTCATCATTCAGTTTGTGCATCCAAACAAGCCTTGAAGCATTTTTCTCTTGCTTAGGTTGGCACGGCCAGCCCACAGGGTGTGACTTTGCTACTCTTTCTCATCCTTTTTTTGTTCTCCTCTTGAGCACATATCACATTAGTGTCCTGCCTTGTGCCAGACATGTCTTCAGGACAGCATTCACTTTAGACAGCTTCCTTGAAGGTGCAGCAACTCTGTGCCTCTCTCTCAAGAGAGGCAAACCAGGAAAATATCTGCTGCTCTCTTCACAGAATTGGCTCATTTAAAAGCCGACCCAATTAAGTCACAAAGCCTGCTAATGAACATTTTAAAATGATTTGCAACAACTATTGAAAATCAGTTAATCTGCACAAATGTTCATGGATATCTTAAGCTGTATTTTCTAAATAAAGGAACAAACCAATAATCTTAACTGACTTCTCAGAGATCACACAGCTGGTTGGAAAGGAGCCAGTTTAAGAGCTTAGTTTGTGAATCACTCTTCTGATCTACCAACATTAGGATATGTTTGCATAGAAGCAACTTAACAATTAAAATGAGATTGATCTACAGGAATAGAAATGATACATGAAAATATGAACTACGACAGCATTTAGTAGTTTGATCAGATTATCAAGTCAGCTACAAAGATATATAGATTGATGCATAACAGATCAGGATTCAAGAATATAGTGAATTCTGGTTATTAGGTGCTAACTATTCATCTTGTATGGATAATTTTTAGGGTTTTTTGTTGTTGTTGTTTTCTTTTTGTCCTTCCTACTGCCAGATGTCTGTTTATACTATCACTTAAAAATGGCATATGGGGACTTCTCTGGTGGTCCAGTGGTTAAGAATCTGCATTGCAATGCAAGGGACACAGGTTCAATCCCTGGTCAGGGAACTAGGATCCCAAATGCTGTGGGGCAACTGAGCGCAAGTGCTACAACTACTGAGCCCACGCGCCACAGCTAGACAGAAGCCCTCATGATGAAACAAAGAGGCTGCATGCCGTCATGATCAATCCCACATGCAGCAACTAAGATCCAAAACAGCCCAAAATAAAATAAATAAATAATAAATAAATATTTTTTAAAAGATGAAAAAGATTGACATATAGATAAAAGAGGAGAAAATGTATAGCTCAAATCTGCTCATTTTCATTGTCAAGATGTAGGTATCATGAGGAATTATAGGTAGATTTCAATAACGTGAAAGCTCTAGTTGCATGTGCAAGAAGGTATCATGAGTGATAATCTTAACAAAGGCAACAGCTAGTTAGACTTCTTATAGAACCAATGTGCTCTCTCTGCCAGTGACAGTACAGAATAGATTCAGAAAACTTTTATCTCAATAGTAAAAATGATACTATTAATACCAATTCATATTGGAGTGCTTACTACATATCAGGCACTTGGTTAGTAATTTTATACATATTATGTCATCTATTTTTCATGGTAAGAGATTCGATTTTCTTAATTCCATTTTTACCAGCTGAGGATATGGAGCCCAGTTAGTAGTACCAGTGGAGGAGAGAGAGGGGTCCTGGGTCAGAGTGCTGCCTTTCACTGAAGACTGCTCGCCTGGCGCAGCCCTCAATGGAAACTGAGTCTTTGTTCTGTGAAGGGCGGCTCTGAGGCTTGTCCTAAGTCACACAGCAAGAAAGTGAAACTACATGTATAACACCACAATCAAGGGGGTATTTAGGAAGCTCAGACTTCCCTGAATATTGCAAACTCATCTCAGCTTGAAAAGTGTAAACTCTAATCAATTCTAGTCTAACATGTGGTTATCAAGCATTTAAAGTCTGTAACTGGGTCCTAGTTCAAATCCTAGCTCTGATACTTGGCAGCTGTGTAACCTTGACATGGATCTTTCTAAGCTTTAGCTTCTTCATCTGTAAAATGAGATGTTATGCTGGTCTCACTGAGCTGGTATGGGGATTGAGATAATGTTTATAAAGAGCTTACACCTTTGCCTGGTTCATGGTAAGCCCTTAATAAATGTTAGTATTACTGCATCTCTGTAGCATAAAGTAGTTTAAGAATATGTCACTGAATTAATCCAATATACTTAGACAATGTAGCCAAAATAAACCCATTACCTAAATTACATAGACCCTCATAGTTACGTGAATGCAAACACACAAGTTTATAACTTACTATAAGGTGAACATCGTGTGATAATTATCTCTAAGTTTTAAAAGCCTGCATTAAACCATGCAAAGCAAAGAGATTAGATCTCGGAATTTTAAAAGTAACGCTGTAGTTTTATAAAACAAGGGAGACATGCTAATTAAATCATATTCAATGTAGGCTTCCAAACATCTAGTAAAAAATGGGCATACTGATTCTAGGATGAGATTGAATTAGGACTGCAGAGGCCCAGACCTGGGTTTTTCTCTGCAAGTATTCAGGACAGAGAGAACATTCATTCGCTTTTTTGTTCAATCACTCAGTCATTCTTTTGTTCATGTGACAAATATTTATTGAGTGTTGCTAAGCTGTGCTCGGGTGGTGCTGGAGATACTGAGGTGAATCACAGGAGCTTTTCCCCTGCCCTTGTAGGGTTTATAGTCCATTGGGAGGGAGAGGATATTCTGTTATTAACAAATAACTGATTTATTAGAAAGGTGATGAATGCTTTCAATGAGAACTATATGTCTCTTAGTCATTCCCCACTGGAGGTGAGACCAGGAAGAACTTTGAGCTGTTTGTGCTGGATAAGAAATGCTTGCTAGACCGCCTCAGGTACTTGGATAGGAGTGGCAAGCTTGAAATAGTCTATGTTCACTGTTGGGGTGTGGTTAAAGTGATTCAAAGTGGTGCTCACGTAGGAGCCAGACACAGTGGGGCATATTGAGATCAGAAAAAGAAGCCCCATCACGTTTGCTACCATAGACATGGTGGAGCCTCTAAGGACTAAAGGCATCCCAAGGGAACAGCCACCTAGGAACCTTTACTTGGACCAATAACAGTGCCCCAGCCCGGGTCAGTGCTGTCTCTCATTGAGATTTCTTCCCAGGCCCAGCCCCAGCCCCTGGTAGAAACTGGGGGTGAGTCCTGGGGATTCCTATTAAAAACAGAAATGATGGAGAAAAAAGTCAGTCCAAGGAGTGGTTTTCATATACAATGTCCATGAGCTGCACTGCTTGGAGAACAAGGTAACAGTATTAATAACAAAAGTGATTCCAGATGCACACTCCAATACACACACACATGCTCCTCTGGCACAGGACCCAGAATGGCTATGATATATCTGGAGCCCTAATAGTTGAGGTAGTGGCTCAACACAAAGCACTCCACCAGCAGGGGAGACTGAGACCAGAGCTTTCTCAGTAATGGGCAACAACACTGCTCAAGTGTTGTTTTGATGGCAGGCCCCCTTGCAGGGTCCGTGACAAGTCATCGCACATGGTTTCGCATGTTGCCGGGAACCTGAAGAAGAAAGGAAGAATGTGGTGGGCCACAAAGTAACTGGCCGTCTTGCTCTTAAGCACATTTGAGACCCTTTGTACAGACTTTGGGAACTAGTTGAATAGGAGGGCCTGTGTCCCTTCTCTTTCAGTCTAGGTGGGCTCTGTGACCACTGTGACCAATATAACATGGTAGAAGTGATGTTGGACCAGTTTGGGAGCACAGGCTTTATTCAACGAAAAGCTTCCCCTTCCTGTATTTTGAAATGGTTGCTCTTGGTACCTTGCGCTGTCATGTCAGAAGTCTGATGACCTAGAGGCCACCATGCTCTGAGGAGAGGCCCTGGAGGATGAGATCCCATATGGAGAGAGCTAAATGCTCAGGTACCAGACCTGCCAGTGAATAAACCATCTTGGAAAGAATCATCTAGTTCCCACCATCAGTTGACCGGGTGGACCCTTCCGAAACTCATGGCTCGCAAAAGGTTGAAGAAAATATCATGGTTGTTTTAAGCCCCAATGTTTTGGGATCATTTGTTCCATAGCAGAAGATGACTAGAACCTGAGAGCTGAAGGAAAAGTACAAGTACCAAAGATTTCGCTGTTAGATGCAAGAGAGTAGAAGCCAACTTTGTCCATCATCCTTTACTGTTTGGGTCCAGTCTACTGTGGCCTGTCAAAGCTCAGACTGTACTAGAAAAGAGAAAAAAACTAAAACAGGAAGAAGTTACCGACTGCAATGTCTGAGTTTTCTTCCTGCGTTTCGACTTTTCTGGCCCCTCTTGTGTATCCTTTTCCTCTGCTACACCCCAAACGTATGTGCTCAAAAGGGTCTGTCCTTGGACTTCTCCCTTCTCTCACTTGGATATTATTTACTCTCTTTCTCTCTTTTCTAAACATTTATTTTTATTTGTGTATTTTTGGCTGTGCTGGGTCTTTGTTGCTTCGCGGATTTTTCTCTAGTTGCCGCTAGCAGGGCCTACTCTCTCGTGGTGGTGCATGAGCTTCTCATTGCAGTGGCTTCTCTAGGTGTAAAGTACAGGCTCTAGGGTCCACATGGGCTCAGCAGTTGCAGGTCTCGGGCTCTAGAGCCTAAGCACAGTAGTTGTGGTGCACAGGTTTAGTTGCCCCTCGGCATGTGGGATCTTCCCAGATCAGGGATTGCACCCACGTCTCCTGCATTGGCAGAATGATTCTTTACCACTAAGCCACAAGGGAAGCCCTATTTACTCTCTTCAACTTGAACTGCTCTTCTGTACAGATGGCAATACACAATATTCAATATACAACATTCAATACAGAATACTCATTATGCAATGTTCAATACAGAAGACTCAAAATACCACACTTGATACATAAAACTCAACATACAACATTCAATACAGGATACTCTAGCCCCAGAGTCTCTCCTGGCCTACAGGTTCTTACTCAATTTTCTGCTTGATACCTCCTGGAACCCGAAACTCAGCACATCCAAAATCAAACTCTCATCCCACACAAAGCCAGTTTCTCAATCCATCTTTTCAACTTCTGTTCATGATCAGCAGCCTCAGAGCCTCTTGAATTGCCAAGTCATTCCCTTCTGAAATATCTTTTTTTAGGTGCCCCTCCCATTTCCCTGGGTCTAGCCTCCACCCCTGCCAGAATTTGTCATCAGTTTCCCCACCTTGTTCCATCTCTCCCAACTATGATCTAAACCCTTGTTTTTCTTACTGTGAGTTGTAACCCATCACTGAGTTATGAAAATCAATTACAACTAGTACTGTTTTTTTAAAAAAGAAAATATATAATACAACAGAATAGAAAGTATCAGTGTTTTGCATATGGTAAAGATATTTGTCTTACACAATTTTGCTTCAATTTAGAACATGTTTTAAATATACATGCCGCTGCTGCTGCTGCTGCTAAGTCGCTTCAGTTATGTCCGACTCTGTGTGACCCTATAGATGGCAGCCCACCAGGCTCCGCCTTCCCTGGGATTCTCCAGGCAAGAATACTGGAGTGGGTTGCCATTTCCTTCTCCAATGCATGAAAGGGAAAAGTGAAAGGGAAGTCGCTCAGTCGTGTCCGACTCTTAGCGACCCCATTGTCCGACTCTTAGCGACCCCATGGACTGTAGCCTACCAGGCTCTTCTGTCCATGGGATTTTCCAGGCAAGAGTACTGCAGTGGGGTGCCATTGCCTTCTCTGAAATATACATGCACTAGGTTGCAATACTAAATGTATTTCTTATTATGGGTTGTGATCAAAGAAAAGTGAAAGATATTGGTCTGAACTGTACATTCCTTTCAGACTAATGTTCCTAAAGTACAGATCTGGTCCTGTTGCTCTCATCCTCCAAAGCCTTTGATGGCTAAGTATTGCTGACCACAGGAAGGGCCCACTCTCACTCTGGGTTCCACAACCTTCCTGATTTGGTCTAAGCCCTTTTCTAGTTTATCTCCTACTACTTGTCTTCACAAGCTCTGACCAAGAGTGGGCTGTTATGTGTTCCTTGAATCTACTCCAGGCTTTCCATCCCCTGAATCTTTGCTCCCTCTGCCTGCCCCAGACTCTCTGAGATGCCCACATGTTGACTTGACTTCAGTGAGTCCACATTTCAGTGTCTGTTGTAAAGGATCAGGCCTTGGAGTCACACTAACCAGAGACTGACTCCAGGTTCTGTCACTTACTCTGTGGACAGGTTATATAATCTTCAAACTGAATTTCCTCATCTCTAATTGGGACCTTGGGGGAAGCCCCAGTGGCTCAGTGGTAAAGATTCCACCTGTAGGAGATGTGGGTTCAACCCTTGGGTCAGGAAGATCCCCTGGAGAAGGAAACGGCAACCCACTCCAATATTCCTGCCTAGAGAATTCCTTGGACAGGGGAGCCTAGTGGGCTACAGTCCATGGGGTTGCAAAAGAGTCGGACATGACTGAGCGACTAAACAACAAGAGGGACCTTGTAGGATTGGCATGAGGATTATATGAAATAAGGCACATAATGCATTCAGCATAGTGTGTGGCAGCCAGTAGGTATCTATGAATGGGAGTCTATGCCTTCAATATGCCAATACTGGGTGATGATATTTATATTTCTAATGGTATATGTGTGTGTGTGTGTGTGCGCGCGCGCGTGCGTGCATGCTGTGCTCAGTTGTGTCTGTCTCTTTGCGACCCCATGGACTATAGCCTGCCAGGCTCCTCTGTCCATGGGATTTCCCAGGCTGGAATATTGGGGTGGGTTGACATTTCCTACTCCAGGGGATCTTCCTGACCCAGGGATCGAACCTGCATCTCTTGTGTCTCCTGCACAGGCAGGCAGATTCTTTACCACTATGCCACTTGGGAAGCCCTTCTAATGATATAGTTACCACTTTTATTGTTATAAGTATAAACAAATATAACAAAGCATCAGGCATATTGGAGAATCTCAAATACTGGAGACACTTAAATGTTAGTTTCTTTTTGTTTGGTCTCCAAGCTTTCTTTCTAATTTTATTGTTTTAAATTCAGTGATTCTTGTGCTTGTTAATCTTTCATTGGACTTAATATTCCTAGATTAGGAATTAAAAAAAATCTATCTGCTATATCTTATAATGCTTTAGTAAAATGGCTTTTATACAGGTGGTGTTAAAAAAAAATGGAATGGTCTTGGAAGCAGAAATGTTACCATACTGTATTCTGGCCAGAGAAAAGTTCTACATCTGCATGTGGGACCTGCATAAACCGAGAGTGATTATTCTGATTTTCTTCTGAACTCACAGGATGGTTGCATGTATATAAAACTTAAAGTCTATGTCCAGGAGTACTTCTTCTTAGAGTAAGCAATAGATTGTGGTATTATGATTTGCTTTAGAGACTATGACGATCAAATCTATAAATTCTGTGTGGAACTTTGGAAAAATCAGTATAAAAGTAAAAAGTGTGAGAATCTGAAACTAGTTTTATTTTGTTTTGTTTTTAGGAGAAAAAGGAGCCATCAAATCTTGAAAAGTTGGAGTGAGTCAAATACACCCAAGATCAAATGTGTGAATCCCAGGGCTGCACTTACTTCTTGCAGGGAATGCTCTTTTCCTCCTAATCCATTATGCTAATACATATGCCACATTTTATGAGGCCAAGGTGAAAACTAATCAGGCTCTATTGTAACTAAGCCTGTTTAGCTGACACATGACACCCACAAGGATTTCGAGCCCAGCAAATCAAGCCCGCTGGTATCTGCTAGGAGGTGATGAATAATGAGGTAATCACAAAGGATTGTCTCGCCAGGGCACTTTGTGAGGAGGTGGCAAAACAGGCTTCGGATCTGAAGTTTTAACCCTTTTTTACTGGACATCTGGTGCTGCAGATACTGCTGAAATGAAGTGGCTGTAATCCTGACACACATCTGGGCCCACTACTGTGGCACTGTTTCCCTGAAATTTGCAGTGTGGAAAAACATGTAGCTGCCTGCAGAGCTGCACTCTAAGAATTTTCAGGATTCCAACTGACTATTCACGTTTCTGTGGCCCTGGAATCACCCACCAACAACAGCTTTTGTTGAATGGCTTCAGTGCATTTGGGATGGGCTTCATATTTTAAGCATCAGAGAAGGAAGGGCCCAATAAGCTGCTGACCTAGAGAAGGTAGTGAAAAGGAGCCAGCCTCAGGGTGAGAACGAGCAAGAGAGATGCACCTAACGTCAGTGTTAGGGGCCAAATGAACCAGGAGAGAAGCAATCGTGTCTCTTCCTGTTAGTGCTGATGGCTTTAAAACGCCAAGAGAAAACCCAAATCAGTAAACTGACGATGATGAGGGCTTAACTACCAATTAATTAATTTTAAGGAATTAATGATTGAAATGATCTTAATGTCTACCTCCTCTTTTTTAGAGTAGCACTGCATGACTCTTATTCTGACTTCACAGTCACTGCTTCTGACTTTCCCTGGCATTCTAATTGTGGCTGCGGCGTCTCTGTGTTAGTTGCTCAGTCGTGTCTGACTCTTTGAGATCCCATGGACTGAAGCCCGGCAGGCTCCTCTGTTCATGGGATTCTCCAGGCAAGAATACTGGAGTGGGTAGCCAGTCCCTTCTCCAGGGGATCTTCCTGACTAGGGGATCGAACCCAGGTCTCACTGCAGGCAGATTCTTTACCCTCTGAGCCACCAGCGAAGCCCAGCATCCCTAATCCCTCTGGCTGTGGCAAGGAGACACAAATTGCTCTCAGCTGACCGAAAGTTGCTTTCAGACAGATCTGGATTCAAATCTTTCCAGATTCTGTGACAATGGGAAGGTCATTTAACTGCTCTAAATCTTAGCTTCCATGTCTGCAAAATGAGATAGTAATATAAACCATATTTTATGGTTGTTTAGAAGACAATATGGATCATGAAAGAACAAGCCTAGCACCATGCCGGTGGAAGTACCCAACAAATGGTAGCTAGTATTATAATTGGGCTTCCCAGATGGCTCAGTGGTAAAGAATCTGCCTGCTGATGGAGGAGATGCGAGTTCAATCCCTGGGTCAGGAAGATCTCCTGGAGAAGGAAATGGCAACCCACTCCTGTATTCTTGCCTGGAGAAGTCAATGGACAGAAGAGCCTGGTGAGCTACAGTCCATGGGGTTGCAAAGAGCTGGACAGGACCTTAAAACAACAAGGTTTTATGATTGCTCCAGGTGATAAAAACCTACATGCTAGATTTTCTTTATATTCCTTCACAAAGCAATGTGATATCACTTGATGTGATGTCCCCTGGCATGCTGCAGCTGAGGATAAGGGGAACATGATGATAGGGTGTTACTAAATGTCTGGATAAAACGGATTAACTTGGAAATGTAACAGTGGGGCTCTTTAGATAATGTGACTCAAGATTCGTTTGTCTTCATTTTCTTTCTTGGTTCTAGTTAACATTTCTATCACACTTCCAACTGTTACAAATTTTTCCTCTCCATGGCAATTGTTAGGCAGGCATATTTCCCTCTCTCTCTTCAGTATCCTCACAAAGGGAAGAGATTGTTTTTGAAGGAGTTTTCTTTTCTCTTTCCTTTTTTTAAAACCACTTTATTGAGGTATGATCAACATACAGAAAGCTGTACATGTTTGATGAGTCTGGAGACAAGTATACAGCCATGAAACCATCTCTACAATCTATGCCATAAACATATCCATTACCTCCGAAAGTTTTCCTCTTGCCTTCTTTATTTGTTTGTTATTATTATTCTTCAAAGGAGTTTTTCATTGCCCTTCAAGTATTACTGTTGTTGAAACTGTATATGTTTTGAAGGTCATTCATAATTTGGAAATTTTTCATCTATCAACATTGGAAAAGTATTTTAAAATAAAATACCAGTGGTAACAAAACAGAGCTAAATTTCTAAAAATCCCAAAGAGAACTGTTCTCATCACATTATTCCCATATTATCCAAATGCTGATTAACAAGGATGGCAATTTATCTTTGGATGACCCATGTTTACATATTTCTTCTCCCAAGGGTATATGAAGATTTTTAAACTTTCCTTAGTAGCTTAAAATTCTTTTCAAAATATGTAGGCCCATTTTTTCCCCCACAAAAATAGAATTCATGACAAAGAAACTGAACACATCTCTCAGTAGAAAACCTCAAGTGGCACAGAAATACGTAAACTGCTTGTCATTGTCATGTTTACATTTCTTTAATGGAGACTTCTCTCTGTTAGACTTTTTCTGGTGCCACCATTGTCTTCTATCTTATTTAGTGTCACATCCTCAAAGGGCCTGGCAGGGTGCCTTGTTTAAAGAATGAAAAATCTACATTTCCTGTCAGGTCAGAGACTATCTCTGAACACAGCAGCTACATGTGTTCAGAGAGTTGTCTAGAATTCATCCTCCTCCAAGTCAAGCGCCTCTGGTCTAGACAGAGCTTGTCTCTATGCCTGGGACCTGAAGGATTGCCCTGCTTGGTTTATATTTATTTCAGAAAGCATTACACCATGTATACACAGCATTTGTTGTTGATTATTTATGATTTGTGGTGATTTCTAGAAAACTTCAGGCATCAGGCTCGTGGTGAGGCATATAATCCCCTATTATAACAGTTTCTATAACGAAATCAGATTTGACTTATGTCTTTCCTACTTACCTTGCCTTTACTGGGAGGATAGGTAGATTTGGAAGCTGCTTGTGTTTCATTTTGCCATATGTAATTATATTATATTTATAATCAGTCTTAAGAATTGGTTGGTTACATTCTATTTCTCCTGAAACTATCTTGACTTTCTGCATATCTGTTTTATTTAGATGTTGTTAACTTTATGTTCTGCTGTCCACCTTATGCTCAAATTTAAACTTAAAGGCCCTTCTTGGGGATCAGGTCTAAGGTACCGGATTCTGACTTCACAGAGCAGTAACTGATATGTCAACATTCCACTCTGATAAACAACAGGTGAAGATGTAGGTCTTCAAGAATAATCTCTTGTTAGCTCAAGTTTTGCTATCTGACAGCCCATCTGGTTTTCAGTCTGCTGCTATATTTAAATCTTAAATAAAATTAAAAAAATTACTACCTAAAATTTTGTTTAATTTGTAAATCTCACCATTTCTTGAGTACTATACGAGTTCTACAAAAACAGAAACACTACAACCAAAACAACAAAAAAAGAAAAGATACAAAAATAAATCACTGATTCAATCTTATTTTTTACAATTGTCATTTTTGGATGGTGGCCAAGAATGAATTTTTTTTTTTTTTGATGCAGCTTATGAATTCAAAGTACAACTCCTTCCATTGTTATCAGAACAAAGATCACTCACCCTGAATGGCTCAAGATATGTAAACACAGCTGGTCTAATAGCTTGAGTAGCAATGAAACACTGCACAGAAGAGCTGGATTCAGGTGTGACCTAAAGACTCAGATGCTCTTGCGCAGAAAGCCCAGAGGCTGTACATTCTATTCCTGATCTATACAATCTACTCGGTTGAGAAGAAAAACTTGTGCTCTCTAGAGAAGTTTCCTCCTTGATAAACCTTAGAACTAGATTTAGCCTTCTGGATTTCCCAGATAAGTAAAATTTCAAAAAATGTTGGGGGACTCAGATAATACTGCCAACTTTCAATCATGCTTAGTAAGAAACCTAAAAAAATCTATCATCTCTATCATTTTACTAAAAAAGAACATTTTAACATAAAAATATTAATAAAAGATACCCTTTTGAAATTGAATACATTTAATCTTTAACAAAAATCTCTGTCTTCTTATTTTGCAGGGTACCAGAGAACAGTTTATTACACACAGTGTGGTGTTTGGGCCCAGTGGCCTCTTCGTCCTCCGGTAAGAGCTGTTGACTGATGCGCTGATGTCTGAATTCACAAGCAGCATCAGGTGGGGACCACTTTCCCAGGGCCAGGTGAGGGGAGAGCTTGTAAAACCCTAACATTTAACAGAATGTGCCACTTCAAGGCCACACTTTGGCCACAAAGCAAGGCTCACATGCTGCCTGGGCTCCTTCAGGAGCAAGTCATGCCACTGAGAGCCTTTGTGAGATGTGAAAAGAGAGAGAACTCTTGTAGCCTGGCACTCAGAATTCATATTTCAACTGTACCAGAAGCAAAGCAAGGGAATTGTTTTTAGCATTTTCAAATCTCATCCAGATCTTCCAAACTTCATGTTTTGAAATCCTTGATATTTGCAAGGGATAAATCATAAGACACACCAAAAAAAAAAAACAAAAAAAAACCACCCTCCAAATCTGTGAATATGAAGATTTTTGCACAGATTCCTCATGTTTTAAAGAATTAATCTGGGTTTTTTGTTTGTTTGTTTGTTTTTTGAGACATATGTATTCCCAAAGCATATCATCTTCTGAAACCAGGCAACTTCTGAAAGATTTACTCATTTTATCCTTCATATGATGACTATTTCTCCTTTTCACTAAAACCAAGTTTTTAATCACCCCAAGAGTTACTGCCTAAGTCAGGAGTAGAGAAGAAAAAAGTCTGATTGGAGAGGGTTGCAGAGTGGCCAACCAGGCTAGCTTACTAGCTCCTCAATCACCCCCAACACTGGCTTTAAAGTACATGTGATTCGAATTTGAACCTCAGAAAAACTGCCAATTAACACATCACAAACCTTCATGGTCGATTGCAAATATTCAAAACCTAGAGTGTTAAATCTGTGAATTCCAAGGGTCTCCTGCATAGTTCTCTGGCAGTTCAGTGTTACATAATTTGGGGTGAGAAACCCAGGCTCCTGCTGGAATGGTAACGATCACTAATGACATCTTCTTTTGTTGCAATTCAAAGCACAATAGGACACAAGTGAAATATATTTTTAAAAACTAACATGCCAATTGCCAATATGATCTTTGCTTGTTTTCACTATGCACTGGCATGGTGGTAAATGGGTATTATGAATTAAGAAACTGGGAGATGGCTGAACATTGTTCAGGAGGAAAAGCTGGTTAAAGGTCTCTTTAGTGCTGAGGTACTGGGTTAAAGAAAAAATATCTCACATTTACCAGCATTCTTGAGGATTTCATGTTCTTTCAAAATAAACTTAAAATACTTTGCCTGGTTGCATGCATGATGACAGATTTTGAGAAGAAAAATAGTCACCTACCAGCCACTGGGTGGCTAAACAACGGTGTGGAATGTTTACGTCTTTCCAGCTGTGAGTGATGAGTTAGTCCTCCCAGACACTGCTGTGATACAAGGCTCACCCTCGAAGGCACTCATGTCACAAAGGCCATATCATTTCACGTTCCTCTGGAAAGACCCCTGATGGGCATATAAGTGCTAAGTCAGAAATAGAATATGTGATGGAAAAAGACGCCCTGCATGGCTCATCCTCAGATTGCATGGGTCTCAGAGGGAATATGTTCCAGAGTTTAAAAGTCCAAGCAATGTACATCTATTAAGTATTTATTTGAAATCTATAGCTGTTTGGAATAAGTTATAAGAGAAGAAAAATAAACAGTCCCTGTCCTAAAGGAACTCAAAATCTCATTGTGTTGATAAGAAGCAACACACTAACGGCAAATATAACAGTGCCATTTATTGAATGCTTACCAGATGACTGCTGGTGTGCAATTTCATTTAATCATCAAGATACTCCTATGTGGAGGATCCTAAGGCCGTCAAGAGTTCTAAGGTTGTCTCATCTAAGGTTATGGTCAAGAAAACTGAGGCTTAGAGAAGTTAAGTAATTTACCCAGTCAGGTCTCTCTGACTTGAAAGCACATGTTTTTAACATTTCACGATACATACATACATACATATGTACATATGTACACACATATGTACATACATACACACATGACAGTGGGAAAAATAAAATTGTGACAAGGTGAAGAGTCACTGTTACTTGTTGATGCTTTATGTAATGAATGAACATGAACTTAACTAAATGTCCGTCTGATGGGTACTGGTAGATGTCTTGGTTTAATACGCCTACCTCTACTGAGCAAGTGAGGGGAACGTCCAGATATCAGCTCAAATTTCTCCTTTCCTCTATGGCAGATCTTCTGAGTCTTCCTTTGTTTTCTTCTAATAAGAAGAAAACACCTTTTTGCCATTTGTATTTCTGTACTAGACTATAAGCTCTTGAGCAAAAAGATGTGGTTGCTCTCTTAATACTTCTCAAGTGTTTTATATATAGTAGCAACTTAACATCTGTAAATTCTAACAGTTTCATCCATTACTCAGCAAGTATAGGAAGTAGTTGCCTTATGGATGCTCTTGATTTCTTTGCTTATATTGTTAGTTTCTAGAAATTGCTTCGGAGAAGGCAATGGCACCCCACTCCAGTACTCTTGCCTGGAAAATCTCATGGACGGCAGAGCCTGGTAGGCTGCAGTCCATGGGGTCGCTGAGAGTCGGACATGACTGAGCGACTTCACTTTCACGCATTGGAGAAGGAAATGGCAACCCACTCCAGTGTTCTTGCCTGGAGAATCCCAGGGATGGAGGAGCCTGGTGGGCTTCCGTCTATGGGGTCGCACAGAGTCGGCCATGACTGAAGCGACTTAGCAGCAGCAGCAGAAATTGCTTTGGTTTACATGTTATCAGATATTATTCCATGAGAATTGGAAAAAGATTCAAAAAGCGACAGAAAAGTTTTTTCAATATTTTTCTTGAGATCACTTCAGGTAAACCAGTAAAAGGAAAAGAACTGACAGCTTGTTAGATAGATTTTGAAAACAATATATTCTGGATTCCAAATTCTAAGATGAACAGAAGACTCTATATCCATCTTATTAACAAGGGTTGAGTTTTTTAAAGGACTTTTTTTTTAAGTCTTTATTGAACTTATTATAATATTGTCTTTTTTTTTTTCAATGTTTTGGGTTTTTTTTATGGTCATGAGGCTTATAGGATCTTAGTTCCTCGACCAGGGATCACATCTTCACCCCCTGCACAGGAAGGTGAAGTATTAACCACTGGACTGCCAGGGAAGTCCCAAAAGACTAGGTTTAAAGGAAAAATTTTTTAAAGGTACAGTAAGAACTCACATTATCTGTTTGTCTTTGAGGACACTGACTAACTCTGGAAACCTTTCTTTCCTTAATAATATAAAATTTCTCAATTATCCTCTTATTTAATTAAAAAAAAGCTGTTGCAAATTAAAGGGAAAAGCTGATGTTTCAATTTCAGAAATCACCACCTTTAAAATATTTTCACGAAAATTTAAAATAATTTAAAATTGATCCCAATGGTTCTCATGTGTAATAATTTTAATCACTTTTGCTAGATTTTACAAATATAACAACAGTAGTTCACATACTTTATTCTTATCACTCATAAGATTTTACTCCCCTCAACCAAGAGTTGCCTATGAAACAGTCTACAATTGCTCATTTCCAAATAACTGTTTGAATAGAAATTCATTCCCATATGACTTGTAAGAATAAGTAGGTCAGCTTTAGTGACAGATGAACAATTGCCACTCAGGAAATCAACAGCAGAAAAGGGGAAGAGTAGACCCATGTATAAGTTTGGTTCCCAGAATACTTTGATAGATTTACCCCCAGGAACTCGACATAGAATGGTTGAAAGGAACCAGGGATGTGAAGTTTGTACAGAGCTCTGCAAAAGATCTATTCCCAGCTAACTTGTATCATTTTATAAATTGTCAAATATTGAAGGACTTTGAAAGTCAAAAACAGTCAATTCTGGATGTGGAAAAAGAAACATTGCTTTCCAGATCTGGGTTTCTATGAGGGCAATATATTTAGCTAAGCCAAGGGTTTTGCACTGCAAAGTCACTAGCATAGACATTGTAGGCAAGGTTTGGAAGACTGGATGTATATAAAACCCACTGAAAGAGAAAGAATCTTCTCTACTCCATAATAAAACAACCAATAAATATCTGTTTCTTGGCTGTCCCTAAGCAGACGAGTACTCATCTTGCTTTCTCCCACTGTTTAGGGCTGGGAGTAAACCTTCGCGCCAGTGGCCCACATTTAGTGAGGACTGAAGTTCTTTCACATTGCACTCATTAATACTAGCCATCACACTGAATAGTTCTCTCACCCCCACCCCCCCCCCCCCAAATTCCCTGGTCTACTATTTCTTTGACTCCTCATTTTTTTTTTTTTTTTTTTTTTTACCACCACCTCATTTTAGCAACCTGTTCCCAAGGTCTGGGCTTTACATCACCTGGAATTGAGACATCTGGAGACACTAAGTGCCACCAGCCCATTTTTCCATCCTTTCCCCACCCCTCTCCCCACCTTGGTTCAGTAATACCTGCCTTTCAACCTCACCTGGACCTGCTTCTTTCATCTCTCCCACTCATCCCAGTCTAATGAAACTTCTAGTGGGTTCTCCTCTTTCCTTATTCTTGGTATGTTCTTTCATTTTTTGCAATCACACTCAATCCATCATTTCTAAGAACTTCCACCAACTGTTTTCTTTGCTGCTGTCCTCAGGTTCCAGCATCACTAGAGAATATCACACGGTCTGAAAATTGGTGCCACCTCAAATGTATGCGCCATGTCAATTGGGAACTCTTAATACTGCTATGAGTTCCTGGCCTTTTTTCTGTTCTCACAGGTGCTATTTCTAACCTTCACACCACTTGTTCTCAAGTTCCCTCTTCACTATCAGCAGATAATCTTGCCTTCCATTTCACAGAGTCAATAATGGTTATCAGGGAGGATATCTGTCAACATCCAGCTCCCCACCTTTAACTCTATTTACCTTCACACATCCTGTCTCAGAAAACTGGAGACAGCTCATCCTATTAGATTGTATTCGTCTACCAGCATCATCAACTCCTGCCTTCCTAGAGGTTTACATCTTGAAATTACCTCTTTTTCACATAAAACCTAGAATAAATCCCTCTCATCTTAAAAAAAAATGACCTCTCTTGTGGACTGAGTAGTGGACCAAAGATGTAGGTCCAAGTCTTAACTCCTAGCACCTATGACTGTGACCTGATTTGGAAATAGGGTCTTTGAAGATATAATTAACTTAAGTATCTCGCGATGACATCCTCCTGGATTTGAGTGGGTCCTAAATCCAATGATGGATGTTCTTAGAAAAGACAGAAAAGGAGAAGACACACAGAGGAGAAAGTCCTATGAAGATGGAGGCAGAGGATGGGGTTCTGCTGCCCCAATCCAAGGAATGCCACGGGCCGCTGGCAGCCACCAAGAGCCAGGAGCCAGAAGCTAGGCACAGAGTGGACCCTCTCTCAGAGCCTCCAGAAGGAACCGACTCTGCAGACACCTTGATTGTGGCCTTCTAGCTCCCAGACTGTGAGAGAACACGTTCCTGTTGTTTAAAGCCATGCAGTCTGTGGTCAGTGTTACAGCAGCCCTAGGGAACAAATACATCCTCCTTCCACAAGCCCTGCTACTTTTCAACGATTTCATGATTTTCCTTTCCTACTAACAGTCTCTGCTTTTATACTCTATATCTTACCCTGCCTGTAAAACTGGAAATGTGCTCCCCAAAGACATTATCTTCCACCACCCACATCTAATGGGAACTCCCAGTCCTCCCCTCACTGGGCTGTCTGCTGCATCCCTTGCTGTTTGTGGTCCCCTCCTTCACTCTTCACAGCTCTCTTCTCCCCAGGTTCCCAAGATACCTCCTGCTCCTGCAGTATTTCCTATTTTTTGGTTGCTCCTTTCAGGTCCCTTCAGTGGACTCACTTCCCTCCTTTTTGTCCTAAATTTCAGCATACCTGGGCTTCTTCCTTGGCCCTCTTCTCACTCTCCAAGGCATTCTGGCTCCATCTCCTACACACATGTCATGTCTAGACTTCCTAATGCAGTCAGAAAAGGATGATGTGTAGAAAGACTAGTTCGTACAAATGTCTCTGAGCTTCAGTTTTTTCCTTTATATTATGATGAGTCCACCAACTTATAGGGTTGCCTCCAAGGCATGAAAAGTATGTAGTACCAGTGACGACTCAACATAGATTAGCTTCTTCCCCTGTCCATCTCCTTAGCTCAAGTTCATTTACTCATTAATTCACTCTAGAAATACTTATTGAGCACTGCCATGAGCAGGTCTGCTCTAGCAACACTAGACAGACAAGGTAACTTACACTCTAGTGGAAGAAAAAGAAAATGAACAAATAGATACAAGGGAACATTTCAGTCATTTCAGATGACTTCTATAAAAGATAAGAAAAACAAACTGATATATTAGTGAATGATCAGGAACAGGGGGTATTTCAACTAGCGTGCTCAGGGAGTCTCTCTCTGAAAAGGCTATATATGAGCTGAATGCTGAGTGACAGGAAGACAGCCTTGCAAAGGGCTGGCAGAAGGAACATTCTGGGTAGAAGGAACTTTGAGTACAAAGGATAAAGGTAGGAGTGAGCTTGGTAGGGTGAGAACAGGAAGGAGGCCACAGTGTCTGGAGTGCAGTGAGCAGGGAAAGGTCACAATCTCTCATCTGCATGATTGCAATTGCTTCCGAAAGGAGCTGTCCCTGTGGGTCTCTTCCCACTTTGAATCCTTCTTATTGTTGCCAGGGTGATCTTATTAAAATAGTAATAACAGAAAACACTGTGGAGTGTATCAAATGTATCAGACATTGAGTGCTTTACATACACTCAACAATTTAATCACATCCCGGCAACCCTTTGAGGTTAGTATCATTATCTATTTTCTCCATTTAACAGGTGGGAAAATGAGACACAAAGAGATTAAGTAACTTTCATGAGTCCCAGAGACAGTCAGTGATGGAGCTGGGATCTGAATCCAAGAAGTGGGGTTTGAACATATATCTGAATGTGTCACTCTCCTGACCTAAATCCCTCAGAGGCTGCCCAGGACTTTCAGTATTAGAGTGTGAGCTGTTTCATCATCTGCCCCTGCCTCCCTCCCTAACCTTGGTTTCCCCTGAATACACCCAGATCACTTACTGGCCTGGAACATGCCATGCGTTCTCATATACCACCCCTTTGCATGTGGTCGTCCCTCTGCCTGGAACACTCTTTCTCCTCTTCTCACCTGGCTGTTTCAATGATTTGGTCAAGACTCAGCTCAGGTGTCATCTCCTCACTAACAGTTCACCCATCTTTCCTGTAACACAGTCATCATAACATACATCCTTAAGTAACGTATTGTATCTACCTTCAGATTACACTGGGAATGGTTTAGAGGTGAACTATCAGATTCACATTTTTAGCCCAGCACTTAACATAGTATCACACACATAGATGACTCTCATTAAAACACTGTTGGATAAATGAATAGGGACAGTGAGGGATGTACCATTATTTTGAGCACTTACTTTGTGCCAGGAACTGAGTTAAGCTTTTCACATACTGTTATGGACCAAATGGTTGTGTTCCCCCAGATTCATAGGTTGAAGCCCTATCCCCCAATATGATGATACTTGAAGACAGGGTCTTTAGTGAAGTAATTAAGGTTAAATGATACCATAAGGGTGGGACCCTAATCTGATGGAATTATGTCCTTTTAAGAGGACAGAAGACCAGGGAGTTCTCTCTCCGTGTTGCACAGAGAAAAGGCCATGTGAGCACAGAGTGAGAAGGTTGCCATCTGCAAAGCAGGAAGAAAACTCTCACCAGAAATCAATTGTACTGGCACCTTGATCTTGGACTTCCAGACTCCAGAAATGCAAGAAAATTAATTTCAGATGTTTAAGCCATCCAATCTGTGTATTTTGTTATAACACCCCAAGTGGACAAACACATACTGTTCGATTTGATGTCACAGTCACCTGATAAGGTAGGTACCCCCTTATTTAGAAAGAGACAACTGGAGGCTTAGAGTGAATAACATGCTTTTGATCACACATAGTGGTGCAGCCATGATTTGGATTACCGAGCCCAACACTCAGGAACAAGAAAAGCAAAAGGGTCTGTTCATCAAGACCTTAAATTTCTTTAGGGCACAACTAAAACACCCAAGCAAGATGATGTGGGCAATGCCCAAATCTCTCCCTTAATTTCCTGTTTTGTGCTTCTGGTAACCCAGACGACATGTCCACTTTGATGTCTCCTTTCCCCTCAGCTCAATCCAACATTTGTTCTTTCCCAAAAGCTTTCTTCACTCTTAGATGACACCGTGTTTCTCTTTATCACCCCAATAGAAGCCCTTGGGATCACAAAGCTGAGTCATTTCTGTCTTTTATCACTTCATCCCTGTTAACTGCCACCTCCCTGCCCAAGTCCCATAATTACTTGTTTCCTGATGTTCCTTCATAAGGCCCGTCTCCCACTCCCCCAGTACCTGCACCCACCACAGCCCACCTGATTTCTCTTCTAAGTTTCTGCAAAAGCCTCTGAACTGTGGCTCTGCCTTTAGCTCCACCCAATCAAGCACTAAATTACAACTCTATTCAACTCTTCTATATGGGGATAAATGTGGCTCTCACTAAAACATCAACAGCTCTGAGGGCAGCGGCTGCACACTACCATTTCCTTCATACCTTTGAACAACAGCAGTGCCTCTAACCTCATTTATTTCCCCCTCCTATCAAGGACTCGGTTTCCCTGGTGGCTCAGAGGTAAAGAATCCACCTGCCAATGCAGGAGACACAGGTTCGATCCCCTGGGTTGGGAAGATATCCTGGAGAAGGAAATGGCAACCCACTCCAGTATTCTTGCCTGGGAAATCCCACGGACAGAGAAGCATGGTGCACTACAGTCCATGGGTCACAAGAGTCAGACACGACTTGGCAACTAAACAACAATCAAGGACTATTTTGAGAATCTTCCTTGAGAAATGAAGACTATAGATTCTTCCTGAAAAAACACATGTACCTACAAAAATTGGCTGATAGCTTCACACCTGCTGAGGTCTATGAACCCTAAGTTAAGATTCCTGCTTTCTGAACATTGATAACCAGGCTGGTTGGTTAGTACCTGTGCACGCCACTTCCCACTCTCATTCCCCGTGAATGAAACTGAACAGCTACATTGTATACGAAGGTTAGCGAGGGAAGAAGTCATTTGGTAAGGCTCAACTAAGGTGGCGCCCTATCTAGATTTTTAGGTACGGTTAGGATTGAGAAAGCAGGGGGGAAATGGTATTCAAGGCAGGGGGAAAGGCATGAATAGGGTATGATGTGGAGACAGCAAGGTGACCCACTTGAGGAGATCTAAGAGCATGCTTGAGCAGAGCAAGGGATGTAAGAGGGTAAGGCAGCATCAAACCTGACCTGGCATGGAGAAGGCAGTGAGGAGCTTGTGGAAGTTTCTGAGCAGAGAAAACATGATGAGAGTGATGTTCAGACAAGTGGACACAGAAAAGAAGAGCGAGGGGTATTGGAAATAGAAAGGCTGGCCAAAGCAACTACCATGAGAGCAGTGGGAATTGGAGAGGCAGAGAAGAATCGTTCCAGAAACAGAACCAGGATTTGGTGAGGGATGGAGTCAAGGATCTAGAGCTGGAAAGAGTCTGGAAGTTGGGAGGACCAGTGGAGAGGGGGGAGAAACCACAGGATAGTGTGGGTGCACCAAATTAAACCAGCATTACTTGCTCCCTTTACCAACTTAACAGTCTAAACCAGACACCAATGTAAGGATCCAACATGCTTCCCAGAAAATTTGCAGTCAGTTCTACCAAGTTCTATTGAGTGAAATAAATACATGGCTAATGTTTCTAGGATGTACATCAAAATGTTCACATTGAAAACATCTCAGAGAATCTGTCTCTTTTTAGCACATGGTGCCCTGCTCAGAATGTGCTTTTAATGCAACAGCAGCTCATCATTAGTCATGTTTTCATTTCGGTGCCTACAGTGTTCTCAACAATAGCAGCATTAATAATGCCCACTGGCATTTCTATTGGCCGTGCAAAACTCCAAGGGTTTCTTATCTTGGCATCATCTAAAGATGCTCCCACAGGAGACAGTCACTTGTCACAAGCCTTTGCAAAGGCATAAAAGCGTGTTTAAGCAGCAGCAGCATTGCTCATCCAGTTTCCCCACACACATCAAAACTGCCCTCCAGGGCCAAGTTATATGTGTGTGTGTGCGTGCACCTGATAACAGTTACAAGTAGAAATTAAGTGATTAGGTAACTTTATTGACTCTTGGATGATGCGAACTATTTCAGTGTCTAAAACCTTCTCCATTGTACTCAATCATTTTAAGTGAAATTGAGCATGAACTTAAATTTGGGGGCAGGGGGTGGGTGGGGCGATCAATTCACCATCACGGTGTTACTTAAAATCATGAGTTCTAATTGTTCAGAGAAGATCAGATTCAGTAAAGACACTTTCAAACCATGGTTGGAGGGGGGAAGTGTGCAGGTTTACCATGAGAATGGAGGCCCAAGGGAGCCCAGAACTAATCCCAGACTGAAGAAGGAGTTGACACAATCAAGAACGAGCTCCTGGGTTCTGTTCTCCACCTCCCAACCCCAGAGTCTTCACCAGCCAGTGAGGCACACTGCCCAAACTTGTATCATGCTTCTGAGATGAGTAAATTGAAAAAAATATTAGAGAGTTAGCTCTAAATATGAAAGAATATTTAAGGGATTAGACATTCTTTTCACGTTTTTTGGTTGAAAGTCTCCCTGCACCACCAAAGATTACTCAGATTGTCAGACACTTTGTTGATGAAAGTTATTTTAGTCCTTAGTGGAGGAGCCTAGGCACCATAGATGTGCTCTTAATGACAGATTTGAGGAATGTTTAAGTCAAGCTGTGGGGCATTCTCCAGCACAGAATCCAGAAGACACGTTTGAACTCCATGACTATTCAACTATTTGCACAAGAGATAGTGTTAGGAACTATCAGTTCCTAACTGATAGTTTAGCTTTCAAAGCCAGTGTCACTGGAACTGAAATTAGGCTTGCTACGCAAGAAAGTCAGTAGTTCCCAATAGAAACATTTACATTCCCGATAGAAACAACAGAAATATGCTACATTCATGCAGTCGGGATAACCCATGTGCTACCAGAACATTGGCCCTGGTTGTTCCTCTTCTCTGGGCTGGAGATCTTGAGAGTTAGCTCACTGGTGGCAATAGTTTTATGTGAGAGATGCCTGCTGCTGCTGCTGCTGCTGCTGCTAAGTTGCTTCAGTCATGTCCGACTCTGTGTGAACCCATAGACGGCAGCCCACCAGGCTTCCCCATTCCTGGGATTCTCCAGGCAAGAACACTGGAGTGGGTTGCCATTTCCTTCTCCAATGCATGAAAGTGAAAAGTGAAAGTGAAGTCACTCAGTTGTGTCTGACTCTTCGCAACCCCATGGACTGCAGCCTACCAGGCTCCTCCGTCCATGGGATTTTCCAGGCAAGAGTACTGGAGTAGGGTGCCACTGCCTTCTCTGGAGAGATGCCTGAGACCTCCCCTAAGCAGAAGTCTGTCTTTTCTAGAACTACCCTCACCCTTCCCAGTCAGAACAAGCTAGACTGGGTTTATAACCTCAGGTTTCCCCAAATGGGAGCACATCCCTTCCTTTCAGAAATAGATCTGTAAGCTAAGGCCAATTAGTTACCATCTGGAGATCAGAACAAGAGTAGTAGAATAAAGGGCCGAATCTTCTCAGTGTTTCTTTTCTGTACAGGAGCAGGGAGAGATGTGGATGCAAACGTGACTCGAGTGCTTGCAGGTACCGCTTGCTATCTTACCCCAAGAGCCAGCTATCACGATTCCCACTTTACAGATAAGGAAAAAGAGTTCCAGTACATAGAACATGCTTACTATACTATCTATATTTGGCAGTTTGCATCTTAAAAAAATGTTTTATATGGGAAACAGAAGGGTGTGACATACTGGAACTGAAAGCTAAAATAAACTCTTGGAAGCTTTGGGAATGCTATCTCTCCTCACTATTCCTGACCTGAGGGGCTCTCAGAAAGGTTGGCAGCCAAGGAAAGATGTCCAATACAGTGTCTCAATGAGTTTCTCTACTCTCACGGGGTGCAAAGTTGACTCAAGAACATGTGACTCAGTCCTCCTACAGGAACCGATCAGGGAAACTCACTTTCTGGCCATTACTTTCCAGCCAGAAGCTGGGTGCTTGTGAACAGGGAGCAGAGCCAATCACAATGTTCTTTCCCGTGGAACTGATTCCATTTGAATCTTAGGTTTGATAATCAAGTCAAATCAACTTGCAAACAAGCAAACAATAATATGTGTGTTGGATTCACTGACATGCCTTTAGTAGTCTGACACGTCCCTCTGCCTCTCATCTAGAGAGTAACCTTGCTGTGGCCGACTTCCTCCACGTGGGAAGTAGAGATGTACACATTTTCGCTCATCTGCCCCAGGGGGATGGTGAGAGGATTACCGAGACAATCAACATAAAGCTATTTGAGCTTCTTATCAAAAGGTGTTTCTGGAATACAAATTATTATTAACATTACCATTGTTCTGTGGTTTAAAACAGTAATGTGAAAAGCAAGATCTGTAGATCAGTCAGCATCCAGCATAATTTAAGTTCAATCTGAAGCTGGCTGTCTTGGCAAGCTCAGGTCCCATACTAAAGCATTCTTTTGATGTAAGCACATGTAAGGGGCCAGATGTAGTCACCCTGCAAGAAGAATAATGAAGAAGCAAGAACAGACATGCACAGGTAACACCTGTGCAAAATGGATGTCTGAGCTCTCATTTCTTTAACCCATGTTTATATTACAAAAGTCCCACCACAGTGAAGTTGGGGGACTCTTGCAAGTCTTTATTAAGTGCTTAATATGAAGATTATGTGACCTGAGACCAGCTGGAGACAGATACTGAAATTTTGCTTTGAGAAGTGAAGCACTTGGATAGAAACTAAAGATGTGGAATCACAGGACATTCATCTTGGGCACAAATGTGAGATTTCTGGTCATTTAGGACCCTGCCCATGGATTTGATGCTCAAGAGGCATCCTGGTGTACAGGCAAGAGAGTGGGCTCTGGGATCAGACACGCCTGGATTTATTTATTAGCTATGGGACCTCAGGTGCCTTGGTTTCCACTTATAAAATGGGGACAATAAACTCTACCTCAGAGATCACCTATTGTACTGTGTACAAAGAACCCAGTGCCAGAGCAGGCACTTGTTAAAGATTACTCCCATTCCCTGCTGTTTGGCACGTTTTAAGCATCTATATTGTTCTTTAAATATAATAGATATACTGGCATATAAAAAATACCTAATTTTGAATACCTGAATCTAAATGCTGAGCAATTCAGAGGTGCTTTTCTTCTCTAGAGATAACTCACTAAAGGAGATGTTCTGCAATACTTCTGCAATTAGGACAAATCAGAACAGCCCTATTTGAAAAGTAATCAGGAGAATCGGCACTAAATGAATTCCAGGAGATTCCTAATTTGTGTCTAAATTCCCAGAGACATCATTCTGCTGGTAGAGCTTAAATTCTTCTACAGTTTAATCCCTCCAACTATGTCTGTGCAAAGTTCTTCCTTTGAGTCCTGATATCACGCCAATTCTTTTCTCTTGGAGCACAGAGGTCTGATCTACACCTGCCCCCCTGCCCTGCATTCTATTAAATGGCCCTTGAAAAAAATGTCATGAAGATGGGGGTGGGGAAACTTTGAAGGAGCTTGGCATATCGCCCATACCCCAGGCTCCAGCCTTTGTACAGGAAATGCTCTGGGCCATGTTGTGGGCACTGGTAGAGGCTCACAGGCTCTCATAGCAATTAGAGCCGATGGAGGTGAGGCCCCTCACCTCTCTGACAGTTATGAGCCTGTGGTAATAAATACACGCAGCCCTTGTCCACTATAAGTTTTCTTGCTCAAGGGTTGCAGTCAACACCGAAAGCCTTGATAATGAAAAGAGTGTCAGGGAAGGGACTGGGGTGGTGTTCTTTCACATTTACTCAGTGGCCTGGATGAGACAGTCACACGTAACTCCAGGGACCTGCTCTCAGTGATGTGAAGGAGTTCTGCATAAGTTGGCAAAAGCAGTAGAGAGGAGAGTGGCCAACAAAAGAGTCAAGGGAATAGCCCTCCCAATACACTCTCTTCAGAAGAGCCTGAAAGTGAAAGTCACTCAGTTGTGTCCAACTCTTTGTGACCCCACGGACTACACAGTCCATGGAATTCTCCAGGCCAGAATACTGGAGTGGGTGGCCTTTCCCTTCTCCAGGGGATCTTCCCAATCCAGGGATCGAACTGGGGTCTCCTGCATTGCAGGTGGATTCTTTACCCACTAAGTTATCAGGGAAGCCCCAGAATAGCCCCAGATGCCATGAAAACCATGGATTCTGATCCTGGCCGAATCCTCATTTATTATAGTGTTACCTCAGGACTGTCACCACTGATTTTCCTTTTCTTCGCAAAGGGGCCAATGGTATTTTCCAAAAACTTTACAAAAACAATAGACAGAAATTCAAAGGGTTTAAATATACTTATATGCCAATTCTGTAATTTAATTTCTGGATATTTTCAAAAAGGGTAAACTTTCTTGAAGAACCTCAATAATTAATGGTGAAATTGACACTAATATAGAAAAGATGAAGAGTGAAAACAGCCCATTTCTACTGTGTTTAGCCCATACTAAACCGAAATCACATCATTCCAAATAACTGTACACACATCTTTACAAGCCAGATGCAAATGCTGTGTACAAAATAATGTTGAAAACAATATTACTTTCTATACACATTTTCTTCTTGAAATATATCAAGATGTTTTAAAAAAATTATTATTTCTTCCTGTGATGCAGAAACATGTCTGACTAATACAGGAATAACTAAGATGGAGAATTGCCTTGGCCTCATGCTATTTTAACACCTAAATTCCCTGTTTGGGTTTTTTCACGCAGGAACAAATGGTTTCTTTGAATAGTCCTTTGCAAGCATGCCTGTTTTAATCAGAATGCTTGCCCAGCGCATAAACTTAGCTGTATCAAATCAAGGTGAAACACGGTGTAGACACTCTGAGAGTAATTTGATGTGGACCCTAAGCAAACTACACACACTAACTTTAAGTACATTGCTCTCTGTACTTTGAAAGGAAAAGACTAGCAGCTCTGGGGGACTCAGCTTTTATTTCTCAAGAAACGGAAGAAATAGAGCAGCCATCTTTGTAAGTTTGGACATATTTACAGCATTGCTTTATTTTCTTAGAGCATAACAGCATCCATTCGTCACTTGAGAGTAACAAAGCAGAAACCTGATATATGACAAATATTACGAGCTTAATGGCTGATGTCCATTACTGATGGGTCCCGCTCAGTCTTTGCGGGAGATTGGCACTGAAGGATTACTGAGCAAACAGAGCGCCTGAGAAAACCTGCACGCCACAGTCTGTCATCAGGGCCCCGATCGAGGGCACTGCCTGAGAAGGGCGGCTCTTATCTGAAGCTGCAAACTGCTGCCATTGCCAACAATTCTCAACAAAGAGCAGCGGTCATGGAAGGCTGAGCCACCGAGGCAGGCGCCCGGGACACTGCCTCCCATAGCCTAGCCCCTTTATGGATCACTTGAGCTCAAGCACGATACCATGCTTTAGTCGTGGATGACCACGGCGACTGAGAACAGGGCTCCCACATCTGTATGTGTTAAAAAACAAAAAGGCTCCAAACATTCTCTTGTAACACTATAAAATATTTAGCATTTTAACTGCATCTTTAATTTCACAACCAACTAAGGAATGAGCCTGTGTTTATGTTTGAATTCTGATGGAAATCTTTGGATTCTATCAATATTTAAAGTATGTGTTTTGCTGTCATCTATCTTTCTTCTCCTTTTCCTAAGAGGACCTCATATTCCTGAGAACTAAACTTGTCTTACTGGTTTGGCCCTCAAGAAAAGTAAGTCACTGCTCTCTCTCTAGTTATTTTACTTACCTAGAAAAGATCAATTTTCCAACCACAAGGGTTTATGGCTTAATGAACTTGTCAAATTTATAAATTCCAGGTGAAAACAGGATTTTTGCGGATTTGGTTTTACTCATTTTACTGTTTCAGCAACCAAACAAAATATCTAAAATATCTACAGATTTCCAAGAAAAAGATATTTACCTAATGTTTCTTTGTTGCTTCTGTAAGTGTATTTTATTTCAATCATGTATTAACATTTGATTTCTTTGTTCACTTTCAATAAATTTCATTACAATGGGCTGTAAGTATAATACATGCAAATATTAACTTTATGACAGGAATAAAAAGTACTAACTTTATGACAGAAGTTTTAAAAACATTATAGGAAGTTGAATTATTGGGAGTTAATACTGACATTGTATTACCATGATAATCTCATAAATAATTAAATTCAGTGAAATGAACAGAAGCCATTTGAATTTCTGCTACTGGCAACCTGTTTTCCTTAAAGTATTTTATAGTTTATTTGAGGTGGTGGGGGCAAGGAGGTGGAAGCAAGTATCTTCAGAGAAGAAAGGACAAGTATTGGAGTGAAAAAAGAACATGAAATTTTGTTTTGAGAAAACCATTGAGAGTTTCATATACCTATGTATTTAAAGTGATCACTATGCTTTCATTTTACTTACACCTTTCCTTCCTGAAAAAATTTAATTCTATCAGTCCTCATTAAAGAACCTGGGCAGCACTCAATATACCCTATGTCTGTCATTTGGCACAAACACTCATGAGATAGAGTCAGATAAAAATACAATGTTAGAAACTATATAGAAAACTAAAAGGTAAGCAGGAAAAAAAATGTTTATCTTGTTCATGTAAGAATTCATCTTCTTACTATAGTTAGGTTTATATACATATTTTTTCTAGTAGAGAAAAGCACTCTATCTAAATTAATAATTGATAAAAAGAGAAAGGTATATACAAAGTACTGTTTAGGAGCGTTCGAGGTGAGTTCTGCAGCTTCATGGGGTGGCATTTAACATCTGTTGGCCCCAGGATCTATAGGTGTTTTTGTTAAGGTTAAATTTCTTTCTAAAGTATGGTGGCATCTTAGGATATAAATATATTTACAGTGATAATTCAAAGGTAATAGGTAGAATAACAGTTATTAGCTATCTCAAAGGAAATGTCCAAACCAAAATAAATAATCATCATCAGTGTTTCTGATCTATACAAAAATTCCAATTATTTCTAAGCCTAATTTTTGAGGGCCGGTGCCATATTCTGTTTAAATCTATAAACTGTCTATATCGCTCCTTCTGCCTTTGAAGTTGTACTACATCTGCTCTTGCCAGGTAAAATGCTGAACTTATTCTGCTTTAGCTAGTTAAAAAAAAGAGAACCATAGATTGTGTGTTGTGAATTCACAAGATCCTTTCCCTGAAGAACTTATATTATATATTCAAAATGGTCTCTGTTTGGCTCATATTTAAACAGAGAGTTCATTAAATTATGGAATATTGAGAAGCGTCCTCCAAAAAAGTCTGCAACACTTTTGAGGGCGTAAAAATTAGTCCTCTGTTAGAAAAGCCACAAAATAATGGGATTTGGGAAATCTGGTTTAAGATGAAAGGTTAGTCAGCACACACAATCGCACAATGATGACTGCCCCACTTTGAAAAATTAACTGTCCAAAGCAGGGATTTGGGAAAGTTGGACTATTATAAAATCACATATATAATGGCATCACAGTACTGGAAACCAGGGGAAGTATAACTAAAATCTATATCACATCTTCCAAAGATAGTATTTCAGCCATAAAAGGAAAATGCTATATATCAATTTTAATTTAATAACAGAGTTCAAAGTTAAATGCAGCAAGAAATACCACCAAAAGATCTGTCCTTACTTTTAAAATTTTTCAAAACATATAGCAAGAAGTTAGTGAACAAAAGCAAATGACTACAGACATTAAAACTACTGTTTATATTAGAATGGTTAATATAATTAAACTACAGAAAATTTCTAAAAGGATCCTGTCAGAATTATTGATATCTAAAAATTTTTAAAGAGAAAATTATGCTATAAGTTGCTAATTAATAATTAAGCCCATTTTTTCAAACTGAAGTATTTCTATGAGGCAACATTTTATAAATGCACATATTATTTTGCATCTAACAAACTATACCAGTAAATCACCTTTTACAGGGAAACATTCTGCCCTTTACAATAATATTCTTATTCATTACTTATTACTTCCTCCATCTAAACAAAAACACTTTACCTGCCTTTTAAAGTCTAGAAATTTCTTTGATAAATCTCAGTGAAAACTTCTAGGTTTTAGCAACTAATATCTATAAAGAAAAACCTGGCTTAATTATAGTTACCTCCACCAGCAGCCATTTTAAACAGAAACTGGTTTAGTTGTGTTGACAATCACATTTTAAACTGATTCTTTCCAGATGAAAAGATACTTTTTCAAACAATGTAATAAAAATGTAAACTCAGCTGTTTCACAGACATAAAAGTGATTTATATCACATGTACTGTGCTCATGGAGTTTTTCTCCTTACACAATGGAAGTTTTATTTTAAGGAAAAGTTAATAATTAACAGCTAGGAAAATCCCACAATGCAAAGAAGTCAGCTATAGGGGATTAAGCACCCCCCTTTGCTTTCCCACAAAAATCAGCCAATAAGCATGGTGAAAAAACGATGTGATATTTGAAAATTAAAAAGAGTCAATATCAGGATGGTCCTTACCTGTGGTGGGGGTGGGCGCAACAGTGTATAGAGAGAGGCACCAGAAGGATTCTGGGAGTGGAAAATAGGCTGTGTTTTGATCTGGATGCATGAGTATCTAGTTTGTAAGAATTCAGTGAAGCTAGACTTGTGCTTTCTGTATTATGCTATACTTCAATGAAAAGTTTTAAAAAGAGATTGCATGCTCTCTGTTTTAATGACAGTATGGAAAAAATTTAGTGTAATTAGATAAGTACTCTCCTTTTTATAAATACTCTGAGGTACAGTTGGACTATCAACTATTCCCCTATGCAACTATTACTAGAACTAAAAATTATGTCAGTGGCTCATGTGATGAGTCCCATGCTAGTCCTAAAGAAGCAGAGAATAGGATAATATTTTACATTTTAGGAGAGAAAAATATGTGTGAGATATAAAGAGCATATTATATCGGAGGTCTCATATAGGAAATCTCCACAAAAACATGATTTTGGAAGACACTTTAACAGAGGCTTGTAAAATTCACGTTTCTAGCAGAGTTTTTCTATGACAGTGAATCTGTGTTCTGTACATCCAGTTTCCAATTATTCCTGTTAATGGGAGGCAGGCCACATGGGTAATTGAAAGCCCACAGTCAAGAGTTGGAATATATCCTCTCCCATGAAAATAGGGACCCAAGTATTACATAAATAGAAAAATTGTTCTGTGTTTGAGTTGCTAATAAACTGTGAAATGTCCAAAATTTAGGCCACTGCTGGGCAAGTAAAGAACACCATCCAGCTAATGATCCCCTGAAAACTCAAGCAATGGACACATTAACTTTTATGGAACAAAAGCTTAATTTTCATGTTTGCTCTATGGTGAATTTTGGTATTTAAAACTCTAAGGTTTAGTCCACCAACACAAAAATATTTATTACTTCCATTTTTTTCAACATTTCTTCTCTCATTAAAAAGCTAAAAACAATGCATAGGACTGAGTTTTGGTATCGTGCATGCTGAAGTGGTGCCAAGCTGCCCAATACCGCCAAGACTTCGCTGGAGGAAAAATATCTTTGCCCCGTCACAGAACCTCCCCATCTCAGACTCCACATCTTAAAGGCAGTCCTCTCTGGTTCTCTCTTCCTAAAACTCCTCTTTCATGTTCTGATTTGCTAATCCTTGTCTTCCTGTAGTGCCCTCACCCTCTGAAATGGGGTCTTATATTGGCTTGATTTTTGTGGTTCTTTTTTCCAAATCTGAGTTAACTAAAAATATCATCCTTAAGCACACATACACGTGCACAAGATCTGGATGTAAATAGACAACATGTAGGCAAAGATATTGCGATCTGATTATCCCCCTGGAAATCTCCTATTATTTACTGAGAGAAAGTAGAAGTAAAGGTGTGGAGGGAGGCAACAAGGGCAGAGGAGGTAGGTAGGCAAATTGCTTTTGGTTCTGGCAAAGTTACTCACAGGAAAATCTGAACAAATAGAATAAATGGGAGAACCTCAGGTACTTAATTCTAAGCAACAAGGAAGCTAATATGAACACATTTTTATGTATTAGCTCCCAGCCAGCCTGAAGGAGAAGAAGACTTCCCACATTGCTCTACTGGCTGCTGTCTCCTCCCACCCCAAAGACACACCAAAAATCCCCCAGCATGAATACCTTGATGGTCTCATCCACCTCATGTTAAGAATTAAGGAGAAGGATAAGCATACATATATGACGAAGTCAAAGTTAAGGGACCAACTGTTTTCAGAGTTACTTGTGTACCCCAGGGTCAGATTCAACCCTCAGAAAGCCACGTGCAGTTTCCATAGAAATAACTATAAACATCAGCAGGAAAAAAGAGCTGCAGTCAGTCTCTTTCTCCGTATTGACATATGGCCTTTATTCTTTCCTGGCTTTATCTTTTGAGTGGCAAGTTTTGGCTTGGTTTTATTTATACAATGGAACTTCATCAACTCACACACACCTTCAAGAGAACCAGAGTAAAATGCTCATTGTGAAGTTCAGCAAAGAACTAGAAAAAAGTTGGCAAGAAGAAACAAATCAAAGAAGTTCATGAAACACATTTATTTTATTGGGCTATGAAAAAAATACAGACTTGGAAAGTGAATATGATGGAACTTCAAAGGCAAATAAATAGTTAATAGAGATGAAGGTGTCAATCAGCAAGCATCAAGGCAAACATGTGAAAATAAAGGTCTATGGTCAAGTCTGGCGGAGATAAAATACCACGCATACAATCAGGGCAGCTGTCGGGAGTGTGAACAGGGGCATAAGATGGAATAAGAAGTATTTCCTAGTTAGTGATGTTCACTTTTTAATTTCTCCCCAAGAATGGTTTTTATTTCCTCAAAAGAACGAGAAGAAAATGAAACTTCTCCTTTAATAAAATTTAATAAATCGCAATGCATCTAGCAGACACACAATACCAATTTCTAACATGCTTGTTTCAGACTGAAACAGGGTTAGAAAATATGATCATGTAATGAATCAAAAATTTAATTGTAGACCTGCTTATTGGTGATGTATATAAACATACTAGTAAAATAAGACTCTTGACCAAGTAGTAAAAACTAAAGCTATGTTTATGTCAGTGGATCAGTGCATAGAATTGACCAAAAAATCAACAGTATAAAAAATCTCATAAATTTCAAATAATCTAAGTTTTACTTTTAGCATGAATTTATGCATTCACTATATTTGTTTTTACCATACACCATGCTTATATTATTGGAGGCCACTGGACCATTCTGGTGAAAATTTTATTTATTACAAAAGGAAAAGAGGAAATTCCCAGGTCACCCTACATGACTCCAGCTTATTATAATACCTTAAAGATACAATAACATAAATTAATCTATTTAAACTGTTCTTTTTGTTACAGGGGCTTTCAGGGAAACTGCTTTTTAAAAAAGAAAATTGGAACATGATTTTAAAATGCTGCTGAGTGGTATACAGCTTGGAAAATGGATTTTAACTTTGTTATTAAGTCCTAAGGATCATAAATAAAGTGGTCAGTTTGGTCAATTTGTTACAAGCAAACCAATCCATTCTGAGCACAATTCTGCTCCAGGCAGAGTTTTGTTGTGTTCCATGGCTCTTTAGGTCCAGTTCTGAAGTCTAGCTTCGTGTGGTGAGAGTACAGCATACCTGGCACCATAATTCTGTTTGCCTAGCAGATTCTAACAAAGGTCCAGACATCTTCAAGAAAGTGTAAAATAAAATGAAAACTGTTTAGACTTAGCAGGTTGCTAGGGGTTTTTGGTTTTGGTTTTAAAGGAAGAATGGATTTACAAGTGGTTACTGTTAACCTTTAGATTTCTAATCACAGAAGCCTAAGACTGCATGTGGGTATGTGAAGCGTCCGTGCAGTGTGATTCACACACCATGATGAAGCCCGTCAGCCCTTCCTGGGACGATAACGTGGTAGCCGACTGTTTGCCAAGCCAAGATTCCTGTCACCAACCCCAAAGAGGAACCAAACTCACAGAGTAAGTTAAAGAACCATGGTGGTGCTCTGAGCTGAGCCTGAAAAGTAATAGGCTGTTAATGAAGACCAGCCCAGAGGGTGCTGGGAAGAGAAACAGAATTCAATACATGCAACACAGCATGTGCATAACCTCCCCAGTACAAGCATATACTAAACGCGAAGGACTTGCTCCACGGCATCAGAGTCATGGGAAATGTGATAAATGTGTCTGATCAAGGGAGGAGATGCCCTCCCTTATTTATTAAGAAAGTGAAATACTGCACAGTGTAAATCAAAAGAAGGGCCCACAAGCCTCTCAGTCTTGTGTTGATGCTCTCGGAATGAAATGAAAATTCCATAGACACCGTAACTAGCAACTTACTAGCAACTTCAGCAAGGCAAGACATTATGATGTTTTAAAATGTAGGCAATCATCATCACCATGGACATGAATAAATTAAACCTATTGAGGAATAAATTATGTGTTCCACTTAGTAAATTTTAAAAAATGTATGTTATTTTCTTTATTTTTTTAAAAAGGTCCAAATCTATCTTTAAACAGAGTTAAAAATTATAATATGGTTCAGTGGAGCTCAACAAACATTTGGCTGAATTCCGTCTCCAATTCAGGCACTATGTCGGGTTCCAGGGACACCAAGATGGTGTAATAGGATCCTGACCCTTGAACAGTGTACTACTGCCTAGTGGTGATGTGCTAATTAGCTTAGATGCATACTTGGTATAAGATTCCTTGAAAAACTACTTCTCAGCTGCTGAAAGATTCTGACATTCTCATAATCTCTTTGGTCTATTCGAATATATGATATATAGCACACTTGCCCAAAGACCTACCCATATCTACGGAGACAGTTAGTTCCGTTGATAAAGTTGAAAACTGAGCTATTTGTATGTTCACATATTAGCCTTGTCAGGAGATAAGCAGATTTTTCAAAGGGAAAAAGCTGGCTCAATTTAATTGCTTCGGGGCTCTGGACTCAGTAAACCTGGTTTCCATTTCTAGCTCAGAAGCCACTCCTTAGCAAGCAACCTTTAACAAGCTGCCTAATTTTTCTCTCCCTTTCATTTTCCTCAATGCAAAATAGGACCAAGCGAGGATGAGGGACAGTGAAGAGAGGAGTAGTGAGAGTCGATGTGAACACACTACTAGGGTGAGTTAAATGAGTATAAAATTCTTCTTTATCTTTTGGTGGAAATATGTTAGGAAAAGAGATATTAGTGGTAATTATAATTAACATCAAGCTAAAAGAAAAACCTGAAGTCAAGCATTGTTAATCTAATAATAGTTTGATGAACTACTTTCAATTAAATAGATTATTTCCAAAAGGGTAATATTTCCACTTACAGAAAGAATAGTTTACTTTTAAAACATTTCAAATGTCTCATTTAAAATAAAGATAACAATCTAATTATGTTGATACTCGGCTAAAGGCAAAACTGAAAACAACTCCTTAACAGTTTAAAACCATCTCTGAAACAGTTTAAAGTTATTTCTGTTCCCTTTGTCCAACAACAATGATTCAAAATAACAAAAACCATGAAAAAAAATGTCAGAGTTCTTACTATATGTAACTTATAGGAAATAGTAGAAAAAGTTTATATTATGAGCAATGTGGTTTAGATTTTGCTTTACTGTTAGCTTGCAAGTTTGCATGGCTCATGTAAATTCTACGGCACGGAACCTCTGAACGGTAGCATCCTCCCTTTAAAGGTTTTATTCACTTCAAAACCCCTGTTGTAAAACATCATTTGAGGTAGCCAAGTGGAGGAGACTGAGTAGTGGGGCAAATTAAGGGAAGAGCGTCAAAGAAATCAACACAAAAAGTTTTTATGTAGTTGATCCCAAACCTTATTTGAAAAGTCTGAATAGGATGAAAAGGTTTTCTCTATTCGGTAGTTTCACTTAATCCTCCATCCAAACATTTGCCCCAATAAACATTAGATTATTTTTATGTTAGCTATAAAGCTGTCAGTCCTCAATAAACAGATACACTCCTGGTGGTTTTACCTTTGCTGTCAAAGAATTGTCAATATGCATACTGGCTCTTAAATTAAAACAAACACACAGGAAGAGAAATGTAAAATAGAATCATGCAGCAGAGTTTAACGGGAGGCTGTTGAAATCCTAAATAGTTGGTGGTGATTAGAAGTTCAATATACTGTGATATAAAGTAGTCAATGCGTTGTTAGCACCTTGCTGTCTCCTTAATGGAATGCTGTGACCTCTCCTATTCAGGTAAGCTAGGTCTTACTTTAGTGTGTCTCAATTAAATTTTATGTCTGATGTGTCCATTTGTTGTAGGAAAAGAAACAAATCCAATGAAAGGGACACTTTGAAGGTTTTTATTTCCTATGGGGACAGTTTACTTTTGTCTGGAAAGTCCCTTCACAGCTTTTGTGGGTCTTTTCCCTGTGATTGAGAATGGTTTTTTTAAGAGTGTTATGTGATACGGAGGTATTGAAAATGCAAACCGATTTTCCAACTGGTCAAATCTCTATCGTTTATTTATGCTTTCGGAAGAATTTTTTCACAAAGGCTAATAGAGTCATGTGACTGAGACAAGAATTTTTGTTCATTACAGTCACTGCATTGCAGAATTAAGCTTTCAGAAGGCCAAAGCTGTGTCTCTTTTTATGTACTCTGTGTGCTGCATAACAGAGGGCTGTGTATACATAGGCAGCCACTAAATACTATTTGCTTGGTGGGTTACAAGTGTTACTCTAAGGCTGGCAAAGAAACAACATAAGTCCCGGGTGGCAGAGTGGTAAAGAATCCGCCTGCAGTGCAGGAGATGCAAGAGATGTGGGTGCAATCCCTGGTTTGAGAGGATTCCCTGGAGTAGGAAATGGCAACCCACTCCAATATTTTTGGCTGGAAAATTCCATGGAATGAGGAGCCTGGCGGGTCAACAGTCCAGGGGGTCATAAAGAGTTGGACATGACTGAGTACACACACAAACAGAAAGATGTAGATATCTGTTCTTAGCTGGCATAATGTTCATCACCTATATAAAAAAGCTTTGCAAACTTTAGGGAACTGGGCCTCACACCAGAGAGAAATTAATATATACTTATTAATATGATTATATATAATATCACAAAAAAGTGGTTCTTTTAATTCTATTTACTTTAATTCTGTCTGAAGTGAGTAGTTCTTTTTTCTAGAAAGAAAGAAAAAAGAAAGAAAGGAAAAGCAAGGGAGAGAGATAAAGAAAGATCTTTTATATTGGACAGTCCGAAATAAGGGATCAAAATAGGATGTGGGGCACTTAGAGGTGTAACCTCGGTGAACAAAGAGTTTGAGGAAAAGAGAGCTGAAGACAAATATATTGGGAATCTTAAGGTCCTGATGAATACTCTCTTTGTTCTATGTACTAAATGTATGATCTTCCCTGCCAAGGCTGAAAGAAAATGGATTTCCCCAAGGAATGTCCCATCACTGGGGAAGAGATATGCCATCAAAAGCCAACATGCTCTTAGGTGCAGCAAAAAGATTAAGCATTTAAGACAGATGAAGGGGTAGAGGAAGGAGTGAAGACAGGGGTGTAGGAAAGGTAAAATGTCAGCATCCTGCAGATGAGATCCACAAACATGAAAGGAGGAAATTGAGAGTGTCAACTTTAAACCCACAGTTTGTATCTTGTGGCCCTGAGCAATGCGGAGCTTCAGGAGAAAGAGGGACATTCTGTTCATTAGGGTGGTGTTTCTTATATGTCAAACATGCATAACGGAGCTCATGCCAAAATACATTAAGTAGTGCCCCGTCGTCCAGAAGGAACATCTGAAAAAACGTAAAGGTCACATTACAAAAAGAGTTTAGTGCCCTAGCAGATGTCACTATGCAATTTGGTTTCTCAATTTTCCATTTATTCCTAAAATTTGCACCTAGCCCAGTCAGCCAAAGCAGAACAATCTATGTTTTTTGTTTTGTTTTTAATTCTTTTTAAATAATGTAGAGGTAAAGATCTGGATCCAGGTCACCTGGGTTCAGATTTCTTCAACCTATGAAACCTTGGACAAGTTATACAAAGTTTTTGGCTTTGGTTGTCTTATCTATAAAATGGGAAGAATGATAGTTCCTCTCTATAGGTTGCTGTGAGAGTTAACCAATTTACTGCATGAAAAGCACTTAGCAAAGGGCCCGGCTTCTGGTAAATTTAACTTTCTTTTCTTTAACCAAAAGTTACTTAAAATGAGTTTTCAAAAAATTTTGTGATCTTCCTCATCAAAAGTATATGTATTATTATTATTTCTGTACTTATTCAATCAAGTAGTTGTAAAAATGAGTACGTACCACTGCACACTGGTAGGATAAAACATACCCTTTAATATTGAAGAACTAATAAAACAGTTAACAAGTTACATGCTGACAATGTAACATGCAGACTGAAAATCCCCCTACTGAATTCTTATTTTCTGTTATAGTATTTTTCAGGATTTCCACGTGAGTCTTTTATTAAAAAAATAGATTTAAAATCTCTGGTGAAATTCTCCATATTGTCTTTTACTTTCTTGAACATATTTACTACATCTTTTTAAACAGTCTTTTTAATATTTGAATAAATATTTGTATACTTTTATTTATAGCAGCATTGTTCACGATAGTCAGAATGTGAAAACAACCCAGTGTCCACTGACATATGAATAAACAAAATATGACCTGTACATGAGTGTGTGCATGCAGTTGCTTCAGTTGTGTCCAACTCTTTGTGACTCTATGGACTATAGCCTGCCAGGCTCTTCTGTCCATGGGATTCTCCAGGCAAGAATACTGGAGTGGGTTGCTATGCCCTCCTCCAAGGGGTCTTCCTGACCCAGGGATTGAACCCACGTCTCCTGTGGCTCTTGTGTTGCAGGCAGATTCTTTACCACTGAGCCAACAGGGAAGCCCAATCTGTACATACAATGGGATATTGCTCAGCCTTAGAAAGGAAGGAAATTCTGATATGTGCATGATCGAATCTTAAATACTCCATGCTAAGTGAAATAAGCCAATCACAAAAAAGACAAATACTGTATGATCTACTTATATGAAGTACCTAGAGTAGTCAAACTCACAGACATAGAAAGTAGAATGTGTTTGCTAGGGCCTGCAAGGAAGGAAAAATGAAGAGCTATCGTTTAATGGTTACAGAGTTCAGTTTGGGAAGATGAAAAAATTTTAGAGATGGATAGTGGTAATGGTTTCACAACAATGTAAATGTAAATACTTTATGCCACTGAACTGTACACTTAAACATGGTTAAAATGGCAAAGTTTATCTTATGTATGTTTTACTACAGTAAAAATTAAGTTTAATTTAAAAGTCCCTGTCTGATAATTCCAAAATTTGAGTTAGTTGCTGTCTCTGTTTCTCTTGATATCTGGTCATTTAGTCTTTTCCCCCAAGACCCTGCAATTTTTTATTGAATACAGGACACTGTGCATTAAAAAAATCAAAGAGCCTCTGGATGGTGGTATCTCTCGGTAAAGAGGAATAAATATTCTTTTAGCATACAGAAGGAGTCTAGCAGGTCACCTTCATCTTTCTGAGGGCTGGATATAGGCTTTGTTAGGAACAATGTTTGTGTTTTACTCCTAAGGTATATCCCTATATTGAGAGTGGACATTTTGGGTTTCAATTGAAAACTCAGTTTACAAGAACTCTTCCACCTGGCTGGTCTCACCAGAATCATGGGGCTGCTGAAATCTCTGCTCATTCCTTGTCTGTTTTTGCTGAGTTTCTTGGAGTTTTTTCCTGCTCACAGGAAGCTTAGGAGTTGGCAAATCCCTCAAGGTGAAATTGCTTATAGATCTTTGGGTTCATTTCTCTGCAGTTCCCTCTTCTTTGTGATTTTTGCTTCTCAGGTCTCAGCCATTTGCCAGCCCTGAATACCAACCTCCGACTCCTCTCCCTACCTAATACTTGGTCTCATCTGCCTCCCCCAACCCTTTCCCTCATGACTCAGCAACACCATTATGGAAAAAGCCAGAATGAATGTAGAGCTCAATGACACAGGCTTCCTTCTCTCAGGTCTGGTAGCTCCTCACAAGTTCTGCCTGGTTTGGAGATGCTCTATTGTCTTAAAAAAGGAGTCTGTGTATTTTGTCCAAAGTCTACAGTCATTTTCAGCAGGAGAGCTTTTCCAATACAAGCTACTGTGGTTGTTGGAATCGAAAGTCTTGTTAATATTGTCTTTTAAAATTTTAACTCTTGATTTGCCTCTGATTCTGTTCTAAACATTCTTTTGCTTTTATTTTAATTCCTCTTTTTATGGACCTAAGTATTTGGTTTTTATTTTTAATTTTCAAATTTTTTTGGAGTATAGTTGATTTCAAATGTTGTGTGTTCTGCTGTATAGCAAAGTGAATCAGTTACACATACACCTTTATCTACTCTTTTTTAGATCTTTTCCCACATAGGCCATTACAGAGTATCGAGGAGTGTTCTCTGTGCTATACAGTAGGTCCTTATTAGTTATCTATTCTATATATATATAGTAGTGTGTATATGTCAATCCCAATCTTCCAATTTATCCCTCCCCCACCCCCCGCTTCCCCTTTGTTTTTATTTATACTGTTTTAGGTCCCCATGCTTAATAAACCTCAGTCGGCAGTGTCATAAGTGCAGTAGTGAAGACAGACACCTTCTAAGCAATGGGAGTAAATTGTTTGTCCTTCCCTTGGATCATCAGCCCTTCGAATTCCCCTAACTAATCCCCCCCGCCCAGTACCACCCAGCAGTGAGTCCCTTGAATCTAAAAACCCTCTACTTTCAGCCACCACATCACTCCAAGGAGTTTAATGGTTATTTAAACCATTTTCTTTCTAATTATATCTAAAATAATAGTACATCTTACATGGCAAATAGATAGGGGGAAAGTGAAAACTGTGACAGACTTTATTTTCCTGGGCTCCAAAAATCACTGTAGTCTGTGACTGCAGCCATGAAATCAGAAGATGCTTGCTCCTTGGAAGAAAAGCTATGACAAACCTAGACAGCATATTAAAAAGCAGAGACATCACTTTGCCAACAAAGGTCCATCATAGTCAAAGCTATGGTTTTTCAAGTAGTCATGTACAAATGTGATAGTGGCACCATAAAGAAGGCTGAGCACAAAAGAATTGAAGCTTTTGAACTGTGGTGTTGGAGAAGACTGTTGAGAGTCCCTTGGATTGCAAGGAGATCAAACCAGTTCATCCTAAAGGAAATCAACCTTGATTATTCCATTGGAAGGACTGATGCTGAAGCTTCAATACTTTTGCCACCTGATGCAAAGAGCCAACTCACTGGAAAAGACCTTGATTCTGGGAAAGATTGAGGGCAAGAGGAGAAGGGGGCAAGAGGATGAGATGGTTGGATGGCATCACTGACTCGATGGACATGAGTTTGAACAAGCTCCAGGAGTTGGTGATGGACAGGGAGGCCTGGTGTGCTACAGTCCATGGGGTCACAAAGAATCAGACATGACTGAGTGACCAAACAACAACAATCCTGTGGTTTCTGAGAGAGTAGTTTGTAAACATGGGTGCAGACGGAAGCCAGATCACAAGGATTAAGGAGCAAACAAGTGGTAGGAAACGTTTTGTAATCTAATGTATATTCTATTTTATATGTGGACTCAGATTTTTCATAATTGATATGTCTTATTGCTTAGTGGATCACACTGCAATACTCTTCTAATTGTGGTTCTTTTACAAATAGTGCGAACTTCTGGGAATTTAATTTGAATTTTGAAATGCATGTTGAGCTGTTCACTGAAAACTTAAAGGATGCAAAATGGTAATGACACCAGAGCACATCATTGTCTCTTATTGTGGTTCTTGATTCTTCTAATTTAGGAAAAACTTTATGTAAGGAAAGCAAAGAACTCATTCACTTAACATAAACTTACAAACTCTATCAGTTTCCAAAACTCATCTCACATTTTACCTCATTTTTTGTTACCACTGAGACTGTGTCTACATTAGAATTCCTGCTAACTAGGGCTTTGTTTTCCCATGAGTTCTCCATGGCCAGAGGAGAATTATGGACATAGTGTTTATCAGCAGGAGAACTAGGCTGCTGCATATGGCTGTCATCTGCTCTAGGTTTTGGTGACCACATATTTCAACATATCTTGCAGTCATATGATGATTTCCATCCCATCTGATAATTCATCCAAGGAACTTTGGTTAAATGCCTTATCTCATGTTTCATGAGGTTTTCCTGGTTATTATTCAACATTCAAGTTGAGTTAGGCAAAGTCACCAACAGGTCAAATAACAGAGTTAGTTTATGCAGTGAGGCTTAACCCTAAACTAATACTGTAACTTCCTTTTGGAGAGGGCTCTGTTCTGAGTTGATAGCCTTTATCGTGGTTTCATGGGATGATGGTACCACCCTTCAGAACATATATTTTTCTTATTTCATTTGCCTAAGATGTCCTCAAAAAGTCAAACCTTTGTATTCTTTGAGTACTGATCTTAGGATCCAATCTATTATTCTAGGAATCTCAATAAATTCCTTTCTGCCAAAATTTTCTGGTTTGTAGAATGTAACCAACCATACCATCTCTCCCAGATGCTCTTTAGCCAAGTGAGATATGTGGCAATGCTTTCAACTCGTAATGGAAACAGTGTAAATCTGAGATGTTGCTTCTATTATTTCTAATGCTACTATTAAGTTATTGACAGAAGGGGGAGCATGATACAGGATGCAGAAGAACTTGGATTAATGCCTGCCCCAACAAACACCAGCTATGAGATGCTGGGCAAGGTTTTTAACATCTCTTATCAGTTCCCTGACCAGAAAATGAAACATCATACTCCCCACCTTTCTAGCTGCTGGGTTCTTGGTGGAGCATCAAGATAAGTAAGACGTATGGACACATTTCACAAAAGGGTAAAAATGGCAACTGTGATTTTGAATATAACCACTGTATGACAACAGAGCCGGAACCTTTTCCTTTCTTCCAGTTTTAAACCACCTGAAAGAGTTGAAGGATACGTAAAGCTAGAGTCATGAGACTAGACAAAGAATTCACAGGCTGAGAACACTGTAACTGGGTAACTAAACAGATTCCTGAGCAGCAACTGAGTAAAAGCCTGTCATAATCCACACTGATGGATTCTCCAGTAGAATTTGACCCATGGGATTTACAGAGAAAATGTAACAATCTAAACTATAAGCAATTAAATTCAGTTTAAATGCATATATGTGTGCATATGTATGTAGGTATCTTGCCAATGTTTTTAACTTCTTAACAGAGTTCTAGAATATTAAAAATCCATGTCACCTTTTTCTAAGAAAAATAAAATGAGCTTAAATATTCATATTGCTAGGAATAGAAGACTTCCTACCAAAAAGATAGCATATTGAAAGATTAATTCTGTAAAGTCAGAGACACTAGCTGAAATCAATGATGAAGATAAAATATTAACTCTTTTAACCTTGTCTATATCAAATAATACCTAAATTATTTTCTACAATAAGAGAATCAGACAAAAGTAGAAGAGTTTTTGGAGATTTTCTTTCTCATTCTCCTCTGAAAATGTTCAGTTTAACAACCTAGAAAAAGGATTCTGGTTTTTGTAAAGATATTTTTCCTACAAAAGTGACTACGTATCTAGCCCATCAGAAATCCAGAACAAGTTGAAATAAAGGCCTGGAAATATTTTCAAATGGACATTTCCCACTGACGATGAAATCCCCTCACTCCCCATTAACACTCTATAAAAACATGAAGAATATCTGCTAGGGCTCTGAACCTAGACCCCGACCTTCCCAAAAGACAACTACTTCCACCCAAACAACTGGTCCTCCTTTCCTTCTTGTCAGCACTGCTTGCTGAGAATGGCCGTGTTTGGTCTCTTAATCAGACCTTGATGATGGGCTGACATCACTGCAAACGTTTTCACTTACTCTTTGGCAACACTTAAATCCTTGCCAAAGGCCAGTCAGTAAGTCAGAAAGCATTGTTAGTGTGAGGCTGGGGCGGGGGGTGGGGGTGTGACTGTCAGCTAGCAATCTATGGTGATGACAGGAGAGAAATTTAGGAGCTGAAACCATTTTAAAGGTCACTCAGTGTACAGAACAAAAGATCTCTAATTTAGAAAAGGAAACAGAATTCTGGGACATAGAAGCATCAGGATGCTGCTGTCTGAGTCCTCTGAAAATTCACTATCCGCACCTTGATTGCAAAGACCACTTTACAACCCGATACAGCTTAAACCAACAGCTATTTGCTTCAGCAGCAGTGTAAAATAATCTGGTAAAATAGGAATGCCAAATAATGTACCAGTGGTTCAACTGCCTGTTTTTCAAATATATATTTTTTGAGGTAACATTGATGTGTAACACTGTATGTTTCATATGTACAACATTTTTCTACTTCTGTATACACCACAGCATGCTCACCACCAAAAATTTAGTTCCCATCCATCAACATAGAGTCAATTCCCTTTAGCCATTTTGCCTTCCCCACTGTCCCTTCCCTTCTGGTAACCACTATTCTGTCTCTGTGTCTGCATGTTTGTTTTTGTTTGGTTTGGTTTGTTCATTTACTTACTTTGTTTTTTATATTCCACATATAAGTGAAATCATACAGTATCTGTTTTTCTCTCTATGACTTATTAGCCTTAGCACAGTACCCTCAAGGTCCATCCAATGGCAATAATTTATCTTTTTAAATGACTGAGTAGTATTCCAATGGAGATTATATATATATATATATATATATATATATATATATATATATCTCATATATATATATATATCTCACATCTTTATTTTTTTTAAAGATTCTTCTTTAGTATTCTTTCTCCTTACCTTTCATTTAAAAAATAATTTTATTTATTTATTTATTTATTTATTCTTGGCTGTGCTGGGTCTTCACTGCTGCATGGGTTTTTCTCTAGTTACAGCAAGTGGGGGCTACTCTCTACTTGCAGTGCTTGCAGGCTTTTTGTTGCAATGGCTTCTCTTGTTGTGGAGCACGAGCACATGCAGGCGTCAGTAGTTGTGGCTCCTGGGCTCCCTAGCACAGGCTCAATAGTTGTGGCACAGGGGCTTAGTTGCTCTGCAGCATGTATATTCTTTCCAGATCAGGGATCAAACCCATGTCTCCTGCATTGGCAGGTAGATTCTTTACCACTGAGCCACTAGGGAAGCTCCTCACTTTTTAAAAAGTTTTCAACCTTGAATTGCTAAATAGAGTTTAAAATTCTTAGCAGAAGCTTTCAGTGAAAAGCTATTACATATATTGTTGTTGTTCAGTTGCTCAGTAGTGTCCGACTCTTTGCGGCCTCATGGACTGCAGCATGCCAGGCTTCCCTGTCCTTCACCAACTTCCAGACTTTGCTCAAACTCATGTCCATTGAGTCAGTGATGCCATCCAACCATCTCATCCTCTGTCATCCCCTTCTCCTCCTGCCTTCAGTCTTTCCCAGCACCAGGGTCTTTTCCAATGAGTAGGCTCTTTGCATCAGGTAGAGAAAGTATTGGATCTTCAGCTTCAGCATCAGTCCTTCCAATGAGTATTTAGGGTTGATTTCCTTTACGATTGGCTGGTTGGATCTCCTTGCAATCCAAGGGACTCTCAAGAGTCTTCTCTAGCACCACAAAGGCATCAGTTCTTCAGTGCTCAGCCTTTTTTATTGTCCAGCTCTCACATCTGTATGTGACTACTAGAAAAACCATAGCTTTGACTATAAGGATCTTTGTAGGCAAAGTAATGTCTCTGCTTTTTAATACACTGTCTAGATTCGTCATTATATATATACTTTATGACTAAAATTTTGTGAGTATAATATACTAAATCTTTGATAAATTATACTTAAAAGGAACATGAATCATTAGAGGATAGTAATAGTAGGCCCATGCCTGAATTGAGATCATCTCTTTTCTCTTTTTCTAAAACAGGAGAAGGCTTGGAAGAACACAGTGGCTTCAGTCTACTGAACACCACATTCTGGACCTGGGTTGATCACTTATAAGATTTGCCAAAGAGATTTGGTACAGTTTTACTCTCCAAACTCTCACTGGCTGTGTTTTTTTTTCTTGTTTTCCTTTTTTTCTGAGCTAAAGAGGACACTTGTTCTTCCATCATTAAGAAGCCCAGGCAGGCCAGGGCTGAACTCTGCCAAGTGGGGGCAAGAGCAACGGGGACCATCTGCTTTCCCTCTCATCACCACTAAAAAGCAAAGGAGCAGGGACGTAATATACAGCATGGTGACTATAGTCAACTATATTGTATTGTACACTTGGAAGCTGCTAGGAGAGTAGATCTTTAATGTTCTCACCACACATAAAAATGGTAATTATGTGAGGTGATGGATGTTTTAACTAGCCCTATTGTGGTGATTATTTTGCAATAAATGCATCTATCAAACCATCACGTTGTACACTTTAAACTTATGAAAGTTTATATACCAATTATATATCTCAATAAAGCCAGCAACAAAAGAAAACAAAGCAAGGGAGGTCCAGTAGGTACCAGAAAGGGCTGCTTTGGTAAAATACAAAGGAGAGAAGAGAAGGTACTCAGAGGCACCAGGAAACTCATCACAGAAGGCACACTGCGCTTCTAGTACCCACCAAAGAGTGAACTCTCTTGGGTAAATCAGGCTTGCAAACCCAGTCAACACCCAGTGACCTACACACAACTGATTTATACTATGGATTCTCTGCTCAGGACCCTGGGATATGGTCTGTAATTATTTATCTGAGTGAAAAGTCTGCATGTGTTAAGTGGCAGTGAGTCCACAGTGATGTGTGACCTCCACCGGATCTGTCGTCAGATAAGAGGGACCAGCCTGAGGATCCAGAGACCTGAGGCCGAGAATCACTTGCTCCACTCCACCTTGGCCACACTGGGTAGGTGAGTGGGTTTCTGCTGGATGAGAAGTGGGGTCCAAAGGAGAGAGAAAAAGCAGCAGCAACTACTGGGCCTTGTGACGTTGGAACTTGGCTGAGGTGGTAAGGATGCTGATTGCTCAGATAACTATAGTTGCTGGTAGTGGGAAGAGTTATCTCCTCCACTGTCTCCTGAGATCTAACGCTTCCCCTCACTTCTATGTGTGAGTGAGAGACAGTTTCCAGACACCATTTTACTTAGAGGGTTTCAATAGGAGCAGGTCTTTCTATTTACACTGTTACTTTAAAAATCACCTGGCCCTATTAGATTAGGTGAACCACTATGTCAAAGGCAGACCCACCTAGACAACAAATTAAGCTAAAGACCTTGGAGTGAGTCTGCCTGTAAAAAGAAAATGTCCAAGTCTTACTTGGTTATTGTTGCTTTCGAGCTGTAGACATCCCGCTTCCTTTGTCTGTGTCACAAGCCACTCATTCCCCTTCTTAATGAAAACAAGAGGGAGTGATTATACCTCCTGGGGCTGTGCCATTTATGCTGTCTGAAAGGCCCTTAAACGAGTGGCACATTGTCTCACACATCTGGAGTTTACCAAATTAGCCAATTACGCTGGAGCTCATAAAACGAGGCCTTAAATGTCATTTAACTAGAAAATATTATAATCACCAAGTGGTCTGATTGTAAGATGATACTTGGGGCAACATCAGTGGTTACCAGAAAACAAATCGTGAAACAAAACACAGTTCAAATGCCCCCCAAATGCAACCACATATTTTCTACAGTAATACTTTCTGAGGAATACCATATTTCTGAAGGCACCAGCAATCAACATGTTTCTCATTTGAAACTAAGTATAATCTGACCTCCTTGTTTCCTAGTGATTTGCCTTGGGCAAACCAATGCCCAAGAATTTTTCTCGTAAGAAAACTAAGGAACAAGCAGAAGGAGAGCAGACTGATGGAAACCCATGAATTCATCAGAGATATGGTACTCTCTGAAAGAGGTGGCACAATGATTAGATTAAGAGTCTGGAGTTGTCAGAGGTTGCGGTGCTGTCTCAAAATCGACAGGATTTGGTTGACTGAACATTTACTGGTCTCTCATACTTCACTTGAAGGAAGAGACAAAAACTGCTTTAAATTGCTATGTGATTTGAGGGTAGGAATATCAAAGGTTTTAGAAAAGCTATTTAAAAATTAGAGGTTTACAGCCACTACTTCCACATTGTCTTCTTTTCATTTAATAAACAATGAAATTTGGTGTTTAGTGAAAGGTGATACAGTGTAATGGAAAAACCATGGTATGTCTCTAGTACCTGTTTGACTTTGGGCAAGTTAACTTCTCTGATCATCAGTTATCTCACACAAAATACAGAAATACATAATGATGCTGAGTTGTGTTGAGACTAGTGTTGTGTTGAAATAAAGGTATAAAAAAAGTCCCTAGCACAGTGTCTGGTACACTGAAGAAAATAAACATTATTTTCACATCTTTCTTTACCTATGTCACAAGAATATCTTAAGTTCTGTTTAACTCCCTTTTCTCTTCATGTCAGAAAGAACGGCCACTAGGTGCTTTTGTTAGGGGAACCGCTGAGTGAAACTGACTGCGCTGACCAGTTACCATAGTAATATTTGCATAAGTTATCTTACAAGAGAAGGTTCTGGTAAGAAATGTGGAACTAACAAGCTACCACCAACTGGAAGAATTTGGGAAAGGTTAAAAGGAGAGAGTAGACTCCAGTCCACATGTCCTATCAACCTCCCAGAATCCTTCTTGCTGGAATCCATTGGCTGAGCAATGCACATGCCACCAGGAATGACCCTGAGTCAGAGTGATTGACCAGAGACAAACCAAAAACTAACCTGATTACCATAAAACCTGAGACTGTAAGCCACATGGAAGAGCAGTTCTCTTGGGTTCCCTGACCCTACTGAGCTCCACCCCAGTGCCCCTTCCCAATAAAGTCTCTTGCTTTGTCAGCAGTGTGTCTCTTTGGACAATTCATTTCAGGGTGTTAGACAAGAGCCCACGCTCAGGCCTTGGAAGTAGTCCCCCTTTCCTGCAATACTTTCAGAGAAGAGTGAGGAGGTAGGCAGTCCTGTTTGTATTTATTTTTTTAGGCAAAATTTATAATCCCTTCACCCATCTGGAAACATTTCAATCACTCTCTTTAAAGGAATGACAAGTACAGCAAAGACTAGAAGAACTCTCATGAGATACTTTGAAACAAAGGGAAATTAGGTATGATGCCCGAACGCATGGTAAATAGAGATACCAGCTACTCTTTTCCAGGGGAGTTTACAAAATAAAGATTATTGGTTTTGAAGGCACCTAATCAACTAGGCTAAATCTTTGTGTCTTCTGGGCTCATGATTATAGTAGATGGACCTGTTAGTCTATTTTGCCAAACCAGAGAAAGATGAAAAATCACAGTGAAGATGGAGGTGCTCTCAGTAGTAACAAGTTCCTTCCCTGTGAGTTTTCTACAATGATGGCCTTTTTGGTAAAATCTAAGTAAATAAAATCTAAGTAAAAACCTAGACAGCATATTAAAAAGCACAGACATTACTTTGCCAACAAAGGTCCATCTAGTTAAAGCTATGGTTTTCCCTGTGGTCATATATGGATGTGAGAGTTGTACCATAAGGAAGGCTGAGCATTGAAGAATTGATGCTTTTGACTGTGGTGTTGGAGAAGACTCTTGAGAGTCTCTTGGATTGCAAGGATATCAAACCAGTCAATCCTACAGTAAATCTATCGTGGATATTCATTGGAAGGACTAATGCTGAAGCTGAAGCTCCAATACTTTGGCCACCTGATGGAAAGAACTGACTCATTGGAAAAGACCCTGATGCTGGGAAAGACTGAAGGCAAGGAGAAGGGGATGACAGAGCATGAGATGATTGGGTAGCACCATCGACTCCCTGGACAAGAATTTGAGCAGACTCTAGGAGTTGGTGAAGGACAGGAAGCCTGGCGTGCTGCAGTCCATGGGGTTGCAAAGAGTCGGACTTGACTGAGTGATTGAACTGAAGTGAATACGATGATTTCACATAACAGAAATTCTTACTTAGAATTTGGAAGGCTTTTCAAAAGAAAACAAATTAACTTCACCTCTGTAAAACTGGGTTGAAAAACTATGCCTTTAATAATAGCACAGTGTATTTATACTTTAAAAAAATCTTAGAAGTAGTAAAGGGATCCAGATCTATGTGATTTAGATTTAGCTATTTTCTCTTAGAAATGTGAATTCTGGTCTGAGAGGTGGGGAACTGCATCTCTAAGAATGGTGACAAGCACCAATTCACTTTCTTAGAGTGGAGAAATGGGAGACTGCAGATTCTAAGTGCATTAACAGACTTTAATGTTTTTAAAGAACAGAAAAGGACTAGCTTTCAAAACTTCTAACTTGCAGGGACTGGGGTGAGGGGTTAGATAAGAAGAACGAAGAGAGATGAATTCTCCTAATTATGTAAATAGTCAAATTGACTAGCACTAGCCTCTCTGTAGGCCAAAGACCAAACTGGCCTCTATGCACCTGAGTGAAAAAAATGTCTTTGAAAGCAGAGTGTACTCTAAGAGCTAAGAAAATAAAAAGGAACTTTACTAGGAAAAAAATTCAACACAGCATGTGTTAAAAGGTTTTCTTTTTTCTTTCTTTTTTTAAACTCAAGCTATAAAATGCTCTTGCTCTATATCAAAAAGCAGCTTTTTCTTTTGTATTTTTACAAATATTTCCATCTTTAAGACAAAAGCTTTCTGACTTTTGCTAACAACGTGTCCAGGTCTAAAGGATTACAGAAAGAATGTCAATTTGCTTTAGAAGCAATTAAACGTACAGTTGAGGGAAAAGGCCAATTTTACTATGCAAGGACCACACATACTGTATGTTTGTTATATTACTTGATATCAAAGCAGAAACATCCAATTCTTCCTAAAACACACTTGAAATGAAGAGTCTGGCTAAGAAACTCCCACATCCTATTCAAAGATATCTGTTACAGTTTACAGAACTGGGTAATGCTGACACTATTGTTTTACAGGAAAGAGATACTTTTACTGACTACATAATACACTATGGCTTCTTTAACTTTATATATATTTATTGGGTAAAATGAACATGGTTTTGATACTAATCGCCATAAATGCAGGTACAGTATCAATGGCAGGTACCACATCACCAGAGGAACAACAAGAATTTGCTGATTCTCTGTCATTAGATGACCTCAAAATATTTAACCAGCCTTCATCGCTTCAGAGGAGGTGGTCAGTAGCAAGAATTATCATCTTTCTTCTTCATTGTGCATCATCATGATGTTGGGGTGATGACTTTCATTCATTTGTTCAACGTACCTTTACTGAATATCTCTGCTACTGCTGCTGCTAAGTCGCTTCAGTCATGTCTGACTCTGTGCGACCCCATAGATGGCAGCCCACCAGGCTCCCCTGTCCCTGGGATTCTCCAGGCAAGAACACTAGAGTGGGTTGCCATTTCCTTCTCCAATGCATGACAGTGAAAAGTGAAAGTGAAGTCGCTCAGTCGTGTCCGACTCTTAGCGATCCCCTGGACTGCAGCCCACCAGGCCCCTCTGTCCATGGGATTTTCCAGGCAAGAGTACTGGAGAGGGATGCCATTGCCTATGCCAAACACTTCATGAGGGAAGTGAGACATGGCCGTTAGCGAAATGTATTCTTAGGGTGGGAAAGGAGAGATGGAAAACAGGCTCAGTAAATTAGGGTGGTGCCGGCTATATAACAGACCTGTGCATGGGGAATGAGCCTGGAGAAGAAGGGAGGCTGTCCTAGGAAGGGCTCTGTATACATAATAAGGAGTTTAGACTTGATCCTGCAGGCCGTGTTTTTACATATTCCGGAAATACTCTAAAAATAAAATAACTAAAACAGTATGGTACTTGCATAGAGACAGAGAAATTAATGAAACAGAACAGAAAATGGAGAAATCAAATAGAAAATTTAGCTGATAAATATGTGCAAGTTTAATAAAACAAACAAACAAACTAGCATTTCTAATTAGTGAATAAGGAATAGAATTTTTAACCAGTGGCATTTGGATGTTGACTAACCATTTGAAAATAAAATTTGATTCCTATATGCCACACTGCACATTAAAAACAAATCTCAGATATAGTAAAGATTTGAATGTAAATGTTTATGATCTTGGGGTTTGAGGATGTCCTTTTTTAATGTGCCATCAGATATCACAAAGGAAACAGATATAATCACAAAATCACAATCTTCAAAGATCACGAACTTCTGAACAGTTTAAGATATTATAGTTGTAAGACAAAGAGCAAGTTAGGAGAAATATTTGTAATTTACATAATAGTTAAATAAATTAATAAAAATTAATAAAAATATATAACCTAAGAGAAATGGGCAAAGGACACAAATATGCAATTCATGGAAAAAAATGACAATGAAATAAAAGTATGCTTGACCCCAGTTACCATCAATGGAATTTTATTATGACAGTTTTCTTTTTTATCTGTTAGATTATAAACAGGAGATACACATGAGTAACAGATATATGAAATAATGATTGATATTGTCCAGTGTTTGAGAGAGTGTGGAGAAGTGAAAACTCTCAAATACTAAATCAGTACATACTTTTTGGAAGATAATTTGGCAACATATGTGATATAAGGTGTGCATAGCATTTGATCCTATAAGTCTATAGCTGGCAACTTTTAAAAATAGAAATTAAAAAATGTGAAAAATAGTATAAGAATATATACTGTACTGTTGTTTAATAGCAAAAATCTGGAAACAACCTAGTGGGCCACCAAAGGGGATTAATTTAACAAACTGCAGTATGTAGATAAATAAATTACTGTGCTGTTGTTCAAAAGAACATATTGGCATGGAACAACATCAATGACATACGTTTAACTGCAATGAACAATTAGCAAAACAGTATCCCCAGTAAATTCTGCTAAGAAAGATAGGGAACTACAGAGGTTAGGAACACGGGCTTTGGGGAAAAGTTGACTTGATTTGGGTCCAAGATTTATAATTTACCAGATATGCGAAAATTAACTTTTCTGAATCTTGGTTTCTTCATCTAACTTGAATGGATGCTCACAGAACCTACCTCAAAGAGCTATATGGAAAATTCCTAGTGCATAGTAAAGGCAAAATATATACTAGTTGTTATTACTACTGTTATCATTTTGGTATAATTATTATTGTCAATCAATTCTCTTATGAAAACAAGTTCAAAACGCAAATCTAAAATCCTTTGTAAAATTATTTATGCTTGATAGAATCTTTAACTGAATCTATACATCAAAGACAATTTGTTTATGTAACAAAAATATTCTATTTATCTGATCACCTAATAGACAAGATGATGAACTTGACACATCAGTTTTCGACAACAGTATGTTTTGATAGAATGTTCATAAACCAGAATGCAAATAAGGAACACATTTGGGCAGTATATTTAAGAAACAAAATAAACAACTATCACATTTAGATATTTCCAGTTATAAGAACTTTGAAAAGCTTTAACAGCACAAATTAAAAATTTTCCTATAGTCATCAAATTATTTTTAATAAAGGTTATTATTAATATTCTTTTTGAGGTAGTTATCATGGGGCATGAGTGCTGAGTCACTTCAATCATGTCTGACTCTCTGTGACCCCATGGACTGTAGCCCCTCAGGCTCCTCGGTCCATGGGATTCTTCAGGCAAGAATACTGGAGTGGGTTGCCATGCCCTCCTCCAGGGAGTTTCTATCATATACATATTTAATTTTCAACTGTATTATCAGGAAAAACATGCACAAAAATAGAAAAACACCCTTTTAAATATTTTTCCCCACTAAGACTAGGAAAAGAAATCATTCAAAATGAGAAAATGTGTTATGTAGTAATATATTAAAATGCCTACATCAACACAGAGATTGTGTGAAGAACCATACATACCCTTCTGTGCGGAAAATCATTCGAAAGCTGTCTCCTAAGCTTTTATAACTGTTTGGATCGGTTGCACATCTCTGAATCTGGAACCTAGAAACAAAATCAAACAAACAAAAAAACCCAAGTTAAGGATTTCGCCAAATGGCTTTTCTCATTTTTCAAAGTCTTAGGAGACTCAGCCTTTTCAGATTAACCTAAAATACTCTGGCTTTTGCTATATATTTTACTGATTTATTTGCCTTATATAATCTTTACCTTATTTTTGTAGCCTTTAAAATTATGATATCTCTCTGTGCTTTAATAGAACTGCAAAAAGTGTGTTTTTCCATCTGTTTCTTAGGCAGATGCACCCTGAGGCAATTATGCTTTTTTCGTTTGTGAAAATCACATGCATATGTCATAGATTGTTTTAATGTATAATTCAGAAATCTGAAGATGCATATGAAACAAATAAGTAGCTCTATTTCTTATCTTAATTAGTGCTCTTTGATGGTAATTTAATACAAAGGTTAAAAATACAGAGCAGCTAATATGGCCTAACTTTGATCCTGATTATGAATTTGGAATTCATTCTGGCAGACAGGAGGCCTTGTTTGGAGCAAGAGTTCAGTGCATACCGTGATACCATTTACTATCACAACTTCATGGTGGAGCAATGTTGGGCATTAGGAGTTCAGATTACCTGGATTTTCACAGAAGCACAGTGGTCCACATGTAGTTTCTGTGCAATAAACAAAATTCTTTTTTTCCCTTCTTCTTTTTGGGTATGATCGTGCATCTCAGAATTCTAACCTTCAAAATGTGAAAGTTTCCAGTATGAAGGTCTTAACTTATTATTTTGTATCTTACCTGGAGGGTTGTTTTTAATGAGATTTATGACAAGTGCTCTCATTTTCCTACATCCTGGCTCTTCATTTTTGGTTTTCTTTAGTCTGCCTACCCCTTGTGTTTAACTTCCTTGGAGTTGGGACAACTTCCTTGGAGTTGCCTCTAATAGTGTCTACTCTGAGATGCTTTTCTCAGATTGTTGGATTTATGACATGATCACAACTTCTACCTCTGAGAGTGATTTATTTTATAGTTCTAGGCCCCATGGAATTAAGCTGAAAACTAACACATACATCACAGAAAAGAGAGACTATTTTGCTTTGTTTGAAGTGGTTGGAAAGAACAGTATATGATAAGACTGGCAAGTGAGGCTGGATTACATTTGACTTTGTAAAGTGGAGAGTTGCCATCCTAAGATGAGGGAATTGATTCTTCCAGTAGATTACTTGAAACATACAAATTCCTAACAAAATATTTCTTGTCAGATTGGGTGGATTAGAATGGGAGTATGGAGGGCAGAACAATGGTGAAGGCAATTATAACAGTCTGGGTGAAGATAACGATGCCAGAATATGAATGGAGGTTAAGAGAAATGTCATGTAAGAGGTGAGCTTGTTGGGTGATCCTTTTTCTCTTTAAATCAAACTGGTTTTTTAAATGATACATTTAACGTGATCCTCTCTTGATCCTCATCAACCCAGAAAGCAGTAATAGTAAGTCCTAGATTTAGTATTGCCAAAGTTTGCATGCACGTGTGCTCAGTCACTCAGCTGTGTCCAACTCTTTCTGACCCCATGGACTGTAGCCTGCCAGGCTCCTCTGTCCATGGAATTTCCCAGGCAACAATACTGGGGTGGGTTTCTAATTTCCTTCTCCAGGGGATCTTCCCAACTCAGAGATCAAACCCATGCCTCCTGCATTGGCAGGTGAATTCTTTATCACTGAGCCACCTGGGAAGCCCTGAAGTTCATTAACTTCTGTCAAATTCCTTTCTAGATGCTTTTCTCCCAAATTACCAAGTATTTTTTTTTAAATATTTGCCATATGAAATAAGATGCTATAGATTTTACAAAAGCCCATGGAATGATCCTCACTCTTGAGAAGCACAATAAATAAATGAGAAAAAACAACTGACAATATAAGGAAAACTATCCAAAATGTCAAGTAGCATCAGCATAAATTGCCCAGGTGTTCATCAGAGGGAGCAATTACTGCTTTCTGCAGAGAGTCAAGAAGGATCTGAGGAAGCAGAAGGGATTGAAGCTGCTCCTGTAGGATTCAGAGAGGCAAAAAGAGTAAGAAAGAGGAAGCATTCCAGCGGGGAAAAGATGTCCTCTTAAGAGATGTGAAGGAAAAGATCTCCTACCACGACAACCTCCCACATTTCCTTTAGGATGGATGTTTCAGCACCCTGCTGGTGGCATTCAACTGCCCAAGGTGGGTGGAGACCCGAGTAGGTTAGAGGATGGTGTTTATGAGATCAAGCCAGCAACCAATATAGAGTATTTGGCTTTTTCCTGCTCCTCAGCATTTCAGCTAACTCTGTGGCCATCTCACAGTCATGTGATAGGTCCTAGAAGGAACTGTGAGTCAACAGAAGGACCAAAGTAAGTGAATCCTAATGGCAAGAAAATCGACCTTAGCTCTTCTCTTACTGATGGGGTTAGAGATAACAGCTTTGTGTATGATGTCTGCGTGTTCCAGTAATACCAAGGTGGGTCCTCTCTTGGCTTATGCAAAAATGAAACACAGGGTACAATTATTTATCAGTTAACTAGTTGTCTAACTTGGCTATTGGAAGTTTAGTATTTCACTCACTGGTTGCGATTTCTTTCTTTTTTCAGTATCCAAACATATTTCCAATACACTATTCTCAGTTAATGAATTCCTGAATACTTACTATTAGGTACTCCACTACTGGGGACATTTTGAAGAAAATTAGACATAATCCTGCCCTTTAGAAGCTTATAGTTAAGTGAAGGAGATATACAAATAGATTATTACCATAGGCAAGGAATAATGTTTAGGGATATATTTTGGAGTATCACATGTCAGCCAATGAGTTTTACTAGTGCTGAATAAACACTAGTATTACTCTTAGGAGAGATGATCTCCCATCTGTGGCCAACTGAAAATATTATAGTACTATACAGAAACATTGGAGGGAAGAGGGAAAATGAGAAGTATATATTCGGGTTAACTATATGTGCTTAAACTTTGTGTGTATGTGTGTCTTAGTCACTCAGTCGTGTCCGACTCTTTGCGACCCCACAGACTGTAGCCTGCCAGGCTTCTCTGTCCATGGGATTCTCCAGGCAAGAATACTGAAGTGGACTGCCATTCCCTTCTCCAGAGGATCTTCCTGACCTAAGGATCAAACCCTGGTCTCCTGCATTGCAGGCAGATTCTTTACTGGTTGAGCTACAGGGAAGTCCTGTGATTAAACTTTACCCTCCCACTTCAAAACTGGCAGCAAGGACAGTTGGTGGAATCTTTGAGGAGTGTTCCATTTAGAAGCTATCTGTCTGATGAGTGATGCTGTGATCATTACAAACAGGAGTGGCAACATCCAAACAGTATCACATGAGGAGGACAGTCCACATGCTATGTTGTAGAGCAGTGCAGAATGATGGGCAGACACGGTAAACACTAATTCCTCCACCAAACCTCCCACCATTCCTTACTCTCCTGAAGCAGCTGGAGGTCCCATTAAGCAGGCTAGGGCAAGTACAGCTGTCTCTTCTACTGCACATCTCACATACTGGGATGTCTACTCTCTGCAGAGAAGGTCCATGCTACATTTAGTTCCACTACACATGACTTATTCTGATCACAGAGTTATCAGTTCTTCTAAGGAATCTGTTTCAAGTGGATATAATTACAGTGCATTTTGGCCAATCATGTAAAATAGCAATTTCCTTCTTCCTTTCCATTACATTTCAGCAACTTAAAAGGTTTCTCTCTTGGATTGAGGCTTTACATCAGCATTTTCCAAGCTGTGTTCTGTGCTAACAAATTCTCTCTATGCTCGGGGAGACAATTTTCCAGTTACGTAATACAACTCTTTGTAAAATTACAAAGGCAAAGCCACACTACTCCTGATTGTGTTTAGAAGAAAAGATTGGACTTTCCCATTGTCCTAATAAAAGCAGCTTAGACACATCTGGAATCTCCATCTGAGTAACATCTTTTTATTAGAATGAAAACTTGCTGCCAAATGGGCAAATTGGACAATGGAGTAATACTTAAGAAATATTCAGTGCCTAATATCAGGTCAGAATGAAACACAGGGAAAGGAGTATGGCTTAGACCTTATGCTTCATTGCCCAGGAGTCAGCAGTCTCATGCGCTGTGGGGCCAGGGAGCCTGGTATTGCACTCTCTTAGAGTTGGGAGGAAACAGCCCTACCATCTCCTGCACAACAGATGTTAGTATGAAGCAAGTTACTGTTGTAGTTTCCACGGGGCAAGGAAGAGCTGCTCCATGTTCATAAGCAAGTGTATAAGCATATTTTTAAAAGCCAAAGAATGTTCTCACTCACTAAAGTATTTTTCTTTAAACTGGTCAAGAACTGTTACTGCAGTATTTCCCCTAACTTACGAGTGGACTTGGTCAGTGATACCAAAGTCTGTTGCTGATTCTTAGCATGGTTAGAAATGCCGCTTTAGGCATTCAGTTTGTCTGAGCACTTTCTAAGACACCACAAGAAAGATACGTCTTGAGAAATACAACAATTTTGCTGCCTTAAAAGCTGTAGAATGAATTCTTTGAAAATTCCTAAATCTCAAACTTATACAATGCCTTTATTTCCAAAGTAAATTTTATATCTATCATCTTTATCTACTGTTGGCTGACAGCGTCTGTACTGGGAAGTGGAGGCTTTAGGGCACACACACACATGCACGTATATATGTGTGTATATACATGTATATGTGATCTATATACTTATATGAATGGTGGCAATTGAGTTGCAAAAAGTCAGATTAGGTTAGGTGATAAGACTTGTTCTGAAGCTATATTTGCATAGCACATACTTGGCATTTCGTTAGATTGTATGATTATTTGTGGTGCTTTAGGGCTGGGAAACGAAGAGGATTTGGAAGTTGGGCAAAAGCCATCCTAACTCATACCTTTTGCACTGCCACCAATCCTAAGCAAAGCAGTGAGACAGGTGGGTTTTATTTTTAGCAACATTTCCAGATCCTTTTCTAGTCCAGGAATATCCTAATGCTCTCTCCTACCTTGCTCTCAGAAGAGCATTCACACCAATTATTTATCCTTATTGTGTCTTTTTGGGCTGGTTTTGTTAAGGGTGGGGATGCATTGGTACCTTTACCACCAGAGACAGCCCCTAGTGGTTCTTTTCTCCCCGAGTGGACAGTGACATACTGACTTAACATTGGACTTTGTTAGCCATGAGAGATAACTTTTTGCTTTGTAACAACATTTTGCTTTGTAAATAACATTTTGCTTTGTAAAACCCCAAATTCCATATTTTATAAGGGTGAGAGACTGCTAATAAAAATTGTACACTGACAATAAGTGGTGATGAGCCTAAGGAAACTCTCTGCAGAGATCTTTGTAAATGTGCTGTGAACAAAGATTATTAGTAATTACCAGAATGTTACACGTGCTCCTTAATAACACTTAAGAAACCCACTAATGAATCAGAGATTAACAGACTAAAGGTTTGCAATTACAGAACACATTAAAAGGATAACTGTAGGAAGATTAAATAAAGGTTCTAATTCACTGTAATTAGCCTATCTTACTGAAATAAGATGTTGTTCCTACAGAGTATATTTGCTTGCTTACTGGTTGGTTGAGCATGGCCAAATTACTGAACACGCAAAGACACGTCCGAGATTTTGAAATTCAGGTGTGCATGTCTACCTTACAAACTTTGGAGAAAGGCCCTATAAAGCATATCTGTAGAGAAATTCCCACCAAGTATGTTGTTTCCTGAAAAATTACCTTACACTGAAGCTGCCCCAAGAGAAGAAATACCCCTTCCCATGAAAGGCTAACCATTGAACTGAAGGGGAAAGGGGCCATTGCATTTGTCATCCCTGCAAAGGGACCACATCGGGTGGTGGAGAGTTGAGGCTGCTGATTTAGAAGATGAGTCTGTCAGTTTTCTTTAGCAAGTGCTGAGGAGAAAGGTCTTCTTATAACATTTCTCTATTGTCCATAGCCTTCTTGTTCTAATTTTAAGTCCCTGGTGATGCTGAATGGTAATTTTTAAAAAAATCTTAGCTATGGGTATTTTGTTTTACTTCAGATTAAATATAACAAAAATCCATGTACCATTGCCTTAGCCATGATGAACATAAGAGCCCTTTAACCATGTTGGAAGGGTGTGGTTTACAGTTCTAGACCCAGATTTTGGTCTCAACTTTTCCCAAGACCTCTATCAGCACAAGGGTCAAGGTTGAGAGTTTGGGAGACCCAACAATGAACAAACCACAGGTCCTGCTTTCAGGAATGGAATAAACATGGGCTAAGGGGCAGGTACAGGGAGATGTAGTAATTAGTTATAAAATATGAATAAGGGAGGACACAATATTTAATAAAGGTTCTAGGAATTTAGTTCATCTGCAGTTTAAGCATTGCCTTTGCTTGCTGTGGGTTCACAGTCTAGTCACAATCTAGGCCTGGCATCAATTAACACCCTAAAATAATGCTAACAAATCCACAAGGGTCATGTGTTTGGCTCTGCCTCAGTAGTGATCACTGACTGAAGTTCAAAAGCTGGACTCACATATTTAGCTGCTCATCAAATTATCCTGACAGTTCAGGGGGGGAAAAGATACTTCTCCTGATGGTTGCTCAGTCATCTAAGAGAGAGTCTCTTTATATAAGAAATAGGTGCCTTTACCTGGTAAAAATTAAGATGTCCTTTGTCTGTTTAAAGTCTGAATGTCTTTACTAGGAGTACGTGGGTTGGACTATGCTTTGGCTTAGTGTTTATGATATTGTAAAGAAGACCAATAAATTTCTCTGTGTTATTATAAAACAGTTTATAATTTTGAAGAAACCTGTAACCTGGAGTGCTCAGTCAACCTAGATAATTACTACAGATAAGGTAATAACATCTTGGCAAGGCCACAAAAGTGAGGGAAATCTTCTGTGCCATGGAATTTTGAACATGTTTTTGAACAGAGCCTCAAAAATATTATCTCTCTGAAATATCAGATCAACCCAGATAGCCTGATTATACTTTCGGTGATTTCCTGTGATCCGAGACACCTCTAATTGCAGTCTCCTTTCACAAGCCAGGGAGATTTAAAACCTGATAGCCTGTGACTGTACATTGTACAATCCATACTTCGACAGTACACTTAAATATCCAGTAAATGGCTCATCGTTTTGTTAACCACAAATTTTGTTACAATAAACATTTACCTATGTGTCTTGATTAATGTGATGAAATAGATCTAGTTTCATACATCTTACACAATTATAAGGTATTCTTAGTATTTAGGACCTGGGTAAAATTTGACATTGTAAAATGAATCATGATAAGAGAGTTTATTCTACTGTCTGGCACAAGTTCTTCCAGTTGTTTATATTACTTAAGGGATAATAACTAAGTACGCTGACAATATAATTCTACAATTTATTTTAATGAAAATATGCTAGTTAACAAGTCAGAGACAAATGATCATTAGAGATTACAACCTAAATCTAATAATGTTAAACCACAAGCAGTAAAACATGCTAACTGACAGAGCTAGATGATTAAAATGCTCCAAGCATAAACTGGTCTCAATTAAACAAAAGTGTGACTAGCATGTCTTTCAGTCATTTTGCTTTGTAAACTACCAGTCACATTATAAAACTATGCTTAATATCAGATTATAGTGCTACGACTCTTTGAAAATGCATATATGTGTAGGTATCATATCTATATTGAATTAAAATTCACTCTTAATGCCAACAAATGACCTCACACCCGGACACACCTATCTATATTTCCCAAGTACATTAACCCAGGCTGGCCATTACAGTGGCTGACTAGCATGAAACCAAACTGTACTTGGGAAATAAGCGGGATGGATCACAGATTGGAAATAAAACCCATTACCAAGGTGATGAACACAGAGAGGGCTACATCAAATTCAGCAATCAAATATTAAAATAACCACAGTCATGATAAGTATCACAGTTTCCCCATAGTCCCAAAATAATTGCAGTTTTTCAAAATATGAACCACCCCCCCTAAAAAAGAGTTAGCTATGTTCTTTCTCTCTCTGGTCCTCCCCTTTCCACCTCTCCCAACTTGGGTTCACAACTTTTCTTGATGTTCACCAATAGCACCTAGCACCTCATGACAGCAGACCACACGACATCATTCTTACCTCAGCATTCTTGAACCTCAGCTCATTGCTCTGGATGGTACTGAAATTCTTTGTTTCTAGCCTTCATAAAAAATTCCCAGGACAGGGAATTAAAAAACAGTCAAATCTACCAGAATCTTTTTGCTGGCCCTGGGAACACAGCCACTTGACAAAAATTAATTATGCATTAGAGACCATAAGCCTGGGTCCCAGTGAGAGGGAATGTCAGAGAAGATGTCCCTAGAGACCTAATATATACAATCCATGTTATTTTAACTTATCAAATGTGCCTATTTTATAGTTTACTTAGTATTGATAAGAAAGGCTGCTTTTCAATAATGTCAAAGAAAGAAAGATGAAAAGTGTGGGTGGTTTCTTTGTATTCATAAGCATAAATGCTTATGCTAGAAAGAAATTTGAAGAATGGAGATAATAAACTTGGCTATTAATGAAGAAAACATGCATATGCTTATCAAAGTTGAGGGAAATTTCAAGGGAAGTTTATATTTTTATACCAAGATTGACCTCATATGTTACCAAGATATGGGTGAGTTATTGGTTCCAAATGAGGACACAGTTTTCAAAAGTATTTCATAGGTGAACAGGACCTGAAAATGACCCCAAAATAGTAACAACCCTGCTTTCTTGTAAACCACTTTTAACTCTGATTGCATTTTTAAAAAGGGAATAATGTTTCCAGCTCTGGATTCAAAAAAAAAAGATATCGTTTTTATGTTTATCTAGCATCTATTCTGTGGGATCATATCTACTAACTCTGTAAATTCTTTTGCTCACTTTCTCCTTCTCTCAACTAATTACTTTTAAGGATGAATACTCCATCATGTCAATGAACTCATGTTCGAGAGTGCCCTTGTGGAAGGATGTGGTTTCATTATTATCATCAAATAACATGATAAAAATAATTAATAATCACTTAGGATGCTAGCAACAGAAAAGGTATGTGAATTATTCCCACCCAGGAGAAGGCCTAACTTGTTCACAGAACTTGTACAGAAATCTGTGTTTCACTAATTAACCAAATGTTTAATAAAAGACAACTAATGCTTTTGGTTGAATTACAGATGGGTACTTTGGCAGGTAACAGAGCACTTCAAGACAGTGCAAGTCATTTAATTTTATAAAATGCTGATCTAATTCCAACTAAGCAGCTTCTAAGTAAAGTTAACTTCACCTTTTAAAGCAATTAGTTTTTTTAAATAATAACTCTCTATTCTACAATTTAAGATCCAGATAACCAGATAATTTGGTTAATCTAGACTCCCTAAAATCTTAAAGACTAAACATAAGACATTCACATAAAATGATACCCACGTGAGAAACCTATAGTAAATACGTGAGTTTAAAACCCCTCCTTCAGAATTTTGCTAGGGTGCATTTTGGTTTTCTCCACTCTCATTCATTTCAGTTCAGTTCGGTTCAGTCACTCAGTCGTGTCCGACTCTTTGTGATCACCATGAATTCTAAAGTGTGAAAAATAGACTTAAACATTTGGAGTTTTAGTCCCCCCCATCACAAGTGATATCTTAAAACTGAATGTAAAAGAACAAAAGTGTTCTTTTATACAGTGAAATTTACAGAGAATTCAAGCCAACTAGCACTTATGGAATGCCTATTCTGTATGGCACACTTGAGTGTGAGAATCTGCTTAACTTAGACACTGACTTTCTTACAGTTGTTTGCATTCTAATAGGAGACAAACATGAAGCATTAAAACATTAATAACAGGCAAGTATTCCCAGATTTGTTGTGTTCTTGCTTGCTCCCTTAAACAGTACTCCGGGAACCCCTCCCCACACAAATCATTTTTGTAGTGTCTGGGGTTGGAAGGGACCTTCTAAATAGGAACCACCCTCCCATCCTTTTGCACAGTGATCTCATCAAGCCTTGCAAGGTGTTGGCAGGCTAGTCCTTGCACGAATGGCCCCATAATGCTTTCCTAGTTCTTGATTTTCCTGACATGGTTTTTGTTCACTCCCTTCTTGCTAGGCAATGAGCTATCTTTTCTTGCCCATCAGTGTGTCTGCCCCTAAGCACTCTCCTTGCTTCCCTCTTCTTCTCCCACTTTTCTCTCCTGCATTCCTCCCATGACCTTTAATTCATCACTTACACCCAGCAGTGAACCAAGGACCAGATAAACCAGCTGGGTCATGCCTCTCAGTGAGTGCTGGAGGGGCCATACTATGAGTCAGGCCCACCGATATCAGTACCTTCCCTGTAAAACATACAAGCTGTCCAGTGACCATTTCTATATCTGTGTCTCAGTTCTGTGTCAGAGCTGAGGTTCTGAGATAAGTGGCCTCTGGCTGAGTTTGAACTTTCCTTGAGAATGAGCTGTGCTGAGAGGAGGAAGGGACAGACAGTCTCTGATTTCCTCTGGTATCTCTCCCCTGGTGCTGGGGTCACGCTGAGGGAGAGCACCGCAGCCAGGTACAGTCTCTCCTCCTGGTAGAAGGATGACCTTGCTGCCATGTGCCTATTTCTTTGGGATTCCTCCACTTTGACGACTTCATAAACAGTTCTATTGCTCCTGGAAGCCAAACAAGAATTAATTTATAACACAATGAGGACACATAGCACAGGTGACCTCAGCCATAATGATTCCTTCTGCATTCTGCTTCCTTATTTGTTTGGTGGATTTCATTTGTTTGTGTCTTGAAATAAAATGCCCTTCTAGTTTTTTTGTATGCTTGTTTTCCACTTCTGCATTATGGACTAGTAGTGTCTGTTATTTAGATTCTCATAGATGCATGTTCAGCTTGAAAACTTCTTTTTAAAAATATATATATTTTCAGAAATCTGGCCAAATCCCTGTGGCTTTCTGTTGGCTCCACTGGTACTGCACTAGAGGAGGTATTTGAAAGAGGAAAGGAAGGAAGAAAGAAGGAAGGGGGAGAAAGAAAGAAAGAGAGAAATAGAGGGAGGGAGGAAGGAAGGAAAAAAGAAAGAAGGGGAAAGAAACACTGTAAAATACTGTACTTCCCAGTACAAATACTTCTAATACTTTTGGAACTGCTAAGCCCACTCTTACTCATTTGTGTTAGGTCAGATTCTGGCAGAAATCACAGGACAGCTGCAATTCCATACTTTGAAATGTCTATTAAAAGAAATCTTGATATAGTTTATAGAAGAGATGAAAGGTAGTCCATATTTTTTTCATTCCCTTGAATGCAGAAAACTTTTTTGAATAAAAGAAGTAGAGAAATGAGCATTTTCAATGGTGAAGTCAATATATTCACAACTTTAAATATATGATGCCAAGAGAACTTTCTGCAATGAAGATTGGTTCATATATAATATATATATATATATATATATGAAAGTGGAGTGAAACTGTTAATTTCTCAGTTGTGTCCAACTCTTTGCAATCTCATGGACTGTAGCCAGCCAGGCTCCTCTGTATATGGAATTTTTCAGGCAAGAATACTGGAGTAGGTAGTCATTCCCTTCTCCATAGGATCTTCCTAACCCGGGGATTGAACCCGGGTCTCCTGCATCACAGGCAGTTTCTCTACCTTCAGAGCCATCAGGGAAGCTCCTATGTATGGTATAGCATGTTATAATATGTATGTATATATATATTAATATTAGCATGTTATAATATGTATGTATATATATTAATATTACTTGGGTCAGGTTGAGTTTAAGCTAACTACATGAGAATTAAAAAGCTATACAATTTATAAAAGTTTACATGTGTACAGGTAAACAAGCATACAATCGAGATATCACACTTTTAGATACAAAGAAGAAAAACAAAATTTTCTTTAAAATATCAAATTTAAACATTCTAGAAATCTGAAGACATAAACAGATGCCTTTTTTATATCGTAATACCTATGCTAAATGAGTGTGGCTGCACCAAGGGCTTTGGTTGCCAGGACTGCCATGTGACACGTGTCATATCAGGGGCAAGTGGTTACTACGGAGACCATGTGTGTCAAGGAGGTGCCATGAAATCTCCTGGTCTTCTAGGAATTTGGACTGGGGTGTGGGAATCCATCAGGAGCTCTTGCGGAAGTGATTCCTTGTGTAAAGTTGACGCTGGGAGATACCGACACACCAGGGAGGGAGTACATCTCCAGCCTGGTGCAGGCCATCTGACTTGTTCTTTTCAGGGAAAAGCTGGCTCAGCTGGTAAAGAGTCCGCCTGCAGTGCGGGAGACCTGGGTTCGATCCCTGGGTTGGGAAGATCCCCTGGAGAAGGGAAAGGCTACCCACTCCAGTATTCTGGCCTGGAGAATTCCATGGACTGTATAGTCCATGGGATAGCAAAGACTTGGACATGACTGAGCGACTTTCATTTTCACTTTCTTTCACTTTCAGTGAAAATGTAACGTAGGTACTTTCAGACTGAGGTTTTAAAGAAGTGAGTGGGGCTTCTCCAGTCTCTATCTTATTGCTTCTGTTGAATGTTACTTGCAAAATACCTTTACATCAAGACTACCTGCATCTTACATCAAATCTGTATCACTTGCAAGAAGGAAGCAGAGAGCTCCCAAGCTCTAATGAGTGCAGAGCCACCAGATGGAAGGAGCTGGATCATTAAATCACACACTGAGAAAACCCCCTAAATTGGACTACTGTATGAGTATACCTGGTGGGGGGTAAACCACTGAAATTTGGTTTATTGGTTACTGTAGCTAGATTTGCCTTAACTGATCCAAAGATCAACACTGCACTGTCTCTGTCTCTCTCCATGTCCTCTCTGCAGACCAACTCCTTCTGGTTACTCATACTTCCTTCTTCTCCATAGCACTGACCTTGACAAAGCAACCCCAGCCTTGGTATAATAGGACACAAACCCAGGCCCCACCGCTTACTATGTTCTGCCACTACTTGTGCCAAATCCCTCCAGTCTGTTCCTTCAGACCCACTCTCTACTCTTCTCCACCCTGTTTGCTGCCCTGAGAGGTGATCTGAATTGATTACATCAAAAGACTACTATGTTTTCTGCCTTCCAGTGGGATTTGGTCAATGAGAAGCCCTGGCAGGTGACAACAAGAAGGGAGGAAAATGAGTTGGGGACATTTATTTGTCTGGTTCCTTCCTGTGAGACTTCTTCAGGCTTGTCTCTGTCAACACAAGTTCACTGCTCCTCTCAAGGAGCTCTTTCTTCGTGACTCTCATCTTTCAAGTTTTGGTAACCTTTCCCTTCACACACACCTTTGAATTTAGGCATAGGGAACAACTTTACTTCCTCCTGCTGGTAGCCCCAGAATCCTGAGTTCTTCCTTGTAATTTCCTTATACCCTGCCCATATTCTTTATAATGAATCCATTTATAAACCCTCTTCAAACTGTCCCAATTTGAGAGTTCTGCTTCCTGTTGTTGTCTCACTGCTAAATCACATCACAGTTAACATTCTCTAGGGAGTCAGCAATCTATCCCTGGCTCACTTGACTGCATCCAAGGGATGGAGTTATTGTACAAACATGGCCATCAAGCCCACCCCATCAGTGGAGCCTCTGAGTGATGGCAAATTGCAGAGGAGGAACATGCAGGCAACCCCAGAACATGTTTACCAAATAGTACATCTTAATTTCTTCTGGTAAAAGTTTCCCTTCCTCTTTTCACTTCTCTTCAGCTATATGATTGCCATCATCTGTTGTTGCATCTTTTTCCCCTACTGGACTGCTTCACCACTGACAGAACACATTGCTTTTCACAGGATCATGCACTGTCAGTAGTGCATATTCCCAGTACCCCATTTAGAATTCATTTCTTTACATTGAAAATTAGAAATGTTCATAAAAACAAAATGGGAGAAAAAAGTAGAAATCATTACAGAAGTACTGCTATGTTACTTCTTACGGGCAAAACAAACAAACAAACAAAGAAAAACAACTTTGTAACCAACCTGGATATGCTATGGATATGTCATACAGAGTTTGCATCCAAAGATCTAATCACAATTTTCTCTTTCAGATTTTTCTGGTATCATGAACATTCTTTTACTGCCATTGTGCTAAGTCACTTCAGTTGTGTCCAACTCTTTGCAATCCTATGGACTGTAGTCCTCCAGGCTCCTCTGTCTATGGGTTTCTCCAGGTAAGAATACTGAAGCGGGTTGCCATTTCCTCCTCCAGCGGATCTTCCCGACCCAGAGATGGAACCTGCATCTCTTACATCTCCTGCATCGGCAGGTGGGTTCTTTACCACTAGCACCACCTGGGAAGCCCCTCTACTGCCATTGGTTCCCAGCAAAGGATGCTACATAAGCATCAAATTGAATGGGACAATATTATTATTAAACCAAACATCTCATCACTTCCATGCAGTGTGGAAAGTGCCTCACACATGGGCTTGGGAGGACAGGTAGTCTCAGTAAAGCATGAAATCTGAGGGATTATGAAGATTGTGTGAATATCCAGGTACAGAATCCAAACATTCCCTTTGAAGGGCTTATTTTTCTCTAAATATTTTATCCTGGTCCTTAGTTGCTCAGCCATGTCTGACTCTTTGTGACTCCTTGGACTGTAGCCAGCTGGTTCCTCTCTCCATGGGATTTCCCAGGCAAGAATACTGGAATGGGTTTCCATTCCCTTCTCCAGGGGGTCTTTCTGACCCAGGGATCAGACCTGTGTCTCCTGTGTCTCCTGCATTGCAGACGGATTTTTTACCCTCTGAGCCATCTAGGAAGTCCCATTTTATTCTAGGATGCTGGTTAAGACTTTGGTGATAACAGCTGTATCCTTTTTCTTATTTCAGGAAATGGGAAACTAGAAAGCACTAGCACTTCTCCTCTGGGAAAACACAAAATGGGAGAAAATACATATTTTCACTCTACTTAGTTTTAAAGTTGCATGTCTTATATAGGATGAAAAAAGGTCAATATTGTAAGATAGGTGTTTTCCAAATCAATATATTCTTAAGGAATGTTACCACTGCCCTTCACCATATATGAGAAAACCCACACTAACCCCTCCTCAGCATCCTACATCATCAATTTCATTACTTGAAATGTAAGTGAAAGCTTAGGTTTACTAGAATTTCATGATGGGGTTCAAAGTGGGAGATCGTTATTTGGTTTTAAAAGTCACAGATTGATAACATGGCCACAATTTCTATCCCTCCATCCTTGTAAGCCTTCCAACACACAGAAGCAGTGGCTAGCTAAAATCATGGGAAATAAATGTGTGCTTAGAAATCAGTGCAGCATAAAAGAATTTTATTTACACTGATTTCCAGTGGACATATAGAAAGCAATTTATCTTTGCTTTATCATGTTTCTTCTAAACAGTAACTACATACAAAAAGATCATTAAAATAGCACTAGAACTCTAAGTAAAATCCACAAGCTTGTGGATTTTAAAACTACCTTGTTCATCATAGCCACTAATCACATGTGGCTATTAGCAGTTGAAATGTGGGTAGTGCAACTGGGCAAATGGGTTTATTTTAATTAATTTAGATTTAAATTTAAGAGCTCAAAAAGTATTAAATATTTTCCCATTAAACACAACTACATCATTTTGCTAGGACTACATTTTAACCATTGGATCCCAAAAGATACACTGTAGTAAAAATGTAGTTTTTACTTTTAAAAATGTGGCTAATAGCAAATTTTAAATTATATGTATGGCCATACTATATTTCTATCAGAAAGCTCTGGCTAAAAAGTGAACACTTAAGGCTAAAATGCTAGTTTATTTTTTGCATGCAGCTGCACCCTGGAGATTTCACTTTCACTTTTCCCTTTCATGCACTGGAGAAGGAAATGGCAACCCACTCCAGTATTCTTGCCTGGAGAATCGATGGAGCCTGGTGGGCTGCCGTCTATGGGGTCGCACAGAGTCGGACACGACTGAAGCGACTTAGCCGCAGCAGCAGCAGCACCCTGGAGAAGAAAATGTCAACCTGCTCCAGTATTCTTGCCTGGAAAATTCCATGGACAGAGGAGCCTGGCAGGTTTCAGTCCATGGGGTCACAGTGTCAGACACGACTAAGTGCACACACATGCATGCACACATCCTAATATATGTAGCATTATCAGTTCATTGGGAGACCGTCTCTAATACATAGAGTAGGTATGATATTGGGAAGAAATCCTGAATTTCAAATTCAACTCTCCTCTTATAAGCTTAGTGTTACTTGTTGTATATAGTCCCCCCACTTACTTCAGTTGTTTACCTAGGTTTAAAGTAAAATGAGTTTCCACCACAAGTTAATTTTATTATGCCAATTTTGAATTGATTAAAGATGAAAATGTCCCCTTGATATTTCTCCAACAATCTTTCATGAGATGCATCAACCCGTAGAATGAAGCCACAGTGCCCATAAGGCTGGCAAAAATGTTTTCTGAGAAATCCAAATTGGAATCTACTGAATTAAATTCCAAATCAAATTAGAAACATTGAAAAGACTCTTAAATACACAATGTTCTTTTCCTTCAAGCTATATGAGTCCCAGCTGAAGATACCAGTACAGTCTTTTCCAAGTATAAAACTTGAGAATGATAAATACATAGATATGCTCAAGTCATTTCCATGCTGTGTCTTTGCTAGGTAATCAGAATCTTCTAAACTTAAGGAATTGTCAGCATAGACTTAAAAGAAAACCAAATCCCTTACTGAAAAACAGAAAGAGCCAGTTTCTCAGGACAGTGCTGGAGAGGAGTTGGAGCTATTTTTGGAGAGATAGTGATTTGAAAATCACCAGAGTATAATGAAAATTAAAAGTGCTTTTTTCTTCCAAATCAACCGACTGACTCTATAAAACAATACACTTATCTTCATTACAAGTCATAACAATGACTTGAGAACTTCCAATTTAAGTGTAATGCCTCTTTGTTTTTCCTTAGGCAGGACAAGAGACGAAAACTGGAAAGTTTGGGTCATATGGATCATGGCAGTACTGCTATGTCTGGAATTTTCTTATAAATATCCTATTGCTTTGAGGCTCACAGGCATGGCTAAAACAGCAGGGACAATCTCATTTGCACTTTTATAGTTGTAGAGGGATTTTCAAGAGTTAAAACAATTTTCCATAATATTCTGTATTAACTTAACGGACCTGAAGTGTGATTATTACACTTTTTCATGCTTTTCTGCAGGCTGACAGTTTGGAAGTAATTTTAGAAAAACAAACAAAATTATAAACAAATGCCAACAAGAAGGCATTCTTGGGTACTCAAAAGAGTCTATCTGCAACAAATTTTTACTGCCTATTTTCAGCTTTATGTCTTTTTACTTTTTTTTTTTAATATTATAAATGACTGTTTTTACCCTTATGAAAATCATCACTTCAAAGGAACACCTTGTGGCACTCTACAATGATGAAACAAATTTCAGAAAGTAAAGTGGATGCTACTCTTTATTTGTGTGATTAAACAATAAAGAATATTTTACCAGAATCTATAAATCTTAATAAAGTAAATACTCATTTACTAGAGTTTGAATAGCATTACTTTGCTTAAAGTTAGAAAAAAATACAAATTTCACTAAAATGTAAAACTTCCTTATAAGTCTATCAAAGTTAAATTTTCAATTCATCTACAAAGTGCATAGCAAACTATACCAGCCATAAGAACACTAAAAACAGATGAAAAACAAGGAAGTTTGAAAATCAGTGAGAATTCAGAATAGATATGCAGCACTATTAAAATAAATTTTATACAGAGAGAATATAAATAAATGCTTAAAGGAGATAGGATATACAAATTGAGTTGATGGACTGGAGAAAATATGGGGTTAAATGGAGAAAACTTATTTGAAGCAGTTAACTTGTAATGTAGGGAAGGACAGTTCTGGGCAATGAGCAAAGTGATTTCATGGGTAAATGGGAAGTTAAACCAGCACAGAAAAGAGCCTGTGAGAGTTTTTAAAGGAGGTATGTATATACCAGTAAAGGCTGATAACTTTCTCCTAAGAACTAAGTTTATGATTTTGAAAGCTTAGGAGGAATGTTCAAGAAATTTACAAAAAGGTGCACTTAGAGTCAGAAAGAAGTAAGTATCTAAACAATAAGCTGAAGTGAGAGTAAATTATCAAATAGTTGATTTGTGTCTACTTAGGAAAGGGCATTGGTGTCCACTGAACTTGGCTCTGTGAAGGGAAAACTGTGCCAGACCAATTTCATTTCCTCCCGCAGCAGAGTGACAGGCAACGTCAACCAACAGGAAGCAATAGCAAAAGAAGGATGTTAAAATAGGCCAGGCATGCGAGAACCAATATCTGGAAAACAAATTTGATAAGGGATTTGGCAAAGTAAGGGCTTATCAGGGGGGCTCAAAAAAGCAAGAGAGTTCCATAAAAACATCTACTTCTGCTTTATTGACTATGCCAAAGCCTTTGACTGTGTGGATCACAATAAACTGTGGAAAATTCTTCAAGAGGTGGGAATACCAGACCACCTTACCTGCCTCCTGAGAAATCTGTATGCAGGTCAAGAAGCAACAGTTAGAACTGGACATGGAACAACAGACTGGTTCCAAATTGGGAAAGGAGTACGTCAAGGCTGTATATGGTCACCCTGCTTATTTATCTTATATGCAGAGTATATCATGTGAAATGCCAGGCTGGATGAAGCACAAGCTGCAATCAAGATTGCCACGAAAAATATCAATAACCTCAGATATGCAGATGATACCACCCTTATGGCAGGAAGCGAAGAAGAACTAAAGAGCCTCTTGTTGAAAGTGAAAGAGGAGAGTGAAAAAGGTGGCTTAAAACTCAACATTCAGAAAACTAAGATCATGTCATCTGGTCCCATCACTTCATGGGAAACAGATGGGGAAACAGTGGAAACAGTGGCTGACTTTATTTTGGGGGGCTCCAAAATCACTGCAGATGGTGACTGCAGCCATGAAATTAAAATACGCTTGCTCCTTGGAGGAAAAGCTATGACAAACCTAGACAGCATATTAAAAAGCAGAGACACTACTTTGCCGACAAAGGTCCATCTAGTCAAAGCTATGGTTTTTCCAGTAGTCAAGTATGGATGTGAGAGTTGGACTATAAAGAAAGCTGAACACCGAAGAATTGATGGTTTTGAACTGTGGTGTTGGAGAAGACTCTTGAGAGTCCCTTGGAACGCAAGGAGATCCAACCAGTCCATCCTAAAGGAAATCAGTCCTGAATATTCATTGGAAGGACTGATGCTGAAGCTGAAGCTCCAATACTTTGGCCACCTAATGCGAAGAACTGACTCATCTGAAAAGAACCTGATCCTGGGAAAGATTGCCAGCAGGAGGAGAAGGGGGCGACAGAGGATGAGATGTTTGGATGGCATTACTAACTCTATGCACATGAGTTTGAGCAAGTTCCGGAAGTTGGTGAAGGACAGGGAAGCCTGGTGTGCTGCAGTCCATGGGGTCGCAAAGAATCGGACATGACTGAGCGACTGAACTGAACTGAATAACTGTGCATTTCCTGAATTAAAACAACATGTAGTTCCTAACTTCAGGAGACCCTCGATTTCTTTGAAATATCTAAGAATAGAGAATTCTGTGAATTCTCATGTGCATCTGTCCCCCAGTCTTGACCCTTTTGGGCATTTATCTCACAACCACCTTTTAAAGTGTTATGAGTGAAAGTATGAACTAATTTTGTAGTTATGCAGTATATGGAACTGTACGCAACTTACAAATATGGTAAAAATGAGTCATCATGTTGCATTAAAAGAAATTACAAATTAGCAGAGAGGGGCATTAATATTCTAGGCTGCAACTAGGTAAACTTCAAGGATCTCTTACATTTGGGGAGGGGACTGAATTTCAATCAGGCAAGGTTTCATTGATTTTCCAAATCTTTTATCATTTCTTATAATCAGCTTCTGTAATACAGTGGAAATAGAGAAGGTTCTGGAGTTGTACAGACCTGTATTCAAATTTTGACTATGTCACCCACTATACAAACCTGGGCAGGAAATGTAAACTTCTCTGTTTATCTGGAAAAGTGATACCTACCTTTGCCATTTGCAGTGAGGATTAAATAAGACAATGTGTGTAAAATGCTCAGTATGTATATTTCTACATAGTAAATATTGGTTCCCTTCCACCACTTCTCAATCCTAATCTCTCTTCTCCCTCTCTCCCTAACTGACCATACACCTTGGAAAGAAAGATACACAAAAAGGCTAAGAATAAAGCCCTATCTTGTGAAACAGGAAAAGGGACACAGCCTTACTTCCTTTCACTCTTAAACCCTTGTTAAAGGTTTCCTGACTCCACAAGGAACCTTTCACACTTATTTGGCATTCTCCCAGTGTTTCCCAGTTTTCTCATGTCAAATGTCAATAAGCTGAAGGAAAGAGCCTCCTCGTCAAGTGATACATTTCTTAAAAATTCTTTATTCCTGCATATGTTAGGTAAAACATAGAGCAAACATGAGTATGATCACCAACAAAAGGTAACTCTATTAGGGCTAAAAATACAGCCATCCAACTATGTCAGGTTTACAACCACAGCTCTGAACTGGGGAATCAGTCTTTTTGTTACAGATTTGTCCAGTTCTCCCAAGTAAACAAAAATCAACTTCCTAGTGTGTTCTATAACATCTTGATAACAATTTAGCACCTATGCAATAAAGAATCAGGGATTATAAAATCACTTAGAATGTATTATTTTTAGACTGAGCAGACATAAGTCTTTGAGGATTAATTTCATGCTGAGGGTTAAATTTCACTTTCACGATAGGCTAACCATTGCCCGGGGCTGCACAGATAATGAACCTGCCAAGGGATTAGCAAGGAAACACTTGTGTTATTATTAAGCGGGTACACTTCCCTTTCTAACCAAGTTCATCCTACATGACATTAACAAATTACTCCCTCTCTCTGCCCACATTTCAATATAATGTGAGCCAGCAAGTGACCCTGAACCAATAGGACATGAGATAAGATCTTCTCAGTGCATGAATGGCTATTAAACTCGTCTGAGAGAGCTTGACCTCCTGCAGGGAAACATAAGGCATTTTTATCTCCATAGGGCCCCTGCCTCCCTGCAGAAACCTTTCTTTGGTCATAAAGCCTCTAAATAGACACAATACCAAGAGGTAGGAAGGTCTTAACACAAATATTTAGCCTACAAAAAAGGCACTCTCCGGAAAACACAAATGACACAATTCAATCTTGACAAACTCACAAGGACCTAGTGTCTTCTAAATACAAATTTAATAGCTTATCATTTGTTAAAATATGTGTTCAGAGAGATTTCTGCCTTTCCAGATAAAAGTATCCTTTTCTCAACAGAGCCTTTTTAAAATAACAGGTATGTGTATTCATAGGCATCAAATCTGTTGACTTTTCTCAGTCTTCATTCTCAGAGGATCATCTTCTCCTGCTAGGGGTTAGAGTGGCCCCCCTCTTTTGGAGCAGTCCCTCCCTCCTCTGAACAGCACTTACCATTGCCTCCTTTCAATCGTGGTTTCCAAGTACTTGTCTTGTTTCTACTACTTGACTATAAGCTCCCTCAGAGTAGGGAGTTCATCTCAATTTACGTCTACATCCCCTCTCTCCAGAGCCTGACCAAATACCTTCACAGAGTGGACACAGCTACTACTGGCAAAATAGAATCTAACCAGTATCAGACATTTGACCATATCCTGATTCCACTGTACAACGTTTGGAGAAAGGAAAATATAATGGATCTATAGAACATGTGGTTCCTGTTATCTATGAAGTCAAAATTTAGGAGTGTTTAGTATAAGTTAAGAGTGCTTTTGTTAAGAAGCTGTTCTGTTGTTGAATGGACCAACTGCTGCCACAGTGAGAACTGCTACTTCTACAACTTGCTAATAAGCAGCAGGAGGAGATATGGAATGCCTAGGACACCCACTGGTATTTGCTACAACATTACTTGGTTCAAACTACGAACCTTGTGGGAAAGCACAATATCATTTTCTTATGATGTATCAGCAAGTCTCTGTTCAAAATATGGTCTTGTGAACAGTAGATAACGTTTCTATACATTCACTGGAAAAGACCCTAATGCTGGGAAAGATTGAGGCAGGAGGAGAAGAGGGTGACAGAGGATGAGATGGTTGGATGGCATCACTGACTCAATGGACATGAATTTGAGCAAACTCCAGAAGAGAGTGAAGGACAGAGAAGCCTGGCGTGCTGTAGTCTATGGGACCGCAAAAAGTCAGACATGACTTAGTGACTGAACAACAGCAACATACATTCATGTTCTTATTTGCCAGCTTGAAGGCTTTAGAATTGGGCCCATAAAGCTCTCGTTGCATTTCATGTATATTCTCAGACTAATACAGTAGGTAGCTCTTAAACACAGGTTGTGTTTAATGCCAACATGAAAGCATTATGTAATGGAGAGGGAGGGAATCTGAACTTTGACCCTTGAACTCTGCTGGAGTGAAACACTCTAAAAGCCATGTTTGAGAAGGCAGCTTCTGTAGACTGGTGGAGGTGGGCATCAGAGTAACTGCATAAGAAATGAGCAAGTGGTAGAGATAAATAGATAATATTTTTCAAAGACAATATTCTTTGTCAAAAAGTTTTATAATTAAGAAAAAGAGAGGGCAACAAGAGGAATAAATAGGAAGATTTTTTTTAACAATGGGAGAGATGAGTACATTTGTAGTTAGAGGGGAAAACAAAAGAAGCAAAAGAAAGGAGGGATAGAGTAAATCCTAGAGGAGGAGTAGAATCAGGAGGAACTAATCTTAAACAGCAGACTGGATATATACATCCTCTTAGAAACAGTAATAAAGAGAAACAACTCAGGTGTGAGTCCGAATAGAGGAATTTTGAAGGAAATCATATCAGAGGTTCCCAGTTTCTTCAGGAGAAAGCAAGATCACCTGCAGAGAGTGATGGGAAATAACTGCAGGTCCGTGCAGTGGGAGGGAGCCTGGAGAGGCTGCTGTGGGAGTGAGATGCAGACTCAGAAAGAAAGTAGTCAGGAGCACTGCCAAGTTGCAGTAGAACCAGAGAATATGGAGCTAGAGTCACATGTGCGTGAAAAGGCCAACTATGGGCATCAATATGGAGAGCCAAGAGAAATCAGAAGGGAGTGGAAGATGAGGAGAAGAAGGAGGAGTTGAAGGGCAAGAGTCATGAATAGGATGAAAAGGAGTGCAGCACACACAGTGAAGGGAGCAGTGGAAGAGCAAGAAAGGGGGGGATTTCAGATTTAACCTTAAGGAGCTGAGTTTCCTGTCTCCACCTTGCAGGGAGAGGAAGGTCAGGGTTGGTGCAGGAACTGTGAGCACCGAGGCTCAATGTTTAGTGGTGCTGAGGTTGATACTATCAGAGAAGAATCTCTGGAGTCCTGGAGGGTTGTGGAGCCATGTCCGGCCACTTGGTAAATGACCGAGGAATGAAAGAGATGTTGAGTGAAGGTCAAGGACAATGGTGGGTGAGGAACATGCCAGGCCCTTGTGTGAACTGAGAACAGGAGGAGCAGCCTTCTCCAGAGAGACAGAAAGAGGAAGTGAGGGGGTGTCTGATGAGCAGGTAGGTGGGGCTATGAGCAGTGGGTAGAGGTGGAGCAAGTTCAGGGTGACCTAGGGTTAGCCTAGCCTGGGGTCAAAGAGCATGAGGTCACCCTGGTTTTATAGTTCCTGGGTATCCTCAGGTCCAGGGCTCTCTGTCTCCACACCACACTCCTGTGACTCCTCCATAGAGCTAAAGCTTGACCTGAGCACACCAGGAGACGTCGCACTACCATGACCTCCAACGTCAGTTTGTTGCTGCCTTGTCTTGATTTTCCTGGTGAATGAGCTCTTTGGTCCTGTGAGCCAGTGCCCGTTACTATCTCCCCCACCCCATGCTTGGGCAGCGGGGCCTACACATGGGCTCCAGGTTTGCACTAGCAAGAAGCACTGGGAACCAGGTCATCATCAGGTCTATGAAGGGATTAGTGATGCAGGTATGCCGCAGCTTTCCCCATGGAAGGTTGATGTGGGCAAGTGCTTTTATGATCATGGTCCTTAAACTAAGCTGGTACCACAGACACCAAGGTTACTCATGGAGGGAATTATGTCAGACTCCAGAGGCAGGACTGTGAAGGAATGGGGATGGCCAGAGGTGGGCAGAGTGCTCACAGCTGCCAGAGCTCTCCCTCAGCTTTCTCCTCTGGGTGAAGATTTGGACCTGCTGATGTGGAGTTCAGATGGAAAACAGACAGGCCCAGAGGACTGTAAAGATGTCCTACTGGCTCCAGGAAGAATGAAATAGTGCCAATTATAAGAGAGCTATAGTTCAGCATATCGGTACCTTCTCCAACACCAGTCCTGGCAGCTGCACAGCCCAGCTGGGGTCTTTGGGCAGCTCCACCAGGACACACTGCACCTGCTCTGGCTGTCCACCTCACTTCTACCAGACTGTGTAGCTTTTGCTCAATAAATCAGAACTATAATACAGACTCACAGAGCATGACTTGAGGTAATAAAGATGGGATGTAAAGAACAGGACATGACATCATAAGTTTGACATCCCAGAAAGATGGCCTGGTCTCCAGAAAATCAATTTTCGAGATGGGAAAAAGCAAATTTATGGGGGGCTGGAAGATGGGAAAGATCCTTGTCAGAAGCAATTTACATTCCTTTGACTGATATTCCAGGCTACAGTAATAGGGAGATATTATTTGATACATTAGCTGTCTGTCTGTTCGTGGTAGCATGAAACAGTGATGCTCATCTCTAAAGTTGAGTGGGAAGCCTTATTCATTGTTAGTAGGCAGTACTTGCCAGAAGAAACACACCTTTCCCTTTTAATAAGCATTTTAATTGGCTAAGTACATTATATCCAGCACATATAGTAGTCTCAATGGAAACTTCAAGTTGTTACAAGGCTAGTACCTTTTTCAGCATCTCACTTGCATGGAGTGTGCATTCTATAATCTGCCAAAAAGCATGCAGCTGAATGAAGTTCTTTAATCTACATAATTGCTACATAAAATATATTTACTATATTTTTATTTGATGTCTCCTTTAAAAGAGTCACTGGAGTTTTTCCAAAATCACTTACTTAATTTTCCATTTTCTGAAGGTTATTAAACCTTAATTAAAGTGCATTTACAGTCAACCATGAGAGGCTCTCATTTAAATTATATTGACAAATTTTATTATAAATCCCCATGGTCTTAATACATGAACACATCTCTCAAACCAAATTCTAGAAACATCATTTGCATTTGTATGTACTGTACTGTGCTGTGCTTAGTCACTCAGTCGTGTCCAACTCTTTGCGACCCCATGAACTGTAGCCTGCCAGGCTCCTCTGTCCATGGGGATTCTCCAGGCAAGAATACTGGAGTGGGTTGCCATTTCCTTCTCCAGGGGATCTTCCCAAACCAGGAATCCAACCAGGATCTCCTGCATTGCAGGTGGACTCTTTACCAGCTGAGCTGACCAGAGAATCCCATACTGTACTAGGGGAATTTAATAAACATTCATTGGGTATTTACTATGAGGTGGGTATTTTTTCCCAGGAACACAAAACTTGGAATGAAAACAATCAGTTTTGTTTAAATAATAACTGGCAGGTAAATCATCTCCATCGCTTAAATGGAACTGATCAAAGGGAACTAAATTAACTTCCCTAGAGGTCAATTTAGTAAAAGGCCACACTCTTAACTCCAAATGACACCCTTTTGCTCTGAAACATTAACATGACATATCTGAAACAAATTTCCCTGTCTGCCCAAATCCAGTCAAACGTTGACAATTATAACTAGGACACAAAGCTCCTAAGCAAAAGAAAAGATCCTCTAGAAATTTAGAGGATCTTGATCACTTCTGGGAGACAGTCAAAAGCTGGTGAGTTTATTTCAACCACAAATATATTTGTTTGCCTTTATCTTTCGAATTTCTCAAGCAAAAGAACTGTTATGCTATCCCTAGCTGGAATGATCTTTTATCTACCAAATATTTCAGTGTTCTCAACAACATTAAAAAATAAGCTCTCCAAATGAGTAACTTGAGCAAATTCCTGACTAGCCTCACTAACAAGAACAGAAGAATCCATTTGTTTTGGACAGACTTTACTCAGATAAACTTTCTTGAAATGTATCGTCTTTCAACTGGCATGATAGCATCGATTTCCTTAGCTTAGGCTTTGAATGACCAAATGTTGCTCTCCAAAAGTTATTCCACAGAATATTATAAAATAGAACTGTGGAACCCACAAGGTTTACAAAATCTTTCTAAATTTTAATAAGCTGTGACTTTCAGAAATCATAGTTGAGTAATTTTTCAATAGATCTGAAGAGCTGATGAACCAGAGAGAAGGGAAGAGGAACTGAGAAGCCAAGCAGGATAGTATGGAAAAGAATGAGTGGAAGCTTTGACCTTAGTGTTTGGGGGTTTGAATGCTAGTTCAACCACTTAGCTGTGTAGCTGAGGACAGCACTTACTGCTCTGAGTCTAAATATATGAGTGTTGGAGGTTGAAATAAAATTGTCTGGCAATGTGTTAATGTTGATTTATATTTTAGTTTATTGTTATTATTGTGGCACAGATTAAATGTTAATTATTTTCCTTTTAGGAACCTTAAGTAAATGAGATTTCCTTTTTATGAAGAATTAACATAGTAAGCCTTGTGTTTTTTGAAGTATATTCAAAGTATCAACATGATCTTTGTCTACTCTCTCTCTCTGAAGACTTTACTCTTGGAAAGAACACAAACTACTAGGTATGTTCTAACTAGAAATACACATAGCTAAACACAGGAGCATAGTTCAGGTCTCAGTTAACACAACAGAACTACATTTGGGGCTTTCAATTGTATAAGAATTACTTAATGGCATTTGCTATATCTCTTCTAACCACTCTTACAGTTAGTTCTTCCTCAAATGTACAATATCATCCAGAATTTGCAACTATCCCCTCAGAGTCATCTTGTATTTTTTTTTCCTTTCTTCTATTTCTTGATCATCATTCTACCTCAATTTTTCTTTCAAATATCTTTCAGGTTTATTTTTTCCTCTCGATTTCCATTGATTTCTTAACACAGGGTCTATAGTAAATCAAGACTGTACTTATTTACTAACTCAAGCCTCTTCACCTACTTTTATTTGCAACTAACAACTCCCTAAAAATGTTACTTTCACTTCAATAATATCCTGCTCAAGGACCTATTAATACAATGGCTCCCTAGTGCCTAGTCCATCAGGACCAAACACATGTCTTGGGATCAATCTCCTCCATAATCTATACCCATTCTACCTGTCTCTTTAGTTTCTGCTTTTCTCCAAACCATGTCCCTCTGTCCAGCAACAAGACCGAGGCATTGAGCTCCAACTAGTCTGCTCATTCTTCCTCTGTGCTTTACTTGTGCTCTTGCTTTCCTTAGGAAAATTCTCTTACCAAGTCTCTTATCTAAATCAAATTCAGAAAACTTGCTTGAAGACTTTGGCTCTCTTTTCTCTGAGTTCTGTTTAGATTAGCACCAAATTTTCTTCTAATTTCCCCACATCTTTTGCATCCTCTTCTAAGTTTCCAAGGGATTAAGAGGTATGGGAGATGTGTCCTATTTTTTATGTATCCCTCCTCAGCCCAAAGTCTATACTCAAACGTCTAACTCAGTGAATGATGTTCAGATGCTGGAACATCAGGTTGCTAGCTGCCTAGCCAGTGTTCCTTCTCCTCTTCTTCCTGATACATCTTCTGATTTTAGGGCAACAATGTGACCAGGGGAAAGACTACATTTCTCAACCATTTGTGCTTCTTGGCAAGATGCTGGCAGTATTTATTAGCTAAGACTCCCTGGGAACTACTTTGAATGGGGCTGACTTGGCTGGGAAGCATGTTCTTTTTGCCTGGAAGCTGGATGTATAGATCAGAGTTCTGGCAGCTACTTTGCATTATGAGGTGACTTTGCAAAAATGATAGAAGGCACAAAGGAAAGAGAAGTCTTAGAGAGATGGAGCTTGCAGCTGCAGCAGCAGCTAAGCCACTTCAGTCATGTCCTACTCTGTGTGACCCCATAGACAGCAGCCCACCAGGCTCCTCCGTCCCTGGGATTCTCCAGGCAAGAATACTGGAGTGGGTTGCCATTTCCTTCTCCAATGCATGCATGAATGCTAATTCGCTTCAGTCTTGCCCAACTCTGTGCGATCCCATGGACAGCAGCCCACCAGGCTCCTCTGTCCACAGGATTCTCCAGGCAAGAATACTGGAGTGGGGTGCCATTTCCTTCTCCAAAGGAGCTTGGGCCCCACATGATATTGTAAGACTACACTCCTGATTGATTCGGCAAAAAGGGCTTCCTATTACTTACAGCTATTAGCACCTAACTAATTTGGTGTCAAAAAAGGAGAAAGAGCCTTCGGTACAAGGTAGTATAAAGTGAGAGGAAAATCACAATCCTTGCTCTAAGTAGGAAAACAAAGTTGAAAGGGTATAAAAACTGGGTAGAAAGACATGGCATATCAAAGGGTACAACCATATGGCACTCCATCCTGATGCTACAGAAGTTGAAACCTGGACTAAGGGAGGCAGGAAGATGGGGACTACAGGTCTGATGCAGCATGATCCGTTATCCTGAGAGGGTTGACCCCTGGGTATTAAGAGGAAACAAATCACTTGGGGACATGTTTGGTACTGTAAGTGTTGGAGCCTGGCTAATTTTATAAAGAACCTTGGTTTAAAAATGCATCTGTCGAGTAAGACATTCACAATAGCTGTCTGAGAATTCTAATCAGGTAGGATATTGTATGACAGAAATTCCATGGCTGACCTAAAGAAGGCCAGGCTATCAAGACTTTACTGTTAACACCGTTAGACATAGCGGCATTTTGCTAATCAGTGTGCTAATCACTTTGCTTACATAATTTTTATTTAATTATTAAAACAATGCTACGAGGTAAATATTATATGCCTCATTTGTAAAACTCATCCAAGGTTATCTGTTTTCAACATTTTGCCACACATGTTTCTTCTCCCTCTCTCTAACTCCATATGTGTGTGTGTATCAATAGATATAGTTTTGTAACATGAACATTTTGCTGATTCACTTGATATTCAGTCGAAGACATCATGACACTTCACCCCTAAATACTTCATATTGTATCTCCTAAGAACCAGGACATCTCCAACATAACCAAATGCTATCATTTCATTCACAAAATTCAGCATTGATACAATAATGTTGGTTAGTGCATTCAACTATTCCCCGGTGGCACAGCAGTAAAGAATCAGCCTGCTATGCAGGAGATGTGGGTTCTACCCCTGGGTCAGGAAGATCCCCTGGAGAAGGAAATGGCAATCCACTCTAGTATTCTTGTCTGGGAAATTTCATGGACAGAGGAGCCTGGCAGGCTATGGTCCAGGGTGTTGCAAAGAGTCAGACATGACTTAGCGACTAAATAACAACAACCACAATAATAATATTGTCCAATATTCAATCAATATTCAAATTTCCCAACTGTCTCAATGACATCATTTGTAGTTTGTTCATTTGTTGCAGCCAGTATCACATATTATATTCAATTGTCATGTCTCTTTAGTATCCCTTAACCTAAGAGAGTTCCCTGATCTTTTATTTGGTCTTTTAAGATACTGACCTTTCAGAGTATAGACCAGCTATTTGTAGAATGTCCCACAATTTGGATTTGACTGACTCATTCCTTGTAGCTCTTTAGGTTAAACATAATCATTTTTTGATAAAAATACAAACACAGGTGATGTTCTGTCCTTTTCATATGTCACAGCAGGAAGCACACAATGCCAATTTGTCCCATTATAAGCAGGCAAAGCTACAGCTTTTAATACTGTGCAATACTAAAGAAGTCAGCTATTTCAAAGGCATCATATTTATTAGGATGTTAATCTAGCAGTAACCAGGTTACTAATGATTTACCTAGCTTTTATTTTCTTGTCATATCTTAAGAACATGTCCTTCCAAATTTACAACTCCGCTTCATTAGAGACACGAATGTTTTCTTATTTCTGACAAGTCTTCTGTCACGGAGAACTGCTCCTGCTTCAGACAACATGTGGACACAGTATCACTGTTTCCCTTCCATGTGCCCTTGCTAGAAGCTGGCGACAGGTTGACACCAGCAATGCCAGCTGCAAACAAGGAGGAGAACCCAGCAAACCACATAAAACTGTGTTGCCCAGAGAAGGTGTGAAGAAGAGATGAAGCCAAATCTGAACTACGATCCCCCCCGAGTACTCATTTTCATTTTCTTACACCTAATGAGGCAGGAGTTAAAACGCTGGCCTGATCAGAGTCAGATGGAAGCCTTAGAGGAGTGGGACCCCCCACTGCCCTCCTGTCCCGACACCCTTTGTTACCTCCAAGTGAGCTGAGACCAGGCTGTGAACCATGTAAATAGAAGGCTTCCAGGTTAATGAAAAGCTTCAGCACCATTCAAAAACCTGGACAGAGGGTCATGCTGTCTCCTAATCCAAAGCAACTTCATGCCGCTCGGTAATAAAGTTTAATGAACGCTGGTCATTTTGAATCATGAGCCTGAGAGACTGGCCAAGGGCTAATAGTTTCCTTATAGAATCTCTTCTTTAGCTGGGACAGAAGTACTCAAAAGCTGTATGGAAAGCCAGAGTCGTGCATGAAAGGTAATATTCCATATGCCCCAATCCATGGGGAAGTTTCTGAAAAGGGCAGTAAACATTTCTCATAAGCTGATGTTTTTATTAGGTGATGGCATGCTTTGTGTTGCATTTCATTAATTATCTGCAAGAGAAACTTTCTTTCAACACCATGTCAGTTTTGACCTGCTGCAATCATGTAACATTGTATAAAGCCAGCCTGCTAAACAGCTTCTGCATCTTTCTAGGGGCATAAGCCTGGAAGATTAACAATTTCACTAAAACTGGCCCAAGAAAAACTCACATCTCCCAGAGAAACAAACAAGGATTTGTTTTACATTATTTTTAAAAATTGGTCTTAATTGGTTAGAAGAGTAATGCAGAAATGGATGGTTTTCTGGAAAAAAAAAAAGTGTGCATCATTTTCAGAGTACAAGAAAAAGCCAAACGAAAAATGTAAAGACCAAATGCTATTTTGATGGGGGTGGATGCAAACCTTACGTCCTTTAGATTCATTTTAAAATATAGTAGAAATTATATTCCAGTTACCTAGTATGTAGACTTAGATATTCCATAAGTCAAATCATATTACAAGAATGTTCTTTCTTACACACGGCAGAAGTCTAAAACGTGCCAAGCCATGTATGAGGCACTGGGATTTTCAGGAATGCAGAGAACATTTCTGCATTTAAAAGAGCCTCAAATTGAACTATTTCAAATAAAACTTCTGTCGAAGTGTATGATCCAATTGATGGCCAAATTATCCTATTTGCCTCAAATGCCTCTTTCAAGAAATAGGTCTTGCCATTGGTTTCCACCTATTCTTGCAAAACAATTAGCCAGAATTTTAGACCTCCTCTTGACAGGCAAGTCTGGGAATTCAATGTAAATACTGGATTTGAAGATTTATGGAGCGGGATATTGTGATCGCACACCGGCGCTTCTCCAGTTTTCCAGAGATCATAATTCCTGCCTCTGTTTATTATTCAGTTTATGGTTGGAGCATAACAGATGATTCATTTTTAATGTGATAAATGTTTGGGGGTTTGTTTGAGGGAAATAAAAGTTTGTAGTTCAGCACTGGACATGGATAGTAAACTGGAGTGTAAGGCAATATATTTCTAAAACATGGTGATTAGGATATTTATTTGCTTCTTTATATCCAGAGCTTTAGTGAAGAGTGACTGATAGTGTTTACCTTTAAACCCCTAAACCACATCACTCTGTTTGCAACTAGTGAACTTTCTAAAAGGAATTTTAATTTTCTCAAAAAATTCAAACTACTAGTTGTGAAAGGAATTTATAATTCCTTACATGAAGGCAGCACTAACTAAATCTACACAAAGCATCAAAGAACAAGATATGAACAAAATAAAGTATCCTGACTGGTAAGAACTCACAGTCTATGAAAAAGTGCTTAGAAACAACACTTTACATTATTTGGGTTATACCTATATTAAGTCAGGCTTTTGTCTAATTCATATATACAACTACTCATTCATTCATTAGACAAAAATTTATTGAGCACACACTAGATATCAGAAACAGTCCTAGAACTAGTGATATAGGAGTGAACAAGACAAAGTCTGTGGTCCCAATGAGTTTATATTCCAGGGAAGGAGATGAACAATAATCAAATAGGCAAATTCATAAACAGGTCCTAGTCCCTTCCATAATTCCCAAATCTCAATGCTCCAAACATTCAAAAACCATAGTTTTCCCGAGTTTATGGAAAACTCACTTAGTGGCAAAACCTCACCTAAAAAGAAGTGAGGCTACCTGTAGTTTTTCTTCCATTCAGTGTGAATGGTTATAGTTGAGTTGCATAATCATTGTATTTGATTATGGGGTGCTGCCTGCACTCTACCCAGGTGTTTGTAGTACACATGATAAGTAAATGCACCCTATGACTTTTATAAAATACAAAAATGCCTGAGTTCCAAAACTTATATGTACCTAAGAGTTCTCTAAAGACAGTTTTACTGAGGAATAATTGATATACAAAGAACTGTACATGTTTAATGTATACAACGTGATGAATTTGGACATCTGTAAACCTGTGATGTCATCAGCACAATCAAGGTACTAGATGTATCCAACACCTATAGAATTTCCTTGTGTCCCTTTGTTTTTGTGATAAGAACACAACATGAAATCTATCCTCTTAAATTTTGAAATGTACAATACTATATTATTAACTGCAGGCACCATGTTGTACAGATCTCTAGAATTTATTCACCTAGCAAACTGAAGCTTCATATCTGTTGGACAACTCCCCACTGCCTCCATCTTCTAGCCCCTGGCAACTACTATTGTAGTCTTTGATCCAGAGCTTGACTATTTTATATACCTCATATAGATGGAATCATGCCTGATTTGTTCTTCTGTGACTAGCTTATTTCCCTTAACATAATATCCTTCGGATCCATCCATGTTTTTGCAAACAGCAGGATTTCCTTCTTTGTTAACGCTAATAATAGTCTGCTGTATGTATATACCATATTTTCTTTATCCATTTATCTGTTGGTGGACAGTTGGGTTGTTTATCCTAGCTATTGTGAATACTGCTGCAAAGAACACAGGAGGGCCAACATCTCTTCAAGATCTTGATTTCAATTCTTTTGGATATTTACCCAGAAATGGATTTGGTGGATCATATGGTAGTTCTATAATATTTTTAATTTTTTGATGAGCCTCTATACTGTTTTCCACTGTGGCTCTACCAACTTACATTTCCACAAACAGTGTACAAAAGTTTTGATTAAGGAATTTAGGTCTGTATATCATAACATCCAGAAGTAAATGAATAGATGCATGGATGAATGGGTGAATAAATAGATGTTTAGAATTATTTTTTTCAGGTGAATCTGATAACACCATTAAAATACTTAGGCATCAGTAGATTTATAACTTTTGCAATGTCTACAACCTAAACCCAGGTTACTTGATATTTAATGGTTCATTTATTATACCTCCTTAGTTTGCTGAGGAGACTAAAATGAATGAGGCACAGTCTTTGTCTTTGTGACGTATAATCCAGTAAGGGAAATGGATATAAACACAGAAGAATGTCACGCACTGTGATAAATGCCGCAATCAACCTTCTTCTGCCTGAGAGGATGGGCAGAGGGAGTGACATTTGAGGAGTGTTGAAAGATGAGTAGCTGTTTTCTAAGCAGAAGTAAGAGAGGACCCTCCAGGAGGTGGATTTCTATGTTCAAAGGCTCACAGAATTGGAGAAAGATGGGGCTTGTTTGAGGAAAAGGTGAGAAGGTCACTGTGGTGATAGCACAGGGTGCAGCAGGTAGGCAGCTTGGAGGTGAAAAGACTGGAGCCGTAGAGCAGCCTATCTGGGGCTTTGCAAAAGAGCATAGATATTTTTCTGCAGGACATTTTCAGATCTGGAAGTGGGTGAAACTCTCAGCTTTCTGCTCTGTTTAGTTTATCATTTCACAGAGATCACAGTATGAAGTTAGGTTTGAATGTGGACCAGGAGTGGAAGGCAGGCCCTGGGGGAGAGATGATAAAGGCTGAAACAAGGCAAAGGCAGTGAGGGCAGGAGGGTAGATTTAAGAGACCTTTCCAAGGCAGATACAAAATGGTGTGGTGACCAATGGGTGTGTGCAGTAAGGAAGAAGGAAGAGTCAGGGTGTCTAACCTGGAATACTAGTGAGAAAAACACCGTAAGTGAAGGTACTCATAAGGGCTTGCTAAATATTATCCATCAACACCCAGATGTTCTCCTTTTTTATTACCTTACCTCAAAAGGTCAATTATATTCTGTTTTACATCACTGTGGATGCTATTCATAAGACACAATAAGATGAAAAAAAAAATTTTTTTTTGCACTTAGGGACTTTCTAGTGGGACAAGCAGAAGAAGGAGACATTCAGTATATTCTCCATACTGTCAAGGACCAGATTCGTTTCCAGTGTCATAAATCATCATAATTAACAACCTTTCAACCAAATGGATCCCAAAGCACTTTCCAAATTGTGCAACTCTGGAGGTGAATTGCCTCAGCTGTCCAACAGCTGTCAGCAGCACTCTGCCATGGGGACAGAACAAGAGGGAGGAGACAGGGTCTCCACGGAATCCCTGCAGCATTTAGGTTTGTGGAATGCAATTCCCCAAAACAGAACTTGGCCCAAACAGGGTCTCATCTACTCTTCATAGAAATGCAGCAGAAATGCATTCTTATCCCCAAACGGTCAACAAATTTCTCTTTCTTACAAAAGATGCCTGTGAATGGAATCAATACCAGTCCTTTGCCTAAGAAAATCAGCTTCTATTTCAGATTATGTTTTCTAATTTTGGTAGTGGCTTCCTTAATAGTTGATCAGGGCACAGTGGTTTCAGACAGAACCTCATTTCTTTTTCACATATTAAGAGATCAATGAACAATTGTGGAGTTGAATTAAATCAAGCTGTTTGGAATCTCATGTGCTCAAATCCACTCTGTTTTTTCTATTTTTCATCTAAGTTTGAGTTTTTTAGAGGGTCACTTTTGTAAACTGATCAAATTCTAACTTTTTCTCTCTCTCCCTGTTAGCTCAGGCCCAGCTAATTATAGTAAACCCTTCAAAATATTCTCGTGATTCTGTGCTTTCCCAACTAAGGAAGGCAGGGAATTTGCGAAGTCATAAAATCAACTCTTGGAGGTTCTAATTTATTCTAAGATTTGAGATAATACCAAAATTTATATATTGTGAAGTGCAATGTTACATTAAGGTAAGTTTTAAAGATAAAATACAGGAGTTTGAGTTTGCTGTGTACTACCCAGGTGCATCCCTGGACAGTTCTCCTCTCATTCCTCCTGTCCCCATATGTCCATCTGTATTTGTTCCCCTTTCATTTGATATGGAGAGGACTTTGGGGAATAAGTTTAGGAGATGTTCCCATAAGTACTTTTAAAGTATGACTCTCCTGGATAGCAGGGGAATTAATTACACATTTTTGAAATGACACCCCAATTCAGCAAATCTCATGTTAAGGAAATGACAGCAATGAAAAGGGCTTATCTGTTTCATAATAAGAACTAACACGATCAGTCTGAGAATAATTCAAAACAATGTGACTCCAGCTGACAAAAATTATTTTACCAATACCATTCTAAAGGGAAAAGCAACAACATGGTATTTTTCATATCAATTCAATGAAGTAAAAGTTTCTGGATTGCTCATCAAGTACAAATAACTGAGTGATACAGGTGCAAAAAGATAGAAATGACATTTCTAAAGCTTTGGACTATGCTAATACTTGGGACAGTCTGTCTATATATCTCTGGCATATCTTGAAAAATCAGTTACCCAGAGCTTATTTCCTGCTAAAACTCATGCCAAAACTGTAATGGATTCATTAGGATCTGTTATCATGCTCTATTAACTTGGCAGAATCAAGAGCTTAGACTTTTGTAAACAGTTGCACTTCTTTTACTTTGAATTATTTGTTAAATCACCAGTTAATTAATTATCTATCCATTAGTTCAAACCTTTATTGTTCTCCAACCATGTGCCAATCTCTGGGCACATTCATTTTTGTAATTGACATACAGCTCCCACAGCCACAGGACTTTCAGTCTCACATGGATACAGGTAAGTGAACAGATAATTGGCAATACTTTGCATATGAAGTGTGGTGATGGGGGTGGGGAGTAGCAGGTGGGTACCTGACCCTAACATCTCAGGGGGAAAAGGCCTTCCCGTGGAAGTGATGTGTAAACGAAGACCTAAAGTATGGGGCATTATCCATGGGAAGGGGAAGGAAAGAGGAGGAGGGAGAAGAGTTTTCGAGACAGAGGAACCAGCATGCGCAAAAGGCAGAGCGAAACAAGAGAAGTGATTGGAGCACAGAGTTCAGGATGGGAGAATGGCAGGAGAGGAGGAGGAAAAAGTCACAGGGGCGAGATTTGACAGCCCTGTAAACAGGGCTGAAGAAAGTGGGCTTCATCCTGAAGGTAAAGGGGATCTGAGCCACAAGGATCAGAGAGGAGCCTGAACTTTATTTAAATAGAGTTATCCTGATGCCCTGCTTACAAGGCAAACAAGATATTCACGTAGGCTTCCTATCACACCAATCCATGTTTGCAGAGAAGCAATGATTCCTACATGCAACAGACTCTTTGCCAGAAACTGAATGGCATTTTACATATTTCAGAGCATTGAACACAACTGTTTCATTAGGTGAGTATCACAACCTCTATTTTGCAGATTAGAAAACTGGGGATCAGTTAAGTGATTGGTGAAGTCATGCTCTAAATTTCAGTCAGGATTTGAACCCAGGCCTGTCTGGCTCTATAACTCAAATTCCTTCCATACCCCAGCTTGCCAGCTACAGAAAGCAGTAAAAGATGCAAAGAAAGGTCCCACCTACAGTCTCTGTTAAGAAAAAGGCTTATGATTACAGAAAGCTATTTAATCAGAAGTCACATTTGACACTTTTTATTTTCAACCTCTCAAAAATGATGTTCACCATAGTATCTTCTAACAAGCCTTGAAAAATTGGCTGACAGTTCACTGCTTTGTTATAATGTATTACTTTCTCCATATTACCTGAACTTTCCAGGCATCTAATAGAGCTGCAGCACAGGGCACAAAAGCCTACTAAAGACCCCGAATGGATTTTAGCACCATTCACTGAAAAAGGAGAGTGGGGATTTAGCATGTATTTAGGAAGCAATATTTTGGTCTTGATTATGCTCCGTGGGACTCCTTCATTCACTGCTTGAAATTCAGATTTAATGCATAATACAGAATATACAGAGGGACCATGGCAGGTGACAAAGATTCCTGCTTTCTACCTATTCTTTCCTTCTACTAGAAATGTTAGTGGTAAAAATGGTGATTAAAGGTTATGACAAGCAACAATCCTCTTTAAGTAAGAGATACAATTTAAGTTTTAGAGTGTATACTCTGTACAGGGGTTTGCTTGGCATCTCGAAAGGAAAATATTCTAATTCTGAACAAGCTCATGGGGTCTGGGTCACCAGCAGTTTATTAAACTTACTCTTGACTAGGCACAAAGTATGTAAGATAACCTGGGAACCATATGTGTCACATGATTTGTTAGGGCCCAATCACACCTAATTTCAGTGGCTGAAGCAAAAGAGGCAAGCAATTAAGGGAGAGTTCGGTCAAGCTTCTGTTCCACCAAGGACGGAAACCGCACAGCTGGAGACAATTCTCAGCAAATTGATCAGAATTCCTTTACCTTAACTAGGGCCTGGCTAACAAGTCAATACCCGTGAGTTTCTACAATCAAGCAGCAACAATTTAAGAACCCAGAAAGGCAAGTCACCTTCAAGTAGGGAATAGCTCTCAGCCATGTCACTTTAAGGAGCAGGGACACCTGTTAGCTTGGGATAAGGCGGACTATTTTTCATGAATAACATAATTTTCTGGGTAACAACATGTTCACTCTGGGTGTCAGGAGAATTAATCAGTTGTTCATTATCAGTTATAAAATAAACTGATAAATGACAAAAATGAGGACTAGGAAAACCTATGGGAATTATTACTCTCAATGGCATAATATCTGAGTATTCAGAAAGCTGTGTCACCTATAAAAATAAAAAGAAAGACTTACATTTTAATGTATGTTCTCCACATGGGCAGCTAGGAGTCTTCTCTGAGTTGTTAATCCCCAGAACCCCACAAAGCACTGTTTTATATATACTGTTTGCTTCTCTCTTGTTTGCCAACATGATGACCACATCTAAAGACAAACTCTTTTCCTGGGACTGATCAGCTGCTTTAAGAAGGATTCCCTAATTCCTAAACAATGAACATGGTACTCTGGAAGGATACCAAGGACATTAAACATTTGGAAGAGTTAGCGAAAACACTGTTACATATTTTTTTAATAATAAAATAGATTTACCTGCCCTCAGCCGTATGATTATTTTTGCAGTTGCAGACTTTAACTCAAAGCCAAAAGTACTGGAAACACACTTGTTTCTATCCAAAGAGTGTGTTGTGGATCCTACCCTTTACTGCACGGAGCAGGAAGAACATACCAAGCAAAACTGCCTACATCCAGAGCAACAACAAAAACAAAGATCAGGTCCAATCCATCTCCACTAGCCAGCAAAAGCGAACCTGGTTAGTTTGCTTTAGTGCTGAAACACTCTTCGTGGGTTCTAGTCTTTTCTTAAATATACAATTGCTATTTGGGAAAAAAAAGAAAATGAACAATTAGACACACCTGCTTACACCTGTCCTGTGCTCTGTCCGCACTTCATGGTGTATCTTAAAGTGACAGCATATTAAAATGTCAGTGTAATTATTGCACATTATGTGGCTAAAATAGCTGAAAGTACAATCAGATTTCTTAGCACTATGTAACTAAACTTGAATTTTTTGGAGTGCCAAAAATTCATATATTATGTGAAATATGTAATTTTCATAAGATTAGAAAAAGTTGGAAAAAATGAAGTCAACTTTCACATAAATTTACAAATTCGTATTGGCTTTTTTGTTTGTGCATTTAGAGCACTCTTTGGGAGTCTACCATCGTGCATAAGGCATAATACAGGAAATTTTGGATAAGAAAATTGTCACTCTACTATTTCCAAGACAAACACACAGCTAACCATATTCAGCTCTAAATATATATATTAAAAAACCATACAGGAAACACTCCTAGAATCTTACATGGAAACCAAATATACCAAATTTGACTATAATGAATATCGTAAACATGAAATGGGATCAGATTGCTTCCAAGTACCGAAAAAGGAAAATTGTAAATCTGTTAGAACACATATTCCTGCTAGTAAATTGTGACATACTTATTGTGAAAACCAGGAATTCAGCAAAATACTTATACTGTACAATTATTTCAGTAGCCAAAATAAAATTGAATATTACAAAGGAATTTGGCACAAAACAATTGTTCAGGGGAAAGCAGTTTAATTAAATTATTCTTTTGAAAACTAATGATAAGAGATGAATCACATATTCCAGATAAATGTTTTGGTAGAGCTCTGCTTCCATTAAAATCTCCCAAGGACAAGCCTAAAACTGCAAAATCTGAGATCCAAATGAGTGAATATTGTACTCAAGTAAAGCATTTCATGGGCTTCACTGGTAGCTCAGATGGTAAAGAATCTGCCTGCAATGCAGGAGACTAGGGTTCAATCCCTGGGTCAGGAAGATCCCCTAGAGAAGGGAATGGCTACCTACTCCACTATTCTTGCCTGGAGAATCCCCATGAACAGAGGCGTCTGGTGAGTTTACAGTCCATGGGGTTTTAAGGAGTCAGACATGAATGAGCGTCTAACACTTTCAAAGCATTTCACAGCAGATTGTCTGAACACTTCTCAGCATAATAATCCAAACTTCAGTTTATTACTCTCTTATAAACAAATACTTAGCCCTCTCTGAAGTGCAATGTGGCTAGGGCACACTGTTTTTTATATCTAAGCTTTCATTTCTAACTTCTAGAAATCATTTCCCAATAAGCCAAGTAGTGCCAGGACCATCTTAATTTCTCACCTCTCAAGACTACTATTCAGTAAATATTTCCTAGTTACTTTTATTACTATTATGACTATCGTGTAGTTACAGGCCATGTTTAGAGAATAATAAATGATAATTTGGCACAGATAGAACATATATATGCATCAGAGTCAGTGAAAACAGTGGATTCTGAAAAAGGTAAGTTGGGGTTCTCCACAAAAATCTTCATATGTCATGCTAAGGAATCTGGATTTGATCTCATCAACAAAGGGGGACCATGACTGGTCACAGTTCAGTAAAGACACCTTCTAAGTAACCTACAGTGCATAGAAACCTGCAGGGCAAGAGGGTAATTGGTATCTTTTGTACTTTTCTAGGGCATGAGGCTGGGGAGGCCATCCTTGGAAACTACCAAGGTAAAGTGATGACAGTAATTGCATTACATTGTCTGTGCAGAGTTTTTAAAAGATAATATACTTTGGTCTGCTTTTTATTATCACCATGCTCTGGCCATTAGGAACAATGTCACTGATAAAATATGTTCTTCCTCGTTGGGTGGGCCATCTTCTTGGAATGCCACAGCTTGGTAGTTTGTTTTGTGAAATCTGAGAAGGATTATCAAGCACCCAGAAGTGTCTGTTATTTCCTGACACATGAGTATGGGTTAATTCAAGAGCAGGAAGTAGACCTGAGTCAAACTGAAAGCTTTCGTGGGGCCAAGTAATTGAGAAAAATTGGGGGCATCTCCCAAGGCAAAAAGGTCAAAGGGGGAGGCATCATCAAGCAGACCCTTGGAAAAAGAAGTCAAATGACACTGGATGGCAGCTATGACGAGGAAGATACAGACGCAGAGAAGGCTTCGAATAAGGTAGCTTACTCACCTGCAGCTACCTCACCACTGATGGATCAGGTGCCAATCCAGAAAGGTCCAGGCTTGTGGTTTTCAAGAACATCAGCATCAGCATCCTTGTCAAGAATGCAAATTTCTGAACCCCACCCAGAATGGCTGAATTAGTAACTCTGGGGTTAGTCCAAGACATCTTCCAGCCCTCCAGGTCTCTCCCCATCTGTGGAACAACTCCCTAAACACAGTACTATATCTTCTGAGTCATGAAATCATATTCTGATGCCTCCACTGGTATTTGTGACATTTATCACATATCAATATTTATGCCTGTTTATGCTTATTATGCATGAGACCAACAGATTTGTTCCTTTGTTTAACCCAATGGTTCTCGAAGGAGGTGGAAGGTGATTTTTGGTTCCCTAAGGGACATTTGACAATGTCTGAAGACATTTTTGGTTGTCACACTGGGAGGAAGGTGCTTCCGGCATTTAGTGAGTAGAGGCCATGGATGCTGATAAAACATTTTACAATGCCCAGGGCAGACCCCACACAACAAAGAAACAACCAGCCCACAGTGTCAGTAGAGCTGAGATTGAGAAACCCTCGTTAACAGCACAAAGAAAGAGGTTTCTTGAGGATCCCTGTTAAGTCCAGGGTGGGGGAGGTGGGGAAGGAAAAGTGGGGAAGTCAGTATCTAATCTGGTGTCTTCGAACACAAATCCCCACTCACATGTGAGGCATGTTTACTGACTGATGGCTGGCTCTGTTTATTGTTGGTCTGTAAAGGAAGTAGGAGCTTTATGACCCTGACCAGGAACTGCTAGCTCTGTTTGCTCTCCCTCTCTTGAGCTTGTCCGTCTGTATATTGTTTCTACCCCAACTTCATCCTTTGATTTGAAAGCAGTCAGGCCAGTCCTGATCTGGATCTCAATATACCCCTTGTGTCCCGGCTGCTCGGACACGGCTTCTAAAAAGAGAGGGGGGACTACTGGCGACTGCTAGTCATGGTAGTGGGCGCTGCGGGGACAACCTCCCTGAATTGCTGATGCCAAGATTCCCTCCTTTCTTAATTCGGGAAAAGTCAATGAAAAGGGAGCCACTAGCACCACCATGGAAAGATACGAAGCTGGCAAGAGCTGTGCCAAAGCAGCCCTGAGATCCCCACACCTTGGCACATGGTGACACAGCAGAGGCAGGCACACAAGCCACTTATTGAGTGAATTTGGCTAGAATCTGAATGAGGCAGGAATGAGGCTTAATTGTGGGACAGAGGGGCAAGGAGACAGATCTATGGAGACTGAATGCTGGACGCTGGAAACATGTCCCCCACACACAAAAATGTGGAATCAGAACAATTGAGAGTCACAAATATTTGGCTTGCTTTCTTTTCATGTAATGTGGGGGAGGCTTGTCTGCTGTGCTGTCCAAGAGAGCTTGCTGCTGGTGCAAAAGGCCATTACAATCCTGTGAACAACTCTTGGCATATTTTTTTCACAATGATTTTTACAGCCCTCACATTTCCACAGGGTATTTTCACATTTACCACTGTTTGATGTATCTATCATGTACTCCAATAGCCAAGTGGAACACTGTTCTATTTTAATTTTAAAGGAAATTTTTTGCCTTTAGAGTCTAAAGTATGCTTTATCTTACACCTGGGGTCTGGAGATGCCTGGGTTTGGGTCTCCAGATTTCTTATTTTCAACTGCCATGGAGATGGGCAACAGACCAACACTGGAAGGCTCTTCCTGAAAGACACCAAGCGAGGAAGCAAGAGGCTGGAGCATGGAAACACCTTTCAGGCATACCCTGGGAGTCTCTATTTAAACAGGTGACCTTGCGGGGAAAGGCTCCGGATCCCATTACCAACTGGCTGGCTGAGAGGCAGATTTGTTTTTATGGGCTCTTAAGGCACATGTTGGGGGCCAGGAGTAAATACGGAGAAAACTTGTTGAGGTCTGGCTCTCCTTACACACAATGTAGAGAAAAGAACATGATGCAAACGCTTTTTTGAGAACAGCAACCTACGAGTTAACAGCCAGCAAACCAAGTGGTCATCATTCAATTAAAGTTTTAAATTGACTTTATGTAGTGCTGTGCTCTGTTTAGTAGTTCAGTCGTGTTAGACTCTTTGAGACACCATGGACTGTAGCCTGCCAGGCTCCTCTGTCCATGGGGATTTTCCAGGCAAGAATACTGGAGTGAGTAGCCATGCCCTCCTCCAGGGGGATCTTCCCAACCCAGGGATTGAATCCATGTCTCCAGCATTGTAGGCAGATTCTTTACCATCTGAGCCACCAGGGAAACCCATGAATACTGGAGTGGGTAGCCTATCCCTTCTCCAGGGTGCCTTCTCAATCTAGGAATCGAACCAGGGTCTCCTGCACTGCAGTCGGATTCTTTACCACCTGAGCTACCAGGGAAGCCTTGACTTTCTATAGGGGAATTTGCAAAAGAAAAAAAAAATGTATGAGATATTTCAGCCCTCCTGCTTCCTTCGGGGAATGGTGAAGAGGAAAACAGCTGCCTGTATATGAAGGAGTTTAAGGGTCAAATATTGCTCTGCCCAGCGCTGCTGGCATCACTTAACTCTCCCCAGGAGAAGGGCACTGGCATCACTTGCCAAGTTGGCCAACTACAGGCCTGAAGATGGGCTGCCCCAGCTCCCACTTTGTTTCTCCTTGAGTACCTACAGGGTCAACAACTGCAAATGAATATTGCAATTCGATTCTAAAACTTTGTTTTTATTGGCTTTTGGGGGCAAGAATTTTTTTTTTCCACAATTTATGAAAACACAATGTAGCCAGTAAGTTATAATGTGAATGTGAGCTTCAAACTTTGCATAGTCATTAGGCTAATCATTAGTCATTTGCGGCTGACAAGGAGGGTTATAGTTTGACACCTGGCAAAAATCAAGCAGATTTCGGAGAATTTGGAGCTGGGAAATGAGATGGAAAAAACACCCTCTTTTTCCCTAGGAGGTCCCATGAAGTAACGTTTGCAAACCTCTTTTCTCCCCACAGAAGTGAACTGCCCATGATTCAGGGCTCTGATGTCTCTCCATCTCTGACTGTTGGACCCCCACCCCGCCAAAAGCCTTGTAAGCACTGGCCAAAGAATCCGCCTCCGAGGGTTCCCAGAAGTGAACCTCTGGGAGTTATGAGAAAGAGATAAATAACTTCTCAACCTGATGCTTAAGCAACAAGAGACCACCAGAAAGTTCCAGTGTCAATTCTGAAAATATTTTTTGAAACATCATAGAGTCATGGGAGAAAGGAGTTTTAGAATGACAGAATCCTTAGTTCCTACATCTCCATAAAATTCCAGGTTTTCTTCTGTCCACTATCTAGGACGATTTTCTTTTGTGTAATGTGATCAAAATAGTGAACCCTGAGTTTGTCTTTTCTGACCCCCGACCTCTCACAGGTGTTCTGGCTCATTTCCTGAGAGTTATGTTTGATTTGGGAATGCTTCTTTCTTTTCTCCTGTTCCCTTGTTACAGTTTGAAACCTGGAACACACGCATACAAGACCCCGACTATCTCCCTGTGCTACCCAAAAACACTCTTAAATGTTCTCTCAGAACTTGGCAAGCATCTGGACAGGGACAGTTTTCTCACACTCTGGGAAATCAAAATATAAAACAACAGTTCTTTTCCAATTTTTCAACCTGAGGATAAATTTCGAGGTCATTTCTTTTTCTTTTCCTATTTAACCTAAAAGCTTCTCTGTTTTTGTACTAAAAAGAAGTCAAATAAATAATCTACTCAAATTTTCAGTATGTATTAATAAAAAGGAACCAGAAGTGCTAATGTGAGATCCTTAGGACCAAGCATAGCAAAAGGCCAAAACTTATTCCAAGATTATTACTTCAGAAGCAGTGATTAACATTTTCTTAATAAGTCTCTCTCTCTCCGTCTTCCTCTTCCTCCACCCTCCCCTTCCCCTTCCTTGCTTCTCTCAGATTCCAGGAGAAGAGACTAGAAAATATTACTTTTGGAAGTCATGCATAATTTTTGTTTTGAAATGGAGCTAGAGCCCTGCTTGACACTACTGCTCTATTAATCCTGGTTGCTTTAAAAAAGAAAAAGCTTAAGATACCTAGCAAATCCTGATAAAAAAAAAAAAAGAGATTTCTATATTTTTTTAATTCAAAAAGAGGTATGCCAATTTACTGAGCAATGCAATAATCTCTCCCTACTCCATCTGGCATTATTCATTAGAAATAAGCAAAACAAACAAACAAAAAACCTAGCCTCTTGAGCTGTGCAAGTAAAAAAATGATATTGTCTGCACTAAAAACATTTCCTTAAGGAGTGTCCAGGCTGGCCTCTAGAAGCCCACCCATCACCAGCATCATTCTCACCAATCCTCTCATCACCCGTGAGAGTCCTCTTTCTACTCTAGTGGGTGGGGTCATCCCTGCATTAGAAAGGAAAAAAGACCCTTGGACCTTGGCAGAGAAGAATGGACAGTACTGAGGGAGACACAGCTATCCTGGGTCTAGATGAAACTTTCTTGGTGTCAAGAGTAGTAAAGGAGCAGCTGGTGCAGAGGTCCTGGAAAATTCACTGACACAGAGTGAATATATGAAAATCATTTTTAATTCTCTGTGGTATAAAGCTATAAACCACAAGTTGAGCACTGAAGAAAATACAGCATATGCTGTATAAAATGCCCTGGTTATGTGGCCAAAAGAAATATGTGAATTCCATAAAGTATGTGAATTGCCCTTGTGTGAAGCTTGGCTCATGATTGGAGCAAAAGACAGGTTTAGTATTTTTGTTTGTTTTATTTTTCCAAATATATAATTTAAAAATATACAGGCATCATTTTTTAAACTACCTTCATTCAATAAGTACTTATCGAGCACCTACTTTGTGCCAACACTCTTCTAGACATTGCATACATACATCAGTAAGCAAAAGAAGGTCCCAGCCTACATTCCAGGGGAGCTGGACAGTTAACAAGTACACACAGAAATCAACATGATGAGATCAGAAGACTAGAGCAAAGATAAATGGGGTAATGAGAGCGAGAGAAACACAAGAGGCAACTTCAGATGAGGTGGCCAGGGAGGACTCTCAGTGGAGATGACAAGTGAGCCAGGGTCTGAAGGCTGAGATGGAGCCAGTCATTTCAGGAGAAGGGAGAGCAGGCACACGGGTTCTGAGACAGGAGAAAGCTTGGCATATTCAAGGGATAGAGAAATCCCACTGCTGGTCATGTACTAAGATCACGCTACTTTTAGCAATGAAGACATGACTTTAGAAACATACAATATCAGACTAGAAGAAGCCTCCGAGATCATTTAGGGGAATTGCCTTAATTTCTAGGTGAGAAATCAAGTCCCAGAGCATTCCATTGACTCCAGCTGCTTGAGCCAATAGCGTTGAACTAGAATGCTGGGCTCCTGCATTCATCTTCCTGCTTGATTAGATGTCTCTCTGAGCTAACGTTAATCACATTCTTGCTTGACACCTACAGCCTGTCTACAGAGGATCATTTCTGCTAATCTATCCTTTTAGGACAAAAATGGGTCAGAATTCTAACCAGTTCCCACTTTAGGACATCTGAAAACAAACTTTTTTTTAGGTATATTAGTTACTTTTCAGAATTTAAAAGGACACAAATATAGAAATTTAAATTCTAAAGACTCTTTTTCCTTGAGACTTCAGTTCAGTTCAGTCGCTCAGTCGTGTCCAACTCTTTGCGACCCCATGAATTGCAGCACGCCAGGCCTCTCTGTCCATCACCAACTCCCGGAGTCTACCCAAACCCATGTCCATCGAGTCGGTGATGCCATCTAACTATCTCATCCTCTGTCATCCCCTTCTCCTCCCGCCCCCAATCCTACCCAGCATCAGGGTCTTTTCCAATGAGTCAACCCTTCACATGAGGTGGTCAAAGTATTGGAGTTTCAGCTTCAACATCAGACCTTCCAATGAACACCCAGGATTGATCTCTTTTAGGATGGATTGATTGGATCTCCTTTCAGTCCAAGGGACTCTCAAGAGTCTTCTCCAACACCACAGTTCAAAAGCATCCATTCTACGGCACTCAGCCTTCTTCACCGTCCAACTCTCACATCGATACATGACCACTGGGAAAACCATAGCCTTGACTAGACGGACTTTTGGTGGCAAAGTAATGTGTCTGCTTTTAAATATGCTATCTAGGTTGGCCATAACCTTCCTTCCAAGGAGTAAGCGTCTTTTAATTTCATGGCTGCAGTCACCATCAGCAGTGATTCTGGAGCCCAAAAAAATAAAGTCTGACACTGTTTCCACTGTTTCCCCATCTATTTCCCATGAAGTGATGGGACCAGATGCCATGATCTTAGTTTTCTGAACATTGAGCTTTAAGCCAACTTTTTCACTCTCCTCTTTCACCTTCATCAAGAGGCTCTTTAGTTCTTCTTCACTTTCTGCCATAAGGGTGGTGTCATCCGCATATCTGAGGTTATTGATATTTCTCCCGGCAATCTTGATCCCAGCTTGTGTTTCTTCCAGCCCAGCGTTTCTCATGATGTACTCTGCATATAAGTTAAATAAGCAGGGTGACAATATACAGCCTTGACGTACTCCTTTTCCTATTTGGAACCAGTCTGTTGTTCCATGTCCAGTTCTAACTGTTGCTTCCTGACCTGCATACAGGTTTCTCAAGAGACAGGTCAGATGGTCTGGGATTCCCATCTCTTTCAGAATTTTCCACAGTTTATTGTGATCCACACAGTCAAAGGCTTTGGCATAGTCAATAAAGCAGAAATAGATGTTTTTCTGGAACTCTCTTGCTTTTTCGATGATCCAGCGGATATTGGCAATTTGATCTCTGGTTCCTCTGCCTTTTCTAAAACCAGCTTGAACATCTGGAAGGTCACGGTTCACGTATTGCTGAAGCCTGGCTTGGAGAATTTTGAGCATTACTTTACTAGCATGTGAGATGAGTGCAATTGTGCGGTAGTTTGAGCATTCTTTGGCATTGCCTTTCTTTGGGACTGGAATGAAAACTGACCTTTTCCAGTCCTGTGGCCACTGCTGAGTTTTCCAAATTTGCTGGCACATCGAGTGCAGTACTTTCACAGCATCATCTTTCAGGATTTGAAATAGCTCAACTGGAATTCCATCACCTCCACTAGCTTTTGTTTGTAGTGATGCTTCCTAAGGCCGTTGTCTTATTTCTTTGCATGATTGCTGAAAGACTTCAGAAATGATCTGATAGACATTTGCCATATTGTATCTTTTTTATAAAAAAGAAATGCATTTCCCAGATACAGTTTGATTACCAAAAATTGAGGATATTCAGCTTAATTTTGGATTGTAAAAGTATGTAACTCATTCAGTACTCAAAACTGGAGAAAATATTTTTCAATAACCCCCAAATGGGAAAATTTTATTCTGTAGGAACTTGGCCCAGACTATATAGAGTTGCATCCAGAGAATATACAACTCTATTTATCATCTTGCAAACTTCTTCATTATGTCAAAACTAAATCTCAGCTGTGCCCTGACTGCAAAGAAAGAGCAATACAGGCTATTTTAGCCATCTCAATAAGAATATTTTGAGAATTAATCAATTTTCCAGGAATGTTTAAGCAATTTTATCAATTTTTGGTCAAGGTTCACAGTTCTGTTATTACATTATCAGCCTTGAATTTAAGTTTGTATAAAGAAATTTTTGATTTTTTTATTCTTGGAAAGGAAAACCAATCTTCCAGCATGTCCACAACAACCACAATTTTCAATTGCACTATAACCCCAACAATTCTGATGTCATTCTTCATTCCCACTATACGCTCAGCTCGAAAGGAGCTTTCCCATGGGCAGGTCCCCAGGTTCCAAGGGTCAGCTCACAGTTATGCTTTCTCTTCTCAAGCAGCTTCTTTCTCAATGCTTTCAGGGTTCTCTTGTGATACAGGAAGAGCCCGAGTAAGGAACTCAAGTGTTTTCTTCATGACACGTGACTTTTAAGGGATATTCCAGTTCTCTATGACAGACTATAGATGCAGGAGAGGAGCAAACACCCCTGATAAGACAATTTTATTTTCACTGGTGATGTTGCTTAGGGTTTAACTAGAAATCATTTAAAATAAGTGCTATAGTCAAATAAACAGCAAACATTCTAAATTTTTGCTGTACTTCTTGAATTTAGAGTTAGAGCTTTTATCAAATAGCCTTTGGGTGGCTGCTGAAAATAGACATGGTTATTAGTTCCAAATTCTTTCTCCCAAAACCTGTACTTAAAATAGATGATAGAGAAAAGTTTATGAATGCATTTTTTAAAAAAACTTAAAAAATATCCCATTTGTTTTTAAAATCAAACTAATCCCAAATCAGTTTATTTTAATTCTATACTTTATACTCATATTATATTCTAATAATCCAAGATGGGAATCTAAGCCATGCTTAAGGCAATATCTCATTATAAGGGAACCTTTCATAGGTGCTGGCTAAATAAGTAGATTAATGAAGTTGCTGAAAATTTTAAAGCAATTGGGATAAAACCCTGGATGGGGACTCAGGGGTGGGATGGGGGAGGTGAACAGAGGAAGCAGTCGTCTTGCTGACACTCACTTTAGCAGTAATTCACTTTCCCATGACAAAGATAAGAAAGCCATTTAAGAAAAATTTACCTTTCAGCTTAAAAAAAAAAAAAGAATGTCTGAAAAAGCCCATTGACAAGCATGAAGAATCCATAGATGCTTCACCTCATCCTCCTTGGGCTCCTCATAGAAGGAGAAGCCTTTGCAGGTAAGCAGAAAGAAGAGAGAAGTGTCAAAGTAGAACACACCTTACGTGTTAGCTAAGGGAGAATCTTCTAACTAAGCCCATGTCATTAGTTGAGGAATAATAGCTACTTACTTTAAACAAATACCAAATCTGTATTTTAAAATTTTTAGACAAAAACATAAATTAAGGGGAAATGAAACATTTTACAAAGTTTCCACAATGTGAGTCATAAAAACAGCATGCTCCTCTGGGGAGTGATTTAAAAAAGACCTCCATTTACAAAATAGATAAAAGAAAAGAAATTAGAAAACAACATTTCAAGATTATGAAATGAATTACATTTAACCTAGTAGAAGTTTGTTATTTTATGTAGGAGGAACTGGCTGGGTTTAAATATATATATATTTATATTTATTTATTATTTAAATATATTTATATTTATTTTATATATGTATATATTTATTTATTTGGTTGCACCAGGTCTTTTTGTGGCATGCAGGATCTAGATCCCTAACCAGGGATTGAACCCGGGCCCCCTGCATTGGGAGTGTGGACTCTTATCCCCTAAGGAATTCACATGGATTTTTTTTTTTTAAAGAAAGGATTTGTTTCCCTTATCAATAAATCTGAAAAATAATTTTAGCCTATGGTAGCAAGATTATTCTGCATAAGATCTTCGAGACAAATTTTTTCTTCAGTGCCTCAGAGCAACAGGTCCTTAGACAGCCTCTCTTTCTATCTACTCTTCATTATTATTGGGCTGCTGGAGAAATGATTAAAACTGTCCAGTAGCAGCAAAGGCCCACAAGCATGTAGCATTCACTATAGATTAGGAAACTTTTGCAACCAACCCAGCCAATGGCTTGGATTTATGTTCAGTGGCTTGGATTTATGTTCAGTGGGAAGGACTGCCAAACATGAGGGAGGGGCAAAACTGTTTACTGTGGGCCCTCCTGAGTTTTCCACAGTGTAGATAAATGTGCTTATGGGGCTCCTTATTTCCCAAAGAGAGGCAGAACATTGTCAAAGTAAAAATCTCAGGAGTAATATTAATGAAAAAGCATTTATTCACTTCACACATGGGATTATCTAGGAGAGCATAATTAATTGTCACCTCTACCCATTCCAAATATATTATCCATCCTGTGCACAGTTTTTATTTGATTATGTCAATAAATAAAATCTCAAATGATGACTGCATGGAAAAAATGACATACTGCATCAATGTGAATCTGTGGTGTGCCCACCACCCAAGACTTTCTGGCTTTGGCTCAGTAAGTACAGAAAGACATTTCAAGAGAAATCCTGATATGCTCAGTGTGAGAAATCAGGCATAACCATGGTCTAACCCTGAATGTGATCTTAATGTTTTATACCACGGACAAATCATTAACATATGGAAATAACCCTCTCAGCTGCTCCATAATTGTTTTTAGACCTATAGACTCTACTGCCTCAACTTTATACTCCATCTTGAATTTTTTCCACTGTTCTCTCCCAATTATAAAAGGATTTTCTTTTCTTTCTTTCTTTTTTTTTTAAAGGATCTATTGGGGAGGAAAAAAATTTCGTTCTTTGTTTCCACCCTGCTGTTCTGTTGGCCTCAGTGGCTGCTCCACGTCCCCTCTCCAACCTCTAAATTAAGTGTTCATTTTCAAGTTCACTGCGGTGCTCCCCTCCCCCTGTAAAGGAAGGCTGTGGATGGTCCCCAGCCCAGTTCCTCACTCTCCACTGGGCTCCCCACAAAGCAGCCTCTCACCAGAGCCTGTCCTCAGATTTCTCTTTTTAATAAAGTTTATGGTGGGCTTACACCTCTAAATCATTTTTACTCATCAGGGCCGCTCACCTCCCCTCTGTAACAACCGACACTCACTCCCCTCCCATCGCCTGGCACTGATTTTTTGCCCCTGTAACCTCTCTCAGTAGGACAGAGTGTGTTTTCTCTGGCTGGAGATAATATATTCCCATATCACTCTCACAAACCACAGAATGAGCTCCGCAAGGAAACTGCCCTTCCACTTCCCGTCATTGCTAACAAAGCAGTTTACAGAAATAAAACCAATGAGAACCACAGGTTAATGAGATAGTTAACACACACACACACACACACACACACACACACACACACACACACACACACACACACTCGCGAAAAGAATTCTCTACATGAAGACTTTTTTTACAGAAGTGCCTGTAGGGTATTCAGCCATGGTTCCCAAAGGCTGACCCAGTGACAAGTCAAGCTTAAGATTCACCCAGGAGGGTGTTAAACATAAATATCCATAGGCCCCACCCCCAGAGTTTCGGATTCAGCGGGTCTGAGGTTTGGGAGCCTCAGAGAGAGACAGAATGTAAATCAATCTCAGCAGCTCGAGTAAAAGCCCCATAAGCACATATATAACAACACAAGGATGCCAAATTTTCAAGCCATGTGAGGCCTTAGAATTCACACAGTGATTAATATGTTTGAGGAGAAGTATGATAAGACTTCTCAGTGCAAGTTAAGTCCTGACGTGAGGAAGATGAAAGCCTAGGTGTGTATCGGCCTGTCCACTCACCAGCAGCCTGTACTTGTGCCTGCGCAATAAACTGTGAGGACGCCACCTCACCTCTACTTCTCCCCACCATCCCCAGCACCTCCAAAAGATGTGCCGCACATCTGTCTGACAGGACACGTTTGCAAAGATCAGTCTTTATATGATGGGCAATTCAGTTCATTTGCAACTGATTTATGTCCCATTCAAAAATGAAAAAAAACAAAAACGATGAAAAATGACTCTGGGCAAAATAGAATGAACACCTCAGTAATTCTGTCTTCCTGAAGCACAATGAGCCATTTCCTTCCTGGGAATAAAAGTGTGAAGGGGATGTAAGCTAAAACCCCCATGGAGTGTAACTTCGATAAATCTGTGGGGTTTTGAGTATCACTCTTTCCACACCAGTACAGACCATCAAATGCACATGTAGTAAAATTCCCTCCCACCTAGGATCTTGCTTATTTGCAACTGTCAACTTATTTTAAGCAAGAGCATTTTTCTTACTAAGGAACCAACGGACCATCTCTCTTTCCCCATAAAGAAGTCCTTTCCCCATTGCACTCTAGGCTTGTGCTGTCTAATCCCATAACCACTAACCATACATGGCTATTGAGCATTTGAAATGTGATATCAATAAGTAGATGTGTTCTAAGTGTAAAACAGTTATCAGATTTCAAGGACTGAGTATAAAAAAAAGAATGCAAAACATTTCAATAATTTTTCCAGAGACTAATATATTACTATGACAATGTTTTAGATATATGAGGTCAAATAAAATACAGTCAGATGAGATATATTGTTAAAATTAATTTTATAAAATATTTTTTACTTTAAAAATATAGCTTTTAGAATGCATTTTATTTCAAGTAGCAGTGCTGTCCTAGGTGAAGTCCAAGACATTATTTTTCATCTCAAAACTTGTCACTCATCCTCCACCGGTACCTTCAGTGCCAGGGGCATGTTCACCCCACCCACTTCTCCTCTTGACATGCCTCCTGGAAACCCTCTCATCTCACTGTTACCCGGTCCCATCTCCAAAACTCCACTACAAGCCTGAAATGTATTGCCCACCATCCTTATCAAGTAATCTCTCCCTTTTTATTTCAACAGATTCTTAGTTCCCGTATCTCTTTCATGAAATCATCAGTTTTTCAATGAAGAAAACCCAGTTGTGTATTATTCACTTCTAGACATTTCAATTTGGCCACAGAACTCATAGGGCTCTTATTTCCGATTGTTTCCCAACAACTCATTTATTCATTTGTTCAACAGCATTCACTGGGCCCCTCCTGGAGGCCAGGCTCTGTGCACGCCACGGGGGTTACCTAACGATGTCAGTGCACAGACCCAAGGTGATGTGCAGAGTAACATCAACAGGAACTCTTAGATAAAACTGATGCTCTCCTGTCATCGGACCCAGGAGGACTCTCTACTTGCAAACACCCTTCTGAGGAAGGATTTAAATGCAGTGCTCACGTAACGTAAGTCTTCCAACTTGGAAACCTGAAACCTCCTGACCCATATTAAACATTTCCCCTCTCTCACACTTTGTGCTCTCCCTGATGTTTCCCTGACTACCTTATAAACTCCATTTGTCTTTGTAGTTCCCATTTCCTTTGCTGACACAGTATTCAACACCATGTTTTCATATAAATAAATATACATATATGCATGAGTGTGTGCTAAGTCACTTCAATCATGTTTGACTCTTTGCGACCCTATGGACTGTAGCCCGCCAGGCTCCTCTGTCCATGGAATTCTGCAGGCAAGAACACTGGAGTGGGTTGCCATGCCCTCCTCCAGGGGAACTCTCCAACCTAGGGATTGAACCCACATCTCTATGTCTCCTGCACCACTAGCGCTACCTGGGAAGCCCCATATACATAAATATGTATGTTATATATAAGACTATGTATATGCATTGTCATTTACATCCTAAAATAAGGTAGGTACTATTACTGTTTCTATTTGAAGATATGAAAAACTGAGGCACAGGGAAGTAACTGATGTTACATGGATAATAAAGAAGCAGAATTTAAACCCAGGCAGCCTAACTTTAGAGCCAGAGTTCTTAAGTACTAGGTAATCCTGTCTCAGAGAGAATACAAACAAACACCAAGGAGCATGTAAGCTTGAAGCTGGTGAGGCCATCTGGTGCCAAGTGAGAAAAGCCGCACCAAAAATGAAGCCCATGTAAGAAAAGGAAAGTTCAAGAAAAAGAGGGAGAGACAGAGACTGAGAGACAATATGAGAAATTTATGAGATATTACTGATTATTTTATTTTTACTTATTTTATTTTATTTATATAATTCTCGAGGATAAGAAGCCAGAAACTAAACTACCTTTAGTCTTCCTAGTTATACAAGTAAATAAAGTCTTTCGTCATTTGTAGCTATGGGTTCTTAACTGGGAGTCCAACAACAATTGTACACAAAGTTCTTTGTATAAAAACAGAACTATGAAACAATGTAGATGCATATCTCTGGGGAGAATCTCAAAGGAGACCTTAATTCTACCTAATTGCTGTGCTTACAGCATATTAGCCGAATCTCCTCTGCCAGATCAGGTGGGGACACTTAGAATAAGGTTGTTTTCATGTAATAGCCTATGCTCACATTAGGTCTATCCCTAGAGCTACACTTATATGGAGGAAAATAAGTTATTTCTCATATAAAGCCAAGTGCTACAGTGTCTAAAATCTTTCCATAAAGGATTTATTAGTTACAATTTCTAATCATCTTTCAAAATGCAAAGTGTGTGTCTATTAAACATAACGGAATTGAAAATGCATGCTTGCAACCTAAGGGTCCATCTATGGATGACTGGACAGTGGATGGAGAAAATGTGATACATCATATATATACAACGGAATGCTACACAGCCATAAAAAAGGAAACTGCTACTTGCAACAACACAGATAGAATTTGAGAACATCAGTCTAGGTGAAACAAATCAGGCAGGGATAGACAAATGCTATATGATCTCGCTTATATGTGGAAACTAAAAAAGAAAAAAAATCAAACTCATAGATGCTAAGTACAACATTGGTAGTTGCCAGAGCCTGGAGGTGGGGTTTGAGGAAAATGGATGAAGATAGTCAAAAGGTATAAACTTCCAGTTATAAAATAAGTCCTGCAGATATAATATATGGTTAGTAACACTATGTTGTACATTTGAAAGATGCTAAGAGGGCAGATCTTAAAAGTTCTCATCACAGTAAAAAGAAAATTGTGACAATGTGTGGCAATGGATGTTGACTAGACTTATTGTGATTATTTTGCAAAATATACAAACATTGAATCATTATGTACACCTGAAACTAATATGTTAATTACACCTCAATTAAAAAAAAAGAAAAATGCATGTTTATGTCAGCTCTTTCTCCAAATCCCACTAAAACGACAGTGTGTCAGTTCTGAATGTTTGTCTTCAGACCATTTCTCACTCTTCCCTTGTCCTCTGCTCTATTATTCAGAAGGACCACCTTCTGCTGGGCTGGGCCTCCCAGGCTTCCGTGGGTTCAGCATCTAGGAACACTGATAGGAGTCAGCAGAGAGAAGAAGCCAGAGGATCTTCCCTCTCCCCGTCTGCCTCAGACAGGGAATCTGGCAGTGGTTGGGGCTCCTCTGAGACCAGCTACCACTAGACAGATGTACTCCAGTTCTCTAGCTGTCACCAGATAGTCCTGACCCTTGGGCTTAGGTCACACTACCACCTCCCCCGTCCCTCCAGCCATGGGTAACAGAATCAGTAATTAACAGAGTGAAAAAAAAATAATGAAAAAAAATTCCTGTGAAGAAAGAACTTGGAAATACATTTTTAGAATCTGTTATCTTTCATTCAACAAAGGAAAGGATTAGATACAAACAGAACGCAAAAAGAAAGAACTAGACTTATTGATTTTGCCACATCTCAGACGGTAAAGTGTCTGCCTACAATGCAGGGGACCCAGGTTCGATCCCTGGGTCAGGAAGATCCCCTGGAGAAGGAAATGGCAACCCACTCCAGTACTCTTGTCTGAAAAATCCCATGGATGGAGGAGCCTGTTAGGCTACAGTCCATGGGGTCACAAAGAGTCGGACACAACTGAGCGACTTCATTCAGAACACATGAGATATTGGGGGAAATGAGGCCTTTCCATGCTCAGATTAACTCACTGTGCCATTCTTCAAGCAATAATATGCTATGAGAGGCAAAAACAGCCCACAAAAAAACTGAAGCCATGAGGTTTGGCCTGGTGTACCCCATGCTCACTTTGACAATGCTTGCAACAACTTAGAACCCAATGCCCTTGACTATCATCAAGGAAAGTAACCTGGTAAAATCACTAATGCTCTGTAGTTTCATGTTTTAACCTTTATAGTTTAGAGTCTGTCTTATTCAGAAGCACAGTCATCTCCTGTACAATATAACAGTGAGGATTTCAGCAACAATTTAGTCTGTCCTGTGCCCTCCCTGTCACCTGTGTGTTGGTGCCCCACTGACACATGCTCCCAATCTTGTATATTCCACTTTGATTCAGTCAACTGCAAGAGTGTGGGGCTTTCAGTTTATTTCACGATTGTGAGTCTGTATTCAACATAGTTTTTATTGTCATGTAGGTTAAATACCATCCACTATCCCACTGACTTCTCTTTCAGTGTCCCTGGGAGTTAGGTAAGAGCACTTGACAAATTTAAATCAGTGAATTCCCTTTTCATAAAAATATCTATATAAAAAGAAGACAAAGTTCTAATAAACTGGCACATTTCAAGAAATATCCTATTCAAATCCAGTTCCATGAAATGACATTTTTAAATTCACTGTGATGAGATTCCTATTAACTCGTCAAATTGTGAGCTCTTTGTGGGCAGAGCTAACCTAGAACCCACATGTGCCAGATGCTCAACATACTTTGCTAAATGAATGAAAGAAGGATTACTGGAATGAATGAGTAACCATAATGTCAATATCATGTCTCATTTAAATCCTTCTTACTTCTCCTTGCTCATTTGAACACTGCACTAATTTAGGAAATTAGCATTAAATGAAAAAGACTATTTATTCCTCAGAGAGTTTAATAACAACAATCTGGCTTTTCAAAGAAGGTTAATATAAAAAATAGGAAGCAAAGGACAATGAGTTTTGCTTCAGTTTCTGAACTCCATATAAAAGATGGTCCAGGGAGTGCACACACCTCATTGTTGTTTAGTTGCTCAGTCGTGTCTGATTCTTTGTGACTCCATGGACTGTAGCTACCCATGCCCCCTCAAGCTCCTCTGTCCATGGGATTTCCCAGGCAAAAATACCAGAGAGGGTTGCCATTTCCTTCTCCAGCGGATCTTTCTGACCCAGGGATTGAACCTATGTCTCCTGCATTGGCAGGTGGATTCCTTACCACTGAGTCACCAGGGAGCCTACACATACCTTAATTTGAATACAAGTTGGATTTCCTTCTTTCTGTGTTTGGGTTTGCTGACTGAGGTTGTTATAGACTGAATGTTTGTGGCCCCCCCAAATTCATATATTGAAGCCCTAACCCCAAGTATGACTGTATTTGGAAGTGAGGTCTTTGGTTGGGGGGGAGGAAATAGGTTTAGATGAGGTCATGGGGGACCCCATGAAGATGAAATTTGTGTTCTTATAAGAATAAAGACATATGTACCACAGCTTCCTTATCCATTCATCTGCTGATGGATATATATATATACATATACACAATGGAATATTACTCAGCCATTAAAAAAAATACATTTGAATCGGTTCTATTGAGATGGATGAAACTGGAGCCCATTATACAGAGTGAAGTAAGCCAGAAAGAAAAACACCAATACAGTATACTAATGCATATATATGGCGTTTGAAAGATGGTAACGATAACCCTATATGCGAGACAGAATAAGAGACACAGATGCATAGAACAGTCTTATGGACTCTGAGGGAGAATGTGAGGGTGGGACGTTCTGGGAAAATAGCATTGAAACATGTATATTATCATATGTGAAACAGAACACCATTCCATGTTCGATGCATGAGACAAATGCTCAGGGCTGGGGCAATGGGCTGACCCAGAGGGATGGGATGGGGAGGGAGGTGGGAGGGGGGTTCAGGATGGGGAACACATGTAAACCCATGGCTGATTCATGTTAATGTATGGCAAAAACTACTACAATATTGTAAAGTAATTAGCCCCCAACTAAAATAAATAAATTTATTAAAAAAAAAAAAAGAATAAAGACATGAGAGTTTCCTCTCTCCATCACCAAGAAAGGATAGAGCAAGAAGGCAACTGTCTACAAATCAGGAAGAGGGTTCTCACCAATAATCAAATTGACTGGCACCTTGATCTTGAGCTTTCCAAACTCCAGAACAGCCTCCAGTCTATGTAATTTTGTTATAGGTGAAAAAGCTGACTATGAAAGAGCCCACATTCTCATCTTCTCTATCTCTATCAGAAATGTAATATTATTTGCATGTCACAGACACCTTCCCTTGTTTTCAGCCACCAGCCTAGATTCTGTTGCCTCTTCAGGTAAATTAAGCAACACATCCATTCAATGACCAGCCTGACTCATCAAGTATTCCCTAACTGTGGTAGGGTTTGGTTGACCATCATTGTTGGATGGCACTTCTGCTGTTAAGCTCCATCCTAGGCATGTTGCTGGGTTTGACACAATGTAAATAAATGGAAACTTTCACTACAGTTTCAGAGCTTTTAATTTGAAAAAATAGAGTTCAGTAATTTAGTCACAGATTTAACTTAAAAAAAATGCTCCAAATCATATTAAAACCCACAAGATTTTGTTTTCTCTTGGTAAACAGACTTAATACATTGCCCTGATTTGCATCTCCCTTTAAGAGCAAATGCATTTTCCAGGAAATATGGCACTCTGCACTGGCAAACAGATGTAGGAATAAATTCTTTAAGCACCATTTAAGAAGTTTACTTGAAATTTTGGAGTTTTACACCAAAATGCTAACTATTAAATAGCAATATGCTATATGCAATGCCAAGTGGAAGTCTGCTGTCATAATTCACTAGACAGAGTCAAGTTTTTACATCATTTTGATAAATTTCCTTTGCTCACCAGTTAAGTCACAAATCATACTTTATGGTTGTCATATGAAGGCAGTAAAATATTATATACCTTCAGATGACCTCTATCGAGAAATGCTTTTCACTGCTCACATTTTATCTGTCAAATAGTATTTTCTTTAAAAAGTAAATGTAAATGCCATTATTGGGAGAAGCTACCGGCCTAGGACAAGTTCTAGCATTTAGTGCTCCGACAGATCTTAATCTGGATATCAGCCAAAGTCAATAAAACTTGTTCATGCAGAACCTTACCTGGTTTTCACCACATCGAGAGGGTGCATCAGGCAAATTTCTACAAGACCTGAAAGATGAAAAAGAAAAGTCCAATAAACACTTATGCAAAGACTGGTTCCTATTTTCTTGACCCTATTGGTTTCTCAAGTATGAAGATTCAAATAAAACACTTGGAACTTTGGACATGACAGGTAACAGAGGCTAATAGCAAAAGGCAAAAGTACAACAAAATTTTATTTCAATGGGAGTAAGATATGTGACTACTTTTTTAAAAAATGGAGTATGATTGCTTTACAATGTTGTCTCAGTTTCTACTGTACAACAGTGTAAGTCAGTTATATGTATACATATATCCCTTCCTCTTGAGCCTCCCTCCAGGTCATCACAGAGCATTGAGCTACATCTTTATAAGTGCTCTGCCACAAGCAGGGATTTTAATTAGAGGAGTGATACTAACTTCTATTAATATATTCTCCCATCAATCTGATCATCTGTCCAGTAACCCTTCCACTGCTCCCGATCACATTTATTAACATGCCAACACATGAGTGATGATGCTCCAATCCTCTCCCCTTTGGTAAATACACCATCTCTCTCATCACAGCATGGAAGTTCTGGTGTCCCAAGCACCTCTAATTCTGAAAAGCCAATGCCCAACTAGAAGAAGAGCACAAACACTATCATGCAAGGATTAACTGTGATTGGTGAAAGAACAGTTTCTTCAATGTTCAATCCCCTGAGCTTTTCCTTCTCTCTGGAATGTTGTCCTCCTGTCAGGATACACACATATACACTTCTGAGAATCCTACTTACCCCAGATCTCAATTTGGGCAATTATTTTCCCAGAAATCCTGAGGCAGAGACTGTTAGTTGTCCCCTAGCATTCATCCTCTTTTTCTTCCTGGTTGCTCAGAATAAATACATCATTTCCCAGCCTCCCTTGCTGCTAGATCACCACGTGACCAAGTTCTGGCCAATGGGAATGTAAGTAAAAGTGGTTTGAGCAATTTCTAGGAAGTCTTTTAAAGTTACAGAGACTGCTTATCCCCTCTCTTTTCCTACTTCCTTCTGGTGGAATGTGGACCTAGGGCAGGAGAAGTCACCTTGCACAATGAGGTGATTTTGGGCCTGGAGGTCACACACAGCACAGTAATGAGATAGAAGTAGATCTGACATCATGGAGTTCTGGTCTACCTCAAGACATTCATGTTAAAATTTTTCTATTTCCTTTAAACTATTGCTATTTGGGTTTTGTGCCACTTGTCCTTGAACCTAATTCTAACAGATACAGGTGCCCTTTGATGCACTCCTGCAGTACCCTGGACTTGTGTTATTACATGGCACTGCAACTCTTTGCTTGTCAAAAAGCTCCATATGGACATAGATTCCACCTGCCTTATTCACATTTACACCTCCATCACTTTGCACAGTAGCTGGCACTCAGTAAGCTCAATAAAAGTTTGTTGAATAAATAAATTAAGGCTAATTAGGGTTCCTGCACATGCCATTATGCCAGTTAATTCTCTAGATAAATTCTTGAATTGGTAGCTGCTTATTCTAGATTTATTTCATTAGTTTGAACATCATGAAAATAAGTAAGGATAGAGAAATTTGGTAAATATGACATGAAATAAAGCACAGGAAGTACTTGAATGAAGAACTGCAGTACTGTTGATCATATATACAGATGTTCAGCCACCAATGATTCAGCACCTAATAGACTGACAAATGGTTCTTTAGAGAGGTGTGTATGCAGGGTCCTGTGCTAGGTGCTGGGACATAGTCTAATGTATAGTTAAGGGTGCCTGAAAGAATGAAGAATTTCAAAGGTGGGTACAGAAGTGACACATTGAGAACAACCTTACATGTAAAGAGAAAACAATAAGCAGAGAACAGCAATATGCATAAAACCAAGTTTTAGGCCCAGTGATTTAGTGTTGCTATTTATAGTGTGAAATGTTGCAGTTTACCTTCCGCACCAATTATAGTTTTGCATAATGGTTTACTTTTATTGTCAAATTGTCAATTGTCTTCAAGAAACTTTGTCATGTTCTCATAAAATGAATGACAGAAAATTCAAATGTTTACAATTTTTAAAATATATTTATTTGACCATGCAGGGTCTTAGGTGCCGCTTGTGGGATCTAGTTCCATGACCAGGGATTGAACCCAGGCCCTCTGCTTTGGGAGTGTGGAGTCTGAGCCATAGGACCACCAGGGCAGTCCCAAATATTTACAATTTTTAAGTAAAATTTTAACTCAGCTATGGCCTAGATGTGCTTTATAACTGAGATTATTCTTCATAGGATACAAGGCTGATGTCATGAGGCAAAGACCATTTAAAAATTTTAAAGATATATTATGTGTGTGAATATATATATATGGGCTTCTCTTATGGCTCAGCTGGTAAAGAGTCCGCCTGCAATGCGGGAGACCTGGGTTTGATCCCTGGGTTGGGAAGATCCCCTGGAGAAGGTAAAGGCTACCCACTACAGTATTCTGGCCTGGAGAATTCCATGGACTGTATAGTACATGGGGTTGTAGAATCAGACACGACTGGGCAACTTTCACTTCACTCACTTCACATATATATTTGTGTGTGTGTGTGTGTGTATTTCACCTGGAAGCATTTTTTACAATTCTCACCTACTTGGCCAATAACCACTGGTGGATGACTCAATAGTATTCTTAGAGTTGGGAACAGAAAATCACATTAAAGGCATCACTTCACAGAAAGGATGGGTTTTTGTTTGTTTGTTTTTTTCTTTGAGATTATAATGCTTACAACAGAAAGCAGAAGACGCACTTTTTTAAACCATTCCTTTATAACCTAAGCCACAGAAAAGAGACAATGGAGAGTGCAAGACCACACTGATGGACTGATCACGGGACACACCACCTCTGCTAACTCCTAATAGAATCCTCAAGGATAGAAAACTAGAATGCTGTGGTCCTGTTGTCATTCCTGTGCCTTCCTTCCTCGTCCACCTCTGCCTTCAACCATGAACAGTGCTGCAATGGGCTTCGGTATCCTTTTAGCAATAGGATGGGGGAACTTGGGAGACAAACTAGGTGCCCAAAGGTGGACCTGAACATAGGTTATTAAAAGATAATGTCAAGTAATCCTTCATTTCAGGTCTTAATTTTGATTTTAACTACACACAATGTTATTATATAGTAATCTGTTCTAAGATACATCGTTTGAGAACAGAGTCTTCTAAATTTAACTCCACCTTCTTATCATTGAGTCAAATCACATTTCCTTTCTCTACAATCCCATGACATATACCAATTCTATTACATTTTACATTATTAATATTATATTACAACTCTACTACATATATCAAGAATAGCATTTATTGTACCATGTTATGGCCATTAACATGTCTAGTCAAGGCTATGGCTTTTCCAGTGGTCATGTATGGATGTGAGAGTTGGACTATAAAGCAAACATACAGTCTAGACTTAAGTATCTGATTGTCTATTTGATATCTCTGCTTGGATATCTAACAACTTTCTCAAAATTAACATGCTTTCACAAAATTCACATTCTCAAAATTCATCACCCCTATTCAATAAAACAAAATAAAATAAACAAAACAAAAACCAACCTGTTCAACCTTAGAATCACTGTGGACTCCTCTTTCTCTCAAAATTCTCTTCCAATCCATTGGCTCTACTTCAAAACACAAACAGACTTATACCATCTCTCACTTCCTCTACTGCCTGTACTCCCGATCCTTTTCTAGTTAAGTTATGGTCATCATTTCTCAGCTGATTAACTGCAGCACCTCATTAACAGGTTTCCCTTCATCCACCTTTGACCCCTTCCATCTGTTCTCACCCAAAAGCCCAAGTGATCTTTTCTAAAATGTAAGTCACTTCATGTCATCCCTCTGGTCAGCAATGACTCCCATCTCACTCACAGAAAGGCCATACATAATCCAGGCCTGCACTACTTCCCTCGGCAACTCTCTTACTATTCTCTCCCTCACTGATTCTACTCTGGCCACAGTGGTCTCTGCTGTTTCCCAAACATGCCAAGACTGTCTCAGCTTTCAGCCTTTGTGCTAGCCATTCCCTCTGCCTGGAATGCTCCTCCCTCAGATTCTGTGTGGCCAACTTCCTTCACATGGTCACTGAGTAATATGACCACTCTAATACAGAGGCCTGCTCCTCTCTACCCGAGCACCAAAAAACAAACAAACAAAAAAGACACTTCTTCCACTGCTTTGTTTTTTCCTTTTACCAAAGTACCTACCAACTTCTAACACAATACATTATTTACTTTTTTATAGTTATTGTTTCCTGTCTTTTCCAGTGGAATAAAAGATTCACCAGGGCAGAGATCTTTGTCTGCATTGTCCACCAATATGCACTAAGTACCTAGAATATGCCTGAAACCTACTAGTTGCTTGATAAATATTTGTTGAAAAAAGAAATGGATTATATAAAATAATAAACTGCCACAATGATGGGACTCCTTTACAACGATATGTAGAAGATGAAGTTTTAAGAATTTAGCGTTTACATAAACAGAACTTCACCCAGTTATTCAAAGAATCCATGATAATGTATAATATAGTAAGTTAGTCTACTGAAACACTCTGAGTTTGTATGTATCCTCTAAGTAGAATGGATTATTCCAAAGATAATTTTGTTAAGTAACTTTTTACAAATCAGAAAACGTCTCAACATCATCATGAAGATGAAAAGGAATAGTAATGCAGAGAGAGAAATGAAGCATTTAAGCATCCCAAGATGTCAGTTACAAGTAAGACCTACATTTTCCTTTCATCAAAGCCAAAAAATTTTGCATTGTACTATAGCCCTTTCCTTGGTATTTTAAAATAAAACCTAAGTCTTCTATTTTGTCCTCTGAAATTCATAGTACCCTAATCATTACCCTGATTTTGTGTGACATCTTTAACTCTTTAAAATAAAAAAGAATTTAAAAAAATTTTTTAAGAAAACCACGAGGAATAAATGGTCTCAAACTGTGCAAATCTGAAATTCAAAAATAGTACAGCTACAGACAGAACTAATATTTTTTCATCTATTCTGCTAGTCAAGCAAATCATTACAACATCCTATTTGATAGCCTGCCCAGAAAATGTGGTAGCCCTACTGAATTATAAGCAATGTGAGACTCATAAAGGGAAATCAAATAAATACTTTCCCCTAATAACAGTTAAAGCGTACTACCTTTGTGGCACAGTAAATTAATATTATGCACACTGAATTGGCTAAATAGGCAATGTAATTTCGCAGGTTTGAAAGATGTTGTTAAAAGTTAAGCTTTTGGGCAAGTCACAGGCTTCCTTGAAAATTCTAAGCAAATATTATCATGGAAGTTTACTATTAGTTTGTATTTTTCTAAAGAAACTAACTCCAAGCAATGGTCATTAGCACAAATCTAAAGGGAGTGCAGTAACTTCCTTGGCACAAACTTCTTGCTCTCATAAAGTTTATTATTGCATTGACTTAAGAATATAGGAAAATATATTTCAGAGTTATAAATATATGCATACATTATACATGAAATCATGGTAGATAGAGAATGTACAAGGAAGGAAGAAAAGTTGAAGCAGAGCTTAAAATCAAGTGGGTTTTTAAAAATCACACTTTGAATGAAAAGACAGAAAAGTTGAGAATTATTAAACTAATGAAAATCTCACTTGTAAGCAAAGTTTTTACTAAACTCAATTTCAGCTCAATGTAATATATTTTAAAATTATTGTTTGCTATTTTAATTCAATGGAAGCTATCCTTTTATTTTCCTTTACTTGCTATTAAACTTTATATTAGACCCCAAGTAAGCTCCAAGTGCACTTAGGTAAGGGGTTCAATCTTCAGATACGTTGTTGGTCTTTTATGGAAAGTTAACTGCTATATACAGGCCTTAATATAATGAGTAATGCAATGAGAAACACCAGGGGAAAAATAAGCTGTGGATTAGGTTGGCAGATGGTAAAATACCCCAGTTCGGTTCAGTTAAGTTGCTCAGTCTTCTCCATCTATGTGACCCCATGGACTGCAGCATGCCAGACTTCTCTGTCCATTACCAACTTCCAGAGCTTACTCAAACTCATGGCTATCGAGTCAGTGATGCTATCCAACCCTCTCATCCTCTGTTGTCTCCTCCTCCCACCTTCCATCTTTCCCAGCATCAGGGTCTTTTCCAATGAGGCAGCTCTTTGCATGAGGTGGCCAAAGTACTGGAGTTTCAGCTTCAGCATCGGTCCTTCCAATGAATATTCAGGACTGATTTCCTTTAGGATGGACTGGTTGGATCTTCTTGCAGTCCAAGGGACTCTCAAGAGTCTTCTCCAACACCACAGTTCAAAAGCATCAATTCTTTGGTGCTCAGCTTTCTTTATAGTCCAACTCTCACATCCATACATGACTACTGGAAAAACCATAGCTTTGACTAGATGGACCTTTGTCAGCAAAGTAATGTCTCTGCTTTTTAATATGCTGTCTAGGTCGGTCATAGCTTTTCTTCCAAGGAGCAAGCATCTTTTAATTTCATGGCTGCAGTCACCATCTGCAGTGACTTTGGAGCCCCCCAAAATAAAGTCTGACACTTTTTCCACTGTTTCCCATCTATTTGCCATGAAGTGATGGGATTGGATGCCATGATTTTAGTTTTCTGAATGTTGAGTTTTAAGACAACTTTTTCACTCTCCTCTTTCACTTTCATCGAGAGGCTCTTTAGTTCTTTGCTTTCTGTCATAAAGGTGGTGTCATCTGCATATCTGGGGTTATTAATATTTTTCCCGGCAATCTTGTTTCCAGTTTATGCTTCATCCAGCCTGGCATTTTGCATGATGTACTCTGTATATGAGTTAAATAAGCAGGGTGACAATATGCAGTCTTGACGTACTCCTTTCCTAATTTGGAACCAGTCTGTTGTTCCATGTGCAGTTCTAACTGTTGCTTCTTAACCTACATACAGATTTCTCAGGAGGCAGGTCAGGTGGTCTGGTACTCCCATCCCTTGAAGAATTTTCCACAGTTTGTTGTGATCCACACAGTCAAAGGCTTTGGTGTAGTCAATAAAACAGATGCAGAAGTTTTTCTGGAACTCTCTTGCTTTTTCGATTATCCATTGAATGTTGGCAATTTGATCTCTGGTTTCTCTGCCTTCTCTAAATCCAGCTTGAACATCTGGAATTTCATTGTTCACGTCCTGTTGAGGCCTGGCTTGGAGAATTTTGAGCATTACTTTACTAGCATGTGAGATGAGTGCAATTGTGCGGTAGTTTGAGCATTCTTTGGCATGGCCTTTCTTTGGGATTGGAATGAAGGCTGACCTTTTCCAGTCCTGTGGCCACTGCTGAGTTTTCCAAATTTGCTGGCATATTGAGTGCAGCACTTTCACAGCATCATCTTTTAGGATTTGAAATAGCTCAACTGGAATTCCATCACCTCCACTAGCTTTGTTCGTAGTGATGCTTCCTAAGGCCTACGTGACTTCACATTCTAGGATGTCTGGCTCTAGGTGAGTGATCACACCATTGTAGTTTCTGTGTCATGAAGATCTTTTTTGTATAGTTCTTCTGTGTATTCCTGCCACCTCTTCTTAATATCTTCTGCTTCAGTTAAGTCCACACCATTTCTCTCCTTTATTGTGCCCATCTTTGCATGAAATGTTCCCTGGTAATTCTAATTTTCTTCAAGAGATCTCTAGTCTTTCCCATTTTATTGTTTTACTCTATTTCTTTGCATTGATCACTGAGGAAGGCTTTTTTTTCTCTCCTTGCTATGCTTTGGAACTTTGCACTCAAATGGGTATATCTTTTCATTTCTCCTTTGCCTTTATCTTCTCTTCTTTTCACAGCTATTCATAAGACCTCCTCAGACAACCTTTTTGCCTTTCTTTTTCTTGGGGATGGTCTTGATCACTGCCTCCTGTATAATGTCATGAAACTCTGTCCATAGTTCATCAGGCACTCTGTCTATCAGATCTAAGCCCTTGAATCTATTTGTCACTTACACTGTATAATAGTAAGGGATTTGATTTAGGTCATACCTGAATGGTCTAGTGGTTTTCCCTACTATATTCAATTTAAGTCTGAATTTGGCAATAAGCAGTTCATGATCTGAGCCACAGTCAGTTCCCGGGTGTTGTTTTTCCTGACTGGATAGAGCTTCTCCATCTTTGGTTGCAAAGAATATAATCAATGTGACTTCAGTATTGACCATCTGGTGATGTCCATGTATAGAGTCTTCTCTTGTGTTGTTGGAAGAGGGTGTTTTCTATGACCAGTGTGTTCTCTTGGCAAAACTCTGTTAGCCTTTGCCCTGCTTCATTTTGTACTCCAAGGACAAATTTGCCTATTACTCCAGATATCTCTTGACTTCCTATTTTTGCATTCCAGTTCCCTATGATGAAAAGGACATCTTTTTTGGGTATTAGTTCTAGAAGTTCTTTTAGGTCTTCATAGAACTGTTCAACTTCAGCTTCTTCAGCATTACTGAAGGGGCATAGACTTGGATTACCGTGATATTGAATGGTTTGCCTTGGAAATGAACAGAGATCATACTGTCATTTTTGAGATTGCATCCAAGTACTGCATTTTGGACTCTTTTGTTGACTATGATGGCTACTCCATTTCTTCTAAAGGATTCTTGCCCACAGTAGTAGATATAATGGTCATCTGAGTTAAATTCACCCATTCCAGTCCATTTTAGTTTGCTGATTCCTAAAATGTCGACGTTCACTCTTGCCATCTTCTGTTTGACACTTCCAATTTGCCTTGATTCATGGACCTAACCTCCAGGTTCCTATGCAATATTCTTCTTTACAGCATTGGACTTTACTTCTATCACCAGCCACATTCACAACTGGGTATTGTTTTTGCCTTGGCTCTGTCTCTTCATTCTTTCTGGAGTTATTTCTCAGAAATACCTTAAGAAGTGTATTAAATGCCTTTAAGGGCTTCTCAGGTGGTGCCAGTTGTAAAGAACCTACCTGCCAATGCAGTAGATATAAGAGACACAGGATCAATCCCTGGGTTGGGACGATCCCTGGGAGGAGGGTATGGCAACCTGCTCCAGTATTTTTGCCTGGATAATCCCATGGACAAAGGAACCTGGTAGGCTACAGTCCATAGGGTTGCAAAGAGTCAGACACAACTGAAGTGACTGAACACACACACACACACACACACACACACAAAATGTCTTTAAAGAGAAGGAAATGTGAAGGGAAACAGACGTATCACTTGTTTCACAGATTGCATGTGTATACAATATATATACACTTAGGAAAAAGTTGCATTGTATTTTGTTTATCCAGAGTGAAAAAATGTTCACGGTGACTAGCATTTCAACATTGGAAGTCTATCAACATGCAGAAGGGTAGTCGTAGAAATTAGGACTCCACTCTATCTCTGCTGAGTACCAGGACCTCTCTTTCCACTCAGAAGAGACTTGACCAATTCTGAGGACTTCTCTATCATTCACAAAGAAGACATATTGCTTTGCCTCAGAATTTCTTTTTTCTTTAAATTGAAATATATTTGACATATGACATTATGTAAATTTAAGGTGTACAGCATGTTGATTTAATATATTTATGTACTATAATTAATATGGCTGCCATTGTAGCAACAATTAGCACTTACATCACATAATTACCCTTTCTTTTTTAGTGCTTGAAATAATTAAATTCCAGCCTCTTCAAAAGTTTGATAACTTCTACACAGTTGGTCTTCCTTCCTTCTATTATTGAACTGCCTGGAAAGAAGGATCTTTCTATTTGTCACAAGACTCAGCAGCAGAGCTCAGGCCCTCCCTGCCCACTCCTCCAGTTCTGTACTAAAGCTGGCCCTTACCAGCCAGATGCTACACCTCTCTTCCCAACCACGCATTCAGTGGCATCATGGTGGTAGCATGAAAGTGCCATGGTAGGAGAATTTATACTAGGGAAAATACCAAAAGGTACAAATCAGAGTTTTAGTTTGTTTTCTAGAGAGCCAGTTATTAAACATTTACCAGAATAACACTGCCCAAATCCAACTACAAAGTCTGTTACCTATATTGCCTAGTTGGTCAGCCACGTCCAACTCCTTGCGACCCCAGGGACTGCAGCCCACGAGGCTCCTCAGTCCATGGGATTCTCCAGGCAAGAACACTGGAGTGGTCTGCCATTTCCTTCTCCAATGTTACCTATATTAGGTTCAAATAATTTTAGAAGTACAGTATATGGAGAGTTTTTAATTACCAGCCCTTCTTTAACTCAGGGGCTTCCCTGGTGGCTCAGTGGTAAAGAATCCTCCTGCCAATGCAGGAGACTTGGATTCGATCCCTGGGTTGGGAAGATCACCTGGAGGAAGAAATGGCAACCCACTCCAATATTCTTGCCTGGGAAACCCCATGGACGGAGAAGCCTGGCGGGTTACAGTCCATGGGGTTACAGAGTCAGACATGACTTAGCGACTAAACAACAGCAACAACTTCTTTAACTCTGCTTCTCACAAATTTCCAAGGGTTCCATAAATCAACCTATAGCCTATATTCTCTGTTCATGATAATTCAACAATAAAATTATGATCTTATGCCAGAAATTTTTAAAGAAATCCTTAGGAGTTGATACCCAAGAAAACCATCCAACCCACCAAACTACCGACCACACATATGATTCACAATGCTGTTTTCCCGATGCTTAGACCACATAGAAATTTGGTAATGAGAGCAACGGTCTTCCAGGAAAACAGCTTCCTTCCCCTGCCCTCCTCCAAGGGTATGAGCATCTTAAAAGAGAGGAGGTGAAATGTTGCTTTTAAAGACAGCTTCGCCTCAGTCACTGGATAGAAGTCCAGAAACAGGAAGAATTAGTACTACTTTTTGCAATCTCATTGCTCATGTTGATAGAGTAAAGGACTTAGAACTGTTAAAATATGTGCCACTATTACCTTACTTAATATATAACCAAGTGTTTTGCACTTAATCACATTGTTTTAATACTTGCCTTTATGTAATTCAGTTCAGTTCAGTTCAGTTCAGTCGCTCAGTCGTGTCCGACTCTTTGCGACCCCATGAATTGCAGCACGCCAGGCCTCCCTGTCCATCACCAACTCCCGGAGTCTACCCAAACCCATGTCCATCGAGTCGGTGATGCCATCCGACCATCTCATCCTCTGTCTTCCCATTCTCCTCCTGCCCCCAATCCTACAGCATTAGGGTCTTTTCCAATGAGTCAACCCTTCGCATGAGGTGGCCAAAGAATTGGAGTTTCAGCTTCAATATCAGACCTTCCAATGAACACCCAGGATTGATCTCCTTTAGGATGGATTGATTGGATCTCCTTGCAGTCCAAGGGACTCTCAAGAGTCTTCTCCAACACCACAGTTCAAAAGCATCAATTCTTCAGTGCTCAGCTTTCTTCACCGTCCAACTCTCACATCCATACATGACCACTGGAAAAACCATAGCCTTGACTAGATGGACTTTTGTTGGCAAAGTAATGTCTCTGCTTTTAAATATGCTATCTAGGTTGGCCATAACCTTCCTTCCAAGGAGTAAGCGTCTTTTAATTTCATGGCTGCAATCACCATCAGCAGTGATTTTGGAATAGCTCTTAATTTTTTATTTGCCAAATGACCTAGAACCATAGCTATAGAAATTACTAATTTTGAACTGCTATTCCATACCATCCTTGGTACCATGCTTTTATGAAATCCAGCTTACTGGGATTTATTTTAGATAAATCCCCCTATATGCTGTGCTTAGTCACTCAGTCATGTCCAACTCTTTGTGACCCCATGGACTGCAGCCCGCCACTCTCCTCTGTCCATGGGGATTCTCCAGGCAAGAATACTGGAGTGGGTTGCCATGCCCTTCTCCAGGGAATCTTCCCAATCCAAGTCTCCCACATTGCAGGCAGATTCTTTACCATCTGAGCCACAAGGGAAGCCCATGTACTTTATCAAGGTCTGGCTTATGGGGAACAAAGAAGAAAGCTGATTCATTTTCAGTTATGTAGTCAGCCATACAGTTCAATCACACAGAATTTTCACTAAGTATGGGTTAAGCTAATCTTTACTTCCACACGAAAAACTTGCAAAAATGAAACTGCCCTTCAAGCAAAATAAGTATCAACTGAAAAACAATATTTAGATACTGAAGTGTGAGACATTACATAAACATGATGGCAGATAGATTTTATAACACAAATATTTAATTGTAATAGCACTGAATATATTACTACTCACAGAAATATAATCTAAATAATAATCAATATTTGATATCAGTTAATATGCTTAACTTACTAACTCACTAGAAACAATATCTGCCTCCATGGCTTCCAGCCAAACAAGCACCGTGGCATGTGTCTTTGCTACTGTATAACATTAAATGTGCTTAAACCCAGTTTTCTGGGAGCCAGACAAGTACATGATCAGGAGGGTTTTCATTCATCAAATTTTTCTGACTGCATACTGTGTTAGTTATTCTAGCATAGTTCTAGGTGTTGGTTCTCTTCTGCTTGCTTCTATTTTCCATTTTCTCAGGAAGCAAGGTCATCAACTGAGAGTGAGGATAAGGAAGGGGATGTTGGAGAAAGCAGAGAGAAGGTATGAAATAGTTGTCAGTAGGAGTGAGGGAAGGGATGGATGGGGAAACAGTAGTATGATTACAAGGCAGCACTGAGGGTTCACTTGAGGTCAGAGGTCATGACTTTAGTGTCATTTTCTGTAGCTACATTTTGGCAGTGTGTGTGCGGGCAGAATAGGCAAATCAGAATGAGGTTTTGCCAAGTGAATATGAGGAAATGACAGAGGGCAATGAAAAGAACGTGTGCCAGGAAATGATTATAATGGTTGACTCTGGAACTTAAGCTGAGTAGAGGGAAGTGAGGACGAATGGGTATGAGGATATGGTGGAAAGAGCATAGGCTTGCTAGTCCTGTTGGAGTCAGGATACTAGAGGGATAAGAGGCGGAGTTAACACTGAGGTAACTACTAAGTTCCTGTTTTTATGAATACATAGTAACTAAATAGCTTGTTTTTCTTCCTCAGTGTCTCTAGTATCTAGCACAAGGTATGGTATACCATCTATATACTGAATAAAAATGTTGACTGAACAAACTGTTGGTCATATTATTGAGTAATACCAAGTATGTAAAGAACAAATACACTGATGGATGTTCACTATTCCCTGAACTAGATTCAGCAGATATTCTCTTTGTTTTGTTTTAATCTTCAAGTTTTCCTGGGTTTATGGTTTGGCAAATATTTAACTAAGATCGGATAATGTACCAAAATGTGTACACCGTAAGCAGTTAATATACTTAATGGCAAAATTACATCATATAGAAATGTAGAAAACTGGAAACATCGACTAAAATAATTATACAAATAAACATAAGCCTCTAAAGATAGGTCACGAACCCAATAAAACTACTTTAAGAAATTTTGAATCTACAGTATTAAGTCCTCAAATAAAAAAGGACAAAAAGTAAAAAAAAAAGGAAAAGGACACATTCGTATTCTCATTCTTAAGCAAAGCTCAGTTCAGATCAGTCGCTAAGTTGCGTCCGACTCTTTGTGACCCCATGGACTGCAGCACCCCAGGCTTCCCTGTCCATCACCAACTCCCAGAGCTCACTCAAACTCAGGTCCATCGAGTCAGTGATGCCATCCAACCATCTCATCCTCTGTTGTCCCCTTCTCCTCCCGCCTTCAATCTTTCCCAGCATCAGGGTCTTTTCCAATGAGTCAGTTCTTTGCATCAGGTGCCCAAAGTATTGGAGTTTCAGCTTTAACATCAATCCTTCCAATGAATATTCAGGACTGATTTCCTTTAGGATGGACTGGTTGGACCTCCTTGCAGTCCAAGGGACTCTCAAGAGTCTTCTCCAACACCACAGTTCAAAAGCAAAGTTAGATAGCAATTAATCAAAGATTTTAAAAATGAATCATCTTTTCTAGGGAAGGCAGTCCTAACTTTTTGCCAAACAATTTAAAATGTATCCTCACTAAAAGAATCTCTTGATGGATGAAAATTAAAACCATGAAAATCTACCCTGGCATTCTCAGGGTGTCTAAAAAGTCTGAAAACAGACAAATAAAATTTCTTCATGTGCTGCTTTGGTGTTCCAAGGATCAATGTCTTCATTTTTTTTTCTTATGCATCAAAATAATGCATGTGATAAGTGGACATGTGAAACAGTGGCACAATCTAAAAGGGAAAAATATCTCTGGAAACAATAATACCTGAGCTCCACCAAAATCCAATATTTCTTTCTTCCATCACCCATGATATCTCAGAAATATGGCAGTTTCCAGCATCTTTCGTGTGTGACCATGTGACTAAATTCTCATCCATGGCATGTGAGAAGCAGAGTGCATAAGACCATGAGTATGCCTCTCTCCGACCTAATTTCTTCTTCCCACTAATTGGAACTTCAGGGTGGTAGTAACTGAAGTTATACCTTACAGATGACCAGACAGTGCCCTAGGGGATGGCAGAGCAACCACTGGAAGGGACCCGTGTCCCAAAGTGACTATGAGGAGCAAAGACTCCCTGATGAACTGAACTATTACCATCAGAACTGTCACATGAAAGAGAAATATTTCATTCTTTAAGCTGCTGAATGGTTGGCTCTCTCTGATACAGCATTTAAGCTTTACCCTGACATATGGTTGTGGCGGTTTAAGTCACTCAGTCACGTCTGAATCGTGACTCCATGAACTGCAGCCCGGCAGGCTCCTCTGTCCATGGGATTTCCGGGCAAGAATACTGGAGTGGGTTGCTATTTCCTGCTCTAGAGGATCTTCGCAACCCAAAGATCAAATCTGAGTCTGTGGCATCTCTTGCACTGCAGGCGGATTCTTTATCACTCAGCCATTGGGGAAGCCCTGACACATACAAATGCCAAATGAAATAGCATCAACACATAGTTGCTAACTATATTATGAATTCATAAATGGCACCTTTCCTGAACTAAATTCAGCTTAAAACCAACGAGGAGAGAGGATTCCCCTGTTTCCAAAGAAGAAGAAGAATGACATTATGAAGTGTGTCAATACCAACACTGTGAAATTAGAGTGTGTGTATGTGTGTGTCTGTGTGTGTGTGTGCACGTGCATGCCCATGTTAAGCTGTGTCTGACTCTTTGCAATCCCGTGGACTGTAGCCCATCAGGTTCCTCTGTCCATGGAATTTTCTAGGCAAGAATATTGGAATGGGTTGCCATTTCCTACACCAGGGGATCTTCCCAAAGCAGGAACTGAACACTCATCTCCTTCATTGTCAGGGAGATTCTTACCACTGTGCCACCTGGGAAGCCGAATGAAATTATAGGTTTACTCAAGCTGCACCTTTCTCTTGCCTTGGAATGGGTTTTGGAGAACTCGTCATTGAAAATGAATTTAAGAACATGAGATTAAAAGTTAATATGGAAGATATGGCTCCAATGAGACCACAGTACAATTATTAAAATGAGCATAGAATCTAAAATGCAATTGTTCAATAAATGAAGCAGTACTGTTTTCTCCATTGCGATTTAATTTATTCAGTATTTGTTTTACGCAGTTTGAAAGATACTCCTACAAGGAGTCATTTGTGTTTTAAAGCGGTATTTTCCAGGATGAACAAACACGGAGTTCACATTTTCCATTTTACCTTACCAGTGAAAAGGCAGGAGAGTTGGTGTGAGAGAAACAATGCGTTTTATTCATGCAGGTAGTCGATTCCAACCAAAATCATTTGTCAGGGCTCTTTTGGTTGTTTAAGTCAAAATTCAACATAAATCAGCTTAAACACAAAAAGGGAATTCATTGGCTCATAATTGAAATGACGGAAATGGCTGGGATGCTTGGCTCTAAGACTTTTTCTCCTCTTCCCTCATCTGCTTGCCTCTGCTTGTCTTTATTCACTCCTGCTACAGAGGTTTCCTAACACAGAGAGGTATACTGCCTCTGAGAGCCCCTGATTCCCATCCTGTCACCTTTCAGATGCAGGAAGCAAGCAGGATACGTCCCTGCTGGCTCCAACAGAAAGGTACTAGGAAGGCTCTGATAGACCTCACTTCGGTCACATGTGAGTCCCTGGGCCAATCACTGTGGGAAGGAAGTTTGGACATCTGATTGGTGGGGATCTTGTCACACGTGAACCCCCGGATGGAGGGCTATAGAAAAGAGAATTTCAGGGTTTTAAAATCTCTTTGTAACATCTTTTTCTTTGTGCTTTGGAAAATAAGAGTGGGTTTGGAATGTTTAAACAACACTCTAGCTGCTTCCTTATCTAAATAATTAAGTTTTAATCCTAATTAACTGACTTATTTTCCACACTGCTGACCATCCAATAACAACAGTATTGGGACTAATTAATCGCACTTCATTTCAAAAAACACTTTTCTATTAGGAGCCCAGGTTTATGGTTTGGTTATTCTATATTCCTGTGAGATTAGCAAACTTGGAAAGAAAATGAAATGGCTCAAGTTTTAAATATACGTATACTACATAAGATGTTAACTTGTGGATAAAGCCCAGCTCACCCAAACCTGTCATTTAGAAAGTATTTATTGTATAGGAAAGTTGTGAAGAAATAGGGAAGACATAAGCCCTGCTTGAAAGGTTTACATAATAACTCTGGAAGTCATTGCAATAGGGCATCATGGTTATTAAAACTGCACACTGCTTCCTGGAGGGGCAAACAGAGGTAACTTTGGCTGCATGTTACAATCCACAATTCATTTTGGCATAGCATCTTGCACAAAAGTGTATCCCAAACCACTTTACAGAAGTGAAATTCCCATTCTCAAGCCAATATATGCTATACATTACAGAGCAGCTGTGTGCAAACATTGCCTCATGGAAAAAAAGAAAACACCTACGGCATTAGATCATGAGATGAAAATCCAAAGAAAAACTTAGGCAGCACTGACCACTAAGGCAGGAAACAGGGAGAAGAGGGAAGAATGAAAAGAAAGGGAATAGGTTAATTTGCAAGTTTTACAAATGGATCTGTGATAAGCTAAAGACACATCACATGCCTTTTCTCCCAGAAAAAATTGAGATTGACATAATCTTTTATATTATCCAAAGGGAGCTGGATAAACATAAAAGCAGCAGAAGTTAAATAAATGTAAAAAGTAAGAAGTGAGAGCTAACAAACATTTATAGTGGTGTAATTACACAGGATTAGTAATCTTAACTAATATGGGATAAAAGCAATACAATGTTGTATTTGAGCTAACTTGAATTATAGTAACAGAGAAGGCAATGGCAACCCACTCCAGTACTCTTGCCTGGAAAATCCCATGGATGGAGGAGCCTGGTAGGCTGCAGTCCATGGGGTTGTGAAGAGTCAGACATGACTGAGCGACTTCACTTTCACTTTTCACTCTCATGCATTGGAGAAGGAAATGGCAACCCATTCCAGTGTTCTTGCCTGGAGAATCCCAGGGATGGGGGAGCCTGGTAGGCTGCCATCTATGGGGTCGCACAGAGTCGGACACGACTGAAGCGACTTAGCAGCAGCAGCAGCAGCAGAATTATAGTAAACTATTATCTAGAAAGGTTAGGGGATGAGATGTACTGTTAAAACTAATTTCATAAGCATATACATTGCACATAGTTGTGTATTTAAAAATAAATCGAATTTTATAAAATATTACTAATAATACTAAGATAAACCACATACTTTTAGAATCTCACTAGGTTTTAAGAAACCATAAAATATCAATTTTTATTTTATTTTTGAGTACTAGAGTACCAGTTAATGGGGAATTGTAATATTTAACAATTGGCAATAGAGAGTCAGCTGAACTTAAACTGGACTCCCAATATAAAATCTTGCTTTTAAGTCTGAATTTTTTAAGTGAAAATTACTCCCAAGTATATACAAGTACAAAAAATTTGACTATGTTTCCCGTCATTTAAGTAACAATAAAAGATGTTTTTTAAATTCAAATTCTCCATTTTGGATGTTTATTTGAAGCTTAAGTTGCTATTTCAAGTATCATCCACAGAGCAAATTAATCTATATACTTTGTGTGTGACAAATATCATTCTAGTTACAAAACTCCAAGATTATCCACTTAACAGGGGTTTATATAACTCAGTAAAAGCTATGCACTTCTTTTAAGGTGATGTACTTTTGAGTACTGAAGTTTTCCACATAAAAATATGATTAACTCTGTATCTTATGTAAGTTATTCATGTTTGGCATCTCCTCACTTTAATTTGGCAAGTATCCCATTTTACATGACTCATATAACACTATATATGAAAATGGAATAAATTAAATCTAATATGCATTATTTCCCCAAATGTTAAGGAATACTGGATACTCAGTTCAGTTGTAAATGAATTTGGTATCACTGGCCTTTAAGGGACACTGAAGATAATGCAGTTTATCACTGATTTTGGCAGCTGAACAGGGTTTAGCAATGACTGATTATATATGTGTCAGGGGAACGACAGAGGATGAGATGGTTGGATGGCATCACTGACTCAATGGACATGAGCTTGAGCAAGCTCTGGGAGATGGTGAAGAACAGGGAAGCCTGGTGTGCTGCAGTCCATGGGGTCACAAATAGTTGGACACGACTGAGTGACTGAACAGCAACGTGTGTGTGTATACATATATATATATATGAAAATTCCCACCAGACTGGGTATAATTAAAGTTTTTCCTTTATCTTCTTAAATGCACAGTATTTTTCTTTAAGCCCATGCTATCTGGAAAAAAATCATTGTATCTTAAAAGGAAAAACAACCTTTCAGGAATTTTTGTACTGTCATATAACTCAGTAAAGAATCTGCCTGTAATGCAGGAGACGAAGGTTTGATCCCTGGGTTGGGAAGACCCCTTGGATGAGGAAATGGCAACCCACTCCAGTATTCTTACCTAGAGAATTCCATGGACAGAGGAGCCTGGTGGGCTACAGTCCATGGGGTTGCAAAGAGTCGGACATGACTGAGCAACAAACACACACACATATCTAAAGAATGATGACAGAATAAAGTATCCTCCCCTGCACCTTCCACTCCCGCATATGCTCACTCTACAATGAACAGCAGTATAACAGAGTGGTTAATGGTGTCAGAGCCAGAGTCAGGATGATCATCTTGGTTTAGCAGTTCCTTTAATCTGCGTGATGGAGGTAAAAACTGTACTGACTTCAGCACTCAGCACAGTGCCTGGCATATCACAAGCATGGGGTGAGTAGTGGCCACTCTTACCATTGCTGTTACTATTTGTAACTCTGAGATGTCTTAGAGAACACTGAGAAGTTTTCCAGAGACTGTGGTGAGGAGGGTTCTCACTGCTGATGTCTTCCTCCCCAGTCCCAGCCTCATCTAAGTCCAAACATTCCAGCAGTGGAGGCTTGAAAATAATTCTTCAGCCTGGGCAGGCTCTACTCTGGTGGCTGCTCTCTCAATTATTTGCTTCTCTAAGGAGGGAAGCATCAGGTAATAGAAAAAGACACACATACACACACACACACACACAGGGCTCTGAAGACCTCGGTCTGAGTTGCATATCAAGTTTCACAGAACACTTATTCCAGGGGTTCTGTGGTTGGACTTTGGAATGAGGAAGGTGTCCATGACCTCCCAGAAATTATGTGCCAAGTTTTTATTTTAATGTTCAATTTTATAGCAAGAGAAGTCTGTGACTTTCAACAATTTCTCCAAAGATTCTTCATCCTTAAAATGATTAAGAACCTCTCACTGAGTTTCAATATCCTCCTCTGTAAAATGGAAATAAAAATAATAGTCCTAATGGCCCAGCAGGGTTGTCCTGAGGACTCCTCTAAATGAGAGTATGAAAGCACACTGTAAGATATCACCATACAAGCATTTGTTCTTTCTAACTTTTCTGTCACTATTTTTTAAATCAGTTTGTGCTACCATTTCTGATGACACGGTGTCATCCACTCAAAATCTTCCATGTATTTTTTGAAAGCCATGTCATAACTTGCCCAAGCAGTAAGCGCTGAAAAGAAGATTGAGGCACTACCTCCAGAAAATAGTCTACAGATGTGCCTTGTTCAGTTCACATAGTGTTCTTTTTTAAAATGAATTGGGTTGTCAACATTTACCTATCAGAAGCTTTCACATATAAGAAAATCAACCTTCCAGGTGATTTGAGAAACTGAAATATCTGGCAGCACTGAATCATCTTTCTGCAAGGCTGCAAGTGGCTGGAGCTGAGTACAGGCACATGTGTCACCACCTCATACCACTCCCAGAGTTGAATCTGGCTCTTCTGTTCCTCTCTTTGGACTGACTGGCCACATCATAAGTGTCCCTAGGCTTTAGATGTTAACTCTAAATCTTAATGAACATAATCATTCTGCTTTGAAAATATATAAGGTGCCTCCTGCTCCCTTTTTTGTTCTTATAAAGTCCTTTCAAACTTCAAGTATAGAATAGTCAGGATAGATATTCAGGTAGTTGAGGACAAAATGTCTATAATTTCCAAACATACTGCTTTTTCTATTAATGAATTCTTGTCCTTTGAAAGAATGGGCTCTAACAGGAATATTGAAGGGCAAGACCCATGACATGATAAAAGATTCAAAAAAACAGGCTAGTGATGCAACTGAGGAAAAGCCATTTTAGCCAAGGGGAAGTTTGGACCATGACTCATAATTTGGCCATATACAAGTCAATAGGTGCAGAGAAATAGACAGATTGTTGACATATCATTTGGGAAAACTCAAAGTGAATTAGCAACTCAGAGAACCTCCTAGTTTTATTCTGAGTGAAAATGTTACTTTTTAAAATAAGATAGGATAGTGTTTTTCTCAAACTTCATAGGTTACAAGAGATTGTATAAAGCTGACTTTTCTCTGAAACTTATGAGGAGGAAGAGCGCCTATAAAAATTGAACATGCATAGTGAAAAATGAAGGGTGGAGAAGTCCTTGATTTTCTTTTCTCAAATCAAATGTTCTCTCATGTTATTAAGGACCCCCAAATAATGATGCTATGGGTTATAATAAAGAAGAAAAAATGACAACAGGAAATTCACTTAGATATGGTTAGAATAGACTCCTTTCCAAAACAGTTCTTAAGCTCTAGTTCAAGATTATTGGCTCTAAAGAACACTCGATTTTTTAAAAAATTGCTGATATTGGAATTTTCATTCAAATGAAGATTACATCAATCAGTTTGACTTGTGAAAGATTTCAAGATTTATATAGTCATTACCAAAGTAAAATTTATGCTGAATCATGTTCTACTTAATACATAGTAGATGCTTCAGCAAAAGTGATGATATGGTATAACAGAGGCTGTCCATTCCATCTGTATAGAGCATAGGAAGTTTTTCTAAACCTAATTGCAGGGGCCATTTGGGTTAGAGCAAGGGTGCACTGTAAATCTTCCATTCTTAGAGGGCCAACATTCTCCATGCATCTGAACCAATATTCCTGCTATGTAACTGTGTAAGCTAGATTCTGAGCCACTATAGTAAAAATGCCCCTCAATAAATCTGTTTTCACAAGAAGTTTGCCCACTCATGCATCCCAAAGCTGTTGTAATCTTCATTGTTGAGGCTGATCTAACAGCAGGAACATTATTCTATTTCTTGACATGTTTAAAGTTCTCTAATGAATAAAGCTAACAGCTTATGGCTGCTTCCACTGTCACTTGATTACCCCGGAGGGATTTTCTTTTTCTTTTTTTTTTGTCTTTAAAATGGCCTCCTAGTTTGTTTTTAACTACCTTGTGTGCAGAGGTCTGAAGGGGAAAGCAGATCAAAGATCAGTGTGCAACATAAAAAGCAGCTGTAGTTAATTAAAGGCAAATGAAGGACATCTGACCAGATTCTTTATGAGCCGCCTCGTCACACATTCAACAGTCTATAATCTCTGTGACCTCGTCCCTTGGTCCTGAACTGTCGCCAAACCTGAGAAATGGATATGTCTCAAATTATATACAAATGGAAAAATGAGAGGAGTGTTCAGGGTGTGGCTTAAGAAAGAGGAAGTAATATGGAAGAAGAATGCAAATGGAAGTGAAGTTAACTGAAATACGCAGAAGTCACCTGAGTTTCCATTGGGAAAGCAGAGAATCTTTCCCCCATTAAAAATAAAGTGGTTTGTTGTAAAGAGGTAGTGGTAGATAAGTCAGATTATAAAAGATAATATTTGACATGTGATAGCTATTCTGCTATGATCTGAAAGAAAATGAACTAACAACACTCTGATACTTATTTAAATTTAAAAAAGTTTAAATGAGGAGTTAAATTTTTTAAAAAATAACAGTTGTTCTGAGTTTTTTAAATGTTATTAAATCTAAATTGGTCAAGTAGAACAATAACTTTCTATAATTTTGAAGGCAATGTATATTCACTCTAAATACTCAGAAAATCCCAGAGACATGGAAGAAAGAAAATGAAATTCTCCCCAAACACAGTCTCTGGGAGAATTTCATTATAATTTATATTTAAATCAAGAGAAAAAAATTGAATACTACTAATAAAAAACTGCAGTAAAGTTGCACAGTACCTATGTTTGTAGATGGCCAACATGGCTACAAAGCATGGATGACGGAGTGAAACTTTGGATTCTGGCAAGTCATTAACCTCTACCAACATTAGAAAAATGGCTGTGAGGGTCTGCATTGATCCCTTAAAAGTCCATCTCCAGCACGGACAAAAGAAAAGCCACTTTATCCTCTATAATCCCCAAAATGATTGGATAGCTTTTAGGTCTGCCTGTTAGCATACCATGCGATAGGCCCAGAATGGCAAGCTGCATACACTGACTCCCACTTTCTCTCAACTGAAGATTAAAGATCATAGAGAAAACGTCTACTTCATAGTACTACATAAAGAAATGTGTTGTTGTTTGGTCATTAAGTTGTGTCTGACTCTTTGCGATTCCATGAACTGTAGCCTGGCAGGTTTCTCTGTCCATGGGATTTCCCAGGCAAGAATACTGGAGTGAGTTGCCATTTTCCTCTCCAGTGGATCTTTCCAACCCAGGGATTGAACCTGAGTCTTCTGAATTGGCAGGCAAATTCTTTACCTCTGAGCCACCAGGAAAGCCCATGTGAAAAAGAGATCATATCTCCGGGAATGCATTCAAAATTGCAAAGTATTATTTATTAACTATTATTAATAGTAATTGAAGTGTGGTGGGAGACACTAAAAATGAGTAAGAACTTACCTTCTAGGAATTTTTATCATGTATCTAGAGGTACAATATATAAACAAATAAAATATTAGTTAAAATTTGCACATAGGTTCAACTTACAATGTGCTAGGTTCAACTTACAGTGTGCCAGATAATCATCAAATGAAGTATAAAAATCTAAGAAAGGATAATCAAGTGTGGGTTTGGGATTTGCTTATTTTTTTCTAAACAAACATCAGTACTAACCAACACAAATGAATCATTCTTTTTGAAGCCATCACCTTCACCATCCACAAGTATACTAAAAAAGTATTTCTATTGAAACATTTCTGAAGTTTATGAGATTCCCTTGAGCTTATGGTATATAATCTTTAAACACCTAAAATGATAATTTTGAAGATAGATCCAATTACCAAACCAAGAGTGGTGAATGCAGAGGTGATCAATTACCATACCACTAGATCATACCACCTTAGATAGCAAAAACAGGTGGCCACAGAATAATGAAATTAATCACTGTATATAAGACATTATTTTGATGTCTCGCATACATGGTTATCTTTACCGATTAACTAAATACCATATATATGTGTTAGTATACTGTGTTGGTATTTTTCTTTCTGGCTTACTTCACTCTGTATAATAGGCTCCAGTTTCATCCACCATTGAAGCATGTAAATTATCATATGCGAAACGAATCGCCAGTCCAGGCTCAATGCATGATACAGGGTGCTCGGGGCTGGTGCACCGGGATGATCGAGAGGGATGGGATAGGGTGGGAGGTGGGAGGGGGGTTCTGGAAGGGGAAAACATGTACACCCATGGTGGATTCATGTCAATGTATGGCAAAACAAATACAATATTGTAAAGTTAAAAAATAGATAAATAAACTAATTAAAAAAAAAAGACATATTATTTCTGAAGAGTATTCCTAGAGTGTCTGTCCCAAAAAGTATTTTGATTAAAGCAATGCTCTAAAATAAGCTACTAGTTACAAGGGCAGGATTAAATGAAATGAATGTGAATACTGATTTCTTCTTCATTAAAAAAACAAAAATAACTGGTTACTTTATAGTTACACTCTGCAGTTGCGCAGGACTTTAGAAGAGGGAGATACAGAAAAGCTTTATAGTCTAATATGGGTTTGATGTTACTGAAGGATAGACAAGATATTATTGGGAGAGTGGATGAAGTGTGAATCTCAGGGAGGTGGAATGGTGCATAAAAATTGATGGTGGGTACAGAGGATTCTTGTGGCAGTGAAACTATTCCTTATAATACAACAATGATGGATACACATCCTTATACATTTGTCAAAAACCACAGATGTACACCACCTAATATAAATATGGGCTTTGGATGATAATGATGTGTCAATGTAGGATCACCAAATCATAACAAATACACCACTCTGGTGAGAGGTGTTGATAAGTGGAAAGTATCGTGCGTGTGTACGGGCAGAGGCATATGGGAATCCTATATATTTTCTCCTCATTTATACTCTAAAACACCATGGTGGATTCATGTCAATGTATGGCAAAACAGGTAAAAAATAAATAAATAAAATAAAAATAAAAATGATGGTGGGAAAGCACAAGGCATTAACGGGGAATGTGAGGAAAGATGAATTAGAAAGCATTCCAGGGAAAGGATAGAAGACTATAAATGAGAGAAAAAAGCAAGGTTCCAGGAAACAAAAGGATTTCAGTATGCATAGTCCTGTCCAACAGAACTTTCTGCAATGATGGAAATATTTTATAATCTGGGTTGTTGAGTGTGGTAGCCACTAGCTTCATGTAGCTACCGAGCACATGAAATGTGGCTAGTAAGACTGAAGAAATGACATTCTGTTTTTACTTACTTTTAATTAATTTAAATCTAAATAGCCATACATTGGTCACAGATACACTGAATAGTGTGGGATAGAGCATGGAGTGACGGTCCTGTGAAACTCAGATGGACAATTATATGGAGGATAAAGAGGAGAGTTATATAGGAGATATATAGGAATCGACTAGATACCAGAGGATCTTCCAGCTATGTTAGAGTATTAAATTTATCCTAAGGAACATGAGAAGCCAGTGAAAAGATTTAAGAGGGGTGGCAACTAACATGATCAATTTATTTGCTTTCTGACCTCAAACTACAGGCAAAAAAACAGATTAGGGTTGGGATGATGGTTTACCTAGGAGGCAAGGTACCAGGGAAAAGGCTATGGGATAACCCAAGCAAGAGATGTCATGACACAAAATGGTAGAAATAGAGGGACTTGAGGGACATTTGAGAGGTGGAGGAAAGGATCGATTAGTGGTAGAGGAATGGATATATGAGGCTTAAGAATGGAAGATGGAGGGACTTCCCTGGTAGTCCAGTGTTTAAGAATCTGCCTGCCAATGCAGGGGACACAGGTTCGATCCTTAGTCCAGGAACTAAGATTCCACCTGCCTGTGGGGCAATTAAGCCTGTGCACCACAAATACTGAAGCCGGTGCACCCTAGAGCCTATGCTCTGCAACAAGAGAAGCCACAGCAATGAGTAGCTCCCACTCACTGCAACTAGAGAAAGCCAGCACACAGCAATGAAGACCTTGCCACAACAAAGACCCAGAACAGCCATAAATAAATAAACAAGTAAAATACCAACAACTATTTTTTTAAAAAAGAATGGTAGATGGTGGTGCCATGATTTGGAGACAAATCCAGGTAGAGACACATTGAGTGAGGGGTCTGCTAGGCATCCAAACGGGATGATACACATTTGGGAGGCATGTAAACACGAATGGAAAGCCATGGGAGGAAATCCAACCATCCAGAGTGAGTCTGAAAGTGAGAAGAGGAGCCTGGGACAAAACCCCAACAATACCAATACCCTGATGTGATTCTTCTCCTTGAAGCCAGTTGCCTATTCATTCCTATATACTGTAGTGAACCATATTACTCTGCACTTGTGAGTCTTTTAAATAAAAACCCTAACTCACTCTCAGCACTCCACAGCTCTCTCTCAACAGGTTGAGATTCTTTCTCCCCCAAATCCCCCTTTTAGGACACATTGACATATGAAAAGTATTATCCTAAATTTTCTTTTTTTTTCATTCAGAACACAATTACAGATTGAAAAAAAGTAAATCCCCCCCCCCCAAAAAAGTGAATGCTAATGTGAAAATAAAATAATTACTAGTAAAAGACAAAAATTACTAGTAAGAAAAGACTATATTCTTCATAGTTAAGCCATGTTTTAAGAGACTCTAATAACACATTTATCAAAAAGAAAATCCACAAAAAACTAGTGAAATATGAATGAAATCTTGAATTTAGTTAATAGTGAGGCACTAGTGTTGATTTCTTAGTTGTACTCTGGTAAGGTAATAACTTTAGGGATATATGGGTCTGTAGTATCTTTGAAGTTTTCTATAAACCTAAAATTATTCTAAAATTAAAATTTTATTTAAAAAATAAAATAAAATCCACAAGTGTTTCTCTCTCCTGTAAACTTATTGTCAAGCAAATGTCCACTGTCCTTCCCATATCTGGCGAGCCATCAAATAAAGCACACCAATTTTTAAAAGTGGAAGCACACCCAGAGGCAACCCTGGTGTATGCAGTGATGCCCGGCATGCGCAAATGGAGGGGTGGGGCCCTGCCATAGCAGCTTCGTTCCTGGTGTGTTCACAGTGGACAGGGCTCTGCCTATACGAGCTCTGGGAGCCCACAGGCACTGACATGGTTGCCCACATGCTGAGATGGGGCTGAAATCTGAGCCGACAAGCCATCTCCCAGCAGCTGTGCTACTCCCAGATTTATGTGCCTCCCAGGGCTCTGTGAGCTCAGTGCCTGCCTGTGGGACATCTGAGCGGATTACAGTGCTCCTGTGGATGGGGCAGGTCCAGGTTAGTGGTTGTGGGCTTTGTCACTCTGGGAGGCAGAGCCGGGGTCCGGGCTGTAGTTGCAACAGCAGGTCCAGGCGCTCAGCTATGGCTATCCCAGTGTCTGAATTCAGCAGATCTGTGCCAACAAATCCATGCTGGTGGCATTGCAAGCACAGCACCTGTGGGACATCCAGGCTGATCGCCTGCATTCCCACAATTGAAGAGGGGCCAGGGGCAGTGACAACAACAGTGTGTTTCTGAGCCCACACAAGAGGTGTCAGGCAACACCACAGAGTTCCTATGGAGGAATACTCAGTAGCTCCTCTCCCAGCGAGAGAATTCCAATCCTGCCTACCTTACACCACAACTTGTAAACAGATCTGGGGGCTTCTACTCCAACAACTAGAGAGCAGACCCTGACTCCAAAAGGACTGTGACAACCACAGAGGGAAGAGGAGCCCCCTCTGGACGTTTAGTGTAGGCTCTGGTCAGCACCACACCAGTCACAGCCCCCATCAATGGAACAATGGCTAGCACACACCGAGGAAAGACATGGCAGGCATCCATACTAAAAACTGCCCTCACACCAAAAATATTAGATTCAGGCAGACTACACACGGATGCTCCCATATAAAAACAGCCCTTCAGGACCACAGTAAATAACTGTTTCTCCTAAACATATACTTAGTATAAGTCTTGAGACTATTATGAGTCATTCTTATTTCAAGAACCCAACTGACATTATAAATAAATCATGACAGATCCCATGTTGGGCTATTTCATCTAGTAACCTCTTATTAAGCATTTAGTAACTACAGCGGTTTTGAGCATTATGTTGAACAGTTTGGACTTCACAGCTATGAGAAAAGAAGGCACCAGAGTGTTGGGAGATGAGGCATCGTGTGGCAGTGATAGGATCTCATTCATGTTCTCAGAGAGAGAGTACTGGGAGCAGAATTAGGGCAGAGAGACTGGCCTCGTGAGCCTCCTGACTGGAGGTTTTTACATTAACTTGGATAAGAAAAGATTGATGCTTGAAACTGAGAAAGGGGTACGGTAGGGGGGATGGGGAGAAAGAAATCAATCAGAAAGATACTTAGAAGTTGATTTGGAAATTGAGAAATAATTCTGAGGTTATTATATGGGAGGATTGCATAGATGTTTTTGATCCCAGGAAGTATCTCTAAAAATATTAATTATTTCTCAGTCTCTATTTGTGGTACTCCCCTAGAGGTACCATGGAAGTGCTAAGCACTCATTAGTGACTGATTTTGGAATTATAGTTATTTCTTCACTAAACAGCCTGTTAAGAAGTTAATGATCTGTAAAACTCTTAACTGAACCAGGAAGAGTTCTTTAAATTAATTCTTTAAACCAAGGATCCTTTCATTGTATTTTCTGTATTCTGATTTGCTTCTCTAAATGAATTGTATCTATCTCTCAGGGTGTATTTTCTATTCCCTGAACTGTGAAGAAATTTCATTAGTCTTTAATATGATCCAACGGAACTGAACTCAACCTGTTAGTTTTCTAAGTATCAACATATCAGATATTTTTAAAGCTCTAGTGTAAATAAATCAGCACAACATATAACATATTTTTAATGCTCTAGTGAAACTAAATCAGCAGCTGTCAGGAAGAGTCCTAAGATGATATTTCTTCTATACTCCTATTACTGCTACTACTAATGCTATTATTACTTCTTTTATAACTGCTACTATCATCACCATCACTACTAAAACTGGCTTACTTTAAGTGCTTTTATGTACCTGAAACTGCTGTATGAATTTTACATGTATTAATTCATTAACTCATTGCTGACTTACTAATACAATAGTACTCTGAAGACAGTAGGGCTATTTTCCCTATTTTATTAATGAGAAAATTGAGGCACAAGGAGGAGAAATAACTTTCCCAAAGTCACAAAGCTATTAAGGGGCAACCCAGTTGGAGACTGTTACTTTGATGGTCACCAATAACCACACCTCCAGGGATTCCTGCCCTGGTGGAATGCCCTCTAGCACTGATGCCAAGCTTGGTCATGTGACTTGCTTTGAACAATAAGGCATTACCATGTGTTATGCCACTGGGGTCTGATAAGTGGCCTGCACATTGGTGTGGTGTTTGCTCAGCTGGTATACTTCTTTTTGGGACTCAGCTGCCTTGTGCTGAAAAGCCCAGCCGCTTGGAAGATGATAGAGGCTTTCCAGTCCCAGCCAACAGCCTGAACCAACTGCCGGCAGTGTGAGGAAGTCATCTCAGCCACTGCACCCCAACCACCATCTGACTGGAACTGCACGAAATACTTCAATCAAGACCTGCAGCACCACCCATGTGAGTTCACACAACCCACTGAATTGTGAGAGATGATAACAATGGTTGTTTTAAGCTACTAAATCTTAGGGTGACTTTTTATACTGTAATAGACAAAGCAAAACCCAATCAAGTTTGGCTTCAAATCTGTGCTCTTAACCACTTTGCTATCCTGAGCTGAGTTCCTAAATAATCATTTAAAATATACAAATATATAAATATATACTTAAACACATAAATGTATATAATATATATTATATATGTAACTAACTTGAGTATTTACTGTATGCTTATCGTAACTACTTATTTAAAATCCACATTTATAAAATTTGTCTTCTCTGTGTTCTACTATATTACTTATTATAAATTTCTATCTTAAATCCAAAATGTATCCTGGGAATTAAACCTAAACAACCTACCTGTCCATTGCCAAGAATATTCAGTTTAACCACAAGAACTAATTTGCAGAAAGGATTAGATCTATTTCACTAACTCTTCGAAGAATTTATAACCATAATATTCACTCATATATTCAATCATTCAACAAATAGTTAACATTTATTGCACAAATACTACGTGCTGGTAACCATGCTAAGCAGTCTACATAGATTTGCTCCTCACAACCACGAGGTTGTCCAAGAATTGGGAGGGTACCAGGAACCATGTCTGAGATCACAGCCAGTAGGGGGCAGAGCCTGGGTCAAGGCTCAAGTCCATCTAACTTTAGAGTCCAAGCTCTTCTCTCACATTTTGCTGTACTTTATGCTGCCATACAGGCACTGTAAATTCTGACAACTAAGAATCCGACTGAAAGCATCACTGAATATCCAGTTTCATTGAAAATACCTAATCCCCTGTGCTCCTAATGCAGGGGGCCCATGTTCAATCCCTGGTTGGGGAAGATCTTGCATGCGATACAGTGAAGTCAAAAAAAAGAAAAGCATTCAAAAGTTCCTATTCTTAGTTTCCATTTAAATTATGTAGTCTACAATTTAAGACAAGTCAACAGATTATCTTCAAATTAATATTTGTTGTCACTATTGTTGTTTAATTGCTAAGTCGTATCCAACTCTTTGCAACCTCATGGACTGTAGCCCACCAGGCTCTTCTGTCCATGGGATTTCCCCGGCAAGCATACTGGAGTGGGTTGCCATTTCCTTCTCCATGGAATCTTCCCTATCCAGGGATCAAACCCACATCTCCTGCATTGGAAGGCGGATTCTTTATCACTGAGTGTTTGATCCATAAAATTCTTATTCATGGGTAACAGTTTACTCACATGTTAATTTGCAAAGATTTTAAGACTTTTCCTAGCTAATGTCAATGCTTAAATTATTACTTAGGCAATTACTATGCAATTACTTAGGCAACTAACCAATATGGACTAGCCCAGTCAAGTTAGATGCAATCTTATTTGTCATGTTAAGTATCACAGTGAATTCTAATGCTCTATTCACCAATCTACTTTCTAATTCTGTCCCACTCACACTGGACTGTGAGGACTTTGAGAACAAGAAATATATATCTTTTAATCTATGTTGTCATAGTATCTTTGGTGAAAGAACAAATCCAGGGTAGAAAGAGGGCTTCCTCCATTTCCCATTCCTCTCCCCAGCAGCCACCCACTGGGGTCGCCCTTCCACTGGCCAGCAGTTGAGGAAATCTGTTTATTCAATTGAGAAATAACAGTAATAACATAACTTCATGTAACAATGAAACAAAGCTTTATTTTAAATCACTTTTTTTCCTTTCCATTTCAAAAGACTTTTAACTTACATGGTTTGAGTTTAAGATTCAAAAAATGATATATTTAAAAAAAAAAAAAAGGAAAATTCCTAACACAAAGGCTACTGTGTGAGCCTCTGTATTTAGATAATTAAAATACAAAGCATATCCTGGGAAGGAAAACACCTTAAGGCAAAGGTAGAAGTAGTAATGTTTGACCTGAATTTTAAGGGACAGTTCAGTTCAGTTCAGTGCTCAGTCGTGTCTGAATCTTTGTGACCCCATGAACTGCAGCACGCCAGGCCTTCCTGTCCATCACCAACTCCCGGAGTTTACCCAAACTCATGGCCATTGAATCGGTGATGCCATCCAACCATCTCATCCTCTGTCATCCCCTTCTCCGCCTGCCTTCAATCTTTCCCAGCATCAGGGTCTTTTCCAATGAGTCAGCTCTTTGCATCAGCTGGAGTTTGCATTATTGGAGTTTCAGCTTCAACATCAGTCCTTCCAATGAACACTCAGGACTGATCTCCTTTAGGATAGACTCGTTGAATGTCCTTGCAGTCCAAGGGACACTCAAGAATCTTGTCCAACACCACAGTTCAAAAGCATCAATTCTTTGGCACTCAGCTTTCTTTATAGTCCAACTCTCACATCCATATATGACTACTGGAAAAACCATAGCCTTGACCAGATGGACCTTTGTTGACAAAGTAATGTCTCTGCTTTTTAATATGTGGTCTAGGTTGGTCATAACTTTCCTACCAAGGAGCAAGCGTCTTTTAATTTCATGGCTGCAGTCACCATGTGCAGTGATTTTGGAGCCCAAAAAGATAAAGTCTGCCCTGTTTCCCCATCTATTTGCCATGAAGTGATGGGACTGGATGCCATGATCTTAGTTTTCTGAATGTTGAGCTTTAAGCCAACTTTTTTACTCTCCTCTTTCACTTTCATCAAGAGGCTTTTTAGTTCTTCTTTGCTTTCTGCCATAAGGGTGGTGTCATCTGCATATCTAAGGTTATTGACATTTCTCCCTGCAATCTTGATTCCAGCTTGTGCTTCATCCAGCCCAGCATTTCTCATGATGTACTCTGCATATAAGTTAAATAAGCAGGGTGACAATATACAGCCTTAACATACTTCTTTTCCTATTTGGAACCAGTCTGTTGTTCCATGTCCAGTTCTAACTGTTGCTTCCTGACCTGCATATAGATTTCTCAAGAGGCAGGACAGGTGGTCTGGTATTCCCATCTCTTTTAGAATTTTCCACAGTTTATTGTGATCCACACAGTCAAAGGCTTTGGCATAGTCAATAAAGAAGAAATAGATGTTTTTCTGGAACTCTTGCTTTTTTGATGATCCAGCAGATGTTGGCAATTTGATCTCTGGTTCCTCTGCCTTTTCTAAATCCAGCTTGAACATCTGGATGTTCATGGTTCACGTATTGCTGAAGCCTGGCTTGGAGAATTTTGAGCATTACTTTACTAGCATGTGAGATGAGTGCAATAGTGCGGTAGTTCGAGCATTCTTTGGCATTGCCTTTCTTTGGGATTGGAATGAAAGATGACCTTTTCCAGTCCTGTGGCTGCTGCTGAGTTTTCCAAATTTGCTCACATATTGAGTGCAGCACTTTCACAGCATCATCTTTTAGGATTTGAAATAGCTCAACTGGAATTTCATCACCTCCACTAGCTTTGTTCATAGTGATGCTTCATAAGGCCCACTTGACTTCACATTCCAGGATGTCTGGCTCTAGGTGAGTGATCACACCATCATGATTATCTGGGTCGTGAAGATCTTTTTTATACAGGTCTTCTGTGTATTCTTGCCACCTCTTCTTAATATCTTCTGCTTCTGTTAGGTCCATACCATTTCTTTCTTTTATTGAGCCCATCTTTGCATGAAATGTTCCCTTGATATCTCTAACTTTCTTGAAGAGATGTCTAGTCTTTCCTACTCTATTGCTTTCCTCTACTTCTCTGCACTGATCGCTGAGGAAGGCTTTCTTATCTCTCCTTGCTATTCTTTGGACCTCTGCATTCAAATGGGTATATCTTTCCTTTTCTCCTTTGCTTTTTGCCTCTCTTCTTTTCACAGCTATTTGTAAGGCCCTCAGACAACCTTTTTGCCTTTTTGCATTTCTTTTTCTTGGAGATGGTCTTGATCCCTGTCTCCTGTATAATGTCATGAACCTCCATCCATAGTTCATCAGGCACTCTGTCTATCAGATCTAGTCCCTTAAATCTATTTCTCACTTCCACTATATAATCGTAAGGGATTTGATTTAGGTCATACCTGTATGGTCTAGTGGTTTTCTCTACTTCCTTCAATTTAAGTCTGAATTTGGCAATAAGCAGTTCATGATCTGAGCCACAGTCAGCTCCCAGTGTTGTTTTTCCTGACTGGATAGAGCTTCTCCATCTTTGGTTGCGAAAGAATATAATCAATGTGACTTCAGGTATTGACCATCTGGTGATGTCCATGTATAGAGTCTTCTCTTGTGTTGTTGGAAGAGGGTGTTTGCTATGACCAGTGCGTTCTCTTGGCAAAACTCTGTTAGCCTTTGCCCTGCTTCATTTTTTACTCCAAGGCCAAATTTACCTATTATTCCAGGTGTTTCTTGACTTCCTACTTTTGCATTCAAGTCCCCTATAATGAAAAGGACATCTTTTTGGGGTGTTAGTTTTAGAAGGTCTTTTAGGTCTTCATAGAACCATTCAACTTCAGCTTCTTCAGCAATATTGGTCGGGGCATAGACGTGGATTACTGTGATATTAAATGGTTTGCCTTGGAAATGAACAGAGATCATTCTGTTGTTTTTGAAATTGTATCCAAGTACTGCATTTTGGACACTTTTGTTGACTATGATGGCTACTGCATTTCTTCTAAGGGATTCCTGCCCACAGTAGTAGATACAATAGTCATCTGAGTTAAATTCACCCATTCCAGTCCATTTTAGTTCACTGATTCCTAAAATGTCGATGTTCACTCTTGCCAACTTCTGTTTGACGCTTCCAATTTGCCTTGATTCATGGACCTAACATTTCAGGTTCCTATGCAATATTGCTCTTTACAGCATCAGACCTTGCTTCTATCACCAGTCACATCCACAACTGGGTATTGTTTTTGCTTTGGCTCTGTCTCATTCTTTCTGGAATTATTTCTCCACTGATCTCCAGTACCATATTGGGCACCTACCGACCTGGGGGGTTCATCTTTCAGTGTCCTATCTTTTTGCCTTTTCATACTGTTCAAAGGACAAGAATGTTTAAAGGACGAGATTTAGGTAATTGTATGAGTCGATGTTTATAATCCTTTCCACCATTAATAATAGAAGAACAGAGTTTGAAAGTATAAGAGAAGAGATGTGTTTTGTTGTTGTTAGTCATTAAGTTGTGTCTGACTCTTTGCAACCCCATGGACTGCAGCATGCCAGGTTTCCCTGTCCTTCATTATCTCCTGGAGTTTGCTCAAATTTATGTTCACTGAAACAGTGATGCCATCCAACCATCTCATCCTCTGTTGCCCCCTTTCTCTAGTCTACAGTAAATCATATGTTGTCCAAAGAACGTTTTATGGATCACTTAATTGTCTTCAGAGCAAATTAATCACAGCAAATGTTAAACACTAATTATCTTAAATACCAAGTTAAATATTTAAACATGAATGAAAAATGGCGCATGAGTATGTCTTTGATAGACATGGGAATTCGGAGTCAGATAAATCAGAATATTCTGAATTATCACAGCAAAACAAAGTTTGAGGAGTCTTCTAAGAAGGATCAAAAGACTCTAAGAAATATTAGGTTTTTACAACATGTGATTATGCAGAATGTTGCTAAGTCATGTAATAACAAGTCATAATAATATGGTACAGTTGCAATTCTATAAGGATTCCCCTTAACAAGCAACTTGTCCAAGGCAGATCTTCGACCTATAAGCTAAATACATTAACATCAGTTGGTGGAAGATGAATAGGAACAAACGAACATAAACTTTCTAAAACTCAGGAAGACTTTAAGGAAATCTTCCAACTTAGAATAAATATATTTAATTTGCTTCCAGATTCCCTTATACTTGACTGGTTTTAATCACCATAACGATAATTAATAAATGATTTGTCAATGCTCTAGGAGACAGTATAGTCTCCATCTGGTATACACAAGGCTTGTGAAAACATTTTCCAGTACTACCCAGTGACAGAAAACATTGGTAAGGTAAGCTCTTACAGCTGAAATGCAGCAGTTGGTTACCAATGGAAGCTACAGGAAAGGATGATTAATATAAACAGACTTTTGCCTGTGCTTCACAGCAACATTACATAAAGCAGTGCTATTTCAGGAGACTTTTATATTTTAATTTCCAAGAGTCCATAGGGTAATGGATTTTTTTCTTCATCTTGTTTGATCTTTGATATTTAAGACCAACTTCTGTGTTTTGTTTATTTTTTCTTTGCATTGGAAAAAGAACATAAAGTGAGTGACAACACATAATCAGGGCTAATTGGTATTTTTCAGAGAGAGAAAAAAAAAAGACAACACCTTTTATGATGAGCCAAATGCAAACATTTTACAAATAGGGTATCTTGCACCAAATAATCATGTCAGTAAAAAAAAGTGGTTATGTTGCTTGCATGAAAGTATTTGTTAGTTTCAGATTAAATCATAGCAAGTGGTTTTAATTTATATTTCCCTAAAATTTGGCTATTACACAAAGCAAGAACTTTAAAGGACTAAATGATTGTCTTTTCCCTGAAGGAAAGAAACTGAAAGTTGATTTCAGACTGCAGGGAGTAACAGAGACAAAGCATTTTAAATAAAAATAAATAAAGGGGGTAGGTAAACCATCCGGTGGCCAGCTTGTTTAATATAAGATGATTTAGTTTCCTTTAAAAAAAAATTTACTGTTTTTTTCACTCAAAAAATGATCAGGATGATGCAAGCTAACTCTTCCTCCTTAAAATACTATCAGATATGTTGGGGTCTTCTTGTTGCACTTTTGTTAAGATCTGTGATGTCGAAACAGGTGATGACAGCATTACTATTTTGTGTTATTTTAGCCGTCACTAGCCTTCCTAGTATTTTTCACCACTCCCACTTGCTGGCAGTATATCATGGCACAGTTTCAACAGAATTCTACTATGAGCTGTGAGTTAACTGGGAAATGTCAACATGTAAAGCCATGTCTAGAATTAACCTGTCTTTAGCTGGGGCAAACTCCCACATTCTTTCTTCTCTCTCAAAACTTAATTATAGCAGAAGTGCAACAGAAAAGAGTGGAGAGGGTTGGATGAGGAGAGGCTAGATACTTCTATAACCAAAAGGTAAGATAATCCACCATGAACATGCAAAATCACATGTGAACAATGCAAAATCCACCATGAACATTAAACTATGGAACTAGAAAACAATACTGTTTGTCTTGTCAGGGAACAAACTCTTTTAATTAAGAACCACATGGCCATCTGAGTAAGAGTCTTGATCCCTCCAAAGTGAAAGGATCATGCCCTTCAGCTTATTGTGATGCATGCCACATCCTTTCCTCTGTGAAACATCTGACTCTAATGAACAGCTATTGAGGTTCCTGCTGTGACATCCTAGAGGCATCATCACACTTTCAAGCATCAGCCTTGGCTGTGATCTGCCCCATGTCCCCTTTAATAACAAGAGGTCAACATTCCATCCCCTAGCCAAGTTACACACTATATGATGGCTCCTCTTAGTACTGCCCCATGCCTACTGACCTTGAAAAATGACCAGCAGCCACAGGACAAATCGGCCAAGCTCCTGAAGGTCATGGCCCCCATGTAACCTAATCAGCATCTCTAAATAATCTGTCAGAGTCAAGTTGAGAGTCATATACTCAGGGGACTTTGCTGCCCACATATCTGAAACCTTTCTCAGATAAGCGGATCCATAAAGATTTCTGTGGAAAGATCATGGAAACAAAAAAGAAATGTTCAAAACTTTTAAACATTTGAGAAAACAAAGAAGTAAAATGTCATTTTCAGACTTTTAAAAAATCTATTAAAGCATTTCCTGGATTGTAAACAACAGAAAGTTTCACTGAGAAAAGAACAGAGATCTAAAGATCTGGACTGTCTTCAATACAATGGTCTCTGACAATGCTAATAGCATCCCAGGAGTCATAAAATGACATGAAAAAGATATCAGATGTTGTATCTTGAGTTCACATCTCATTTTGGCTATTTATCTTGTATCCTCCCAAAAACTAATTTAACATCTCACTGCCAAGGAGAATAAATATAAATATTTATCATTCTCTCTTGTGCTTATATAGTTCAGAGCTATTCATGCTGTTTTAGCACAAAACAAAATAATGTATTTCCAACCTAGTTGTGATTGAGATTTCATTTAAATTCACTTTTTAACTATGAATAATGTAAATATGGGCTTCCCAGGTGGCATTAGTGGTAAAGAACCAAGCTGCCAATGCAGGAGATAGACGTAACAGATGCAGTTTTGATGCTTGGATCAGGAATATCCCCTGGAGGAGGGCATGGCAACCCACTCCAGTATTCTTGCCTGAAGAATCCCATGGACAGAGGAGTCTGGTGGGCTCCATAGAGTCACACAGAGTGAAGTGACTTAGCACAGATGCATGGAATGTGAAAATGCTGGTGAGTCAACCAAAACATTGAAAAGGATGTTATTCACTTGCAGGCCATATGATATACATTGTTGATTTTGTTTAACTAGTATAGATTTAAAGTTAAATTAGGTTTGATAAAATGGACACAGACCCTGATAGAATTATAGGAATCATGAAAGTAATTAGCTTATAACTACTGCCTTTGAACTGTTGACTTCCAGATCTATATCATAATATTTACTGACAGACTGGATCCCTCTAAGGCCCAGACCCAGCTTTTAAAGTGCCTCCTGAGCCAGGTCCACCTAGATATCTCTGGAGCCCCCAAATCTCCATCTGACCAGAACACATTCTTCCACTCTCTTCCCAGTCCACCATCAACCTGCTCTTCCTTTGACTTTCACATATATCTACATTCAGTAATTCAAGTCAGAAACTGGACTTACATCCTAGATACCTTTACCTCTCATTTCCAAGCAGGCTCTAAGTCCTGGAATTTCTTTGACTTCTCTCAAATCTGTTCCCTTCTCTCCATTTCTGTTGTCTTTACCAAATGCCAGACCTTCATTATTTCTTGACTGGACTTTAACAACATCCTCTACTATGGCTCTTCCTGCTTCAAGTTTCCCTTTACTCCTCATGCATTTCTAATGTTACTGTTCCATGACCTCGGTGGTTACCCACCACTCACAGGACGAAGACTCATCCAAACGCTATTTCTTTGTCTGGGACTTGGCCTACAACCTTCAACTCTCTCTCCTCAGTGGGCTTCCTGGTTTTGGCCCTAGAAAAGTAACTGCAGGTCCTCTTTGACCCTGGCCCTCTGAACACCAAGGGTTCGAATGCCCTGAGTTACTTGTCTGCCTTATGAATGTCAGTGGGGTACCTCCAAAGAGAGTGAATCCTGTTCCCACAGTTCCTTGTTTATGCCTTGCTTCTTATAATAATTTTATACATATCTATTCCTTTCCCCACCAAACTGTGAGCTCCTCAGAAAACAGAATCCATGTACTGCCCAAATTTCTGTCTTAGCATCTATCACAATATATGTTGCATAGGAGGAAACTTAATAATGTTGAGCATATAAACAAATGAACCAATCAAGCACTGAAAGATGCTTCAATTCTTGGATTCAAAGCTATATAAATAAGGCAGAAAATATAGAGGCAAACTGATGGCATTTGGTAGTTACCAATCAAACATTAGTGAAATATTATTTGTAAGGAAGAAAATAAAGTTTTCTTAATTAAGAAGCATAATGCTAATTACATAAAAATCCAGGAGGTACTTACATTTGTATCGTAACATTAGTAGAAAAGAGTAAAAACATTTACAGATAAGGATGAAGTTTTAGGAAATCTGAATTTCATTTTCAGTCAACTACAACCTAAGGGCAAATTAAAGGTTCTCAACTGAAAAACTAAAAATTGGCATCAAAATTCTATTACTTTTTTTTTTTTTAACCATTTCATGATTAGGTGTTATCATCAAAGTCTGTGGCTTAGCATCACTTTTTGTGTATGGATACCTAAAGCAATCAAGGCATTAGGCCTCAGGAAAAGGACAAAGACTTCTTAAGTGACTATGATGCAGAAGTACACTCTCTAAAAAGGAATATAAAATGGAAAGCCCCATAAGTTCCTTAGCTCAGGCCAGCTTTCTTATTGCATAAGATTTACTACAAAGATTGAGCTGAAAAATTTGCAGAAAATCTTAACATCAGTATAGCAGATGTTAGACAATACTTTGAGCTCCAGATGTCCACAAACAGCCTTGTTACACTGACTCAGACCCATGGGTCACCCATCCCAGAATCACATGTCTTTATAGAGATCAAGGGACGATTGTGGGATGCCATGATTTTCCTCCAAAATGCCAAACTCAACAAGATAAGCAAGTATTTCTCAAATATCCCCAGTTTCCTAAATAACTTATTGAAAAGCTGTCATCCTCAAGCTGGTTTAAATCCTTCCTGAAAAACAAAATTTACCACAGACTCCCAATATGGACCTAGGGAATTGGCTAGACTTGAATCAGAATCATTTTCAGAACTGCAGGATGAGAAAGTCCAACACAGAGGGCTTTAAAGGGATTTCATCAAGGGCATGGAAATACTGTCCACAATACTGTGTAAATCTAGAGCCATTTTTAGAAATTATCTTCAATTAATATAAATAAGTTTCATACTTTCTCATTGTAATGATCAGAAACCAATACAATATTGAATGTAGAAAAAATGCAGAAGCTATAACTTTGTCACACATCTTTACTACCTTTAAAAATAACTAATGAAAAACAGTAACACACACACACACACAAATCAAATGGGGGTAAAAAAGAGAGAAGCTGTAAAAGAAAAAGCCCACAAGACCCTTTTAAGTGTAAAACACATAAATTTTTCTTTTTCTCTTTTTTTTTAACAGCCCTCCTCTGTGGGAGGGGGTGAGGGGGGACGTTTTATGTGATCAGTCAGAACTTCTAGATAGTAACTAAAACAGAGAGAAACAGACAGTAAAAAGAGTTAGCGTCCAACCATGGAAACCAAAACAGAGTTCATGTTCTTCCCATTGCTCCTAGAAATATTCACCCTCAAAAGATAAGATAAATTTATTCTTATAACTTTGGATGCTATAGTTCTCTCTAAATCTTTTGAAACCAAAATTCTTTGCCAAATTCACTTTGGCATCAGGTAAAATACTTTACTTTAAACTGCTTCACAATGAGATTGAAAACCTAATTCCATGCTAGGAATTAGGAAATTGCTTATTAGGTTATATCTTCATTAGGTTTGTTTATCCATATTTGAATATGATTTGTTTATGGAGTCATCTTTTTAGGTTAAAAACTCCTAATCCATCTTTAGAAGCACTGAATTATTTCTGAGTACAATTTAATCTTTGTATGAATACTTGTTGAGAGGAATAGCAAATTGACGTTGGGACAACATATTACCCCAAAGTTAGAACTTCATAATGGCGCTTCCTATGTCCAAAGCAATTTCTCTATCTCCTGAAATGAAGATGTTTCTCGTTGACATTCCTTTCACAGAATGGGAGAAATATATGTACATGTACATATATATACATACATACATACATCAATACATACATATATATTAATACATATACACACGTGTATATATATATATATATATATATATATATATATATATATATATCAGCCCAAAGACTTGAAATATCATAGGGCCAAATTTTTTGTAATAATTCAGGAGAACAGATAGTAGGAATTTTGATTGAATCAGAGATATACACTCACTTGATTTGCAATCAAAATGTTTCCTTAATAAAGACCACAGACCACATTATTATATCACATATTTAAACACAAAGACAGATAATGGTGATGAATAAACGTAAAGATCTTGCCAAATGAATTTCATTCTCTGTAAATGAAATTATACCACCATGAAAAGTTCTTATTCTGTATAGATGTCCTGAAGATATTTTGTTTCGTCAGTTCTCTAACTCCTTTTCTGATTACTAATTTTAACTCTGGAAATCAGTCAAATAACTAGAAACAAATACACAAAATACAGCTGAAGAAGCAAGTTTAGAAGTTTTTGTGTATTTGGCAAGTAAACCAGGTAACCTTTCTTTTGTTAATTTTAAGAACTTTTTTTTCTAGTTACATTTATAGCAGGAAAAAGTACTCTTTAAACAATATATCTATTCTCTTACAGAGATACATGTGCGAAAAATCTATTGGTTTAGGTAAAATAATTCTTGGTATCAATTACAGTTTTATTTTCACAGAAAATTTAGAATTATAAAATAGGCTCCCTGTAAAATTTTATGTTCACACACAGGTTATAGGAATGTGATATAATGTTTTAATATTGTAACTTAAGTCAGCTTAACTATGTTTATATTTACATAATTTTAAAATCATGGCAGGTTAAATATTCTTTATAATCAGGAAAGCTACCCTAATAGAATCTCTAAACAAACTAATGTAAATATTATTTGAGAGCCTTCACATGCTGAGAAGGTATCATATATCTTAACAAAATTTGGGCCATTCTCAAGGAGCGACTTCATCACACCTCCTTTAAGTGTCCCTGGAAGAAGTGCCCCAAGAGAGAGAAAAGACCAACATGTTTTATGTAGTAATGCTATAACAAATGAAAATTTTAGTATTTTACCTCCATTTTGCAGTCTGGGTTTCAATTATAGTAGTTAAAAGTTACAAAAGTAGAAAAAGAGAAGCACTAGCAATTCCATAGCTCTAATGTAAAATATTATAGCACTTAACCCAAAAGGAATTCTAGAATTAACCAAAGTTATTTGCTCATTTTTGTTCAATAAATATGAAAATAAATAAATAAATAAATAAATATGGTTACATACTACCTATGTATTAGGAAAACAAATTACGTTGATAGTTACTAACTCATGATTTACAGTCAGTCATATGGGAAAGTAGATCTGTTTGCTTTCAACTGTTCCACAAGACAGCTTATAGACTTTTAGGTCTAATGCGTTCTTAAACATTGAGTTCTCCTTTAAGATTGTTTAGATAGTAACATACAAGCTAGAAAGTTTAGCCCAATGAATTTTGCCCTAGACTAACAGTGAATTGCCCTTGTTCTATGTGAAATTCACCTAGCCATAGTCTGGACCATACTCAAAGGAGACAATAGTGGCACTAATGATTTTTCCATTAAGGAGTGTGACATTTCATTCGTTCATTCAGTGAACACACACTGAGAACTTTCTACATGCAAGGCACATACTGGGTTTTAAAGTTACAAAAGTAAATAGAATCCTTTACCCTCAATGAAATGACAATATAGTAGAAAAAATTACAGTATGTTTATGGAAATTGACACGCTAATTCTTTTCCTGAAGATGCAAAATTTACATGAAAATGCAGAAGCTCCGAATAGCTAAGTCTACCATGATAAGACACAAAGTTAGAGGACTTATACTACCACATATCAAGATGTATGATAAAGCTATAGTAAGATAATGTGACATTGGCAAAAGAGTAAACAAATAGACCAATGGAATAGAATTTTAAAATCTACAAGTACATCTATGCATATAGGATCACAGGATTTATATTAATGTACCACTGAAGAACTGTAAGGAACAAAAGGTCTTTTCCATACATGGTACTGGGACAATTGGATATCCATACAGGAAAAGAAAAAAAGGAATTCTGATTCTTATAACACATTAAATACAAAAATCAACTCCAGATGGATTGGACATCTAAGCATCAAAAGTAAAACAATAAAACTTTAAAAGAAAACCATAGGAGATAATTTTTAGAAATTTGGGATGGACATAAGATTTATTAAAAAAGTTACAGAAAGTGTTATATAAGAAAGAATAAGTTAGGCTACATTAATTGTTGCATAATTTTTACCAAAAGATTAATTATAAGAGTGAAAAGGAAAGTCACAAGGTGGGGGAAGATATTTGCAGAATGTATATCAACAAAAAGCCAGGGGACAAAAAGGGTACAAGACTTACAAGTTATTCATATAAACAAATACATGAAAAAGTTCTCCACTGTAATTATTCATCATGAAAATGCAAATTAGACCCACAATACACCCATCAGAATGGCTAAAATGAATGAACACACACACAAACATTACCAAGTGTCATTGAGGATGGGGGACAACTGAAGTTCCCGTATATTGCTGGACTATTAACTGGTAAAACTAGTTTGGAAAACTGACAAGATCTGCTATGGCCAAAAATGGACATGCTTTAAGACACAACAGTTCCATTCTAGTAATATTTCCAACAGGAAGATATATATTCACCAAATGCTGAGTATAGGAATGTTCATAAATGTAGCACCTTTAAATTAGACCATTAGGAGTAAAACAAATTATTTTATACTATAATACTACACTGCAATTAAAATGAGTGAATGATAGCTATGTAAAATAAAATGGATATATCTTCTAAATAGATTGAATTAAAGAATACAGACTCATACATACTGTATGAGTCCACTTCAGTAAAGTTCAAAAGAAGGCAAAACTAACCTAGGGTAGTATTAATAGCTTTTGGAATAGTGGATACCCTTTCTTGGGAGAAAGTAATATCTTGAAGGGGGAAATGGGGGAACTTGTTGGGTGCTGATTATGTTCTGTGATATATAGGTGTGTTCACTTTGTGAAAGTTTTATTAGGCCAAATATTTATGAATTGTGCACTTCTTGTATGAATACTATACTTTAAAAGTCACTTTAAAAAGTTACAGTATGAAAACTTTCAATTCTGGCTGTGATTTTGGTCTCCCACTGTAAACAAACGAATTTGCCCTCCTACCAAAAACAACAAGAAAACTGGACAAAACACAGGGCAGCTGTTTTCAGAAAACAGATGAGTAGCAGTGCAGGGCTGTTTTCCCTAAACAAAGGGAAACAAATTATCTCTATGATGGTCTCTGCAGTCCTCTTGGAAATAATTTCTAGACAGCAGTGGAGGAAGGGGCAATCCAACCAAAGTACAGTAGTTTCTTCAATTGAGGAGACAGAGATTAGAACTCAGGAAGACCAAGGCAGCTCTAATTTGAAAGACAAAGCCAGAGAGGAATCAGCTACGCAGTGAAGGAGCTCCAAAAATCTTCATGAGGGTCCGTCCTCTTGCTATTTTTTTTGCCAAACGTAGGATGAATATAGGCTTCTCTGGTAGCTCAGCTGGTAAAGAATCTGCCTGCAATGTGGGAGACCTGGGTTCAATCCCTAGGTTTGGAAGATCCCCCTGGAGGAGGGTATGGGTTCAATCTGTGGGTTGGGAAGATCCCCTGGAGGAGGGCATGGCAACTCACTCCAGTATTCTTGCCTGGAGAATCCCCATGTACAGAGGAGCCTGGCGGGCTCCAGGCCATGGGGTCGCAGAGTCGGACACGACTAAGAGACTAACACTCAGCACAGCATGCATGTATGCATAATAAAATTCTACAAGATTAAGCAAATTCCAGAGAGGGAATTAGAGCTAAAATATTCTTAGAGCTCACATAGGGCTGGAAGATATTCCCATGTTTTAAACAGCCAGAATCAAGGGATATCACTGAAAGCAGGGAACATTGAGTAGAGACTCCAGAAGGGTCACAACTTTGCCAAAAGTTGGGCTAAAATAGTGGTAAGATAAAAGATAGTCTAGATCCATTCTAAGTAATTTAAAAGCAAGCTTTGAAAGAAGTAAGATGATCCACAAGTAACTTAACTACTTGAAAAACAAACTAAAAACACTTTAATGAAGAACAGTGAAATCCAAACACTCAACAATGTAACATTTACAGTGTTCACTGTCCCATCAAAAATAACAAAGATGCTGGAAAACACCACCTATATCCAGGAGAAAAATTAGTCCACAGAAACAGACCTAGAAATGACAGAGATGATGAAACAAGCAAAAATTTAAAGCAGTTATAATAAATACATCAAGAGTTTAAAGGGAAACTATAAATTGTGTATTTAAGAAGCACAAAAAAATCTCAAGCAGGCTAAAGAAAAAATCATTCAAAGCTAAATTATATTCAAATTCCTGTAAAGCAATAACAAAGAGAAAATCTTTATTTCAGCTGCCAAAAAAGACATTATATAAAGAAGAACAAAGATAAAAAATGATAGAAAAAAATGACAACCTAGCTTTCCACATCCAGAGAAAAACATCTTTAAAAAGCAAAAGTAAATATTTTTTCCAAACAAAATTTTAGAGCATTCATTGCCTACACCTCTTTGTACTATAAGAAATATTAATGAAGCCCTATAGGCAGAAAGAAAATGATACCAGATGGAAATTTGGAACTCCACAAGGAAATGAAGAATATCAGAAATGATAAATGTGTGAGCAAATGTAAAACATTTTTTCTTATTTTTAAACTTTTAAAAAATAAATTTAAATTTTTTTCTTATTTATTTAAACAACAGTAGACTGTTTAAATGTATTGTGGGGTTTATGCATGTGTGCTAAGTCGCTTCAGTCACGTCTGACTCTTTTCAACCCTGTAGGCTGCAGCCCGCCAGGCTCCTGTGTCCATGGGATTCTCCAGGCGAGAAGGCTGGAGTGGGCTGCCAAGCCTGCCTCCAGAGGATCTTCCCGACCCAGAGATTGAACCCTCATCTCTGGCAGCTCCTGCATATCAAGTGTATTCTTTACTACTGAGCCACTGAGGAGACCCTGTGGCGTTTATAACATATGCAGAATTAAGGTGCATGACAACAATAGCACAAAGAACAGGACACAAAAAGTAGAAACATTCTGTGGTGAGGTTCCTGTGGAGTGTGGTACAATATTAGTTGAAGGTGGGCTAAATTAAAATAAAAAATACATATTGTAAACCCTTAAGCAAGCACTTAAAAATAAAGTAAATTCATAAACATAGGATGCCTTTTTATCTGTGTCTTGTTAATTTCTTTCATCAATGTGTTATAGTTTTCAATGTGCAAGTCTTTCACCTTTTTTGTTGTTTATTCATATGTAAAAAAAAAAGTTTATTCATATGTATTTTATTCTTTTAATGCTATTGTAAATGGGATTTTTTTCTCAATGTCCTTTTCAAATTGTTCATTATTAGTGTATAGAAATGCAACTGATTTTTATATGTTGATTTTGTATCGCGAAACTGCTGAATTTGTTTTGGGTAGAGTCTTTAGAGTTTGCTTATAAAAGACCATGTCAACTGAAAGCAGAGATAATTTACTTCTATCTTTCAGATCTGGATGACTTTTATTTCTTTTCCTTACTCTGGCTAGTACTTCCAGTATTACATGTAATAGAACTGTCAACAGTGAGTATCCTTGTTTTGTTTTTGATTTAGAGAAAAATCCTTCAGCTTTTCACAAGCTGTAGGCTCATCATGTACTACTTTTATTATGTTGAAGGACATTCCTTCAATAGCTAATTTGTTCATAATTTTTATCAAGAAGAGTATAAAATTTTGTCAAATGCATTTTCTGCATCTATTGAGGTGACTATATGATTTTTATCCTTCATTCTGTTAATGTGATGTATCATATTTACTGATTTGTGTATGTTACGCCATTCTAGCATCCCAGGGAAAAACTCTTCTTGATCATGATGTTTGATGCTTTCATTGTACTGTTGAATTTGCTGGCATTTTGGTGAGGATTTTTGTATCTATATTCATCAGGAATATTGCTTGTAATCTTTTTTTGTAACTGTCCTTATTTGACTTTGGATTGAGTACAGAAATTAAGGAAGACACAAATAAATGGGATGACATCCCAAGTTCATGAATTGGAAGACTTAATATTGTTAAAATGTCCATACCACTTGAAGCAATCAAAAGAAAAAAAATTGAAGCAATCTACAATTTCAATGCTATTCCCAAACTCCCAATGACTTTTTTTTTTTACAGAAATAGAAAAAAATCCTGAAATTTATGTGGAACAACAAAAGATTCAGTGGTCTTTAGAAAGAGACCAAAACTGGAAGCACCATATATTCTGATTTCAAACTATTACAAAGTTATAGTAATGAAAAATTATGGTGTTGGCATAAAGACAGACATATAGACTAATGGAATAGAATAGAGAGTCAAGAAAGAAACCTATTCATATAACTTCAAGAAAGGTGCCAAGAATATACGATTAGGAAAAGGTAAGTTTCTTCAACAAATGGTATTGGAAAAACTGGATATCCAAATGCAAAAGGATGAAATGGAACACTTATCTTACACCATACACGAAAAATCAACTCAAAATAGATTACAGACTTAAATAGAAGACTTGAAATTATAAAACTCCTAGAAGAAAACATAGTGAAAAAGCTTTATGACGTTGATCTTGGCAATGACTTCACAAATATGACACCAAAAGCTCAGCAAAAGAAGGCAAAAATAGTCAAATGGGACTAAAACATACTGAAAAGTTTCTGCACAGCCAAGGACCAGCAACAGAGTGCAAGACAACCTACAAAATGGGAGAAAACATTTGTAAACCATGTATCTGATAAGAGGTTAATTTCCAAAATATATAAGGAACTCATACAATTCAAGAAACAAAAAAATAAAATAAAAAAATTAACCCCCAATTTAAAAATGAGCAAAGGACTTTGAATAGATATTTCTCCAAAGAAGATATGAAAATGGCCAATAGGCACATGAAAAGGTGCTCAAAGTCATTAATCATGATGGGAATGCAAATCAAAGCCATAGTGAGATATCACTTCCTACCTGTTAGAATGGCTATTATTAAAAATAAAAAAAGTAAGTGTTGGAGAGATTGTAGAGGAACTAGATCCCTTACATACTGTTGGTGGGAATATAAAATGGTGTAACAGCTATGGAAAACAGTGTGGAGGTTCCTAGGAAAATTAAAAATAGAACTACCACATGATCCAGCAATCCCACTTCTGAGTATATATCCACAAGAATGGGAATCAGGATCTCAAAGAGATTATCTGCACTCACATACTCATTCTATCATTATTCTCAATAGCCAAGAATATGCAAACAACCCAACAGTCCATCAAGAGATAAATGAATAAAGAAATGCAGTACATATGTACAATAGAATATTATTCTGCCTTCAAAAAGAAGAAAATCTACCATTTGTGAGAACATGCATGGAACTGAAGACATTATGGTCAGTGAAACAAGTCAATCACCTAAGGACAAATAGTGCATGATCCACTTATATGAAGCATCTAAAATAGTCAAAGTATCTAAAATATCTAAAAAAGTATCTTTTCCTTATAGAAACAGAAAATAGATTGGTGGTTGTCAGGGAATGGGGGGTGAGGGAAGTGGGAAGTTCTTGTTCAGTGGGAATAAAGTTTCAATTTTGCTAGATGAAAAAGTTCTAGATATGTGCTAAATAACTTAGTACCTATAGTTAACAGTGTGGTATTGTGCACTCAGAAATTTGTTAATAGTGTAGATCTTATGTTAAGTGTTCTTACTACACACATACGAGGAAACTTTTGGAGGTTATGGATACATTTAATACCATGGTAATGATAGCATGGGTGTATGTATATGTCCAAACCCTTGAAACTGTATACATTAAATATGTGGTTTATATCAATTAAAACCAAATAAAGCTATAAAAGTAAGAATGAAAAGCTAATGATGTGATAAAGATGATACAGTACAATAGTAAAAAATAATCCTAATGAAAGCAAGGATAGAGAGATAAACCAACAAATTAAACTGAAACAAAAAGAAAACAAGTAGAATAGTAATCTTCAATCCAACTACATCAATAATTACATTAAATGCAAAAGGTTTAAACTATTACATGGCAGACTTTATCCACTTAGAGTAAATTAAAATGCAAGCCCCAATTATATGCTGTCTGGTAGATTAAACAGAATAACACTGATAGGCTAAAGAAACCAAAAAAGATATATTATGCAAACACTAATTATGGCGTGCTGCGATTCATGGGGTCGCAAAGAGTCGGACACGACTGAGCGACTGAACTGAACTGAATTATTACAAAAAACCAGAAATGACTATGTTAATAATATTAGACAATATAGACTTAAGAATATTATCAGAATAAAGAAAGACATTTTATAATGATAGAAGTTCAGTTCAGTCGCTCAGTCGTGTCTGACTCTCTGTGACCCCATGAATCGCAGCACGCCAGGCCTCCCTGTCCATCACCAACTCCTGGAGTATACCCAAACTCATAGCCATTGAGTAGGTGATGCCATCCAACCATCTCATCCTCTGTCGTCCTCTTCTCCTCCCGGCCCCAATCCTTCCCAGCATCAGGGTCTTTTCCAATGAGTCAACTCTTTGCATGAGGTGGCCAAAGTATTGGAGTTTCAGCTTCAACATCAGTCCTTCCAATGAACACCCAGGACTGATCTCCTTTAGGATGGACTGGTTGGATCTCCATACAGTCCAAGGGACTCTCAAGAGTCTTCTCCAACATCACAGTTCAAAAGCATTAATTCTTCAGTGCTCAGCTTTCTTCACTGTCCAACTCTCACATCAATACATGACCACTGGAAAAACCATAGCCTTGACTAGACAGACCTTTGTTGGCAAAGTCATGTCTCTGCTTTTAAATATGCTATCTAGGTTGGTCATAACTTTCCTTCCAAGGAGTAAGCATCTTTTAATTTCATGGCTGCAATCACTATCTGCAGTCATTTTGGAGCCCAGAAAAATAAAGTCTGACACTGTTTCCACTGTTTCCCCATCTATTTCCCATGAAGTGTTGGGACTGGATGCCATGATCTTAGTTTTCTGAATGTTGAGCTTTAAGCCAACTTTTCCACACTCCTCTTTCACTTTCATCAAGAGGCTTTTCAGTTCTTCTTCACTTTCTGCCATAAGGGTGGTGTCATCTGCATATCTGAGGTTATTGATATTTCTCCCAGCAATTTTGATCCCAGCTTGTGCTTCTTCCAGCTCAGCGTTTCTCGTGATGTACTCTGCATATAAGTTAAATAAGCATGATGACAATATGCAGCCTTGACATACTCATTTCCCTATTTGGAACCAGTCTGTTGTTCCATGTCCAGTTCTAACTGTTGCTTCCTGACCTGCATACAGGTTTCTCAAGAGGCAGGTCAGGTGGTCTGGTATTCCCATCTCTTTCAGAATTTTCCACAGTTTATTGTGATCCACACAGTCAAAGGCTTTGGCATAGTCAAGAAAGCAGAAATAGATATTTTTCTGGAACTCTCTTGCTTTTTCGATGATCCAGCGGATGTTGGCAATTTGATCTCTGGTTCCTCTGCCTTTTCTAAATCCAGCTTGAACATCTGGATGTTCATGGTTCACGTATTGTTGAAGCCTGGCTTGGAGAATTTTGAACATTACTTTACTAGCGTGTGAGATGAGTGCAATTATGAGGGAGTTTGAGCATTCTTTGGCATTGCCTTTCTTTGGGACTGGAATGAAAGATGACCTTTTCCAGTCCTGTGGCTGCTGCTGAGTTTTCCAAATTTGCTGGCATATTGAGTGCAGCACTTTCACAGCATCATCTTTTAGGATTTGAAATAGCTCAACTGGAATTCCATCACCTCCACTAGCTTTGTTCGTAGTGATGCTTCCTAAGGCCCACTTGACTTCACATTCCAGGATGTCTGGCTCGAGGTGAGTGATTATACCATCATTATTATCTGGGTGATGAAGATCGTTTTTGTACAGTTCTTCTGTGTATTCTTGCCACTTCTTCTTAAAATCTTCTGCTTCTGTTAGGTCCATACCATTTCTGTCCTTTATTGAGCCCATCTTTGCATGAAATGTTCCCTTGGTATCTCTAATTTTCTTGAGGAGATCACTAGTCTTTCCCACTCTGTTGTTTTCCTCTATTTCTTTGCACTGATCGCTGAGGAAGGCTTTCTTATCTCTCCTTGCTATTCTTTGAAACTCTGTATTCAAATAGGTGTATCTTTCCTTTTCTCTTCTCTTCTTTTCACAGCTATTTGTAAGGCCTCCTCAGACAGCCATTTTGCCTTTTTGCATTTCTTTTCCATGGGAATGGTTGATCCCTGTCTTCTGTACAATGTCACGAACCTCCATCCATAGTCATCAAAAAACCCCATAGTAATCCTAAATGTGCATTCACCTAATACCAGAGCTTCAAAATACATGAAGCAATGACAGACAAAACTGAAAAAAGAAACAGACAATTGCACAAATGTACTTGTTAGCTGAAGACAGGAAATCAGTAAGTATATCGACAAGGTGAATATCATCAACCAACTTGACTGTACTAACATTTATAAACCCCTCCATTTCAACAACTGCAGGATATATAGTCTTTTAAGTGTACGAGAACCATTACTAAATGGCCTATTTGCTGGGCCATAAAAACTAGTTTCAATAGTTTTGATGAAATTGAAATCAAAAGCAGTACGTTTTCTGACCAGGACTGAATTAAAATAAAAAATGAGTGATTGATAAATATCCAGAAAATTCCTAATTATTTAGAATTAAAGAACACAATTCAAAATATGTCACAAAGAAGAAACCATAATAGAAATTAGAAACATTTTTAACTGAATGATAACAAAAACACAATGTATCAAAACTTGACCTCGGGTAGGCAACAGTTTCTTAGCTAGGACACACACACACACACACACACACACACACATAGAGTAACAAATTTAAACAAAGACATTTGAGGGAGAACAGAAGAAAACCCTTGGAAGAGGGAGAAGAAAGATCAAGTCAGTTGTGGTAAATGGGATAGTATGGGGGAATTTCTCAGAACTACCTAAGGATACAGATGGAGTGACATTTATCTTAAGATGCCAAATAATAAAATCAAGAAGTCAGGTAAAAGAGAAAGCAAAAAGGGCAACATAGTAATGAAATACATTAAGATTAGTACCTGAAAGAGCATGAGCACCTGGCTGAGAACCAAGAGTGTGGGCTTGGAAGAGATCATGGCTTAGAACACTGGCTCCTACAGTAGTTCAGATACTTTACTACCCTGGTACTCATGTATTAAATATTTTGGAATACAGTCATAATGTTTGTGTAGTGCCCCCACCTACAAAAAAAAAGTGAACTGTAAGGACTATCTGCTGCTCCCAACTAAATCTAAAGAGGATACTTGTGTAGTAATTCCATATAACTGAAAAGTTATAATAAGCAATCCCTTGTGGAATGTCTCAGTTCTCCAGTTTGACACATTAGAGAAGTCCCCAGGTTGTATTGATGCCACTAACAACTTTTTTTTAAAAGCATGTAAAATTGTTGAATTAATAAGATATTTTAGACATTTGAATAAATTAGAAGATTTTTCAATAGCTCTTTAGCCATATCAATCCAGAAACAGCCTGACCCTATTTTTTTGTTTATCATATATTCTCTCTTCCAAGGGTCATCTTTATGTCTGGAGGTCTAAAGATGGGTAGGTGAAAACAGAGGGGTTTCTGTCTATTTTACTTTCCTGGACAACACGAAGGAAATTGACAATTCTGCAGCAAGGCTAGGAATTTCCCATTGGAGTTTGCAGCAACAGCATTCACTGGAAATGTTTGACTGTGTCTCTGCTTATATATAGATTCTGATGCTACCTCTAGCCAGATGATCAGGAAACAGGCAACTCTAGTAGCACGGAGAACCAGCCCAGGATACAGTTTGTGTGGAGAAAAACTTTACCTTTTAAAACAAATTCTCTATATCCACAGACATTGTTCAGTCGCTAGGTTGTATCTGATTCTGGGACCCCAGGGACTGTAACCTGCCAGGCTCCTCTGCCCATGGGTTTTCCAGTCCAGGATACTGGAGTGGGTTGCCATTTCCTTCTCCAATATCCACAGTATCCTTGCCTAATCATGGAAATAGCAACCAAAACTGACTTGAATCCAGCTTTGTGCCTGTCTCCAAAAATATTAATAATGAACTCTGTTGTGTCTGAAATCACAGATTCAACAGCTATAGCCTCAGGAGTGGTGTATAAGCAAGTATTTGGGGTGGGTGGGTGGGAATCTTCCTATTTTCTTTATTGTGTAGAAACCAGCCTTTATTAGGAATTCTTGGGACCTAGCACACAAGTTGAGGCAATGGAAGCTAAAGTCCTAAAACACTGACTTCTTAATGACACCTCAGAGACCCAGAAGCATTAATGCTGACTTCCTAAAGCATCTAATCTTTCCCAGGGAGCAGTTTTCCCTCCTGATATAGTTTGCCTCATTATGACAACATCAAGTTGATACCCTTATCTTTAAAACAACTCAGAGTAATTCCTAAGCCCTGGAAACAGTCACAGCATAAGAATTCATAATAGTCACACGTGAAAAATAAACAGGTACTCCAAAGAGGACTAATTTACTTACGGAATAATGCCAGAAACATTAAACGTGATGGTTTTGCTTTTAAATAAAATGCAGTTAATTTGATTACTATTTATTTTATTTTTTGCCAGATTTCAATCAACTTTTATGGTAGGATTAAGCTTGTAAGTAGAGTGTTGTGTTTTTTAAAAAATAATGGAAGCACTTTTCCAAACCTCACCATGGTTAACTAATGGGAGGATAATGTTGTACATTATGGATCTGTGTTTATCCTCCAATGTATTTATCCACAATGCATGCGTGTTTAGGGTCTGGGTTAGAATGAGTAGGTATGTGTATTGCAGACTCTCATTAATTCATAACAGCTTAAATTGTGATTTTTATTTGGCATCCTACTGTGGAACCCAGTCGAGAATGCCGAACTACTCAGCTAAACATTTTCAAATCCGTGACTCTCCATCTGGTTATTCAATCAGAACAAAATCCCTGCAAAGAAAATCCTCTTCTTAAAATGTACCCCACTTTCCTGGCTAAGAATCATTCTGGAGAAATGTGAACAGTTTGCCCAGTTGTTCAAGGAGTTTATTTGCAGGAAAAACTAACACTATAAATATCAACAGCACTTAAATGGAAGTGAAGAAAGAATTCCCTCATCCTGCATAATGGCAGGTTTGTTAGAAATAATTATACAGAGAAAATGGAAATGGAATTTATTATTTTGGAGCATTTTTTCAAAACTTGAAGTCACCATAAAACAGTCTCATATGACTCCATTGACATATCAGGAGTAGCTATATTAGTATCATTATGTTTTATAAAAACTTCTAAGTAATGGTAATTTAGTAACTAACACCATGTACGGCCTTCATAAAAAATAAAAACTGCTCTAAACAAGCAAGAATATTCTTGTAAGAGTAAGCAATTCTACCAAGCAAGATGCCTGCACACAGTGGCCTATAATAAATATTTGTCAAATGAATACCAAAATATTCCACTCACAGTTCGTGGGACTTTTGTTCCTATTAAAATGGTAGAGAATTAGACTCCCACCTTAAGTGGCTAAAACAGAGCCTTTTGTAGAGATATTCTGTTTTCAATGTGTTTTTCATTGCTTTAGCTCATTGACTATCCCTATCTTGGAGAAAAATGGGGAAAGTAAACATTGCAATTATTTTTTTTTTCTTCTTAAAAAGTAAGTCTGTTTCTAATTAGAGAATATTAGATAAAAGAAGATTTGGGGGGGTGTGGCTATGGAAAAGTGATAGCAATTGTATAGGTTAGAATTAGCAGGCTTGGCTATCATGTTGAACAGAATAAACATCATGTAAACACTGGATGCTGGAAAACATTTTGTGTTTCTAAATAAAAAATGGTTCTGTAATTCCTTTACCATTAGGATAGAGAAAAAAAATATTTAAGGGGAAATGGTGAAAGTCACCTTGATTCACTTAAAAAGAACTATGACAAGAGGTTATAATATAGCTTTTCTCTAAGATGGCTAACCATGTATGTGTAACCATTACTTCTTTGAAAGTTGGAGTCAATTCTTCTATGCTCTTGAATCTCAGCTGGTCTATAACTACCATGATCAATAGAATATAACCCTATATAACTTCTCAGATTAGGTTCTAAGAAGCCTTGCAGCTCTCACTTGGCTTCTTGGAACAATCACTTCTGGGGGAAGCAACCACTCTGTAAGAAGTTCAGAGTACCATGCAGTGTAGAAACCCAACACAGCCACGCAGAGACCTCTTGAGAGAGAAATATCCAACCAGTCCTTACAGCCTGGAATCAGATACACAAGTTAAGAAGCCTTCAGATGACTCTAGCCCTACCTGCATCCAGCTGCACCCCAAGTGAGAAACACCTTGCTGAGTTTATCAAACCACTGCCAACAGAAGAAATATTAATATAATTGTTGTCTTAAGCCATTAAGTTCTGGCAAGCCAAAAAACACAGCATAAAACCACTAATAGTTGGGTTTTCAGAAAAGCATTTAACATTATTCTATTGTTGAAGATTTAAAGAAACAGTGAGATTTTAGAATAAAGTGGGAACCAAACTGATGTTCACCTTTCCACAAGTTGCTAAAATCAGAAAACCAAGTCATGTTAAACTCTCCCCATTCTTTCAGGCCCCTCATCCAATCACTGAGTTCTCCAGTGTACCTTCCTAATATCACTTGATTTTATGTACTCCTCCTCATCCACATTGTCATTGCCTTACATGACATTTGAACTTCTTGTCTAAATGACACAATATCACTTCCCTCAGACCCTCTAAACCCACTCCATAGCTAGCTATCTTTCACATTATTATCTTAATAAACTTTTTACAGCAAAGTCCTCTCATCTTTTTACCTAAAATCCTTCAATGGCTCTCAGTAACAGTTACATGAATTTTAAATCCCTCAGTCTAACACATGAGGGTCTATATGTTCCTGCTTCTCAAGTCTCATCCCCTACAATCTCCTCATATGTCCCTCCTATCATATTAAACCTCTTGCAGCCATCAGAAGGAGTTAGGTACCTCTGCATTGGTTTACTCAAATGCTCTGCATTCTGCTTATAACACGCATCCCTCTGCTGTCTAACTCCTACTTGCTCTTTGAAATTCAGCTCAAAAATCACCTGTTTTTAGGAAGGTTTCCCTGAACTGGCCTATCTAATTTTTCTCATCATTTTGAATTTTTGTTGTTGTTTTTTATTAAACTTTTTATTTTGTATTAGAATATAGCTGAGGAACAATGTTGTGATAGTTTCAGATGAACAGCAAAGGGACTCAGCCATTCTGTCTATCTAATTTTGACATCTCTCCTTCAGACTCCCATGGACTCTTGCTTTTCCACTTGTGAGTTCAGTGCACTTTGAGTTAATTTCCTGAGTCCCTTATTTAAAGCAAGGGAGACCGCGATGGCACCTGATACATATCAGGCCTCCATAACATATTCCTAGAGGGAAATAAATGGTTTATTGAAAGCCATGATATTTTCATTTATGCAGTGAAAATCATAAATATTACTTCCAACTGTGAGTATAAAGCTGTTTCTCTGAGGAGGGGCATGCAATTCAAACTAGAGGCAAATGAGAAGCTTGTCAGAGGTCACCATAACAAGTATGAGGATAATCCGGCAGATAGAGTGGAGAGAAAAGTATCTTAGCAGATGGATAAGCCTTCGCAAAAATGTAGAAGTAGAGAGTTCAGGAAGCATACATAAATCAATGTGGTGACTGCTTCACACTTTAAAGAGCAGAATGTAAGGCTGGTATGATGGTCAGAAGCCAGAAGATGGGAGGCTCTGAGAAGGACATTATACTGAATTGTGTGGGCAATGGGGAGTCATCACAAGATATAAACCAGAAAAGAAACACTGGGGTTTTATGTTAGAAACCTTAGTTGTGGGAAATTGTTTAAAGGAGGGATATAGAAAGGAGAGAGGTGTGGTTAAGAGCCTAATGCAGTAATTCAGATAAATTTAAAAGACATGGAATTAGAATTCACAAGGTTTGTTAACTGTATATAACGAGTGGCAACTAGAATGCTTCTCAGAATTTTGCTCTGTGTCATTCTGTGGTGGTGGCAAATTAAAGTTAAACTAATTTTCAAGGATTTTTGAGAATTTTACCGTGCATTTTGAGCTAATTAGAGACATTTTGTAATATGAGACATGATATTTTGAAAGAGATGTTTCTGACACTAGTCTCCTTTTGCTATGAAATAGCCAAGAAATAGAATTCCTTTGGATTATGCCATAGAGTCTCCATGTAATCTCAAAGAGTCATTAAACTCTCTGCACCTCAATCTGGCAAAATTTTCCATATAAGTAAGAAAAAATATATGCCTCCCAGATAACTCAATGAAACGATTTAAAAGTAAAGTTGTCTGTTTGGTAATTTCTGTTTCTAAAAGGCAAAATGAAACACAACCTCAATTTCCTCCTCTATTAAAAATTTTTTTTGAAGAGAAGGCTTAAATGATTTCAAATGGCCCTTTCAGCTCTAAGATCAATAACTCCATAAGTCAAAACACTTGGTTGGAGCTACATTCTACCCAGATCAGCAGCTGATCCTCAACAAGAACCAAGGGATTTATGGTGGAGGTAGGTTGTCCTATTTAAGCACTTCCTGCTGAGTAAAGTAGTACTTCCTTTTATTTGTCTTAATAGTCTGGTTCTTTATCGTGCTACTTTTTAATGAGGTGTTTTCCTTTAACAAATATTTTTTGAGTGCCTACTATGTGCCAGGCACCACATTAGGTGCTAGAGAAACAAAACTAAATGGCACATGTTCCCTTTTGTTACATTTGTTAACTGTAAAGCATGTTCAAGCCAAAATCCATCAATTTCTAAAGTAATATTTATCATATACGTGATCCTGCTCTAGGAACCATGCCAGGCTACCCCATTAAACTTGATGGGCCTGAGAATAGTAAAACTATACACTGTATAATGTATTTATAGTATATTGCAAGGCAACAAGGTCCCCTGAGAAGGGAAGGCAGGAAAACTGAAAAATCATCATAAGTGCACTTGGAACACAGAACATTCACAAACTCCCTGACTACTTCATGAATCCATTTTTTTACCTATAAAATGGAGATAATAAGGCCTACTTCCAATATTCTTCACAGGATAAGGATTAAATAAGTAAAAGTACATTAAATACTTCAAGCCTTAAGAAAGAGCACTAAATAAATATTAGGTATTGTTATTTGGTAGCATTACATAAAATCACATTAAAGTTAAAAGCCTACTGTAGTTATTCTAATGGAAGTTTAAATCCCAAAATGAAAGCAAGGTGAATTGAATAACTAAAAGCAGGACACACCCCTAATCAGATATAGTTAAAAACTAAAATTAAAACTGCATGACTAATAAAAGATGGTTTCTTGCACAGGGCAGAGCTTACAAGAGGTTTACTTTGTGTCTATAAAGCTGGGGAGGAAAGCATGAGCCATACCTGGGTTGACCACTCTTGGATTTTAAAAATGAATCTTCAACTGGTGGCAGCTTTCAGAGAAACTCCTCATTGTTGGGGATCATGTATCCACTGAAGATTATTCTACCAGCTCTCCAATGACAAAACAGGGCCACCTGCACACCAGGGTATTTGACATGTGTCAGCTTCAGCAGAACCAGTTGTTAATCTTGAGAGGTTGACTGTAATGGAAATCAGTTGTCTCGCTCACAAGCTTTACTTAGGTTTTGTTCAAAAAATCTATTATAAAATATCCAGGCCCTAGGAGGTGTGTTAGTCGCTCAGCTGTGTCCTACTCTTTTGCGACCCAGTGGACTGTAGGCTCTTCCGTTCATGGAATTTTCCAGGCAGAAATACTGGAGTGGGTTGCCATTCCCATCTCCAGGGGATCTTCCCAACCCAGGGATCAAACCTGGGTATCCTTCATTGCAGGCAAATTCTTTACCATCTGAGTCACCAGGCCTTAGAAGAAGACAATTTCCCATGAACACTTTTTGGCTAATATACCCAAAGCTAAGAACTTCCCATGTGCACTAGTGGTAAAGAACCCACTTGCCAGTGCAGGAGATGTAAGAGATGCAGATTCGCTCCCTGGGTTGGGAAGATCCCCTGGAGAAGGGAATGGCAACCCACTCCAGTATTCTTGCCTGGAGAATCCCATGGACAGAGGAGCCTGGCTGGCTATGGTCCATAGGGTTGCATAGAGTCGGATATGACTGAAGCAACTTAGTGCACCCAAAGCTAAGGTAGGCACTCATACCAAACAGAGAAGCTAAACTAATAAAACCTTCATCCACCTCCACATTAGAACTATCTTCAAGCTCAACAAGAGGAATCAGAATGCAATTCAGCACCCTTCTCAAGTCCCAAGATGGAAAGCTTCATGAATAGGGAAATAATGGACTTGGCAATACCATAGTATTTCTTTCTCTTTCTGCTTCTGTGCTGTAGATAAGAGGATAAAAGAGAGCAAAGGGGAGTTTCTTTTAACCTTACTCACAACAATTCTTCTTTTAGTTTCCTAAAGAGGTAATGAATAGAAGAGATGGGTGAGGAGACATTTGGATCCTAAGATGTTAGCATCATTAGGTTCTCTGATGCTAAGTGTGGCTGAACATTTAAAGAAAATCTTCAGAAATGGCTTTTGACTACAAGCTAGCTTTCCAGGAAAATAAATAAAGGGAAAATATTAGTTAGAAAAATATCAAAGTTTAACTAGATTTTTTTAAGCGCCAAAAGAGTATTTTTACAATTCATATTTGTTTAAACTCAAATTGTTTTAAAAAGAGGCTTATTTGGATAAAAAGTGGAAATTACACTGCTATTAATCTTTAAGGAAATAAGTAGAGAACCACTGACTAAATCTCAGGCAAAACTATACCTTTTCTATTAAATATAATCCAGGGAACCTCACATACTTTAATTCAAAGGTGAATAAATCTCTTAAGAAAGGTGACTCTCTAATAATTAAAGTATCTAAGCAAAAGCAAGTCCACAAATTCTAGTGAGTTACACAACTTTCTGAGTAACACATTCTAGAGTCTTAAAATTCTTAGACTCAAATTCTCCCTTACAACAAATCTGAATCTGTTTTATCTTGGGAGATAAAAAATATTAAAAGTATAAAATCCCTTGGGAATTAACTCTTCACCTATATTAAAGCTATAAATCACCAGCTACCAACCACTGACTGAAATTAATGACACTAGAACCTATGCCATTTCCACTTACCTTCTAATTCTCCAAGACTTACAAGGTGAAAAGAAGATAGCACAATTTGGCTTTTAGTTTACAAAATACAATTGTTAAAATTATCACTCTTGCTCTCTAATTAGATTTTACACAAACACACACACACACACAGTAGAAGTGAAGTGAAGTCGCTCAGTCATGTCCGACTCTCTGCGACCCCATGGACTGTAGCCTACTAGGCTTCTCCGTCCATGGGATTCTCCAGGCAAGAATACTGGAGTGGGTTGCCATTTCCTTCTCCAGGAGATCTTCCCGACCCAGGGATTGAACCCAGGTCTCCCACACTGTAGGCAGATGCTTTACCATCTGAGCCACCAGGGAAGTCCCACACATAGTAGAGGAGCTAAGATTTTGTAACTTTTTGTATGCTTAGTGTCTTTTATCCCCAAAACTTTAAGATTTATTTAACACTTATTATGTGGCTCAGTGGTAAAGAATCTGCCTACAATCCAGGAGACACAGGTTCTTTCCTGGGTCAGGAAGATTCCCTGGAGAGGGAAATGGCAACTCATTCCAGTATTCTTGCCTGGGAAATCCCATGGACAGAGGAGCCTAGTGGGCTACAGTCCATTTGATCACAACAGCGTTGGACACAACTTAGTGACTAAACAACAACAAAAGCACCTTCTACCTTTTCTTGGCACTATTTCCATCTTAGTAGCCTTGCTTTTTCACTTTTATGAGCTTTATTCACTTCACAAGATACTTCAAACAGCATACCATAGCTAGCACTACCCCTGATGAATGAATGAAACCCAGGTGAGCAGATTCTTTACCATGTGAGCCATAGTTTAGCTCAGTTCAGTTCAGTCGCTCAGTCGTGTCCGACTCTTTGCGACCCCATGAATTGCAGCATGCCAGGCATCCCTGTCCATCATCAACTCCCGGAGCTTACCCAAACCCATGTCTATCAAGTCAGTGATGCCATCCAACCATCTCATCCTCTGTCGCCCCCTTCTCCTCCTGCCCCCAATCCTACCCAGCATTAAGGTCTTTTCCAATGAGTCAACTCTTCGCATGAGGTGGCCAAAGTATTGGAGTTTCAGCTTCAACATCAGTGCTTCCAATGAACACCCAGGACTGACCTCCTTTAGGATGGACTGGTTGGATCTCCTTGCAGTCCAAGGGACTCTCAAGAGTTTTCTCCAACACCACAGTTCAAAAGCATCAATTCTGTGGCACTCAGCTTTCTTCATCATCCAACTCTCACATCTATACATGACCACTGGAAAAACCATAGCCTTGACTAGACAGACTTTTGTTGGCAAAGTAATGTATCTGCTTTTAAATATGCTATCTAGGTTGGCCATAACCTTCCTTCCAAGGAGTAAGCGTCTTTTAATTTCATGGCTGCAATCACTATCAGCAGTGATTTGGGAGCCCAAAAATATAAAGTTTGACACTGTTTCCACTGTTTCCCCTTCTATTTCCTGTGAAGTGATGGGACCAGATGCCATGATCTTAGTTTTCTGAATGTTGAGATTTAAGCCACTTTTTCACTCTCCTCTTTCACTTTCATCAAGAGGCTCTTTAGTTCTTCTTCACTTTCTGCCATAAGGGTGGTGTCATCTGCATATATGAGGTTATTGATATTTCTCCCAGCAATCTTGATCCCAGCTTGTGTTTCTTCCAGCCCAGCGTTTCTCATGATGTACTCTGCATATAAGTTAAATAAGCAGGGTGACAATATACAGCCTTGACGTACTCCTTTTCCTATTTGGAACCAGTCTGTTGTTCCATGTCCAGTTCTAACTGTTGCTTCCTGACCTGCATACAGGTTTCTCAAGAGACAGGTCAGATGGTCTGGGATTCCCATCTCTTTCAGAATTTTCCACAGTTTATTGTGATCCACACAGTCAAAGGCTTCGACATAGTCAATAAAGCAGAAATAGATGTTTTTCTGGAACTCTCTTGCTTTTCAATGATCCAGCGGATGTTGGCAATTTGATCTCTGGTTCCTCTGCCTTTTCTAAAACCAGCTTGAACATCTGGAAGTTCACGGTTCACGTATTGCTAAAGCCTGGCTTGGAGAATTTTATAGCATCACTTTACTAGCATGTGAGATGAGTGCAATTGTGTGGTAGTTTGAGCACTTTTGGCATAGCCTTTCTTTGGGATTGGGATGAAAACTGACCTTTTCCAGTCCTGTGGCCACTGCTGAGTTTTCCAGATTTGCTGGCATATCAAGTGCAGCACTTTCACAGCATCGTCTTTTAGGATTCGAAATAGCTCAACTGGAATTCTATCACCTCCACTAGCTTTGTTCATAGTGATGCTTCCTAAGGCCCACTTGACTTCACATTCCAGGATGTCTGGCTCGAGGTGAGTGATCACACCATTGTGATTATCTGGGTCGTGAATATCTTTTTTGTACAGGTCTTCTGTGTATTCTTGCCACCTCTTCTTAATATCATCTGCTTCTGTTAGGTCCATACCATTTTTGTCCTTTATCGAGCCCATCTTTGCATGAAATGTTCCCTTGGTATCTCTAATTTTCTTGAAGAGATCTCTAGTCTTTCCCAATCTGTTGTTTTCTTCTATTTCTTTTCATTGATCACTAAGGAAGGCTTTCTCATCTCTCTTTGCTATTCTTTGGAACTCTGCACTCAGATGGGAATATCTTTCCCTTTCTCCTTTGCTTTTCACTTCTTTTCTCTTCCCAGCTATCTGTAAGGCCTCCTCAGACAGCCATTTTGCTTTTTTGCATTTTTTGCATTTCTTTTCCATGGGGATGGTCTTGATCCCTGTCTCCTGTACAATGTCACTAACCTCTGTCCATAGTTCATCAGGCACTCTGTCTATCAGATCTAGTCCCTTAAATCTATTTGTCACTTCTACTGTATACTCATAAGGGATTTGATCTAGGTCATACCTGAATGGACTAGTGGTTTTCCCTACTTTCTTCAATTTAAGTCTGAATTTGGCAATAAGCAGTTCATGATCTGAGCCACAGTCTGCTCCCGGTCTTGTTTTTGCTGACTGTAGGCCCGAATAAATAAATATCAGGAGGTAAAACCTCATGGTTCTCCCCTCTCTTTCTCCTGAGGGCTATCACCAAGACTCTAATCTATCAGCATATTTCAAATAGGGAAGATAACCCAAGAGATCCCAGAAGGCTCTCAATTCAGCCTAAAATCCATATCCTGCCACTGACACCTCCAAACAACTTTTCAGGATCCTAAAGTCTTGAACTGGTGTAGACTTTCTAGCTGCCTACATAGTATTTCAAATGCTGTTCTTGCTAAACACCTTAATGTTTCACAGATATCTCCTAACAGGATAATTTTGAATCATAATTAAATTTCAGTTCCTCACATCTTTACATTTCAACTCATCCAGACACGGAGCAAACTGTTGCCAAATGGTAGGGGGTGGGACCTAAAGGAGAGCCTGACTTGAGACGGCCCTCTGTTCCCCCACCCTGACTCTAATATGGTAACTGTTTTCAAAGGACTCTCTCACCTGGACTATGTGAAAATGATGCCCCTGTGCACACTATGATTTTCTTTCTCGGTTAGTCCTGAGAACTAAATTATTTTGTAGACACAAACAGGCTCATATGGGAGGCATCTAATATCTACATTCATCACAACATCTTAGTGAAATAAATCTATATTATTTCATTATTGTCATTCTTTAATGTCTGATTGGTTAGAGGATTTAACTCCAGATTTCCTCACTGTGGGCTTCTCTCATAACTCGGTTGGTAAAGAATCTGCCTGCAATGCAGGAGACCCTGGTTTGATTCCTGGGCTGGGGAATCTGCTGGAGAAGGGATAGGCTACCCACTCCAGTATTCTTGGGCTTCCCTTGTGGCTCAGCTGGTAAAGAATCTGCTTACAAAGCAGGAGATCTGGGTTCAATCCCTGGGTTGGCTACCCACTCCAGTATTCTGGTCTGGAGAGTTCCATGGACTGTACA